>LR999920.1:0-2892926 GCA_905220335.1 Noctua pronuba
AAGGTGCGATTGGAGGCGGCCGGAGAGAACCTCGTCGTCGAGGAAGTAAAAAACCGAGACCCGCTTCTGATTCTTAGGGACGTGTTGCTGATCCACAGCGACGAGGATGTGTTGCGAGCCCTTAGGAATCAGAACCGGGAGTTATTTGACGGCCTCGGCGACGAGGAACAAAAAGTTTCGATAAAATTTAGGAAAAAATCCCGTAACCCTCACGTGAACAGCATTGTGCTGAGTGTTTCCCCTGCAATCTGGAAGAGGGCACTCGAAGGAGGCAAGCTTCGCATTGACCTCCAGAGAGTGCGCGTCGAAGACCAGACGCCTCTGGTGCAGTGCACCCGCTGCTTAGCATACGGCCACGGCAAGCGTCTGTGCACAGAGCCGGCCGACTTATGCAGCCACTGTGGCGGTCCACACCTTAGGGTGGACTGCCCAGACAAACATCTTGGCGAAGCAGCGGTGTGCGTAAACTGCACCAGAGCCAAGCTCGGGGAGCACAAGCACAATGCGTTCAGCAACGAATGCCCGGTACGTAGGAAGTGGGACGCATTCGCAAGAGCAACCATAGCGTATTGCTAAAGTTGTCGGTGCGCCCACTTCCGAGTACACGGAGAATTTGGGTACGACACAACCAGAAAGCAGACGCATTGAGCGAACCACTGGGGTTGGCTTAATGGAGGATGGTAATCGGAGCCACTTTCTTGTGAAAGTGGCTAAAATTATGCTGGACCATAAGCCAACTCTAGTGGAATCGTCAAGTTGTGTCGAACTCGATAAAAAATCTGCAGCTGTTTGTATTTTTTGGCCTAGGAATATGATATTGACTCATATATTAAGTATATTTAGCAAATATCATAAACAAAATTTAAATTAAAAGAAACACAAGCGCAGAACATTCCTTAGGGCAAAAATAAAAGGGTGATATATAAACAAGATAAAAATAATAAACATAATTTGAGATAAATATTAGTAGTTTTTTTTTTAGTAGTATAATAATAAATATAAGAATTATTTTAGTAAAAACCAAAATCGAATAGTAAAATAGTATAAAAATTAAAAAGCAACAAAAATTAAAGTTAAAATAAATGTAGTATTATAGAGTTTATGCAGTAAAATAACAAGTAAAACAAAGACAAAGAATGTGGTCTCTTCGGCCTCCTATCAAATAAGTTGCCAAACAAGCCAAAACACTTGCAAAACAAGGTCTCTGATCCTCATGTCAGAGGGACACTGGCTAGGCAGGAGTGGTTTTTAGCCGGTTCGAGTCCGGCACTACCTCGACTGTCTCACAATTCGTGAGGCAGTCGAGGTGTCCGTGGGGATTTCCCACTCCTGCCCAAACAAAAAAAAAAAAAAAAAAAAAAAAAAAAAAAAACCTAACCTAACCTAACCTAACCTAACCTAACCTAACCTAACCTAACCTAACCTAACCTAACCTAACCTAACCTAACCTAACCTAACCTAACCTAACCTAACCTAACCTAACCTAACCTAACCTAACCTAACCTAACCTAACCTAACCTAACCTAACCTAACCTAACCTAACCTAACCTAACCGTCGATAACTTCTCTTCCAGACGTGCGATTTTGAAGCTGTTTTCAGCATTTTTAGACCTAACTAGGCCTCCGCCTACGTTCTGACCATATCGCACGCGCCTGAATTTTCTCCTTACCCGCTTTTCAAAATTTTCCAAAATTTAATTGTTTTTCCAAATTTTCTTACAAAAATAACGTTAGATTATAGTTTCAATAGTACTCACCCTTCTTCCCTGAATTCTGGTCCGCATTCCGTGTGCCGGTCTCTGGGTTAGGGGTTGAAAACAAAAATTTTTTGACTCAAAAACTGGTTTTTTGACCAAAACTCTAGAATTTTCTTTGGCACCTAGATCGTTTTATTTCGTAGATCGCTAGCCCGCGCGGAGCCGCGTCTCTGGACACCACCCCCGTGCGTCTAGCTCAAATAAAACGTATTCATTTTTTAAAAATTGTTAATTATTAGTTTCTGCAAGTACCAAAAAGCACCTTAGGGAGATAGTTTTTAACGTAAACATCGATAACTTTGCCTCCAGACGTGCGATTTTGAAGCTGTTTTCAGCTCTTTTAGACAAAACTAGGCCTCCGCCTACGTCCTGACTATATCGCTCTGACCTGCACGCGCGTACTTAAAACTTCCCTACCCACCCCTAGGAATTTTCGAAATTTTCAGATAAAATCATCAAAATTTAGTGTTTTTCCAAAAGTCTTTTCAAAAGTATCGTTAGATTATAGTAGCAATAGCACTCACCCTTCATCCCTGTGTTCTGGTCCGCGTTCCGTGAGCCGGTTTCCGGGTTGGGGGTTGAAAACTAAATTTTTTGTTTCAAGAACTGGTTTTTTGACCTAAAGTCCAAAATTTTGTTCGGCACCCACCTTGTTTTATTTCGTAGATCGCTAGTCCGCGCGGAGACGCGTCTCTGGACCCCTCGCACGTGCGTCTAGCTCAAATAAAACAAAAGTATTTTTAAAAAACAGTTTATTCCATTGTTCTTTGTATGTGTGTGTAAGCACCAAAATCTAGGTGAGGGAGTAAGTTCAGAACAGAAAAGTCGATAACTTCTCTTCCAGACGTGCGATTTTGAAGCTGTTTTCAGCATTTTTAGACCTAACTAGGCCTCCGCCTACGTTCTGACCATATCGCACGCGCCTGAATTTTCTCCTTACCCGCTTTTCAAAATTTTCCAAAATTTAATTGTTTTTCCAAATTTTCTTACAAAAATAACGTTAGATTATAGTTTCAATAGTACTCACCCTTCTTCCCTGAATTCTGGTCCGCATTCCGTGTGCCGGTCTCTGGGTTAGGGGTTGAAAACAAAAATTTTTTGACTCAAAAACTGGTTTTTTGACCAAAACTCTAGAATTTTCTTTGGCACCTAGATCGTTTTATTTCGTAGATCGCTAGCCCGCGCGGAGCCGCGTCTCTGGACACCACCCCCGTGCGTCTAGCTCAAATAAAAATTTCCCGCCCACCCTCCCTGTAGTGTATAGGGAGGTGGACGTAAACTAGTCAACAAATTATTTTATTTATGTTTTAGCTCTTTTGGCATTCCATAATTTTTAATTTTGGGTTTGAAGGGAAGTTGTGTGTTTTTAATTATTTTGACTGAGTATACGAAGGCTCATAAATTATTTCATTGTGACAATTACTTAATTATTAAAACAGCTTATATTACTATAATTTCATTTTAAATACTTCATACTTCTGTGTACCCCCCTTTACAGGGACACGGAAGTATCCAGTGTCCTACGCACTCTCCTCGAACAGACATTTTTGTCCTGACCTCCACTTTACAGGGGTCCGTTCAAATACTGTCTGTTCTCCAATTCAGAGCATTTGGTATGTTCAGCACCCCGGCCGCCATGAGCGCGAAGACCCAAGGCTCCAGGAGCTCGCCGCGATCGGTGCAGACGGAGTGGCCCTCGCCTCCTGACGCGGTGAGGAAAATTGTATTCGGCGACGATACACCCCTCGCGTCCCAGGAGGGTCCTTCTGCTCCACGGACGCGCCGAGCTCCTGTCGACGTTTCAAAATCGCTCAAAAAGCCTGAGGCTGGGCACCGCAGTCGCACTGCGGAGGCGAGAGCTTGCCTAAATAGGGCGAAACTCAATTTGGGCAACTCTCGCAACCTCAAGGCGGAGATCAAGACTGCGGTACTCGAAGCCATAAACAGGCTCTATGAGCTGGTTAAGGAGTCGGAGCAAGACGAGACCCCTGCCGCGCTCCCAGCCGTACCGGTACCCGCACCCACTGCTGATTGCGGTCCCCAACCCATTTCCGTCGAAGTCCTCGCTGGCCAGACTGAGCTCCTTAACACCCTGAAGGAGCACATCTCGGAGCTAAAGGAAAACTCCGAGAAAATTGAAAGACTCCGAGACAGTCTGGCCAGTAGAGAAAGTGTGGGGGAGACAACCTACGCGAGTGTAGCGGCCGTCAGCAAGTGCCACACCGGGGCACAGGCCCTGGGGCGGACGACGCTGCACTCCGTGGTTGTCTCCTCAACACAGGAGATGGATACGGGGGCCGAAATCCTCGAAAGAGTGCGAAAAGCAGTGGACGCGAAGGAGGGCTGGGTGCGCGTAGAGAGGGTTAGAAAGGCCAAGGACCAGAAGGTCATTATGGGGTTCGAAACGAAAGAGGAGAGGAGAAAACTTAAGGTGCGATTGGAGGCGGCCGGAGAGAACCTCGTCGTCGAGGAAGTAAAAAACCGAGACCCGCTTCTGATTCTTAGGGACGTGTTGCTGATCCACAGCGACGAGGATGTGTTGCGAGCCCTTAGGAATCAGAACCGGGAGTTATTTGACGGCCTCGGCGACGAGGAACAAAAAGTTTCGATAAAATTTAGGAAAAAATCCCGTAACCCTCACGTGAACAGCATTGTGCTGAGTGTTTCCCCTGCAATCTGGAAGAGGGCACTCGAAGGAGGCAAGCTTCGCATTGACCTCCAGAGAGTGCGCGTCGAAGACCAGACGCCTCTGGTGCAGTGCACCCGCTGCTTAGCATACGGCCACGGCAAGCGTCTGTGCACAGAGCCGGCCGACTTATGCAGCCACTGTGGCGGTCCACACCTTAGGGTGGACTGCCCAGACAAACATCTTGGCGAAGCAGCGGTGTGCGTAAACTGCACCAGAGCCAAGCTCGGGGAGCACAAGCACAATGCGTTCAGCAACGAATGCCCGGTACGTAGGAAGTGGGACGCATTCGCAAGAGCAACCATAGCGTATTGCTAAAGTTGTCGGTGCGCCCACTTCCGAGTACACGGAGAATTTGGGTACGACACAACCAGAAAGCAGACGCATTGAGCGAACCACTGGGGTTGGCTTAATGGAGGATGGTAATCGGAGCCACTTTCTTGTGAAAGTGGCTAAAATTATGCTGGACCATAAGCCAACTCTAGTGGAATCGTCAAGTTGTGTCGAACTCGATAAAAAATCTGCAGCTGTTTGTATTTTTTGGCCTAGGAATATGATATTGACTCATATATTAAGTATATTTAGCAAATATCATAAACAAAATTTAAATTAAAAGAAACACAAGCGCAGAACATTCCTTAGGGCAAAAATAAAAGGGTGATATATAAACAAGATAAAAATAATAAACATAATTTGAGATAAATATTAGTAGTTTTTTTTTTAGTAGTATAATAATAAATATAAGAATTATTTTAGTAAAAACCAAAATCGAATAGTAAAATAGTATAAAAATTAAAAAGCAACAAAAATTAAAGTTAAAATAAATGTAGTATTATAGAGTTTATGCAGTAAAATAACAAGTAAAACAAAGACAAAGAATGTGGTCTCTTCGGCCTCCTATCAAATAAGTTGCCAAACAAGCCAAAACACTTGCAAAACAAGGTCTCTGATCCTCATGTCAGAGGGACACTGGCTAGGCAGGAGTGGTTTTTAGCCGGTTCGAGTCCGGCACTACCTCGACTGTCTCACAATTCGTGAGGCAGTCGAGGTGTCCGTGGGGATTTCCCACTCCTGCCCAAACAAAAAAAAAAAAAAAAAAAAAAAAAAAAAAAACCTAACCTAACCTAACCTAACCTAACCTAACCTAACCTAACCTAACCTAACCTAACCTAACCTAACCTAACCTAACCTAACCTAACCTAACCTAACCTAACCTAACCTAACCTAACCTAACCTAACCTAACCTAACCTAACCTAACCTAACCTAACCTAACCTAACCTAACCTAACCTAACCTAACCTAACCTAACCGTCGATAACTTCTCTTCCAGACGTGCGATTTTGAAGCTGTTTTCAGCATTTTTAGACCTAACTAGGCCTCCGCCTACGTTCTGACCATATCGCACGCGCCTGAATTTTCTCCTTACCCGCTTTTCAAAATTTTCCAAAATTTAATTGTTTTTCCAAATTTTCTTACAAAAATAACGTTAGATTATAGTTTCAATAGTACTCACCCTTCTTCCCTGAATTCTGGTCCGCATTCCGTGTGCCGGTCTCTGGGTTAGGGGTTGAAAACAAAAATTTTTTGACTCAAAAACTGGTTTTTTGACCAAAACTCTAGAATTTTCTTTGGCACCTAGATCGTTTTATTTCGTAGATCGCTAGCCCGCGCGGAGCCGCGTCTCTGGACACCACCCCCGTGCGTCTAGCTCAAATAAAACGTATTCATTTTTAAAAAATTGTTAATTATTAGTTTCTGCAAGTACCAAAAAGCACCTTAGGGAGATAGTTTTTAACGTAAACATCGATAACTTTGCCTCCAGACGTGCGATTTTGAAGCTGTTTTCAGCTCTTTTAGACAAAACTAGGCCTCCGCCTACGTCCTGACTATATCGCTCTGACCTGCACGCGCGTACTTAAAACTTCCCTACCCACCCCTAGGAATTTTCGAAATTTTCAGATAAAATCATCAAAATTTAGTGTTTTTCCAAAAGTCTTTTCAAAAGTATCGTTAGATTATAGTAGCAATAGCACTCACCCTTCATCCCTGTGTTCTGGTCCGCGTTCCGTGAGCCGGTTTCCGGGTTGGGGGTTGAAAACTAAATTTTTTGTTTCAAGAACTGGTTTTTTGACCTAAAGTCCAAAATTTTGTTCGGCACCCACCTTGTTTTATTTCGTAGATCGCTAGTCCGCGCGGAGACGCGTCTCTGGACCCCTCGCACGTGCGTCTAGCTCAAATAAAACAAAAGTATTTTTAAAAAACAGTTTATTCCATTGTTCTTTGTATGTGTGTGTAAGCACCAAAATCTAGGTGAGGGAGTAAGTTCAGAACAGAAAAGTCGATAACTTCTCTTCCAGACGTGCGATTTTGAAGCTGTTTTCAGCATTTTTAGACCTAACTAGGCCTCCGCCTACGTTCTGACCATATCGCACGCGCCTGAATTTTCTCCTTACCCGCTTTTCAAAATTTTCCAAAATTTAATTGTTTTTCCAAATTTTCTTACAAAAATAACGTTAGATTATAGTTTCAATAGTACTCACCCTTCTTCCCTGAATTCTGGTCCGCATTCCGTGTGCCGGTCTCTGGGTTAGGGGTTGAAAACAAAAATTTTTTGACTCAAAAACTGGTTTTTTGACCAAAACTCTAGAATTTTCTTTGGCACCTAGATCGTTTTATTTCGTAGATCGCTAGCCCGCGCGGAGCCGCGTCTCTGGACACCACCCCCGTGCGTCTAGCTCAAATAAAAATTTCCCGCCCACCCTCCCTGTAGTGTATAGGGAGGTGGACGTAAACTAGTCAACAAATTATTTTATTTATGTTTTAGCTCTTTTGGCATTCCATAATTTTTAATTTTGGGTTTGAAGGGAAGTTGTGTGTTTTTAATTATTTTGACTGAGTATACGAAGGCTCATAAATTATTTCATTGTGACAATTACTTAATTATTAAAACAGCTTATATTACTATAATTTCATTTTAAATACTTCATACTTCTGTGTACCCCCCTTTACAGGGACACGGAAGTATCCAGTGTCCTACGCACTCTCCTCGAACAGACATTTTTGTCCTGACCTCCACTTTACAGGGGTCCGTTCAAATACTGTCTGTTCTCCAATTCAGATCATTTGGTATGTTCAGCACCCCGGCCGCCATGAGCGCGAAGACCCAAGGCTCCAGGAGCTCGCCGCGATCGGTGCAGACGGAGTGGCCCTCGCCTCCTGACGCGGTGAGGAAAATTGTATTCGGCGACGATACACCCCTCGCGTCCCAGGAGGGTCCTTCTGCTCCACGGACGCGCCGAGCTCCTGTCGACGCTTCAAAATCGCTCAAAAAACCTGAGGCTGGGCACCGCAGTCGCACTGCGGAGGCGAGAGCTTGCCTAAATAGGGCGAAACTCAATTTGGGCAACTCTCGCAACCTCAAGGCGGAGATCAAGACTGCGGTACTCGAAGCCATAAACAGGCTCTATGAGCTGGTTAAGGAGTCGGAGCAAGACGAGACCCCTGCCGCGCTCCCAGCCGTACCGGTACCCGCACCCACTGCTGATTGCGGTCCCCAACCCATTTCCGTCGAAGTCCTCGCTGGCCAGACTGAGCTCCTTAACACCCTGAAGGAGCACATCTCGGAGCTAAAGGAAAACTCCGAGAAAATTGAAAGACTCCGAGACAGTCTGGCCAGTAGAGAAAGTGTGGGGGAGACAACCTACGCGAGTGTAGCGGCCGTCAGCAAGTGCCACACCGGGGCACAGGCCCTGGGGCGGACGACGCTGCACTCCGTGGTTGTCTCCTCAACACAGGAGATGGATACGGGGGCCGAAATCCTCGAAAGAGTGCGAAAAGCAGTGGACGCGAAGGAGGGCTGGGTGCGCGTAGAGAGGGTTAGAAAGGCCAAGGACCAGAAGGTCATTATGGGGTTCGAAACGAAAGAGGAGAGGAGAAAACTTAAGGTGCGATTGGAGGCGGCCGGAGAGAACCTCGTCGTCGAGGAAGTAAAAAACCGAGACCCGCCTTCTGATTCTTAGGGACGTGTTGCTGATCCACAGCGACGAGGATGTGTTGCGAGCCCTTAGGAATCAGAACCGGGAGTTATTTGACGGCCTCGGCGACGAGGAACAAAAAGTTTCGATAAAATTTAGGAAAAAATCCCGTAACCCTCACGTGAACAGCATTGTGCTGAGTGTTTCCCCTGCAATCTGGAAGAGGGCACTCGAAGGAGGCAAGCTTCGCATTGACCTCCAGAGAGTGCGCGTCGAAGACCAGACGCCTCTGGTGCAGTGCACCCGCTGCTTAGCATACGGCCACGGCAAGCGTCTGTGCACAGAGCCGGCCGACTTATGCAGCCACTGTGGCGGTCCACACCTTAGGGTGGACTGCCCAGACAAACATCTTGGCGAAGCAGCGGTGTGCGTAAACTGCACCAGAGCCAAGCTCGGGGAGCACAAGCACAATGCGTTCAGCAACGAATGCCCGGTACGTAGGAAGTGGGACGCATTCGCAAGAGCAACCATAGCGTATTGCTAAAGTTGTCGGTGCGCCCACTTCCGAGTACACGGAGAATTTGGGTACGACACAACCAGAAAGCAGACGCATTGAGCGAACCACTGGGTTGGCTTAATGGAGGATGGTAATCGGAGCCACTTTCTTGTGAAAGTGGCTAAAATTATGCTGGACCATAAGCCAACTCTAGTGGAATCGTCAAGTTGTGTCGAACTCGATAAAAAATCTGCAGCTGTTTGTATTTTTTGGCCTAGGAATATGATATTGACTCATATATTAAGTATATTTAGCAAATATCATAAACAAAATTTAAATTAAAAGAAACACAAGCGCAGAACATTCCTTAGGGCAAAAATAAAAGGGTGATATATAAACAAGATAAAAATAATAAACATAATTTGAGATAAATATTAGTAGTTTTTTTTTTAGTAGTATAATAATAAATATAAGAATTATTTTAGTAAAAACCAAAATCGAATAGTAAAATAGTATAAAAAATTAAAAAGCAACAAAAATTAAAGTTAAAATAAATGTAGTATTATAGAGTTTATGCAGTAAAATAACAAGTAAAACAAAGACAAAGAATGTGGTCTCTTCGGCCTCCTATCAAATAAGTTGCCAAACAAGCCAAAACACTTGCCAAAACAAGGTCTCTGATCCTCATGTCAGAGGGACACTGGCTAGGCAGGAGTGGTTTTTAGCCGGTTCGAGTCCGGCACTACCTCGACTGTCTCACAATTCGTGAGGCAGTCGAGGTGTCCGTGGGGATTTCCCACTCCTGCCCAAACAAAAAAAAAAAAAAAAAAAAAAAAAAAAAAAAAAACCTAACCTAACCTAACCTAACCTAACCTAACCTAACCTAACCTAACCTAACTACCTAACCTAACCTAACCTAACCTAACCTAACCTAACCTAACCTAACCTAACCTAACCTAACCTAACCTAACCTAACCTAACCTAACCTAACCTAACCTAACCTAACCTAACCTAACCTAACCTAACCTAACCGTCGATAACTTCTCTTCCAGACGTGCGATTTTGAAGCTGTTTTCAGCATTTTTAGACCTAACTAGGCCTCCGCCTACGTTCTGACCATATCGCACGCGCCTGAATTTTCTCCTTACCCGCTTTTCAAAATTTTCCAAAATTTAATTGTTTTTCCAAATTTTCTTACAAAAATAACGTTAGATTATAGTTTCAATAGTACTCACCCTTCTTCCCTGAATTCTGGTCCGCATTCCGTGTGCCGGTCTCTGGGTTAGGGGTTGAAAACAAAAATTTTTTTGACTCAAAAACTGGTTTTTTGACCAAAACTCTAGAATTTTCTTTGGCACCTAGATCGTTTTATTTCGTAGATCGCTAGCCCGCGCGGAGCCGCGTCTCTGGACACCACCCCCGTGCGTCTAGCTCAAATAAAACGTATTCATTTTTTAAAAATTGTTAATTATTAGTTTCTGCAAGTACCAAAAAAGCACCTTAGGGAGATAGTTTTTAACGTAAACATCGATAACTTTGCCTCCAGACGTGCGATTTTGAAGCTGTTTTCAGCTCTTTTAGACAAAACTAGGCCTCCGCCTACGTCCTGACTATATCGCTCTGACCTGCACGCGCGTACTTAAAACTTCCCTACCCACACCCTAGGAATTTTCGAAATTTTCAGATAAAATCATCAAAATTTAGTGTTTTTTCCAAAAGTCTTTTCAAAAGTATCGTTAGATTATAGTAGCAATAGCACTCACCCTTCATCCCTGTGGTTCTGGTCCGCGTTCCGTGAGCCGGTTTCCGGGTTGGGGGTTGAAAACTAAATTTTTGTTTCAAGAACTGGTTTTTTGACCTAAAGTCCAAAATTTTGTTCGGCACCCACCTTGTTTTATTTCGTAGATCGCTAGTCCGCGCGGAGACGCGTCTCTGGACCCCTCGCACGTGCGTCTAGCTCAAATAAAACAAAAGTATTTTTAAAAAACAGTTTATTCCATTGTTCTTTGTATGTGTGTGTAAGCACCAAAATCTAGGTGAGGGAGTAAGTTCAGAACAGAAAAGTCGATAACTTCTCTTCCAGACGTGCGATTTTGAAGCTGTTTTCAGCATTTTTAGACCTAACTAGGCCTCCGCCTACGTTCTGACCATATCGCACGCGCCTGAATTTTCTCCTTACCCGCTTTTCAAAATTTTCCAAAATTTAATTGTTTTTCCAAATTTTCTTACAAAAATAACGTTAGATTATAGTTTCAATAGTACTCACCCTTCTTCCCTGAATTCTGGTCCGCATTCCGTGTGCCGGTCTCTGGGTTAGGGGTTGAAAACAAAAATTTTTTGACTCAAAAACTGGTTTTTTGACCAAAACTCTAGAATTTTCTTTGGCACCTAGATCGTTTTATTTCGTAGATCGCTAGCCCGCGCGGAGCCGCGTCTCTGGACACCACCCCCGTGCGTCTAGCTCAAATAAAAATTTCCCGCCCACCCTCCCTGTAGTGTATAGGGAGGTGGACGTAAACTAGTCAACAAATTATTTTATTTATGTTTTAGCTCTTTTGGCATTCCATAATTTTTAATTTTGGGTTTGAAGGGAAGTTGTGTGTTTTTAATTATTTTGACTGAGTATACGAAGGCTCATAAATTATTTCATTGTGACAATTACTTAATTATTAAAACAGCTTATATTACTATAATTTCATTTTAAATACTTCATACTTCTGTGTACCCCCCTTTACAGGGACACGGAAGTATCCAGTGTCCTACGCACTCTCCTCGAACAGACATTTTTGTCCTGACCTCCACTTTACAGGGGTCCGTTCAAATACTGTCTGTTCTCCAATTCAGATCATTTGGTATGTTCAGCACCCCGGCCGCCATGAGCGCGAAGACCCAAGGCTCCAGGAGCTCGCCGCGATCGGTGCAGACGGAGTGGCCCTCGCCTCCTGACGCGGTGAGGAAAATTGTATTCGGCGACGATACACCCCTCGCGTCCCAGGAGGGTCCTTCTGCTCCACGGACGCGCCGAGCTCCTGTCGACGCTTCAAAATCGCTCAAAAAACCTGAGGCTGGGCACCGCAGTCGCACTGCGGAGGCGAGAGCTTGCCTAAATAGGGCGAAACTCAATTTGGGCAACTCTCGCAACCTCAAGGCGGAGATCAAGACTGCGGTACTCGAAGCCATAAACAGGCTCTATGAGCTGGTTAAGGAGTCGGAGCAAGACGAGACCCCTGCCGCGCTCCCAGCCGTACCGGTACCCGCACCCACTGCTGATTGCGGTCCCCAACCCATTTCCGTCGAAGTCCTCGCTGGCCAGACTGAGCTCCTTAACACCCTGAAGGAGCACATCTCGGAGCTAAAGGAAAACTCCGAGAAAATTGAAAGACTCCGAGACAGTCTGGCCAGTAGAGAAAGTGTGGGGGAGACAACCTACGCGAGTGTAGCGGCCGTCAGCAAGTGCCACACCGGGGCACAGGCCCTGGGGCGGACGACGCTGCACTCCGTGGTTGTCTCCTCAACACAGGAGATGGATACGGGGGCCGAAATCCTCGAAAGAGTGCGAAAAGCAGTGGACGCGAAGGAGGGCTGGGTGCGCGTAGAGAGGGTTAGAAAGGCCAAGGACCAGAAGGTCATTATGGGGTTCGAAACGAAAGAGGAGAGGAGAAAACTTAAGGTGCGATTGGAGGCGGCCGGAGAGAACCTCGTCGTCGAGGAAGTAAAAAACCGAGACCCGCTTCTGATTCTTAGGGACGTGTTGCTGATCCACAGCGACGAGGATGTGTTGCGAGCCCTTAGGAATCAGAACCGGGAGTTATTTGACGGCCTCGGCGACGAGGAACAAAAAGTTTCGATAAAATTTAGGAAAAAATCCCGTAACCCTCACGTGAACAGCATTGTGCTGAGTGTTTCCCCTGCAATCTGGAAGAGGGCACTCGAAGGAGGCAAGCTTCGCATTGACCTCCAGAGAGTGCGCGTCGAAGACCAGACGCCTCTGGTGCAGTGCACCCGCTGCTTAGCATACGGCCACGGCAAGCGTCTGTGCACAGAGCCGGCCGACTTATGCAGCCACTGTGGCGGTCCACACCTTAGGGTGGACTGCCCAGACAAACATCTTGGCGAAGCAGCGGTGTGCGTAAACTGCACCAGAGCCAAGCTCGGGGAGCACAAGCACAATGCGTTCAGCAACGAATGCCCGGTACGTAGGAAGTGGGACGCATTCGCAAGAGCAACCATAGCGTATTGCTAAAGTTGTCGGTGCGCCCACTTCCGAGTACACGGAGAATTTGGGTACGACACAACCAGAAAGCAGACGCATTGAGCGAACCACTGGGGTTGGCTTAATGGAGGATGGTAATCGGAGCCACTTTCTTGTGAAAGTGGCTAAAATTATGCTGGACCATAAGCCAACTCTAGTGGAATCGTCAAGTTGTGTCGAACTCGATAAAAAATCTGCAGCTGTTTGTATTTTTTGGCCTAGGAATATGATATTGACTCATATATTAAGTATATTTAGCAAATATCATAAACAAAATTTAAATTAAAAGAAACACAAGCGCAGAACATTCCTTAGGGCAAAAATAAAAGGGTGATATATAAACAAGATAAAAATAATAAACATAATTTGAGATAAATATTAGTAGTTTTTTTTTTAGTAGTATAATAATAAATATAAGAATTATTTTAGTAAAAACCAAAATCGAATAGTAAAATAGTATAAAAATTAAAAAGCAACAAAAATTAAAGTTAAAATAAATGTAGTATTATAGAGTTTATGCAGTAAAATAACAAGTAAAACAAAGACAAAGAATGTGGTCTCTTCGGCCTCCTATCAAATAAGTTGCCAAACAAGCCAAAACACTTGCAAAACAAGGTCTCTGATCCTCATGTCAGAGGGACACTGGCTAGGCAGGAGTGGTTTTTAGCCGGTTCGAGTCCGGCACTACCTCGACTGTCTCACAATTCGTGAGGCAGTCGAGGTGTCCGTGGGGATTTCCCACTCCTGCCCAAACAAAAAAAAAAAAAAAAAAAAAAAAAAAAAAAAACCTAACCTAACCTAACCTAACCTAACCTAACCTAACCTAACCTAACCTAACCTAACCTAACCTAACCTAACCTAACCTAACCTAACCTAACCTAACCTAACCTAACCTAACCTAACCTAACCTAACCTAACCTAACCTAACCTAACCTAACCTAACCTAACCTAACCTAACCTAACCTAACCTAACCGTCGATAACTTCTCTTCCAGACGTGCGATTTTGAAGCTGTTTTCAGCATTTTTAGACCTAACTAGGCCTCCGCCTACGTTCTGACCATATCGCACGCGCCTGAATTTTCTCCTTACCCGCTTTTCAAAATTTTCCAAAATTTAATTGTTTTTCCAAATTTTCTTACAAAAATAACGTTAGATTATAGTTTCAATAGTACTCACCCTTCTTCCCTGAATTCTGGTCCGCATTCCGTGTGCCGGTCTCTGGGTTAGGGGTTGAAAACAAAAATTTTTTGATTCAAAAACTGGTTTTTTGACCAAAACTCTAGAATTTTCTTTGGCACCTAGATCGTTTTATTTCGTAGATCGCTAGCCCGCGCGGAGCCGCGTCTCTGGACACCACCCCCGTGCGTCTAGCTCAAATAAAACGTATTCATTTTTAAAAAATTGTTAATTATTAGTTTCTGCAAGTACCAAAAAGCACCTTAGGGAGATAGTTTTTAACGTAAACATCGATAACTTTGCCTCCAGACGTGCGATTTTGAAGCTGTTTTCAGCTCTTTTAGACAAAACTAGGCCTCCGCCTACGTCCTGACTATATCGCTCTGACCTGCACGCGCGTACTTAAAACTTCCCTACCCACCCCTAGGAATTTTCGAAATTTTCAGATAAAATCATCAAAATTTAGTGTTTTTCCAAAAGTCTTTTCAAAAGTATCGTTAGATTATAGTAGCAATAGCACTCACCCTTCATCCCTGTGTTCTGGTCCGCGTTCCGTGAGCCGGTTTCCGGGTTGGGGGTTGAAAACTAAATTTTTTGTTTCAAGAACTGGTTTTTTGACCTAAAGTCCAAAATTTTGTTCGGCACCCACCTTGTTTTATTTCGTAGATCGCTAGTCCGCGCGGAGACGCGTCTCTGGACCCCTCGCACGTGCGTCTAGCTCAAATAAAACAAAAGTATTTTTAAAAAACAGTTTATTCCATTGTTCTTTGTATGTGTGTGTAAGCACCAAAATCTAGGTGAGGGAGTAAGTTCAGAACAGAAAAGTCGATAACTTCTCTTCCAGACGTGCGATTTTGAAGCTGTTTTCAGCATTTTTAGACCTAACTAGGCCTCCGCCTACGTTCTGACCATATCGCACGCGCCTGAATTTTCTCCTTACCCGCTTTTCAAAATTTTCCAAAATTTAATTGTTTTTCCAAATTTTCTTACAAAAATAACGTTAGATTATAGTTTCAATAGTACTCACCCTTCTTCCCTGAATTCTGGTCCGCATTCCGTGTGCCGGTCTCTGGGTTAGGGGTTGAAAACAAAAATTTTTTGACTCAAAAACTGGTTTTTTGACCAAAACTCTAGAATTTTCTTTGGCACCTAGATCGTTTTATTTCGTAGATCGCTAGCCCGCGCGGAGCCGCGTCTCTGGACACCACCCCCGTGCGTCTAGCTCAAATAAAAATTTCCCGCCCACCCTCCCTGTAGTGTATAGGGAGGTGGACGTAAACTAGTCAACAAATTATTTTATTTATGTTTTAGCTCTTTTGGCATTCCATAATTTTTAATTTTGGGTTTGAAGGGAAGTTGTGTGTTTTTAATTATTTTGACTGAGTATACGAAGGCTCATAAATTATTTCATTGTGACAATTACTTATAATTATTAAAACAGCTTATATTATTATAATTTTATTTTAAATACTTCATACTTCTGTGTACCCCCCTTTACAGGGACACGGAAGTATCCAGTGTCCTACGCACTCTCCTCGAACAGACATTTTTGTCCTGACCTCCACTTTACAGGGGTCCGTTCAAATACTGTCTGTTCTCCAATTCAGATCATTTGGTATGTTCAGCACCCCGGCCGCCATGAGCGCGAAGACCCAAGGCTCCAGGAGCTCGCCGCGATCGGTGCAGACGGAGTGGCCCTCGCCTCCTGACGCGGTGAGGAAAATTGTATTCGGCGACGATACACCCCTCGCGTCCCAGGAGGGTCCTTCTGCTCCACGGACGCGCCGAGCTCCTGTCGACGCTTCAAAATCGCTCAAAAAACCTGAGGCTGGGCACCGCAGTCGCACTGCGGAGGCGAGAGCTTGCCTAAATAGGGCGAAACTCAATTTGGGCAACTCTCGCAACCTCAAGGCGGAGATCAAGACTGCGGTACTCGAAGCCATAAACAGGCTCTATGAGCTGGTTAAGGAGTCGGAGCAAGACGAGACCCCTGCCGCGCTCCCAGCCGTACCGGTACCCGCACCCACTGCTGATTGCGGTCCCCAACCCATTTCCGTCGAAGTCCTCGCTGGCCAGACTGAGCTCCTTAACACCCTGAAGGAGCACATCTCGGAGCTAAAGGAAAACTCCGAGAAAATTGAAAGACTCCGAGACAGTCTGGCCAGTAGAGAAAGTGTGGGGGAGACAACCTACGCGAGTGTAGCGGCCGTCAGCAAGTGCCACACCGGGGCACAGGCCCTGGGGCGGACGACGCTGCACTCCGTGGTTGTCTCCTCAACACAGGAGATGGATACGGGGGCCGAAATCCTCGAAAGAGTGCGAAAAGCAGTGGACGCGAAGGAGGGCTGGGTGCGCGTAGAGAGGGTTAGAAAGGCCAAGGACCAGAAGGTCATTATGGGGTTCGAAACGAAAGAGGAGAGGAGAAAACTTAAGGTGCGATTGGAGGCGGCCGGAGAGAACCTCGTCGTCGAGGAAGTAAAAAACCGAGACCCGCTTCTGATTCTTAGGGACGTGTTGCTGATCCACAGCGACGAGGATGTGTTGCGAGCCCTTAGGAATCAGAACCGGGAGTTATTTGACGGCCTCGGCGACGAGGAACAAAAAGTTTCGATAAAATTTAGGAAAAAATCCCGTAACCCTCACGTGAACAGCATTGTGCTGAGTGTTTCCCCTGCAATCTGGAAGAGGGCACTCGAAGGAGGCAAGCTTCGCATTGACCTCCAGAGAGTGCGCGTCGAAGACCAGACGCCTCTGGTGCAGTGCACCCGCTGCTTAGCATACGGCCACGGCAAGCGTCTGTGCACAGAGCCGGCCGACTTATGCAGCCACTGTGGCGGTCCACACCTTAGGGTGGACTGCCCAGACAAACATCTTGGCGAAGCAGCGGTGTGCGTAAACTGCACCAGAGCCAAGCTCGGGGAGCACAAGCACAATGCGTTCAGCAACGAATGCCCGGTACGTAGGAAGTGGGACGCATTCGCAAGAGCAACCATAGCGTATTGCTAAAGTTGTCGGTGCGCCCACTTCCGAGTACACGGAGAATTTGGGTACGACACAACCAGAAAGCAGACGCATTGAGCGAACCACTGGGGTTGGCTTAATGGAGGATGGTAATCGGAGCCACTTTCTTGTGAAAGTGGCTAAAATTATGCTGGACCATAAGCCAACTCTAGTGGAATCGTCAAGTTGTGTCGAACTCGATAAAAAATCTGCAGCTGTTTGTATTTTTTGGCCTAGGAATATGATATTGACTCATATATTAAGTATATTTAGCAAATATCATAAACAAAATTTAAATTAAAAGAAACACAAGCGCAGAACATTCCTTAGGGCAAAAATAAAAGGGTGATATATAAACAAGATAAAAATAATAAACATAATTTGAGATAAATATTAGTAGTTTTTTTTTTAGTAGTATAATAATAAATATAAGAATTATTTTAGTAAAAACCAAAATCGAATAGTAAAATAGTATAAAAATTAAAAAGCAACAAAAATTAAAGTTAAAATAAATGTAGTATTATAGAGTTTATGCAGTAAAATAACAAGTAAAACAAAGACAAAGAATGTGGTCTCTTCGGCCTCCTATCAAATAAGTTGCCAAACAAGCCAAAACACTTGCAAAACAAGGTCTCTGATCCTCATGTCAGAGGGACACTGGCTAGGCAGGAGTGGTTTTTAGCCGGTTCGAGTCCGGCACTACCTCGACTGTCTCACAATTCGTGAGGCAGTCGAGGTGTCCGTGGGGATTTCCCACTCCTGCCCAAACAAAAAAAAAAAAAAAAAAAAAAAAAAAAAAAAACCTAACCTAACCTAACCTAACCTAACCTAACCTAACCTAACCTAACCTAACCTAACCTAACCTAACCTAACCTAACCTAACCTAACCTAACCTAACCTAACCTAACCTAACCTAACCTAACCTAACCTAACCTAACCTAACCTAACCTAACCTAACCTAACCTAACCTAACCTAACCTAACCTAACCTAACCGTCGATAACTTCTCTTCCAGACGTGCGATTTTGAAGCTGTTTTCAGCATTTTTAGACCTAACTAGGCCTCCGCCTACGTTCTGACCATATCGCACGCGCCTGAATTTTCTCCTTACCCGCTTTTCAAAATTTTCCAAAATTTAATTGTTTTTCCAAATTTTCTTACAAAAATAACGTTAGATTATAGTTTCAATAGTACTCACCCTTCTTCCCTGAATTCTGGTCCGCATTCCGTGTGCCGGTCTCTGGGTTAGGGGTTGAAAACAAAAATTTTTTGATTCAAAAACTGGTTTTTTGACCAAAACTCTAGAATTTTCTTTGGCACCTAGATCGTTTTATTTCGTAGATCGCTAGCCCGCGCGGAGCCGCGTCTCTGGACACCACCCCCGTGCGTCTAGCTCAAATAAAACGTATTCATTTTTAAAAAATTGTTAATTATTAGTTTCTGCAAGTACCAAAAAGCACCTTAGGGAGATAGTTTTTAACATAAACATCGATATCTTTGCCTCCAGACGTGCGATTTTGAAGCTGTTTTCAGCTCTTTTAGACAAAACTAGGCCTCCGCCTACGTCCTGACTATATCGCTCTGACCTGCACGCGCGTACTTAAAACTTCCCTACCCACCCCTAGGAATTTTCGAAATTTTCAGATAAAATCATCAAAATTTAGTGTTTTTCCAAAAGTCTTTTCAAAAGTATCGTTAGATTATAGTAGCAATAGCACTCACCCTTCATCCCTGTGTTCTGGTCCGCGTTCCGTGAGCCGGTTTCCGGGTTGGGGGTTGAAAACTAAATTTTTTGTTTCAAGAACTGGTTTTTTGACCTAAAGTCCAAAATTTTGTTCGGCACCCACCTTGTTTTATTTCGTAGATCGCTAGTCCGCGCGGAGACGCGTCTCTGGACCCCTCGCACGTGCGTCTAGCTCAAATAAAACAAAAGTATTTTTAAAAAACAGTTTATTCCATTGTTCTTTGTATGTGTGTGTAAGCACCAAAATCTAGGTGAGGGAGTAAGTTCAGAACAGAAAAGTCGATAACTTCTCTTCCAGACGTGCGATTTTGAAGCTGTTTTCAGCATTTTTAGACCTAACTAGGCCTCCGCCTACGTTCTGACCATATCGCACGCGCCTGAATTTTCTCCTTACCCGCTTTTCAAAATTTTCCAAAATTTAATTGTTTTTCCAAATTTTCTTACAAAAATAACGTTAGATTATAGTTTCAATAGTACTCACCCTTCTTCCCTGAATTCTGGTCCGCATTCCGTGTGCCGGTCTCTGGGTTAGGGGTTGAAAACAAAAATTTTTTGATTCAAAAACTGGTTTTTTGACCAAAACTCTAGAATTTTCTTTGGCACCTAGATCGTTTTATTTCGTAGATCGCTAGCCCGCGCGGAGCCGCGTCTCTGGACACCACCCCCGTGCGTCTAGCTCAAATAAAAATTTCCCGCCCACCCTCCCTGTAGTGTATAGGGAGGTGGACGTAAACTAGTCAACAAATTATTTTATTTATGTTTTAGCTCTTTTGGCATTCCATAATTTTTAATTTTGGGTTTGAAGGGAAGTTGTGTGTTTTTAATTATTTTGACTGAGTATACGAAGGCTCATAAATTATTTCATTGTGACAATTACTTAATTATTAAAACAGCTTATATTACTATAATTTCATTTTAAATACTTCATACTTCTGTGTACCCCCCTTTACAGGGACACGGAAGTATCCAGTGTCCTACGCACTCTCCTCGAACAGACATTTTTGTCCTGACCTCCACTTTACAGGGGTCCGTTCAAATACTGTCTGTTCTCCAATTCAGATCATTTGGTATGTTCAGCACCCCGGCCGCCATGAGCGCGAAGACCCAAGGCTCCAGGAGCTCGCCGCGATCGGTGCAGACGGAGTGGCCCTCGCCTCCTGACGCGGTGAGGAAAATTGTATTCGGCGACGATACACCCCTCGCGTCCCAGGAGGGTCCTTCTGCTCCACGGACGCGCCGAGCTCCTGTCGACGCTTCAAAATCGCTCAAAAAGCCTGAGGCTGGGCACCGCAGTCGCACTGCGGAGGCGAGAGCTTGCCTAAATAGGGCGAAACTCAATTTGGGCAACTCTCGCAACCTCAAGGCGGAGATCAAGACTGCGGTACTCGAAGCCATAAACAGGCTCTATGAGCTGGTTAAGGAGTCGGAGCAAGACGAGACCCCTGCCGCGCTCCCAGCCGTACCGGTACCCGCACCCACTGCTGATTGCGGTCCCCAACCCATTTCCGTCGAAGTCCTCGCTGGCCAGACTGAGCTCCTTAACACCCTGAAGGAGCACATCTCGGAGCTAAAGGAAAACTCCGAGAAAATTGAAAGACTCCGAGACAGTCTGGCCAGTAGAGAAAGTGTGGGGGAGACAACCTACGCGAGTGTAGCGGCCGTCAGCAAGTGCCACACCGGGGCACAGGCCCTGGGGCGGACGACGCTGCACTCCGTGGTTGTCTCCTCAACACAGGAGATGGATACGGGGGCCGAAATCCTCGAAAGAGTGCGAAAAGCGGTGGACGCGAAGGAGGGCTGGGTGCGCGTAGAGAGGGTTAGAAAGGCCAAGGACCAGAAGGTCATTATGGGGTTCGAAACGAAAGAGGAGAGGAGAAAACTTAAGGTGCGATTGGAGGCGGCCGGAGAGAACCTCGTCGTCGAGGAAGTAAAAAACCGAGACCCGCTTCTGATTCTTAGGGACGTGTTGCTGATCCACAGCGACGAGGATGTGTTGCGAGCCCTTAGGAATCAGAACCGGGAGTTATTTGACGGCCTCGGCGACGAGGAACAAAAAGTTTCGATAAAATTTAGGAAAAAATCCCGTAACCCTCACGTGAACAGCATTGTGCTGAGTGTTTCCCCTGCAATCTGGAAGAGGGCACTCGAAGGAGGCAAGCTTCGCATTGACCTCCAGAGAGTGCGCGTCGAAGACCAGACGCCTCTGGTGCAGTGCACCCGCTGCTTAGCATACGGCCACGGCAAGCGTCTGTGCACAGAGCCGGCCGACTTATGCAGCCACTGTGGCGGTCCACACCTTAGGGTGGACTGCCCAGACAAACATCTTGGCGAAGCAGCGGTGTGCGTAAACTGCACCAGAGCCAAGCTCGGGGAGCACAAGCACAATGCGTTCAGCAACGAATGCCCGGTACGTAGGAAGTGGGACGCATTCGCAAGAGCAACCATAGCGTATTGCTAAAGTTGTCGGTGCGCCCACTTCCGAGTACACGGAGAATTTGGGTACGACACAACCAGAAAGCAGACGCATTGAGCGAACCACTGGGGTTGGCTTAATGGAGGATGGTAATCGGAGCCACTTTCTTGTGAAAGTGGCTAAAATTATGCTGGACCATAAGCCAACTCTAGTGGAATCGTCAAGTTGTGTCGAACTCGATAAAAAATCTGCAGCTGTTTGTATTTTTTGGCCTAGGAATATGATATTGACTCATATATTAAGTATATTTAGCAAATATCATAAACAAAATTTAAATTAAAAGAAACACAAGCGCAGAACATTCCTTAGGGCAAAAATAAAAGGGTGATATATAAACAAGATAAAAATAATAAACATAATTTGAGATAAATATTAGTAGTTTTTTTTTTAGTAGTATAATAATAAATATAAGAATTATTTTAGTAAAAACCAAAATCGAATAGTAAAATAGTATAAAAATTAAAAAGCAACAAAAATTAAAGTTAAAATAAATGTAGTATTATAGAGTTTATGCAGTAAAATAACAAGTAAAACAAAGACAAAGAATGTGGTCTCTTCGGCCTCCTATCAAATAAGTTGCCAAACAAGCCAAAACACTTGCAAAACAAGGTCTCTGATCCTCATGTCAGAGGGACACTGGCTAGGCAGGAGTGGTTTTTAGCCGGTTCGAGTCCGGCACTACCTCGACTGTCTCACAATTCGTGAGGCAGTCGAGGTGTCCGTGGGGATTTCCCACTCCTGCCTAAACAAAAAAAAAAAAAAAAAAAAAAAAAAAAAAAACCTAACCTAACCTAACCTAACCTAACCTAACCTAACCTAACCTAACCTAACCTAACCTAACCTAACCTAACCTAACCTAACCTAACCTAACCTAACCTAACCTAACCTAACCTAACCTAACCTAACCTAACCTAACCTAACCTAACCTAACCTAACCTAACCTAACCTAACCTAACCTAACCTAACCTAACCTAACCTAACCTAACCTAACCTAACCTAACCTAACCTAACCTAACCTAACCTAACCTAACCTAACCTAACCTAACCTAACCTAACCTAACCTAACCTGAGCGAACCTAACCTAACCTAACCTGAGCGAACCTGCTAAAGTTGTCGATGCGCCCACTTCAAAGTACGCAGACAGCGATGCCACTTCGACACAGCAAGAGAGCAGGCGAAAACAAATGAATGGTAACTTGAGTCGCTTTCATGAGAAACTGACTCAAGTTATACAGGAAAATAATTCACCTTCAGTGAAGTTATCAGGCTGTGTCGGACTGGTAGCAAAAAACTGTGGAACGTGTGTGTGTGGTGTGTGTAAAGTACAATTAATAAATATATTTTGTAAAACATGTAGAAAAATAAAAACAGTAGAAATAGTAAAATAGTATTAAAACATATGATATTTAAATATATAGTAAGTATATAGTTTAGATATCGTAGAAACAAAAACAAAAAAGACATAAAAAACAAAATAAAAAAAAAAAAAAAATTTTAAAATGTAAAAAACCAAAGAAAATGAAGTAGATATTTAATTCACTAGTATAAATGTAAGGGTAAGAAAAATAGATTAATGTAGGTTAAACAGTAAAAATAGCTAATGGACATTCACAGTTAAAGAAAAAGTAGTTTAATTAGATCATATATAGAAATACTAAGTTAAAATATATATTCCGAACAAGAAAGTATAAACTAATAGTAATTAAGACATAGATTATAAACAAAATTCACGCTCATATCTAGCTGTAGTATATAATCAGTAAAATAGCTTGCTAGATGAACCTAATAAAAAAAAACACGTAAAACTCAGCGTGTTAAATATGGTCTCTTCGGCCTCTTTCAGCATGAAAAGGCAGAAACTTCTGAAACCAAGGGCTCTGATCTCCATGTCAGAGGGACACTGGTAGGGCAGGAGTGGTTTTTAGCCGGTTCGAGTCCGGCACTACCTCGACTGTCTCACACATCGTGAGGCAGTCGAGGTGTCCGTGGGGATTTCCCACTCCTGCCAAAACAAAAAAAAAAAAAAAAAAAAAAAAAAAAAAAAAAAAAAAAAAAAAAAAAAAAAAAAAAAAAAAAAAAAAAAAACCTGAGCGAACCTAACCTAACCTAACCTGAGCGAACCTAACCTAACCTAACCTGAGCGAACCTAACCTAACCTAACCTGAGCGAACCTAACCTAACCTAACCTGAGCGAACCTAACCTGAGCGAACCTAACCTGAGCGAACCTAACCTGAGCGAACCTAACCTGAGCGAACCTAACCTGAGCGAACCTAACCTGAGCGAACCTAACCTGAGCGAACCTAACCTGAGCGAACCTAACCTGAGCGAACCTAACCTGAGCGAACCTAACCTGAGCGAACCTAACCTGAGCGAACCTAACCTGAGCGAACCTAACCTGAGCGAACCTAACCTGAGCGAACCTAACCTGAGCGAACCTAACCTGAGCGACCCGCTGGGGGATCTATGGGGACATTCTTCAGATATGTGGGGTTCACACTTAAATGGTCATACTATAGCTGGAATTATATTGGCCCCCACCCTCCTGTAAACAAACCAAAGCCCTCATGGCAACACTTTTGATTGTACGACGTAATTCTTCACGGTTTTCTTTTATTTCCGCAGCAGCAGCAAAAATCCTAGCCGTTAATTGCTCGCGGCTTTCGAAGGGCACGGCATACACTTTTTGTTTCATGTAGCCCCAAAGATAAAAATCTAAGGGTGTAAGGTCGGGAGATCGCAGCGGCCAAGCAATGGCACCTCCTCTGCCAATCCGCCACGGATAATTTTGATTTAAATAATCACGAACTAGTCGTGCGAAGTGTGCTGGAGCTCCATCTAATTGCAGATACATCCGCCTTCTTGTTTCCAGCGGTACTTCCTCCAAAAGCAACGGCAACGTATTGACTATAAAATCTAAAAACGCGTGTTGATCTAGTCTGTTTGGTAACACGAAAGGGCCAATAAGTTCACCGTCAATCATTCCAGCCCATACATTTATGGAAAATTGAGTCTGGAAAGTTGTTTCCCTAATGACGTGTGGATTTTCAGTGGCCCACACATGAAGATTGCGATGATTTTTATACCCGCCCTTGTTTTTTCTTTAGAGATAGGTATCAACAATGTTCTGTGAATTAGTAGCTGTTATGTAGTAGATTACAAATAATGATTAAAAAAGTCATCCTATCGGGATAATTTATGGAGTTACACTAGTTTTTTTTTAATAAATACACAATTTTTCACCGAAAAAATTACTTCGATTCCATTTTTTTTTTCGTTGTCGATAATTTAAGTAAAAATGTTAATTAACCTGTTAAAATAACTCATAAGCTTTTAGAAATAATAAACAGAATCCAAATCGACTCATAAACTTCGGAGATGTGTCAAAAAATAGAAAGCAAATCTACAAACTATACTTAAAAAGTTAAAAATTGAATAACATGAAAAATGTTGTAGATAGACCCCCCTTTTAAATTTTATTTTCGACATTTCTTCATGAATATTCAGAAAATTACGGGCGGTCACATGCGCATGGGCGACATTGTATAGCTTTGAATAGAAAAAAAAACACGGACATAAAAATATATTTAATTTTTTTATTTTTTTATTGACAAAACATACAATTACACACTAAAAATCGTTAACAAAGAATTGTACGAGACTTTATCAGTGTGTAACTAGCTATGATATCCACAGCTTATATAATTAAAATTGGAAGATACATGCACGAGCACAACAAGCCTTAGCTTTATTAAATACTATATAAATAAAATACAAAACAACAAAATCTACAGATACAGAAATAAGTTTAAGTTAATCCTCAAAGGATCATGACCATCAACGGTACTGGTTTTTCTCATGCATCAAGATAAAAATTATATTACAATTATTTTCTTTATTTTTGAAGTCATTCTGCAATTAGAATGTCAATTTTGTATAGGGGTTTATTTTGTAAACTTAATAAGTTATGAAATTGTTTTGATAAAATGAATTACCTACTGCCGGCTATTCTTACGTTAAAGTGTTGCCAAAATCAAAATAAGTAAATATATTGACAACTCTAATCGATTTTTTTTGCATACGATTACAAATTAATATAAATGTAAAGTCATTGGAAAGGTAAATCGCGGGGTTTTTATACATAATAAAGCGAGATGATACTACTGTGGTGTGAAATAATTAGTATTTCACACACACAGTCTCACAGTAGTCTTATTATTTTGCTTTCAAAACTTTTTAAAGCAATTTCACTTTGTTGGCTAACGATACATAATATATGAATGATTGCATAGATTTTTTTTAATTATCTTGCTTCGGTTTGATATAAATCGAACCTTTTTAATAAATTAATGATTATAGAACTAAATCAGTCATTTGAAATAATTATGTGTCGAGTGTATTTATTCGAGTAATCGATTTTCATTTAAAATCTAAAGTGGCAACATTGGTGTTGGTGTCTCAAATCGAATTGTCATTGTCAAAAAGTCCAATGTCAATTGCGCGTGGTGCATACTGCATGCTAAGTTTGTTCATTGCGATTTAAGTATTACAGTTGTTTTGTGTTGATCGAGTCCTACTCTCCACAGTAATTGTGATATTCATTGTAACTATTTGTTTATTTCTTGTTTTCAATCACTATCGCTAACTTTAATGTGAAATTGTGAATCTTACGCCAGGACGTTTTACGCCAGGAAGTTTTCACTTTGTTTGAAGTTTGTGTGTGATTCGTATTTTGTTGTACTGTACTGTACTACTTAGCGACTACTGAAAATGTCGACCACTTCGCGTGAGGTACCGACAACAAGAACAATCGGCCGGCGAAACCGGTGTATCAACTGTTCTTTTGCAATCCTAAGAAACCAACGCAGGTATTCTTTGGAACAAGCTACTACTCAGATGATCAATGTGTTACAGTCATGGATAACTCCTACTCAGGTAAGCACATTCTTTTGACGTTTTCATACCTATCAGTCTATTTCTTGATTTCTCAGACAGTTTAAACCTACCCAGTCATTCTCTCGATTTTATATTTTAATTTTTGCTTTTTATAAATCACATATTAAAAACATAGACAAATGAAAGCATAAAATCAATGTCACAATTCTGACGTTGGAAGCACTCCATGCTTTAAGCACAAAATATAATTATGATGTGCGGCCCATTCAGTTAGACTTGAAGGCGGTGATTGTGACATTCCTTTGCTCATTCTATTATACTATATTCTAATGACCTTTTTTTATATTTCTTTTCAAATATATTTTTTTGATTGTAGCTGTCTCCAGGAAGTATAATTTGTTCCGAGTGTTTTGGACTGCTTCAAAATCGAGTTAACACAATGAGCGAAGGAAGTGCTATGCCTTTGCCTGCTCTTGGACATAGAAGAATCTGCTTTCCTTGTGGAAATTCTATCTTACGAGCACCAAGAACATACCCTGTGCGACATGATCGACAAGAAAGAAACATTTTAATGAGACTGGTTCCACTGCACTTGGTAAATATTTATTAGTATCTTATTGAAAATATGGAGTGTCTAATACAGAATCTGTCTACTTGGGCTAACAGAAAAAATATTTAAGCACCTCATTTTTTTTAGGTTTCCAGAATGGAACGTGTATGTGCTGCATGTTGGAGATCAGCTATGAGAGAAGTACAGAGGCAACAGCAGCATGATTCAAATCATCCTACTGTAGCACATGCTGTGTCAAGTGATGATTTCAATATTCCTGAGCCACCTCCACTTCCATCTTCAAGACCAATAGCAG
Organism: Noctua pronuba; assembly: GCA_905220335.1. Taxonomy (NCBI): domain Eukaryota; kingdom Metazoa; phylum Arthropoda; class Insecta; order Lepidoptera; family Noctuidae; genus Noctua; species Noctua pronuba. Next base: position 27,319 of record LR999920.1, read on the forward strand.
TTCAATTAGCGGCACCAAAAATCACATCATCTTTATATAGACGTGCTGCAAACACATCTGGCCACTGCATATTCGTTAATTGTTTTGAAAATGAACGTCTACTTGTACCATGTGCTATAAAAGATTTATTATTGTATCATTATAAATTCTATGTACCATCTGGTGCACGTGTTTGTCGTCACCACTTGGATCACGGTTCTTGGAATGAATTAACCTCCCAATTGAGGGATTTTACTGGTAGTCAATTTGATAATATTATGACTATGATGCAGCGAGCAGCTAATAACAGATTTGATTTTTCTAATATTAGGATGATGCCTCCATATTTATGTCATTATTGGCTTGGATTCAATGCTGACCAGTTTTATGATTTACTTAACAGTATCCCAAATCTAGCAGAACAGGTACCAAATGCTTCTATAGCCTTGTGCATATATTTAGTTAAGGTAAGAACTGGTGACAGTAATGAAAGGTTGGCTACTCTTTTTAATAAACCTCGAACCACTTTAGAACGGTGGATGTCAAAAGCAAGAAATTGTTTAATGAGTGATTTTGTCCCCTTGCACTTAGGATTTAATCATCTTACTGTACAAGATGTTGCTTCTCGAAATAAGATTATACCAGAAGGACTGTTTAGTAATCCTGATTTGCCAACAGATGTTAAACCTGCAATAGTTATATGTGATGCTACCTATATTTTTGTGCAAAGTAGTTCAAATTATTTGTTTCAGAAACAAACCTACAGTTTGCAAAAACTAGACAACCTAGTTAAACCATTTTTGATTGTGTGTTGCGATGGCCACATTGTGGAATGTCTTGGTCCATACAAAGCCACTCTTAATGATGCTACAATCACAAGTTTAAACTTAAATAATGAGGGATCTTGTATAAGTTCATTTTTTAGAAGAGGTGATATTTTTCTTCTTGATAGAGGATTTCGAGATGTTATAAATGAACTCCAAGAACACGGTTTTGTCACCCACATGCCAGAGTCTCTCCTCGAAAATGAACACCAATTAACAACCCAGCAGGCAAATCGGTCTCGTCTAGTAACCATGTGTCGCTGGGTTGTAGAAGTAGTCAATGGTAGGATAAAAAGAGACTATAGACTATTCCGTCATGTATTCAATAATAGAGCTGCTATGCACCTCAGTGATGATTTTAGGATTTGTTGTGCCTTATTAAATAAGTTTCATGTTGCCATAGATGACCCACCGGAGGCTTTGGAATATGTTACAATAGCTAAAAGTAGACTTTTTCTAGTAAACTATCTGGCAACATATGTAGAGCAAGAAAATCTTAACAGAAGGAGAGCTAGCTTCCAAACAATTGATGGCAATCATCCTCATTTGGATAGATTCCCACGACTCACAATTACTGACCTTAAGCGGTTTGCTCTAGGTACATATCAATTAAAACAGGCCAGATCTTACTTCGGGGAACATGTTCGTCAGTCTGGAATATATTCAGTGGAAGTGAATACTGAAATTGATGAGGATATTCCTCTGATTTTAGGCCTAAATAATTATTTGTTAAGAGGTAGGATTAAATCCAGGCATGTGAACAGTCGTACATATTACACGTATTTATTAATAAGCAGAGACGATGCTGTAGCAAATACATTGCAAGCCATAGTAGGTTATTGTTGCAACTGCCTTGTTGGTAAGCGAACTGTTGGCTGCTGTGCTCACATAATGACAGTGGTGTGGTTTTTGAGTTGGGCTCGATACAATGATATCACTGCTCCAGCATCTTATTTAGATGATTTTTTTAATGAAAATGATGAATGAAGTCATTCGCTGTTCCTATATGAATAGGTACCTACCAGGGTTGTTGCTGATGCATATTTTTTTCACATCAGCGGATGCTGATGCTGATGCTGATCTTTTATCATTGACATCAGCGGATGCTGATGCTGATGCTGATTTTAATTATTTTCTTAAAAAAACAGGGAAAAAGTAAAATCAGTCCGTATTAGTACGCTCTTTGCGTGAATAATACTTGATACATAAGATGCAGTTTGCAGTTTCTTGACTCCTTAATTTCAAATACGTCCATATTCCACTTTTCAGCGGATAACACTCGACAGCTTACGGAAAAAAAAAACAAAAACTTTCACGCGTAACGACGAATTAACGTTATGAGACAAGTTTGTGTTTGTTTGCAATCACAATCCCCGCAGACGATCTTTTAATTGGTCAAAGTCGCAGGCAAAAACTACACGTGATATAATCCTCTCTGCGGTCATGTCACGACTCGAACTTTAGCACTAATAATCAGCATCAATAATCAGCATCGATCAATGCGGATGCTGATGCTGATGCTGATGTTGAAAATGATGCTGATTATCAGCGGATGCTGATGCTGATGCTGATGTTCGCAACAACCCTGGTACCTACCTACTTACTGTAAGGGTTAGATATACTATGATTGATTATATACCTACCTACATATTTAAAGTGCTACCAGTGTCACTGGATCAAATTAAAGATCTCTTTGAATTCTATTGTTTTTTTTTTTACAGCTCTCTTTTTTTTTGTATTTGTAACTGTTTTAACAGGAAATATAAAGGCAAGGTACTGATTTATTTAAGTCTCTATCCCATCAGATATGCTAATTAATCTGCTCTCCAAACTACGACCTTACTTACCTCTCTATACACGACGGATATTTCTATTTTGAGGTTAAGTTACGTTTTCTAAAAAAACTTGGAAATGCGGGTTTTGATTCCAAAATGGCAATTGTAGATGGTTATTTGGTTAATTTATAAACCATCTAAAACAACTTTGGAATTGACGCAAATCTGTACCGTGGTCCATATTGTCGTGGTCATGATCCTTTGACAGCTTTAAGGATATCATTTCGAAACCTAGAAGCTGACAAAGAAAATGAATCCAAATTTGAGAATAGGGTCAGTTAAGAGGGAGCGGGGCCGGCAAACTATCGCCGTCGCCCTGCGTTGCTGCAGCTCAGACCGATTATGTCAGACGATTCGTATTCCCTTTTTTACCCGAATGCGGTGAAGCCCAAAAGGAGGGTTAAGTGTTTGACATGTATGAATGTCCGTTTATTTGTTACCTTGTAACTTCTAAACGGATGAACGGATTTGAATTTTTTTAGATTTTTTAATTATACGTCGATAGATTCGTCTTGGTGGCGAGAGTGTCACTGGCTACTTTAAAATCTATACATACATACAAATGAATAAAATTAAAGTGTCTGTTTGTAATTTCAAAATAACAGTTTTTTACTGAATGCTTATGAAAGTACATACGACAAACTTACGGGGTCTTATAACAAAAAATAATTTTCCTAAATGTTTGTGTCTTTCGATCTGTCTGTCTGTCTGTTTGTTTCCGCTAATCTCCGGAACGGCTGGACCTATTGGGTTGCAATATTGTGGAGTTTTAATTTTTTTTTCTTCTAGTATCATCAAATGGGGTATCAAAATTAGGGGTTTGAAAGGTGATTACAAAAATATGTAGGTATATGTCGTGGATTGATGGCGCCATGGTGCAACAAGCAGCGCCATATTATAATTAGTTTTGTGCCTTCCTTCCCTTCTACACTACCACTGGTGGTGTCGTGGGTATTTTTTTTTCCTTCTACGCTACTGGTCCAGTGGTGTCGTAGGCATTTGTAAAATACATATATATGCGTTCCCTTCCACACTACTAAGCCGCACCACTGGTAGTGTCGTGGGTATTTTTTTTTCCTTTCTACATTACTGGTCCAGTGGTATCGTAGGTATTTGTAAAATACATATATAATTGCGTTCCCTATTACACTAGGTACCTAATTTGTTTTCGCAACTAGATACAGGTAAAAAAAAAAACAATTCCTATAAGTTTATCTAGCATAGCAGGTTTTAAATAATCCGATATACTCATAAACAGGAATTGTGTTTTTTAATTACCTGTGTCTAGTTGCCGGTGTTACCAGTAGTGCGGCTTAGTAGTGTGGAAAGGAACGCATATATATGTATTTTACAAATACCAACGACACCACTGGACCAGTAGTGTAGAAGGGAAAAAAAATTACCCACGACACCACCGTAGTGCGGCTTAGTAGTGTAGAAGGGAAGGAAGGGTTTTGTGAACTAATATACTACTGGAATCGCAAGCGCGCCCTACCGCTTGGACACAATCGTCGGTAGAGGGGATGCAGCAAGGACTGGAGAAGGGACCGCGGTACACTCGCGAGTGTTGCGACAGTCGAACTCCGACAGTCTTGGCAGATGCTCAGTACCAACGCACGTGTTTGTTTCTTGATGTAAAATCGTTAGTTTAAATAAAGTTATTTTGATTTAAATTATCTTTCGTTTGTGTGCCCACGACAGCGCCCACATTTACGTAAAACTATGTCGGATTGTGAAGGAGACCCTATGCTTCGCATCGCGGCCACCCATGAGGCGACATATATTTAACTTATATGTTTAAAAGTAATTCGAAGTGCCAAATTGGATAAAAAAGGTAAAAAATCCTATATAAGTAATAAAAAACATTATATATTTTATATTCAAATAAATATATATTTTGTAATCAAATGGGCCCCGCCTGCTTCCAACTTTTGTTCTATTCAAAATTTAATGTGGTTGTTTTTTGCTTTTCAGTTTTTTCAGTTTATTAAATTTTTTAACTACTTTTTTCTCCTCGAAAACCGACCTGATTCAATTATATTAAAATTTTAAGAAAGTGTATTATGTCTAGGTTCCTATCCATGTCCATGTCTTTTATGTTAAAAACTTTCCGATTTTATGTGGTAGTCCTCTAATCACGGCCATAAAAATGGAGCATTCTTTGTCATTTTTAGAGGGTCATATTTTCTTTACTTAGCTTGCTTTTGCTGAAAAGAAGGAAATGACAGAGTCGTGTCTACTGTAGACCTTGATTTTGCGAAAAAAGAAATGTTTGCTCTAGAGGCATTATTCAGGAAGAAAAAGGCAGCATTTGTATGGGCCCACACCCTGCTCCCTCTCAACGTGGCAGCGTTGCGCGCACATTCGATGACAGGCCCCTACTCTTCCTTCTTGAGCTCACTCTTCACTTCTGTCTTCCCATCTCCGTCACTCTTCGCCTCGACGTTCGCTTCACTCTTGTCTTTGTTTTCAATCTTGTCGACGTCAATAGAGCTCCGCGACAGTTGCCGCAGAATGTTCTCGAATATTCTGGGCGCGCTCTTCGTGTTCGGCAGCGAGATGTCCGTCTGCGTGGTGGCGGTCTCGCATTTCTTTTTCTCCACTTCGAGCGGTATGCTCGTCTCCTTCAGATCGAGCGTCATGGTCTTCTTCTTGCTGTTGAGCTCGGGGTCCGGGCTGGCGTGCGCGCGCCGGTCGATGGCGCGGGACAGAACGCTGCCCAGCAGGTGCGCGCACTTGATGATGTTCTGCGTCTCGCGGGGCGTGAGGTGCAGCCCCTGCGTGCGAATGATGTTGTTGATCACCTCCACGTTGTCCGGAGAACGCTTCCTGGAGCCGTCGGAGAATTCTGAAATGAGAAATAATAATAACAGAACATTAGTTATCTGAGGATTTTTTTTTATTTTCGCACAAATATTGATAAATGAAAAAAAAACCACGTGAGAAATACATTGCATGTTGAACCTTATCGAATTGCGATAAGATCCAGTTCTCAAGGAAGTACATGTATCGAAAAGCAATTATACAGGCCCGGGTGCTTAGTAATTGGGTGCATTCCTTGAAATTGGTGATACTAGACCTAATTTGCAACAGTTTTGACCGCGATAACTTTTGGTCCAAAGTGGGTTGTTTTTGAGATATCAAACTTGCCGTTCGTAATTCTGCTTCAACTACGACGTTCAAACCGAAAAAAATACTGCCTTAACTATGTAATAGGATAGGTTTAAATACACCATATAGAGACAGATCTAACCTGATCTGATCGATCTGGAGCCGGCGCACAGCCAACATCACATAGTGGTAACAAGAAAATTTGCAACAAGGAAGACGTGCATCGAAACTAGGTACTTGCACTAGGTACCCATACTACTTTATCAGAAACAACCGTTGTTTTTTGGGCATTTACTTACTAAAAGTGGATAATGTGCCTTGATAAGAACCATGCTTGTTCGAAATCCGCAAGATCTTAGTTCAAAAATTGTCAAGGTTGTACATTGCATAACTAGATGGCGTTGACGTCAAATTAGAAGTCGGTGTTAAGATTCTCCGCCGTTTAGTTAGGCTCATGTCAACAAGGGTCAGTTTGTATTTCAAAAATATTTATATACTAAAGTCCAAATAGATCAGTACGAGTAAGCAATAAGTTGTTTTAATTTACACCTCAGTTCAAAAGTACTAAGTGATCATTACTGATCATCCTCCGCGTCCGGAACTCAACATGCCTCCATTTTAAAAAGCTAATGAAACAAGGAAGTCGTTTCTGTAATTTGCACGACAAGTGTCATAGGTACATTTATTTTGAGAAAACTGAACACCAGGCAGGTTTCGAAAAAAAATCAGAACAGCACCTTTACTGCGCTTGATTTTTTAAAGGCAGGATGTACTTTTTTGACAAATTGATTTTCAAAGAACTCATTCGTTTATGAGCTATCAGAAAAGTATCAGTTTAACATCCTGAGGGTGTAGATTTCTCACAATCACAAAGTTTTTGGGAAATTTTCCAACTCTCCATGTTGGAAAATTTCCCAAAAACTTTAAAAGTTCGATATCTCATAAACAACCCAGTTAGCACCCCAAGTTAACGGGTCCAAATTGTGGCAAATTAGGTCTAGTATCACCCATTTCAAGGAATGCACCCAATTACCAATCACCCTGTGTATCTTAAAAACAAGTAAAAAGGACATTTTTATCATGATTGATTGATATATTTTAGAACGAGTTGCATACGCACCCCAGTCGGCCAGGTCGACGGTCTCGGTGCGGTAGGGCGTGGGGCAACGGTCGTAGTAGCCCTGCACGGGCACGCTCGGCAGCGAGTTGTTGTAGTTGGCCCAGAAGGCGCACCACTCGCCGTCCAGCGCCTCCGCCGGGCCCGCGCGCACCGCGCCCGCATCGCCCGCCTCGCTGCCCTCCGCCCACGAGCTCACGCAGCAACTACACAGCGAGGAAGGGAACACTCACCAAGTAAAACAATTGATAAAACTTAGGGTAAACACACCTTTTGTTGACTTGACACCAAAAAAAAAGGAGTTGAATTATCATTACAGATCTTAAAAATCGTATTGCACCGACACGACATACATACATGGGCACCGGCACCTGCAAGGGTGTATGAGCAAGACTGCTTCCCCTGGTGCTAGAATTACCATTACAGATCTTACAAATCGTGTTGCACCGACATACATGGGCGCCGGCACCTGTAAGGGTGTGTATGAGCTACAAGAAAAGTTCAAAACAATTTTAAATGCTGGAACGGTTCACGACTCTGAAGACTGCACTTGCAGTCTGAAAAGAAGACTTAGGAACTAAACCAAGAGCTTCACTTCATTTGTTTTCATGAACCCCAACACAATCACTTTTATTCATAACAGCGAGCCGCCCTTGCTTCGCACCTCAGCATCATAATCATATCAGCCCGGAATCACCCACTGCTGGGTATAGGCCTCCCCTTTTTTCTGCCCCACTTCCCGGTTCTGTGCGACCCTTATCCAGGTATTTCCCACGACTTTGACGATATCGTTAACCCAACGAGCTTTAGGACGGCCCTGATCATTGCTAAGTTAAATCAAATTTCACCAAGGATTCATTTTAGGGTGGAGGAGACTTGGACTTCATAGGGAATCCGCGCGGACGAAGTCGCTGGCGGACTGCTAGTATATAATATGCTGATCTCGCGGTTAATTCTGCTTTGGTGATGCAGGATTATAATTCGTGTGTTGCGCGTTCGATGTCACTACACCTCATTATTATTATAATCATTGACAATGTTGTTGTTATTGTCATTAATATTTCCAGCTATCGCTACGCTTACCTGGACAGCTGCAGGTCCTGACTGCGCGGGGACAGCGCCTGCGAGGCGCGCGTGGGCAGCGTGCGCGGGGTGCGCGGGGAGAGGTCCGCGGACGACTGCCCCGAGTACTCCGGAGACACCGACGAGTAGTCCAGCTCTGCGCCGCCTCTATGTGAACAAATGTTTATATTGATTGGTGATGACGCCACAACATCATCATCGGCCTTCTGCAGTCCACTGCTGGACATCATCATCGTCATCATTCTTTTGCCCTTATCCACATTTATTAGGGGTCGGCGCATCACATATTCTTCTCCCATCCATATTTCTCCATTCCTCGTCATCTCAGCATATTCAGGACTTAGGCCTCTCCATTTGCACACCACACAGCTCGATTTTCGGCTACAACGCTGCTCGTGTGTCAGTAGTAGCTCACCTGTGCGGACTGCTGGTGCTCGTGCTGGTGTAGAACACGGAACTGTCGCGGCTGCTGGTGAGGCTCTGCTTGTCGAGCGAGTGCTGCGCTCGCCGCGTCTCCACACGCGCCGCGTGCAGCTGGCTCTGCAGCGACGTGGAGCGCGGCTTGCTCCCCCGCGTGCCCCTGCCCCCGGGCGCGGGGGTGGCGGGGGTCGCGGGCGTGGGGAGGGGGGTGGACGTCGCGAACTTGTGTCGGATGCCGTACTTGGAGTTCATGTCCTCGAAGTCTGACACCTGTAGGACCAGCAACGATGTACATAAACCGGATAAATATCAGAATGCAAAGATTGTTGCTGAAGTAACGAGTGACAAGTTGAACTTGGTTTAGCTCAAGGAAGTATTTTTAAATTTAACTTTTAGCTAAAAGATTTCAGGCCTCATTTTGCACTTCGCCTCGACATCTCATACGATTTGTATTTTTTGCGAGTTACCCACTGCGGCTGATCACAAACTACGAAAGGACCATGGGTGCAAATTACCGAATCACTGCGGCTGAGTACGAACTGCGAAAGGACCATGGGTGTAAGTTGCTGAACACGAACTGCGAAAGGACCATGGGAAAGATTTATCGAGCCACTGAGGACGAACTGCGAAAGGCCCATCATCCTCATCATCATTCCCATCCCAATTCGTTTTGGGTCGGCGCAGCATGTCTTCTTCTTCCATACTTCTCTATATACTCGTCTTTTCACCAGACACCTCCTTTCTTGCCATATCTTTACACAGTCCATCCATCGTCTGTTTGGTCTCCCGCACTCATCTACCCCTCCACATTCATACTCAAAACTTTCCTCACGACAGTTTCCTCATTCCTCTGCATCACGTGCCCATACCACGACAACCGATTACTACACAACTTTTCAGTCACCGGCGCCACTGGGAAAGAACCATGGGCAATTTTATTTGAAATTTCATTTAATTTAGTGAAACCTTTATTTATAATTAATGATCCTAGCACCTCTTTGTAAACGACGTTTGAGGCGTTTCCTTTTGGCGCTAAAATGAGTAAGTTACTCGCAGAGCTCACTCTAGAGCATGCAACATGTCCATGTGAGCAACAGTCCTCGCTTAAATCAATGACTCGACAACCGCGGTCAATGCCTGCACATGAACTACTGAGTGACAACTCACCTGCGACAAGTCGAGCGACATGTCCTCCTCCAACGTATCCTCGTGTCCCCGGGGCGTGTGGGGCGAGGGGGGCGCGGGGAGGGGGCGCCGGGTGACCTCGGACAGCTTGCGTCCCCGGGGCCCGACGTCCACCGACTGCCTCCGGTGGTAGGAGCCTGGTAGCGAGTTTGCGCGGTCGGTCCTGGAAGTGACGTGTTTAATTAAGTACTTACAAGTGGGTGCGGGTGACATTAGACGAACCGTTCCTTTTCGCTCTTGGACGATACCGAGATAACCTACAATCATGACTAAATATTTGCGAGGCATAGTCGTGAAATACGGAATCAGTAATAACTGTAGTAAATTGAGTGAAACGGAACGGTTGTCTAACACCCGTTCCAATCCCTTCCCCTCTCCTTTTTCCTTCGCCGTAGTCGGGTAAAAAATAAGTTCCTACATACAAGGTGTAAAAGGATCCTTCACGAAGCCGTCAACCAAGCGTTATGAACATCAAACTAAGTAATTCTACGCAAAGACTTGTTGGCCACTGCCTACTTGTAACGGCTGTCAAAGGTGTGTGAAGTGTTTTCAGAGGCACCGAGGAAACTCGGTAAGTAATGAATGGTCACCCATCCACGGATCGACCTTGACTGTAATAGCCACGAGCTGCGCTTTAGTATCGTTCTATAATTCAGGAAAATCTACAATAGGCTATAACAGACACCTCTTGACAATCTGTTTCCCCGTGACGACGAACTCCAAGTTGCTCGGCTTGGCGGCCGTCTTCTTGGGAGTGCTGGTGGCTGAGGGCGGCGCGCTGTTCTGGGGGGATTCCTTCTTCTTGTCGGCGTCCTTCTTGAGGCTGCTGCGGCGCGAGAGCGAGCCCGAACTGCGCCGGGAGGAGGAGCGCGAGCGCGGCGGGGGCGGGGGCGGCGGCGCGGGAGGAGGGGACTCGTCCTCCGCCCAGCGCTCCGGGCGGTACATCCTGCTGGAACATGGAGAGAACGTTAGCTGTAAAGGGAAACCGATAACCGCCTCGTTCTTCTCGCTATTGCAATATTTTACAAGCTTTTATTTAACTTGCAATGTAAATGCATCATTCTTCCATTTTTAATGCACTCCTACAATATGGGTGTCAAATAAAAGGGCTTGCTGAGAATAACTCGAAAAATAAAGTGACGTCTCTAAATCCAATATGGCGGACTTCTAAAGATGGTCGACCATGGTTTTTATTCTTTCCTACAATATGGGTATCAAATGAAAGGACTTGCTGAGAATACGAATGCGAGTTAAAAAAAAACTAAAACATGAAAAAATTAATTTAAAGTAAAAAAACTTTCTTTAACTAGCTTTTATTGAAATGCGCTAAAATAATAAAATGAACTTTTCCTTTAAAACTTTTACTATCAACTTATAACGTCATTACACAATTTATATGACATAATTGTTTTGGCTTCTGTTGCTCTAATAAAAACCCCGTATATTTTTATTTATTTAAACTTCATGTACAAGAGTGGTAAGCAGGCGGATTTAATGCCACAAGGCATTCTCTACCAGTCAACCTTTGGGTCAAATAGTACAGCATTGAGATAGAGTACAAAAAAAATACCATCAAAATCTCAATATCTTCAATGCACAGACATCGGCCTGTTACAATTTTATTATAATTATGTATAAATATATAGGTTACAAATATCAATCGTACATCATAAAGAATATAAATAAACCAATGTAGAAGCGCTACACAAAACATAAAACCCGTAGCCTCAACGTAGATCTTGTTATCGTTGCTAATGTATTTCGGTCAGGCGTTAATGTGTAAACTAGGTCAATCAGATCTGCCTCTGCCCTTTGAGTGGCTCGACCTACCTGCCTAACGCGGTTATTGGTAAACCGAGTGTGCTTCATGTTGCGTGTACAGTGTACTGTCGTGTAGGAGAACCTTAGCGAAGGAAACACGCGAATTAACGAAGTTATCTTTGAACCAACAGGCACTTAGCTCGTAAAATAACAACCATATTGAACCACCATATTGAACCACCATATTTTATCTGTGCGGGAGTCTGCTGGGGTAGTGCTGTTGGACCACTATTGTTTTAGTTATTTTTTACAAAAAATCAACTTCAACATAACATCACGCCTGTAATCCCCTTAAGCTCTTACAGAGCAATTTAGTTTATTTATTTATTTATTTATTGAAATCTCCCTTACAACTATCATTACAGGTGTATTCCTAATGCGATAGTGCGGTCTTTAAATTTAAACTTATTAACAATTAAACTATACAAAACGTAAAAACAAAAAAAAAAACTAGTAGTAAGTAATTAAAATAACATCTAACAATCCTAAGTTCTATACTAAGTTCCCTAAATACACTAAACACAATATTTAAATTACAAAACAACAACATTTTAGGTTAGTTAGGTAGAAATATTACTCCTACAGTTTTGTTTTAATGCGATGTAATGGAGGTCGAGATTTCTGCCATCAACCGGACACAAACATGTAATGTTCCAGACTTTTACTGAGGAATTCCTGAGGGAAAAACCCACACACGCATTACCCGGCCCGGGCATCGCACCCAAGACATGCTTAGCAGCAGCGACTGCGACCACGAGACCAACATATTTACGTTACGTTTACAGCGCGCGCTCTGGCTAGGGCTTCAGTTGTGAGGCCCACAATCATTACTAAAGTTTTAACGAAATCCATACAAACTAATAACCCCTGGACTGAAATAAATAGTCAAATGCACACAATAAATAACAACTACATATTTTACAATGTAAACAACATGTCGACTGTAATCCCCGAGGAGCTAGGCAGAGGTACACGGTGTCCCTAATAGTACGCTCACATGTTTCACCAGAACTTACGTTTGAGTCCTATGTAATAGAGGGCCATCATATTATCATTATTGCCATCATACGGGTACTCCAGACTTCGTGGCTCCTACTGAGAAGTTCTTGATTGATTTATTTCAACTATACACTTACAAATTTGACGGAATTCGCATGAGATCCTAGCAATGTTCGACAAGAATGTATTACTGTAACCTAATTGCAGAGTGTATACAAGTGGCGCAGAAATATATAATTGATGAGATAATTTGTCAAAAGTGTTAAGGGAACATCCCTTAATACTGTTACAGGAGCCACAGCCAAAATCTTTGATTATCTGGCCTTGAAGTTTGATAAGCAATCTTTTCATAGACTGGATTGGACTGATACATTCGTCACAGATACAGTTCTATGCGCTTGTTTTGTATGAAATAGTCAATAATGATAGTTATGTAGAAAGAAACAACCATTTTCCGGTACAGGGTTGCTCCCTAACAACACTATCGTGCGACGCGTATTTGGGTATCTAAAAAATCTGAGTAACTACTCACAGTTCTGATCGACTATACGATGCGTCCTGGCGTCATTTGTGTATAGCGTATGTCCACTCTGTAGTCTGGGCGGTGTCTACAGTATGTTCACTCCGGAGTGTGGCGCGCAGTCCGCAGTCCGCACACCGCACGGAGCACCCTGTGTCACTGAGCGCCGTTTATTTACGTAATATCTTATGAGACGCATGGATAGAGATCGAGGGAGAGAGTACGATACGAGCGGAGCGGGAGCGGGAGCGGGAGCGGGTTACACGTTACAACACTTGATACGATACACTTAAAAATAAAGCTTGTTTTCCTCCGTGAAACTAAAATCACAGTCAAGTTAATGTAAGTAAACGAAAATGTTTAGCAAGTTCCAAAAACATTATTTTTCAAACTGTCATTTTCTTTCAAAATATTGGCAATACGTAAGTGTCGGAAAAACTTATTATTTTTACACGCAAAAATTAACCATAAGGTGCTTACATTTACATGCACTCATTATACAAAGTGTAAAGACGATTAATGGATTTGTCGACTGCATGTCAGTCGAGTGGCTACACTGCGCGCTGGTAAAATAACAGCTTGAGCTGGCCTACGCCCCACGGAGTTAGGTACATAATTACATATAATGGGAGACCAGCTTTTAATGGTTTCCGTAATTCGCAATTTTTACTGTAAGTGATTGTTACCTGAAATAGATTAATTTGACGTACCTCCCCACATACGGTCTTATAAGAAATCTTGATGCAGCAGAGGCCCTAGCACCAGTTTTGACGTTTTTCGCAACGTAAATACGTTGATTTTCGTAACGAAAATACAATTATCCTACGGCATTTTTGTGAAATTGTTTGCAACAATCACAATCAGTATCATCCATAGATAATATGAATAAATTCTTAAAATTATGAAAATATTATTTGTGAAACGAGTATTTTTAATTAGATGTATATTTACGTTACAAAAACGTCAAAGTTCGTGCTAGGGCCGTGTAAGTAATGACAGTTTTACGTGAATATACATACAATTTTAGGCATTTCTATCACCGAGCGACGAGCGTGTGATCAATGTAAATCCAGGCACACAGGTACCTAGTTTGTGATCTGTACCGCACGAGGCCCGCTCGTCGCTCGCTCGCGTCACGTGTCGCTACCTCAGGGGGTGGAGGGTGGGCACCCCCTGCGCCCCTGTGCCCCTGTGCCGGGGGAGGGGGTGGTCACTGGCGCATGCAACAGGTTCACAGGTGACGGACACGGCCCATAGGGTTCGCGTTTGTAGGTTTTATTAGGCGATTTGTGGAAGGAGGTGCTCTGGCTGAGTTCTTCAGTCTGTTGCGAATACTGAGAAATATGTGAATTAGTTATTGCTAGGCAAAGTTACAAACAGCGTCAGTTATTACTATGTGCTAACCCCTCAAGTTTTAAAAAGTTACACTGTTACAACATTGAATTGGCTACGAATAATTTAAAGAATATTTCAAAAAGAGTTCATTGTTTCGACTTGGATTCGAACCATCGCCATCGCATCACCGAACTTGTACTTATTTTTTTTTACTATTATTTTAGGTCTGTACAAATGGTGGTACCCCGACGCTCAAACAGTTACCACGTATTCTGTATAATTTCATTCTGTACCCCCCAAATAAATAAAATGCGTCGGTTATTCAAAAAAACAGCCTTTTCCTACAAAACTGCGATACCACGGTCAAAATGTATGGAACAACAGACTTTTCATATTGTTGTTCTCAAAAACAATATTGTTCGACTCAAAGATTGGCCATCGTGTTTCTTTGGCAAGTGATCCAATGTCGACTGTTCTGCCAGCGCGAGCGTACTGTGCAGTTGGTGATCCGAGTAGTACGTTTAACGTCAGCTTACGAGTGTCGTCGTTACCTGTGGCCGCAGAGGTACACAGGCCTCCCCACTCGTTGAAAAACATGAGCATGTTGCAACGTAACAATCATGATATTTTAAATAAATCGATACGTTTTACGAGCCGCGCGACCTCTGAGGAATGCAGGCAACAAGCGGCATGAGATACAGGGGGTCCGCCAGGAGTAGTGTTGCCAGGTCCGATTGGATAAAAATCGGGGCAGATAGTAAAACAAATCGGGATATATAAGGGTTTTAAATCGGGACAAACAAAAAAAATCTCAACTTAAGTTGGTAAGGTGGACCAAATTAAGTTGGAATGGGTAAATACCCTTTCCCTTGCCGCGTTTGATACTAGTACTGAAGGCATAAATGAAAATAACTTTTGAAGATTGGTTAAGTCTTGATAGTCTTTAAAAATATTGTGCCATTGTTGTGGCGCGTCATCTCTCTATTTTGGCTTGCTGCCTAATTGATTTATCGGGACATTTAGCATCCCGATCAGGTGCAAATCGGGACTCGTCCTCAGACCCCTGAAAATCGGGACGTCCCGCGCAAATCGGGACGCCTGGCAACACTAGCCAGGAGGCACGTCACACAGAAGAAAGAGACGCTTTGCGCTGACATAGGCAACCAAACTAATAGTTGGCAATGTTGGGTTTCAACTAAGATTAACTAGCTATAAAAGAACAATACCTACCTCTACCGCTGCCAATAATTGTAGTTTCCCTTACACGTGCTACTAAATACAATCCTCCAGCCACACGTGACTGTTCCTACATGACCCTAGCTGGGCTGATAACATTTTAAATCAAGTTAACACAATATGTACTCAGTATGTATTAAGGTCGGTTTCCCCGAAGGTATCAATATTATCATCATCGTCTAGCCTTTTCCTAACCATGTCGGGGCACTTCGGGGCCGGCTTCCGGTCTAACCGGATGCAGCTGAACACCAATACTTTACATGGGGCTATCTGACCTCCACAACCCAGTTAGTACTGGGTAAAATAAGACATGCCACACTTTCGGGCCACTGACTACCTGTAACGTCTGTCAAAGACCTACAAATGACAGCGAGGACCAACGTCTTAACGTGCTTTCCGAGGCACGGAGGAAGCTTGGTATGTGAGAGTATTTTCCTCAGTGGTGTACTTAAAAGTTTGTTAAATTCTTAGAGTTAGTTGGGCAGTAATTATTCTTAAAATATATTTTCTCCATGACTGGATCCCCCGGTATAAATGAGTTATGAAACCCGCGGTAACCAATATTTAGGAAATAACCGGTATTGGGTAACACCGTGTGCCCGTGTGGAGTAGGGCGACCACATCATTTTGAGATTAAGAGAAAGCAAAAACGATTTTTTTTTTTACGACGATGCATTTTATATTTTCCCAGCGGAATGTCTTATGTAGCTAGTGGTAAGGGTACAGACTGACAGACTCCTATGTGCTATGCCGCGAAGGGAAATCCTTTTGAAGCTTCGGGGTCGTTCTCTGTCCTGCCGTACTTGGCCTTTATTGTAGTAGCTATAAATATCACTGAAATATTGACAGTGAAGTCCAATCAGAGATAAACGCACTGCGAACGAACCGTAGCTCATATTGACACAAGGTGATGACAGTAATCAATGTAATGCACTGTATGCGGTCGCGCCGCCGCCGTGCTCTCGTGCCTGCGCACTAACTGTTTGCGGCGTTGAGCTAACAGTAGTGTAGCTGGTAACCGCTAATCACAATATTGTTGTTACAGCATTATTATGTTTCCCTTTCACTTGTTGATTTGTAAATCACTTTTATTTTTATGGCAGTGCAATGCATACTTACATCTTTTTTCAGTACCAATAACCGTATTTATAAACTTGTGCACATACATTCATTATACAAAACTTGGTATTTATATCAGTAAGCCAGCTTAACATACTACCCAATATGTAATTAGCAAAGTTTACTTCCCTAAGAAAACCTTTCGGTTCACGTTTCTATAAACAAGTCAAAGTGATTACTTGAGTAAAAGTTATTATTTAATATGATTTTTATTCTGTAGTTTAGTAATTGCTTGAAATTAGAACTGACAAAAGTTAGAATTCTTAGTTTTGCTTTCTTTAATGGTTCTTACTTCGTTTAAATTATTGTCTATAATGCCCTCAGGTATGGTCTAGAACAAAAATAATTATGGCAATGACGGGGAGAACAAGTGCCTTTCGGCTTCGTTAAGGGTCTTGTTTTAAACCCGTATCTAAAGGGTTTACCCTTTAGATGAAAAGGCACCCCCTTTTCGGTCGGAACTGTCAAATCAATCTTCTTTTTTATTTGTCATCAAAGATTAGACAAAAGAGCTTTTATAAACTTGTAGCAGCAACAACCAACATTGTTTTACTCCAAATACCTTACAACGTCGTTAAAAACTCTTTGGTCATTGGTCATATCAAACACTATCAATGTTATGTTTATTTTTAATAAAAATCACAACATTAGACCAACTGTTTCTCTTTATCATAGGTGTCCGTACTAAATTAATGAGAAATTATGTCTGCCTGTCTGTTTCATCAAATTTGATAAATAATTCAATCAATAAGTCCTATCGCAATCAATGGAATAGGTGGAACTGTTTATTAATTTAAAAAATGACTTTTAAACTGGTAATATTTTATCTAATACTAAACCTACACGACATACACAATCAAAATAATAAAGTAATTTGTAATTCATTTACTTTTCATCTGAACAGAGTTATTTCTTTGTGCAGCATTGAGAGTGTATCAGGTCAGAACAGTCCCGCGGCCCGTGTGTCATGGTCACCCCACGTAGTGAAAGTGGCCGCGCCCTTCGGCCTTCAGAGAAAGTTCACGGCTCGAGCGCGTTGTAGTAGGTGAGCTACAGACTGCGTCATGTGTGCTAGACGCACGCCAGCATCCGCAACCCGAACCCACCACAGGGGCAGGCAGATACCTAAAGGTTAGCTAACGGTCATGGTATGCCCAGGTCAGTAATCACGTTTTCCCATCGATCGCGCCCAAGTTTGACTCTGTGCAGTTATCCTGATAAACAAAACTCAACAACACTTTGCACGACATGAGATTCGAACCCAGTACCTAAGCAGTCACGTTTGCGACCAACAGGACAATCACGTCCCGTCGCCGCGGCGGTGGTGAGCCGGTGACACTATAGCCTTTAGTTGGGCTAGCTCAGTGCGAATGTTGAACAGAAGGCGAAGTCTGCTTACACTCGTCCTACTGGTTGACGGTGCGGCCTGCGGCCTACCGTGCCGCTAGGCTTGTATATTAACCGGTGAGGAATGCGCGAGAAAGTTCAAAGCGTCGAGATTATTATGAACTCTAAACGTTCTGAACTGACGGACATCCGCCCAGAGCTCGGGGCTATTACCGCATTGCGTCACTGTCCTAACCGTTTTGAGGATAACATCGCGAGGAAACTGGCCACTGGTCCACTAGACAGACATGTGCCATCTAACAACCCGCATCGGGCCCGCGTCGCGGATCTGAGAGGAGGCCTGTGTCCCAGGAGCGGGAACTATACGGGGTGTAAACAGACCCTTCACGAAGCCGTGAACCAAGCATTCTGTACATCAAACTAAGTAACTTTACGCAAAAATTATTGCTGGGAAACGACTTTTTTTTTTGGGGTGAAAAATCACATTTTACGATAAAACTCAATGTAACGCACTCAAAACATTGTGCTGATGGATAGATTGAATAGTACGGGGGTCGTGAAGGTGTTTAAAGTAAAAATCTTACATTAGAAACATGTATTTGAAAAAAAACTTGTGAAAAAGTTGGAACTTTGACCCCCAATATCTCCGTAACTAGAAGGTTCCCAGGTATGGTCTAGAACAAAAAAGTGATCGCAATGACGGGTAGAACAAGTACCTTTCGGCTTCGTTAAGGGTCTGTTTACACCCTTTAGGATGGTTATTGTCGTCCTTACTACAGCAGGCCAGCCGGACGGCCTGGGCGAGAGCTAGACTATACCAGATCTGTGATGCATGGACATCAGTGGCTGCCTCACGCGCACCAACGACGACCAAACTTACCGCTCCTTGATGATTCAAATCGATTAAGAAATAAGCCATTAAGACCTGAATGTCCTCAATATTACATGGAGCGACTGCCTATCTGACCTCCACAAGCCAGTTAGTACTGGATAATACGACACCCAGAGATACGGCGAAGCGTCACCGTTGTATTCACTGCTGGCTTCTCTGTTCCCTGATCACTATGATCTGGGTCTATTCACTCAAGACAACACACACACACACACACACACACAGGCTGGCACACAGCAGGCACGACAGGCTTGTGTTTTATTAACACAAGTTTTGTTTTTACTTTATATAATGTTAGTTAATAAGTTATACATATGTCTATGGGCCACTGCAGCCTGAAATAAACGATGTTGTTGTTGTATTCAAAGTTCGAGCCAATCGGTGTCTTCTAGGCGCGCGAGCCTCACTCTAGGCCGCATCGGCAAGCAAGCCTGTTAAGTGAAACAAAAAGCAAAAGCAGCGTTAACAGCGCGCCCGCCGCACCCAAACCCTTGGGCACCAGCCGCTGTTAGTGGGGGCCGAAGTCCCAACGGCTGTCGAGCACCAATCCTAAGTAATTCATGATTGACGCGACAGCGATCAGCCCCCTCCGACCACAATGTGTGTGACCACAGTCAGGGGCCATGAAAAGCAATGGCTCTGACTTGTTGAGGGCAACCTACAGCCCTAGCCGTCGGATGCGGCTCACCACCTGTGACGTAGCCGTAACCAGCAATGTTGCCTCCCTGTACGAGCTCCCCCGAGCCGAAACCAGCGTGTCGTCCGCATAACTGGTCAGTTTCACCCCCCGTAGGAGCTCGCACCGCAAAACCCAGTCGTATCCGATATTCCACAGGGGCGGGCTCAGAACCGCTCCTTGAGGAACACCGCACGACATCTCGCGACGACATCTGCCGTCGCGTTCCACGTAGGTGACACGCCTTTCCGCCATTCTGACATTACCTAACCCTGTGAGAGGTAACCAATAAAAAAATATATAAGTTTGTTTTTATCCCTGAACCATATGATAGCCTATATTACCCGTGATAACGCAAAGATTCTAACAATACTACATCCATCGAAATCGGTTTGAAAAGAAACGTACATGACACACATGGACCCTGAAAATATAACAATATTTTTTTGGGCAGTCGTGTAATAAAATGAGTACGACTTCTAGACATAGGCTTCCCATAATCCATCGGATTCGTGCGTCCTGCATCAGGCCAACAGTTCACGCTGCGGGACCGCTGTGACTTCAAACGCTCGCTGAATTCACGTTCACCTCAGAATAAGTGCTATCACAGGCTGCCCTGACGACCGCTATCGATCCTACAAGCTTGCTTATCGATACTTGTTGTTATTGGTCGATGCTATTTGATATCTTTTTAAATCATTGCTATTTGATATCATTTTGTTGTCTGTCTGTAATCGTTGCAAACCTATTCTATTAAACTACTGTTAATTTTCTAATTTAGTTTTTTATTTGTTCACCTAGCTAGACTGATGGATGGACTGTGTGAAGGATGATATGGTAATAAAGGAAGACATGCTGCGCCGACCCGAAATAAATTGGGATAAGAGCAGAAAAATGATGATTTATTCACCTAATTTCTTGCACGACCAGCTATTTGATTTTGAGCATTACCACATCTGTCCTTAGCTAAGCGGTCACCCGACACGAGATCGGGCTCAAGTGAAAGTGATCTCATCACTCAGTATGATCGACACTTATGTAACGAAGCTCCAGTTCTCGAGGATACCCACGAAGGCGCGCTCGTCGCTCGTTATGATTTATTGATTAGAAACGTGGTCGGACACCGGTCGCACAGTACGAAGTGGTTGTAAAGGAGGAGGCAGAGGCAGATCAATTTAAAGTTGCTATTTTTTAAATTATGTTTGTCTGACACTCCAATATTATTTTCTAATTAATTTCGTTGCGGGATCCAATCCGCGACAGCTGATTGTTTCTCCAGGACTTGGTCGAGCTTCATCGCCCGGCAGTTTTCTGGTCACCAACTGTTGATTCTAGCTTTCCCGAGTTGCAGTGGTTAGAAATAGTGTGATGGGTTTGTTCTGTTCTATTCCTTTGTCTTAAGCAAAGTCACGGTACAAGCATTAATATAATAGTAACATACACTATTTGAAAAATGGTCGGAATCTGATCACACAAGCAAACGTAATTCATCATCATCATCCACAGCCCGACTTCACCCACTGCTGGGTACAGGCCTCTCTCTGCTCGTGTCAAGCTCCACGTTCCTTGCCAGCCTCAACCAAGTTTCTCCCGCGATGGCAACTATGCCGTCTGCCCACCTCAAGGCAACTGGTTAATAATGAATTAGTTGAATGTGGAAACAATTCGTTGACAACGGCGGCAGCGTAGCGTTCCACAATGAGGGCCTGGTTGAGGTACTGGTTATCTTTAAAATGGCAAAATCGACATTAGACCACCAGTTTTACCAAGGGGTAAAACACACGGATTATCCAGTACCTGGGTTGTGGAGGTCAGTCACCGCATGTAACATACCTGCTGCCGAAGAATAAGAATATAATAAGAATGGAAGCCGATCCCGACATAGCTGGGGAAAGCCAGCAGGTGATGAGAGTCGACATTAGAAAGACATTTTACGATGAACCTATGAATGGAACTCCAAACAAAACTTAAAAGAAAATAAACAATGAACAGTAAAAGTGTTCGCGGAAACAGACTTGCTTTTATAAATCCCATAATGGCCGCCTAACTGGCAACCTACGACAAAGTAGACAAAACAACCAATGAACCCTTCCTTAGTCGATATAATCGCGAAATTATTCACAGAAGGTCGTTTTTGGTCTCAAAGTGTGCCGCATTCCGGGCTTATTTGTAAATATCCGCCATCGACTTGTGCGTCGTGTGTCTGTTAGGGTTGCCAAGCATACGAGTATTACGTGTCACTACGTTCGTACGCACGACGGCGAATCAAGCTATACAAAGCCAGTTTATGCGGATCTGTCATTGTATAGAAAATCTATACAAAGCGAGGCCACGTTATACTGGAAATGTACAGCTTCATGTGCCGCCGTGTGTACAAGCTAATCTCCGAAAGTACCCAACCGATTTCAATGGCACTTAATGATACTATGGTTCGTTTTGGAGTCGATAGGTGTTGCGGTTGCGGACGCAGTCTACTTAGTACAAATATAGCATGTGTCCATTGTATTTTAGGCGAGGATACTAAGTATGTTACTGTGGGAAAATATATACTTAAAGTAAACAAATCTACATAGTGTACATATTTCAGCCGGACAGCGGCCACACCATCGGCCGTGTCAGTGTGTCAAAGAAACAATAGCAAGCCTCATTCAGAAATCTCATGATAGGTTTTTTATTATGATAGAATAGATTTATACAAACCTCAATTACGAAAGAGATAATGACACTATTTTAAACACATAAAAAAATGGACACCGTAAATTATAAACTCAAATTCAAATACATACCTATTCATTTATTTTATGATCGCAAAGAAAAAAAATCGGTGGTAAAATATAATAATACTCGTATGTTCTTCTTCAATATTTTAAGCAACCCTGGCTAGTGTGTTGGAGGCTCAATACGGATGTGTGTTCGCTTTCTCTTAGCTGTCAATATTTTTGGCGCGAATGAGTCGAATGACGCCATCTTGATAATTTTCTTACAGTCATTTGTTTGACAACGGCTAGTGTTAGATGGAATGAAGACGTCGTACTAAGAACTACCAATAACATCACGCCTGTAATCTCCGAAGGGTTTGGCAGAGGTGTACTTAATACCTACCTACACCCACATTGCGTCAGTAAGAAAGAAAAGACAGCAAGAAAAAAATATTTAAGTATTTGTCGAAAAGACAAGACGTGCATACAAAATGTCAAAATGACAAAAAAAATAAACAATAAAGTTACAACGCATAACGAATATCTTTACATCTATACATAGGCATATTAAAATCCAAATCGATGTTTATTACAGGGTGTAAGGGACAGCCCTCCACAAACTGACATTCACACATTCAGCTCCTTATTATTGTGAATCATATTCCACCGGATTTTTTCTCCGGATTTTTTTTTCAGTTACTATTCCTTTATTTCAATGTTAAATTACATTCCCTGTACGCAGCACTCCATTTATGTAAATAATACGGCTAAAATCAAAAATCCAACAATGGCTGTTGAAATACTTACTCTAACGAACGACGCGTGAAATCAGCTGTTCACTTCCTGCCTAGCTACAGAGTTCATCGAACTAGTCGTCGCGCTTACCGTTCGCTACGTGGGTTTTGCCACTGCAACGATACATTGCATATGACGTATGAGGAAATAAAACAAATCAAATTTCATTAGATACCCATAACATTCCGGAACTAATTTCTTGTACCGTTCATGTTAGTATGATAATAAACTGAATTCACCCCATCAGTTTGTGAAGGGCTGTCCCTTACACCCTGTATGTAAGTAAATATAAAATTTGAAAATATAAATATTTATACTTAAATATAAATTAATTTTTTATGTGTTTTTCGTCCGCATTCCTGTTAATAGAAGGCTTGCAACATTGCCACGTTGGATGGCAATGCTGATTCTTTGACCAAAAAATAAGCCCTCAGGTCCGGGGAAGAGTGAGGTGTGAGTGGTGTGTTGAGGTGTGACTGTTTCTAAACCTTCAGCTGGATAGCCAACAATAACATGAAAAACTGTTTTTTTAAATTATACATATTATAAGTACAGTGGCAATGTTACGTATCAGCCATAATAAGCAATTCTCCGTCGAGTCATGCCACCCAACACATTGCGACACGTAAAAGCCATGCCCTGTTAAAGTAAGACTACGTATAACTTGTCAATATTACGTGTCACAGTGAAATCTGTCAATCTCATGAGGATGGCACTTCCGGTTACATCACGTGTACAATACCTACCTATAACGAGGCATTCCATGTCATCTGACACCATTGACGTAATGAAGAAAATATTGTGCACAGACAATAAAAACTTCGCCGCGAAACCACAGATGCTATCGTAAAAATCTGCAGGACAAAGTTACATCCTTATTAAGTCATCGGTGATGACAAACCTAATAACTTACACTTTCTCTTTCTCCTGCCACAGGACATGACATGCCAGGACCGGCTCTGACACAATGTTAGTTGTAAGTGTCTTGAGAAAGGAAAATTGCGAAAATACCGCGCAGTGAGACCGACAGACTGATCTACTGCTCGCCCCGAGTGCAGTGGATGACAGAAATCAACAAGCAGTGTACACAAGCAGCATAGAGATATCTTGACTCTGTATCCACTGCTAGGCAACAACGTATATGTTGGGCATCCTGAACGCATGACTTGGTTCTGTACTCAGCTAGCTTCTACTAGAGCTTCATGTGTGTACAATATGTCTACTTACTAAAGAAGAATTCTATGTCCCCATTGACGTATCCAATGGAGAAGATATTTATTTTATTTTATTTATTTATTTATTCAAATGACATGTTTACTTTGCCTTTACAGAAAATAAATTGAATGCGACAAAGTAACTTAAAATACACTTAACTATACCTTACATGCTACACAGTACGTGGCCCTCGAGAAGTCACCCAGTGTACAGGTGAATATTGCAGAGACAATAAAAATGTCGCCGAGGACCGCGGAGTATTCATAAATGACAAAGCCACAGTTCAAGGAATATCCTCGTTGGGACATCGGTGATGATGAACTCAATAACACCTAACACTTTCTCCGGCCGCAGGATGCCATGCCGAGCCGGTTCTCATTCTTACACAATGTTATTTGTAGGTTGTTGACAACGAAAATCTGGAGAAACATCGTGACACTCACTGACAGTGACAGCATCCTTTGACACAGATAGGAGTGAATGGGAAATTAATTAAACTTGTTATGATTATTTTTTTAATCTCTTATTATAATGAAATGAAGAAAATTAGGTTTATCTATCAACACTGAACGCGTATACAAGATTTCGTGTCCGTGTTGTTAACTGTTGAGGAGTTCTCTTGCGAGGAGTCGATCCTGGGCAGGATCAAGTCATGTCTATCATAAAATTGTATTGTTACCAGAACCAAAGATGTGAACAAAATTTCAGCTCCATCGGTTGGTTGCTGGTGCTGCCGCTGCAGCTGCGGAGCACCTCAAGCGGCGTAGCCTGACCTGTAGCAGGTGCCTAATACCTGTATATCTCCTATATCCATAGAGTGACTGTCTATCTGAACTCCACAATCCAGAGACTGCGCACCACGGTCCCTCCTCGATCAGGCACATAGGACAAACCTAGGCATGTCTACTTCACAGCTCTGCCAAGCCTTTCCTTCTACTTCCATGCAGGCATGATGTCATGTCGTGTCGTTTGGTATTTATTTCTTTATGATCAGTCATTAAGTTTGTGGTCCCCGCCTGCCCCGAGGCGGCGCGGCAACCTGTCTGGGGCGCGGTAACAATTCGGCGAGCTTACGTAAGCATGCGTTGGAAAGTGTCCGCGAGTCGTGCGCTGAACCTGTTTGTAATGGTTTGTATCGCGATGAGAGTAGTGCCGTGAATAGAGTGCGTGACCACTGACCAGGGACAGGTTCGTCCTGTAGCTCCCTGTACTCGACTATATCTGAGTTCGTCTCCAGAGAGATGACACTTTTACTTTTTTCTCCAAAGTGGCACAGCGTCACTGCATTGTTTTTGGAACGAAGTTCCTTATTTTTCTCGTTTTTTGTGATAACTGAAAGGAACTGAATGAAACTACTAATGAATAGTTGCATATAAACATTCTGCTAATTTCAACGTGACGTGATAATCTTACTTACTAGTACGGGGTGGAAGGGACCGACGCGAAAACGGTAACCACGTATTCAGTACAGCACATACGTATGAAACAGCAGATTTTTTTTAATAACCGATGAAAATTTTCTATGTGGCAGGCTCATAATGATGTACTGAATTCGTGGTAACCGTTTTCGCGTCGGTGTCCCTTCCACCCCGTGTTGTCATGTTGCGACTAATTGTCACACAACAATGTGTCGCTTACAGAGCGGTAAGGCCGCCCGTTGTGTCGCCCTATTACATCACTCTCCTGCCCTTATCCCAATTCATTTGGGGTCGGCGCAGCATTTCTTCTTCTTCCATACTTCTCTACAACCCGTCATCTCAGCAGTCAGTCCTTTCTAGCCACATCATCCATAGTGTCACCATATTTAAAACATCTGACCAGTTTTTTTAGTTAACTTCTAAGTATTTTAGGAACCTGCTTGAATATTTTTGAAATTCAATGCCTAGTTTAATTTATAAAGGGTGTAAATAGACCCTTAACGAAGCCGAAAGGCAATATTGTTCTCCCAGCTATTGAGTTATTGGGGGTCGAAGTTCCAACTTTTTCACAAGTTTTTTTTTTATTTCTAATTTTTAACGTTATATCTTTACTTTAAATACCTCCATGACCCGTTTACTACTCAATGCATCCATAAGCACAATGTTTTTAATGCGTTACATTAAGTTTTACCGTAAAAGGTTATTTTTCACCCCAAAAAAAAATGTCGTTTCCCAGCAATAATTTTTGTGTAGGGTTACTTAGTTTGATGTACATAATGCTTGGTTAACGGCTTCGTGAAGGGTCTGTTTACAACCTGTATTTAACTTTAAAGTTTTACGGCTGATGACGTCATCGCTGAAAAAGATACCATTGTAAGTGTCTCTGTATAATGTACGTTTTTAACCGTCTTCTATAAAAGGGAGGGGGTTATGTGTTCCGCCTGCATCCCTATCAACTGAAGCACTTACATACCAAACTTACATACAAATGTACTGAAATTGCTACATCACGATGTTAGTGGCAATCATAATATAATTATTGGTAATGTTCACTTCGAACTCTACATTTGATCACCGATAGTGATGTTGCCAATATAAACAATCTACTTCATCATCTGCCTGCCTTTTCTCAACTTTGTAGGGGCCGGCTTCCATTCTTACCGGATACAGCTGAATACCAGTATTTTACATGGAGCGACTGCCTATCTGACCTCCACAGCCCAGTTGGTACTGCGTAATTAATACAATACTCCTTGGTAAGACAGATTGTCAGACTTTCGGGCCACTGACTATTCCTGCTGGCAAAACCCAATAAGAATTTACCCAACCTGGGAATTGAACCCAGAACCTCACGCTTAGCAGTAGAGTAGCGCTTGCAGCCACTAGACCCACAAGGCAGTACTCCAGCACGACGTTCATACTAAAAAGAAAGCATAGGGCAAACGGAAATGGAGTCGGGAACTACAGCGAGATGCACCAGTGCACTTCCTGTACGCGTACCGTAATCCCGAATCCCGCACGTACATTTGGTGACTCGCACCCAATCCGCGAGTGTGTGGTAACATCGTCCACAAACGCATGTTATTCCGACCGCGTTACGTAAAAATATCTCCAAAGTCAATTTGACTATTAATTTTAAAATTATGCGTCTATTTAAAGTATTTTCTAAACTAATATTAGAGTTTTTTAAACAAGCTTTTAAGCCCCTCTTTTCATTCACCCGCCATTTCAATTTAAACTTTGTTCCTTTCCCTTACAATTCTATTTCGCTTGTTCGGCCTTTGGAGCAAGCGTGTAGTGTATAGGAAATGGCACCCCACTTTCTTTAGGCGAAGTCTGTTGGTGTCGTGAACTTAGTCAAAGTCCTCCTCTCAACATCAACACACGCGTCCAAAGAATATATTTATTTAAAATAAAAGCCATAGGCTGAACGCAACAATACCTATGTGACGTAAAACTATGAATTAAAAAAAAGAAATAATAATTTTGCCGCGGAATGCAGTGACAGTTTACAGTTGTGTTTTTTTTTTATAAATTAGTTTTAATATTATAAGTTGCATCGGGAGTGAAACTACAGACTGTTTTCAAGTGAAATATTTGGATAATATCTGAAGAAAATGGTAAGTGGAGAACTATTATAACTATGTTATAGAAGAGCATTGATATAAAAAACGAAATAAGTGGCTGAAAACTTCAATCAGTCGTTGAAAATACAACCGCAATGTGCAAAATTTGAGAATCTTACGGCGAGCGCCGAAAGAAATTGTTTATTTTTCGTTGCAATTCGCAGGCTCTCTACTTTTCATAAATATTTATAAAGCTCTGCGCAGACCATTATTAGTCATTTAATTATATATTTGAAAGCGACACTAAAACTAAAATGCTTTAACTTTATAATTGCCTCTATAACTCTTCATCCGAATAAATTAACTATAGATAACGTTTTAATCTGCCATAATTTATTTTATATGAGTTGATGTCATTCTTGACAAATTAATTTAAATTTAGGGTTGACGTTAAAAAAATATGGTGATCAGGGGTGGTGGCTGGTAATGAGTGGCCCAATTTTGGAGATTGTTCGAAAATGTGCAAATGGAAATATAGGCGTAGTGGCGTCGTGTTTTTCCCGCGCTTTCTTTCTTTAAGTTGATTGGTTAACATCAATGTATCACCTTTCAAAAGAGTTTTATGAATTAAAACTTGACTTAAATGACAAATTAATGGAGATAACAAGTGCCTACCTATACTAGTCTTTTAAAGTTATACCAACTTTAGAAATCTAATAATAGGCATATTATTATTTACTTATCGTGTGGTTAGTGTCTAATAGAACCTGATGTTAGGGTTTTGTGCTGCCCATGGACCTCTGACTTGGCTTTAGATGCCGTCGAGAAATATTTCCAGGCATGCGGTTTCGTCACGATGTTTCCTTCACCGAAGCAAGTGATAATTTATACAATACGCACTTGAATCCTATTAATAAAACTGTGGTTTATTTCAGGCAAAATACCCATATACTTACAACAAAAATAAAAAATTGAGACAAATGAAATTGTAAAAACATTAAAGAAATCATTCAAAAAATCATTGAAAAATTATTAAAAAAAAGTCTTCAAAAATAACATTAATTCCTTCGTAATTTTTTTTGTTCATCCTGCTTATGTGAGCAGAAATCCAGTGCACAAGTATAGGGCTTGCTAGGTTGCGCGAGACAACCCTCAAAATGCTATCACTGGAGCGTCTCAAACTTTGCCAAAAAGACGCCACCCTCTACCTCATAATGGCTCATAATAGCGAAAAAATCAGGAACCCTCGCTTAGTTCAGCTAACAATATGCTCGAAGCACCACAGTACCTTGGCAGTTTCGTAAGGGTTTGGTAAGCGTCACTATACTGAATCCTTAATGAGCTGTCCATCTTTTTAGTGAAGTTGCACCATAGTTGGCAGGTGTACATTGACACACAATAAGCTCTGAACAGAGTGTTCTTTACGTGTTTGGTGCACTCCATCACGCGTGCGAGCATGTTACTCCTCACTGAGCGGGCCTTACGATCTCTGTCTATGTCGCGGTCATCCTGGAGTCTGTCCGTTAAAATGTGCCCCAAGCATTTATTCAAAAACACACTGGGTATGTTCCCCGGACCAGTCCTCGACCTGAATACCATGGATTCCGTTTTTAGAACGTTCTATTTTAGTCCATGAGCATCAGCATAATGCTCACAGACAGACAACAGTTCCCTCAAGCCTTTGACTTCAGTCCGACGGTCACACCGCTAGGCTATCACTGCTTATTGATATTATATTAATTAAATTCTTAATGTTAAAACAATAATTAGTTACTAAGTAGGTACTGTATCATTACGAAATTCGATAATTACAATATTCCGAAACATCTCTCGCTGATTGTAGCAAGTGGCGTCTATTAGGTTTCTGTAGTTCATTTCTGAGCTAGTCAATTACTTGCGCTGACCTGTGCTGAGGAGGGCAGCGCAGCATGCCTTGTAAGGGAGGCAGATGACGCTAAAGGCTACCAGCACACTCACACACTCACACAGGCACCTGGTCTAGTACGTACGGTTCTCACGAGTGCGCGTGTCACCCGGTGTTTGACACTTTCTCCCGTGTATTTGCATACATTAGCGCCGCCGCACGTCGCGCACAGATTCGTCTCGGAGACTCGCTCTTTACTAATTCTAGGTTGTGTGTTTGCGTAAACTAACGGTTACTTACTGTAGTCACATTATCATCGGGATGCCGTATCGGTTTCTTTACGATGCGTTCCTTCACTGTTTTAGAAGTACTGGTGATTAAATAGATTGGCGTTAGTAAAGTGCACGCCTGGGTTCGAAGTTCAAATCAAGAAGCAGACGCTCGTACGTCAAGCACCGTCACCACAGCGCACTGGGCCACCGGCGGTGTCTCAACACCACTGACATAAGCTTTCAATTGTTAATCCGACATATTTTATAACATTTATAATCTATATAAAATGTGACTGCCTGGGCTCTCGCGAAACCCGCCTATGTACTTTTGCACATGAAGTTTAAATAAATATATAAATAATGGAAGAAGACGAAATTCTGCGCCGATCATGATTCAATAAGGGCACAAGGATGATGGACTAATAAATAATGGGATAATATGGGAAGAAATATGATAACGAGAGTTAAAGATTCCATTATCCGTACCTATTAAATAAATACCATAACTTATTTCTTATACAATAATGGCTCTACCATTTAAATCTGCCATTGTCTCGGGGCCGCTGCGCGCTGGTCGTAGCAACAAAGCGCAGGCGTCACTGATTGCAGACACGGCTACTATAGTCCATACAAGTATTAAGTTTTAGTGAATCAGTCGGTCAGGTGCAAAGAAAGCCTTCCTAAGTGGCCAGGACAAGCTCGGCCTTTTGATCGGCCGTCGGGAACTGTTGGCACACATAGTCAGGTCTGTCCACAAAGTTGTACATACAAGGTGTTACGGACCCTGTTAGGGCACAGCATTATTATAAATATTACAAGGTTAATGAAGAACACGGTGTTAACTTTAATAGCGCGATTTAAGTTTATGGTGTTAGTGCTTCAGTTGTGTCATAGATGGCGCTCTAGTGACCGGTGTGATATCTTGCTGATTGTACTTTCTGTAGTGTCCGCTACAAAGTCAACCCATATAGCTGTCCCGTGCTAAGATGAACGCCTCAAGTTGAACGCCTCCCCGCAGGAAGAAGAGTCTCTACAGATAATTACAAAGATGGTAATTATCTACTCATTAAAGCAATTAGCAATCTGTTGGATACGAGTTCCTACTTCCGCCTGCGCCTGCGCGGCTGCTAGGCTCAGCCTTTCTCCTACAGCGATGACTATTATAATCGTCGAGGTTTTCCCGCCAGCTCGTTCGTCTCATCCGGGAAAACGTGTGTCCAATCTAATAAGCCGGCGGCCCGTTGGTGTAGCGGCCGCAAGCCTGACTGCTGAGCGCGAGCTCCCGGACGTGATCCCCGGCGAGCCCAGCTCGGACAGTCTCGTTGGGTTTTGTCGATAGGAATGTCTCAGCAGTCCCAGCTGCTAACTTGAGGAAATTCAATGAAAGTGTTAGTTTGTACAATACAAGCCTGAGCTCGCGGCTTAGTTCGCGTTATGGTTGCATGTAACCCCACGGGCACGTTTTAAATATAGCCCGTGACACTCGGGGATAATGTAGCTTCCAATTATTGAAAGGATTTTCGGAATAGGATCACTAGAATCATCCAATTATCCGGAGATGAGCGGCCACAACTTGACCTCTCTACAACTGTCGGGCAGTCACGAGGACGTGAGGAAGGTGACACCCCCGCTGAGTGTAGCAGTTAGTGGTGGCTCACCACATGCGTGCTTGCCGTGCAACAACTACAAGCTGTTTGGGACCATCACGAAGTAGAACAACTCAACCTAGGCCAAGACACAATACTTATGAACGGAACTAACTCATAAACTTCTCAAGCAAAGGTAATAACATTAATAAGGGACCATCGCGCGGGCTTCCTCTACCAAATGAAAAAGAACCACGAAAATCGGCGCAGTAATCGCGGAGTAATCGGTGTACATGTACATGAAAAAAAAAGGTGCTGGTCGAGTACATAACCCCGCCTTTTTTAGAAGTCGGTTAAAACGCGAACTTTTCCCATTTCGATTTGTACCTCATAAACCACCGGATAGTGTAGCTTTTCCGTGCGGTCGGCACGTGATCAATGGGTTCCATGTAGTAACTGAGGTACATCACGAACAGCATTCAACGTGATAACGTTTTCTCTCAGTACATGTGTGATCGTGAACCATTGGCACCAATTCAGATTACTTTGAGATACCGGATGCAAGCTGGATGTACCTACTTATAATGTGACGTAGCCAAGTTTTTACAACTAAAAATTACTTACCGACTTCCAAAAAAAAAATCACATAAAAAGGAAAATTACTTTAGTTTTGGAGTTCAGTGACTTTTGTTTGTTTCATTAACCGTTTTACCACCGACTTCCGAAAGTAATTTTCTTTTTTTGGTACCTACTTAGTAGGTTCTTTTTTTTACAAAAAGTTTTTATTTTTACCCTTTTTTTACACACAAATCCTTGTCAAGTATCAATTTTACATTGTAACTAAAAAATATTAACACATCATCCACATTGACTAAGAAAAAAAAATGCATAATTACTATAGATAGGGGATAACTCATAAAGTAGCAAAGCAACAAAGTTAATCAAAAATGCACGGGACTTCATAATCAGCAGTCGCGCTTGCGACCAGTGGGCCAACGAGGCAGTCATATTACATAATAATAATATTTCAGATATGTATCTTGGATACTAATGCACCGGCGAGGCTCTAGTGTTGCCGATTTCCATACTCAACACCAGCACCCGCCCTTATTCTCAATGTCGCCATCTCCGCAGTCAGCCCCTACTCTTGCTGCCATCCACATTCATACTCATAGCAATCGAAGCCACGACCCGTCCGACAGAAACCAGTCGTCCGTCCACTGAGCCTTCCGTGCCTCACGGAGCCATAAAAGTGAATCTAATTTAAAATATAGTGAACACAATAATAACAACACGTTTGTCTCGCGTGCGCAAGGAATTATTATTAACGAAAATATCAATTAGACTCGCTCTACTTCACGCATTCACTTCGGATGGTCGAGAGTGCGCCGTGCATGTCATGCGTGTCTCAGACATGCGTACTTACCATTTCATTGCTCGAGGCTTGGGGGTAACACTACACCTTGTCATAGTCCGTTGATCGGTAACTATCTTTAACCCTGCAGCGCCAGATTGGAAGCCCCCACAAAGTGATCATCAGCGAATAGCTTATGCCCGCGACTTCGCCCGCATGGAGTTCGGTAATTGTCTCACGGAATCATATTACCGGGAAACTATTCTATATGTAAAACCAGAGCCCACCCAAATCCGTTCGTAGTTTTGCATGAAACAGTAACAAACAGCCATCCATCTATCCTCACCAAAGACTATGGTTATATTCTCTATGGGCCATCCTTACACCCCTCCCTCCCCCTCGGTGATACGTCGAGAGGTTTTAGGCCACCCAGCCTCCAACTCCCAGCATCACGTGTTTATTTTTTATTATTGAAAAGATCAGTGACTTTAAGAATGTTATTTAATAAAATAAAATAAAAAATGGATTTTCTTGACACTAGTTCGCTTGGTCGGGCTTTTACGAGATCACACAGTTAAATTCAATCCGATATTGATAAAAAGTATAATATACTTCATACATTTTTCTCTTTTTTGTCTGCTTTGTTTTTTCAATTCGTCTGTCTGAAATACGATGGGTAAGGCTTGTTTGCAGCACTTCGGCGCAATGAGCAAAATAAAATGTGCCAATCAACGTTGTCACTGTCAGCTCCCCACACAGTCCAGGTGCTCGCACCGACTAGGCGACTGTCGCGCGCAGGTACATCGTCTCTTAGCTGCTCTTTCCCACGTGGAGCAGAAGGCGTTAAGAATTAAGATGAACTCGATTAGCAAGGCATTGTTATAGCTCGAGTGTCGGATCGTGGGAGTGTGGCCGTATGGTAATGAGGCAAAGAGCACGCGACAGAAGCGTTGTTCGATGTGCTGGCGTTTGTGCCGCTCTTGTTGCGGCACCTTGGCTTATAACCACATATTTATTAAATATCACCACGTCTGTAAACCTTGAAAAGAAATATCAAGGAAATAAATACATCTTGGTCGCTGACCGCCTCGTTGGTTGAGTGGTCGCAAATGTGACTGCCGAGCAAGAGAACCTGGGTTCGATTCCCGGGTCGGGCAAAGTGATAATGGGTTTTTCCATCAGGAATTTCTAAGTAGCAGCCGCGAAGTCTGGATTTGTGCCCGAGTGTTGGCAATATAGGCTCGCCCCTCCTATAACATGGGGCTTAAACATAACTGGTGAAGTAGGTGTACTATTAGGTAAACCTCTGCCCAACCCTTCGGGGATTAGAGGCGTGATGTGATGCTATGTTATGTACACGTTGGTAGTTGCTTTGGTATATTCAGCTCGCATTTTCCAGTTCAGATCAGTCAGGTTCAGGTCAGTTTTAATTCAATGACATGTATACAGGACTAGGATATCAAACCTCCGGGCTGCTCGATCTGAGGAAACCCTAATCCGTGTGTGACCGCAGATTTAAAGTAAAGTTATAACAATAAAAAGTGGTACTTATTTTTTTTTGTAAAGAAAGAAAGAGCGCTCAGTTCGATCTTAAGGTTAAGCCGCGATTGCTTAGGTTGGTCCATGGATGAGTGACCGCCCATTACATACCGATTTTCCTCCGTGAAAAAACTGATCACAAAGCCGGGGAGAAGATTTCGTAAAGGGTCTCTTTACACCCGTTATAGGTAGATACTGAATACTGATTGTAGCCACCGCGGCGAGCTCGGACCGTCCCCTCTGCGATAATCTCGTCGGTGCGCGCTCCCGCTCAAGTTCATTGGCCGCGCACTGATCCACCTGTCATTCTCATTCACTTACTTTCCAAACTGAGCATCGTTCAGTTCCGAGCACCGCTTGTGATTCACTAAACCAACATATGTTAGCACAATGATGCGGCAATCCTTAATGTACTGATGTTATAAATGCGAAAGTAACTCTGACTCTTGGTTACCTTTTAACCGGGGTTCGTAATTACCATGTTAATTTTCGTATAATTATTGGATGACTATCAGATAATTATTTCATGCTGCTTCATAACTCTCTGTAATTTCTTACTGAAACTGCTTTTTTGTTTAGCTTTTTCGCCTAGCGCGGCGGGCGTGAGCGAGTTAGCGCGCGTAAGGCCTTTGCCACACTTGACGGAAATTCCGTCGCGAATCTTCCGCGTTGGAACGCCAGTACATGTTATTGCATATAAATGACTGATAACGGGTACACTACACGGAAGATCGGTTGTTCCGTCGTTGACCGCTCGCCTTCTGCGTCTGCTCCAGATTTACCACAACGGAAGTTCGGCGTCGGAATTTCCGTCAAGTGTGGCAAAGGCCTAATTGTCTAACTTTTTTACTTCTTATCCGCGCGTTATGGCCACACTACGGGCCGCCGCGCACGCGCCCGCCGCGCGCCGGTTGCGCCCGCGTTCGGCCTAGTCGCTAGGCTTGCACTGTGGACTCACTGCTGGGACTCTGCAGACAGGCCTCCTCTCTTTAACAAGCAGTGCGCCGTAGCTCGCGATGCGGGCCCAACGCGGTGTAGCGGTTGTCGCAATATATCAATGAGGAGCCCTCATCGGTAGTGGTACTGTACCCGACTGTTAATATGACGCACTATTTAGAAAATATCATCTCTATAGAGCGTCGTCTCTATCACTCCTACATGCTCTGTCTCCTTCTGAAGCCCGATGAGACGGTTCCTAAGTGCTTCATCACTCATCTCGCTATATGCTAATGAGCTTACAATACCGTCCGCAGTGCGCACTGTGAATACGTTCAACACAATATTTTCTCTCAAACTAAAATCTCTCGTCTTTGTACAACAGAACACTCTCACTTTCGAATGCTTGTTTACGTTTCAATTCAGACTCCAATCACTGGCTGACTGTGTTTTCATAAAGCGAAAACAAATTAAATATTTCGTAAAAAGGTTCAATTTAGATTTTTTTTTATAACAGTGCCCCACACTAGAAATATCTCTTGTATCGCGGGTGCGTTTACAAACATTTAAACTCACATACACACACACGCAGCCAGAGCCGCAGCAACACCTGTAGGAACTAGGAACCCGCGACACGCAGCGCCGGTGACCGGTCCTAGGTCATTTGTTCATGTTTTACGGTAGGACTCAATGTAACGCACTCAAAACATTGTGCTGATGGTTGAATAGTACGGGGGCCGGGGAGGAATTTAAAGTTCATTAAAAACGTGTATTTAAAAAAAAACTTGTGAAAAAGTTGTAACTTTGACCTACAATATCTCCGTAACCAGAAGGTTCTCAGGTATGGTCTAGAACAAACTAGAGATCGCAATGACGGGGAGGACAAGTGCCTTTCGGCTTCGTTAAGGGTCTTGTTATTCAAATTAGTTAAACTAAATACTTTAAGGTGCCGCATGCGGTAATAATCGTAGTTTTGGTAGATCCTTCTGTGCTAGTCGGTAACAAAGTATTGTTTGTCCTCTCACCTGCAGCCTGCAGCACCTTAAATTATTTAGTTTTTCCCTTTTCATTATTTTTATAATAATTTATTTGTGTTCGAATTTAAATTGAACACTAAGCGAAAATGGATAATTGCATCGAACGCAAGTATGATGCACATTCGCTCGTTCACCAAAATGTGGGTCGGTTCGTGTTCAGATCTCATTAGAGACACCGCGTTCTCGAAACCATTACCATTACCATTGTCTTGTAACTAAGTGTTATAGTGATTTGATAGAATAGCTATTTCCCTTACAATTCGAGACTTTAACTTCTACCACAAACCATACCCTATCAATACGAGAAAGGAGTGTTAGGTCACCATGGCACCAAGCACTACTTTTTACATGGTCCTTCGAGCCGGATTACGTTATTTTGGTTAACGGGCAAAATAGAAAGTTTCACAATAGAGTGTTTCATGACTCCATTTTTGGTTTTTAATGAAACAGTTCTGGTGAGGCCATCATTTCCAGGATGTGTGTCGACCACAAGCCCAAGAGCCCATTTTCCTGGAGGCAGATTCTCATCACACAATTACAATTTGCAACTCCATATGAGACACATCAATTACTTTGTGAAAATTCAATGGATGAATTAGAATAGATCTGATGAATATTACCGATACACATAGATTCTGTAGTGTAGCGTCGCTGAAGCCCCTGATCACCCTGCCGAAGCCTATACTGGAGTCAGCTTTGAAATACATCGGTACGTTAAGTTTCTCAAGCAGTGTACAAAATAAATGGGTGTTGTGCAACCAACAAAAACCGACAATCTCATAACAACAAAGGGTACATCCATTCCATTGTCCACGACCACCACTGCGGAGGACGCGGTACGCGGTGCAGCGAGTGCGAGTGTTCTAACCTTCGCCGTACATTACAAGTATATCTCAACGCCTTCCGCCGAGTCGCCGGTAATCGTTTCTTCCGGTAGTTATGTCTCGCTGTGGGAACCTCGTAGGCATTCAGACTTTGTCGGTGCTGCGCTACTGCGCCGGTGACTGGGCTGATCGCCGGTAACAGTTTTGTCATCACAAATGATTGAAAATTGTACTAACATTTAATGCAATATTATAGCGTACACATTATAGCATGGGCATAATATGATTGCGTGGGTGCCGAACAACACGGGCCAAGCCACAGGAACAAGCCACTCATACCTATATTTACGATTATGTTCTAAGTGATCTGCCTCGATAGCCTAGTGGTCGCAAGCGCGACTTCAAAGCATGAGTCTGGGTTCGATTCTCAGGTCGGCCAAAGTTTTATTGGGTTTTTCCATCGGGAATTTGTCAGTAGCAGCCACGGAGTCTAGATTTGTGCCCGGTAGTGTCGCTCCCTTTTACATGGGACCTCAACATAATTGGCGAAATGTGAGTGTACTAATAGGTACACCTCTGCCTAAACATTACCGTGCCTTACCAATTAGAAGTGCTAAATTCCATTGTGAAATTCGTTTAAATTTCATTTCCAGTGTGCTAACATCACCGTACGATTTCTGAAATCTCTTAGTTTAAGATTTTGAGCAAAATTGCTCGCAGGATAGATTTTCGATATCGGCGAAAAGTTCTTGAGTAGCGACTACGTATCATTAAGTACAGGAACTGATGGTCGCTACCGAAAGCGCCTAACTAGTAGCTCAGATCTGGGCTGACACAATTTAGATTGCCATCGACACGCTAAGAAGAAGTATCGTAAAGTGCAGCGCAGTAGGATCGCCTCCCACACTGCAGACAGATGAACTTGTCGTTGTTGCGGGAACATGAGCTACTACGATGAGCCCAGGACCGGTCCTTGCGGCGATGGCTCAGGGCCCGCTTTCGCCCGAATGATGATGTCAACAAACAGTAACGGTGGTCAGCTTTCGATGGTGTCGAAAGTAGTTAAGGTAAGCGCCGCTGGACCGGTCACATGTTTGGATGGGAGCGGCGCGCGTTATGTCACAACACCGGGCGGACACTTTCTAAACGCATGCTCTCATGTGACTGGAGCCTGAGGTCGCCATGGCAAAAGGTTGTAGTTATAAATCTGTGTTGCCAGTTATTGATAAACAAATCGCGAGCCCAATGTTGCCATCGGCCAAAATGACCCCTACAAACAGTCGTAGCTTGCCGATAAATCTTCGAAACTCCTTTATCATTGCTCGCCTTCGCGAAACTGTAGTGCCTTTCATGGTTATTGATAATACCGCGTAACTGATTCGGGTAATGTAATTCTGAAATTATAAAGTTATATTTGTACATAGGTATTTGTATTTCTAGTTACGGAGATATTTGGGGTCAAAGTTCCAACTTTTCCTCGATTGTTTTTCAATACAAGTTAAATGTTAACTTTACTTTAAATACCTCCACGACCCCCGTACTACTCAATGTATACATCAGCTCAATGTTTTGAGTGCGATATATTGAGCCCTACCGTTTAACGAGATTTTTCACCCCAGAAAAAAAAATCGTTTCCCAGCAATAATTATTCCGTAGAGTTACTTAGTTTGATGTACAGAATGCTTGGTTGACGGCTTCGTGAAGGGTCCGTTTACACCAGGGTGGAGCATTTTTTTTTAGATTTTTGAAATGGCGAGTAGCGGAAAAGTTGCATCTTGGTATCAGGTTTAAAACTTATTATGGGGACATTTAAATTAAATTAGTGGAAGTACTGCCCCAAGAACTTTGAATTTATATTTTTTACTTTGATGAAATAACAAAATTTATTTAATTTTGTACTCCTTTTTTGTATTGAACGCGGGCAGAATACGACACGACTCCAACTGATTCCTAATCCAGTCTTCCCTTCTTACCGGTCCACAGACTGCTGAGCAAGATTCTGTAACTTGCATCCTTCGGTTGCTCGACTGTGACATGGGGTCTCGCGAAAAACTGATAAAAATTCGGAATCCACTTTATGGTAATCTGCCAAGGCTTCTAAAATCACTTCGGTAGGAATCGTTTTGGTAAGAGGTGCTTCCGTAGGGTTTTCCCAATATATGAGATCCGTAAAATCGTAAAATCCTTAAAATGATTTTAAATTAAAAAAATGTCGGTATGTCAATTAGTTCGCGTTTTATTGACCCTATGAAAACTTCAAGATTTTTGTATTTATTTGAAAATCTGAGGGCCAATATTTGGCTACTTTTAATAACACCGCAAAAAAGGATACCAAAAAAAAAAAAAATTCATACGCACACCTTGTATGTAGGGCAGTAGAAGTGCCCCA
Organism: Noctua pronuba; assembly: GCA_905220335.1. Lineage (NCBI taxonomy): Eukaryota > Metazoa > Arthropoda > Insecta > Lepidoptera > Noctuidae > Noctua > Noctua pronuba. Next base: position 66,812 of record LR999920.1, read on the forward strand.
GACAATCTGACTCACTAGGAGCTATTAAAGTTCCATCACGTCCACTACACGTCCACTACATACGCACGCACGGACAATGAATACAAACCGACTGTTAGGCAACGTTACTTAACGCGTCCTTGACCGCGTGCGTGAGGTTAAGCGGCCGGCGGCGCGGCGACGCGTGCGATGGGAGCGCGTTTGTCGCGGTTATTATTTAGTTTTATTGATAAGTGTGCGTAATGTTATGTTACCTACTTTGTGTTAATTGTAGATATTTAGATAATCACATTTGCGTCGCGTGTCGTGTCGTGGTGGTACAGTCCTTATCGTACCAAGTATCGTAGCATTCGTAGCCCCGCTAGTGTAGTGATCGCTGTCACGACTGCTATCGGGAGGTTCTGTTTGGGCTGGTTTCCAGGTCGGGCAAGTATTCATACGTTTATCTTCCCGACATTTTGCACAGATATCGGATGAAAAAACATCGTTGTTCAGTGTACGCACGCACTGCTCCTGAGTATGAGGTCCTTCCTGGGTTCGATTACCGGGTTGGGCAAAGTGCTCAGCACAGTTCGAAGGTAGCAGAGCTAAGTCTTGGTTCGGGCGGTCGTACGCTGAGGGTCCACCACTGTGCACCCGTATGCCGCAAGTAGTAAGGTTGACCGGCAGTGAACTCGTAGTAACACTTGGTAATTACAAGGTGTTATAACATTGTTGTTAGAAATCCGCGGGTCATAGCTCACACACCATTCCTCACACATGTACAGTACTGAACGTGCGTCGTACGACCAGTCGCGACCTCGGCGCCGCGCGCCGCCACTCGTGGGACTTTCTCGAGAAAGTAAATCTTGTCCGAGCACAGACTGCCTACGTCGCAGATGCGCCGACTGTCCTATCGGCGGCTTCGCAATGGGCAAGTAGGCAGACTATGATGTCACGCGTTGTTGCAAAAACGAATGTTTGATGAGAAAGAGGAGAGGATGTTTGTGAATTAATGTTATTTGACAAAATTATGAAAGAAAATATGTTGTTGACTACTTGAAGTACCACACAACAGCCTCTCCTCCAGTGCAAAGGAGCACTGGAGGAGAGGCTGTTGTGTGGTAGTTGGGTTTTAATTATATCAATAAGAATGCGAATGGCTATAAGAGCAGGGGAAGAACGAAGAGATGATATGACTAGAAGGGGGGTGATTCTTGAGATGACGAGGTATGGAAGAAAAGAACATGGTAGAGCCGTCGACTGAGGCGTGAACTCGATGAGTCACAAGTTCATAGCGCAGCACTGGTCAAGTTCAAAGTATCAAGTCAATGCCGTCGACACACAAACTACTCAAGCGATAGCAATTGTGCTTGGCGGTAGATATCTACAGTCTACAATAAGCTGAAGAGTTTGTTTGTTTGGTTGAACGCGCCAATCTCAGGAACTACTGGTTCGAATTGAAAAATTCTATTAGTGTTGGATAGCCCATTTATCTAGGAATGCTATAGGCTATAACATCACGCCATGACCAATAGGAGCAGAGCATCAATAAAAGATATTGCAAAAACGGGGAACATTTATTCCCTTTGAGAGCTTCCGTTGCGTAAACGGTTAAAGTTACGCAACAATCATGCATGACGAAATTGTTTCTCTTAAAAAGTTCTAAAAAAAGTTTCCAATCGCATATGTCTATCTTTTGAGGTTGACTCACTATAACCTTTTATGGTAATCAAATTTGTTCTAAAATAATGCATTATTTGAGAAGGTTTTTTATTAAACATGGTTATAATCCTTATCCAAATAAATTCGTTGTTCATTATAAGTATTTTTGTTTTGAAACAAATTCATTACATCATTTGATTTCAATGAATATCTTAGGCCATAACACAGTTTTAAAATAAGTCCGCAGCAAAATAATGATCAAGTACCGCGCGCGTATTTGTGTTATGTGGAATGATGCCTCTCTCTCTTACTAGACGCAGACGAGTTGTGCGCGTCAGTGATATTATAAAGTGATAAAGCTCGTCAGGATGGATGCAGCCGGTGCAGGGGATAATCTTCGCACCTACTGATGCAATTCCGAAAATACTTTCACCAATGAGGAGCTACATTATCCCCGAGTATCATACTCGTAGACTATAATATGCAAAACGTTTCCGTAAAAATATTTCTGGCCTTAACGAGAGCGAAGTCGCGTAAAATGTAGTACCTAGTTAATAGATATTATAAAAAAAATCTATTTGACAAGTCGTTGCTTTTTAAAAGTTGTTCCTAAGAATAAAGTGATATTTGTGTCCATTGTTGTGGTAGATGTTTCCCGGGGCCGGCATTTCTCTTACAACTTACAATAGAATACTTTCGTTATGTGAGTCGCACTATGTGGGCCAGGGTCTGGAATGGCGGTATGTAGTACGGCCATACTAAACACATCATATGTTAATTAAATTAAAAAGCCTTTTATTGGTTGCATTTTACAGGGTTTTCTTATTTCTAGTACCTAGGTATATTAATTGGTTAGTTAACTAAGATTCATTGTTAGTTTTACTAATTTCTATATAATATGTCATTGTACACTCGTGTGTCTTATTTTATCTAATATCTTTATGTTGGGCATGCTACGCTCTGGTGGGCTGTGGCAGGTATTGACTTTGTGTTTTGCTTTGGCCACAGTAAACACATAACATACCGCCTGTATCCCGCGCAGGGGCGAGCAGACATGTGTGTTCCTATAGTTCACCTAAAGTTATGTCAAGTGGGCGCAAGTGCGACTGCTGAGCCTGTCCCGGGTTCGATTGCCGGGTCGGGCAAAGTGTTATTGGCTTTACTGTGAGTACGGATTTTTGCCCGCTTGATGGCAATAGGCTCGCCCCCTGTAACACATAACTGGCGAAATGTGGGTGTACTATTAGGTACACCTCTTCCTTACCCTTCGCGTGGCGTGATGTTATGTTATTTATGTTGATGTCCCGACGGACGAGAGCTCATTTCTATCGACCGGTCACACGTCGAGCCTGACAACTAATAGAAAACCCAGTGACACTTTGCCGGCCTTGGCATAGTGAGCGTAGAACTCAGGGCCCCACGGTCGGCAAGCGCGACCACGACCACTGCACACTGCACACTGGTGCTGCAAGGCAGACTGAAATAATGATATCGAGTGGCGAGTAACAGTTGCAGATGATGACCGGTGGTTCCAATTATTACGTTTATGATACCATTACATAATGTTTGCCAGTGACGGCGGCTACGTACCGCGCTCACCGCTCACCGCTGGCCGCTCGCCGCTGACCGGTTAGACCGGTCCGCGCTATTATTTCGACTTTCATTCACATTCTGGCCCGTCATCGTGTATTTGTTTGTAGCCTTTCTCTAAGTACATACAGTACATACGGACACGGATCCGCTCATCGGTTGTTCATGTTAATTGTCTGCAAACTACACATCACAATTACTATCCTTCTTTCAAACGGCTATAACACGGCTTAGTGACGTATTTTGTCAATCTGTTAATCTATTTATTTCCCTGTCTGTACGTAGGTTGTTACAAGTGCCATTCGTTATTTATGTATTCATTCAATCTTCTTAACGTGTCTCTCGCGGGCTACCCGGACGCTTCCTTCACGTGCTTCCCGAGCCGGAACTAATATTAGTATGTCCTGCAGCCTACAGGTGTTGCTCCGGGTTTGGCTGCTCGTGTATTTGAGTTTCAATGTTTGTAGCCGCCCACACGATTACAGGAGACATTCCAAGTGCGGGGCAAAATTAAAAAAAAAAGAAAAGAAAGAAATTGAATCTGAATATAATAACAGCATGACGTAACATAAGTACCTCGGGCTACCCTTTCGAGGCTCACAAGCTTAATGTCAAACATTCGGCCACAAGACATGGGCGCGGCTGTAGCCCCCAGCGCGCCAGCATCCACCCGAGAGAGCAAACCTTACGCAACACACTAATATGCGAACGAAATCGCGAGTAAAAGTTGTCCAGCGCCCCGCGCAGCCGATACCATGCGCAAGGAATTGTTAGCTCAGTTACGTACAGTGGCGAACTGTACGCGAGATCACCTGTTAGTTACACATAACATGCGCACATCTACTACAAGTGCGCCAGGAGCAGGCCATCTGTCTCCTCTGCACGGCTTGCATGCAGTTTAACACAGGGTTAGAGTTAGAGTAACCATCGAATAGATTTACACAGAAATATAGAAATGATTTTTGACATCTCGTCCGGACTGTGTCCGCCCTTGTCCATGTCCAGGTTTTATGAGAATATTTTAAAGAAAGAAGACAACGTTGAATAAGTTCTGAAAGAAAGACTCCGACATCCAAACAGACGGAGCATCACGAAACGATAAGTGTTCAACCCTACCAGTAATGTAGTGAGTTACATATACATACATAACATTAATAATATGGTATGTTGTTAAAGCGCGAAATATTTTATGATTAATTGTAAAATAGTAATGATTCACGGCAATCATACTTTCTAAGCGTTGTTACATCATCGTAATGCGCGAGGACGTGTCCGTGAGGAGCGCGAATACTTGAGTTACCTTGATGAGTTGCGTGAACTATGCCGTTTTAGATATTTTACTAAACATATACAGACACAGTAATGAATATTTATATGCGTGGGAATCAAAGCATTTTTATCTTCATTGATAAAATATTTCTTACATCTTTATTTAATGTTCATAATTATTTATAGTCAATTATATAAAAGTAATAAAATAGTAATTCGGAGTGAATCATCGGTGTATCGAGTTCATTCGTTATCCTTTTAAACGACTTCAAAAAAGGAGGAGGTTCTCAATTAAAGTTATAACATTAAAAACTTGTATTAAAAAAAAAAGTTGGAACTTTGACACCCAATATCTCCGTAACTAGAAGGTTCCTTCCTAGGTATGGTGTAGAACAAAATAATGCTCGTATTGACGGAGAGAACAAGTGCGTGGCTTCGTTAAGGGTACTTTTACCCCATCAGTGGTTTACGGGGGCGAAAGCTCGATGTAGCGAGGTGTCCTATCTGCGAACATTCGTTTTCTCTATTTCCCCCCGCGCAGAGCTCGGTCTCCCGGTACTATTGTTTACATTAATGTAACCATATTCGCTCTTTGACCGCATTTGAACTACTTACGCATTTGCTTATCGTTTCAGAAATGCAGTTGTAATATATGGTTTAAATAACGTTATGTAGCCTGTTTAAAAGCCTCTCCGGCATTGAGAACATTTTCGTGTCCCATAAGTTAGCGCGCCATCGCTAAGTGTGCTTACGTAACGTAAGTTCGAGTGTTCACGGCGTCGTGTGCACGAAAGCAAGTGAAAGCAGATGACCCGTCGGAGAGCAGCCGGGGACGAGTGCACAGTGCAGGTGAGGTGCGAGAGTATTGTGCCCACGCGTGGGTCGCGTCTGTGAGGGAGGCAGCGTGTAATTAAGTGATATCACGCGTGTTCTGCGAAAGGGTGCAGTGCTGGTGCATCTGTACACGTGTTTCATCTACTTTTCGTCAGTTTTGCACAACACCTCCCGACCGAACTTTCGTCACGGTTTTTTATTAAACAAAAAACCAAGACGTTCCCGCGGAATATTTTCCGACCATAATACGAGCACCGCAGCCATACGCCTAACTACCACTGGACCAACTTTTCCCATTCAGAGAGGAGTCAAGCAAGGCGACCCGCTATCTCCCAAACTCTTCACAGCTACGCTGGAAGAAGTTTTCCAAGAGATAAACCCACACTGGCAGGACAAGGGTGTTATCGTCGGCGGAAAAAGGTTGACTAATCTTCGTTTCGCCGACGACATTGTCCTTTTTTCTTCCTCAGCAGCTGAGCTAGGACTAATGCTCGATCAACTGAGCCATGCCAGTCTCCAAGTCGGGCTTTCAATGAACATGACTAAAACAAAACTGATGACGAACAGCACTGAGCGTAACATAGAAATTGGGGGTGATTGAATATGTCCATGAATACATCTACCTCGGCCAGATAGTCTCTTTCCAGGCAAGACAAGATAAAGAAGTTGCCCGACGCACCGAGATTGCCTGGAAAAGCTACTGGTCGATGAAACAATTGATGAAGGGATCTCTCCCTCTCGCACTTAAGCGAAAGCTCATGGACATGTGCATTCTCCCCACCCTCACCTATGGAGCGCAAACGTGGTCGCTTACGAAACGTCAGAAGTCCGCACTTGGGGTCTGCCAACGAGCTATGGAGCGAAGTATACTGGGTGTCAAACTTACGGACCGCATCAGAAACTCCATACTTCGCTCCAAAACTCAAATAGCTGATGCTGGCCTTACAGCTGCTAGGTTGAAGTGGAACTGGGCTGGTCACATCTGCCGCATGTCGGAGGCGCAATGGGCAAAAATTACCACTCAGTGGATACCAAATAGCAGGAAACGACGACGCGGCAGGCCCAGAAGGAGATGGCGGGATGAGCTGGACTCTTTCGCAAAGGATTGGCCTACAATCGCACTAGATCGCGAAATGTGGAAGGAGGGAAGGGAGGCCTTTGCCCTGCAGTGGGACAATATAGGCTTATAATATAATATAATAATAATACGAGCGAAGCTGCGGCCAGAAGCTTATCTATACTAATATTATAAAGAGGATTGATTTCTTGTTTGTTTGTACCGAATAAGCTGCGAAACTACTGGGCCGATTATAACTATTTTCACCAAAAGAAAACTAAATTATCAGGAAGTAACATAGGCTATAAATTATATTGATATCATGCAAATTAGCTGAGCTATCACAATGTTTGCGGACGAAGTCGCGGGCGAAGTGCTGGTATTTTATAAAGAGGTCTATTGCTACAGTTATCACTTAACTACTTGGACCTCTTTGCGTTTAGTTTATGATGAATATGAGCACAGAAACATGTAAAACTTATTCTGTAATAACACACGGGCTGTTCTCTGACCGCGGCTAAGTGGTGAGCTTTCTGTGACCTGCGAGCTACGTGTGTTGCGTGCTGTGTGGTAGCAGCCGGTAGCACTTGCAACTTGTCAGCGTACAGGCAGTTCCGGCTGGCGGAGTGCTTGACATGTACACTCGTACGGGCAGGAAATGTAACGTTTAACCTGGACATAAGAGAATTACTGTATGAACTTCATATTATGACGCAACATAAAACTACGTAGGTACCTACTAACTTGATAATGGATGTGATCATTTTTAACCGACTTCAAAAAAGAGGTTATCAATTCGGTTGCATTTTTTTTAAATTTTGTTTCCTCATAACTCCGTCATATAAGAACCGATTTGAAAAATTCTAAATATTTCCCGCCTGGTCCCATAGAAATTTTATCAAAATCGGTTCAGTAATTTGTTTTTTTTTTCCTTTATTACGTTTGTTTCTTCTTCTTGGGCTACGTTGATGACATGATGATCCCTTAATAACTTCTAGTTACAATGTAAAAAATAATTCATGACGAAAATTTGTGCGGTATACTTACTACAACTACAAAGGGTAAAATAAAAACTTTCTCAAAAAAACACCGACTTCCAAAAAAACACTAAAAAGGTAACTTTACTTTCGGAAGTCGATGGCAAAAAAGTCAATGAAACAAACAAACACCGTCTTTTTTTGCAGAAAGTTTTTTATGAATATACAAGACAACGTTGATACCTGATCACGTTGCTCAGTTCTATTTCCCGGGCTGAGCACGTGAGCACGTGAGCACCCTGCACTCGGAACTGTGCGCGCTAATGTGTCCCAACGTTGTGACGTTCCAAGTCGGCAGACAGTCAGAGAGCCTGTGAGTGTGCACGCTGTGACGTCACCTCGACCTGCGCGCTAGCTGCGTAATAATATCATGTACAAATGGTTTACAGTAGGCCGTAGGGCATCACATGAGTACCTGGACTATTCGGGTATCGGTTCAGTTGCAGCCAAGACTAAGTATAGATGTGTAGGAGCAACTCACGAGACATTAGAGAGCATGCCATGATGAACTTACGCAATATTTTTGGAAAATATAAATTGTGTAAAAACTTTTTAAATGGCAGTTGTCCTGTTGATCTTTTAAAAGTTACAATCATGGTCATGCAGTTAAAATTAACTGCTATGTTGCACAACGCTTAACCACAGCAGGCAGACCACCCGACCCCGTAAATAAACGATTTAATATGACACGCGGACATGTAGACTGCCACGTTGGTGTAGTGGGCGCAAGCGCGACTGCCGAGCATGAGGCCCTGAGTTCGATTTCCAGGTCGGACAAAGTGATATTGAGTTTTTCCTTCAGGAATTTCTCAGTAGCCTGGATTTGTGCCTGGTTGATGGTAATAGTCTCACCCCCCTATTACATGTGATCGATACAAAACTGTTGAAATGTGGGTATACTATTAGGTACCTCTGCATTAAATGATTTCCTTTTATAGATTTTCAACTTTATCCTTTCGAAATAAAGTAGAAAATCCATTAAAGGAATTTGACAACGATATGACTTAGCGACCGATTTTTGTCGCTATCTAATGTCGAGACTGCAGGGCCAGGACCGCATGCTAAGCAGCAGCGCTTGCGACCGCTAGACCAAAGAGGCTAAAAAGACTTAACTTTTTGTTTACCCGCTCCGAGTAAAGGGACTGCGGTCCATTGTTCAGATTATATAACTATTTACAATCCAGTTAGTGCATTATTGTGAGTTAAAACCGCTCACTACGTTGACTTGTATATCAAGCTACACTTAAGCTGGCTCAGAATTTATTGCAAGCGTTCATTTATTTATTTGTATAGTGCATTGATATGCACGTCTGTCTGTATGCGATGAGCGCAATCAAATCAATCGAAGCCCTAACTACTCGCTAGGTCCCGTGTTGCGACATACGGTTGTCGGCCACGCCCCGTCGAGGAGGATGACCCTAGTGGCTTGTTCGACCCCTCCGCTGGCACGGCTACTTCAGCGTTACTATGTTTGGTTTCCTCCTTCATCACGTCTACCACGGCTGATGAGGTTTCCGCGAGAGCCGCGCGACTATGCTCACCAATAACAGACCCAGATACACCTGTTGGGTGCAACAAAGAATGGTGGCGGCGCGTACACAGCAGGCACGTGACAGGGTTTTTACAATGTTGGCATGTAAAGTATGCTCGGCCCCTGTTACATGGTACTTGAACATAGCTGGCGAAATGTGAGTTAACTATACACCTCTGCCGACCCTTTAGTGTGTACAAGCGTGACGTTACATCAATAGAACTAACTCGGAGCTGTAAAGGCGCGGCCAACCTTTCAACCAGCGCGATGAGTACAACTTTCATGTTTACCTTCTCATGGCGGCGGGCATCGAACCCGCACCTGTGCTAGTGAAAGTTGATCAGATCATCTCTTACCGACATGTATGTATGTGGGCGGAACACGACGTACATCTATATTATATTACGTACTTCCTTTTTTGTCAAACACGCCTTTATATCCTGTACGGGTAGCCGACACCCCCACAAATTACATCCTCCTAACATTGCACCACATTTCACCAGTTATGGTTAAGTCCCATGGCGGACCTATTGCCATCAACCGGATACGGATTCAGGCTCAGGCGTGTAACTGAGAGTTTCCTAATGAAATAAACGAAATAGAAATAGAAATAATTTATTTGCATTAAAGAAACATACGTAACATTCGAAGAACTCAAAGGTAACACTTTGTCCGACTGGAATCGAACCGAACACCTCACAGTCAACGCCAGTGACCACTACACCAATGAGACAGTAATCTTTAGGGTCTTTATGTATATTGCTCTGCGGTTAACACAATGACGAAAACATGACATGTATAAATTGAATGATGTGTGAATGACCACAGCTGATTATTCATTCGATTATTATATAAATGATATTAATCTAACTAATGAGCAGTTGTAGTCCAGCTGTGGTTGCGGAGTCATTGCGTGTGCTGGTACTAAACTTGCTAGATCTGGGCAATTATTCGCCTTATGTATTGAAGGCATCGATGTATAGTCATCGATGTAACAATTTTTGCAGAATAGTGTTTCGAACTCACATAGGGAACCCAATACAAAGTTACCTTTATGTCAATGAGTAGGTACAAAGAAGATTTTGTATTGATCAAATAGTAGATCCTATAGTTCTGTCATTCACTCGTCATCTGCCTGCCTTGGGGTCGGCTTCCAGTCTAACCGGATGCAGCTGCATACCAGTATTTTAAATGGAGCGACTGCCTATCTGACCTCCATAACCCAGTTAGTACTGGGTTATACGATACCCCTTGGCAAGACTGGTTGTCAGACTTTCGGGCCACTGACTACTTGCTTGTAACAAATGTCAAAGATCTACAAATGACAGCCGGGACCAACGACTTAACGTGCTTTCCAAGGCGCGGAGGAAACTCACTAAATTAAATGCTTGAAAAAAATGAAACCGCTAACTTTGGCGCGTGTAGTGTACGTCTACGTACTACATTAGCTAATTATTTACTTAGGAGCTAAGACGCGTCATGTACTTCGTATCTATACCGTATATAATATCGCATTGTTTCCCGTACGTATTACAAAAGCGACGCTTTCTATTATTTCGACAAATATTAACATGACAAGCCAGCTGTTACAAGTGCGTTGCGACACTGTGGCCAAGGTGTCCATCACTAAACATTCATTATTAATATTCAGATCTGCCATAGAGAGCCTTGCTGTGTGTCCCAGTGTCCTTGCTGTGTGTTCCATTGTCCTTGCTGTGTGTCCCAGCCTCCCAGGGTCACATCTGGCATAGAGAGAGACATAGATCTGGCATAGAGACAATCGTACGAAATGACTATAATACGAACGATCGATAATGTTAATGCTCCTGTGTGTCGATACGAGTAGGCGGCAGAATAAACTAAACTAACTCACAAAAAATAAACTAGTTATGTAAGTAGAGTTTTAAAAATAAGTTACTTATTTCTATTGTATTTGTTTCAGATCCCCCGACGGAGAGCGGTAAGACAAACAGACAAACACTCACAATCACTAGCTAGCATCACGACCTAACAATTACAGCTTCGAGAGGAGTATGGGCTGCCTAGAGCCCCCTCCCCCCCCCTTCAAAACTATTAAAAAAAACTTGTTGCAAAAATTGGAACTTTGACCGTAACTAGAAGGTTCCCAGGTCCAGATCGCAGAGAACAAGTGCCTTTCGGCTTCGTTAAGGGTCTGTTTACACCCTTAATTATCGAGCGTTTTCTCAGACTAAGGACTTTTGTCCGGTAGGTTCGCCTTTTATGGGAGTCACTCTCAAAAAGTCCCGCCAATGGTAACATTGTACAAGGTCAAATTAAATTAGCTAGCAAAGCTCCGAATTCCTAACGAATATTTTTGGGGGCAATGACCGCGTGCTATGCAGTTAGTTACATGAAGTACGTCAGAGCCGTCAGCTCGATCCTGTAGAGTAGACTGATATGCCGAGGACTAGACGATGTTGATACGCAGCGGAACATAATAGATCGTTAGTGTGGCCGGTACTCATGGACGTGACACGGAAGTTCAGAAGCAGGCATCGTATCGCGCGGGCTGCTCCCGATCGTAAACGAAAGCGGGGAACTGGTTTATACGCGTCTAGTGGTGGGAAACTATCGATAGGTTGTGTCGATAGTTTCTTTTTCATCAATATTATCGGTATATTGTAGAGATGTTTTCTTACCATCTTTATTAGTTACCCACCTACAGTCCTACAACGACAATATATAAATACTTATTCTCTTTCTTCGTATAGGAACTCATCATTCGATTTCTTGATTCTATGTAACAAATATGTTAATTCATTGACAGCACTCAGCACAGACTAAACTACACCATTGTGTGTAAAAGCTTGAAATTTTGCAAAAAGCTTTTCTTTTTCACTCTGTACTCAAATGTAGGGAGTTTTATTATTCAATTATTTTAAATTATTATTATTTATAAATCTAGTTTAAAATATAGAATATCGACGCTACCTTGACAAAAAGATCAGTATTTGTAGCTTCCTGAATATTTGACAGACTTGGATTAGCTGCTTTGGATTTTATAGGCCTTTTTACTGATTAGTTAACAATTAAGTATTCATAACTTTAGACTTTTAGAAACACGCGATTAAATCTATTAAAATTCAAATGAGAATGTCAATGAATAAATAATGTATGCGAATAAATAAAAGTGATACTCGTGTCTTGATTGATCCTTTTAAATTATAATAAAGTTTCTCTTTTTGTTCGAGTATGTTCTATAGCGGCTTAAACCCATAGCATGTCGCTCACCGTATGCACAGATATAGGCTGCTTGTATACCAAGTAGATAGCTCCTAAGATTAATCAAAAACATGCTTCTGTAAATCAGAATTATTTAATTGTTTATTTTTACTTAATGCTTCTAAAATGGATTTTGCTGCGATTATCACCATCATCATATAATATTCATATTGAAAACATTAATTATTATATATTATTTATTTCAGCTGGGCTCAAATGGCATCATCAAAAAAATTTACTAAAAATAAATAAATCAAAGATCTGCATACTTTGTAACTAATAATTTAGGTACCAAAAACGTTGAAATGCTTAGAACTGTATCGACACCTGTTCACGCCGCATCCCTAGCACTCGACAAAACCGACAACTTCCCATCTCTACTCGGATGCAGTGCAGTGCCAGATTTTTTCCCCAATCGTCATTGTCTGTGATTACGCCACGGCCAGAGACAATGGAGTGATCAATGGAGTCGAATTATAGAGCAGCCACGGTTTTGTGTCTATGAGTCGATGGGAAAGAGGAAAGAAGCAAGTGTTAGCGGAAGGAACTCGTGCACGCGTCTGTAGTACCTGTCTACATATAGACAAGTTAGAGTAATTACTAGTCGACAACTTATTACTTATCAAACATTTGTATGCGATAGATAAGAGCTTAAACGTAGTAAGAACTGTCAAAGAAAGCCAAGCAAGAATTATAACTTTGTACAGTTCTAACTTCAAGCAATTAGGTACATAAATAATGACTGTTATTGAAGTAATCACTTTGGCTTGTTCATAGATCTATACGGGTGTTACTAGTTGACATGTTGAAAACCCCAATAAAACTTTGCCCGACCTCGGAATCGAACCCAGGACCTCATGCTCAGTAGTCGCGAGGCAGCCTAGTCAGTCAGTCAAGTAACAAGGCGTCATTCTCAGTTTGGGCCGGACCCGGATGACATGTAGCTAGTGTACGACAACACGGATGTTTAACCTACGCCTGTAGGCAATATGATTATATTATGCATAATAATAAATTTCTCTTCACTCTGCGAGCAAGCGTGCGTGAAAACACTTACTATTGCAAATTATATAAACTGACAAATATTACAAATGACTTGATTCTGTTTAGATACATGGCTTGAGTCAATCAGATCTACTGATCGGTCTGATCGGTAGCTCTGATCGAAAAATAAAAGTAAAAGAAAGTAAAAGTTGTGCGATGAATGAAAGCTTCAACTAGTTGTTACACGCGGGTACCCCCCCACCCCCGCCCCCCTCAAGGACCGCGCGTGCACTATGCAGGACCTGGAACTTACGGGCGTTGTGTCACCTAACGACATAACATTAGTTAAGAGCCGACACGAGCTGCCCCTACAACCAATGTGTAAAAATAGAGAAAAAAAAAAGTTTTCGTTTGACACTTTGTTACATCGCGTCGCTAGTGCGAGAGAGAGCTACGGTCGCACGGATAACCCTCAATGTGTAACTGTGTTCCGTTGTGGTGGCAGGTGTTCCTGCTGCTGCTGGTGCTGAGCGCATCGGGCGCCGCGGACGAGACGCCGCCCGGCCTCGTCAGCAAGGACAGCGATCAAGATCTGCAAGCGGAGGCCACACAGTCAGGTACACTATCTAGGAAAATTCAAAGTTCTTTATTAGCTAAACATAGACCGTTGAAAAACATGGGGTAGCCGCGACATTCAAATTTTCTTACATTTTTTGCAATTTGCAGGTAGTGTCAGGTTGTATGTTGACGATAAATGAGTCGCGCAAGTAACACTTATGTAGTTACAGAATTATAATCATTAAAATCATCAATACAACCCTCTAAGTTCATTTAACCCCATTGAATGACTTTTTTATGAAATAGTTCGGGCCTACCCGGCGCTTCCTGTTACTTTAATAGAAGTTCAGAGATCTCTATGTTTCTTGTCGTCAACGGCGTATAAATATGAAAAGAAAATTAACAGAATCAAGTTTTGTATATTAATATAGTATATCGTGTGATTGTGTTCAGGAGGCGCGGCACAGAAGCGCGAGGCGACGCTGTCCAACTCGTACGGTGAGCCGCTGCCGCCGGACGCGTACGGACCGCCCAAGGATCTGGCCAACACAAGTGAGTTACGCTGTGCCTCTACTGCACCGGTCTGTTGAACCGTCATCACTCTAACCAGTACTACACTACACACTCCATCAAATACTTACTGGAATATGTCTGTGTCCATCCAGCGCGGGGCCGTGGGTTCGATTCCCAGGCGTACAGATACAGACTAGACGTCTTTCTATATATATATATAAAAGGAGAACTGACTGACTGACATATCAACGTACAGCCGAAACTACTGGGGCTAGGAATGTGAAATTTTATACACGGCTTCCTATTATAATGTAGGGGAGCACTAAGAAGGGGTTTTTGGAAATTTAACCTTTAAGGGGGTGAAAAGGGGGAATTTTGTTTGTATGGAATTTTTTAGAGGAAAGTACGTAACCCACGCGGACGAAGTCGCGGGCAAAGTGCTAGTTCAATCATATTCAGATGCCCATGAATAGTAAGAAAGGCCCAAAAACATTATCAGATGAACTCGTTATTCATTTCAATATCAAATTATTATATGATAGAATCATTGGCAACCGTCTTCCAGCCAGTCCTCAGTCAGCCACTCCTCCTCTGTCTGCCATGCTTCCCTGGTCTGTCCGAGTCTCATCCAAGTTTCACGCGAGTTTCAGTAGGACGTCCACCTTTCTGATAGTAAGATACAGCTTCCAAAACATATTTGTAACCATTTTCTTTCTTTGTTTCCAGTTCAAGATCTGCCGCACCCGGTACCGGCGCCAGTATACGGAGTGCCCCCCCAGCTGGTGTTCCCGCAGCACTCCCCCCCTCCCGGCGCGTACGGCCCCCCCGCGCCCGTGTCCCTCCCCCTCCCCAGCCAGTTCTACCACGGCCCGCCCCCCCCGCCCCAGCACAGGTCCAAAACTATCTATGGGCCACCTAAACAAAGCTACGGACCACCGAAACCGATTTACGGACCTCCGAAGTATAACCCGCCGAAACCAATTTACGGGCCTCCGAAGAAGACGTATGGGCCGCCGAAGCAGAGTCTACCAAAGCCGACCTATGGAGTGCCGTTTAAACCTCCGAAGATTACGTATAACAAGCCAATTTACAGTCCTCCAAAACCTGTCTACGGGCCTCCGAAACCCGTGTACGGACCTCCGAAGATAAACTACGGGCCTCCGATTAGAGATATCCAATCGCTACCTCTGCCGGAGCTTCCGCAGGTGCCTCTGCCGCCGCTAGACAACAACAACCTAGACTTTGGTCTCAACCTACCAGCTCCGATCTACGGAACACCTCTAGTGTCTCTCCCGGTGGACTTGAAGCCGAACTTCCCCATACCGAGCGACACATACGGTCCGCCGGGCCACGCGCTCGGGCCGATCGGACCTAACGACCAGCTAGTGTTCCAGAACATCGGGAGTGTAGGAGGTGGGGGTCACTACGGCCCCCCGCAGCCGGACCCCAACCCCGCGCCCCCCCACCCCGGCATCCCGGCGCCCCCCACGCCCCCCCACGTGCTGTACGACGGCTGGAAGCCCATCCCGGGGGTCTCGTACCCCGTGGGACACATCAGCGAACAATACGGACCCCCCCAACAAACGCAGGAGATACACATCAACTTGGACCAGCCTTTGCCTAATGTCGAGCAACATCACCAGTTCTCATCGGGAAGCAATACATTCCTGTCCGGAAACAACCAATTTTCATCCGGAAGTAACCAGTTTTCTTCAGGAAGTAACCAGTTCTCATCGGGCAACCACCAGTTCCCATCGGGCAACCACCAGTTCCCATCGGGCAACAACCAGTTCCCATCGGGCAACCACCAGTTCTCTTCAAACAACCAGCAGTTTTCATCAGGAGCACAGATAAGTTCGGGCTACGCTAACGTCCACCACGATGCTCTCGCCAACATCGACTTGAACGCTATCGTCGGTGGAGACTCCAACCACATCGATCAGTCTAAGACCGTCTTCGAAGCGCATTACACGGAGAACAACAACCATGGACCTGGTATACCCGTAGTACAATCGCTACCGATACAGAATGGGAAGCCTTTCGACACGTATGGACCGCCGCCGATAGAATCTTTATCCAACGGTCCATACCCAGCGTCGTTGAGGCAGCAGGGAGCGAAGGGCCTGGTAGCGCCGTCAGGACAGTACGGAGTCCCTCCGGGCTCGCAGTACGGAGCTCCTCCCGGTCTACCTCTAGGCTACGGACAACACTCCGGCGGAGGTCACTCAGGAGGCAGCACTCCGCGCCATCCTATTAAGTTCCGTCAGCCAGTACCTTCGGGACTGTTCACCCACATCGCCCACACAACACAGCACAAGGACTCTCACGCAGTAGACCACCCTCCGTCCTCCGGCCCTGCCTACCTCCCGCCGCCCATCGGCCACGCGAACAGTGTGTCCCTCTCCATAGAGCCGAGCAACCTGTACAGTCTGCCCCATTCCGGGCCACCGGTGTCCGTCTACGGCTCACCGTATGACTCCTACTCGGCTCCACTGTTGACCGTGGGCCAAGGTGACCACGTGACCTCGGGCTCTGATACCAACGCCGTCGCATCTACTTTAGACGGTACACTCCTCGCGAATCTATCGAGTCTGGACGCGGCTGCGATCCTCAAGCACTGTCCGTACCACGAAGCCATCCTGCGGGCCGCGCGGGAGGGGCAGGGGATCCCCCCGCAGCTGGCCGCGCGCTACATGTCCAGTCTCAACAGTCTCGTCAACACGCACAATAACAAGCGAGAGAGCGACGTCAAGTCCAAGTCCCAGAAGGAGAAGCACGCGCTCCGGGACCAGCGCCTGCAGTACGTCAGCGAGCAGATCGCGAACACCTCCGAGCGCATCCGAGACCTGCACGAGGAGACGAGGCAGCTGCAGCAGAAGATCGCGGCCAGTCAGAACGTTCACTCGGACGCGCCGGGTACTAGTCAGTTGGGTGGGTATTCTGTACAGATCCAGTCCTCCAATGGTGGCAAGTCTTCAGTGCCGCACGATCAGCTGCTTTCGGAAGGCTTACTGCAGAGCATCTTGCAAGCTATTGACGATCCGAGCAAGCCAAAGCAACAATCTCTCCAGCAACAGCAACAAACACAGTTCACCCAGCAACAACAACAGCAACAAGGGCAACAGGTCCAGCAACAACAACAATTCTCGCAACAACAGCAGCAGATCCAGCAACAACAAAACACACAGCAGCAGGAGCAACAGCTCCCGCAGCAGCAACAGCAACTACTATCGCAGCACCAGTTCACGCAGCAACAACATCAACAACTCGCGCAGCAACAGCACTCGTTCTCTCAGCAGTCGCAGGAACAGCTCTCGCAGCAGCAGCTCCCCAACGACAAGTACCAGAACAAGTTCAACTCGAACGTCAACCTCGAGTCGTTCACCGACGGCCTGGTGCTGCCGGCCGGGTACGAGCCCGTGGACCACAGCAAGGCTGGCGACCAGCACACGCAAGCCACAGAACAGCACGCACACGCAGACGCGCACACACACGCACACACACACACACTCCCGTGCGAGCTGAAAGCGGAAGGTTCGTCGAAGTCCGAGGTGGTGGTAGCGCCGCCGCCAGCGGACGACAACGACGTGGCCGTGTACTTCGGCGACAGCGAGCCCGTCACCGAGATCTCCGTGGCGACCAGCATCAGCGAGGCCGACGCGTAGTCGATACCACGCCATTTGTATACGCACTACACGAATGTGGGAATAATAATCTCAGATACGGTAAAGACCGCTCGCATTTGTAGTGACACTATTCATGTCTGTACCTGCTCGATTGCACAGTAATACACCGTTCAACAAAATGACATTAATTTTGGTTGAAAGACGGTTACATTAGTTGAGACAACTTCTATTCGCTTTTCATTCAAATTGAAAAGCGAATAGAAGTTGGACCGTGAATTATTCAAGGTTTACATAGATTTTATAAAGATTATGAACTTGTAAAAAAAAAACAAACGGGCTCGAACGGTTACAGCCTGGAGCTCGATACAATTCTCTATGGAGAGCTGTCGCAGTGGAGGCTGCGGAAGCCATTTTGCTCAACTGATCTACGCATTGAAAACCAACCAACAGAATAAGTTTTGTCTGTAAACAGATTGTATAGAAAACATGACACATTAGGCCAGTAACGTGGAACGAAAGATCTGTCTAACATTCAAGATCTATCCAAATAATATAATGTATGTAACATATCCCTAGTCGGTGTTCGAGTACATTTCGTGTTTAGAGTAACGTCAACAATCCATCCGCCATCTTGGAAAGATTGCCATCATGTAAAAAGCGATTTTATTTAGTTTTAGTTAGAAAGCATGGTAACACCGAGTCAGTGTTGCATGTGTTTACGATTATTATTTATGTTAATTTATATTTAACTTTAATTTAAGCATTTACAGTATTTTGGGAATTTTGTATAAATGGTATTTTTAAAATAAAGAGGCTATTTGTATCGCATTTTGTTTCAATACAAGATTCAAAGATGGGTACAACTTATCTTGTTTGATACAAAATAGCGTTTGCCTTGGAAACAATCGTCTTGTGCACAAATAGGTACATTTATGAAAGTAATATAAATGTTGTATTTGTGCTATCAAGACACCTGACTGCTGCACTCAGAGACGACACTTACAGTATTAACTTTAAGTAACGACTCTGAGTACTAGCGCTTTAACTTATTAATCAGATGTATCGACACAATACACACACAATGGAGATGGCGCTAGTGTAGCTAGTTCCACGCCTCGTTATCGCCTCGGTTTAAAAGCTAAACAGCTTGACCTCATTGGTCAGATTGGGCCCTAGCTATGGTGGCGCCATCTATAATGAGCTTTGAACAGCCTTCCCCAGCGGGTGTCACACAAACCAGTGCCGTCGTTTCACACTTATTTTAACACAGCTGCAATCCACTAGTAACCTTATTGTTGTAATAATAAAGATCAGAGTAAGTTTGACAAACTCGTCAGTGAGAGCAACCTAAAAGAAACCTAATTCAGATAAGTATAAAGATTACTTTCATGTTGAAACGATTGTGGCTACCGTTTTGTGTACCTAGTGCTGACGTCACGCGTTTGTATGAACTTATTGAAACGTTATTTATTAGTCGTGTTGTCAAATGTTATGTTGTGAATGTTACTGAATTAATAAAAATGTACATAATTTACGCGGAGTTTCATTATTGTTACTATACGTCACACCTGATGACCTGACCCAGTATCGACGAGCTCAACAAATGTACAATAGATCCTGCACAGCCAGCGGCCGGCGAGAGCTCCAGCCAAGTTGCTCTATCGCATGGACGGCCCAGGTATCAGCTACCGTCATCATCTGCCCGCCTTTTCCCAACTATGTTTGGGTCGGCTTCCAGTCGAACCGGATGCCAGTATGTTACATGGAGCGACTGCCTATCTGACCTCCACAGCCCAGGCTATATTTCCCATCTCAAGGTTCAAGTCCATGGATGGCGATTACACGGGTGGGACACAGGGGCGTAGCTACCGCCGTAACTGCCGTATCAATTATACGGGGCCCCCGGACCACGGGGGCCCCCAACTTAGAAAAACTAAAGTCATCATCAAGTCATAAATGATTTAATAAATAATTTTTTAAATCAGTTTATTTTATTAAATTAATAAATTTAATAAAATAAACTGATTTATTAAATAATAACTCAGTTTGCCGAAAAAAGGCAAGGATAGTGTATATTTAATTTGAATTGTTTGTAAACATTTTGGAAAAAGTGACAGATAGATAATTATCTTATATATAAAATTCACGTGTCACAATGTTAGTTACCATACTCCTCCGAAACGGCTTGACCGATTCTCTATCTATTTTTCATACCCCTAAGTGACGCAGACGAAGTTGCACGGGTCAGCTAGTGATTAATAAATATTTCTTTTAATTTTATGCAATTTTTTTTTCTTTTCTGAGAAATCTTTACCCTTCCTAAGGGCCCCCAAACAAATTTTTATACGGGGCCCCGCCAAGGCACGCTACGCTTCTGGTGGGACATAAACAATGACTGGCGAAATGTGGGTATACCTAATATTAGGTACGCCTCTGCCCAACCATTCGGGGATGATATGTTACCACCAATAAGGATTAGCTAGATACAAATAAAACAAATCTGTATGTGTAGGTACTTTTCCAAAAATTTTGACATTTATTCCGAAAATACATTTAACATTCATAATGTTATTGTGACATCAGACATCTGCGGTAAATACACTTATCGGTACATGTTACACCAATCATAAAATACATTTTAAATGCTAAAACCCATCAGTCCTGTGTCCCAGCTAACTGTAGCGTGTTTCTCTTTACTTATCCTGGGTATATTCATTGCTTGAAAAATACATTTAAATGTCATTTTCTATATCAAAATAGCTCGAGCTCATTTGTCAGATTGGGACCTAGCTATGGTGGCGCCATCTATAGTGAGCTCTGACAGGCCTGCCCTATTTTGTAAACGAATACGGAAATCAAGAGATCTTTGGTGAGAAACAATTTTCACAAAAAATATAGGATAGAATTACATTTAAATACTTCGAAATAACCATAACGATGACTACAGACTGCTGTAGTTGTTGGCTGCGGCTCCGCGCGCGAGGTGTTCGGAAACTATTCGACGGGACCGTACGACCGCGACGTCTGACCAGAATAACGTTAAGATAAAAAGTATCCCATTTGTTAATGCATGGTCCATCCCTGTGCCAAACTGAATGCAGACAGAGTTACTTTCTCATTTATAATATTACTATAAAGTATGGATTAATTTTCTCTAAATCGAATCCATATTTGTTTGTAATACGACAAGTAAACTAAACACGCTACAGATAGAGGGACCTCCTAACAATACGTGCCGTAAGTCACAAGGAACCCGCTGTCGGATTGGCAACCTTCAGCTCTGCGCTCAAAGTTGAAAATCCATCAGCACGTTCAGTGTCGCTTACGACATACCCAGTTTCTACCCTCACAGCGCTACCATCCGTTACAAATATACACTTACAACTACATCTACTGCTTATCCTCTTAACATAGTATACGTACAGTCGACCACGTAATTGCTTTAACTCTTATGACAACAATACATACAAAAACTCACATCTCAGCCCCTTAGGGGTAGGCAGAAACCCTAGCACGCGACCCGCTTCGACCCTTAACATTAACATTAAAAACTTGAATTTAAAAAAAATAACTTTTGAAAAAGTCGAAACTTTGACTTCCAATATCTCCGTCCGGTCTGACACGTGACGGGGAACAAGTGCATGTCGGCTTCGTGAAGGGTAGTTTTACATCCATTAGACAAGTCGATAAATGAGGCGAGCTGACATTACACCTTCGGATGGTAAAACATTTACGCGCTCGAGCATACATTACAACACTCCGTGCGTTTGTATGTTGGTGAATGCTTGTCAGAGGCCGTAGTAACGTAGCGCGCGGTGATAACGTTAGGTGAACACGACGATTTTTGAATCTAAAATACAACTATCTTATAGCAGTTTAGTTAAATTGTTTGCGACAAACACAATCAGTATCATCCATAGATATGACTAAATTCTTAAAATTATGAAAATATTAAGTATGTGAAACGAGTATTTTTTTATTTTAAAATCGACGTATTTTCGTTACGTGAACACCGCGCGCTCGTGTTAGGGCCTCAGATCTTTATTATTAACTGGTAATTCCATTCTAAATTCCCTCATCGGTAGTACAACACTTTACACAGTTGAGGCGCAGCGTGTGCTCCACACACAACCAGCCTGTTCCTCCGCGAGGGGCAGTGCGGGCTGTGACGTCTGAATCATTGAGAGCAGTAGTGATAAAATGAAATACACAAACTTAAAGGGGAATGAACAGGGTTCAAAGTACTTCATTCTGTAGAACAAGAAGGATCCTCCTATCTGTTTTAAGAGAAAAAAACTTGTGAAAAAGTCGGAACTTTGACCCCCAATATCTCCGTAACTAGAAGGTTCCCAGGTAGGGTCTAGAACAAAAAAAAAATCGCAATGACGAGGAGAACAAGTGCCTTTCGGCTTCGTTAAGGGTCTTGTTACACCCTGTATAGTCTTAACTTTATAGATTCAGAATTTTGCTGTTAGTTCTTATTTTGTGTCATAGTTGGCGCTGTAGTACTCCTCGTACTGTCCGCTACAAAGTACCTGCGTGGGTCCGAACCCACGACCCAACAGTCTGGACCACCACTGCTCTCATACACACATTCCATACAATATAAGTTTTTAAACTGTCATGGTCTCTAACATTACCATTAACTGTAGAAACGGGATATTTTATTAAGATTCTTTACTTACGTGAAATATGGTATAACATGATGGTCTTATAAATAAAAAGGTTTCTCATATTTCGCTGACTTCTTTCATCATGCAAACTTAAAAATAAAATTAAAATACTAGCACAATGTACTCGTAGGTACCTAGTTAAAAATTTTAAAAAACATTTAAGAAACATAAAATAATTATGTACCGTGTTTACAGTAAACGTGCTAAATATCCCGTTCCTAGAGTTAATGATAACTCCATACAATGTATGGTTCCTTATGTCTACGTTCTACTTACATATATGTATATTACTAGAATACTAGTATGTTGGTACTTAATAGGTACACTTGACAACTACGGTGTTCAACACTAACAATCGTTGCAAGTGAAATATAGCGCGAGAAAGAGATAGAGTATGTTGTGTTCTCTCTCATACTCATGGACCTGCCATAGACTAAGAGTATGTTGTGTGCTCTCTCATATTACATGGAGCGACTGCCTATCTGACCTCCACAACCCAGTTAGTACTGGATAATACGATACCCCTTGGTAAGACTGGTTGTCAGACTATCGGGCCACTGTCTACCTGTAACGACTGTCAAAGATCTACTAATGACAGCCGGGACCAACGGCGTACCGTGCTTCCGGAGGAAACTCCGATACATAATGGATGGTCACCCATCCTCAGAATGACCTCGGCAAGAGTAGCTCAACTTTGAAGGTACTTACATCTCTTTCTTCCTTGCGAGTTAGAAAGAGTACACTATAGTTTATAAAGTTTTGTGAGATTATTTCGAGATTCAACAATTTTAAATTAGCTTGCAACAAGTGTTGGCCGGACGTTATTGATGTAACACCAAAACATTGAGAGATCTACTTAATATTGTACTACAGAGTGTTTGTGAGTTAAAACTTGCATGATTTTGAGAAATAATGCTGAGATCTACTGGAAAATGTTTCGAGATAACATTCTGACGAACCGGTGAGGACATGTTGCGGACACCGGACGTGGATAGATAATGTATGAAGGATCTAAGATAATATACACCTATAATTGGTGTAAAAGGACCCTTAACGAAGCCGAAAGAAACTGGGAGTTAAAGTTCCAACTTCAACAACTATTTTTTTAATATAAATTTTTACAGTTCTAACTTTACTTTAAATACTTACTCGGCCCCCGAACTACTCAACGCATCCGCGTTACATCGAGTTCTACCGTAAACCGTTATTTTTCACCCAAAAAAAAGTTGTTTTCCAGCAAATAATTTTTACTTAGTTTGATGTACAGAATGCTTGGTTGACGGCTTCGTGGAGGGTCCGTTTACACCCTATATAATAATAAAAATCAATTGCCAAGTGCATAACGAAGCATCACTTGAAGACGGCTGGACTGATTTTGCTGCCCTAATTGTCAGGACAAGGTTTGTATGAAAGAAAATTTTGCAATTTTCTTTTTTTAAGTTACGGAACGCTTAAGATAAAACTCTAAGTCCGCTATTGGTTGTCCTCTATACCAGTTGGACAGCACATTTAGTCCGTGTTCTTTCTCACTCAAAATATGGCTCTGTTCGACTCCGAAACTAGTCGAGCCCGAAACATACACGTGTTTAAATCCACACTTGTATAAATACCAAATGGTTCTAATACTAAACATCCGGGGTGGAAGGGACACCGACTGTCCTGTCTAGGTGTGCAAGGATCTTTTGGCGTTTTGCAAGAATCGAAAATAGCACAGTCATCTTGTTTTTCCTAAGGTGCAAGCGTCACGGTACCCCGAACACGTTTATAGTAATATAGCGGGATAGCCTGGCGCGTTCGTCTTAATACATTTCACAAATGTGTACCGACAGAGGGCGCTGGCAACGTCATTCGAGCGCCAAAAGATCCGTGTTGCACTGTACTTATGGTTAAAAGCTACAATAATGGTGTACATCATCGTCTATGCAGTGTGTGACGCGTCGCCAGTCGAGGGGCCGCGCTGTGGACAAACAGTTCTGGTTATTGCACAGTACAAAGAATCAATATTTTATTTTATTTCTTAAGAAAACTATAGCTGACGTGGCTCAAAAGGCTGCCCAACTCAAATGGAACCGGGCAGGTCATGTCTGCCGCGTGCCCGACACACTGGGGGACAGCATAGGGAACTGAAACTGTGCACGCGGTGGGAGGGGGGCGCGGCACGACACGGGGCGACCTACTGGACAGGGGCACACTGGGGGGGCGCGACAAGTGGGAGGACTGGAGGGAGGCCTCCGCCCAGCAGTGGGACAGATATACAACGTGGAGGCGCAGTGCGCGCAGGCGTAGGGGCCCTACTCCTGCTACCCTGTGTACAGTACCTTGGCGTGCACCAGCTTGTTGTGGTTGTACAGCGCGGCCGAGTAGCCGAACGTGGCGGCGCAGTGCGCGCAGGCGTAGGGCCGCTCGCCCGTGTGCGAGCGCAGGTGCCCCTCCAGGGTCTTCTTGCTCTGCGGAAGATATCACGTTACTCGCGGTCGGCACAATACGGGTTTTTCTTTTCGTATCACTTACAGACATAACTAGGGATCGATATTCGGGTGCATATTCACCTAAAGTACGTTTTTTCCCGGCAAAGTATGGAAGCGGCTTCTTTAAATGCCATTTTTTTCCCGAGATCTCCGAATTTCATAATTCTGCACTATGTATAAAATGTAGTACTCAAAAGCATAATTAATGTTTATAATCTATTTAAAACCAAGCAAGTTTTTTTTGAAAATAACAATTTAAAAAATACTACAACTATTTAAATTCAAATTTTGCTGCTTAAATATCGAATAACACAAAATGGTAAAAATGACTGTAAAAATACAATTTATTTCAATAAACCAGGCTTTTCCCGTACTGACTTGCGTTCCATACTAGCCAACACTCAAACTTTAGGTAAATATGCATCCGAATATCCGATCTCTACACATAACACTAGAATGCATTCCAACTAGTTCTCATTAGATCGAGGCGAAGTTAAAGTCGTATGAGATGTATCGGCGCTCAAATGATTTTAAAGAGGATACGCTATAGTAGTCTGCGAAGTTCAAATTTTCTTACGTTTTTGCAATTTGCAGGTCAGCGTCAGGTTGTATGTTGATTAAAATATGATTCGCGACCGCGCGACCTAACAATATGGCTTGCAGGCCCGAAGGCAGCTAAGAAGCCGATCCCTGCCGGCTTCCCTTCGGGAACAAAGCACTCTACGTACTGTCTAGGTGCCTACTGTAGTCAAATGGTGTCACATCACAGTACAGCCATTCAATACATCATAGGATTGACAACATTTAAAAAATGACAACATTTTTCATGTCAACAAATAAAACGGGTGGCGCCAAATAAGCCGGTGCTCGGGTGTCAGAATTCAGAACTAAAACCGTATGGACGCGCACACTTCGCGGCTGGCAGTCCCGTTTTGTAGGGAGCTCGGTAAGCCGAAGACTATCGAGTTACGACAGGAGCAGAAAATGAAAGTATGGAGGAACGAGATACAATGAGTAATGGTCGATATCGTATTTGGTACCAACTAGATATTTTATTTTGTTGTTTTTTCTTCATGGGTGTAGTTTTCGTAGTTTTTGGGGTCGCTGATGAAGAAAATGAGGTGAAAATGAAAATCCAAGATGATGCCTAAAATTTTTTTTCTGTTTTTTCGTCATGGGTATCATTTTCATGGTTTTCGGGGTCACTGGTAGCGAAAATGAGTTCAAAAGAAAACAGAAAATAATAAAATAAAAAAAAAATCAATTCACATTTTTTTTTCGACTCAATTTTGACCCTTCGCCACTGATGGCTTGTTTACTTTTTTCATGAAATAGTCATTCAATAGTATTACACGAACTTAGAGGGTTGTATTAAATATTTCAATGATTATAAACCGTAAATACATACGTGTTACGGTCGCAAATCATATGTTGTTCAACACACAGCCTGACACAGTCCTGCAAATTGTAAAAAACGTAAGAAAAATTGAATTTCGCGGGCTACCCTGGCGCTTCCCTCTTAACAGAGAGACCTTGTTGCTAAATATTAGATTTTTCCTGAATTTGAAAAGGACTCACCATGTAGGCCTTCCCACACGCATCACACACATGGTTTCGTACCGCGCGACCGTTGCGGTGCACCATGCGCATGTGTGTGCGCAGCACAGGACGAGACGAGCACGCCTGCAACAATAAGCTAACTGTAGCAGCACTGGCAGTCGCAGTGTCTAAAATAAATCTGCCATCACTCAATTTTTCAAACAAAACAGCGAAGTTTTGGCTTCCACACTTGTGCCCAACTGCGACAGGCTTTGCTTTAGTGGTCTCCACTGAACTCCACCCTCGCAGTTGCACAAGCCCGCCACACAATTCCTAACTAGATCAAGCGAACATCAAATTAATCGGCCAGGATTGTTTAAAAGACTAAGTAAGAGAAGTTTTAAAATAAAACCATGTAGTGAGGGCAGGGTGGTGATGGTACTCACGAAGTTGCAGTGCGGCACGGCGCAGGAGATGGGCGTGGCCTTGAGGTGCACGGCCAGGTTGTGCTCGTGCAGGCGCGACGCCTTCACGAACTTCTTGTCGCACAGCGGGCACGCGTACCTGCGCACACACAGACACTCTACCGTTACAAGGCTACGCTTCCACCACAGGTGGGCGAGGATGCGGAGCGCGTACAATAATATCGCTTCGTTTTCACAGCTTGAGGTATATAACTAAAATTGAACTATGTTGGGGCCGGCTGCAGCGACTGCCTATCTGACCTCCACAACCCAGTTAGTACTGGGTAATACGATACCCCTTGGTGAGACTTGTTGACAGACTATCGGGCCACTGACTACTTGTAACGACTGTCAAAGATCTACTAATGACAGCCGGGACCAACAGGTCAACGTGCTTCCGGAGGAAACTCCTGTATATAATGGATGATCACCCATCCTCAGAATGACCTCGGCTAGAGTAGCTTAACTTTTAACAGGAGGAAACTCGGTATGTAATGATGGTTACCCATCTGTGGACCAACCTAACCAAGTGCGGCTTAACCTACAGATCGACCCGAAAGGCAGTTATTATTTAGCCCTACATCCCAAAACCAGTATCGTTAGTCAATTAGGCCTCTCCCTATCCCTACTAACGATGTTTAGGAACAAAACGGTGAGAAATCATTCAACAACTAAAAGCGGTCATAGGGTGTAGGCATCAGGCGCACGTCTGCCTAACCCTCGCGGGCTACAGGCGTGATGTGGTGCTACAACATTAGTGCGGTACTCACTTGAGCTTGGCGGGGTCGATGTGCTTCAGACTGTACTTCATGTGCTGCTTGAACGACATCAGGTTCTTGAAGTTCAGGTCGCACTGCAACAACACATCAATACTTTAAAGCATATAATGACACGCCCACAGCATTCCCACGGGTACGACACTGGGCACACTATGCCTCGTATCTCCGAGGAGCAGGAGTCAGCCGGACGGACGTCTAGGATAGGACATGAGTCCATAAGAGCAGCACAAGTGACGCCTCACTGACCGAAAAGTTACAACGAAATAAGAGTGAATGTTATAATCCAGTCGACATGTTCATGTGAAAAGAAGGTATTAACATTTTATGAAACTTTGTCTGACTTTGATCGGCTGTAAATCCGTTAGTATTGGGCTTGAACATCTGGTTCATCAACGAACTCTACTTTACTTTTTTTTACTTTGTTGTCCAATGTGGTATACTAAATATGCTTAGTTTAAGAAATATAAGTGAAAATCTGAAAAAAGTTCAGAAAAGTTTGATGTTTTACCCCCCATAGTTAGCATGCAAGGTCCTGTGGTCGAAACCTTAGGATAGTCTCCCCAGTGTACACTACACACACACACAGTACACTTGTGGAAGCAATAAATATATTGAGTATTGAGTGTAGCCCAAACAACATGGTAAAGTTCCATTAACTTCAGAATACGTTCCAGGTAACAGTACATAACTGCTGGACTATTAGCTGACACGCGGCAAATAATGCCATTGTTTTTTTAACCAGACTACCAGTTAACCAGTCCAGCTAATGCTAACTACCCCGTACATACCTCGTAGCAGTAGAGGTGCGCGTGCGCGTCGTGCGTGACCAGATGCACCTCCATGGCCTTCTTGAACAGGAAGCGCTTGTCGCAGCGCGGGCAGCCGTACTCCTTGCAGCCCGCGTGGATGCTGCACACAATCACACGGGACATCATGCCTGCCTGTCTCTACGGTACGCACAACTATGTGCATATATTATAAAATGTTAATGTGTCTAGGTAGGAGCGACTGTAACCATGCAGAGGCTCGTAGATATTACGAGATACGTTTTGTGGTTCCGCGAGGTGCCACGTGCCGTCCGAGCGAGCGTTCTAAAGTTTGTGCACCCGTGTGCACAGTACGGGCAGTGCTCGCGGGCACGAGGCGGATCACGCTGATGCAGGCAGGCCGCGAGTGTATGTTGTTATTGAAGAGTAAATGAAATCGGACACAAATGTGCTACAAAACGTCCGCGCTAACCCTGTGCGACGCGACGGTGCCAGTGCATCACTGTTGAAGGTAGAACATGGAACAGAATCTCCGTCACAGCCATCGCATTGGGGTTCTCATCGAATAATCTTACACACGCACGATCCAAACTCGAACGACTCTTTTGAGCAAATGACAGACGTCATCGGTTCATGACGAAATTTTTGCAGGGGTGATTTTTTTTACTTGTTATCCAAAAATGATTACATAAATAAAATCTAATATCGATACCTAATAATACCCTCACGGATCGGGCAGTTTTTTTTAACATCTATACTTAATATTATAAAGCTGAAGAGTTTGTTTGGTCGAACACGCTAATCTCAGGAATTAAGGTTCGAATTGAAAAAATCTTTTAGGGTTGGATAGCCCATTTATCGAAGAAGGCTATAAGCTATATAACATTACGCTACAACCAACACGAGCGGAGCATCAATGAATGTCGAGCTACTCTCTCTAACACCCTCTCTCTCTTAAGTGACACAGACGAAGTTGCGCGGGACAGCTAGTATTGTATATTCCTAGCAAAGAATCTACGAACTAAGTCAACGGGTTCGATTTCCGAAGCACGAGACTGCTTTGAGAATTTTCGCTATGCTTCATAGTTTCGGAATTGGTCATCCAATTGGTCATACACATATCACCCTGTATACTGACTAGACGCGATGTGTCTCCGCGCGCGATGGACGACGAGCGATACTCACAAGAGATGCGTCCGCAGCGAGCTCCTGTCCCGGAAGCTCTTCCCGCACAGTTCGCACTTCTGTCGCTCGCGGTGGTTCTTCATGTGGTTGCGGAGTTTCGCCAGAGACCTGCGCAAAAACATTACGCATGTATTCTCTGAAGAGGTAACCAGTAGTGTACAGATACGGCTCGACACACAGAACACTCACGGCGCAGTGTGTCCGCACACGCGGCAGGTGTGCGTGGGCTCGGCCGTCCCGTGCTCTCGCGCGGCGTGGTCGGCAGCTACGTCTGCGCGGGAAGCGGTGGCGCCGCACGCTACGCAGCGCCATCTACCGATAACTCACACGTTACTTACTGCTACGAGTGACGTCACATGCCCACGGCAAACCGTTACTATGAGCGTGAGGTTCACTGTACTCATCATAATGAACACCTACCGTACACGTTACATGCTCGGCATCAACGACATTCACCCTTACACTCGTAGACATACAGGGTAGAAGGGATACCGATGCGTAAACACTAACCACGTACTTAGTACATCATTGTGAACCCCCGCACATCGATATTTTACATCTGTTTTTTTTTTGTTTAAATATAGGTTTTTGTGGTGGCTGATAACGAAAAAGAGGTCAACATGAAAATTAAAGATGGCGCCGAAGAATTTTTTTTTTTGTTTTTTTCGTTATGGGTATAATTTTCGTGGTTTTCGGGGTCACTGATAACGAAAATGAGGTCAAAATAAACAGCAAAAATACAAAAAAAAAAAAAAACATTTTTTTTCTTCGGCTTCCCCTGACTCAATTTTGACCCTTCTCCACTGGTGCTGCCATCTGTTTTGTATTACAATAAGTAAGTTTGACACTAACCACGTTGTTTAATTATAATTAACATGGTGCATAACAAAATTACTAATCCGCTATCTTTGGGAGTCCGCCGTATTGAATTTCGTGAGACGCGTAAGTTGGTTAAACACTGATTTATTCTCGCACACCCTCATATTCAAATATCATACAGGGTGTAAACAGACCCTTCACGAAGCCGTTATCTAAGCATCATGTACATCAAACTAAGTAAGACTACACAAAAATTATTGCTGGGAAACGACTTTTTTTTGGGGTGGAAAATAACTCTTTACGTAAAACTCAATGTAACGCATTCAAAACATTGGAGGTTTTTAAAGTAAAGTTATAACTTTGACCCCCAATAACCCTGTAACTAGAAGAATCTCAGGTATGGTCTAGACTAAAAAAAAAAAATCGCAATAGCGGGGAGAACAAGTCTCTTTCGGCTTCGTTAAGGGTCTATTTACACCTTTCATAGCGTTGTCATACCGTCACACGACTAATATTAACATACTAGAGATTTAGAATAACGTCACTTAGCCAACCATGCATTGTCATCCAAACTAAACGTGTATGCAAAATGTCAGCTCAATCGGTTGGATTTCACCATAACAAACAAACATACAAACATTGCAAGTTAAAAAAAGCAGTAGTATAGCAGTAGTACCTGACGCGATGTCGCCTGCGGTGCGCGGCCAGAGCGTGCAGGTCCTTGCAGCGCACGCGGCACACGGAGCACTCCGCCGGGCCCGCCGCCTGCCGACACGAGCACGGCTATGTTACACAACACAGTCCCCTCCATAGTGTTGTAGCGGAAATCCGCACTGCTACGTAAGAAGGGATCCCCTCTACGAAGACACAACGAGCCCGGGTGCTACACGGTACAAGTCGTAAGAGCTTGTAAGGCGCGAATTACACAGAAACGGCGTAGGGTGCGGCGCAGGCGTGGAATTTTTATAAGGAAACGAAAGAACGGCGTGCCTGCGCCGCGCCGCTTGAGTGTAATTCACGACACGTCGCCTACGTACATTTTGTATGAAAACGATTTGAAGCGGTATCATGCCTGCGCCGCGCCTTCACCGTACGCCTTTTCTATATAATTCGCGCCTTACGCTCCCCGCGGGCTTTTCAAGACAAGCCACCAAAGGTGAGGGAAGAGGAGCACCCCCCACCTCGCGATTTCCTTAAAAGCTTTAATGACTGCTATGGGGTTTATATGCTTAAATTGAAACTCAACCGGACAGACTCAAACGTTCACTCTTAATAAATCAATAGAAAGCAAGGGTGAAGAATTTAGGGTTTCAATAGTTTTAAGTGGGATACTGGTGAAAAAATTTACAAATTCGTGAGCAACTTTGTTCGTGTGATATCGTTATTATATTTTTTATTTCTATTTAGTTCACTTTTGATAATTTTCCAAACCGTCTTTATTTTATTATGGGCGGAGTTAATCTTGTTGCTAATAAATAAGGCTTTAGCTACCTTACAAGTGTTTTAAAAATCTTTGAGTAAGTTGCAACATATTTATTAAAAGGTTCCGAATTCATTCAGACACAATTTGACAAAATGGAGAATTAAAGATCCCTCCGACACAGTGTGAGCGCAGCAACTTTGATTGGAGTCTACCAGGCGACAATCGACTCTATTCTGTTAGTGGTAAGGTGTAGGTACATACCGGGTCATGTTTCTTCATATGGTTGGTCAGCTTGAACTTGTGGTTGAAGCCGAGCGCACAGTCGTGACAGCGGTACTCGTGGCGCGTGAACGTGACGCTGGCGAGCGCCTTCTGACGCTCGGCTTCCACCTGCCACGTATGCACTGTTAGTAATGATACATCATCGTATTCTATCGCCGGTAGCTTGGACCCTGATCCCTATACCGGTGTGTACTTTATATATTTTTAAATACTGATACTGTTAGCCTGTTTCATCCCACTGCTGGGCAAAGGCCTCTCTCCATGACTTCCAAATTCTTCGATCCAGAACCAATGTGGACCACTGGTCGTTAGTTTTGTCCAGCTCGTCCCGCCATCTCTTGCGAGGTCTACCGCGTCGCCTTCTGGCTGTGTCAGGGCTCCACATCGTGGTTATTTTGGCCCACAGCTCGTCGGGCATGCGGCAGACATGGCCAGCCCAGTCCCACTTTAGTTTTGCGGCTTTTTGAGCAACCTCAGTAATTTGTGTTTTGGAGCGCAGTGTGGTGTGGCGTACGTTAATATTTTTAAATGATTTTTATATTGTGTTTTTAAAGGAATATTTAAAAATGTATGAAAGGAGATGGTCAATTTACTTAGGGCACTCTAGCTAGGCCCCTAGCATCTAAAAATTCATGTACATGTTTTTTACAAGTAATTTACGAAAATAAATATAATGTTAATGAAGTTACCTCTTCCCAGCTCAGCACGCGCATCTCGAGCTGTCCCTCGGCCACGTTGAGCTTCTGCAGCTTGTTGCGCACGCGCTGGTTGTCGACCACGCCCGCCGGCTTCTCTCTCTTGGGCAGCGGGTGCTTGCGACGGTCGATCTTGGGAGACCCTGCCATCGTAGTAAAGCTGTGTAAGTGTCACATTTTATCTTTTGGTGTTGTTTAAGATTAGGTTGGCAGGTTGCGCCGGACGGCTTCATTTTTAGGGATCCGTACCCGAAGGGTAGCCAATGGAACCCTATTACTAAGCCTCCGCTGTCCGTCCGTCCGTCTGTCTGTCAGCGGGCTGTATCTCATGATCCGTAATAGGTAGACAGATGGGAAATTTTTACAGAATGTGTATTTATGTTGGCGCTATAACAACAAATAATAAAAAATACATAAAAAAGTAAACAAAAAAAGATAAAACAAATGAAATTGGTCCTGTACGAGCTAAAAAGGTGTGTGGTGTGGGTGTGCGGTGTGAGTGTGGTGTGGGTGAGCGGTGTGAGTGTGGTGTGGGTGAGCGGTGTGAGTGTGGTGTTGGTGTGTAGTGTGGGTGTGTTAGTGGTGACGTGGTGTCACTTACCATCCCCGCCCTTCCTCCCCGCCCCGCTGCGCCCCTGCCTGCTCCTCTTCAGCTTCTTGTTCTTCAGCGGCTCCTCGTCGGAGGCGTCGAAGTCGTCGTCTTTGTACGTACTATTCCTATTCGTATGACTACTGCTTAAAGTTAACGTGTTTGGTGCTATGAGATCTGGTTTTAATACTGCCTGCAATTGTAATGAAAAAAACACCTTAGGAACATACTGTATTCATGTTGCTGCATGATGCTGGGACACAGGGCCCACATCTGCCTATTATCGCGCGTTTTATGAAGTTGAAAGTTTTTTTGAAATTGCAAAGGGTGAATAGAAAAATTTCTAAGTACGATTGTGGCAAATAGGCTTTGACGACACGGTTAGAGCAGTGGCTTAGCGATTATCTGCTGCGCTGCGTGTCGCGGGCTCGTTCCCCGCACTGAACAAACATTGGTATGGCTTACAGATAGTTATTCCGGGTCTGGCTGTTTGCGTATGTTAGTTTCAATGTTTGCAAACGCACCCACGATACAGGAGGCATTCCTAGTGTGGAGCAACGTTTTTTTCTGTAGTGTTTTCCCACTTTTTTTTAATGTCCGTCGCCTCACCTTTTGAATGTCTCCTGTATCGTAGGTGCGTTATATATGTGACCATAACGCGAGCGAAGCCGCGGACAAAAGCAAGTATCAAAGACACATGCGAAGGCCGCATAAAGCACTCAGACAGACTGTACGTACCGTAAAATCCTTCCCCCCCTCCCCGCCCCGACTGCCCCCATCATCCACAAAGTCCTCCCCCCCCGCGCCCCCGTCGCTGCCATCCTCAACATCTTCGACCTTGATGAACGCGAGCGGGACGTGCGGGAGTGCCCCGCTGGGTCCCTCCTCTCGCTTGAGAGGAGGGAACGTGGCGACACCGGAGGGAGAGTGCTTCAGTGAAGTTATACTTTGTGATGATTTGAGCTGTAAGTAATGAAGTTAGATATTTATAATCGTGAACATTAAGCTGCAAACAATACACCGTGTCTTACAACGGCAGCCCACTTCATGTATCCAATGACTACTAAGCATTCATAAAAAAAAATAGGTATTTATGAGATTTTAATAATTTAAAAATAAAAATATTATTCAATATTATGACTCATGACGTAGTTAAAACACCCTGTTGTGAGCGATAATCTACTGGACTCGAGCGCTGGGTAGGTATATTCTACCGTTTGACACGTAAACATCATTAACAGGATGTTTCATATTTTTTTCTATTTTTCTTTGTACCAATTACGGTAGGTAAAAAAAAAAATCGCGCCTAGAACTATTTTATGTCGGGCACATTGAGTGGACCACCTTTGTAAGACGACTAAAAAGTCACGGTGTATATGGAGCTAACGCTTAAAAAATATTGCATAGTCGTAATTTCAAAAGTCGACGTCTTTGACAATCTAATAGGACACGTTATTGGTGTTAGTGAGATGGACTCAAAATGCCGGGATCAATAAGGTCGCACTTAGGTGTTTATTAATCCGGGATGTCCAAGAACCAAGAAAATCGAAGATGTGACATCTAGCAACCCGCACTGGGCCTCTCCCTCTCATAGAGAGGAGGCCTTTGTCCCAGCAGTGGGACTATTACAGGCTGATGATGCTAGTTCTTTGGGTACATCGGCTAAGCGCCATTCCCGTCATTGTCATCATTTGTGTGGTCATTGGAGTTTCTTCCCCATTCTTCTCCATAGAGATCTACGCTTTGGAATGGGCAACTACGGTACTTTCACAAGTTATTATGCCTTGTGTTTGGGATTGTAGCTTCGCCTGATTTGTTTTTCTGACATTCAAAAGGGCCTGTTACTGTCTAATTGAAATAATCGCCAATGTCAAAAAAGAGACGGCTTTTCAAAGTCCAAACACGTGCAGGTAACGTATACAGGGTGTGACATAATAAACGCGAGGCCTCTCGTGTGCTGTCTCAGACCAGGAAACTGAACAACTTTAGTTCTATAACTTTTGGAAATTCATTGCTTTTTGAAGTGAAACTTCTTTACGCACGCTAGACTTGGGGAGTAAGCTGGCGAACGCGTGACGTAAGCGTTACGAAAACTGTGATCGGGCGAGGCGAACGGGAATTGAGTGGGGGATATAAGCAAGAGACAGCAGTGCGCGCGCACATTTTCTTTCTCTTTTCCTCTCATAGCCGTACGTTCCGTTTATCTAAGCAATTTTCAGAAGTTTCACTTTAGTCGTGTGGTCATAAGTACACCCGTTTTTTTTTTTTTTGTTGTATCATACATGCTGATCAGCTGATCGCGTCAGTTTCTATAAAATAAATAAATAACTTTTATTTCGGACAAGCAACATCCACAGAAGGTTAGTACATTATTATGTTGTATGTGTTACTCGTTATGTTATGTAATGTTAGTATCTCGGGACACCTACACAAATGTTTACCAGCGCGCTCCTGTCAATGTCCACCAAGCCACAACAGAGCCAAGGCGCATACTTACAAATAAATTATGAATAAAATAAAATAAATAAAATAAATTGAAGTGTCTGTTTGTTATTTTAAAATAACAGCTTTTAACTGAATGCTGAAAGTATACCGGTATTTACAAAAAAATATATAATCAGATAGCTGATATCAAAAGGAGTAACTAAGACTACTTTTATTTTAGGAAAATGATTAGGGTCCCGTGCAAAAATGAAAACCCTTGAAATAAAAAATATTACTTCCCCAGTAATATTTTTTATAATAATTTCACGCCGACTAAGGCCGCGGGCCACAGCTAGTACTTACATAATAAACATAACGTTACACACAAAATTCAGTACATTTTTGGTCTAGTTTGTAATTTCGCCATCAATCGTACACCGGGGCACCGGACGCACTATATGACTATTCATGTTCGCCATCAACAATCGTACACCGGGGCACCGGACGCACTATATGACTATTCATGTTCGCCATCAACAATCGTACACCGGGGCACCAGCCGCACTGTATGACTATTCATGTTCGCCATCAACAATCGTACACCGGGGCACCAGCCGCACCGTATGACTATTCATGTTCGCCATCAACAATCGTACACCGGGGCACCAGCCGCACCGTATGACTATTCATGTTCGCCATCAACAATCGTACACCGGGGCACCAGCCGCACCGTATGACTATTCATGTTCGCCATCAACAATCGTACACCGGGGCACCAGCCGCACCGTATGACTATTCATGTTCGCCATCAACAATCGTACACCGGGGCACCAGCCGCACCGTATGACTATTCATGTTCGCCATCAACAATCGTACACCGGGGCACCAGCCGCACCGTATGACTATTCATGTTCGCCATCAACAATCGTACACCGGGGCACCAGCCGCACCGTATGACTATTCATGTTCGCCATCAACAATCGTACACCGGGGCACCAGCCGCACCGTATGACTATTCATGTTCGCCATCAACAATCGTACACCGGGGCACCAGCCGCACCGTATGACTATTCATGTTCGCCATCAACAATCGTACACCGGGGCACCGGCCGCACTGTACCTATGACTCTATTCATGTATTGGAAACTGACTCATGCTAAGGTTCTTGGGCCGACTTCTAAAAATTGAGGAGGTTATGAATTTTTAGAAGTCGGCAATACATGAATAGAGCATATTTTTTTAATGTATGTACACATTACTCCGTGATTACTAAACCGATTTACGTTTTTATTTTTTCATTTGGTAGAGGAAGCCCGCGCGGTGGGTCCATTATAAAGGGTGTAAAAAGACCCTTAACGAAGCCGAAAGGCACTTGTTCTCTCCATCATTGCGATCATTTTTTTGTTCTAGACCATACCTGGGAACCCTCTAGTTACGGAGATATTGGAGGGCAAAGTTCCAATTTTTTCACAAGTATTTTTTTAAATACCACTTTTAAAGATTTTAATTTTACTTTAATTAACTCGATGACCCGTTTACTATCCAAAGCATCCATCAGCACTAACTTTTGAGTGCGTAACATTGAGTTTTACCGTAAAACGTGATTTTTCACCCCAAAAAAAAAAAGTCGTTTCCCAGCAATAATTTTTGCATAAAGTTACTTAGTTTGATGTACTGAATGCTTGGTTGACGGCTTCGTGAAGGGTCTGTTTACACCCTGTATGCTTTATAAAATTTGCTTGACTAGTTTATAAGTCAGCAGTCTTTTTAATACGTATTTTTTCTTCTTGGCATATGTTTATGACATGGTGGTCCTTTAATAACCTCTACTTAAAATTATTCTATTCTATTCTTACAATATAAAGTTAATTAATGGCAAGAAATTGTGTGGGATACTACAACTAAAATTAAAAAAGTCAATGAAACAAACAAAGTCATCGACTTTCTTAAGTAAAGTCTTAACAGACTTTTTTAGTGTTTTTTTGGAAGTCGGTTATTTTTTTTGCAAAAAAGTTTTTTTTAATAACGGACGGGGGATAGTCTCAGGCTGCGCAAGCTGATTATTCTTCCACACAAACGGGGAAGCTGATAACTTCACTAAACACGAAAAACTAAGCAATTTATCGATTTATCTCGTCATTGTTTCGTGTAACTGCTAATCAGAACCGTATAAATAAATTGGTTTGGAACTTGTGTACCTGTAAAGTTCCATATTTTAAGACTAATTTTAACACAACTTTGCTTGTCGTGGCTTGTGAAAACTTCAAATAATTTACCAATAAGCATAGTGTATCTATATCTATACAATAAAAATAAATAAAATTGAAGTGTCTGTTTGTAATTTCGAAATAACAGCTTTTTACTGAATGCATATTAAAAAGAAAAATCAAATAGGCTTGCGTTAGGCCGAAACACGCCCGATGTGAAGCGAAGATGCGGCTTAGGGTGGAGCACGCTTGCCTAGAAGAAATCGATTCACTCGAACTTTGATTAGATCTAGATTATAATGATCAAGGAACAGAGAGCCGGCAGTGAACTCCACAGACTGGCGGGTCGCACAATACATGTGGAAGCAGAGCGCTTTGTTCGGGGCCGTAGAACTGCAGCCATATAACGGTGACGCTCCGCCGTATCTCTGCTCAAACATAAAGCATAGTTGCCTATGACTCGTACCTGCGTAGACCCTTTTTTTTTTTCGCATAAGAATACTTCCATTACTGTATTTTACCCTGTTACTAAACCTCCGCTGTGCGTCCGTCCGTCCGTCTCTGTCAGCGGGCTGTACCTCACGATCCGTGGCAGGTAGATGGTTGAAATCTTCACAGAATGTGTATTTCTGTTGCCGCTATAAAAATAAATAATAAGAACAAAAAAAAACAAAGGAGGTTCGGAACCCTTCACGCGCGAGACCGACTCGCATTTGGCCGGTTTTTTGTTCTTTTTCGTATTAGCATAGTTTCTTTTGTTCTGTTTTTTTAAGAGCTTGTAGTGTACGTCCATCCTTCTTGTCTGGTATACACGGTCACAACACATACACAGTGGTCAGCGTATCTCGGTACATGGCGGATAACGAATGTACCAAATGTAACAAGAACAATTGGTTGTTTGTCAGAATTTCAAAGAAATATCGAAACACCTACAAGCATCAGTGAAAAACCCGGCTCTTTCAACTCACGACCTTTACGACGCTTCGTTTCCTTAGGTGTGAGCAATGATATTATATGAATATAAAATGAGAAAACGTCCCATTTGAGACATCTTGTGATTGGTCCGCGGCAAGAAAACCATTAAGTATCTACGCCTCGATAAACAATTTTGTACTACTCATTCATGGAAATTGTCAACATTTGCGCACTGTAGGTACTTATGTATTGTATATACCAGCGCGACCATTTTAAACGTCGATAACTTACAACATAACATATCTTGTGTGCAATATTGGGTATGATTTGTTTTTTTTTTATTCATTCGTTCATAAGCTATCAGAAAAGTATCAGTTAAACTCCTGAACGTCGCACATTACTCATAATCAGCCGTTTATGACGGAGAAGTGGAACATCCCCAAATAAACTTTTAAAGTTGTATTTCCCAGAACGACCCAGTTTGCACCCCAAGTTATCGGGACAAAATTGTTGCAAATTACGTCTACCATCACTCATTTCAGGGAAATGCACTCAATCACTCTGTAGAATGACATTGTAATATTATTGAGTTCATTCCCATCCACATAATTAAATAGTCTATTCGTCTGCACGTCGACACTGTACATTGCACGTGTCTAGTACAAGCTTGAGCTCCACACACAGCACACCGAGACACAGCTCCCACACGGTACCTACCAGCATCCGCGTGCGCGCCAGGAGCAGCCCGGCCCGCCCGCCCGCGCGCGGCGCCTAGCTCGCCAGCAGCGCGCGCAGCCGTAAGCTATTGGTATTCGGGGAGCGCGGCAGCTGCAGACATGGCCAAAAGTCAGTATAGGACGCCCAGCGGGACCCAGCTACCAACTTTGTTGGCGAGTGAACTGGGTACCGGCGTATAACATGCAGTTTTTGCTACAATTTTACGCGTTTTTATGACTTTTTCACACGATTTAGCATTCAATTGCGAGTTTTTGGAAAAACAACTACGACACACCTACACAGTAAGCTCAGTAGCCGTTAAAACTTTAAGGAATTTTATTTTTCTCGTAATTTACCTACCAATGTGTTTTGGGAAAATCTACTTTATAAAGTAATCACAAACATTTGAAGGCCTATTTCAATGGCCATAAACTAAAATTACTCTAGCTTCAAGTTACAATTTTGAATAAACTTAAGACAGCGCCCCCGGTGCCGAAATTAGGAACTAAACTTGTATGTACTGAATCAACTACTATCTGTTTACGACATACACGTACTTGCTATGTAATTAAAACCTGACGAGATATTATCCTAAGTTAGTAAAATATTACACAAAAATAAAGAACGTCTCCCTGTGCGATACCACTGCAACATTCACATAAAACCATTGAAATCTCTTTCTGTCTTTTGAGACAACTAGTTTTTATGTGAACATCACCCGCGGACACCCGGCCAAGAGACACAACTGATGAAACTGTCACAAAGTTGAACTTCAAGCTAAAAACAAACGATAAATGTCTCGCCTGACAGGAACATTAAGATAATATTCATTCTGTTCTATGTTACGAGTCAAAGGCACATTTTGAGCACACTTAGAAAAGTTAAAGTTT
The DNA here is from genome assembly GCA_905220335.1 of Noctua pronuba. Lineage (NCBI taxonomy): Eukaryota > Metazoa > Arthropoda > Insecta > Lepidoptera > Noctuidae > Noctua > Noctua pronuba. The sequence continues at coordinate 107,513 of LR999920.1, forward strand.
GACCGAAAATGTTATTTAGATGAAGACCTAATGCACCAACCGGGATACATTAGGAGAAGAGTACATGCAATGTTGAACAAAACAAATGTGTTAAGGTGCTAAGGTAGCCCGCGAAATTCAAATGTTGATATTTGTTGATATGATATTATAGCGCGGGCGTGTGTGCGCAGACACAGGTGCACTCTCTCTTCCCTAACTCTCATAGTCCGATGGGACGGCAATCCGACACTCGCGGTGAGACTTCAACGGCTTAACGTGCGCCCTGAGACACGGCCACACGGGGGTATCACACCGCCAACTAAAGGTGCGCCGCGAGACAATCACACGTTCGCTCCGAAACAAAGCCACACGGGGGTGTCACACCGCCAACTTACAAACCGCGGGCTGACCCCATGGGGTCAGCAGTCGCGCTTGCGACCGCGAGACCAAAGGAACAGTTTTGCATTTAAGATTATGTACAAGCAAATTGCAAAATCCTTTAAAAAATCTGAATTTCTCAGTCTACCCTGGCGGTGTCGTCGTTCCTTACCAGATACTTGTTGAGGATCTCATGAGCTTCCTCCACCTGCTTCTTGAAGGCGTAGTACTTGAGGATGTTTGCCTTGCACTCCAGACACAGTCGCAGCGTCACGCCGTCTACATCCTGCAAACAACATGTCGGTGTAAGAATTTCTCTTAGGATTACACAGAAACGGCGTAAGGCGCAAGGTGCGGCGCAGGCGTGGAATTTATAAGGAAACTTGGGAACGGCGTGCCTGCGCCGCGCCGCTTGAGTGTAATTCACGACATGTCGCCTACGTACATTTTGTATGAAAACGTTTTGAAGCGGCCTTATGCCTGTATCACGGTAATATTATACTACCGTGCCTGTATCGCGCCTTCACCTTACGCCGTTTCTGTGTAATTCGCGCCTTAGCTGTCAATATTTTTGGCGCGAATGTCGCCATCTTGATAGTTTTCTGATACTTAGTAGTTTGTTTGTCAACAGTGAGTGTTAGGGCTTCTTTCCCCATCTCCAAGTAAAGTGTTGATTAGTTACTCGCCGGTTAGCGTTAATTGGGTCAGCTATACTAAGAGATCGCTGGATGTCCTGCGCGTTCAATATAATAATGCTTTCAGGATGTTGATGCGACTGCCCCGGTTCTGTAGCGCTTCAGGAATGTTTGCTGAGACCCATACGGATGGCTTTCATGCCATACCACGCAAAAAAACGGCATCGCTGCTGTGCAGAGTGCGGAGTAGTCGCAACTATATCCTCAGAGCTGTGGCGGACAGCTATACGCCAAATATCAGGCATTTTGTGCGGAGATAGATTAGGTAGGAAACATGTGTTCCTGCCTGGTCGTCCTTTGTTATTGTCCCTTGTTTTAATAATATAATTTTATATCAATGTTACTAACATTAGAATATAAGCTGTTTGTAATACTAACAAAATATGGATCACTGTTGTCCGAAATAAATGAATTTTATTTTATTTATTTATTTAATTGGCAAGTAAAAGTGCCGAGTATCTTCTGTCAATTTCACAAGCGAAAATGAAGCTTCAAATAGGTAACAACTTGCTGGTTAAGTGAATGCAGAATCAAATCGTACGCTGCATTCGTTGAATGTGACGTCAACAACACCCTAACCCTCGTCAAACTGCGGCACATGGGGTTCTAGGTAGAAGTCAAACAAAGAACGCCGTTTTATTTATTGCCGTTGGCATTTTTTGCGTGTTCGTCTATTGTTTTTTTGTCGCGTGGTATTTTAATTTTGTTTTAAGTACTGACAGTGGCGTAGCGTGGGGGGTGCCGGGGGGGCCATAGCCCCGGGCGGCACATTTCAGGGGGCGGCAGAGAGCAAGAGCTAGGCCGCGGCAAGCGGAACCAGGCGGTTGCGTCAGGTCATAACTTTCAGATCAGGTAATTACTAAAGTCATCGGGACTACGTTGCAAAAACAAGGACAACCAAGAAGTGGAGCATTTTCCTTAATATATGCCGCTGGCCCGGGGCAGCTTTTCATACAAGCCTCACGTCTATTCCGGTCTGCCGCCCCGTATTTTCTAGATACAAGCACTTAATTCTTTTAGCCTGCCGCCTCCCTTTTTATATCTGTATTCGTAAAAAGAAAATCGAACCTATCTGGGATGCTAAAATTTTCTAGTTCGCTCTTACAGTTAAGTTTTCTTAATCGTTCCATATCTTTAATACATTCGTAGAAAAAGTATGTTTAATTCCATTTGTTTGAATCGTGAAAAGAAAATCTGTTACCTATCCGAGGCGGGGTGCTAAAATTTTCGAGCTCGCTTCGCTCGCTCTTGCATCCTACTTACTCTCAAATCTAAAGCTTTAATGCATAATTCGATAAAAAAGCTTATTTATCTATATGAATAGTTAAAATAAAATGTAATTTATCAGATGTGCTAAAAAAATTTGAACTCGCTCTTTTTGTTAATTTCCCGAATGGCAAACCTTATACACTAGCTATATTAGCAATTGAACATAACAAACCTCCATACATACGAACAAATGATAATCACCATCATCATTATCATCATTCTCTTGCCCTTCTTATCCCAATTCATTAGGAATAAGCGCAGAATGTCTTCCTCTTCCATACCTCTCTAACTCTTTATTACTCGTGATCTCATCAGAAACCTCCTTTCTTGAATGAAATTGTGTATAAAAAAGATTTTACTTTGTACTTATAGATTTTTTTTTATATATTTAAAAATATGCTTTGTATTTTGACTCTTTCCTACGTTTCTTGACTAATTATGAAATTAGAGGGGGCGGCCAAAATTACATTCGGCCCCGGGCGGCAAAGACCCACGCTACGCCACTGAGTACTGAACTACTAGTTTAATTACTTACATGGACAAAGTAATGAAAATAGATAGGATTTAAAAAAATACCACGTAGGTACCTCTGCGTTTTAGGCAATATTTTTATTGTGTTTTATGTAGTTATGCACCTCAATAGACGAAATGTAGCTAAAAAGTAACAGTTTCATCTAGGTCCGTTAAATATTCAACACAGAATTTAAACGTTGCATTGTAGACAGTTCTAATCATCCAATTGATGATCAAATAAATCCATTCAAATACTCATATCTATACGGTGAAGAGTTTGTTTGTTTGGTTGAACGCGCTAAACTCGAGAACTACTGGTTCGAATTGAATAAATCTTTTAGTGTTGGATTGCCCATTTATCGAGGAAGGCTATAGGTTATACAACATCACGCTACGACCAATAGGAGCGGAGCAGCAATGAAAAATGTTGCAAAAACGGGACGGGATTTTACGCGGACTAAGGTCGCGGGGAACAGCTAGTTATCAAATAAAGCTATGAACGAAATCACAACAGACAACTTTTAAATATTTACCCATCAAGTAAACAAGCTAATCGGCGGGAGACCTGGCAAGTAAGTTACGGGGCGGTCTCGGTGAAATTCGTACGAGAAGTTACGTGGGACTTTAACTGGCAGGTAGCTGGTGTAGCCTACTCAACACTTTACTTGAGGATAGTGAAAGAAGCCCTCGGTTGATATGTGGTGTGACGTAGTGCTTGTGGTAGTAGCAAGTGGGTCATTTAGGCAGTTGGATAAAAAATCGAAAGCACTTGTACAAGCACAGATTCTTAGGGGTAGGTTCTTAGATTCTCTAGGGTCTATCACTTCTTGTTGTTAGGAAACTAGGTACTGCCCTGGGCTTTGGTCTGTTAGTGACACAGGGGCAAGGTACTGGTGAGGGCAGTGGACGGTAGTGGCCAAGTGCCCCCAGGGCTGCAGTTTGTAGTCCGGTAGCCAAGGCTCTGTCAAGCCTGCGTAGTGAGGTCAACTGCGCTCTCCACTTCGGACCAAAGCCCAGGGCAGTACATAGTTTCCTTACAACAGCCAGACAATCAATTATAATGGGCACCTAATATTGGGTCCTGCGTGTCCTGTTTTTTGTTCACTACAGGAACTGATGGACGCAGGTGAAAGCGCCAAACTGGTGGCTCAGTTGTGGGCCGACACAATTTAAATTGCCATCGACTCGCTTAGAAGAAGAATTTTAATTTCGCAAACATATCCAGGCTGGTATGATCAACATTATATTTCTTTCACTGCTAAGCATGAGGTTTGATTCCCATATAGGTCACAATGTTATTGGGTAACCTCAGGAATTTCCCAGTAGCACAGAGTTAGTCACATAGTTTGGGTTTGAGTTAGTGGAAAACGCTTGCCCTTCATACAAGGCACTCAAACTTTACTAGTGAAATGTGGGTGTACTATTAGGTACACTTCTGCCTAAACCTTTGAGGATTACAGGCGTGATGTTTTGTTATGTTCTTGCCAAGCAACTGATACAACTAATAAACACAGCCTCTCTCAAACAAGACTAAAATGAAAAAATTGCTAAATGTAGGTCATGAAACACAGACACAACATCATAACATTCCACCTTAGCATTCAGCCTTTATTGATTCCATACACATTTGATCAGTTAGGTCATACCAATGAGGTCAGTAGTGCATATACAAAGGCACTCCAAGAAAACAGTCAATATAACTCTATGTCGTTGGTTTTCACAATTACTAAATTATTAGACGCCTAGATATAGGGTAATAAGCATTCTAAATAAATTAAGAAACATTATAGGAACAATTTACAGTTTAAAAAGCTGTGTGCATTTAAGCTGTTTGAGTGATATTTACAAATATTTAAAAAAACACACAGTAATATTTTAGTTGTTTTTTTAGGTAAAGTTGATATTGTTGTTAGTGCTTACTTGAACTGTAATGTTGAGAATTTCGTAATACAATTTCTTAATATGCTGATCGGTGACTTCCGCAGTGAGGTGCCGTTCGAGGCTCAGGCAGCCCTCGCAGACCGTGTCCAAATGCTCCGGACTGATATTCATATCGAATGTTTGTGTTTAACAACTGAATTATTAATAAAACGACATGTCTTTGCAAATGAAATTCTGTAATAATAGTTCCACTTGTATCGTTGACTTATTTTTTAATTACAACAGGAAGTTTGACAGCTGTTGGCATCATTTTGGAACATGGGCTTTTCCTTTTACTATGATTCGATTTTACTTTTCCAGAATTTGTCAAAAAGTCGCTATGAACTATTTATCGATTGCTTAGAAATGTGTAAACTTTTTCCACTTTTTATAATCATATCTTGAATGAGATATCTAACAATCAATATTAAGGTGGAAGAGTCAGGGAACCCCGCGAAATTCAAATTTTCTTGCGTTTTTTGCAATTTGCAGGTCAGTGTGAAATATGGTATATACAGGAAGTTATAAAAATGTTGTAGAGCAGGACACATTCCGCCATAATAATAGCATGCAAAATCATTTTATTAGGTACATAACTTAGGTACATTAAAAGGAACAACATAGGTACGTACCTATTTAACATAGATATCTATACATAAATCTCCTCTAATAATCAAACACACAATAAAAGGACACTGTACATATATAAACCATCAAAAGAAATTATATTAAAACAACTAAACAAATCAACATAAAAAAAAACAAAAAAAATCCTTAATAAACAGGTAATAATATGAAATGAAGGTTGGTATAAACGGTTTGTAAAATTCTTACTTAAAATAACAAAATTAAAACTTACAATGCATTTTTAAAGTGATAAGAATGCGAAGAGTATTTTTTGAGGAACTCGTTGATAGTATCAAAAATTTCTTTTATTAACCACTTCCGTAAGTTAAAACAAAATTTGCGATAGGTCTACATTTTTTTTAGGTAGCGAGTTATAAGTTAATGGTTCCATTTACACGCAGCTGTGTCTAAACATTTCTATTCTGGGTACCGGTAATTCTTTTGAGTGAGTGATTTTACGTTTATTTAAGTTATTTTTATTTTTGAAATGATTCATGTTAGTTTTAACAAATTTAGCTATTTCATAGATATATATGCTAGGGGCGGTCAATAGGATTTTCAGATTTAAATATGGGTCGACTCGACAGGATTCAGACCACTACATAATGTTAAAGATTGCACACAAGCGTTTTTTTGTGACACTAATGTCTGTTTTTTAATCCCTGAGACTAAATTGACAATTGAAAATGTCAAAACTGACATAAATCCTATTGAAATCTATGTCAGTTTGCCATTTTCACTTGTCAATTTAGTCTCAGGGATTAAAAAACAGACTATAGAAGTCGTGACAGCTCTGCTATGTATCCCCATACAACTGATACAACTATACCATATCGAATTATGGAACACACATACGCATGATACACCAATAGTGCGGTTTGTTTAGAAGTCGTTTCTTTGACCTTCTTAAAGCGAATACGAATTTGTGGATCTTTTTACAAATGCTATCAATGTGTTCCTCTTTTTTTTTTTACGGATGGGAAATCATCAAATGACTTCTCCCGCTCTGGGTGGAGTGGGAGGGAGTGTCAGACTCTTACTGACTAAAACCCATCCATGTTCCTTCATTGCCCTTTGTGTTCCAGGGCCACGGTATCTCTTTCGAACAGTCCCGCAGCCGGCCGCAGCCCATCAATGTGTTCCTTCCACGTGAGATGTTCGTCAATTATTATGCCTAAAAATTTGGTATTACGAATTTTATTGGTTGTATTAAAAGTAATGTCTAAATTTTTTTATGTACTTTTAAATGTTTTGAAATTTATTACTTTTGTTTTTTCTAAATTAATCTTTAATGAATTTTTGTTTAACCATGACATAATTGTCAGGTTGTATGTTGATGAAAAATGAGTCGCGCAAGTAACACGTATGTAGTTACAGAATTGTAATCATTAAAATCATTAATACAACCCTCTAAGTTCATGAAACACCATTAAATAACAACCACTTTTTTAAGATTTCATGGTTTACAACTAAACTTATACTGTCACTTACCTTCCGTACTTATCTTCCGTGATTGTTCATTATTTTGAGCTCCCGATATTTCGACGCTGTTGCAAGCGCCATGATCGCGGGTTGACTGGAGAATGTGGGTGGATCGAAAATAAATTGTTAAGAGCAGACAAATCTGTCTACCCTCTTTCTTTGTCTTTTGCTACGCGCACTACTGGAACTCGACACTGAGTCACGGCAAAACACACTCACAGTATCACCAGGTTTTGTGGAGTCCTTATTACGATGCCGGCTGCTGCTTTTGAGCTTACTCAAAACTGGATTCCACGTACTCGACAATTTGAAGCCATCCTCTCGATTGAAATTTTTGTGTTTTCTTATTTCAATTGCTTCTTTTGTCAGCCTTGGTAAGTAATGTTTGTCAGTTGACAAAATACGTGGCTTGCGAAATTCGATCCAGTGATTGGGCCCTGACTGCAGTAGGTGTTCGGAGTTTTACATTTTGACGGCAAGAAAAATAAAGAAGGTGTAACGCGCTTTTAATTAAAAAATGGGATATAATGTACCTATAAAATGGTATATTTCTTATCAGAATTAAATTATTTTTAACTTTTTACTTCTTTTTATTAACAAGTAAAAAGCCTGTTTAAAAAAAAAGCTTTAAGTGTTTTTTATTTTATGAAAACTGACCGTTTCCTATCGTTATGGAACTTAATGAAAAAGGCACAGAGCTACAATTAAAAAAAAACTTTTATTGGCTACTTTACCACAAAACCCAATCGCCAAAACGAAGGAAATAAAAAAAAATGGTAATGTGCTCATGGGGCTTTAATTTACAAAATCATAACAACTGAGATTAACCTTTTCACAATTCGCTTTCCTAAAGAGCAAAGCAAATTGTAAAATGGGTTTCTATAATATGTGAACACAACTTTCTTTAACATACAAATATTGTGGATGCCTGTTGGTCGTGCCTATTACACAGATCAGGCCTATATCCCAGCAGAGGGAATATTATAGGCTAATAATGCTTATTCTTATGCGATGGCCCCACGAGCCGTTGCTGAAACATCATACATTTACAAGAACTTGTTGATCCAGCTCAGGTAAGATGTCACTCGGGTGTAACCTGTCGGGTAACCTTCTGTACAGCCATTGGCCGCGCCGAACGAGATCAGTCCAATCTGCAACAGAAATGAGATATTTGTTGTTAAGTCGGTCTAGTGGTCACAAGTGCGACTGCTGAGCTTGAGGTCCAGGTTCGATTTCTAGATCGGGCAAAGTGTTGCAGTCACGGAGTTTAGATTTATGCCCGGTTGATGGCAATAAGCTCACACCCTATTATGTGGAACTAAAACAAATCTGGCGAACTGGCGACTTCTGATGGCAGGCGTGATGTTATGTTGTGTAGGTAAGGGTAACACCCCACTCACGACCTCACGTGATGTGACTTGCGTTAAGGGACACGCGCTTATGTCTCTTGTTTCCTTCGCATCACTTCCATACCATTTGACTTCGCATTCGCTGTGCTGTGACAACACACGTGTCACTTGAGCGTGTTGGTGCTCCGCACAATACCTGCGCGGTGGATTACAACCCACTCCCTTTTACATAGAAGTGGCCTGTGCTGGTCCCAGCTGTGGGACATTACAGGCTGGTTATGGAATGCTTACCAGTAAGTCGGAGGTCCCAGAGTAATACCGCAGTATGAGCGGCCCCCCGGAGTCGCCACCGCAGGCACCCTTGTTGTTCGCCCCGCTGGTGCACAGCACGTCACCCGTCACTATGTCGCCGAAAGTGTCAGCGCATTCCTCGTTAGAGATGACTGAGACGAACACGTCGCGGAGAGCCTGGTTGTTCATCACTATGGCCGCTGGAAGTCAGTCAAACAGATAGATAAAAATACTACCCAATTGCGTAACACACTTTATTTTATTTATTTATTTGGTACACCTACAGCAATACATACTAAGAATTAATTTGAAACAATAAAAATAACATACAGTGCTGGTATGTATGCCTATTTATAGGTATACGCAGTATTCACCATAGGATTAATTACAATCGGAAGAAATTCCATTGCTTCAAATGTTTGAAAATTTCGTTCTCATTTCAATGTAAGAAGCGCAATGAATGTTGTTGAATTGACAAAATAAATAGTTTAGGGATTTTGAGTGTGTAACACGATAAGTGCCATCACGCTTGAATTCACTGCTAGTAGCGCTAGTATAGAGTGTCTGCAGAAATGTCAGATGTCACTTAAAATGGTTGAACGTACCACCGCTCGTCTTTCCGAATCCGATAGCTTCAGCTCTGTAGCCCACAAATGTGTTATTTAAGTTATTGGGCAGAAGGATCGGTTTGATGTTACCTGGAATTCATAAAATACTCGTTAATAACATGAAACACAAATGTAGTTACAACATGCCCTTCCAATCTTTTTCTCTAGGAAGTAGTATCTACATGTAACTTACTGGTATAATAAAGGTATGAGATCCTGAGCATCGCGATATCGTTCTGCAAGGTGTTGGCGTCGTAGAGCGGGTGCGTTGTACAGGTACTCGCGTAGCGTTGTGTGCCGCCCGAGAACAGCTTAATGGAGCCGAGCACTACCTTAAGAGGGAGAGCCAGATACATTACAGCTTTATCCTTTCTTTGCTCTTAAATATTATGCCCGTCCTCAGATGTATTTGAAAGGTAAGTATTATTAGTTCATCAAGAAATCTTGTCTAAATAAGTGGTCGCAAGCGCCTCTGCTGAGATTCGGTTTCCAGATCGGGAAAAGTGCTATTGGGGTTTTCCATCAGAAATTTCTCAGTAGCAGCCACAGAGTTTGGATTTGTGTGGTGGTAATAGGATGGCTCCCTATTATATGGGACTTAAACATAACTGGCGAAATGCGGGTGTAGTGTACTGATACATCTCTGCCTAACCCTTGATTGGATTGGATTGATGATGTTACTTTAGTTAAGTATTTTAAAGGACTGGGCTAGGTCTTGAGGGGGAGCTCGGCAATCAGAAACAAGTCAAGAGTCATCTGGAATTCTGGATGACTGATGAGGTGATGATAACAAACAAACTGCAAAAGGTTAATAGTTGCTACTCTGTTTCTTTTGTTTGTTGCTTACTCATTTCCTGTGGAGTTAAAAAAAAATGTCTTCTATACTTTTTGGTGTGGTAACTGCGCAGTAATACCTCTAGTCTGTTTCTGTTAAAATAGTGATCAAAATTTACTGATAGATGTGGATCACCAGATTCAGCAGTAATCTATTTGTATAAACATCTGCAGGCCTACCAGTATGCTCCTAGCCTGGGAGTACCCGTCCCACCAGCACTGTCCAGTAGTTAGCACTTGTGTGTGGCTCAGTAGTGTCCCGCCGCAGATGGACGTCTCCCCAGTTGTCAGCTCGATCACTAGGCCTGCCTGTAGCAAGCGAAAGAAATATTATGCAACTGAGCTGGTGTGAATGTGCGATTAACGGCCAATACTAATATATTAACGGCTGAACGGATTTGGACAGATTTTTGGAACACGATTGACTGAGACCTGGATTAGGTTATGGGGTACTTTGTTCACCGGTGGCACATAGATACTAGCTGTTCCGCGATTTCACCCGCCGTTTCTCTTTTTGCTCGGCTTGTAAGGGTCGTAGCGTGATGTTTTCTAGCCTATAACTTTTCTCAAGCATTCTGCGATCAAATGCATTAAAGAATTTTTCGTAGTTCCAGAGATTAGCGCAAACAAACAATATAGCTTTAATTTAATAGAAGATACTAAAAACGTAACTATATATTTGGACTCACATGAAACGGGTGCTCCCCAAGATAAGAGCTTAACCCTCCCGCGATCCTCATGGACTCCTGTTTCCTGATGGCGGTCGCGGCTGGCACCCCCACTCGTTGGTGGTACCTGCGTGCCACCTCCTCCCCGGCCACCATACCCACCACACAAACCAACAGTACCACCTTCATGCTGAGGAATGAGGGTCTGGAGATCAGAGAGCCCTTATATTGACTCGATGAGGAAAAGTTTTGAAGCCGATAAGAACTCATATTGTAAAGAGATTAAGTTTGTACGTTTGTAAGTTAGGATGTAGGGGATTATCTTCTAGTATCGATCCGATTCCAAAAGTTCTTGCACTGATGAGAAGCCACTCTATCCCCGAATATCATAGGTTGTGCAAGACGTTCCCGTAGAATAATTGTCGACCATAACGTGAGCGAAGCCGAGGGCAAAGGCTAGATTATTTACAAAGAGAAGTGGAAGACTCGAGACGTGATAAATTTTGTGTCGTCACAACTTCAAGTGGCAGTTCACTGCTGAATGTTTGTTAGACATGTGATATCATTGGTTTGTGTTAAGAATAGGACACTCGACTTCTTTGTAAGCCTAGTGATTGTAAGTGTAAGTGCTGAGCTTGAAGTTGAGTCAGTTCGATTCCTATTTCCGGGGGATTTTAATTAGTTTCCCAGGTGAAAAACTTAGCACCACCGAGCCCCATTAAACGCCGAACAGCATCGCGGCTCACAGAAACGAAGATTGTGGGACGAGCTGGAGTTCTAATGAAAGGGCTGGCATTTTGTCTTATGATAGCGCCTGGAAAAAGTAATTGTATGGAAAATTGAGAGAAAGGCATTTGGCCAGCAGTATAATATTACAGGCTAGTAAGTTCGCAGCCAAGAATTTAGTTTTTTCTCCGGTTGTATCGTACGTAGACAAGCAGAAGAGAAGCGAACGAAACAGGAGAAGTAATAGAACTTTAAAACGTTAAGTAATAAATATGACTAGCTTATGCCTGCGTCTTCGCCCGCGTGGAGTTCTGTAACTGTCCCAAGGGATCGTACCACCGAGATAAAAAGTATCCTATGTGTTAATCCTGGTTATAAACTATCTGTGTGCCTTTCAGTTTTTGCGTGAAAGAGTAACAATCATCGATCCATCCATCCTCACAAACTTTCGCATTTGTAATAATAATAGCATTACTTCATGTCTTCAATTGATAAGTACTGTTAGGTACTTTACCTGAAGTGTTACTGCGTATTACTGTCGAGACGAGTGCCTGACAGTGTGTTGTGTACTACTTGAAGTTGTAAAGCCACGTGGGAACGTGTTTCATATCTGGCAAGCACGTGTTTGGTGCTTTTATTAATGCATATTGCAAATGCATTTTTTTTTATTAACTATGCGATAGCTTGGATTAACGTCTATAATGTTGCGCATATTTTTCATGTTTTTTTTAACGTCATAAAATTCAAAGGGAGGGGACCCTTTGAATTTCGTGATTTTAAATGTTTACAAACATTTAAACTCATATATACACGAACAGCAAGACCCGGAACAACTACCTATCTATAGGCTGTTTTTTAATCTCGGAGACTATATCGACAAGTGAAAATGTCAAAACTGACTTAAATCCTATTGAAATCTACGTCAGTTTGCCATTTTTACTTGTCAATTTAGTCTCCGACATTAAAAAACACACTTTATAGGTCACAAATATTTGCTCCGAGGATACATCATGTTAGTTCTATGGAAAAAAGTGACAACTTAGAATTATTGTCGCTGGTCGCGGGAGTTTTGTTGGGAATATCGCTCAAAGGGCTGTAAGATTTATATTTTTATTTTGTGTTAATGAATTCGTTATGATTTGTGGCGGTTTACGTTAGTTCCAGTGATTGATATTTTGTTCCAAGTTGGAATAAATGGTTGTATTCATTATTTTGTGTACCTCGTTGTTTTTTTTAAACATCTTCGCTTCTGTTTGCTAAATGTAGTATCATTTCTGTGCCGACTCTACAAAAAAGTTGTGGGTTTAAAAAGACTTTTATCTCAGTTTAGAAAAAAGTCTCAAAAGTAAAAATAAACCATGAAGAGTCAAACGCAGTGTCAAGTGTCAATGTCAATTGTCAACTGTCAGAAGGTGATAGAATGTTTCATAACATGAACCTAACCTAAAAAGTAAAATAAAAATGCGACTAATAAACTTATTTAAGTCGTTAAAACTAACTTCGCAAGTGCAAATAACACGTTTTAGTTCCGAATACGTCCCTAAACCGCTCCGTAGCTTGAAAGCGAAATCTACTCGGAACACAGTTCAGTATTATGTAGACTCGTACCGGGTTAGGGCTGTCGGTGGCTCAGGGGGTGATGGCTGCATATCGTTCCTTAGTGTGTGGTGTAAAGACCACGCAGGGCCCGACGGAGGTGATGGTGGGAACGGTGGACATGTCATTTTCCAGGTTTGTTGATATTGAAACCCAAACTAAAAGCATTTATTTTAAATGGCAGTCACAGGAGGTTTTGTATTGTCGAAACAAAAAGATGAAGTCTTGACATAAGGTATAATAACTGTGAAAGTAGTGTAGTTTCTCATTCCAAAGCATAGATTTCTATGAAGAAGAATGGGCAAAAAACTCCATGGACACTCTTTGAATATTGACTCAAGACCATAGAAATGTTGTATGGGCTGAATGAAATGAGTAATAAAGAAGTATGGAAGAAGAAGAAATGCTGCACCAATCGCAAGTAAACTGAGATAAGGGCAGGAGAATGATGATGATGGCTGGCTCTCTAACAAATGGAACGTAAACATACGGGCGAAATGTGTGCGCGCTTTTAGATACACCTCTGGCTAGCCCTTACGGGATAACAAGTGTGATGTTATGTTATGATACATGATGATGTTAAAAGTACCAAGTTGTTGCTTCTGATTACGAAAATAACTGCATACAAGACTATAACCAGGGGTATACTGATACTGTTAGCCTGTGTCATCCCACTGCTGGGCAAGCTCTGCTCCGGCAGCAAAAATCGCATGGGGGCGCTTCAGGTAAACCCCCTTGACCCCCCACAGTGACAGAATCCTCGAATTCGGAGGATGCGATTCTAAACCGAACCCTTTTTGTGTTTACTCATGTGAACCTTTAATTGGCTCTGTGTTGCATATACAGTTGTTAGTAATTTGTCATCGCTGTTGGTTCTCCTATCTATAAATAAATAAATAAATCCAAAGTGATCTCTAAATTTAAATAAAACAAGCTTCGCCAGCCTAGACTGCAATGCGCGGGTAGGTGAGGTAGTGACTCAGGAACATTTGTGTGTGTGTGTCTTATAAAGTTTTAAATAGCTCGCGGGCGAGAAGACTGATGCAGGCCACTAGGTGGCCTGGGGGCCATATGTTGGACGGGCCTGTATAAAACAATGGCTGACTAGTACATAAGAGTCGAGTTTGCTTGAAGGTAGTAATGTCTTAGTGCTGGAGGGTCATATTCAAGTTATAGTTTGTAAGAGAAACACACTTAGCAACACTAAACATGACGCAAGCACTGAACTCGAATTACTGAGCCAGCTAAACTTTTCTGTGGGGTTTTTTAAATGTGGGTGCGTGCCGAGTAGCTTTAGTTAGTTGGTTTAAGTGAATAATTTGAGCGACTGGCACATGACATAACAACATGCATGTTATCTCTGAAGCATCCGTTAAGCAGAGCTGTACACACACATGGGTGTACAATATAAAAGATGGAAGAGACACCTATGCAGCTATGCTTAAACGAATATGTGGTACTGGTAACCGTTTTAGAATCGCTGTCCCTTTCACCCTGTGCATTGTACAGCCATATATTTTCATCAATTATGTTTAAGTCCCAATTATGTGTAATAAGCAGCAAGCCTATTGCCATCAACCAGGCACAAATCCAGGGTCGGTGGCTCCCATTGAGAAACTCTTGATGGATAAACACACATCATCATTTAGCTCTTTCATTTCTTCTTTCGCATCTCCTCTCCGCTTCGCACATCTCCGCTCTCCAGCTCGGTGGAGTCCGGGCCTCAGTGCGGTGACATCTTTTCAGGCTGAAACTTAGCAACTTTTACAAGTACAAGTATACTTTCAGGCAACCTACTCATCTAAGAGCCTGAACCACTGCAAGTCCGTGGTGCAGGCCAAGCACGGGGAGCGGGGCTTCAACAGAGAGTGCTGCGGGAAGAGCGCGCAGCACATTGTGGTGCCCGTCCCTCTTGGTGAGCTTGTTCTGCTATATTTGGTTTGTGTGTGGCTGCTAACCTTCAAGTATTCTATTACGCACTTCATGGAGCTACATGTGAGCTTACAAGTACTTAATCTACTTTGTTAAAGTGTCAAACCCCGACTTCTAGTGGAACATAGGCCCAAGCATAGCTTTGTGCTCCATTGTAGGAATGTTCCTCGAATTTAAATGAATCTTATTATGGAGGAGCTCATGGCTAAATAATAACAGCGGTTAAGCCGTGCTTACCTAGGTTGCTATAGGTGACCACCCATTATATACCTCCGTGCCTCGGAAAGCACGTTAAGCCGTTGGTCCCGGGTGTCATTTGTAGATCTTTGAAAGTCGATAGGAAGTCAGTGGCCCAAAAAGTCTGACAACCAGTCTTACCAAAGGGAATCGTATTACCCAGTACTAACTGGGTTGTGGAGGTCAGATAGGCAGTCGCTCCATTTAAAATATTGGTATTGAGCTGCATCCGGTTAGGCCGACCCTAACATAGTTGGGAAGGCAGGCAGATGATACAGTACGCGCCTGTAATCCGCGAAGGGTTAGGTAGTGGTGCACCTACATATTGGCAGTTATGTTTTAAGTCCCATGTAATAGGGGACAACCTATTGCCATCAACCGTACACAAATCCGGACTCCGTGGCTGCTACTGAGAAATTCCTGATGGAAAAACCCAATATCACTTTGTCTGACCAGGGAATCGAACCCAAGACCTCATGCATCTTCAAATTCATTCATCTTTAAATTATGTCATTAAATTATTTAGTACTCAATTACAATAATAGGCCAATCTGTATTAAACTCTTTACTTCACAAAATAAAGTTGAAATTTACTGTGAAGGCCTTACCTGTTTTGTACTAAGAGTGATGTCGCTCAGGTACAATAATTCGCGATGACTCCGGCCGAGTGGTGGGCGACCTGAGCTCCGAGGGCATGATGTTCGTAGCGGCGCGGGGCGGCGCGGGCGGCAGGGGGAACAAGTTCTTCCTCACAGACACCGAACAGGTGAGGACGCAATAGCGACCTTATTGTAACTACTGCAAGGGTCAGGTTCGACCTGAAGATGTTCGCGCGGGCGGCAGGGGGATCACATGCTTCCTCATAGACACCGAACAGGTGAGGACGGGATAGCGACCTTATTGTAACTACTGCAAGGGTCAGGTTCGACCTGAAGATGTTCGCGCGGGCGGCAGGGGCAACAAGTTCTTCCTCACAGACACCGAACAGGTGAGGACGCAATAGCGACCTTATTGTAACTACTGCAAGGGTCAGGTTCGACCTGAAGATGTTCGCGCGGGCGGCAGGGGGATCACATGCTTCCTCATAGACACCGAACAGGTGAGGACGGGATAGCGACCTTATTGTAACTACTGCAAGGGTCAGGTTCGACCTGAAGATGTTCGCGCGGGCGGCAGGGGGAACAAGTTCTTCCTCACAGACACCGAACAGGTGAGGACGCAATAGCGACCTTATTGTAACTACTGCAAGGGTCAGGTTCGACCTGAAGATGTTCGCGCGGGCGGCAGGGGGATCACATGCTTCCTCATAGACACCGAACAGGTGAGGACGCGATAGCGACCTTATTGTAACTATGGCAAGGGTCAGGTTCGACCTGATGATGTTCGCGCGGCGGCAGGGGCAACACGTTCTTCCTCACAGACACGAACTGCAAGGCTATTCACAAACGTTTCGATTCGATTTCGATGTTACAAGTCGTATGTCTATCTTTTTTTGGCATTACAAAAGCGAGCGAGATAGACATACGACTTTCCGAATTAGGTACTAACATAAATAATCAGATGGATCTTTGAGTAAAAGTGCTTTATCGTATCCCATTGAATTTATAAGTTAAGATTTCATGGTTTTCCTTTCATTTAATTTACCATGTTTGTTAGAGAGATTTGATACTTATGAGTGACCCTATCGATTAATGCCATAAAAGTACAGGGTGTGTATTTTTTTGGAATTTAGCCGGTAGTAGAGTGTGGCATGTGAATTTTCGAAAATCTTAGAATGCAGTTTTATTAATTTTTTAAATGAAGGAATGTTTCCTCAGAGTAAAATTTTGTATCTCCTGTATTTAGAGTACTTTCCCTCCAGGTGGCGTTGAAAAATTCCACCCTGTATATTTTCATATGCATTCAGTAAAAAGCTGTTATTTTGATACTACAAACGGACACTTCAATTTTATTTATTTGTATGTATGTATATAGAGGAGCTCGTGGCTAAATAATATCAGCCGCTCGGGTCGATCTTTAGGTTAAGCCGTGCTTGCCTAGGTTGGTCTGTGGATGGGTGACCACCCATTACATGCCGAGTTTCCTCCGTGCCTCGGAAAGCACGTTAAGCCGTTGGTCCCGGGTGTCATTTGTAGATCTTTGACAGTCGTTACGGGTAGTCAGTGGCCCAAAAAGTCTGACAACCAGTCTTACCAAGGGTATCGTATTACCCAGTACTAACAGGGTTGTGGAGGTCCGACAGGCAGTCGCTCCATGTAAAATACTGGTATTCAGCTGCATCTGGTTAGACTGGAAGCCGACCCCAATATAGTTGGGAAAAGGCTAGGCAGATGATGTATGTATGTATATAGATCAGTATAAAGTTGATGTTTGACTAAGTGACAATTTTATTAGTTGGAAACATGGACATGTAAAGTAGAGCTATCTGTGTCGTGCAGGCGCCGGACGTGGCCGAGCTGGGCGCCATCGGCGAGACCAACGTGTACACTCTAGAGGTGCGCTCTATGGCGCACATTGGACTCATAGGATTCCCTAATGCAGGTTCGTTTAGTTTCACAACATTCATAAACTCAAAATACTACAGGATGGAGAAGGGAGACTCACAAACGTCTCCCACGTATTCAGTACAATTCTATGTCCTGAGCCCCCCGGGACATAGAATTTTAAATGGTAATTTTAAAAAATCAATAAAATAAAACCTAGTCACCTAGCGGTGTGAAATATAGTTTAAAACCTATTCTCATACCTACCAAATATACATACAAAATTTCATCAAAATCGGTCAAGCCGTTTCGGAGGAGTGCGACCTCAAACACCGTGACACGAGATTTTTATGTGTAAGAAGATGGGCCGGCCTGCTTCCAACCTTTGGTTTAATTTAAAATGTGCTTTTTTAAATCTTTTGCAGTTTTTTCAGTCGGGTTTTTTAGTTTCAACTACTTTTTTTATAATTCTAAATTAACTCATTTTCAACAGAATTTGAATTTGTCGTTTTGAAATCAACCTTATTGATACTAATGCAAAATTGATATTTTTCAAGTTGAAACATTTTCAACTGGAAACAAGGACTTAAATACCTAGTTGTTATTTTATGTTTGCAGGCAAGAGCACGTTGCTGCGAGCGCTGACTCGCGCGCGGCCCACCGTGGCGCCGTACCCCTTCACCACTCTCCGACCACATATAGGTGAGCACATCAGGGTGTAAACTTCTTCATCTCCTGCAAAGGGTGTAAAAATACCCTTAATGAAGCCGAAAATCAAGATATTTTTTTTTGTACTGAAGTTGACAATCTCCTTTCAGCTCAATCGCAAACCCTGAAGTGAGTCGACTTTAACTTGTAAGATTGAACGATGTAATCGTTACAGGTGAAACTAATAAAGCGAGTTAACAATATCAGGTCGAGAGTACAAGTAGTGTTGCTAGATTTCAAAGTTGTAGTGCTGAGCTGCACGTTGCACCTTCAACGCGCTCAATATTTCTTACGACTTTTAAATTGTCTTTTTTTTTGCCAGCCTGAGTTGTCCCACTCGTGGGCAAAGGCCTCCCCCATTCCTTCCACTTTTCTCGATGTTGCGCCTCTTCTCGCCAATTAACGAGAAAGCCATCCAAGGCGTTAAATAGTCTATTGTGTTTAATTGTTTGGAATGCCTGTTCCAGGTATGGTACCGTACGACGACTACGAACAAGTGGCCATAGCAGATCTACCGGGGCTGATCCCCGGCTCACACAAAAACTATGGTTTAGGTAAGTTATAATAATAACATTCAAAATAAACTTACTGCCAAACATTCAAATGAAAGAATTTGAATGTTTATTCAAATGAAAGAAAACTCAAACTCAACAATTTCTTTAAAATAGACAAGTAACAGGCACATTAGAATTGTCACAAACAACGAGCTACAGTCCAGTCACAGCTAAACAACTGTGGCTGGACTGTAGTACACTAGTGGAGCAGCTCGTGACAAAAACAAGCGTTACGAAGCATCAAACAATATAACTATCTTTTTAACGCGCAATCATATGACAATTTACACTCAACAGCAAAACTAAATTTGTTTTTTACCATTGTCACTCGAAAAAGGGTTTTTGATTCAACGATAACATTAAATAGAACTCTTTTTTACTCACTGAGTGTAATAAGTAAATATCAAATCTTATTGTAACCACTTCTCGTTGAAAGTTCTTTTTAAATTCTACAAACCCACATTTTTTTCAAAATTTTCGTCTTACTTTAAAAGTTAAAGGCTTTAGAAGCGAATATCTCATCAACCATTGACTTAGAAACGAAAAAAATTAGGAACCTCGATATCATTTTTCAAGAGCTGTCGATAGACACCCCCACACAGTTACATACGTTGAATTTTTTTTCTTCAACCCTCACCAACATGTATAAAGTGCCCCTTATTTGATTTTTTCATAATTTCACTTCACTTTATGTAGCGTTTCATAGAAGACACCTCCTAACTGTGTGATTCGAACAGTCTCGGAGTAAACTGGTTGCGATATACGAACGCACAGACAGGACGAATCTCTAAGGGTTCCATTTTTTACCATTTGGCAGTCGGTCTTTTCAAATAAAAGTGCTACACCTACACTTTATTGTAACGGTTTTCGCGTCGGTGTCCTTCGCAGCGTGTATATCAAAATGGTTCAAAACTTCTATTTTTTGTCTTCTTTGATGAACATATCACCTTGCTGACATAAATCCCTTAATTTCCAGGCATCCAATTCCTCCAGCACGTAGAACGCTGCCGCGGGCTCATCTTCCTCCTGGACGCGACGGCCGACCCGCTGCAGCAGTACCGGACCCTCACGCACGAGCTGGCCCAGTACAACCCCAAGCTGCTGCAGCGGCCCGCCTGCATCGCGCTCAACAAGCTCGACCTAGAGGAGGGCCGGCGCGCGCACAGGGAGGTGAGCCGACACCTCGATGTGATCGGGCTCTCCGCCAAGAGCGGCGCCAACCTGCAGGCCTTGCTGCGCGCGCTGAGGACCATGTATGATGGAGAGAAACCGTGACTTTTTATGAAGGACTAGCTTGGTAAGAGTTCACACGGGTTTGAACTACCGGGATATAAAATATCCTTCATGTTAATCCAGGTTATAAACTATGTGTGCCTTCGTCCAAATGCGTTGAGTAGTTTTGGCGTGAAAGAGTAAGAAAAATCATTGTAAATAATTATCTATAGACAATAAAATAGTTTTAATGAAAATGTTGTTTTATTTTAACCTCAACTTTTCTTTCAAGCGTGTCAGGTTTCTCCCATTTCTGTCTGCTAAGCCGTAGTAGGCATTGTCTGCTAATCGTCTGCCTGCCTTTTCCCAACTATATTGGGGTCGACTTTCAGTCTAACCGGATGCAGCTGAATACCAGTATTTTACATGGAGCGACTGTCTATCTGACCTCCACAATCCAGTTAGTACTGGGTAATACGATACCCGTTGGTAAGGGTCAATTTATACTAGCGCAGAGTCGAAGCGCATCGAAGCGTCTATCCAAAACTGAACATAATAAATTCAACCTTAACTCCACAGCGTAACGCAGACATTACTTCTGAGATTTTAAAAAGATGCGTGCATTCTTCGGAATTCGCGCGTCTGCGCGTGAACAACGCTGATTGGTGCGCGCGCATTCTCGCGTATCCATGCGCCCACTAGCGAAGCTTCGCGTCATCAGTCGGAAATTGGCCTGCGTAATAGCACTGCTGTTGATTACTACACGTAAAAGAGTGCGCGCGTATTCTGGCCAATACGCGCGCATTCGTGCGGCTTCGCTTTAGTTGTAAAGAATTTGACGCTTCGACTCTGCGCTAGTATAAATTGACCCTTAGACTGGTTGTCAGACTTTCGAGCCACTGAGTACCTGAAACGACTGTCCAAGGTCTACAAGTGACAGCTGGGACCAACGTCTTAACGTGCTTCCCGAAGCACGGAGGAAAATCGGTATGTAACACCTCTAGTTGTTCGCAGCGACCATACGTCATGGAAGTCGTACTAATTGAAAGCACATCATCCACTTTGACAGCCTCCCCTCGCTCCCCCCCCCCCCCCTCTCATGCCCCCTACACAAATAATACCATGCATCCATTAGTCTGTCGGAACAAAACGAATTTTCCAAAAAGTCTCCCCCTATTACTTCGTCAATAATAATCAACACCATGCAATGGCTCCAAATGCGTTTAACTTTTGCTTGTCAGTCGGGTTTTTCAGTTTTATCATTACTTTTTTTATTTACAGCTCTTAAGTATAGTAATGTGAAAGTCAGTGAAAGATTTCCTATTAATGTCTGTTTTTTAATCCCTGAGACTAAATTGACAAGTGAAAATGTCAAAACTGACATAAATCCTATTGAAATCTATGTCAGTTTGCCATTTTTACTTGTCAATTTAGTCTCAGGGATTAAAAAACAGACTATAGATGGTTTCACTTTTATATGATTCGACATTTCGAATAACCAACTTTAAATCGTTATAAATCCTATTAATTCAATTATTTACAGTAAATTACATTAAATATGTTCGATGATGCTTCATTTTCAAACTTACAAAAGAGAACGACTTACCAACAGCAGCAATAATGAACAATCACGGAAGATATCCCGTAAGTGGTAGTATAAGTTAAGTAACAATTTACTTAAATCTACGATACAAGCCTTATTCTTAAAATATCTCTCTTCCAAACTGAATCCTCCATTTATTAGCATAGAATGTGTCCCAGAATGCCAAGCATTTCTCAAAGGGCCCGATAACAAGCTCTAGGTTTGTGTCTATGTGTAGATAAGGCTTTGCTGTTTTTTTTTTATTTTGGCGTAGCAACACTCGTGAGCTGCCAATCTGACAGCTAATTTCCAAACATTGTCAGTTGACAGTTGATCATTGTCTAATGTCAAAACCACGAAATAGACGCTGATGTTTTCTTTTGTAAATAAAACGATCAATAATCTTAATTTTTAACATAGTTTCACTTTAAAACCCGCTGAAACGGCTTCTGAATAACTCGTAGTTTGTTTTAAATGGAAAATATGGGAGATTTGTGCACAGCTTGCATGTGTAGCGGAAGAAATTTATATTACATCGGAGAGACTGGATTCTATCACTTATATTCCCAAATTTTGAATGAAATACAAGTAAGTGTTAGTGTTTTTGTATTTTATTATGTTGTTCGAGACTGTAGTTATAGTTTACAAACTTCTACTGCGTAAAATAAGCTATTTCTGTATATTAAATACACATTGTTTGAGAGCTAACTAGTTAAGAGGGTAGCGTTCAGATTTGTTTCAAATGGACGGTTAGATTGTGAGCCAACCGCAAAATAGTTGGGTAAAGGCATGCAGATGATGATGACTTTGCCAAAAGTGGTAGGGACTAAAGATGGTATGCAAAAAGCTGAAAGTGCAATGACACATTTTGCCAACATCATGGCATGCAAATATAAATAAAGAAGTATAATTCTACCTACAAATGAAAAAAATATTAAACATTAAATTAGAGGTACATAATTAGTATTTAAGTTTAATAAACTCAACACAACAAAAAATGCTATTTGACTTAATGAGATGACTGTATATATATATCATATCACACTTAATGACTAGAATATAGTATGCCTAACCAGCAACTGAAAAGGTTACCAGAGGTTTTAGGTCTAACAGGTTAACCCTTTAATTAACCTAATTAATAGTCCCTGCACCTTACATATTGTCTGTTTACCAGGTGTATGACTCATCTCCGTTCTACATCAGAGTGTGCTGGGAGTGCATGGCGCACATGCGTAGGTGGCTGAAGTTCAAGGAGACAGCCAAGCGATCCTACACACAGCTGCAATATGTACAGCAGGTCAGTGCTTAATTATTGCCTGCCGCTGCGTCGGCACACATTCTTTTTTTTTACCATATCTTCATAAACTAATGTGTTCGCTAATGTAAACTATTACTATTATTGCACTATTACATAAATAAGCTCAAGCCTTATTCCCAAAGGGTAGGCAGACACCACAGTACTCCACCTGCTACAATCCTTAAATACTCCTTTTGCCCCATCCACATTTATACAGCTGGTCATACACGCACGCAGACTTAATGGTGCAAGGCATTCTCTGCCAGTCAACATTTGGGTTTAATAGGACAGCATTGTCATAAGGTACAAAAGAAAATGTTTCTTTTTTGTTTTCGATAATTATAAATAATTACATATCTTTATTGAAAAACAGGAAATACATTTTACACTTATCACAATATTGTAAGTAAATAGATCAAAATGAACCCTGACGTCTAAACTAGGCCGAGCCTGTATCTTAGACGTTAGTTGCTTCCAATGTTATTACAATGTGATATGTTATTATGTTGTGTTACAATGAGAGATGAGTATAATGTGCTTAAACATTACAAGGCAAATATTTTATATTAATATAAATAATTTATGTGCTCAGTATACAATGTGGGTAGATAAGTTAGTTACTATCGAGTATGATGACAGTTAATGTCTTTTGTTTTCTAAGTACCCTACATCCGACTTTAATCGTAACAGAAATTTAAAAGAGTATGAAACTATGGAAATTTAGAAAAAATGAAAAAGTGGACTGTTATTTATAAGTTCATATGAAAAATAAATGTCTTAAAGCTTAATTTCGCGCTACCCTGGCACTTTGACCGTAACTCAAAATATCTTAACAGGATAACACAATCTCTCTTCTGTTCAACTACCTACTCGACCTTACACTACATTTCACATACTGCCTTAGTTTTACTTTATTTTCACATAATTGTGGGTTAGATCTCTTTATCAGAACCAAGCCCAATAGTACTTTTAATTTCAGAACAACTTCGAACAACAGCCCGAGCTCTCGCACTTAGTAATCTCACACGAATACAACTTCTGTTACCCCGAACAACAAATAGACTTGAAGATCAAGACCGAGACAGACGAGACACATCAGCGAGACAATGACGCACTCCCACGAGACAACGACGGTGAGCGAGACAGGCTACACGATGTCAAGATGGAGGAGACACACTGTGAGCCAGAGAGTTTTGTTAATAACTTGAATTTGGAGCCCAAGAAAAAGAGGGGGAGGAAGGTGGAAAAGGTAAGGTTATCGCACAGTAATATGTTCGAAACAAAACACGCTCTTCTCGAGGGGTTCACTAGTAGTAGTATAAGTCAGAATCAGAATCAGCCCGAAATAGAAATTAATAAAAAAAACAGCTGTTCCACACATTTCGACCGTGTGGGTTGCACTTTTGTAGCAAACAACAGATTTTTGTTCAGAAGGTTGTACTGAATACGTGGTAACCCTGCGTCGGTGTCCCTTCCACCGTGTCTTTCAATTCAGTTGGTCTAACGCCCTGGTTTCATAGAAATATGCCCGTGGTCCTTTAGTCTTCTTTCAGATAGAGAAGACGCGTGTCCCAGCGGTACCCACATGGTGTGCTGATTGTGCTCATGCTATGCTATGACTAAATTCACCATACTTTCCAGCAGCCCGTAAAAGAGAAACCCAAAAAGAAAGTCAAGCCCAAAAGAGAAAAGATACCCGTGAAGAAAAAGATTAAAGTGAAAAAGAAACGCTCTCCGTCGCCAGACTCCCTGCAGGACGATCACTTGGACGCGAATGACTTGGAGACGGAAGACGATGGAGAAGTAAAGGATAATGTTATGGACGGGACGGACAAGAAATGTGAAGAAGTACATTTAGTTAAAGAGGTAGGATCTTCTTGTTTTTCTTGTATCAGCAAAATTACCGGGTACAACACAATAGTACACCTAAATTTTGCCAGTTATATAAAGGGTGTAAAAAGACCCTTAAAGAAGCCGAAGGGTACTGCGATCATTTTTTTGTTCTAGACCATACCTGGGAACCTTCTAGTTACAGAGATATTGGGGATCAAAGTTCCAAAATTTTCACAAGTTTTTTTTTTTAAATACATGTTTCTAATATATTTTCTTTACTTTAAACACCTTCACGACCCCCGTATTATTCAATCCATCCATCAGCATAATGTTTTGAGTCCGTTACATTGAGTTTTACCGTAAAACTTAATTTTTCACCCCAAAAAAAAAGTCGTTTTCCAGCAATAATTTTTGCGTAAAGTTACTTAGTTTGATGTACAGAATGCTTGGTTGACGGCTTCGTGAAGGGTCTGTTTACACCCCGTATAAAGTCCCATGTAGGGGGCGAGCCTATTGCCATCAACCAAATGTGTGATTTCTTTCAGAGCACAAGACTGAACGGCGTCGACAAGGCGACTAAAGAGGTCCCTGCGAAGGAGCCAGCCCTCCCGGAGAGACCGCACTGTGAGGAGTGCGGCAAGAACTTCAGCTCGCGCAAGACTTACCGGTATCACTTGAAGTAAGTGGAGCACAGCCCTTACAGGTACCATAACAACCCGGATTTCCTTCCCTTAAGGTGAAGCGCCAGGGTAGTCCGCGAAATTCTAAGTTTCTTAAATTTTTTGCAATTTGCAGATCAGTCTCAGGTTGTATGTTTATTAAAATATTATTTGAATTTGGCGGGCTGCCCTGGCGCTTCCACCTCGCTCGTCGACATGTTGAGCTCCTTCAGTTATGTATGAGTGGAGCTGCACGATCACTGACAAATGCTTGCACTTACTGGAAAGGTCTACTCAAACCTGTGTGTTGTTTCTTCAAAAGCCCATCTCAGAAACTAATCTGCATGGTCATCATGTGACTTGACTCGAGTTATTTAGCCGAGCCTAGCCTTTCCCAACTGTGTCGGGGTCGGCTTCCAGCCCGGATGCAGCTGAATATCAGTACATGGAACGACTGCCTATCTGACCTCCACAACCCAATTAGTACTAGTGACTATTCAAAGAAAGAAAATACCGGGTTATACGATACCCCTTGGTAAGACTGGTTGTCAGACCTTTGGGCCAATCGTCGGACTACCTGTAACGACAAAAATCTATAAATGACAGCCGGGACCAACGGCTTAACGTGCTTGCAGAGGCACGGAGGAAACTCGGTGTGCAGTGGGTTGGGATCCATGGACCAACCTAGGCAACCGCGGCTTAACCGAAACATCGACCCGAGCGGCTGTTGTTATTTAGCCACGAGCTCCCCCTCCTCCATTTGACTCGAGTAGGTATCGAAATTGTGTTCGGAAATTTTATTTTAATTAGAGAACTAAGTATCGTTCACAAATTACCAGGTTGGTATAAAAAAAAGTTACTTTTGGAAAGTTGTTTGTTATCATGAGTACAATCACGTGTTTAAGTATCGGTCACTAATTACCAGTCACCCTGTATACTGAATTGTTAGAACATTGTTTTAAACAGTGGTGTCCTTGCAGCGTCCTGCACAAGGGACAGAACCGCTACCCGTGTCCGCGCTGCGGGAAGGTCTACCAGTGGAAGTCCAACCTCGGACGGCATCTCAGGAGCCATAAGGTTGGTGTCTCTTAGCATATCGGGCCCACCCGCTGGTCTGACGGCCACCAGTGGCTCCTAACACCAAAAATACAAGGTTTAAACTGATCCTTCTCAGAGCCGTCAACCAATTCTGTGCACCAAGCTAAGTAACTGTTCGCGAGAATTATTGCTGGGAACTACTTTTTTTTTACGGTAGGACTCAATGTCGCGCCCAACACATTGTGCTATATGTGAATAGTACAGGCATGGCTTTGACTTCCAATATCTCCGTAACTAGAAGGTTCCCAGACATGGTCCAGAACAAAAAAAAGGGCGTCGCAATGACGGGGAGAACAAGTGCCTTTCGGCTTCGTTAAAGGTCTTGTTACACCCTTATGATTTGCGAAAGGTTTACAATTTTGAGGTTTATTTATTAAAGGTATTTGACGTTACGAGCGTTTCAATAAATGATTATTTAAGCAGACGTTAATTATATTATTTCTCTTTAACCGTCGATTGTCAATTTGTTCCCTTTATTCGTAAATTTTAACTACACAAGATGCAAGCTCAAACATCACGTGCACGGGGTCCTGGGTTTGATACCCGGATCGAGCAAAGTGTTATAAGAGTTTTTCCACCAAGCTTTCTCAGTAGGAGCCACGGAGTCTGGATATCGAGCTCTGTGCTGTTGACGGCAATAGGCTAACCCCCTTTTAAATGTAACTGGTTATATGTGGGTTTACTACAGTACGCCTCTGCTTATGTTCTAGTTATGTAAACATCATATTTGTGCTTGTTCAAGGCGCGCGACTCGGGCGAGCTGTACTGCGAGACGTGCGACAAACGCTTTGCGTCAGTCGCGACGTACAGGCAACATCTCAGGGTGTCGCGGCGACATGTTCCCGAGAGCGAATTCAGGTGAGAGAAAGAAAGCAATATATATTCCTATATTTCAGTTGCCCCAGAAATACACACATTATGACAACTTTCTTTCCGTACAATAGGTAGATTTCTTGTCAAATTCACTCTATATAATATAGTGAACACTGTTAAGGGGTTTTGTAGCTGTGCTGTCGCGCGTTAGTCGCTTTTGCACACGCGCCATTGAAGCGCGACAACATTGTGATAGTGATAGTAGCGAAACATAATCATGGTAACGTAAGAGAAGCTACACAATTTAAAAACACAAAAATGTAAGACAGCTTGTTTGCAAAAACTGAATCCAGTTTTGAGAATACAACAGAGCGCATCCGAGCGCAATGAATAAGTACTATGTTAAATTATGTACTCTTGGCGCAAAGCAGTAGTTGAAATTCTGCTGTACGCGATGAAAAAATCGTCGCGTTGAAAAAGAGCTTGCAGCCTCATGTTTGGATGCATGCATGCATGTTCATGGTTATTGTGTTCAATTCTATGTTTAGCGAGTACGGCTGATGTAGTTCATAGTAAACTATACCTTACCATGATAGTGTTACGTATCAGTTTCATGTGCAACGAGTGCGGCAAGAAGTTCGTGAACAAGACGCGTCTCCGTGACCACATCGACTGGGAGCATCTCAAGAAAATCAAGTTCCGCTGCCAGCTGTGCAACAAGGTAAAAACGAACTAACCCACAGCATACCATTCAATCAGTTAGCCATCTCAAAGACGTTCAATATTCTGCTGTTTACAAGGAACATGAAGCGACGAGTTGAGTTAGAACGTGCCAACCAACATTTCAGTGTTGCGGGAGGCTTTTGGCGCTTGAATGATGGTGAGAAGAGGGCGCCGTGATAAACATTTGTAAATTGTCTGATTGAAAAACAAGCGAGAATGAACCAAGCAACTGAATATTAATAAGTCAGATGGTCAAAACCTAGTCACTTATTTCAATCAGGCCATTAAAAAGTACTTTGGAATGTCAAAAAAATTCCAATTCAGTACTTTTACATTTCAGTACAGTACTGTGTAAACGGTACGCTTGACGCAAAAACGAAGCAACCTGCATTGTATCTGTCATTCAGTTAGTTACGCCAAAATAGTCCAACGTACTGCTGTACTACAAGCAGGTTGAGCCAGATCGTAACAACCCACACAATGTATCAATTATTCAACTGTTTAAGAAAGACTGAGAAAAAACGAACCAACCAACAAACGTCAATAATACAGTTAGTACAAAGTCAAATTCAAGTCATTAATTACGATTAGACTTCTGAAAAGTATTGAAACTACTCGACCGAGAGCTTTCTCTGTGTCTCGCATAAGGCAGCACTCCGAGTGTACACGATAGCGCTCGTCAAGCATCAGGTCTTGCGTCTCGGGAGACACAGAGAGCTCTCAGGCGAGAGCGTACAGCCACCATAAAAGTGTTTGAACAACCAACTGAAATATTATATACTAGCTGTTCCCCGCGACCTTCGTCCGCGTAAAATTATTAAAATAACAATTTTCCCGTTTTTGCAACATTTTTCATTGCTGCTCCGCTCCTATTGGTTGAAGCGTGATGTTATATAGCCTATAACCTTCCTCGATAAATGGGCAATCCAACTCTAAAAGATTTATTCAATTCGAACCAGTAGCTCCTTAGATTAGCGCGTTCAACCAAACAAACTCTTCAGCTTTATAATATTAGTATAGATTTAATTTGTATGTTCGCAGCCGTTCAAGTGCCACACGTCTCTGTACGTGCACCTGCAGAACGTCCACCGCAACAAGGAGAAGAAGGACAACTTGTGCCACGTCTGCGGCAAGTCCTACCAGGTCAGAACTAGCTTCCACCATGACCACCATCCACCTGCCTTCTGCCAGCTGTGCCGGGGTCGGCTTCTAGTGTAGCTAGAAAACAATACCTGCAGTATTTTATTTGGAGCGACTGCCTATTTGACCTCCACAACCCAGTTAGTACTACGATAGCCCAATACGATACCCCTCGGTAAGACTGGTTGTCAGACTGTCGGGCCACTGACTACCTAACCACTGTCAAAGATCTGCACATGACAGCCGGGACCAACGGCTTAACGTGTTTTCCGAGGGGCGGAGAAAACTCAGTATGTGGTCACCCACCCACGGACCAACCTAGGCAAGCGCGGCTTAACCTAAAAAATCATGCATTTTAAAATTCATTGATATTTTTACTTTCATGAATATTTTATATGTCTTATTCTATTAGGCAATGTTATTGGTATACCCATATGCCCCTTTCGGATCGACATGGGTTTTTTTGACATATTGTGTAATATAATTTATTTCAATATAATATTTTATATCTACAAATAACCTGAAATAAACGATTATTTTATATTGACTACAGAACGCAGCGAAACTCAAATACCACATCGTAGCGATGCACACCAGCGAGACGCCGTACCAGTGCCAGCACTGCACGGCGGCCTTCGGCTGGTACTCCAGCCTGTACCGGCACGTGCGGGAGGTGCACTACAAGGTACGTACTGCACCGCGGTACTCCAGCCTGTACCGGCACGTGCGGGAGGTGCACTACAAGGTACGTACTGCACCGCGGTACTCCAGCCTGTACCGGCACGTGCGGGAGGTGCACTACAAGGTACGGAGCTGATACACGGGATGCTGGGAGGGAGCGGTTTAAAAGTGGCCTCAGAAGCCTAACACGATTAGAGAATGGCTCCTAGAGCCACGAGGAAGCATATCTTGTACCCGACTGCAGTTTGTTGTTAGATACAGTTGCCCAAGACAAGGCTGCTCAACTTATTCGGAAGGTGAGCCAACATTTTGATGCCATGTCAACTGGCGGGCCATCCAGTAAATAAAACTTTGAAGAGGTTTTTGTGAAACAATTTATCTGTATTTGTCATGAATTTTTCGAAGTTTAAGAGCCTGCAGTTCTCGGCTCCATAACACCCTCGCCTGCAGCTCGGGTGTTAATTCCGCCTCGAATGCAATCCCACTTTACGTGTAAAAGAGTTTTCGGTAGTTGCCAAGACCCCCTGCACCCTAACTTACAAGTGTACCTCTTTATAATTAGTGTAGATTCGTTAACTGTTTGTATGCGATGGTTCCAGCTTCGGCTGCAGCCCCGGAAGCCCAAGAAAGCGAACAAGGACGACATCCACCCCGCCCTGCTGCCCAGCGCTGGGACTGGGACCCTGCCGCCCGCGCAGCCCGCCGGACCTACCTAGTGTGTGCTCACCGACATAGCTCAACATGTATAGCGTGTACCAGTGTGATCATAGTTAATGGTTTGGTGCAGACCATCACACCAAACAACTTACATAATGGAACCAACATTGTTATTGCAAAAAAAAATCATCGCCTGCCTAGCCTCCTCCCAACTATGTTGGGGTCGGCTTCCAGTATAACCGGATGCAGCTGAATACCAGTATTTTACATGGAGCGACTGCCTATCTGACCTCCACAACCCAGTTAGTACTGGGTAATACGATACCCCTTGGTAAGACTGGTTGTCAGACTTTTTGGGCCACTGACTACCTAACGACTGTCAAAGATCTATAAATGACAGCCGGGACCAACGGCTTTACGTGCTTTCCGAGGCACGGAGGAAACTCTGTATGTAATGGGTGGTCACCCATCCACAGACCAACCTAGGCAAGCACGGCTTAACCTAATGATCGACCTGAGTGGCTGTTATTTTTTTCAGTAGTCTGTACTGTCCCACTGCTGGGCAAAAGCCTCCCCCAATTCCTTCCATGTGCTCTTTTCTCTTTTCTTTTCGGCTGTTATTAAAAACCAAAAATAATGTTTTTTTATACCTATTTGACCCAAATGTATGACAACTAATTTTTTTCGCGATTTCGATGTTGGTAACCAAAAAGTACTCGACAACGTTACAGTACACGATCACACCACACTGATACACGCTGTATAAGTATGTATGATATCATACATAGAACATTCGAATGTGTATGGTCAGAGTGATACTTTGGCCACACGAAGCAGAATTGACTGATTTTGTATACCTTATCGTAGTTAGTGAGTAAGTGAAATGATCTGTGGAAAATAAAATTATTTTAATGATGTAATATTTTGTTTGATATAAGTAAGATAAGACCTGCGCTGTTCCGATTACATCAACTAGGAGATTTTCGATACAAAGAAAAATCGTGCTGGCCCAGAGGTAAGGCAAAGGGTTCAAATCCGGGGAAGCACCAACATGACTTTTTAATTCATAATTATGTACAAATGGTTGTAGACAATAAAATGTTGGTTCGTGTTTACATCTTTTTGGGGCTGACTACCACATATGAACTGAAAAAGTTGAATCAAAGTTTTTCATTTTAATCTTTAACACTAAAAGCTACTCGCTAACTTAGACGTTTTATGTTAAACCAGCGGCCGTGTGCCCAGACAGCTCCACGCGGTTACTTTCGGACTCACAGTTGCTCCTGAGGATAACGAATATTCCCCGTTCAATCCATACAGGCTCCTCATTCCCCTGGATAGCGGAGAATCCTCCACTGCATGTTCCGACACGCAACGAGGATGATGATCTCATAGCGTAGTTGGGTCTGAGAAACTCATTGCACATAAAGGGTGTAAAAAGACCCTTAACGAAGCCGAAAGGCACTTACTCTCCTCGTCATAGCGATAATTTTTTTTTATCTAGACCATACCTGGGAACCTTCTAGTTACGGAGATATTGGGGGTCAAAGTTCCAACTTTTTCACAAGTATTTTTTAAAATACAAGGTTTTTAATGTTGTAACTTTACTTTAAACACCTCCATGACCCCCGTACTATTCAATCCATCCATCAGCACAGTATTTTGAGTGCGTTACTTTGAGTTTTACCGTAAAACGTGATTTCTGACCCCAAAAAAAAAAATCGTTTCCCAGCAATAACTTTTGCGTAAAGTTACTTAGTTTGATGTACAGAATGCTTGGTTGACGGCCAGTGGCGTAGCGTGGGATTTTGCCGCCCGGGGCCGAATGTAATTTTGGCCGCCCCCTCTTATTTCTTAATTAGTCAAGAAACGTAGGAAAGAGTCAAAATACAAAGCATTTTTTTAAATTATTAAAAAAAAAATTCTATAAGTACAAAGTAAAATCTTTTTTATACACAATTTCATTCAAGAAAGGAGGTTTCTTATAAGATGATGAGTAGTAAAGAGTTAGAGAGGTATGGAAGAGGAAGACATTCTGCGCTGGTCCCTAATGAATTGGGATAAGAAGGGCAAGTGAATAATGATGATGATGATCATTTGTTCGTATGTATGTAGGTTTGTCATGTTCAATTGCTAATACCTAGTGTATAAGGTTTGCCGTTCGGGAAATTAACAAAAACAGCGAGCTCAATTTTTTTTAACACATCTGATAAACCCGATAAATTACATTTTATTTTCACTATTCATATAGATAAATAAGCTTGTTTATCGAATTATGCATTAAAGCTTTAGATTTGAGAGTGAGTAGGATGCAAGAGCGAGCGAAGCGAGCTCGAAAATTTTAGCACCCCGCCTCGGATAGGTAACAGATTTTCTTTTCACGATTCAAGCAAATGGAATTTAACATACTTTTTCTACGAATGTATTAAAGATATGGAACGATTAAGAAAACTTAGCTGTAAGAGCGAGCGAAGCGAGATAGAAAATTTCAGCATTCCAGATAGGTTCGATTTTCTTTTTACCATAAATACAGATATAAAAAGGGAGGCGGCAGGCTAGAAGAATTAAGTGCTTGTATGCGGAATAGACGTGAGGCTTGTATGAAAAGCCGCCCCGGGCCAGCGGCATATATTAAGAAAATGCTCCACTTCTTGGTTGTCTTTGTTTTTGCAACGTAGTGCCGATAACTTTAGTAATTACCTAATCTGATAATTATGACCTGACGCTACCGCCTGGTCCCGCTTGCCGCGTCCTGGCTCTTGCCGCCCCCTGAAATGTGCCGCCCGGGGCCATGGCCCCCCCGGCCTCCCCCACGCTACGCCACTGTTGACGGCTTCGTGAAGGGTCTGTTTACACCCTGTATAAAAACAAGTTTGGCATAAATTCGATATTATATTCATTTCTTTGTTTTTGAAACGGATAGGCAGTAATACACTTCCTTTACGAATAATCACAATTACTTATTAAAAATAAAAATAAAATTTTACACACTTGGACAGAGTTTCAACTTAATTTGTATGCAACAGCTGAAAATCTGCAAAACGAGCGGCTCCGTCGGATCTGACGTTCTCACTGTCATTGGCTGGCTTGGTTGACAACTTAGTCACCTAACTGTCGTAAGATGGCGTTGGCTTGGCTTGGCTTGGGCTGAACACCTGGCGTGGCGTTACAGTCGGCCTCCTGTAACAATAGCTCCGCAATGGAGCACGCGATTTTCATTAGCTTTCTAATAAGTCTTCTAAGGTCAGTGGACCGAAAGTCTGACAACACCAGTCTTACCAAAGGGTATCGTATTACGCAGTACTAACTGGGTTGTGGAGGTCAGATAGGCAGTCACTCCATGTAAAAATTGGTATTCAGCTGCATCCGGTTAGACTGGAAGCCGGCCCCACCATAGTTGGGAAAACGTTAGGAAGATGAGTTTCGCAGATTACCCCCTACATCTAAAACGTACCTCTTATATCGTTTTTATAGATAAACAAACAATTTAGGTATTAAAGGATCGTTGTTATCCATTCCTTTCATATATCATCGAGTACTCTATAAATACGTACTCTGCAGACAGTTTCATGTCACTGGTATCTGTGTGTCGAGATAACGATCCCCCACGAGTTGTGAAGATATCGGATGATCATTCATACTGACAATATAAATACGAAAGGTGGTCTCGTCCGCCTGTCCATTACGTTGTCACACCTCAACGGCCGAACGGATGTTGGTGAAAGGAGAATGATGACATAATCCAGGTCACAGTTGCATCGATATTTATCTTCTCTTGATGTGCTGGCGTCTGTTCGTAAGTCGGACTACATTATGTTTCTTGTTAGTCTGAGCTGTCCCACTCCTGGGCAAAGGCCTCCCCATATTCCTTCCACTTCTCTCGGTCTTGTGCCTCTTCTCGCCAATTTTTGAGGTAACCATCCGAGGCGTCATTTCCTTCTTGGTCTGCGCCTCTGCGGCGACCAATCTAATCTACGTACTCCTCAGTGGCGTAGCGTGGGTCTTTGCCGCCCGGGGCCGAATGTAATTTTGGCCGCCCCCTCTAATTTCATAATTAGTCAAGAAACGTAGGAAAGAGTCAAAATACAAAGCATATTTTTAAATATATAAAAAAAAATCTATAAGTACAAAGTAAAATCTTTTTTATACACAATTTCATTCAAGAAAGGAGGTTTCTGATGAGATCACGAGTAATAAAGAGTTAGAGAGGTATGGAAGAGGAAGACATTCTGCGCTTATTCCTAATGAATTGGGATAAGAAGGGCAAGAGAATGATGATAATGATGATGGTGATTATCATTTGTTCGTATGTATGGAGGTTTGTTATGTTCAATTGCTAATATAGCTAGTGTATAAGGTTTGCCATTCGGGAAATTAACAAAAAGAGCGAGTTCAAATTTTTTTAGCACATCTGATAAATTACATTTTATTTTAACTATTCATATAGATAAATAAGCTTTTTTATCGAATTATGCATTAAAGCTTTAGATTTGAGAGTAAGTAGGATGCAAGAGCGAGCGAAGCGAGCTCGAAAATTTTAGCACCCCGCCTCGGATAGGTAACAGATTTTCTTTTCACGATTCAAACAAATGGAATTAAACATACTTTTTCTACGAATGTATTAAAGATATGGAACGATTAAGAAAACTTAACTGTAAGAGCGAACTAGAAAATTTTAGCATCCCAGATAGGTTCGATTTTCTTTTTACGAATACAGATATAAAAAGGGAGGCGGCAGGCTAAAAGAATTAAGTGCTTGTATCTAGAAAATACGGGGCGGCAGACCGGAATAGACGTGAGGCTTGTATGAAAAGCTGCCCCGGGCCAGCGGCATATATTAAGGAAAATGCTCCACTTCTTGGTTGTCCTTGTTTTTGCAACGTAGTCCCGATGACTTTAGTAATTACCTGATCTGAAAGTTATGACCTGACGCAACCGCCTGGTTCCGCTTGCCGCGGCCTAGCTCTTGCTCTCTGCCGCCCCCTGAAATGTGCCGCCCGGGGCTATGGCCCCCCCGGCACCCCCCACGCTACGCCACTGGTACTCCTCTCCATATTTTAATGATTGAAGAAACGTAAGATCACTCATAGATACAACTCTTATAGATAAATGGGAATTGTCAGTTGGCCCAAGTAGACCATGACCTGGTGTAGCTTAGGACACAGGATGTAGAACATTCCATCTCAGTCTGACGGGATGCCGCTGAATACCAATATTTTATATGGAGCGACTGCCTATCTGACCTCCACAACCCAGTTAATACTGGGTAATTAAAATGATAACCAGGGTCAGACTTTCGGGCCACTGACAGTCTAACGACTGCCAAAGATCTAATAACGGATTAACGTGTTTTGCGAGATACGAAGGAAACTCGGTATGTAATGGATGGTCACCCATCCACGGACCGCCTGCGCAAGCGCCGCTGAACCTAGAAGATCGACCCGTGCGGCTGTTATTCTTTAGCCACGAGCTTGGGATGGAGAAAATGAATCTATATATATGAGACATAACAAAGGGATGGCGAAGCCACCGGCATGGCTAGTTAGTTAAGTTAGTTTAAGACTCCTCTGGTGATTATAACGGAGTCATCTCGATAAGATTATAATGTTATTCTTGTAGCGATACCGACCTCTCTGTATATATATGTAGGAACAGTTGCACTTATTTTCAAAATAAGCAGTGTTGTGTCAGCGAGTGAAGCTTCAGGTTGGTGGCAATATTGAATAACTTTCACTTAACCAAATATTAATAAAATGTTATGAAACATAGTTTAAACTTAGTTTCCGCAAATAGGTCCACACTTGGAAGTAGGATGCAGCACCCTCTCGCGAAGATATGCTTCTACATTCCGGGTAGTTCGAACATTTGCATGCTGGGTACATGCAAACAAACATGTACACGTGTTTCGCCGCTCCAAGGGTCATCCTCAGGAGATGTTGTCTCGGCGACCGCTTGGGCTTGCATGTGCATATTTTGCGCTTGGGCGGTGCTGCATTCTGCTTGTAAGCCTGGCTCTATTTATTATTTTAACATAACTATTTCACAGTTCAAAAAACGGTATGAAGACCCTGCTGATAATCTTGCTGTTCCTAAAATATTCCGAAGGATTGCCCAGAGTAGACCCGCTGGCAGAAACGCCGCGAGGCTTAATAAGAGGACTGCAGAACAATGATGGCGACTACGCCATGTTCCTGGGGGTGCCGTATGCTGTGGTGGACGAAAACAATCCATTTTCCGTGAGTTCCTTCAGATTATATCACGTTCAGCCGTTGGTCTTGCGCCTGACCTCTCTGCGGTCGTGTCGGGTTGCCGTCCCGTCGGACTATGAGAGTGAGGCAACAGAGCGCTCCTGTGTGCACACAAATCTCCCGCGCCGATGGCTAATCACCTCTGAGATTGTGATTAGTTACAATTACTTAGAAAAAGTTCAGGAAGAATTTCTAGAAAAGAAGACCGATTCGGTCATGAAAGATGACATCTTCATGACCGAATCGGTCTCTTGACATTGAAGCAGTTTTGAATCAAACGATTCCTTGTTAATCCAAAAGTTGCCGCTCTTGTTTTGCGAACACTTGATCCGTTTTCCTCGACATACTTATGTGAGACAGGTTTTTCAGTTCTGGTATTACTAAAAAACTAAGCAGCGAAATCGTCTTGCCGTTGATAGCAACCTAACAATAGCTCTGGCAAAAACTGTATAAAGAACAGGCCAGCTAGTACAGAGCATGCAAGCTCAACTATCTGACTAGCAATAATACTAATATGTATTAATTTGATAATACTAATAATAAATGTTTAAATTTATAAATAAATGTTGTTAATATAACGTGCCTTTGTTGTTAATTCACAAAAAAATGGTTGGGGGCATGAAAATCTTATTTATTGTTTAGGGAGGCTCGACACAAAAAGGGTTGGGGAACCCTGATTTAGAGGTTATTTACATGGGACAGAAAAATAAATGAGCTTCTACTACACAGCGCTTCATACCTTTTGAGGAATAAAAGGTTAATGTTCTGATATTTATCTAGCGTCTTATTTCCATTATCTTCCAGGCCGCGACACCTCACCCCGGCTTCAGCTCAACCTTCGAAGCCTACCACGACAACATAGCCTGCCCACAGTACAGCAACGACAAAGCTATGGGCAGC
The DNA here is from genome assembly GCA_905220335.1 of Noctua pronuba. Taxonomy (NCBI): domain Eukaryota; kingdom Metazoa; phylum Arthropoda; class Insecta; order Lepidoptera; family Noctuidae; genus Noctua; species Noctua pronuba. Next base: position 145,205 of record LR999920.1, read on the forward strand.
ATACAATGCTTGCAAGTCAACCTATACGTACCAAACTCCGCGAGCTCACGCAATAGATTACCAGTAATGGTCTTTCTACATGGAGGTTCATTCGTAAGAGGTCACAAGTCTGAGCCTGACTTGTCACCGAAGTTCTTAATTAAGCACGATGTCATAATAGTGACTCTTAACTATAGAGTTGGTCCATACGGCTTTTTGTGTGTTAGCGAAGCAGGCTACAACAACCAAGGTTTAAAAGATCAAGTGCTTGCTATGGAATGGATTAAAGAAAACGTTGCAGCCTTTGGTGGAGACGTGGATAGGGTCACCGCGTTCGGGACATCAGCTGGAGCCATGTCTTTAGATATACAATTGCTAGCGAAAGAAGGTTTCGTTAAACGAGCGATTTTACAAAGTGGATCAGCGTTGACTACTTGGGTTATAACTGAAAAGAATGATAGTATACCTTTGAATATAGCTGCACGACTTGGCTATGTGGGAGGAGATTTGAGAGGAGCAATGAAATTTCTATCTAACGAAAATCCTTTACATGTTATTAAATCAGCCAATGAAATCATGGTTTTCGGCCATGGACACCCCTATACCCGTCCGTGCGTAGAAAATGTCGGAAACGATAATATTTTAAAAGATCACCCCTCGAACTTACAACCGAAAGTCAAAGGAATGGACATAATGATCGGACACACGAATAAAGAAGCCAAGTTCATGTACGCAGATGATTCCAACAAAGACTTCTACACAAATTACAAGTTTGAAGAAGAACTAGCATTTGTTTTTGAAGATGTTCCCGATGCCAGTAGTGTCAGACACTTTTATATCGGAGATAGGGCGATAAGCGAAGAATTGCAGAGCGTTATCCTCGATTACGGATCGGATCTTGCATTTAACTACCCAGCAGAAAGATCAGTAGATAGATACGTCAAAGCTGGCGCTAATAGAGTGTTCCGATACATGTTTGCGTATGAAGGAGGTCGGAACAGAGCCAGGCTGGCGAGGAACTTCACGTCAGACGGAGCGTCGCACGGAGACGACACCGCGTACCTCTTCGATATGTCAATGTTCAGAGATACGCCCCCGAGTGAAGATGATCAGAGTGTCATTGATGCTTTGACTGTAATGTGGACTAACTTCGCTAAATACGGGTAAGTGCTATTGTTTAGCAGATGTAATGTTACGTCTAGTTCCCCAAATGGATTAACAGAAGCTCAGCTGCACAGCGTACTAGTCACGCTAGAGTCGACTAATACAAAGAGGCAGTCTCATAAACTAACCATCAACTGCCTGCCTTCTCCCAAATATGTTGGGGTCAGCTTCTAGTCTAAAATACCGATCTTTACATTGACCGTCTGCATATCTGACCTCAATGCAGTAAAGTTCCCGTCAAACCGGTTCGGACAGGTTGTGGACTGGCTGCGGACGCGAGACCGACCACTGACAGATAGTACTTCAGTGCATTATATGCCAGGGTCCAGTGCCCGGAACAGTTTTCGCAAATTACGCCGTACCTACTCGTTTGACTCAGGTGCGGTCCTAGGTGGGGGGGTCATAGGGGTCATTACCCCCGCCCAAATTTCTTATATTCTGCTTAATCGTTCAACAAGAGACACTAACCTTTCTGGAGGCAGAATGCTAAAATTGTCAAGCTCGCTGATGCATCCTCCACCCTTTTTCAAGTACTTTATGAGTTGACAGTTACTTTTATTCTCATCTCTGTATGAATGAACGAAAAAAACCTAATCGGGCTGCTTTTGGAAGCTCAAAAAGACAAAACGCACCTAAGTTATAGCTAATACATCCTGTACTGTTTCAATTTTACATAAGTTCTATTTTCTATTCTCTTTCTTCTATGAATTAACAGAAAAAGCTTTATTTATCTATAAGGAAACATTTTCGAACTCGCTAGGCTCGCTCTTGAATTCTGACTTTTCTCAATTGATTGGCTTTTATATACTTAAGTCTGACAAAATTACTACTTGCATGACTGAACACCGACAAACGCAAAACATACCTGTCGGCGCCCATGATCGTTTTGTTTAGGTAAATTTAGAGATGCTTGTGATATAACTTCGTTTTTCAAAAGTTGTTCCTAATAGTTTTTAACTCGCCGCCCCTTGGTCTGCCTTTTTTATTCGGGGTAAACCTTCCCAACCAAATACCTGGCTACGGCCCTGTGTGACCCCCCTGGCTGGGACCGCGCATGGTTTGACTGATACTTTACTGGACGACAAGATGCCAATGAACAGCAGTCCCAGACACTAAGGACTTATTATATTGTTTTCCAGAGATCCAACGCCTACAGTGTCAGATGTAACTCCTGTCAAATGGCGACCAGCTGACCGGACCCGGCGGCCATATTTAAACATAGACAAACAAATTACTCTAGAGAGCAGAGTGTTCCACGAGCGAATGGCTTTTTGGGATATCTATTATAAGGTGTACGCTAATAAAATGAGAGGTTATAAAACCATTATTGGATCTGAATAAAAAAATGTATTTTTTAACTATGTAGTTCGTAAATGTTTTACCCTACTGATTAAATAACATGACTTCTGTAATCCCCGAAGGTTTAGGCAGAGGTATACCTAATACTCCACATTTCACTAGCTAGTGCCATGTAGTGAAGGGTGAACCCATTGCCATTAACCCGTGGCTGCTGCTGGGAGATTACTGCTGTAAAAACACAAAAATACTTAATCTGACATGAGAATCGAACCCAGGACCGCATGGTCAGCAGTAGCGATTGTGGGGCCCACTGACTACATGCTCATTATTATCACCTCGTAAAGAAATACTCTTTCTCTCTCTCTGGCCAAACTGAACAAATCGTGCGCGAGATGTGGAAAACTAGAATTAATTCACGATACTTAGCGTGGAGAGATGAACTTCATCCAAGAAAGCAGTGATAACCTAGTGTTCTCGAGTTCGAACCCGAGACACGCACCTCTGATTTTTCGGACTCATATGCTTATTGTATAATTATCACTTGCTTCGGTGAAGGAAGAGATCGTGTTGAAACCAGCAAGCCTGAGAGATATTTCACGACACCATGTAAAGTCAAGTCAGAGGCCCATGGACGGCATAAAAACTTTCGACTCCAGGTTAGGTACTAACCACACGATAAAGAAGAAGAGCCCAATCTAATACTTACCTGACAGTGTCCGGGCTCTATGGCTCTAGCTCTAGAGACAGTCACGCAGGCATGAGTGACACAGACGAGAGACGCTCTACACAGACGAAATCGCAAATTGATGTAGAGAGCGCCTGGATGGACCAAGTTCACCAATTCACAGAAATAAATATTATTTTTCAAGGTTTGTTTTTCAGCAGTGTGTTGTTGTTCAAGTCTACGATTGCTCAGTAAGAAAATCTGTTCCTTCTGCACAACTAGAACCATACTATGAAAACGTACAATCTCAAAGCAAGAAAAAGGCAGCTAAGTCTTGTCTAGACATCCTTTTGACTGAAACTATGCTGATGTACAGTCACGAGCACCAGTATGAAAACACTTTCCTAAATTTAAATTTTCGCAATTTTCGCGACAAATAACGATTGTAACTTCTGGAAGGATCTTTTTAATAAAAATATGAGTTCGAGAATACTATGTTCGTAACAACATGACATTTTTATCAGAATAGTGGGAGAAAAACACTTTTAAAGGTGTTAAGTGTTTGCATATTCGTGCTCGTGACTGTACGCAGCACATGTACAGTTCGAGCTCCTCGATGCGAGGGTGCATCAGCGGCTTGGTTTCGGTCGCCGTCGATTTTAACATAAGACTGCCTCGTTGGTCTAGAGGTCGCAAGCGCGACTGTTTAGGGTGACATCCTGGGTTCGATTACCAGGTGGGAAAAATTTGGTTTTTCAATCAGGAATTTCTCAATAGCATCACTAGCATCGGAAGCAGGAATGATGCCCTGTTGATTACAATAGGCTCGCCCCTCTCACATGCGACTCACATAACGCGATGGCATGATATTATTTGATGTTCTAAAATTGGACTCTGAAGTAAAAATCAACTTTTATTGATGAAAGATAAACAGTGTCAGTAGTCATTTATTTACATAAAAATGTTGTTACAATAAATACATAACGTACAGAAAAACTCAACAACGCTACTCCCTTAAGAGCGAGACTTCGTCCACTCTAACAATACGTGCATATAAAAATAATCTTCTAAATCAAAAGTACGCTTCATAAATTCCTCTCACAGTACTTCTGACATACCAATAAAATCTTCGTCCATCCATCAGCAAACAGATCGTCTGTTGGATTAGAATCCAAGAGATCATTAAGCTCGGCCAGAGTGCGAGGGATTGGCGACTTAGCACGTGCAACAGTACGACATGGAGGGACGGCAAACAGCCTGGGAATATATATGATGCTTCTTTAAAGCAGGTCTTAGGATGAATATGGCCAAGACGAAGATTTTGGCAAACATCAACAGCTATTCAAATCCTTCTGTCCCTAGCAAAAGCCATAAACGATCGGATACCCAAACAGTTCGTATTCGATAAAAAATACAAAATCCAACTCCACGAAGACCACCGCTGCGAGGGATTAAGCCCTACAGAACTTCGGATCTTCACGGACGGATCTAAAACAGGTACTGGCACTGGAGCCGGAGTCTTCTCAGAGGATCTCAACATCCACATAGCCACACCTCTGGGGGCCCACAACACGGTATTTCAGGCAGAATGCATGGGCATTTCTCTGGCGGAATCAGCCATCTTAGCCAGGAAGGTTGTGGATCACTCCATTCGCATACTCTCAGACAGCTTGGCTGTACTGCTAGCACTAAGCAACCACACAGTCAACTCTGGGTTAATACACGAGTGTCACCAACGCCTGAACCAGGTTGGTAATCTCAATAATATAACCATCCAATGGATCAAAGGACACAGAGATTCCCGAGGCAATGATGCAGCGGACGAACTCGCTAGAAGGGGATCGAGTATGGCACCAGTGGGACCCGAACCCATCGTGCCACTCCCCTTCGGGTACCTACGCACACTGGTAAGGAAACGAACTAGTGAACAACACCACAAGCTGTGGCTGGACCATGGCGAGTGCAGGCAGGCCAAGGAAGCACTTCCTACCATCGACGGCCGCCTCACCAAACGGGTGCTTCGGCTGACCAAGCTACAGCTGCGCACACTCACAGCCGCCATCACTGGACACGGCTCTTTTAATAAACACCTCTCTTTCATAGGAGTCACAGACAGCCCCCTGTGCCGAGCCTGCATGGAGGAAGACGAGACAGCAGCCCACGTGCTTATGCACTGCCCAGTGGTTGCAACATACAGGGCAAAGTACTTCGGTAACCCAGGTACTCTCGGCGAGATCGTCAGCAACACCAAGGCGCTGCTGGGCTTTCTCGGGGAGTTGGGGTGGATCGAATAGATCTCCCACCCGCACGCAAAATACGCGCTTTGACGTGGAGTTGCGGAAACCAGCCCGTTATACAATACAATCCTTCTGTCAAAGTTGAAATTGTAGTATGTCTATCTTTGTCATATGCTTTCATTTGGCAAAGAGCATCAACAAAAGGTGGGCCGCGATTAGCAAGTTGGACGACATTTTGAAATCAAACAAAATTCCGCTATGTCTAAAGTCCCGTACCTATAGCCAGTGTGTTCTGCTCACAATGACGTACGGTGCTGAACATGCGACGCTCAAGCAGGAGGCTGTGTACAGACTGAGAGTTGCACAAAGAGCCACGAGTTCCATGCTCGACATAAAGCTGGTAGATCGAGTTCCTAACTTTGAAATCCGAAGACGTACGAAGTTTTCAATATTGGATATGACGTTACGGAACTCAAATGGAGTTGGGCAGCCCACCTATCAAGGCGCAATGATGACAGCTGGACTAAGGCTGTCACCGAATGGCGTCAAAGAACTGGGTAAAGAAATGTGAGCCGTCCAGCGGCGAGATAGGCTGACGACATAGTTGCCATCGCGGGGAAAAACCTGGATGAGGCTAGCACAAGACCGTGGAGATTGGCACAAGAGAAAAAAAGAGTCCTAGACCCAGCAGTGGGTGAATTCAGGCTGTAGATGATGATGCAGAGTGTTCACCAGCGTGTGTTCGAATATGTTGTGTTAAAGAACCCTTTTGACAGTAACTACGCGGACATACATCACACTTGTAAGGTTTTTCAACAGTATGTGTTCGAAAATGTTTTGTTAGAGAACTCTTTTCACTAAAACCACGCTGACACACATCACACTTAAAAGGTCTTTCGCCGGTGTGTATTCGAATATGATTTCGTAAACCACCACTTTCACCGAAACCTCGCTGACATATATCACACTTAAAAGGTTTTTCACCAGTGTGTACTCGAATATGCTTTGTTAAAGAACCTGCTTCACTAAAACTGCGCTGGCATACATCACACTTATAAGGTTTGTCACCAGTGTGTATCCGAATATGTTTTGTTAAATGATTCGTCTGACTAAAACTACGCTGACAGACATTACACTTGTAAGGCTTTTCACCAGTGTGTACTCGAATATGGATCTTTAAATAATTCTTCTGATTAAAACTACGCTGACAGACATCACACTTGTAAGTTTTTTTACGGGTACGCTGATCACGTTTGTCAGGTTCTTTGTAAGAAGTGCCAGGTTTGGACATCCGACTTCGAGTCGTCCGAAACGTTTCCAAGTTTGAGGGTTCATTTTTCTGCTCAGCTGTTGTATCTTCTTTTCTTGTGACGCGCGCACCTGGGATTATAAATACAGTAAGTACAATGTCAGAAGCAGACTGACTCGCTCACGAATCGAAATAGAATGAATAATACACAGAACACTGAAAGGGAGCGCAGAGTACCAGAATTGCTGTTAACATTGAATAATACACTTTATAACTAGCGCCATTAAGAACAAAACTGTGCAAACATGACGCCATCGGGGCATTAAACCGGCGAGAGGGTAATGGCTGATCTTAGCGTTATGCTCATGGATTGTTGTGACTGGTCGAGTTGCTGGCCATGGTTTTACTTTGTTGATAAATCTATGATGTTCCTAGTTCATCATTACATCATTTGTAACATAATAGAATATAATAGAAGACATTTATTTCAGACGTAGTCCATATACTGTTAGTAACACAACAGAAAAACCTTATAGGTATGTCTGTTAGTACATACAAAAACAAACCAACAAAAAAAAAGCGGCACCGCAAAGGAGCGCCAGTTAATGCCAAGCCCTGGACGCGACCACCCGCAGTGTGTAGTCGCATCCCGTGCCACCACATCGGCGAATCCCAGCAACCCAAGAAGGCTGTTCGAGCTGGTACGCATGCGCCTCATAAGAGACGCACAACGCTTCCGCGTGATGGCATGAAAACCATCCACGTTTCCTGAACGCGTTATTATATGACCTCGCAGAGCACCGTATGTACGCTGCGTGTACTTAGTCCACAGGCTGCAGGTAATGGTACCAGTTCTATGAGTATGGTTAACACTAACCACTTCCTAGCAGATAGACCATCGGCCAGTTTGCTAACTTACTGAACAGCTAACTAATACTTACTATGTGTCACGGCGGCTGTTTGCACTGAACAGCTAACTAATACTTACTATGTGTCACCGCGGCTGTTTGCTTACTTACTGAACAGCTAACTAATACTTACTATGTGTCACCGCGGCTGTTTGCACTGAACAGCTAACTAATACTTACTATGTGTCACGGCGGCTGTTTGCACTGAACAGCTAACTAATACTTACTATGTGTCACGGCGGCTGTTTGTTTACTTACTGAACAGCTAACTAATACTTACTATGTGTCACGGCGGCTGTTTGCACTGAACAGCTAACTAATACTTACTATGTGTCACGGCGGCTGTTTGCACTGAACAGCTAACTAATACTTACTATGTGTCACGGCGGCTGTTTGCTTACTTACTGAACAGCTAACTAATACTTACTATGTGTCACGGCGGCTGTTTGCACTGAACAGCTAACTAATACTTACTATGTGTCACGGCGGCTGTTTGTTTACTTACTGAACAGCTAACTAATACTTACTATGTGTCACGGCGGCTGTTTGCACTGAACAGCTAACTAATACTTACTATGTGTCACGGCGGCTGTTTGCACTGAACAGCTAACTAATACTTACTATGTGTCACGGCGGCTGTTTGCTTACTTACTGAACAGCTAACTAATACTTACTATGTGTCACGGCGGCTGTTTGCACTGAACAGCTAACTAATACTTACTATGTGTCACGGCGGCTGTTTGCACTGAACAGCTAACTAATACTTACTATGTGTCACGGCGGCTGTTTGCTTACTTACTGAACAGCTAACTAATACTTACTATGTGTCACCGCGGCTGTTTGCACTGAACAGCTAACTAATACTTACTATGTGTCACGGCGGCTGTTTGCACTGAACAGCTAACTAATACTTACTATGTGTCACGGCGGCTGTTTGCTTACTTACTGAACAGCTAACTAATACTTACTATGTGTCACGGCGGCTGTTTGCACTGAACAGCTAACTAATACTTACTATGTGTCACGGCGGCTGTTTGCACTGAACAGCTAACTAATACTTACTATGTGTCACGGCGGCTGTTTGCTTACTTACTGAACAGCTAACTAATACTTACTATGTGTCACCGCGGCTGTTTGCACTGAACAGCTAACTAATACTTACTATGTGTCACGGCGGCTGTTTGCACTGAACAGCTAACTAATACTTACTATGTGTCACGGCGGCTGTTTGCACTGAACAGCTAACTAATACTTACTATGTGTCACGGCGGCTGTTTGCTTACTTACTGAACAGCTAACTAATACTTACTATGTGTCACCGCGGCTGTTTGCACTGAACAGCTAACTAATACTTACTATGTGTCACCGCGGCTGTTTGCACTGAACAGCTAACTAATACTTACTATGTGTCACCGCGGCTGTTTGCTTACTTACTGAACAGCTAACTAATACTTACTATGTGTCACGGCGGCTGTTTGTTTCTGCTCAGATACGTCTATTTCTTCTTCCACTTTAATTTTAACCTCCATTGAAGGAACATCTCCTTCTGAATCTAGTTCAGAACAGTCTGGGAGCATATCTTCTACATCTAGATAGCTATAGTCTACATTTTCTGGTTCTAGATCTGTAAGTAAGCAATAACACTCGCCTTACTGGTTTATTATTATATTTGTTTATTTCTAGACCTACAAAAATTGGTTTTCTGTGAATTAAAGTGATTCCTTCAACGTAGTCATTAAAAATACCTCTCTCATCGTCATCAAATAGCTCTCAAAATAATATTTGCCGCAAATAAAGTTACTAAGTGAAAATATACAATATTGATGTTCTAAAATTCTTAATGATCAAACTAACAATGTGCAACATAAAACACCTAAATAAACAAAGGTTGTGTGTGTACAAAAAAGAGAAAAAAACCAAGCGCGACAAGTATTAAGAAATTATTATCTTTTGTCTGCTCCTCCAAGCACTCAAAGATTTATTTTCTACCTTTTAGTGCATTTTATCAAGGCATGTTTAAAAAGTTTTTTTTTATTACGTTATTAAATATCATTTAATCCTTTTTAGTTTTCTAAGTTGGAAATAAGTAAAGCGTCGTTGTTGCATGTCTTTTGGGGATTAGTTTTGAACAATCAAGTTCTTCCATTAAAAGTAAACGTGTATAGAACGTTTAATATCCGTGCTATTAACCGTTGAGTTCTCTCACGAGGAGACGATTCTAGCTGCAGGGTCATGTCATGATAGAAATCATGTTTATGTATCAAAATTGAACGCGTATACACAGTTTCGTGTACATGCTAATAACTGTTGAGGAGTTCCCTCGTGAGGAGACGATCTTGGCGATTTAGGATCAGGTCATGTCCGACTTAAAGATTTTCAATAGAACCAAAGCTTGTGCGCAAAATTTCAGCTCAATCGTAAACCGGGAAGTGGGTCTAAGGACCCTGGGGAATTTTCTCAAATAGTAGCTTATAATTAGGACTACACTTCATACTAAAACAACAAGTACCTGTGTAAGTCCTACAAACAGAAATAGAGGCACCTGAAATGAGGCCCAATTGCACAAGTCACGCTTGAACCACTTGACCAATGAGGCCGCATAAAGAATTTATGTGGCCTCATTGGTCTTTTCTCTCTCATTTCAATTGTTATTTTACAAAGTATTGCATATTTTAATGAATTTTTCCTTTATTTATCTTTACACTATTTTAATAATCCTATATAAAAATATAATAACTAAATCAGTAGCCTATCAGCATCAGGAACAGGGACCAAACTGCTGGTGGTTAGGGCTCCAGAGCGAGGAACCTCCTGACTGAGCGTGCCGTGTCCAGGAGAAGGCACTGTTTTTTGAATCTACTCCTTAACACAGCGGCTTCATTTGTTTATTATTATTTTTGTTAACTCATTCTAACTTTATTATGGACAGCATTTTCAATTTTATTTATTTTATCTAGTAATTTGATCAAATAGAACATAATTTATATACATAATATATATATACTTTTCCTAGTCACAATTTACTAAGGAGGACCAAACAGTTCAATCAGTCACTTATTTTGTTAAATGTAGGTATAGTTATAGATTGTATATTCAGTTGTTTTTTGAATAAATAAAGGGTGTAAAAAGACCCTTAACGAAGCCGAAAGGCACTTGTTCAATTTCAACGTCATTGCGATTTTTTTTTGTTCTGGACCATACCTGGGAACCTTCTAGTTACGGAGATATTGGCGGTCAAAGTTCCAATTTTTTTACAAGTTTTTTTTTAAATACTACTTTTTAAGGTTTTTTCTTTACTTTAATTAACTCCATGACCCGTATACTACTCAAAGCATCGACAGCACCAATTTTTGAGTGCGTTACATTGAGTTTTACCGTAAAATGTGATTTTTCACCCCAAAAAAAAAAATCTTTTCCCAGCAATAATTTTTGCGTAGGGTTACTTAGTTTGATGTTCAGAATGCTTGGTTCACGGCTTCGTGAAGGGTCCGTTTACACCCTGTATATATGTCAAAGCTATCAATGGTTTCAAAAATAAACTTAGCCGTCTAGTCTTAAGTTTAGTTTTCGCTACATCATACAAGGTTTCAAGGTTTTCATTATACAGGGTCTAACATAGTAAATGACCCTAAAATAGTTGGGAAAAGGCCTAGGCAGATGATGGAGAAGGAGTGACACAATAAACGCACGAGCTCTTGTTCGACGACTTCTTGAAATTCAAATAAAAAAGGACTTTCTACAGGAATTGTAACAATCAGCGGATAACATTTATGGTAACACTAAAAAGAAAATATGAATTTGCAAAAGTCATACAGCATAACTTGTTCAGTTTCATGGTTTCATGGTCTAGTCACCACACGAGAGGTTGTACGCTTATTATGTCACACCTTCCATATTTATCCATCATAAATATTAACACTAATTAATACATAATTCTTCTTCTTTGCGTGTCAATACACTCAAATAATACCCAACCAGTATATTGCCACCTACACAGCTCTGTCATTGGATAATTGATATTAATTATTTAAGTTATTTATATTCAAATATTAGCAGTCTTTTGCAGTATTTAATATTATTAGTTATTATTTATTGTGGGTTCAAATCCGGGCAAGTACCAATGTGACTTTTTCAATTCATATGTACTTTTCTAAGTTTATCTTGGACATCACAGACAAAGGAAGGAAAACATCGTGAGGAAACCTGGACTTATAATTAATATAAGTCTGAAATCACGAACCCGTCTTGAGCAAGCGTGGTGATCAATGCTCGTGCCTTCTCTGTATTAGAAGAGGCCTTTGCCCAGCAGTGGGACAGTAACAGGCTGGTATTATTTATTTATTTATTTTATATTCAAGATTACGATTTCTTTATAAATGATCATTTAATTTTTTGTTCTTATAAACATACCATCACTTAGATTTTCCTCCTTTGGTTCAATAATATCATGTAGCCCCTCACAAACAGCTCGTAATGGTTCTTTGATAGCAATCCCTTCTATTTGACATTGACCCATTATACTCATGTGTTCTGTGGGACTTTTGATAAATCCACTGCAAGAGACGAAGTGCTCCGGGTTCATTAAAGGATTAGGCTGCAAAAAGAACATTATAGTATTAGGTAAATTCTCTTAAAAGAGCCTCCACAAGTGCAGATACTTCAGTAGGCCCAATGCGCCCGGGACAGTTAGCCATGCTACCAACCGCACCTACTACTGCACATGCTATTGTTGCATGGCTTGTGCCAGAAACACCAACATGAGACACAACAATTAGACCGAGTTCCAAACGTCAAAATCCAGAGATGTACGAAGGTCTTTGATATTGGAAATAGGGTTAAGGAACTCAAATGGAGTTGGACCTAGCAAAGCGCAGTGATGGCACGTGGAGTAGCGCTGTGACCGAGTGGCATCCAAGGACTGGAAAGAGAAGAGTTGGTCATCTGGCGAGTTGTGTGTGATGAGAGAGGACTGCCACACAACTGCCACATACATGTACAAGCTTCATGCTTGTACTGTAGCAGTGTTATTTGGAGTATTTTATATGTCATAATTGTGGTCACTTGCATTTGACAAAAGCATACATATCAACCGTCAACTTCCATGGTATGGTTGGAATGAAATCCAGACACAAGGGGACGAGAGAGATCATCTACACATTATACTAAAATCAAAAGTTATGAAAATAAAGAAGTGACAGTTGAAAAACACCATACCTCATAATCCTCATCCATAATCTGAGCGAATAGCTCATCGGCTTCCAAACATTTTCTCTTAAACCGGAAGCATTGCTTTAGTTTAGCGCAGCAGAAGAAACAAACAAGCATCGGTCTTCTGTCTGCAGTTACAAACTGCAATAAAACTTGCATTACACTATTTTGTTTCTATGAATCACCAGCATGCAGTTGGTGTTTCCTATAAGCATCTGACAGAGAAGGTATAAGCATTGATTACCGCTCTTGTTCAAGGCAGATTTAACCAGGTTAACTCACATTGTTTTAAGTCACCATTGTCTGTGATTTCTATTTTGTCATCCCACCCAAAAATACCTTCGAATTCTGGTGTACGAGATGAGAGGTAATTCAAGAATATTATTATCATCGAATAGTCAATATTACTTTGATAGTAACAACTTACTGGAACATCAGTCAGCTTCTCATATAGTTCACGCAATTCCTTGTTGACCACGACATACATTCGAACATCCTCCGCTAAACATATCCTACACATTTGTAGTTTATCCATCTTTTAACTCAAAAAGTAAGTGATAATAAAATCATATTTAAACAGGACGATGTTGGCTAACAAAAATTGTTGTTGTGACACTCGGCTCTGAGCGAATGACATTGACAGTATTTGACAATTGACAGCGAAATCAGGGTTGCTAGATCAGGTTTCTACTTTTCCATACTTTTTCCCTGTTTTTTTTTTTAATAAAACATTTTGCAACTTTTTTTTCATTCTATTTTCAAACATATGTTGTCAACGAAGGATAGCTTCTTTTTTTTAAAATTTACTCTTAAGGGAAAGCTTTCGACCATATTGCCTAGTCTTACGTCTGTAAACATTTTCTTTCGTGATAGGTTTTATACTTCGTCCACATGAAATTATTATAAAAATACTGTTTTCCCCGTTTTTGCAACATTTTTCATTGATGCTCCGCTCCTCAGGTCGTAGCGTGATGTTATACGGGGTGCACATCGACGCGAAAACGGAAAATTATAGCCTAACTCAGTATGCATCACATGACATCATAATAGTTACCATTCTTCAAACAAAGTTTTGAAATACAAAAATAATAACATCGGTTGGACCAAATTTCTAGTCACAAGAAGTACCTACGCGGCCCGACGCAACGTAAACAAATCATTTCACAACTTCGAAACCTTAACTAAATGGTATGGTATTGGTACCCATTTACGGACAATTTGGTACCGTTAATAAAGGGTGTAAAAAGACCCTTAACGAAGCCGAAAGGCGCTTATTCTCCCCGTCATTGCGATCATTTTTTTTGTTCTAGACCATACCTGGGAACTGGAAGCTTCCAGTTGCGGAGATATTGGGGGTCAAAGTTCCAACTTTTTCACAAGTTTTTTTTTAAATACATGATTTTAATGTAAGATTTTTACTTTAAACCCCTCCACGGCCCCCGTACTATTCAATCCATCCATCAGCACAATGTTTTGATTACATTACGTTGAGTCCTGCCGTTAAACGTGATTTTTCACCCCAAAAAAAAAAGTCGTTTCCCAGCAATAATGTTTGCGTAAAGTTACTTAGTTTGATGTACAGAATGCTTGGTTGACGGCTTCGTGAAGGGTCTGTTTACACCCAGTAAAATCACGGTTTGGTTCGTAAATACAATCACGTTTTATGGTTAATTCACAATGACTTAAGTACAAACTAGCAATTTAATAGTTTTATCGCGTTTCTATGAATTTATAGATTTTTCAGACAACATTACAACCTATTACTATTGATTTCATCATCTTTGATTTGATTTTGATTTGATCGACTCGGAACTCACATGTATCATTCGAAAGGCCGTAAAATCAGGAACAAAATCACACTAATATTATAAGCGTGAAAGTTTGTTTGTGGTTGTTTGTTACTCCTTCACGCTCAAACAAGTTAACGGATTTGGATGAAATTTGGTATCAAAATAGCTTATATTCTGGATTAACACATAGACTATTTTTGATCCCGGAAAATTGATTTGAAAAAAGTGTCCATATTTTCGAATGGGCAACTACAGTCAATTCAAAGTTATTATGCCTGTGGCTGGATTGTAGGTAGCTTATTTTTGACTATGCAAAAGTGCCTGTCACGGGTCTATTTGAAAAAAATGCTTTGAGTTTGAGTTTTGAATGCGGTGTTCCCGTGGGATGATCAAATAACTCAATTATGGTTTTCCCGAATTTTGACTAAAATCATCTTGTTGGCGACCGAAAGTACTAGGCTAGCATAAATTCAAGGTGTTGTTTATTCAAACGAGGTAGGTAGGTAGGCTTGGGTAGGTAGGAAGTTAGGTAGGGTAGAGTAGTAAAAAGTATAAGGAGGTAGCACAGCTTACTTTTACCAGCTTTTAGCATCAAATTATCAAGAACATGAAAAAAATGTTCCTCGTCAGTCTTTTTTCCAAGTTTCAGTACGTGTAGTGTGCAAACTTTTTCACATTTTACAATTTGAATAGTAGTTCCTGAGATTAGAGCGTTCAACCAAACAAGGGTCAATCTCCAAAACGGGCGTATTCGTGTGATCGCTCTGGTGCTTTTCAGATATTGATATTTAATGGTAATTACGTATCTCATTAAAAAGAATGATATTCAAATGGTATATTTTTACTAGTGGCCTTCAATTTACATAAACAGTTATGGAAATATTTAAGTTCAAAAAATTTCGCGACCAGAGCAATCATAATTGGTGCCAGAGTGATCATAAATGTTGAAATCAGTGAAACAAAAAAATAAACATTGATAAAATATTATTTATTTAGCCGTTTTCAGTCATATTCAGTGTACGTGTACAAGATTATATGTAAGAGAAATGTATTATTGACTTTACAAGCCATTGTGCGTACAGATCTGGATTATTTTTTATCTTGGCTATTCTACGACGCTCAGCCTATTTCTTCCTAAGACGTTTTTCTTATTTATTTATTAATTTAAACTTCATTTACAAAAGTGGTACATAGGTGGACTTAATGCCACAAACCATTCTCTACCAGACAACCTTTGGGTCAAATAGGACGGCATTGTTATAGAGTACAAAAAAATAAATAAGAAAATACCAATTTGTAAACATAAATTGATATAATATATAAATAGGTACATAATACCTATAGACAAATAAAATGAAATAAACTAATATATATTATAATACATACAAATAGTCCAAAAATACGAGAAACCTTATAATAATTACTATGACTAGCTAGTGAGCAATTTAGTCTGAATTCACATAGTACTTCCGAACTGTTCTTTTGAAAGCCATTTTGCTTTCAGCTTTTTTAATGCCAAGGACTAGCGCGCTCCAAAGCTTTATAGTTGAGACAGCGCGAGCGTAAGAATTGGACATAAAACCAGTACGATGTGAGGGAATTTCAAGGAGTATGTTTTTAGAAGCTCGAAGGTTACGATTGTGTGAACTGCCCAACACTTTGAAATATTCTTTTAGGTAATCGGGAGCACAAGGATCCGTCAAAATAGTGAGAGAGAGATCTGAGGGACCTCCTGAGTCGGATAGGCAGCCACTTAAGCTGAGAACGATATGAAGAGATGTGATCGTACTTACGAAGGCCAAAAACAAAGCGGATACAATTATTGAGAAGACGATCCAATTTGTTAAAAAGTTCTTGGGATAGATCAGAGTAACAAACATCAGCATAGTCGATAATGGGAAGCACAAGTGACTGGACCAAAGTTAATTTAGTGCTAGATGGGAGAAAATGTTTGAATCTATAGAGAGACCGCAGCGAGTAAGTGACTTTCTGGCTAACCTGAGCCACCTGCTTATTCCAACTAAGTGTCTCGTCAATGTGCAGGCCCAAGTCTTTTACGTGTGGTGAGAGAGAGATCACAGAGTTGTCGAACATAAGCGTGATTAGCTGGCCAGTATCCAGATATCAGGTTTCCAGGTTTTTCCAGGTTTTTTCTTCAATAGATAATTTATTTCGAGGCATGATTTCAATCTGCAACAATAGTTGCGATTACATTTTAGAGAAGGGGTTACAGTTGTGGTAGCTAAATGCAAGGTATCATCAAGTTAAAATACTCAAAATCTGTTTATGGGTTTAGGTTATCCGAAGAAACCCAGGAAAGGTTATAAATTAAAGGTTATATGCATAGTTCATCGTTTGTCATTATTACAGTCCGGTACTACTACTTAAAATAGATTTATAACGTACAATTAATGCAAAATATCATCGCTCTGGTCTTTTTGGACAGAGCAATCAGAGCCATAGCGATCAGAAAAAGTCACATAATCATAAATATAGCCGAATTTAAAAGCAGTATAAAGTTGTGATTACGTCTCATAAAAAACATCATAACGATCACTTAATTCACATAACAAACACATTCGCAAGCTTACTATTGAATTTAAATAACGTGCCATAGCAATCATAAAATTTGAGAACCAAATCCAGAGCAATCATAAACTTACCTTCGTAATGTTGGAACGCGGGAACGTGGCACACAGATATCCTCCTCCGCGGTTAGACCACTACCGACGCTGCCCCGCGGGAGGGGAATAGAGTGTCTATAATGCGTAACTATAGATGAGGGCGATGTTTTACCTCAGCGCAGAGCGATGAGATAAAATGCCCGGTCACGATTTTAAATTAAAATTGCGGCAAAAGTATTGTTAATATAACAAAAAAAAAAAATATTACTATGAAGATTAACTATTTCTTATATAATCTAAATAAGTTGTTTCATAAGATCCTTCTCATTAAAAAGTTAAAGAATATTTTTGTCATTCAATCGGGAGTTGGGTCAACCCAGAGCGATCAGGATTTTAGGGCTTACGATTTTTTTTTAAATATTTATAATAAACTTATCTATACTAATATTATAAAGCTGCAGTGTTTGTTTGTTTGTTTGTTTGTTTGTTTGTTTGTTTGAACGCGCTAATCTCTGGAACTACTGGTCCGATTTGAATGATTCTTTCAGTGTTGGGTAGTCCATTTATCGAGGAAGGCTATAGGCTATATATCATCACGCTACGACCAATAGGAGCGTAGCAGCAATGAAAAATGTTGCAAAAACGGGGAAAATTGTATTTTTAATAACTTGACGCGGACGAAGGTCGCGGGGAACAGCTAGTTCATAATATTAGCCTTGTACCACGTAGATTAGACACCGAACTGTCTATAAAAAATATTTTGAAAACGTTTTTCGATTTTAAAACGGGTTTATCCCGTCCGACACCAAAAAAAATGCCTCTGGAGATCGACCCACAAACTCTTCAGCTTTATAGTATTAGTATTTTATTATCATATTTAGTTTTTTAGTTTTCTTATTGTTTTTAGTAAATCCATTAAAAGTTCAAACGTTATTTCATTTTAATGTCAAGTCAAATATGATCTAGAGTCAAATTTATTATCTCCTCTCAAAAAAAACATAATCTACAAAATGCTATTTATACAAACAACTTAAAAGGTACAAATGAAATATATTATACAATCAATATACTTATAAAAACACGAAATGTAACCTAAATATCATAGCTCCTGAATTCATCGCGTCCTTTTCAGGTTTTCTATACATTTTTAGAAACTCATCCGACAACACAAGGCGGTCAGTGACGTCCACAGACTACTTATAATATGGGGTCGTCGACGAACACTCAGAGAAGACATGCTGTAAAGATTTGAACTTTTTGTGATTGAAGTACTCACAATAATGATAAAAGATGATAATTAATACACGACAGTGACCAAGGCGCATACGACAAATACCTAAATGAATAAAATCTTCAATTTATAAAATTTTTATTCCTGCAAAACCAAGGTGTGGAGTTTATTTGTTTATCTAAAGTGGCATAACTACCAACTATACCAAGTGCCTTTGTTTTCAATCTGTGTGGACTGGCATGAATGTCTCCCCCACATTTGACACGTACGCTGTCTAATAAGACTAACTGCGTCTGTATGCGGGAACACTCATATCATCGTCATTTGGAATCAATCATCTAGATCAACAATTTTTTTGGCCAGATAATCTGCTTTTCATTTCCTGCAAGGCCTATGTGTGATGGCACCCAAACAAAGCTAACTTGAATATTGGAATGAGACAGTTCGATCCATAGCTTTTTTTTTTATTAAATAGATTATGAAGTTAAGTGTTAGCATGTAAAAAATGCTATTGCTAGCACGTATATTCTGCCCGATTTAGGCTTATTTTAACCTGTTTCAGGCTATCAATTTAGATACAATTCAATTAGGACAGTAAATAGTTATAAAATTAAATAAACAATAATGAGTATAATCAAATTGGTCCAAAAGAAAAACACTAAAACTAGCTTAAGTAAATATTTACAAATAGATACGAGGGTATAACGTAATCTTGTTAGCGTGTCGATGGCAATCAGTACCGGGGTCGGTTTAAGGCAACCAGTGATGATCTGGCATGTTTCATTCAGAGCTGTATCCACTAACTTTGCATGGGCTGAACGGCTCCACACGGGGCACGCAAATTCACCAGCTGAAAAAGATAGAGTCAGCGAGACAAGTGCAAGACATGCGGCGAAGCACCCCACTTAAAAAAGACTAGCGCCGTAAAAGACTTTTACGAGTGTGCACCTTCTGCTTGATGCTATGGCAGTTTTCGCTGAAAGTGAATGAATGATCAGTCCAGAGGAACCCCAAGATACTTTGGAAAGTTACTGTACGTAATCAAACCACAACTTCTAGAAGTTTTTCTGTGACAATGACTACGAACTAAAGATTTTTAATGAAACTTTGAATTTAATCCCAATTTCTTTGTACTCAAATCTTTTTCCATGACCTGCTTATATGTATATTCTTGACAGTTCTAGGTTACTATTATATACAACTCGATGTAAAGAGCGCCAGGATGGACAAAGTTAGAGTTTCAATGTTAAAGAGCACCTGATTAGTAGCCTGTTATCAAATAAATTAATGCTACGTTAAAAGCTTTTTATGTTGCCAAGTAAATGGCCGCCTGTACCTTCATGACAGCAACCTCGCTAGCAGACCATGGTTGGGTTGCTCACACTAAATGTTCAGCTTTCACAGTTATTCGGCTTTGTATCACTGACTAAATGTCGGGTCAGTTGGGTCGCTGCTGTCAGAGGCAGGTAAGTTGACGTGGGTGAATAGCTAAGTTAAGTTTGTTTCGTCACACAGTGAGCTGGATTGGTGGAATTCGGACTGGACACCAGTCACAGTGAAGAGTCGGCGGCGGTTGACTACGGTGGAAGTACTTTAACTTAAATAAAAATACTATATTCCACTGTCAAAGTACTGAAGCCTACTCAGCCTACTGACTAGAGTCGGATCATTATCTGAACTGCTTCGGCTGACCTCTAAATCAGAAGTGTCGCGGCCGAGCTCTAAATCTATTGACGATAGAGGTCGCCAGCTGGCGGTCACGGGGCTTCGCCCCCAGGCCGCGGAGGCCATACCTTGGCCCTTTGGCGATACCTTTGATAACTTGGCCAACTTGTAATATTAACCGAATTATAATATTAATATTTACAATTAAGAGATTCTAATATTTGTATGCCGTTCTAAGGAGAAACATGTAAGTTCACAACCCTATTTATAAGTCCTTAATGTACGATGTTTTTACACAAATAAATTCTATTCTTAATACTGACCCGTCATTGTGTTGCCTTTTTAGGCTCGGCCTGATGGCGCGCGTACTATAACGCGCGCATGGGTGAGTGGTAGCTATTGAGTTTGCAGTAGGCGCGCCACAGCGCTGTCAACACAGCGCTGATTTCTTCACGACACCTCGATGGCCTGTCCCCGCCAGGTGAGACCCCCCAGTCACCCGGGGGAGGCCCGGCAGGAGATGTCCAGCGACAGAGGTGCCGACTCCGACGCACCAACGGAGCCATACATCCTTATGTATAGCTCCCGTCCGCCCCGCTTCCAGAGCTAGCCAGTCACGGTCCGCACTAAGAATCCATTATATGCGTGTGGGCGGTATTTTATTGTGTAATACCGTCCAGCGCTGCGCGGGTCGCGTCCCGCCGCGCCCCACGTGTGAGTCCGGCGTCAATCCGGTGGGGTGGGGTCATCGTCTGCTACCAGGTCGCGAAGAAGGCGTCTCGCGTCAGGGGGCAATGTGCTTGTCGTTGGCCAAGCAGATGCGTCGGCACGCGCGAACATTCCCGTCGCGAGGCGTCGGATGAAGGCGTCCAGGCTCTAAATCCCGAGGTCCCGCTGGATGACGTCGTCCCTCACGTAGCGACGGGCGGCGACAACAGTCCGCAACTCAAGGTTTTGCTGCGTGCAGAGAAGCTTCTTGTGTCCCTCGCACGCGATGACGAACCATGCATGGGCGGCGTACGTCAGTATGGAGCGTGTATATGTTTTTTTTACGCCTAACTTGACGCGCACCGGTAGCCAGACGAAAGCACTGGACGGAGCTGCTTGCGGGAAACCCTAGCCCGTGCCACGACCTGGCGGATATGATGACCCATGCTGAGCCGACGGTCGATGGCGACACACAGGTATTTCACCCGGAACGACCACTCGACGTCGGCACCTTGTAGTGTCGCGGGTGGTGGAAGGGGCGCGACCGGTGACCATCGCCTGCGACTTACCCACGTGAACCGACAGCCAGTCAGGGAGTAGGTCTAGCGCGCGCTGCATTTTGACCGCCGCGTACTTCGCGTCGAGCGAGGTAGTGATGTACGCGGCGTATCAGCGTACAGCGCGAGCATCGCCTCTGGCGTCTGGGGATGTCATCGGTGTAACGTGAGTAACACGCCGGCGATACGCAGCTGCCCTGCGGAACGCCGGCTAACACCGGGTGCACTAGAGAGCGATCCCTCGGCCACCACGCTGAAGCTCCTATCTGTAAGGAAAGACTGGACCACGTTTACTACGCGGCGAGGCGCGTCGAACGTGGCCAACTTGTAAACAAGGCCATCGTGCCACACCCGGTCGAAGGCCTTCTCCATGTCGAGGAATACTGCAACCGAGTACTCATTTTTATTCATGGCTTGCGCCAAGTGGTACAGTACCCTCGACAGCTGAAGCGTCGTGCTGTGTTACGATTAAAACCCAAACTGTTTAGCACCGTCAGTCGGGTCGTCCCCGATAGGCGTCAGTTTCGCCTTACTATACTATTTCCCACATTTGGGTCTTAGCAACAGTACTCGCTACGCTATTGTTTATTTGAAACTCTAAAAGACACATCTGTGCGAGTAACAATGGCCGCACCAACTGTTACTACAAACTACTACAAAGTATACACATTGTTATCAATGGGCGCAGACAATACCATTCTTTATACTATTACTAACAACACATTTAAAGAGATAATAAAACACTGACTTTTACGACTACTCTCGGCAATAAACAAATACAAAAATTCCCAAACGCCAAAG
Organism: Noctua pronuba; assembly: GCA_905220335.1. Taxonomy (NCBI): domain Eukaryota; kingdom Metazoa; phylum Arthropoda; class Insecta; order Lepidoptera; family Noctuidae; genus Noctua; species Noctua pronuba. The sequence continues at coordinate 167,289 of LR999920.1, forward strand.
AGTTTCTAACATCTGGCTAACTTTCTAAAATGGTTATTATTTAAATGGAACACCATTCTTTTCATGTAGATAAAAATAACACGTGCCTAAAACATACTACTGTGTAGGTAAACTAACAATCATCACTATGCATTGTCCTTGTCCCGCACAGTTTGAAAAATTGAATCAAGATTCATATATTATTGACATTTTATTCATGTATTCCATTCTTACCAAATCATTTATTGTATAGTTTTCACAACTGCATCCAAAACCTATTTTGATGACACATCTGAACTGTTACACAGTGTGCCTAACAATAAAACGTCGTTTCGAATTATTTACATGCATTAAATAATAGAATTTATTTGACAATTATTTAATTTATTTAGGAGTAAAAATCAGTTGTTGCAGTTAATGCAGAATCCAAGTATAATCTAAATTAGTTGTTAAATATTATGTTGTGTTACCGACTCAGAAATCTTGCTCGGGATAATAATAATCGAGTGCAAGAAGACAAAAAGGTGGAACACAGCATGTAGTGCTCGCATTTTCATGGGACTTTTTAGAAGTTAAAAAATATTCGCCGGTAGCGACTTTCTTTTTAATTTCCTTTTGAATATTTTTTTGAAATTTATGAATAATTTGAAATTCGAAGAATTTACATAATTATATTGTGGCGTATTAATTAGTGTGAAGTATGTGCCTCCAAAAATAAACGCTAATTTGGTGTTACGTTGTTCATTGTTTTCGATTTAATGCATCTTTCAAGTGTTTTTTTTAGAAAATGAACGAATAACTGATATTTTTTTACGGGTTCGCGCATAAAATGTTTTCATGGTTGAAGTGACTAAAAATAATGGGAAATACCATGAAATCGTCATCATCAGTTTTCTCACAATGTTTCTATGACGGTCAACGTAAATAATATCCTGAAAATATCTTTATTATATTAGATGTGCATTGAGAACAAAAACTAAAAGAAATATTCAAAGGTACTCAGTAAATGTTGATTATTGCTGACGAAGGTGCCGCTGGTAAATTTACAAAAATCATCGTAGTTATGCCGTAACCATTTCTCACAATTTCTACCCAGGATATGTGTCAAGCTTTGGTCTCTGCGCCCCATTTAATACCAATACCGATACTGCTCCCAATGGTTAGCGATATCTCATTTTTGTCATGCCTAAGTTTTCAGTAATAACTAATATTTAACAAGTGCCCTCAAATATTTAAGTAGTTATTATGCCTCATTAGATAGCTAGTAAAATGAGGATGTTTGACAATAATTTGTACGTTGAGATTCATTGAAAGATTTTCTCATTCAAAAAAACGATCTAATATTATTCAACAACTTAGTGCCTACCGTATCCTACGAATAAATGTCTTTGTAAGTACTGTAAAGACGTCTGCGGTGATTTAAGAAGAATATCAGGCATGTTATAAAGAAAAAGGAAATAAACAACAGTTTAGTTTAGTGTATTTATTAATAATTATCAGAAATTACAAGTCAGGTTTTGAAAAAAAAAGCAAAAACACAAATCATAATACATAAAAAAGTAAAAACAAATCATAATGCATAAAAAAGTAAAAACCCAAATCATAATCCATTAAAAAGAGCATCAAACAAATTATTATAACATTTAAAAAAAAGGTTCAAATTAGAATAAGTAATGTTTAGACAGCTACGGCGTGCGTCAAAAGTGTGACATGTAACAATGTAATTGTTTCCAATGATCGTCTGAATTGAATCGCCTAAACGCCATTTGTTTATTATACTTAAACACTCACAAAACATACAACGACACACAGTACACTCTTGATATCTCTTGATGCACATGAAGAGCTTTTCAACAGTGTCTTCGAATACCTCTTGTTAAAGCACTTTCACTCAAAATACGCTGACTTACATCACACTTATAAGGTTTTTACCGGTGTGTATTCGAATGTCGTGTTAAAACAAACCTATCTCTAAAACTGCGCTGACATACATTACACTTAAAAGGTTTTTCACCGGTGTGTATTCGATTATGATCTGTTAAAGTACCCTTTGCACGAAAACTACGCTGACATACATCACACTTATAAGGCTTTTCACCGGTGTGTGTTCGAATATGTTGTGTTAAATAAAACCTATCTCTAAAACTGCGCTGACATACATTACACTTAAAAGGTTTTTCACCGGTGTGTATTCGATTATGATCTGTTAAAGTACCCTTTGCACGAAAACTACGCTGACATACATCACACTTATAAGGCTTTTCACCGGTGTGTGTTCGAATATGTTGTGTTAAATAAAACCTATCTCTAAAACTACGCTGACATACATCACACTTATAAGGCTTTTCACCGGTGTGTATGCGAATATGCCTTGTTAAATGACCGTTTTTACTAAAACTACGCTGACATACATCACATTTATAAGGCTTTTCACCGGTGTGTATTCGAATATGATCTGTTAAATGACCGTTTTCAGCAAAACTACGCTGACACACTTCACACTTATAAGGCTTTACACCGGTGTGAATTCGAATATGCCTTGTTAAATGACCCTTTCCACTAAAACTACGCTGACAGACATCACACTTATAAGGCTTTTCACCGGTGTGAATTCGAATATGCTCTGTTAACATACTCTTTAAACTAAAACTACGCTGACATACATCACACTTATAGGGCTTTTCACCGGTGTGTGTGAGAATATGATAAGATAAAGAAGCCCTAGAACTAAAACTTCGCTGACATACATCACACTTATGAGGCTTTTCACCAGTGTGTATTCGAATATGAACTGTTAAAGTACTCTTTAAACTAAAACTACGCTGACATACATCACACTTATAAGGCTTTTCACCAGTGTGTATTTGAATATGCCTTGCTAAATAACCCTTTTTAACAAAATTACGCTGGCATACATCACATTCATAACGTTTTTTACTAATTCGTGTTTGAGTAAGCTGCTTCAGTTCCTTTACTTCATTCAAACTACGCTGACCACATTCGTCAGGCTTTGCGAAACAAGTGCCAGGTTTGGACGTACTATTTGGAGTTGTCCAGAAAACTGTCGAGCTTGATGGTTCATTTTTCTGTAGCTCCGCTGTAATTGTATCTTCTAGTTTTGTTCTTCTTGTGACGCGCGCACCTGTGATTATAAATCTGGTAAGTTTAAGATTGACTTGCACACGAATCGAAATAACAGCGGTTTCAATTATTCACTCTAGAAACAAAAGGAGCGCAGAGCAGGAGAATTGCAGTTAACGGGGCATAGTGGACGTTGGCGAGAAGGCTGCCAGGATGAAATGGGATTGGTCGGGTCACGTCGGCCGAGTGCACGATGACCGCGGGGCAAAGTCTCCACACAATGGGTGCCAAGAGATGGACAGCAACGCCGAGGCCGGCCCAGAAAGCGGTGGCGAGACGACCTAGATGCGAACCGTGAGGGCTGGTTCGAAGTGGCGCGAGTAAGGAGTTCGTGGAAGGAATTGGGGGAGGCCTTTGCCCAGCAGTGGGACATTATAGACTAAATAAAAATATACTCAAACTTAAATGAACAAAAAACAAACAGACAAACATCTCAAAACCTAAATAAACGGCGTTATGGGCGTGCCGGCTTACATGTGCAATGCTGGAGTACGTACAAACAGTTTAACTAGATGTCACAAATGATAAACTAGGACCATTATGGTAAAGGTAGTTTTGCTGGCCATGCTATCAGTATTATTATCAGAAATGATCAGTTTGTTGATTCAACTAGATGGCGCTAGTGGCGCACAGTTAACATCGATTCCGTATTTGAAAAATGTAATTAAATAGTAATTGTGCATTAATTAATAGATTATTTGTATAATTGTGTCCAGAAAGTGACTAGTGACGCTAAATAGCGTTATCTTCGAAAACCTCAAGTGTAATGTGACAAAATAAACAACATACGTGCAGTGTTTACAAAACAAATAAATCAGTGACACAGGCTTAAGAAAAGGACTGAAACCGACTTCACGACGTAATACCACCAAAGACTACAGGTACAATAACTTAGTTCTGTTAATAAACTCATTAATCACAGAAAGTGCGAATAAAAATCGTTAATTTTCAACACTTTGAATTTGTAGTCTCATAAGACTCATCCGAGCTGAGTAAAGTGACATCTAGTATCAATACAAGTAATACGGTGCCATAGACATGTAGTGATAAATATCAGTACTTCATACACAACAGTATGGACGAAATCAATAATGTCACTGTCGGACGCGCACGAGCGCACTCAAACTCCGACAACTTGGATGAAACTTTTGTCAATCACACACTAGATGGCACTGTATGTAGTATGCCAGACATATCAGATGATGATGGCATTGATTTAATTACCCAGTTAAAGAAAAACATTGATGACCTCACCATTAAACTAAGTAGCGCAAATGGAGAAATTGACTAATTAAGCCTAGAAATTGGAAAGCTTAAAAAGGAGAATGAAAATTTAATTCGCAAAAACTCACTGTACAAACAAATAGTTGCTAGTCCATTAAAATCTCCTACCATCACACCAAAAAAACAAGGGATTAAATGCTCAAAACAAACAATATGTATAGACAAACAAACACAGACCGATTCTGATATTGTAGCCAAACAAAAGGTCTCAATAAAATCAGCAACACCTACACAAGAACCAAGATCTGAGCAAAATACTACGACAACTAGTAAGATATGTATCCTTAGCAATAATAAGGAAAACAAAATACTTTCGATCTCAAATACCACACTGCAACTCAAGTCAGAGATATGTCACTACTTAATGCCATACTGTACGATGGACCAAATGATGCTCAATATAGAAAACAAAGTGAAGTCATTTACTATGAACGACTTCTGTATTATTTATTTATTAAACTTTATGCACATAATGTACAAAGGCGGACTTAATGCCTTGGGCATTTTCTACCAGTCTACCTTAGGGTGATGCAGAGACAAAACAGTAGGTGCAATAGTACAGATTATTTCCGAAAAAAGGAAAAAAAAATATAATAATAAATACATATAAGGTTTTATATGTGCAATAATGGACGAAGTTATGATGACGAAAAACTACCGGAAATACATTGTGAAGGATGGCACGGTTGACATATGTCGGGCATGCCACCGTCCGGGAGAATCGATCCGACACATTATTTCTGGGTGTTCTCGTCTGGCTAACGGAGAGTACTTGCATAGACACAACCTCGTAGCCAGGATTATCCACCAGCAACTTGCTTTGAAGTACAACCTTGTGGAATCAGAAGTGCCATACTATAAGTATGCGCCCGACCCAGTTCTCGATGATGGTAATATCACGTTGTACTGGGATCGATCTATCATCACTGACAGGACTATTGTTGCCAATAAACCTGACATTGTGGTGATAGATCGATTGGAACGTCGCGCAATGATTGTTGATATAACGGTCCCTCATGACGAGAACCTCGTGAAAGCAGAGAAAGATAAACAATTCAAATATCTAGATCTGGCTCGCGAGGTTGTCGACATGTGGGACGTGAGTACGGCAGTCATTGTGCCGATAGTCGTGTCCGCCAATGGCTTAATTGCCAAGAGCCTCGACCAACACCTGAGGAGGCTCGCGCTTGGCAGCTGGATCAAGGGCTTGATTCAGAAAGCGGTACTCCTAGACACGGCGCGTATTGTTAGGAGGTTCCTCTCTCAAGAGCCCTGACCACCGGCGGCTCGGACCCTGTTCCCAGTGCTGGTGGCTTACTATTTTTTATATTTTTAAATGTTTTTTATATTATTTTATATTAGAATATTTAAAAATGTAAATAATATGTATATAAATGAATAAACGAAAATACATATACAATGTCGCCCATGCGCATGTGACCGCCCGTAATTTTCTGAATATTCATGAAAAAATGTCGAAAATAAACTTTAAAAGGGGGGGTCTATCTACAACATTTTTCATGTTATTCAATTTTTAATTTTTTAAGTATAGTTTGTAGATTTGCTTTCTATTTTTTGACACATCTCCGAAGTTTATGGGTCGATTTGGATTCTGTTTATTATTTCTAAAAGCTTATGAGTTATTTTAACAGGTTAATTAACATTTTTATTAAAAATTATCGACGACGGAAAAAAAAACGGAATCGAAGTCATTTTTTTGGTGAAAAATTGTGTATTTATTTTAAAAAAACTAGTGTAACTCCATAAATTATCCCGATAGGATGACTTTTTTAATCATTATTTGTAATCTACTACATAACAGCTACAAATTCACAGAACATTGTTGATACCTATCTCTAAAGAAAAAACAAGGGCGGGTATAACAAATCATCGCAATCTTCATGTGTGGGCCACTGAAAATCCACACGTCATTAGGGAAACAACTTTCCAGACTCAATTGTCCATAAATGTATGGGCTGGAATGATTGACGGTGAACTTATTGGCCCTTTCGTGTTACCAAACTAGACTAGATCAACACGCGTTTTTAGATTTTATAGTCAATACGTTGCCGTTGCTTTTGGAGGAAGTACCGCTGAAAACAAGAAGGCGGATGTATCTGCAATTAGATGGAGCTCCAGCACACTTCGCACGACTAGTTCGTGATTATTTAAATCAAAATTATCCGTGGCGGATTGGCACAGGAGGTGCCATTGCTTGGCGCTCTTGGCGGCGCCGCGATCTCCCGACCTTACTCCCTTAGATTTTTATCTTTGGGGCTACATGAAACAAAAAGTGTATGCCGTGCCCTTCGAAAGCCGCGAGCAATTAACGGCTAGGATTTTTGCTGCTGCTGCGGAAATAAAATAAAACCGTGAAGAATTACGTCGTACAATCAAAAGTGTTGCCATGAGGGCTTTGGTTTGTTTACAGGAGGGTGGAGGCCATTTCGAAAATCTAATTAATTAAAATTCCTGTATTTTTTATTTTTTTAGTAAAAATCTGGCTATTGCTTGTTTGTTTTTAATTTAATTATCATCCTCATTATTAGTTTAACCTTTTAGTACTCACTGCTAAGAGCAACATTCAATTGACTTTCACATTATCTTTTCCTAAATTTGACTCATCAGAGTTTTAGAGTTTTACCTTGGATTTAGTTACAGTTAGGTATCAACAATGTTCTATCAATTTGTAGCTGTTATGTAGTAGATTACAAATAACGATTAAAAAAGTCATCCTATCGGGATAATTTATGGAGTTACACTAGTTTTTTAAAAATAAATACACAATTTTTCACCGAAAAAATTACTTCGATTCCGTTTTTTCTTTCGTCGTCGATAATTTTTAGTAAAAATGTTGATTAACCTGTTAAAATAACTCATAAGCTTTTAGAAATAATAAACGGAATCCAAATCGACCCATAAACTTCGGAGATGTGTCAAAAAATAGAAAGCAAATCTACAAACTATACTTAAAAAATTAAAAATTGAATAACATGAAAAATGTTGTAGATAGACCCCCCCTTTTAAAGTTTATTTTCGACATTTCTTCATGAATATTCAGAAAATTACGGGCGGTCACATGCGCGTGGGCGACATTGTATAAGGTCTAACTTTTTAAACACGAAATATTTCAAGAGTAACTTCTATAGGTCGTAAAGTCACCATAGCAACGAAAAATTTTTTTTTATCTAAGTGTCTTTTTATAAAAAATAAATTAATTAAAATTACTTGACCCACAAAATAAACACTGGCTAAAGGTTTAAAAAGTAATAAAAAGGTTAAAAAAGTAAAAGGAAAGTAAAGGTTAAGTAAGTAAGTTTAAAGTTTGTAAAGGTTTTATGCAAAATGTCGCAAGAATATTTAGAACTATAATAATTTCGTAAAAATAAAAACATTCAGAAAAAATTTTTTTCGTTGCTATGGCGACTTTACGACTTGTAGAAGTTACTCTTGAAATATTTCGTGTTTAAAAAGTTAGACCCTATATACATACATACAAACAAAATATACAAAGTAAAGAGATATAAAAATGCATAGATGAAGAAAATCAACAAAATTAATTGTGAGACGAGTCTGCCAACTTCTTACGTAAGTGTTCGCGAGCTTTTACCTTGAATGTGAACCGACTGGTAGCCGTCCTGATATTCTGAGGAAGCGCATTCCAAAGGAAAACCGCCTGGACAAGAAAAGAGGATTTTAGAAAACCAGAGCGGTGAGAAGGACATCGTAGAAGACGATTATTGGAGGAACGAAGATTCTTGCTGTGCGCAGAGCATAAATATTGAAAGTGAGAAGTCAGATAGGAAGGAGAACTGGGTTTGTCTAAAAGAGAAAACAAAGACGTCAAAGGCCTTAGCGCTCTGCGTTGTCAGATGGGTAACCATTTTAAGATCGATCGATGTGCCGACACATGATCATACTTACGGAGATTAAATACGAATCGAATGCAGTTATTAAGAAGTCGGTCAAGTTTATTGAGGAGGTCTGCATTCAGGTCATAGTAACACACATCACCATAGTCAAGGATGGGGAAGATAAGGGACTGAACCAGCATTGCCTTTACGTGTGATGGGAGAATATTTTTCAATCTATAAAGCGACCGCAACGTTCCGGTGACTTTTTTGCTCACACTCGCGACCTGCTTACGCCAGTCCAGGCAAGTGTCAACGTACAAACCCAGATCCTTGACCTCGGAGCCAAACGGAATGAGTGTGCCATCAAAGGTAACCGGCGGTACCGCTAAACCATTCAGCCTTCGCAAGCTATGGGTGCTCCCAACAATAATCGCCTGACACTTGGCAGGGTTAACCGCTACCCCGAAGCGATCAGACCAACTTTTCACCACTGCTAAATTCCGGTTTAGCTCCTCAATCGCATCGGATACGTTGTCAACACCTGCCCGACTGTAGAGCTGTAAGTCATCAGCGTAAAGATGATACGCACACTGAAGTTCGGTAGTTATAAGATCTATAAAAATAGAGAACAGAAGTGGAGATAAAATACCGCCTTGAGGTACGCCAGCATCAAGATCGCACCAGCTGGAAGAAGAATCTCCCACAAGAACTGACTGCTGACGCCCCTGAAGATAGGAAGAAAACCAAACCAAATCCCCAGGAGAGACCATAAGATAGGAGAGGATGGATAAAAGAACTTCGTGACTGACGGTATTGAAAGCATTGGAAAAATCTATTAAAACTAAAACGGAAACTTTAGTGTCTTCCATTCCCCGCCTTATATCGTCAGTCACTTTAAGGAGAGCTGAAACAGTACTGTGGCCGGGCCTGAACCCGGATTGGAATGGACTAATGAGGGAGTTTTGGTGTATGAAGTGGGAAAATTGTTTATGGACACAGGCCTCGAGTACTTTAGATAAAAAGGGAAGGATGGAAATTGGGCGAAAGTGACTAGTAGTATTATATTGATAGGAGAAGAAGACATCAACTCAAATAACTACCCTAATTTGATATTTAGTATACGAGCATCTATAAATAAAATTCAACATACAAATATTATTATTTGCGCACCGACATATAAATGTGGCAGCTATACGAACATATTTAATGGAAAGATTGAATATTTCAATAGTCTTCTGTGCCATGATATATTCACCCACGAACTCGCTTATTTTCTCGACTCAAACATGTACCTGACCTACGACTCTAAAATGTTCTATAGACGTAGCGGAAAGCTTAATAACACTGGCATGCGAACAATTTTTCAAGATCTAAATGACATTTTACTCGATATCAGACGTTTTTACGCAGACTCAATAGAATCAAACAATATGACACAAGTGAATGAATATGACCAGATCCGACAATCTGTTGACCAAGAAGGAACCATCATGGCAGGAAACCAGGAGAAACTAACAGATTTTTTTTGTGACCAATAATGTTTGTGTTATGCACCAGAATATTGCCGGGTTATTAAACAAATCCGACAATGTCACAATATGCTTAGATGAGCTGTCATCAGAAAAGGGTTTAAGTGTAGATATATTGTGTGTAACTGAACACTTCATTATGTCAGGATACGAGTCTTACTTAACTATACCAAATTATCAACTAGCGGCTTCGTACTGCAGAAAAGAAAGCAAGAGAGGTGGAGCTTGCATCTTGGTGAAGAACGGACACCACTTTATCGAATTAAAGAAGTTATCCAACATATCAGACCCTGGAGTATTTGAATGTTGTGCGATAGAGTTACCTAATTATAACATTGTCCTGGCATGTGTGTATAGGGTTCCCAAGTTAACAAACTTCAACGAATGTATGGACAAATTACAATTCCTCCTGCAACAGTTAACTAAGAAACGCCATCATAATATTGTCATTGCAGGGGATTTCAATATCGACATTTTAAAAAAGAACGCTCAAACCATTGAATTGGAATGCCTATTACTGAATTACAATTTAAAATTAGCCTTGAAACAACCTACACGCCTGAACAGTAAAAGCTGTATTGATAATATTGCTCATAACTTTCGCAAAGTATGTAAGGCTGAAGTCTAGCAAGTTCTAGAACTTGCTCTATTGGACCATACGGCACAACTAATGACATTTCCAGTGCAAAAAAAATGTAAGATTAATTATTGGAAGGTTACAAGACGCGACTACTGCAATGAAAATATGACTAAATTTAAAAATTGCTTGGATAAATTATCATTTTCTGACATTTACAAAACCAATGATACTAATGTAACGTACTAATCCTTTTTTGACATATTTTCGTTATTCTATAAATTGTGCTTTCCCGAAAATAATGTTAGAATTAGCACGATGAGAAAACCAAAATGGGTTTCACGTGGTGTAAAACTATGTAGTAAAAACAAAAGACAACTTTTATGGAAATATAGACTTAAACCAAATGAGATCAATAAAATAAAACTAACTTGTTATTCAAAAGTATTTAAAAAAATTGTAAAACTCACTCAAAAGGCACAGAATACCCATGCAATAAATACGTCAGATAACAAATCAAAAGCTACTTGGAAAATTATAAATAACTCTAAATTTAACGTTCCGAAAGACTGTATTGACAAAATTTGTGTTAAAAATGACGTCATCACTGACCCAAAAGCTATTGCAGATGCTTTTAATAATTACTTCGTTGACAAAATTATATATCCCTATAGCAGGATCTGGGAATAATGCTGCATCGCTTATACAAAAAAGGAAAGATTCGTTTTTTCTCGCCCCATGTCTGCCAATTGAAGTGTTTCAAATTATAAAACAATTGAAAAATACAAATAGTGTAGGACATGATGGCTTATCAACAAAAGTTTTAAAATCTGTAGCGGGAGAAATATCACCGCATCTAAGCCATATAATTAATCTGTGCATCGAGACAGGTGTTTTTCCCGATGCACTAAAAATATCTACCATTAAGCCACTATTTAAAAAGGAAAATAAAGAGCTAATGCAATACTATAGGCCAGTTTCCCTTATTAGTATAATTTCTAAAATATTTGAAAAGTATTTATATAAACAGTTGTATACTTACCTCGAAAAAGAAAATATACTCGCTAATGAACAGAAAGGGTTCAGAAATGGTAGAACAATAAACTTGGCAATCTACGATTTTTTACATAATGTCATGCAAAAAGTAGATTCGAATATACCTGTATGTACGATATTCTGTGACATGACACAGGCTTTCGACCATGTCCGGCACGACATACTTATTGAGAAATTAGCAGCGTATGGCATTAGAGGTAACGTCTCAAACCTTATTAGATCTTATTTAAGCAACAGAAAACAATTTACAGAAATTTCAGCAATAAATAAAAGCAGTAAACAGGAAATTATGTATAAATCAAGGGAACGTGTAGTTAAATTTGGTGTACCGCAAGGAACTGTCGTAGGCCCGTTATTTTTTATACTCTATATTAATGACCTACCCAAAAGTATCGACCACCCAATGACACTTTTTGCCGACGACAGTACGATAACAATCTCTTGCAAAAATAGGGACACATATGAAGCTGACATAAACAATTCTATAGAATCAATGGTAAAATGGTTAGAAAACAATAATCTTAAGATAAACCTTGGGAAAACTAATATTCTGCATTTTGCCCAAAGGTCATCCATACCAAATGTAAATGTCCATTATTGTAACAACAGCATAGAAAAAGTGAACATAACAAAATTTCTTGGAGTAACTATTGATAGCAAATTAAATTGGAAAGCTCATAGCAAAACAATTAGTAATTCCACATATGCACTGTATAAATTAGCCTCCATCTTAAATGTTGAGGCGCTGCTAATCGCTTACCACGGCTTAGTGTCCTCTAACTTAAGATATGGACTCATTTTTTGGGGAAATTCAACAAACAAAGATGTGATTTTTAAAATGCCAAAGAGGAGCCTGAGGGCTATGTTTGGACTTCTTGTTACAGAGAGTTGCAAACCATTTTTTAAAGAATATAAAATATTAACCCTTCCGTCAATGTACATTTTAGAGACCATTATGTTTGTCAAATCGAATCCACACCTATTCCCCTTAGTGTCAGATAAAGTAGTTCGAAATAGACGCGACAATAGTAAGCTATGTATCCCGAGATCCAAGAAAACTCTGATGCGTAAGAGTGTATTCTGTATGGCGCCAATTCCTTATAATAAGTTGCCAAAACATTGGAGCGAATTATCCACTGACAAATTAAGAAATACACTAAAAAGCCTTCTGTTAGTGAAAGTCTATTACAGCATTGACGAATTTCTAATTGACAAATTAATTTGACATGTATAATGACATCCTTACTTTATTAATAATTGCTTTAACATTTGATTTTTTTGATTTTTATTATTTACTATGATGAGCTTATGACAGTAATGACACTATTTGATTGTATTTTATTGTAATTTTTAGTTTAAGTGTGGTCTGAATTGGATGGTTAATAGCTATATTTGCTGTGTGTAATTTAAATTCACTTGATGTTGTGGAGCTTCCGACATCTTATATTTGTACGCCGTTCAGGCAAAACATGACTGTCATTTTTATAATGAATGTAATATCTTGCATGCTATGTGTGTGTATACTCATGTTTTGAACAAATAAAATGATCTTATCTTATGTTATCTAACTATGACGATCCTAGTTCATCATTTGTGACAAGGAGTTACAGTTCCATGGGCAGAATTCAACACGCTGTAGGTAACGCTAACCACTTCTTATCAGGTAGACCATCAGCCTGTTCGCTTACCTATTGATTAACTGACTAATACTTACTATTGGTCTCCACGGCTCTTCGTTTCTTTTTAGATACTTCTAATGCTTCTTGCCCTGCAGTTTTGTCTATTAAAGGTACATCAACTTCTGAATCAGATTCAGAATGATGTGGGGGTACATCGGCTAAATCTAGACAGATATTGTCTATATTTTCTGGTTTTAGATCTGTAAGCAAAAATTGTTTTGTTTTACTATTTTTATTTTATTTATTTGGGAAAACAAATGGTTACACATTACAGTATTATACAGAATTACTGCTAGTTTGAGTAAATGTAAACAATTAGTTATAAGAACAATGCCACAATGATACAATAAAATAACATAATGTGTTAATGTTAAACAAAACAGGCATTCAAATTAAAAACTCTGGTTTAAGAGTTGAAAGAAAAATATCACTCAGTAAAATCCAAAATAGTTTTGCTAACAAGGCCTTTAAAGTTTAAGTACAGCAAAGATGTCGATATTTTGAACAGATTGTTATATAGACCTGCCCCTGCAGTCTCGACATTAGATAGCGACAAAAATCGGTCGCTCAGTCGTATCGTTGTCAAATTCCTTTAATAGATTTTCTACTTTATTTCGAAAGCATAAAGTTGAAAATCTACCCCTCGAATGTCTTATGTTACACAGTTCGACATAAGATAAAATGATACACTTGGAGCATTTTATTTGATGATTTCCCATCAGTAAAAACAAAAAAAAAAGTGTAACTGTCCGACTTAAGACACTTGGAGCATTTTTTCTTATGTCGAACTGTGTAACATAAGACATTCGAGAGGTTAAAGAAATTTGACATCGATTACACTTAACGACCGATTTTTGTCTTTATATTTGTCGTGACTGACGGGCTAGTTAGGCGACGTAGGGGTGCTCGTAAGCCCGCGTTCCTACGACTAGAAGATTACACGGCAAATAGGGGTCGTGCGCACACCCCACGGCTTATAGTTGTTCGAGGTACTATGTAACTTATTATGAGTGATATTCATACAGTCACACACGTTAAACAAAAGACTTGTGCAATCATAAGTCTTTAGAACATTGTGTCTCTAAACACAAAAAACTACAACAAAACATAGTTTTCTCTTGAATTAAATTGATTCCTTCAATGCAGTCATCAAATAGCTCTATTATAATATAAAATAATATTTGCTGCAAATAGGATTATTTAGTGACCGATGATAATGGCAATATTGTGTTTGAATTGGTTAAACAAATTAAACCGGCAGAGCACAAATGCACGCGCGTGCCCTCCACGCCAATCCACTATTTCACACCATTTTGTTATATATTTGTGTTGATTCGCGTGCAGGACACCCACTTGCTTGTCACATATCAATAAGTAAAAGTAAATGATCATATTGTTGTTAGTCTGACAAACATACCATTTAGACTGTCCTCCTGTGGCTCAGTGATATCCTCTAGTTCATGACTATCAGCTGGTAATTCTTCTTTGATAGCAATGCTTTCTGTTTGACATTTGTCAACAATGCTTATGTATTCTATGGGACATCTAGTAAACCCACCAAAAACCTCAAAGTGCTCTGGGTTTATTAAAGGATTAGGCTGCAAAAAGAATATTATGCTATTAGGTAAATTCTCTTAAAAGAGCCTCCACAACTGAAGATAATTCAGTAGGCCCAATGCACCCCGGACAGACTGCCGTGCTACCAACCGCACAAGTTATTGTTTCATAGCTTGTGCCAACATGAGAGAGGGCTGATATCAAACTGCCACATACATGAACAAGTATCATACGCAAGTTGTGGCAGTATTATGTGGAGTAAAGCATACATATCAACATTCAACACTCCAAGGTATGGTTGGAATGAAATCCAGACAAAAGGGGATGAGAGAGATCATCTACACATTATACTAAAATCAGCAGTTATGAGAATAAAGAAGTGACAGTTGAAAAATACCATACCTCATAATCCTCATCCATAATCTGAGCGAATAGCTCATCGGCTTCCAAACATTTTCTCATCAACCGGCAGCATTGCTTTAGTTTAGCGCAGCAGAAGAAACAAACAAGCATCGGTCTTCTGTCTGCAGTTACAAACTGCAACAAAACTTGTCTTACACTCACTTGTTTCTATGAATCACCAGCATGCAGTTGGTGTTTCCTAAAAGCTTCTGACAGAGAAGGTGTAAGCAGTGATTATCACTCTTATTTAAGGCAGATTTGCAACTTACAGCGCATGTGTGAGTACTATGTACTATAAAGCTACCATTTACATTTATTTATCTTTCTTTTACTCGAATTTTCCCTGGCGGTTGAGAGGATGTCATGCAGGGACAGGTCATCTCTTAACCCTTTCAGTGCCCAGCACCCAGCATATGAGTCCAATGCCCATATTACGCTGGGTGCTGGGCACCGAAAGGGTTAACTACCATGGTTTATTTTAATTTTAATTATATCTTTCGCTCTGGATGCTCTTAACTTGCACATCATTCTACATCATTCTCACAAATAATGTATAATCTCAACATGAATGATTTTGTAACAATATTTTGATTTAAAAGATTGTCCATGGAGTTTCTTGCCCATTCTTCTCCATACAGATCTACACTATGGAAAGGACAGCAACAGCACTTTCTCAAGTTATTGAGACTGGACTGTAGCTTCCTTTCTTTTTGTTGTTTTTTTGACATTCAAAAGTGCCTGTAATGGTCTAATTTAAATAAATGCTTTGAGTTTGAGTATAACCAGGTTTTCTTATATTGTTTGTCACCCTTGTCTGTGATTGCTATTTTGTCCTAAGACGACCCTCTCACTAAACATACATACGAATTCTCGTGCGAGATGAGAGGTATTTCAAGCATATTAATCATCGGATAGCCAATATTATATTGAAAGTATCAACTTACTGGAATATCAGTCAGCTTCTCATATAGTTCACGCAAGTCCTTGTTGACCACGACATACATTCGAACATCCTCCGCCAAACATATTCTACACATTTGTAGTTTATCCATCTTTTAACTCAAAAAGTAAGAGATAACAATTACTAAAATAAAAACGCTGTAGGCGGTGCTGCGAGGAGAAAGAAAAGACCACACGGCCAAACAAAGAAACAAACACTGACTAAATGACAGAATACTTTTGGCCAGGGGTAGGACAGTTCCATATATCGACAGATTTGGGGTAATTTCTTTCAAAATGCGACATCTGTTTTTTGCATCCAAAACAATTAGTTACCTTATGTCACCACAGATGGCGAAACCGGCGACACCATCGATCCTGATATAATTTGTGACTCAAAACTTAATAAATGAAATATAATTTCATTACCTAATCATTTTATTTAACACGTATTATAATTATTTGCAAATATTTATGTAGATTACAATCTGCGTAATAATTACAATAGCAACACATTGAATTATTGATTTGGTAATGATTGTCAAATGTCAAATTGTCAGGTCAAAATTCAAATAATATGGCGACTGTACCCTGCGCTTGCGCTTGTTTGTAGTTTTCATTCAGTGTTTGTGCCTTTCTTCGTGAAATTAGTCCGCCGATCCGTGTTGTGTTGAGTCCGGACAGGACTCCGTAGTGAAGTGTACGAATTATTTTGAAAACCCAAGTATTAATGTGCTCATATAGTTGGACTTGTTCAACAAACCGGATTTTGTCTGGCAAAATCACATATCATGGTGCGGATGAAATTAAAGCAGAGGCGAAAGCTTATAAAATAAACACAAGATAAATAAATAAGTTTTTTATAAAATAAATGTTGTTTTTTTATGTATCCACTGTGTACCTTTTGAAATTGATGCTTCCTTACTATTTTACTTGTTTTTTTAATTTGATAAAGTTTTACTATGATTTTGTTACTTAGTAAAGAGAAAAAGTAAAATGATGTAAAACTTTATCAACTTCAAAAACAAGTAAAATAGTGAGGAAGCTTAAAGTATAGGTGCACTAATGCATAAGTAGTACCTATAGCTAGTTATAGCTATATATGTCGCAAGTTTGTGGATGCAAATAATAGATGGCGCTATTTATCCGATCAATTGACATTAGCAGTCTTCAAAAAATTGTGCGAGCGGGCTCTCTATACCCGTTATATTACTTTACTCTATGCTTTTGGCGCTCGGCCTATTTTTCTTATATCTATGCGCTCGGCTCGTCGAATGACATTGACATAATTATCAGGGTTGCTAGTTCAGATTTCTCCTTTTTCCAGTATTTTTTCTTTAATCAAGCATTTTGCAGCTCTTTTCCTCATTCTATATTTTAAAACAATAATTAAACAAATGCGGCGATGTAAAATTACGCTAGTTCACAAAACGGACGGGCAACATCCGAGAACAATTATATTCCCTAAAGAAGGGAAAAAAAAATACCAACCTACCAACGGTGACTTATTGTTATTGACTGACAGTGGGGCGCTGATAATCAAGAATCTTGCTTAAGGTCGCCAGCGTAGTTTTTTGCAATTTGCAGGTCAGTGTCAGGTTGTATGTTGATGAAAGATGAGTCGCGCATGTAAAAAGTAGGTAGTTACAGAATTATAATCATTAAAATCATCAATACAACCCTCTAACATAAAACATTTAACGCCATTGAATGACTTTTTCATGAAAACGTCATTTCTTATTCATTTCTCATCAACATACAACCTGACACTGACCTGCAAATTGCAAAACACGTATAGAATTTCGCAGGCTACACTGGTAACTTAAAAATATATAGATGTACCAGCATAGCTATTCACAAATAATCGAATCGGAACCGAATCGATTGGACTCTTGTTCGACTAAATCGATTTATCTATCGGTTTTTGAACCGAAGAACGGTCAATACGCTATTCACAGATCCGACAGCCATGCTAGAAAATGAACATTTATGGTAGAAAATTTAAAGTGGCAAATAAATTATCTTTAGTGGGAATTTCTATGAGTTTTACTGTAGATTATTCTGAATGTCCGTAGAGTACCTAACTAAAAATATAATGAACAATGATTAAATTAATAAATTGATGGCGATGGCGTTGTTAGTTCCGAATATGGCCACGCGCTATAAGATCCACGGAGTAGTATTTGCTAAGGAGAAAATGTTTCCTGCTTCTGTAGATCTGCGGCACGCCTGTTTCTGGTTGGCAGAACCCGGCACTACATTCTACTCAAATAATTTTAATCAAAGACAAGTACTAGTGTAAGAGTTACTGAATACGTTATATTCAGCCAAAAAAGTATCGGGAGTGTATGATTT
This sequence comes from Noctua pronuba, assembly GCA_905220335.1. Taxonomy (NCBI): domain Eukaryota; kingdom Metazoa; phylum Arthropoda; class Insecta; order Lepidoptera; family Noctuidae; genus Noctua; species Noctua pronuba. The sequence goes on from LR999920.1 coordinate 185,641, forward strand.
GTTTATGGTTCCAAATTTAATTTTCGTTTTTTTGTTGTTGTTAGATTGGCACAACTGTTTTCCATTTTGGCGCGGAGTTTGAGTTGCATCTGTTATTTAGATTAAATACAGTGCTGTTTTTAGTTAGATCATGATCTAGTGTGTATTGCGAGTTTCTTATATAATGAACAAAAACATCGAATAAAGAGTTTGTCTTAAATTTTGCATCGCCAATGGAATTTCGTGTTCGGAGTCCCTGAAAATGTTACAGAAGGCTCACAAAGCGTGCAAAAGCGGTCGAGATATGATGGAAGATATGCCGCGCTCTGGTAAGCCATCAACGTCTTGAACTGAAGTTAACATCGCAAAAGTGAAGGAAATAGTGACTGAAAATCCTCATTCAAGTTTGAGAGAGATAGCCGCTGAACTTTCCGTGTCTCTCGAGTCGATCCGTACCATTTTAAATAATCTCTTGGGTATGAAACATGTTATGTTGCCGCTCGGCTAGTCATATAAATACCATACAGGGTGTAAACAGACCCTCCACGAAGCCGTCAACCAAGCATTCTGTACATCAAACTAAGTTAGTTTACGCAAAAATTGTTGCTGGGAAAAGACTTTTCTTTTTTGGGGTGAAAAATCACGTTTTACCGTAAAACTCAATGTAACGCATTCAAAACATGGTGCTGATGGATGGATTGAATAGTACGGAATCGTGAAGGTGTTTAAAGTAAAAATCTTACATTAGAAACATGTATTTAAAAAAAAACTTGTAAAAAAGTTGTATCCTTGACCCCCAATATCTCCGTAACTAGAATGTTCCCAGGTATGGTCTAGAACAAAAAAATGATCGCAATGACGGGGAGAAGAAGTACCTTTCGGCTTCGTTAAGGGTCTTTTTACACCCTTTATAGCAATCACCTTATTCACCAGATATAGCTCCAGCCGATTTCTTTCTTTTTCCTAAACTCAAATTACCACTTCGTGGCACCCGTTTTCATTCGGAGAATTCGCGGCGAGAACTGAACTCAATTCCGGAAAAAGCGTTTAAAAAATATTTTAATGATTGGATTATTCGTTGGCTTGTAAGTGTATCGTTTCTGAAGGAGCATACTTTGATGGCGATAAAATAACGTTGGATGAATAACTAACATTTTGTGTATTATTGATCGTCACCCGGTACTGAGAGAGTAGTACATAAGTAACAACGAACAATTGTGTAAATGTTTATGCAGTACACTATGGTTCGTCTAGTACATGCTAGCTGGACTAAATTCTTTATCGGATATGCCGATAATTATTTCCAATTATTATAGACAGCACCCACGAACCTCCAATGCCAAGAATTTGAATGCACCTGAGGTCTCAGGTAATTTTATAAAAAAAGGCTAAGTAAACTGAATATCACTAGCAATTTAGCATTCGACGCGAATACTTATGGAAGTGACTTTAAAAGTGGTTTTAAAAAAAAAATCTTTGGGAAAATTGTTTGTTATCATGAGTACAATCACGTCTATAAGTAACGGTCACTAATTACCAGTCACCCTACATAAGTTCCGTGGTGTAGTCTTCTGACAACCAAGGTGCGTCGAACTTCTCTATCAACATACTAAGGATGCCGTTAGAACTAGACCGCGCTCTTCACAAGATGGAATTTGTTTTTTTGCGCATTATGGCGTAAAAATCATCAGTATGCGCACACGCGAACATACCGGACGCACTACAAAAGGGCTTGGGACTATCGCGCTATTGTAGTGCGTCAGCATCCTGACGTTATTATATTGAATATGCAGGGCGTCTAGCGACCTCTTAGTATGCCTTACCCACAGGCCGCTCGTGTAGAATGATTGGCAATACGCTTTAAACAGCGTTATCTTAACCCCAATGCAAGCAGTCACGTCATCCGCGGTCTGGTTAACGTCCGCGGAGGTAACCAGGTGCCGAGTCGGTGTGGTGACCCCAGTCTTGTCCTTGAAAACTTCCCAATCGATATGTCGAGGTGGCGCTGCGGGCATCTGTCGGGTCGGCATCCCCGATAGGACGACAGAACAGGATGGTGGTCTGACTGCATCTCGTCGTGCAACACCTGCTGTGTGATCTGGATGTAGCCCTCGGTAGGCCACGATGACCAAGGTCCTTTTATGTACCCCAGCGGCGTCAGTTTCGCCTTACTATACTATTTCCCACACTTTGGGTCTTAGCAACAGTACTCGCTACGCTATTGTTTATTTGAAACTCTAAAAGACACATCTGTGCGAGTAACAATGGCCGCCCCAACTTACACAACAACAACGTTATCAATGGGCGCAGACAATACATTTAAAGAAATAATAAAACACGGAATTTTACGACGACTCTCGGCAATAAACAAATATAAAAAATCCCAAACGCCAAAGAGTTTCTAACATCTGGCTTACTTTCTAAAATGGTTATTATTTAAATGGTACAACATTTTTTTCATGTAGAAAAATTAACACGTGCCTAAAACATACTACTGTGTAGGTAAACTAACAATCATCACTACACATTGTCCTTTCGCACAGTTTGAAAAATTGAAACAAGATTCATATTTATATTATTGACATTTTATTAATGTATTCCATTCTTACCAAATTATTTATTGTACAGTTTTCACAACTGCATCCAAAACCTATTTTTTTTTGATGATACAACTGAACTGTTACACAGTGTGCCTAACAATAAACCGTCGTTTCGAATTATTTACATGCATTAAATAATAGAATTTATTTGAAAATTATTTAATTTATTTAAGAGCAAAAATCAGTTGTTGCCGTTTATGCTGAATCCAAGTATAATCTAAATTAGTTGTTAAATATTATGTTGTGTTAGCGCCTCAGAAATCTTGCTCAGGATAATAATAGCAATAATATGCAATTAGACAAAAAGGTGGAACGCAGCATGTAGTGCTCGCATTTTCATTGGGGTTTTTAGAAATAAAAAAATATTCGCCGGTAGGTAGCGACTTTCTTTTGAATACATTTTTGAAATTTATGAATAATTTAAATTCGAAGAATTTACATAATTATATTATGGCGTATTAATTAGTGAGACCTATGTGAATCCAAAAATAAACGCCAATTTGGTGTGTTCATTTGTTCATTGTTTTCGATTTAATGCATCTTTCAAGTGTTTTTTTTAGAAAATTAACGAATAACTGATATTTTTTTACGGGTTCGCGCATAAAATGTTTCCATGGTTGAAGTGACTAAAAATAATGGGAAATATCATGAAATCGTCATCATCAGTTTTCTCACTATGTTTCTTTGACGGTCAACGTAAATAATATCCTGAAAATATCTTTATTATATTAGATGTGCATTGAGAACAAAAATTAAAAAAAATATTCAAAGGTACTCAATAAATGTTGATTATTGCTGACGAAGGTGCCGCTGGTAAAACGAAAATCGTCGTAATTATGCCGTAACCATTTCTCACAATTTCTACCCAGGATATGTTGCAAGCTTTGGTCTCTGCGCCCCATTTAATACCAATACCGATACTGCTCCCAATGGTTAGCGATAGATCATTTTTGTCTTGTCCACGTTTTCAGCAATAACTAATATTTAACAAGTGCCCTCAAATATTTAGCTAGTTATTATGCCTTATTAGATAGCTAGTAAAATGAGGATGTTTGACAATAATTTGTACATTGAGATTCATTGAAAGATTTTCTCATTCAAAAAAACGATCTAATATTATTCAACAACTTAGTGCCTACCGTATCCTACGAATAAATGTCTTTGTAAGTAGTGTAAAGACATGAACGTCTGCGGTAATTTAAGAAGAATATCAGGCACGTTATAAAGAAAAAGGAAATACACAAGTTTAGTTTAGTGAATGTATTAATCATTATCAGAAATTACAAGTCAGGTTTTGAAAAAAAAAGTAAAACACAAATCATAATACATAAAAAAGTAAAAACACAAATCATAATACATAAAAAAAGCAAAAACACAAATCGTAATACATAAAATAAGTAAAAACACAAATCATAATCCATTAAAAAGAGCATCAAACAAATTATTATAACATTTAAAAAAAAGGTTCAAATTAGAATAAGTAATGTTTAGACAGCTACGGCGTGCGTCAAAAGTGTGACATGTAACAATGTAATTGTTTCCAATGATCGTCTGAATTGAATCGTCTAAACGCTATCTCTAATTTGTTTATTATACTTAAACACTCACCACTCACAATACATACAACGACACACAGTACACTCTTGATATCTCCGTACGTTGTTTGCGACCAACTTGGTACGATTTGATTAATTTATGGGCATTGCAATGAACGCCGTATGCGTGAACTTTGTGTTATGGCTTTCGACATAACCGCGAAAGTAGCGCATTTACACGAGTCTTTGCGTCAACAATTAGCAGACTTTTTTAAAGAAAATAACCATTTTGTTGTATTCTTATTTTATAAAGCCGACGAGCAAAGGGGCTTTACAAAAAACATTTCGGCAAGAAATTATAAAGCAATTCGTAAACATATGACTTGAGCAAGATTATGTGTGGACTTGAAAAGAGACTGACCTCTGAGTTCATAATATGTATCTTGGCTTGGGATCCCTTCTATTTGCATAATATTCTTTTTCCTAATATACTTTGGCATAACAATTTTGGCATACTTTGTTTTGCCATAATAATACTCAGCCATATTTTTTTTTGCCATACAGTTTATGTTGGCATAATTATCTTGGAGACTAATTTGTTTTGGTATAATAATACTTTGCCATATTTTTTTTGGCATACAGTTTATGTTGGCATATTTATCTTGTAGACTAATTTGTGTTGGCAAAAATTGAATTCGCAAAATGTTACTAGACATACTGACTATTAGCGTAATTAAAATTAAAATATTGGCTTGAAAATTCAATATGTAGTGCTACAAAAGTGAGTGACAGAATCGAATCGCTGCAAAACCGACTCCACGTAGTCTTGTCTGCCCTACCCCTAGAGTGTAATTTAAGCCCGCGTAGGCGCGGAGGGGCGAGGGGGCCCGCGAGCTGAGGAGCAGGTGGTTTTAACGCTCGCTGCCGCGGCTGAGGCTGGCCGGCTCAGCCGGCCAGCAAGCCGAAGCTGCGGTGGTGAGCGTAAAACACATCTGCGACGATAAGCTCGCGTGGGACCGCCGGAGCCCCGCAGCGCCGGAGCTGTGACAGAAACCATGCCTGCTGCATGTTGCATGCTGCATACTTGCTTGCATGCTGCATGCTTGCTTGCATGCTTGCTTACATGCTGCATGCTCGCTTGCATGCTGCATGCTTGCTTGCATGCTGTGCATGGTGTATTCTTGTTTGCTTGCTTCTTACAGGGAAATAAAAACCACATAAAATGGTTCACAATCAAATGTTTTATAATGATCAATGTTTTGATTGATTGATTTTCTGCCGTTTAATGACTATCGAAACGAAATGTATGCCAAAAGACGACTCTGACTGTGAACTTTCTGCGATAAGATGGTTCTGCTTTTTAAAAATAAGTATTAGTGTCTAACATTTTACGAGTTAGTTATTATTTTGTGTACTTGTTATGCCTATAAAAATATGTTTTAATATCATTATGCGTAAATTAATGTATGCTTTAAAATGTTATGCTTTATCATTATTATGAGTAGAGAAATTATGCTTAAAAAAATTATGCGTAAGCTGTTATGCGTAAGTAATGTTATGCGAAAATATAATTAGGTTAAACAAAAGTATGCAAAGTCATATTGGGTCTTAAAATTTTATGCAAATGGATAGGGAACCTCTTGGCTTTGTCTTGTTTCTAAATACAATTTATTGTGTTGTATGAAAGGGTTTCTTTTTTAACCAATTCACAGAAATAAATATCATTTTTCGAAGGTTGTTTTTCAGCAGTGTGTTGTTGTTCAAGTCTACGATTGCTCAGTAAGAAAATCTGTTCCTTGTGCACAACTAGAACCATACTATGAAAACGTATAATCTCAAAGCAAGCAAAAGGCAGCTAAGTCTTGTCTAGACATCCTTTTGACTAAAACTACGCTAATGTACACAGCAAATGTAGAGTTTTTCAACAGTGTCTTCGAATACCTCTTGTTAAAGCACTTTCACTCAAAATACGCTGACTTACATCGCACTTGTGAGGCTTATCACCGGTGTGTATTAGAAAATGTTTTGTTAAACTTGTCTTATGTCTAAAACTATGTTGACATATATCACACTTATAAGGCTTTTCACCGGTGTGTATTCGAATATGATCTGTTAAAGAACCCTTTTCAGTAAAACTACGCTGACACACGTCACACTTGTAAGGTTTTTCACCAGTGTGTATTCGAATATGCCGTGTTAAATGGCCTTTTTGCCAAAAATTACGCTGACATACATCACACTTATAAGGCTTTTCACCGGTGTGTATTCGAATATGATCTGTTAAATGACCCTTTTCAGTAAAACTACGCTGACATACATCACACTTATAAGGCTTTTCACCGGTGTGAATTCGAATATGCCTTGTTAAATGACCCTTTCCACTAAAACTACGCTGACATACATCACACTTAAAAGGCTTTTCACCGATGTGTACACGAATATGATATGTTAAAGAACCCTTTAAAGTAAAACTACGCTGACACACGTCACATTTGTAAGGTTTTTCACCAGTGTGTGTTCGAATATGACTTGTTAAACTAGTCTTATGTCTAAAACTATGTTGACATATATCACACTTATAAGGCTTTTCACCGGTGTGTATAAGAATATGCCTTGTTAAATGACCCTTTGTACCAAAACTAAGCTGACACACATCACATTTGTAAGGTTTTTCACCAGTGTGGATTCGAATATGACTAGTTAGATAACGCTTTTCACTAAAACAACGCTGACATACATCACACTTAAAAGGTTTTTCAACGGAGTGTATTTGAATATGCCTTGTTAAACTAATCTTATGTATATAACAACGCTGACATATATCACACTTAAAAGGTTTTTCACCGGTGTGTATTTGAATATGCCTTGTTAAACTAATCTTAAGTCTAAAACTATGTTGACATATATCACACTTAAAAGGTTTTTCACCGGTGTGTATTTGAATATGCCTTGTTAAACTAATCTTACGTCTAAAACTATGTTGACATATATCACACTTAAAAGGTTTTTCACCGGTGTGTATTCGAATATGCCTTGCTAAATTATCCTTTTTACCAAAATTACGCTGGCATACATCACATTCATAACGTTTTTTACTAATTCGTGTTTGAGTATGCTGTTCCTTTACTTCATTCAAACTACGCTGACCACATTCGTCAGGCTTTGCGAAACAAGTGCCAGGTTTGGACGTCCGATTTGGAGTTGTCCGGAAAACTGTCGAGCTTGATGGTTCATTTTTCTTTAGCTCCGCTGTAATTGTATCTTCTAGTTTTGTTCTTCTTGTGACGCGCGCACCTGTGATTATAAATATGGTAAGTTTAAGATTGACTTGCACACGAATCGAAATAACAGCGGTTTCAATTATTGACTCTAGAAACAAAAGGAGCGCAGAGCAGGAGAATTGCAGCTGACGGGGCATAGTGGACGTTGGCAAGAAGGCTGCCAGGATGAAATGGGATTGGTCGGGTCACGTCGGCCGAGTGCACGATGACCGCGGGGCAAAGTCTCCACACAATGGGTGCCAAGAGATGGACAGCTACGCCGAGGCCGGCCCAGAAAGCGGTGGCGAGACGACCTAGATGCGTACCGTGAGGGCTGGTTCGAAGTGGCGCGAGTAAGGAGTTCGTGGAAGGAATTGGGGGAGGCCTTTGCCCAGCAGTGGGACATTATAGACTAAATAAAAATATACTCAAACTTAAATGAACAAAAAACAAACAGACAAACATCTCAAAACCTAAATAAACGGCGTTATGGGCGTGCCGGCTTACATGTGCAATGCTGGAGTACGTACAAACAGTTTAACTAGATGTCACAAATGATAAACTAGGACCATTATGGTAAAGGTAGTTTTGCTGGCCATGCTATCAGTATTATTATCAGAAATGATCAGTTTGTTGATTCAACTAGATGGCGCTAGTGGCGCACAGTTAACATCGATTCCGTATTTGAAAAATGTAATTAAATAGTAATTGTGCATTAATTAATAGATTATTTGTATAATTGTGTCCAGAAAGTGACTAGTGACGCTAAATAGCGTTATCTTCGAAAACCTCAAGTGTAATGTGACAAAATAAACAACATACGTGCAGTGTTTACAAAACAAATAAATCAGTGACACAGGCTTAAGAAAAGGACTGAAACCGACTTCACGACGTAATACCACCAAAGACTACAGGTACAATAACTTAGTTCTATTAATAAACTCATTAATCACAGAAAGTGCGAATAAAAATCGTTAATTTTCAACACTTTGAATTTGTAGTCTCATAGACTCATCCGAGCTGAGTAAAGTGACATCTAGTATCAATGCAAGTAATACGGTGCCATAGACATGTAGTGATAAATATCAGTACTTCATACACAACAGTATGGACGAAATCAATAATGTCACTGTCGGACGCGCACGAGCGCACTCAAACTCCGACAACTTGGATGAAACTTTTGTCAATCACACACTAGATGGCACTGTATGTAGTATGCCAGACATATCAGATGATGATGACATTGATTTAATTACCCAGTTAAAGAAAAACATTGATGACCTCACCATTAAACTAAGTAGCGCAAATGGAGAAATTGACTAATTAAGCCTAGAAATTGGAAAGCTTAAAAAGGAGAATGAAAATTTAATTCGCAAAAACTCACTGTACAAACAAATAGTTGCTAGTCCATTAAAATCTCCTACCATCACACCAAAAAAACAAGGGATTAAATGCTCAAAACAAACAATATGTATAGACAAACAAACACAGACCGATTCTGATATTGTAGCCAAACAAAAGGTCTCAATAAAATCAGCAACACCTACACAAGAACCAAGATCTGAGCAAAATACTACGACAACTAGTAAGATATGTATCCTTAGCAATAATAAGGAAAACAAAATACTTTCGATCTCAAATACCACACTGCAACTCAAGTCAGAGATATGTCACTACTTAATGCCATACTGTACGATGGACCAAATGATGCTCAATATAGAAAACAAAGTGAAGTCATTTACTATGAACGACTTCTGTATTATTTATTTATTAAACTTTATGCACATAATGTACAAAGGCGGACTTAATGCCTTGGGCATTTTCTACCAGTCTACCTTAGGGTGATGCAGAGACAAAACAGTAGGTGCAATAGTACAGATTATTTCCGAAAAAAGGAAAAAAAAATATAATAATAAATACATATAAGGTTTTATATGTGCAATAATGGACGAAGTTATGATGACGAAAAACTACCGGAAATACATTGTGAAGGATGGCACGGTTGACATATGTCGGGCATGCCACCGTCCGGGAGAATCGATCCGACACATTATTTCTGGGTGTTCTCGTCTGGCTAACGGAGAGTACTTGCATAGACACAACCTCGTAGCCAGGATTATCCACCAGCAACTTGCTTTGAAGTACAACCTTGTGGAATCAGAAGTGCCATACTATAAGTATGCGCCCGACCCAGTTCTCGATGATGGTAATATCACGTTGTACTGGGATCGATCTATCATCACTGACAGGACTATTGTTGCCAATAAACCTGACATTGTGGTGATAGATCGATTGGAACGTCGCGCAATGATTGTTGATATAACGGTCCCTCATGACGAGAACCTCGTGAAAGCAGAGAAAGATAAACAATTCAAATATCTAGATCTGGCTCGCGAGGTTGTCGACATGTGGGACGTGAGTACGGCAGTCATTGTGCCGATAGTCGTGTCCGCCAATGGCTTAATTGCCAAGAGCCTCGACCAACACCTGAGGAGGCTCGCGCTTGGCAGCTGGATCAAGGGCTTGATTCAGAAAGCGGTACTCCTAGACACGGCGCGTATTGTTAGGAGGTTCCTCTCTCAAGAGCCCTGACCACCGGCGGCTCGGACCCTGTTCCCAGTGCTGGTGGCTTACTATTTTTTATATTTTTAAATGTTTTTTATATTATTTTATATTAGAATATTTAAAAATGTAAATAATATGTATATAAATGAATAAACGAAAATACATATACAATGTCGCCCATGCGCATGTGACCGCCCGTAATTTTCTGAATATTCATGAAAAAATGTCGAAAATAAACTTTAAAAGGGGGGGTCTATCTACAACATTTTTCATGTTATTCAATTTTTAATTTTTTAAGTATAGTTTGTAGATTTGCTTTCTATTTTTTGACACATCTCCGAAGTTTATGGGTCGATTTGGATTCTGTTTATTATTTCTAAAAGCTTATGAGTTATTTTAACAGGTTAATTAACATTTTTATTAAAAATTATCGACGACGGAAAAAAAAACGGAATCGAAGTCATTTTTTTGGTGAAAAATTGTGTATTTATTTTAAAAAAACTAGTGTAACTCCATAAATTATCCCGATAGGATGACTTTTTTAATCATTATTTGTAATCTACTACATAACAGCTACAAATTCACAGAACATTGTTGATACCTATCTCTAAAGAAAAAACAAGGGCGGGTATAACAAATCATCGCAATCTTCATGTGTGGGCCACTGAAAATCCACACGTCATTAGGGAAACAACTTTCCAGACTCAATTGTCCATAAATGTATGGGCTGGAATGATTGACGGTGAACTTATTGGCCCTTTCGTGTTACCAAACTAGACTAGATCAACACGCGTTTTTAGATTTTATAGTCAATACGTTGCCGTTGCTTTTGGAGGAAGTACCGCTGAAAACAAGAAGGCGGATGTATCTGCAATTAGATGGAGCTCCAGCACACTTCGCACGACTAGTTCGTGATTATTTAAATCAAAATTATCCGTAGCGGATTGGCACAGGAGGTGCCATTGCTTGGCGCTCTTGGCGGCGCCGCGATCTCCCGACCTTACTCCCTTAGATTTTTATCTTTGGGGCTACATGAAACAAAAAGTGTATGCCGTGCCCTTCGAAAGCCGCGAGCAATTAACGGCTAGGATTTTTGCTGCTGCTGCGGAAATAAAATAAAACCGTGAAGAATTACGTCGTACAATCAAAAGTGTTGCCATGAGGGCTTTGGTTTGTTTACAGGAGGGTGGAGGCCATTTCGAAAATCTAATTAATTAAAATTCTTGTATTTTTTATTTTTTTAGTAAAAATCTGGCTATTGCTTGTTTGTTTTTAATTTAATTATCATCCTCATTATTAGTTTAACCTTTTAGTACTCACTGCTAAGAGCAACATTCAATTGACTTTCACATTATCTTTTCCTAAATTTGACTCATCAGAGTTTTAGAGTTTTACCTTGGATTTAGTTACAGTTAGGTATCAACAATGTTCTATCAATTTGTAGCTGTTATGTAGTAGATTACAAATAACGATTAAAAAAGTCATCCTATCGGGATAATTTATGGAGTTACACTAGTTTTTTAAAAATAAATACACAATTTTTCACCGAAAAAATTACTTCGATTCCGTTTTTTCTTTCGTCGTCGATAATTTTTAGTAAAAATGTTGATTAACCTGTTAAAATAACTCATAAGCTTTTAGAAATAATAAACGGAATCCAAATCGACCCATAAACTTCGGAGATGTGTCAAAAAATAGAAAGCAAATCTACAAACTATACTTAAAAAATTAAAAATTGAATAACATGAAAAATGTTGTAGATAGACCCCCCCTTTTAAAGTTTATTTTCGACATTTCTTCATGAATATTCAGAAAATTACGGGCGGTCACATGCGCGTGGGCGACATTGTATAAGGTCTAACTTTTTAAACACGAAATATTTCAAGAGTAACTTCTATAGGTCGTAAAGTCACCATAGCAACGAAAAATTTTTTTTTATCTAAGTGTCTTTTTATAAAAAATAAATTAATTAAAATTACTTGACCCACAAAATAAACACTGGCTAAAGGTTTAAAAAGTAATAAAAAGGTTAAAAAAGTAAAAGGAAAGTAAAGGTTAAGTAAGTAAGTTTAAAGTTTGTAAAGGTTTTATGCAAAATGTCGCAAGAATATTTAGAACTATAATAATTTCGTAAAAATAAAAACATTCAGAAAAAATTTTTTTCGTTGCTATGGCGACTTTACGACTTGTAGAAGTTACTCTTGAAATATTTCGTGTTTAAAAAGTTAGACCCTATATACATACATACAAACAAAATATACAAAGTAAAGAGATATAAAAATGCATAGATGAAGAAAATCAACAAAATTAATTGTGAGACGAGTCTGCCAACTTCTTACGTAAGTGTTCGCGAGCTTTTACCTTGAATGTGAACCGACTGGTAGCCGTCCTGATATTCTGAGGAAGCGCATTCCAAAGGAAAACCGCCTGGACAAGAAAAGAGGATTTTAGAAAACCAGAGCGGTGAGAAGGACATCGTAGAAGACGATTATTGGAGGAACGAAGATTCTTGCTGTGCGCAGAGCATAAATATTGAAAGTGAGAAGTCAGATAGGAAGGAGAACTGGGTTTGTCTAAAAGAGAAAACAAAGACGTCAAAGGCCTTAGCGCTCTGCGTTGTCAGATGGGTAACCATTTTAAGATCGATCGATGTGCCGACACATGATCATACTTACGGAGATTAAATACGAATCGAATGCAGTTATTAAGAAGTCGGTCAAGTTTATTGAGGAGGTCTGCATTCAGGTCATAGTAACACACATCACCATAGTCAAGGATGGGGAAGATAAGGGACTGAACCAGCATTGCCTTTACGTGTGATGGGAGAATATTTTTCAATCTATAAAGCGACCGCAACGTTCCGGTGACTTTTTTGCTCACACTCGCGACCTGCTTACGCCAGTCCAGGCAAGTGTCAACGTACAAACCCAGATCCTTGACCTCGGAGCCAAACGGAATGAGTGTGCCATCAAAGGTAACCGGCGGTACCGCTAAACCATTCAGCCTTCGCAAGCTATGGGTGCTCCCAACAATAATCGCCTGACACTTGGCAGGGTTAACCGCTACCCCGAAGCGATCAGACCAACTTTTCACCACTGCTAAATTCCGGTTTAGCTCCTCAATCGCATCGGATACGTTGTCAACACCTGCCCGACTGTAGAGCTGTAAGTCATCAGCGTAAAGATGATACGCACACTGAAGTTCGGTAGTTATAAGATCTATAAAAATAGAGAACAGAAGTGGAGATAAAATACCGCCTTGAGGTACGCCAGCATCAAGATCGCACCAGCTGGAAGAAGAATCTCCCACAAGAACTGACTGCTGACGCCCCTGAAGATAGGAAGAAAACCAAACCAAATCCCCAGGAGAGACCATAAGATAGGAGAGGATGGATAAAAGAACTTCGTGACTGACGGTATTGAAAGCATTGGAAAAATCTATTAAAACTAAAACGGAAACTTTAGTGTCTTCCATTCCCCGCCTTATATCGTCAGTCACTTTAAGGAGAGCTGAAACAGTACTGTGGCCGGGCCTGAACCCGGATTGGAATGGACTAATGAGGGAGTTTTGGTGTATGAAGTGGGAAAATTGTTTATGGACACAGGCCTCGAGTACTTTAGATAAAAAGGGAAGGATGGAAATTGGGCGAAAGTGACTAGTAGTATTATATTGATAGGAGAAGAAGACATCAACTCAAATAACTACCCTAATTTGATATTTAGTATACGAGCATCTATAAATAAAATTCAACATACAAATATTATTATTTGCGCACCGACATATAAATGTGGCAGCTATACGAACATATTTAATGGAAAGATTGAATATTTCAATAGTCTTCTGTGCCATGATATATTCACCCACGAACACGCTTATTTTCTCGACTCAAACATGTACCTGACCTACGACTCTAAAATGTTCTATAGACGTAGCGGAAAGCTTAATAACACTGGCATGCGAACAATTTTTCAAGATCTAAATGACATTTTACTCGATATCAGACGTTTTTACGCAGACTCAATAGAATCAAACAATATGACACAAGTGAATGAATATGACCAGATCCGACAATCTGTTGACCAAGAAGGAACCATCATGGCAGGAAACCAGGAGAAACTAACAGATTTTTTTTGTGACCAATAATGTTTGTGTTATGCATCAGAATATTGCCGGGTTATTAAACAAATCCGACAATGTCAGAATATGCTTAGATGAGCTGTCATCAGAAAAGGGTTTAAGTGTAGATATATTGTGTATAACTGAACACTTCATTATGTCAGGATACGAGTCTTACTTAACTATACCAAATTATCAACTAGCGGCTTCGTACTGCAGAAAAGAAAGCAAGAGAGGTGGAGCTTGCATCTTGGTGAAGAACGGACACCACTTTATCGAATTAAAGAAGTTATCCAACATATCAGAACCTGGAGTATTTGAATGTTGTGCGATAGAGTTACCTAATTATAACATTGTCCTGGCATGTGTGTATAGGGTTCCCAAGTTAACAAACTTCAACGAATGTATGGACAAATTACAATTCCTCCTGCAACAGTTAACTAAGAAACGCCATCATAATATTGTCATTGCAGGGGATTTCAATATCGACATTTTAAAAAAGAACGCTCAAACCATTGAATTGGAATGCCTATTACTGAATTACAATTTAAAATTAGCCTTGAAACAACCTACACGCCTGAACAGTAAAAGCTGTATTGATAATATTGCTCATAACTGTCGCAAAGTATGTAAGGCTGAAGTCTAGCAAGTTCTAGAACTTGCTCTATTGGACCATACGGCACAACTAATGACATTTCCAGTGCAAAAAAAATGTAAGATTAATTATTGGAAGGTTACAAGACGCGACTACTGCAATGAAAATATGACTAAATTTAAAAATTGCTTGGATAAATTATCATTTTCTGACATTTACAAAACCAATGATACTAATGTAACGTACAAATCCTTTTTTGACATATTTTCGTTATTCTATAAATTGTGCTTTCCCGAAAATAATGTTAGAATTAGCACGATGAGAAAACCAAAATGGGTTTCACGTGGTGTAAAACTATGTAGTAAAAACAAAAGACAACTTTTATGGAAATATAGACTTAAACCAAATGAGATCAATAAAATAAAACTAACTTGTTATTCAAAAGTATTTAAAAAAATTGTAAAACTCACTCAAAAGGCACAGAATACCCATGCAATAAATACGTCAGATAACAAATCAAAAGCTACTTGGAAAATTATAAATAACTCTAAATTTAACGTTCCGAAAGACTGTATTGACAAAATTTGTGTTAAAAATGACGTCATCACTGACCCAAAAGCTATTGCAGATGCTTTTAATAATTACTTCGTTGACAAAATTATATATCCCTATAGCAGGATCTGGGAATAATGCTGCATCGCTTATACAAAAAAGGAAAGATTCGTTTTTTCTCGCCCCATGTCTGCCAATTGAAGTGTTTCAAATTATAAAACAATTGAAAAATACAAATAGTGTAGGACATGATGGCTTATCAACAAAAGTTTTAAAATCTGTAGCGGGAGAAATATCACCGCATCTAAGCCATATAATTAATCTGTGCATCGAGACAGGTGTTTTTCCCGATGCACTAAAAATATCTACCATTAAGCCACTATTTAAAAAGGAAAATAAAGAGCTAATGCAATACTATAGGCCAGTTTCCCTTATTAGTATAATTTCTAAAATATTTGAAAAGTATTTATATAAACAGTTGTATACTTACCTCGAAAAAGAAAATATACTCGCTAATGAACAGAAAGGGTTCAGAAATGGTAGAACAATAAACTTGGCAATCTACGATTTTTTACATAATGTCATGCAAAAAGTAGATTCGAATATACCTGTATGTACGATATTCTGTGACATGACACAGGCTTTCGACCATGTCCGGCACGACATACTTATTGAGAAATTAGCAGCGTATGGCATTAGAGGTAACGTCTCAAACCTTATTAGATCTTATTTAAGCAACAGAAAACAATTTACAGAAATTTCAGCAATAAATAAAAGCAGTAAACAGGAAATTATGTATAAATCAAGGGAACGTGTAGTTAAATTTGGTGTACCGCAAGGAACTGTCGTAGGCCCGTTATTTTTTATACTCTATATTAATGACCTACCCAAAAGTATCGACCACCCAATGACACTTTTTGCCGACGACAGTACGATAACAATCTCTTGCAAAAATAGGGACACATATGAAGCTGACATAAACAATTCTATAGAATCAATGGTAAAATGGTTAGAAAACAATAATCTTAAGATAAACCTTGGGAAAACTAATATTCTGCATTTTGCCCAAAGGTCATCCATACCAAATGTAAATGTCCATTATTGTAACAACAGCATAGAAAAAGTGAACATAACAAAATTTCTTGGAGTAACTATTGATAGCAAATTAAATTGGAAAGCTCATAGCAAAACAATTAGTAATTCCACATATGCACTGTATAAATTAGCCTCCATCTTAAATGTTGAGGCGCTGCTAATCGCTTACCACGGCTTAGTGTCCTCTAACTTAAGATATGGACTCATTTTTTGGGGAAATTCAACAAACAAAGATGTGATTTTTAAAATGCCAAAGAGGAGCCTGAGGGCTATGTTTGGACTTCTTGTTACAGAGAGTTGCAAACCATTTTTTAAAGAATATAAAATATTAACCCTTCCGTCAATGTACATTTTAGAGACCATTATGTTTGTCAAATCGAATCCACACCTATTCCCCTTAGTGTCAGATAAAGTAGTTCGAAATAGACGCGACAATAGTAAGCTATGTATCCCGAGATCCAAGAAAACTCTGATGCGTAAGAGTGTATTCTGTATGGCGCCAATTCCTTATAATAAGTTGCCAAAACATTGGAGCGAATTATCCACTGACAAATTAAGAAATACACTAAAAAGCCTTCTGTTAGTGAAAGTCTATTACAGCATTGACGAATTTCTAATTGACAAATTAATTTGACATGTATAATGACATCCTTACTTTATTAATAATTGCTTTAACATTTGATTTTTTTGATTTTTATTATTTACTATGATGAGCTTATGACAGTAATGACACTATTTGATTGTATTTTATTGTAATTTTTAGTTTAAGTGTGGTCTGAATTGGATGGTTAATAGCTATATTTGCTGTGTGTAATTTAAATTCACTTGATGTTGTGGAGCTTCCGACATCTTATATTTGTACGCCGTTCAGGCAAAACATGACTGTCATTTTTATAATGAATGTAATATCTTGCATGCTATGTGTGTGTATACTCATGTTTTGAACAAATAAAATTATCTTATCTTATGTTATCTAACTATGACGATCCTAGTTCATCATTTGTGACAAGGAGTTACAGTTCCATGGGCAGAATTCAACACGCTGTAGGTAACGCTAACCACTTCTTATCAGGTAGACCATCAGCCTGTTCGCTTACCTATTGATTAACTGACTAATACTTACTATTGGTCTCCACGGCTCTTCGTTTCTTTTTAGATACTTCTAATGCTTCTTGCCCTGCAGTTTTGTCTATTAAAGGTACATCAACTTCTGAATCAGATTCAGAATGATGTGGGGGTACATCGGCTAAATCTAGACAGATATTGTCTATATTTTCTGGTTTTAGATCTGTAAGCAAAAATTGTTTTGTTTTACTATTTTTATTTTATTTATTTGGGAAAACAAATGGTTACACATTACAGTATTATACAGAATTACTGCTAGTTTGAGTAAATGTAAACAATTAGTTATAAGAACAATGCCACAATGATACAATAAAATAACATAATGTGTTAATGTTAAACAAAACAGGCATTCAAATTAAAAACTCTGGTTTAAGAGTTGAAAGAAAAATATCACTCAGTAAAATCCAAAATAGTTTTGCTAACAAGGCCTTTAAAGTTTAAGTACAGCAAAGATGTCGATATTTTGAACAGATTGTTATATAGACCTGCCCCTGCAGTCTCGACATTAGATAGCGACAAAAATCGGTCGCTCAGTCGTATCGTTGTCAAATTCCTTTAATAGATTTTCTACTTTATTTCGAAAGCATAAAGTTGAAAATCTACCCCTCGAATGTCTTATGTTACACAGTTCGACATAAGATAAAATGATACACTTGGAGCATTTTATTTGATGATTTCCCATCAGTAAAAACAAAAAAAAAAGTGTAACTGTCCGACTTAAGACACTTGGAGCATTTTTTCTTATGTCGAACTGTGTAACATAAGACATTCGAGAGGTTAAAGAAATTTGACATCGATTACACTTAACGACCGATTTTTGTCTTTATATTTGTCGTGACTGACGGGCTAGTTAGGCGACGTAGGGGTGCTCGTAAGCCCGCGTTCCTACGACTAGAAGATTACACGGCAAATAGGGGTCGTGCGCACACCCCACGGCTTATAGTTGTTCGAGGTACTATGTAACTTATTATGAGTGATATTCATACAGTCACACACGTTAAACAAAAGACTTGTGCAATCATAAGTCTTTAGAACATTGTGTCTCTAAACACAAAAAACTACAACAAAACATAGTTTTCTCTTGAATTAAATTGATTCCTTCAATGCAGTCATCAAATAGCTCTATTATAATATAAAATAATATTTGCTGCAAATAGGATTATTTAGTGACCGATGATAATGGCAATATTGTGTTTGAATTGGTTAAACAAATTAAACCGGCAGAGCACAAACGCACGCGCGTGCCCTCCACGCCAATCCACTGGTTCACCTACCATTTTGTTATATATTTGTGTTGATTCGCGTGCAGGACACCCACTTGCTTGTCACGTATCAATAAGTAAAAGTAAATGATCATATTGTTGTTAGTCTGACAAACATACCATTACTTAGACTGTCCTCCTGTGGCTCAGTGATATCCTCTAGTTCATGACTATCAGCTGGTAATTCTTCTTTGATAGCAATGCTTTCTGTTTGACATTTGTCAACAATGCTTATGTATTCTATGGGACATCTAGTAAACCCACCAAAAACCTCAAAGTGCTCTGGGTTTATTAAAGGATTAGGCTGCAAAAAGAATATTATGCTATTAGGTAAATTCTCTTAAAAGAGCCTCCACAACTGAAGATAATTCAGTAGGCCCAATGCACCCCGGACAGACTGCCGTGCTACCAACCGCACAAGTTATTGTTTCATAGCTTGTGCCAACATGAGAGAGGGCTGATATCAAACTGCCACATACATGAACAAGTATCATACGCAAGTTGTGGCAGTATTATGTGGAGTAAAGCATACATATCAACATTCAACACTCCAAGGTATGGTTGGAATGAAATCCAGACAAAAGGGGATGAGAGAGATCATCTACACATTATACTAAAATCAGCAGTTATGAGAATAAAGAAGTGACAGTTGAAAAATACCATACCTCATAATCCTCATCCATAATCTGAGCGAATAGCTCATCGGCTTCCAAACATTTTCTCATCAACCGGCAGCATTGCTTTAGTTTAGCGCAGCAGAAGAAACAAACAAGCATCGGTCTTCTGTCTGCAGTTACAAACTGCAACAAAACTTGTCTTACACTCACTTGTTTCTATGAATCACCAGCATGCAGTTGGTGTTTCCTAAAAGCTTCTGACAGAGAAGGTGTAAGCAGTGATTATCACTCTTATTTAAGGCAGATTTGCAACTTACAGCGCATGTGTGAGTACTATGTACTATAAAGCTACCATTTACATTTATTTATCTTTCTTTTACTCGAATTTTCCCTGGCGGTTGAGAGGATGTCATGCAGGGACAGGTCATCTCTTAACCCTTTCAGTGCCCAGCACCCAGCATATGAGTCCAATGCCCATATTACGCTGGGTGCTGGGCACCGAAAGGGTTAACTACCATGGTTTATTTTAATTTTAATTATATCTTTCGCTCTGGATGCTCTTAACTTGCACATCATTCTACATCATTCTCACAAATAATGTATAATCTCAACATGAATGATTTTGTAACAATATTTTGATTTAAAAGATTGTCCATGGAGTTTCTTGCCCATTCTTCTCCATACAGATCTACACTATGGAAAGGACAGCAACAGCACTTTCTCAAGTTATTGAGACTGGACTGTAGCTTCCTTTCTTTTTGTTGTTTTTTTGACATTCAAAAGTGCCTGTAATGGTCTAATTTAAATAAATGCTTTGAGTTTGAGTATAACCAGGTTTTCTTATATTGTTTGTCACCATTGTCTGTGATTGCTATTTTGTCCTAAGACGACCCTCTCACTAAACATACATACGAATTCTCGTGCGAGATGAGAGGTATTTCAAGCATATTAATCATCGGATAGCCAATATTATATTGAAAGTATCAACTTACTGGAATATCAGTCAGCTTCTCATATAGTTCACGCAAGTCCTTGTTGACCACGACATACATTCGAACATCCTCCGCCAAACATATTCTACACATTTGTAGTTTATCCATCTTTTAACTCAAAAAGTAAGAGATAACAATTACTAAAATAAAAACGCTGTAGGCGGTGCTGCGAGGAGAAAGAAAAGACCACACGGCCAAACAAAGAAACAAACACTGACTAAATGACAGAATACTTTTGGCGCTCGGCCTATTTTTCTTATATCTATGCGCTCGGCTCGTCGAATGACATTGACATAATTATCAGGGTTGCTAGTTCAGATTTCTCCTTTTTCCAGTATTTTTTCTTTAATCAAGCATTTTGCAGCTCTTTTCCTCATTCTATATTTTAAAACAATAATTAAACAAATGCGGCGATGTAAAATTACGCTAGTTCACAAAACGGACGGGCAACATCCGAGAACAATTATATTCCCTAAAGAAGGGAAAAAAAAATACCAACCTACCAACGGTGACTTATTGTTATTGACTGACAGTGGGGCGCTGATAATCAAGAATCTTGCTTAAGGTCGCCAGCGTAGTTTTTTGCAATTTGCAGGTCAGTGTCAGGTTGTATGTTGATGAAAGATGAGTCGCGCATGTAAAAAGTAGGTAGTTACAGAATTATAATCATTAAAATCATCAATACAACCCTCTAACATAAAACATTTAACGCCATTGAATGACTTTTTCATGAAAACGTCATTTCTTATTCATTTCTCATCAACATACAACCTGACACTGACCTGCAAATTGCAAAACACGTATAGAATTTCGCAGGCTACACTGGTAACTTAAAAATATATAGATGTACCAGCATAGCTATTCACAAATAATCGAATCGGAACCGAATCGATTGGACTCTTGTTCGACTAAATCGATTTATCTATCGGTTTTTGAACCGAAGAACGGTCAATACGCTATTCACAGATCCGACAGCCATGCTAGAAAATGAACATTTATGGTAGAAAATTTAAAGTGGCAAATAAATTATCTTTAGTGGGAATTTCTATGAGTTTTACTGTAGATTATTCTGAATGTCCGTAGAGTACCTAACTAAAAATATAATGAACAATGATTAAATTAATAAATTGATGGCGATGGCGTTGTTAGTTCCGAATATGGCCACGCGCTATAAGATCCACGGAGTAGTATTTGCTAAGGAGAAAATGTTTCCTGCTTCTGTAGATCTGCGGCACGCCTGTTTCTGGTTGGCAGAACCCGGCACTACATCTAACCAAATAATTTTAATCAAAGACAAGTACTAGTGTAAGAGTTACTGAATACGTTATATTCAGCCAAAAAAGTATCGGGAGTGTATGATTTGTTTATGGTTCCAAATTTAATTTTCGTTTTTTTGTTGTTGTTAGATTGGCACAACTGTTTTCCATTTTGGCGCGGAGTTTGAGTTGCATCTGTTATTTAGATTAAATACAGTGCTGTTTTTAGTTAGATCATGATCTAGTGTGTATTGCGAGTTTCTTATATAATGAACAAAAACATCGAATAAAGAGTTTGTCTTAAATTTTGCATCGCCAATGGAATTTCGTGTTCGGAGTCCCTGAAAATGTTACAGAAGGCTCACAAAGCGTGCAAAAGCGGTCGAGATATGATGGAAGATATGCCGCGCTCTGGTAAGCCATCAACGTCTTGAACTGAAGTTAACATCGCAAAAGTGAAGGAAATAGTGACTGAAAATCCTCATTCAAGTTTGAGAGAGATAGCCGCTGAACTTTCCGTGTCTCTCGAGTCGATCCGTACCATTTTAAATAATCTCTTGGGTATGAAACATGTTATGTTGCCGCTCGGCTAGTCATATAAATACCATACAGGGTGTAAACAGACCCTCCACGAAGCCGTCAACCAAGCATTCTGTACATCAAACTAAGTTAGTTTACGCAAAAATTGTTGCTGGGAAAAGACTTTTCTTTTTTGGGGTGAAAAATCACGTTTTACCGTAAAACTCAATGTAACGCATTCAAAACATGGTGCTGATGGATGGATTGAATAGTACGGAATCGTGAAGGTGTTTAAAGTAAAAATCTTACATTAGAAACATGTATTTAAAAAAAAACTTGTAAAAAAGTTGTATCCTTGACCCCCAATATCTCCGTAACTAGAATGTTCCCAGGTATGGTCTAGAACAAAAAAATGATCGCAATGACGGGGAGAAGAAGTACCTTTCGGCTTCGTTAAGGGTCTTTTTACACCCTTTATAGCAATCACCTTATTCACCAGATATAGCTCCAGCCGATTTCTTTCTTTTTCCTAAACTCAAATTACCACTTCGTGGCACCCGTTTTCATTCGGAGAATTCGCGGCGAGAACTGAACTCAATTCCGGAAAAAGCGTTTAAAAAATATTTTAATGATTGGATTATTCGTTGGCTTGTAAGTGTATCGTTTCTGAAGGAGCATACTTTGATGGCGATAAAATAACGTTGGATGAATAACTAACATTTTGTGTATTATTGATCGTCACCCGGTACTGAGAGAGTAGTACATAAGTAACAACGAACAATTGTGTAAATGTTTATGCAGTACACTATGGTTCGTCTAGTACATGCTAGCTGGACTAAATTCTTTATCGGATATGCCGATAATTATTTCCAATTATTATAGACAGCACCCACGAACCTCCTATGCCAAGAATTTGAATGCACCTGAGGTCTCAGGTAATTTTATAAAAAAAGGCTAAGTAAACTGAATATCACTAGCAATTTAGCATTCGACGCGAATACTTATGGAAGTGACTTTAAAAGTGGTTTTAAAAAAAAAATCTTTGGGAAAATTGTTTGTTATCATGAGTACAATCACGTCTATAAGTAACGGTCACTAATTACCAGTCACCCTACATAAGTTCCGTGGTGTAGTCTTCTGACAACCAAGGTGCGTCGAACTTCTCTATCAACATACTAAGGATGCCGTTAGAACTAGACCGCGCTCTTCACAAGATGGAATTTGTTTTTTTGCGCATTATGGCGTAAAAATCATCAGTATGCGCACACGCGAACATACCGGACGCACTACAAAAGGGCTTGGGACTATCGCGCTAATGTAGTGCGTCAGCATCCTGACGTTATTATATTGAATATGCAGCGCGTCTAGCGACCTCTTAGTATGCCTTACCCACAGGCCGCTCGTGTAGAATGATTGGCAATACGCTTTAAACAGCGTTATCTTAACCCCAATGCAAGCAGTCACGTCATCCGTCAGTCGGTGTGGTGACCCCAGTCTTGTCCTTGAAAACTTCCCAATCGATATGTCGAGGTGGCGCTGCGGGCATCTGTCGGGTCGGCATCCCCGATAGGACGACAGAACAGGATGGTGGTCTGACTGCATCTCGTCGTGCAACACCTGCTGTGTGATCTGGATGTAGCCCTCGGTAGGCCACGATGACCAAGGTCCTTTTATGTACCCCAGCGGCGTCAGTTTCGCCTTACTATACTATTTCCCACACTTTGGGTCTTAGCAACAGTACTCGCTACGCTATTGTTTATTTGAAACTCTAAAAGACACATCTGTGCGAGTAACAATGGCCGCACCAACTGTTACTACAAAGTATACATATTGTTATCAATGGGCGCAGACAGTACTATTCTTTATAATTTCATTTTTCAAGAATTTAAAGAAATAATAGAACACGGAATTTTACAACGACTCTCGGCAATAAACAAATACAAAAATTCCCAAACGCCAAAGAGTTTCTAACATCTGGCTAACTTTCTAAAATGGTTATTATTTAAATGGTACAACATTCTTTTCATGTAGATTATAATAACACGTGCCTAAAACATACTACTGTGTAGGTAAACTAACAATCATCACTACACATTGTCCTTGTCCCGCACAATTTGAAAAATTGAAACAAGATTCATATATTATTGACATTTTATTCATGTATTCTATTCTTACCAAATTATTTATTGTATAGTTTTCACAATTGCATCCAAAACCTATTTTTGATGACACATCTGAACTGTTACACAGTGTGCCTAACAATAAAACGTCGTTTCGAATTATTTACATGCATTAAATAATATAATTTATTTGACAATTATTTAATTTATTTAGGAGTAAAAATCAGTTGTTGCAGTTTATGCAGAATCCAAGTATGATCTAAATTAATTGTTAAATATTATGTTGTGTTACCGACTCAGAAATCTTGCTCAGGATAATAATAGCAATAATATGCAATTAGACAAAAAGGTGGAACGCAGCATGTAGTGCTCGCATTTTAATGGGACTTTTTAGAAGTTAAAAAATAGTCGCCGGTAGCGACTTTCTTTTTAATTTCCTTTTGAATTTATTTTTTAAATTTACCTATTAATAATTTGAAATTCGAAGAATTTACATAATTATATTGTGGCGTATTAATTAGTGTGAACTATGTGCCTCCAAAAATAAACGCTAATTTGGTGTTTCTTTGTTCATTGTTTTCGATTAAATGCATCTTTCAAGTGTTTTTTTAGAAAATTTTTCGTTTTCTTTGATTATTTCGAATAACTGATATTTTTTTACGGGTTCGCGCATTAAATGTTTTCATGGTTGAAGTAACTAAAAATAATGGGAAATACCATGAAATCGTCATCATTTTTCTCACAATGTTTCTATGACGGTCAACGTTAATAATATCCTGAAAATATGTTTATTATATTATTAGATGTGCATTGAGAACAAAAACTAAAAAAATATTCAAAGGTATTCAATAAATGTTGATTATTGCTGAGGAAGGTGCCGCTGGTAAAACAAAAATCGTCGTAATTATGCCGTAACCATTTCTCACAATTTCTACCCAGGATATGTTGCAAGCTTTGGTCTCTGCGGCCCATTTAATACCAATACCGATACTGCTCCCAATGGTTAGCGATATCTCATTTTTGTCATGCCTAAGTTTTCAGCAATAACTAATATTTAACAAGTTTCCTCAAATATTTAGCTGTTATTATGCCTCATTAGATAGCTAGTAAAATGAGGATGTTTGACAATAATTTGTACGTTGAGATTCATTGAAAGATTTTCTCATTAAAAAAAAATGATCTAATATTATTCAACAACTTAGTGCCTACCGTATCATACGAATAAATGTCTTTGTAAGTACTGTAAAGACGTCTGCGGTGATTTAAGAAGAATATCAGGCACGTTATAAAGAAAAAGGAAATAAACAACAGTTTAGTTTAGTGTATTTATTAATAATTATCAGAAATTACAAGTCAGGTTTTGAAAAAAAAAGCAAAAACACAAATCATAATACATAAAAAAGTAAAAACAAATCATAATGCATAAAAAAGTAAAAACCCAAATCATAATCCATTAAAAAGAGCATCAAACAAATTATTATAAC
Organism: Noctua pronuba; assembly: GCA_905220335.1. Lineage (NCBI taxonomy): Eukaryota > Metazoa > Arthropoda > Insecta > Lepidoptera > Noctuidae > Noctua > Noctua pronuba. Next base: position 211,313 of record LR999920.1, read on the forward strand.
ATTAAAAAAAAAGGTTCAAATTAGAATAAGTAATGTTTAGACAGCTACGGCGTGCGTCAAAAGTGTGACATGTAACAATGTAATTGTTTCCAATGATCGTCTGAATTGAATCGCCTAAACGCCATTTGTTTATTATACTTAAACACTCACAAAACATACAACGACACACAGTACACTCTTGATATCTCTTGATGCACATGAAGAGCTTTTCAACAGTGTCTTCGAATACCTCTTGTTAAAGCACTTTCACTCAAAATACGCTGACTTACATCACACTTATAAGGTTTTTACCGGTGTGTATTCGAATGTCGTGTTAAAACAAACCTATCTCTAAAACTGCGCTGACATACATTACACTTAAAAGGTTTTTCACCGGTGTGTATTCGATTATGATCTGTTAAAGTACCCTTTGCACGAAAACTACGCTGACATACATCACACTTATAAGGCTTTTCACCGGTGTGTGTTCGAATATGTTGTGTTAAATAAAACCTATCTCTAAAACTGCGCTGACATACATTACACTTAAAAGGTTTTTCACCGGTGTGTATTCGATTATGATCTGTTAAAGTACTCTTTGCACGAAAACTACGCTGACATACATCACACTTATAAGGCTTTTCACCGGTGTGTGTTCGAATATGCCTTGTTAAATGACCGTTTTTACTAAAACTACGCTGACATACATCACATTTATAAGGCTTTTCACCGGTGTGTATTCGAATATGATCTGTTAAATGACCGTTTTCAGCAAAACTACGCTGACACACTTCACACTTATAAGGCTTTATACCGGTGTGAATTCGAATATGCCTTGTTAAATGACCCTTTCCACTAAAACTACGCTGACAGACATCACACTTATAAGGCTTTTCACCGGTGTGAATTCGAATATGCTCTGTTAACATACTCTTTAAACTAAAACTACGCTGACATACATCACACTTATAGGGCTTTTCACCGGTGTGTGTGAGAATATGATAAGATAAAGAAGCCCTAGAACTAAAACTTCGCTGACATACATCACACTTATGAGGCTTTTCACCAGTGTGTATTCGAATATGAACTGTTAAAGTACTCTTTAAACTAAAACTACGCTGACATACATCACACTTATAAGGCTTTTCACCAGTGTGTATTTGAATATGCCTTGCTAAATAACCCTTTTTAACAAAATTACGCTGGCATACATCACATTCATAACGTTTTTTACTAATTCGTGTTTGAGTAAGCTGTTTCAGTTCCTTTACTTCATTCAAACTACGCTGACCACATTCGTCAGGCTTTGCGAAACAAGTGCCAGGTTTGGACGTACGATTTGGAGTTGTCCGGAAAACTGTCGAGCTTGATGGTTCATTTTGCTTTAGCTCCGCTGTAATTGTATCTTCTAGTTTTGTTCTTCTTGTGACGCGCGCACCTGTGATTATAAATCTGGTAAGTTTAAGATTGACTTGCACACGAATCGAAATAACAGCGGTTTCAATTATTCACTCTAGAAACAAAAGGAGCGCAGAGCAGGAGAATTGCAGTTAACGGGGCATAGTGGACGTTGGCAAGAAGGCTGCCAGGATGAAATGGGATTGGTCGGGTCACGTCGGCCGAGTGCACGGTGACCGCGGGGCAAAGTCTCCACACAATGGGTGCCAAGAGATGGACAGCAACGCCGAGGCCGGCCCAGAAAGCGGTGGCGAGACGACCTAGATGCGAACCGTGAGGGCTGGTTCGAAGTGGCGCGAGTAAGGAGTTCATGGAAGCAATTGGGGGAGGCCTTTGCCCAGCAGTGGGACATTAAAGAATAAATAAAAATATACTCAAGCTTAAATGAACAAAAAACAAACAGACAAACATCTCAAAACCTAAATAAACGGCGTTATGGGCGTGCCGGCTTACATGTGCAATGCTGGAGTACGTACAAACAGTTTAACGAGATGTCACAAATGATAAACTAGGACCATTATGGTAAAGGTAGTTTTGCTGGCCATGCTATCAGTATTATTATCAGAAATGATCAGTTTGTTGATTTAACTATGACGATCCTAGTTCATCATTTGTGACAAGGAGTTACAGTTCCATGGGCAGAATTCAACACGCTGTAGGTAACGCTAACCACTTCTTATCAGGTAGACCATCAGCCTGTTCGCTTACCTATTGATTAACTGACTAATACTTACTATTGGTCTCCACGGCTCTTCGTTTCTTTTTAGATACTTCTAATGCTTCTTGCCCTGCAGTTTTGTCTATTAAAGGTACATCAACTTCTGAATCAGATTCAGAATGATGTGGGGGTACATCGGCTAAATCTAGACAGATATTGTCTATATTTTCTGGTTTTAGATCTGTAAGCAAAAATTGTTTTGTTTTACTATTTTTATTTTATTTATTTGGGAAAACAAACGGTTACACATTACAGTATTATACAGAATTACTGCTAGTTTGAGTAAATGTAATCAATTAGTTATAAGAACAATGCGACAATGCAATGCATACAATAAAATAGCATAATGTGTTAATGTTAAACAAAACAGGCATTCAAATTAAAAACTCTGGTTTAAGAGTTGAAAGAAAAATATCACTCAGTAAAATCCAAAATAGTTTTGCTAACAAGGCCTTTAAAGTTTAAGTACAGCAAAGATGTCGATATTTTGAACAGATCGTTGTATTGACCAGTAAGGCGACGCAGAGGTGCTCGTAAGCCCGCGTTCCTAAGACTAGAAGATTACACGGCAAATAGGGGTCGTGCGCGCACCCCACCATTATTTATTCTATTTATTAGCCTTTTTCCCGCCAGAGTATAAACGCACGCAAGTGCCCTCCACGCAAAGCCACAATTTTGTCACATATTTGTGTTGATTCACATAGTTGTGGCACACACTTGCTTGTCACGTATAAGTGACTTTGGCGGTCTAAAGGTAAATGATCATATTGTTGTTAGTCTGACAAACATACCATTACTTAGACTGTCCTCCTGTGGCTCAGTGATATCCTCTAGTTCATGACTATCAGCTGGTAATTCTTCTTTGATAGCAATGCTTTCTGTTTGACATTTGTCAACAATGCTTATGTATTCTATGGGACATCTAGTAAACCCACCAAAAACCTCGAAGTGCTCTGGGTTTATTAAAGGATTAGGCTGCAAAAACAATATTATGCTATTAGGTAAATTCTCTTAAAAGAGCCTCCACAACTGAAGATAATTCAGTAGGCCCAATGCACCCGGACAGACTACGTGCTACCAACCGCACAAGCTATTGTTTCATAGCTTGTGCCAACATGAGAGAGGGCTGATATCATACTGCCACATACATGAACAAGTATCATACGCAAGTTGTGGCAGTATTATGTGGAGTAAAACATACATATCAACATTCAACACTCCAAGGTATGGTTGGAATGAAATCCAGACAAAAGGGGACGAGAGAGATCATCTACACATTATACTAAAATCAGCAGTTATGAGGATAAAGAAGTGACAGTTGAAAAATACCATACCTCATAATCCTCATCCATAATCTGAGCGAATAGCTCATCGGCTTCCAAACATTTTCTCATCAACCGGCAGCATTGCTTTAGTTTAGCGCAGCAGAAGAAACAAACAAGCATCGGTCTTCTGTCTGCAGTTACAAACTGCAACAAAACTTGTCTTACACTCACTTGTTTCTATGAATCACCAGCATGCAGTTGGTGTTTCCTAAAAGCTTCTGACAGAGAAGGTGTAAGCAGTGATTATCACTCTTATTTAAGGCAGATTTGCAACTTACAGCACATGTGTGAGTACTATGTACTATAAAGCTACCATTTACATTTATTTATCTTTCTTTTACTCGAATTTTCCGTGGCGGTTGAGAGGATGTCATCATGTCATGCAGGGACAGGTCATCTCTTAGCCCTTTCAGTGCCCAGCACCCAGCATATGAGTCCAATGCCCATATTACGCTGGGTGCTGGGCACCGAAAGGGTTAACTACCATGGTTTATTTTAATTTTAATTATATCTTTCACTCTGGATGCTCTTAACTTGCACATCATTCTACATCGTTCTCACAAATAATGTATAATCTCAACATGAATGATGTAACCAGGATTTTGTAACAATATTTTGATTTAAAAGAGTGTCCATGGAGTTTCTTGCCCATTCTTCTCCATACAGATCTATGCTTTGTATAAGTACTTTCTTAAGTTATTATGCCTTGTGACTGTAGCTTCCTTTCTTTTTTGTTGCTTTTTTTTGACATTCAATAGTGCCTGTAATGGTCTAATTGAAATAAATGCTTTGAATTTGAGTATAACCAGGTTTTCTTATGTTGTTTGTCACCCTTGTCTGTGATTGTTTTTTAGCCCTAAGACGACCCTCTCACTAAAAATACATACAAATTCTCGTGCGAGATGAGAGGTAGTTCAAGCATATTGTCATCGGATAGCTAATATTATATTGAAAGTATCAACTTACTGGAATATCAGTCAGCTTCTCATATAGTTCACGCAAGTCCTTGTTGACCACGACATACATTCGAACATCCTCCGCTAAACATATTCTACACATTTGTAGTTTATCCATCTTTTAACTCAAAAAGTAAGAGATAACAATTACTAAAATAAAAACGCTGTATATAGTGCTGCAAGGAGAATGAAAAGACCACACGGCCAAACAAACGAACACTGAATCCTGAATGACAGACAGAATACTTTTGTTTGGCGCTCGGCTCGTTGAATGACATTGACATAATTATCAGGGTTGCTAGTTCAGATTTCTCCTTTTTCTAGTATTTTTTCTTTGATAAAGCATTTTGCAGCTCTTTTCGTCATTCTATATTTTAAAACAATAATTAAACAAATGCGGAGATGTAAAACTACGTTAGTTCACAAAACGGACGGGCAACATCCGAGAACAATTATATTCCCCAAAGAAGGGAAAATAAATACCAATCTACCAACGATGACTTATTGATTGCTATTGACAGGCAGTGGGGCGCCGATAATAAAGAATAGAAGCGCCAGGGTAGTTTTTTGCAATTTGCAGGTCAGTGTCAGGTTGTATGTTGATGAAAGATGAGTCGCGCAAGTAACAAGTAGGTAGTCAGACAGAATTATAATCATTAAAATCATCAATATAACCCTCTATAGTCTGTTTTTTAATCCCTGAGAGTAAATTGACACGTGAAAATGTCAAAACTGACATAAATCCTATTGAAATCTCTGTCAGTTTGCCATTTTTACTGGTCAATTTAGTCTCAGGGATTAAAAAACAGACTACAACATAAAACATTTAACCCCATTGAATGACTTTTTCATGAAAAAGTTATTTCTTATTCATTTCTCATCAACATACAACCTGACACTGACCTGCAAATTGCAAAACACGTAAGAAAATTAGATTTTCGGGGGTACCCTGGTAACTTAAAATATAGATGTACCAGCATAGCTATTCACAAATAACCGAATCGGAACCGAATCGATTGGACTCTTGTTCGACTATCTGGTTTTTGAACCGAAGAACGGGAAATACGCTATTCACAGAACAGATCCGACAGCCATGCTAGAAAATGAACACTTATGGTAGAAAATTTAAAGTGGCAAATAAATAATCTTTAAAGAGCATTTCTTTGACTTTTACTGATAATTATACTGAATGTCCGTAGAGTAACTAAAAATATATTTAAAATATAATGAACAATGATTTTATTAATAAATTGATGTCGATGGCGTTATTAGTTCCGACTATGGCCGCGCGCTATAAGATCCGCGGAGTAGTATTTGCTAAGGAGAAAATGTTTCCTGCTTCTGTAGATCTGCGGCACGCCTGTTTCTGGTTGGCAGAACCCGGCACTACATTCTACTCAAATAATTTAAAACAAAGGCTAGCACTAGTGTAAGAGTTACTGTATACGTCATGCAGTCAAAAAAGTATCGGCAGTGTATGATTTGTTTATGGTTCCAAATTATTTTTTTTTGTTGTTAGATTGCACAACTGTTTTCCATTTTGGCGCGGAGTTTGAGTTGCATCTGTTATTTAGATTAAATACAGCGCTGTTTTTAGTTAGATCATGATCTAGTGTGTATTGCGAGTTTCATAATGAACAAAAACATTGAACAAAGAGGTTGTCTTGAATTTCGTGTTCGGAGTCCCTGAAAATGTTACAGAAGGCTAACGGTGAATCGACTTTTTAAAAAATGGAAAAAATGAAACATTAATTACAAGTTGGATTATTATTACATTTATTTTAAGCAGCTTAACATTATAATCTTATAACAACTTCTTCAAATAACTGAGCGACTGGCGGCGCGGGCATGCCATCATCATCGGCATTACCATAATCATTATATGATGCTCTTTGCACATACTAGCAGCAACTGTAGCAGCGTCTGTAGTGTACTGTTTATGTTTATGGCATTGTTTTAGCCTCTATCATATCTATACACCTTCACTGTACGTTTCTTTTGTTGTATAGTTCACCACGAAACAAATAAAACTGTTAAACTAATAAAATGCACAACTATCCACAACAAAACCACACATCTAGATTTTAATTGATCAAGACAGAGAAGTGACAATATTTATGACATTTATGACATATTCTGTTTTCATAGATGACATAGCTTTTAATGTTACCATTTAAGCTAAATTCTCCAAAAAAACGTTACGTACGTACTTTACATTTTTAATATCAGCAGTCACTAATTAATCATTTATTAATCATTTATTTATTTATTTTGTATATATATATTCTCAAATAAAATAATATAATCATCACAAAAAAAAAAAAAATTTAGTAACATGATAATTTAGTATCATAAAACTTGTTGAGAATCTAATAAGAGGCTGACTTAGGAGCAAATAAAGCACGTGTTTCCAAAGATAGGAGGAGTCTTACTCAAAATGGCTTAGATTAGATGAGACAAAACAGATAAAATATCGCAGCAATGTAAACAGCTTGTCTTATAAAACTAGGTTGCAAACGTCTCATGGAACTCACTATTACTACCAGCAAAACCATTAATTAGTATTATTATAGAAATTCCATTTTCTGTTGAATATGGTAACTCCGTTGCTTCCGTCAATATTTCTACGTTTCGATATTACAAATGATTGCGTTTAGATGTTCAGATTTAGTAAAATATTTGTTTCTTCTTTTTTTACTTTGTGCAGCTTACTAAAAAAAAAGATATTACATGGAAAGAAACGCTCCGTTATTGCTTCATATAATGTACATACTTTCATTGATGAACGCTTCTGAAATTAACTGAGCCCTAAAAAACCAATCTTCAACAATATTGACAGATGTAAAGGCGTTATTCAGTTAAAGCTAAATTAGTAGCTTCATTACTTTTTGCCGACTTCAAAAAGGAGGAGGTTCTCAATTCGGATGTTTATATTTTTTTACAACAATACTACTTCTTGCTTGACCTTTTTTCAACAGATCAAAGCATTTAATCAAAGAGGACTTCTACTAATAAATTGCTCTGAAAATAATCGTTACTTTTTAGTTTGTAATTAGTTGTACAGGGTGGAAGGGACACCGACGCGAAAACGGTTACGTGTTCAGTACATAATTCGGTACCCCCCCCCCCCACATAGATGAGTACAGGTACAGACACAGGTTACACAGGGTAAGCAGGTATAGAGACCTACTTCAAGCACCAGTCTCTCACAAAGTTAATTTCATGTTCGTGCTCCACTGTAATCCTAGCATAAGTAATTTGTGTAGAGAATAAATGATCTTTTTCTTTCTCGTGTTGCTGGCACGATAATTTTTATATCTTGTTAGCCCAGAACTTCGCCACTTCCACTGCGTCGTCGGTGGTAGCACAGAGGTCACTTGGGCTACATGTTTTTGGGCTAAGAGGGCAGGATAGGAGATGGAGCATAGTTTGTGACACAGCTCCACAACCACACCCCGCTGCTGTTTCATTGCGGTAGCCCCACTTGACGAGGTTGGAGTTACATCTTCCCACTTGAGTCCGAAGACGGTTCAAGGACCTCCAGGTGGACCACGGAAGGTTAGACCCTGCAGGAAGATGCTCACTTGTTGGTAAGTAGTGAGTGGGAGGGGGACAGCTATTTTCCCACAACTTACATCGGGCGTCGCCTGGGTCTCCTGATAGCGTCATTGCGATCATTTTTTTTGTTCTGAACCATACCTGAGAACCTTCTAGTTACGGAGATATTGGAGGTCAATGTTCCAATTTTTTCACAAGTTTTTTTTTAAATACCACTTTTAATGGTTTTAATTTTACTTTAATTAACTCGATGACCCGTTTACTATTCAAAGCATCCATCAGCACTAAGTTTTGAGTGCGTTACATTGAGTTTTACCGGAAAACGTGATTTTTCACGCCCAAAAAAAAAGGCGTTTCCCAGCAATAATTTTTGCTTAGAGTTACTAAGTTTTGATGTACAGGATGCTTGATCGATGGCATCGCGACGGGTCCGTTTACACCCTGTATAGAAATTTTTCATCAGTACTTAAAAAAAAATGCTGTTCCATACATTATGACCGTGTAGGTATTGTACTTTTGTGAAAAACAGCAGTTTTTTTTGATGTACTGAATACGTGGTAACCGTTTTCGCGTCGGTGTCCCTTCCGCCCCGTAGAAACTGATTAAGTTGTGGTTTCAAAATTTAAAATGGAGTCATTGACCATTAAAATCGTATTCGGCGCCATCTTTCACGACATTGTGGGATGTCGTCTCATAAACAGATCTTACAGTGTCATGAGATGGATGGATTGTGTGCGGAATGATATGAAAGAGAAAGGAGTAAATGATGCCGTGACGTCTGACAGGGGAGAAGAAAACGTGTTGCGCCTACCCCAAGTAGAATGGGACAGCAGGAAGATGATGATGTGAGTGTCATAATCGGCGTTAAAATCCCAATTGTCATAAAATATTTACTTATCTTAAATGTAAGAGAATAGAATTCTATTTTGCAAATATGGGTAATACACAATAGTTTTTATGAAATACTAAAAATCAGCCGTATTTTACCATTCGGCATGCAAACGTTTACATTATGTAGGTACTTACATTTCAAAAACCAGATCAATTAACAAACTATCATTCAATAGATCAATTTATAAGTTATCATAATCATTTCAATTAATCAACAAATATATTTTCCTCTCTCGTAATTTAACTACAGTTTCTGCTAAGGAATTTTGCTTAGTAAATTACTCTTCGAGCTGTCATGTCACTCGAGGATTTGATTACCGACTGTCTAGGTTCTAGTTCACAGACACGCCAATAGATGGCGCTAATCTCTTCTGCCAAACGATAATGATTGTAATAATATACTACAGATGGCAGGATCATCAATATTATCGTGGATGAGAATTACTTGCTGCTTCAGAAAACTTCACGAAATTAATTCTTAAATTTAATTTCCAGTGCACATTATACCCAAGGTTATTGACCCAATTTTTAGTTTTATGGTAGTTAGTGTGTTTAAAAAACATAGTTTTATTTATTTGATTTATTTGATAATTTAAAAATATGACTATGGCGCATCGACGTCTGCACCTTGTATACAAAAATAACTCAACAACGCTACATCCTTTAGAGCAGTTTTCGTCAATAATCAACTCAAAAATACATGCGTATTAAATAAATCTTCTGACTAAAACTGCGCTGACGTGCATCATATCTGAAAGGTTTTCAAGCAATTTTAATCTAGAAAGAGTTTTCTACAGTATTTATCTAAAAAACTGAAACACTGAAACTACGCTGACATACATCACACTTGTAAGGTTTTTCACCAGTGTGTATTCGAATATGATTTCTTAAACCTCAATTTTCAATGAAACAACGTTGCCATACATCACACTTCTAACATTTTGCACCGCTGTGTATTCGAATACTATGTTTTGTTAAAGTACCCTTTAGGGTAAAACTTTTCTGACACACATCACACTTGTAGGGTTTTTCACCAGTGTGTATTCGAAGATGTCTTGTTAATTCGCTCATTTGACTAAAACTACGCTGACATACATCACATTTGTAAGGTTTTTCACCAGTGTGTATTCGAAAATGTTTTCTTAAAGAGCTCCTGTCAATAAAACCTCGCTGACATACGTCACACTTGTAAGGTCTATCACCGGTGTGTATTCGAATATGCTTCCTTAAAGAGCCCGATTCACTAAACCTACGCTGACATATATCACACTTGTAAGGTTTTTCACCAGTGTGTGTTCGAATATGATTTCTTAAACCTCCACTTTCGACAAAACTACGCAGACATACGTTACACTTGTAAGGTTTTTCACCTGTGTGAATTCGAATATGCTTTGTTAAAGAACCCGATTCACTAAAACTACGCTGACATACCTCACATTTGTAAGGTTTTTCACCAGTGTGAACTCGAATATGTTTTTCTAAAAGAATCTTCCGTTTAAAACTACGCTGACATACATCACACTCGTAAGTTTTTTTACAAATACGCTGAGCACAATTGTGAGGATCTTTGTAAGAAGTGCCAGGTCTGGACGTGCGATTACGAGTTGTTCGGAAAACTTTCAAGTGCGATTGTTCATTTTTCTTTAGCTCCGCTGTAATTTTATCTTCTAGTTTGATTGTTCTTGTGGCGGGCGTACCTGTAATAATAAATGTGGTTAATATAGTGTTAAAAGAAGATTGACATGCACACGAACTGAAATAACAGCAGTGAAACGGGTAGGCAGTAATACTCTTACGTAACACAATTATTTATTAAAAGTAATATAGCTTAATTTCTGAAAAAATTAGATATATCGTAGTCTATGAGCGACCCCGACCGATCTGACGTTCTAACTCTCATTGGCTGGCTTGGCTGACAACTTTGGCACCAAATTGTCGTAAGATAGCGTTGGCTTGACTGCGCTTGGCTTAGATTGGGCTGAACACATGGCGTGGCGTTGCAGCAGTTTGAATGATTACTTTAGACTGAAAATGAGCGCAGAGCAGAAGAATCACTATAAACATTGCAAAACACACTTTAAAACCAGAGTGTCCGTCGACTTCTGGCCGAAGCCGATTTATTGGCTAGCACCACAATTTTCGGACGAAGATAAAGGTTCAGGTTAAAGTAAATATGGTACCCAGCCTAGAACGGTTTATTAATGCCATGATGGCCAGACCTCCTTAATTTTATAAAAGATGAAACATTTTCTGTGGAAGTACCTTACTATAGCTAAGAACAATTAGATATTCTGAAAAGTCAGTCGCGGTGGCTTTGGCAGATATCAAGTTACGACATACTATGATATGATGATTCACCTCCTCCACTGCCAGACACTTTGTGCGGTGGAAAACACCCGCCAGACACCTTTTAACGTACATCGATTTTTTAACAGCATTTTAATTTATCTTTTTAACTTACATAACATCACTCCTGTAATCCCGAGGTTTACCTAATAGTACACCCACATTTCGCCAGTTATGTTTAAGTCCCATGTAATAGGGGGCGAGCCTATTGCCATCAACCGAGCACAAATCCAGACTCCATGGCTGCTACTGAGTTACTCCTGCTGGAAAACCCAATAACACTGCCCAAGCCGGGAGTCGAATCCATAACCTCATGCTGAGCAGCAGCGATCACACTAGACCAGCGATACAGTATTTTCAGAGATAAGCGCATTTAAACCATTAAACACCCAAGATACACACACCTCAAAACCGTCCGCTGCACTGACGTCAAGAACATTTACGCAATGGTCCAAGAATAATTCGAAAATTCACCGTCGAAACCACCGCGACGACGAGGAAGAGGACGGCCTCCAGCGGGCTTGGGACCTCGAGGCCAACGGGCCCCGAACAGAATCCCCGCTGCCGATGGAAATGTGTCGTGCATTTGATGGACGGTCCATGAGCGAAAATGTGGTGCGCGCTTATTATGGAGCTACAGAGGGAGGAATTAACCTTACAGCGTACCGATGTCGGATGCTCTCTCTGTTTCAGGCACTCGAGCCTCCCGTCAATGTCTCTGCCCAACGATTGTCGGATCAGATGCGCGTCATTCAAAATAATCATAGGTTAGATGATGCTACACTTGATCGGCAGCGCTCGGAAATGCAGATTAGCCCTGCCAGCAAACCTCTCCCATCCCAGAACGTCACACATGTGACTGCTGCACACCGCTGCGGGCAAACCAGAATGCTGAGGAAAAGGATGACAGGGCTATATCTGCAGACAACCTTTGCAATGGGGATTTAATGAGCGCTCTGGAGGATGCGATTCGTGGGTATCCTACCTTAGGCCTAGGCATTTAACGTAATTTATGTATGAATTGTCAAACACATAATCTCGTCTCAAATCGTGCAAAAATGATAGTTCCCAAAGCCGGCCTGACATGTCACTCACAACTCACTTTACGCACTGTGGTCCCTCGACCAAAAATTCCAAAAATACTAACTACTTCATTTCTGGTATTTACTTAATGAAACATGTTAGGTAATGAGTATCAACGATTTAATCATGTAAATAATAATAAAAAAATAGTACATTACCAGATTAAAACTTAAAAATTCAAATAAAAAATAATATTTGGACCATGGGCACTTTGGGCTAAATTTATAATTGCCTCAATATTTAGACAGTGACGCTAAATAATAAGTAATAGTGTGTATGCTATTTTATTGTATTGGAGCTCAGATCAACTCAAGCGCGAAAATCTGGCTATTTTTTGAATTTAGAAAATATAAAATACATGAAACATTTATATCATTTATTGAACTAAGAAATGAGTATACGCAGCCGAACAGGCATGACACTTCGTCAAGTGAAGGGTTTTTGTTTGTGTGTACTTGATTTCATATTATGGGAGCAAAGTTGGATTCATGTATTTTCATAAAATATTCATATACACGGTGAATTTTAATTCACTGTTAACCTTTCAGGAAGTGAGAGTACTTATAATTATAAACGACGTACACTATGGGGTCTACTACGAAATAGCAAAAAATACATATGTTTCATCCTTTTTCATCGGGTAAATATTACATTTTTGTATGAAACGGCAGAATTTTTTTTTTCGTTATTTCAATGTTGGTCTAATAGTAAAATTGCCCTGAAAGATTAACAGTGAATAAAAAAAACACCGTGTATATACAGGGTGTAAACGGACCCTTCACGAAGCCGTCAACCAAGCATTATGTAAATCAAACTAAGTCACCCTAAGCAAAAATTATTGTTGGGAAACGACTTTTTTTTGGGGTGAAAAATCACGTTTTACGGTAAAACTCAAAGCAACCCACTCAAAAATTGGTGCTGATGGATGTTTTGAATACCTAGTAAACGAGTCATGGAGGTAATTAAATTAAAGTTAAAACCTTAAAAAGTAGTATTTAAAAAGAAACTTGTGAAAAAATTGGAACTTTGACCTCCAATATCTCCGTAACTAGAAGGTTCCTAGGTATGGTCCAGAACGAAAAAATCATCGCAATGACGGGGAGAACAAGTGCCTATCGGCTTCGTTAAGGGTCTTTTTACACCCTTTATTTTATGAAAATGAATCAAAACTGCAGTTTCGCATCCGAATTTAACTTTGCTCCCATACTATAAAATCAAGTCCAATCAAGAAACTCCATGGTTACTCTTTTAAAATGATTTGGTTTTACAATATTATCATGTTACAGCATTAGTACTTAAGTATGGGGGACAGCGTAGGCCCGACAATAAGTCGTTGCTTACTACACAAAAAAAGTAAAACAAGATGAAAAGTTAACAAGCATCTAGGAATCTACAAGGCCTATAATGTTGACACATTCACAAATAATCGGTAAAAAAGAATCTATACAAAGGTAAGAAAATATTATTAAAAAAAAACTAAATAAAACATATGACACAAATGTCGTCATCAGTGCTGTAACTATTCTGAATAAAAGGTGTTTAAATTATTTGATAACTTTTGTAAAAAATCCGAATAAAAGGAAAAGAAAAAATAATATTGAGAATAGTTAGAGACATTTGTGCCATTTATGAGCTACCAAGGAAGCCGCATGCGCAGAAGGAACTAAAGTGAAACTTCTTTATCTTCAACAAAGACCTTTATTTTGTAATATTTATGTTTTTTTTTTAATAATTATCAAAAATTACAGGTCAGATTTTGAAAAAAGGTAAAAACAAATCAATATACATTAAAAAGTGCATCAAACACAAATTATAATAAATTAAAAAAATAATAATAATAATTAAGAACATAAAATAATCACATCAAATTACCTAAAACCATTATTTTAGGTTATATAATGCGCGGTCGGTTAGCCAGCCTTTGAGTTTGGCTTTAAAAGCATTGTTTTGTATGCTTTTTTAATAAGGACACGTTTGAAGTAGTTTTTCAACTTTCCATCGGTCAGTTCTGTAACTGACTTTGGCAACTTGTTATAAAACGTATCTTACTAATATTATAAAGAGGAAAGATTTGTATTTTTGTGTGTGTGTGTGTATATGTTTGCAATGAATAAACTCAAAAACTACTGTGCCGATTTCAAGTTTTTTTTCACCATTAGAAAGCTACATTATCCCTGAGTAACATAGGCTGTATTTTATCCCAAAATGTTTAAAAAATAAATGTCCACCCGTGTAAAGCCGGGACGGGCCGCTATTACTATATATAAAAAAAAGACTTGCAATTTTTTGTTAATCTGAATTCGGGTGTTTACAGCGTGTTATATATTATGTAGTCACTTCGAATATTGAAAAGCCCTCGGTTTTTAAAAGGTGTAAATCAGCAACATCCTGGGTTGTAGTTGCCATTGGCTGCCAAGACGCCTCCAACACGACAGCCTCGCGAGTGACAAGCCACTCGTTCCGAACCGTCAAGAATCGATTTTTAATGTAGTGATTTTTTTCCAAGAGACGGATATAGTTTGGCATATTTGTAAAATTCGGCTTTTCAATGTTCCGAAATCAATGATTGCTTTATCGCTGTTATCTATTGCAAGCGCGTCACGTATGTGTTGAAATACGAGCCCAGCCCGTTTGGTGACGGTCAGCCTCTTGGTGTTGCCATATTTCAACCATATTTCAAAGACATTCATGCGTGAAAATATACACTTCCATTTTGAACCTGCAATGGAAACAAAAATTCGAATAAATAAGTGCAAAATGAAAGAAATTCGGCGATATTTAAAGCTGTTGCGGGTGCGCAGCGAAGTGCTACGGACTACTTTCACGTAGTACCTAAATAACTGTAAATGGGGGAAAAACATGGAACAAATTAAAGTAAGTAAGTAATAAGAAATGAATGTTAACCAAACATAAAAAACGGCCAAGTACAAAGGGTTCCGTACCATCGTAGGATGGGAAATCATCAAATGACCCCCCCCCCCCCCCCCCTGGGCAGAGTGGAAGGGAGTGTCAGACTTGTATGGACTAAAACCCATCCATGTTCCTTCTTTGCCCTTTGTGTTCCAGGACTGCGGTATCTCTTTCGAACCAGAAGGGTTTACCTTTAATTTTATTTTTATTATATGTTGTAAATTATTATATGTTGTAATAGCGGCAACAGAAATACACATTCTGTGAAAACTTCAAACATCTATTACGGATATTGAGATACAGCCCGCTGACAGACAGACGAACGGACGGACCGACAGCGGAGGCTTAGTAATAGGGTTCTGTTGGTTTCCCTTCGGGTACGGAACCTTATAAACAGACCTAATTATGCTGAAATGTAAACTAAACTCGCGAAGTATCTATCTACAATTTAAAATGCTCCCGAAAAACAGTATATCACTTAGCGGTCAAATTTTAAGAAAACTAATGATTTTAAAGTTTTAAATAAAATTAAAAAATAATGTACATTATTTAATTTTATTTGTTTTATTGATTATTTATTTTTTATTGACATTATTATATTTAATTTGGTATACATATTTATAATTGCTTGTTGCGAATTAGTGTGTGGCAATGGCTGATAATTAGTGATCGGATATATTCGGATGCATATTTACCTAAAGTACGTTTTTTCCCGGCCTAAGGTACGAAAGTATGGAAGCGGCTTCTTAAAATGCCATTTTTTCTCGGGATCGCGGTATTTTAGAAACAATACAGTGTGTATAAAATGTAGTAGTCATAAGCATAATAAATATTTAAAATCTATTTAAAACCAGGCAAGCAATTTGTTGAAAATAACACGTAAAAGTACAAAATTATACGATTTAAAGGAGATTGCCACAGAGCAGGTCCCTTTTGTGCTATCGTGTGCCTGATTGGAATAATGACCTAAAAATATTGTTCATTTTTTTGTGTACAGGGTATTTTTTATACAATTTCTTTCACCCTGGGAATAAAGTTAAAGTTAATTAATAGTTAAACTTTACGTCGACATCCGTTTGATTCAATGTAGTCTGTGGTTTGATTAGTATACAAAAAAAAGTTGCCAGGTATCAAAGAACTAATGACATATTTTAATCACTTGAGTAATCGATTAAATAAAACGATAATTAAACAATACAAAAACAATTATTTTTAATTAAGTATATATAACCTATGGGCAGTTTACATCTCAACATTTAGATTTAGATCTCAACATTTGACAACTTCAACGCTACTGTGTTAGCATTTTGTTTTAAAACGATGAGGTAGAATGATGTTATCCCTGTCCTTTTATACGTATTATTGTACCATATATAACTGAAATGAACAACGATAGGTGTACGCCAAATATGAGTTTATGTAAAGTATTCATAGTAAACTGCTCATAGTCGATGCGAGTAAAATCGATGGAACGATGACAATAATAGGTTGCATCAATTCTTATAAGGCCTACATTGATTGATAATAAATGTTCACAAAAGCAATAGACACAAAGATAACAGCCATATATATTTAGAAAACCCTTTATTAACAAAGTAGTTTTTATCGATTAATTTATAACGATTTAGTATTAGATTTAAAAAAATTGATCTGGCAACATTGACTTGCGCATGTCACAGACTTTATTCTGTGGTTCGTTACGTGCGTGATTGCTTTGTTTAGATACGTTGAGTTTTGAATTCCGTAATCTTTTACTTAGTTATTATTTACGATAGATACGTGCTTTTTCTGCTACTACCGAGTTGAGCTAATAAGTTCCTCGAGTGCATTACGTTTTGTGAGATATTTGACTCTTATTAGTGCTGTTCTTTGTGAGATATTTGACTCTTAGTGCTATCCTTGGTGAGATATTGGACTCCCGAACCGTTATTGTCAGAGCCATGTCTACCCCAGTTAGAAGTCGGACACAGCGTCAGCGTTCCCGACGCTGTATTAACTGTTCGATTTTATTATCACCTAATTTACGCCGGTATACAGTTGAGGAGTTGAACGAGCAAATGACAGTTCTTTTACGAACCTGGACAATGCCTACACCTGTAAGTCTTGTTATTTATCGTATGCTTAAAAAAATGTTGTGGACTTTACAATGCAATAAAAAAAAAATGAACTGCTTTGTGCAAATTCTAAATGACATGATTAGAGTAAACAAAACACTTGAGAGTTTTTTTTTAGGTAAATACAATTTTTGCATGTCTTTTTCAGTCAAAACGTAATTTAAAAAAAACACACCGATATGTCAAATAAACACAACATGCACTAAGATATTTTTTAAATAATAATTATTTCATCAAAGTGTTGAAAGTAAGATTAAGTAAATAGACCATACAACTGCCTGCCTACAATACTTAAACATTAAATGTCAGTGAAACAGTTATAAATATAGAAGAGTAATGATTTTATAATCTTTTTCAGGTAGCGTTGGATGATATCCTGTGTATTGAATGTTATTTGTTGTTGCAAGAACGTATCTTATCAAATATAACTGGATCCCACGAGGACATGTCACCTGCATTTGGCCACTTGAACATTTGTTATGGATGTGGTATCTCTATTGCAAGTCGGAGAACCCATAGAGTTGAGTTAGACTGCCCACAACGGAGTATGATTTTAAGATGGACTCTAGCACACCTGGTCAGTATTTTTTGTAATAACAACATAAAATCACGCTTATAATCCCCGAAGGGTTAGGCAGAAGTCTAGCCAGTTATGTTGAAGTCCCATGTGATAGGGGGCGAGCCTATTGCCATCAACCGGGCCCAAATTCAGACTCCATGGCTGCTACTGAGAAATTCCTAACGGAAAACTCCAGTAACACTGCCTGACCTGCGAATCAAACCCGGGATCTCATGCTCAGCAGTCGCACTTGCGACCACTAGACCAAGGACCACTTCACCATTCTTGCAACAACATACAAAGTCTCAGGTGTATATTCTGATATTCACTAATACCAACTGTATTTCATTTTAGGCTTCACATTTAGAAAGAGTGTGCATTCCTTGCTGGTTAGCAGCAACTCGGGAAACACGACGTTTGGAGGTTCAAGATACAAACAGACCTGACAGTTTCATGGATGTAACTTCACCTTCTTTAGAAGATACTGGGGTGCCTGAACCACCTCCAATGCCAGCTCCAACACACCAACCACAACAAGCACCACAACATCAATCTAAAGTTAATTCACAAAAGTATAAACGAGTTGCCGCAGCTTCTCGTCACTGCATGTTTGTAGGATGTGAAAATATTGACCGTCTTTTAGTGCCCATGACTATAAAGGAATTGTTGTTATTGCAGTACAATATATATATACCCTTAAATGCTAGAATCTGCCATCACCACTTAAATAGTAATCAGTGGGATGAACTGAATGCCACTTTAAATGATTTTACTGGCTTTCAAGTCGATGATATATTTTCCATGCTGGAAAGAGCTTCCCAAAGGACCTTAGATTTTAATGATATTGCAGCCATGGATTCACATTTACGCCATTATTGGCTGGGACTTACAGAAGTGCAATTTAATGAACTATTAAATAGCATTCCATCTTTAAATAATAAAGTTACAAAACCTAGCCTTGCATTGAGCATACTTCTCGTAAAGCTTAGGACAGGGGACAGCAACCAAAGACTGGCAACTCTTTTTCAATTGCCACGATCTACATTAGAGAAAAAAATGAAGATTGTTAGAGAATGTTTAACAGAACATTTTGTACCAATGCATTTGGGAGTTAACCATACAAGTATACAAAATGTGGCCTCACGTAACAGGACTATTCCTGAAGGTCTATTTGGAGATAGTAGCATGGCTTCAGATACTAAACCTGCCATTGTCATATGTGATGGTACATATGTTTATGTACAGAGTAGTAGTAACTACAAATACCAGAAACAAACATATAGTCTCCATAAATATGCCAATTTGGTTAAACCGTTTTTAATCACATGTTGTGATGGATACATTTTAGATTGCATTGGACCTTATGAAGCAACAAAAAATGACTCAACAATCATGAGTGATCTATTTAGTAATGAAAGTGGTCCAATGCGCTCATTTTTTAGACAGGGGGACGTATTTATATTGGATAGGGGGTTTAGGGATGTGATCCCTGAATTGGAAAGGTATCATTATAAAACATACATGCCCGAGTCATTATTGGAAAATGAACATCAATTGACAACTGACCAAGCGAATAGATCCAGATGTGTGACTATGTGTAGATGGGTAGTCGAAGTAGTAAATGGCCGGGTTAAAAGAGACTACAAACTCTTTCGACAAGAATATTTTAACAGAGCATCAACACACCTTATGGATGATTTTAAAATTGCTTGTGCTCTTTTGAATAAATTCCACCCAAAAATTGAAGACAGACCTGATGCTGTGGAGTACTTACATATTGCTCAGGCGAGATTAAATACCAGGAATTATTTAGGGGAATTTATTCAAAGGGAAAACATCAATAGGAGACGTACGGTTTTCCAAAACATAGACAGCAGTGCTCCTCATTTAAACCATTTTCCTAGATTAACTTTAGATGATTTAAGAAGATTTGCATTGGGATCCTACCAATTAAAACAGGCAAGATCCTATTATGGGGAGCACATAAGAACTAATGGTACTTATAATATTGAAGTAAGCAGTGATATTTTGGAAGAGGATTTGCCCTTAATATTGGGTCAAAATAATTATTTAATTAGGGCTAGAATTAAGTCCCGCCATGTGAGTAATAAAACTTATTACTCTTATTTATTGATAAGTAAAGATGAAAATCGGGCAAATACTTTAGATAGTATCATTGCATATTATTGTAACTGTCTAGTGGGTAAACGTACAGTAGGGTGTTGTGCTCATACTATGACAGTATTGTGGTATCTGAGCTGGGGCCGCTTCAACGATGTAAGTGCTCCAGCTCAATTCTTGGATGGTATATTTTATGAAGAATAAATGGTTTATTCAAGTTTTGATTTGATTTAATTCCTTTGGTACTTAGAAATGAACTACCTATCAATAACGTTATATTTTATTAAAGTCTAATGGTGAAACTGTTAACTAATTATACATTTTTTCATATTTTAACGTTAATTGTACACCATCTATGAGTACCTATCTTCTTTTTATTATGCTGCTATTATATTTATATGTGCATAAAGTAATAGAGTCGTAATCCCATCCCCCTAATGATGTATAGTAGATAGGTAGAAGTAGGTACTTAACCTAATTAGAGTAAGGAGAAAATGTCAATGTCAATTTCTAATTATAACCTAGATTTTTACAACAGAAAAACAATGATATCTCTTGAACCAGGGTGAATAATTTAAAAATGGTTTCTGATTATAAAAATACAATGTTTTTACTATTATTTAAAATAAAAATCTTCAGGGCACAACAATTTATCACTGGGACCCAATTTACCTTACAAATCGGGCAATCTCCTTTTGCTGCTGAATATTCGTATACGACAAAATGGTAAATATGACAATTCATTTGAACTAAAACACTAAAATGAAAAAAATACTATATATTTAAATAAACCGGGACTTTTTCCGTACTGACGCGCGCTCTAATGCTTGTCAACACTTATACTTTAGGCAAATATGCATCCGAATATCCGATCCCTGGTGATAATTACCTGAAAATAAATGAATTTATATTATTTAAAACTTTAAAAGTACATACCATGTCCTTGAAAATCCATCTATAAAGGATGAATTTTTGTGGTCGTGGATGACCACATCCGAAACTATGCGGAATAGCGAAAAACCCTCAAACAAAAAATTTCGAGCCCGATTTTGATGATAACTAAAACTGCATTGAGTATTGGATTTTTGAAAAATCAATTTTCCTAGCCAGGTCGCGAACCCGTTGATTTTAGAAAAAAGAACACTGAAACACAGAATAAATTCCACTCTGGCTACGGCCCTGGTAGCTGATGGCTGATCTTGGCGTTATGCTCGTGAATTGTGGTGACAGTATTTTAATTTATGTAATAATTAGCACGCCGTAAGGTAGACTGTAGCCGATCTCATTAATTAATGTACAACATCTTATACCTTACCTACATTCAAAGCAAATAAAGTTCTGATTCTGATTGTTAATTTTGCTGGCCATGGTTACAGTATTTTCATCAGAAATCAAGTTTTTGAATTAACTATGATGGTCCTATGTCATTATTAGTGACATTGAGTTATCGTATACTAGCTTGTGTTTTGCCCGCGGCTTCGCTCGGATTAATTTAGAATTTCACAATCATCATCATCATCATAACTACATATTACTAAAAACATATACTATTGGGAACAACCTGTATCAATTAAAAAACTTTCTTCACCACTTCTGTTTTTATGAACGGACGGTCGGATTGGTCACCGAGGTTCTCTCGTTACTACGAGCTACTACTATAGTGATAGAGTACAAAAAAAAAAAAGAAAAATACCATTTTGTAATGATTTCGTGCACGGTAAAATTCTAATGAGTTTATGTTGGCACCAACTTAAATGAATAAAATGTATGTGTACTACTGAATAAATAATTCGAGTTGTAGTCTGCTTGTAATAATATAATTCAATCATTATTCGAAAGACACGTGGCACCATCTATTATCATAAGAACGTTATTGTTGTTTTCCTCGGGAACAGTAGTTTTTTTCGGGATGAAAGGTACCCTATGTCCGTTTCTGTACACCTGACAACATATATGCAAAATTTCAGGGTGAACGGTTCAGTGGTTTAGGCGTGAAAAGGTAACAAACAAACAAACTTACTTTCGCAATTATAATATTAGTGAGGAAGTAAGGATTCCAACCGTAGATAATTACATCACACTTAGAAGCCTTATGTTGTGATGGCCCAGAAGTTAAGGCCTCGCCTCTCATGCATGAGGTTGTGGGTTCAAATCCGGGCAAGTACCAATGTGACTTTTTCAATTCATATGTACTTTCTAAGTTTATCTTGGACATCACAGACATCGGTGAATGAAAATATCGTGAGGAAACCTGGACTTATAATTAATATAAGTCTGAAATCGCCAACCCGTCTTGAGCAAGCGTGGTGATCAATGCTCGTGCCTTCTCTATATGAGAAGAGGCCTTTGCCCAACAGTGGGACAGTAACAGGCTGGTATTATATATATATTTATTATTAGAAGCCAACATCCCATTATTTAAGTAATATTTAGATTGTAAGACTTTCTTGGTAACTGCATAGATGGTGTCCTATGGATTTAATTCAAGATGCTGTGGGTACCGCTAACCACTTCTTATCAGGTAGACCATCGCACGGTGGTTCCGCACCCAAAGACGAGCGGTCATAACCTGCTAAAACTGTTTGTAGTCATTCTTTCTTCTTGTGAACGATGTAAAATATCAATAAGAGACGCACTCGTAGGAGCTCGTGACTTAATAATAACAGCCGCTCGGGTCGATCTTAAGGTTAAGCCGTGCTTGCCTAGGTTCGTCTGTGGATAGGTGACCACCCATTACATACAGAGTTTCGTCCGTGCCTCGGAAAGCACGTTAAGCCGTTGGTCCCGGGTGTCATTTGCAGATCTTTAACAGTCGTTAGATAGTCAGTGGCCCAAAAAGTCTGACAACCAGTCTTACCAAGGGGCATCGTATTACCCAGTACTAACTGGGTTGTGGAGATCAGATAGGCAGTCGCTCCATGTAAAATACTGGTATTCAGCTGCATCCGGTTAGACTGGAAGCCGACCCCAATTTAGTTGGGAAAAGGCTAGGCAGATGACAAGACGTACTTGATTAAAAAAACTAATTTATTAAAATACATTTTTTTATTAATGGTATACATATCGCACCTTCGGTAGAACAAGGGCATAATTGCAGTTTTTGCTATTTTACAGGAGAGCTATTTTAAGATATTTATTGCATTCAGTGAGGTCTTGCTCTGTTAATATTGCTCGAAAGTTTTTCTTCTTTGCATGATATAAACTATATACTATATCCTTTTTAGGCGTATAGTTAACAAGAATTAAGAACTTTTAGTTTTTTTTCAATTAATTTTAATTTTAAGGAAGGGATACATTTGTGCCCTTGTTCTACCAAAATGTATATTATTTTGTAATTAGGACTAAATTTGAGCTTTAATTTAGGATGATTTTCGAATAAAAATACCTTGTTTTTCCGTATAAACTTTTTATTTTCTTATAAAGTAAAAAAAATGTAGTAACTTTCACGAAATATAATACTTAAACTATCATTATAGTCTTACTAATCAGTCGTCAATAATCTCACGTTTGTGTCTCTTTGGAATCACAATGAAAATAGAATTATAGAAGATAACAAAAATAACAGTGACATTATTTTTAACAAGATTCACTGTTATGCAAATGAAATTCTTTAGAATCACACTTCAAAAAATATTAATTAAAAAATATAAAAATATCTTTATAACAATTATTTTTTTCTTACTAACGAATCAGTTCTAGCTCTCTCTCCTTTTCTTAAAAAAGGTTGTTAAAATATTGTTCATAGAACTTAGGAACTATATTTGAGGATATCAATTGACGAATGTCTTCTTTTTTTCTGTGAGGGATTGGTAACTTTTCCTTATAGAGCTGGTTTAGTGTGACATCTTTCACACTTTTTTTATTACCGATACGACCTGTTCGAATTCTCGCTGCTGTCCAATCGTCGGTTTTGTAGCTGCACTTAAATTGGTATATCTCTGAATCTTTCATAAATTTGATCGCTTTCGTATCCAATATTTTAAAAGTATTTCCTTCAACATCCTTGTTTAAATTCAAATTAATATCTTCAGATAACAGCTTCATATCAATGAAAGAATCAAAATTCATTTCTTTAACGGTAAATTGAACACCCTTTTTCTTAGCATTTTTAATAAGACTGATGTATTCTGCTGGAGTGTATATAGGTCCAGCCTTTTTAGCTCGCTTAACGTTTTTTTCTATTACAGAATGGACGGCATCAGCTTTATTCTGGGTATGACCCCTAATAAGGAATTTGTGTGTTATTGACTTTATAGGCAATGTGTTGACAGCATAATAATACATTCCAAAAACGAATCTGAAACAAGTAGAAATAATTATTTACATTATAAGTACATTACCTACCTATATTGTTCAGTATGAATTATAACAACAATCACTCCTATTTATCTAAATCTACTGTAAATTAATTGTATTATAAAAGGCAACAAACTTACTTATTTTTTTGCTGCCCGCAGCAATTATCCGAATAAAATATTATGTCTTTATCTGGTTGTTTGTTAGAAAGATCCTCCAAAAACTTGTAAAGGCATGTTCCTATTTCATTGGCGCCGCGTTTGCCAAGACCCTCGTGCCAGAAAAAGCAAATTGTGGTATCGTCTTTTATATTGGATACCTAAAACAAAATATACATTAGGTACATTCGAACATAAATTGATTAATTTTAACACTATAATTAACTAATTAGAAAATGAGTCCTCACCGTAAAATTGTAACAATTTAACTTGGACTTATAAAAGAAAGCTGATGACTGGCCAATTGGACAAGGTAAGACTGCCTGTAGATCGAAAATGGCAACTATATTATTAGAATCACTATTTTTGCATTGTTCTGTGTCGTGTTTTAGTTCTAATCTGCTTAAACTTTTCTCTTCTAGGTGTTTTTTGTATTTTTCCATCAGTGGTTCCTTATCGTTAGAGTTTTTGTACGCCTCACATTCATCGCACTGATCTTTTCGGGGAATAAACAAACCAAGATTGAAATCAGTATTAAAAATTCGATAGTAGGCATCATAATTTGCAAATTCCTTTCCAGCGGTTTCTTGAATCTTTTTGTAATCACGATGAAGCTCCGCTATAGTTAAACTTCCATCTATATATTCCCTGGTTGTATTAGCCCTTAAGTAGTGACTTTCTGTTCTAGGAATGGAATTTATATGATTTCGGACCGATTTCACGACTTCATCGCTTAAATTACAATGGTTATTATGCTTTCCGCGATTATCGGCAGGACTCATTATAAACAAGGCTTGATCAGATATTTTGTCAATTACATTCCGCAATGTTTTTTCACCAATACATAAAGTATTCAGCAAAAAAGTCTTACAAATCCTGATTTCCTCACCATTTATCAGAAAATGATAGGTTGAGTTCGGTTTCCTCGGTGGTTTAAATGTGTTATTTGCTGTGATCTTGATTCTTCGGGTTGTAGGATTTTGTTTTTTAATACATGATGCAAGAAAATCTCTTTGCCTTTGGTGTGTTCCCAATTCCCAGTAGGATTTAAAAATCACACTCCTCGTTTCAAAAGAAACTTTAGTAGAACAAGACAGACGACACGAGGTTTTGCATGGAGGGCGCATGGATTTCGCTGGTGCGATCTTGCCTCTTTTGGTCGTGTATTCTTGGCCACTATTTTTTAAACGTTTTGAAACAGCTTGTTTCCATTGCTGTGTATTTTTTTGTCGCTTTCTTGACTGTTTTTTATTAATTACTTGCTCAGTGTGATCTTCACTCGTATCCACAAGGGGTCCTGGGTCGTTATAAACTTCAACACTTTCCGTATTACCATCAGCCTCATCAATATTACCCCTATTATCAGTGTCAGAAGAACTCGACGAACTAGATGAGCTGCTGCTGTTGGAACTAGACGAGCTACTGCTGGAACTTGAAGAACTGCAGGGCTAGACAAATAACATTTCTGTTAGCGTTAACGCCAAACGCTAACGCCAAAATGTATGGCAATGACAGTACGTGCGGAAAAGTCACGTGATGTCACGCTAAGTTTGTAGACAAATAAAAATTTGCAACGAAACGCTACCGCTAATGTAGCGTTAGCGTGGCGTCTCTCATACAAAGTGGTAGACAAGTGATGCTTTTGACAAACGCAAACGTCAATTTTGGCGTTAAACGCTCACGCTAGTTAGCGGATGATTGGACCCTGCCGCTAAGGTGTTGTGGAGTGTTTTTTTAAGTGAAAAGTGTATAATTTTTAGTTAAAATGCATTGTCTGGGGCTGTTATTGGCAGCAAATAATGAAGAAGTGCCTGGAAATGGTTTTTTAACTAAATCTTTTTATATTACTTTACTCGTTGACTAAATGCTTTGAATTTTATTTGGAGGCATAAGAACGCTTTGTTATAAAATTAATTTACAGGGTTCAAAAGAGTGAGGTCATGATTCCTGCTTGGCTCTACTGTTTAGGGATTAAAGTCGAAAATACGATAGAATGCTGTTGTAGAAGTAAAGCCACTTATAAACTGATAGCGTTGAGACCTCCACTTGAACAAAAATGCCAGTGAGGTCATTGTATAAACAAATGGACCCAAACTTTATACGAAATGTTTCGTCATAATCATTCATTTTTACTTACCTTTCCATTAAATCTAACATTATTGCAAATTGTTCTGGACTCGCACGAAGTCTGATTTCCATCTCAATAATATCTTTTCTTGAAAAAAACATTCTAGCTAGGAATATATCTTTAAAACTTTATCCATTATTATAAACACTTTTTAAATTATACATTACTGGCAATTAATATTTACACAAACAATTAATCATAAATATAATACCTTTAATATAATTAAGTTTACATTCGAAAAACACTGCACGCACAACTTATTGAAATTGTTTAGATGGTTTCAAATTACCGCCACTAAAGACGCGTTTGACATTTGACATTGACATTGACGTTTGCGTTGCTTGTGTTCTCACAAAGCTCACGCTAATTTCCATAGAGAAACTATCGTGTTTCCTTTCGACGCTGCGGAATAGGCGTTTGGCGTGAGCTTGGTTCTTTGTCTATCATTTTACTCACGCTAACGTTCAGTCCGTAGCTTGTGCGGAAACACGTACGGATGTATTTTGTCTAGGCCTGCTGGACGAGGTGCTACGTTTGGGAGATCTAGTTTTAAATATACTCTTATGTTTCACAGTTCGTGGCGGTTTATAATCTGATCCTTCAGATGGTGAAAAATCTCCACTCTTTGAGGAGTTAAGCTCACTTGCAACCTCTAAAAAGGTGATGAAAGAATAATATCTCAGTTACTTTACACATGAAATAATCCAGATATTTGTATAGCAGTTTTATTATCTTACCTGTAGTATTTACCGCAGGAGAAATTTCTGTTCCAAAATTGTTATTTTCCATTTTTTCAACATCAGAATTCTCGAAATCTAGAAGAGGTGACGTTAATGATTCAATAGGTGTATCCGTTGTTTCTGAAATGATGCCTTCCATTGATTTAACAGGACCCTGGTTTTTTATATTCATATCTATCCATGTTTCAACCATGTTATTAGCTGTAAAAAAATATATATTTATATAAAAAACTTAAGTAACATACCAATATGAATTAAGAAATAGCAACAATATACTTACACATTGACGAGTTTTCGATTGAATTTGCTGCTCTGTTAGAGCCCACATCTCCTTCGCGACAAGATCTATTAGAATTTGTGTCAGTTTCTTTGATTTGCAAATTATTTTCGTCATTAAGCATCATTAAATTTTTTTTACTACGAGATCCCATTTTAAATTCTGAAAATTTTATTAAAATTTAAATCATACAAAGAAACTATTCATATCACAATTCACAAATAATGCATACCTACTAGTCGTAAATACATAAAAATACCAATACTAATAAATAAACAGAAAATTTATCACAAAATTTGTATTAAAAAATAATACAAATTTATTTCATTAACTTAAATAACAAACATTAATATTAAATCAAGTCAATTTGGAATGACAAAAACGTAATTGTCATTAAGTCTAGCAAAATAGCATTGCAATTGGAATGACAAAAACACATTTACTTTTAAGACCAAGGAATAAAACAAATCTTGAACGGACAAGGGCATAACTGTCTGAACGACTTTGTCCTTCCAATTTTAAAATTATAAATTAGGCATAAGTGTAATAGATGTGGCATTGTCGCTCCAGAAACCAAAAAATTAAAAGGGCATATTTACCTTTACGGCGTTAGCGGTCCAAGTGACGACTGCCTCTCTCCCCGCCGACGGCGCAACTGACCAATGAGACTATGTCCAGCCAAGAGAGCAGTAAAAAGGCACCAATAAGACAAAGTCACTATTTTCGCCTAGCGGATTTTTAAAGGAATTAAATGACTGTCTTTGTTCCTCCAGTTCAAATAGCATTTTTAAGGCATTTCTGTATACTTAACTCATTTTTGCAATTTTTGACAATTGTGCCCTTGTTCTACCGAAGGTGCGATATGTACAAGCATCAGAAAAACTCTTAAAAATAATATTTACATCGTTCGCTGTTTTGTTATATCAATTTGGTACCGAAATACAATTAATTGTTGTTAAATAAATAAATTCTTAATTACTAAAATTGTGCTATAAAGGGTGTAAAAAGACCTTTAACGAAGCCGAAAGGCACTTGTCTCCCCGTCAATGCGATCATTTTTTTGTTCTAGACCATACCTGGGAACCTTCTAGTTACGGAGATATTGGGGGTCAAAGTTCCAACTTTTTCAGAAGTTTTTTTAAATACTACTTTTTATGGTTTTAACTTTACTTGAATTACCTCCATGACCTGTTTACTATTCAAAGCATCCATCAGCACCAAGTTTTGAGTACGTTACATTGAGTTTTACCGAAGAACGTGATTTTTCACCCCAAAAAAATAAGTTTTGCGTAAAGTTACTTAGTTTGATGTACAGAATGCTTGGATGACGGCTTCGTGAAGGGTCTGTTTACACCCCGTATGATGTGACAATACTAAACAAATGAAACTAAACTTATACCTTCACTTATGGGATGTCTTCCGTGATTATGAACTGTTTTGAGCTCCCGATATTTCGACGCTGACCGCAAGATGACTGGAGAATGCGGGTGGAAAGAAAATAAATTGTGTCTTAGTGTCGAGTTCCAGTAGTGCGCGTAGCAAAAGACAAAGAAAGAGGGTAGACAGATTTGTCTGCACCTAACAATTTATTTTCCACCCGCATTCTCCAGTCATACTGCGATCATAGCCCTTGCAACAGCGTCGTAATATCGCGAGCTCACAATAATGTACAATCACGGAAGATATCCCGTAATTGACAGTATAAGTTTAGTTTTAAACCGTGAAAAACTTAAAACAGTGTTTCAAAGAAAACTTTATTTACAGTTAAAAAAACGTCTAAAATAAACAAGCAGCTTAAAACATTAATAATTGTTCAACTTCCTTAGATTTATGTCTCTTTTTCTTTCGAGGAAGTTACCGAAGACCAGATATGGTCATCACAATCAGCCTACAGCAGTCCACTGCTGGACATAGGCGTCCTCAATCGCACGCCACTCAACTCGATCCTCAGCAACTCTCATCCAGTTGCTACCAGCCACCCTGCGAAGACCTTCACTCCAGCGAGCCCGAGATAAGGTCTGAACTCAGTAAAAGTCGGTTAATTAAGTGGCACTGTTCAACACTTCCGGTCAGTTCTACACATTCATTTTCGTCGAACCAATCGGAATTATTCTTTAAAACTCTATATTTGTAACGTGCTGATTTAATCCAGAATTTTTCAAGACTTCTACATAAATTAATAATTCGATGTGATAAAGGTCCAGTATCAACACCTTCGGCATCTTTAAGACACGATAAAAAAACTTCTAAAACATATCTTCTACGTTCCGACGGTTTTTGCGAACACCACAGCTCAAATAAATGCCTCCTTGAAAAGGAACATTTGATTTTTGTACCTGAAATAAAATTATTAAATTAATATCAAGTTTCGTAGAAATTGTACGCCGCGTCTACGGCGCTACGACGCATCGTAGCGGACATTGCGGTCGCGTGGGCAAATTGGGGCAGCTAGAATGATGTTCCTCATGAAATAGATAGATGTACCACCATTTTAAATCAGGAGAGGGCCAGTTCGAGCCAAAACTTGGCAGATGTTAATAAAATTACAGTAACAGAAAAAAATACTGAGAAAAACAGGTTGGCGTAGCACCCACATAAAACGAAAAGTACACATAAATAAAATGCGTAAAACATAATATTCACAAAACACTTACCCTGTTCTTGGAATTCCATCACACAAAAATAACAAAATTAGCAATTCTTAAATGAGGGTCCGAACTGAGCATGTTAGTTTCGGAGGCCTCTTCAGAAAGTTCCCCAATCGATAATATTGCATTTTTAAATGTTTTTTATATGGTGTTATTTAATTAAGAAATATTTAAAAATGTGTCAATAAATAAATAAACTAATACATATTTTTAACTTATGAAACTATAACTATACACGTCACGTTGTCGGCGACGTTTGCTGCGTGGTGTCGCGTAACCGTCCTCTAAAACGCCGATATACAGGACGTTTCGGCAAAAATTCCTAAGCTGGTGACGCGTGTTCGCCGATGGTTGTGTTTTGCGCCCCTCGGCGTGTGTTCACCTCTGAGAGCTCATGTGACCCAATTACCGAACCAACGTTGCGCAATAATGCTATTGGAGGAACACCTATGGGAGGAACCACCGTGTGTAGCTGGGGGAGGTCAGCAAAGATATGGGCTGGATCCAATTTAAGTAACAGCCCTGATATTTACACCGCGGGTAGGTGCCGTCAGCGGCCTGTACGATTACCTATTGTTTAAGTAACGTATACTTACGATTGGTCTCCACGGCTCTTCGTTGCTTCTTAGATACTTCTGTTTCATCTTCCACTTCAATTTTAAACACGTTTAAAGGTACTTCACAGTCAGCATCTGATTCAGAATGTTCTAGAGGTATATCTTTTACGTCTTCTAGGTACTCTGTAAGTAAGCAAACATTGTTTTTATTAGAATTGTTTTATTTCACTACATACTCTTCTGTTTTGTTTTAAATTACAAAATGGGCCTGCTCTTGACCTCGATCACGCCTGATGAAAAGCGGTAGATGAGGTCTATGATGGAACGAGCGTGGCCAGAAGATGCCTGTTCATTCTTGATTTGAAGGCAGACGGGTTAAAAGTGGGAGGTGTTCCCTCCCACATTTAACCGGTAGATTAAATGTGGGAGGAAACACCTCCCACAACGGAACCGGAAAGATGCCGGCAGAGTTCCACACTTTGGCTGTGCGCATAATAAACGTGGAGGAGAAGCGCTGAGTACGACTCGTCGGGATATCAACCAAGTGTGGACGGTACGCCGCAGTCTGTTACGATACGGTACGGTTTTCTGTCACAGTGATTCCTTCATTGTAATCATCAAATAGCCCTCAAAATAATATTTGCTACTAGCTTTTGCCCGCGGCTTCGCTCGCGTTAGGCACCCCGCGCACTAGGCAGCCGAGCTGGGCAGCCAGGCTGTGGCGGCCGAAATATTTGAGCAGCCAGTTATAGCAGCCAATCGGCGGCCATTTGTGATCCTTTCGTCAAGCGACATGGACGAGGAAAAACTTATATTTTTTTATCTATCTCGTAAAAAACGCAGATTCATTTTCTTTTTCTAGAACGGCACTCAAAAGGCTTATTCCATACCTATTTGAAGGATGTTCGTACAGACCCCGACCGGTTTTTTAACTACACAAGAATGTCAGCGCAATCGTTTGATAACATTTTGGAAAAAATAAGAAATTCAATCAAGGGCATTGATACTCTTATGCGAGCTTGTGACTCCAGATGAAAACTGGTGATTACTTTGAGGTGAGTGCAAAAATGAAAAATTTATTTAAAAATTGTTCATAAAATTTATTTATTTTTTCTTTATTCATATTTCTTACTTACTAATTACATTTTTAAATATTTTTATCAACAAAAGTTATATAAAAACATTAAAGAAAAAAAAAATCCTTTATTCGTTCTAACACATATTATTTACATTTTTAAATATTCTCATATAAAACAATATAAAAAAAAACCTTTGAAAATATAAAAAAATATAGTAGGCCACCAGCACTGGGAACAGGGTCCGAGCTACCGGTGGTCAGGGCTCTTGAGAGAGGAACCTCTCTTTGGAAAAGTGTTTATGTTGTTTCCTAAATTGATAACATTTTTTAATTATTCTGTTCAGTTTTGCATATTTTTTTATTTTTTGTTGCTAACTGTATAATTCTGTTTCAGTAAGGAATGTTCAGTCAGATCAATAGTTATTAAGGAAGGGGAGTTACAATTAATATTTAATAATCTATACATATAAAATTCAAAGTCCTGACTGACTGACTGACTGAGATATCAACGCACAGCCCAAACCGCTGGTCCTAGAGACATGAAATTTGGAGGGTGTATTTTTTGTGAAGGGTAGGTATCCACTAAGAAAGGGTTTTTCGAAATTCCACCCCTAAGAGGGTGAAATGGGGTGTTGAATTTTCTATGAAACTTTTTATTCTCGCAGTCGATTGACTTGAAAATTTGTGTACATACTTTTCAGATAAAATTATGAGAT
Organism: Noctua pronuba; assembly: GCA_905220335.1. Taxonomy (NCBI): domain Eukaryota; kingdom Metazoa; phylum Arthropoda; class Insecta; order Lepidoptera; family Noctuidae; genus Noctua; species Noctua pronuba. The sequence goes on from LR999920.1 coordinate 243,929, forward strand.
ACGTATATCAGAGTTTTTCCAAAATCATCCCCCAATTTAAAAATTTAATGTCTTGATTGGCTGACTGATATATCAACGCACAGCCCAATCCGCTGGTTCTAGAGACATGAAATTTGGATTACACGCTCCAAATTTCAAAGTTACCAGCGGATTTACTAAGAAAGGGTTTTTCTAAATTCCACCCCTAAGAGGGTGAAATGGGGTGTTGAATATTCTATGAAACTTTTTATTCTCGCAGTCGATTGACTTGACAATTTGTGTACATACTATTCAGATAAAATTATGAGATACGTGTATCACAGTTTTTCCAAAATCATCCCCCAATTTAAAAATTCAATGTCGTGATTGGCTGACTGATATATCAACGCAAAGCCCAATCCGCTGGTTCTAGAGACATGAAATTTGGAGGGTGTATTCTTTGTGAAGGGTAGGTATCCACTAAGAAAGGGTTTTTCGAAATTCCACCCCTAAGAGGGTGAAATGGGGTGTTGAATTTTCTATGAAACTTTTTATTCTCGCAGTCGATTGACTTGAAAATTTGTGTACATACTTTTCAGATAAAATTATGAGATACGTATATCAGAGTTTTTCCAAAATCATCCCCCAATTTAAAAAATTAATGTCTTGATTGGCTGACTGATATATCAACGCACAGCCCAATCCGCTGGTTCTAGAGACATGAAATTTGGAGCGTGTATTCTTTGTAAAGAGTAGGTATTTACTAAGAAAGGGTTTTTCGAAATTCCACCCCTAAGAGGGTGAAATGGGGTGTTGAATATTCTGTGAAACTTTTTATTCTCCGAGTCGATTGACTTGTAAATTTGTATACATACTTTTCAGTTAAAATTATGAGATACGTGTATCACAGTTTTTTCCAAAATCATCCCCCAATTTAAAATTCAATGTCATGTCTGGCTGACTGATATATCAACGCACAGCCCAATCGTCTGGTTCTAGAGACATGAAATTTGGAGGGTGCATTCTTTATGAAGAGTAAGTATCCACTAAGAAACAGTTTTTTTTTAATTCCACCCCTAAGAGGGTGAAATGGGGTGTTGAATATTCTGTGAAACTTTTTATTCTCTGAGTCGACTGACTTGAAAATTTGTATACATACTTTTCAAATTAAAATTATAAGATACCTGTATCACAGTTTTTTCCAAAATCAAAATCATCCCCCAACAGAGTCAAATAGGGCTTCGAAGCTCACGTAGACGGTCGCATGGCGCGTAGTGTTGCGCGGGGCGTAAACTATTAAGCAAGCAGGTAGGATTTTTCTGAGGTAGACGTCTGTAAATATGGTTTATTCCACAGATGGCTCGTGATACGCGACATTGATATTAAATATTATGTAAAAGTTTTATGTCTATAAATAGATTCCTAATTAATCATTTGATTTTCGTCACCGGTGTCCAATCTCAAACCAAGGTATCAATATTCACATAACAATATGTAAAGTACCTAATTGATATTACTATGAACTAATATTTGCAAGTTATAAGCAACTATATAAAAACCATGTATCTACTATACATACATAGATTACTTATTATCCCAGAAGTAAGATCCCGTGGGCAATTCCCGAACTCCACGCGGGCGAAGCCGCGGGCATAAGCTAGTTCATTTTGTTCACCAATAACTCGAGTAGGTCAGGGATTTATTTACAAAAGTACTCCGATTACAATAACATTTCTTATTTCTATTTCTCCAAACCATTCGGGCATCCACGTACAAAAGATTTTGTCAGAACATAATAAAGGACTCCGTTGGTTGGTGCGAATTTCAGCCCGCATATTAATATAATACGAAAACGTAATCTCAAAGAAAGAAGGATATAAATATATCTTCTTCTTCGATGTATGGATAAAGGTACTTACCGTTCTTCCTATAAGAATTGTCGAGTGCTATGCCGAAAGGTATTATAGGTTATTATATATATAAATATATAATTATATACATATACACCGTGACCTTTTTAGTCGTCTTACAAAAGTGGTCCACTCAATGTGCCCGACATAAAATACTTCTAGGCGCGTTTTTTTTTTTACCTACCGTAATAGGTACAAAGAAAAATAAATAAACATTAGAAAAAAATATGAAACATCCTGTTAATGATGTTAACGAGTCAAACGAGAGAATGTACTTACCCAGCGCTCGAGTCCTGTAGATCATCGCTCGCAACAGGGTGTTTTAACTACGTCATGCGTCATAATAATACTGAATAATATTTTTATTTTTAAATTATTAAAATCTCATAAATCCCTTTTTTTTAATGTTTAGTAGTCATTGGATAAATGAAGTGGGCTGCCGTTGTAAGACGACTAAAAAGTCACGGTGTATAAGTTTCTATAACCTAAGTACATTCTTTTTCTTTCTGTAACTTTAATATACAACTACTGGCACGAATTAACCCATCTTCTAGGTCCTTAATTTTATTTAAAGCTTCCTCATACGGGGTGTAAACAGACCCTTCACGAAGCCGTCAACCAAGCATTCTGTACATCAAACTAAGTAACTTTACGCAAAATTATTGCTGGGAAACGACTTTTTTTTTTGGGGTGAAAAATTACGTTTTACGGTAAAACTCAATGTAACGCACTAAAAACATTGTGCTGATGGATGGATTGAATAGTACAGGGATCGTGAAGGTGTTTAAAGTGAAAATCTTACATTAGAAACTTGTATTTACAAAAAAACTTGTGAAAATGTTGGAACTTTGACCCCCAATATCGCCGTAACTAGAAGGTTCCCAGGTATGGTCTAGAACAAAAAAGTGATCGCAATGACGGGTAGAACAAGTACCTTTCGGCTTCGTTAAGGGTCTGTTTACACCCTTTATAATTAACTACAGTTAATAAAACTGTAAGCAACAAATTAATAATACAAAATCAAATCGGATAAAATAACCATAAAAATATTTGAAGCGCAACGCTTTATTTTATTGTTAATGTTTTCAGATTTTGATTAAATGCTTGATTTAATCAAACACTGTTTTAAGCTTTCACGGTTTACGTTTAGTTATAAACCGTGAAAGTTTAAAACAGTGTTTATACTGAGGATATCTTCCGTAATTGTTCATTATTTTGAGCTTCCGATATTTCGACACAAGCAAGCGCAATGATCTGATGAAATATCGGGAGCTCAAAATAATGAACAATCACGGAAGATATCCCGTAAGTGACACTATAAGTTTTGATTTAATCAATATCTGAAAACATTAGCAATAAAATATTTTTTGACATTAATGCATTTTGAAAACTATGTAGCTGAAAAATGGAAAATCATGGATTTGGCATTTTCCTAGCTACATTCAAAATTGCATTAGCGATAGACGTCAGAGCACTTGCTATACTGCCTACGTGTTCGGCCAGTTGAGCGAATGCCCGCGCTGTAATTAACTCCGCTTCAACACGCCGCGCTTCGATTTTTGTGAACTGATCCATATTTGCATCCAACGGCTTCGGTATTGAAGAGCGGCGCTTGCGCCGGCGCAGTCGTGGTGATGTGGTCCTCTGAAGTGGCGATGGAGGCGCAGGTACTGAAATAAAAATTAAAATCGGCACTTGACCCAACAATTTCTAAACTTCTGGGTTATTACAAAAAACAACTCAATAAAATAATACTGCAGTTTCTTTTTTGCCATAGCCCAAGTGTGATAAGTCCCCAAATACTTCAATCATCATCTGCCTAGCCTATTCCCAACTATATTAGGGTCGGTTTCCAGTCGGATGCAGCTGAATACCAGTATTTTACATGGAGCGACTGCCTATCTGACCTCCACAACCCAGTTAGTACTGGGTAATACGATACCCCTTGGTAAGACTGGTTGTCAGACTTTTTGGGCCACTGACTACCTAACGACTGTCAAAGATCTACAAGTGACACCCGGGACCAACGGCTTAACGTGCTTTCCGAGGCACGGAGGAAACTCGGTATGTAATGGGTGGTCACCCATCCACAGACAACCTAGGAAAGCACTGCTTAACCTAAAGATATGACTATGCAGTGGCGTAGCTAGTCCTAGTAGGGCCTCGTATCATTTTTTTTTTGGGGCCCTTTGATCCCCGAGTGTGGCGAAGCCCAAAAAGAAGAGAAAATCAACAAATTATTTTTGCAAAACTAAGAAAATAGCATCCTGACTTGCATCGCTTTAGCTGTCATTCATTTTACTAAGAGAATGTGTGGGCGAGCAAAGTGAGACAAAAAAACTTGTAACTGCGATCATGACTGACTGGATCATGAAGGTTAAGACTTCAATGAAGAGCTAGAAAATTACAGCATCCTGAAGTATAAAGTGTCCATCGAATAGCGAGTGAAACGAGCTCGAAAAATTGGTGTTTTTTGAACAGCGATTGGTAAAGCCTTCATCAAAGAGCGAGCGAAGCAATCTCGAAAAGTTGGAGCTTTTTGGACCGTGTTAAGTTATATTTTCAATTTATCTTTTATCAAAAAGAATATTTGAGGTTGACACAAGATTTTGTTTTTGTTTCCTCGTTGGAGGCCCTTGTTACTCAGGGGCCCCGTATCATTGATACGGCTGATACGTCGGTAGCTACACCCCTGTGACTATAAACAGTGTGAATATGACACACTAATGTTATGTTGGATTGTGCGACTGGTGGACGGCTTATTGTTGAAACATTCCTAAACAAATTGGAATCAAGACTTACCTGTGGATGACGCTGGTGTTGCGTCATCGCGAGACGTGCCAGGAGTAGGGGAAGTTTCAGTCATTTCAGTGTCTTGTGTTTGTACTGGAACAATATTGTCCTCTACAAGAACTTCTGGCTCGGTAGGTCTAGGCTGAAGCAATGAAATGATTATTAGACAGGTCAATAAAACATTCTGAATAAAACAAATATCACAGGAATGATAAAATTCATCATCATCATCTCCTAGCCTTTCCCAACTATATTGGGGTCGGCTTCCAGTCTAACCGGATGCAGCTGAATCTATACTAATATTATAAAGCTGCAGTGTTTGTTTGTTTGTTTGTTTGAACGCGCTAATCTCTGGAACTACTGGTCCGATTTGAATGATTCTTTCAGTGTTGGGTAGTCCATTTATCGAGGAGGGTTATAGGCTATATAACCTATATAACATCACGCTACGACTAAAAGGAGCGGAGCAGCAATGAAAAATGTTGCAAAAACGGGACGGGATTTTACGCGGATGAAGGTCGCGGGGAACAGCTAGTACCAGTATAAAAAAAAAAATTGGTTGTGTGTAAAGTTGGTTTACGGTCGAAAGTTTAACGTGACAACGTCGTAACAAAACAAAACGCATAGGCCAATCGAGTGGAAGAGAGATAGATGCGGCGCAAGCGTACAATGACCGTAACGGGACAATGAGTCATCCTTTTTCGTCCATGCAGCCGGCGTTCATAGATTTATAAGACGTCACGTCAAAAAAAAAATTAAATATAAAAATATATTACTGATTGAGGAGATGGATTGACTGTCAATCTTGCATCACCAGTCGCAAGCGCTTGTCCACCCATCACCGCCGCCATTCTAATGTCTAAGGCAGACAGTGCTGGCGTGTTGTCTGCTGCCCCACCAGTGCGCCTCATGGAAGCTGAGAGTCCTGCGCACGTCCTCTTTAGAGCACATTTCTTCTCAGCCCAATACTACAAACATGCATAATTTTAGTGAAATTGCTGTATAAAGAGTGTAAAAAGACCCTTAACGAACCCGAAAGACACTTGTTTTCCTCGTCATTGCGATAATTTTTTTGTTCTAGACCATACCTGGGAACCTTCTAGTTACGGAGATATTGGGGGTCAAAGTTCCAACTTTTTCACAAGTTTTTTGTTTAAATACATGTTTTTAATGTAAGATTTTTACTTTAAACATCTCCACATATTTTTACCACCCCGTACTATTCAATCGATCCATCAGCACCAAGTTTTGAATGCGTTACATTGAGTTTTACCGTAAAACCTGATTTTTGACCCCAAAAAAAAAGTCGTTTCCCAGCAATAATTTTTGCGTAGGGTGACTTAGTTTGATGTACATAATGCTTGGTTGACGGCTTCGTGAAGGGTCCGTTTACACCCTGTATAATGATTCTTAATAACTAAGTAAGTTATTATTTAAATTAGGTACCTTAGCCCAGCCACGGCCATCCTTATGTACTCCTCCGATAGGATTCAAGCTGGTTGCCAATTTAGCCCATTTCCTCTTCGTCTCCAACTGGCCCAGGGTGGTCCGAAGCAAACCCTTAGCAATGCCTGGGTTTTGCTCCAAGAATTCCACCAACGCTTCTAATTGGGCGTAACTCGGACGATTTGTCATTGTTACTGAAATTGGAAAAAAAATATTATGTACAACATAATATAAATGTATAAAAAATAACAACATAAACAAAACAAAAATATTTCATGTTTTTTTTTTTTAACATTGCCATACACTAGGAATATCTTCTATATTGTGGGTGCGTATACAAACAGTTAAACTCACACACAAACAGCTGTATACATAAATTATGTACTTTAAATAATAAAGTTAGGATATTTGTTTACTTACCAGTTACCGCTTGTTTAAAACTTTTAACTTAACGGACAACAATTACGAACAATATCTTTGAGGGAATGTTATAAAAAAACTTGCATTTCGAATACACTTCTAAGTGGTCAGTTACGGAGACGCGGCGCGTCGTGCGGCCCGCTTTCAATTCAAACATATGGCGATGTATGAGAGCGTTTACGGAGAAGCGTTTTTACACGCGTTTGCTTGAAGTACAGCGTTGCCCGGTGAACGCGGCGGTGCACGCGGCATCAAACATGCAAACGCGCAAATACGAACATATGGCAGATGAAACCGCCGCGTCTCCGTAAACAACATCGTACATTGCCATGTTTGTGTTTGGGCGTGTGATAACGCGGGCCGCTGCACCGCCTCTCCGTAAACGGAAAAAACGCGCACCGCGCCGCGCGACGCCCCGCGCAACGCGCCGACCGACGCGCCGCGTCTCCGTAAATGGGCACTAAAACCACTTCGACTTACATTTTGAAAATGGAGAACTTTGACGCCGTCTTTTTTTTTAGTAGTGTAGGCAACGATCCTACCGCATGAAGCCAAAGTCATGGTTAACTTTATGATTTAATTTAATTTAATACGTAACAATTAATCAATTAAACTACTACTTAAATCATATTTATTTATTAACCTTTTTTTTAAAAGGATAAAGCATTTTAAAGCCCTATTACCGGTTTATCGTAATGAGTCGAACAACACTATTGCGGCCCGTAACATAGCTAACTTCACTCGTACCAAAATACTCGCGGGTCAATCTTAATTTAAATCCAATGCTGACAATATTGTTTTCAAGGGTACCGAATCACGACTGCAAAATTAACTTTGGAATCAGATTGGCATTACATTGTAATTAAAATTAGTTTGAAGAGTAAGCCCGCGGGGTTGTTTAATGCGCGGGCTGCATACAACGTCATATGTTCGACTGGCTGCGCAGCTAGGCTACCTAGTGCGCGGGGAGTCTTAATTTAGAATTTGACAATCAATTCGGGTTGTACTCTGCTTGTAATAATATAATTCAATCATGATTCGAAAGACACGTGGCGCCATCTACTAACATAAGAACGTTATTGTTGTTTTCCTCGGGAACAGTACTTTTTTCGGGATGAAAGGTACCCTATGTCCGTTTCAGGATGATCGCTTCGTGGTTTAGGCGTGAAAAGGTAACAAACAAACAAACTTACTTTCGTGTTTATACTATTAATAAGGAAGGATTAGACCATTTGGTGAAAATTGATGTTTCAAATGGTTAAACAAAGTAAAATATTATCGTTAGACATTCGTAGTGCTATAAAGGGTGTAAAAAGACCCTTAACGAAGCCGAAAGACATTTGTTCTCCCCGTCGCACAGTGTACGATTTGACCAATCTAGAGGGACAAAACTCAGGAACCTAAATATTATATTATATATTACATTTATTATTTAAATAGGAATGTTGCAGTAAATTAAAGGCAAAACTAAATGTGAAACATATGTTTTAATCTTTTAATAAAATTCTTTTTTTTCGGGTTTTACATTTTTATTAATAACAAGTGAATATTTACATTATATACAAACTACAAATCTATAGTAGTAAGAAAAAATAAAAATGTACAAGTATCAAAACGGTCACAGGGCGTCAAAAAATTCATCCACATCGCTATCAACAGGAAAAGTGCCCAGAAGGCTGGCAGCATTACCACGTTGGATGGCAATGCTGATTCTTTGGCCAAAAAATAGGCCCGCCCTCTGGTCATAAAATTCTTATATCTATGTCTCGCTTAGATATTTGTTTTCGAGGAAGTTTTCTTAATAACGTTATATGAGGGTCTGAAGATGTTAACAAATGTTTAATTAAATGAAAATTAGTTCTGTGTCTTGATGTCTTCAATGTATGCCCCAATCTGGCTTTTCTAATTTCTTTATTTTTGGCCTCGGAAGCCTCCTCGGACATTTGTCCTATCGGTATCACCGAATTTTTTATTATGTTTGCTCCATATACCAAAATTTTATGCACTGTTGCCGGCATGTTATACCATGGGTATAAACTTAAATATATCTTTCTGGTCTCCACAGTAGTCATGAAATTTTTCGGTATCGATTTCATAGCCTGAAGCCATGGCTGCGCTGTTGCGGCATAATTATAAAAAAACGCTCGTGCGGTATTTCCGTCACTGCTTGTACCAATCCTGGTTTAACTTTGTCGATAATGAGACCAATTTCTTTAAACTTTATCTTTATTTCTTCTTTAGTTTTTTTGAATGTTTCTTTATTTTTGTCTCCTCTGACTTGCCACTCACAAATGTTCATGCGATAACTAATATTTAAAAGTCTTTCCATTGTACGAATGTACGCATGTAAACTAGAGATTCCAAATTGGTACATATTCTCATCAGGCTCTCTAACCATTGATGCCGAATTTATTTCCTTCGATGTTGCCTTGCAGATAAAACATCTTTGAGTCGATTTATTTTCGGCTAAAACGTTACAAACTTTACCATCAATCATTGAAAGGATCATCTGGTGCGTGATCCTTGCCTTGCCGTGCCTTGGCATTCTTCTTTGATCAACGCTTCGCATTCTTTCTTATACATGAATTTGATAATTCTACAGAATCTTGGTGATGATGGCCGAGGATTTTCCCATATGATCTTGCTATCTGTGCATTGTTTACAAGTCTCAGTGGAACTAAAGATATGATAAACATATATTCGTCTGTGCTATCGGCATCTTCAAATGGTTGCTTGTATAAGCTATGACCAGAAGACCCATCGCATCCCCATTTGTATATTAAAGTGTAATTCAACTCACTTGTATCTAATCTTTCTCCAAGAATATTTACTGTACAGGTACTTATTCTCCCCGTCATGGCGATCACTTTTTTGTTCTAGACCAGGGTTACGCAAAGTGGGGTTCGCGAACCCCTAGGGGTTCGCCATGCGACGGTAGGGGGTTCGCGACAAAATTTACGTAATGGCGGCTGGGTGACTGGCAGGCGAGTGAGTCAGAATTAAGGCTTAAATTGTCCAACATTATTCAAAAAATTGACTCAATTTGTAACAACAAGCCCATCCATCGCATTAATATTAATAAGATATTTGTTACCTTTTATTCAATAAAAAAAACTTTATCATATGGAAACTTGAATGGGGGTTCGTGGAGCCAGAAGTTTGAGAAACCCTGTTCTAGACCATACCTGGGAACCTTCTTGTTTCGGAGATATTGGGGGTCGAAGTTCCAACTACTTCACAAGTTTTTTTTTAAATACAAAGTTTTAATGTTGTAATTTTTTACTTTAAACACCTCCACGACCCCGTACTATTCAATCCATCCATCAGCACAATGTTTTGAGTGCGTTACTTTGAGTTTTACCGTAAAACGTGATTTTTCACCCCAAAAAAAAAAGTCGTTTCCCAGCAAACGTTTTTGCGTAAGGTTTTAGTTTGATGTACAGAATGCTTGGTTGACGGCTTCGTGAAGGGTCTGTTTACACCCTGTATATTGAATCCCCTTTCTTTGGCTTCTTGTTGTACATTTTTGTATGTCTGCACAGTGAAATTATTTGATAGGGAAAAGGCCAAAGCTTCGTCAGGAGTATAAGGTCTTTGTTCTTTTCCAGTATGAATAATTCTTCGGGCTTTCTTGTACGTGGTGGCTCGTTTTGGCGAGGCTGTAGATAATTCTTCAATCAATGTAGCAGCATCACGTTTGCCACTAGCTCTGACACTTAATTGCGCAGCAAAAGTCAGTTCATCTTTGCTGTATTCATTTAATAAGTGCTGAACTTTTCTCTTCTTCGTTTTTTTTAACTTCCCACAAAACTTTTCTGCGGCCTGCCACCACTAGTACTTGGTATTGAGACATTTTCTGATACCACAAGCATGGCGAAAGTTAAATCTTCGTTTAGCCACAGTTCATAGTCTTTTAAAAACAAGTCTAATCGTCTTTGCTGGCGCTCCCATTTAACACGAATTTTCTCGCATTCTTTTTTCAAAAAAGCTTTTAACTGCTCATCCTGTTGTTCGGTAACAACCAAATCACTAAAGCTCATTTTCACACAGTTGATTACTTTATGTAATCGACCTTTGGGCGGAACAGAACGCCAAAAATCAAATATTGATTTTCGCTGCATTCTGGCATCTACAACGAAAAAACGAAAAAATATATAATCGCAAAAAACGATTATTATAACATCAAAGTATATAAACACAGAGAATTTTTTAAGACTCACAGCTTGACTACATTTGACTACATGGTAGATCTCCAAACAAAAATTAATTAAAAATAAAAATATATTTTTATTGATGTATTTTTTCAGTGAGTTTTACAATTCGTAGGCATACAATTTTAATAACTTAATATATGGATAATTACCTCTATTTGATGACTCCATCACAAAAAAAACACTTACAAGTACTCAAAACACCAAAGAACATGTATACACGTTAGCGTTAACGGTCACACTGAGCAGCGGCCGACTACCTGAGGAGTAGGTTCATGTAACTTCAGCCATTGTTTAAACCAGTTTTGCGTGACAATGGATTATTTTCCTTGTTATCAGTTAAAAGGTGTATTCGAGAGTGTAAGAAGATTAAAAAAAAGGAGTCATTAACATTTAAATATCTATTGTCCTGCTAGATTGGTCAAATCGTATACTGTGCGTCGTTGCGATCATTTTTTTTGTTCTAGACCATACCTGGCCCTGCAGTCTCGACATTAGTTAACGACAAAAATCGGTCGTTAAGTGTAATCGATGTCAAATTTCTTTAATAGATTTTCAACCTTGAAATTGACAACGATACGACTTACCGACCGATTTTTGTCGCTATCTAATGTCGAGACTGCAGGGCCTGGGAACCTTATAGTTACGGAGATATTGGGGGTCAAAGTTCCAACTTTTTCACAAGTTTTGCGGCCTGTACGATTACCTAATGTTTAAGTAACGAATACTTACTATGGGTCTCCACAGCTCTTCGTCTCTTCTTAGATACTTCTACTGCTTCTTCCACTTCAGTTTTCACAACTGCTAAAGGTACATCACCTCCAGAATCTTTAACACCTCGATTGCTATTGTCTACATTTTCTGGTTCTAGACATTCTGTAAGCAAACATTGTTTTTATTAGAAAAAAATGTTTTATTTTACTACATAACATGTAACCTAAGTACCCATTTATTTGTGAAAATTGAGACATAGTTAAAACGGTTTATTAGCGCTTGCGTTTTACAACTTTAAGCAGGTTATTTTTTATGGCAAGTGTTATCTCAAACGCCCGGAATCATAAGTTTTTGAGTTTATTCATTACAAACACACACACACACACAACAAATACAAATCTTTCCTCTTTATAATATTAGTAAGATTGATCAACAATCTTATTATTTTCTTTTCTTAAGAACTTACCATCAGTTTGCTTTTCCGTAACATCACCTAGTCCCTCACAACCAGCTGGTGATTCTACTTTGACAGCAATGCTTTCTGGTTCACATTTCCCAACAATATTTATTTGTTCTACGGGACTTCTAATAAACCCACTGCAGAACTCGAAGTGTCCTGGGTTAATTAAAGGATTAGGCTGCAAAATTAATTTTATAGAATTATGTAAAGTCACTAAAAGTTTCACAGCCGTTGGTCCCGGCTGTCATTTGTTGATCTTTGACAGTCGTTAGGTAGTCATTGGAAGTGTAGCAGTGAAGTTGTAACAGAGTACGGCTACACCTTCAGTAACCTACAGTTGACAGAAGTATACAAATCAACATTAAACTCTCCACACAAGAAAGGAGACCGTCTACCGAGTATGACTGGCACAAAGGGCCATGGAGTGAGGCCATGCTCGGCATAACCCTTTTAGATTGAGTGTGTAACACCAAAATCCGCTGTCGGATTGAAGTCTACGACGTCAGGGACCGGGCGGTGTGCCTCAAGTGGACCTTGGCAGGATACCTGGCTAGACGATCAAGGCTTTGACCAAGTGGAGGCCATGGTTTGACCAAAGAAATCAGGGCCATCCTAAAGCTCGTTGGGTTGACGATATCGTCAAAGTCATGGGAAACACCTGGATACGGGACCACAGAACTGGGCAGTGTGGCAGATAAAAGGGAGGCCTATACCCAGCAGTGGGTGATTCCGGGCTGATATGATGATGACACAAGGGGATAAACAAGGCAACTAAGAAATCATCTACAGAATTGACTAAAAACTGAAGTTATGAGTATAATTAATGTCAGTTGAAGAATACCTCACCTCATTCATCATCTGAGTAAATAACTCTTCAGCTTCCAAACATTTCCTCATAAACCGAAAGCATTGCTTTAGTTTAGCGCAGCAGAGGAAACAAGCAGTAATCGGCTTCTTGTCTTCAGTGACAAACTGCAACAAAACATGTCTTACACTATTTTGTTTCTATGAATCACCAAGCATGCGTATTATTGTATATACGCATCTGACAGAGAAGGTATTAGCGTTGTTGATTATGACTCCTATTATAAGCAGATTGGTGACATACAATATTATCAGTTTTCTCCCATTGTTTTACTTCACCAATATCTGACCGGAAATTCATACGAATTCTCGTGTTTAAGATGATAGGCGTCTAAAAACATAATATCATCGGAAATTCAATTATTTCTAAAGTTAGACTTACTGGAATATCAGTCAGCTTCTCATAAAGTTCATGCAAGTTCTTGTTGACCACTCCATACATGGGAACATTCTTTGCTAAACATATCCTACACATTAATAGTTTTTCCATCTTTAACTCAAAAAGTAATGTTAATTATTTTACAAATAAAAAATGCTATTTTCTTTCTATATAATGCTGCAAGCCAAGCACAGAGCACCTCACAATACATCAGGGCTGCCAGTAGATATTTTTAAATTATTCGGCTATGTTTCTGAAATTATACAAAATCGAATGTCAGGATACAAACAGTGCTTAATTTTTTTTTTAAATACATAGTAATTACTAATCACGTGAACTTGCCTACGTTATTTTTTTTAATTTATCATGGTACTCACAGGCTTAAGGCATATCAAAGCCAAAAAATGTCACCATAGATGACATTCATAATAAATATACACTCAAATAATATAATTTTGGTTTTCCGTATCCGTATCCAATTATACATGAGGGTCCAGGATACAAAGAGGATACAATCAGTAACCAAATTATACAGTTTTTGTATCCAATTATACAATCTGGCAGCCCTGCAATACATAAACTTTAAATATTTTTATAAAGTAGGTAGTCTATGATCTAAAATACTGGCCTGCAAGCAAAGAGCATCTTTTATACGGCTTATACCAAAGAGTAGATTTTTTTTCCTCTTTGGCAACTCAATCGATGTCATGTCGATATCGACTATTCTGCTAGCGCGCAGCGTCCTATCGTAACTTTACATTTTATAATAGTGTTAGTAGAATGTAAAAATTACCCTCTAATGTCTGTTTTTTAATCCCTGAGACTAAATTGACAAGTGAATATGTCAAAACTGACATAAATCCTATTGAAATCGATGTCAGTTTGCCATTTTTACTTGTCAATTTAGTCTCAGGGATTAAAAAACAGACTATAGACTACACTTTAATATCAATGTCGTTAGAGACAGTACCAAACGGAAACTAATACCAAAGGATATTTGGGCGCTCGGTTAAAAAAGAATGACATTAACATTTTTTCATAATATCAGGGTGGATTTTATTATTGTAGGAGTAAAATACGTACCGCACACTATGGGAATTCGACAAACACTTATTGAATAATTATCCTGTAAAATACAACTTTTCTACGATTACAATAAAAAAGTGCTAGTGATGTGGTACAAGGTACAACCATTGAGTCGTATTTCATTAGCCATTCATTAATGAATGAATGAATAAGAAAATGCAATTTTATTTTATTTTCTTATTCTTCATACCTTTCTTGCTGATCCACACAACTTCGTCTGCGTCACTTAAGAGAGAGAGAGAGGGTTACAGAGAGTGGTTCGTAGGCACCTATAATACTATCCTAAAGCAGCACATCACAAACATCATTAACTTTAATGAAAATGTGCGCCCGGTACTTGATCATTTTTGTACTGCGGAGTTATTTTATAACTGTGATATCTCCTAAAATATTCAATGAAATCAAATGATATAAGGGTAATTTAGTTCAAAATTAAAAACTTGTTATTATTATAATAAAGTATTAATTTAGAAGGATTAGTAGGTACAATGTTTACAAAAACACCTTCGAAAATAATCCATTATTTTAGAACAAATTTGGATACCATAAAAAAGGTTATTAAATAGTGAGTCAACCTTAAACGATATGCTAGCATTGATCTTTTTTAGAACTTTTTAAGAGGAACAATTCCGTTATACACGATTGTTGCGTAACTTTAACCGTTTATGCAGCGCACGCAACGAAACCTCCCAAACGAAATAAATTTTCCCCGTTTTTGCAAAAAAATTAATTGATGATGTTATGCCGGTGTTATGTAACCATCGTCTATAAATGGGTTATCTAACCTTAAAAGAATTTTTCAATTCGATCCAGAAGTTCTTGAGATTGGCGCATTCAACCAAACACACAAACAATTTCTTGAGCTTTATAATATAAGTATAGATAAAGATTGTATTTATTTATTTTATCTAATGATATTTTTATAATTTAAAAATGCCCCATAGCTGGTTCGTTACTATTCCTATAAGAATGACGCCACAAGTGGCTTGTAATTTCTTTTTTATTACAAATTCTGTTTATTTCTTCAAACACATACACAATAAAACTATTTACCTACTGAAAATACTAATAACTTAACTAAAAACATTTATTTTATCATTCATTTATTCCCATTGCCCCAGACCTACGCCAAATCATCCACTTGTAAGCCCCTGTACTACGTTTGAGCTACCAACGTACCACAATATTTTTATAACGTTACGGCGGAAAGATTATTTCGGCATTGTGAAATAATCTATTGTTAGTGCATAATTAGTACCAACGTGTGATACGCAACATTATGGTTTCACATATTTGACGTGGCAGTTTGTTTTTCACGACAGGAAACTGCAAAATTAACCATTTTAGAGAGATTCTATTTGCGACACAAAACGATATACAATGGTGGCGATCGGCGAATGAACTATTTTGAGGTAATATTAAATATGTCATCGACATTCTCCTGCCCTTATCCTAATTTATTTGGCATATTTGTCTATTTCTTGTAACCTCATCAAAATATATAACAAATATATTTAAAAAAAAAATGAAAATAAATATTTTGACAAACTGGCAAGCCCAGCTTTGCCGTCTCTATAGCTTATACCTCTTTTCGTACTAATTATTCCTCCAGCCCACCGCTACTTGATCATTTATTAAAATACTTAAATTGTTTTAAACTACTAATACAAATACAAAATACAGTGAAAATAATATTGCATTAGTGTGAAAGTGACTGTGTTTTAAAATCCTTAGTAGCCGGACATTGAAATTTGAACTCCCCAAAAAAATGTCTGACTGTTAATGTCATTCGCTCCGACCGAGCGCCAAAACGTCATTGCAACGTTATTAGCAACATAATTTTATTTTATTTCCGACTTATTTTTTACTTTAAAAATGCATAAACTACCAATGTGTAGGATATGTTTAGCGCAAAATACTCGTATGTATGTAGTGGTCAACAAGAACTTGCGAGAACTTTATGAGAAACTGACTGATGTTCCAGTAAGTTGATACTTTAAACATTATTGAATATCCGATAATTCATGATAATAATATGTTTTAACTCCCTCTGCTTTCATACACGACAATTCGTATAAATTTTCAGTCAGAGGGTCGTCTTAGGGCAAAATAGAAATCACAGACATTGATGACGAAACACAATGTGGGGAAACCTGGTTATAAGTCGCCAATCTGCCTTGGATAAGAGTGTTTATCAATCTTTGTGCCTTTTGTGCCAAATGCATATTAAAAAAGGCCAACTATATAACTATTCTTGGTGATTCATAGAAACAAAATATGGTAAGACAAGATGAGTTTTGTTGCAGTTTGATACTCAAGACAGAAGACCAATTCTTGCTTGTTTCTTCTGCTACGCTAAACTAAATCAATGCTTCCGGTTACTGAGAAAATGTTTGGAATCCGAAGAGCTATTTGCTCAGATGATGAATGAGGATTATGAGGTGAGGTATTCTTCAACTGAAATTTATTCTCATAACTTTGGAGTTCAGTGTATTGTGTAGTTGATAATGTAGTTTGTCTCGACCCCGTCAAGGCAACCACACCTTGGACAGTTGAGTACTGATTTGTATGTTTTTGCCAACTGGAGGTGATTATGATATGTTAAATACTCCAAATATTATTTATTTTTACTGGTACACAGTACTGGCGTTAGCGCCACTGATGCCCCAGGCTAGAATATTGTTACACCCTTAAGGAAACACCCACACTTAAGGGAATCATTATCAAGTGTTAAGTTGTTCCTGAACCAATCTGAACGTATAATGTAACATTTGCCGTGTGAGCCCCAGACTTCGGCGCCCGCTCTAATGTGGCTCACTGGCTGTAGCCCTATCGCGCTCCCCTAACACTGACACTGCTGCTTCAAGTTCACAATGTAACTTGTAATCTATGTGGCAGTTTGATAACAGTAGGTAGTCCTCTCTCATGTTGGTGCATGCTATGCAACAATAGCTCGTGCAGTGGTCAGTGCAGTTGGCAGTATGGCCAACTGTCCGGGGTGCATTGAGCCTACTTAAGTAACCTCATTTGTGGAGGCTTTTTGAGTGACTGTACCTAATACTATAATATTACTTTTGCAGCCTTATCCTATGGTAAACCCGGAGCACTTGGAGTTTTGCGGAGGGTTTATAATAAGTCCGGTAGAACAAATAGATATATTTGATAAATTTCAAACAGAAAATATTGATATCAAAGAAGAATTACCAGCTGTTTGTGAGGGACTAGATGATATTGATGAAACTGATGGTAAGTTTCAAGAACAATAATAATATAATCATTGATTGATAAATCATAATTTAATAAAATTAAGATAAAATTTAATTTATGAATCAAAAACAGTTTCTTGCAAAAATTATAATATATTGATTTTCGTAAATTGCGGGTCAGTGGATCGTCTCAGAAGGCGGCAGTGCTACTGTATATTATTATTTAATGTTGAATATTGATAAAAATTGATCACATGGTAATCTTGGTAAAATAATTACATTGTTTTATCATTTAACTCATCAATATTGCTATTTTCATATTTCACTAAACAATCTTATGCATAGTAAATATTATTTTGACAGTTATTTGATGTCTACTTTGAAGGAAAGTCTTAAATTCAAGAGAAAACCACATACCTAATGTAGTAAAATAAAATAATGTTAATAATATAAATTTTTGCTTACTTACAGATCTAGAAACAGAAAATGTAGACAATAGCTATCTAGAGGTAAAAGATATACCTCCAGACCATTTTGAATCGGACTCAGAAGGTGATGTACCCTTAATAGTGTTTAAAACTGAAGTGGAAGAAGTAATAGAAGTATCTAAGAAGAGACGAAGAGCCGTGGAGACCAGTAGTAAGTAGTCGTTACTTAATCAGTAGTATCTCATTGTAGTCAGTGGAATGGAGGGGCTCAAGTCTAAACTTTTAAGATGGTTTTTCAAGAAGGAATTAAAATGGAAGATTTTGAATTAAGAAACGCGAGTGTCCTCATTCTAGTAATGGATGATTTTGAATTAAGAACCGTGAGTGTCCTCATTCCAGTAATGGAGTAAGAGTACGGGGGTCGTGGAGGTATTTAAAGTAAAGTTACAACATTAAAACCTTGTATTAAAAAAAAAAAATGTGAAAAAGTTGGAATTTTGACCCCCAATATCTCCGTAAAAAGAAGGTTCCCAGGTATGGAACAAAAAAATTATCACAATGACGAGGAGAACAAGTGCCTTTCGGATTCGTTAAGGGTCTATTTACACCCTTTATATTTTAAGATAAAATATCAAAGATCTGTTGGATTTTGTTCGAGTTCAAGTTATTTATTTCACAACAAAAATACATTTGTGTCGAAATATTTGCATAAGCACAGAAACAATTATAATACAAGTAACCTCGTACCTCACCCATCCTCGTAGTTAGAACGTCTATCCAAATTAAAAATACTAACATTACAAATAAAAATAAATAAATAAAATTTGAGTACACAAGTGTTGAAAATTTAGTAGAAGATATCAAAACGTATTTATTGACAAAAAAAAAAGTCAGCCAATTCTTTGTTGTCTCAAATAAATAATTTAACTCAACATAATATGACCATCGCAGAATGTGGAGCAAAGTTAGAAGAATAAAACCCCCAACAAATGACGCCGTCGATTTCAACGTCGCAAAGCTGGAACTCTTAATGGTTACTGTCAGCCTGTGCGATCCCACTGCTGGGCAAAGGCCTCTCCCCCATGACTTCCAAATTCTTCTATCCATTGCCAATATGGACTACTGGTCGTTGGGTTTGTCTAGCTTGTCCCGCCATCTCCTGCGAGGTCCACCGCATCTCCTTCTGGCCGAGTCAGGGTTCCAAATCGTGGTTATTTTGGCCCCCAGCTCGTCGGGCATTCGGCAGACATGGCCAGCCCAGTCCCACTTTAGCTTAACGTAAAGATTGACTACCTGTAATCGTCTCCTGGCAGTATAGACACTGATCACAACTTGGTGTTGGGACTGGAGCCCGCCTACCAGCTGGCGAGCTGAGTTTGCCTCCTCGTAGCACTTTATAGAAAACAGTCTGTATCTGAGTGGTGACCCTGTTTCTTTCATGGCGATGTTTGGGCGACATCTTGAATAAGCCTGTAGCATGTTCATAATTTACACAAAAACATAAACCAAAAGACCCGACTGCGTAATAAAACTAACAATAAAATGTAATGATGTACTCATAGGTAATCGCTTGAATGAGTGACTATAAGTCAGTTTCGACTATAGTTAAGTTTTTCTTTTATTGGTATCTTTTTTGTAATTCTGAATTTTGTGACGGCCCGGCCCGCCGGCGCGTGTGCCGGTGGCGGCTCGCGCTGTCATAGTATTGCTACCTTTTTTGTTATTACTGTTTGAACCAAATGTATTAGACAAGCGCTAATCCCGCCGACAAACTGTTACGCAGTTTGGTGGGTTTACAAAATTTATAAAATGTTTGGTCCTGATTAAATCATTTATTATTTATTTATTTAAAACAAAATACCTGAAATAACTAAAAAGAAAAAAACAAGCCCAGTAGTTTAGAACGTTGTTAAAAGTAATACTGATCAACTACCATTGAAATAGTTTTATAATCGACTAGCGGCCCGTCCCGGCTTCGCACGGGTATAACATACACGACGCGACAGCGTTTATTTTTTCTATTTCTATGACTTATAAAACTCGTAATATCTATTGATTGTTTAGTGTGCGTGTTTGTGAGTCTTTAGGTGTGTGTACGGAGAGAAATAATACTCGGCGGAACTTGTATATAACTTTACTTAATAACAGATTTACAATGTTACAGCTTAATTTGAGAGCGCGTCTATAGCTATTGGCGGTTACGGGCGAACTGGAGTCGCCGAGCGCTGCGCGTACGACGAATACAAAAATGCTGCGTCAGCGCTCCTACACTATTCCTCCCTTTTTTTAAAAAAACAAGAGGTTTTTTACAAAATAATTCCTTTAAATCAATAATAACATGAACGAATACATCTATGTCCAACAGTACTACAAGTTACAAACAATTTGCTGATACATCAATGAATTTCAATAAACAATGTCGTAACCAGATATCTTGCAGGTGCGCGATTGCGCCACTCATAATGTGCGCTTTAAACAAATGTTATGGTTTGCAAGTTTTAAGTTTTAATATCACGCTGTTATTACAAAAGGGTACAAGCAGATTTTACATAATAATCGGTTTTTGTATAATATAAACTTATTTCTAACATGATCTTACAATTATCGTTTGGTTTATATTCTGCTGTCCTCTCTTGGCGTCATTGTGGCTTGGCCATCAACACAAACTCTGCAGATTGTCCTACGATAGAGCAGCAAAATATAAATAACCAAGAAAACAAATCTAATGCTACACAAAATAAAACATAGGTGCGTTTACCTATTTTTCAAGGTCCCGTCTTGAAATTTTTCAACCAAAACATAAAAATAATATATAAAAGTTAAGGGTAGTCACCATGACGAGATATTCTGCAATAAAATTTTAAAAAATCGGCACCCCTTGGAGTCCACAATATTCGTCATGATGACGCCAATGAAAACACATAATTAAAATAACACGTCACTTATTTCACTATTACACGTATTTTAATATTACTTGACTTGAATGGACGATGGACAATGGTTTCTGAGCTGAAGTGGTTATCATTAGTAAATGACTTTGGGATTAGGTGATATTTGCGGTGGTTGCACAGTTTCTACCTTAATACTCGGTAAGGCTATGGAACTTGCCAACACTTCCTTTTTTAACCATTTTCGTATGCCTTTCATACACCTTCGTTTCCCAGCATAAAATAAAAACATGGCAAATAGTATTATTGTTACTATCGTAACGATGCCAATAAGGTTCAATTTGTTTTCCACTTGAGCCACATTTGATAAGTTTTCGGTTACAATGACGTTCTCCTTTGTTTGATTGGAACCCATTTTTAAAGAATGATAAAACAATTTTATAAGTGTAGCTTCTCGACTGATGTCTAATATGTATTAACTTATTACTCTGCGGTTACATTAACTGTATTTGACCTAAATTTTGATATTGTTAATTTAACGATATTTCAACGGCTTTTTGCTTATTCGTCCAGTTCGCGTTGTATATGTATTGCTACTGGGTTTGCTTGTCTGGAAAGTTACTTTTTTCTGATTTTTTTCGCCTATTTTAATATCAGATTTATCAACTATCTGTTTATCTAATTTTTCTGATGGTAATTCAGTATCTATCAATAAGTAGGCTGGTTTCAAACGATCTATAGACACATTGGCTTGTCTATCTGGTAATTGTACACGATATACTTTGTCATTTCTACTGATGACGCGATATGGTCCATCGTAAGGAGGTTGTAATGGTTTCCGTACTGCGTCATTTCTAAGAAATACATAATCACTAGTGTATAAATCTTTGTGTACAAAAATCTTGTGGGGTGACTTGTTTTCTCTACTGGACGGCTTTAATCCTTCTATCACGTCCTTTAATTTCTTAACAAAACTATTATCATCATACGATTTCACATTACTACTGTCGTAAAAGTCACCTGGTAACCTAATATTGCTACCATATAACATTTGTGCTGCGGTTATGCCTGTATCAGACCTAATTGTCGTGCGTAACCCTAACATTGCCGTTGCCAATTCGTCTACCCAGCATTTGGTGTCTAAACGTGCTTTTAACGCGGATTTTAAAGATCTATGCCATCGTTCTACTGTTCCATTACATTGAGGATGATATGGCGTTGTACGCGTTTTCTGAATTCCCATTAACGACATTAATTCTTTAAACAAATTACTTTCAAATTGTCTTCCCTGATCACTTGTGAGTTTAACTGGACACCCATAACGACTAATCCAACCTTCATATAATGTTTTAGCTATTACTTCTGCAGTAATTTCTTTTATCGGAAATGCCTCTGGCCAACGCGTATATCTATCTATAATTGTTAAGCAATATCTAAATCCTTCAGGTGAAGTTGGTAAAGGTCCTACTATATCTATGTGAATATGTTCAAAACGCTTACTAGTCTCAAAAGTTCCTAAATCAGAATTAGTATGTTTTTGAATTTTCGCTTTTTGACATTGAATGCAAGTTTTAGCCCAATTTCCAACATCCTTATTCATGTTTGGCCAAAAATATCTGTCACTAACCAATTTCCTACTTGCTTTAATACCTGGATGGCTCAAATTATGTATCGAATCAAAAGCTAAACGTCGAAATTTTCCAGTCAAGTACGGACGTGCTGAGTCGGTTGAAACTTCACAAACAACATATTTCTTCGAATTGAATAAGGTTACACGTTTCAACACAACGTTGTTATTGTCATTTGACTCGCGTTGCAATTTTGCAAGCTCGGCGTCCGTTTCTTGCGCAGCTGCAAGTTCTGCGAAATCAAGCGTCGTGGGACACGATATTGTTGCTACTCTAGATAAAGTATCTGCTACTATGTTATCGTTCCCGCTAATATGCCTTATGTCTGTACTAAATTCGCTAATAAAAATAATTTGCCTAGCTCTTCGTGAGGTTTCCCTATTTGTACCTGTTTTACTAAACGCAAAAGATAAGGGCTTATGATCAGTAAAAATAACTAACTCTTGACCTTCTACCATATTACGAAAGTGAATAATAGCCAAATAAATTCCTAATAATTCTCTATCATAAGTGCTATATTTCATTTGTGGCTCTGTCAACTTTTTTGAAAAATATCCTAAAGGTTTCCACTTGTTATCAACATTTTGTTGTAATACGGCACCTACACAAGTGTCTGACGCATCGGTCATCAATGCTAGAGGGGTATCTGTCGTTGGATACGATAATAAAACTGCATTCTTTAGGTCTTGCTTACACTGCTCAAAATTGCGTTCAGCTACTTCTGTCCAGTTAACTTTAGTTTTATCTTTACGTTTCGAATGTCCTAGGTACTTATTTAATTCTACCTGGTGATCAGCTGAGTGAGGTATACTTGCTCTATAAAAATTCAACATTCCCAAAAATCGTCTAAGTTCCTCAATAGTTTCCGGTTTGGGGAAATTTACTATGGCTTTAACCTTGTCTTCTAGAGGTCTAATTCCTTCTAGGGATACCTCGTATCCTAAAAATTCTAATTTTTCTTTACCAAAACTACATTTAGAGAAATTAATAGTTATACCAAATTCATTAAATCGTTCAAAAACCTTTTCTAAATGCTGTTTATGCTGCATCTCATTTTCTGATGCAATTATTACGTCATCAACATAATTAAATAAAAAATCTAACCCTTGCAAAACAGTATGATGCATAAAACGCTGAAAAGTTTGCGCTGCGTTACGTAATCCAAAGGGCATGCGCATAAATTCAAATAAACCAAAAGGTGTTATAACTGCTGTCTTTTCAATGTCAGTTTCCGCGACAGGTATACAATTATATGCTCGATTGATATCTAACTTTGTAAAAATCTTCTTATTAGCCAAAATATACGTAAAATCATGAAGACGGGGCACGGGATAGCGATCCGGTATGGTAATCGCGTTTAAACGTCTATAATCTCCACATGGCCTAATATTACCGTCTTTCTTGGGTACTACGTGCAGGGGACTTGCCCAAGCGCTGTGACTCGGCCTACAAATCCCAAGCTCTTGCATAACCCTAAATTCATTTTTGGCTTTTACGTACCTGTCCGGGGGTAGCTGTCTAGCTCGTGCGTGCACTGGAGTACCTGTTGTCTCTATGTGATGGCAAACGCCATGTCTGGGTGTCTCCTTATATGAAACAGGCTTCGTTAATTCTGGGAACTTACTCAACAATTCATAATAGTGGCAATTATCAATAATGGTTTTTAAAGTGGGCTCAGTGGAACTGGAGAGATTTCCTCTCGTACATAAATTAGTAACCTGATCCACTAGCCGTCGTCCGTTCAAATCAATTAACAGTTTATGATTAGCTAAGAAGTCAGCACCTAATATTGGTTGCTGTACGTCCGCTATCGTAAATAACCAACGGAACGCTCGTCTAAGATTTAAGTCTAGTTCTAAAATATGTGTACCGTACGTATTGATCTCGGTACCGTTCGCAGCATACAACTTATAACAGGCACTATGAGCGTTATCTTTCTTAAAAACAACTCTGCGAGGTAGAACAGACACATTTGCACCACTATCCACTAAAAAGTTCAAACCTGAATTCCTGTCCCTGACGCATAGACGGTGATTGACGTGCACGCGGTCACAGCCTCCCGTCGTTGACTGCACCGACTCTAGTTTTCCGATGGCTTGGCGTCTCTCTTCTTCCAATTGCACGGTTGAACACACTTACTCGACTTGTTGCGGAATTTGAAGTGATAATAACATAACCAGTTGGGGTCATCTTCAGGCGCCTTCCTAGACCTGGAGTTCGATCTTGATCTGGATCGAAATCTTCTAGATCTATTAAACCTCGAGCGACCTCTGGAACCGTGTTCGATCTTGCGTAGTCTGTCGCTTAATTTGTTTATTTCCGCTATCACCAAATTGTCCTTTTCTGATGGTCCTGGTGTTTCCTTTACGCTAGCCACGCTTTGTAAAGGGGTGATAGTCTCCGCGACCTTGTCTGCTATCGACGCCAATGTTTCCATATTTTCCTCATCCGTCACTGCCAAGACTCCACGTACTGATGGTGGTAAATGATTTTTCCACATTACCTTGAGTGTTTCATCGGTCACTTTTCCTCTGGCCAGGTCCCGCATTTTCCGTAGGAGGTGCGATGGCTTTTGATCGCCTAGCTCCATTTCACCAATCAGCTTCTTGATTTGTCGTTCCGCTGATTCTTTGTACACCGAAATTAATTTTCGCTTCAAGGCCTCGTATTTCTTTTCCTGGGGCGGATCTAAAAGGATATCCGCAACTTGTTCGGTGACTTCCAGGTTCAATTTTGACAAAATAATCCGATATTTACTGTCATCGGACATCTTCCGGCAGTTGATTATTGCCTCGGCTTTGGTGAACCACAATTCCGGTGCCCTCGGCCAAAAATCTTCAATCTTGTCAGTTATGGAGACGGGTGACAGGGTATACTCGTCGGTTGCCATCTTTTCTTCCATTATGAACTTCTACTCGATGTTGCTTTTCTTTAGACACTGAGAGTTCCGCGCTATAGACCGCTGGTGTTAATGAGTTGCCCGTTCTCAATCACGTACACACAAAAAATCACTGCGCACTTGTTTAAGATCACGTCGGGGTCACCAATTTAGTGTGCGTGTTTGTGAGTCTTTAGGTGTGTGTACGGAGAGAAATAATACTCGGCGGAACTTGTATATAACTTTACTTAATAACAGATTTACAATGTTACAGCTTAATTTGAGAGCGCGTCTATAGCTATTGGCGGTTACGGGCGAACTGGAGTCGCCGAGCGCTGCGCGTACGACGAATACAAAAATGCTGCGTCAGCGCTCCTACAATTGGAATAGCCGATTTGAACAATTCAAAAAGTAATCTACATGAATGGGAACAGTCTTGAAAACAATATGATTTATTTGGATAAGGATTTAAACAGAAGTATGAATAACATGGTCTAATTTTGGTCGGTATTACTATCAACTTTTAAAATGTAAAAAGTGACTATTGTGACATAACGATAATAGTTGGACATATAGTTTCGCGAAGTTTTTTGTAGTTATTGATATGTTCTTTAATATTGTAGAACATACTTTTGTTCTATCATCAATAGTTTCCGCAGCGCATGCGACGTAAGATATTTTATGGCATTTTCTTACACCTTGGGTTACGTTACTAAAGTTTTATTAAGGATTCCTTATCTCTTCTAGCAATAAATATAGCCTATGTGACTCAGGGTGAATGGAGCTTTCTAATGGTAAAAAATTGAAATCGGCACAGTAGTTTTTGAGTTTATTCATTACAAACATACACACACACACAAAAATACAAATCTTTCCTCTTTATAATATTAGTAAGACTAGCTTATGCCCGCGGCTTTTCCCGCGTGGAGTTCGGGAATTACCCACGGGATCTTACTTCTGGGATAATAAGTAATCTATGTACGTATAGTACATACATAGATTGACATGTACTTGCTTATAACTTGCAAATATTAGTTCATAGTAATACCAATTAAATTATTATGTGAAATATTTCTAAACTTTCCCGGTCAAAATGTCAAAATACACAAAGGCGTGAAACAGGGTGACCCGCTCTCTCCCAAACTATTTACTAGCACCCTTGAGGAGGTATTCAAGAACCTGACAGACCCTTGGTCCAGAAGAGGTATAACAGTCGGTTGCAAGAAACTTACCAACCTTCGTTTCGCTGATGACATCATCATATTTGCACCGACTGCTGCCGAGTTACAACAGATGCTCCAAAATCTGAGCACAGCAAGCCTTGAGGTTGGACTAATAATGAATCGGTCAAAGACTAAAGTGATGACCAACAGCACAAAAAGTAGGGTTGAAGTAGATGGGCAAGAAATCCACTACGTCGATGAGTACATTTATTTGGGCCAGATAGTTTCCTTCAAAAAACAGGCAAGACAGAGAAATCGACCGCCGAGTCGAGAACGCCTGGAAGAGCTACCTTTATCCCTGAAGCGCAATCTCATCGACATGTGCATTCTGCCTATCCTAACCTACGGTGCTCAAACTTGGCCCCTGACCGAATCGCAAAAGTCCAAACTCAAGGTTTGCCAAAGGGTGATGGAGCGTAGCATATTGGGAATTAAGCTCAGCGACAGAATTCGCAATACCGTAATACGCTCCAAAACTGGAATCGCTGATGTGGGAAACAAAACTGCTGGGTTGAAATGGGATTGGGCGGGCCATGTCTATAGAATGCATCAGGACCGATGGGCCAGAGTCGTCACGCAGTGGGTGCCTGAAGACGGGCGTCGTCACCGAGGGAGGCCTAAAAAACGCTGGCGTGACGACCTAGACGCGTATTTGAGAGATTGACCAGAACAAACCGCACGGAGAAAAGAATGGAAGGCTATGGAAGAGGCTTTTGCCCAGCAGTTGGATAATAGTGGCTAAGAAAAAGACACCGTGACAACAATCAAATGATTCATTTGGAATCTATTTATAGACATAACACTTTTACATAATATTTAATATAAATGACGCGTATCACGAACCAACGCGAAAATCGGTGGAATAAACCATATTTACAGACACTTGTACCTCAGAAAAATCCTACCTACTTATTAACCCACTTGTTACTATCGCCCTTTTAAAAGGGCGGCGCATAAACAAAAATCGTGTGAATATAAACAAGTTTGGTTGATGACATTTCAAAGATGAGATGTGTGGCAATACAATATAGGTATTTTGAGAGAAGTTATATGATATTATAATAAAGTTTTGGAGGACTTCATTCACGTTAAATTTATCATGATAATGATGAGGTGAGTTATTTTATCCTTTATTCATTTTATATACACATTTTTGACATTTTTAAATATTTCTAAAACAACCATTTAAAAAAACATTTAAAAATATAAAAAACAGTGATCCGCCGGTGTCGGGAGCAGGGTCCAAGCTACCGGTGGTTAGGGCTCCAGAGACAGGAACCTCCTCACAATGCGAGCCGTATCGAGGAGTACTGCCTGCTGAATCAGGCCCTTGATCAAACCGCCTAAGCAGAGCCTCGAAAGATGGTCGTCGAGGCTCTTGGCCATAAGGCCATTGGCCGTCACGACAATCGGCACAATGACAGCCGAGTTCACATTCCACATGTCGACAACCTCGTGTGCCAAGTCGAGATATTTTACTTGTTTCTCTTTCTCAGCTTTCACGAGGTTCTCGTCATGCGGGATGGTAACATCGACTATCATTACGCGGCGCGCTGATCGGTCTATCACTACTATGTCAGGCTTATTGGCGACAATAGTCCTGTCAGTAATGATAGACCGATCCCAGTACAGCGTGACATGGTCTTTCTCGAGAACTGGGTCGGGCACATACTTGTAGTACGGTACCTCAGATTCCACAAGTTTATATTTCAAGGCAAGTTGCTGGTGAATAATCCTGGCTACTTGGTCGTGCCTGTGCAAATACAGGTGAGTTATTTTATTATTATTAATTTTTCATAATATTTGGCAGTGAATAATAAAAGCTTATACTATCATTTACGTGAATTAAAAAAAAATTGTACGTTTTGGTATTTTCTCTGACTGTAAGAGGCAATTTTATTTGGTGTTCTTTATAAAGCCCAGTAGTAATATCAACTACTTCTTCTTATAAAATGAGTGCTTTGTTTTATTAGTGGAATATTTAGAAGGATGGAAATCTGGACTCCATGAAATCATCAAAGAGTTCGAAGTTGATGAGGACAACATCCATCAACTTCCGTATGGTACTTCCGAATGTAATATAATTGTAATGCTGACGTCACCGACGAGGATTCCGGGGACGAAAATCAAGTCCCAAGTTCAAAATTTACCAAACACTCTATTATGGACATCAGCACACGTTCATTACGACCATTTCTCATCAGACGATAGCGACAGTGATGATGAAATGACGATGATGAATGAATGGTAGCTGAAGTTTGGAAATTTTGAACTGCGAAACGAAGGCAGCCATATGGAGACGTATTAGTGGCTGTAGTTCCTGAAGACCACTTATCCCATAGTTCATCTGTACCTTCAACTTCAAAAGTGTGGGACCACAAGAGATGTATCTCTTTTATGGTCCAGTTATAGCATATGATGTTGATGCAGGACAATTCGATCATCTACAATTTCAGAAGAGCATTGCTCAAAGTTTCTGCCAAAGCTCACGTTATGATGACAGGTGTCTTATTAAATTGTCTGAAACTGGCGCCGGTGACTGAGAAGTTGTCTGGTAATCGGTTGCCGTGGTACGGGCTTGTGATGCGGAGGAATGAGGAAAATGTCATGAGGAAGGTTTTTGGTATGAATGTGGATATAAGAGTAGAGGAAAACCAAAGAAACGATGGATGGACTATGTGAAGGATGATATGGCAAGAAAGGAGGTGTCTGAAGAGATGAAGGGTAATAGAGAAGTATGGAAGAAGATGACATGATGCACCGACCCCAAAATGATTGGGATAAGGGCAGGAGAATGATGTACACCTTTTCTTTTGGTATTGTAAATAACAATTAGCAACAAAAAAAGAAAAAAAACGTCTAAAACTTGGGAAGTTACCTTGAATCCAAAGGAATCTTTCCATACAAAATATATTGATATATATTTTTGGAGATCTTATTAAGTACTTTTTACTTAATTTTTTGTGTAAATAAAAGCAATAGAGACATTTCGTTATTTCCTTTCATATATACTACATTAGTAGCATATATTACTATCGTCCTTTTAAAAGAACACCATTTTCCTGATTTTCCAATAGCCGAATATATTTTTTTGTATTTTTCCTTATTATCATATCATGTATCAAGATATGTATATCCATATCTAAAGGAGATTGCCCATGGACAGTACTCTTGATAAATGACTTGTGTCTCAAAACCTTAAACGGCATGAAATATCTAAAATAAAAATATATTTTTTAAATAAGACTTAATGATTATTTATAATGGCATAGTTTTTTGAATAATAATTAGTACTTTTAAGTTTCAGACTATAAAGTACGCCATTTTTTACTATCACCTGTCATTCTAGGGATGTCAATTTATTCTATTACGGGTAAAGTGCCTACCTACCCACATAAAATAAAATGATAACGATTTTGTTTTGATTGTTCAATCTATTATTGTAAAGTAATAACAGAGTTCTAAATCACATGTAGTTGCTGGTATTTCTAATACCAGTGGTTGTCAATGGCGGCATGGACGCCAAAAGGTATGGTTTATTACTAAAGAAAGAACTTTTTGTGTTGTGATCATTGCGAGTGTGACTGTGGTGCGATATCTTAACGACTCTTTGAGATTAACTCCACTTGTGCTGTCAGACTCATGTTGTCGGAGATACCCAATAACATTATGAACATTTTACGAGTCTGGATCTCACCAACGCCGGTAAGAATAAACATTATCTTTTTAACGTAGGTAGTATGATTTTTTTACTTAGGAACTGCGCTTTTATGTTTGAGTACCATTAACAAATCTTAGAGGACAAAAGTACATTCCACGTCTGTTTGTTTGTTCCTCACCTCACCAGTTGAATTACCGAATTTTGAAATAATTACTTATGTAGGTAGGAACCTCCTACTTATGTGTTGGTAATAAACAAATTATAAACTAGGATGGTTGATTTCGATCAGTTAAGTGTATTCTGAGATACCTCTCAATATTAATTGTATGTTGTTTCATTTAAGACTAGAGTTGCACAGAATTATGATTATTTAAATATGTAATGAATTACACAATCTATGATTTGAGTAGGATCTAGATATAACACTGAGCGATTAACTATCTTAGTAATGATTTCTTTCATGCTTTGCAATTTCATGAAACGCGCGAATAAGACTTTAAAGCACGAAGATGCTCAAAATCTAAATCAGTGAGACTTGATGAGGTAGTCACAGGTGGTCACCAGTAACTGGCCACCTGACATAGCTAAACCGTTACAGATTTTACACAAATGTGCTTCAAAGGCACAAAGCTCACCCGCAAACCAATTCAGACCGTTTCAAATAGCTTTTTACAACTATTTTTTGGTCGATATAACCTCAAAATAGTGATTTAATTTTTGTAAATATCTCGGAAATGCCATTGTGGTTTGTGTTCAATCTTTTGAGGTAGTATTTAGACATGCCATCGAGTATTTTAAAGATGATTTGATGAAGACACAGCAATGTTGAATTGAGTACATTTGTCCATAGCGCCGTGGGCATTCTCCTTTGGACAAAAAAAGTGCATTCAGTAACAAGTGGGTTAATAGGAAAATACTCCCGCGCCCCGCACGCCGCGCGAAACACTGCGCGCCATGCGCCCGTTTACGTGAGCTTTGCAGCCCTATTTGACCCTGTTGGCGACTGATTTTGGAAAAACTGATACACATGTCTCATAATTTTAATTGAAGAGTGTGTACACCAATTTTCGTGTCAATCGACCCAGACAATATTAAGTAAAAGTAAATATTAAGTTTCACAGAAAATTCAACCCCCTGGAGTGGAATTTCGAATAACCCTTTCTTAGTGGATGCCTACTCTTTACAAAGAAAACACCGTTCAAAGTTCATGTCTCTAGGACCAGCGGTTTGGGCTGTGCGTTGATATATCAGTCAGCCAGTCAAGACATTGAATTTGAAATTTTATAAGTATAATACTAGCTGTACCACTATGCATTGCAATGCAGCTTTTTCTACCTACCTACTGCCTACCAACTACCTACCTGCTACTTACCCACTACCTACCCACTACCTACCCACCACCTACCTACTACTTACCTGCCAAATTTCAAGTTTATAGCACAAAAAATGAAGGACTTTCAAAAAATTGCAAGAGCCCTTAGACCGTTTTAATCCGGCCCTGTCGCAAAATCCGTTGTTAGCGGACGTCTTCAGCTAACTATAAACTACCTCTCTGCCAAATTTCATCTTTATACGTCAAGCGGTTTTCGATATTTCATAATGGAAACACCAAAAATTTTCCTCGGCGCTATCTTGGATTTTCATAAAGACCTCATTTTCGTTATGAACAACGAACAGCGACCCCGAAAACCAGGAAAACGACACCCATGGCGGAAAAATCAAAAATGTTGTCTAATGTTTAGGTCAGAATCGAATACACCGCCTTAATCATACATATCGTTATCAGTGTCGTCACTGAACAAATCCGTTTGATAACACTCGTTGTCCTCAATGATACAACACGCACTGCGTGACAGAGTCCGTTACTTTTGACTATCTCCCAAAATAGAGAGGTAGCAATCAACAGTAACCGTTGGACATTAATTAGCTTACTGATCATCATCATCATCATCAGCCCATAGCAGTCAACTGCTGGACATAGGCCTCCTCAATCGCACGCCACTCAACTCGATTCTCAGCAACTCTCATCCAGTTGCTACCAGCCACCCTGCGAAGATCGTCACTCCACCGAGCCTGAGGGCGTCCCACCTTACGTTTGCCGATTCGCGGTCTCCACTCAAGAACACGTTTACCCCAACGGTCATCGGTTCTACGGCTAATATGACCGGCCCATTGCCACTTCAGCTTGCTGATTCTGTGAGCTATGTCGACAACTCTGGTTCTCTGCCGGATCACCTCGTTTCGGATGCGATCCCTCAGAGAGACTCCAAGCATAGCGCGTTCCATAGCTCGCTGAGCGACCTTCGCGAGCTTACTGATAGTAAGAAATAAAACGTTTCAGAAAAAAAAAATCGTTTTTTCTATGAATCAACTTACCTCTGGTAAGCGGTCGGCCCTCCGAGAGCCAGGCAGGTGACATGGATAGGATATTGCTATCTATTCATTGCTAACTTTTTTTATAGAAACACCGATAGCTACTAGAGATAGGTAATTAACTAACAGTTATACGTAAGTAAGTTATAGAAAAGGGCCGTTAAAGTCTGTTAACCAGTCTTACCAAGTGGTAGCATATTACCCAGTCCTAACTGGGTTTTGGAGGTCAGATAGGCAGTCGCTCTATGTAAAATACTGGTATGTCGCTACATCCGGTAAGACTGGAAGCCGACCTCAACATAGTTGGAAAAAGGCAGGCAGATGAGTGGCCAGTACGTTAGTTTAAGGATTTTCTAGAAATCATTTGAAAATAGTTTGCGTGTTCCCTCGACTTGGTTGAGTGATTTACTGCGGATATACGGGGTGTAAACAGACCCTTCACCAAGCCGTCAACCAAGCATTCTGTACATCAAACTAAGTAACTTTACGCAAAAAATTTTGCTGGGAAACGAAATTTTTTTTTTGGGTCAAAAACCACATTTTACGGTATAACTCAATATAATGCGCTCAAAACTTATTGCTGATGGATGCTTTGAATAGTAAACGGACCATGGAGGTAATTGGAGTAAAGTTAGAACCTTAAAAAGTAGTATTTCAAAAAAAACTTATGAAAAAATTGTAACTTTGACCCCCAATATCTCCGTAACTAGAAGGTTCCCAGGTACGGTCCAGAACAAAAAAATGATCACAATGACGAGGAGAACAAGTGCCTTTCGGCTTCGTTAAGGGTCTTTTTACACCCTTTATTATTGTATAAAATCACAGATGTAGAATACTAGATAAGGGAAGAGCACCTCCTTCCCGTGCCCGGCAAGCATTTTATGCTTAACGTGATTGATGTTGACTGCCTCGTTGGTCGAGTGGTCACAAGCGCGACTGCTGAGCCACGGAGTCTGGATTTGTGCCCGGTTGATGGCAATAGGCTCGCCCCCTATAAACATAACTGGCGAAATGTAGGTGGACTGAGCTATTAGTTACATCTCCGCCTAACCCTTCAGAGATCATTCTTATTCTTATTCTTTATTGCACACAAAACAACAAAAATATACATACAAATTGCAATAACATAGCTTATGTACAATGGCGAGCTTAACCCAGAATTGGGTTTTCTTACAGCAAACTAAATTTCATTAGCGAAATTTGCATGAGAGGATTTACCTATGTGCATTAACATAACATCTCATTACTTAAATTAATTAATTTTATAAACTAAACTACATACATACAGTATAATACACGTAATACATACAATATATACAATACAATGCCTATAGAATCCTATTTGCTTACATATTGATCATTTCGACAGGAAATGTTCCCTTATTCCTTTCCTGAACACTTCTAACGAAGGGCTATCCCGCGTATCATACGCATGATGTTATGTTATGTGTGACTTGATTATGACCAGTCACCACAACTCACGAGCATAACGCTAAGAGCAGCCGTCACCCTCTCGCTGTTGGTGTGCCCGACGCCACCGCAAGCAGTGACAACTAGGGAGTGTGACCAACTAGCTGCCCGTTGCTCAAACAGAATAGTTAATATCCATCCATCCATCACTCTGGCGGCTCGCGGGACGCATGCGGCATGATACCGCGTGTGGACTGTTTGAACAGCTACATTTCATAATTTTATGAAAACTGAATCTCCTCTCGAGAGTGCTCCATGACGCCCTAGAAGGTATGTGAGCTGTGAGTGTGCTGTCAGCGTTGTTGTTTGCACAGTTTTGTACTTAATGTGGTTCATTATAAAGAGTATTATTTAACGTTAACTGCAATCCTCCTGCTCTGCGCTCCTTTTGTTTCTAGAGCGAACAATTGAAACCGCTGTTATTTCGATTCGTGTGCAAGTATATCTTAAACTTACCAGATTTATAATCACAGGTGCGCGCGTCACAAGAAGAACAAAACTAGAAGATACAATTACAGCGGAGCTAAAGAAAAATGAGCCATCAAGCTCGACAGTTTTCTGGACAACTCCAAATCGTACGTCCAAACCTGGCACTTGTTTCGCAAAGCCTGACGAATGTGGTCAGCGTAGTTTGAATGAAGTAAAGGAACTGAAACAGCTTACTCAAACACGAATTAGTAAAAAACGTTATGAATGTGATGTATGCCAGCGTAATTTTGTTAAAAAGGGTAATTTAACAAAGCATATTCGAATACACACCGGTGAAAAACCTTACAAATGTTATGTATGTCAGCGTAATTTTGGTGAAAAGGGTCATTTAACGAGGCATATTCTAATACACACTGGTGAAAAACCTTTTAAGTGTGATATATGTCAGCATAGTTTTAGACATAAGACTAGTTTAACAAAACATATTCGAATACACACCGGTGAAATGGCTTATAAGTGCGATGTATGTCAGCGTAGTTTTAGTGAACAGCGTATTCTAACTAATCATATTCGAACACACACCGGTGAAAAACCTTATAAGTGTGATGTATGTCAGCGTAATTTTGGTGAAAAGTATCATTTAACGAGGCATATTCTAATACACACCGGTGAAAAACCTTATAAGTGTGATGTATGTCAGCGTAATTTTGGTACAAAGGATAATTTAACAAAGCATATTCGAATACACACCGGTGAAAAACCTTTTAAGTGTAATGTATGTCAGCGTATTTTTTGTAAAAAATATTATTTAACGGAACATATTCGAATACACACCGGTGAAAAGCCTTATAAGTGTGATGTATGTCAGCGTAATTTTGTTAAAAAGGATAATTTAACAAAGCATATTCGAAAACACACCGGTGAAAAACCTTATAAGTGTGATGTATGTCAGCGTAGTTTTAGAGATAGGTTTGTTTTAACACGACATATTCGAATACACACCGGTGAAAAACCTTTTAAGTGTAATGTATGTCAGCGTTGTTTTAGATATAAGATTAGTTTAACAAAACATATTCGAATACACACCGGTGAAACGGCTTATAAGTGCGATGTATGTCAGCGTAGTTTTAGTGAAAAGCGTAATCTAACTAATCATATTCGAACACACACTGGTGAAAAACTTTACAAATGTGGTGTATGTCAGCTTAATTTTGGTAAAAAGGGTCACTTAACAAAGCATATTCGAATACATGAAAAACCTTTTAAGTGTAATGTATGTCAGCGTAGTTTTAGCGAAAAGTTTGTGTTAACACAACATATTCGAATACACACCGGTGAAAAACCTTTTAAGTGTAATGTATGTCAGCACAGTTTTAGACATAAGATTAGTTTAACAAAACATATTCGAATACACACCGGTGAAATGGCTTATAAGTGCGATGTATGTCAGCGTAGTTTTAGTGAAAAGCGTATTCTAACTAATCATATTCGAACACACACTGGTGAAAAACTTTACAAATGTGATGTACTTATGTCAGCATAATTTTGGTAAAAAGGATCACTTAACAAGGCATATTCGAATACACACCGGTGAAAAACCTTTTAAGTGTGACGTGTGTCAGCGTAGTTTTAGAGATACGTTTATTTTAACACAACATATGCGAATACACACCGGTGAAAAACCTTTTAATTGTGATATATGTCAGCGTAGTTTTAGTTCTAAGACTTCTTTAATTTATCATATTCGAAGACACACTGGTAAAACCCTTAAAAGTGTGATGTAAGTCAGCGTATTTTGAGTGAAAGTGCTTTAACAAGAGGTATTCGAAGACACTGTTGAAAAACTCTACATTTACTGTGTACATTAGCGTAGTTTTAGTCAAAAGGATGTCTAGACAAGACTTAGCTGCCTTTTTCTTGCTTTGAGATTATACGTTTTCATAGTATGGTTCTAGTTGTGCACAAGGAACAGATTTTCTTACTGAGCAATCGTAGACTTGAACAACAACACACTGCTGAAAAACAACCTTTGAAAAATGATATTTATTTCTGTGAATTGGTTAAAAAAGAAACCCTTTCATACAACACAATAAATTGTATTTAGAAACAAGACAAAGCCAAGATACATATGAACTCGGAGGTCAGTCTCTTTTCAAGTCCACACATAATCTTGCTCAAGTCATATGTTTACGAATTGCTTTATAATTTCTTGCCGAAATGTTTTTTGTAGAGCCCCTTTGCTCGTCGGCTTTATAAAATAAGAATACAACAAAATGGCTATTTTCTTTAAAAAAGTCTGCTAATTGTTGACGCAAAGACTCGTCTTTCTTTTTTCTTTATCATGTGGTTAGTTCGTAACCTGGTGTCAGAGTTTTTATGCCGCCCATGGGCCTCTGACTTGGCTTTACATGCCGTCACGAAATATCTCTCAGGCATGCTGGTTTCCTCACGATGTTTTGCCTTCACCGAAAAGCAAGTGATAATTATACTATACGCACATGAATCCGAAAATCAGAGGTGCGTGCCTTGGGTTCGAACTCGAGACCTATGACTCGTGTAAATGCGCTACTTTCGCGGTTATGTCGAAAGCCATAACACAAAGTTCACGCATACGGCGTTCATTGCAATGCCCATAAATTAATCAAATCGTACCAAGTTGGTCGCAAACAACGTACGGAGATATCAAGAGTGTACTGTGTGTCGTTGTATGTATTGTGAGTGGTGAGTGTTTAAGTATAATAAACAAATTAGAGATAGCGTTTAGACGATTCAATTCAGACGATCATTGGAAACAATTACATTGTTACATGTCACACTTTTGACGCACGCCGTAGCTGTCTAAACATTACTTATTCTAATTTGAACCTTTTTTTTAAATGTTATAATAATTTGTTTGATGCTCTTTTTAATGGATTATGATTTGTGTTTTTACTTTTTTATGTATTATGATTTGTGTTTTACTTTTTTTTTTCAAAACCTGACTTGTAATTTCTGATAATTATTAATAAATTCACTAAACTAAACTGTTGTTTATTTCCTTTTTCTTTATAACGTGTCTGATATTCTTCTTAAATCACCGCAGACGTCTTTACAGATACATTTATTCGTAGGATACGGTAGGCACCAAGTTGTTGAATAATATACACACATTATTGTCAAACATCCTCATTTTACTAGCTATCTAATGAGGCATATAACTAGCTAAATATTTGAGGGCACTTGTTAAATATTAATTACTGCTGAAAACGTGGACAAGACAAAAATGATCTATGGCTAACCATTGGGAGCAGTATCGGTATTGGTATTAAATGGGCCGCAGAGACCAAAGCTTGCAACATATCCTGGGTAGAAATTGTGAGAAATGGTTACGGCATAATTACGATGATTTTTGTTTTACCAGCGGCACCTTCGTCAGAAATAATCAACATTTATTGAATACCTTTGAATATTTTTTTTTTGTTTTTGTTCTCGATGCACATCTAATATAATAAAGATATTTTCAGGATATTATTTACGTTGACCGTCATAGAAACATTGTGAGAAAACTGATGATGACGATTTCATGGTATTTCCCATTATTTTTAGTCACTTCAACCATGAAAACATTTTATGCGCGAACCCGTAAAAAAATATCAGTTATTTTCTAAAAAAAAACACTTGAAAGATGCATTAAATCGAAAACAATGAACAACGAAACACCAAATTAGCGTTTATTTTTGGAGGCACATACTTCACACTAATTAATACGCCAAATTAAAAAAAAATAAAAAGAAAGTCGCTACCGGCGACTATTTTTTAACTTCTAAAAAGTCCCATGAAAATGCGAGCACTACATGCTGCGTTCCACCTTTTTGTCTAATTGCACTCGACTATTATTATCCTGAGCAAGATTTCTGAGTCGGTAACACAACATAATATTTAACAACTAATCTAGATTATACTTGGATTCTGCATAAACTGCAACAACTGATTTTGGCTCCTAAATAAATTAAATAATTGTCAAATAAATTCTATTATTTAATGCATGTAAATAATTCGAAACGACGTTTTATTGTTAGGCACACTGTGTAACAGTTCAGATGTGTCATCAAAAATAGGTTTTGGATGCAGTTGTGAAAAAAATAATAAATAATTAACATAAATAATTAAAATTATTTATTGATAAATAATTTTTTACCATTGCCTCTCTAAAAAGGGCATTTTTTTCATCAATAACAGTGAATAAAGACTTTTTGAATTTGGAACAAGCACGAATTATGACCAAAAAATAAATAAAACGTGCCGACAAGACTGAATTTCGAAAATTGTTCTAATTTCACTATAAATGTTTAATGTTTATATTTAATCCTTTATTCTCTTATTATATTACCGATTATATAATAAAATGTTATAAATACTCATCTGCCTAGACTTATCCCAACTTTATTGGGGTCGGCTTCCAGTCTAATCGGATGCAGCTGAAGTATTTTACATGGAGCGACTGCCTACAGCACTGTAGACAGCGTTTTTATATTAGTAATTGTTATCTCTTACTTTTTGAGTTAAAAGATGGATAAACTACAAATGTGTAGAATATGTTTAGCGGAGGATGTTCGAATGTATGTCGTGGTCAACAAGGACTTGCGTGAACTATATGAGAAGCTGACTGATATTCCAGTAAGTTGATACTCTCAATATAATATTAGCTGTCCGATGACAATATGCTTGAACTACCTCTCATCTCGCACGAGAATTCGTATGTATTTTTGGTGAGATGGTAGTCTTAGGGCAAAATAGCAATCACAGACAATGGTGACAAACAACCGAGAAAGCCTGGTTATACTCAAATTAAAAGCATTTATTTAAATTAGACCATTACAGGCAATATTGAATGTCAAAAAAGAACAAAAAAAAAGGAAGCTACAGTCACAAGGCATAATAACTTGAGAAAGTACTGTAGGAAGATAATACATTATGTGTGAGAACGATGTAGAAAGATGTGCAAGTTGAGAGCGTTCAGAGTAGTAGCCGATGAGCTATTCGCTCAGATTATGGATGAGGATTATGAGGTATGGTGTTTTCAACTGTCACTTCTTTATCCTCATAACTGCTGATTTTAGTATAATGTGTAGATGATCTCTCTCGTCCCCTTTTGTCTGGATTTCATTCCAACCATACCTTGGAGTGTTGAATATTGATATGTATGCTTTACTCCACATAATACTGCCACAACTTGCGTATGATACTTGTTCATGTATGTGGCAGTTTGATATCAGCCCTCTCTCATGTTGGCACAAGCTATGAAACAATAACTTGTGCGGTTGGTAGCACGTAGTCTGTCCGGGGTGCATTGGGCCTACTGAATTATCTTCAGTTGTGGAGGCTCTTTTAAGAGAATTTACCTAATAGCATAATATTCTTTTTTGTAAAACTATTTTGGATTTTACTGAGTGATATTTTACTTTCAATTCTTAAACTAGAGTTCCATCATTTCATGTAATTTTTATTTCTATTTAAATTTGAATGCCTGTTTTGTTTAACATTAACACATTATTATATATTATAGCTAGCCCATATTGTCCCACTACTGGGCAAAGGCCTCCCTCCATTCCTACCAAAGATCACGATTTTGTGAAACTTCTTTCCAATTCTCAAGGAAGACATCCAGTTCGTCCCGCCATCTCCTTCGTGGTTTGCCGCTACCCCGTGTCACTGTTTCAGGGCACCAATCCTGAGCTTTTCGGGCCCACAGCACGTTCGGCATGCGAAAGACATGTCCTTCCCAGTCCCATTTAAGTTGGGCAGCCTTTTGAGCCACGTCAACGATTTCCGTTTTGGAGCGCAGTGTAGTGTTTCGTACATGATCTGTTAATTTTACACCTAAGATACTGCGCTCCATAATATAGCACGTTGGCAAACCTTGAGTTTGGACTTTTGGATGTTAGTCAAAAACCAAGTTTGTGCACCGTAGGTCAAGATGGGGAGAATACACATGTCCATTAGCTTTCGCTTAAGAGACATGGGCAGAGTGCCCTTGAAATACTCCTTTATGGACCAGTAACTCTTCCAGGCACACACATTATGTTATTTTATTGCGTGCATTGAATTGTCGCATTGTTCTTATAACTAATTTTTTACATTTATGAACAAACTGATCATTTCTGTTTAAAAAAAACTACCTTTACCATAATGGTCCTAGTTTATCATTTGTGACATCTAGTTAAACTGTTTGTACGTACTCCAGCATTGCACATGTAAGCCGGCACGCCCATAACGCCGTTTATTTAGGTTTTGAGATGTTTGTCTGTTTGTTTTTTGTTCATTTAAGCTTGAGTATATTTTTATTTAGTCTATAATGGCCCACTGCTGGGCAAAGGCCTCCCCCAATTCCTTCCACGAACTCCTTACTCGCGCCATTTCGAACCAGACCTCACGGTACGCATCTAGGTCGTCTCGCCACCGCTTTCTGGGCCGGCCTCGGCGTCGCTGTCCATCTCTTGGCACCCATTGTGTGGAGACTTTCTGCCCCGCGGTCACCGTGCACTCGGCCGACGTGAACAGTCCCATTTCACCTGGCAGCCTTCTTGCCAACGTCCACTATGCCCCGTCAGCTGCACTTCTCCTGCTCTGCGCTCATTTTGTTTCTAGATTGAATAATTGAAACCGCTGTTATTTCGATTCGTGTGCAAGTCAATCTTAAACTTACCAGATTTATAATCACAGGTGCGCGCGTCACAAGAAGAACAAAACTAGAAGATACAATTACAGCGGAGCTAAAGAAAAATGAACCATCAAGCTCGACAGTTTTCCGGACAACTCCAAATCGTACGTCCAAACCTGGCACTTGTTTCGCAAAGCCTGACGAATGTGATCAGCGTAGTTTGAATGAAGTAAAGGAACAGCTTACTCAAACACGAATTAGTAAAAAACGTTATGAATGTGATGTATGTCAGCGAAGTTATTGTGACAAGGCTACTTTAACATATCATATTCGAACACACACTGGCGAAAAACCTTACAAATGTTATGTATGTCAGCGTAATTTTGGTAAAAAGGGTCATTTAACAAGGCATTTTCGAATACACACTGGTGTAAAACCTTTTAAGTGTGATGTATGTCAGCATAGTTTTAGTCAGAAAATTAATTTAACAAATCATATTCGAACACACACTGGTGAAAAACCTTACAAATGTGATGTGTGTCAGCGTAATTTTGCTAAAAAGGGTCATTTAACAAAGCATATTCGAACACACACTGGTGTAAAACCTTTCAAGTGTGACGTGTGTCCGAGTAGTTTTTGTGAAAAGCGTTCTTTAACAGATCATATTCGTATACACACCGGCGAAAAGCCTTATAAGTGCGATGTATGTCAGCGTAGTTTTAGTGGAAAGCGTAATCTAACTGATCATATTCGAACACACACTGGTGAAAAACCGTACAAATGTGATGTGTGTCAGCGTAGTTTTGCTCAGAATCCAGCTTTAAAAACACATATTCGAATACACACCGGTGAAAAGCTTTATAAGTGCGATGTATGTCAGCGTAGTTTTATACAAAAGGGTACTTTAGAACGTCATATTCGAACACACACTGGTGAAAAGCCTTATAAGTGCGATTTATGTCAGCTTAGTTTTCGTGT
This sequence comes from Noctua pronuba, assembly GCA_905220335.1. Classification (NCBI taxonomy): domain Eukaryota; kingdom Metazoa; phylum Arthropoda; class Insecta; order Lepidoptera; family Noctuidae; genus Noctua; species Noctua pronuba. The sequence continues at coordinate 285,972 of LR999920.1, forward strand.
AAAGGGTTCTTTAGTACGTCATATTCGAGTACACACCGGTGATAAGCCGTATAAATGTGATGTATGTCAGCGTGGTTTTAGTGTAAAGTGTTCTTTAACATGCCACATTCGAACACACACCGGTGAAAAGTATTATAAGTGTGATGTATGTCAGCGTAGTTTTAGACACAAAACTAATTTAACAAATCATATTCGAACACACACTGGTGAAAAACCTTACAAATGTGATGTGTGTCAGCTTAGCTTTACTCAGAATTCAGTTTTAAAAACGCATATTCGAATCCACACTGGTGAAAAACCTTACAAGTGTTATGTATGTCAGCGTAATTTTGGTAAAAAGGGTCATTTAACAAGGCATTTTCGAATACACACTGGTGTAAAACCTTTTAAGTGTGATGTATGTCAGCATAGTTTTAGTCAGAAAATTAATTTAACAAATCATATTCGAACACACACTGGTGTAAAACCTTTCAAGTGTGACGTGTGTCCGAGTAGTTTTTGTGAAAAGCGTTCTTTAACAGATCATATTCGAATCCACACTGGTGAAAAACCTTACAAGTGTGATGTATGTCGGCGATGTTTTAGCCGGAAGAGAAATTTAACAACGCACCATCGCATACACACTTGCGCTTTCCCTACAAATTAGTTATTATAAGATCCGTAAAAAGGTTAAATTGAGGTCACGGGTCATCCGAATATGTAGCAATGTCAGTTTATTTTATTATTTTATTTTCCTTTATTGGCCAACCAACAATTGTTTACACTGTAAATATTTTAAGTAATTATCTACCATTATTTCAGGTTAGTGTAACAATTTCTTACAGGCTAGCACCGCATGCCCCATAAACATATTAGATGCCACAAGCACTGAACTATCCAATTAACTAAAATTAACAATTTAAATCAATGTTTTGTGGAATATGAGAATAACATTATCAGTAAAAGTTGCTATGGCAACAGATTAAGACTGGTCAAAATATGTTTTTTTTTTGCAAATAAAATATAACCGAACCCCCAAAAACAATTATTATTATAAGCCTATATTGTCCCACTGCAGGGCAAAGTCCTCCCTTCCTCCTTCCACACTTCGCGATCTAGTGCGATTGTAGGCCAATCCTTTGCGAAAGAGTCCAGCTCATCCCGCCGTCTCCTTCTGGGCCTGCCGCGTTGTCGTTTCCCAAAAACAAGCAAGTGACTATTGGAAAATAATAGAATATTATAAGCGTAAATAAGTTTCGGAAGTCTTGGCTGTTTGATTTACAATTTCTGCCGCCGACTTCGTAAGTCGTGGGAGCACGGCAGGCTTCCTCTTCCTGAGCTGGTGAACTAGGGTTATTTTGACTTGATTAATTAGGATCATTATTTGTAGTACATTTATATCTGTATTCGTTTTGTTTTAACCTTGAAAAGTATGATCATGTTTCTTACTTTCGCAAAACACTCAAGCGACTGCCAATTCGACTTCGCAGGAACGCTCGGATATTGTGTCCGATGTTCAACAAGCCTCATAAGCTTAAAACGCCATCCTATCTGCGAGCACGCATTTCCTACTCCCTTCCTTCTGATGCACCTTGCAGGTCGCATCTGAGGAGCCTCCTTAAGTCCCCTCCACACTCTGCCGACTTCTACTCCTACTCCTTCACTGTTCACGCCGTGCGGCTGTGGAATTCACTTCCGCCTGACATTAGGGAGTGCCAAACTGTTGCAGTTTTCAAAAGAAGAGTGAAAGAACAATATCTTTCCATTTCGTCATAGTTACTTATGTATTCATAATATTGTTATATGTTTTGTCTTTGTATTTAAAGATATGTATGTATATTCTTATCTATAGAAATAAATACAACAAAATTGAAATGTCTGTTTGTAATTAAGAAATAACAGCTTTTTACTGAATGCGTTTGAAAGTATATGTATACGGTACTTGTAACTGAAAAACAATATTTTGAATTTTTGTCTGTCTGTTTGTTCCGGTTAATCTCCGAAACGGCTGGACCGATTTTGACGGAAATTTTACTAGCAGTTAGCCGATGTTATATGGAGAAACTTAGGCTTACTTTATTTTAGAAAATGAATTAGGGTTCCGTTTTGTTAACAAAATCCGATTTAAATAGGGAAGGCATATTTTTATAATAATTTCACGCGGCCGGAGGGCGCCCACCACAGCCAGTATTGTATATTATATTTAAAATAGTTATCTGCTTTATGTATTCCTTTTTCTTTTTTTCTTTTACACACTTTGTCTACATCTCTTTTTTTAGTATCTCCTTTCGCAGGTAAGCTGGAAGGGAGTTCTTTAGAAATAAGCATCATCTTTGTAGTATTTTTTAATTCCTTTCTTCTTTTCTATATTTTGTGTGTACATAAATTGTAAAATAAATAAATATACTTTTTTCTAATAATGTATGTTTTATACACATGTACACGTTGACAGTACCATATAATTGGGGGCCGGGAGTTCTCTAATGCAGGCCTAGTCAGTAGGCTTTTTTTCATCAAATGACCCCTCCCGCTCTGGGCGGAGTGGAAGGGAGTGTAGTAGGCTTAGATTAGACTCCAGATCTCCCACAAAATGAATTATTTTGTCAACCTAATATAACTAGGATAAGAATGTAATTTGTGGAGGTAAATAAACACTTAATTACCATTTTATTTATTTATGATTCCCAAACCCAACCTCCTCAGTTGTGAGAAGACCGTATATATTTAGTTTAATAACGAGATACCTTCAAGTTTGTACTGAACCCAACTCTCACTTGGCCGGTCTTTTATCTCGGCCGCTAACGAAACTATATCTATACTAATATATAAAGCTGAAGAGTTTGTTTGTTTGGTTGAACGCGCTAATCTCAGGAACTACTGGTTCAAATTGAAAAATGATTTTAGTGTTGGATAGACCAATTATCGAGGAAGGCTATAGGCTATATAACAGCACGCTATGACCAATAAGAGCTGAGCAAAAATAAAATAAGTCGGAAGCGGCGGGTGAAACCGCGGGGCACAGCTAGTTTGAACATATAGGAGAAAATAGCATCAGAAAAATTTAGTATGGCAGCAAATTGTAAGCTCTCCACTACAGAGCAGTTAGCTTTTCTCCTTTTTTTATTCAGTAATGGATGTTACTTGACCTACTTAGGGAGTCAATTTTAAGAACAAAAGGAACTAAGGCTTCGAGAGCGAACGAAGCGAGCTCGAACATTTTAACACCCCATCTTGGACAGGTTAGAATTGTTTCGACCCTTCATACAGGAGTTACTGGTCGACTTGCAGACAGAGCCAAGGTTCAAGAGGAAGTAGGCTGTAAGAGCGAGCTCGACAACTTGTCGACACCTTGCCTTGGACAGGTTAGAATTGTTTCGACCTACTGGAGTTACCTGGCCGACTTAAACAAGGTGACGATGCAAAAGAAAGCAGGCTGCGAAGCGAGCTCAAACATGTTCACATCTCGCCTCCAATGAATTCTAAATCTCGAATGACCATATTTATAATTTTTAATTTAACTTATTTTTATTTTATTTTATTTTCAAATTTGATTATGGAAATTTTTACATTTTATTTGACATATAGTATTGCATTAATTTATTTTTTAATTTTTTCTAGATTATTTTGAGTTGTATATTATTGGATGGATTATTTTGTGCAGTATTGTGTGGTGTGATTTGTTTTTGATTATTTAATTACTAACATTATTTTTAAGTGTAAGTACCTACTAACAAAATTATGGATCTTTGTGGTTGAATTAAATAAATTGAATTGAATTAAAATTGAGATAATAATATGTAATTTGAGATCAGAACGTCCACATGGTCCATTTTTTGCAACCTTGCTTATGCCATAATAGCGTCTGTCTATACAGGTCGATCATCCAATAGGATTGCCAATCCAGACGCAGAAAAAAGGAGCCTTCGTGTCAAAAGTTTTTTTGGAGGGTTCTGCCGCCCCCCCCCCCCCCCCTCTCGCATCGCCCATTGGGCCCGGAGCCATGAACAGAACCTGTTATTTTACTCAAAATAAAGCAGATCGTCAACTCTTCTCCTTTGCCTGTCGACTGTTTCAACTCGTGGTGAAGGGACACCTTAAACACGAAGTCTTGCCGTACATTCTTCAATTTGCGGTAAAGGCGCCGACCGATTTCTTTAGAGCCGTCGAAAAATCTTCTGTGATACCGGATAGGTCGTGTTTTGCAGATAGTAGACCAAACAGTCCGCCATTCCGGTTTTCTTTGCTTTGTTTAAGCCACTCCTCAAAAAGTTCTAACCTTGAGAAGAGGTGCCCTATAAAACAATGATCCAGAGCAGGCCAAATAGATTTATAACTTTAAAAAAAAATAGGGGATAAGAAAATAGGGGAAAAATGCTAAAATAAAACTTGTTTTGTAAAATAAGATAGTAAACACCTTTCACTTCAATGTCCATCACTTAACTTAAACTTCTTTTAAAATCACTTTCATAAGTATTCGCGTCGAATGCTAAACTGCTAGTGATATTCAGTTTACTTAGCCTTTTTTATAAAATTACCTGAGACCTCAGGTGCATATAATTTTATAAAAAAGGCTAAGTAAACGTCACGTCCCAGCCCCGGGCGTCGGGGGCCTCGTGGTAGCTCCCGGCCACCGTAGGCGCGGGCCTGTGGACGGTGAGTAATGGGCTAGCTCACCGTCCGTCCGTCTTATGACGACAAGCCGTGTCGACGGCGCGTTCGTGTTCCACGTGCGCCTCAAAGAGATGTCAGCAACCAGGAAGGGGCCCGCAAGGGCCGATGCTTGCCGGGGCTGCGGGACTGTTCGAAAGAGATACCGCGGCCCTGGAACACAAAGGGCAAAGAAGGAACATGGATGGGTTTTAGTCAGTAAAAGTCTGACACTCCCTCCCACTCCACCCAGAGCGGGAGGTGTTATTGCTTGGCACTGGAGGTTCGTGGGTGTTGTCTGTAATAAATAATTATAATTATCGAAATATCCGATAAAGAATTTAGTCCAACTAGCATGTACTAGACGAACCATAGAGCGCTGCATAAACATGCTTGCCACGAAGTGGTCATTTGAGTTTAGGAAAAAGAAAGAAGTCGGCTGGAGCCATATCTGGTGAATAAGGACGTTGCTCGATGAAAAAACTCAACAAATACTGTTGAGTTTTTGGTCAAAAATTCGTTCTCTATGATGGCCTTGTGCGAAGGCGCATTATCGTGGTCCACAAGATCCACAAATCTGGCCTTTTTCGTCGAATTTGTTATGTTAAATGCCGCATAACGCTCATATAATCTATACTAATATTATAAAGCTGCAGTGTTTGTTTGTTTGTTTGTTTGTTTGAACGCGCTAATCTCTGGAACTACTGGTCCGATTTGAATGATTCTTTCAGTGTTGGGTAGTCCATTTATCGAGGACGGCTATAGGCTATACAACATCACGCTACGACTAAAAGGAGCGGAGCAGCAATGAAAAATGTTGCAAAAACGGGACGGGATTTTACGCGGACGAAGGTCGCGGGGAACAGCTAGTATTCTTTATATACTGTTTGACGTTCCGGCAAAAATTCCGAGTGCACAGTACCGCGATAATCAAAGAAAACGGTCGATAAGACTTTGACTTTTGATCGACTTTGGCGTGGGTTTTTCGGTTTCGGTTCAGTTGGAAAGCGCCACTCCGAAGCTCGTTGACTAGTTTGCATTTCCAACTCGTAAACCCACGACTCGTCACCAGTAACAATGCGTTTCATGAATGTTGGGTCGGAAATGACTCGTTCTAGCATGTCCTCAGCGACTCTTATGCGATTGAGTTTTTGGAGAAAATTCAAGTCTTTTGGGACCATCCGAACGGCAACATGTTTCATACCCAAGTGATTATTTAAAATGGTACAGATCGACTCGTGAGACATAGAAAGTTGCTGCGGGACTGTTCGAAAGAGATACCGTGGCCCTGGAACACAAAGGGCAATGAAGGAACATGGATGGGTTTTAGTCAGTAAGAGTCTGACACTCCCTCCCACTCCACCCAGAGCGGGAGAAGTCATTTGATGATTTCCCATCCGTAAAAAAAAAAAAAAAAGACATAGAAAGTTCAGCAGCTATCTCTTTCAAACTTGAATGAGGATTTTCAGTCACTATTTCCTTCACTTTTGTGCGATGTTAACTTCAGTTGAAGACGTTGACCAGAGCGAGGCAAATCTTCCAACATATTTCGACCGCTTTTGAACCCTTTGTACCACTCATAAGCAAGTGTTTTTGATAAAGTCGATTCACCGTAAGCCTTCGGTAACATTGTCAGGGACTCTGAACACAAAATTCCAATGGCAATGCAAAACAAGAAAGAGCACGGTCCATACAAAATCAACCCACGCCCTACAGCAAAGAGAAGTATCTTAAAAAAAAGATAAAAATGGTATAAAAAGATGGCATACTTCCTAACTCCATCCTTACAGTCTAACATATAAAAAAAATTGCTATGAAAATTCTTTCAGGGGCAGGATTATCTACAATGAATATATCGCAATACCGAGAAATACTTGGCTATTTTGACTACACTTCAATTATTATAATTTTTTTAAGTTCCATCATCATCAGTAATACAGTAGAATCCGGATATAACGACCTTCAAGGGGCTGACGACTGCGACATACCAGGCGAGGGAAGAAAGCAGCGATACGGGGAAGCGGGGGTGCGTAGGTATCGAAACAAAACACTGCGTTCTAACCGGAAGAGAAAAATATGTCAAAAATGTGTATGTGTAAATATGTGTGTATGGAAAGTATGTATCATAATATGTCGTTCTAAGCAGTTGGTCGCACAAACCGGAGTTGTACTAAAAATATATGTTTTCATAGCACGACTATATCGTCTGCTTACTGGTAAAACAAGATGAATGCATTTTTTTACTAAATCGAGTTAAAAATGCAGTTAAATGTTATTTTTTACGCGCTATCTACTGGTAAAACCGAATAAGTGCAATGTCCAATGGCTGCAGAGATAATGAATTTGTAAAAGTGATATCTTCACACATTTTGAAAAAAATATAGCAGTATAACATAATAAATAATCTTATGCCTTAAATCCGTTTCAGTTTATACAGTTAAACAACAATAAATACGTTTAAAGGTTTTTACATTTTATAATTTATATGGTAAAATGGTAAGAATTATTCTGAGAAAAGGTCGTATAAAACGCATTTATTATTATATAAACCTTATAGTTTGAACAACAAAACCATATTAAAGTTATTTATTCCATTTTACTAGTTAAAATACTTGTACTTGTTTTGCTAATGTCTCTACAGAAAAAACAAAATAATTGTCATTTATGCTTTTTTACCAGTAAGAACGAGAGCTATCGATCGCAGTTGTCACATTGCGTACGCGCGTGCTCCACGTGTTCCGCGTAGAGATAATACATAAATACGTTAATAGTTTAGTAAGAAGCTTTGTTTTGTGATAACTATAGAATCCAGCGGAAAAATATTAGTGTCCATGATAAATAAACCTAAAATTTATTTATTTATTTACGTAAATCTTACCTACAACTACCATTACAAATCTGCGATCCAATGCGATAGAGTGGCCTTTTTTTTTTTTTTTTTTACGGATGGTAAATCATCAAATGACTTCTCCCGCTCTGGGTGGAGTGGGAGGGAGTGTCAGACTCTTACTGACTAAAACCCATCCATGTTCCTTCTTTGCCCTTTGTGTTCCAGGGCCGCGGTACCTCTTTCGAACAGTTTTACATGCCTTACATGCTAAATCCTTAATCTACATCCTATAAAATTACATACTTTATTCTAAATCTTAACCTACGTCGAAATAACTATTATATATAATGCAGCTTTTGCGAATTCATCCAAGTTGCACCACAATAAATCAACCCTCTCGTGAACTTCGTTCACCACACGAATGGCTCTAGTGAGAGGAATCCTCGCCAGTAAGTTGGTTCTGGCTGCAGGCACAGCTAGCAGGGGCGGCCGTCGCCGCCTCCACACGTACCTGTCAGGCACGCAAAGTTCCAGGTGCCGCAGCATTCCCGGGTTATGCGCCCCGCCACGTAGTAGCTTCACTACATACGCTGCGAGTGCAAAGTCCCGTCGCACCTTTAACGCGTTGTACCCTACCATACCCAGTACAAATAGTGCAGGGTACATCAATGGGTAAAATGGATAAACCGCCATAAAGCTTGAAATACAAGTGTCTGGTGAACTTATTTTGGACACGTTCCAACATGACACTATATTTCGCCTCATGAGGAGCCCATATCACTGCACTATGTTCAAGGTGACTCCTGACTAGCGCGTCATACAACACCTTGAGTGTCGTGATGTATGCAAACCCTTGAGCCTGCCTGAGTACGAAACCTAGGTTTCGGTATGCCTTCTTACATATCTTATTGATATGCTCACGGAAGGTTAGTTCCTGAGTGAAGATTACCCCTAAGTCCGTACCTGTGACACTCGTTGCATCGGCGCATCCTCTACCTTGTATTGATAATACAAAGGAGTCCAGACGCGAGTGTCCAGACCGAGCATTTGGCTACATTAAAATGTAGTTTGTTGGCGATGCTCCACTCAACCACTCAGTTGATGTCGTCCTGCAGGCGTTCACAATCCGCAAGCAATTTCAGGTCATGTGCAAACAATGAACAAGCCCCATGTCTGACGACCTCCGGTAAGTCATTTACCATTATAATAAACTCGAGAAGCCCGACTAGCGAAGAACTGCAGCAGAGGTAGTGTACATCCTATTTTCGCAAACTTCCTTAATACGAGGACATTATCAACCGTATCGAAGGCCTTTTTAAAATCGAAGTACGCAGCATCTACCTGTTATCCAGAGTCTAGTGACGGTACCACCTGTACCATTAAGTTGAGCAGGTTAGTGGCAGTGCTGCATCCCGGCCGGAACCCATGTTGCGCATCTGATAGACGCGCGCGCACTTGTCCTTGCACGGAGCGCTGAATAGTTGACTCCAGTACCTTAGCAGGCGTTGATAGTACAGCTACCGGTCTGTAGTTACTGATATCCGGACCAGATTTTCCTTTAGGGACCGGAATAACGCGCTTGATCTTCCACCTAGGAGGGAACGCCGCTTGTTCTAAACATGTATTAAAAATCTGAAGTAATTGTTCCGCCAGTACCCTCCCACAGTCTCGGAACAGAAACGTTGGTATACCGTCTTGCCCAGACGAACGTTTTGGCTTGAGACTTCCAAGCGCATGCTGAACTTCCGAAAGACTCAGCGTCTCAATATCCACCCGTGCATTGGTCGTGCCGACTTCCGCCGCCGCCACGCCCGCATCCTGTTGGGGTGGCTCCTTGCTGTATACAGACTCAAAAAAGTCTGCGAACTGCCCAGCACTCTCATCATCCGTTAGATTTTGACCATCTTTTATAATACTGTGCTTATTAGTGTTTTTTTGTTTTGCCTTAATATTCTGCCAAAACGATTTTGGATCCTTTACGAATTGACATTGAATTCACTTTGTATGAAGCTCATTTAGTACGTAATAAGTGACATACTTACACTAAAACTCTACAGGTAAAACAGGTTAAATGTATCAAAAGTATCAATATTTTAGGGAATTTTGTAAAAAAACATCTTTCCGATCAAGTAATTGGTGTAAAATACAATAAGCTATTATACAAAACTGAAATGAGCTTATGAAATCAACGAATTCAAGAGATATAACATGTTGATTAAGTACAGGTAAAACATATTAAATGCGACCCCCTTTCTATCTAAATTTAATTTTATACAGTTTTTACTTATGTACACAAAATATTATAAATGAGTAAATCTTAAAAGTAGGGTAGTTAGTGCAACATTTTGCTTTAACAGTTTTTTAATTAAAGAGTTTGAAATAGATCAAATTAAAACATAAACTTTAAAAAGCCATTTACTCGAATTGACACTAACTCCACTTATTACTTTTTACCCGTAAGCAGACGATATAAAACCTAACATGTGTATGCATTTCCATATTCGTCGCAGAAAAATGGTTAGTTGTCATAAACAAAGTCCTAATAGGCGGGTTCCACTGTATACTGACTGTAGATATTACGGCCACTGAACGAATTTTCATAGCAATTTTTTATATGTCAGACTGTAAGGATGGAGTTTGGATGTATGCCATCTGTTTATACCCACTTTATCTTATTTTTGAGATACTTCTATTTGCCGTAGGACATGGGCGAATTTTGATCCTTCTTCTTTAAGACAAACTCTTTGTTCGATGTTTTTGTTCATTATGAGTTTCGCAATACACCCTAGATATGGTCAAACTATAAACAGCACTGTAAATAACAGATGCAACTCAAACTCCGCGCCAAAATGGAAAAGAGTTGTGGCAATCTAAACAACAAACCATAAACAAATCATCTATTCCCGATACTTTTTTGACTGATTGTATGGAACTCTCACATTTATAGTACTAGTCTTTGATTTAAATTATTTGGGTAGATGTAGTGCCGGGTTCTGCCAACCAGAGTCAGGCGTGCCGCAGATCTACAGAAGCAGGAAACATTTTCTCCTAAGCAAATACTACTCCGTGGATCTTATAGCGCGTGGCCATAGTTGGAACTAACTACGCCATTGCCATCAATTTATTAATAAAATCATTGATCATTATTTTTTTAAATATATTTTTAGTTACTCTACGGACATTCAGTATAATCTACAGTATAACTCATAGAAATGCTCATTCAAGATAATTAATTTGCCACTTTAAATTTTCTACCATAAGTGTTCATTTTCTAGCATGGCTGTCGGATCTGTGAATAGCGTATTGACCGTTCTTCGGTTCAAAAACCAGATAGTCGAACAAGAGTCCAATCGATTCGGTTCCGATTCGGTTATTTGTGAATAGCTATGCTCGTACATCTATATTAATAAGTTACTACGGTAGCCCGCGACATTCAAATTTTCTTACGTGTTTTGCAATTTGCAGGTCAGTGTCAGGTTGTATGTTGATGAGAAATGAATAAGAAATAACTTTTTCATGAAAAAGTCATTCAATGGGGTTAAATGTTTTATGTTAGAGGGTTGTATTGATGATTTTAAAGTTTATAATTCTGTAACTATCTACTTGTTACTTGCGCGACTCATCTTTCATCAACATACAACCTGACACTGTCCTGCAAATTGCAAAAAAACTACCCTGGCGCTTCTATTCTTTATTATCGGCGCCCCACTGCCTGTCAATAGCAATCAATAAGTCACCGTTTTTTTCTAGATTGCTAATTTTTTTTGCCCTTCTTTGGGGAATAAAATTGTTCTCGGGTGTTGCCCGTCCGTTTTGTGAACTAGCGTAGTTTTACATCTCCGCATTTGTTTAATTATTGTTTTAAAATACAATGTCGCCCATGCGCATGTGACCGCCCGTAATTTTCTGAATATTCATGAAGAAATGTCGAAAATAAACTTTAAAAGGGGGGGTCTATCTTCAACATTTTTCATGTTATTCAATTTTTTATTTTTTAAGTATAGTTTGTAGATTTGCTTTCTATTTTTTGACATATCTCCGAAGTTTATGGGTCGATTTGGATTCTGTTTATTATTTCTAAAAGCTTATGAGTTATTTTAACAGGTTAAATTAACATTTTTACTAAAAATTATCGACGACGAAAAAAAAAACTGAATCGAAGTCATTTTTTCGGTGAAAAATTGTGTATTTATTTAAAAAAAAACTAGTGTAAGTCCATAAATTATCCCGATAGGACGACTTTTTTAATCATTATTTGTAATCTACTACATACGAATAACTTAACTAAAAACATTTATTTTATCATTCATTTATTCCCATTGCCCCAGACCTACGCCAAATCATCCACTTGTTAGCCCCTGTACTACGTTTGAGCTACCAACGTACCACAATATTTTTATAATGTTGCGGTGGAAAGATTATTTCGGCATTGTGAAATAATCTATTGTTAGTGCATAATTAGTACCAACGTGTGATACGCAACATTATGGTTTCACATATTTGACGTGGCAGTTTGTTTTTCACGACAGGAAACTGCAAAATTTACCATTTTAGAGAGATTCTATTTGCGACACAAAACGATATATAATGGTGGCGATCGGCGAATGAACTATTTTGAGGTAATATTAAATATGTCATCGACATTCTCCTGCCCTTATCCTAATTTATTTGGCAAAAAATGAAAATAAATATTTTGACAAACTGGCAAGCCCAGCTTTGCCGTCTCTATAGCTTATGCCTCTTTTCGTACTAATTATTCCTCCAGCCCACCGCTACTTGATAATTTATTAAAATACTTAAATTGTTTTAAACTACTAATACAAATTCAAAATACAGTGAAAATAATGTTATTAAAATAATATTGCATTAGTGTGAAAGTGACTGTGTTTTAAAATCTTTAGTAGCCGGACATTAAACTCCCCAAAAAAATGTCTGACTCACGGTTGCCAACTTAGGGGTTTTCCCCCCAGATTTAGGGGGTAAAAAAGTGAAATGGGATTTTTTTAGGGGTCTGAAATTTTTAGGGGTATTTTTAGGGATTTTTTCACTCTTTAATATTTTTAAATTGAAAATATTAATATTTTTTTTCTAGACCTAGCGACTTATAACGACATCTAGTACGTAATTCTACAACCACTCTGTGGTGACTGGCGGCAATACTAGCGCCACTGGCGGTCATTTTATTGTCTGTGCGTTGGCGGTTATCGTTGTGTTCATGTTTATATTTTTTAAACTTGAACGTATGTTTGACATTAGCTTATGTCAGATAGGATACCGCCAAAAAAGTAGGTTAAGAATATTCTTACGACGATTGGTATTTCGATTTTAGTTTGTACTGTGTAATTTATAATTTTTTTAGGGGGATAACTCTATAATTAAGGCGATTTTAGGGGTTTTTGACACAAACTTTAGGGGTAAATATTTTTGAGAGTTGGTAACACTGGTCTGACTGTCAATGTCATTCGCTCCGACCGAGCGCCAAAACGTCATTGCAACGTTATTAGCAACATAATTTTATTTTATTTCCGACTTATTTTTTACTTTAAAAATGCATAAACTACCAATGTGTAGGATATGTTTAGCGCAAAATACTCGTATGTATGTAGTGGTCAACAAGAACTTGCAAGAACTTTATGAGAAACTGACTGATGTTCCAGTAAGTTGATACTTTAAACATTATTGAATATCCGATAATTCATGATAATAATATGTTTTAACTCCCTCTGCTTTCATACACGACAATTCGTATAAATTTTCAGTCAGAGGGTCGTCTTAGGGCAAAATAGAAATCACAGACATTGATGACGAAACACAATGTGGGGAAACCTGGTTATAAGTCGCCAATCTGCCTTGGATAAGAGTGTTTATCAATCTTTGTGCCTTTTGTGCCAAATGCATATTAAACAAGGCCAACTATAAAGGGTGTAAAACGACCCTTAACGAAGCCGAAAGGTACTTGTTCTCCCCGTCAATGCGATAATTTTTTTGTTCTAGACCATGCCTGGGAACCTTCTAGTTTCGGAGATATTAATATCAAAGTTCCTACTTTATCACAAGTTTTTTTTTAAATACATCTTTTTAAAGTGAGATTTTTACTTTAAACACCTCCACAACCCTCGTACTATTTAATCCATCCATCAGTACAATGTTCTGAGTGCGATACATTGAGTCCTAACATAAAACGTGATTTTTCACCCCAAAAAAAAAGTCGTTTACCAGCAAAATTTTTTGCGTAAAGTTACTTAGTTTGATGTACAGAATGCTTGGTTGACGGCTTCGTTTTACACCCTGTATAACTATTCTTGGTGATTCATAGAAACAAAATATGATAAGACCAGTTTTGTTGCAGTTTGATACTCAAGACAGAAGACCAACTCTTGCTTGTTTCTTCTGCTACGCTAAACTAAAGCAATGCTTCCGGTTACTGAGAAAATGTTTGGAATCCGAAGAGCTATTTGCTCAGATGATGAATGAGGATTATGAGGTGAAGTATTCTTCAACTGAAATTTATTCTCATAACTTCGGAGTTCAGTGTATTGTGTAGTGGATAATGTAGTGTGTCTCGACCCCGTCAAGGCAACCACACCTTGAACAGTTGAGTACTGATTTGTATGTTTTTGCCAACTGGAGGTGACTACAATAATTATGATATGTTAAATACTCCAAATATTATTTATTTTTACTGCTACACAGTACCGGCGTTAGCGCCACTGATGCCCCAGGCTAGAATATTGTTACACCCTTAAGGAAACACCCACACTTAAGGGAATCATTATCAAGTGTTAAGTTGTTCCTGAACCAATCTGAACGTATAATGTAACATGTGCCATGTGAGCCCCAGACTTCGGCGCCCGCCCTAATTTGGCACACCGGCTGTTGCCCCATCGCGCCCTTCCTAACACTGACACTGCTGCTTTAAGTTCACTATGTAACTTGTAATGTGGCAGTTTGATAACAGTAGGTAGTCCTCTCTCATGTTGGCGCATGCTATGCAACAATAGCTCGTGCAGTGGTCAGTGCAGTTGGCAGTATGGCCAACTGTCCGGGGTGCATTGAGCCTACTTAAGTAACCTCATTTGTGGAGGCTTTTTGAGTGACTGTACCTAATACTATAATATTACTTTTGCAGCCTAATCCTATGGTAAACCCGGAGCACTTAGAGTTTTGCGGAGGGTTTATAATAAGTCCTGTAGAACAAATAGACATATTTGATAAATTTCTAACAGAAAGTATTGATATCAAAGAAGAATTACCAGCTGTTTGTGAGGGACTAGGTGATATTGATGAAACTGATGGTAAGTTTCAAGAACAATAATAATATAATCATTGATTGATAAATCATTATTTAATAAAGGGTAGTATTTAAACGTAAATCAAAAAATATCCTTTTTCTATGCAATAAGATTCCGAATTCCCATCAAAATTACTGATTGCACAGCAAAATATTCAACTCAAAATATCACTAAACACACTACAATTTATTTTCGCAGCGTACAGCGATTTTCCCTAAAGCAAGAGCTTTTTCATCAATGCACAGCTAATAATCTTAATGCACATTATACATGTTAACTCTTTTTCTTTTAAATATAGCTTCTATTTTTATATTATTTACAGCAATTTTTCTAAATAAAACAGCATTTTATTAGTCACAGTCGTCTTATTATTTATTAATTACCACATAATGAGATCAGCAAAAGAAATATAAAATTAGATACAAAATTGTAATTTATTGAATTATTAAAGCGGGTCTTGCTTTCGCGGGGCGTCCACGCTTCCTTTTTTGCCCAATAGGCACATTTTTAGCTTCTGCAGGTGGCGCCACGTACTTGACTCGGATCGCAAGTCCGATGATATGATTTCAAATTGTGTTTTTTTAATAATTTTATCCTCAAATCGGTCAGTGGGTCGTCTTAGGGGCGGATTTGTAGGAGTTGGAGTATACGCTTAGGGGCACTATGAGCAGCAAAGAAAAAAAAAAATGTTTGATTGAAAAAAAATTTTTTGGGACTTAGAAAAAATTTCGGACTTAAAAAATTTGGTCAGTGGATACGAAACGGGGCACTATGAAGAAGTCGACGTAGCCCCGCTACGCGGGGCTCCTATTTCTGCCTGCAGGGTTTAAAGTAACCTAACGTAACCTAACGTCGGGGTGCCCCAAGGGGGGGAGGGAGGACGTTTCCGTCCAACCAAAAAATTTTCTAAGTCCTCGCTCCATAGCGCCCCTAAGGCTACAAGCCAACCCTCAAATCTTTTACCAAATTCCATGCGTGTAAACTCCAACCTGTAAACTCAAACTCAATGCATTTGTTATAATAATCATTAAATTTGCCGAGCATGGCTTCTTGAAAATTAAGACAAATATGATAAACAGGTTTTGTTGTACTTACTGGTTAATATGCGACTGGGATAGTTATTTTGCTATGAAATATGGAAAATTTGCTGTGCAGTCAGTATTTATGCTATGAATGTAGTATTTTTGTACAAAAATAAATTTAACTGTATTGCATTATGAGGAAAAAAGTAATGTCATATTGATGTATAATTTCGAATTATCTGCAGTTTGAGTTTTGTTAAACATTTAGTTTATTTGTAGTGAAGTAAGTTATTTGATGTAAAAAAGAATATAAATGATGAGTATGTATTGATAGGCGATTATTTATTTGATATGCAATTTATAATATCCCTTTAATAAAATTAAGAAATAATTTAATTTATGAATCAAAAACAGTTTCTTGCGAAATTTATAATATATTGATTTTTGTAAATTGCGGGTCAGTGGATCGTCTCAGAAGGCGGCAGTGCTTCTGTATAATATTATTTATATGTTGAATATTGATAAAAATTCATCACATGGCAATCTTGATAAAATAATTACATTGTTTTATCATTAACTCATCAATATTGCTATTGTCATATTTTCAGTAAGCAATCTTATTCGTAGTAATTAATTGAGCTAATATTTAGAGATAATTATTTTGAGCGATATTTGATGTCTACTTTGAAGGAATGTCTTAAATTCAAGAGAAAACCACATACCTAATTTAGTAAAATAAAATAATGTTAATAATATAAATGTTTGCTTACTTACAGATCTAGAAACAGAAAATGTAGACAATAGCTATCTAGAGGTAAAAGATATACCTCCAGACCATTTTGAATCGGACTCAGAAGGTGATGTACCCTTAATAGTGTTTAAAACTGAAGTGGAAGAAGCAATAGAAGTATCTAAGAAGAGACGAAGAGCCGTGGAGACCAGTAGTAAGTATCCGTTACTTAATCAGTAGTATCTCATTGTAATAAATGGAATGGAGGGGCTCAACTCTAAAATTTTAAGATGGTTTCCCAAGAAGGAATTAAAATGGAAGATTTTGAATTAAGAACCGCGAGTGTCCTCATTCCAGTAATGGATGATTTTGAATTAAGAACCGTGAGTGTCCTCATTCCAGTAATGGAGTAAGAGTACGGGGGTCGTGGAGGTATTTAAAGTAAAGTTACAACATTAAAACCTTGTATTAAAAAAAAAAATGTGAAAATGTTGGAATTTTGACCCCCAATATCTCCGTAACAAGAAGGTTCCCAGGTATGGTCTAGAACAAAAAAATTATCACAATGACGAGGAGAACAAGTGCCTTTCGGATTCGTTAAGGGTCTATTTACACCCTTTATATTTTAAGATAAAATATCAAAAATCTGTTGGATTTTGTTCGAGTTCAAGTTATTTATTTCACAACAAAAATACATTTGTGTCGAAATATTTGCATAAGCACAGAAACAATTATAATACAAGTAACCTCGTACCTCACCCATCCTCGTAGTTAGAACGTCTATCCAAATTAAAAATACTAACATTACAAATAATAATAAATAAATAAAATTTGAGTACACAAGTGTTGAAAATTTAGTAGAAGATATCAAAACGTATTTATTGACAAAAAAAAAGTCAGCAAATTCTTTGTTGTCTCAAATAAATAATTTAACTCAACATAATATGACCATCGCAGAATGTGGAGCAAAGTTAGAAGAATAAAACCCCCAACAAATGACGCCGTCGATTTCAACGTCGCAAAGCTGGAACTCTTAATGGTTACTGTCAGCCTGTGCGATCCCACTGCTGGGCAAAGGCCTCTCCCCCATGACTTCCAAATTCTTCTATCCATTGCCAATATGTACTACTGGTCGTTGGGTTTGTCCAGCTTGTCCCGCCATCTCCTGCGAGGTCCACCGCATCTCCTTCTGGCCGAGTCAGGGTTCCAAATCGTGGTTATTTTGGCCCCCAGCTCGTCGGGCATTCGGCAGACATAGCCAGCCCAGTCCCACTTTAGCTTAACGTAAAGATTGACTACCTGTAATCGTCTCCTGGCAGTATAGACACTGATCACAACTTGGTGTTGGGACTGGAGCCCGCCTACCAGCTGGCGAGCTGAGTTTGCCTCCTCGTAGCACTTTATAGAAAACAGTCTGTATCTGAGTGGTGACCCTGTTTCTTTCATGGCGATGTTTGGGCGACATCTTGAATAAGCCTGTAGCATGTTCATAATTTACACAAAAACATAAACCAAAAGACCCGACTGCGTAATAAAACTAACAATAAAATGTAATGATGTACTCATAGGTAATCGCTTGAATGAGTGACTATAAGTCAGTTTCGACTATAGTTAAGTTTTTCTTTTATTGGTATCTTTTTTGTAATTCTGAATTTTGTGACGGCCCGGCCCGCCGCCGCCAACGCGGCTCGCGCTGTCATAGTATTGCTACCTTTTTTGTTATTACTGTTTGAACCAAATGTATTAGACAAGCGCTAATCCCGCCGACAAACTGTTACGCAGTTTGGTGGGTTTACAAAATTTATAAAATGTTTGGTCCTGATTAAATCATTTATTATTTATTTATTTAAAACAAAATACCTGAAATAAATAAAAACTAAAAAGAAAAAAACAAGCCCAGTAGTTTAGAATGTTGTTAAAAGTAATACTGATCAACTACCATTGAAATAGTTTTATAATCGACTAGCGGCCCGTCCCGGCTTCGCACAGGTATAACATGCACGACGCGACAGCGTTTATTTTTTCTATTTCCATGACTTAATATCTATTACTAAACTCGTAATATCTATTGATCGGAATAGCCGATTTGAACAATTCAAAAAGTAATCTTCATGAATGGGAACAGTCTTGAAAACAATATGATTTATTTGGATAAGGATTTAAACAGAAGTATGAATAACATGGTCTAATTTTGGTCGGTATTACTATCAACTTTTAAAATGTAAAAAGTGGCTATTGTGACATAACGATAATAGTTGGACATATAGTTTCGCGAAGTTTTTTGTAGTTATTGATATGTTCTTTAATATTGTAGAACATACTTTTGTTCTATCATCAATAGTTTCCGCAGCGTATGCGACGTAAGATATTTTATGGCATTTTTTTACACCTTGGGTTACGTTACTAAAGTTTTAGTAAGGATTCCTTATCTTTTCTAGCAATAAATATAGCCTATGTTACTCAGGGTGAATGTAGCTTTCTAATGGTGAAAAAAAAATTGAAATCGGCACAGTAGTTTTTGAGTTTATTCATTACAAACATACACACACATACACAAAAATACAAATTTTTCCTCTTTATAATATTAGTAAGACTAGCTTATGCCCGCGGCTTTTCCCGCGTGGAGTTCGGGAATTGCCCACGGGATCTTACTTCTGGGATAAAAAGTAATCTATGTACGTATAGTACATACATAGATTGACATGTACTTGCTTATAACTTGCAAGTATTAGTTCATAGTAATACCAATTAAATTACATATGTGAAATATTTCTAAACTTTCCCGGTCAAAATGTCAAAATACACAAAGCCGTGAAACAGGGTGACCCGCTCTCTCCCAAACTATTTACTAGCACCCTTGAGGAGGTGTTCAAGAACCTGACAGACCTTTGGTCCAGAAGAGGTATAACAGTCGGTTGCAAGAAACTTACCAACCTTCGTTTCGCTGATGACATCATCATATTTGCACCGACTGCTGCCGAGTTACAACAGATGCTCCAAAATCTGAGCACAGCAAGCCTTGAGGTTGGACTAATAATGAATCGGTCAAAGACTAAAGTGATGACCAACAGCACAAAAAGTAGGGTTGAAGTAGATGGGCAAGAAATCCACTACGTCGATGAGTACATTTATTTGGGCGAGCTAGTTTCCTTCAAAAACAGGCAAGACAGAGAAATCGACCGCCGAGTCGAGAACGCCTGGAAGAGCTACCTTTATCCCTGAAGCGCAATCTCATCGACATGTGCATTCTGCCTATCCTAACCTATGGTGCTCAAACTTGGTCCCTGACCGAATCGCAAAAGTCCAAACTCAAGGTTTGCCAAAGGGTGATGGAGCGTAGCATATTGGGAATTAAGCTCAGCGACAGAATTCGCAATACCGCAATACGCTCCAAAACTGGAATCGGATGTGGGGAACAAGACTGCTAGGTTGAAGTGGGATTGGGCGGACCATGTCTATAGAATGCATGAGGACCGATGGGCCAGAGTCGTCACGCAGTGAGTGCCTGAAGACGGGCGTCGTCGCCGAGGGAGGCCTAAAAAACGCTGGCGTGACGACCTAGACGCATATTTGAGAGATTGGCCAGAAAAAACCGTACGGAGAGAAGGATGGAAGGCTATGGGGGAGGCCTTTGCCCAGCAGTGGGATAATAGTGGCTAAGAAAAAGACACCGGTGACAACAATCAAATGATTCATTTGGAATCTATTTATAGACATAACACTTTTACATAATATTTAATATAAATGACGCGTATCACGAACCAACGCGAAAATCAGTGGAATAAACCATATTTACAGACATGTCTACCTCAGAAAAATCCTACCTACTTACTAACCCACTTGTTACTATCGCCCTTTTAAAAGGACGGCGCATAAACAAAAATCGTCTGATCAATGTGGGTAATTTAAACAACTTTGGTTGATGACATTTCAAAGATGAGATGCGTGGCAATACAATATAGGTATTTTGAGAGAAGTTATGTGATATTATAATAAAGTTTTGGAGGACTTCATTCACGTTAAATTTATCATGATTATGATGAGGTGAGTTATTTTATTATTATTAATTTTTCATAATATTTGGCAGTGAATAATAAAAGCTTATACTATCATTTACGTGAATTAAAAAAAATTGTACGTTTTGATATTTTTTCTGACTGTAAGAGGCAATTTTATTTGGTGTTCTTTATAAAGCCCAGTAGTAATGTTACGGGCAAAGTGATTAATTTATCACTTTGACCGGCCATTATGAATAATGCCCGACCGACCGTGGTCCATGTAATAAGTCAGTGTTTGAGAAAGCTTGAATTTATCACTTGGACCGGGCAGTATGAATAATTCCCTACTTGTAGCCGGACAATGTGATAAATTGGTTAGGTTAGTCAATACAGTCGATACAGTCAATACAGTCGACGGAGCCCCGCTGCGCGGGGCTCCGTCGACTGTATTGTAATTAAATGATATTTAGTAGAAACGTGATTTATCCTAATGAATCTAAATGAGAAATGAAAAATGTATAGATGATTAAATATAAAAAGAATTGATTGCCAAATAAATGTATGTAAAACGAGTGTTTATAAAATAATACATTTGCGGAATAAGTTGTTTTCGAAATAAATAGTATACGAAGCGTTGGTTGTAAAATGAAAATTTGTCAATGGAGTTTTGGTGAAACTTTAGTGAACCGGTTAAGTTACATTTAATAAACAAAAATACTACTGTTCACCTATTTTATTACTTTGCCCAAGATAGGGTGGGCATTATTGATAATGGCCGGGAAAAGTGCTTAATCATGCTGTTTTAATCACATTGCCCAATTGAGTCGGGTATTATGAATACAGACCGGCCATTATTAATAGTGCCCGGACTTATTAAATTGCCCGTAACAGTAATATCAACTACTTCTTCTTATAAAATGAGTGCTTTGTTTTATTAGTGGAATATTTGGAAGGATGGAAATCTGGACTCCATGAAATCATCAAAGAGTTCGAAGTTGATGAGGACAGTACTTCCGAATGTAATATAATTGTAATGCTGACGTCACCGACGAGGATTCCGGGGACGAAAATCAAGTCCCAAGTTCAAAATTTACCAAACACTCTATTATGAATATCAGCACACGTTCATTACGACCATTTCTCATCAGACGATAGCGACAGTGATGATGAAATGACGATGATGAATGAATGGTAGCTGAAGTTTGGAAATTTTGAACTGCGAAACGAAGGCAGCCATATGGAGACGTATTAGTGGCTGTACTTCCTGAAGACCACTTATCCCATAGTTCATCTGTACCTTCAACTTCAAAAGTGTGGGACCACAAGAGATATATCTCTTTTATGGTTCAGTTATAGCATATGATGTTGATGCAGGAGAATTCGATCATCTACAATTTCAGAAGAGCATTGCTCAAAGTTTCTGCCAAAGCTCACGTTATGATGACAGGTGTCTTATTAAATTGTCTGAAACTGGCGCCGGTGACTGAGAAGTTGTCTGGTAATCGGTTGCCGTGGTACCGGTATGTGATGCGGAGGAATGAGGAAAATGTCATGAGGAAGGTTTTTGGTATGAATGTGGATATAAGAGTAGAGGAAAACCAAAGAAACGATGGATGGACTATGTGAAGGATGATATGGCAAGAAAGGAGGTGTCTGAAGAGATGAAGGGTAATAGAGAAGTATGGAAGAGGATGACATGATGCACCGACCCCAAAATGATTGGGATAAGGGCAGGAGAATGATGTACACCTTTTCTTTTGGTATTGTAAATAACAATTAGCAACAAAAAAAGAAAAAAAACGTCTAAAACTTGGGAAGTTACCTTGAATCCAAAGGAATCTTTCCATACAAAATATATTGATATATATTTTTGGAGATCTTATTAAGTACTTTTTACTTAATTTTTTGTATAAATAAAAGCAATAGAGACATTTCGTTATTTCCTTTCATATATACTACATTAGTAGCATATATTACTATCGTCCTTTTAAAAGAACACCATTTTCCTCATTTTCCAATAGCCGAATATATTTTTTTGTATTTTTCCTTATTATCATATCATGTATCAAGATATGTATATCCATATCTAAAGGAGATTGCCCATGGACAGTACTCTTGATAAATGACTTGTGTCTCAAAACCTTAAACGGCATGAAATATCTAAAATAAAAATATATTTTTTAAATAAGACTTAATGATTATTTATAATGGCATAGTTTTTTGAATAATAATTAGTACTTTTAAGTTTCAGACTATAAAGTACGCCATTTTTTACTATCACCTGTCATTCTAGGGATGTCAATTTATTCTATTACGGGTAAAGTGCCTACCTACCCACATAAAATAAAATGATAACGATTTTGTTTTGATTGTTCAATCTATTATTGTAAAGTAATAACAGAGTTCTAAATCACATGTAGTTGCTGGTATTTCTAATACCAGTGGTTGTCAATGGCGGCACGGACGCCAAATGGTATGGTTTATTACTAAAGAAAGGACTTTTTGTGTTGTGATCATTGCGAGTGTGACTGTGGTGCGATATCTTAACGACTCTTTGAGATTAACTCCACTTGTGCTGTCAGACTCATGTTGTCGGAGATACCCAATAACATTATGAATATTTTACGAGTCTGGATCTCACCAACGCCGGTAAGAATAAACATTATCTTTTTAACGTAGGTAGTATGATTTTTTTACTTAGGAACTGCGCTTTTATGTTTGTGTACCATTAACAAATCTTAGAGGACAAAAGTACATTCCACGTCTGTTTGTTTGTTCCTCACCTCACCAGTTGAATTATCGAATTTTAAAATAATTACTTATGTAGGTAGGAACCTCCTACTTATGTGTTGGTAATAAACAAATTATAAACTAGGATGGTTGATTTCGATCAGTTAAGTGTATTCTGAGATACCTCTCAATATTAATTGTATGTTGTTTCATTTAAGACTAGAGTTGCACAGAATTATGATTATTTAAATATGTAATGAATTACACAATCTATGATTTGAGTAGGATCTAGATATAACACTGAGCGATTAACTATATTAGTAATGATTTCTTTCATGCTTTGCAATTTCATGAAACGCGCGAATAAGACTTTAAAGCACGAAGATGCTCAAAATCTAAATCAGTGAGACTTGATGAGGTAGTCACAGGTGGTCACCAGTAACTGGCCACCTGACATAGCTAAACCGTTACAGATTTTACACAAATGTGCTTCAAAGGCACAAAGCTCACCCGCAAACCAATTCAGACCGTTTCAAATAGCTTTTTCCAACTATTTTTTGGTCGATATAACCTCAAAATAGTGATTTAATTTTTGTAAATATCTCGGAAATGCCATTGTGGTTTGTGTTCAATCTTTTGAGGTAGTATTTAGACATGCCATCGAGTATTTTAAAGATGATTTGATGAAGACACAGCAATGTTGAATTGAGTACATTTGTCCATAGCGCCGTGGGCATTCTCCTTTGGACAAAAAAAGTGCATTCAGTAACAAGTGGGTTAATAGGAAAATACTCCCGCGCCCCGCACGCCGCGCGAGACACTGCGCGCCATGCGCCCGTTTACGTGAGCTTTGCAGCCCTATTTGACCCTGTTGGCGACTGATTTTGGAAAAACTGATACACATGTCTCATAATTTTAATTGAAGAGTGTGTACACTAATTTTCGTGTCAACCGACCCAGAAAATATTAAGTAAAAGTAAATATTAAGTTTCACAGAAAATTCAACCCCCCATGGAACCCTGGGGTGGAATTTCGAAAAACCCTTCCTTAGTGGAAACCTACTCTTAACAAAGAAAACACCGTTCAAAGTTCATGTCTCTAGGACCAGCGGTTTGGGCTGTGCGTTGATATATCAGTCAGCCAGTCAAGACATTGAATTTGAAATTTTATAAGTATAATACTAGCTGTACCACTATGCGTTGCAATGCAGCTTTTCTACCTACCTACTGCCTACCAACTACCTACCCGCTACTTACCTACTACCTACCCACTACCTACCTGCCAAATTTCAAGTTTGTATCACAAAAAATGAAGGACTTTCAAAAAATTGCAAGAGCCCTTAGACCGTTTTAATCCGGCCCTGTCGCAAAATCCGTTGTTAGCGGACGTCTTCAGCTAACTATAAACTACCTCTCTGCCAAATTTCATCTTTATACGTCAAGCGGTTTTCGATATTTCATAATGGAAACACCAAAAATTTTCCTCGGCGCTATCTTGGATTTTCATAAAGACCTCATTTTCGTTATGAACAACGAACAGCGACCCCGAAAACCAGGAAAACGACACCCATGGCGGAAAAATCAAAAATGTTGTCTAATGTTTAGGTCAGAATCGAATACACCGCCTTAATCATACATATCGTTATCAGTGTCGTCACTGAACAAATCCGTTTGATAACACTCGTTGTCCGTAATGATACAACACGCACTGCGTGACAGAGTCCGTTACTTTTGACATCTCCCAAAATAGAGAGGTAGCAATCAACAGTAACCGTTGGACATTAATTAGCTTACTGATCATCATCATCATCATCAGCCCATAGCAGTCAACTGCTGGACATAGGCCTCCTCAATCGCACGCCACTCAACTCGATTCTCAGCAACTCTCATCCAGTTGCTACCAGCCACCCTGCGAAGATCGTCACTCCACCGAGCCTGAGGGCGTCCCACCTTACGTTTGCCGATTCGCGGTCTCCACTCAAGAACACGTTTACCCCAACGGTCATCGGTTCTACGGCTAATATGACCGGCCCATTGCCACTTCAGCTTGCTGATTCTGTGAGCTATGTCGACAACTCTGGTTCTCTGCCGGATCACCTCGTTTCGGATGCGATCCCTCAGAGAGACTCCAAGCATAGCGCGTTCCATAGCTCGCTGAGCGACCTTCGCGAGCTTACTGATAGTAAGAAATAAAACGTTTCAGAAAAAAAAAATCGTTTTTTCTATGAATCAACTTATCTCTGGTAAGCGGTCGGCCCTCCGAGAGCCAGGCAGGTGACATGGATAGGATATTGCTATCTATTCATTGCTAACTTTTTTTATAGAAACACCGATAGCTACTAGAGATAGGTAATTAACTAACAGTTATACGTAAGTAAGTTATAGAAAAGGGCCGTTAAAGTCTGTTAACCAGTCTTACCAAGTGGTAGCATATTACCCAGTCCTAACTGGGTTTTGGAGGTCAGATAGGCAGTCGCTCTATGTAAAATACTGGTATGTCGCTACATCCGGTAAGACTGGAAGCCGACCTCAACATAGTTGGAAAAAGGCAGGCAGATGAGTGGCCAGTACGTTAGTTTAAGGATTTTCTAGAAATCATTTGAAAATAGTTTGCGTGTTCCCTCGACTTGGTTGAGTGATTTACTGCGGATATACGGGGTGTAAACAGACCCTTCACCAAGCCGTCAACCAAGCATTCTGTACATCAAACTAAGTAACTTTACGCAAAAAATTTTGCTGGGAAACGAAATTTTTTTTTTGGGTCAAAAACCACATTTTACGGTATAACTCAATATAATGCGCTCAAAACTTATTGCTGATGGATGCTTTGAATAGTAAACGGACCATGGAGGTAATTGGAGTAAAGTTAGAACCTTAAAAAGTAGTATTTCAAAAAAAACTTATGAAAAAATTGTAACTTTGACCCCCAATATCTCCGTAACTAGAAGGTTCCCAGGTACGGTCCAGAACAAAAAAATGATCACAATGACGAGGAGAACAAGTGCCTTTCGGCTTCGTTAAGGGTCTTTTTACACCCTTTATTATTGTATAAAATCACAGATGTAGAATACTAGATAAGGGAAGAGCACCTCCTTCCCGTGCCCGGCCGGCCCGGCAAGCATTTTATGCTTAACGTGATTGATGTTGACTGCCTCGTTGGTCGAGTGGTCACAAGCGCGACTGCTGAGCCACGGAGTCTGGATTTGTGCCCGGTTGATGGCAATAGGCTCGCCCCCTATTACATCGGACTATAAACATAACTGGCGAAATGTAGGTGGACTGAGCTATTAGTTACATCTCCGCCTAACCCTTCAGAGATCATTCTTATTCTTATTCTTATTCTTTATTGCACACAAAACAACAAAAATATACATACAAATTGCAATAACATAGCTTATGTACAATGGCGAGCATAACCCAGAATTGGGTTTTCTTACAGCAAACTAAATTTCGATAGCGAAATTTGCATAAGAGGATTTACCTATGTGCATTAACATAACATCTCATTACTTAATTAATTTTATAAACTAAACTACATACATACAGTATAATACACGTAATACATACAATATATACAATACAATGCCTATAGAATCCTATTTGCTTACATATTGATCATTTCGACAGGAAATGTTCCCTTATTCCTTTCCTGAACACTTCTAACGAAGGGCTATCCCGCGTATCATACGCATGATGTTATGTTATGTGTGACTTGATTATGACCAGTCACCACAACTCACGAGCATAACGCTAAGAGCAGCCGTCACCCTCTCGCTGTTGGTGTGCCCGACGCCACCGCAAGCAGTGACAACTAGGGAGTGTGACCAACTAGCTGCCCGTTGCTCAAACAGAATAGTTAATATCCATCCATCCATCACTCTGGCGGCTCGCGGGACGCATGCGGCATGATACCGCGTGTGGACTGTTTGAACAGCTACATTTCATAATTTTATGAAAACTAAATCTCCTCTCGAGAGTGCTCCATGACGCCCTAGAAGGTATGTGAGCTGTGAGTGTGCTGTCAGCGTTGTTGTTTGCACAGTTTTGTACTTAATGTGGTTCATTATAAAGAGTATTATTTAACGTTAACTGCAATCCTCCTGCTCTGCGCTCCTTTTGTTTCTAGAGCGAACAATTGAAACCGCTGTTATTTCGATTCGTGTGCAAGTATATCTTAAACTTACCAGATTTATAATCACAGGTGCGCGCGTCACAAGAAGAACAAAACTAGAAGATACAATTACAGCGGAGCTAAAGAAAAATGAGCCATCAAGCTCGACAGTTTTCTGGACAACTCCAAATCGTACGTCCAAACCTGGCACTTGTTTCGCAAAGCCTGACGAATGTGGTCAGCGTAGTTTGAATGAAGTAAAGGAACTGAAACAGCTTACTCAAACACGAATTAGTAAAAAACGTTATGAATGTGATGTATGTCAGCGTAGTTTTGTTCAAAAGGGTAATTTAACAAAGCATATTCGAACACACACTGGTGAAAAACCTTACAAATGTTATGTATGTCAGCGTAATTTTGGTGAAAAGGGTCATTTAACGAGGCATATTCTAATACACACCGGTGAAAAACCTTTTAAGTGTGATATATGTCAGCATAGTTTTAGACATAAGACTAGTTTAACAAAACATATTCGAATACACACCGGTGAAATGGCTTATAAGTGCGATGTATGTCAGCGTAGTTTTAGTGAACAGCGTATTCTAACTAATCATATTCGAACACACACCGGTGAAAAACCTTATAAGTGTGATGTATGTCAGCGTAATTTTGGTGAAAAGTATCATTTAACGAGGCATATTCTAATACACACCGGTGAAAAACCTTATAAGTGTGATGTATGTCAGCGTAATTTTGGTACAAAGGATAATTTAACAAAGCATATTCGAATACACACCGGTGAAAAACCTTTTAAGTGTAATGTATGTCAGCGTATTTTTTGTAAAAAATATTATTTAACGCAACATATTCGAATACACACCGGTGAAAAGCCTTATAAGTGTGATGTATGTCAGCGTAATTTTCTTAAAAAGGATAATTTAACAAGGCATATTCGAAAACACACCGGTGAAAAACCTTATAAGTGTGATGTATGTCAGCGTAATTTTGGTACAAAGGATAATTTAACAAAGCATATTCGAATACACACCGGTGAAAAACCTTTTAAGTGTAATGTATGTCAGCGTTGTTTTAGAAATAAGATTAGTTTAACAAAACATATTCGAATACACACCGGTGAAACGGCTTATAAGTGCGATGTATGTCAGCGTAGTTTTAGTGAAAAGCGTAAACTAACTAATCATATTCGAACACACACTGGTGAAAAACTTTACAAATGTGGTGTATGTCAGCTTAATTTTGGTAAAAAGGGTCACTTAACAAAGCATATTCGAATACATGAAAAACCTTTTAAGTGTAATGTATGTCAGCGTAGTTTTAGCGAAAAGTTTGTGTTAACACAACATATTCGAATACACACCGGTGAAAAACCTTTTAAGTGTAATGTATGTCAGCACAGTTTTAGACATAAGATTAGTTTAACAAAACATATTCGAATACACACCGGTGAAATGGCTTATAAGTGCGATGTATGTCAGCGTAGTTTTAGTGAAAAGCGTATTCTAACTAATCATATTCGAACACACACTGGTGAAAAACTTTACAAATGTGATGTACTTATGTCAGCATAATTTTGGTAAAAAGGATCACTTAACAAAGCATATTCGAATACATGAAAAACCTTTTAAGTGTAATGTATGTCAGCGTAGTTTTAGCGAAAAGTTTGTGTTAACACAACATATTCGAATACACACCGGTGAAAAACCTTTTAAGTGTAATGTATGTCAGCACAGTTTTAGACATAAGATTAGTTTAACAAAACATATTCGAATACACACCGGTGAAATGGCTTATAAGTGCGATGTATGTCAGCGTAGTTTTAGTGAAAAGCGTATTCTAACTAATCATATTCGAACACACACTGGTGAAAAACTTTACAAATGTGATGTACTTATGTCAGCATAATTTTGGTAAAAAGGATCACTTAACAAGGCATATTCGAATACACACCGGTGAAAAACCTTTTAAGTGTGACGTGTGTCAGCGTAGTTTTAGAGATACGTTTATTTTAACACAACATATGCGAATACACACCGGTGAAAAACCTTTTAATTGTGATATATGTCAGCGTAGTTAAAGACTAAGACTTCTTTAATTTATCATATTCGAAGACACACTGGTAAAACCCTCACAAGTGCGATGTAAGTCAGCGTATTTTGAGTGAAAGTGCTTTAACAAGAGGTATTCGAAGACACTGTTGAAAAACTCTACATTTGCTGTGTACATTAGCGTAGTTTTA
Organism: Noctua pronuba; assembly: GCA_905220335.1. NCBI lineage: Eukaryota > Metazoa > Arthropoda > Insecta > Lepidoptera > Noctuidae > Noctua > Noctua pronuba. Next base: position 315,567 of record LR999920.1, read on the forward strand.
GTCAAAAGGATGTCTAGACAAGACTTAGCTGCCTTTTTCTTGCTTTGAGATTATACGTTTTCATAGTATGGTTCTAGTTGTGCACAAGGAACAGATTTTCTTACTGAGCAATCGTAGACTTGAACAACAACACACTGCTGAAAAACAACCTTTGAAAAATGATATTTATTTCTGTGAATTGGTTAAAAAAGAAACCCTTTCATACAACACAATAAATTGTATTTAGAAACAAGACAAAGCCAAGATACATATGAACTCAGAGGTCAGTCTCTTTTCAAGTCCACACATAATCTTGCTCAAGTCATATGTTTACGAATTGCTTTATAATTTCTTGCCGAAATGTTTTTTGTAGAGCCCCTTTGCTCGTCGGCTTTATAAAATAAGAATACAACAAAATGGCTATTTTCTTAAAAAAGTCTGCTAATTGTTGACGCAAAGACTCGTCTTTCTTTTTTCTTTATCATGTGGTTAGTTCGTAACCTGGTGTCAGAGTTTTTATGCCGCCCATGGGCCTCTGACTTGGCTTTACATGCCGTCACGAAATATCTCTCAGGCATGCTGGTTTCCTCACGATGTTTTGCCTTCACCGAAAAGCAAGTGATAATTATACTATACGCACATGAATCCGAAAATCAGAGGTGCGTGCCTTGGGTTCGAACTCGAGACCTATGACTCGTGTAAATGCGCAACTTTCGCGGTTATGTCGAAAGCCATAACACAAAGTTCACGCATACGGCGTTCATTGCAATGCCCATAAATTAATCAAATCGTACCAAGTTGGTCGCAAACAACGTACGGAGATATCAAGAGTGTACTGTGTGTCGTTGTATGTATTGTGAGTGGTGAGTGTTTAAGTATAATAAACAAATTAGAGATAGCGTTTAGACGATTCAATTCAGACGATCATTGGAAACAATTACATTGTTACATGTCACACTTTTGACGCACGCCGTAGCTGTCTAAACATTACTTATTCTAATTTGAACCTTTTTTTAAAATGTTAGAATAATTTGTTTGATGCTCTTTTTAATGGACTATGATTTGTGTTTTTACTTTTTTATGTACTTATTATGATTTGTGTTTTACTTTTTTTTTCAAAACCTGACTTGTAATTTCTGATAATTATTAATAAATACACTAAACTAAACTGTTGTTTATTTCCTTTTTCTTTATAACGTGCCTGATATTCTTCTTAAATCACCGCAGACGTCTTTACAGTACTTACAAAGACATTTATTCGTAGGATACGGTAGGCACTAAGTTGTTGAATAATATTAGATCATTTTTTTTTAATGAGAAAATCTTTCAATGAATCTCAACGTACAAAGTATTGTCAAACATCCTCATTTTACTAGCTATCTAATGAGGCATAATAACTAGCTAAATATTTGAGGAAACTTGTGGGACCTGCGTAAACACGCGCCACACGCCAACCTGCAAGCATCAACGTCCGCACGCGATGAGCGCGCGGCGCATACTGAGTTAGGCACGGCGGCGGCGGCCTGCGGCTCCTCTGGCAATGGAATGCGACCGCTCGGTCGGGCAGCAGGCGCGCGCGCCGCCGTGCCTAACTCAGTTCTGTGAATTTGTAGCTGTTATGTAGTAGATTACAAATAATGATTAAAAAAGTCGTCCTATCGGGATAATTTATGGAGTTACACTAGTTTTTTTTAAATAAATACACAATTTTTCACCGAAAAAATTACTTCGATTCCGTTTTTTTTTTCGTCGTTGATAATTTTTAGTAAAATGTTAATTAACCTGATAAAATAACTCATAAGCTTTTAGAAATAATAAACAGAATCCAAATCGACCCATAAACTTCGGAGATGTGTAAAAAAATAGAAACCAAATCTACAAACTATATTTAAAAATTAAAAATTGAATAACATGAAAAATGTTGTAGATAGACCCCCCCCTTTTAAAGTTTATTTTCGACATTTCTTCATGAATATTCAGAAAATTACGGGCGGTCACATGCGCATGGGCGACATTGTATAACAAGTGGAATTTGAATGTAGTACCTAGTGGACTTTTACACAAGATGGATCAGCCAATCAGAAGAGGGTTCCTGGTCTCCATAATTATCCATCTAGTCGGCGCGGGTGTTAGGAGTGCGCCCACTATAAATAATTGCAGCGCCGCTGTGTAGGAGTAGGGGCCCTCAGCCCATCTCCATTGTCTCGGCGTATCTCCCCCCTTCCATCCCCGGGGAGAGGAACGGCTCCTTAAGAGACGACCTCACCACCCTTCTTAACCTAAGTGACTCCGTCCTTCTGGCGGGGGATCTTAACGCAAAACACCCCTCTTGGAATTGCCACTCGGCAAACCCCAGAGGCAGGGTACTGTTTGACCTTTGTAGCCCCCTCAACTTCGATGTCATCGCCCCGATGCATCCTACTCACTTCCCCTATGACCCCGACCAGCGCCCTGACGTGCTGGACGTCGCGCTTCTGAAGAATGTAAACTTGCGATTGCATTCTTTAGAAACGATCGACGAACTAGACTCGGACCACAGACCAGTGATCTTAGAGCTCGCTCCTAGGTCAGGTCCATTCGATCCCTCCCAACCCACCCCTACCAAGGTGATCACGGACTGGGGGAAAGTAAGCGTATTGCTGAAATCCACCGAGTCCCCTCATCTGGATCAAATTCCAGATAACATCGAGACTGTAGCCGACACGGAGGCCGCGATCAGCTCGTTCACAGAACACGTACAATCCGTCCTGAACGAATGTTCAAGGGAAACTCCGGCGGTGGACCACCGTTGGAAGCTCCCGGACGATGTGCGTGATCTTGTGACCGAGAAGAACGCGGCTACCCGTGCCTACAGAAACTTCCCCTGTGCCAGTAACAAAGCTTTTATGCGATACTTACAGCGCAAAGTAAGTAGACGTGTCAAAGAGCTGCGTAACGGTCAATGGGACAAGATGCTCGATGATCTCGAGCCTAATCACCAGGCCTTCTGGGATCTTCAGAGGAAACTACGCTCCTCGGAAATCTCCTCCATGCCCCCTCTTATTCGCCCCGACAAGAGCGTCGCTTTTGACGATGACGACAAAGCCGAATGTCTAGCCGACAGCCTAGAGTCCCAGTGCTCCCCCAGTACCCAGCCTGTAGACCCAGCTCATCTCGCCGAGGTGGATGCTGAAGTCGAACGCCGGGCCTCCCTCCCTCCCGTGGAAGACCCTGATGATCCCCTGCCCCCAGTCACTCCAGACGAGGTGGAGGAGATCATCAGGAGACTCAAGCCCCGGAAAGCCCCTGGCTCAGACGGAATCACCAATAAGGTGTTCAAACTCCTTTCCCCCGCTCTAATTGTGCTAATGACCGCTATCTTCAATAGCGCTCTGGCAAACAACATGTTCCCACATACACAAACAATCGTGGAAACAGGCTACCGTTATCGGTATTCCCAAACCGGGTAAACCCAAGTCCTCCCCCAGTAGCTACCGTCCCATCAGTCTCCTCAATGTACTAGGCAAAATCTACGAGAGGCTTATTTATAAGCGTCTCAAAGACTACGCCGAGGCAAAGAGTTTAATTCCTAAAGAGCAGTTCGGATTTAGATCCCAGCACTCTTGTGTCCAACAGGTGCACCGTATAGTCGAACATGTCAGCGATCGCTATCAGCGAGGCTTGATGACTGGTGCCCTGTTCTTCGACATTGCGAAAGCTTTCGACAAGGTCTGGCACAACGGGCTGATATACAAGCTATACCAGCTCGGTGTGCCGGATCGACTCGTGCTCATCCTACGAGACTTTCTGTCGAATCGCACCTTCCAATACCGTACAGAGGGTGCCCTTTCCACCCCCCACCCAATACGTGCAGGAGTCCCACAGGGCTCTGTGCTATCCCCATTAGCCTTCACGCTGTTTACTAGCGACATTCCTAATGGTAAAAAGGCCCAGTTAGCACTTTTTGCTGACGATACGGCCATTTACTACTCAGGTAAGAGCACTACCAACATCGCTCGTATCCTCCAAACCTCCGCAAACGTCTTAGGCGCTTGGTTCCGGAGATGGAGGATTGAAGTAAATCCCGACAAGAGCCAGGCGGTCCTTTTCTCCAGCCCCCGCAAACCCCTCCCTCTCACCCCCCGACAGATTTCCATGTTCGGCAAGCCTATCCCTTGGGAGCAGCGAGCCAAATACCTAGGGGTCACTCTCGATCGACGCCTCTCCTTCAGAGAGCACATAAAATTGGTACGCTCGCGTGCCGCTTTCGCTCTCGGCAGGCTCCATTCCGTGCTGAATGCACGCAGCAAATTGTCACTTAAGTGCAAATTGCGTATTTACACCGCGTGTATTCGGCCCATCATGACCTACGCGTGCCCAGTGTTCGCACACGCCAAACCCTACCTCCTCCATAGGATGCAGACCCTCCAAAACAGATTTCTCCGAAAGGCCACGGGTGCCCCGTGGTTCATTAGGAATGAACGACTCCATGTCGATCTCAAAATCCCGACAATCAAACAGTGCATGAAACGCCTTACAAAGCGTTTCCTAGACTCAGCCGAGAAACACCCCAACCCCCTAATTTCATCGGCCGCCCGATACGTACCCTCAAGAATCTCCAAGATTCGCCGTCCAAGGCTCACTCTCTCAGAACCCGACGACCCTATCACCCTCCTTCAAGAGAGCTGTAGGGAAACAAGTACACTCAGAAAATACAAGAACAAGTACCGACCGCGATTCCGGCCCCGCCGACGGGGCCCTCCGCGACCCCCCCGTAACATCACCGCCCGACCCTTGCTCGACGAGCCAGCCCGCGCCGCTGAGCCTGTAGCTTTAAATTCCCCAATTAATATATCGACCCAGCCCAACCCTTGCTGCCCCCCCAATGACACACTAAGCCGAGGCCCGAACCCCACAGGGGGTGCCCTTAGTGAATGCTCATTTAATGTAATATCCTAGTTTGTAAGCCCTGGCTGGGGGCCTTAAAGTAATTTTTGGCCACCACAGGATAGACCGGTTAAGTAGCTACAACCTTCTAGAGTTGTTGCGCTACGAGAGGCCATTCCAAAAAAAAAAAAAAAAAAAGGGCGTGAAAAATCACGTTTTCCGGTAAAACTCAATGTAACGCACTCAAAACTTAGTGCTGATGGATGCTTTGAATAGTAAACGGGTCATCGAGTTAATTAAAGTAAAATTAAAACCTTTAAAAGTGGTATTTAAAAAAAACTTGTGAAAAAATTGGAACATTGACCTCCAATACCTCCGTAACTAGAAGGTTCTCAGGTATGGTTCAGAACAAAAAAAATGATCGCAATGACGCTATCAGGAGACCCAGGCGACGCCCGATGTAAGCTGTGGGAAAATAGCTGTCCCCCTCCCACTCACTACTTACCACCAAGTGAGCATCTTCCTGCAGGGTCTAACCTTCCGTGGTCCACCTGGAGGTCCTTGAACCGTCTTCGGACTCAAGTGGGAAGATGTAACTCCAACCTCGTCAAGTGGGGCTACCGCAATGAAACAGCAGCGGGGTGTGGTTGTGGAGCTGTGTCACAAACTATGCTCCATCTCCTATCCTGCCCTCTTAGCCCAAAAACATGTAGCCCAAGTGACCTCTGTGCTACCACCGACGACGCAGTGGAAGTGGCGAAGTTCTGGGCTAACAAGATATAAAAATTATCGTGCGAGCGACACGAGAAAGAAAAAGATCATTTATTCTCTACACAAATTACTTATGCTAGGATTACAGTGGAGCACGAACATGAAATTAACTTTGTGAGAGACTGGTGCTTGAAGTAGGTCTCTATACCTGCTTACCTTGTGTAACCTGTGTCTGTACCAGTACTCATCTATGTGGGGGGGGGGGGGGGGTACCGAATTATGTACTGAACACTTAACCGTTTTCGCGTCGGTGTCCCTTCCACCCTGTACAACTAATTACAAACTAAAAAGTAACGATTATTTTCAGAGCAATTTATTAGTAGAAGTCCTCTTTGATTAAATGCTTTGATCTGTTGAAAAAAGGTCAAGCAAGAAGTAGTATTGTTGTAAAAAAATAGAAAGAAACATCCGAATTGAGAACCTCCTCCTTTTTGAAGTCGGCAAAAAGTAATGAAGCTACTAATTTAGCTTTAACTGAATAACGCCTTTAGCTTTACATCTGTCAATATTGTTGAAGATTGGTTTTTTAGGGCTCAGTTAATTTCAGAAGCGTTCATCAATGAAAGTATGTACATTATATGAAGCAATTACGGGGCGTTTCTTTCCATGTAATATCTTTTTTTTACTAAGCTGCACAAAGTAAAAAAAGAAGAAACAAATATTTTACTAAATCTGAACATCTAAACGCAATCATTTGTAATATCGAAACGTAGAAATATTGACGGAAGCAACGGAGTTACCATATTCAACAGAAAATGGAATTTCTATAATAATACTAATTAATGGTTTTGCTGGTAGTAATAGTGAGTACCATGAGACGTTTGCAACCTAGTTTTATAAGACAAGCTGTTTACATTGCTGCGATATTTTATCTGTTTTGTCTCATCTAATCTAAGCCATTTTGAGTAAGACTCCTCCTATCTTTGGAAACACATGCTTTCTTTGCTCCTAAGTCAGCCTCTTATTAGATTCTCAACAAGTTTTATGATACTAAATTATCATGTTACTAAATAAATGATTAATTAGTGACTACTGATATTAAAAATGTAAAGTACGTACGTAACGTTTTTTTGGAGAATTTAGCTTAAATGGTAACATTAAAAGCTATGTCATCTATGAAAACAGAATATGTCATAAATATTGTCACTTCTCTGTCTTGATCAATTAAAATCTAGATGTGTGGTTTTGTTGTGGATAGTTGTGCATTTTATTAGTTTAACAGTTTTATTTGTTTCGTGGTGAACTATACAACAAAAGAATCGTACAGTGAAGGTGTATAGATATGATAGAGGCTAAAACAATGCCATAAACATAAACAGTACACTACAGACGCTGCTACAGTTGCTGCTAGTATGTGCAAGGAGCATCATAATTAATGATTATGGTAATGCCGATGATGATGGCATGCCCGCGCCGCCGGTCGCTCAGTTATTTGAAGAAGTTGTTATAAGATTATAATGTTAAGCTGCTTAAAATAAATGTAATAATAATCCAACTTGTAATTAATGTTTCATTTTTTCCATTTTTTAAAAAGTCGATTCACCGTTAGCCTTCTGTAACATTTTCAGGGACTCCGAACACGAAATTCAAGACAACCTCTTTGTTCAATGTTTTTGTTCATTATGAAACTCGCAATACACACTAGATCATGATCTAACTAAAAACAGCGCTGTATTTAATCTAAATAACAGATGCAACTCAAACTCCGCGCCAAAATGGAAAACAGTTGTGCAATACTGCAATCTAACAACAAAAAAAAATTTGGAACCATAAACAAATCATACACTGCCGATACTTTTTTGACTGCATGACGTATACAGTAACTCTTATGCCGGCCACACACGTTCCAGTATACTTGCGCAAGTCCAGACTTGCGCAAGTATACTGGAACGTGTGTTGGAAGATAATTGCGCAAATTTCCGACTTGCACAAGTTCTTTAAAAAGTTCAAAATTTCAATTCCCAACTTGTGCAAACTAGCGTTTGTGCAAGTTTACTTGAACGTGTGTGGGAGCATTTAGCGCAAGTTTCAGTATTGTTTTAGCCACCTACATGTACGCACGTCATTTTCGCGCCAAAATGAACGCGACTACCGAGAGGCAAGGAGTTCGCGATATTATAGAAGAATTAATAAATATGTACAGAAATGAGCCAAGTCTTTGGCAAATAAAAAGTAAAGACTATCACCACAGGGACATAAAAAATGCTGCTTGTAATAAAACAATTGAGCAATACCGAAAATTCGAACCAAACGTAATTTATAAATATAATATGTAATATATATCCATAGCATAAGTAGCTCGCTGCATGTACGCACACTTGTACAAATACCATTGAAATGATACTTGTGCAAGCATGCTTGAGCCGTCTGTGGTCACCTCCGAAATTCGTGGATTTGTGCAAGTCTGGACTTGCGCAAGTATACTGGAACGTGTGTGGCCGGCATTTGTTTTAAATTATTTGAGTAGAATGTAGTTCCGGGTTCTGCCAACCAGAAACAGGCGTGCCGCAGATCTACAGAAGCAGGAAACATTTTCTCCTTAGCAAATACTACTCCGTGGATCTTATAGCGCGTGGCCATAGTCGGAACTAATAACGCCATCGACATGAATTTATTAATAAAATCATTGTTCATTATATTTTAAATATATTTTTAGTTACTGTACGGACATACAGCATAATAATCAGTAAAACTCAAAGAAATGCTCATTAAAGATCATATTTTATTTCCACTTTAAATTTTCTACCATAAATGTTCATTTTCTAGCATGGCTGTCGGATCTGTGAATAGCGTATTGACCGTTCTTCGGTTCAAAAACCGATAGAAATCGATTTAGTCGAACAAGAGTCCAATCGATTCGGTTCCGATTCGGTTATTTGTGAATAGCTATGCTGGTACATCTATATTTTAAGTTACCACGGTAGCCCGCGACATTCAAATTTTCTTACGTGTTTTGCAATTTGCAAGTCAGTGTCAGGTTGTATGTTGATGAGAAATGAATAAGAAATGACGTTTTCATGAAAAAGTCATTCAATGGCGTTAAATGTTTTATGTTAGAGGGTTGTATTGATGATTTTAATGGTTATAATTCTGTAACTATCTACTTGTTACTTGCGCGACTCATCTTTCATCAACATATAACCTGACACTGACCTGCAAATTATATAAAACTACCCTGGCGCTTCTACCTTAAGCAAGATTCTTGATTATCAGCGCCCCACTGTCAGTCAATTACAATCAATAAGTTGGTAGATTGGTAATTTTTTTTCCCTTCTTTGGGGAATAAAATTGTTCTCGGGTGTTGCCCGTCCGTTTTGTAAACTAGCGTAGTTTTACATCTCCGCATTTGTTTAATTATTGTTTTAAAATATAGAATGAGGGAAAGAGCTGCAAAATGCTTTATTAAAGAAAAAATACTGGAAAAAGGAAAAATCTGAACAAGCAACCCTGAAAATTATGTCAATGTCATTCGACGTCCGACGAGCCGAGCGCCAGCCGCCAAAAGTATTCTGTCTGTCATTTAGTCAGTGTTTGTTTGTTTGGCCGTGTGGTCTTTTCTTTCTCCTTGCAGCACTGTATACAGCGTTTTATTTTAGTAATTGTTATCTCTTACTTTTGAGTTAAAAGATGGATAAACTACAAATGTGTAGAATATGTTTAGCGGAGGATGTTCGAATGTATCTCGTGGTCAACAAGGACTTGCGTGAACTATATGAGAAGCTGACTGATATTCCAGTAAGTTGATACTCTCAATATAATATTGGCTATCCGATGATTAATATGCTTGAAATACCTCTCATCTCGCACGAGAATTCGAATGTATTTTTGGTGAGAGGGTCATCTTAGGGCTAAATAGCAATCACAGACAATGGTGACAAACAACAAAAGAAAACCTGGTTATACTCAAACTCAAAGCATGTATTTAAATTAGACCATTACAGGCACTTTTGAATGTCAAAAATACAACAAGAAAGAAGGTAAGCTACAGTCACAAGGCATAATAACTTGAGAAAGTACTGTAGCTGTCCTGTTAATGATCTGACACATGCGCCACGTTCAGCTAGACATATGAGTGAGCATGACATCCTCTCAACCAACAGGGCAAATTCGAGTAAAATTAATTAAGAATTAAATTTAAATGTGAAAAATTAAATTTAAATTAAAGCTTATACTTTCTCTGTCAGAAGCTTTTAGGAAACACCAACTGCATGCTGGTGATTCATAGAAACAAGTGAGTGTAAGACAAGTTTTGTTGCAGTTTGTAACTGCAGACAGAAGACCGATGCTTGTTTGTTTCTTCTGCTGCGCTAAACTAAAGCAATGCTGCCGGTTGATGAGAAAATGTTTGGAAGCCGATGAGCTATTCGCTCAGATTATGGATGAGGATTATGAGGTATGGTATTTTTTAACTGTCACTTCTTTATTCTCATAAGTGCTGATTTTAGTATAATGTGTAGATGATCTCTCTCGTCCCCTTTTGTCTGGATTTCATTCCAACCATACCTTGGAGTGTTGAATATTGATATGTATGCTTTACTCCACATAATACTGCCACAACTTGCGTATGATACTTGTTCATGTATGTGGCAGTTTGATATCAGCCCTCTCTCATGTTGGCACAAGCTATGAAACAATAACTTGTGCGGTTGGTAGCACGTAGTCTGTCCGGGGTGCATTGGGCCTACTGAATTGTCTTCAGTTGTGGAGGCTCTTTTAAGAGAATTTACCTAATACCATAATATTCTTTTTGCAGCCTAATCCTTTAATAAACCCAGAGCACTTTGAGGTTTTTGGTGGGTTTACTAGATGTCCCATAGAATACATAAGCATTGTTGACAAATGTCAAACAGAAAGCATTGCTATCAAAGAAGAATTACCAGCTGATAGTCATGAACTAGAGGATATCACTGAGCCACAGGAGGACAGTCTAAGTAATGGTATGTTTTTCAGACTAAAAACAATATGATCATTTACCTTTAGACCGCCAAAGTCACATATACGTGACAAGCAAGTGCGTGCCACAACTGTGTGAATCAGGGTTGTTGCTGATGCATATTTTTTTCACATCAGCGGATGCTGATGCTGATGCTGATCTTTTATCATTGACATCAGCGGATGCTGATGCTGATGCTGATTTTAATTATTTTCTTAAAAAAACAGGGAAAAAGTAAAATCAGTCCGTATTAGTACGCTCTTTGCGTGAATAATCCTTGTTACATAAGTTGCAGTTTCCAGTTTCTTGACTCCTTAATTTAAAATACGTCCATATTCCACTTTTCAACGGATAACACTCGACAGTTTACGGGAAAAAAAAACAAAAACTTTCACGCGTAACGACGAATTAACGTAATGAGACAAGTTTGTGTTTATTTGCAATCACAATCCCCGCAGACTATATTTTAATTGGTCAAAGTCGCAGGCAAAAACTACATGTGATATAATCCTCTCTGCGGTCATGTCACGACTCGAACTTCAGCATTAATAATCAGCATCGATCAATGCGGATGCTGATGCTGATGTTGAAAATTATGCTGAAGATCAGCGGATGCTGATGCTGATGTTCGCAACAACCCTGGTGTGAATCAACACAAATATGTGACAAAATTGTGGCTTTGCGTGGAGGGCACTTGCGTGCGTTTATACTCTGGCGGGAAAAAGGCTAATAAATAGAATAAATAAATCACAAACTGAAATGTGATGCTGTCTCTGTGATGAGGGCTGAACTAATGTCCGCCACAGAGGCGTGATCGTATAGTACAGTAAGAGAGCAGAAGATAGTTATATTATCAGATTCTAAAAGCACCCTGCAGTGGTTCCATTGAGAGACTAGATGAGATTGAGGAAAATCAAAGTGATTTGAGAAATAAAAGTTATTTGTTTAACCAATTCAAACACAATATTGCCATTATCATATGTTCACAAGTAATCTTATTTGTAGCAAATATTATTTTATTTTATTATATTATAATAGAGCTATTTGCTGACTGCATTGAAGGAATCAATTTAATTCAAGAGAAAACTATGTTATGTAGTATTTTTTTTGTGTTCATAGACAGTGTTTTATATGACTTGTGCAATAGCGTGTGTGACTGTATGCATATCACTAATAACATATAAGCCGTGGGGTGCGCGCACGACCCCTATTTGCCGTGTAATCTTCTAGTCGTAGGAACGCGGGCTTACGAGCACCCCTGCGTCGCCTTACTGGTCAATACAACGATCTGTTCAAAATATCGACATCTTTGCTGTACCAATAGGAAACTTTAAAGGCCTTGTTCGTAAAACTATTTTGGATTTAACTGAGTGATATTTTTCTTTCAACTCTTAAACCAGAGTTTTTTAATTTGAATACTTGTTTATGTTATTTAGTTGCGTGCATTGAATTGTCGCATTGTTCTTATAACTAATTGTTTACATTTACTCAAACTAGCAGTAATTCTGTATAATACTGTAATGTGTAACCATTTGTTTTCCCAAATAAATAAAATAAAAATAGTAAAACAAAACAATTTTTGCTTACAGATCTAAAACCAGAAAATATAGACAATATCTGTCTAGATTTAGCCGATGTACCCCCACATCATTCTGAATCTGATTCAGAAGTTGATGTACCTTTAATAGACAAAACTGCAGGGCAAGAAGCATTAGAAGTATCTAAAAAGAAACAAAGAGCCGTGGAGACCAATAGTAAGTATTAGTCAGTTAATCAATAGGTAAGCGAACAGGCTGATGGTCTACCTGATAAGAAGTGGTTAGCGTTACCTACAGCGTGTTGAATTCTGCCCATGGAACTGTAACTCCTTGTCACCAATGATGAACTAGGATCGTCATAGTTAAATCAACAAACTGATCATTTCTGATAATAATACTGATAGCATGGCCAGCAAAACTACCTTTACCATAATGGTCCTAGTTTATCATTTGTGACATCTAGTTAAACTGTTTGTACGTACTCCAGCATTGCACATGTAAGCCGGCACGCCCATAACGCCGTTTATTTAGGTTTTGAGATGTTTGTCTGTTTGTTTTTTGTTCATTTAAGTTTGAGTATATTATTATTTAGTCTATAATGTCCCACTGCTGGGCAAAGGCCTCCCCCAATTCCTTCCACGAACTCCTTACTCGCGCCACTTCAAACCAGCCCTCACGGTACGCATCTAGGTCGTCTCGCCACCGCTTTCTGGGCCGGCCTCGGCGTCGCTGTCCATCTCTTGGCACCCATTGTGTGGAGACTTTGCCCCTCGGTCATCGTGCACTCGGCCGACGTGACCCGAGCAATCCCATTTCATCCTGGCAGCCTTCTTGCCAACGTCCACTATGCCCCGTTAACTGCAATCCTCCTGCTCTGCGCTCCTTTTGTTTCTAGAGTGAATAATTGAAACCGCTGTTATTTCGATTCGTGTGCAAGTCAATCTTAAACTTACTAGATTTATAATCACAGGTGCGCGCGTCACAAGAAGAACAAAACTAGAAGATACAATTACAGCGGAGCTAAAGAAAAATGAACCATCAAGCTCGACAGTTTTCCGGACAACTCCAAATCGTACGTCCAAACCTGGCACTTGTTTCGCAAAGCCTGACGAATGTGGTCAGCGTAGTTTGAATGAAGTAAAGGAACTGAAACAGCTTACTCAAACACGAATTAGTGAAAAACGTTATGAATGTGATGTATGCCAGCGTAATTTTGTTAAAAAGGGTTATTTAGCAAGGCATATTCAAAAACACACTGGTGAAAAGCCTTATAAGTGTGATGTATGTCAGCGTAATTTTAGTTTAAAGAGTACTTTAACAGTTCATGTTCGAATACACACTGGTGAAAAGCCTTATAAGTGTGATGTATGTCAGCGTAGTTTTAGTTCTAGGGCTTCTTTATCTTATCATATTCGCACACACACTGGTGAAAAGCCCTATAAGTGTGATGTATGTCAGCGTAGTTTTAATTTAAAGAGTATGTTAACAGAGCATATTCGAATTCACACCGGTGAAAAGCCTTATAAGTGTGATGTATGTCAGCGTAGTTTTAGTGGAAAGGGTCATTTAACAAGGCATATTCGAATTCACACCGGTGAAAAGCCTTATAAGTGTAACGTGTGTCAGCGTAGTTTTACTGAAAACGGTCATTTAACAGATCATATTCGAATACACACCGGTGAAAAGCCTTATAAATGTGATGTATGTCAGCGTAGTTTTAGTAAAAACGGTCATTTAACAAGGCATATTCGCGTACATACCGGTGAAAAGCCTTATAAGTGTGATGTATGTCAGCGTAGTTTTAGAGATACGTTTATTTTAACACAACATATTCGAATTCACACCGGTGAAAAGCCTTATAAGTGTGATGTATGTCAGCGTAGTTTTCGTGCAAAGAGTACTTTAACAGATCATAATCGAATACACACCGGTGAAAAACCTTTAAAGTGTAATGTATGTCAGCGCAGTTTTCGTGCAAAGAGTACTTTAACAGATCATAATCGAATACACACCGGTGAAAAACCTTTAAAGTGTAATGTATGTCAGCGCAGTTTTAGAGATAGGTTTGTTTTAACACGACATTCGAATACACACCGGTAAAACCCTTAAAAGTGTGATGTAAGTCAGCGTATTTTGAGTGAAAGTGCTTTAACAAGAGGTATTCGAAGACACTGTTGAAAAGCTTTTCATGTGCATCAAGAGATATCAAGAGTGTACTGTGTGTCGTTGTATGTTTTGTGAGTGTTTAAGTATAATAAACAAATGGCGTTTAGGCAATTCAATTCAGACGATCATTGGAAACAATTACATTGTTACATGTCACACTTTTGACGCACGCCGTAGCTGTCTAAACATTACTTATTCTAATTTGAACCTTTTTTTAAATGTTATAATCATTTGTTTGATGCTCTTTTTAATGGATTATGATTTGTGTTTTTACTTTTTTTATGTATTATGATTTGTGTTTTACTTTTTTATGTATTATGTTTTGTGTTTTTACTTTTATTTTCAAAACCTGACTTGTAATTTCTGACAATGATTAATAAATACACTAAACTAAACTGTTGTTTATTTCCTTTTTCTTTATAACGTGTCTGATATTCTTCTTAAATCACCGCAGACGTCTTTACAGTACTTACAAAGACATTTATTCGTAGAATACGGTAGGCACTAAGTTGTTGAATAATATTAGATCATTTTTTTTTAATGAGAAAATCTTTCAATGAATCTCAACGTACAAATTATTGTCAAACATCCTCATTTTACTAGCTATCTAATGAGGCATAATAACTAGCTAAATATTTGAGGAAACTTGTTAAATATTAGTTATTACTGAAAACGTGGACAAGACAAAAATGATCTATCGCTAACCATTGGGAGCAGTATCGGTATTGGTATTAAATGGGGCGCAGAGACCAAAGCTTGCAACATATCCTGGGTAGAAATTGTGAGAAATGGTTACGGCATAATTACGACGATTTTCGTTTTACCAGCGGCACCTTCGTCAGCAATAATCAACATTTATTGAGTACCTTTGAATATTTTTTTTAATTTTTGTTCTCAATGCACATCTAATATAATAAAGATATTTTCAGGATATTATTTACGTTGACCGTCAAAGAAACATAGTGAGAAAACTGATGATGACGATTTCATGATATTTCCCATTATTTTTAGTCACTTCAACCATGGAAACATTTTATGCGCGAACCCGTAAAAAAATATCAGTTATACGTTAATTTTCTAAAAAAAACACTTGAAAGATGCATTAAATCGAAAACAATGAACAAATGAACACACCAAATTGGTGTTTATTTTTGGATTCACATACTTCACACTAATTAATACGCCATAATATAATTATGTAAATTCTTCGAATTTAAATTATTCATAAATTTCAAAAATGTATTCAAAAGAAAGTCGCTACCTACCGGCGAATATTTTTTTATTTCTAAAAGTCCCATGAAAATGCGAGCACTACATGCTGCGTTCCACCTTTTTGTCTAATTGCATATTATTGCTATTATTATCCTGAACAAGATTTCTGAGTCGGTAACACAACATAATATTTAACAACTAATTTAGATTATACTTGGATTCTGCATAAACGGCAACAACTGATTTTTGCTCCTAAATAAATTAAATAATTGTCAAATAAATTATAATATTTAATGCATGTAAATAATTCGAAACGACGTTTTATTGTTAGGCACACTGTGTAACAGTTCAGATGTGTCATCAAAAATAGGTTTTGGATGCAGTTGTGAAAACTATACAATAAATAATTTGGTGAGTATAGAATACATGTATAAAATGTCAATAATATATGAATCTTGTTTCAATTTTTCAAACTGCGGGACAAGGACATTGTATAATGATGATTGTTAGTTTACTTGTAGTATGTTCTATGCACGTGTTATTTTTATCTACATGAAAAGAATGGTGTACCATTTAAATAATAACCATTTTAGAAAGTTAGCCAGATGTTAGAAACTCTTTGGCGTTTGGGATTTTTTATATTTGTTTATTGCCGAGAGTCGTCGTAAAATTCCGTGTTCTATTATTTCTTTAAATGTTGCCTGCGCCCATTGATAACGTTGTTGTTGTGTAAGTTGGGGCGGCCATTGTTACTTGCACCAGATGTGTCTTTTAGAGTTTCAAATAAACAATAGCGAAGCGAGTACTGTTGCTAAGACCCGAAGTGTGGGAAATAGTATAGTAAGGCGACACTCACGCCGCTGGGGCACATAACAGGACCTTGGTCATCGTGGCCTACCGAGGGCTACATCCAGATCACACAGCAGGTGTTGCACGACGAGATGCAGTCAGACCACCATCCTGTTCTGTCGTCCTATCGGGGATGCCGACCCGACTGATGCCCGCAGCGCCACGTCGACACATCGATTGAGAAGTTTTAAGGACAAGACCGAGTCCACAGCACCGACTCGGCCCCTGATTACCTCCGCGGACGTTAACCAGACCACGGATGACGTCACTGTTTGCATTGGAGTTAAGACAACGCTGTTTAAAGCGTATTGCCAATCATTCTACACGAGCGGCCTGATACTAAGAGGTCGCTAGACGCGCTGCATATTCAATATAATAACGTCAGGATGCTGACGCACTACAATAGCGCGATAGTCCCAAGCCCTTTTGTAGTGCGTCGGGTATGTTCGCGTTTGCGCATACTGATGATTTTTACGCCATAATGCGCAAAAAAACAAATTCCATCTTGTCAAGAGCGCCGTCTACTTCTAACGGCATCCTAAGTATGTTGATAGAGAAGTTCGACGCCCCTTGGTTGTCGCACGCTGTGGAGGTGCTGGTTAGAACACCCCACACCTAACATTACAATTTTCTTTTCTTTTTGTATCTGTGTTTGTTCCTAATAATAGTTTTTGATCGACAACTCTTCGCCTTTTCGTTTTATCACTGTCAAGTGTTCCAACTCGTGGTGAAGGGACACCTTAAACACGAAGTCTTTTACCGTCCATTCTTAATATTTTGACAAAAAAAACATTTTTTCTTTTTAAATTTATACAATTGTTCGTGGTTACTTATTTAGTACTCTGTCAAGAAAGTACTGGGAAACAATCAATAATAGGTACACAAAATGTTAGTTATTCATCCAACGTTATTTCATCGCCTTCAGAGTATGCTCCTTCAGAAACGATACACTTACGCCAACGAATAATCCAATCATCAAAACATTTTTTTAACGCTTTTTCCGGAATTGAGTTCAGTTCTCGCCGCGAATTCTCTTTTATGTCTTCTACCGAATGAAAACGGCTGCCACAAAGTGGTAATTTGAGTTTAGGAAAAAGAAAGAAGTCGGCTAGAGCCATATCTAGTGAATAAGGTGATTGCTATTATGGTATTTATCGAGTTTTTGGTCAAAAATTAAATTCAGGTCTTTTGGGACTAGCCGAGCGGCAACATGTTTCATACCCAAGAGATTATTTAAAATGGTACGGATCGACTCGAGAGACACAGAAAGTTCAGCGGCTATCTCTCTCAAACTTGAATGAGGATTTTCAGTCACTATTTCCTTCACTTTTGCGATGTTAACTTCAGTTGAAGACGTCGATGGCCTACCAGAGCGAGGCATATCTTCCATCACATCTCGACCGCTTTTGAAAGCTTTGTACCACTGATTAGCAAGTGTTTTTAAATAGTCGATTCACCGTAAGCCTTCTGTAATTTCATCCATTAGCGATGCAAAATTTAAGACAAACTCTTTATTCGATGTTTTTGTTCATTAATTCATTCATTTTTTGTATAAGAAACTCGCAATACACACTAGATCATGATCTAACTAAAAACAGCACTGTATTTAATCTAAATAACAGAGCAACTCAAACTCCGCGCCAAAATGGAAAACAGTTGTGCCAATCTAACAACAACTAGAGATGAGACGTATATACTGGTAGAGGTATATATACCAAGTATGTGCTTCCCAGTACATAGACTGGGTACGGACCGAGATACTGGGTAAATACCTTGAAGGTATGACGTCAGACGCATAGTACGATACGAACTGCTACCACAAGGTAGCGCCCAGTTTTATCGGTAGTTCGGTACGCCGAAGCAACCCGAAGCTACCCGACAGCTTACGAAGGGACCCGAAACGTCATTCGTGCTTTATGAACATTCGGTTGATTTAATTTAGTTAGACAAAATGGGTACTTATTTTTACGTATATAAGGAACATAATAGCATAATTACATTTTTTGTCACGACGTGAAAGAGTTCCTTAGTTTGTTTATGTTAGGGAATATTATTACGTGTTTGAATGTTTACGTTGTCTAGTGGTACTTCCTAAGCCTGGTAAAGTAGGAAGGAAAGATTTCATATCTCATAATGCATAATTACGTATAGGTACTTGAAACATCGTACCTACATTATATTGGAGGCATACCATACTTATCGCATACGTTTACTTATCGAAATCCTACCACATCCAAATACTTAGAAGTATTTTGATACCTGGTATTTGTACCAGGTATTTAGTGATACCCATACCTTAAAGGCCGGGTATGGAGAATGGCAGGTATATCTCATCTCTAACAACAACAAAAAAACAAAAATTGAATTTGGAACCATAAACAAATCATAAACTCCCGATACTTTTTTGACTGAATGTATGACGTGTAAAGTAACTCTTACACTAGTACTAGTCTTTGATTTAAATTATTTGGGTAGATGTAGTGCCGGGTTCTGCCAACCAGGGACAGGCGTGCCGCAGATCTACAGAAGCAGGAAACATTTTCTCCTTAGCAAATACTACTCCGTGGAGCTTATAGCGCGTGGCCATAGTCGGAACTAACAACGCCATCGCCATCAATTTAATAATAAAATCATTGTTCATTATATTTTTAATATATTTTTAGTTAGGTACTGTACGGACATTCAGAATAATCTGCAGTAAAACTCATAGAAATTCTCATTAAAGATAATTTATTTGCCACTTTAAATTTTCTACCATAAGTGTTCATTTTCTAGCATGGCTGTCGGATCTGTGAATAGCGTATTGCCCGTTCTTCGGTTCAAAAACCAGATAGTCGAACAAGAGTCCAATCGATTCGGTTCCGATTCGATTATTTGTGAATAGCTATGCTGGTACATCTATATTTTAAGTTACCAGGGTAGCCCGTGAAATTCAATTTTTCTTACGTATTTTGCAATTTGCAGGTCAGGTTGTATGTTGATGAGAAATGAATAAGAAATCACTTTTTCATGAAAAAGTCATTCAATGGGGTTAAATGTCTTATGTTAGAAGGTTGTATTGATGATTTTAATGATTATAATTCTGTAACTACCTACTTGTTACATGCGCGACTCATCTTTCATCAACATACAACCTGACACTGACCTGCAAATTGCAAAAAACTACGCTGGCGACCTTAAGCAAGATTCTTGATTATCAGCGCCCCACTGTCAGTCAATAACAATCAATAAGTCACCGTTGGTAGGTTGGTATTTTTTTTTCCCCTTCTTTAGGGAATATAATTGTTCTCGGATGTTGCCCGTCCGTTTTGTGAACTAGCGTAATTTTACATCGCCGCATTTGTTTAATTATTGTTTTAAAATATAGAATGAGGAAAAGAGCTGCAAAATGCTTGATTAAAGAAAAAATACTGGAAAAAGGAGAAATCTGAACTAGCAACCCTGATAATTATGTCAATGTCATTCGACGAGCCGAGCGCCAAAAGTATTCTGTCATTGACATTTAATCAGTGTTAGTGTTTGTTTGTTTGTTTGGCCGTGTGGTCTTTTCTTTCTCCTCGCAGCACCGCATACAGCGTTATTATTTTAGTAATTGTTATCTCTTACTTTTTGAGTTAAAAGATGGATAAACTACAAATGTGTAGAATATGTTTAGCGGAGGATGTTCGAATGTATGTCGTGGTCAACAAGGACTTGCGTGAACTATATGAGAAGCTGACTGATATTCCAGTAAGTTGATACTTTCAATATAATATTGGCTATCCGATGATTAATATGCTTGAAATACCTCTGATCTCGCACGAGAATTCGTATGTATGTTTAGTGAGAGGGTCGTCTTAGGACAAAATAGCAATCACAGACAATGGTGACAAACAACATAAGAAAGCCTGGTTATACTCAAACTCAAAGCATTTATTTAAATTAGACCATTACAGGCACTTTTGAATGTCAAAAAAACAACAAAAAGAAAGGAAGCTACAGTCCAGTCTCAATAACTTGAGAAAGTGCTGTTGCTGTCCTTTCCATAGCGTAGATCTGTATGGAGAAGGATGGGCAAGAAACTCCATGGACAATCTTTTAAATCAAAATATTGTTACAAAATCATTCATGTTGAGATTATACATTATTTGTGAGAACAATGTAGAATGATGTGCAAGTTAAGAGCATCCAGAGTGAAAGATATAATTAAAATTAAAATAAACCATGGTAGTTAACCCTTTCGGTGCCCAGCACCCAGCGTAATATGGGCATTGGACTCATATGCTGGGTGCTGGGCACTGAAAGGGCTAAGAGATGACCTGTCCCTGCATGACATGATGACATCCTCTCAACCGCTAGGGAAAATTCGAGTAAAAGAAAGATAAATAAATGTAAATGGTAGCTTTATAGTACATAGTACTCACACATGTGCTGTAAGTTGCAGATCTGCCTTAAATAAGAGTGATAATCACTGCTTACACCTTCTCTGTCAGAAGCTTTTAGGAAACACCAACTGCATGCTGGTGATTCATAGAAACAAGTGAGTGTAAGACAAGTTTTGTTGCAGTTTGTAACTGCAGACAGAAGACCGATGCTTGTTTGTTTCTTCTGCTGCGCTAAACTAAAGCAATGCTGCCGGTTGATGAGAAAATGTTTGGAAGCCGATGAGCTATTCGCTCAGATTATGGATGAGGATTATGAGGTATGGTGTTTTCAACTGTCACTTCTTTAGCCTCATAACTGCTGATTTTAGTATAATGTGTAGATGATCTCTCTCGTCCCCTTTTGTCTGGATTTCATTCCAACCATACCTTGGAGTGTTGAATGTTGATATGTATGCTTTACTCCACATAATACTGCCACAAGTTTGATATCAGTTCACTCTCATGTTGGCACAAGCTATGAAACAATAGCTTGTCCAGTTGTTAGCACATAGTCTGTCCCGGGTGCATTGGGCCTTCTGAAATATCTTCTCTTATTCTTTATTGCACACAAAACAACAAAAATATACATACAAATTGCAATAACATAGCTTATGTACAATGGCGAGCTTAACCCAGAATTGGGTTTTCTTACAGCAAACCAAATTTCTATAGCGAAATTTGCATAAGAGGATATACCTATGTGCATTAACATAACATCTCATTACTTAAATTAATTAATTTTATAAACTAAACTACATATCTTCAGTTGTGGAGGCTCTTTTAAGAGAATTTACCTAATAGCATAATATTCTTTTTGCAGCCTAATCCTTTAATAAACCCAGAGCACTTCGAGGTTTTTGGTGGGTTTACTAGATGTCCCATAGAATACATAAGCATTGTTGACAAATGTCAAACAGAAAGCATTGCTATCAAAGAAGAATTACCAGCTGATAGTCATGAACTAGAGGATATCACTGAGCCACAGGAGGACAGTCTAAGTAATGGTATGTTTGTCAGACTAACAACAATATTATCATTTACCTTTAGACCGCCAAAGTCACATATACGTGACAAGCAAGTGCGTGCCACAACTGTGTGAATCAACACAAATATGTGACAAAATTGTGGCTTTGCGTGGAGGGCACTTGCGTGCGTTCATACTCTGGCGGTCAATAGGCTAACAAATATAATAAATAAATCATAAACTGAAATGTGATGCTGTCTCTGTGATGAGGGCTGAACTAATGGCCGTCACAGAGGCGTGATCGTATGCTAGTACAGTAAGAGAGCAGAAGATAGTTATATTATCAGATTCTAAAAGCACCCTGCAGCGGTTCCATTGAGAGACTAGATGAGATTGAGGAAAATCAAAGTGATTTGAGAAACTAAAGTTAATTGTTTAACCAATTCGTGATAATGGCAATATTGTGGCCCAGAGGTTAAGAACTCGCCTCTCATGCATGAGGTTGTGGGTTCAAATCCGGGCTAGTACCAATGTGACTTTTTCAATTCATATTTACTTTCTAAATTTATCTTGGACATCACAGACATCGATGAAGGAAAACATCGTGAGGAAACCGGGACTTATAGGTAATTAATGTAAGTCTGAAATCGCCAACCCGTCTTGAGCAAGCGTGGTGATCAATGCTCGTGCCTTCTCTGTATGAGAAGAGGCCTTTGCCCAGCAGTGGGACAGTAACAGGCTGGTATTATATTGCCATTATCATATGTTCACTAAGTAATCTTATTTGTAGCAAATATTATTTTATTTTATTATATTATAATAGAGCTATTTGATGACTGCATTGAAGGAATCAATTTAATTCAAGAGAAAACTATGTTATGTAGTATTTTTTTTGTGTTCATAGACAGTGTTTTATATGACTTGTGCAATAGCGTGTGTGACTGTATGCATATCACGAATAACATATAAGCCGTGGGGTACGCGCACGACCCCTATTTGCCGTGTAATCTTCTAGTCTTAGGAACGCGGGCTTACGAGCACCTCTACGTCGCCTTACTGGTCAATACAACGATCTGTTCAAAATATCGACATCTTTGCTGTACTTAAACTTTAAAGGCCTTGTTAGCAAAACTATTTTGGATTTTACTGAGTGATATTTTTCTTTCAACTCTTAAACCAGAGTTTTAATTTGAATGCCTGTTTTGTTTAACATTAACACATTATGTTATTTTATTGTATCATTGTGGCATTGTTCTTATAACTAATTGTTTACATTTACTCAAACTAGCAGTAATTCTGTATAATACTGTAATGTATAACCGTTTGTTTTCCGAAATAAATAAAATAAAATAGTGAAACAAAACAATTTTTGCTTACAGATCTAAAACCAGAAAATATAGACAATATCTGTCTAGATTTAGCCGATGTACCCCCACATCATTCTGAATCTGATTCAGAAGTTGATGTACCTTTAATAGACAAAACTGCAGGGCAAGAAGCATTAGAAGTATCTAAAAAGAAACGAAGAGCCGTGGAGACCAATAGTAAGTATTAGTCAGTTAATCAATAGGTAAGCGAACAGGCTGATGGTCTACCTGATAAGAAGAGGTTAGCGTTACCTACAGCGTGTTGAATTCTGTCCATGGAACTGTAACTCCTTGTCACAAATGATGAACTAGGATCGTCATAGTTAAATCAACAAACTGATCATTTCTGATAATAATACTGATAGCATGGCCAGCAAAACTACCTTTACCATAATGGTCCTAGTTTATCATTTGTGACATCTCGTTAAACTGTTTGTACGTACTCCAGCATTGCACATGTAAGCCGGCACGCCCATAACGCCGTTTATTTAGGTTTTGAGATGTTTGTCTGTTTGTTTTTTGTTCATTTAAGCTTGAGTATATTTTTATCTAGTCTTTAATGTCCCACTGCTGGGCCAAGGCCTCCCCCAATTCCTTCCACGAACTCCTTACTTGCGCCACTTCGAACCAGCCCTCACGGTACGCATCTAGGTCGTCTCGCCACCGCTTTCTGGGCCGGCCTCGGCGTCGCTGTCCATCTCTTGGCACCCATTGTGTGGAGACATTTTGCCCCGCGGTCACCGTGCACTCGGCCGACGTGACCCGACCAATCCCATTTCATCCTGGCAGCCTTCTTGCCAACGTCCACTATGCCCCGATAACTGCAATCTCCTGCTCTGCGCTCATTTTCTTTTTAGAGTGAATAATTGAAACCGCTGTTATTTCGATTCGTGTGCAAGTCAATCTTAAACTTACCAGATTTATAATCACAGGTGCGCGCGTCACAAGAAGAACAAAACTAGAAGATACAATTACAGCGGAGCTAAAGAAAAATGAACCATCAAACTTGACAGTTTTCTGGACAACTCCAAATCGTACGTCCAAACCTGGCACTTGTTTCGCAAAGCCTGACGAATGTGGTCAGCGTAGTTTGAATGAAGTAAAGGAACAGCTTACTCAAACACGAATTAGTAAAAAACGTTATGAATGTGATGTATGCCAGCGTAATTTTGTTAAAAAGGGTTATTTAGCAAGGCATATTCAAATACACACTGGTGAAAAGCCTTATAAGTGTGATGTATGTCAGCGTAGTTTTAGTTTAAAGAGTACTTTAACAGTTCATATTCGAATACACACCGGTGAAAAACCTTTCAAGTGTGATGTGTGTCAGCGTAGTTTTAGACATAAGATTAGTTTAACATATCATATTCGAATACACACCGGTGAAAACCCTTACAAGTGCGATGTATGTCAGCGTAGTTTTAGTGAAAAGCGTTATCTAACTAGTCATATTCGAACACACTCTGGTGAAAAACCTTATAAGTGTGATGTATGTCAGCGTAATTATGGTTCAAAGGGTCTTTTAACAAGGCATATTCGAATCCACACTGGTGAAAAACCTTACAAATGTGATGTGTGTCAGCTTAGTTTTGGTACAAAGGGTCATTTAACAAGGCATATTCTTATACACAGTGGTGAAAAGCCTTATAAGTGTGATATATGTCAACATAGTTTTAGACATAAGACAAGTTTAACAAAACATTTTCTAATACACACCGGTGAAAAACCTTTTAAGTGTAATGTATGTCAGCGCAGTTTTAGAGATAGGTTTAATTTAACACAACATATTCGAACACACACCGGTGAAAAGCCTTATAAGTGTGATGTATGTCAGCGTAGTTTTCGTGCAAAGGGTACTTTAACAGATCATAATCGAATACACACCGGTGAAAAACCTTTTAAGTGTAATGTATGTCAGCGCAGTTTTAGAGATAGGTTTGTTTTAACACGACATTCGAATACACACCGGTAAAAACCTTATAAGTGTGATGTAAGTCAGCGTATTTTGAGTGAAAGTGCTTTAACAAGAGGTATTCGAAGACACTGTTGAAAAGCTCTTCATGTGCATCAAGAGATATCAAGAGTGTACTGTGTGTCGTTGTATGTTTTGTGAGTGTTTAAGTATAATAAACAAATGGCGTTTAGGCGATTCAATTCAGACGATCATTGGAAACAATTACATTGTTACATGTCACACTTTTGACGCACGCCGTAGCTGTCTAAACATTACTTATTCTAATTTGAACCTTTTTTTTTAATGTTATAATAATTTGTTTGATGCTCTTTTTAATGGATTATGATTTGGGTTTTTACTTTTTTATGCATTATGATTTGTTTTTACTTTTTTATGTATTATGATTTGTGTTTTTGCTTTTTTTTTCAAAACCTGACTTGTAATTTCTGATAATTATTAATAAATACACTAAACTAAACTGTTGTTTATTTCCTTTTTCTTTATAACGTGCCTGATATTCTTCTTAAATCACCGCAGACGTCTTTACAGTACTTACAAAGACATTTATTCGTAGGATACGGTAGGCACTAAGTTGTTGAATAATATTAGATCGTTTTTTTGAATGAGAAAATCTTTCAATGAATCTCAACGTACAAATTATTGTCAAACATCCTCATTTTACTAGCTATCTAATGAGGCATAATAACTACTTAAATATTTGAGGAAACTTGTTAAATATTAGTTATTACTGAAAACTTAAGCATGACAAAAATGAGATATCGCTAACCATTGGGAGCAGTATCGGTATTGGTATTAAATGGGGCGCAGAGACCAAAGCTTGACACATATCCTGGGTAGAAATTGTGAGAAATGGTTACGGCATAACTACGATGATTTTTGTAAATTTACCAGCGGCACCTTCGTCAGCAATAATCAACATTTACTGAGTACCTTTGAATATTTCTTTTAGTTTTTGTTCTCAATGCACATCTAATATAATAAAGATATTTTCAGGATATTATTTACGTTGACCGTCATAGAAACATTGTGAGAAAACTGATGATGACGATTTCATGGTATTTCCCATTATTTTTAGTCACTTCAACCATGAAAACATTTTATGCGCGAACCCGTAAAAAAATATCAGTTATTTTCTAAAAAAAACACTTGAAAGATGCATTAAATCGAAAACAATGAACAACGAAACACCAAATTAGCGTTTATTTTTGGAGGCACATACTTCACACTAATTAATACGCCACAATATAATTATGTAAATTCTTCGAATTTCAAATTATTCATAAATTTCAAAAAAATATTCAAAAGGAAATTAAAAAGAATGACGCTACCGGCGAATATTTTTTAACTTCTAAAAAGTCCCATGAAAATGCGAGCACTACATGCTGCGTTCCACCTTTTTGTCTAATTGCACTCGACTATTATTATCCTGAGCAAGACTTCTGAGTCGGTAACACAACATAATATTTAACAACTAATTTAGATTATACTTGGATTCTGCATAAACTGCAACAACTGATTTTTGCTCCTAAATAAATTAAATAATTGTCAAATAAATTCTATTATTTAATGCTTGTAAATAATTCGAAACGACGTTTTATTGTTAGGCACACTGTGTAGCAGTTAGGATGTGTCATCAAAAAAAAAAATAGGTTTTAGATGCAGTTGTGAAAACTGTACAATAAATAATTTGGTAAGACTGGAATACATTAATAAAATGTCAATAATATAAATATGAATCTTGTTTCAATTTTTCAAACTGTGCGGGAAGGACAATGTGTAGCGATGATTGTTAGTTTATCTACACAGTAGTATGTTTTAGGCACGTGTTAATTTTTCTACATGAAAAAAATGTTGTACCATTTAAATAATAACCATTTTAGAAAGTTAGCCAGATGTTAGAAACTCTTTGGCGTTTGGGATTTTCTATATTTGTTTATTGCCGAGAGTCGTCGTAAAATTCCGTGTTCTATTATTTCTTTAAATGTATTGTTAGTAATAGTATAAAGAATGGTATTGTCTGCGCCCATTGATAACAATATGTATACTGTGTAGTAGTTTGTAGTAACAGTTGGTGCGGCCATTGTTACTCGCACAGATGTGTCTTTTAGAGTTTCAAATAAACAATAGCGTAGCGAGTACTGTTGCTAAGACCCAAATGTGGGAAATAGTATAGTAAGGCGACACTGACGCCGCTGGGGCACATAACAGGACCTTGGTCATCGTGGCCTACCGAGGGCTACATCCAGATCACACAGCAGGTGTTGCACGACGAGATGCAGTCAGACCACCATCCTGTTCTGTCGTCCTATCGGGGATGCCGACCCGACTGATGCCCGCAGCGCCACGTCGACATATCGATTGGGAAGCTTTCAAGGACAAGACTGAGGCCACCACACCGACTCAGCCCCTGATTACCTCCGCGGACGTTAACCAGACCACGGATGACGTGACTGCTTGCATTGGAGTTAAGATAACGCTGCTGCTTAAAGCGTATTGCCAATAATTCTACACGAGCGGCCTGTGTGTAAGGCATACTAAGAGGTCGCTAGACGCCCTGCGTATTCAATATAATAACTGCATCAGAATGCTGTTGGGACTACCGCGCTATTGTAGTGCGTCCGGTACTTCGCGTTTGCACATACTGATGATTTTTACGCCATAATGCGCAAAAAAAAAAAAATTCCATCTTGTCAAGAGCACCTTGGTTGTCGCACTCTGTGGAGGTGCTGGTCAGAAGACCCCACACCTAAGGCGCGAATTACACAGAAAAGGCATGCGGTAAAGGCGCGACGCAGGCATGATGCCGCTTCAAAACGTTTTCATACAAAATGTATGTAGGGTAGGCGACGTGTCATGAATTACACTCAAGCGGCGCGGCGCAGGCACGCCATTCTTTCGTTTCCTTATAAATTCCACGCCTGCGCCGCACCTTACGCCTTACGCCGTTTCTGTGTAATTCGCACCGAACATTACAATTTTCTTTTCTTTTTGTTTTTGTTTCTGTGTTTGTTACTAACAGCAGTTTTTGAGAACAATGTTACTAACAAGTGGGCCTAGTTGCCATAAATAAACAAATATTTAAAATTTAATTTAAAAGCAGATCGCCAACTGTTCGCCTTTTCGTTTTGTCACTGTCAAGTGTTCAAACTCGTGGTGAAGGGACACCTTAAATACGAAGTATTTTAATAAATAAATAAAATAAAAATCATTTATTTTATATATTTTTATTTTGCCGTCCATTCTTAATTTTTTGACAAAAAAAAACATTTTTTCTTTCTAAATTGGCGCTAAATGCGCTGATTGATTTCTTCAGAGCCCTCGAAAAGTCTTCTGTGATACCGGATAGGTCGTATTTTGAAGATCAAACAGTCCGCCATTCCGGTTTTCTTTGCTTTGTTTAAGCAATCCCTCAAAAACTCAGTTCTAATCATGATTATCAGCGCCCCACTGTCAGTCAATAACAATGAATAAGTCACCGTTGTTAGATTGGTTTTTTTTTTGTCTTCTTTGGGGAATATAATTGTTCTCGGGTGTTACCCGTCCGTTTTGTGAACTAACGTAGTTTTACATCTCCACATTTATTTAATTATTATTTTAAAATGTAGAATGAGGAAAAAAGATGCAAATTGCTTCAGTAAAGAAAAAAAACTGGAAAAAGGAGAAATCTGAACTAGCAAACCTGATAATTATGTCAATGTCGTTCGACGAGCCGAGAGCCAAAAGTATTCTGTCATTCAGTCAGTGCAATTATATAAAGTCTGTTTTTTATAGTGATGGGTAGCTATAGCCATAACTAGCTAAATAACGGCTATTCACAAAATAGCCACGGTTACGATATCCGTCAACACTATAACTAGCTATTGGCTACAGGCTAGCTAGAATACGGCATAGCGGATAGTAGCCACAGAGTATAATATAACTACTTCGTTTTGCAGCCGTCCCGGTTTTCGGTAGCCGGCTAGCTGGAGTAGCCGAGTAGCCGATAGCTGACTTAACTGTGTGCACTGTTGATTTTCGTTTTCTTACAATAATAATACGTAAGTACGACCTACGAGGGGAAGTCATTTATTTTCAAAAGATAATAAATTAAATAAAAAGTAAATGAAAAACGAAATCAAGACATTACCTAACTTATTATTCACATTTAGACTCGTTGCCGCGGCGAGGATCGAACTCGAATCGCAGGACAGTTGTTCGTTATTCATTCAATTCTGTAGTCCACCTAGCTACGCCGCTGCGCCGCTAGCGAGCGCTAGTCGTTATTGTTCAATAGCCAAGTAGCCAAAATAGCTGGCTAGCTAGCTGGCTATTCCACCACAAATAACCGGCTAGCTAAGCTATTGAAATTTCGGCTAGTTACCCATCTCTAGTTTTTTAATCTCGGTGACTAAATTCACAAGTACAAATGGCAAACTGACATAGATTTCAATAGCATTTATGTCAGTTTTGACATTTTAACTTGTCAATTAAGTCTCCGAGATTAAAAAACAGACTGTAGTAGTCTGTGAACGGAATCATAGACAATTTTCGTGAACGAATGATGCATTGCGATAGAGTTGCGCTATTTTACCGGTTGATTACCGGTTTACTTACTTTGTGGTATTCAAGCTTTTAATCATTAATTATCATTGTTATTGTTAAAAATCACCTCATTTTTTATAATATACATTTTATTATTTTTTTTATAATGAATTGGACTATAGTACCTTTGCCTTTTTTTCTTTCTGGCGGCAAATGTCAAATGAAATGTCAGTTTTTTTTCACATTTTTATTACGAAGCGGGGACTTTGAGGCGAGCATAATAAATTTGTAAAATGGCTTCAACCCGTGCTCCAACCGCTCCAGCAGCAAGCCCCTCGCAAATAGAGGCACTCCTCAATTTTATGGCAGTAAACGAGGATTTGGCTTATGGACGATTGGGGACTGCGGATGGTCGACTTCGCTCGAAACGGCTGAGGGAGAGTTTGTGAAACTCCCTTAATGCTATGGGAGGTTGCACTAACTCCGTGGTGCAATGGAAAAGGGTGAGTATAGTAGTATACAAGGTGTAAACAGACCCTTCACGAAGCCGTCAACCAAGCATTCAAACTAAGTAACCCTACACAAAAATTATTGCTAAGAAACGACTTTTTTTTGGGGTGAAAATCACATTTTACGGTAAAACTCAATAACGCATTCAAAACATTGTGCTTATGGATGCATTGAATAGTAAACGGGTCACGGAGCTATTTAAAGTAAAGTTATAATAACCTTAAAAAATTGTATTTAAAAAAAAACTTGTGAAAAAGTTGGAACTTTAACCCCCAATATCTCCGTAAATAGAAGGTTCCCAGGTATGGTCTAGAACAAAAAAATGATCGCAATGACGAGGAGAACTAGTGCCTTTCGGCTTCGTTAAGGGTCTATTTACACCCTTTAGTATTGTAGTGTAGGTAGTAGTAATCTATTAAACATTACTCATTATTATTTTAAGGTAATATTATTTAAAGGTCTTGTTATCAGTAAAGTGCATACAATGATAACCAGTTATGCCCCAGACACTTATCTGTGGGAGGACCTTCGAGTATACCGGCTTTTATAAAGTTTTTATGTTTTTAAAATTAACCATTTTAGGTGTGGTTTGATAAAAAACATTCGGCCAAAAGAGCTGCTGGAGATGGCAGACGGTCAGTGTGTGCTGCAAGTGGCGGCCCGTCGGGAGCACCAACCCTCACCCAAAATGAATTGAGGGTACTATCTATCATGGGAGAGAGGTTTGGGGAGCAGCCAACCGAGGCAAGAGTGCCAGCTTTTCCATGGGTAATATTTCAATTTATAATTTATGATAGTTAGTTTATTCCAATGGTAAAAAACAACAAACAACTGCATTAATCTATATAAAAAAGTGCCTATAATTGGTTTATTTGAAATAAATGCTTTGAGTTTGAGTTCATATTTATGACTTTTTTTTATTAAATAATAATAAATAACAGTAGCTTGGACCCTGTTCCCCATACCGGTAGGCTACAATTTTTTTTATATTTTTAAATGTTTTTATATGTGTTTTTTCTAAGGAATATTTAAAAATGTAATAGAATTTGTAAATTATATAAATACAGGAAATAACAGATACAAAATTATATTATACTAGCTGTTGCCCGCGACTTTGTCCGTGTCAAATTATTATAAAAATACTATTTTCCCCGTTTTTGCAACATTTGTCATTGATGCTCCGCTCCTGTTGGTCGTAGCGTGATATTATATAGCCCATAGCCTTCCTCGATAATCGAGCTATCCAACACTAAAAGATTTTTTCTATTCGAACCAGTAGTTCCTGAGATTAGCACGTTCAACTAAACAAACTCTTCAGCTTTACAATATTAAGTATAGATTTGTTGTATCCGTGAATGATATTCAGTTTTTGTTGCACAGTGTCCATCTATAAGACAAGACCCAGCACCTACACTCTCCACCGCACCGCTCCTACACCTGCCACCCACTTTCCCAGGAGCAAGTCGAGCAATACTCCATATCTACCGAGGCAAGGGAATTACCAATTTAAAATCAGTGAAGTAAGTAAATTATTGCTCAATAGAAAAGAGATTACATAAATCATCATCTGCCTTCCTTTTCACAACTATATTGGGGTCGGCTTCCAGTCTAACCGGATGCAGCTGAATACCAGTATTTTACATGGAGCGACTGCCTATCTGTGCTCTGCAACCCAGTTAGTACTGCGTAATACGATACCCCTTGGTAAGACTGGTTGTCAGACTTTTTGGGCCAGTGACTACCTAACGACTATCAAAGATCTACAAATGACAGCCGGGACCAACGGCTTAACGTGCTTTCCGAGGCACGGAGGAAACTCGGTATGTAATGGGTGGTCACCCATCCAGAGACCAACCTAGGCAAGCACGGCTTAACGCTCCTTTCTCTCTCAGAGATTACATAAATCATGTTTCAGAAAATTCCAAAAAAATAATTTGACTGACAAAAAATTTAATTTAATTTAATTTAAATTTTATTAAAAAAAATTTTTTTTTTATTTGACTGATAAAAACTTATTTCATTTATTTTCAGCATTCTATTCTCGTCGTGCACGTGCACGAGTTCGGCGACCCATCGCTTGGGACTCAGCACCAAACAGAATGATTGAGCTGGAAGAACGAAG
This sequence comes from Noctua pronuba, assembly GCA_905220335.1. NCBI lineage: Eukaryota > Metazoa > Arthropoda > Insecta > Lepidoptera > Noctuidae > Noctua > Noctua pronuba. The sequence goes on from LR999920.1 coordinate 347,743, forward strand.
ACTTGCAGCCGGTAACTGGAGAAATGAGGTGCTCGATGACATAAAGACTGCCATTGTGGACCTCTCGAATTTGGTGCGGGACACATTTATGGAAATGAGTCCTGGCCTCTCCCCGTGACTAATTTAATTATTCCCATAAATGTGTCCTTTGCCCAGCAGTGGGATGCATCAGGCAGTAAATTTTCCCGAGCTCCTCATTTCTTTTGTCGCTTGGATCTTTAAGCTCAATAATTCTCAATAAAATTTCAAAAACATAATAAAATTCAATTTTTATAATGTTTTTTTTTCGATTTAATAGCAAATAAAATAAATCATTTTGTTCATAAAAAAACAATGCTTTTATTATTAGAACCAATAGATCTCATGGACAAGAATGGGCAAGAAACTACATGGACACTCTTTTCAAATCAAATATTATTATTTCTTTTTTTTTTTCTCTTTCTTTACCGAGGGTTCCGTATAAAGTTGTTGGTTATTTTGTTATTAAATTACATATTTACGGTTTTCAATTTTTTTCTTTTACATGTGCTGTAAGACATTGCTTCTTGCCAAATTTCATGATTGTAGGTCAACGGGAAGTACCCTATAGATTGTGAAATTGCAAAACATGCGACATAAACGGTCATGTCTTTTGACTGTGTTGACTTACAAGTTTGATTTACTGCTTCAAGAGGTAGCGGAGCTGAGTATTTGATATTCATTTCAGCTTGATACCTCCACGCGTTCCTGAGAAAAAGGTTCTTGACAGGCGGACAACAAAGTGATCCTATAAGGGTTCCGTTTTTGCCGACTGAGGTACGGAACCCTAAAAATACCTACATTTCCGTGTGGCGTTTAAAAGTGCCTTTTAATGGCCCAACTGTAATAAATAAACGAACCAAGATAGGTTGCGAGTTTAAAATAAAACAAAGATATTTTAAATATATTTATTGTGTATTTATTAATTTAGTTAATTTTGATATTTAAATGAAAACGGCTATAATATTATGTGATTAAAGAAATAACATAGCTATTCAGTATAGCGAAAATAAGTTATGTGATAATGCCAGAGAGAATATGCCGAAAAGAAAATGACAGAAGATTAATTAAAAAAAAACCGTCTGTCAAAATCCAGTAATGTCAAGTTAGTTCTCAATTTGGCCACGTTAATGACCCGTGTCGCCACTATATTTGAGGTTCGATTACAAGTTGCGATTGATCCAGCTGAGGTAGGCGGTGACCCGCATGTAACCGGTTGCGAAGCCGGTCTGGCAGCCGAACGGAGACTGGATAGAGGTCACTCCGATCTGAAATAAGAGGAGAACCTAATGTGAGAAAAATTTATAAAAAATAAAAACTCAAAGCATGTATTTCAATTAGACCATAACAGGCACTTTTGAATGTCAGAAAAACAAAGAAGGCGAAGCTACAGTCCCAGACAAGGCATAATAACTTGTGAAAGTACTGTAGTTGCCCATTCCAAAGCGTAGATCTCTATGGAGAAGAATGGGCAAGAAACTCCATGGACACTCTTTTCAATCAAAATATTTTTACAAGATCTTGGTTACATCATTTATGTTGAGATAATACATATATGTGAGAACGATGTGATGAAAAATTTATAAAAATAAAAATTTATAAATCCTGCCTAGTTGATCTTTTGACTGCTGAACGTGAGATCCTGGGTTCGATTCCTGTGTTGGGCAGTGTTATAAGGTTTTTAAATGAAGGGTTAGGGCGGCAGAGGATGTTTTTAAGACCCATGTAATATTTATTTATTTACCACCAATTATAACACCATTACAGACTCGTCCAATACGATGCTATAAGACATACAATATGTATAAAAACATACAATATAAACACACAAAATAGAAAAACTAACAAAATAAAATAAGTAAGATTACACCCAGTAAAAATAATAATACCTAAATTAATTGAACATGACAATGTTTACAGTTGTACAGTTGTGTTAATATGGGGCGAGCCTATTGCCATCAACCGTCACACAACTCACAAATCTCCGTGGCTACTGCTAAGAAATTGCTGATAGAAAAACTCAAGAAAATAATACTTTGCCCGACTGGGAATCGAACCCAGGACCTAATGCTCAGCAGTCGCGCTTGCGAGCACTAGACCAATGTGACAGACACTCCTGGTGAAGTATGCTACAAATTTAGGTTGCATCTGCCGTGGTGACAGAGATAGGGGCATATGCACCACTAGTTGGGGCCGATGGGAAAATAGTTGCAGCTGCCACCTCTGGGGGCAGATGGTAATTAATGAGTTACACTGACCAGCAACGCCGAGCCGTTGTAGTAGCCACTGCTGTTGTAGTAGTCCTCCACGACGAGGGGGCCGCCGAGGTCCCCGCCGCACGTCCCCCAGCCGTTGTCCCCGCTCGTGCAGATCAGGTTGTCGTAGTTGTCGGGGCGCTGTGGCAGGCGGTAGTAGCAGTCGTTCCACACGTTACTGCTCACGGGCACGCTGACGGCGTGTTGTGCCGTGTTAGGGCCTACTGTGGAGACTGGAAGCGGGAAACATTATCTTTACTAATCTATCTAATAGGTGTAACAATACTAAATAATAACTGCCGCTAGGGTCGATTTTTAGGTTAAGCCTTGCTTGCCTAGGTTGGTCTATGCCCATTACATACCGAGTTTCCTCAGTGCTTCGGAAAGCACGTTAAGCCGTTGGTCCCGGGTGTCATTTGCAGACTTTTGACAGTCGTTAGGTAGTCAGTGGCCCAAAAAGTCTGACAACCGGTCTTACCAACGGGTATCGTATTATCGTATTGTGGACGTCAGATAGGCAGTCACTCCATGTAAAATACTGGTGTTCAGCTGCATACGGTTAGACTGGAAGCCGACCCCAATATGGTTGGGAAAAGGCTAGGCAGATGATGATGGGTGTAACAAGACCTTTCTCCCCGGTCATTGCGATCATTCTTTTGTTCTAGACCATACCTGGGCATCTAAGCTTCTTGTTACGGAGATATTGGGGTCAAGTTCCAACTTTTTCACAAGTTTTTATTAAATACAAGTTTTAATGTTATAACTGTGAAAAGTAAAGTGCGTTTCGGCTTCGTTAGGGGTCTTTTTACACCCAATATAATCAAGCAGAAAAGACATGGCCGGAATTTGTATAGAGCTGTGCCCTTAAAAAAATATTAATGAACATTGACAAACAGTACGTCATATTAAAGCTTACAGGTATGTTTTCATAATAGTTTAAGTTTTATGATCAGAGAAGAAGCGAGAGATACTATTAAATAGGATACGAAATATGTGCCTAAACATTTTGAATAGCATCATCATCTACCTAGCCTTTTCCCAACTATATTGGGGTCGGCTTCCAGTCTTAACCGGATGCAGCTGAATACCAGTATTTTACATGGAGCGACTGCCTATCAGACCTCCACAACCCAGTTAGTACTGGGTAATACGATACCCCTTGGTAAGACTGGTTGTCAGACTTTTGGACAGACATTTTGAATAGCAACGATCATAAATTCCGAAACGAAACAATACGAGAAATGCTATTATCAATGGATATAAAGGCTGTTTCTTCATTTGTTTGTTTGAACGCGCTCATCGCTGGAACTACCAATCGGATTTGAAAAATTGTTTTTGCATTTGACAGCCCGATTCTGGGAGAAGCCGGCCAGCCAGTACTGCTATATGAGGTGCTGGTAGCTAAGAACTTACAGTCACTCGTCTTGCCGAATCCGGACACTCGCGCTGAGATTCCCGCAAACGTAGTGTTTACTTCTTCGGGTAACGGCAGGATCGCTGGCTTCTTGTATTCTGAAAAGAAAAGTATACAGGGTCAAACATAATTAGCTAGCAAAACTCTACAGACTTTATTGGTTTATCCCAGTGCTTCCCAAAATGTGCGCCGCGGCGCCCTGGTGCGCCGTAGAGAGTAACGAGGGGCGTCGCCGAGAGGCGCTTCTTTCTGTTTACGAATAGTAATCCTAAGTATTCGAATTCACTTTATTAGAAGAAGAAAGTCTCATTGAATTCTTGCGACAGCACCCTTAAAACAAGGTTTACGTGTTCCGATTTGGTGGAGTTTTCAAATGCATTCTTGTGGGTTAACACTATTATAAAAACTCCGTTTTTTCGACTAGCTAGGGGCCGAGGCAAAATATTAAACCTGTAAGTGCGTCGCGAACTGAAAATGTCTGGGAACCCCTGGTTTATCCTATTCCCATACTATTAAATTCTAATCCTAAGTAATATTTTAAATGCGAAAGTAAGTTTGTTTGTTACCTTTTCACGCCTAAACTACTGAACCGATCATCCTGGAGTTTTGAATATAAGAGGAGGTACGTTGTCAGGTGTACAGAAAAGGACATAGGGTACTTTCATCCCGAAAAAAAATACAGTTCCCGAGGAAAACAACAATAACGTTCTTATGCTAATAGATGGCGCCACGTGTCTTTCAAATTGAATTATATTGTTATAGAAACTTTAGTGGTGCGAATTGATTTTTAAATTCTAAATTAACACGAGCCGAGCTCGCACGTTCTCGAATACGGCTCTAAGGATTTTGATGAAAGTTGCAATATAGGCGTTTAGGGAGGCGTGAAATCAATCTAGCTAGGTCTCATAACTGGAAAAAAGTTTTTTTCTCTATTTTTACCCGAGCAGAGCTCGTTCAGCCACGTACTAAAATAATAAACAATATAGTATACTTGCAATAACATAACGTAACATCACGCCTGTGTCACTTATGATAAGGAACTGTGCTAGTCTTATGATAAGGAACTATGCTGAAAAATGTGCTGCGCCCGGCAGGGTCCATAACTGGTTATGTTTTTATTATTTACCACCTGTAAGTAATATTATAAAGAGGAAAGATTTGTATTTTTGTGTGTATATTTGTAATGAATAAACTCAAAAACTACTGTGCCGAATACAAAAATTTTTTCACCATTTGAAAGCTACATTCACCCTGAGTAACATAAGCATATTTATTGCTAGAAAAACTTAGGGGGGGGGGGGGATTAGGGGAAAATAAATGTCCACCCGTCCGCTAGTTATGGATATAGCAATAAACGATTTGAGATTTGGTCGCATCTGTCGCATGGGTAGTATGTAAGTAAGTAACATGGTGCACATGATACATTGCATGCATGAAAACAATGAGATACAGCAAAGTTTTAACATGTTCAGCCGCAGTTCGTGGCGTACAAATTGGTGGGAAGCGATGGTGAGAATCTTTCTTTATCGTGTGGTTAGTGCCTAACCTGGTGTCAGAGTTTTTATACCGCTCATGGGCCTCTGACTTGGCTTTACATGCCGTCGAGATATATCTCTCAGGCACGCTGGTTTCCTCACGATGTTTGCCTTCACTGAAGCAAGTGATAATTATACAATACGAATAATATCGTTTTCGAATGATAGTATTTTATTATTTTTTCCCTTTAGTTTAGTTAGTTTCACGATTGTCTGGCAGTTTGAGTACTTTATGTGGCCTATCCAAATGTCCTTTCTTTGGTATTGTTCGTCGTGTCGTTGAGCTCCTTGGGTTATGAGTCGAGCTACATGATCACTGACGAATGCTTGCACTGACTGGACAGTGGACAGGTCCACTCAAATCTGTGTGGTTATTTCTTCAAAAGACCATCTCAGACATTAATCTGCATGGTCCTCATATGTCTTGATCAATGTCTGGACTTTAAAAGAGACAGTGAGCTTTGAGTTTGTTTCGGATGTTTCTTCTCAGAGTAGTCAGGTACGAAACACCGGCCCCATAGTTTTAAAACAACATGTTGACATGTAAAATTGTTTTGTAAAACCAATTTACAGAAATAAATATGATTTATGATGATGATTTATGATTTAAAGGAACTCACCGTTAAAGCTAATCGACCATTGCAGGGTCAGCATGGCCAGGTCGTTGACCAGCCTCCTGGGGTTGAACCCGGGGTGTACCGACACCGCGCTGACGTCATAGCGCGAGCCGTAAAACAGCTGGGTGCTACCCAATACCACCTGGAACAAAAAAACAGTCAATAAAGATAGAAAATACATTTATTTGTGCAAAACATTATGCATAAAAAAAAATTGGTGAAAAAATCGGACAATTTAAGTGCGAGTCGGACTCCGTTTTGGTACCATTTTAGCCCCCTTTAATTTTTAATTTATTTGTTGTTTTTAATTTATTTGTTGTTGTTAGTGTCGTGATGGCCCAAAGGTTAAGGCCTCGCCTCTCATGCATGAGGTTGTGGGTTCAAATCCGGGCAAGTACCAATGTGACTTTTTCAATTCATATGTACTTTCTAAGTTTATCTTGGACATCACAGACATCGGTGAAGGAAAAACATCGTGAGGAAACCTGGACTTATAATTAATATAAGTCTGAAATCGCCAACCCGTCTTGAGCAAGCGTGGTGATCAATGCTCGTGCCTTCTCTGTATGAGAAGAGGCCTTTGCCCAGCAGTGGGACAGTAACAGGCTGGTATTATTTTTATTGTTGTTTTAGCGGTAACAGAAATACACATTCTGCTAAAATTTCAACTGTCTACCTATTACGGATCATGAGATACAGCCCGCTGACAGACAGACGGATAGACAGCGGAGGCTTAGTAATAGGGTCCCGTTGGTTACCCTTTGGGTACGGTACCCTAAAAACACTAAAAGAATAGTAGGGGGGAAATATGCGTCATATCCATGCAAAACGGCTGTCGCTCAGCATAATGCTCTGACACCATCCGAGACAGTAACACAACACTGGCGGTGACGTAATGACAACAACCAGAGCAGCATGGAAAGTGTTCAGGATCAACTGGATGGCCATCACGACTTCCTTGTTGGTCTATGGTCGCAAGCGCGACTACTGAGCATGAGGTCCTGGGTTCGATTCCCGGGTCGGCCAAAGTGTTATTGGGTTGTTCCATCAGGAATTTCTTAGAAGCAGCCTCGGAGTCTAGATTTGCGCCCTGTTGATGGCAATAGACTCGCCCCCTATTACATGGGACTTAATCATAACTGGCGAAATGTGGGTGTACTATTGGGCTCATCTCTGCCTAACCGTTCGGCGATTACAGGCGTGTTATTTTATGTATGGCCACTAGTAGCGAGGGGTCAATTTTTGTAAGAGGTAAGCCGGAGTACATTTATCTTTAATGTGATCATATTATTTGTCTAAAGGGTGTAAAAAGACCCTTAACGAAAACGAAAACCACATATTCTGCGCAACATTGGGATCATTTTTTTGTTCTGGACCATACCTGGGAACCTACTAGTTACGGAGATTTAAATACTTTAAGGTTTTAATTTTACTTTAATTACCTCCATGACCCGTTTACTATTCAAAGCATCCATCAGCACCATGTTTTGAGTGCGTTGCATTGAGTTTTACCGTAAAAAGTATTTTGTCACCCAAAAAAAAAAGTCGTTTCCCAGCAATAATTTTTGCGTAGGGTGGCTTAGTTTGATGTACATAATGCTTGGTTGACGGCTTCGTGAAGGGTCCGTTTACACCCTGTATAGAATACTGACTGTGCCATTTATAAAGGGAAGCCGGTAGGAATCGGGTTGTATGGAACCTTCGCCACTGACGGCTATCAGTAGTACCGCTACGTCAAATTAACAAATTTTCTAGAAACGTCACAGTTTCTGGTACACGCTGCGTCACCCTGTGCCTGCTGCACTGACCTGGATCTTGTTGCCCTGGCTGTAGCCGTCGTACCAGCACTGAGCCGCAGTCAGCACTTTCCTGGAGCTCAGTAAGGTACCGCTGCACACAGACATCTGACCGGTAGTCAGCCAGATGAGCAGCCCAGCCTGGAAGTAAAGTAAAGTAAAATTTATTTGTATAGATTGCAGGTACATACAAGGTGTAAAAAGACCCTTAACGAAGCCGAAAGGCATTTGTTCTCCCCGTCATTGCGATCACTTTTTTGTTCTGGACCATACCTGGGAACCTTCTAGTTACGGAGATATTGGAGGTCAAAGTTCCAGTTTTTTTTAATACCACTTTAAAGGTTTTAACATTACTTGATTTAACTCCACGACCCGTTTACTATTCAAAGCATCCATCAGCACAATGTTTTGAGTGCGTTACATTGAGTTTTACCGTAAAACGGACTTTTGACCCCAAAAAAAAAAGTCGTTTCCCAGCAATAATTTTTGCGTAGAGTTACTTAGTTTGATGTACAGAATGCTTGGTTGACGGCTTCGGGAAGGGTCCGTTTACACCTTGTATAATAAGATGGGTGAGCCTTGTACAATCTACCTTATCTTAGGCATGCAAACATTCATGAAATTGTCAACTACATTGATTTAATTAAATAATGGTTAACAGTTAAACACAAATAGTCGACATAGTACATTCGCTTTTTTATTGTTAGCCTGTTTGAATGTCCCACTGCTGGGCAAAGGCCAGCTATTACATTCATAATATAAAAAATTTAATCTACTTAATACAATTGGAATAAAAATAGGATAAATTGAGGGAATGAGAACATTAGGTATGTCAATATTAATTAAATTACATTATTTTATTCAACCATAAGTCAGTGTCATTTAAAAAGTCATTTACTGAATATTAGCATTTTGCAATCAATGGTGATGAAGATTTTTTGAATTGTGTAATTTTTAATGATCATATCGAAAGTACCCACTTTATTAAAAATTATTGGGCCCAAACACACACACAAAAATACAAATCTTTCCTCTTTATAATATTAGTAAGATTATTGGGCCCATACTAATAACACTTTTCAATCACCGCACAAATTAAAATATATTTCATAGTTTATTTTTTGTTTCGTAGGGTGGGTACCCTACGAAATAAAAAATAACTCACCAAATGTGGATTATCTCCGCTCTGAGACGGCAGGCCCCCAATGATTCTCGCAGTCATCTGCTTCGTTTCTTTTTGCATGATCCTAGCTGCTTCTGGGATGCCCACATCTTCATGGTAACCTAGACCTAGTCCTTCTGAGACGAGCAAGGCGAAGAGACAAGAGAAGACCAACACCTTCATCTTGAAGAAGATATTATAGCCTTTAGAGAGGAACTACGAATACTCGTGTTAAGATTCAGAATTCAAGTGTAAGGAGAAAGGTTTGTACATGTTTATATAGGGTTATGATTATAATAAGAAGTGGGTTATACTTCAGGGTATCAAGTGGTAGATAAACAAGTTGTTGTATGTGATTGTGCTTGCATTGAAATTGACACTTGATTTAAAGTTTTCTGGGGAGTTTGTTCCCCAACTTTCTGTATTCATCGCAAATACTAAGAAGTCGTGAAAGGCAGGCGTTAATCCATATACAGGGTCTAAACAGACCCTTCACGAAGCCGTCAACCAAGCATTCTGTACATCAAACTAAGTAACTTTACGCAAAAAAAAATTGCTGGGAAACGATTTTTTTTTGGGGTGAAAAATCACATTTTATGGTAGGATTCAATGTAACGCACTCAAAACATTGTGCTGATGGATGGATTGAATAGTACGAGGGTCGTGAAGATGTTTAAAGTAAAAATCTTACATTAGAAACATGTATTAAAAAAAAAACTTGTGAAAAAGTTGGAACTTTGACCCCCAATATCTCCGTAACTAGAAGGTTCCCAGGTATGGTCTAGAACAAAAAAATGATCGCTATGACGGGGAGAACAAGTACCTTTCGGCTTCGTTAAGGGTCTTTTTACACCCTTTTTATATTGTATACTCTTGAACAATGAGCTGAAGTATGTAGCTATAAGTAATGTAATGACTAAACTCTCCTCGCGTCATTTTGATGAAACAACAAAACACTTGTATTTCAGTGTGTAGCTACAAGATAACGTTTGAGCAATTCAATTCAATTTTATTCACAAACAATTTACATTGTCTTTGAAATATCAAACGTAATCATCTGCCTAGGCTTTTCCTAATTGTTCTATATTGGGGTCGGCTTCCAGTCTAACCGGATGCAGCTGAATACCAGTATTTTACATGGAGCGACTGCCTATCTGACCTCCACAACCCAGTTAGTACTGGGCAATACGATACCGATACCGATACGTTGGTAAGACTTTTTGGGCCACTGACTACCTAACTACTGTCAAAGATCTACAAATGACACCCGGGACCAACGGCCTAGTATTATATAGTAGTCTGTGCCAACGGCTTAACGTGCTTTCCGAGGCACGGAGGAAACTCGGTATGTAATGGGTGGTCACCCATCCACAGACCAACCTAGGCAAGCAAGGCTTAACCTTAAGATAACCGAGCGGCTGTTGTTATTTAGCCACGAGTATGCAAAACACTTAAAGGAAATGGGCAGGACATATGCTGAGAGAGAGAAATGAGAAATGGACTAGAATAATATCAGAGTGGTACCCCAGGGATGGTAAAAGAAGTAAAGGTCGACAAATGAAACGCTGGGAAGATGATCTCAAAACAGTTGCCGGTCCAGAATGGACCAGAATTGCAAGAGACAGAGATGGGTGGAAGTCTTTGGACGAGGCCTTTATCGCAGGACAAACTGTTGTTAGAAAAATCGATCGTCAGTAACAAATCTTATTGTAAAACAGCAATAAAGCCTATTTTTTTTCTATTTATTTTATAATTAGTTCAGTTAAAGCCAATGTTACCCTTACTTGGGAAGAGCCTGGACCCCACAACACGGTATCCTCCATCCATCCAGTGTGGAGTCCAGGGAATATGTAAAAATTTAGCGCGGATAATTGTCATTTGTTACTAGCTATTTAATATTGTACCTTGTTATGCGAACGTTTTATTTATTTATTTTTAAGTCCCATGTAGTATGGATCTAGCATATTGCCATCAACGGTCACAAATCCAGACTCCGTGGGTGCTACTGAGATTCCTGTTGGAAACACTCAATACAATTTTGCACGACCGGGGAATCCAACCCAAGACCTCTTGCTTAGTGTTAATAGGTTTCTCAGTAGCAGTTGAAAATCGTTGTAGAAATACGATACGCTATAAAAGCGACTGCTACTTGTTTCGGTCTTCTAATGTGGCAAAAGGAGTTCCTGGTCCATTGGTATGTAATGGTCGTCAAAGTACCCTTAACGAAGCCGAAAGGCACTTGTTCTCCCCGTCATTGCGATCATTTTTTTGTTCTAGACCATACCTGGAAACCTTCTAGTTACGGAGATATTTGGGGTTCCAAGTTTTTCACAAGTTTTTTTTTTATATTTTACAAGTATAATGTTGTAGTCTACGACGCGCTTACTATACAATGCATCCACCTGCACAATGTTTTGAGTGCGTTACATTGAGTTTTACCGTAAAACGTGAATTTTCACCAAAAAAAAAAGTCGTTTGATGTACAGAATGCTTGGTTGACGGCTTCGTGAAGGGTGCGTTTACACCTTGTATAGTCAACCAAACTTGCGTCTGACCACCGTAAGGACTATGCCTGCTTGCAACTTTCTCTATTTTGATGCTTTTGTGTCATTCCTGTTGGTCGAAAAAGGGTGGTCAAACATGTGTGATCGTTAACAGAGCTTTAGTTTTTTTAAAATAAAATATCTAAATAATAAAAAAGATAAAAAAGATCCCATATTTTTCGGTGTTTTTTTTCGTTTTACTGCTATTGGATGCTCGTGGCTTAATAATAACAGCCGCTCGGGTCGATCTTTAGGTTAAACCGTGCCGTTAAGGTTAAGCCGTTTGCTTGTCTAGGTTGGTCTGTGGATGGGTGACCACCCATTACATACCGAGTTTCGTCCGTGCCTCGAAAAGCACGTTAAGCCGTTGGTCCCAGGTGTCATTTGTAGATCTTTGACAGTCGTTAGGTAGTCAGTGGCCCAAAAACTTTGACAGTCTTACCAAGGGGTATCGTGTTACCCAGTACTAACTGGGTTGTGGAGGTCAGATAGGCAGTCGCCCCATGTAGAATATTGGTATTCAGCTGCATCCGGTTAGACTGGAAGCAGACCTCAATATAGTTAGGAAAAGGCTAGGCAGATGATAATGATGGATCGCACGGTAAACAGATGTGATCATCGTGTGCACGGGGTTTTTGTTTTAAAAATGAGTTGTCGCAACTTTGGTCGACTGTACCTAAGGGTCGTAGCAGGTGGCGTCATGGACGTACCCACGGTGGGGCAAGGTGGGGCACTTACCCCACCCTGCTCTCTGACCCGAAGCTAAGATTTTTTAAGCAAAATTAATATAATGACAAAATTAAATATTTATTTGGGTACTTTAACATTTTTCACATTAAAATAAAACTTGGTTAAGGTCAACAATGACAGAAAACCGTCTTGTCGGCCTCTGTATGATGAGTGTGCATAGAAAGAGGGTTCTGGAAGCACTACATACATTTGAAAACGAAATTTTAGCTAGATTTAGCCAGTACCCTCGCAGGTTATTATTGAAATAAGGTGTAGTGCAATCAATAAAACGTATCAGTCAGTAAATAAAAAGCATTTTTAATTTCATACGTTTATTACTTCTGCCCCACCCCTTAAAAATGCTGGGTACGCCCTTGGGTGGCGTTCTGTGGCTTCTACCGACCCCCATGGGAAAACGGCTTGAGTTTACGCGTGTAAAGTCCCTCCATTCTACCACTATCAACTTTGAGAGTTCTGTGAAATTCGGAATTAATTCAAGTATTCACCGAAACGATATAATTATTATCAGGAGTACCCACACTACATGACAAGTACTTGGTAACATAAATAAATACCAAACTATGTTTAAAATACTAGCTAATGCCCGCGGCTTGGCCGGCGTAGTTCAATAATTGTCTCGCAGGATCGTTCCGGGATATAAAGTATTGTGTTAATCCCGGTTATAAACTATCTGTGTCCCAAATTTCATTCAAATTCGCTTAGTAGTTTTTGCGTGAAAGTGTAACACACATCCTAACAAACTTTCGCATTTATATTAGACTAACTTAAGCCCGCGGCTTCGCCCGCGTGGAGTTCGATAGTTGTCCCACGGCATGAAAAATGATGAAATTTGACATGTGTCAAAGGATCATGACCACGACAATATGGACCACGGTACAGATTTGCGTCAATTCCAAAGTTGTTTTAGATGGTTTATAAATTAACCAAATAACCATCTACAATTGCCATTTTGGAATCAAAACCCGCATTTCCAAGTTTTTTTAGAAAACGTAACTTAACCTCAAAATAGAAATATCCGTCGTGTATAGAGAGGTAAGTAAGGTCGTAGTTTGGAGAGCAGATTAATTAGCATATCTGATGGGATAGAGACTTAAATAAATCAGTACCTTGCCTTTATATTTCCTGTTAAAACAGTTACAAATACAAAAAAAAAGAGAGCTGTAAAAAAAAAAACAATAGAATTCAAAGAGATCTTTAATTTGATCCAGTGACACTGGTAGCACTTTAAATATGTAGGTAGGTATATAATCAATCATAGTATATCTAACCCTTACAGTAAGTAGGTAGGTACCTATTCATATAGGAACAGCGAATGACTTCATTCATCATTTTCATTAAAAAAATCATCTAAATAAGATGCTGGAGCAGTGATATCATTGTATCGAGCCCAACTCAAAAACCACACCACTGTCATTATGTGAGCACAGCAGCCAACAGTTCGCTTACCAACAAGGCAGTTGCAACAATAACCTACTATGGCTTGCAATGTATTTGCTACAGCATCGTCTCTGCTTATTAATAAATACGTGTAATATGTACGACTATTCACATGCCTGGATTTAATCCTACCTCTTAACAAATAATTATTTAGGCCTAAAATCAGAGGAATATCCTCATCAATTTCAGTATTCACTTCCACTGAATATATTCCAGACTGACGAACATGTTCCCCGAAGTAAGATCTGGCCTGTTTTAATTGATATGTACCTAGAGCAAACCGCTTAAGGTCAGTAATTGTGAGTCGTGGGAATCTATCCAAATGAGGATGATTGCCATCAATTGTTTGGAAGCTAGCTCTCCTTCTGTTAAGATTTTCTTGCTCTACATATGTTGCCAGATAGTTTACTAGAAAAAGTCTACTTTTAGCTATTGTAACATATTCCAAAGCCTCCGGTGGGTCATCTATGGCAACATGAAACTTATTTAATAAGGCACAACAAATCCTAAAATCATCACTGAGGTGCATAGCAGCTCTATTATTGAATACATGACGGAATAGTCTATAGTCTCTTTTTATCCTACCATTGACTACTTCTACAACCCAGCGACACATGGTTACTAGACGAGACCGATTTGCCTGCTGGGTTGTTAATTGGTGTTCATTTTCGAGGAGAGACTCTGGCATGTGGGTGACAAAACCGTGTTCTTGGAGTTCATTTATAACATCTCGAAATCCTCTATCAAGAAGAAAAATATCACCTCTTCTAAAAAATGAACTTATACAAGATCCCTCATTATTTAAGTTTAAACTTGTGATTGTAGCATCATTAAGAGTGGCTTTGTATGGACCAAGACATTCCACAATGTGGCCATCGCAACACACAATCAAAAATGGTTTAACTAGGTTGTCTAGTTTTTGCAAACTGTAGGTTTGTTTCTGAAACAAATAATTTGAACTACTTTGCACAAAAATATAGGTAGCATCACATATAACTATTGCAGGTTTAACATCTGTTGGCAAATCAGGATTACTAAACAGTCCTTCTGGTATAATCTTATTTCGAGAAGCAACATCTTGTACAGTAAGATGATTAAATCCTAAGTGCAAGGGGACAAAATCACTCATTAAACAATTTCTTGCTTTTGACATCCACCGTTCTAAAGTGGTTCGAGGTTTATTAAAAAGAGTAGCCAACCTTTCATTACTGTCACCAGTTCTTACCTTAACTAAATATATGCACAAGGCTATAGAAGCATTTGGTACCTGTTCTGCTAGATTTGGGATACTGTTAAGTAAATCATAAAACTGGTCAGCATTGAATCCAAGCCAATAATGACATAAATATGGAGGCATCATCCTAATATTAGAAAAATCAAATCTGTTATTAGCTGCTCGCTGCATCATAGTCATAATATTATCAAATTGACTACCAGTAAAATCCCTCAATTGGGAGGTTAATTCATTCCAAGAACCGTGATCCAAGTGGTGACGACAAACACGTGCACCAGATGGTACATAGAATTTATAATGATACAATAATAAATCTTTTATAGCACATGGTACAAGTAGACGTTCATTTTCAAAACAATTAACGAATATGCAGTGGCCAGATGTGTTTGCAGCACGTCTATATAAAGATGATGTGATTTTTGGTGCCGCTAATTGAACTGCTATTGGTCTTGAAGATGGAAGTGGAGGTGGCTCAGGAATATTGAAATCATCACTTGACACAGCATGTGCTACAGTAGGACGATTTGAATCATGCTGCTGTTGCCTCTGTACTTCTCTCATAGCTGATCTCCAACATGCAGCACATACACGTTCCATTCTGGAAACCTAAAAAAAATGAGGTGCTTAAATATTTTTTCTGTTAGCCCAAGTAGACAGATTCTGTATTAGACACTCCATATTTTCAATAAGATACTAATAAATATTTACCAAGTGCAGTGGAACCAGTCTCATTAAAATGTTTCTTTCTTGTCGATCATGTCGCACAGGGTATGTTCTTGGTGCTCGTAAGATAGAATTTCCACAAGGAAAGCAGATTCTTCTATGTCCAAGAGCAGGCAAAGGCATAGCACTTCCTTCGCTCATTGTGTTAACTCGATTTTGAAGCAGTCCAAAACACTCGGAACAAATTATACTTCCTGGAGACAGCTACAATCAAAAAAATATATTTGAAAAGAAATATAAAAAAAGGTCATTAGAATATAGTATAATAGAATGAGCAAAGGAATGTCACAATCACCGCCTTCAAGTCTAACTGAATGGGCCGCACATCATAATTATATTTTGTGCTTAAAGCATGGAGTGCTTCCAACGTCAGAATTGTGACATTGATTTTATGCTTTCATTTGTCTATGTTTTTAATATGTGATTTATAAAAAGCAAAAATTAAAATATAAAATCGAGAGAATGACTGGGTAGGTTTAAACTGTCTGAGAAATCAAGAAATAGACTGATAGGTATGAAAACGTCAAAAGAATGTGCTTACCTGAGTAGGAGTTATCCATGACTGTAACACATTGATCATCTGAGTAGTAGCTTGTTCCAAAGAATACCTGCGTTGGTTTCTTAGGATTGCAAAAGAACAGTTGATACACCGGTTTCGCCGGCCGATTGTTCTTGTTGTCGGTACCTCACGCGAAGTGGTCGACATTTTCAGTAGTCGCTAAGTAGTACAGTACAGTACAACAAAATACGAATCACACACAAACTTCAAACAAAGTGAAAACTTCCTGGCGTAAAACGTCCTGGCGTAAGATTCACAATTTCACATTAAAGTTAGCGATAGTGATTGAAAACAAGAAATAAACAAATAGTTACAATGAATATCACAATTACTGTGGAGAGTAGGACTCGATCAACACAAAACAACTGTAATACTTAAATCGCAATGAACAAACTTAGCATGCAGTATGCACCACGCGCAATTGACATTGGACTTTTTGACAATGACAATTCGATTTGAGACACCAACACCAATGTTGCCACTTTAGATTTTAAATGAAAATCGATTACTCGAATAAATACACTCGACACATAATTATTTCAAATGACTGATTTAGTTCTATAATCATTAATTTATTAAAAAGGTTCGATTTATATCAAACCGAAGCAAGATAATTAAAAAAAATCTATGCAATCATTCATATATTATGTATCGTTAGCCAACAAAGTGAAATTGCTTTAAAAAGTTTTGAAAGCAAAATAATAAGACTACTGTGAGACTGTGTGTGTGAAATACTAATTATTTCACACCACAGTAGTATCATCTCGCTTTATTATGTATAAAAACCCCGCGATTTACCTTTCCAATGACTTTACATTTATATTAATTTGTAATCGTATGCAAAAAAAATCGATTAGAGTTGTCAATATATTTACTTATTTTGATTTTGGCAACACTTTAACGTAAGAATAGCCGGCAGTAGGTAATTCATTTTATCAAAACAATTTCATAACTTATTAAGTTTACAAAATAAACCCCTATACAAAATTGACATTCTAATTGCAGAATGACTTCAAAAATAAAGAAAATAATTGTAATATAATTTTTATCTTGATGCATGAGAAAAACCAGTACCGTTGATGGTCATGATCCTTTGACATGTGTCAAATTTGACCCAAATCCGTTCCGTTTTTGCGTGAAAGAGTAACACACAGCCATCCATCCTCACAAACTTTTGCATTTATAAATACTAGTCAGGTGGTAGGAAGTAAGATTGCAACGTCCTTAGTAATAGGACGGTTTTCCCCGGTAGGGTTTAAGTGGCTCCGGGGCTGCGGGACTGTTCGAAAGAGATACCGCGGCCCTGGAACACAAAGGGCAAAGAAGGAACATGGATGGGTAAAAGACTGACATTCCCTTCCACTCCGCCCAGAGCGAGGAGGGTCATTTGATTATTTCCCATCCGAAAAAAAGGGTTTAAGTGGCTTGAAAAGTCGCCAGCTACATTATTCCAAACCGTAGCGACCACCAGAAAAGCGCCAAGACAGTGAAGACCCGACGAGTCCCGAACGAACGGTTAAACTGTCTTAAATCCCGAAACAAATAATTAAAATTAAATTTAAAAAACCCGCAACGTAAAAATAAAAGATGAAAGATAAATACCCACTTTCATCCCCCATATCTAGTAAATGGTTGCACCGATTTTGATAAAACATATCTAATTTTAATATACACATCATGCGCTTTCATTTGATACCCCACTTGGGTATATTTTAATATATTCGATTTTTCATACCCACTTTCATCCTCCATATCTAGTAAATAGCTGCACCGATTTTGATAAAGCGTATCTAAGAACCATCGACAAAAAACTAGCTTTCAAATAAAAAAAGCTGCATCCAAATCGGCGCACTCGTATAAGAGCTACGGTGCCAGAGACAGACACACAATCTCATTGCGGTCAAACTTATAACACCCCTCTTTTTGCGTCGGGGGTTAAAAAATGGTGGAGTAAGAAGAAAAAGAATTTCCACAGGCTTCTATAGGGGAGGTGTATCTATTGTACAGACGCTAGCACATCAAGCTACCCGAAACTGACAAATTTTCCCAATCACCCTTGAACCTAATGCTTTAGCGATAGAGTTGAAAGTCTATTAATGAAATTTGACAGATTGTAGTAGCTTGATGTGCTGTCTGTACCTAAGTACCTACTCCACATTTCGTCAGTAAGTGTTTGAGTCCCATGTAATAGGGAGCTTCTCCTCCACGTTTATTATGCGCACAGCCAAGATGTGGAACTCTCTGCCGGCATCTGTGTTCCCTCCCACATTTAACCCGTCTGCCTTCAAAGCTAGAGTGAACAGGCATCTTCTGGGCACGCTCGTTCCATCATAGACCTCATCTACCGCTTTCCATCAGGCGTGATCGAGGTCAAGAGCACGCCCATTTTGTAATAAAAAAAGACAATTGCTATCAACCGGGTACAAATCCAGACTCCGTGGCTGCTACTGCGATATTCCTGTTTGAAAAACCCAATAACACTTTGCCCGAGCCGGGAATGGAACCCAGGGCCTCGTGCTCGGCGGACGCGCTTGCCACTAGATCGACGAGGTAGTCCCCTTTTCAGGTATTCAATTTATTTCAGCGACATCTCGTACAGTCACGAGTACCAATATGTATACACTTTCCTACATTTAAAAGCAATTTTCGCGAGAAATAACGATTGTAATTTGGAGATAGGATCTTTTTCATAAAAATATGAGTTCCAGAATACTATGTTCGTAACAACATGAAATTTTAATCAGAACAGTAGGAGAAAAACCCTTTTAAAAGTTGTTAAGTGTTTACATATTGGTGCTCGTGTTGTACATAGGGTAATTAAGCTAAATAAAACAACATTATATTACCAGTATTATATTAATCATAATTTATTCAATGTCGAATACATTTTCTATTTTATATTTGTGTAATTAATTAAATTTATCAAGCAAAACTTAAACTCTGTCCACACCGAGGCGACTCCCGCGCGGGAAGCGGGACGCGGCAAGTTAGTTGTGTGGAAGTTACTTGTATGGAAGTTACTTGTATGCAAGTTACTTGAATGCAAGTTGCAGATTGCATACAACTTGAACAACCATGCATACAAAACTTATACTGTCACAAGACGCGAGTCCCTTGAGCGTGTATCTTGTAACGAAGCGGTCAGGACGTTACGAGACTATTCGCGGCAGGTTAAACACCGTCATACAAGTTAGTTCTCTTCAAAGGAACACGTGGCTAAATAATAACAGCCGCACAGGTCGATCTTCAAGGTTAAGCAGCACTAACCAAGGTCTGTCTGTGGATGGGTGACCGTGCATTACATAGTTTCCGCCATACCTCGTGCCTCGCACGTTAAGCCGTTGGTCCTAGCTGTCATTTGTAGATCTTTGACATTTGTTACAGTATGTCAGTGGCCCGAACGTCTGACAACCAGTCTTACCAAGGGGTATCGTATTACGCAGTACTAATTGGGTTGTGGAGGTCAGATAGGCAGTCGCTCCATGTAAAATACTGATATTCAGCTGCATCCGGTTAGACTGGAAGCCGACCCCAACATAGTTGGGAAAAGGCAGGCAGATGGTGATACATGTCAGTTGGCACAAGCGTCGAATTTCATGCCGTATCTTGTACGGGATTTGCAACAATTTGACCAGAAATTGAGGTTTCCTCTGTACTAACTAATTCTTCTTGTCTATTCAATTCATTTTCTTTATTTCGTATTTCTTCTCCATCTTCTACGCTTACTTCTTTGTTCTCCGTATTAATTACATTTTCTCTACTACCCGTATCTTCTCCATCTTTCAATGTATCTTTCTTAATCTTTTTATCTTTTTTCTTTTTCTTACGCTTTCGGCTGGGATTCGCAAGTTTTTTCATATCGTTGTATTTTAGCAATTTTTTATACATTTTCAAAAGTAATTTCGCATCTTTTTTCAAGTCTTTTGTTATTTCTTTCACGGGGTCAACGTATGTCGTTAGAGGTTCAAGTGTATTGTAAAGCTCTATGGAACCTTCTTCTAGATTACTCTGTGGTTCTTTTTCTTTCTCCTTCAATTCTGCGACAGTCTCTTCTGTTTCCAATTTTGACTCTGCTAGCTTCTTTTTCAATTCTATATTTTTCTTTCTTAAAGCGTTGAAAATATTGGCTGTGGTCAAAACCTTTTTGACTTTCTTACTATCCAAGTAGCGATCTTTCCAAGAAATGTTTTCTAAATTCTCTAAGTCCCTCTCTTTCTCTTGTTCTCTCTCATAATCTCTTATCTCCTTGTCAGTGATGATCTCTACTCTCTCTATTTCGTCTATTTTCGCTGATAAGGCTTCTATTTCTAAGGCTGTGGGTTCTTTAGATAGTATTGTGGTACATTCTACTTCGCAACAAGAGGAATCGTCTGAAAGTTCCATTATTTCATAAACCGCTTCGATATCACTGTCTGAAAGGGCATCAGAGCTTACGGCACGACTTTTATCTATGAATAATTCTTCTTTAACAGGTTTTATATCTCCGTCTATGGTTCTTTCTGCGGTTAAGTCTACTTTGTCTATTGCATCAGTTAGAACTTTGGTTTTAGTTTTTTCAGCGGTAGTTGCGTCTACTTTGTCTCTCGATTCAGCTGTAACTCTGTCTGTGGTTTTGGTTATTGAAGAGTTTTCTGAAACAGTATCAGACTGAGAAGAATTGTCTATGGGTTGTAAAGAATCTGGAGTTTCTATTGCATCTTGAGAAGAGTTTCCTTCTTTATAAAAGTTTTGATCGGCGCTTTCACGAAAATCCGACTTCTTTTTAGATTTCTTTTCTTTTTTCGCTTTTTTATCCTTCTTCTTCTTCTTTTTCTTAGCTTTCTTACTTCCTTCTTCGTCTGAAATGCAGACTACTTCCGGTTTCAAATACACTGCTTCTACGTCTGAACTCTCTCGGTCTGATAGCTCTCCTTCTGATAAATTCTTATCATCTTCTCTTATTTCTTCACTATCTTTGTCTTTTGTAGGTACAGTTTGTGTATCTTTTATTGTAACATCTAAATCCTCTGCTACAGTATCTTTTGAAGTAGTATTAGAGTTTGTTTTATCAATAATTTCAGATTCAGTTTCAATAATTTCAGAATTAGACTTATTTGTAACGGTTTTGTCGGATTCCGTTCTTACATCTTCACTCTCTTCTGTAACATCGACGTCAGAAGACTTTGAATCAGTATTTTTAGTACTATCTTCTGTTACTAATTCAGAAGTAACTTGAGAATCTTCTTTCTGATTATTAATTTCAGCACCAGATTCTTTTTCAACTTCTATAGTCACTGTTTTAGCTTCTTCAGTCACCTTTTCAGCTCCTAAAGCCACTTTGTCAGCTTCTAAAGTTACTTTTACAGCATCACCTTTCAAATCTTTATCTTTTTCCCGTTTTTCTTTAAGAACATTATCCTCTTCCCTTTCAGATGCATCAGAATCGCTGCTAGATTCAGAACTAGATTCGGAACTGACGCTGTCATAATTTTTTCTATCCAGGTCTTCTAAGAGATCCATTTTCTCTGTGTCAGACAGTTGTAGAGTTATCTCGTCATTATCAATGTCGTCTTTACTGACGTTCTTTCTATCTTTTTTCTTTCTTTTAGGTTTATCTTTCTTTGTAGTCTTGTCATCGATATTGGTTTCAGTATTGGTAACATTTGTGGTGTCTTTAGTTTTTTGTGTGGTGGTAATACTGGTTGTAGGTTTAGTTTTTTCAGCGATGGTAATACTAGTAGTATTGTCAGTGGTAGTTATGGATTTATTTCTTTTAAGTTTAATTTTTTGTTTTGTTTTCTGTGGGACTGTTATGACTAAGTCGTTTATTCGTTTAGTTACTGTAGTCTGAGGTGGGTTCGGTTGAGTTGAGGCTACTTCTTGTACTGCGGTTATTTCTGAAACATAAATAATATGTATTTAAAAGAAATACTTACTTCCTTGGTTCGATGACTCAATCACCACCTTGTATTTGGTGATAACGTCACTTCGTAGTCAGACATGACCTAGAAGCACTTACTCTTCTGCAGCTGCTCGAGCTTGGGCTTCTCGTCGTCGGAGCTGATCTCCACGACCTCGGCGGGCTCCTCCTTGATCTCCACCTCGTTGTCTGACGAGTGGGGGGGCTCCTTTGGTGCCGTCTCAAATACTGGCTCTGTGGGGTAACAGACTGCTTTTATTGTAAGAATAAAATGGAGGGGCTCGTGGCTAAGTATGAGGAGTGCGGGGGCTCCTTCGATGTAGTCTCTGATACCAGCTCTATTGAGAGATAAATAACTTGAGAGGTGTAAAGGGACATCCGAATAGAACGAAGTTCCTTTCGATTCATTAGTGAAGGAATTGTATTTTTGTTTTTTTTTTTAAGTTATATTAATATTTTTTTCCTTTATTCATTAATTTTCTTATCTATTACATTTTTAAATATTTTAAAAAACAAAAGTAAACAAAACATTTAAAAATATAAAAAAAAAATTTTTTTCCTTTATTCATTTATATCTGCACATTTTTTATATTTCTAAATATTTATTTATTTCTTAATTTTTTTTTTATTATTAACAAATTTAATTAAAATATCTGGCTTGCTTTCTATAAGAGAGAGAGAGAGAGACAGACAGAGAAACATGCGCACGCCGCAAGGCTTACAATAGCTTACTATAGCAAAAAGTGTCGTTACAACTTTTCGTATGATTTTTTTCCGTCTAGCCCCCTTTCACAACGCGCGATAAGATAAGATTCTTTATTTGCGTGAAATATGGTATGTACATGATGGTCTTATAAATAAAAAGGTTTCTCATATTTTGCTGACTTTTTTCAGCATGCAAACTTAAAATAAAATTAAAATACTTAACACAATGTACTCGTAGGTACGTAGTTAAGAAATTAAAAAACATTTAAGAAAGACAATAATATTATTATTTCAGAATTAAAAATACTCGTGTAGGATAATGTAATAAAATTAGAAGATAAGGAACTTCGTTCCAATAACATTGTAAGATTACGACTGACTAAACAAGCGCAGTTGGAAAAAGGCGGGTCCCATTCATCATCATCTGTCTAGCCTTTTCCCAACTATGTTGGGGTCGGCTTCCAGTCTAACTGGATGCAGCTGAATACCAGTATTTTATATTGAGCGACTGCCTATCTGACCTTCACAACCCAGTTTTACTGGGTAATACGATACGGTAAGGCGAGTCCCATTGAAATATAAAATTATTTTAATAAAGAATGGGTCGTGATGAGTCGTGATGGCCCAGAGGTTAAGGCCTCGCCTCACATGCATGAGGTTGTGGGTTCAAATCCGGGCAAGTACCAATGTGACTTTTTCAATTCATATGTACTTTTCTAAGTTTATCTTGGACATCACAGACATCGGTGAAGGAAAACATCGTGAGGAAACCTGGACTTATAATTAATATAAGTCTGAAATCGCCAACCCGTCTGGAGCAAGCGTGGTGATCAATGCTCGTGCCTTCTCTGTATGAGGAGAGGCCTTTGCCCAGCAGTGGGACAGTAACAGGCTGGTATTATTAAAGAATGGGTGGATTTTCAGTCGGGTTTTTTAATTTTTATGCTTACTTTTTTTTAATGACTATACATAATGGTGGCCCTCGAGTCGGATTAAAAGATAGTGCCCTCTGAGTTAATTTCGTTAAAAAAACGGTACAGAAATTAATCTGTACTAATATTATAAAGAGTATTTGTTTGTAAGTTTGTATGTAGGGCGTAATCTCCGGAAGTAACGATCCAAGTCTAAAAAAAAATTCACTTAAAGAAAGCTACATTATTCATGGGTGCTATAGACTATAAATTATATTGATATCATGTATATTAGCCGAGCTATCACAATTTTTGCGGACGTCTCGGGTGAAGTGCTAGTTACATAAAAAGAGATCATGATTTTATGGAATACTAGCTTTTGCCCGCGGCTTCGCTCGCGTTAGTTTAGAATTTGACATTCTATTCGGATTTTACTCTGCTTGTAATAATATAATTCATTATATATAATTACATTTATAATCATAAGAACGTTACTGTTGTTTTCCTCGGGAACAGTACTTTCGTCTTATGTCCGTTTCTGTACACCTGAGAACGTATATGCAAAATTTCAGTATGATCGGTTCAGTGGTTTAGGCGTGAAATGGTAACAAACAAACGAACTTACTTTCACATTTATAATATTAGTAAAGAAGTAAAGATAAAGATAAGTAAATATAGTCTTGGCAAAAATTCGACGTTGATGTCATGTATCATTTTTTTTTCTTTTTTTTTAAAGGGGCTTGTTCAGTTTGAAGATGTCGCCCATGTCATATATCTTGTAACAAAAAGAATAAGGCTCACTGTACTGTAAATTCAATGAAATAACTATACTTACTCTTCTGCTGCTCCTGTTGCAGCTGCGCCCTGATGGCTCGGGCCCGCGCCTGCAGCTCCAACAGCTCGAGCACCGTCAGGCCGGCTCGAGACGCCTTGTTCAAGTCAGCTTCCCCGTCGTCGCCGTCTTTTGACTTCTTGCGTTTGGCCTTCGATTTGGAGTGACGACGGTGTTTGTGCTGAAAAAGAAATAAAGGGTGTAATAAGACCCTTAACGAAGCCGAAAGGCGCTTGTTCTCCCCGTCATTGCGATCATTTTTTTGTTCTAGACCATATCTGGGAACCTTCTAGTTACGGAGATAATGGGGGTCAAAGATCCAACTATTTCACAAGTTTTTGTTTAAATACTTGTTTTTAATGTAAGATTTTTACTTTAAACACCTCCACGACCCCCGTACCTACTGTTCAATCCATCCATCAGCACAATCTTTTGAGTGCGTTACATTGAGTCCTACCGTAAAACGAGATATTTCACCCCAAGAAAAGAAGTAATTTCCCAGCAATAATTTTTGCATAGAGTTACTTAGTTTGATGTACCTACAGAATGCTTGGTTGGCTTCATGAAGGGTCCGTTTATACCCTGTATAACATCCGTAACACAACATCACAGAAGGGTTAGGCAGAGGTGTACCTAATAGTACAACTACATTTCGCCAGTTATGTTTAAGTCCCATGTAATAGGGGGCGAGGCTATTGCCATCAACCGGGCACAAATCCATGGCTGCTACTGAGAAATTCCTATTGGGAAAACTCAATAATAATTTGCCTGACCCGGAAATCGAACCCAGAACTTTATGCTTAGTATTGCTTGCGACCACTAGACCAATGATGCAAAAAAAACCTATTATAAATTGTTTTAAAACATTGATACTCAAGGTGTGTGACACTGAAACAAAATGAAAATAAAAAACCTCAATAAGTCGAACTGACTCTTCACAGAGGTCTATTTATTATATATGTATTTTTTTTTAAACTTGGCCCCACACTTGAAATTTCTCCTGTGTGCAGTGTTGGATGCGTTTACAAACATTTAAACTCACATACACAAACAGCCAGACCCGGAACAACTACCTGTAGGCCATACAAATATTTGTCGTGCATTGCAGCAAACCGCGCTGTCAAATCTCTCTATGTTGCATCAAGTAAACATTATGGGCCAATTATGCTTAATTACTTTGGACCCCTAAGGCGCGAATTACACAGAAACGGCGTAAGGTGCGGCGCAGGCGTGGAATTTATAAGGAAACGAAAGAACGGCGTGCCTGCGCCGCGCCGCTTGAGTTTAATTCACGATACGTCGCCTACGTACATTTTGTATGAAAACATTTTGAAGCGGCATCATGCCGGCGCCGCGCCTTCACCGTACGCCGTTTCTTTGTAATTCGCGCCTAAGGCGCCAACCATCTCCAACTAAGGAACTCTTCAACGATGACCATACCTTTTTCTTCTTACCGCTTGCCTGGCTCAAGATCTCATCATCTGAAGATATGCTGTCCAGGGATATAGTCTCCATCTGTTCCGGAGGGGGGGACGGGCTGGAGGACTCTGTGTCAGACGGGGGATCCGCACCATCCAGGATCGCACAGAGGCGCTTTGAACTTATACCAAGGAGCTGGAAATACAATCATATTTGATTACTGACTGCCTTGTAGTCACCTTGTTAGCTGCGTGTCCTGCGTGGTTGGCTGTCATTTGTAAATCGTTACAGGTAGTCAGTGGAGCTTGTGGCTAAATAATAACAGCTGCACAGGTCGATCTTCAAGGTTAAGCAGCGCTAGCCAAGGTCGGTCTGTGGATGGGTGACCATCTATTACATAGTTTCTGCCATACCTTGTGCCTCGGAAAGCATGTTAAGCCGTTAGTCCCGGCTGTCATTTGTAGATCTTTGACGTTTGTTACAATTAGTCAGTGGCCCGAATGTCTCACAACCAGTTTTACCAAGGGTTATTGTATTACCCAGTACTACGTGGGTTGTGGAGGTCAGATAGACAGTCACTCCATGTAACGTACTGGTATTCGCTAGTTGGGGAAAGGCTAGGCAGATGCTCACATCACACGTAGGGTGTTCACCTATACACACCTATTTTGTACATTAAATATATGAAATATCAAACCTCTTCAGTACATAGTTCCTGCAGATCATTTAAAGATATATTTCTGATGCATCCGGGGACCATTGCTTTCAATTCCTTGTATTTAATCACGGCGAAAACTTGATGCATCAGTTCGACTCGATCGTGGATATAATACGCCAAATCGTGAATTTCCTGCTCTCTATTATAGGATGTGGAGGCTTCTGGTGGCTCAGTCTTCACTTTATGCCTTTTAATTCGCTTCATTTTTAATTATTTTTCTTTAAAAATCACTTCTCTACACACCAAACAAATTGCTTAAATAGATGTTAACTATACTATTTGAAATGCTTAGACTGGGTTAGGCAACCGTAAGCATTGCTAGTACTCCGTAATTTTGCCGAGTAGTAATGCTCTTAATGCGCTACTTATGTCAATTTTGACATTCATTGGATGCGTTCAAAAACAGACTGATTACACAGAATAAAAAAAAACTTTTATCGAGGTATTTATTTATTTAATTTCTCCATCTTACTATCATTACAGTCATATTCACAAGCTATAAGGTTGAGACTTAGAGAGTGTGGTATATATATATACCTGTATCCATCCTGAATATTCAAATAACATTATACTCTTTGCCTCCAGCTTTTGTTTTGTCAAAACTGCTGTAAAAAAAAAATTGTGTGTGAAGACTGAAGTCGCTAATATTCGCTATCCTTTTAATTTTATGATATGAAATAAAATTGTAATCGTTAACGGGTGGGCAAAATGCCATTAGAGGATTTATTTCAAAATAACATTGACCGAGCTATACAAACCGCGTTCAAATCAGTCTTGATGTCATTTTTCCCCAAGGTATCGAGATGTATACCTACCATTTTAAAAGATCAAGCTAAACGTTCGAAATACCCGTGCATTTGTAATCATAATATTTTATGGGAACATTCTTGTATCTGATCAATTGAACGCATTTAAATTAATTTGGAAATTGACGGGCTTGTTTTCGGTAAACATGGCGGTCGAGAGGCTTTATGAAAGTGAAAATTTTTTGGTCGTGAACAAGCCTTTCGATATGTATATTAATTCAGATGACAAAAAAGAAAAGGTAAGCCTTTTTGTGTTTGCTTAAAACAGCCTTAGTTGTAGATTAGAGGTTATGTTTACAAAGTGTAAGGTACCAAAGCGCCGCGCCGTCTGTGGAACTTAGTGCTGTAGTTGTATCGACAATCGATATCGATAAAGCCGCGTTGACACGATTAGAGTATGCTCGGACCGAGTGTCAAAGCGACTTTAAACCAATAAATATCGAAAGAATAACAGTATTTTACGACAATAATATCTTTTTCACAGACTTAATAATATAAAACTACAGTATCCTGCTCAAAATTTGTTGTGTATTCGATAAGAGAAAATAATAATAAGTCGACCAGTTTTTTGTTCGGGAACTAAATTCCAGTTTCTGCCACGTTACCCTATCGCCAATGCCATCACCGTTACATATCTCGGTCTTGCGTTCGCGAATCGCCCTAACTTTCTGCTTTTTTGCAGAACACAGTAACGTACCACGTCGCGTCGCCGGACTCGCATCTCTCCGCGTCGCTGTTCCCCCTCCATTTCGTGCAGCGACTCGATTACGCGACGAGTGGCGTGCTGTGTATAGCTAAGAACAAGCTGTTTGCTGCACGCGCTGGCAAGCTGTTCGAGAAGAGGGATACGATGAAGTTTTATCTAGCTGTTGTCAGAGGACATGTAACTTTTGAAGTCGCTGATATTGAGTTTAATGTTGGTGAGTTATGTTTAGCTTGAAATACTTCTGCTGCTGGTACACAAGCTTCCTCTCTGCGAACCTTAGCCTCATCTATATTTAGGAAGAAATGTGAAGTTGTATTTGAAAAACATTTCGTATTTCAATTTACAGGCGTGGATACATCTACAGTTGACTCGAGCCATCAGATGACCGCGGTAACATCGAGTGAATCGTTGGAGAAATGTGTTCAGTCGCGGCACGCTCACACACGCGCTCTGAGGCTCGAGACAGGCTATTACGAGAATAGTCCCGCCACAGTACTGCTGCTCAAGCCTATTACAGGTAATTATGTTACGATTAGTATCTTGTTTGAGTTCCTAGATGAACAGACGCTAGCACATCAAGTTACCCGAAAGTGTAAAATTTTCCCAATCAACCTTGAACCTAATGCTTTAGCAATAAAGTTGAAAGACTATTAAAGAAATTTGACAGATTGTAGTAGCTTGATGTGCTGGCGTCTGTACTTTATATAGTTAGCTAACTTTTTGATTCAGAATTTTGAATGTCGGAAAGATTTTTGTACTTTGCTTTTCTTTATTATCGGTTTATGATATTCCCGTTTTCATGGACAGGTCGCCGGCACCAGCTGCGTGTACACTGCAGCGCGGTCGGACACACGATCCTCGGTGACTACACGTACAGCGGCACAAAGGACAGCACGCCGCACCGAATGTTCCTTCACGCTACCAGGTGCTTTCAGCGTCCTTCAAACGCACATCGTCACCGCCGCCGTTCACGCTAAACTTACTCAAAGAGTTTGGTGTGCAATAAATTATAGACTACCTACATAAATACATAGACTCGCGCCTTTTTCCCAAGGCAGAAACCACAGAACGCCACCTGCTACGATCCTGGCATACTCCTTTTGCCTAGTCCACGTCTATACATTTGGTCATCTATCATCATTGCATATAAATCACTTGCATTCCGCTACATTCGGCCAGAGATGTGCGAGGATATGTAGTGAGGTATTTTTGTGAAACTAACCAATAATATCGCTTCTTTTTCACAGGTTGCGCTAGCTAGCTATGTGATTGGTTAGTTTTTCTCACACGCCTGTGACTTCTCAGTTTGGTTTGGTGTTTCTTTTTAACGCAGTCGTATAAGGCGGAAAAGAATGAAATCGGTGTTTCCTACACCGATTCATTTTCAGATTCATTCTTTTTTGACGTGTAAAGTGTTTTAATACGAATTTTGAAATAAACATCATTTTTCTTTTTTCCAGGCTTGTGCTACCAGTTACAGAAGAGCCCTTAGACATCCAGACGAACGAACCATTCTTCTCAGACTCAAGATTCAGCTCAAAGTGGAAAACTGACCAGGTTTTTTACAAATTCCGAAGTAAAAAAGAATTCAAATCGGTGTGCGAAATTTTAAATAAATCTTATGTGATAGGCGTACAGTACAAAATGTTTAAAATGTAATCGGTGCTTTTGTTTTGTAAAATAACATAATTTATGTGTTTCAGACATAGTCCATATTCATTTCTATGCATTAAATTAAAAGGAGAAAATAATAAAGCTTGCGAAAAAAAAACTTCCAACGATCTGTTGTTGACTGTAATACTAAGCTTGGTTAAAATGAATTACTGAAAAACTAATCCAAAATTATCCAGCAAAAAATGTTGTATTTAAAACAAATTACAATTCTACGAGAAATAATAAGCTAAATTTCCAAAAAAAAACAAAACTTCCGTAATTTCATAAAATATAAACTAAAACTAATGCTAATTCAGTACTTACAATGATTTAAAATAAATGTAAATGAATATAAAGCTAAATTAGTGCTAATTTAATATCTATAATGATTCAAAATAAAATAGAGGTATGATATAACCATCTACAAATAAATTTATAATATGTACTACGGAATAGAGAGCACATAATAAAGCTAATATCTAAGAAACTCATGTCAATAAATTAAATCTAAATAACCCTAACATGCACAAATTAAATCTAAATAAACTTAACATGCACACATAACCTAACATTACTCAGTCAATACTTTGTGAAGAAGCTTGGGAGTCGATGGTCTGAACTGAGGCTTCAGCTTCGGTGTCTGTGTTTATTTGCACATCTGTTTTACCCCTGGCAGCACGTGGAGAACGGCCCCACACCCTATCCAAGACTACATCCCGAGCAGACACAGCAAGATTCTTGAACCTGTCAACTAGAGTTGATTCCTCATCATCTCCAATCTGCCCCTGGTAGTCAAAATAGTCACCCTCACTACTGCTGCTTAAGTCGGGGGTGGTCAGGGGTGTGGGGTCTATTCGTTTCCCTTCTCTGGTACTGACTGTTCTCCCGCCACGGTACTCTTCTGCAGCTCTTCAATCACTTGCTGGTAAGATCTGTTGGAGAGTCTTCTGATCTCATTGCCAGCACTGCGGGGCTAAGGCCATACCTATCTCTCCCTCTGGTTTCAACCACTCCTCCTTGAATCAAGACCTTGAGCCTGATATGGTCTGATATTATAGTGCCATTAGTCGCAGCGTCTACATATTGTGCAGTTGCCTCCATCATGTCTTCTAGCGATTTTGTGGCCATTTTCCTCTTATCCTTTGGGGTGGCCAGGACTATCGACATCTCCACGTTCAATAAAACTGCAATTTCACGAAGGACTTCATAGTATACCCCATTGATGGAATCAAAGCCGAAAATATTGTGTGCTGCATGACCAACACTGTGGAGATGTCGAAGAGTTTTGACTTTAGCTTGCCAGGCATTCTGTCTTTAATGATGATGGTTGCAGTGTGCACCGGGAAGGCTTGCACCAGTCTCGATTGGGTTATGTCCTTCGAGCCTAGTATTGTCTTATTCTGACTAGGGTCCATTATGATGCCGTATTCCTGAGCCTTCCTTCTCAGGACCTGACCGGTGATGGCCTCGTATCTGAGTGCAGCCTTTGTGATGTTATTCCCCCGCTCCAAGAAAACATTGAGGAAGAACATCAGATCAGTGCGCTGATGGTTCTTCTAATAAAGGTACGTCTCTCCTACACTGAGGGTCGGTGTGTCATTCACTTCCGCTTTGTTTCTGTTGGTATTTTCTATGAATTGCTTAATTATTTCCTTGGCATCAAACCCAAGGTATTTTACAGCCTCTCTCGCTAACTTTGCCTGGCCCCACTCGTCTTCCGTCATCCTAAAACAGAAGTCATCATGATGTTCAGATGAAATCCCCATGTCTTTCATTAGCTTAGTAAGTGTCTCCTCCTTCAGCTTGAGGGTCTCTGCGATCTGCGAAAGGCTTCTCCCTGTCTGACTTGAGCTAGTCTCTTGTGCTGCCATTTTGCTATCGAATTAGATTGTAATTTGACTTCAAAATAAAGTTGCACCGTCTATGTAATTTTGTGAAAAATATACTAAGTTTGCGAAAAAAATACTAAGTTTCCTAAAACATGTTCTGTTAAAATAATCGTTTTCTTAAGCTCTATGTATAAACTTAGGATGCAAGAGCGAGCGAAGCGAGCTCGGGACCCGGGCCACCCCGATGTTAGGTTAGGTTACTTTAAACCCTGCAGACAGAAATAGGAGCCCTATTACATTTTGATATTTATCTTGACGTTGATTGCATTCCTGTTTTATTTATTTTAAAAATTGCGTTTTAATCTATAAAAGGTTAAAACGCAATTTAAACTGGAAGAAAAATATTACGTCAGTCGTCAATCTTTTTTCGGAGCTTTTATTACTACACAATTAAAAGCAGATAAAATTGTAATTTGTAATTAAATAATCTTAAAATTGAAAATAAATCTATTTTCATCATTTTGCATTTTATTTTTGTTCATTTTATTGCTTATTTTATTAATTAGACACTTGAAATTACGCTATACGCTGTCAACGCCATGCACGCGGTACACGCTACACACGAATATTAACCTGCGACTATACCGCGGTGCGCCACGCACGCTACAAGTTGTACTTAGTTGTGGGTTGTAGCGTGTACTGCTGTGGAAACGAAGACCCACGTTGTCAAACAAATGAATCTACGCATTTTAAAATGCGCAGCGTGCCTGTGCTCAGTATGCGCCGCGGTGGGTTTGCGCCTTTAATTTTTGGGGATTACTGGCGTGATTTAGTTTTGTTATGAGTAAAGGATAATTGCCACCAATCGACTCGCAACGCATCGGATAGAAAACCCTAGCGGATGCGGCAATAGCCGATCGCGTCCGGCTGGATATCGACGCATACGATCGGCTCCGTACTGTCGCTTGTGAAGCTATTCGTTTCTGCGCCTAGTCAAATAGTTTCATTCCTACCGTGTTGACGGAAGTTGTACGACGACAGCCGAAAGGATCCGATCGGATACAACGACATGCGAACACAGCTGATCGCGCGTCGCAGTATACGTTCGGCTACGATCGCGAGTTGTTGAA
Source organism: Noctua pronuba (assembly GCA_905220335.1). Taxonomy (NCBI): domain Eukaryota; kingdom Metazoa; phylum Arthropoda; class Insecta; order Lepidoptera; family Noctuidae; genus Noctua; species Noctua pronuba. Next base: position 380,394 of record LR999920.1, read on the forward strand.
GACGCCCGCGGTCTACTGCTGTTCGCGGCTTGGTAATACAGACTTTAAATACTGTGTACGCGATTTAATATCGTTTAAAGATTATAAAATCCGATCCGATGCGAGCGAGCCTTTTGGTGTAACCACCCTTATCAGAGATCATGAAAGTACCTCTCAGGCTCAAGTGGAAGTAAGATCTCATGTTGTTGCCTAGTAGCTCACTGACTAAATCGATACCATCACTCTTCATCAGAAACCGACTACATCACTATCTATCAAAATGTTTTTGTTGACGTATTAATTTGACAGAACAGAAACCGAGAATCGATTCGGCACAGTGTTTTGAAGAAAAGGCGAACAGTTTTTAGCGTTTAAATAGTCAAATAAAGACAAAAATAATCATGGAAATAGAGACCGACCCTCTGGAAGGCAGCAGCTACGATCTTGGAGTGACTGTGAAGGCTGAGATAAAAGAAGAGGACGAAGATGATAATTACAATACTATGTAAGTTATATAGAACCTTTTTGATTATTCAAACTCTTTGGTATTTTAGTTGTTTTGAGGGGAACTAGCGGGGTAGAATATTGTTAAACGTTGCTGTGTATACTACCTATTCTGCCTTCTACAAATTAACCAAGGCTAAAGGGTATAATTATGTAAAAAAAAAACGGGCAAACTATTCATTCATTTTAGCGTTTTTATTTGGATTTTCTTCATTGACTATTGTTCATTACCCTTCATTTACGGCAGGACAGTTTCTGGCCTGTCAAATGGCGACATTCTTTCTTCAGGTTATAAAATTCTAGACCAAAGAGATTTAAAACACATATAGAGAGGACATTGGGAATATTGTCATACAATAATTTTCATCCTGAATATTTTCGATTTTGACACACGAATGCTACCTGACAAGCGGGCGTATGACACAGATGACACTAGACAGAACGAATTGTTACTAAGTAGTAACAAGTTTTGGACTACGATTTTCTTCGTCGTGTCCCTTCTATAGCTCGGAAATATTTAAATGTCTTTGTGTCGTATGAATGCGACCTGACAAGGCGACGTATCGCACTGGCCTGATCGACTTGTTATTAATTTGTAACAGGTTTTGGAATTGTCAGTTTCTTGGTCTTGTCCCGCCTATAGCTAGTTATATTTGAATGTCTTTGATACTACTTATTCTGCCTTCTACAAATTAACGAAGACTAGAGGGTATAATTATGTAAAAAAAAAATCGTTTGGCAAACTATTAATTGATTTTAGCGTTTTTATTTGGATTTTCTTGTAAAAATATTTTGATTGAACAGAGTGTCCATGGAGTTTCTTGCCCATTCTTCTCCATAGAGATCTACGCTTTGGAATGGGCAACTACAGTACTTTCACAAGTTATTATGCCTTGTGTCTGGGACTGTAGCTTCGCCTTCTCTGTTTTTCTGACATTCAAAAGTGCCTGTTATGGTCTAATTGAAATAAATGCTTTGAGTTTGAGTTTGACTATTGTTCATTATCCTTCATTTACGGCAGGACAGTTTCTGGCCTGTCAAATGGCGACATTCTTCAGGTTATAAAATTCTAGACATAGATGAAAACATTTGCACAGCCATCATAAACCATTCATGATCATAAATGCATGTTAGTGGCCAGTGTGAACAGGATATATTTACTTGAAATAAATAAAAGTAAATAGTATTCTTCTTCTTCTTATAAATACACTATTTGTTACCCAGGACCTTCCTATGCGTGAAATTTTTATAAAATACAGGGTGGATGGGAAAAGGACCCGTAAACGGTCACCACATATTCTGTACATCATTCTGAGCGACCCCACAAATAAATTTTTCATCGGTTTCTAACTCGAGACCTATCTATTATTTCTATCTATTAAGGCATTTGGTTTCCGCACTTAGTCCTTAAAGTGGACCATTGTATGTGAGCCATGGTGGCCGTTACTCCAACCACCTCCTGGTCTTCTCAGGACATCCGCAAGGGACCTTGGTGTTCCAAGAGTCTCCTTGCGGATCTGGGTGACACAGTACATGCGCCACCGTTTCCTCCGCCTCCATGCACGCTCTGCGCAGGGGGCTGTCAGTGATACCTAGGGTGTGGAAGTGTTTGTTTAGTGAGCAGTGTCCAGTGATGGTCCCCGTCACCAGTCGCAGGCTATCTCTGTCCAGGTGCAGAAGGTGCTTGGTCAACTTTCTATCCAGGGATGGCATGGCTTCCTTGGATTGCCTACACCCTGGTGTCAAGGACCACCATTTCTCTGCTTGTGTTTGGGTGTGATCCTTTAACCAAGTTCGACTCGAGACCTATGACTTGGCAGTCCAACAGTCACACCACTAAGCTGTCACTGCTTTAATAAAAACATTATTAGATAGATAGATTTAAAGCAAAGGATTATAACTTCTAGGGCACTGTTGGAGCTCGCACAATGCGTCCAAACGAACCAGGAACCTATTGAGTTCAACTCCACGGACGCCATGATGGACCCCAAAACTGGCCTGATGATCTGCTTACACTGCCTCGAGGACTTCGACTCCAACTTGCTATCGGACCACATGATAAACGCACATAACTACCGCCGGGTGCTCTTGAAATGTCACAATTGCCAGAACACCTTTCAAGAACGTAAGCTCCTAATGGTGCACCGCCAGGAATGTCAGCCGGAGCAGAAGGTACGGAAACGGAAGACGTTCCAGCAGATTATGAGGGAGGTGGAAGCGAAGTACTTCATGGAGGAGCAGGACTTGTTGGAGACTGTCTCGTGTCCCATTTGTTTGTTGGAGCTACCGAAGTTTGGTTTGAAAGAGCATCTGTTGAATGAGCATCGGAAGCCGGATGTTATTCTCACTTGTGGCAGGTAATTATGTAATTGAGTTTTTAAACTGACTTGGTCACTAATATTATCACCAGTGATCGGATATTCGGATGCATATTTACCTAAAGTACGTTTTTTCCCGGCCTAAGGTACGAAAGTATGGAAGCGGTTTTTTAAAATCCCAATTTTTCTCGGTATCGCGGTATTTTAGAAATAATACAGTGAGTAAAAATGTAGTACTCACTAGCATAATAAATGTTTAAAATCTATTTAAAACCACGCAAGAAATACACACACAAAAGTACAAAATTATACGATTTAAATTTTGCTGCTGAATATTTGTACAAGACAAAATGGTAATATGATAATCAATTTAAACTAAAACACTAAAATGAAAAAAAAAAGACTATGTATTTAAATAAACGGGGACTTTTTCCGTACTGACGCGCGCTCTATACTTGTCAACACTTAAACTGTAGGTAAGTATGCAATATGCATCCGAATATCCGATCCCTGATTATCATACACACAACAATAACACACCCGATTACCTAAAAGAATATTTCAAAGTTTTGGGCAGTTCACACAATCGTAACCTTCGAGCTTCTAAAAACATTCTCCTTGAAATTCCCTCACATCGTACTGGTTTTATGTCCAATTCTTACGCTGTCTCAACAATAAAGCTCTGGAACGCGCTACCCCTTGGTATTAAAAAAGCTGAAAGCAAAATGGCTTTCAAAAGAACAGTACGGAAGTACTATTTGAAATCAGACTAAATTGCTCATAAGTTTGTCATTAGTAGTCATAGTAATTATTAGAATGTTTCTCGTATTTTGGACTATTTGTATGTATTATAATATATATTAGTTTATTTCATTTTATTTGTATATATATGTATTAGTATGTGCCTATTTATGTATTTCAATTTATGTTAACAAAATGATATTTTTCTTATTTATTTTTTTGTACTCTATCACTATGCTGTCCTATTTGACCCCAAGGTTGACTGGTAGAGAATGCCTTGTGGCATTAAGTCCGCCTATGTACCACTTTTGTACATGAAGTTTAAATAAATAAATAAATAGATGGTCAATTTCATTACACATAATTAAATTTTAATTAGTAAATTTTAAGTAATAATAACGTCATCAGGTCATAGTAATTATAATATCCATCATATTGAATCATTGCAAAAATAAATTCTATAATTATAATACAATATCTTTATTTTCTAAATAATCTTTTTACATTATAATAACATTTTTAATTAGGAAGGCGTATAATTTATTCTTAAATAGAAGAGTAGGTTACTTTTTAATGTCATCAGGCAATTTGTTATAAATCAGTGATGCCATATAAATAAAACTTTTACTTTTTACCCGACTGCGGCGAAGCCCAAAAGTAGGGATATGTATTTGACCTGTATGTATGTATGTTTCTATGTTCCCTCGTTACTCCTAAACGGATGAACGTATTGGGATAAATTATACGTCGTTAGATTCGCCTTGGTGGCGCGAGTGTCACTGGTTACATTAAAATGAAAAACAACGATAAATGGCCGAGTTAGGGTGCCATTCGCAGCGTCTCAAATATTTTTTTCTTCCAATACCATCGAGTGGGGTATCATAAAGGGTTTTAAAGGGTGATCACAAAAATATGTACAACTTGTAAGTTTACAAGTAATTAAATGTGATAAATCGTGGAATAAAAAAAAGTTACATCGTCTGCGAATTCTTTGACGTTAAAAAACTAAAAAACTGACTGATTATTGTAGCGCTTGGTAGGTACTCAAGTGAAACTCCAGATGATAATTTTACGTATGTATATTTTGATACAAAAGTGTACAGACTTAATGCTAAAATTATATCTAGGTTGTGGATGGTGCAAAACTTATATTACTAAACTAACCAATTGGAAACGAGTATTAAATATTACATTAAGATTAGTTCTTTGTTTGTCCGTTTGTGTCGCGTCGGTCGACTCACTGGTCGCGCGCTGTGCACCACATATAAATAACTCACAGCGCCACGGATTCGCCAGTGAAGCTTTCGCTGTGCCGGCGGACAGATGTCTTGATGTTTTGCAGCTAGCAGCTACAGTACTCCCCCTCAAGCGAAGCGTACTGCATTTTGACGATCCTGCCTGATCTGGTGCGGTGTGCAGCGTCGCCTTTGCTCGTTGTGTGTTGACTGGAGTGAGCTTCTGCGGTAACTGGTGCTGATGGTGTTGTAGTACATCTGTGTTCCTGTTGTTCTTCAGTATTCATCGTGTAGTGCCGTTTCCCCATACAGTATTTCTACATCTAACCTTTTTTAACGTATTTTATTTCCTTCGCCAGGTGCAACAGAAACTTTAAGTCACAGCTGACGCTTCGGGAACACGTCAAGTTGGTCCACGAGGCTGTGGAGGACTCGGAGGAGTGCGAGCTCTGCGGCCAGAAGTTCCGCTCGCTGAAGTATCTCGCCAACCATAAGAGGAACGTGCACCCTTCAGGTTCGTTTAAACTTTTTGAATGCCACTGTCACATATACGTGACAAGCAAGCGCATGCCCTGTTCGTTAAGTGACAAAATAGTAGGTGAAATTGTAGCTTGGCGTGGAAGGCACGCGCGTGCGTTCATGCTCTGGCGGTTAAAACGTTAATAATATTAAGCCAGAGCTTGGCAGAGATGTACCTAATAGTACACCCACGTTTTGCCAGTTTAAGTTCCACGTAGTAGGGGGCGAACCTGTTGCCATCAACCGGCCACAAATCCAGACTCCGTGGCTGCTACTGAGATATTCCCGATGGTACAACCCAATAACACTTTGTCTGACCCGGGGATCGAACCCAGGACCTCATGCTCAGCAGTCGCGCTTGCGGCCACTAGACCAACGAGACAGTCATGCAGCATGTATGGGTTGAATACATTGTTAATATTCCCTTAACTATTTATATTAAATTTGAGGAGCTTGTGGCTAAATAATAACAACTAGAGTCTGACAACCAGTCTTACCAAGGGGATCGTATTACCCAGTACTAACTGGATACCCCTTGGTAAGACTGGTGGTTCAGACTTCTGACTTCTGTAACGACTGTCAAAGATCTACAAATGACAGCCAGGACCAACAGCTTAAGGTGCTTTCCGGGGCACGACGGAAACTCGGTATGTAAAGGCGGTCACCCATCCTCGGACCAATCTAGGCAAGCGCGGCTTAACCTTAAGATCGACCCGAGCGGCTGTTATTATTTATCCACGAGCACCTTCGAGGATTATTGGCGTGACGTTATGATTAACAGCCAAAAAACTTTTTTTTAAATTGAGTAATTTTGCTTTCCACAGGCAACAAGATCCACAAATGCCTGGTCTGCGGCAAGGAGTTCAAGTCCCGTCTATGCTTGCACCAGCACAGCAAGTACGTGCATCCTCCCGAGTCGGCCAGCGTGGAGTGTCCCCACTGCCCGGGCAAGCGGTTCAAGAGCCGGATCAACCTGACGCAGCATCTGAAGGTGTCACACGGGTGGAAGAGGAAATGAAGAGTTCTGCTAGATAATTTTTATTTGAAAAAGTGGTTTCGCTAGCTTGTTTAATTTGAGAAAGTGGTTTCGCTAGCTTGTTTAATTTGAGAAAGTGGTTTCGCTAGCTAGTTTAATTTGAGAAAGTGGTTTTGCTAGCTAGTTTCATTTGAGAAAGTGGTTTCGCTACCAAAATAAGGATATTGGTAAAAAAAAAACAAGAAAAACGCATTAGACACTTACAAGAAAAAAAATCAGCTAACGAAAATACACTAAAAATGTTAGTCAACTGAAAGTTACTATGGTTAAATACAGAATGATATTAACAGAACTGACTGGGTACCTACTTACGAGAACGCGCGCGGCGGGGCGCGAGTGCAAGTTCCTACCCATAATGGATGTGTTTATTCTAGAGTGCCGGCAATTTATTATTTTAGGTCAAAATAAAATCACTTTAATCAGTGCTTTTTATGTTTGGACATCTTTGGTTAGACGTACTGAACGCTGTGTTAAAATTTGCCCATCTATTTTAATTGAACCTTATATTTTCGAGCCGTTTGGGGTCTAAACTCTGGGGCCGTGGAGTCCGAGTGCTCATAGCCTGTTCAAGGTAATTTCGAAACGCCTAGTTGACGCTTCCCGTGACCCAAGGGCTGGCTTTTACTTTGGCCAGAGGCTAAGTGTTGCCATACAATGTGGCAACGCCGCCAGTATCTTTGGCAAAATACAGCTGACAGCGTTGAGGAGGAGTTTTTCGATACCCTTTTATAGTTTGTTGTTAGTTTATTGAATAGTTTTTAATTAATAATGTATATAGTTAGTTTACTCTACTTAATAAAAAAATAACTAGAAAGAGTTCAGAGTTCATTTATTTGTCAGAAACATTGGTATGCACACACAAAGCATGTAAGATGCTAAGTACATTGCAGGAAGGATCACATTCATGTTTTACCTTTACGGCGTACAAAGACGGGGTGTAAACGGACGCTTCACGAAGCCGTCAACCAAGCACTACGCACTAAGTAATTTTACGCAAATATTTGCTGGGAAACGACTTTTTTTTTTGGGGTGAAAAATCTCGTTTTACGGTAGAACTCAATGTAACGCACTCAAAACATTGTGCTGATTGATGCATTGAATAGTACAGGGGTTAAGTAAAGTATATTATACCATTAGTTGGAACTTTGACCTTCAATATCTCTGAAACTAAAAGGTTCCCAGGTAAGTTCCACCACGAAAAAATGATCGCAATGCCGAGGAGAACAAGTGCCTTTCGGCTTCGTTAAAGGTATTTTTAAACCCAGACTAAGTACTGTGCAACTGGAAAATAGAGGCGAGACAGAACCAAAGATACGGACTAACCGCAAGTGCAATCAGCATGTTTATCATGGAAGCAATTGTAGCGTTTCGTGAGTCTTGTGCCGCAGACGTGTTAGTACTGTCAGTGCCAATACCAACTTTATCAAAACGAGAATAAAGATTATATTTAAGGTAAAATAAGTGTGGAATAAATCCGCAGAATCACAAGCAGCTGTGAGCTGGTGAAGAAAGTTCATTTTGTATGAGTAGACTATTGCTACTTATGACCATAGCGATAGCACAGCCACCGCTGGGCCGATTACCTCTAGTCCGCTTGTATAGTACTCAAACTTGATGTCGGCTCGGAAGTTAGCTGCGAGTGACGGTCTGCTGCGCATTATAACGGTGAAGACGATGCGTCCTCTGCGCCCCGCAGATACCTAAAATTGTGATCTGCGCAGCTTTACGTTAAATGCTCCGAGCTGCCATAAAGTTTGAGCCGTTATACCTGCGCAGACCGTCGCTTGCTGCTAACTTCCGAGCCGCCATGAAATTTGAACAGAACAGAACTATGTGTGTACTCACGTTTTCTTTTTGATAGTAGACTGCTATTGCCGGCGTGTGTGTCAATGAACTTCCATAGTCCTACTTCCTTATATCCTACTCATCTTTGATCCTACTTAATATTTTAAATGCGAAAGTTTGTGAGGATGGATGGATGTTTGTTACTCTTTCACGCAAAAACTATTGACCGTATTTGAATGAAATTTGGCTCACAGATAGTTTATAACCTGGATTAACACATAGAATACTTTTTATCCCGGTAGTACGATACCGTGGGACATTACCGAACACCTCGCGGGCGAAGCCGCGGGCATACCTACAGACTAGACAAAGTGATTAACTGTAGTTTTTCAAGGCATAAATCATGTGTGTTCAAACGGCTTTATGCACCCCGCAGGTCCATGCCAGGTACCAGGTCATGGGCGTACCCACGGTGGGGTGACCCGAAGCTAAGAATTTTTAGGCAAAATTAATATAATGGCAAAATTTAATATTCATTTGAGTACTTTAACATTTTTCACATTAAAATAAAAACTTGGTTAAGGTCAAAAATGAGGGAAAACCGTCTTGTCGGCCTCTGTGTGACGAGTGTGCATAGAAAGAGGGTTCTGGAAGCACAACATACATTTGAAAACGTTTTAGCTAGATTTAGCCAGAACCCTCGCAGGTTATTATTGAAATGGTGTAGTGCAGTCAATATTAAAACGTAGGTATCAGTCAGTAAATGAAAAGCATTTTTAATTTCCTACTTAGTTTATTTACTTCTGCCCCACCCCTTAGAAAATGCTGGGTACGCCCAAGTACCAGGTACCCTCCTTCTAATTCTTATTAAAAACTTCTTTCCACCTCTCCAGAAAATAGAAAAAATCCGATATGACGTTTCTGAAGATGTCAAATTTAGCGTAAACAGGGAAGCACATTGTTTTGTATAAAAAATCTTAAATTTTGGGTCCAAAACAGTCCTATATAGTTAGTACCAGCAGATGTCACTAAATTGTCCTGTTTTAAGATAATCAAGAATGCAAAATCTTTAAAAGATATTTTTTTATGTAAGTACCTACTCATTTTAAATCGGTGTCCTAACCGAAAGCGACTGTCGCATGAATACGCGGCGTTATCTACGCTAATATTATAAAGAGGAAAGATTTGTATTTGTGTGTGTATGTTTGTAATGAATAAACTCAAAAACTTATGTGCCGATTTCAAATTTTTTTTCAACATTAGTAAGCTACATTCACCCTGAGTAACATAGGCTATATTTTATCCCAAAATGTTTAAAAAATAAATGTACATACATATGAGAGGAGGTTTCAGGGGAACTTAAACAAGTGTCTGATTATCGTAAATATGATTGTATATAGTTTATTTCACACAACAGTAAATTAAAATAGTTCGGAAAGTAAGTATTCGCGGACAATATGGGGGCGTGGCGTCACGACCGACTTGCGCGGGAAGTTGAGAAATGCACGCACAAGTCCGCTGCTTGCAACTCACTTTTTGGCAGGTAGGCATAAATTACTGAACACCGTCTGCCACAATCCTTACAATCCTTTTACCTTGTCCACGTTCATACATCTAGTCATACACGCGATAATGTAAATGCGACTGGTTTGATCGCGCGATAAAAGAGTGCGACGATCTGGGTGATTCTCGCGTCAATCGCTTTCGGTTAGGACACCGACTAAAGGTCAGCACAGACATGGCATCAAAATGTTCGAATATATTTTCATTGATAGATTGATAATTAACTAAATATTAACTGAAAGATTCTTCTAAATAATATGCAACTTAACTGTATGGCGTTGGGAGGTCAGATAGGCAGTTGCTCCGTGTAAAATACTGGCATTCAGCTGCATCCGGTTAGAGTGGAAGCCGAACTCAATGGCGTTGTGAAAAGGTCAAGCAGAATAGTGTGAGTACACTCACATTTTGAACAGTCTTAAAAATGTGATACTAAAGAATACAGGGTGTAAATGGACCCCTCACGAAGTCGTCAACCAAGCATTATGCACATAAATCGAACTAAGAAACCCTACGCAAAAATTTTACTTATTTTTTGGGGTGAAAAAACACATTTTACGGTAAAACTCAATGTAGCACACTAAAACATTGTGTTGATGGATGCTTTGAATAGTAAACGGGTCATAGAGGTAATTAAAGTAAAAAGTTAAAAGCCAGTACCAAAAAAAGGACTTGTGATTTTTTTTTAAACTTTGTCCTCCAATATCTCCGTAATTAGAAGTTTCCCAGGTATGGTCCAGAGCAAAAAAAAAATTACCTAATGACGGGGAGAACAAGTGCATTTCGGCTTCGTTAAGGGTATTTTTACACCCATTATATTCGAGCATAATACTACTCAGTCTGTGCTGGCCTTTATCTACTGCTTTTGCTTGCAGTATAAGTTACGCCGCGATCGCGATCGAAATACCTATAATACAGAAAAGGGCTCGCCCCTGTTCCATGGAATTTTAAAACGAGACCTTTCGTCACCACTGAATAGTGGATGGCAATAGTACACCTCTGCTTTGTTTATTATTTTTAGAAGAAAAAAAACATTCCGAATTAGTTTTTATACCTAGAAAATAAGTCGAATTTATCGATAGATATGTTTTTTAGGTATTAAATAGCGTTTAATGTATTTAATAAGGTAACGCGACCATCACATGAGACCCTTGCATTGCAATTTTGAGAAATAAAACGATGTTCTTTCTGGATCACATACGTTTTACATTAGCGCTGTGTGGTTCTTTTGGCGGGTGGCCATATTCGGAACTAGCGCCACCATTTTGTTTTTAAATGCAATATCCATAGACAATTATACAAAATAACGCCCTCTTGACAAGCGCTAAAATAACCATGCAGCAATGTTTACTAAGCACTTGCACGTAAAGAAATGTCATAACCAAATAATTGCCCATTCCTAATCAATGAAAACAATGTAAAATAGATTAAAAAAATACTTATCTGCATTTTACACTATTTGTGAGTTTTTAAGGCACCAAATATACTAATAGGTATCACTTTAACATTATTACTTTTTAATTGTTACTAACTGAATATGAGACAGTGAATTTTATTTTCTAGATAAAATATTGGAAAATGCCGCGGATCTTGGAAACATGGGGTAAGTACCTACCTACAGCTATTTTGTTTTCTGTTTATTTTTTCAATGTTGGCGACGCCTTCTTTTCAATTAATCATAGAACAGACTTGTAACACGCGAAGCGGTTTTAACACGAATTAAACAAACTAGGAAATATACTTAGATTTTTCCATCAGAAATTTCTCATTAGTAGCTCATGAGTATGGATTTGGACCCGGTTGAAATGTGGGTGTACTAGTAATATTCACTTCAGTGTAACTCTTTGGGAATTATAGACGTGATGCTTTACTGTTGAGACAACTATACAAATTACAGCTGATCATTATTACGTCTGATGTGCTAAGTATACCGCTGCTGTTGAGTGTTGATTAAGCGACTGTTCATATTGATATGAATCGCGTAGTTTTGTCATTTAAAATGATTATTTTATTAGGAAAGCTATACGCGTCACTTTAAACACTTTTACACAAGTTATAGTGCTACATGGTCCTTTTGGCGTGCGGCCATAGTCTGAACTGCCGCCGCCATCTTGTTTTTTCAATACAATTTCCAACTTTACAATATACCCATGGAGACGGCATATTTTACTAGAGAAAGAATAGTTATACAACCATCTATAATATCGCACACACATATTATGTAAAAAAAGTTTTGTTTCTTTTAAATAATTAATAAAGCAGTAGCTGCGTAGGAAAAGAGAGACAACTACAGTTTGTAAAGTGCTTATTTTGACAACACTTTCGTGTGACGTCATAAGCTCATCCATGCACTTCTTCCTACTTTCTGGTAGATCTGCTGTCAAACGATTGCGCGCTTAAAGTTTTTTTTTTGTTTTCTTGAACGATGATGAATGAAAATGGCGGCCATTTTGTGCGCCAGATTTTTGTAGTCTCAGTCCATAATCTTTTAAGTCAGTGATTTCCACAAACCCTTAAATGTTATCAACAGCGCTATTCTAGCCTCCTCCTCCTCGCCTCCTAACAGCGCCAAAAGAAACACTACTATGGTTGACACAATTGCCAAATTCTTTTGTGCATATGAAATGGTCTTGCATCTCTCACGGTATTCGCTTAATTTGACCAGAACTCAAAGCGTATTCTCAATTTTTTTTTATTATTGTTAGTTTATATCTACACACTGTTCAGTCAGGAGGGGTATAGCCAATCCGGTAAGGTAAATCGCGAATTTGAAGACTGGCAGCTCAATATCAGGTTGTTTGTTGATCAAATTATGGTCTACAGCAATAACAAGTCTGCATTTTTAGAATAATCATACAAAACGAAAGATGATAACAACTACATGGGTCGATCGAAAGTTAAACTAGCTTGCTGAGGTCAGTGGCCCTGTGTGGGTGACCATCCATGGCACACCGTGCCTCGGAAAGCACGTTAAGCCGTTGGTCACGGCTGTCATCCATACGTCTCTGACAGTCACGGCCTGCCAAGAGATATCCTGTTGCTTAGGCTTTGACACGCCATATGGCCGTGCCTTATTTCTTCGCTTGCCACCCCGTGCTTTCTTGATACTTAGCACTATACTGTTTTAGCTTGACCTGAAGTACACTTGTACATCTGTATAATTCTATATTGGTCCTATGAAAATATAACATGTTCAAGACGAGGTGGTAAAAATTTTCGAGCTCATTTAGCTCACTCTTCTATCCTAGTCTCTTAAATTAAAAAAAAACACTTTTTCATCTCTAAGAAAGGTCTAAAGAAAATCTAACACCTCCGAAGTGGGGTGCTACAAATTGTCGAGCTCACTACGTTCGCTCTTGAATTGTAGATCTTCAAAATTTTATTTGTAAGTCGCTAAAGGTACTATTTGAATAGCCTAAAGGAAATCTAAGCTCGCTCTCGTATATTATTAATGGTTTATTTTGTTAATTCACCACTAAACCACTACAGCTTCCGCGGTAGGGAATTTTTTTTTGACGCGACATCCTTTTTGGCCCCGGGGTGCCAAATCTTTAAACGTCAGATAAGCATTTGCTCCATAAGGAGGCGATCCTGGCTGCTGGATATATAGTCATAGCTGTCATAAAATGTACTGTCACCAGAACCAAAGGTGTGTGCAAAGTTTCAGCTCAATCGGTTGGGGGGAACTGGTTCGAAATTCAGTTGTTAGATTTGACTAATACTGTAATACATACTAACTGATTAACAAGACAAGTTAAATCTTTCTTCTTTATCGTGTGGTTAGTTCGTAACCTGGTGTCAGAGTTTTTAGGCCGCCCATGGGCCTCTGACAAGTTAAATAAAAGCTTATAAAAACATGTTAGACAGGAAGCCACCAACGTAGTTGTGAAAAAGGCTAAACAGAGAAGGCAAATACGTTGGCACTTAGAAAATGTATGTAACGTTGAACATTTAAAATGAATCTACAATTTTAATTTGTCAGGTCTAGAATTTAGGTCACCTAAGGTGTTGCATGAATTTATTTCATCAGGGAGGCACAGTTATTAAATATTTATGAAATTGTTAATGATAAATTATTATGTTTCTTCTGTAAATCGGTTTTTACAAACACTAAAATCTTGACGAAGTCGGTTTTTTCTGTCCAAGTACTCTAAAGAAAATACTGGAAGAAACTCAAGAGATCATAGTGTCTTTTAAAGTCCACTTTCAAAGTCCAGACATAATTTTGGTCAAGTCATACGAGGAGCAGGACGATTAGTGTCCGAGATAGTCAAAGAAGTATATTGAAAAAACAAGATGGCGGTGATTTTGGCCTAAAGATTCTTTCAGCTAGCTGACGTTTCTGTTTAGTGACAAACAAGGAGTAGTAAAAAAATATTTTTTTAATCAACCTCTTAAATATAGGTGTGACGTAATTTTTTTTCGTTTTCATCGCAGAAAATTCTTTTAATTGATACCCATATCATAGGGGTGGTATAAAAATAAATTAGTACGCCATCTTTGAGAGTCCGCCATATTGGATTTAGAATGACGTCACTTATCTAACCATGCATTGTCATCCAAACTAAACGTCTAGGTATGCAAAATTTCAGCTCAATCGGTTATGGATAACTGTTTTAAAAATTCAGTTGCACGATTTGACATTAACAAATATACAAATATTGCAAGTTAAATGAAAGTTTAAAAAATACTAGTTTAAAATTGATTGTTTTGGTTTCAGCGGGGGGTGAATTCAGCCATTGCGATTCAGCCGGTGAAACTCGAAGAGCCATGCTTACATTTTGTTTTTTCCTTATATTTACTTCTTTGCTTATAACCAGTGATCGGAGTAGGTAGATTGATTTTTGGTACTTGTATCATAAATGCACACAGAAAGAATAACATGGATCAGCCATTTTTCCGGAAAGTAATTCCGGTATTTCCGGATTCAATTAAATATTGTTAATGTTGGTAGTGATATTATAACTACTCAATTCAAAATTTAAAGGAAGGTATCAAAACTAAATTAATTCATTATTTATCTGTTGAATAATAAAAACAATCACACCAATAATCCACCAATTCCGGAGGAATGTCCATAGTAATATATACGTTTCGGATCAATGACCCCAGTTCAATCTACCTACTCCGATCACTGCTTATAACCCTCGTCCTAATGGTCTTATTTGCTAAGAAATCTGATGATTATTGACTTGATTTGGTATAAAAAATTGTATGTTAACGTACACAATTTAAAAATGTAACGTTTTTATTCAGTAAAAGATAATGTAAAAATGTTTGATAATATATCGTTGAATTTAATTTTGAGTTTTTGTTAAGTGCCTAATTAAAAAAATAACTAGGTTATGCTCCTGGCTTCGCCCGCGTGGAGTTCGGTAATTGTCTCACGGGATTGTACTACCGTGATAAAAAGCAGTCTATGTGTGAATCCAGGCTATAAACTGTGTGCCTACATTCAGATCCGTTCAGGAGATTTGCGTTAAACGGTAACAAACATCCACTCTCACAAACTTTCGCATTTATAGAATAGAAATCTTGTAAGGTAAAATAAGATTAGTCTATTTTTAATTCTACAGTGTTGCTAGGATTCTTCACCACTTTAATTGACATTGTCAGGAGATGCTTTTGGTAAACATTTGTGATATTATCTGTGGATGCAATAAGTGCAAAACAAGATGGCGGCGTCTGTTCCGATTATGGGCCCGTGGCAAAAGTGCCTTTTACCAATTGTAGTACTCTAAGTAGGACAGTTGACGTTTCTTTTAAAGACAAACTTTTAGTGATGAATTCAAATTGTAACCATTTATTTTTACAAGCCAATAAAAAGCACTTTTAAACTTCAAACTTAACGAGGAAATAGAATTGATTCTAGTTGCCTTTTGCAGAAATAGTTTCTTATGTAGAAGAATAGGCAAAAACTCCAAAGTAACATATTTGAAATGTTTTACAATATTTTGTATTAAAATCACTATGTACGTACACACGGCAGCACATGAAGCTGTACATTTCCAGTATAACTTGGCCTCGCTTTATATAGATTTACTATACAATGAGAGAACCGCATAAACTGGTTTTGTATAGCTTGACAGGCCGTCGTGCGTACACGCTGATCCACAAAACTACACAACAGATTTCAATGATATGTTGTGAATGTGTATGGTTGATTTCAGCTTGAAAGATAGTTTTGGCCCCGATAGGTGGCGCTGTGGGTAGCAGGGGTAGGTCAAGTTTAGGCCTTGGGTTTAACTGCCAGTTCGGGCAAAGCGCTATTGGGTTCTTGTATCAGAAATTTCTCAGCAGTCACGGGGGCTGGCTTTATGCCCGGTTGATGGCAATAGGCTTGCTACTAATTATAGTCTGTTTTTTAATCTCGGAGACTAAATTGACAAGAGAAA
The DNA here is from genome assembly GCA_905220335.1 of Noctua pronuba. Taxonomy (NCBI): domain Eukaryota; kingdom Metazoa; phylum Arthropoda; class Insecta; order Lepidoptera; family Noctuidae; genus Noctua; species Noctua pronuba. The sequence goes on from LR999920.1 coordinate 396,466, forward strand.
ATGGCAAACTGACATAGATTTCAATAGGATTTATGTCAGTTTTGACATTTTCACTTGTCAATTTAGTCTCAGGGATTAAAAAACAGACATTAGCATAAGTTTAACATAAATGCCTTATCCTTCGGGGGTTACAGAGATTCTTATGTACGTTTAAAGCGGATTCTTTCTTTTGCAGTGTACGCGTTTTCATTTACTGCATCGTGTGAGAGAAGATCCTTTATCATATTATGTATATTAATAATTATTTTAATAATTCTTATTATATGGCTTTGTAAGAGATCAAGTTAAATGACTTGTTATCGTACGAATGAACGGTCAAAGTATGAAGTTTAAAAGTGTTTCGTTTTTGTGATATAAGTTAAAATGTCGTTGTTTTTTGTGACTTGGGAATATATCGTTGAATTTAATTTTGAGATTTTTATTTAAAGTAATGTTAAATACATGTTAGTCAGTTAAATATGTCCAAGTATAGCCGCCATTTTGTTTTGACGTTAATTCGTATGAACGTCTATTCGCTGTGAACTGGGGGTGCGTGACAGAAATGCGGTTAAGACAATTAGACTGTACTTTGCGAGCTTTATAAAGGGTGTAAAAAGACCCTTAACGAAGCCGAAAGGTAGGTAGTTGTTCTCTGCGTCATTGCGATCATTTTTTTGTTCTAGACCATACCTCGGAACCTTCTAGTTATGGAGATATTGGGGGTCAAAGTTCCAACTTTTTCACAAGTTTTTTTTTTAAATACATGTTTCTAATGTAAGATTTTTACTTTAAACACCTTCACGACCCTCATACTATTGAATCCATCCATCAGCACAATGTTTTGAGTGCGTAACAACCGTAAAACGTGATTTTTCACCCAAAAAAAAGTCGTTTCCAGCAATATTTTTTGCGTAAAGTTACTTAGTATGATGTACAGAATGCTTGGTTGACGGCTTCGTGAAGGGTCTGTTTACACCCTGTATATCGAAACGTGAGATAGCAGGACGGAATTTGTACCATCGTATTAAGCATATGAGCATAGGTGACAATGACGCGGGTGGGCGTGGCCTAGTAGCATCTAAAAATACAAGAAATTAGAAATTCCTTCTTACAAACGAATTCACGAAACATTACGACAGTGTCGTCCAAAAGGACACTGCTAGCCGATTTTTTAACACAATTTCACAAATGTTTACTACTAGCGCCCTCTTTAACACATTCAAGTGCCAAAATAACCATTCTCACTATAGCGTGCCTTCTGTTGTTGCGTTAGTGCCTTGTGTACGTATGAGTATATGCCTCTATTTTCAGTGATATAATAGCTGTGATCAACCGCATAATATGTCAGTAGCATGGAACTAATATGTACTAAGTTACGGTCATTGATAGGTCTGTTGTGCATGTTATATTTAGGGTCCAGATAAATGATATGCAATTTAGGTTATACTGAATTTGATAAATGTTTCGTAAAAGTTCACAATAATGGGCACCGGGACTGTTGGGCTGCGGGACTGTTCGAATGAGATACCGCGGCCCTAGAACACAAAGGGCAAAGAAGAAACATGGATGGGTTTTAGTCAGTAAGAGTCTGATACTCCCTCCCACTCCACCCAGAGCGGGAGGAGTCATTTGAAGATTTCCCATCCGTAAAAAAAAAAAAAGTTTCACAATAATGGTTATAATTAATACACTAAATTAGGACGAGCCAGGACGATGGTATGTAATCGACTGGCGAGCCCGGCCGGTGTCTTTACAATATCAAAAATGCAATTTAGCAATCGCATCGCTAGGGTCGCTACAGGTCCTTGGTCCGTATTATAGGAACACTTACGAAAAGCTCTTTAAGTAAGTAAGAATAAAGTTTACACTGACAATGTTATATTGCTGTAAAATTGAGGTTCGGGAATTATAATTTTACATGTACCTTTTGTAGGAACTAGCGTCGCCATCTTGTTTTTTCGCCCACCTGTCAGTTTCAAGCGCCAAAAAAAATGGCACTAAATGTGTCAAGCCTCGACTCGCTTCGTGCGTTACAAGTCTGTTTTATTTACAAAATCCAGAAAGTAAAAAAGGCCAATAAAAGTGATCGCGATCAGCACAATGAAACTGCGTTCAAGAACTGTAAGGCTCTATTCACATTGGCGCAGAGTCGAAGCGCGAAAAAGGTTGTTATACTTTTTGGAGCCTGTCCCGTTGGCCTAGTGGTCGGAAGCGCGACTGCTGAGCATGACGTTCTGGGTTCTGTTCCCGGGTCGGGCAAAGTGGCGTATAAATACGATGCCTCGGAAATTACGTCATCCGTTAGTCCAGCATCTGATCTCTCTCCGGTCAGGACAGATTACCGAAACTAGTGATGGGTAGCTATAGCCATAACTAGCTAAATAACGGCTATTCACAAAATAGCCACGGTTACGATATCCGTCAACACTATAACTAGCTATTGGCTACTGGCTAGCTAGAATACGGCATAGCGGATAGTAGCCACAGAGTATAATATAACTACTTCGTTTTGCAGCCGTCCCGGTTTTCGGTAGCCGGCTAGCTGGAGTAGCCGAGTAGCCGATAGCTGACTTAACTGTGTGCACTGTTGATTTTCGTTTTCTTACAATAATAATACGTACGACCTACGAGGGGAAGTCATTTCTTTTCAAAAGATAATAAATTAAATAAAAAGTAAATGAAAAACGAAATCAAGACATTACCTAACTTTTAGACTTGTTGCCGCGGCGAGGATCGAACTCGAATCGCAGGACAGTTGTTCGTTATTCATTCAATTCTGTAGTCCACCTAGCTACGCCGCTGCGCCGCTAGCGAGCGCTAGTCGTTATTGTTCAATAGCCAAGTAGCCAAAATAGCTGGCTAGCTAGCTGGCTATTCCACCACAAATAACCGGCTAGCTAAGCTATTGAAATTTCGGCTAGTTACCCATCTCTAACCGAAACATCGGACTATTGAAGTGAGTAAAGAGAGGGTGCACTTGTACCTAGCTAAATCCACGACCGAGTTCAGTATACATACTATAACGTGTGTCGTGACGTCTCGTTTTTATTCTGTGCCAATCAATGTGCGTGAAGCCTAATTCTGTATGTCTCATTATAAATGGAATCGCATTTAATTCAAACGGCACTGACTTGAGGCCAGCTGTCCACCGCTCCGGCTGAATACTGCGGGGAAGGGTATCTCAGATGCCATCGCACCGCAGAAACACGCGCATGTGTCTCGTCATGGCTCTTGATAAAGAACGTGCTGTCTGGGATAGCCAATGCGCTGATTATGCAGCCAAAAATAAAAAGTTTATATTGGTTTAAATACCATAGAACCGAGTGCGGCTAACCGGTAGTGCATTGTACGCATAAGTGTCATCCTTGTTTTCGAATAAGTAATATTTAGGCTGGCAACAATCTGAACGCGGTGTAAAAATGCTGATCACGATTAGAATAATTGGCGTAATTAGCTCAAAACCATGTCAACTTTTTGTACCAATGGCGATGCTGTCGCTAGTTTCGTATACGCGCTTCTGCATCACTGTAATCGCGAACTATTCGCTTTTTTTTTCTCTTATATTTTAGAAGCTTTTGCCCGTGGTTTCGCTCGCGTTAATTTAGAAGTTGACAATCAATTCGGATTGTACTCTGCTTGTAATAATTCAATCATGATTCGAAAGGCACGTGGCGCCATCTGCTATCATAAGAACGTTATTGTTGTTTTCTTCGGGAACAGTTCTTTTTTAAAAGGTACCCTATGTCTGTTTCTGTACACCTGACAACGTATATGCAAAATTTCAGGATGATCGGTTCAGTGGTTTAAGCACGAAAAGGTAACAAACAAACAAACTTACTTTCGCATTTATAATATTAGTTAATAGGATTAGAGACTTTTATCCTATAGGCAAGTCAGCCTCGTCATAACTTAACCTATTTTAAACTTAATTACACATACAATATGAATTATAATTCTCTAAACAAATCAACGAGGAGACTTGCTCTCCGGTGAAGATTGCGATAAAACTTGAACATATGGATCGGTTTCGTATTCATTTAATTTTAGTGTTTCTCTTTCTTTCTTGTTCTTAGTACACTTTACAAGTAGATGGTGAATATCTTCAACCGTTCCACATTACTTTTTCATCAAAAAGCCAAACTTCCAGTTAATTGTGTACTGACCAGAGCGCAATCCATGAAGTAGAACAATATGACACATACTCATTTTTTATTCTTTATTGCACACAAAAAAATACAGGGTGTAAGGGACAATCCTCCACAAACTGACAGGGTGCATTTTTATTCGGATTTTTTTTTTGTTTTTTTATCAGATACTATCAATGTAAGCACGCTTGTACGCAGCACTCCATTTATGTAAATAATACGGCTAAAATCAAAAATCCAACAATGGATGTTGAAATACTCTAACGAACGACGTATGAAAACAGCTGTTCACTTCTTGCCCAGCTACAGATTTCACCGAACTCATCGTCGGGCTTGCCGTTCGCTACGTACGTTTTGCCACGGTTGCATTTGTTAAGCGCGATAACATTGCGATAGTAGTGATACAGAATCGTGTTAACGAAGGTGGAAATACACGCCAGCGACAGCATCGCGACTCCATGCTCTTTGCTTTTGAGTCGCTGCAAAAAGTCGCCGTAGTCGAAGAGTCTGTTCAAATTGCGGTGCCTCAGAGCAAACTATGGCTCACCTCCTATCATGCACTATGTGTGGTTCCACGTGCACTTTGAGGGACCTGTCCGAGGCCACCACCAACGCCGTCGAGGTGACAGAGTTTTGGATAAAACAAATTTAATTAAAGGGGAAATCATCGACACGACGAAGAAGAAGAATTGCGACAATTTTATATCCGAATTTGTTGTTTCCAGAATGCCCAGCAATGTACAAGCCACAGTATTATACAGGCTTTACGAGTGGTGAAAAAAAACGGACGATATTCTGGCTCGGATTTTTTTTTACATCCACCGTTTTTACTGTCATTATTGTTCTTATGGTGTTGTTTATATATAATTCTGGTCCTAAGTGACTTGGTTTGGACCAAAAGAATGTAAAAAAATTGTTAAAGTATAAAATTAAAAAATGTAAAGTGAATTTTTGTATAAAATTAAAAAATGTAAAGTAATTTTTTGTATAAAATTTAAAGGAAGACAAGTCTTTTTTAATATATTGTTAAATTGAAGTTTGGGTTTTTGTTGTTTTTGATTGTATGTTATTAATGGCTGAAATAACTATAACGTCCCAGGTAACGTTATAACATTATTTTATTATTGGTCTAATACTTTATGGTTCTGTCAGTTCTGGCATTCTCCTTTGGCACAATCAGGATGAGCGATTTTTCTACTCATCCTGCTCCAATTTCACTTCAGTTTGGTTTGAGAAAGCTTAAAAATTACCTGTATTTTATAGGCACCCATTAGATGACAAGAATTAAGACCTATTTTGCTCTCAGCGGCTTTGAAGCAAACGAATCGTCCCGTAACTATAGTTATAAGGTTCCTACGATTGTTTTAAATGTCGACGCACAGTTTAGGACCATCGTAGTGAAAGGATTAGTCAGCTAGACATTGCGATGACTTGTTAAAATTCCTCTGGCCTGGTCATCGACATGAAAGAAGAAGAGCGCACAGTTTTAAGCACGGCGCGGTGTCAGCGTCACCTTTATTGGAGCCGATCGGGATTTTTTCTATGAGACTCTATACTGCATGGCCACACTTATAATAAGCATCGTACGGGCATCATCCTCTTGATGTGGTGTAGCTAGTAAAAATGTACTGAGGCGGTACTAATCCCATGAAATGCACGTTAATCTTTATTTTAAGAAAAAAAAACCGCATTATTAACAGATAGAGCTGCACTATTGTACTCATTATTACATTATTAAATTAAAATAATTTATGTAATGGGTGCGAGCTCTTCACCATTTCAACTGCTTAAGTTATTGAACTTGCTGACAGATATTCGAACTTCGGGGAAGCACTAAGGTAGTCCGTGAAATTCAATATTTGTAACCTTTTTTCCAATTTTACAACTCTGTATCAAATTGTAAGTATTGCAAAATATGATTCACGAAATCACGACCAAAAATGTATTGTCAGATTTACTACTAGAGCTGTATGGTTCTTTTGGCGCGCGTCTTAAATCAGAACTAAAGCAGCCATTTTGTTTTTTTAAATTCGGAATTCCGCAGACAATTTAGCAAATGTTTTAAAAGCTCCAGTCAATGTCATTGAGGCGCCAAAAGAAGCATGTTACAGCCCCGTTGCTATTCTATAGATCAACCGTGCACTGTTTTTTTCAGAGATTTGGTTACTTTTTGTAATGTACGGTGATACTGTGACGGTCAATATGGCCACTCCTGCACCCGAGAGGGGAACACAGCAACGCAGCAGGTATTTTTCTGGCACGGAAGGCACTTACCTGCATAAAAACATGAAATGGATGCATTGTTTTTGCTTGGGTGTTGTCCTAACTGTCGGCGTGGGACTGATAGTGATGGTAGCGATGAGGGAAAAGGAAAAGTCAGCTTTAAGAGAATAAATTGTTCGTACTGAGATTGTGGTTTCTTTTCAACCCTGAAATTCTCTTTTTTTGATCACCCAGTGGTCAAAACTCGACCGTTTTTCAACTTTTTTTAAAAGTTTTTCTTTACTTTTCTAAACGCCGTCTCCATGTGAACTTAAACTATGCCAAATCTACTAACGCTAAAGTCTGTTTTTTAATCCCTGAGACTAAATTGACAAGTACAATTGGCAAACTGACATAGATTTCAATAGCATTTAAGTCAGTTTTGACATTTTCACTTGTCAATTTAGTCTCCGAGATTAAAAAACAGACTATAGTCCACGCGCGTAGTAATTAATCATATCAAACTAGATTTTGCCCGCGGCTTCGCTCGCGTTTATTTAGAATTAGATTAGACAATTAAACTCTTAACACACTACTAAAGTTTCTATAATACTAGAATTCAATCATGATTCGAAAGACATGTGGCGCCATCTATTATCACAAGAACGTTATTGTTGTTTTTCTCGGGAACAGCACTTGTTTTCGGGATAAAAGGTACCCTATGTCCGTTTCTGTACACCTGACAACGTATATGCAAAATTTCAGGATGATCGGTTCAGTGAAAAGTCGTGAAAAGGTAACAAATAAACAAACAAACTTACTTTCGCATTTATAATATTAGAAAGGATGATAATAATTTATTCAGTCTGTGCAATTATGGATGAAGTTATGATGACGAATAACTACGGGAGATTTATTGTGAAGGACGCGGTGCGTTTGACATAACTCGGGCATGCCACCGTCCAGGCGAATCAATCCGTCACATTATCTCCGGGTGTTCTCGTCTGGCTAACGGAGAGTACTTGCATAGACACAACCTTGTAGCCAGCATTATCCATCAGTAAAATACAGCTTTGTGGAATCGGAAGTGCCGTACTATAGGTATGAGCCCGACCCAGATCTCGAAAATGCAATATCACATTGTACTGGGCTGTAGAGTATAGGACTAATTGTAGCCAATAAGCTTGATATAGTGGTGGTGGATCGATCAGAGCTGTGCGCCATGATTGTTGATATAACGGTCTCTCATGACGAGAACCTTTGCAACACCAACTCATACCACAAGTATCATCTTTGTACCAATTTTCGTCGACCAAGCATTCTGTACATCAAACTAAGTAACTTTACGCAAAAAAAATTGCTGGGAAACGACTTTTTTTTGGGGGTCAAAAATCACGTTTTACGGTAGGACTCAATGTAACGCACTCAGAACATTGTGCTGATGGATGGATCGGATAGTATGGGGGTCGTGGAGGTTTTTAACGTAAAATCTTACTTTAAAAACATGTATTTAAAAAAAAACATATGAAAAAGTCGGAATTTTGACCCCCAATATCTCCGTAACTAGAAGATTCCCAGGTATGGTCTAGAACAAAAAAATGATCGCATTGACGGGGAGAATAAGTGCCTTTCGGCTTCGTTATGGGTCTTTTTACACCCTTTAATAAATAATAAACGGTAATAATGTTTTGTGACCTAGAATATTTTCGCACTAAAACGGAGCTCCTAATTTTTGAATATCGTCTCAGCTGTGCTTTTGTGTGGTTTTTTGTTCAAAAGACCATCTCTGACGAGAACTGGCATGGTCGCCACATGACAGGGACTGGGACCTCTGAGTTTGTTTCTGATGGTTCTTCTACGCAGATAAAAAACTCCGACCTTATGTAGTTCATAATAAATGCCTTTTTTATTTTCGCGCTTTGACGTGGCGTTGCGGAAATCAGCCCGTTATACAATACAACACAAATGCCGTGTGTTTTCAATATAAATCTATTTACAAAAAAAAAAATATCTTTGTATTTGTGAACCAAACCGGGCTTGTGTTTTGCGAAAGTGAAGCTATGAAGGTCTCATGTGATAAGTTGCCAGTTACAAAAATATTTTTTCCCTTTTTCCTTGGCCCGTGCTAGATTAGAAATAGAAGTCTTGTAGAAGAGAGTGACCACACCACGCGGAATCTGCTTTAGCTAATCACATAACACCACATTTCTTCTTGATCAAACGCATTTAAAACGGCATTGTGTCGTGTCGCGTCGTTCCATGTAAAATGCTGCTGCATCCGGTTAGACTAGAAGCCAACCCCAACATTTGAAGTTTAAAAAAAGGCAGACAGATGATGATATGTTGAATCGCATGGTCCCCTAACACTTGACCGGTTCCACGTGAAGCTTTATTTGACTCGCTGAAGACGATTCCGCGTTCAAGTGGAACAGTAGTGCAACACTAGGAAATGCTCATACAGTTTTTTTTTTTACAGATTGTATTGTTTCGTAGGTTGTATGAATGCCTGACGAGTCTCAGTGTCGCGAAGGTCCCTTCAGGGTCCAGGGACCAGTGTATGGAGGAGGATTCTTGGGAGGCAAGGGCAGACTGATCTTTGTCATGTTCACAACTGTGGTTGTTTTAATGATCATCGGCGGTCTCCTTGTGGGTCTATTGTTGCCTTTCCATGATGCGTAGTAAGAAGTCGAGGTTATATCTGTGAAAATAAAGAAAAAAAATCGTTTTTGTTGTTTATTTTCTTATTATTTTAAGGTTTAGAAAATTATGAACAGAGGTGGTCGTGGCTAAATAATAACAGCCGCTTGGGTCGATCTTCAGGTTAAGCCGCGCTTGCCTAGGTTGGTCCGTGGATCCCATTACATACCGAGTTTCCTCCCTGCCTCGGAAAGCACGCCTTTGTTCCCTCATTTGTAAATCTTTGACAGTCGTTACTGGTAGTCAGTCAGTAGCCCTAAAGTCTGACAACCAGTCTCACCAAGGGGTATCGTATTACCCAGTACTAACTGGGTTGTGGAGGTCAGATAGGCAGTCGCTCTATGTAAAATATCGGTATTCACCTAAATTCGGTAAGACTGGAAACCGATACCAACATAGTTGGGAAAAGGCAGGCAGATGAAGATAGTGATTATGATTGAAAGCAGAAACATCCTAATTTTGTGGAGGAGCCCCTCACAGAGTGAGAATGTTTATGAAATATATTTTTTGTTTAACTTATACTGTCACTTACGGGATATCTTCCGTGATTGTTCATTATTTTGAGCTCCCGATATTTCGACGCTGTTGCAAGCGCCATGCGTCAACCCGCGATCATGGCGCTTGCAACAGCGTCGAAACTTTTTTTTTTTCTATTTTGTCTTTATTTCATCACGCTCTGCCTACTCACTCAGCTATTAATTTTTCGAGAAAAAGGTCTTTCTTGCTAACCATAGACATAGAGAGTCTACTGTATTAGGTGACCATACGATACCCCTTGGTAAGACTGGTTGTCAGACTCACCAAGCTATCAATATTTAGTAAAATATTCAGAGGAGTGTTATAGTTTTAAATGCCTGTAAATCTTTCAAGTATGTGGTCCAAAGACAGTTTTTAATACATTTTTTTAAACGTTTCCCCACACTAGGAATTTCTCCTGTAACCTGTTTCTTTAAATCTCTTTGGTATGGTCTCGTGTGATAGGTTTTATGTTACGTTATTATTTGTTTTAGCCAAGTACAGTCGCCAGCAAATCAAGTTACCCGAAACTGTCAAATTTCCCCAATCAACCTTGAACCTAATGCTTTAGCGATAAAGTTGAAAATCTATTAAAGAAATTTGACAGATAGTTGTAGCTTGATCTGCAGGTGTCTGTACATTAGCAGAGGACGAATACCTACACTTATCGACGCAGCATCGATTTGAACCGATCACGTACTGTATTTGGGATGTTACGGAGCTTCGATTCCGATTCCGAAAGATCGGAACTTCCGATTGATAATACACCTCCGGTTCCGACTTCGACTCCGACACTTTTAAATCGGAAGTTTTAGTCGGACTCGGAGGTCGAATAGCGGCGGCAGAGCGTGGCGGACGTGGTCAATGTGCACGAACAGGTTTATGCATGTCGCGCGGGGAATCCCACTCCACGTGCTTTCTGTCGTTATAGCTGCCACCACCTCGGGCTCCGCCTCCGATTCCGACTCCGATTCCGGTTTCGACTCCGACAAACCAAATTTAAAAACTCCGATTCCGACTTCGGTTCCGATAAAACCTCTTCCGTAACATCTCTATACTGTATCAGCACATACAGGGTGTAAGGGACACTGACGCGAAAACGGTTACCACGTATTCAGTACTACATCATTCTTAAATATACAGGGTGTAAACGGACCCTTCACGAAGCCGTCAATCAAGCATTCTGTACATCCAACTAAGTAAGTTTACGCAAAAAAATTTGCTGGGAAACGACTTTTTTTTTGGGGTAAAAAATCACGATTGACGATAGGACTCAATACATATAACGCACTCAGAACATTGTGCTGATGGATGGATTGAATAGTACGGGGGTCGTGGAGGTGTTTAAAGTTAAAATCTTACATTAAAAACATGTATTTAAAAAAAAACTTGTGAAAAAGTTGGAACTTTGACCCCCAATATCTCCGTAACCAGAAGGTTCCCAGGTATGGTCTAGAACAAAAAAAAATATCGCATTGACGGGGAGAGCAAATGCCTTTCGGCTTCGTTAAGGGTCTTTTTACACCCTTTATGTATAAATTGTATGTGGGGGGGGCGCCACATACAATTTATTCGTCGTCGTTTTGTCGTTATACCTTAGGTTACCTTAGTTTTATTGATTTCGTAGCACGTTGCCTACTTTCTCACTATGACTACTTTTTTAGACTTTCAAGTAGTGGGTAACACAATGCCAACATTTTGAAACCACCATACATATGGTCGCGTGATGTCAACAATCGCATATTGACAAAAAAAATCATAATACATTATTCTAATCGCAGCATGCCTACTTAGGATGTCGTCAGTACATTTTATATGTAAGTGGCCCACAATATGTACGGTCAACACAAAATTTGTTTTACTTTGGGTGTTTCGTAAATATAAGTATGTGTGATGGTAAAATAAAATGAGGATACAAACAGATTAAAAATAAAATCAATCTGTCATTTGACTAGTACTAACGTATGCATATTAAATTAAAGTTGCAACTTCCTACAAGTGCATAATGCCACTAATAAAATGAAACGTTGAGCAACATATCGTAAAATAAATAAAATATAACACACAGGATTATACTTCCGGACTCAAAAGTGATCCTATCTGTCAATCCAGGTTATAAACTATATATGTTTCATCCAAATCCGTTCAGTAGTTTTTGGGTGAAAGAGTAACAAACATCCATCCATACATCCATCCTCACAAACTTTCGCATTTAAAATATGAGTAAGAAAGGTAAGGTTAAGTTAATCCTCCTGCGTTCAGTTCCCAGGACTAGCATGTTATAGTTATCGTTAAGAATTTTACAGTAGCTAACACAGAGGCAGGACTTGTGCACGGTTTATGGCAATTGGCTCGCCCCCTGTTACACAGGACTTCATCGCAAATGGCAAATTAAGGCCGCACCATGCCCGGCGGATATCTTAGCCGGCGTTTTCTATTAAGGATAAACCCCGCCGGTTGTGCCGCCGGCATAGTCTAGTAGTCTTTAGATACATCTCTGCCCAATCCTACGCGGATTACAAGCGTGATGATAATAATATGAAGACCTTTTCCCAACACTCTCTCTTCTCACAGAATCTGAAATCTATAATATAAAAATGAATCGCAAAATGTGTTGGTAAGCGCATAACTCGACAACGCCTGGACCAATTCGGCCAATTTTTTTTTTTAAATGTTCGTTGGAGTTCAGTAGGTAGGTAGGGTAGGTAGGGTAGGTAGGACAGGTAGGTAGGATAGGAGAAAGGTGCATTGCAACGCATGCCGGGAACAGCTAGTATTCTATAATTTTTGTGTTTCATTCATCCTGCTGGGCTAGGTTAGGTGAAGCGACGATCTGCGTAGGGTGGCTGTAGCAGCTGGATAGGAGTGGCCAAGAATCGAGCAAAGAGGCCTATGTCCAGCAGTGGATTGTAGGCTGATCATCAGCAAACAAGTCAGACTTCGTCATGATGATGTATTTTTTCACAGATAATATTGTCAGTTGTCGACTTAATGCAGCAGCAGCAGGCGGGGACGACGCCTCCCATGGAGCAGCCCATGGGGCAGCCCATGTGGCAGCCCGTGGGGCAGCCCATGGGACAGCCAATGTGGCAGCCCGTGGGGCAACCCATGGGGCCACCAATGGGGCAACCCATGGGGCCACCCATGGGGCAGCGTGAGATCTTCAGAGTCCGAGGACCCGTCCACGGACAATGGATGTGCCAGGGGCCCTACGCCTGCCTCTGGATATGCTGCTTTATCAGTTTAATTAGTACAACTCTGGGGTTTTTGATTGTGGTGATGATAATGGGGCTGTGCTAGTTAGCGTTAGCAAGTGTTTATAAAGTGATTTGTGCCGTTTAAGTTGTTTTTTCTTTCTTCTGCATCCCTACATAAAGGGTGTAAAAAGACCCTTAACGAAGCCGAAAGGCACTTGTTCTCCCCGTCATTGCGATATTTTTTTTGTTCTGCACCATACCTGGGAACCTTCTAGTTACGGAGATATTGCAGGTCAAAGTTCCAGTTTTTTCACAAGTATTTTTTTTAAATACTACTTTTAAAGGTTTGAACCTTACTTTAATTACCTCCATGACCCGTTTACTATTCAAAACATCCATCAGCACCAAGTTTTGAGTGCGTTACATTGAGTTTTACCGTGAAACGTGATTTTTCACCCCAAAAAACAAAGTCGTTTCCCAGCAATAATTTTTGCGTAAAGTTACTTAGTTTGATGTACAGAATGCTTGGTTGACGGCTTCGTGAAGGGTCCGTTTACACCTTGTACAATAAAACAAGTCCTCCGCCGCGTCTGGCTGTCTATTCGCGATAAACTCAAAAACTACTGAACGGATTTTCATGCGGGTTTCACCAGAAGATAGAGTGATTCATGAGGAAGATTGTAGTATTTAATTTGTTAACGTTTTATGTAAACTGGTTGAAATATGACGATAGAACTGTTGGAAGCGTAGGAAAAAGTCGAGTCGCCTGGTCTTCGGGAGCTGTCATCGAAGACGCCACCCTTTGAGATATAACAAAACAATGCTTGGTAGGATATTCCTCTTTTATAGATCTACAAAAAAGTCCACGATGGCATATGGATCGCTTACTATACCCATTCCATATCCTAAAAAAAAGATCACATCATCATCTGCCTAGCCTTTTCCCAACTATATCGGGGTCGGCTTCCAGTCTTAACCGGGATACAGCTGAATACCAGTATTTTACATGGAGCGACTGCCTATCAGACCTCCACAACCCAGTTAGTACTGGGTAATACGATACCCCTTGGTAAGACTGGTTGTCAGACTTTTTTGGGGCACTGACTACCTAACGACTGTCAAAGATCTACAAATGACACCCGGGACCAACGGCTTAACGTGCTTTCTGAGGCACGGAGGAAACTCGGTATGTAATGGGCGGTCACCCATCCACAGACCAACCTAGGCAAGCACGGCTTAACCTAAAGATCGATCCGAGCGGCTGTTTTTATTTAGCCACGAGCTCCTCGAAGCTCCTAAAAAAAGATCACATACAATGCAATAATTGGAAGTTAGCTATTCATACAGATACAGTACTTATCCTTATCAATTTAAATACGTTAGTTACCTCAATAATTGCACATCCATTCTCCGTGTAGTTTTTGGTTGCAACATACAGGGCAAAGTACTTCGGCAACCCAGGTACTCTCCGCGAGATCGTCAGCAACACCAAGGCGCTGCTGGCCTTTCTCGGAGAGTTAGGGTGGATCGAATAGATCTCGCACCCTCACGCAAAATACGCGCTTTATCGTTGAGTTGCGGAAACCAGCCCGTAATACAATACAATACAATATGGGTCCTCGGACTCTGAAGACCTCGCGCTCCCCCATGGGATGCTCCGTGCACTGCAGTAAGTCGACAACTGACAATTATATTGTGATTTGTGAGGATGTATGGAAGTTTGTTACTCTTTCATTTGATCACAACTGGCGAATTTCGGACGTACATTAAGACTTTTATGGGACATGCTATGCCGGTGGCATGCCGCACCATGCCCGGCGGATTTCTTAGCTGGCGTTATCTATTAAGTATAAAACCCGCCGGCTGTGCCCTGTATCTAAATTGTTAAGCTGTCTACACACCGAAGCCGCCGGGTACGGACCCGGCGGGCAAGACCGGCGGCCTGGTTTTAACGATCTTGCGCCCGCGCGATCTTCCCCGCGGCACGCCCCTCTCCGCTTTTCAGTTGCTCGCCAGCTTTTAAGCACTTGGCAATCACTAATTGTGAACACTGCATGACGCACTGTCGTGCCGCCGAGAAATTTGTCCGGCTCGCAACTTCTAAAGCCGGGTCCACCCGCCGGGTTCGTGCCGGCGGGCCGGCGGCTTCGGTGTGTAGACAGCTTAAATACACCTCTGCCTAATCCTATGATGTTCTGATCCCAACACTCTCTCACAGAATCTGAAATATTCTATCATTTTTGGGCCCTAGGGCTAGGAGGAGCGACGAGCGAGCAGCTGGATGGGAGTGGCCAAGAATCGAGCGAAGTCGCGTGCAATTGGAGAGGCCTATGCTCAGCAGAGAAGTGTAGGCTGATTCATAAGCAAACAAGTCGAGGACTTGATCATGGTGATGTATTTTTTCACAGATAGTATTGTCAGTTGTCGACTTCATGCAGCAACAGGCGGAACTGAAGAGTCCCGTGGGAGGGCGCGAGATCCTCAGGGTCCGAGGACCCATCCATGGCGAATGGATCTGTGACTACCTGCACGGTCTTAGCTGGGTCTGGTTATGCTGCTTTGCCTTGATATTTAGTATGGTTCTGGCGTCTATAATTGTCCTGCTAGTGATGCTGTGACCTATCATTGACTCTAGAAACGGGATTACCATGTTTACTGTTTGTGTTGAGTTCCCGATGTATCGGCGCTGTTCAGCGGCCATGATCACGGTTAAACTGGTTATTGCGGGGGTAACCATGGTAAATATCAGTGTCGAAGGTTCCATGCAACTCGATTCCTGCCGGCTTACCTTTGAAAACTGGCACAGTCAGTATTTTCAAAGTCAAAGTCAAAGTCAAAGTATTTTATTTGTTGAACATAGGTAATATGATACATGGTATAAAATTTGTGTTGTATCACTATGTTTTGCCTTGCAAGGCGTACAAATTAGACGTAAACAAACTACAAACTAAATAAAACTGTTTCAAACAAGTAACGTCGTAAACAAAATAGTATAACAAGTGGATCGGACATTTTTATTTTATGCTTCTATCTTCTAAAAACTCATTGATAGAGTAGTAAGCCTTTTCAATCAGGAATTTCTTGAGTTGAGATTTTATGTTGGTCATGGTTTTTAAAGTTTTTGATAGTTTATTGTAAATCTTTGGACCCATGCCGAGACAACTCTTTGAGAAAAGTGCAGTATTGTGTTTTTTTGATTTTAGTGTGCTTTGGTGACGTCTAGTGTTAAGTTTTTCAAATTTAGACTGATTTGTTAAGGAGAACAAATATTGAAATTTCATAAATATAGAGAGATGGAAGCGTAAGTATTTTTAAACTAACGAAAAATGGATTTTATAGACAAATACATAATAAAATCACAATAAAGATACGTACTCCGGCTTACCTCTTACAAAAATTGTACCTTCGCTACTGGTAAATAACCCGTTTCTAGAGTTAATAATAATGTTATTGACAGTTTAAAAACGTATGATGCTGTGACTAATTAGCATGTGTGTATAAAGTTTTTTTGCTTCGTCTAAGGTGTATTTTTTTTCTACTTCTAGACTAGTATTATAAATAAGGGAAGGTTTGTATGTAAAATGTGATTTTTCACCCCAAAAAAAAAAGTCGTTTCCCAGCAATAATTTTTGCGTAAAGTTACTTAGTTTGATGTACAGAATGCTTGGTTGACGGCTTCGTGAAGGGTCTGTTTACACCCTGTATAGTAGTCTATGGCATAATTGCATTGGCCTAAAATAGTATTATTTATGATCACAGAACTGATTCTCTGTGGCTTTGGCTACCATCATTCATAGACTACCATATAACCATCATTAATGACGGATAAAAGCGCGTTACGATTTAAACATCATCAAATACATAAAAGTGGCCAAATTTTGGGCCCATTCATGGCAAATAGATGTGGAATTTAGATGAGGACAAAAGATGGGTTATTTGGAGTGCCATTGCCTGTGCAGCTTGCTGTTGTGTGGGTTCCCCATTGCTTATACTGCTCATTTTGGTGATGGTCCGGGGAGGATCAGAATCATCTGATGACAATGATGATGAAGAGTATGTTTATGACTAGCTTGTGTGTTTAGTTTTATTTGAATACAATGATTTCAAAAGGAAGTAATATATAAGTCAATGTTTGAATGTCTCTGTGTTTTTCTTATTGACTAGCTTAGCTAGTTAGTTAGTTTACTTACTAGCTGCCCGCGGCTTCATCCGCGTGAAGTTCGGTAACTGTCCCACGGGATCATTCTTCCGCCTTCCGGGATAAAAAGTATGCTATATGTTAATCCAGGTTATAACGTATCCATGTGCGAATTTGTGTGCGTTCGCGTGAATGAGTAACAAAAATCCATCCATCCTCACAAACTTACACATTTATAATAATTATTATTATTAATAAAGTAGGAAGTAGGATACTATTATTACATAACAGTTAAAATCATGCTGCGCGCCACGCGCCCGTCTACGTGAGTTCCGAAGCCCTATTATTACCGAGTTTCCTCCGTGCCTCGGAAAGCATGTAAAGTCGTCCCGGCTGTCATTTTTAGATCTTTGACAGTCTTTAGAGGTAGTTAGTGGCCCAAAAGTCTGACAACCAGTCTTACCAAGGGATATCGTATTTTTTAACCAGTACTAACTGGGTTGTGGAGGTCAGATAGGCAGTCACTTCATGTAAGATACTGGTATTCAGCTGCATCCGGTTAGACTGGAAGCCGACCGCAACATAGTTGGGAAAAAGCTAGGCGGATGATGATGACATTCAGATATTTATGTATCTTTTATTTCTTCCATTCCTGTGGAGTTATACTTTCAAATGACTCTTTAATCAGTTTCTCTAACTCCACAGCAGGCAGGGCAATATTTTTACGAGTTACATTACCATGTACGCTCATTAAAGCCTGAAACTGCGTTAAGCGGGCGCCCGCGACGGGCAACAGTCGCGGGTCTACGCGCGTGGACACGCGCGGTCGCTCCGTGGGAACGCGCCGGTCCCCGTCGCGGTGACCCGTCGCGGTTCATACGCCTGGTCCCATATGGCAGGGTGATATTGCACTTCCACAATTATCCTTTCTGTATCGACAGACATTGTCCTTGATTTTCTCCGAGCGTGCATGCGACCCGTATCACCTAGCGTTATTGACTGAACAAGCCCGTGCGTGTTACCGCTGGCGGGCACCGCGCGTGCCCCCGCGACGGATTCCGTCGCACGGAGACGGGCCCCGTTGCGTGGGTGCGGGGCGCGTCTCCCCGTGACGGAGCACTTTTGTATGAAACCGCGCGGGTGCCCGCTTAACGCAGTTTTAGGCCTAAGAATCGAAAATATTTGAAATCATCGTAATGTTGCCTCTAAATAAACAGCGCTGCCCTAGGTTTGTTGTGAGAAGCTCAAACTTAGGTGGAAGCGCCAGGGTACCCCGCGAAATTCAAATTTTCTTACGTTTTTTTGCAATTTGCAGGTCATTGTCAGGTTGTATGTTGTTGAAAAATTAGTCGCGCAAGTAACTTGTATGTAGTTATCAATTCTAAAACATGAGTATTAAAATCATCAATACGACCCTCTAAGCTCATTTAACCCCGTTGAATGACTTTTTCATGAAATTGTTATTGAATAGGGTTAATTAATAAGCTTTGAGTAATCAGGTTAAAACCTTATTACTCAAAGCTTATTTATTACTATTCAACCCTAGTCAGTAAAAGTCTGACACTCCCTTCCACTACGCCCAGAGCGAGGGGGGGGAGGTTCATTTGATGAAATACCGAATTAGTCAAATGATTCGATAGACTGTTGTTATGCGGCTAATCACAACAGTTTACATAGGAATTTCTTATTGATCTAGTTGTCGTAAGTGTTAATACTACGTATTAGGTCCTAGGTTCGAGTCCGGTCGTGTTTTGCCATTTGGAAAATGTGACACTATTCGCGTAACCAGCCTGTTACTATCTTTACAAAATAAATAGTGATGCGCATTGCAGATTCAGAATTTTCGTGTTGGTAACACTGACCGTAAAAACAAAAACTGCAAAATTCTGAAACCAAATCAGCTACCACAGAGCATCATTTTAAAATACTCAGCTACCATCAATAATGGCGGATGGAAGCGTGTTATGATTTCTTTATCAAATTCATAAAATTAAGTGAAAATTCATTTGAAGTGCAGCAAAATAGTGTTTAAATATATAATTTAGGATTTAAACTTGTCATGAGAATATGTAATGTGTGTTTTAAGTGTGTATTAGGGTGTTAAAATAGATGGACATTAGTGGTTGGCAAAATGACGCAGTTTTTGCCTCCCAATTTATTAGCATTATTTGCGGCTAGGGATCCTATCCCATACTTGCCGCCTGCCGCAAAGCTTCCTCATGAGAAGAAACAAAAGGGTTACGATGGAGTCGGAGCCTTCCTCAACATTTTTGAGGTTAGATATGATGGATACAATTTACGTATGCCGAATGCTGTATTTCATTTTGCACAAGCGAATATTTCGCATGCTAATTATAATAATTACCATGCGAAATATTCACCTGAGCAAACATCAATTTTATTTTTAATTTGTTTAGGTTGGTAAAGGAGAGTAGATTCAGCTTTTTTCATTTAAATGCCAATCATTTAATTGAGACTGCCATTTTTAGCATTATATCACTTTCTAATCTCGTCTTGGTCGATAGAATCATGTTAATATTCAGATATTTTGAGCAATTTTACTCAAAATTGTGAATTCAGCTCTAAAAAATATTATTTTAGTATTTTTGTTTTTCCTGTTAATTTACATGAATAAAAGGAAAATGTATCATTTTAACCTGATCTTCAGAAAAAAGAATAAGCGTAATCATGTTTGAATCTGTTAAAATCAGTGCATATTGGCACAAATTTTACAGGTTTGGACCTTTTACGTGAAAATGGCTACATAGATGAAGCATAGTAATTACTTTACCATTTTTGAGATCAATATTCTCAGTAACGTGAAACAACATAAAGGAAAAATCATACAAATGTCTGGTACATAGACAAAAGAACCTTGTTGTTTTGTGCTGTGCTAGTGACATTGAACCTTGAGAGTGTATAGCAATAATGAGGATGGCAGTTCAATGATGTAAATAAACTTTTTGGAAGGCAAAAGCAGAAAGAAATGATGCATCTTGTAATAAAGCCTATTTTGCCTTATTATCTCATCACCATCAGCCTATAGCAGTCCACTGCTGGACATAGGCCTCCTCAATCATACGCCACTTCACTCGATTCTCACTCTTAAGCAACTCTAATCCAGTTGCTACCAGCCACCCTGTGAAGATCGTCTCTCCACCGAGCCTGAGGGCGGCCCACCTTATGTCTCCACTCAAGAACACGTCTACCCCAATGGTCATCGGTTCTTCGGCTAATATGACCGGCCCATTGCCTCTTCAGCTTACTTTCTTATTATCTCCCCTCGTACAACTCGAGACTCAACTCCAGCGTAGATAGAGCATAAAATACTAAGATCCTTGTCTATTTACAGCATCCCTCAGAAACTCCACCGCCGACGCGTGTGGAGACAAGGGAGGAGCGCATGGAGCGGAGACGCAGGGAGAGAGCGGAACAGACAGCCTACAAGCTGGAGCAAGAGATTGCGCTGTGGGACCCCACAACTAATGCAAGGGCCACCATGGATCCCTTCAAGACACTGTTTGTGGCTAGAATTGTAAGTATCCTGTTGTGAATGTAACATAAGGCTGGTTTTCTTTGGAGGGTTAGGCAGAGATGTAAAGTACAGACACATTTCAAGTTATGCCGAATAGGGATTAGATTTGTTTATTTATTTCTAGACAAATTTAATACATTTTTAAATGTTTCCTAAAATTAAAACAAGATAAAAAAAAATTAAAATATAAAAAAATGTAGCCCACTGATATCGGGAACACGGTCAGAGCCACCGGCAGTCAGGGCTCTAGAGAGAGGAACCTCCTAACAATGTGACACTACTATTTTCGAGAACTGGGTTGGGCATATACTTATAGTAAGGCAATTCCGATTCCACAAGTTTGTATTTTATAGCAAGCTGGCTACTACAAGGTTGTGTCTATGCAAGTACTCTCCGTTAGCCAGACGAGAACACCCGGAGATAATGTGACGGATTGATTCGCCTGGACGGTGGCATGCCCGACATATGTCAACCGTACCGTCATTTACAATTTTGTTTTATTGACAAATAAATACTTTTTCTTTTAGAAGTCTACATCTGAAATATGTCTTGTTCACAGAATTACGACACTTCAGAATCTAAGCTCAGAAGAGAGTTCGAAGGGTATGGGGCTATTAAAAAAGTAAGTGCCTTTTGTAATGCTCTAGCAGCTAGCTACTCGCCCCTCAGACGAGCAGCTACTGATGTAACCACTTGTCGAAACGTTGAGATTTGTGTTCTACATAATGTAACATAATATAACACCTCGTGGAGTTTGGCAGAGGTGTACGCCGTCGGCGTGGCGGTATGTCAAATGTACGCGAAAAAAAAAAAAAAAACCAGCAGTCCGATTCCAACTTTTCAGTTGCGTTTTTTTTCAGCTTGTTGGTTTAGTAATGTGAAAGATTCCGGATTTTAACTTTATTAATTGTAAGATTTTTTCACTTTTTATATGTTTTCGAATTACTTTTACCCTCCCCTGACCTGTATACTTTTATTGTAAAATGTATGAACTGTTGGTGTACCTATTTTAAATAAATAAATAATTTAATAATCAAAATCTTCATCCATCAAGATCGGTCCAGCCGTTTCGGAGATTAGCCGGAACAAACAGACTAATTTAAAATATTGTTTTTATGTTATGTGTTCCATATATACTCTCATTACAGTTAAAATCTGTTATTTGAAATCACAGACAGACATTTCAATCAATTTTACTTATTTGTATAGATGTTACTGATATCGCCATCTCTCTCCCCCCCACAGATATGCATGATATTTAACAAGGACAGCAACAAACCCCGTGGCTACGCGTTCATCGAGTACGAGCACGAGCGGGACATGCACTGTGAGTGTTGTTGAGATTGGTGGAGCGCGCAGCTGGCGATGTTGGTGGTGTGGTGGCTCGTGGGAGCGGGCTGGGGTAATGGGTAAAGTGGGGTGATGAGTAAAGTGAGCTAGGGTAAGAATTGAAGTGGGGGAACTAGTAGACATGCAGATAAGGCAGGGGTAAGTGGTAAAGTGGGGTAATGAGTAAAGTGAGCAAGGGTAAGAATTGAAGTGGGGGAATTTGTAAAGTATGCAGATAACTATGAATGCTACTACTGTTCGTAATTAAACCAATCGGTTTCATTTTAAATTATTTTACCAAGAGACATTTTTATACTATATTTTTTTTTTTATATGCATGCTTGAAGTGAAAATTAATTGTTTTGGGGTAAACGCATTTAATGATAATCAGTCCGATCGTAACTAATTAAGCCACGCCACCAACTCGTCAGCCTGTTCATAATTATATTTTTTAATTATCACCATTATAACGTATCACTACAAATATACAAACAGAATTACTTTGACTTTTTAAAATTTTCCACCAAAAAGTTTTTTTATATTCGACCATAGAGTTTTAAAAAGTTATAATGGTGATACTCTGCGCAGTAATTCGATATTCGCGCAGAGACACGAGACATTCTCGGAGGGGATTGTCTCTAGTTTTATTTTGCTTTCAAAGAGTTATAAGCAAACCAT
Source organism: Noctua pronuba (assembly GCA_905220335.1). Classification (NCBI taxonomy): domain Eukaryota; kingdom Metazoa; phylum Arthropoda; class Insecta; order Lepidoptera; family Noctuidae; genus Noctua; species Noctua pronuba. The sequence goes on from LR999920.1 coordinate 418,882, forward strand.
AGACAGCCTATGATGTTCCTACTGTACTGTACTGTAGGACACAAGTCTTCTGATTGTGAAAGAGAATTGTAGGAATTTTGTCATATACATAACGCTATTTTTTGTATCAAATATACATTTATTTTCAGTTTTTTTTTAAGTATACTATAACTAGTATTTTATAATATTTAAGCATAAAAAAGACATTGTTGTATCTGCCAGACCAAGCTAGACATTCTTTCTCTTTTGATATAATTATCCTCAATTTTTATATTCGGCGAACTTTGCATTAAATGTTACTCCCATTTACCAAGGTGCACGAATAAAAAACAAAATGGTTGCCATATTTTTTAATCGTTTAAATTAAATGACATCTGTCAATTTTTTTTTATGTCAGTCATCTGTCAAAGTTTTAAAAAAAAGCCAAGGCATAATATGTCACTTTTACCAACTATCTCCTCCGAGAATGTCCGGTATAAAGGCGCGTCCACACTATGCGGTATACATGAACCTTTTTGTACATGATTAACAAGTAATTTTTCTTTCCGGACCAGACTTGCCGTAGACCTCCAATTCGAGCTAACGCCATAGGTTTGTATGTGGTAAGATGCCAACATACATACAAAAAAAAAAAATAGGCAACAATGGCCCATATGTGTACACGGATGGGCCATTGTGGTGACGGGCGCGAATTGGCCGAGTCGCTAAGTTTAAAAAAAATCAATTGCCCAATATAAAAGTAGTTGTCTATGTTTTTTAGTTCTGTTTTTTTGAATGGCCGTCGAGAAAACTTAGTTTTTTAATTGAAATAAGTGTTTAGTTTTATAATAAAGTTTTTGCGCAACGGATAAAGTAAGTAAGTGCGCACCAGGTAAAAGTACGATCGTCGTTAAACGGAATAAAAACCGCGGGGTTTATGTAAGTAAAAAAAAGTGGTAAAATTTTCAAAACGGTAGGTAAAAAGATGGTGGGTATACATTTTTTTGATATTTTAGAGTTTTTCAATAATTATGGTCGCACGGCTCGGTCGGTAGGTATGCAAACAGTAGGTATACACAACCCTTTTTTATTACTATATGTTTTACCACTTTGACCGGTGTGTATTGTGAGTCTGGTCAAAGCTGGTAACTGTTGGACGGTATGGACTGGTCAATCCGCGGAAAAGTGAATGTCTTTTACAGGTTGTATTATTTGTAACACACAGCTATTGTATACGTGTCTGAAAAAAGATAAAAACAAAGATGTACATTCTCACAAACTTTTACCAAAGATTTATTACATGATTTCAGACCCTGGATAATTTTTTTCTCGGTTATTGAAAAATACTGCTGTTTCATAAAAAAGTGCTATACTAATAATACAGTCATATAATCAAAATGTATGGAACTGCAGATTGTTTTTGAAACCCTGTTGTAAGCTTTCACGGTTTACAACTAAACTTATACTGTCACTCGTAAGTGACAGTATAAGATTTTTTTTATAACCAACGAAAATAAATCAATACTGTGGATCTAGAAGCATGTCAATCCATGAAGTATATTTAAATTATAATAAAAAAATAAAAATTTGCTTTATTTGGACACTAAACAATAATTATATATCTTGCAATGGTCTATACCTGGACAAACAACACCCCTCATGATTATAGGTAATAAAATCATACTTATAACGTCCATTTTGACTAATAAAACTTCTTTTGTGCACATCCTCCATGGTCTAACTTGATAATGACTGGCTATTGTGAAAAATATATAGAAATATTTTTTTTTTCGTAATTTTTTGTTAATTTTGAATAAGAATAAAATAATTTGTGTTTTGGATATGCACAAAAGAAAATGCAGGCCAGAGACAGATTCACGTGGTTTTTTATTTATATAAAATGCAGTTGTCATCTTTTTGGGATATTTCTGGATAACAAAATTCGGATTTATACACAGTTTTAGTTGCTCAAAATTGTTGTAATAATAAAATGAAAAAAAAGTAAAAAAAAAATCTTTGTTGACTACATCGATAATTCCTTATAAAAACAATGAAATTAATAAATGACAGTTTGGAATATAAAAGAGATTTTTGCAAACTTTGTAATATTTTTTTTGGATTTTACATAATCAGTCTCAGAAATCTATTTCCTAGCCGGTCAACTAACTCAATAACACAGACCAAAGCTACTAAATTCACAAAACATAAGTTTTCGAGTCAGTGGTACTTTTAGATGACGCAGAAGGCCAGTAATCTATGAGTAAAAGAGATATACCAAAAAGTTGTCTGCATGAACCACGTGCGTCTGTCCCTTACAACCGCACCCTCAACCGTCGCTCATTTACAGCCGCATACAAACACGCCGACGGCAAGAAGATCGACGGCAAGCGTGTGCTCGTCGACGTAGAGCGAGCTCGCACCGTGAAGGGCTGGTTGCCGAGGAGACTGGGTAAGACAACAAGCTTTTACTTATTTTTATTTTTTTTGAATGTCCCACTGCTGGGCAAAGGCCTCCCCCATATCCTTCTAGGTACTCTTTTCCAGCGCCACCTCGAACCAGCCTTCGTGATGCGCGTCTAGATCATCTCGCCACCTCTTTCTAGGCCGGCCTTGGCGGCGCCGTCCATCGTCAGGCATCCATCGTGTTGAAACCTTTGCCCAGCGGTCGTTATGCATGCGGCTCACGTGACCCGCCCAATCCCATTTGAGCCTGGCAGCCTTTTTGTGATCCCTGTTTTTGAGCGCAGCGTAGTGTTTCGTATTTTATCTGCTCTCTGTACACCCAGAATGCCGCGCTCCATTGCTCTTTGGCAGACTCCAAGGCGGGACTTTTGTGATTCGGTGCTTTTACTTACAAACAGCAAAATCAAAAGTTATTTTATTAAAAACTAGCTTATATCTGCTTTGCCCGCGTGGAGTTCTGTAATTATCCCACGGGATCATGCTATCGGGATAAAAAATATCCTATGTGTTAATCCAGGTTATAAATTATGTCGTCGAATGAAACTATTTGACTAGGCGCTGAAACGGATACGTTCGCAAGCGACGGTACGGAGCCGATCGTATGCGTCGACATCCTGCCGGACGCCATCCGTTTCCGATACGATGCGATGCGAGCCGTTTGGTGGAACTCATCCTTAACACAGGACTTAAATATAACTGTCGAATTGACAAAGTAGACGTACAATGTTATCCCATTGTTGAGACAGAGAGTTCCACTTAATCTAAGCCCTTGAGATCGGGCAGTATTATTGGGCCATCCCCATCAGTATTTTCTTTATTCTTTATTGCACATAAAATAACAAAAATATACATACAAATTGCAATAACATAGCTTATATACAATGGCGAGCTCAACCCAGAATTGGGTTTTCTTACAGCAAACCGAATTTCGATAGCGAAATTTGCATAAGAGGATATACCTATGTGCATTAACAGAACATCTCATTACTTAAATTAATTAATTTTACAAACTAAACTACATACATACAGTATAATACACGTAATACATACAATATACGGGGTGTAAACAGACCCTTCACCAAGCCGTCAACCAAGCATTCTGTACATCAAACTAAGTAACTTTACGCAAAAATTTTTGCTGGGAAACGAAATTTTTTTTTGAGGTCAAAAATCACATTTTACGGTAAAACTCAATATAATGTGCTCAAAACTTATTGCTGATGGATGCTTTGAATAGTAAACGGACCATGGAGGTAATTGGAGTAAAGTTAGAACCTTAAAGAGTAGTATTTAAAAAAAAACTTGTGAAAAAATTGGAACTTTGACCCCCAATATCTCCGTAACTAGAAGGTTCCCAGGAATGGTCCAGAACAAAAAAAATATCACAATGACGAGGAGAACAAGTGCCTTTCGGCTTCGTTAAGGGTCTTTTTACACCCTTTATAGTCGAGACAGAGGGATCCACTTTATCTAAGCCCTTGAGATCGGGCAGTATCATTGGGCCATCCCTATCAGTATTTTCTTTGTTTAACTAAACTATGTTACATTTCAGGCGGAGGTCTCGGCGGCACCCGACGCGGCGGCGCCGACGTGAACATCAAGCACTCCGGCCGGGAGGACAACGAGAGGGAGAGGGAGCGCTACCGGCTCGAGCAGAGGGAGAGGGACGACAGACCGCGCCACGACGCCAGGGGAGCCGACCGACCGCGTGAGTCTTACTCATGTATTGTACTGAATTACTTATGCCTACTAATTGCTTATGCCCGTGGCTTCGCTCGCGTTAATCATCAATTCGCGAAAGACACGTGGCGCCATCTATTATCACTAGAACGTTATTATTGTATTCCTCGGGAATAGCACTTTTTTTCGGGATGAAAGGTACCCTATGTCCGTGTCTGTACACCTGACAACGTATATGCAAAATTTCAGGGTGATCGGTTCAGTGGTTTAGGCTTGAAAAGGTAGCAAACTAACTTACTTTCGCATTTATAATATTAGTTAGGAAGTTAGGATTACCGAAGCGCTTTGCTACATCGTTTATTGCACAGCCAAGGAGTGGAATTCCCTGCCTGCGTCGGTGTTCCCAAGTTCATATGAACTCAAACTCAAACTCAAAGCATTTATTTCAATTAGACCATAACAGGCACTTTTGAATGTCAGAAAAACAAAGAAGGCGAAGCTACAGTCATTAACATTGTCGGTTCATAACATAGGGTTACTGGTAATAAGTGACCGATACTTAAACACGTGATTGTACTACTATTATATAACAAACAACTTTCCCAAAGAAACACTTTTTTTTTAATACTCATTCACTTTTATCACAATACTATCGTACCGTGCAACAGTGGGTAGGCAGAGTACCCGTGCGGCTCGCAAGCCCGCCCCGTAATGCTCCGCTGTTGTGTTATTGTGATAAAAGTAAATTATATTATAGCTAGCCCATATTGTCCCACTGCTGGGCAAAGGCCTCCCTCCATTCCTTCCAAAGGTCACGATTCTGTGCTACTACTTTCCAATTATCAAGGAAGACATCCAGTTCGTCCCGCCATCTCCTTCGTGGAAAAAAAGTAAATGAGTATTAAAAAAATTGTATCTTTAGCTGATGCGTTGAAAAGTAAACGGGTCATGAAGGTATTTCAAGTAAAGATATAACCTTAAAAACCACTATTTACAACAAAAAAAAAACTTGTGAAAGAATTAACGTACTCATTCTTGCAGTACATGCTTTCCTATTGAAAAATATGGCTATCGTTAAACATTATGACTATGATTACAGCGGCAGGCGCAGGCGGCCGTCGTCGCACTCGTTCGCGCTCGCGTCGTCGCTCCGCGTCGCGCTCGCGCAGGAGAGACCGCGACCGCGAGCGTGACCGCGACCGCGAGGCACGCGAACGCGAACCTGAGGACGCAGAGCGGTAAGTACACTGCAGTGGCGGAGGGGGAAAATTGAGTCGGGGGAAGCCAGTGAAAAAAAATGAGAATTGAATTGTTTTCTGTTTATTTTGGCTTCATTTTCATTATTAGTGACCCCGAAAACCATGCAAATGATACCCATGACAGAAAAAAAAACAAAAATTTTCATCGGCGCCATCTAGAATTCTCATTTTCGTTATCAGCGACCCCGAAAACTACGAAAATGATACCCATGACAAAAAAACCAAAAATTTTCTTCGGCGCCATCTAGAAATTTAATTTTGACCTCATTTTCGTTATCAGCGACCCCTAAGCTTCGGGCCTCTGCGGGACTGTTCGAAAGAGATACCACGGCCCTGGAACACAAAGGGCAAAGAAGGAACATGGATGGGTTTTCTCCCACTCCACCCAGAGCTGGGGTTATTTGCTGATGCCCATCAGCTAAAGCTTCGGGCCTGGTGAAGCTACAGACACAGACACAAGGCATAATAACTTGTGAAAGTACTGTAGTTGTCCATTCCTTAGCGTAGATCTCTATGGAGAAAAATGGGCAAGAAACTCCATGGACACTGTTTTCAATCAAAATATTTTTACAAGATCTTGGTTACATCATTCATGTTGAGATTAAACATATATGTGATAATTCCAGCGTGGCCGGGCGTCGTCGTCGCTCCCGCTCGCGTTCGGAACGCAGGCGCGAGCGCCGCGACCGCGGCGACCGCGACAAGGACCGCGAACGTGACCGCGACAAGAAGCGTTCCCGTCGCGACAAGGAACGCAAAGAGCCGAAGGTCAAGCCTGAAGACATCAAGATCAAAGAGGAGCCCATCGACGGTGAGTTTGGTAAATATAAACTTTTCTCTTTTGGTATACTTTGGCTAATGTTGTGACTTACTTTGTGTGCTGCCGGATAGAAGCGAGGATCAAGAACCAGGGTGATGTTAAGGAGTTCATTGATGGTGAGTGTTTTTATGGCTTTGCTTAGTCCCGAGCTGGGAATCGAACCCAGGACCTCTTCGCAGTCTCTCAGGTGTCGTGCTTGCGACCCAACCAACGAGGCAGTCAGAAAAACTTACATACAGGGTGTAAACGGACCCTTAACGAAGCCTAACTTTACACAAAAATTATTGCTGGGAAACAACGTTTTTTTAGGGGTGAAAAATCACGTTTTACGGTAAAACTCGAAGGTAACGCACTCAAAACTTACTGCTGAGAGTTGCTTTGAATAGTAAACGGGTCATGGAGTTAATTAAAACAAAGTTAAAACCCTAAAAAGTAGTACTTGTGAAAAAGTTGGAACTTTGATCTCCGATATCTCCGTAACTAGAAGGTTCCCAGGTATGGTCTAGAACAAAAAAATGATCGCAATGACGGAAGAACAAGTGCCTTTCGGCTTCGTTAAGGGTATTGTTACACCCTTTGTAGATCTGGAGTCTTTTGTGAAACTAAAGGACATGAGGACTAGTTCAGGTTTGTAGAGCGCCGTCTCTGTCGCTCATATTCAACTTTAAATGGTGCAGTGGCGAAGATTCCATACAACTCGATTCCTACCGGCTTCCCTTCAAAAATGACTGTCAGTATTCTATAGACAAATAATATGATCACATTAAAGATATGTACTCCGGCTTACCTCTTACACAATTGACCTTTTGCTACTGAACTGGTGTATTGAGAAAATTTAAAACATGTTGGAAAAGATATTCTATTATAAAAAGTAGCGGCCCGTCCCGGCTCTGCACGGGTGGACATTTATTTTTTAAACCTTTGTGATAAAATAATTATAGCCTATGTTACTGAGGGATAATGTAGCTTTCTAATGGTGAAAACATTTTTGTAATCGGCACAGTAGTGTTTGAGTTTATTCATTACAAACATACACACACACAAAAATACAAATCTTTCCTCTTTATAATATTAGTAAGATTATCTGTTCTATGTTTGTCTCACCATATATTAGCCATGTACAATAACATCCTAATAAAACCCTTCAAAACAATTAACACCCCCCTTTTCAACCCCACAGACTACCCCGAGTTCAGCATGGCCCCGCTGGAGGTGCAGATCAAACAGGAACCTAACGAGGACGAAAATAAATACAACCCGGAGGACACTAACGGAGAGGATTACAACTATTAGACTAGTTTCTGATGCAGAGCGGCGCGTACGCACGACGGCCAATCAAGCTTTACACAACCAGTTTATGCGGATCTCTCATTGTACAGGAAATCTATACGAAGCGAGGCCAAGTTATACTGGGAATGTACAGCTTCATGTGCCGCCGTGTGTACGTGTGTGTGGAGAGATGCGGGGTCTAGACAGACATTCCCTTACTGACTGCCTTGATGGAGTATTGAGAGGTAGTGGATCTAATGGCGATCGAGTTTGCTTATTTTTTGTTACATTATTGATGATAGAATGCTATTTTGTCTAAGTCCTCTGGTCAGTCTGCTTGTTATACGTTTAGCTGGTTAATGATCTATGTTTAAACATTTGAACGCCTTTGTCACACATACGTGACAAGAACTTTTCCGTCTATATTGATGATGGAATGCTATTTTGTCTGTCCTCTGATCAGTCACACCTGCCTCTTATACGTTTATGACCTATGTAAACCTTTTGAATGTCATTGTCACATATACGTGACAAGCAAGCGCGTGCCCTGTATGCCGACACAAATATGTGACAAAAAATGCGGTGTACTATAAAACACGAAATAAACACTACAATCGTTTTGGAATCCCTGTTATGTAGGTATTTGCGGTGAAATTGTGGCTTGGCGTGTGGAGGGCACGCGCGTGCCTACTGACGGGTATGCCTGAGTTTTGGTCTTATGATAGTTTGAGTGAATATATTTAATAAATAATAATCAAGAAATAAAATCACATAATTCTATAAGTTATATTTGACGGAACACATCATCTATACTAATTAGATATATTACTTACTACTAGTTAAAATGTTATCGCGTTTTTCCAAAAGGAATTTCTCATTCTATTTGTGCCTGGTCGGTGGCAATAGGCTTACCCCTATCACGTAACTTACGAAATGAGGGTGTTCAAAAAACAAGCCAAACTAGGAAGTATATTTATTAATGTAATAAACAGTGTAATTTGAAAATTTCTTGAGGATCACTTCAGGGCAAAGATAGTGTTTACATGAACTACATAACATCATCATCTGCCTGCCTTTTCCCAACTATATTAGGGTCGGCTTCCAGTCTAACCGGCTGCAGCTGAATACCAGTATTTTACATGGAGCGCTTATCTGACCTCCACAACCCAGTTAGTACTGGGTAATACGATACCCCTTGGAAAGACTGGTTGTCAGACTTTTTGGGCCACTGACTACCTAACGACTGTCAAAGATCTACAAATGACAGCCGGGACCAACAGCTTAACGTGCTTTCCGAGGCACGAACTTTTTAACTACGTAACATACTCCTTTGTACTGCGACAGGTTAGCTAGAAACAAAGACATTCAAATATAACTAGCTATAGACGGGACAAGACCAAGAAACTGACAATTCCAAAACCTGTTACAAATTAGTAACAAGTCGATCAGTCCAGTGCGATACGTCGCCTTGTCAGGTCGCATTCATATGACACAAAGACATTTAAATATTTCCGAGCTATAGACGGGTAATGAAGAAAATCGTAATCCAAAACTTGTTACTACTTAGTAACAATTCGTTCTGTCTCTGTCTGTTTCTGTCAGGTAGCATTCGTGTGTCAAAATCGAAATATTCAGGATGAAAATTATTGTATGACAATGTTCCCAATGTCCTCTCTATATGTGTTTTAAATCTCTTTGGCCAGAAATGTAACAATACCCACATTTTTTCAGTTATGTTAATTCCCAAGCAATCTCTTCTTCTCTTCTCTTCTCTCATTACATAGGATCGTGGTCACTGGACTCCCTTTAAACAGACAATCTGCCTCAACCGACTCCGGTCCAAAGTTGCCATCTCCGCCTGCTGAAATTTGCCTGAGGACGTAGTTTTTTTTCCTCGGTCGGACCCTCGTGTTGGCGACCGGCCTTGTGCTCTCTTGCCTCCGGTATGGCCAACAATGACTAACTTTTCAAGATCCTTCGCATTATGTGGCCAAAATAGGTCAATATATAGGGTGACTGGTAATTAGTGACCGATACTTAAACACGTGATTGTACGCATGATAACAAACAACTTTCCTTTGCCGTGTGAAACTCGCGCGTGTGACCTATCAGCTGTTAGTCGCGTGACGTAGTTCTGTCTCATTACTATCGTACCGTGCAACAGTGGGTAGGCAGAGCACCCGCGCGGCTCGCAAGCCCGCTCCGTAGGTTTTATTGTGATAAAAGTGAATGAGTATTAAAAAAATGTTTCTTTGGGAAAGTTGTTTGTTATCATGAGTATAATTACGTGTTTAAGTATCGGTCACTAATTACCAGTCACCTTATGTCAAAATATTTACCCTCAAATAAAACTTGTAGAAAACTGATTATTTATATGATTACTATTCAGTATGTACACACTATGTATTTATAAATTTTCCATTTATAATTATCCACAATTCGCCCGCATCTCTCATTTTCGTCGTATAGCTCAAAGATATTAATTATAAAATTAAATCGTAAATAGGAAGTGCCCACATTTACTGACGCGGTATCGAAGTGAAACCGTCAAATTGTGAAATGGCAAGCGACGGAACCGGTAGATTATAATCTACCGAAAAATATTACGTTAAATTGTAAGCAGTATGTCACGGTTCACAATCTCACGAGATAGATTATAATCTACCGGTATTTACAATTTTAAAATGACACATACACCACGGCTCAAGCTGTCGGTAATTGTGGTCTCTCCCTATTACGACACGTGCACGTGTGCCCGCTCTGCGACCATTAGTGTGGTTGTATACAGATAGTGTATAGCTCTTCGTCCATTTGTGCTCGTGTACTGACTCGTCGTGATGTGTCCGCACATTGATCTTAGGGTAAGATATGAAATAAACTATGAATATAATGATGAGTGAGTTTTATTTGGTATCCTGAAGTTTATGCTTACATTACACCCAAAGGGTTCTTTTTCTTTATTAAGTACATATAAATTCATATTATATTATGATACACTTGATTATAGTCATCATCTACCTAGCCTTTTCCCAACTATGTTGGGGTCGGCTTCCAGTCTAACCGGATGCAGCTAAAGACCAGTATTTTATATGGAGCGACTGTCTATCTGACCTCCACAACCCAGTTAGTACTGGGTACGATATACGATACCCCTTGTTAAGACTGGTTGTCAGTTTTTGGGCCACTGACTAGCTAACGACTGCCAAAGATCTACAAATGACAGCCGGGACCAACGGCTTAACGTGCTTTCCGAGGCACGGAGGAAACTCGGTATGTAATGGGTGGTCACCCATCCACGGACCAACCTAGGCAAGCACGGCTTAACCTAAAGATCGACCCGAGCGGCTGTTATTATTAAGCCACGAGCTCCTCCCCCTGTACATACACCAAACAACACAAATACGTGACAAAATGGTAGGTGAAATTCTGGGTTGGCGTGGAGGGCACGCGCGTGCGTTTATGCTTTGTAATTATTCAAAAGGTTAAAAGGCACCTAGGAAGATTGGGATTCAACAAAACAATGTATTAACAATAAAATGTGTTTATTTATTATGAAAATCACAGGCATATTACATTATTTACATTTCAGTACTCGTGTGTTATATCACACATCGGGCTCAAAGAGACGCTCCACGAAGGGTTAGGCAGAGGTGTACCTAATAGTACACCCACATTTCGCCAGTTATGTTTAAGTCCCATGTAATAGGGGACGAGCCTATTGTCATCGACCGGGCATAAATACAGACCCCGTGATGCTACTGAGCAATTCGTGATGGAAAAACCCAATAACATTTTGTCTGGCCAGGGACTCGAACCCAGGACTACATGTTCAGCACTGACGCTTGATCACTAGCACGAGACAAAGACGAACTTGACTAAAATAGGGTATTTGCCTGAAAAAATCTATTTAGTCCGTCAGTTAGATTATCAAAAAATATTGGACACGTATTTTTTCTTTTGTCATGTAAACGAAAAATGACCACGATACAGCGCGTTGAAATCTCGCGTGACGTCATAATTTCTGTTACTTTTTACTGTCGAGTGACGTCACAAGCGTCTCTTGAACTTTGATGCGCTGTATCGTCGTCATTTTTTGATTATGTGACAAAAGAAAAAATACGTGTCCAACATTTTTTGGTGCTCTAACTGACGAACTAAATATATACACCGTGACTTTTTACTCGTCTTACAACGGCAGCCAGTTCATGTATCCAATGACTACTAAACATTCATAAAACAAAAAAAGGTATTTATGAGATTTTAATAATTTAAGAATAAACATATAATTCAGTATTATGACGCATGGCGTAGTTAAAACACACCCTGTTGTGAGCGATAATCTACTGGACTCGAGCGCTGGGTAGGTATGTTCTCGCATTTGACACGTAAACATCATTAGCAGGATGTTTTATAATTTTTTCTAATGTTTTATGTATTTTTCTTTGCACATATTGCGGTAGGTAAAAAAAAAATCGCGCCTAGGACTATTTTATGTCGGGCACATTGTGTGGACAACCTTTTGTAAGAGGACTAAAAAGTCACGGTGTATATATATTTTCGATGTTGTCAAATAGCCTATTCGATGTGCCATATTAATAGCCGTGTGTCATTTTATTACAATATCAATAATATAGGCAAGACTTAAAAGGCACAATAGTAATATTATTATTTAGATCTTTAGGAATTGTTCATTATTCTAAAAAAGGTGAAAACCGATGGAAATAGTTGCGAGATATTTACAAATAAAGGGTGTAACAAGACCCTTAACGAAGCCGAAAGGCACTTGTTCTCCCCGTCATTGCGATCATTTTTTTGTTCTAGACCATACCTGGGAACCTTCTAATTACGGAGATATTGGGGTTCAAAGTTCTAAGTTTTTTTTTTAAATACATGTTTTTAATGTATGATTTTTACTTTGGACACCTCCACGACCCCCGTACTATTCATTCCAACCATCAGCACAATGTTTTGAGTGCGTTACATTGAGTCCAACCGTAAAACGTGATTTTTCACCCCAAGAAAAAAGTCGTTTCCTAGTAATAAATGTTGCGAGTTACTTAGTTTGATGTACAGAATGCTTGGTTGACGGCTTCGTGAAGGGTCCGTTTACACCCTGTATGTATTACAGAAATATGAAATCATTTGAATCATCAAAAGGTACAATAATTTCAGAATTTGGCAATAAATACGCCATATTACAAATATAGTATGTTGCCACAAAAAAAGTTCTGCAATCATTGAACAATTTATTTTATTATTTATGCTAGTATGGATATTCGATAGTACCGAAAAACCTTATTTAGCATATTATAGAAATGTGCCATCAAGTAAATTTAAGTCAATTATTATGAGTTTTAAAATAAGCTTTTGAAGCGCCATTAATTACAATAAAATCTGTCTTTTAATTATAATAAAAACAATAATTTAACATCATAACAACATATTATTATTTTGAAGTCACCTTATATAAAACCTAGAAATACGTCTTTTTAGCAAGAAATAATAAAATATAAAAAACACAACATTGTTACATCATTATTTCTATCCACTCTATGTTCATCATTTATTTTGTGAGCTATACAGTGTGACTGGTAATTAGTGACCGATACTTAAACACGTGATTGTACTCATGATAACAAACAACTTTCCCAAAGAGTTTTTTTTTTATACTCATTCACTTTTAGCACAATAAAACTTACCTATCTATATCTTACATATCAGCGGCTAACAGCTGATATTGGTTGTATTATTGTGATAGTAAATGTGTATAAAAAAATGTTTCTTTGGGAAAGTTGTTTGTTATCATGAGTACAATCACGTCTTTAAGTATCGGTCACTAATTACCAGTCACCCTATAAAGGGTGTAAAAAGATCCTTAACGAAGCCGAAAGGCATTTGATCTCCCCGTCATTGCGATCATTTTTTTGTTCAGCACTACCTGGGTACCTTCTAGTTACGGAGGTATTGGAGGTCAAAGTTCCAATATTTCACAAGTTTTTTTTTTCAATACTACTTTTAAAGGTTTTAATTTTACTTTAATTAACTCTATGACCCGTTTACTATTCAAAGTATCCATCAGCACTAAGTTTTGATTACGTTATATTGAATTTGACCGTAAAACGTGATTTTTCACCCCCAAAAAAAAAAGTCAATAATTTTTCCCAGCAATCATTTTTTCGTAGAGTTACTTAGTTCGATGTACAGAATGCTTGGTTGACGGCTTCGTGAAGGATCTGTTTACACCCTGTATCTGAACACGGGTGACGGACGGCACGTCCCTGACGGGGACACTGATAGTCCTGACCAGGAAGTGTGTGATCAGCGCTTAAGCGTGGTAGGTAAGGCTATGCCCTGTAGGAGTACTTACAAGGATGTTTATAAACCTATTATTATGACTTTTCAATGAAATTATTAATAGTTGCTATCTCATGTTATTCGACATCCTTCATTATTTTCTGCTGTTCCTAATTTCTGTTTTTCTTGTGTTGTGTCTGCCGTCTGAAATAATAAACATATAATAATTTAGTATAAAGAGTGTAAAAAGACCCTTAAGGAAGCCGAAAGGCACTTGTTCTCACAGTCCATGCGATCATTTTTTTGTTCTATACCATACCTTCTACTTACGGAGTTATTGAGGGTCAAAGTTCCAACTTTTTCACAAGTTTTTAATTACATTTTTTTAAGTTTTTAACTTTACTTTAAATATCTCCATGACCCGTTTACTATTCAATGCATCCACGAGCACAATGTTTTGAATGCGTTGCATTGAGTTTTACCGTAAAGGATTATTTTTCAAACAAAAAAAAAAGTCGTTTCCCAGCAATAATTTTTGTGTAGGGTTACTTAGTTTGATGTACAGAATACTTGGTTGACGGTTACGTGAAGGGTCCGTTTACACTCTGTATGAGTCGTGGGGTCGGACGAAAAACTTAATAGACAGATATTTTGCTAGTATGTATGTGAGTAATTGTGCTATTTAATTTAAAACTAGCTTTTGCCCGCGGCTTCGCTCACTTTAATTTAGAATTTGACAATCAATTCGGGTTGTGCTCTGCTTGTAATAATATAATTCAATCATGATTCGAAAGACACGTGGCGCCATCTACTATCATAAGAACGTTATTGTTGTTTTCCTCGGGAACAGTACATTTTTTCGGTATGAAAGGTACCCTATGTCCGTTTCTGTACACCTGACAACGTATATGCAAAATATCAGGATGATCGGTTCAGTGGTTTAGGCGTGAAAAGGTAACAAACAAACAAACTTACTTTCGCATTTTTAATATTAGTAAGGATAAATAATTTGTGTAGTTTTTATACTCACAATGCTAGAATCCTTGGTATCCAGGTAAGGGATGGAGGGCTGCCGCCCGAACAGTCTCTTGAAGCCGAAGCGATTTGTCGAACGCGGTGGAGTGGCAGGCTGCGCAGGAGTTGCCGTCTGTAGAGTATTAAATATAAAGTTATTATATTGTATTTTAGTAACAGTGTAAAAGAAAAGTGAATATTAACATTCTAGATTTTTTCGAAATCGTTGAGTTTTGAAAATCTATTTTTTTAGACGTATTTTAATGTAATGGCTCTTATCCAAATAGTGATGTCATAAAAAAATCAGATTCCTCACGCCCAGGGGTATCCGAAAATACCCCATGTTGATTCTTGATAGTTTTTGAGTTATAGCTTCTAGAAAATTGTATGGTAGACGCTTTAAATAAATTCTATCTTTATTTTTACAGGGTTTTTTGTTACTCTTGATGCTAATGAGATTAAAAAACTTCTAGTTAACGTTAAGAAATGTGTACCACCCAGTATAACAGTATGGACAAATTTTCCTAAGATCTTCTACTGATTAGTGATAGCTGATAGCCTACATCATTTCACTGACGGACAAAAGCCTCTCCCCATGACTCCAAGATCTTTCGATCCCGGCCTAAAATGCCATGTTCAGCTCGTCCCACGTTGTCCACGAGGTCTGACGCGAAGCATTCCGATTTAATCTTCTACTTAAGAGCGTTTCTACGGCAACGTCGCAAATAGCTGTCAAATATTTCGTTGTTTTGATTAATTTGGCAATATTACTGTTTGAGAATAACAAATATGGCTAACTAGTGAACTAAAATAGTAGGTAGTCCCAACACTATCCTGCAATCGATAGCAGCCAGGCAGATAGCCCGCTAGTGTGGGCGCTAACTAATCGCACCCGATCTGTTCTAGTTATTAAGTACTAACGTAGGATAAGTTATACAGTTACTAACACAGTGGACCACTTTGTCGTCTGATAAATAATCTACACACGAACACATACAAACTAACACACATCGTAACATGTCACCCAGAGTTACCTTTTAGTTTTAACTTTATATGGTTGAAACCGTTGATTTTGATATCTTTTAACAATCAACCATATTTGTCGAAAGAGACTGGATCGTGCGACACAGGGTATATTCTAGTGCAGGATCCAGTATCATACCTAAATATTGTAACACTTTTATGAAACAATTTATTTTTTTATTTTATTATATCACTGACCTGGTCTATAACCTCGGGCTGTTCCACCGCCCCATTCCGTCCCCCCCTGCAGGCACACCCGCTGTGCTCACCGGGCGCGCACACGCACGGGGTCCTACTGGGCTGGGGTTGAGCTGGAAATGTGTGTACTTGCAATTAGTGGAAGGGGTAGACAATTGGTATACAAGGGTAAGTCTTCGGGGCTGCGGGACTGTTCGAAAGAGATACCGCGGCCCTGGAACACAAAGGGCTAAGAAGGAACATGGATGGGTTTTAGTCAGTACGAGTCTGACAGTCCCTCCCGCTCCGCCCAGAGCGGGGAGGGTTATTTGATGAATTCCAATCCAAAAAAAAAAAAAGAGTAATTCTTAACGGCTACATAAGCGTGTCATGTAAGTATTTGGTTTCCAATCGTAAGGTCTTGGTATACGAGAGTTAAATACTGGAATCCAAGAGTAATATAATGTACAAACTTACTATTATTATAATTGCAGCTACTCGCAGCTGTGTTGGCATGGCAGGAGGCTGCGTTACTGCCCGCACTGCTGGGCTGGTCGCGTGACAAGCTGCCAGTCTTCAGGTACAGCTTGAGCTCCTCAGCTCGCTCCATGTATCTGAGGATAGAGGGAATAATAACTAGCATACAATAATCTTCCCACTGCTGGACACAGGCCTCCTCTCTATGAGAGGGAGTGGGCTGTACCACCTCGCAGGCCCAGTGCGGGTTGGTAGATGTCACTCGTCTTCGAATGTTTGGTTCTAGGACATGCCGGTTTCCTCACGATGTTTTCTTTCACCGTTTTGAGAGCAGTGGTGGTGAAATCAATTAGGGTCAATCAGGGTAATTGTAAACGTTTTTGAAAAATACCTTTTGAACTAATAATGTTTCGGCTTTGTAAAAAAATATATTAGCAGTTAGAAAAGGGGAGTTAATGATTTTGTTTGTATAGTAATTTATCTAAAAACTGCAACATCAGCCATTTAAACTGCTTCATGAGCGGTTCTGAAAATGCAGTGTTTACATTTTATCTTGACTTTAAAACAAAAAATGATATATGGGGTAAATATGAACACCTAAATTTTAAGGAGTGCTGTCTTTTATTAGTTTTTAAATCAACTAAAACGACACAGGTACCTACATTCTATTAATGTCCACTTTTCTGCCCTTTATTCGGTGATAAATAACTGAGATAGGGACGTTATAGGCTTCCTCAGCTTTTCTATAAGTCTTCTTATTTTCCTCTACATCCTTAACAGCCTTTTGTAAGTCCGTTAAGGTATATTTTGTCTCTCTTTTTCGGATGTAAACGCGCGGTGTTTTGAAAATGTACCTGAATATACATGTTTACCAATACCCATCACCATGTTAGTAGCAGAAATTATAAGAGTTCACAATTAACGCATTGTTTACAATCACCCCCAAATCCGTTTACAATTATCTCCACCCAGTATATCGTATGGGAAAATGTAAACATCACTTCGCTGTTTCTTAGCTTGATTTTATTGATGAAAAGTTAGAAAAATGCAAAGCTAATTCCATTAAATCACAGTTAAAAAACAATCAACAACTTACCTATCAACTTTTCTAACAAAATCTTTTAATTATCAACTTCGTTCAAAAACTTGAAAACAAAGTTTCTGCAGACAACTTTTCGTCACACTAAAAGTGAAGTTACTTTTCTGGCAGGTGAAAAAGATGATAAGATAGAAGATGATGATAGTCACAGACAACAGATTAAAGTAATGTTTCGTTTCAAGTCCGTCAACCTAAGTGCATTATTAAAAGTTTATTGGAAGTCGTTTCCAATCATCCCAGTTTACAATTACCCTGATTGACAGTACACAAAGTATTGCGCCTGCCTGGGTTCGAACCCACGACTTACTACTAGTAAGTCGGGGCCGCCACCACTGGGCCACCGCTGCTCTCAGTAATAATAACTAACTTCAGTAATAAACTGGCGCACCTGTATGATCAGATGTATTGAACTTGGATGAAGGAGTACCTATGTAAGGCAGCAGATGCGGTTTTGTACTTGCTGCATCTCTCTCCCATGCAAAAAGCGTGAATTTATGTTAAAAATAACTGAATATACCAAAAACTATTTGGTCTACGGCGTTTCGCTAGCAAATTTATGTTGCCTTTGTAGCTATACATATGACGTCACGGTACCCATCCTTTCCAGTCTAACCAGTTACAGCTGAATACTTGTATTACTTGTTTTTTTAATTTAACTTATTTTTATTTTATTATATTTTCAAATTTGATTATTGACATTTTTTTACATTTTATTTGACATATAGTATTGCATTAATTTATTTTTTAATTTTTTCTAGATTATTTTGAGATGTATTATTGGATGGATTATTTTTTGCAGTATTGTGTGGTGTGATTTGTTTTTGATTATTTAATTACTAACATTATTTTTAAGTGTACTTACCTACTAACAAAATTATGGATCTTTGTGTCTGAATTAAATAAATTGAATTGTATTTCATGTCACGGTCACCCATCCATTTCCTCACCTCACTCACCTGCTTAACTTAGCGGCCAGGGCAGCTCGTCTCAGCGAG
Source organism: Noctua pronuba (assembly GCA_905220335.1). Classification (NCBI taxonomy): domain Eukaryota; kingdom Metazoa; phylum Arthropoda; class Insecta; order Lepidoptera; family Noctuidae; genus Noctua; species Noctua pronuba. The sequence goes on from LR999920.1 coordinate 437,410, forward strand.
TCGGTCTCACAGCCCACACAAGGCACGAGGTACAGTAAGCTGTCTCTGTATGACGTGAACGCTTCCTCGAGCTGACCGGCTGAATCCAGCTCGATGGCTTTCTTGATCAGGGTTACTGCCTGTAAGGAGAAATGAGAGGAAATTATTTATATAAAGGGTGTAAATAGACGCTTAACGAAGCCGAAAGGCACGCGTTCTCCCCGTCATTGCGATCATTTTTTTGTTCTAGACCATACCTGGGCCTGCAGTCTCGACATTAGATAGCGACAAAAATCGGTCGCTAAGTCATTTGTCAAATTCCTTTAATGGATTTTCTACTTTATTTCGAAAGGATAAGGTTGAAAACCTATTAAAGAAAGGATCATGACCACGACAATATGGACCACGGTACAGATTTGCGTCAATTCCAAAGTTGTTTTAGATGGTTTATAAATTAACCAAATAACCATCTACAATTGCCATTTTGGAATCAAAACCCGCATTTCCAAGTTTTTTTAGAAAACGTAACTTAACCTCAAAATAGAAATATCCGTCGTGTATAGAGAGGTAAGTAAGGTCGTAGTTTGGAGAGCAGATTAATTAGCATATCTGATGGGATAGAGACTTAAATAAATCAGTACCTTGCCTTTATATTTCCTGTTAAAACAGTTACAAATACAAAAAAAAAGAGAGCTGTAAAAAAAAAAACAATAGAATTCAAAGAGTTCTTTAATTTGATCCAGTGACACTGGTAGCACTTTAAATATGTAGGTAGGTATATAATCAATCATAGTATATCTAACCCTTACAGTAAGTAGGTAGGTACCTATTCATATAGGAACAGCGAATGACTTCATTCATCATTTTCATTAAAAAAATCATCTAAATAAGATGCTGGAGCAGTGATATCATTGTATCGAGCCCAACTCAAAAACCACACCACTGTCATTATGTGAGCACAGCAGCCAACAGTTCGCTTACCAACAAGGCAGTTGCAACAATAACCTACTATGGCTTGCAATGTATTTGCTACAGCATCGTCTCTGCTTATTAATAAATACGTGTAATATGTACGACTGTTCACATGCCTGGATTTAATCCTACCTCTTAACAAATAATTATTTAGGCCTAAAATCAGAGGAATATCCTCATCAATTTCAGTATTCACTTCCACTGAATATATTCCAGACTGACGAACATGTTCCCCGAAGTAAGATCTGGCCTGTTTTAATTGATATGTACCTAGAGCAAACCGCTTAAGGTCAGTAATTGTGAGTCGTGGGAATCTATCCAAATGAGGATGATTGCCATCAATTGTTTGGAAGCTAGCTCTCCTTCTGTTAAGATTTTCTTGCTCTACATATGTTGCCAGATAGTTTACTAGAAAAAGTCTACTTTTAGCTATTGTAACATATTCCAAAGCCTCCGGTGGGTCATCTATGGCAACATGAAACTTATTTAATAAGGCACAACAAATCCTAAAATCATCACTGAGGTGCATAGCAGCTCTATTATTGAATACATGACGGAATAGTCTATAGTCTCTTTTTATCCTACCATTGACTACTTCTACAACCCAGCGACACATGGTTACTAGACGAGACCGATTTGCCTGCTGGGTTGTTAATTGGTGTTCATTTTCGAGGAGAGACTCTGGCATGTGGGTGACAAAACCGTGTTCTTGGAGTTCATTTATAACATCTCGAAATCCTCTATCAAGAAGAAAAATATCACCTCTTCTAAAAAATGAACTTATACAAGATCCCTCATTATTTAAGTTTAAACTTGTGATTGTAGCATCATTAAGAGTGGCTTTGTATGGACCAAGACATTCCACAATGTGGCCATCGCAACACACAATCAAAAATGGTTTAACTAGGTTGTCTAGTTTTTGCAAACTGTAGGTTTGTTTCTGAAACAAATAATTTGAACTACTTTGCACAAAAATATAGGTAGCATCACATATAACTATTGCAGGTTTAACATCTGTTGGCAAATCAGGATTACTAAACAGTCCTTCTGGTATAATCTTATTTCGAGAAGCAACATCTTGTACAGTAAGATGATTAAATCCTAAGTGCAAGGGGACAAAATCACTCATTAAACAATTTCTTGCTTTTGACATCCACCGTTCTAAAGTGGTTCGAGGTTTATTAAAAAGAGTAGCCAACCTTTCATTACTGTCACCAGTTCTTACCTTAACTAAATATATGCACAAGGCTATAGAAGCATTTGGTACCTGTTCTGCTAGATTTGGGATACTGTTAAGTAAATCATAAAACTGGTCAGCATTGAATCCAAGCCAATAATGACATAAATATGGAGGCATCATCCTAATATTAGAAAAATCAAATCTGTTATTAGCTGCTCGCTGCATCATAGTCATAATATTATCAAATTGACTACCAGTAAAATCCCTCAATTGGGAGGTTAATTCATTCCAAGAACCGTGATCCAAGTGGTGACGACAAACACGTGCACCAGATGGTACATAGAATTTATAATGATACAATAATAAATCTTTTATAGCACATGGTACAAGTAGACGTTCATTTTCAAAACAATTAACGAATATGCAGTGGCCAGATGTGTTTGCAGCACGTCTATATAAAGATGATGTGATTTTTGGTGCCGCTAATTGAACTGCTATTGGTCTTGAAGATGGAAGTGGAGGTGGCTCAGGAATATTGAAATCATCACTTGACACAGCATGTGCTACAGTAGGACGATTTGAATCATGCTGCTGTTGCCTCTGTACTTCTCTCATAGCTGATCTCCAACATGCAGCACATACACGTTCCATTCTGGAAACCTAAAAAAAATGAGGTGCTTAAATATTTTTTCTGTTAGCCCAAGTAGACAGATTCTGTATTAGACACTCCATATTTTCAATAAGATACTAATAAATATTTACCAAGTGCAGTGGAACCAGTCTCATTAAAATGTTTCTTTCTTGTCGATCATGTCGCACAGGGTATGTTCTTGGTGCTCGTAAGATAGAATTTCCACAAGGAAAGCAGATTCTTCTATGTCCAAGAGCAGGCAAAGGCATAGCACTTCCTTCGCTCATTGTGTTAACTCGATTTTGAAGCAGTCCAAAACACTCGGAACAAATTATACTTCCTGGAGACAGCTACAATCAAAAAAATATATTTGAAAAGAAATATAAAAAAAGGTCATTAGAATATAGTATAATAGAATGAGCAAAGGAATGTCACAATCACCGCCTTCAAGTCTAACTGAATGGGCCGCACATCATAATTATATTTTGTGCTTAAAGCATGGAGTGCTTCCAACGTCAGAATTGTGACATTGATTTTATGCTTTCATTTGTCTATGTTTTTAATATGTGATTTATAAAAAGCAAAAATTAAAATATAAAATCGAGAGAATGACTGGGTAGGTTTAAACTGTCTGAGAAATCAAGAAATAGACTGATAGGTATGAAAACGTCAAAAGAATGTGCTTACCTGAGTAGGAGTTATCCATGACTGTAACACATTGATCATCTGAGTAGTAGCTTGTTCCAAAGAATACCTGCGTTGGTTTCTTAGGATTGCAAAAGAACAGTTGATACACCGGTTTCGCCGGCCGATTGTTCTTGTTGTCGGTACCTCACGCGAAGTGGTCGACATTTTCAGTAGTCGCTAAGTAGTACAGTACAGTACAACAAAATACGAATCACACACAAACTTCAAACAAAGTGAAAACTTCCTGGCGTAAAACGTCCTGGCGTAAGATTCACAATTTCACATTAAAGTTAGCGATAGTGATTGAAAACAAGAAATAAACAAATAGTTACAATGAATATCACAATTACTGTGGAGAGTAGGACTCGATCAACACAAAACAACTGTAATACTTAAATCGCAATGAACAAACTTAGCATGCAGTATGCACCACGCGCAATTGACATTGGACTTTTTGACAATGACAATTCGATTTGAGACACCAACACCAATGTTGCCACTTTAGATTTTAAATGAAAATCGATTACTCGAATAAATACACTCGACACATAATTATTTCAAATGACTGATTTAGTTCTATAATCATTAATTTATTAAAAAGGTTCGATTTATATCAAACCGAAGCAAGATAATTAAAAAAAATCTATGCAATCATTCATATATTATGTATCGTTAGCCAACAAAGTGAAATTGCTTTAAAAAGTTTTGAAAGCAAAATAATAAGACTACTGTGAGACTGTGTGTGTGAAATACTAATTATTTCACACCACAGTAGTATCATCTCGCTTTATTATGTATAAAAACCCCGCGATTTACCTTTCCAATGACTTTACATTTATATTAATTTGTAATCGTATGCAAAAAAAATCGATTAGAGTTGTCAATATATTTACTTATTTTGATTTTGGCAACACTTTAACGTAAGAATAGCCGGCAGTAGGTAATTCATTTTATCAAAACAATTTCATAACTTATTAAGTTTACAAAATAAACCCCTATACAAAATTGACATTCTAATTGCAGAATGACTTCAAAAATAAAGAAAATAATTGTAATATAATTTTTATCTTGATGCATGAGAAAAACCAGTACCGTTGATGGTCATGATCCTTTGACATCGATTACACTTAACGACCGATTTTTGTCGTTATCTAATGTCGAGACTGCAGGGCCTGGGAACCTTCTAGTTACAGAGATATTGGGGGTCAAAGTTCTAACTTTTTTTTATACAGGGTGTAAAAGGACCCTTCACGAAGCCGTCAACCAAGCATTCTGTACATCAAACTAAGTAACATTACGCAAAAAATATTGCTGGGAAACGAGTTTTTTTTTGGGGTGAAAAATCATTTTATTTATTTATTTATTAAACTTTATGCACATAATGTACAAAGGCGGACTTAATGCATTTTACGGTAGGACTCAATGTAACGTACTCAAAAGATTGTGCTGATGGATGGATTGAGTAGTACGAGGGTTGTGAAGGTGTTTACAGTAAAAATTTACGTTAAAAACCAGTATAAAAAAAAAACTTGTGAAAATTTTGGAACTTTGACCCCCAATATCTCCGTAACTAGAAGGTTCCCAGGTATGGTCTAGAACAAAAAAATGATCGCAATGACGTGGAGAACAAGAGCCTTTCGGCTTCGTTAAGGGTACTTTTACACCCCTTAATCATAATCATTAGATTTCGGAAACGGAAAAAGTTTGTGATGCATTGGTTTGATTTTGCAAGACTATGTTTGTGTCACCTAGATTTAGCCAGCTGTCACTCATCGGGTACATAACTAACTCAAAGCATTTATTTCAAATAGACCCGTGACAGGCACTTTTGCATAGTCAAAAATAAGCTACCTACAGTCCCGCCACAGGCATTATAACTGTGAATGGACTGTAGTTGCCCATTCGAAAATAGTAGATCTCATGGAGAAGAATGGGCAAGAAACTCCATGGACACTCTTTTCAAATCAAGTTATATATTACATAGACCTGGGTACAATATTGTTGCTTCTATATATTCATATCCAGGCTCTGGGCGTACCTTCTCGTAGTTCTCCTTGGAAGGCATGTGCAGCAGGTCCAGGTACTCGTGGCTGAAGAAGTCGTCGTACGAGATCCTGTTGTTGGGGTCGTGCTGCAGCAGGCGCACCAGGAGGTCGCGGCAGCCGGAGGATATGGACGAGTTCGATGGGATCTGCGAGGTTTAAAGACAAAAGGAAAATTTTAACTGAGTGAAATGAGTTGTTTTTAACCGACTGCAAAAAAGAGGAGTTCATCGATATTTGCGTTAACTATGGACCTTCTAGCTATTGCTCGCGGCTTCGCTAGCGTTAATTTAGAATTTGACAATCAATTCGGGTTGTACTCTGCTTGTAATAATACAATTCAATCATGATTCGAAAGACACGTGGCGCCATCTATTATCATAAGAACGTTATTGTTGTGCTCTTACCTCAATGGGCGCTTTTCGCTGTATCTTATCGAGCAGCTCCTTGAACGTGCTGGACGAGTAGGGCGCGCGCCCGAACAGGCACTCGTACATTATCACTCCTGGAATTAATTACACAGCATATTGCTTAGGTACTGCTTACAGGGCCAACATCAAAAAATTGTGATAGGCTGGACTTTCATTGGTTGAAACGAATATACAGGGTGTAAGGGACAGCCCTCCACAAACTGACAGGGTGCGTTCAGCTCCTTATTTTGAATCATATAGTACCAGAATTTTTCTCCGCAGTTTTTTTTCTGTTACTATTCCTTTATTTCAATGTAAAACAACATTCCCTGTACGCAGCACTCCATTTATGTCAATAATACGGCTAAAATCAAAAATCCAACAATGGATGTTGAAATATTCTAACGAACGACGCGTGAAATCTGCTGTTCACTTCCTACCTAGCTACAGAGTTCATCGAACTCGTCGTCGCGCTTGCCGTTCGCTTCGTGCGTTTTGCCACGGTAACGATACATTGCGTATGAGGAAATAAAACACATATAAAATTTATTGGATTCCCATAACATTCCTGAAATAATTTCTTGTACCGGTCATGTTAGTATGAAATACTGAATTCACCCCATCAGTTTGTGGAGGGCTGTCCCTTACACACTGTATTTGTTGATATTTGTATAAATTAGGTTTTACCCATCAAAAATAAATAATAGTTTACAGCTAGAATATGTTTATTTATTTCATATAAGCTGTTTGTAGTACTCACTGGGACCTGTATGTCTCCCTTGGAGAAGACAGCGTAGAATCGTAACCGTTGGAAGTAATGGAGACGTTTGTCCAGCAGTGGGACATTATAGACTAATAAGTATGTACGTAATAAGTATGTGATGGCCCAAAGGTTAAGGCCTCGCCTCTCATGCATGAGGTTGTGGGTTCAAATCCGGGCAAGTACCAATGTGACTTTTTCAATTCATATGTACTTTCTAAGTTTATCTTGGACATCACAGACATCGGTGAAGGAAAACATCGTGAGGAAACCTGGACTTATAATTAATATAAGTCTGAAATCGCCAACCCGTCTTGAGCAAGCGTGGTGATCAATGCTCGTGCCTTCTCTGTATGAGAAGAGGCCTTTGCCCAGCAGTGGGACAGTAACAGGCTGGTAATATAGCAAGTACTCACCGACGCTCCACAGGTCGACCCGGGCGTCGTACTGGCCGAAGATCATCTCCGGCGCCATGTACAGCGGAGACCCGCGCACAGAGCGACCCGCTTCCGATGTCATGTGTTGTGCGAAACTGAAATATAATTACACAATACACAATCAGTATAAACGGTGTAAGAAGACCCTTAACGAAGTCGGAAGGCACTTGTTCTCCCCGCCATTGTGATGACCATACCTGGGAACCTTCTAGTTACGGAGGTATCGGGGGTCAAGTTCCAACTTTTTCACAAGTTTTTTTTTTTTAACGGTGGATCCTCGGTCCAGACGGGTGTGATGTGTAGGGCCCGATAGGATTAGGTGAAAAACCCTTGAGTAAAGGTTCCGGTTCTAATCTCCGAAACGGCTGGGCCGATTTTGACGGGACTTTTACTGGCAGATAGCTGATGTTATAAGGAGTAACTTAGACTACTTTTATTTTAGAAAAAAGATTATTGTTCCATGCAAAAAAATTAAAACCCTTGAAATTGTGTAATGGGGCTAGCCTATTGCTGTCACTTGGCTTTAGGCTGTCACTAGCCTGATGGAAAAGCCCAAAAACATGACTCTGACCTGGGGACCGAACGACAAGGCTAACTAATGAGGCAGCTAGTAAAGAAAAAAAAACTTCCATGGTTATTACTACTCACCCAAAATCGGCGACTTTCAACATATATTTGCCATCCGATCCTTTGTGCAATAACAGATTATGAGGCTTAAGATCCATATGTACAACACCTGTGAAACAAATATAAAAGAAAAATAATTAGGTTTCCATACAAGATAATCACTTAGTGCTAAACAGTGGGTTAATTGTGCAACACACAGCCGTGTGCATTGTAGGTAGGCACTAACTGCGAATGGGACCGACTGCGAACAGGACCAACTGCGAATAGGATGACTTAAACGCGGGACGAAGTGCGAATAGGACGAAGTGCACATAACGCCTGTCTACTTGCCCTACCTCATAAGATCCTGTAAAACTATACCGTGTAGGTATTGCAGTTATGTAGGAAACAGCAGTTTTAACCGACGTCAAATTATGACATACGGGGGCGGAGGGGTCCAGAGTGATGCACGGAATACGTAGTAACTATTTTAGCGTCGGTGTTCTTTATTACATCACTCTGAACCCCTCCACCCCCGCACACAGAAATTTTTCATCGGTTTAAAAAAAAAAAAAAAGCTGTTCCATACAATTTTGTAGGAAACAGCAGGTTTTTTGAACTTCTATGTGGGCTCAGAATGATGTACTGAATACGTACCGTACGTAGTAACCGTTTTCGTGTCGGTGTCCCTTCCACCCCGTATAAATTAGTAAGTACTTAATGTTTTTAGTAATGTTTTATCAACTTACCCTTTTCTCTGAGAAACTTCAATGCTGAAGCTAATTGCTGTAGGAAATATCTAACCTGTAAGTAAGATATTTGATTGATTAGCATAAGCGTCAAGGGTGAATTGTATCGTGATCGTGGCAAAACGCACGTAGCTAACGGCAAGTGCGACGACGAGTTCAATGAACTGTGTAGCTAGGCAGGAATTGCCAGCCACGGAGTCTGGATTTGCGCTCCGTTGATGGTGATAGGCTCGCTCTCTATTACTGTCATAATCGCATCTGCTGAGGATGAGGTCCTGGGCTCCATTCTCGGGTCAGGCAAACTGTCATTGGGTTTTTCCATCAGGAATTTCTCAGTAGCAGCCACGGAGTCTGGATTTGCGCATTTGGTCGGCGCAACACGTTTTTTTTTCTTCCATTCTCCTCTGTCAACCGTCACGCTATCATTTACTTATTTTTCTTTCATATCATTCCTCACACAATCCATCCATCGTTTCCTTGGCCTTCCTCTCCGGCAGGGCAGCTACTAAATAAATTATATATACAACTCAATTCACCTGTTTCTCTGGCACCCGTCCGTATCTTTGTATGTACTTAGACAGGTCACCTCCGCAGCAGTATTCCATTATTATGTAGATATTCCTGAAAATATACCATTTTCATTTATGCTTCGTATTTCTGTAGTGACTTTGGCCACACAACAAAAATTAAAAACGAAATCAGTCACAGGTATTGATCTGTGAATCAATATTATATGTATATCGGGTGACTGGTAATTAGTGACCGATACTTAAACACATGATTGTAGTCATGATAACAAACAACTTTCCCAAAGAAACATTTTTTTTAATGCACAGACTATTATCACATTAAGACAATAGCCGTATGAAATTCACACGCGCGCGCCTGTGACCTACGAGCTGTTAGCTGTTAAAAACAAAATGTTTCTTTGGGAAAGCTGTTTGTTATCATGAGTACCTACAATCACGTGTTTAAGTATCGGTCACTAATTACCAGTCACCCTATGTGATTTAAAGATTGCTTTAAAGTGCAGCAGCGCTTGCCAGGGTCGGTTCGTGGATGGGACAACAGTTTGTGTCCTTTATTTTAGCAGATGAGAAACTCATCGAGCAATGTTTTGTAATACATAAGCTAGATAGCTCATTACATCATCATCTTCTGCCTAGCCTTTTCCCAACTATGTTAGAGTCGGCTTCCAGTATGTAGTATTTTACATGGAGCGACTGCCTATCTGACCTCCACAACCCAGTTAGTACTGGGTAATACGATACCCCTAGGTAAGACTGGTTGTCAGACTTTTTTTGGGCCACTGACTCGACTTTCAAAGATCTACAAATGACAGCCGGGACCAACGGCTTAACGTCCTTTACGTTAAGCCGTTGGTCCCGGCTGTCATCCGAGGCACGGAGGAAACTCGGTATGTAATGGGTGGTCACCCATCCACAGACCAACCTAGGCAAGCAGGGCTTAACCTAAAGATCGATCCGAGCGGCTGTTATTATTTAGCCACGAGCTCATTACATCATATACAAATAATATTGATTAGATATGAAATTATCGACAAGATAAAACAATTCATAATCTCAAGTTTGTTATAATTAGACTTATCAGATAAAGAAGTGTTTTGTCTTTTTATGAGGAAGTGTTTTTTTTTTAATACAGTGTGTAAACGGACCCCTCACGAAGCAGTCAACCAAGCATTATGTACATCAAACTAAGTCACCCTACGCAAAAATTATTGCTGGGAAACGACTTTTTTTTTGGGGTGAAAAATCACGTTTTACGGTAAAACTCAATGTAGCACACTCAAAACATTGTGGTGATGGATGCTTTAAATAGTTAACGGGTCAGGGAGGAAATCAAAGTAAAGATATTACGTTAAAAAATAATAAAAACGGTAAGAAAAATTGGAACTTTAACCTCAAATATCTCCGTAACTAGAAGGTTCCCAGGTATGGTCCAGTACAAAAAATTATCGCAATGACGGGGAGAACCAGTACCTTTCTATAAAAAAATTGTTTAAGACACTTACTTGTCGTCCCAGGTAAAATTCTTCATATGTACTATATGGGGATGAGTCAGAGTCTTCAGCAGTCTGATCTCGGTGATCAAGTTGTCTACGGCCGAGCCAGAGTGCTTCACTCTTGATTTGTCCACACATTTTATAGCAACTATGGAGCGGGCTCCCACCTGTGGAACAACAACAAAACATAAGGTTACATCTGAAATACAGGAAGGGTTGGGCCAAAATATATGGTTATGCTTGCAATCCAGAAAGGGTTGGGCAGAGAGGTATCTGAAGAACACTCCAATAACACTGCCCGGCCTGCAAAGAGACCTCATCTTCAGCGTTAGTGCTTACAACCACTAGATCAGGGATTAGCAAGTAGTTTTAAGTAGAGTCCGGATACCATTGAAATTTTTGATCGCAGTCCCAAAAAAGGTGATCATTCTTTCTTACTCAAAGCATTTATTTCAATTAGACCATAACAGGCACTTTTGAATGTCAGAAAAACAAAGAAGGCGAAGCTACAGTCCCAGACACAAGGCATAATAACTTGTGAAAGTACTGTAGTTGCCCATTCCTTAGCGTAGATCTCTATGGAGAAGAATGGGCAAGAAACTCCATGGACACTCTTTTCAATCAAATATTTTTACAAGATCTTGGTTACATCATTCCTGTTGAGATAATACATATATGTGAGAACAATGTAGAAAGACGTGCACATTAAGAGCGTCCAGAGTAAAAGATTAGATCAACAATTTATTAATTTTACTGTATACTAGTCCGTTATTTTGCCTAATCTAAGTAATCCATCATTCTCCTGCACTTATCCCAATTTATTTGGGGTCGGCGCTGCATGTCTTCTTCATCCATACTTTTCAAAATTACTCATCATCTTCTTTCCAGCTATATCATCCTTCACACAGTCCTTCCATCGTTTCTTTGGTCTTCCTCTACTCTTATAGCCATCTACATTCATACTCAACATTTTCTCACCCCATCTAAGTAATTTTGTCCAGGGTATTTTAATTCATCACATCAGCCATAGGTACTTACTCGTAAAGTAGGTTCTAGAGTAAGTACTAGCTAGATTCTACCTGGCTTTCAAACATTATGTAGTTTATTTAAATTGAGTAGCTAAAGTTTTATGTTAGAAGTAGGTATATTTAACAATACTTGGCGGTCCAAAGTTCGACCTTCCGCCTGTTGCTGACCGCTGCACCAGACTATAGAGGCAGTCCGATACAAAATCAAATTAGGCTAAGAGTGTTGAAACTACTTAAGACATGACATCTGTTCCTCAAAACATCCCTTTTGTAGGCCGTTGCTAGTGCTGGGGGGAGGCCGTAGTGGCACAGAATCACCAGAAAATCAGTCTATTAATTTCTACAGCTGGGAGACCTTCTCTCTGGGTGAAGAAGGATCACATATCTTTCTGTTGCTGTGCCCGACAGGGTCCATTGGTTTTTTTTGGAAAAATGTTTACCGCTTATGCCTACATTGTGGAATGCAATAAAGAATTGAGTATTGAGAAGTGGGGTGTAACCCAGAATCAGAATCATTACAAACAAGATCTTCAAAATTAGGTTGTGCACATGTTTTGCCAATGCAAATTATAAAAAATTAAAAATAAAACTATTATACAAGCCAAGACAATCCAGAACTATGGCACAGTGTAGTAGGATATTAGTAGGCATAACATATGACTAACTGGACGTGAGATAACTATGGATGACTAGGACTACAGTACTGAGAAATACTTGGAGGAAAACCCTATAATATATTTAAGGTAATTCCTTTTTCAATTTAGATATTTTATATTGTCGTGAAAGAAAAGTCTGTAATTATTGTACAATGCTAAAGTATTAAATTAATTTAAAAACCAACTAACTATCTGAACAACATAAAACTAAAATAAGTAGAGCATCGAAAAATTTCTAGTTATTATACCAGTGCATTCCAGTTCCAAATTTTAAATTATCTAAAGAATAGACATTATACGCGTTCTATTTGATCGCGTTACTTCAGTATTTACTTCCCAAAGATAATATAAAATAAATAAAACCTTATTGTTTACATAAAAACAAAGAAGATGATTAGAAAATTATATTTCTTACCTTCGTGTAAGCTTTGTAGACTGTGGAATAGCTACCAGAGCCTAGTTTTTCAGTCACCACATATCCGTCTATCTTAGGAAAAGCCATTTTGCAGAATAATTACTATTATCGATAAGTTTTCCGCATTTTTCAAATAATTTCACGAGTTTTGATAACGAAAACGTCTAATGTCAAACTCAATTGATAGTAATTGACATTGACAGACAATGCAGTGTTTCCAGGATTGTGTGTAAAAATCGTTGTGGTAGTTTTTGACTAATTTCTACTATACGGTTTATAATAAATTATGAAATAATTAATATCTATTTTTTAGGTTTATAAAGAAGAGTACGTTATTTATGATAATATTTTTTTACTAATAAATAATTCAAGAAGAAGTATTAGCTACCTCTGTTGAGTTATAGTGTGACCGATTCTCACAAGAGGGCGCGATGAACAAAACCGTCAGGGAATCAGTCATCTACATAAACTCTCGACTTTTCCCTGCGGGGGTAGGCAGCCACTATAAACCACAAAATATACATAAAATAGTAGGTACTGCGCCAATTGCACCTATTTAATTGGACCTATTGTTGTAAACAGAAATAAAGTCCTTTCGCAGCCATTTTTAACGGGGAACTTGGCTAAAGAGGCTTGAATAATTTACCTGTTGAACATAGTTTTGACATAACCCACTGGTTAGCCAAGTTTTGTACTAGAGGTAACAAAAATAACCACTTCCAAAAAGACACAAAAAAGTGAAAAATAAGTTTACTTTCAGAAGTTGGTGACTTTGTTTGTTTCATTGGCTTTTTTTTTTTTAAATATTATTACGTCCGTCGTCCGTGCTTTACGAAAACATTCCCAATTACGTTCGAGTCCGTTGAATGTTTCACTATGGAACTATCAGTGTTTTGTAGTATTTCAGTATTTTGTGTTCAATAAAGATATTTGGTGTTTAATCACTAGTGTTTAATTTATCTCATACCCAGCTCGTAACAATATTATAGAAGATAACTCATAAAGTACCCAGGTAAAGTAAATAAAATCACTGACCACAGCGTAAGCTTTCTGAACCAAATTAACAAAGTTTCACGAAAATCAGACCAGTAATCACAGAGAAATAGGTGTACCTAAATGAAAAAAAAAAGATGCTTGTGTAATATTATATAACCCCTTCCTTTTTTAGAAATCGATTAATCACTGTGAAAGGACAGATGTGTGGTGGATTAAGCACGCCTACTCCCTGACATCATCATCACCGTCTTGCCCTTCTTCTTAGCGTGTCGATGGCAATCTAAATTGCATGTGGGGTGCATGAAAGGAGCCTATCTACTGAACCACTGTACGTCCGGCGCACCCTGGGCAGCCAGCGAGCCCCCAAAGTCCACTTATGAAACCGGCTTTGTGTGTAGTCTCGCTTTACATCAAAGGGTTCTTACAAGACAAAATCAGAAATTCTTTCCGATGTCTACCGCAATTACTAACTGCGACATTCTTTCCGTCCAAGAGACCCACAGAGCTGAAACCCCAGTCGGCCACACATCGATGGACTTATGCTTATCGCCGAGATCTGTCACCTTGCCCTTGTTCCACTGTTACTTGGGTCTTGGGCGACCCCAAGTAAAAGTGGTGCCTCACGTATTTTTCGTCAATACTCCTACTTTTTTTTTTGTCAGCCTGATTTGTCCCACTCCTGGGCAAAGGCCTTCCCCCATTCGTTCCACTTTTCTCGATGTTGCGCCTCTTCTCGCGAATTAACTCCTCAACTTACTATAAAATTATGTAAATATAAGCCGAAACAATATAATGTTTCTGCAGATTCTGTTAATAAAATGTTTAAGATGTTTGTCACATAAAAAAGTTAAGTTGTCAAAGACCAATTACGAAGGATTCGTGCACAGAATAATAAGTAAGTAGGTACCAACGGTTCGAGTCCTTCGCATCGATTGACGCAACTTCACAAGTATCAAGGATTTGCTAAATTGTAAGTATGAATGCAAACTGGGTTTATATTGTGTGGAGACTTAAAATTTTTTTTTGCAAAAATTAAATCCGACTTCAAAAACACGAAAAAGTGAAAAATAACTGTAGCTTCAGAAGTCGGTGACTTTTGTTTATTTGATTCAGTTTTTTTTTCACAGAAATATTTAGTCGGTTATTAAAAAAAAACAGCTCTTTCCTACAACACAGTCAAAATGTAAGGAACAGCTGCTTAAAAAAAAATCGCAAAAATCGATGAAAAATTTCTATGTGGGGGAGGAGGGGGTTCAGAATGATGTACTGAATACCGTGGTAATCATTTTAGCGTCAGTGAAATGAATTTTACCCTGTATATAGCCTGACACTGACTGACCTGCAAATTGCAAAAAACGTAAAAAAAAAAAATTCGCGGGCTTCCACCTTAAGATAAACCGACCGCGTAGCCCTAATGACGTAATATAAATAGACGCGTCCTGCATGAACTACACTGCGTTGTTGCGTCTCTGCTCGCCAATTAACGAGAAAGCTATCCAAGGCGTCCCGCCATCTTCTCCTCGGTCTGCCGCGACCCCATCTAGCTGTGTCGGGGCTCCAGCTTTGCAATAGTAGGGCCCACAGTTTTGCTGATAAACTAAAATGAGACATTGGCCTGCCCAGTCTCATTTTAATTTGGCAACTTTATGAGCTACCTATGTCAGCAATTTGATTTCTGGAGCGCAGTGTGGTGTTCCTTATTCGATCAGACAGTTTTACGTTAGTATGCTGTGCTCCATTGCCCGTTGGCAAACCTTGAGTTTGGACTTCTGGATGTTAGTCAAGGACCAATAGTCTGTGTACCGTATGTCAGGATGCGGAGAATACACATGTCCATTGCTGCGTTTTATGGGGATGTAATGAATAAAAAGATGATAACTACTTAATTAGATGAAATAACATACATAAGATAACATCACGCCTGTAATCCCAGAAGGGTTATGCAGTGGTGTGGGCGACTAATAGTACACCCACATTTCGCCAGTTATGTTTAAGTCCCATGTAATAGATGGCTAGCTTATTGTAGACTAGCTTTTGCCCGCGGCTTTGCTCGCGTTAATTTAGAATTTGGCAACCAATTCGGGTTGTACTCTGCATGTTATAATGTAATTCAATCATGATTCGAAAGACACGTGGCGCCATCTATTATCATGAGACCATTATTGTTGTTTTTCTCGGGAACAGTAATTTTTTTCAGGATGAAAGGTAATCTATGTCCGTTTCTGTATACCTGACAACGTATATGCAAAATTTCAGGATGATCGGTTCAGTGGTTTAGGCGTGAAAAGTTAACAAAAAAACTTACTTTCGAATTTATAATACAGGGTGTAAACGGACCCTTCACGAAGCCGTCAACCAAGCATTAGTACATCAAACTTAGTCACCCTACGCAAAAATTATTGCTGGGAAACAACTTTTTTTTTTGGGGTGAAAAATCACATTTTAAACTCAATGAAACGCACTCAAAACGTGGTGCTGATGGATGCTTTGCATAGTAAACGGGTCATGGAGGTAATTAAAGTAAAGTTAAAACCTTAAAAAGTAGTATTAAAAAAAAACTTGTGAAAAAATTGGAACTTTGACCCCCAATATCTCCGTAACTAGAAGATTCCCAGGTATGGTCCAGAACAAAAAAATAATCGCATTGACGGGGAGAACAAGTACCTTTCGGCTTCGTTAAGGGTCTTTTTACACCCTTTATTAGTTAGGGCTCATTAATAAGTGATAAATAAAATTGCCATCACGATGTGTAGTGTCCGTATATCTCACGGGAAACAAAGTCATGTAATTTACGATTTCATTTCGATTTGAGGTGCAGTAATGGTTGAATATACGAGCCCATAAATTACGAATTATGCGTTTTGATTGCCGTATCTGTGCTGCACTTTGTGCGATGATTAAAGTTTTTAAATACCATTGAAAAATATGGACGATATTCTATCGTAAATAATGAATATAAAATAATGTGTTTATAGCTTTTGTATGATGTTTTTTTTTTATTAAATAACATAAAGTACATACACCCACATTTCGACAGTTAAGTTTAAGGGGGAAGCACCACGGTAGCCCGCGCAATTCTAGTCCATTTCATTGTCGTTAGGTAGTCAGTGGCCCAAAAAGTCTGACAACCAGTCTTACCAAGGGGTATCGTATTACTCAGTTCTAACTGGGTTGTGGAGGTCAGATAGGCAGCCGCTCCATGTAAAATACTGGCATTCAGCTGCATCCGGTTAGACTTGAAGCCGACCCCAATATAGTTGGGAAAAGGCTAGGCAGATGATGCTTATAATGACTCCCACCAACTTAACTTTCCTGTATGCCTAATCTCTCTCTCACCACAAGTTTTTCTCGTATTCCTCGTACCGTGAATAAAAAAATGGCCTCTTTCCGAATCTTTGCGTGATTATTCCACGACGTGGGCACAGTTGCCTTACATTAATCTTGCACGCGCTAATAAGCACAGTTGGAGGTAACTGTTACTGTGGGTTTTACGAATATCTTGATAATATAGTACTTCAGTGGAGAAGGTTCCATACGACTCGATTCCAACGGATTCCCTTTGAAAAATGGCACAGTCAGTATTGTATAGACAAATAATACACCGTGACTTTTTAGTCGTCTTACAAAGGTGGTCCACTCAATGTGCCCGACATAAAATAGTTCTAGGTGCGTTTTCTTTTTTACCTACCGTAATAGGTACAAAGAAAAATAAATAAACATTAGAAAAAAATATGAAACATCCTGTTAATGACGTTTACGTGTCAAACGGGAGAATATACCTACCCAGCGCCAGTAGATTATCGCTCACAATAGGTTTTAACTACGTCATGCGTCATATTATTGAATTAAATTTTATTTTTAAATTATTAAAATCTCATAAATACCTATTTTTTTTATGAATGCTGTAGTCATTGGATACATGAAGTGGGCTGCCGTTGTAAGACGACTAAAAAGTCACGGTGTATTCTTATTTCAAAGTACAAGCATGTAATACACACACAGATTTCCGTACTACACAACAAATCTCCTCATACGGGGTGTAAACAGACCCTTCACCAAGCCGTCAACCAAGCATTCTGTACATCAAACTAAGTAACTTTACGCAAAAATTTTTGCTGGGAAACGAAATTTTTTTTTGGGGTCAAAAATGACATTTTACGGTAAAACTCAATATAATGCGCTCAAAACTTATTGCTGATGGATGCTTTGAATAGTAAACGGACCATGGAGGTAATTGGAGTAAAGTTAGAACCTTAAAAAGTAGTATTTAAAAAAAAACTTGTGAAAAAATTTGAACTTTGACCCCCAATATCTCCGTAACTAGAAGGTTCCCAGGTATGGTCCAGAACAAAAAAATGATCCCAATGATGGGCAGAATATGTGGTTTTCGTTTTCGTTAAGGGTCTTTTTACACCCTTTATATCCCACTGCAAGCCTACTCTCCTGTATTATTTATGACATTGGCGCGTTTTTTTGTTTTATGCATGTACTGGGTGTACACCCCATTGTTCGATATATGAATACTACGCAGAATAGTTTGACAAATGACTGTCATGCATTGTAGTGCTGACTGCCTCGTTGGTCTCGTTGTAGCGCGACTGCTGAGCATGAAGTCCTGAGAGGACTCCCGAGTCGGGCGAAGCGTTGGGGTTTAGTTGCAGCCAAGGAGTCTGGATTTGTGTTCCGTTGATGGCAATAGTATAAGCATAATCAGCGTATAATTTCCACACTGCCATGAGAGGAAGTGGGCTATAATAGGGTATTTGCCTGAAAAAATCTATTTAGTCCGTCAGTTAGATTACCAAAAAAATGTTGGACACGAATTTTTTCTTTTGTCATGTAACGAATGACCACGATACATAGCGTGTTGAAATCTCGCGTGACGTCATAATTTCTGTTACTTTTTACTGTCCAGTGACGTCACAAGCCCCCTCTCCTGAATTTTGATGCGCTGTATCGTCAATTTTTGATTATGTAACAAAATAAAAAATACGGGTCCAAAATTTCTTAGTGATAAAGGACGGACTAAATATATAGGTATATATTTTTGATGTTGTCAAATAGCCTAATAGCCACCACGCGGGCCCAGTGCCGGTTGGTAGATGTCACATGTCTTCGAATGTTTGGTTCTAGGACATGCCGGTGTCCTCACGATGTTTTCTTTCACCGTTTTGAGAGCAGTGGTGATGAAATAAATTGCACAAAGTAATGCGCCTGCCTGGGTTCGTTCCCGCGACTTACTTCGGGGCCGCCACCAGTGGGCCACCGCTGCTCTCGGATGGCAATAGGCTCGCCCCTATTATATGCGACTTAAACATAACTAAACTACTATTAGATATATAACTCTTCGGAGTACAGGCGTGATGTTATGTTATGCTAATTTTACAAAATGCTGCTTTCCAATAAATGTCATTCACGCGCCAAAAGATCCAAGTAGCACTGTATATTCAAACTTTTGTTCGCTACAGGAATATTTCAAGAAATGGTTTGAAAAATTATCTGTTCCTGTCTAAATGGACGCGAAAAGCGGGGCATGAGTGCTGGATCTATTTTTCTCTCGGACACCTAAAAGACTACCGCTTGAATTCTATTTTAAATAACACTTTATATGTTTGTTTGAAAAGCAACCAAAATAACTCCTATTTTTGAAATTTAGAGCTTATTTTTATTTGTGTTTGTGTAATAAAGTGACATTCTACAAGCGATAAAAATGTATAATATTGACATAAGCCACAGAAATTCTTAATTACACTACCACCAACTTATCAGTGCAGGCGGGAAAACACAGAACTAAAATAAATTTACCAAGTTTGCACAAGCAGCGCCACCTCGAACTACATACTTAAAGTGGTTATATTGTATGTCAAATTGTCAATCCTGCACGCGTAGCATGACCACCGTAGAAACGGGTTTTGACGACGGAAGAATAGACAAAATGACAGATTTATTTTGTTGATCTGTTTCTATGGTGGTCATGCTACGCGTGCAGCCGACTATCTATAATACAAAACGCTTGTAAAGTCATTGTTACTTATATAGGCGCTCTGATTTGAAAATACTCCTTACTACAAAACGTTGATACAAAACGTTGTTACTAAAAGTGACACCTCTGCCTTCCCCTGCAGAGATTATATGTCGTTAAATTAAGTTAATTCGAATTGTCTTACGATTTTTGCTGCAGTGGCAGCTTCAGTGTCATGCTGCCAAATTTTTTCAAGAAATAGTCATTCAATGGGATTAAATGAACTTAGAGGACTGTATCGATGATTCTTATCCCCAAAGACCGGTCGCATATTGAAGGTTTCCCCCCGAAAAGAAAATAAAAAGGTATAATTCTGTAACTACATCTTAGATACTGACATCAGCTGCATCCGGTTAGACTGGAACCCGACCCCAATATAGTTGGGAAAAGGCTAGGCAGATAATGATGAATTCTGTAACTACATACGTGTTACGGTCGCGAATCATATTTTAATCAACATACAAACTGACAATGACCTGCAAATTGCAAAGAACGTAAGAACATTTCGTGGGACACCCTGACGACAGCGACAAAAAGTACAAGTTAACTCAAGTGTACAATCTCGTTAGTTCCTGTCGTCTGCAGTACACTGCGTTGGCTTTTTAGCTTTTTCAAACTGAATGTTTGAAAGATTTATTTGTCCAGTCTGTGTTTGGCTTTCGAATGTAAGTGCGACTCGTGTTGCCTGCAGATCATCATCTGCCTAGCCTTTTCCCAACTATATTGAGGTCGGCTTCCAGTCTAACCGGATGCAGCTGAATATCAGTATTTTATATGGAGCGACTGCCTATCTGACCTCCACAACCCAGTTAGTACTGGGTAATACGATACCACTTTGGTAAGACTGGTTGTGAGACTTTCGGGCCACTGACTACATGTAACGACTGTCAAAGATCTACAAATGAAAGCCGGGACCAACAGCTTAACGTGATTTCCGAGGCACGGAGGAAACTCGGTATGTAATAGGTGGTCATCTATCCACAGACCAACCTAGGCAAGCGCGGCTTAACCTAAAGATCGACCCGAGCGGCTGTTATTATTTAGCCACGACCTCCTCCTAGTTTTTTTTAAACTATAATATGTTATTATTTGAAATAAATATGGTACTAACACCCTCGAGGTTCAAATTTCGTTGATGGAATACTAACAAGTTGATAAAATTTCAGATTTATACGAGTTCAAGCGTTTAAAGTTAAATAGCTTAATTTGAGAACAAGTTTTAGCTGCATAGCATAAAACATTTAAATGCTTAGATTCAAAGAGTTATGACGTTTTTCTAGTCTTGACAATAACGTTTGAGTATTGTTGTACCGATCATTCGGAGCGGCTGCCTATCTGACCTCCACAACCCAGTTAGTACTGGGTAATACGATACCCCTTGGTAAGACTGATTGTCAGACATTCGGGCCACTGACTACCTGTTACGACAGGCACGGCGACGGTTATATCCGACTCTAACCGACTAAAAATCTATTGTTCCTATTACTAACATTTGTTTCGGGGACCCGGGAGATACAATAAGTCTACATGGGCGCTAATAAAAAGGTCGAGAAAAGGTGCACCGTTCGGGTTGGTCGTTTCCTATGGAGAAGAACCGGCAAGAAACTCCATCCTAAAGCCTTATTTATTAGCAACAAGTTGAAATCTGCAGACAACAAGATTAAAACAGTTTGGAAAATTATAAACAATGAAACTAATAGAAACAAAAGACACAACACTGATTACACACTGGACTCTTCCCGAGGGCTCATTAGCGCAAATGTCGATGTTGCTCAGGAATTCGCAACGTTCTTTACCAATATTCCAGTCAAAACCACAGAAACGCTAGATTCTTCGCCATCCCTTGCCATTAATTTATTGAAAGAGAATGTTTCAGCCTGTCCTGTTGAATTTAAATTTTCTCATATAAACCCTATGGTCGTTATGAAGGCTTTTAAGCAAATCAAAATAAAAACTACTGAAGACCTTTGGGGTATGTCTACTAAAGTTTGTCAATCGATTGTTGAGACAGTAGCTCCCTATTTAGCTTTAATATTTAATTTATGTGTAGACCAAGGGGTATTTCCGGATTTGATGAAGTATAGTAAAGTTATACCACTTTTTAAATCTGGAGACAGCAAAGACACAAATAATTATAGACCCGTATCTATTTTGCCGGTTTTCAGCAAGGTGTTTGAAAAAGTGATGCTAAATCAAATGCTCAATCATTTTAATCGAAATGACATCTTACACGATCAACAATATGGTTTCACCAAAGGCCGTTGCACTACTGACGCCGGTGTCACCTTGCTAAAGCACATCTTTAATGCATGGGAAGAGGCAAAAGACGCAATAGGCATTTTTTGCGACCTATCCAAGGCATTTGATTGCGTGGATCACGACACACTGTTGCTGAAACTTGAGCATTACGGACTAGGAAAACAAGCACTTAGCTTAGTAAAATCATATTTAAATGATCGAATGCAGCAAGTACAAATAAATGGCGTAAATTCGTTAGGATTAAAAGTAAAAATGGGGGTACCGCAAGGCTCAATACTGGGCCCTTTCCTTTTCATAGTATATATTAATGATTTACCTCAGTTACTGAAAAGTCGACCTCAAATGGTGTTATTCGCTGATGACACATCACTGATTTTTAAAGTTAACAGACGTGCACAAGATTTTGACGACATAAATACCGCTATGCTTAAGATTCATAACTGGTTTACTGTAAACAATTTAGTGTTAAATGGGAAGAAAACTAAATGCATAAGATTCGCGTTACCGAATGTAAGAAGTAGTGAATGTAACGTTGTATTGAACAAGGAGATACTCGAATTCGTCGAAAATACAGTTTTCTTGGGGATTACGCTTGACTCGAAACTGCAATGGAGTCCTCACTTAACAGCACTTGCAGGGCGGCTAAGTTCAGCCGCTTATGCTGTCCGTAAAATCCGGCAATTAACAGACGTGGATACCGCGAGACTGGTCTATTTTAGTTACTTCCATAGCATCATGTCTTACGGTATTCTGCTGTGGGGTCGGGCTGCAGATATTGACTCCATATTTATTCTGCAAAAGAGGGCTGTAAGAGCCATCTATAACCTACGCAGACGCGAGTCTCTAAGAGAATTGTTTAAACAGATTAACATCATGACGGTACCTTGTCAATATATTTATGAAAACATTATGTTTGTTCGGAAAAACATTCATCTTTTTAGTAAAATAAGCGACAGGCATAATATTAATACTAGAAATAAGGACAAATTAGATCAACCACGTTTCAGATTGTCAAAAGTACGCACATCTTTTATGGGGTACTGTGTAAAATGTTACAATAAAATACCACTTGACATTTTACAACTTAATGAGAAGAAATTTAAAAAATGCATAAAACAAACACTATGTAAGCGAGCATATTATAAGTTAGAAGAGTATATCGTAGATAAAAATGCTTGGCTCAATGCTGGTCCTGCTCCACTGCCACTTGGGTTCACATACTAAGATTTTAATGTTTGGAAGAGATGCTCCCCCTTTAGTTCTTTCATTATTTCTTTTATTTTTTTTCTCGTTTGGAAACTTAGTTACTTTGATAACTATTGTTTTATATAAATTAGAAGCATTATTTGAATTTTGTAAGTGTGAGTACCATGTAGACTTTCTATTATGGTTAGTAGGGCTTATCCTAATCTTTATGGTTTTAACTGTAGCTTTGTTTTATTTTCCTATCTCTACACTGTGCTCACATATAGAAGCAACAATATTGTACCCAGGACTATGTAATATATAACTTGATTTGAAAAGAGTGTCCATGGAGTTTCTTGCCCATTCTTCTCCATGAGATCTACTATTTTCGAATGGGCAACTACAGTCCATTCACAGTTATTATGCCTGTGGCGGGACTGTAGGTAGCTTATTTTTGACTATGCAAAAGTGCCTGTCATGGGTCTATTTGAAATAAATGCTTTGAGTTTTGAGTTTTTGAGTTTTATGGTTACTCTATTCAAATGATTTGGTTTTACAATATTATCATGTTACAGTATTAGTACTTAAGTATGGGATGATAGCTAAAATCATGAATACAACCCTCTAAGTTCATGAAATAGTTATTAAATGGAGTTAAAAGAACTTAGAGGGTTGAATTAATGATTATAATTCTATAACTACATACGTGTTACTTTCGCGACTCATTTTTCATCAACATACAACCTGACATTGACCTGCAAATTGCAAGAACGTAAGAAAATTTCATGGGACACCCTGACGACAGCCACAAAAAGTACAAGTTAACCCAAGTGTACAATCTTGTTAGTTTCCTGTCGCCTGCAATACACTGCGTTGGCTTTTTAAAGATTTATTTGTCCAGTCTGTTTGGCTTTAGAAGTGAGTGCGACTCATGTCGCCTGTTGATGGTCATTGGTAAAAAGTGGCTGTGTTGTTAACAGGCGAATTAGAGCTGAGCGTAAGTAAATTTAAATTTCGCGTGTTACCCTGGCGCTACCACCTTAAGCGAAATGAGTAAGCTGTACACATCTGACCACCCCCTAGGATCATATAAGTGTGATATTATATGTTACTTAGGTAGCAGGTTATTGTAATGATCGAGACAATTTTGAATTCTGTCAGTAGTAGGCCCTGGGGTGCAGTTCTCATAGCTCATATATTCTTGACTGTGAAGTAATAGAACATGTAAGACATAAAGTTTCGGAATAGAACGCTTCAGGTCGTAGGTTTGGTCCTCGTTCGTGGCCATATTGGTGTAAAACCTACTTTTTAATATCGGTCTAAAACGTTTTAAACGAAATATAAATACCGTTGCAAAAAATTTCATTTGAACCACTTTACGAAAGGCGAAAAATGTCAGATCTTGTGTTTCTTTTCAAGATCGCCAATGGAACAACTGGTGTTAACAAGTTGCTACACAAGATCGGGCTGCGAGTGTCGTCTGTGTTCTTGCGTATACCTCGTTTATTGCACCCCAGTGGTAGCCACTACGTACATACGGAACTCGTACATGGTGAGAGCGAGTCGTATGTACAACGCAACCTGCCAGGAAGCTGAGATCGACATTTTCAATCCTAGCATAGCTGTTACGGCTAAAACGGCCTTGTATAATGTTCGTTATTTGAATTGAAGTATGTCATGGTGTTACTATACTTTTTTCGTAAATATGTTTGTATTTTTGTATATTGGCGCCTTGTTTTATATAGTTATGTCGTGTAATTTGTATTATTTAATTGTGCTTCTGTGTGTTGTGCTAAGTCTTTTGTGTGCACTAAATAAATGTTTTATCTATCTATCTATCTATCTATCTAAAAGCCGAAGTAAGGTTACACCTGGTTCTAGCCGGCTATGCCTAGGTGCAGCCGGTAGCAGTTTGTTAAATTTAGGTATATCCTTTTTATTGCTAGGACACACTAACCAATGGGATTAGGTTAGGTTAGGTTAGAACTGTTACCAAACGCCACATCCAAATTGGTTGTATTAAACCTCCAAATTTAAAGCCGTACCTAGGTATAGCCGGCTAGAACCAGGTGTAACCTTACTTCGGCTTTTAGCCGTAACATAGCAAAATTGAAGAAAACTTTATCTAATGGCTTCTTTGAGCGTAAATAGCCATTTTCTGTTTGGTGTGATATTACATCGTCTATTATAAATTTTCTGGTCATATTTTGTTTAAACTATCTGTTTAGCTGTAAGTTTTCCTAAAATTGAAATAAATAAATAATGAAATTTAACCCCCGACCGACTGCGAAGCTTGAAGGTGGCTACCACAGATATGGCACAGATAGTTAATAACCAGGATTAACACATAGAATACTTTTTACCCCGGCAGTATGATACCGCGGGACAGTTATCGAACTCCCATTGAGCTGGACTCCCATTTGGTGCAACCTTGAGACGCACACCGCACCTTGTATACTCATCATTTGATTTGAAGTGTGTCATGGTGTTACTAGTACTCGTATAGTGACACCCATGACATACTATTGCTTAAATATGTTTTTCTTTTTGTATATTGGCGCCTTGTTTTTATATAGTTATGTCGTGTAATTTGTATTATTTAATTGTGCTTCTGTGTGTTGTGCTATGTCTTTTGTGTGCACTAAATAAAATATTTATCTATCTATCTAACTAGTATTACAAGACAAGCCTTTTACATTGCTGCGATATCTGATCTGTTTTGTCCCATCTAATCTAATCCATTTTGAGTAAGACTCCTCCTATCTTTGGAAACATAAGTTTTCTTTGCTTTTAAGTCAGCCTCTTATTCGATTCGCAACATATTTTATGTTACTACACAGATACTTTATAACCTGGATACTTTTTACCCCGGCAGTATGCCCCCGTGGGACAATTATCGAACTTCACGCTAGCAAAGCCGCGGGCATAAGCTATAGTATCAAATAATAACCCTCCACAAACCAACCAATAGAAATAGTCATCGAAACTATTCCAGTTACATAGTTTCGTGAACTTTGATCGGACCTCTATCACTTGATATTCGGCCAGTTAAGTTCCGACGGAGATACCGCAGTGCCTATTGTTGTAAGGGCAGAGGAACTGCTGCGTTTTCACTAACACAGGCAACACCTAAGTGTATGCGTAAATGTTATTGCAGATCGTGTTGGAGGTCCAATTAAAAAAAAAATGCAAAAAAAAAAAAATCTTCCTGCCCTTGTCCCATTCTAATAAGGAGTTACATTAGACTGCCGTGGCTGCTACTGAGAAATTCCTGATAAAAAAACCCAATAACAGTTTGCGCGACCCGGGAATCGAACCCAGGACCTCATGCTCACTCGTTTGCGACCACTAGACTAACGAAGCAGTCAAAAAACAAACATTTAACACATTTTATTATTTCTTCTAAAACCACATATTTATTTACATGATTGGAAACAAATAGCAGTCACGGAGTCTGGATTTGCGACCGGTTGATGGCAATAGGCTCGCCCCTATTAAACATAACTGACCAAATGTATTAGGTACATCTCTGCCTAACTGTTCGGGGATTACAGGCATGATGTTATGTTATTTTGAAGATGTATGTTTGTTGTAAACGGACATACGACTAAAGAATAGCCGGCTACAATTTGGCAAAGCTAAATTCTCAAAAATTAAACAAGCACTTATGTATATTAAGTATATCTTGAA
This sequence comes from Noctua pronuba, assembly GCA_905220335.1. NCBI lineage: Eukaryota > Metazoa > Arthropoda > Insecta > Lepidoptera > Noctuidae > Noctua > Noctua pronuba. Next base: position 464,137 of record LR999920.1, read on the forward strand.
AACTTAAGTCCTTGAAGTCTTTTTACCCAATTAACAACATTCACTAAATTAAAATAATTTTATCTGCACCATACAATGTCCAAGCCCGCCAAAATATATTGTCCTTTGCCATTTATAGAACACTCATATCTAAAATCAACCCTATTTCCTTGAGATACATTACAAAATTGCACGGAGAAAATTATACGGAATTTGCCAACTATCCTTTTTATTTTGCTGTCATGGCTGTTTAAAATCGACTTTAGGTTGTAGGAATAAGGGTGTTAAATGATAAAAAGGTGATACAATAAGTTGGTAAAGTATCCAGGATGCTGCATTGTTCAACATAGTATATTCAGTATGTATAGTGACGGCTCCGTGGATAGTCGTGCGTTCAAAACAAACGCGTTTTATTTTTAATCTGTGCACTAAAAAGTTATATTTTATCTGTGCGGTGTTTTATCTGTGATTGATTTCCCGCGCTTTTTATGGTAGTTTTTATTTTCCGTAGTAGTTTTATTGTTTTCAATTAGTGGCAATTATAATTTGTCATCTACGAAAATGGCGCCAAATTTCTATGTGGTCAATATAAATTCTAATATAGTAAAAAATGTTGCGGTATAATATTTTAATTAGTAAAATGTAGGTTTTATACTTCAGTCAAATTAATGCAGATATATAAATTAAGAAGCAGAGAATTTAGATAAGAAATTAACTTAGTTAACTTAAAAAGTTACTACATATCATGAAGTATCCTTTCCTTGTATTTTCGAGGTTGTTTTATGTAAAACTAGCTGTTGTCGACGACCTTCGTCCGCGTGAAATTATTATAAAAACATTACTTACTTACCTATTTGTATCGGATTTTATTAATAATTTCATGGGTTTTAATTTTTGTGCACGGAACCATAATTCTTTTTCCAATATAAAAGTTAAGTTAAGTTACTCCTTATAACATCAGCTATCTACCAGTGAACGTCCCGTCAAAATCGGTCCGGCCGTTTCGGAGATTAGCCGGAACAAACAGACAAAAAAAATAAAAAAAATAAGTATGTTAAAAGAATTGTACATACTTTCCCATGCATTCATGCAGGAGTCCATAGCACAGGGTATCCTAGTTTGGATTCCTGACTCCCACAAACCTTTGTACTTCCAATATTTGTAAAACCTTTATATTGTAATTTATTGTACTTTGTGGGAGAAAATAAATCTTATTATTATTATTATTATTATTCAGTAAAAAGCTTTTATTTTGAAATTACAAACAACTATAATTTTATTTATTTGTATACTTAGATAAATCGACAGACACATTTTGAATTGCCAAAAACAAATAGATGAAGCCACTGTCCGAGTCACAACTCACAAGGCATAATATAATAACTGTGAAAGTACTGTAAACGCCAATTCCAAAGAGTAGACGTCCTTGGAGAAGATTGAGCAAGAAACTCCTTTGACACTCTTTTATATAATAATTAAAATTAAATTTAAAATTTAAGAAACCCCCAACGAAAAAATAAAAGATGAAAGATAAATACCCACTTTCATCCCCCTATCTAGTAAATGGCTGCACCGATTTTAATAAAACATGGCTAATTTTAATATACACAACGTGCGCTTTCATTCGATACCTCACTAGGGTATAGATATTTGAAAATATTCGATTTTTCATACCCACTTTCATCCCCCATATCTAGTAAATGGTTGCACCGATTTAACATTATCTAAAACCATTGCCGAGAAACTAGCTTTCAAATTAAAAAAGCTGTATCCAAATCGGTTCACTTGTTTAAGAGCTACGTGCCAGAGACAGACACGCACACATTACGGTCAAACTTATAACACCCCTCTTTTTGGGTCGGCGGTTAAAAAATAGCTTGTAAAAAATACAGATAGGTTTTTATCCTCAGACACATCTAAAGTACAAGTACGTCGTGTAAGAATGGCAGAAAAAAACATCTATAGCTCAAATTCAAATTTTTTATTTGTAAAATGCTGGAAAATGCAAAGTCATTTCAGCTTTTCACTGTATTTAATTTGGAAATTCCTATTCAGCTAATGGTTCATCCTCAACCCTAAACGTATTTAAACAAAACAAAAATTAAGCAATGGAAATGTACATTCTGCCAACATTTTAGAAATTGACGATGTTTGAAAAGGGTTCTGTGTAAACAGATTATCTGTTTTCTTTTTTTGTTGTAAATATAACCTTTTTGTTTCTTAACGTCATAAATTAGTAGATATTTACCGTACGGTAATACGGGAAGTAAACGGACCCTTCACGAAGCCGTGAACCAAGCATTCTGTACATCAAACTAAGTAACTGTACGCAAAAATTATTGCTGAGAAACAACTCTTGGTTTTGGGGTGAAAGTACGCGTTTTACGCTAGGACTCAATGTAACGCACTCAAAACATTGTGCTGATGGATGCATTGAATAGTGGGGTCAAGGAGGGTTTTTAAAGTAAAGTTATAACATAAAAAAAAACTTGTGAAAAAGTTGGAAGTTTGACCCTGTACTGTATGTGTATAGTCATAAGTATAAGAGTTAACTTAGTTAGCTACATGTTTGGTGGTGAGGGTACCGACCGCCAGTAATAAACTAGCCTAGGAGCAAGACGGTTGTTTTATTCGTACAAACATATCATTTTGGCGACGAGTTTGTTTCTTCTACCCGCGTATTTATATAAAATGACGAATTTCATAGGAAATTTGAGCGTTTTTGACCATAAACTCCACGAATGGGAAGTTTTTCACGGCAAATTGACACAGTTCATCAAGTTGAACAATATTACGGACGTCAACAAAAGTGCAGTGTTTCTAACGCATTTGTCGGACGAATCCTACCGTCTGATTCGGAACCTAGTACATCCGAATAAGCTCGAAGGAATCGCCTATAATGAGCTAGTAAATGTACTCAATAATCATTTCACACCAAAGAGGTCAACATTCGCCGATAGGGCGAAGTTTTATGAAGCAACTAAATCCGACGGTGAGAGCATCGAGGATTGGGCTGCGCGGCTGCGAGGGCTAGCCGTGTATTGCGATTTTGGTTCAGAGCTGGACACGCTTCTGCGTGACCGGTTCGTTCTAGGCTTCAGAATGGGACCGGAGCGTGACCGATTATTCGAGAGTGACTCGAAGACCCTGACCTTTGGACAGGCCCTAGAAGTCGCTCAGAAGGCTGCGTGTGCACGGCAGGCACGCGCCGACGTCGTGGTCAAGGAGGAGCAGATGTTTTATGCGCATGCAGGTGGACGCCGCCGCGACGCGCGCAGTGCCTGTGCTGGTACGAGCGGAAGCCGTGCGGCCGGTGCCGCGCCTGTGCCAAAATCTGATGTCGGCGAGCAAACCCGTTGTGCAGTGTGTGGTTTAAAAAACCATAATGCGTCTCAGTGTAGATTTAAGAACTACAAGTGTCTTATTTGTGGGCAAAAAGGTCATTTAAGAAAGTTATGTGTGGTAAAGAAGTCAAATTTGAATAAAATTGACACGGAGGAAGCGGAAACATCTCAAGAAAGCGTTTGTAAAGAGTGTGAACTTTATAACTTGAGGTACGTTGACTATAATCCAATTAAAATAACGGTTAATGTGAACAATATAGATATGGACATGGAGTTAGACACTGGGTCAGGAACTACGGTTATTTCTAAGGCGTTGTATTTACTTAACTTTCCACATTATATGTTGCATAAAAGTGATCTTAAGATGTGTTTATACAACGGTCATAAAATCACGCCCCTAGGATATTTTATAGCTAAAATATCATATTCAGGTTTATCCGATGAGATAAAAATGTATGTTATAGACAACGGTGGACCACCTCTGTTGGGCCGTGATTTCATGACCAAATTCCGAATTTATTTTGCAACAGCAAATAACAGCATAGTATGTACTAGGAATGAAAACATTGAGGAAGTGCAACGGTTGTTGGACCAATACCCCGATATATGGAAAGACGAACTAGGATGTTTCAATAAGTTTACGGTCGATTTGCACTTGAAAGACAATGCCACACCAAAATTTTTTAAACCACGGCCCGTGCCATTTGCTCTGAAAGACAAAGTCAGTGCAGAACTGGATAGATTAGTTAGCTTAGGGGTTCTCGTGTCGGTTAATTACTCAGAATATGCTACACCCATAGTACCGGTTTTAAAACAAGACGGTAAATTAAAAATTGCTGGTGATTTCTCTTGTACTCTAAATAAAGACCTAAAAGTGGACAAGTATCCTTTACCACGGATAGAGGAAGTGTTTTCCAAGTTAGGTGGAGGGGAAGCGTACAGCAAAATTGATTTGAGTAACGCATATAACCAATTTAGCCTGTCGGAGCAATCAAAAAAATTGACAACCATTAATACACATAAGGGTCTGTTTGCTTATACTCGTCTAGTCTATGGTTTGGCCAATGCTCCAGCCTTATTTCAAAGAACAATGGAAACATTGTTAGCCGGTATAGAGGGAGTAAGTATTTGGCTAGATGACATCTGTATCACGGGCAAAACAAGAGAAATTCATTTGTCTAGATTACGAGAGGTATTAAGGAGAATACAAGATGCAGGATTGCGTCTACAAAAAGACAAATGTGTGTTTTTTAAAAGTAGTGTGACTTATCTAGGTTATGTAATCGATAAGAACGGGTTGAGAACGAGTCCAAGTAAAGTTGAGGCAATACTAGATGCACCTGCGCCAACCAACGCATTAGGAGTGAAACGATTTCTAGGCGTAGTAAATTATTACAGGAATTTCATTCCGTGTGCATCTTCTGTGCTGAGTCCGCTGAATGAATTGCTGCGCACGGGCACAGAGTGGCAGTGGGGCGAGCGACAGCAAGCGGCATTCAATAGCGTTAAAAGCGAGTTGGCCAGCGAGCGGGTGCTGGCGCACTTCCAGCCGGAGGCACCGCTGGTACTAACGGTGGACGCAGGGCCGTGCGGGCTCGGGGCCGTGCTCGCGCACCGGGACGCAGATGGGCGGGAGCGGCCAATCGCGTTCGCATCACGATCACTAACGGCAAGTGAAAAGAATTATAGCCAAATTCAAAAAGAGGCGACGGCTATTATATACGGGGTGAAACATTTTCACCAATATCTTTATGGTCGTCGAGAGCCTTTTATTTTGAAAACGGACCATAAACCATTGTTATCAATTTTTGGCAAACGTAATCTTATATCTGTCACGGCCGCCCTGCGTCTACAGAGGTATGCAATAATTTTAGGTGCATACAACTATACGGTACAGTACGTAGACGCTAAAAATAATCAAATAGCGGACTATTTTTCGCGGTCGCCGTTATCAGTAGCGGTCAGTGATAATGATAAGCAAGAGGACGGATCCTCAAAGTACTTTCTTTTCTTGGACGCCAGCGTAGAACCGGTTATATTCGATGATATTAGATGCGCTACTGCTGCCGACAGTGTATTGAAAACAGTTATTAAATATATGAATAATGGTTGGCCTAGGAAAATACAATGTAAATATATATCGCCATACTTTCATTGCAAAACGGATTTAGAAGTCATAGATGGTTGTTTGTTTCGCGGTCATAGAATAATAATTCCGGCTATTTATAGGGACAAAATGTTAAAAGAATTGCATTCGGCACATTTTGGAATTGTTAAGACCAAGAGTGTGGCTCGTAGTCGAATGTGGTGGCCGGGGATCGATGCCGATATTGAGCGATGGGTGGGAGCGTGCGGCGCGTGCGCCAGCGTGCGCAGTTCGCCGCCGCGCGCGCCGCCCGCGCCCTGGCCGCGCCCCCCGTTCCCGTGGCACCGTATACATATTGATTATATGTCTATAGGGCAGGCAGTGTACCTTATTGTGGTTGATGCGTATTCCAAATGGCTGGAATGTGTTCATATGGATCGCGGCACTTCTACCAATGCTCTTATTCAAAAATTAAAAGACATGTTTTCCAGGTTCGGTGTGCCTTGTGTTATTGTATCAGATAATGATGTAAAAATTAGCTCAGCAGAGTTTCATACGTTTTGTCGAGTGAATGGAATTGAATATCTAAATTCGCCCATTTATCATCCTGCTAGTAACGGGCAGGCAGAAAACTCAGTAAAAACATGTAAGAAAATGATTAAATGCATGTTTGCAGAAGATAAATTATATCAAAAGGATATTCACGAAAAATTACAGGGTTTTCTGTTTGATTTTAGGAATACTATTCATTGCGCGACTGGTCTCACGCCAGCTATGTTAATGTTAGGACGTAATTTAAGATGTAGGTTGGATTTGATTTTACCACAAAGCAAAAATTTAGATAAAAACACCGAACAAACAGTAATTAAGTGTAAGAGGTGTTTTCAAGTAGGAGAAATTGTATGGGCGAAATGGTTTATCGCAAGAAAATGTAAGTGGAGTTCAGGTGTCGTTAAAAAGAAAATTGGTAATAGGATGTATGAAATTTATTTTAACGAATATGGAACTAGCTGTAAGAGACACGTAGATCAAATAAGGAAATATACTACTTCGAATAATAAAGATGTAGCAGTTGTTAATCCGTCGTCAGAGTTAGCGCCCGGTGTCCACAATGAATCAGAATGCAATCCACTGCCAGTGTCGGCGCCGGGCGCTCCATCGTCATCGCCAATGCAGTCTCCATCCTCCGCATCGCTATCTAATGAGCGATCTTCCGCGTCTCCAGCTCCAGCTAGCACTATGGAGGAGAGGGAGGTGCAGGTCACGCCTGGCCGAGATAGGAATGCCGTAGCAATAAGTGCTGATAATGTGAGGGATCAGAAGGGTTCGGAAGATGAGGATTGGGTGGAGGCTTGCGAAGTGATGGAAGACAGATTACGACCGGATGAACAGTGTACCGGTCTAAATGAGGATGTTAATCCTAATATTGTAAACACTACTCCGGTCGGACGTTCTAAGAGGCCCATAAAACATGTCTGTTACAAGAAATATTTTAAGTAGGTTATAAGAACATTTGGTACCTATACTGTTAGTAAAAATGAATATTTGTTATTGTTACAGGTTTTCAAATTAATGTTGGAGGGAGATGTACTGTATGTGTATAGTCATAAGTATAAGAGTTAACTTAGTTAGCTACATGTTTGGTGGTGAGGGTACCGACCGCCAGTAATAAACTAGCCTAGGAGCAAGACGGTTGTTTTATTCGTACAAACATATCAGACCCCCAATGTCTGCATAACTAGAAGGTATGGTCTAGAACAAAAAAAAATATCGCAATGACGGGGAGAACAAAGTGCGTTTCGGCTTCGTTAAGGGTAGTTTTGCACCCTTTAGAATACCCTTTATTAATGTACACCATACAAAGTACAAGTATGACAATAAAGTGGTCGTTTTAATAGGGTAGGCAGACACGGCTCCGAACGCCGTACTCTGATAGATAATGTACTGAAGGTCAAGTAGTAGTGTCCTTGTGTCCGCAGCTAGTCTGCAATGTGGTTGTACCGATTAGACCAAACATTAAACCGAATAACCGGACAAAAATCTAGACACAGGCTACTAACTTCTAAAAATCCTAATAATATTTGATTTGACCTTGGGATTGCATCCAGGGCCACAAGCACAGTCTGACTGCTGTCAGTACTTTGTCAATACGCCAAAAAACTATTCTGAAAGTTAAATCAAAATTTAAAAAATAATCGGAAATTTCTAAAAGAAAAGTTTAAATAAACTAAAACTTGAGCATACGGGACCAACACTACAAAATTTTCAGAGAGTGCAACCGTTCCCACAGTCTACATGAATAAACAAGTTAAAATTGCCCCTATTTAGGGTTCCGTTGCCAAGTGCCAAAAACGGAACCCTTATACCAAATTATGTTACTTCCGTCTGATCCCCTGATCAAGAAATTAAAAAAAATCTATGATCATAATAAAATGGCGATAAGTCTGCGAGGTTAAAATGGGACTGGGCGGGTCACATTTCCAGGATGGGTCAGAATAATCACACAGTGGGTGCCTGAAGACGGTTGTCTTCACCGAGGCTGGCACAAGAAAGGCTGGCGTGCCGATTTGGACTCGTTCCTGACTATAATTGTAAATAAACCGTTTTAAACCAAAATCCGTGGTTTAAAACCGGTTTTAAATTGGTTTAAAACGGTTTAAAACCACGATCACCGGGCCGTTCATTGATCATAAATTATTTTAAAAGGCTAATTGAAATCATTTAGCATTTTTATTAATATATGTGAAGTCATATATCATACTTATACTATTTTTTAGGATTAGACAGACTGAAAACAATCATGAAATGCGTGTTTATTAAAACATAATGGCAATGCCGTATTTTTATTTTGCAATTTCGCTACCAAAATCGTAACGTAGGGTATGAGGAGAGAGAAGAAAAAAGAAGAAGAAGAAAATACATTTATTTGGCACATGCCACAAGTGCACACAATAAAAACAAAACAAAACATTTTAAACCATATTAAACCGCTAATTGTGGTTTTAAATCGTTTTAAACCAAAAAGACGGTTTAAAACCAAATGGTTTAAAACTTTTAAAACCCTTTTTGCATCTATATTCCTGACTGACTGGCCAGAGATGGCAAAACACCGGGAGAGTTAGAAAGTAATGGAGGAATTTTCCCAGCAGTGGGACAAATTAGGCTAATTTAAAAAAAAATCCCTGCCTGCATTGTTGGGAAAGAATAAACTGTGATTTTGGTGGTAATTATGTGACTTTGCTACTTATGTTCATATTTTTTGAGGTAATATGTGATATTATCGGTTGCAACTATAGGCACCACAAAATTGACTTTGTTTTTGATAGATTTTTCAAGGACCAATTTTAAATAAAAAATCATTTTTGCGACCAACAAAATCAGTATTGTGCATGCGTAAATATTCATCCCGACTACAGAACCCTTTACTGAGCGTGGTCCGACACACATTTGGCCGGTTTTTATTACAATATGCAAGAGTTCTTAAATTAATAAAAGTAAGGAGTATAATATTTTAACACGAAAGCACACACTCACTTTAAAGTTTAGCTTCCTCACTCGTTATAGCTCGTTGAACATTTTGTTGAAAAAAGATGTTCAAGTGTGACGAAATAGTCTTGATACTTTTACCAAAAAAATAGGTTTGAAGATAATTTGTTGAGTTGTTGTGAAAGTTTTTAAATTGAAGTTGTATATTTAACTAGCTTATGCCCGCGGCTTCGCCCGCGTGGAGTTCGGGAATTGCCCACGGGATCTTACTTCTGGGATAATAAGTAATATATGTATGTATAGTAGATACATGGTTTTTATATAGTTGCTTATAACTTGCAAATATTAGTTCATAGTAATATCAATTAGGTACTTTACATATTGTTATGTGAAATATTGATACCTTGGTTTGAGATTGGACACCAGTGACGAAAATCAAATGATTAATTAGGAATCTATTTATAGACATAAAACTTTTACATAATATTTAATATCAATGTCGCGTATCACGAGCCAACGCGAAAATCGGTGGAATAAACCATATTTACAGACGTCTACCTCAGAAAAATCCTACCTACTTACTTAATAGGTAAATACTCCCGCGCCCCGCACGCCCGCGCAAAAGTGCGCGCCATGCGCCGGTCTACGTGAGCTTCGAAGCCATATTTGACTCTGGTGGGGGATGATTTTGATTTTTGAAAAAACTGTGATACACGTATCTCATAATTTTAATTGAAAAGTATGTATACAAATTTTCAAGCCAATCGACTCAGAGAATAAAAAGTTTCACAGAATATTAAACACCCCATTTCACCCTCTTAGGGGTGGAATTAAAAAAAACTGTTTCTTGGCGGATACTTACTCTTCACAAAGAACGCACCCTCCAAATTTTATGTCTCTAGAAGCAGCCGATTGGGCTGTGCGTTGATGTATCAGTCAGCCAGTCGACATTGAATTCTTAAATTGGGGGATGATTTTGGAAAAACTGTGATACATGTATCTCATAATTTTATTTGAAGAGTATGTACACAAATTGTCAAGGCAATCGGCTGCGAGAATAAAAAATTTCATAGAAAAGTCAACACCCCATTTCACCCTCTTAGGGGTGGAATTTAGAAAACCCCTTTCTTAGTGAATACCTACTCTTTACAAAGAATACACGCTCCAAATTTCATGTCTCTAGAACCAGCGGATTGGGCTGTGCGTTGATATATCAGTCAGCCAATCAAGACATTAAATTTTTAAATTTGGGGATGATTTTGGAAAAACTGTGATACACGTATCTCATAATTTTATCTGAATAGTATGTACACAAATTGTCAAGTCAATCGACTGCCAGAATAAAAAGTTTCATAGAAAATTCAACACCCAATTTCACCCTCTTAGGGGTAGATTTTCGAAAAACCCTTTCTTAGTCGATACCTACCCTTCACAAAGAATACACTCTCCAAATTTCATGTCTCTAGGACCAGCGGTTTGGGCTGTGCGTTGATATCTCAGTCAGTCAGTCAGTCAGTCAGTCAGTCAGGACTTTGAATTTTATATGTATAGATTGTTTATAAGTATACATTTTTGCATGCCAAATGGTAGAATGTACCAGGAACAAATAATCACCACTGTAACAACTCATGTATACAATGTACCTACATTCAATGCAAATAAATTATTTCTATTCTACTCTATTCTATTCTCCAAAGGGTGGAGTTTTCCTTAACTTTGTACAAGAACAAAGAGACGCAAAAAAAAATTGACTTGCGCAATTACGGAAGTATTTTGGCCTTATTTTGTGTTATTTTTCGGAGACACTAAAGAGAAAAATACTTTAGAGACCATCCACAATCACGTGAAGTTTTTTAGATTTGTATAGCTCTCTCTCCCCCTATACGATACGTCGTGAGGTTTTAGGCTACCCCTCCTCCCTCATCCCAGCATCATCATAATTTTAGCCGAAAGACATCCACTGCTGGACATAGCTCATAGGCCACCCCCAAGTGTCGCCACATTGACAGGTCCCGTGCATCTCCCAGCATCACGTGTATTTTTTTATTATTGTAAAAGATCAGACAGTCTTATAGCATACTATACTACTATCAAAAAAGTCGGATTTTTTTAGATAAAAATTCGCTTGCTCGGGTTTTTAATTAATTATTGGCAAAAAACATTGAAGTCACGTATTAAATTCATATTTTTCGTCTCATGAAAAAAATACACGTGATTGTCACATCATGATTGGCTGCGAGACTATTGAGGTGAGGGACTGTTCATGTGCTGCGGGATGTCCGAAAGAGATACCGCGGCCCTGGGACACAAAAAGCAAAGAAGGAACATGGATGGGTTTTAGTCAGTACAAGTCTGTCACTCCCTTCCACTCCACCCTGAGCGGGAGGGGTCATTTGATGATTTACCATCTTAAAAAAAGGTTCGTGATTTATCGTGATTCTTTTCTGACCCCCTCCCCCCTCTTTAAACCTCACGTGATTAAAGAACGACACTTTAACGATTCGCCTTCCTTGCTCTAGTGTAATAGAACAGCTCGCCATCCATGCTGGATGCAGTTATCCTCGAACCCACATACAGTCACACAGTACCACAAGTCTTGCAATTTCATTGAAATGACTACAAACTGAATCCTTCAATTTTGTTTGTTTTGTCGTAAACTTGTTATGGGCCCGGATGGCAGGGAATTGGGAAATTGTGGCCGAATTTAGAGGGGAAGTAGTGAATAGAACAAGAGTAGTTGAGTTTTCTTACCTTATCTGCAAGTTTGTGTTTCTATCGACTGTTGTATGAGTAAGGGTCTGTTAATGATCTTTATAATACGGCATTTGCCTTGAAAAAATCTATTTACTCCGTCAGTTAGATGATCAAAAAATATCGGGCACGTATTTTTTCTTTTGTCATGTAAACGAAAAATGACCACGATACAGCGCGTTGAAATCTCGCGTGACGTCATATTTTCTGTTACTTTTTACTGTCCAGTGACAAGCCCCCTCTCTTGAATTTTGATGCACTGTACCGTCGTCATTTTCTGATTATTTGCCAAAGAAAAAATACGTGTCTAACTTTTTTTGGTGATCTAACTGACGGACTAAATAGATTTTTTTAGGCAAATACATACCCTATTGATTGGTACTACTGTTAAACTATTACCACAGATAATAATTATAATATATCGCTGTGTTTTTGATAAAAAAACATACAGAGTTTTGATTAAGAAGTAATAAATAATTCATGTTAATTGCAAACGGTTAAACGCGTGGCGTACGGTTCAAATTGTAAGTGTAGCAAGTAATTGTTAATAAATAAATCCACGCACAAAATCTTGTATACGAAATGGTTGTGTGTTAAATACTATGAGCAATTATATTTAATTGAGACCTTAGAACCCCAAATTAGGCAAAGAATGCCTGTATTAGTACATGAAAATGCACAATCGCTTTTTAGTAACTGTAGTTATGGAAAAAGTTACATAAGTTGCTATTTTTTTCTATACTTTTTAATTATTATTTTTTTAATTCCAATGTACTGTGCCTGTGTTAATAAAAGAGAATAATCACGAAATTATAATCTTTTTTTTATGTTTTTTTTAAAGAAAATATTTAAAAATGTAAAAAAATGTGTAGATAAATAAATAAAGGAAATAAGAATAATCATAATGATGCTGTATGTTTGATCTAAATAAAGTTGTTCGTGGTTTATTGAAATGACAGCCACAGTATGAAGTGTTGACAGTGACAATTAAACGTGTACAAAATGTACGGTGTAGTGGCTGGACAGAAAGAGAGCGGCAAGGATAGAGAAAGAGAGAGAGCACAGCGCCGGGATCGAGAACAGGTGAGTCAAAGTGACATTTTTTTTTTTTTGGTGTTTTTTGGTTAACGGCCTATAATCCCCGAAAGGGGTTAGGCAGAGGTGTACCTAATAGTACACCCACATTTCGCCAGTTATGTTTTAAGTCCCATGTAATAGGGTAATGGCTTATTGCCAACAACCGGGCAAATATCCAGACTCCGTGGCTGTTACTGAGAAATGGACAGCAAAGGTGCGTGCTGGCTTCCTGCAACATAATCCAGCAGAATGTAGGTGATTTCTCAGTTTGAAAGCACACATTTTATGCTGTTGCTATTACGCTGGTGGACAAGAAAGGATCAGCATTGTGCCTTGCCGCAATGTCGTGGTGTCGAGCCGATGAATTTGCCTTTGGTTTTGGCCCACGTCGAAGATATTCTACTTCTCCAGAAGGAAAAACACATTAACACTTTGCCCGACCCGGGAATGGAACTTATAACCCTCCCTCCCTTTTAACTTAGAACCTCATGCTCATGCAGTCGCGCTTGCGACATTTTTCATTGATGCTCCACTCCTATTGATCGTAACGTGTTGTTATATAGCTTTCCTCGATAAATGGGCTATCCAACACTAAAAGAATTTTTCAATTCGAACCAGGAGTTCCTGATTCAAATTCAAATTCTTTATTGCGAACTAAGTGTGCAGTATTTTGAAGATGTTAACAATATGTAGGTTCTTAGAAATTAGTTGCCTTTTATGGCATTGCAATTTAAATGGTTTTCAAAAATATACTGAGATTAGCGCCTTCAACTAAACAAACTCTTCAGCCTTATAATATTAAGTATAGATACAAATTGTGTTAGTAAATCGAACCCTAAAACTATGTTAGTAACACTTCTCTAGAGTAAAACAAAAGTATCAACATTAATAATCGCGCTATACTTACGCGCGTGGAACGGTTTAACATCGCTGTCAGCATCGCAATAAATTAAATAAAACACGCAATGCTCTTTTAAACCAATTTCAACAATGCATTCAAATATATTATGTACTTGATAAAAAATCGCATTAATAACCTGCAGTTTTCGACTACCTCGTTGGTTTTGTGGACGCAAGTGTGACTTCTAAGCGTGGCATCTGGAGTTCGATAGCCGGATCGGGCAGTGTTATTGGGGTTTTCCATTATTAATTTATCAGATACATGGGATTTTGATTTTTGCGTGGTTGACGCCAATAGGCTCGCCATTAAATTTTACGTAAAGTTACTTAGTTTGATGTACATAATGCTTGGTTGACGTGAAGGGTCCTGTTACACATTGTATTAAGGATATACATAAGAACCCAACCACACAGTCGGATACTACCCCGCCAGACACAACCTGTCCCGTCGAAAAATCCTCCCTTATCTATAGAGGACGAGGACGACGCATTGTTCTTAATATGTCTATAGTCATTTGTCAATTTGAATGTGATTGATTGTTATGTTTGCCGATCAATCACAAAGGCTCACATGTTTGATACCAGTCATGATATGATATAATCAGGATTTTAAAGACTGCGCATCAATTATGTCCCGCCGGTCTCCAAACCTTTCTAACGGGGACACAATAACGCTTGGCGGTCGAAATACAGGCTGTAAGGGACAGCCCTCCACAAACTGATGGGGTGAATTCAGTATACCATACTAAGATGACCTGTACAAGAAATTATTTTAGGAATGTTATGGGAATCCAATTTTGATTTGTTTTATTTCCTCATACGCAATGTATCGTTACCGTGGCAAAACGCACATAGCGAACGGCAAGCGAGACGACTAGTTCGATGAACTTTGCTGCTAGGTAGGAAGTGAACAGCTGATTTCACGCGTCGCGTCGTTCGTTAGAGTATTTCAACATCCATTGCTGTTGGATTTTAGATTTTAGCCGTATTATTTACATAAATGGAGTGCTGTGTACGGGGAATGTAATTTTACATTGAAATAAAGTTGTTTCGTTGTGCTAATTAGGTATAAGTTACACATTTTTTTTTTATAAAACCAATAAAAACAAAACCAATAAAAATAAAACCAATAAGAAGAAAGAAAAACAAAACAAAAATGAAAATCGTGCGTATGGTAGAAAGGTGTAAATGTGTGTTATGTGCGTGTGAAAGTATATTTTGTGTGTATGTGTGAGTGGGTGTGTGGGTGTGTGTGTGTGAGTTAGAGTGTATGTGAATGTGTGTGAGTGAGTGATATGGTGTGTGTGTGAGTGTGTGTGTATGCATGACGTTCAACCCTGTGTAACCAAAATGTCTTCCACGGCATCATAATTAAGTGTGAGGAGCCATTCCTTCAATATCCTCTTACACTCGTAGAGCTGCATAGGGTAAATGTTAAGTATGCGATTTACGAAAAAGTCCGGTGGAATATGATTCGAAATAAGGAGCTGAATGCACCCTGTTAGTTTGCGCAGGGCAGTCCCTTACACCCTGGTTACAGGGTGTAACAAGACCCTGAACGAAGCCGTGAACCAAGCATGATGTACACAAACTAAGTAACTTTACGCAAAAATTGGTAGGAAACGACTTTTTTTTTTTGGGTGTAAAATCATGTTTTACAGTAGGACTCAATGTAACGCACTTTATGCTAAGTATTTAGAACATCGCTAGTTCATGACCGGACACTTTGCAAAAGGGATAACATTGACCCTTAACGAAGCCGAAAGGTACCCCATTCTCCTCTTCATTGCGATCAGTTTTTTGTTCTAGACCATACCTGGGAACCTTCTAGTTACGGAGACATTGCGGGTCAAAGTTCTAACTTTTTAACTAGTTTTTTTTTAATACTAGGAGGTAGGATTTTTACGGCAAACACCTCCAGAACCCCCGTGCTATTCAATCCATCCATCCTTACAAAGTTTCGTATTTATAATATTAAAAAGATCAGTTCAGTATAAGCAGTCTGGTGGCAATTCTGCCCCGGACGAGCACCTCTACAAACGGCTACAACGCTACATTTAACACCGCTTGTCTACCGGGCTATTGCCTCAAATATCTGCAGCTTGTAGATAAAATATCAAGCTATATAATTCACGTTAACAGCTTACAGCTTGCTTGGGTACGCAGCACGTGTTCAAGCTATAAATATGGTACAATAGCTTGTAAATTTATGAGCTGTTTCGAGCTGATATGGGTTGAAATTTCGTGGAAGTAAGCCTTGGTTTCGGTGTATCATCATCATCTGCCTAGCCTTTTCCCAACTATGTTGGGGTCGGCTTCCAGTCTAACCGGATGCAGCTGAATACCAGTATTTTACATGGAGCGACTGCCTATCGGACCTCCATAACCCAGTTAATACTGGGTAACACGACACCCCTTGGTAAGACTGGTTGTCAGACTTTTTGGGCCACTGACTGCCTAACGACTGTCAAAGATCTACAAATGACATCCGGGACCAACGGCTTAACGTGCTTTCCGAGGCACGGAGGAAACTCGGTATGTAATGGGTGGTCACCCATCCACAGACCAACCTAGGCAAGCACGGCTTAACCTAAAGATCGACCCGAGCGGCTGTTATTATTTGGCTTGGTTTCGGTGTATAAGGTGATTAAAGCTTTCTGGCATTACCCCTTGACCACGAGCTGTAAGTTCAACCCGTAAACGACAACGACTGTGGGGTAAAAATAAAAATAAAACTTTTTTGCAAAAAAAAACCATAACTTCCGAAAAAGCACAAAAAATGTCTGAAATAATTTAATTTCGGAAGTCGGTGACTTCGTTGGTTTCATTGTCTTTTTTTGCCACCGACTTCCGAAATTAAAGTTACTTTAGACTTTTTTTTGTGCTTTTTCGGAAGATAAGTTTTTTTTGCAAAAAAGTTTTTTTTATTTTACTTTTTGTCGTTGTAATATACCACATACAAACAGTTATCTTTGACGTCATTTATTTATTAAAATTACTAAGAACTATTTGAAAAGAAGACTGCAATTTGCACACACAAATTCGTGTATATTGCAATATCCTTTCTTCAATTGTTAAAAAGGTACTAACATAAGTAATCGGATGGACCTTAGAGTAAAAGTGCTTTATCTTATCCCCTTGAATTTATAAGTTAAGATTTCATGGTTTTCTTTTCATTTAATTGATCATGTTTGTTGGAGAGATTTGATCCTTATGATTGACCCTATAGATTGATGTCATAATAGTACTATTATTTTTTCGAATTTTCGAAAATCTTTGAATAAGTACAGATTTGTTTCTTTTAAAAATTAAAGAAATGTTTCCTTTCAGTAAAATTTGCTATCTCCAGTATTTAATAATAATTTAGAGTACTTTCACTCCTGGTGAAGTTAGGTTGAAAGATTCCGCTCACTTCCGCTTTGTGTTTACCTGACTGCCAAGGAATGGTAGTCGCGCGTATCTTGTATGTTTCTTTGCAAATTTCTTTATTACCTCGTAACCTCGTATGTTCAAATTGGCTGGATGGATTTCGAAGATTAAGGACAGGAGGATGATTAGGAGAATTCGTCTCAAAAACCCAAGTGTCCTAAGAGGAGTAGCTAAATTGTAATTCGTCCATTTTTTTTTTCAATCAAACCTATCGAGTAGGGTATCAAAATGAAGGAAATAAAAAGGAGATTACAAATATATATATATAGGTACAGTCATAAGCACCAATATGTATACACATTCCTAAAAAAAGCAATTTTCGCGTGTTATAACGATTGTAACTAGGAGATAGGATCTTTTTCATAAAAATATGAGTTCCAAAATACTATGTTCGTAACAACCTGATATTTTAATCAGAACAGTAGGAGAAAAATACTTTTAAAACGCTGCCCCACACTAGGAATTTCTCCTGTATCGTGGGTGCGTTTACAAACATTTAAACTCACATACACAAACAGCCAGACCCGGAACAAGTATCTGTAGGCCATACAAATATTTGTTCCGTGCGGGAATCGAACCCGCGACACGAAGCGCAGCAGACAATCGCTCAGCCACTGCGCCAACCGTGCCGCCAAAATTAAATGTTACTTGTTGTTATAACTTTTGCTGTGTCCGTAAGTCTCGTGTTATTCACCCGGTCGTAGACGGAAACGCCCAACATGTCTCGTCCCACAGATATCTCTTGGAACGACTTGCATGGGGTGGATAGTATAAAGGGTGGAAAAAGACCCTTAACGAAGCCGAAAGGCACTTGTTTTCCCCGTCATTGCGATCATTTTTTTTTGTTCTGGATCGTACCTGGGAACCTTCTAGTTACGGAGATATTGGGGGTCAAAGTTCCAATTTTATCACAAGTTTTTTTAAAAATACTAATTTTTAAGGTTTTAACTTTACTTTTATTACATCCATGACCCGTTTACTATTCAAAGCATCCATCAGCACCAAGTTTTACCGTAAAACGTGATTTTTCACCCAAAAAAAAAAGTCGTTTCCCATCAATAATTTTTGCGTAGGATGACTTAGTTTGATGAACATGATGCTTGGTAGACGGCTTCGTGAAGGGTTCGTTTACACCCTGTATGTGTGGTGAGCGCATAAACCCCATCACCCAAAATACCAGCTTCCATACAATTTTAATCAAGCGCTACACCTCTGCTTACTAACTTTAGTCCCCGGGGTGAAGTTATGTCGCTCGCTAACTCGGCGACAGTCACAGAATCATTTATATTATGTTTTATTTTCAAAGCACGTTCGTGTAGTGGTTTTTGGCGGTTCAATTGGGTTAGAAGTTAGAAGGGTCGTACCTATTGGCCGTTTTGGGGTTCTGTACGCATAAAGGATGATTTCCACCAAACGGCTCGCATGGTATCGGATCGGAGAGGTTAAGAACGGATGTGACGACAGTCGATCTTGTCGTGTCGATCCCACATTTAATCCATCTGCCTTCAAAGCAAGAGTGAACAGGCATCTTCTGGGCACGCTCGTTCCATCATAGACCTCATCTACCGCTTTCCATCAGGCGTGATCGAGGTCAAGAGCAGGCCCATTATGTAATTTAAAAAAAAAATCTTGTCCAGCAGGATGTCGAGGCATACAATCGGCTCCGTGCTGTCGCTTGCGAATGTATCCGTTTCTGCGACTAGTCAAATAGTTTCCTACCATGTTGCCGTGTGACGACAGGCGAAAGGCTTCGATCGGATACGACGACAGGCGATCGGAGCCGATCACGCGTCGCTATGAGCGCGCGTCGCGGAATACGCCCGCGGCCCGCAGCTTTGCGTGGCTTGTGAATATAGACTCTAAATACTGTGTACACAATTTAATATCCTTTAAAGATTGTAATATCCGTTCCGATACGATGCGGTTCGAGTCGTCATCCTTAAGCGTACCTTACCAAAGGGACCTGCTAAGCCTGTGTGGTCTGTGTCTCATTTGACCTGAACTATAAAATAAGCATAACTAGTTATTTTTTTTCGCAGAATGTAAATAAGGGGCGTAAAAATGGCAAATTAATATTAGAATAAACCTTTTCCCAACTATACAGGGCGTAAACAGACCCTTCACGAAGCCGTCAACTAAGCATTCTGTACATCAAACTAAGTAACTCTAAGCAAAAAATATTGCTGGTAATTTTTTTTTTTTTTGGTGTGAAAAATCACGTTTCACGGTAAAACTCAATGTTACGCACTCAAAACTTAGTGCTGATGGATGCTTTGAATAGTTAATGGGTCATGGAGTTAATAAAAGTAAAGTTAAAATCTAAAAAGTGGTTTTAAAAAAAACTTGTGAAAAAATTGGAACTTTGACCTTCAATATCTCCAGAACCTGTGGTTTCCCAGGTATTGTCTAGAAGAAAAAAATGATCCCAATGATGGGCAGAATATGTGGTTTTCGTTTTCGTTAAGGGTCTTTTTACACCCTTTATTAGGGTCGGTTTCCAGTCTAACCGGATGCAGTTGAATACCAGTATTTTACATGGAGTGACCGCCTATCTAACCTCCACAACCCAGTTAGTACTAGGTAATACAATACCCCTTGGTAGGACTGGTTGTCAGACTTTTTGGGCCACTGTAACGACTGTCAAAGATCTACAAATGACAGCCGGGACCAACGGCTTTACGTGCTTTCCGAGGCACGGAGGAAACTCGTTATGTAGTAGGTGGTCACCCATCCACAGACCAACCTAGCCAAGCACGGCTTAACCTTAAGATCGACCCGAGCGGCTGTTATTATTTAGCCACGAGCTCCTCCACAGTAACTCCATAACTTAACCAAATACATAAACACCAATAGCAATACATATTAGCGCCGACCATAGATTAAATTCGACATAATCCCTCTATAAGTTATGGTATGGCCACACTGATATTATCTGTGGACGTGCGTGTAATCTATGGCCGTTAGTTTCAAACCTGATAATGATTATTTAGAACTGTTTGGAGTAAAATTAACAGATCTACCACGTTGGTGTAGTAGTTGTAATTTTAATGATAATTATTTAATATTTTAATTTTTGTTTTTTTTTTTATATGAGTATGATTTTAAAGTATGTAACGACTAATTGTGTGATTATTGCTAATTTTAATTTGTTGTCTAATTGTGTGATTATTGCTAATTTTAATTTGTTGACTATTCTTATTTAATTTGTCAGTATTAATGAATGTATGTATGTGTTGTGTTTTGTCTTGTTTTTCTAATGGTTTTTTTTTAAATTAATGTACCTAATGCTATTATAATTATGATCCAACGGGTGATTGAAACAAAGGAATTGAATTGAATTGAATAGGTACCAGTAGCGAAGGGTCAAATCTTTAATGTGATTATGTTATTTGTCTACAGAATACTGACTGTGCCATTTTTCAAAGGAAGCTGGTAGGAATCGAGTTGAACGGAACCATCGCTACTGATAGGTACTGCTGTGCGTAAGGTACTGGGTTCGATTCAGAAGTCGGTAAAAGAATTTTAAGTTTTTAAAACAGAATTTTCTCAGTGCAGGTAATTGCGTTTCTACAAGGTAATATCCGGATTTGTGCCTGGTTGATGTCAGAGGATCCTTGTATAACATCATGCCTATAATCTCCGAAGGGTCCGAATCTCCGCCAGTTATCTTTAAGTCCCATGTAAGGGGACGAGCCTATTGCCATCAACCAGGCACAAATCTAGATTCCGTGACTGCTACTGAGAAATTCCTGATGGAAAGACCTTACAACACTTTGCTCGACCAGGGAATCGAGCCCAGGACCTCATGCTCGACCGACGAGATTTCCTAATTATTTGTGACAAATAATTAGGTAATAAAATTGTTTTTAGTAATTAGTTATTAATAATGTATATAGTTTACTTTCTTTAAAAAAATAAATATAGTATCTTATTTTGTGTATAATCGAGATTTTTTGTCCTTTACGAGTATAAAACTCAGTTAAGTAATTCAAAAAATAACTGCAGTTTTTCGCCCATCTAGTCAAACACACGCCGACTCTCAAAAGATTTGTCGTTCGGATTACCATAATGGCACCTAGCGCCAACGTTGGCCGTGCGCCAGAAAGTTGGGCCAACACGTGTGCCACACAAATGATGCGCTAAATCGACGCACGTTCACACAGTTTCAGTTTAAAAGATTTGAGAGACGTGGGAGAGATATTAACATACGTTTTAAGAATAAAAACCGGCCAAGTACGGGACTCGCGCATGAAGGGTTCCGTACCATCGTTATAAGGTAGACCCCTTTAATTTTTTATTTACTTTTATTATTTGCTATTATAGCGGCAACAGAAATACAAATTCTGTCAAAATTTCAACTGTCTACCTATCACGGATCATGAGATACAGCCCACTGACAGACAGACGGACGGACAGCGGAGGCATAGTAATAGGGTCTCGTTGGTTACCCTACGGAACCCTAAAAAGGGAGATTTTACAGTAAAATTCGGGTACAGGATATAATCACGGCTGAATTACTACTACTTACTGTACAGGGTGCAACGGTGCAGGGTGACGGGGAATCCGGTCATCTTATGATATACTGAATTTATCAGTACATCATACTAAGATGACCGGCACAAGAAATTATTTCAGCAACATTATGGGAATCCAGTAAATTTGATTTGTTTTATTTCCTCATACGCAATGTATCGTTACACATAGCGAACGGCAAGCGCGACGACGAGTCCGATGAACCCTTTAGCTAGGCAGGAAGTGAACAGCTGATTTCACGCGTCGTTCGTTAGAGTATTTCAACATCCATTGTTGTTTTTTTTTATTTTACCCGTACTATTTACATAAATAAAGTGCTGCGTACAGAGAATGTAATTTTACATTGTAATAAAGCAATAGTTCGAGGTGGCACGAGAAAAGAGCACATGGAAGGAATTGGGGGAGGCCTTTGCCCAGCAGTGGGACAGTACAGGCTATTAAAAAAAAAAAAATATAATAAAGCAATAGTAACTGAACAAATGATAAAAAAATTAAAATTATTCTGAGAAAAATTCCGGTGAAATATGATTTAAAATAAGGAGCTGAATGCACCCTGTCAGTTTGTGGAGGGCTGTCCCTTACACCCTGAAGGTATACATACTAAGAAATTCCTAACGAAAAATCCCATCACCACTGCCTCACCTACAATTGGAACCCAGGACCAGCTCAACAATTTCCCCAGTCCAACGGGGCAGTCAAACAGACTGCAGAGTAGATATTAAAACTCACCTACTTAAACTGAACCGTTAAAAGTGAATCCATTCCTATAAATATGTCTATAGACCACTAACTGTGTCCATATTTCTTTGTGCCTGCGTTTTATAGCCTCGATCAGTGGCCAGAAGTAACTGGCCGATTTAAATGGTGTAGCCATAATTGGACACGTCATATATTAAGTAATGCGGAGCTAGTGGCTAAATAATAATAGCCACTCGGATCGATCTTTTAAAGCAGGTTAAGCCGTGCTTGCTAGGTTGGTCTGTGGATGGTTGACCACCCATTACATACCGAGTTTCCTCCGTGCCTCGGAAAGCCTGTTAAGCCGTTGGTCCCGGGCGTCATATGTAGAACTTTGACAGTCGTTAGGTAGTCAGTGGCCAAAAAGTCTGACAACCAGTCTTACCAAGAGGTATCGTATTACCCAGTAACTAACTGGGTTGTGGAGGTCAGATAGGCAGTCGCTCCATGTAAAATACTGGTATTCAGCTGCATCCGGTTAGACTGGAAGCCGACCCCAATATAGTTGGGAAAAGGCGAGGCAGATGATGATATATTAAGTAATGGTAATAAAGAAAGGAATCTTTCACATTCATCATCATCATCAGCCTACAGCAGTCCACTGCTGGACATAGGCGTCCTCAATCGCACGCCACTCCACTCGATCCTCAGCAACTCTCCAACCTTTAGTCATATAATAGGGGGCGAGCCTATTGCCACAAAACAAGAGCCTAAAGTGCCTCTGGGTTACTACAGACGTTTTCCTAAATAAACATAAAACACAAATTACCTGACCAGGGAGTCGAACCCAGCACGAGGCAGTCAACATTTTACTACAAAATAAAGTGTTTAAAGCTTTGGTTTTACGGAAGCTTTAAAAGATTGCAATTCCACTGTAATATCCTGTAAATCAGGCCATACGACTTGCGACGTGACATGTAAAGCGTCTTGCGTCAAAAAATGAGCGGCTGTGACACTGGTGTCCTTCACGCGAGTATAGTACGGTTCAAACTTTATGGCAGCTCGGAAGTTAGTTGCGAGTGACGGTCTGCGCATTATACAGTCGAGACGATGCGTCCTCTGCGCCCCGCTGATACCTAAAATTGTATTCTGCGCAGTTTTACGTTAGACATTCCGAGCCAGCATAAAGTTTGAACCGTTATACCTGCGCTGACTGTCACTCGCAGCTAACTTCCGAGCCGCCATTAAGTTTGAACCGAACTATACCGCCGCACCGCATGTCATGTCGCATACAGTACGCTCTAAGCGCAGGAATGGCACGCCTGCCATTGATGGGCGACACAATATTTTGGGCACGACACCGATTGTAACCATGCTATATTTTCATCTATCTATGCTAGCGATTTATTATTTTTCAGAGATGAATAACATTAAAGACTAGCTTAGAAACCGTTTGGCAGATGACTCCAGTTTAGCATGGTTTCTACTGAAAGTAACCTGTTATAACCCCAATATTACTTATTGTCATTTAATCTGAATTAACACACACGGTGACACGTGATGGTAAATAGTTCTTATATTTAGTAATTTACCTTTTTGTACCTACCATTTATTTATGACATTAAATATATTCAAGACATTATTAGATTATTTGCATTTTAAAGAATGATTTATAACAATTTGACATGATAATATTGACATTAATTTATATAATAACTATTTACGTTCGATTGACATAATATTTATCATATGTTATTGATTTTATTTTTAGTGAAATTTACTGTTTGTTATTCATAATTTATAATTTTTGCTGTAATAAATAAATTAATGTACTAAATAATTCAAACACAATGCGAATTGTTATATGAATAAATAAATAAATCTATACTAATATTATAAAGCTGCAGTGTTTGTTTGTTTGTTTGTTTGTTTGAACGCGCTAATCTCTGGAACTACTGGTCCGATTTGAATGATTCTTTCAGTGTTGGGTAGTCCATTTATCGAGGAAGGCTATAGGCTATATATCATCACGCTACGACCAAAAGGAGCGTAGCAGCAATGAAAAATGTTGCAAAAACGGGGAAAATTGTATTTTTAATAACTTGACGCGGACGAAGGTCGCGGGGAACAGCTAGTAATAAATAAAATAAATAACACATAGGATACTTTTGATCCCGGTAGTATGATCCTGTGCGACAATTTCCGAACTCCACGCGGGTAGAACCGCGGCCATAAGCTAGATTGAAATCAATGCTTTAATTTTGATTCCGCAGCCAGTCCGCAACATGTCCGTATCGGTTTAACCCTCCCTTAAAGGCTTACAATTCAGCTTTAATATCCTGCAAAACCAAAAATAAACGTAGAAAACCGCCACACAGCACAATTGGAACAATTCCAATAAAAAACGAACAATAAAATGTATTCAAAGGATCTGAACTGCAAGTAACGGCCGTTTTATTCGCCATGCCGTGATGTTCAGGCGTTATGGCGAATATGGCCGTCAAATGACGCTAAAAGACAATGCCGCGTGTTTTATTGATTTCACCAAGAATGACGAATTTCGCAAAACATTTTAATCTTTCATTTAAGATTTTTTTTTAAACCGACTTCAAAAAAAGGAAGAGGTTGTCAAATTCGGTTGTTTTTTTTTTATTTTTGTTACCTCAGAAGTCCGTCATGTATGACCCGATTTGAAAAGTTCTTTTTTCATGTGAAAGGTTATACTTTTCCGATTGGTCTCATAGAAATTTCATCAAACTCGGTTCAGTAATTTTTTTTCTTTTAATACATATTTTTTCTTCTTTGGCTATGATGATGACCCCTTAATAACTTCTAGTTACAATGTTTATTTGTACAATTAAAAATGGTGAAATAAAAAAACTTTAAAAAAGTCCAAAATAACTTTGCTTTCGGAAGTCGGTGACTTTGTTTCATTTACTTTTTTGCCACCGACTTCCGAAAGCATAGTTATTTTAGACTTTTTTGTGTTCTTTTTTGCAGAATTTTTTTTTATTTATTTAAAAAAATCCATTGTTTGTGCTCAAAATTCCATGCTTCTACACCTAGTGGCTTAATTAGTGCATCCGCATCACATACCCATACCGTGACAACCGATTACTTACCACACAATTTTCCATCTTATTTTATCCATTCTCGTTACACCACACATCCCCATTACCATTCTCATCTCAGCCTCAACTCTCTCCTGCTTTATTATTTGCCGCCTCAATCTGAACGATAAATTCACTCATGTGCAACAGTGGCGCTGTATTGGAATAAAACACTTTCCCCTACCTGGGAATTGAACCCACAACCCCACACGACCGCGATCAACGAAACAGTAAACTAACCAAATTATGATTAGTATAGTTCCCCCGACCGCCGCTAGATGTCTCTAACACAACTCTCTCCTGCTTTAATATTTCACGGTTCAATCTGAGCGTTAAGTGGCACTTATGTGCAATAGTGATGCCGTATTAAGAGCAAGAGGTGTCTTGTGATATGGAGATTAATAATAAATTTTGTAGGAGCCGTGTTTGTCTAGGAATGCTTAACACTAGAGCATAAACGCACGTGCATGCCCTCTGCGCTAAGCCACAATTTCACCTACCATTTTGTCACATATTTGTGTCGTTTGGCATATAGGGCACGCGCTTGCTTGTCATTTATATGTGACAATGGCGATAAATATGACAGCGTATCACGTGGGCTCGAATCCTGGGTCAGGAAAAGTGTGTTAAGGTTCTTAATATGGGCTCAATACCTCCCACATGGCACATCTGGTGCGAATGAGGCTGAGATGCACGTCCACTCATATTGGTTGAAATCATGAGATTGGTCGATACCTGCCGCTTCCTCAGCTCTGCTCTCATCTTCTCTTCACGGGAAACGGACTTCGAACAGACTCCTGCATTGTATAAATAGATTTAAGTAAATAATTTGCTCGCTTGCTTGCAGGCCGAGTACAGTGACTTTTAGGACATAAGATCTTTCCTTGTCATTTGTCTGTATTTTCTTGCAAATAAACATTTTTGTTTTTTTTTTTGAAAATGGCAAAAATTTAATAATACCTTCAACTTATAATACCTTTAACTTTAGCACTTGCGACTTACTCTAGACCAGAGAGACAGTCAAACTAACAATTAGTCGTTGTTACAGAATGACAGAGAAGAGAAGGAATCAAAGAAGAGAGGCATCACGGAGAAGTTCATGGAGTATGTCAAGAGAAGATTGAACCCGCAATCAGGTTAGTATAAACTCCTATCTTCTTCTTCTTTTTAACTCTGACATCAGCTTCTCAACCGCAATCTTCACGTTACTGGAAAAAAGTTCACTGTTACTTTGACAAACTTGTCGGTCGCATTAATCCAACAGAAACGAAAATAAATCTTTAAACAACGATTACACGAATTTAACGATTATAACAACGATTTCAAAGATCACTAATACCCGTATCAATAGTCAAGTTAACCCTTTTTAAGGTAGAAGCAATATACATACATGCCACCAACAAAAATACTTTTTATACAGAAATATCAGCACTTTAGTATGGACAGTGGCACATATACTGTTGTCAAATTTTCCACATATTTTCCGGCGATTTAAAAAAAAAACAAAAAAAATAATTGTAGTTACTTATTTAATATTTTTAGAAATTAAAAAAATTAAAATATTTTTTTTAATCTTAAAAATCATATAAAAATATCCTTATTAACATACATTAATTTCGTTTTCCTATCACTTCCGGTTATCTCTGCCTATAAAGGGTTAAAGTAAGCAAACATTTTTATGTAATAAACAAGAATTCAAACGAAGTAAGAAACGTCTAAAAAGCAAAGCTAGGAAACCTGTTCTAACTTCAAGCAATTACAAAACTACATACTAAAAATCGTATCTAAAATAATGACTTTTATTCAAGTAAACGCTTTGACTTGTTCATAGTTACGGGTGTGATTTTTACAGTGTCGCCAAATCAACAGTACCTAAGTATTCTTTGTATATCTTTCTTGTCATTAAAGTCAGTCACTCAAATAAGAAATAAGCACACAGTTTCTGAAATCATAATCAAAACAAATAATAATTTGAGTATCTGGCAACCTTTCAAACTAATGGTTACAGCTGCTGTGATTAGCTGATTGAGATTTGAATCAGACATTTTGATAACGGGTGTTTCAAATTAAACCTTTTTCACCAAGAATGACGAAATACCACAATTTTTTTTAAATCTTCGTTGTTATACAACAACGAAGATATTACTTTACGTTTGTGCTTTCTTCGCAATATTAGGATTTCTTGTGCCTCTCTTGAATTCCATGCTTCTAGACCTAGTGGCTTAGGCTACGTCTTTTCTGCCAGTTAATAAAGATCAAAGATTAACTATTTTCAGAAGGGGTAGGCAGGAGTGTAGCACAGCCACACCTCGCCTGTACATTTTGTACAAGAGC
This sequence comes from Noctua pronuba, assembly GCA_905220335.1. Lineage (NCBI taxonomy): Eukaryota > Metazoa > Arthropoda > Insecta > Lepidoptera > Noctuidae > Noctua > Noctua pronuba. The sequence goes on from LR999920.1 coordinate 491,844, forward strand.
TCTAACATTCATCCGAAACAGAAATGCAACATTTAAAATAATATTTTCATTTGAAAATAAAAGAAACACGGATGATTCAGGAAATTCAATATCTAAGAAGCTAATTAAGCGTCTTTTGTGACAGAGTTAAGTAATAGAAATGTAAACAATGGAACATTCGTTAACCTAAGGTACTTCAATTACAGGATTTTTTAAGAGCCACTTGCTTGCATACTTGTATTTCCAGATTTGGTAATGCCATCGTGCTGGTTTCGTTAATCAAAACATACCAAAATGAACAGTACCTATACAATTTTGAAATATAGACGCCATCTACAAGCTTTGTACTCAAACAGCAATTTTATGAACAGCGCCATCTATGCAAAGTAAAATGAATTATGACGAATCTCAACCTCTACGCCATCTGTTGGGAACAAAACGACTGGCAGCCTTTTGAAACATTTGTCCGAGGGAGTTACTTACTTACGTGGCTAGATGGCGCTATTCTTTGCGTCTGCTCACTGTGTGATTAATTCGAGGAAAAAGTTCGTTTTGAATTCAGCGTCGACGATTAGCGAAAAACGAGTAGAACAAGCAACTAGAAACGAGTTATTATTAGAGTGAGGAGATATTTTATTATGTTGCAAGGCTTTCTACACATCATCATCTGCCTGCCTTTTCCCAGCTATATTGGGGTCGGCTTCCAGTCTAACCGGATGCAGCTGAATACCAGTATTTTACATGGAGCGACTGCCTATCAGACCTCCACAACCTAGTTAGTACTAGGTAATACTATCTCTTGGTAAGACTGGTTGTAAGACTTTTTGGGCCACTGACTACCGGTAACGACTGTCAAAGATCTACAAATGACAGCCGGGACCAACGGCTTTACGTGCTTTCCGGGGCACGGAGAAAACTCGGTGTGTAATGTGTGGTCACCCATCCACAGACCAACCACGAGCTGAGAACGACAAACATACCTGCAATAATTACAAAACCCATACACATATTTTATAGCTCAAAACGAAATGCGTGCGGCCATTTTGTCAGCCATTTGCAATAAATTGCGAATCATGTTGACAGCTTACAAAGCCGTTTCTATTATCACAATGTAAACATTCACAGTAAACGTTTTATGCACGTAAAAGTGTTATATGTTTTTTTTTGTGATAAAAATACACAATATTGCTGTGTCGCAGAGCAAACAATAATTTGTAATCGTCGCGCCGCCATCTTGCATATTAATTTCAACCTTTTTTTCGTTTTCAGCAACCTCGAAAACCATGAATAATTAATAAATCATTATTTATGAAGTCAGTCACGTAAAGCCAAGTCCCGGGTGTCATTTGTAGATCTTTGAGAGTCGTTACAGTTAGTCAGTGGACCGAAACTCTGACAACCAGTCTTACCAAGGGGTATCGTATTACCTAGTACTAACTGGGTTGTGGAGGTCATACAGGCAGTCGCTCCATGTAAAATACGGGAATTTAGCTGCATCCGGTTAGACAGGAAGCCGACTGCAATATAGTTGGGAAAAGGCGAGGCAGAGAGATAATGATGTGGTCATCCATCCATAGACCAACCTTGGCAAGCGCGACTTAACCTTGCAGATCTACTAGTGCGGCTGTTATTATTTAACCACGAGCTCTGCAATAGAGAAATTAAGGATATTTTAGTCCACATCCTATGCTACTAATATTATAAATGCGAAAGTTTGTGAGGATGTCTGGATGTTTGTTACAAGTTTACGCAAAAACTGCTGACCGAATTTCGATGAAATTTTGAACACAGATAGTTTATAACCTGGATTAACACTTAGGATACTTTTTATGCCGTGGGACAATTATCGAACTCTACGCGGGCGATGCCGCGGTCATAAGCTAGTAACTTATAACTACAATTACCAAGGTTTGTCCAAACCCAGCCAACAATAGTAATCTATCAATACACAATAATACCATTACCGAAACTTAAGTTAAACTTACTGAAACCAATTATTATTATTAATGGTTTTGGGACGGGATGAACGGCGCGTTGGTTTTACTATGTACAGTCACAAGCTCCAATATGTATACACTTTCCTAAAAAGTAATTTTCGTGAGAAATTACGATTGTAACTTGGAGATAGGATTATTTTAATAAAAATACTAGTTCCAGAATACTATGTGCGTAACAACATGACATTTTAATCAGAACAGTAGGAGAAAAACCCTTTTAAAGGTTGTTAAGTGTTTACATATTGGTGCTCGTGACTGTACTGACGCCAGCACATCAAGCTACTACAATCTGTCAAATTTCTTTAATAGATTTTCAACTTCATCGCTAAAGCATTAGGTCCAAGATTGATTGGGAAACATCAACATCAGGCGTGTATTCTGTATTCTCCGAAAGGGTAGGAAGAGCAGAAAATTTTATGGTTAACTGAGTTTTTGAAAGATGTTTAAGTCATTATACGGGGTGGAAGGGACACCGACGCGAAAACGGTTACCACGTATTCAGAATGATGTACTGAAAATAATTTGCAAAAAAGTTATTTACACAATGATACTTATGTTTTTGGCTTGCTGCGCGCTTTGGTGTATACAGTAAGTGCAGCAATTAATATCTATACAAATAAATAAATGAATTACTACTCGTCATCTCAGCATCCATCCTCTTTGGAGCCATATCATCCTTCACACAGTCCATCTATACCTTACTTTAGTCTTCCTCTGCTTTTATAGCTATCCATATTCATACTCAAAACGACAAACATAACTTGCAATAATTACAAAACCCATACACATAAATTTTATTGTTCAAAACAAAATGTGTGCGGCCATTTTGTCAGCCATTTGTAATAAATTGTGAATAATGTTATCAGCTTACAAACTGAGCCCGGCCACATAGAAATTTTCCATCGGTTATTAAAAAAAAATCAGCTGTTCCATACATTTTGACCGTGTAGGTATTGCACTTTTGTAGGAAACAGCTGTTTTTTTTTTTTAATACCGATGAAAAATTTCATCGGTCTCAGAATGCGCGGTTACCGTTTTCGCGTCGGTGTCCCTTCCACCGTGTAAAATAGGCAAATCTGCAAGCTGCTATTGTGAAATTCTTTGTGGAAAAACCCAATAATCCTTGCCTGATAGTGATCGAACTCAGGAATCATTATAATTATGATGATGAGTCTCTATCCATAATTATCTATACTTATATAATATTATAAAGCTGCAGTGTTTGTTTGTTTGTTTGAACGCGCTAATCTCTGGAACTACTGGTCCGATTTGAATGATTCTTTCAGTGTTGGGTAGTCCATTTATCGAGAAAGGCTATAGGCTATATATCATCATGCTACGACCAATAGGAGCGTAGCAGCAATGAAAAATGTTGCAAAAACGGGGAAAAATGTATTTTTAATAACTTGACACGGACGAAGGTCGCGGGAAACAGCTAGTAATGAATAAAACTACAAACTAGTAGCTCAGTTCTGGGCCGACACAATTTAGATTGTCATCGACACGCTAAGAAGAAGATGAATAAAGTAGATAATGATCTACTTTATCCATTATATGGATAGAGTGAGGGAAGAAAGAGTGCATCTGTGTTCACGCACACACTCGTGCACTATAACGGAGTCTGCCCACTACACCGTACCATAACATAACCGTGGTATGAACGAATCAGGGCACGCCTACTAAACCGTATCAACAGCGTTTCATACCCGATTGTAACGGGTTTAAAACGGTCATCATACGCGGTTAAATCCTATTATTATTTGTATTGAAAAGTATGAGACTACCTACTAGACCGTTCCGTCAACGTCGCGCATCCAAAGACCGGAAACAATTGCCAGCGAGAATATTTTGCCGGTGTTGAAACATTAAAAAGCATTCAGGTTCAGTCAGGTTCCTTTATATGTCCCGCGCCGATGGCTATACTCCACCGAGATTAGCCGCGATGATGACCGCAATTCGGTTTCGAGGACTCATCATCATCATCATCATATCAGCCCAGAATCACCCGCTGCTGGGTATAGGACTCCCCTTTTTTCTGCTACACTTCCCAGTTCTGTGCGTCCCGAGGACTATTAGGTACTAATACGATACTCTTTGGTATCGACAGCCCAGTGAATTATAACGTAACAAACATAATAAATTGTCAAGGTAATGAAGCGTTAAATTAAGTAGCGAGTGTGGCGGACAGACGGACGAAGTGCTTTTGTGTAGAGTAAATGGACGCGTGCGCCATATTGTATCATAAATACAGTACTAAATTTTTTTCAGAGATTTTCAGTTCTTTCTATAAATTGTGTACTTTCTAGCACTCGTAGTTAGCTAACTGTACATCCTGGATTCAAGCGGGTAAAGTGTTGTTGAAATGTTTCCGTACTGCTTCTAAAATTTCCAAATCATCATTTGCCTGCCTTTTCCCAACTATGTTAGGGTCGGCTTCCAGTCTAACTGGTTGCAGCTGAATACCAGTATTTCACATGGAGCGACGGCCTATCTGACCTCCACAACCCAGTTAGTACTGGGTAATACGATACCCCTTGGTAAGAGTGGTTGTCAGACTTTCGGGCCACTGACTACCTGTAACAACTGTCAAAAATCTACAAATGACAGCCGGGACCAACGGCTTAACGTGCTTTCCGGAAACTCTGTATATAATGGGTGGTCACCCAATCACAGACCAACCTAGGCAAGCACGGCTTAACCTGAAGATTGAGCCGAGATACTGTTATTATTTAACCACGAGCTCCACTCGCTCCCTATAATACAAGATTTAAATATAACCAGTGACCTGCGTACCCCACCAGACACAACAGGCGTGATGTTATGCATCATCCATGTTCAGTAAACCTAAAGCCACAAAATTACTGGTACCTCCGTTACAGCAACGTGTCACGGCAACACACACAACGCATTCGTTGCGGGCGAACGTTACATAAATCTGTGGTGACGTCAGATTGACGTATGGCTCAGTGCTCGGAGGGTACAGTCTGTTGTAGGCTTTAGCTGTTACTCAGAGATTAGCTGAGAGCTTGCTTGTACTGCCTTGTAACTATAAAGGGTGTGAAAAGACCCTTAACGAAGCCGAAAGGCACTCGTTCTCCCCGTCCTTGCGATCATTTTTTTTCTGGACCATACTTGAGAACCTTCTAGTTACGGAGATATTAGGGGTCAAAGTTCCAACTTTTTCAGAAGTTTTTTTTTTTAAACATGTTTTTAATGTAAGATTTTTACTTTAAACACCTCCACGACCCCCGTACTATTCAATCCATCTATCAGCACAATGTTTTGAGTGCGTTACAAGGAGTCCTACCGTAAAACGTGATTTTTCACCCCAAAAAAATAAAGTTGTTTCACAGCAATAATTTTCGTAAAGTTACTTAGTTTGACGTACAGATTGCTTGGTTGACGGCTTTGTGAAGGGTCCGTTTACACCTTCTATTTTCGTCATCATTTGCCTGCCCTTTCCCCCAAGTATGTTGGGGGCCGATAGTCACTTGTTCTCCCCATCATTGCGATATTTTTTTGTTTTAGACCAGTACAAGTTTTCAATAATGAACTTTTTTTTTACGGATGGGAAATGATCAAATGACCCCCTCCCCCCGCTCTGGGCGGAGTGGAAGGGAGTGTCAGACTTTTACTAAAACCTATCCATGTTCTTTCTTTGCCCATAAGACGGTACTTTACTTTAAAATACGTATGGTACCTCCTCGACCTCCGTACTATTCAATCCATCAGCACAACATTTTGGGTGCGTTACATCGAGTCCTACTGTAAAAAGTGAATTTTCACTCCTAAAAAAGTCGTCTCCCAACAATAACTTTTGTGTAGAGTTACTTAGTTTGATGTAAAGAATGCTTGGTTGAATGCAAAATCAAAGCATTTATTTCAAGTAGGCCAGTTACATGCACTTTTGAATTGTCGAAACAAAGACAACAATAAAATAAGACACAAGACATAATAACTTGTGAAAGTACTGTAGTTGCACATTCCAAAGCGTAGATCTCTATGGAGAAGAATGAGCAAGAAACTCCATGGACACTCTTTTCAATCAAAATATTGTTACAAAGCCTTGGTTGCATAATTCCTGTTAGTCTGACAACCAGTCTAACCAAGAAGTACCGTATTACGCAGTACTAACTGGGTTGTGGAGGTCAGATAGCCAGTCGCTCTGTGTAAAATACTGGTATTCAGCTGCACCTGGTAAACTGGAAGTCGACTCCAACATAGTTGGGAAAAGGCATGCAGATGATGATAGTCAAAGTTGTTCCTTTCTGAATTTAACTACGAATGTAGAAGAAAATCGCTTCACCCAATTGTGAGGAATGTGGAGTTGTCGAGAAGTTGCAACATTTATTGATGGAATTTGTCGAATATGAGTCCAGTAGAAATAATTTAGTAAGAACCTTGAATAGGCATTTTCCATACATTTCTATCCCAACCAATTGGCGACGATGCGAAGGGTTTGTTTAAATTCATGGCCACGTCTTGTGGTTGATACGATGGGACTGGCCATACGCTATGCGTAAATAAAAAGAGAGAAAAAAAAAGTACGAGTGTATAAAGGGTGTAAAAAGACCCTTAACGAAGCCGAAAGGCATTTGTTCTCCCCGTCAATGCGATATTTTTTTTGTTCTAGACCATACCTGGGAACCTTCTAGTTACGGAGATATTGGGGGTCAAAGTTCCAACTTTTTCACAATTTTTTTTAAATACATGTTTTTAATGTAAGATTTTTACTTTAAACAACTCCACGACCCCCTTACTATTCAATCCATCCATCAGCACAATGTTCTGAGTGCGTTATATTGAGTCCTACCGTCAAACGTGATTTTTGACCCCAAAAAAAAAAGTCGTTTCCCAGCAAAAATTTTTGCGTAAAGTTACTTAGTTTGATGTACAGAATGCTTGGTTGACGGCTTCGTGAAGGGTCTGTTTACACCCCGTATAAATAGTTAAATAAATACAACACTATTTTAATCGAGCTGTCAGGGTCGACTCAGCTGCTGGACCCTGACTGACGCGTGATGGCCGCGACGCATCACGGGTGCGACGCGTAAAACCACAGATTTATGTAGCCAGCCATCGAGACTGATGGCGAGCTATACGGACGACTGGTTCAAAACTGTGCTGTGTTGAAAGTAGGTTCCCTATCCATTTGCATAAAATTGTAAGACCTAATATAACTGGGCATACTTTTGTTTAACCTAATTATATTTTCGCATAACATTATTTACGCACAACAGCTTACGCATAATTTTTTTAAGCATAATTACTGTAATCATAATAATGATTAAGCATAACATTCTAAAGCATACATTTATTTACGCATAATGATATTAAAACATTTATATAGGCATAACAAATACATTTATCAGGCATAATGGGTATGGCAAAAAAAAATATGGAAAGTATTATTTTGCCAAAATAAATTAGTCTACAAGATAATTATGCCAACATAAACCGTATGCCAAAAAAAATATGGCAAAGTATTATCATGGCAAAAAAAAATTATACCAAAACAGTTATGCCAAAGTATATTAGGGAAAAAAACATTATGCAAAAAGAAGGGATCCCTTGAAAGTAGAGCTAGTGGCTAAATAATAACAGCCGCATGAATCGATTGTCGAAGTAAAGCTTGCTTGCCGAGGTCGGTCCGTGGATGTGTGACCATCATTACCGTTTTCTGTCTGCGCCTCGGAGAGCACGTTAAGCCGTTGGTCCCGGCTGTCATTTGTAGATCTTTGACAGTCGTTACGGGTAGTCAGATGCTCGAAATTATGACAACCAGTCTTACAAAAGCGTCATTCGTCGTCAGCTGAAAGGCGTCCACTGCTGGAAAAAGGCCTCCCACTAGTATCGTCACATTGACCGGTCCCGTGCGTCTCGTATCCATCGGATCCCCGCAACCTTCACCAGGTCATCGGTCCATGCTGATGAATGCATTGCGTAGTACAGGGGCCATGAAGGTTTTTAAAATAAGAGAAGAATAAGAGCATCTCAGCTTCTTCGTACAGGGTGTTTTTATATCCGTTATAATACGACAGTCTTCTTCTCCTCCGTGTCGCTGGCACAATTTTAAGGGTTCCGTACCCGAAGGGTAACAAACGGCGCGGCGGACCCTATTACTAAGCCTTCGCTGCCCGTCCGTCCGTCTGTCTGTCAGCGGGCTGTATCTCATGATCCGTAATAGGTAGACAGTTGAAATTTTCACAGAATGTGTATTTCTGTCGCCGCTATAACAACAAATAAATTAAAAAGTAAAGGAGGCTCCCCTACTAAGATGGCAAGTAACCCTTCATGCGCGACTCCGACTCGCATTTGACTGGTTTTTTATATTTTCTTAGCCCAGAACTTCATACGAGGGCTGCGGGACTGTTCGAAAGAGATACCGCGGCCCTGCAACACAAAGGGCAAAGAAGGAACATGGATGGGTTTTAGTCAGTACGAGTCTGACACTCCCTTCCACTCCGCCCAGAGCGAGAGGGGTCATATGATGATATCCCATCCGAAAAAAAAGAACTTCATACGACGCTATAATACGTCAGTTACTCCTAGAATCAAATACTTTGTCACATACCCTCGTCTGATTCCAGCTTATCCGAAGTGACACCCCATGTAACATAACATCACGCTGTAATCCCCGAAGGGTTAGGCAGAGGTGTACCTAATAGTACATCCACATTCCGCCAGTGTGTTTAAGTCGCATGTAAGAGGGGCTGATCCGGCAATCTACCGGGCAAATCCAGATTCCGTGGCTGCTACTTAGAAATTCCTGACCTGCTGCCTGACCTGGTAATTGTACCCAGGACCTCATGCTCAGCAGTCGCGCTTACGACCACTACACCGTCGATGTACACCGTGACGTTGTTACTGAACAAAATTCCTTAGTAAAACAAATCTATCCTAAAATAAAAAATAAAAAAAGTTTGTATGTAGGGGATAATCTTCGGAACTCCGGATCCAATTCCGAAAATTCTTTCACTAACTAATATACAATTCATTTAACAAAAAAATGGCACCCGCACCGGGGAATAAGACAGAAGGAAGTGAATTACTTTTTAAAATGTTTTCGAAAATATGAAGTGTCAAACTCAACTCAAAGCATTTATTTCAATTAGACCATTACAGGCACTTTTGAATGTCAGAAAAACAAAGAAGACGAAGCTACAGTCCCAGACACAAGGCATAATAACTTATGAAAGTACTGTAGTTGCCCATTCCAAGGCGTAGATCTCTATGGAGAAGAATGGGCAAGAAACTCCATGGACACTCTTTTCAACCAAACATTTTTAATGTCCTCTGTCATTTGTCCGTTCCATTGTTATAATTGTAATGTAAATTATAAAAAGAACTAGTAATTATTGTGACAGTTTCATACGTGTTGATGCATAGGCCATATTTTTTTACAAGGTCCTTTGTTTATAAGTTTGTACGTAGAGGGTAATCTCTGAAACCAATGATGCAATTCTTAAAATTCTTTTACTGGTAGAAAACTAAATTATTCGTGGGTGGTATAGACAATAAATTATATTTTTATCATGCATATTAGCCGAGCTATCACAATTTTTGCGGATGAAGTCAGGGGCATTTGCTAGTCTGTACTTCCTTACTAATATTATAAATGCGAAAATAAGTTTGTTTGTTACCTTTTCACGCCTAAACCACTGAACCGATCATCCTGAAATTTTGCATATACGTTGTCAGGTGTACAGAAACGGACATAGGGTAACTTTCATGTTGATATGTTAGTAAAACAACCGTTCAACTTAAAGCAGACTTTTTATTAAATTAGACGTTACCTTAGCAATCACATTAACACAATAGACAATACAAACCAAACAGCATAGAGACACAATACCAACTTAACAAAATAGAAAAGTATTACATTGCTACCAACACCCCCTCTCAATGTAATACACTCTTACAGTGGCATATTTATTTAATTTATTCATACAAACCACAGTTTTTAATAAATCTTAACAATAAATTTTTATTTAATGCCTTTGTAAACATATCTGCGGTTTGGTCTTCAGTTTTAATATATTTTAACATTACTTTGCCACTTTTAATCAACTCTTTTATGAAATGAAATCTGATGTCAATATGTTTTAATCTCTTGACACTTTCAGTATTCGCTACCATTATGGCACTCTGATTATCACAAAATATTGTGACAGGACACACTTTAACAATATTGAAATCTTTAAGCAAATTAATCAACCAACACGCTTCGCTAGTAGCCATACTTATAGCTATATACTCTGACTCGGTAGAAGATAGACTAACGCTGGCCTGTTTTTTAGAGGACCATGAAACTAAACAATCTGCAAACTTAAAACAGTAACCAGTTGTCGACCTTCTATCCTTCAAATCACCTCCCCAGTTTGCATCACAATATCCCACTAATAAGTTGCTATTACATTTGTAAACAAGTTTGTAATTTATTGTATGTTTAACATATCTTAGCACTCTTTTTAAGGCAGTTAATAAAATATTATTTGCATTATTTTGATATCTGCTCAAAATTGACACAGCAACACACAAATCAGGCCTTGTTCCTAACACAGCATAAGACAAGCAACCTATAATTCTTCTACATTTATTTTCAATGTTTTTATCAATCACAGAATCATTGTTATCTTCTAATATTTTAGTATTAAAGTTCAGATCCATTGGTGTACATATTTCTTTACAATTCTGCATATCAAATTTTTGTAATACACTTTCTAAATATTTCTTTTGATCAAGTTCAGTGATCCCTGTGACTAAATCTTGTTTTACATGAATACCTAAGAAATTGGAAACTAAGCCCAAATCCTTCATCTTGAATTCATTATTTAATAATGACTTAAGGTCACATATCTGCTTTTGGTTATTTCCAAATATTAATAAATCATCTACATACAGTAAAACATATGTTCTTGCATCACCCTCACATTTTGTGTACAGACAATAATCACTTTTTGAGTTTACAAAACCTTGTTTCATAATAACTGAATTAAATTTGTCATTCCAGTACTTGGGTGATTTTTTTAACCCATACAAAGATTTATTTAATTTAACAATATTTTTATCACCGCAATATGCACCTTCAGGCAATTCTAGATACACCGTTTCATCCATTTCTCCATATAGGAAGGCACCTGTAACATCCATTTGACTAATCGGCAAGTTTAACTTTGATGCTACACAAACAAATAACCTGAAAGTTGTTAATTTAGCTACTGGTGCATATAAATCACATAGTTCCATTGTATCACACTGCTCAAAACCTCTTGCCACTAGTCTCGCTTTATATTGTACATTACTATTAGAGTTTTTAATTTTAAATACCCACTTACTACTAACAGTCTTATTAGTTATAGGTTCTTCACAAACAGTCCAAGTATTATTTTCTTTGAGAGTATTCAATTCTCTTTGCATTGCTTCTTTCCATTTACTCGCATCTTCCCTATGCATGGCATCTTGGTAATTCTTTGGTTCATTTCCCTCAACATAGACATGATGACACTTGTAAAATGAAGTCTGTTTCCTAATCCGAGTACTTTTCTCACGTGTCTGTATCTCTCCGTTATCATCATCACTGTATTCATCATCACTTGAACATGGTATGTAGACACTGTCACTTTCGCTAGTCATATTAAGGGTCTCCTCTACCTCTTCCTCTTCAGCCTGTGCTTCTTCTTTCTCCATCCTCCTTCCTTGATCTTCAGCCTTCTCTTTGTTTTTAGAATGTTCTTGACTAGTTTCCTCCTTCTCCTCCATTGTAGTGTCCAGCATAACTAATTGCTCCTTCTGTTTTCCTAGAAATATGATATCTCTTTTTACCTCAACAGTGTTCTTATCTGAGAAGAATACCCTGTAGCCTTTGACATTTTCCTCGTAGCCAACCATGACTGCTTTCTCCCCTTTAGGGTCCCATTTTCTTCTCTTCTCTTTTGGAACATGGACATACACAGGATTTCCAAAGATTTTAAGGCCCGTTATATCAAATTGTTTGCCTGTCCACGTTTCATATGGGGTCTTTCCAGTTTCATTGCTTTTACTAGTTCTGTTTAGTACATATGCCGCAGTATGAACAGCTTCTGCCCACAGCTTCTTAGGTAAACCTGCTGCACACAACATTGTACGTGCTGATTCTATAAGAGTTCGATTCTCTCGTTCCGCCTTGCCATTTTGTTCGGGAGTATACGGAACCGTGGTTTGATGAGTTATTCCACGTTTCTCAAACAAATTTTTAACTTCTTTGTTCACGAACTCTAATCCATTATCACTTCTAAAACACAATACTTTGTTTTTGGTTACATTTTCAGCCTTGTTCAAAAAGTTCTCAATACACTTCTTAACTTCATCTTTGCCCTTAACAAAGTACACTGACCTGTAGTTAGAGAAGTCATCCTTTAGAATTACGAAGTATCTGGATCCTCCCACGGACGGCACCTCCATAGGTCCGCACGTATCTGCATGTATTAACTCACATGGCCTTCTCGTTTTATTTTCACTGGCACTGAAAGGCAAACGATGTATTTTGCCCTCCAAGCAACTCTCACACTCAAAGTTAGAGTCGTTCACTTTAATGTTGTTGTTTTTAAGCACCATTCTCACATACTGTAAGTTTTGATGAGCCAGTTTTTCGTGCCACTCTTTAAGTCCAGATTTCACTTCAGCCGCGTTCGCTATCTCACATTTGTAACGCACGTCTATATAGTACATATCTCCGTTACGACTCGCTACGGCACTCACTTTATTTCCTTTGTAGAATTTACACAAGTTATTGTCCATTTTAACAACATAACCTCTCTCTGTAGCACATTTGACAGATAATAAGTTTGTTTTCAATTTCGGAACGAAGAGTACATTATCTATGGTTGTATGTACCCATCTATTGCCATTGTAGACCTGTAACGCCACCTGTCCACACCCGAGCGCACTAATCTCCTCGCCATTACCGACTATCACTGTTTTATTGTTCATCGATGAAAATGTTGCAAATAGGTTACGATCATGGCACATATGTTGGCTAGCGCCTGAGTCCACTAACCACTTAGATTCTTGAACGTTACTATTTGAGTTCATCACCATAAATGCATTACTCGTACTGTCCTTTTCCCGATTCTTCTTGAAGTAGCACTCACTCTTATTATGTCCCATTTTCTTACAATAATAACATTTTTTAACCGGTCTATTGTCATGTCCCGAACCCTTGTTTTGGTTACACTCACTTTGATAGTGTCCCAGCTTATTGCACTTATAACACTTTACGTTTTTCTTAGCTACAAACGCTGATGCTGACGAGTTTGGAGGCTCCTTGTCGTTAATACGTTCTTCTTCAATCAGTAATCTCGCGACAAGATTTTCGAGCGTTTGTTTATCGTCAGGCGCGGACTCCCACGCCGACACAAAATGTTTATAAGCATCTGGAAGAGACATTAGCACTTTTGTTATTACGAATTTGTCTGAAATGTCTTCTCCCATCTGTTTGAGCTGGTTTCTTAGTTCTTCTATTTTAGATAAGAACGTTGACATCGCCGTGCCCTCCTCGTACTTGTATTGAAAGAAACGTTGTTGTACGATATGTATACTTGTTTGAGATTTTTGCTCATACACGCTCGCAAGTTTTCGCCACATTTCGGCTGACGTAGTGCATGTTATGATATGCATCATCACGCTTTCTGACATTCTTGTAACAATCCATGATTGAGCTTTCGCGTCTTTCTTTTCCCATACAGCCTTCTCAACGGCGTCCTCTGGTTTCACACTGCTTCCGTCTGTTACTTCCAGTAAGCCCTGACTCCGCAACAAAACGATGGTTTGGAATTTCCAAATATTCCAATTGGAAGTTCCCTCGAGCTTTATATACGTCTGGAGTTTTAAAGAATTGTCGTCCGCCATCTTCCTGTCTGTTCGTCCCGACCTTGCTACAATCACTCGCAAGTATTTTTCTCGTCCGCCGGTTTCTAACCACACGCGGACAATTTTACCTTTTTGACGAAAGAACAGTTTCTGTTGTTTTACTCTTTTTTCTTTAGGATTATGTGTCTGGGCCCATAACCTGTTGATATGTTAGTAAAACAACCGTTCAACTTAAAGCAGACTTTTTATTAAATTAGACGTTACCTTAGCAATCACATTAACACAATAGACAATACAAACCAAACAGCATAGAGACACAATACCAACTTAACAAAATAGAAAAGTATTACATTGCTACCAACATTTCATACCGAAAAAGTACTCTTCCCGAGGAAAACAACAATAACGTTCTTATGATAATAGATGGCGCCACGTGTCTTTCGAATCATGATTGAATTATATTTTTACAAGCGGAGTACAACCCGAATTGATTGTTAAATTCTAAATTAACGCGAGCGAAGCCGCAGGCAAAAGCTAGTGTTACATGAACCAAGACTGGTTTACTTACGTAAAGTAAGTTTTTGAGTTAATAATTAAAGTTTGTGGTTTCAAGAGGAGGTGAGAAGAGTTAGCAAGTTTCAAGTTATTAATATGTGAAGTTGGAAAAGTTAATCCTTCTACTTGGAGAGTGCTACACGGCCGTTTGTGAAATTCTAGATTTTTCTTTAGATTTAGGACTGTATTAAGGTCTTGCGATTGTTTCCATGATATTTTAAACTGAACAATAATCATGACGCAAATATAAGTTTTCCTTTATTTATTTCTATACAAATACAATTACATTTTTAAATATTCCTTAGAAAAAACAATATAAAAAACATTTAAAAATATAAAAAAATTGTAGCCCACCGGTATCGGGAACAGTGTCCAAGCTACCGGCGGTCAGGGCTCCAGAGACAGGAATCTCCTAACAATACGAGCCGTGTCCAGGAGTACCGCTTTCTGAATCAAGCCCTTGATCCAGCTGCCTAACGATAGCCTCCTCAGATATTGGTCGAAGCTCTTGGCAATTAAGCCATGGGCTGATACAACTATCGGCACAATGATCGCTGAGTCCACATCCCACAAGTCGACAACCTCGCGAGCCAAATCAAGATACTTGATTAGCTTATCTTTCTCGGCTTTTACGAGGTTCTCATCATGTGGGACCGTTATGTCAACAATCATTGCGCGCCGCTCTGATCGATCCACCACCACTATATCAGGCTTATTGGCTACAATAGTCCTCAGTGATGATGGATCGATCCCAGTACAATGTGACACAGTCATTTTCGAGAACTGGGTCCGGCACATAAGTTTAATTATTACAATCACTGTGGCAAATCACAAGTTGATGAATAGAGAACATAGATAACATAGAGACTGTGAGCGCAAGTTTTGTCAGCAAAGTATAAGTAATCTTACAAATGAAAGAATTGGCAATGTGACCTGTTATTCACATAAACTTGCTCCAGCTTGCAACTGCCAAATGTTATGAAATTAAGGTATTTCAGTAAGTAGGTAAGTAGATACTACCCATTACTTTATTCCGAAAAAAAATGTATGCCTGGTTAGTCAATAAATGTATCTACACGACCCAGGAATACCTTAGTTATAAGAATCGAAAATTATTGTAACACCTCACTATGTTCCTATTCTATTGCAATAATTTGTTAAGTTAGTACCAATACAATGTAAAATAGTACAGATATGTCACCCATTCGTTTCTTTGTTATAAGCTTTTATGTTATATTTCGTATACCAGAAATGGTCAATATGAGGATTCTTACTGTTATATTATGTAATGTAACATTTATATACCACCTACTAACCCATATTATACGAATAAATTATTTGATTTGATTTGAGAGATCTGAAACGAAATGAACCTGAGAGGTCATCGTCGCTTTTAAAAATATATGTGACATAACCTAACATCATCACGCCTGAAATCTCCGAAGGATTAGCCAGAGGTGTACCTAATATAGTCCACCCACATTTCGTCAGTTATGTTTAAGTTTAATGTACGAGGAGGTGAGCCTATTGCCATCAACCGGGAACCTTATGTCCCGTGGTGACTGCCTCGTTGGTCTCTAGTGGTTGCAAGCGACTGCTGAGTATGAGGTCCTAGGTTCGATTCCCAGGTCGGGCAAAGTGTTATTGGGTTTTTCTACATTTCTCAGTAGCAGCCACGGAATCTGGATTTGTGCTCGGTTGATGGCAATGGGCTCGCATGGGACTTAAATAACTGGCGAAATGTAGGTGTACTATTAGGAACACCTCTGTGTAACCCTGAGGGGATTACAGGCGTGATGTTATGTTATGCTTTGGCTCAATGGTTTAACCCTAGAAAGATAATCTACGTCAAAATGACTCCCACGCGAACGAAATATTGCTGTTTTTTTAATTATTGCGAATCCGTGCGTTTCAGAAGTCTCATTCGCCGCTGGGAGCTAGCGTGGGGCGATCGCGTCATTGAGGTAAGTGCCCCCCATTTTGAGATACGATAATCACAGGAGTCAAAATTACGTATGATTACCTTTTACGTAACTTTTACGATATTTGGTGAAATGATTATTTGCGTTTTTTATTTATTGTATTAGTTATTTTATTTATTTTGATAATGTTTTAATTTTTTGGCCGCTCTTTTAGAGAGTGGAGAGGAGCCGCCCTGTGCTGACACCGACAGCGAAGTTGATGATCACTAGAGCGAGATGAAGTCCAGAGTGATGAGGAAGAAGGTGTAGTGGATGAAGTGAGGGAAGAAGAGGCAGCAACTCCTTATGAAATTGACCCCATGGAGGAAGAAAGCTTTGAACAAGTGACTATTTGCTGACAGCATAACGTTGATATGTGCCGAAACTGTTTTGACTGGTTTTTTTTACAATTTTCATGTTATTGTTCAATTATAGTCTTTTTATTACTTAGTATATAATATAAAAATACTGATTTATGATAAAATTACGAAAAACCTTTAGAAAAAAATAGAAGTTCCTACGTTTTGTTGATTATTAAGAAGTTTTTAATTTCCTGTTTTGTATTATAAAATGAATAAATATAAATAAGTAAATGTTAGTATTTTTAATTGACTACGATAGAAGAAAACTAATATTTTTTGTTTTACTCAAATCAGTAAAAAAAACTCTTCATTTAACAGCCTCTCAAAACTGAGGAGTCAATTTTACGTATGATTATCTTTTACGTATAACTCAATATGATTATCTTTCTAGGGTTAAGATCAAATTCTAGCAGTACAACTATAATAGGTGTAAGTACCCTTAACGGAGCCGAAAAGCTCTTGTTCTCCCCGTCATTGTGATTTTTTTTGTTCTGGACCATACCTGGGAACCTTCTATGTAGTTCCGGAAATATTGCAGGTCAAAGTTCCAACTTTTTCACAAGTTATAAGTTTTTTTTTTGTTTTACCTTGACTTTAAATACCTCAAAGACCTACGTAGTATTCAATGCATCCATCAGCACAATGTGTTGAGTGCGTTACATTGAGTCCTATCGCAAAACGCGATTTTTCACCCCAAAAAAAAAGTCGTTTCCAAGCAATTATTTTTGCGTAAAGTTACTTAGTTTGATGTACAGAATGCTTGATTGACAATTTCGTGAAGGGTCCGTTTACACCCTATATTTAGGCAAGCGATGAAAAATAAAGAAAAAAATTAAAATTAAACTTATAATGTCACTTATTACGGGATATCTTCCGTAATTGTTCATTATTTTGAGCTCCCGATATTTCGACGCTGTTGCAAGCCCATATCCCGTAAGTGACAGTCTAAGTTTAGTTGTAAAACGTGAAAGCTTAAAACAGTGTTTAAAATAAGATTAGTCAATATTCTGGGTGTACAGAGAGCAGATAAAATACGAAACACTACGCTGCGCTCAAAAACCGGAATTGCAGACGTAGGCAAAAAGGCTGCCAGGCTCAAATGGGATTGGGCGGGTCACGTGAGCCGCATGCATAACGACCGCTGGGCAAAGGTTTCAACACGATGGATGCCTGAGGATGGACGGCGCCGCCAAGGCCGGCCTAGAAAGAGGTGGCGAGATGACCTAGACGCGCATCATGAAGGCTGGTTTGAGGTGGCGCAGGAGAAGAGTACCTGGAAAGATATGGGGGAGGCCTTTGCCCAGCAGTGGGACATTCAAGGCTAATGAAAAAAAAAAAAAAGATTATTTTTATCTTTATTTTAAGGAAGAGAATGAATACGGAAACATTCTCTAAAATTTGTAGTCAGCATAGCTTACGAGCTGTTGTACAAACTACTTCATATCTCGCTTCTTACATAAAATATGTTGATATCATCTCCGGGATGCATTCGTCTTACAACTTTTGATAGCACTTGTTGCAAACTGTTGCAGTATCTTCAGGGAACAACGGTTGCAGAATCCTAACTAATATTATAAATGCGAAAGTAAGTTTGTTTGTTACTTTTTCACGCCTAAACCACTAAACCCACCATCCTGAAATTTTGCATATACGTTGTCAGGTGTACAGAAACGGACATAGGGTACCTTTCATCCCGAAAAAAAGTGCTGTTCCCGAGGATAACAACAATAACGTTCTTACGATAATAGATGGCGCCACGTGTCTTTCAAGCAGAGTACAACCCGAATTGATTGTCAAATTCAAAATAAATGCGAGCGAAGCCACGTCAACAGCTAGTGAGGGGAATGTTCCCTTCGTGGCGTCACATTTAGGTATGAAAACACGGATCTTTTGACGAAAAACTTGAAAATATTTCCAACTCTATCTGTGAAATTGCAAAATACGTGACGTCACACTCGGAAGGGGGGAGACTCACAAATATGACCAGCTGTCACAAGCACGGGGGGACGGGAGGACGGGGGTCAAAAAATCATGAAATTCGTGTGATATACTTTTACTTTGAAACACTGTCTATTCGGGGGCCACGTGGTGGCTTCCAGCCACCATAGGCGCGGGCCTGTGGACGGTGAGTAATGGGCTAGCTCGCCGTCCGTCCGTCTTCTGACGATAGGCCGTATCGACAACAAAATGTCTACATTATAATTGCATAAAAAAATTAAAAGTGAAACTGCGGAGTCTCCTAATACAAGCAATTCCTTGCTTAAAAGGTGACCTCCAATAATATGTGTCGAAGTTCCCATTGTAATTGAAATAAACATTTTTATTTTTTATTTATTTTTATCCACGGACGGATCGCGACAGGGATAGCTTACCTTGGTCCAAACCTTTGATCAATCGACCCTCTTGTAACTTTAGCCACGAGCCCCTAAAGCCCTACTACTCGTACAACTGAGTTCTTTAGCCACTCGGTCTCACATCATCATCATCATCATCTGCCTAGCCCTTTCCCAACTATATTGGGGTCGGCTTCCAGTCTAACCAGATGCAGCTGAATACCAGTATTTTACATGGAGCCTATCTGACCTCCACAACCCAGGTAGTACTGGGTAATACGATACCCCTTGGTAAGACTGGTTGTCAGACTTTTTGGGCCACTGACTACCTAACGACTGTCAAAGATCTAGAAATGACACCCGGGACTAACGGCGTAACGTTCTTTCCGAGGCACGGAGGAAACTCGGTATGTAATGGGTGGTCACCCATCCACAGACCAACCTAGGTAAGTACGGCTTAACCTAAAGATCGACCCGAGCGGCTGTTATTATTTAGCCACGAGCTCCTTGTCAGTACTCAGTCTCACAGCAGCTACCTAATGATATTATCTTAAAACAAAGGCTACATCAATATTTCAGAATACAATATAGTTACGTACAATATGGCGTCCATTGCCTTTTGTTACGAAGATTAATAGTCGGAGTGTGAGAGGGAAAAATCTTGAAGGGAGGATATACTAGGAGTGTGCCGGGGCTTGGCCTTGGAAATTATCTCCTAAGTAGAATCACTGCATTTTGTATTTACTTTGTTAATTGATTTACATCTTCTTTTTAGCGTGTCGATGGCAAAAAGTTCAAATGTTATGTTTAGCCCAAAACTCAGCCACGCGAACCCCACCCACTGATGCAGTAAGCAGATCATCAAGTGCGCAGGTGATATGCATGCGGTGCAAGATGGAAGGCGGGCCATTGTCTGTGGGGAGACGCCGCAAACGCACTTGAGGTATGAACCGTCCATGAACTCCCATCTGCAGAGATTGTCTTTGGTGCGATTGATTGATTACATTGCAATTGGTTTACATATTAAATACATTTTTAAATATATACAGGGTGTTTGGTAGATGGGTGCAAAGCCTGAAGGGGGTGATAACTTAGACCATTTAGAACTTATTAAGCTAAACTTGTCTTAGACGAAGTCTGCTCCTTGTATTTTTTTTTTGAAACTCTAAGGTTTTTAACAATAATACCCATTTTTTTCAATTAATTGTTAATAGTGTCCAGTAAAAGCTGTTATGTTATTATTTTTTATTTATGTAATGTGTGATTACTCAAACAAAATAATTCCCAAGCATCTGTGTCATCAGAGAAACATTCTACGCCATATTCAAGTTTGAGAAACTTTTAAAAATCAAGACAATGTTTTGTTTACGGCATAATAAAAAAATTAAAAAAATAGCCTCAGTTGATCAAACCTTTTTAAAAACATGCTTGGTTATTGCCCTTTCTTTTGAGGTACTATTTACGCAGATGTCTCATCAACTCTTGGAATTAGGATGTACAAAGCAAATTGAGGTCGAATATTTAATTTTCAAACAGACCAAAATAAAGCAACATTTTTGTTAAAATAATTTATTGTTCATGTTCAAAATGTTGACCGCGGTTTCTTACACAAGCGCGTGCCCGTCTTCTCACTTCTGTAGTCGTGATTTTTAATTTCATCTCTTGCTTCATGACTTCAAAAGCCGTTTGATTCTTTCTATTAATTCTTCTCTAGTTGAAATTTCAACGTGCGTGTAAACGAGCTCCTTGGCCCGTTCCCAAACGAAAAAATCCACAGGAGTTAAATCCACCACATAGCACACACCACATAATACCAATATTGGCAATGAGAAGACCAATGATTTTTCAACAAGATGGTTATCCAGCACACTGGACCCTAAACGTGAGAGAACATTTAAATAATTGTTTCCCAGAGAGCTGGATTGGCAGAGACGGGCCCATCCCTTGGCCACCTCGATCACCCGATTTAACTCCTGTGGATTTTTTCGTTTGGGGACGGGCCAAGGAGCTCGTCTACACGCACGTTGAAATTCAACTAGAGAAGAATTAATAGAAAGAATCCAAACGGCTTTTCAAGTCATGAAGCAGGAGATGAAATTAAAAATCACGACTACAGAAGTGAGAAGACGGGCACGCGCTTGTGTAAAAAACCGCGGTCAACATTTTGAACATGAACAATAAATTATTTTAACAAAAATGTTGCATTATTTTGGTCTGTTTAAAAATTAAATATTCGACCTCAATTTGCTTTGTACATCCTAATTCCAAGAGTTGATGAGACATCTGCGTAAATAGTACCTCAAAAGAAAGGGCAATAACCAAGCATGTTTTTAAAATGGTTTGAACAACTGAGGCTATTTTTTTTATTTTTTTATTATGCCGTAAACAAAACATTGTCTTGATTTTTAAAAGTTTCTCAAACTTGAATATGGCGTAGAATGTTTATCTGATGACACAGATGCTTGGGAATTATTTTGTTTGAGTAATCACACATTACATAAATAAAAAATAATAACATAACAGCTTTTACTGGACACTATTAACAATTAATTGAAAAAAAATGGGTATTATTGTTAAAAACCTTAGTTTCAAAAAAAAAAATACAAGGAGCAGACTTCGTCTAAGACAAGTTTAGCTTAATAAGTTCTAAATGGTCTAAGTTATCACCCCCTTCAGGCTTTGCACCCATCTACCAAACACCCTGTATAACACTAGCGGTTCGTCCCAACTTCGCACGGGTAGAAATTTAATTTAATTTTAATATATGTTTTACTCAGGGATAGTGTAGCATTCTAATGATGAAAGATTTTTTTTAAATTGGTCCAGCAGTTTTTGAGTTTATTCGTTACAAACAGACAAAAATAGAAATCTTTCCGATTTATAATGTTAGTGTAGAAGATGAATATAAAAAGATTTATATTTTCTTTATTCATTCTTCTTACACACTATTTATATTTTTAAATATATTTAATAACAAAAAACGTTTCAAAATAAATAAATAAACTTGCACTTCACCCGCGACTTCGTCCGAAAAAACTGTGATAGCTCGGCAAATTTTCATGATACAAATATAACTTATAGCTTATGTTACTTCCTAATAATTTAACTTTCTATTGGTGACAAAATGGTTAAAATCAGTCCAGTAGTTTTTGAGTTTATTCGTTACAAACATACAAATCTTTCCTCTTTATAATATTAGTGAATATAGTAGCCCATCGCACCGGGAACAGAGTCCGAGATACCAGTGGTCAGGGCTCTTGAGACTGGAACCTCCTAACAAACCTAACAACTAAAAACATTTTTCCTTGGAAATCATTAAGGTTTAATAACCACTAGACTCTTAAGGAATGAGGGAGGCCTTTGCCCAGCAGTGGGACAGAATAGGCTGATAAAATAAAACCCACTAGATCAATGGTGGACGCTCTTAACTTGCACTTATTCACACCGTTCTCACATAAATGTATAGTCTCCACATGAATGATGTAACCAAGATTTTGTAACAACATTTTGATTTAAAAGAGTGTCCATGGAGTTTCTTGCCCATTCTTCTCCATAGAGATCTACGCTTTGGAATGGGCAACTACAGTACTTTCACAAGTTATTATGCCTTGTGTCTGGGACTGTAGCTTCGCCTTCTTTGTTTTTCTGACATTCAAAAGTGCCTGTTATGGTCTAATTGAAATAAATGCTTTTTTCTTTTTTTCTTTTCGGAATTTATCAAATGATCCCCTCCCCGCTCTGGGCTGAATAGAGGGGAGTGTCAGACTCGTACTGACTAAAACCCATCCATGTTCCTTCTTTGCCCTTTGTGTTTCAGGGCCGCGGTATCTCTTTCGAACAGTCCCTGCAGCCCAAATAATATTGCCAAATAAATGCTTTGAGTTTGAGTTTGTCTAGTTGATAATCTGTGGACCAGACGGACAACACATTTACGTACTATGTATATTAACGTAAACAATATTGGAATAGTAACAGTTTGTAACAATTACATTTAGTAAGCTTGTATTGTTTGCTTTGTTTCAACACAATGGGCTCTTGTAAACTATTATTTATGACCGATACTAAAGGGACTTATTTTGACATTGGGAGCAATACAATGGGGCTTAAATTAGAATAGTTAGAAGTATTTGTTTACTGCTTCTTTGGTCCAGTTACTGTTACTATTACGGTTAGCCTGTGTGATCCCACTGCTGGGCAAAGGCCTCTCCCCATGACTTCCAAATCCTTCGATCCAGGGCCAATGTGGACCACTGGTCGTTGGTTCTGTCCAGTTCGTCCCGCCATCTCTTGCGAGGTCTACCGCGTCGCATTCTGGCTTTGTCAGGGCTCCACATCGTGGTTATTTTTATCAAGTTAGTTATAATAATAATCAGTACCTGGGTGACAAAGCTCTGCTCGTTTTAAAATAGAGAAAACGAATTTTCGCAGATATGAGACCTAGGTAGATCGATTTTTCACCCTCGTTGGCAATTAGTTAGTTAGTAGTTATATTGCAAATTTCATCGAAATCGTAAAAGCCGTTTTCGAGAACGTGATTACCAATATAAATAAAATACTGCTGACTTAATAGTAAGTATAGGATTTATAACAGATAATAAAAGACAAGAATGAATAAATATTTATTTGTCGCAGGGACATGACGTACATGCAAAATGACTGAAAAACCCGGCCAAATGCGAGTCGGACTCGTGCATGAAGGGTTCCGTACCATAGCCTTTTTGGCTTTCGCCAGTTATGTTTAAGTCCCATGTGATAGGGGGCGAGCGTATTGCCATCAACCGGGCGCAACTCCAGACTCCGTGGCTGCTACTGAGAAATTCCTGAAGGAAGAACCCAATAACAGTTTGCCCGAACTGGGAATCGAATCCAGGACATCATGTGGGTGAATATCAACAACGTTAATTTTTATTCAATTTTGGTGGCGAAATTTTTTCTTCATTATTCGTAAAAATAAGGGGCTGTCATAAGAAAAGAAACTCCAAGCTGGAAGGATCTTCAAGAGGGCTCAGAAAATCTCGATAACTTTTTGAGATATTTTAGTTCAAAGTCTAGTGTGGCCACCAAAATTGAAAATCGCCCACCAAAATCGACTGTGCCCACCAAAATTGAAAATCAGTGGCACCAAAATTTAATTTCTCCGTCGCAAACCTCAATCTCACTAATAAAGCTCAATGTAACTAATCTCACAAATTCTCAATCTCATCAATAACTTCCTCGGTTGTTAAAAAATATTTATTATTATTTATCTGATCTATCATTATGAGTTTATGACACAAAAAAAAAACTTTAATATTTTTATTGTAAACAAAATTAATAATAAAGACCAAGTGGTAATAAAGTCCAAATCTAGTGGAGATAAGGTCGTTTCGAAGCCGGAGATTCTGTCGGAAGTAGAAAACTTCTACGGCAAGTTGTACGCATCGCATGCATCTCGACCTGATCCCGAACATAAGGATTCCAGAGCCCCCTTAACCCGCCATTTCACAGAAGACCTACCAGAATTCAGCCAAAACAAAATCGGGGCGTCACTTAGACAGCTTAAAAATGGAAAAGCGCCTCGTGAGGATGGGGTAACAACTGAGCTCCTGAAAGCGGGAGGAAGTCCTGTATTAAGAGAGCTACGGCAGCTTTTCAACTCGGTTCTGTTCTCTGGGAGAACTCAAAAAGCGTGGTGAAGGAGCGTGGTCGTTCTTTGCTTTAAAAAGGGGTACAAGACCCTATTCAAGAATTACTGACCCATTTCGCTCCTTAGCCACGTGTATTAGCTGTTTTCAAAAGTCATCACGAATCGTCTAGCGCGAAGACTCAACGATTTCCAGCCACCGGAGCAGGACGGGTTTCGAAGAGGATTCAGCACCATAGACCACATCCACACAGTGCGGCAGATCATACAGAAGTTCGAAGAGTATAATCGGCCGCTGTGTCTTACATTCGTGGACTACGAGAAGACTTTTGACTCTGTCGAGACCTGGTCAGTTCTGGAGTCTCTGCAGCGATGCCAAGTTGACTGGCGATACATCCAAGTGCTGAGAACTCTTTATGAAAACATCACAATCACCATCCAAACTCAGAACCAGCAAACAGAGCATATCCCATTGCGTCAGGGGGTGAGCCAAGGGGACGTAATTTAGCCGAAATGGTTCACCAACGCACCTTTTTTTTTTGGATGGGAAATCATCAAATGACCGGGGGGGTCATTTGATGATTTCCCCCGATCTGGGCGGATTGAAAGGGAGTGTCAGACTTGTGTCCGTGTTCCTTCTTAGCCCTTTGTGTTCCAGGGCCGCGGTATCTCTTTCGAACAGTCCTGCAGCCCCTCACCAACGCACCTGGCATTAACATCAACGGCGAGTACATCTCACACTTGAGATTTCCATTGCAGATGAAATCGTCATGCAGCAGATGCTGGATGGCCTAGTTGATTCATCAATACGCATTGATCTCAGGGTGAACTTGGACAAAACCCAGGTGATGTTCAAAGATCACGTCACCCGGAACCAGGACCTATTGTTGTCAATGGCGGTCCTCTCGAGGTTGTTCGAGAATATGTTTATCTAGGGCAAACTCTGCAGTTTGTAAGTACAACTTTAAGAGGGAGACTGACAGAAGAATTCAGCTGGGCTGGGCAACTTTTGGGAAACTTCGTCGGTTCTTCTCGTCGCGTATTGCACAGAGTCTAAAGACTACGGTCTTCAACCAGTACGTCCTGCCTGTTATGACTTACAGGGCTGAAACGTGAACACTCTCGGTATGGCTGGTCCATAAATTCGAGGTTGATCAGCGAGCTACGGAAAGGTCTATTCTTGGACTCTATGCTTTATTATGTAATTTTTTGTTATTCCAAACAAAATAAAAAAATATTAAATCCAAGGCGGACACAGTGAAACAGCAAACAGATCATTACCATTTCACCAATGCTCTGCAGATTTCAGTTAAACTAAAAAACCTTAACTCAATATTTGGATGCTAATCACCAGACTAGATCAATGGTTTTTACAATCAGTCTTTAAATCTAAGAAAGGAATTTTCAGTTTTCAAATATAATAATTAATCTTCTCTCATCTTTACTAAAAAAAACTTAAAAACAAGAAAACACTCGTTTTCTTTTTTCCTCAAAACTCTTTTTCGCAGTGTTTCAGCCTGTTTGGGATAGCTCTTTATTTTTGCCTTTCTTCTTCTTTCTGCCATTCTCTTTTTAGCCAGCCTCTCTTCGCTGGTCTGTTTTGGCATTCTTAAAAGCAACAAAATAAAAATATATTAATAAGAAACTTGATCATTAGTATACCACCCTTATAATAATTGGTCTTACTTACTGCCAAGTACATAACATTTATTTGTTTGCTAATCAAACTGTCCTGCAACGTAAAAACTGGCTATATAGGTACAAACCATACATATACAGTACATACTTAAAATTTGGTGGCTCGTTTTCAATTTTGGTGGTGGGCAAACGCCACCAAAGCCACCAAAATTGAGCCACCAAAATTGGGATGAGGCATAAAAAAAATCTTTAAAAATAGGGGTTTTAATTTCCAATTAAATTGGTGTTACTGATTTATACGAAACCCTAATCACTAGCTATAACGTGTAGCTTACTATTCAAACACTTTAAAATCGACAGCAAATCGATCCACCAAAAATTGAACAATTCTTGTCCCCCGTCCCACTCAAGGTGAGTACCTACGTTTTTGGGGGGTAATCAAAGCACTAATCACATATCTGTTACGCGCAAGTGCTGGCCAAAGACTTAGAGTTGCGAAATAATAAAACACTATTGATCACACACGCCCTAAGCTTCGTGTTATAGTAAATTGAAAAAGTGCGAACAAAATTTTGATTTTTGCTTGGACAAACTTTGATCGAGTGTCCTGTGCTTTTAAATTAGATTTTCTATGGTTTAATTGTTTTTAGATAGTGTGTCTTATGCAAATACTAAGGAAATCGTTTATTTGCTATTTTACCCCAAATTGTTACTTTGGTGAATGCAATTATATCAAAAAATGGAACTGGGACAAGCCACCAAACTTGAATTTTAAGGTGATTTTTTTTTCCTGATTATTTATATATACTTATAAAAACAAAAAATGTGGCCCTAATTGAACCAAGTTACGTAGTTCACTATAAAAAAAAATAAGAAACATCCTATCATTTTACACCTCGATTCTCAACGTGGACACGTAAAATTTGCTGCCGTGATATTCACCCATGTTCAGCAGTCGACGCTTGTGACCACTAGACCAACGAGGCAGTCGAAGGACGATCCAGTTTTGGAAAAAGTTGCGCTTTGTAGAGTTTTGTCTATGCCGTTAATAATATCTGTGTGACAGCACTCTAAACCTTGTAGCAGTGGCGAAGGTTCCATACAACTCGATTCCTACCGGATTCCCTTTGAAAAATGGCACAGTCAGTATTTTATAGACAAATAATATAATCACATTAAAGATATGTACTCCGGCTTACCTCTTACAAAAATTGACGCTTCGCTACTGCCTGGTAGAATCTTAATACACATAATTATACCAGTTCCTCAAACACCAGTGATAGCCTAGTGGTGTGACCGTCGGACTGCCAAGTCATAAGTCTCGAGTTCGAACCCAAGACACGCACCTCTGATTTTTCGGATTCATGTGCGTATTGTATAATTATCACTTGCTTCGGTGAAGGAAAACATCGTGAGGAAACCAGCATATCTGAGAGATATTTCTCGACGACATGTGAAGCCAAGTCAGAGGCCCATGGGCGACCAGGTTAGGCACTAACCACACGATAAAAAGAAAGAAGATGCAAATTTACAACTTTTCCTTGTCCCAATTCATTTGGGGTCGGCGCATATCTTTTTCTTCCATACTTCTCTATTACTCGTCATCTCAGCAGTCACCTCCTTTCTAGCCATATCATCCTTCACACAGTCCATCCATCGTTTCTTTGGTCTTCCTCTACTCATATACCCATCCACATTCATACTCAAAACTCTCCTCACGGCATTTTCCTCATTCCTCCGCATCACATGTCCATACCACGACACCCGATGACCACACAACATTTCAGTCACCGGCGCCACTTTCAGACTTCCTCTTATGGACTCATCTCTTATTTTATCCATTCGCGTAAAAAACTCAAACTCAAAGCATTTATTTCAATTAGACCATTACAGGCACATTTGAATGTCACAAAAAAAACAAAGAGCGAAGCTACAGTCACAGACACAAGGCATAATAACTTGTGAAAGTACTGTAGTTGCCCATTCCAAAGCGTAGATCTCTATGGAGAAGAATGGGCAAGAAACTTCATGGATACTCTTTTCAAGAAAGAATAAAATAGAATAAGAATAGAATAATTTTTATTTGTGTAAAAACATGGTACAATAAGGTCTTAGAAATAGGGTTGTGAACTTACATGTTTCGCCATAAAATAGCATACAAATATTAGAACATCTTAAACGTTAAATTTTAATACAACATCAATTAGTGTTAATGTTAACATGATTATATGTCTAGGTAATAAGAATAACACTTACAATTCAGGATTCGTATCTATTCGAAATATTAATAATAATAGACTGTTATAATGAAAGAAAAATTTAAAAAAAGACATATCAAATTAAAATATTTTGTAGAACTCAGTAGCCATATCTATCAGTTACTTTTTTTTCAAGAAATTCTTTTACACTATAAAAACAATTGTCAATAAGCCATTTATGTAATTTGGATTTAAAATATTTTAAAGGGAGTTCTCTTAACTGTTTTGGTATGTTGTTAAAATTTTTTATTGCAGTGATTATACAATTTTTTTGGCATAATGTGCTTTGATGTGAAGGTATTCGTAATCTTGTGGGATCTCGACGAGTGTATTTCGAATGCAGGTCACATGCTATAAAAAATTTAGAGTGTTCCTTCACAAAAATACCAGCCTGCATTATGAAAAGACCTGTTAAGGTTAATAGTTTTAATTTTTTAAATAGTGGTCTACAGGATGTTAATGGGCTGATACCGTAAATTGCTCTTAGGCATTTTTTTTAACAATAAATGCTTCACTTACATTTGTAGAGTTCCCCCAGAGTAAGAGTCCATACCTGAGTACAGAGGATACATATCCGTGGTAAGCAGTAAGGGCGACTGCTTCACTAGCGGTACGTCTTAAACGTTTAAGAGCAAACACAAATTGATTTAGTTTCTTGCAAACGTGTTCTATATGTAATTTCCAGTTACAATGCTGATCAAGAATGAGTCCAAGAAATTTGTATTCACTAACTTCGTTAATTTCTTGTCCCTGACAATTAATTTTGAATGTTTTTGGTTTTGAGCTGTAATTTTGAAAATTTATATATTTGATTTTACTAAGGTTTGCACAGAGATAATTATTTTCTAGCCATTTTAAAACTTGATTTACTATTGTATTAAGGTTTTTTTCGTGATTTAAGTCTGATTTATTATCATTAGTAACGATAACAGAAATATCGTCAGCAAAAAGTAAGCACTGTTGTTGTAAAGCAGTGGGCAAATCATTTATATAAATAAGGAAAAGTAATGGGCCCAGTATGCTTCCTTGTGGTACACCTGATTTAGTTTGACTATATTCAGAACTGAATGATGTGGACTCGTTAATTTGGTTCATTGAGCTTATTTCTATTCTTTGTTGACGGTTAGATAAGTAGCTGGTAATCCAGTCAATAACTATCCCTCTGATTCCGTAGTTATTGCATTTTTTTAGGAGCAAATCATGGTTGACAAAGTCGAAAGCTTTGCTCATGTCAAAGAAGATGACAGATACTGGAATCCGTTTATCAAGTTTTTCAATTACGTTTTTTATTAGAGTAAATGCTGCTAACGTTGTCGATTTACCTCTCTGAAAGCCGTTTTGTTCTTCTTGTATAATTTGGAACTTTTCTAAATAATTTGTAAGTCTACGATGCATGACTTTCTCAAAGATTTTTGATAAATTTGAAATAAGTGCCGGTAATTAGACAAAAAAATATTGTTACATAATCTTGGTTACATCAAATGAATACCGGTAATAATTAATCAATTAACACCGGGACTTACTCTAAATTACAAAAAATGCTGTTTTACTTATCGCAACGATTTTAGTCTTTACTGGTGTACACTCCTACCGACCCCTGCGTATAATACAAGCGTGATATTATGAAACGGTAACTGAAACTCGCTCCCTTTCAGCGTCAGTTGGCAAAACATTTTAATTATAACTCATTATATTTCACAATTTTCAACGGCTTGACGTTCAAAGGGTAGGTTAGGGTGTGGTTATATTGATAAGCGGAGCGAGGAGCGGGTAATGTTCTCACTATCGGGCAACGGCTGTTTCATCACAAAGAACAGTGCACACACAAATAACACATAATGGCTCTATTGATACTTATCTATACAAATTAATAAAAATAAAATGTTTCAAAATGACATTTTTTTATTGAATGCATATGAAAGCATACATACTCATAACACACATTTTTAAGATTTTTGGCTGTCTGTCTGTTTGTTCCGGTTTATCTCCAAAACGGATCGACCGATTTTGACGGGACTTTTACTGGCAGATAGCTGATGTTATAAGGAGTAACTAGGCTACTTTTATTAAAATCTGCCTGCCTTTTCCCAACTTGGGGTCGGCTTCCAGTCCAACCGGATGCAGCTGAATACAAGTATTTTACATGGAGCGACTGCCTATCGGACCTCCACAACCCAGTTAGTACTGGGTAATACGATACCCCTTGGTAAGACTGGTTTTCAGACTTTTATCCACTGACTACCTGTAACGACTGTCATAGATCTACAAATGACAGCCGGGACCAACGTCTTAACGTGCTTTCCGAGGCACGGAGGAAACTCGGTATGAAATGTGGTCACCCTTCCACAAACCAATCTAGACTAGCACGGCTTAACCTAAAGATCGACCCGAGCAGCTATTTTTATGTAGCCACGAGCTCCAAGAGCTTTACTCCTTCAGAAATACAAGCGTAATTATATGCTAATGTAAGGAAAATACTCGTAAACGTCTACTAAAGAAGCCATATTTCCCTATTTCTAAAGAACTGGAGTTAAAACGTAGTAATTACAGCAAACATAGCTAAACCCAAGCGTTTTGAAACACTTGTGAAACGTTTTTCAATTGCAAAGAGTAAAGAAACTAGGGCATTACTGAAGGAAGTAGTGGCCTTTCAATGGCTTGTATACAGGGTGTAAACAGACCCTTCACGAAGCCGTCAACCAAGCATTCTGTATATCAAACTAAGTAACTTTATACAAAAATTATTGCTGGGAAACGACTTTTTTTTTTGGTGTGAAAAATAACGTTTTACGGTAAAACTCGATGTTACGCACTCAAAACATTGTGCTGATGGATGGATTGAATAGTACGGGGGTCGTGAAGGTGTTTAAAGTAAAAATCTTACATCAGAAACATGTATTTAAAAAAAAACTTGTGAAAAAGTTGGAACTTTGACCCCCAATATCTCCGTAACTAGAAGGTTCCCAGGCATGGTCTAGAACAAAAAAATGATCGCAGTGACGGGGAAAACAAGTACCTTTCGGCTTCGTTAAGGGTCTATTTACACCCTTTATATTAGGGTTCCGTTTTGTGTACCCAAAAGGTCTCCCGGGAATCTTTTGCTAAGCGACGCTTACTAAAAGAGTCCCGGGGGACCGGGGCTACGTTCGGTGGCTAAGACTAACGTATTTATCATTCAAACTGCACTTCTTTGATTAATCACAGATTCATTTTGCTTTAACAATAATTTTAAATAACTAATTCTAAAGCTTTGAGTTATTTTCAACACGAAATCAATTACCGAATCACCAAAATGTTTGTATACATTCGACATCAAACGAATTAACAAACAAATATGGCGGCACATGACGTTCAACCAATCAGCGCGCGAGGTGCGATCCGTCGCATGCCATTTCACAATTTGACGGTTTCACTTCGATAGATTATAATTTACCGAAAAGTAATGCGTTAAATTGTAAGCAGTATGCTACGGTTCACAATTTTTCGACAGATTACAATGTCGCGAGATAGATTACAATTTTACGGTATTTACAATTTTACGGTGACATTTACAAGGCAGATGTGAGTGGCAACGCCGGGAGGGGACGCCCTAGGATAGTGCACTGACTTTGTTGGTGAGGTTCTTCAGGAGCCTGTCCCGTTTGATGGCAATGGGCTCTCGCTATAATACATGACTGTGTGTGTACTATTAGGGGCACCTCAACCTAACCCTTCGGGGATTATAGGCGTGATTTTATATATGTTATCTATATGTCACCGTAAAATTGTAAAAACCGTTAGATTATAATCTATCTCGCGAGATTGTAATCTGTCGAAAGATTGTGAACCGTAACATACTGCTTACAATTTAACGCATTACTTTTCGGTAGATTATAATCTATCGAAGTGAAACCGTCAAATTATGAAATGGCATGCGACGGAACGCACCTCGCGCGCTGATAGGTTAAACGTCATGGTTGTGTCATTTATTTGATAATATGGGTAGTTACAATTTTATTAACAATTTTACGATGCCATATACACGAGGCGAGGCGATTCCGTTACGATTCCGATTAGTGTGCGTTGCAGCAGGGAGTTTCATACAAAGAATACTGAACGGCTCGAGTTGATACGGTGCCGACCCCTTTCCGAGTTGATATGTGTGCTGTGACCTTAACACGTGAATCTGTTTCGCACTTCACCAGCTTATAAAATTGGGTGGCAAAAAAGCAGATCAGTTGTTTATAGCATCGTTTAATCTTGGAGCAGCTTTGCGAAACGGATACTGTTACAAAAAATAACGTAGCTAAAATAAACGTTATTT
This sequence comes from Noctua pronuba, assembly GCA_905220335.1. Lineage (NCBI taxonomy): Eukaryota > Metazoa > Arthropoda > Insecta > Lepidoptera > Noctuidae > Noctua > Noctua pronuba. Next base: position 524,703 of record LR999920.1, read on the forward strand.
ATTTAACACCGTTATTTTTAGATGACATTAATTAAGAGAAAGTCTTCGGCGTTTATTTATAGAACAGTAACGTAATTATGTAACACAATATCTCAGCTCGGATCGGATGGAATGAACAAAGGTTCGGTCATGGCGGACTGGCTTAAGGACACTGACTGGAGGAGTTCGTGGCTAAATACAACAGCCGCTCGGGTCGATCTTCAGGTTAAGCCGTGCTTACCTAGGTTGGTCCGTGGATGGGTGATCCACCCATTACATACCGAGTTTACTCCGTGCATCGGAAAGCATAATAAGTAGATGGTCCCGGCTACCATTTATAGATCTTTGATAGTCGTTACAGGTAGTAAATGGCTCGAAAGTCTGACAACCAATCTTATCAAGGGGTATCGGATTACCCAGTACTATCCGCCAGTACCATCCGCCAGTGCCATCCGCCAGTATCATCCGCTAGTACCATCCGCCAGTACTATCCGCCAGTACCATCCGCCAGTGCCATCCGCCAGTACCATCCGCCAGAACCATCGGCCATCACCATCCACCAGTACCATCCGCCAGTACCATCCGCCAGTACCATCCGCCAGAACCGTCGGCCAGTACCATCCGCCGGTACCATCCGCCAGTACCGTCCGCCAGTACCATCCGCCAGTACCATCCGCCAGTACCATCAGCCAGTGCCATCCGCCAGTACCATCCGCCAGTACCATCCGCCAGTACCATCCGCCAGTACCATCCGCCAGTACAATCCGCCAGTACCAGCCGCCAGTACCATCCGCCAGTACCATCCGCCAGTACCATCCGCCAGAACCGTCGGCCAGTACCATCCGCCGGTACCATCCGCCAGTACCGTCCGCCAGTACCATCCGCCAGTACCATCCGCCAGTACCATCCGCCAGTACCATCCGCCAGTACCATCCGCCAGTACCATCCGCCGGTACCATCCGCCAGTACCATCCGCCAGAACCGTCGGCCAGTACCATCCGCCGGTACCATCCGCCAGTACCGTCCGCCAGTACCATCCGCCAGTACCATCCGCCAGTACCATCCGCCAGTACCATCCGCCAGTACCATCCGCCGGTACCATCCGCCAGTGCCATCCGCCAGTACCATCCGCCAGTACCATCCGCCAGTACTATCATCATATACACAACTTCCTACGCGCCACCGGTGGTAGCGCTACACATACATACATAAACTCACGCCTTTTTCCCATGGGGGTAGGCAGAAACCACAGTACGCCACCTGCTGCAATCCTTACATACTCTTTTCGCCTCGACCACGTTCATACATCTGGTCATACACGCACGCTGGTTGCGATTACTACGCACCTGACCTTTCTGAAGAACCATATACATACAAGGTGTAAACGGGCCCTTCTCAAAGCCGTCAACCATTCTGTACATCAAACTACGTAAATTTTTGCTGGGAAACGACTTTTTTTTTGGGGTGAAAAATCATGTTTTACGGTAAAACTCAATGTAACGCACTCAGAACATTGTGCTGGTGGATGGATTGAATAGTACGGGGTTCGTGGAGATGTTTAAAGTAAAAATCTTACATTAAAAACATGTACTTATAACTTGTGAAAAAGTTGGAACTTTGACCCCCAATATCTCCGTAACTAGAAGGTTCCCAGGTATGGTTTCCAAACATAAGCATTACAGAAACAAATTATAATGAAAATGAATTTAATGTAGTACCAACATCTGGTGCCTTTCATAAAGCTTACTTTCGAGTTTCAATTATCAATAAATAATTGAGTTTAATTGGTTCACTCGTTTTATAATTGCCGTTTTGCGTAAATGTTTATACAGGGTGTAAACAGACCCTTCACGAAGCCGTCAACCAAGCATTCTGTACATCAAATTAAGTAACCCTACGCAAAAAATATTGCTGGGAAACTACTTTCTTTTTTGGGGTGATAAATCACGTTTTACGGTAAAACTCAAAGTAACGCACTCAAAACATTGTGCAGGTGGATGCATTGAATAGTACAGGGTCGTGGACCTATTTAAAGTAAAGTTTCAACATTAAAACCTTGTATTTAAAAAAAAAACTTGTAAAAAAGTTGGAACTTTGACCCCCAATATCTCCGTAACTAGAAGGTTCCCAGGTATGGTCTAGAACAAAAATATGATCGCAATGACGGGGAGAACAAGTGCCTTTCGGCTTCGTTAAGGGTCTTGTTACACCCTGTATACACACCCATTTCTACTTCAAATAGAAATATTAAAATCCACATTTATCTTCATATATTTGCAGCAGTAAATCAAATTACAGTTCTGTGCACCTTCACATTTTAACTCCAGATATAGGGTAAGTATGTACAGAAGTCTCACTGTGTGCCAAGGGGTATGTGTGGGGTTACGCAAATGGATAAAATTAGGAATGAGTACATAAGAGGAAGTCTGAACGTGGCGCCGGTGACTGAAAAGTTGTGCGGTCATCGGTTGTCGTGGTATGGACATGTGATGCGGAGGAATGAGGAAAATGTCGTGAGGAAAGTTTTGAGTATGAATGTGGATGGGTATAAGAGTAGAGGAAGTCCAAATAAACGATGGATGGACAGTACACGGAACCTTAATCTTTTTTCTAAAATTAAAGTAGCCTAAGTTACTTCTTATAATATTAGACTGCCAGTAAAAGTCCCGTCAAAATTGGTCCATCCGTTTCGGAGATTAGCCGGAAAAAAAACAGGCAAAAATCTAAAATGTTGTGTTTCTGTTATAAGTATCATATATTCTTTTATATTATGCATTCAGTAAAAACCTGATATTTTTAAATTACAAACAAACACTTCAATTTTATTTATTTGTATGTATTATGATATGTTTCTATTTTATTTTTATTCCAAATGACTAATATTGTGTATACGAAAGTCAGAGTAAATAAAAGCTATTTTATTTATTACTAGCTTTTGCCCGCTTTTGCCGTTTGTTAATTTATCATTTGTCAAACAATTCGGGTTGTACTCTGCTTGTAATAATATAATTAACTCATGATTCGAAAGACACGTGGCGCCATCTGTTATCATAAGAATGTTATTGTTGTTTTCCTTGGGAACAGTACTTTTTTCGGGATGAAAGGTAACCTATGTCCGTTTCTGTACACCTGACAACGTATATGCAAAATTTTAGGATGATCGAATCAGTGGTTTAGGCGTGATAAGGTAACAAACAAACAAACTTACTTTCACATTTATAATATAAGTCACGATAGATTATTTCAAAAACTAAAGCTACAGTAGATTTTCTGTATTTTCCTTCCTAGTGTCTAAAAGTGTTCATAACTAACGAGGTATCGAGCAAGCTCCGCTCCACCTACGACCACTGGTTGAGAGCGAAATAACTCGGGATTTATGTACACGGACTTCTTTTCAATTCATACTTTATTTGAAAAATATGAATTTACTGCCTCGTAGGTCTAGTGGTCGCAATCGCGACTGCTGAGCATGAGGTCCTGGGTACGATTCCCGGGTCGGGCAAATTGTTATTGGGTTTTTCTGTCAGGAATTTCTCAGTAGCAGCCACGGAGTCTAGGTTTGTGCCTGGTTGACGGCAATAGGCTCGCCCCGTATTACATGGATCTTAAACAGAACTGGCGAAATATAGGTATACCATTAGGTACACCTCTGCCGAACCCTTCGGGGATTGGGGATGATGTTATGTTAATAACGATAGATTCCCGATGTTTTTTATTCAATACTTTAAAAAAAAAAATTGGCAAAAAAGATCTTTAGGTTAAGCCGTGCTTGCCTAGGTTGGTCTGTAGATGGGTGACCGCCTATTATATACCGAGTTTCCTCCGTGCCTCGGCAAGCACGTCAAGCCGTTGGTCCCGGCTGTCATTTGTAGATCTTTGACAGTCGTTAGGTAGTCAGTGGCCCAAAAAGTCTGACAACAAGTCTTACCAAGGGGTATCGTATTACCCAGTACTAACTGGGTTGTGGAGGTCCGACAGGCAGTCGCTCCATGTAGAATACTGGTGTTCAGCTGCATCCGGTTAGACTGGAAGCCGACCACAATATAGTTGGAAAAAGGCTAGACAGATAATGATGACTTTTTTTTAAGTAGATCTAAAATAATAAGAAAAATATGTATAAATGTCAAAATGAAGTCTGTAAATAAATCCCTTCAAATCCGTTTCCCAAACATAAGCATTTCAGAAATAAATTATAATGAAAGTGAATTTAATGAAATGCCAACATCTGGTGCCTTTTATAAAGCTTACTTTCGAGTTTCAATTATCAATAAATAATTGAGTTTAATTGGTTCACTCGTTTTATAATTGCCGTTTTGCGTAAATGTTTATAAAGGGTGTAAACAGACCCTTCACGAAGCCGTCAACCAAGCATTCTGTACATCAAATTAAGTAACCCTACGCAAAAAATATTGCTGGGAAACTACTTTCTTTTTTGGGGTGATAAATCACGTTTTACGGTAAAACTCAAAGTAACGCACTCAAAACATTGTGCAGGTGGATGCATTGAATAGTACGGGGGTCGTGGACCTATTTAAAGTAAAGTTTAAACATTAAAACCTTATATAAAAAAAAAAAACTTATGGAAAAGTTGGAACTTTGACCCCCAATATCTCCGTAACTAGAAGGTTCCCAGGTATGATCTAGAACAAAAAAATAATCGCAATGACGGGGAGAAAAGTGCCTTTCGGCTTCGTTAAGGGTCTTTTTACACCCTTTGTAATTGGTTTTAATTTTGTAACAAATAACATCATAACGTCATGGCTATAATCCCTGTAGAGTCAGACAGTGGTGTATCTAATAGTCTTACTTCCTACTTATATAATAAATTCGAAAGTTAATGAGGATGCATGGATGGATGGATGTTTGTTACTCTTTCACGCAAAAACTACTGACCGGATTTGCATGAAATTTGGCACATAGATAATTTATAACCTGGATTAACACATAGAATACTTTTTATCCCGGTAGTATCATCCCACGTGGAGGGAAGCCGCGGGAATTTAAGCTAGTTCACTCATATTTCGCCAATTGAGTTTAAGTTCTATGTGAAATAGGGGTTTGACATAAATTGAGCATAGATCCAGTCTCCAGGACTCAGAAATTGAGTTGCGGGACTGTTCGAAAGAGATACCGCGGCCCTGGAACACAAAGGGCTAAGAAGAAGTTTTACATCGTTCTCACATATATGTATAATCTCAACATGAGTGATGTAACCAAGATTTTGTAACAATATTTTGATTGAAAAGAGTGTCCATGGAGTTTCTTGCCCGTTCTTCTCCATAGAGATCTACGCTTTGGAATGTGCAACAACAGTACTTTCACAAGTTAATATGCCTTGCGACTATGACTGTATCTTCGCTCTTTGTTTTTTTGTGACATTCAAAAGTGCCTGTAATGGTCTAATTGAAATAAATGCTTTGAGTTTGAGTTTTCAGTTTATCATAACATCACGCCTGTAATCCCTGTAGAGTTAGAGGTGTACCTAATAGTCTTACGTCTTACTTCCTACTTATATTGTAAATGCGAAAGTTTATGAGGATGCATGGATGGATGGATGTTTGTTACTCTTTCACGCAAAAACTACAGAACGGATTTGCATGAAATTTGGAACACAAAAATTCCCCAGCAATATTTTTTGCGTAGAGTTAGTTTGATGTACAGAATGCTTGGTTGACGGCTTCGTGAAGGGTCCGATTACACCTTGTCTAGTACCTCAGGTCCTCAGTGTCATCCAGTTATATGGTAAGCCGACCCCGACATAGTTGGGAACGGGTTAAGCATATGGTGATGAGACAGATCGATCTTCAGATTCTCAATTTGAAAATTCTCCAACAATCCTCTCCTCGAGCTGTGGGCTGTAGAATGTACATGTAGCTGTACATAGGACAGTACATAGTACATAGACGACGTACCCGTGACGTACCAGATAATATTGGAATAGTTCGACATCAAGAACTAGCGATGGCGGTTTTGAGGGGCCACGAAACAGGCGATGTTGCACTAGATATAAACTCAAGCGTTTGTGTTTCACTGGTGCTTTCGAATTATCAAAGGACAATTTCATTCCGAAGAGTTGGTTACTATTGAGAAGAAAGGCTAGGAAATTAAAGAAAATATATTATTATTAATAACTAGCTTCTGCCCGCGACTTCGTACGCGGATCCTGTTGCTTATGCCAGCGATAACGGGGTCGTCAAAATCGAAGATCTGAAACGTCTGATGTCGAATTCTAAGAGCCCGGGGACGGGAAAACAACGGGATGCGCGAGACGATTCGAGACGTTCCATATCTTTCATTTTTGTAAGTCAGAAGTCGATGCGTAGATACGCTTGGAACTCAAGAGCAATTCTCTATCGATAGAACGCAGGCGTGCTTCGTTATCCAAGAGGAAGAGAAGAGAAGAGAGGAAGAGGTTTCCACGGAGCGAGTTGCAGCCTGATGTTCTCGAACAGCATCAAGTCTCTCCTGACGTTCTTCGGTAGATTCTTGGGATCTTATGATCCTCAATCTTTTAGCTCCTTTGGAACATAGGGAAAGATTTGACCTCTTTCTAGGCATGGTTATAGTTTTATTGTGAAGAAGATACCTGATCAATTAAAATCTAAGTGACTGTTCCCCTGCGTCACCGGGTAGGCTACCGTGTCACGAAGAAAAGTGGAAAAGGAAATTAAACACTCAAATAACATAAGCCCGAAGGCATATTTATTCGATAAAATAAAAAAATAAATGGGAGTTTTGTCCAGTAGAGTCAAATTTTCAATGACCGCCTTCACCGCGTGGAGGTACTCCCAGCTTATGTTATTTTATAATTATACAGTTAAATTAGTGTTAGCTTTGATTTCCACATCAGATGTTTCTGATCTTCGATTTTTATAAGTCAACAGGAAATGCCCAGCAGACCGAACAACTTTTGCTAAGACGTCATTCCTATATGTGTTATGGTGTAGCTGGGCTCTTGGAGTTCCACAACAGGTGTTCCAGATCTTCGATTTTTATAAGTCAACAGAGAGTGCTCATCAGATTGAAAAATTTTTGCTAAGACGTCATTCCTATATGTGTTATGGTGTAGCTGGGCTCTTGGAGTTCCACAACAGGTGTTCCAGATCTTCGATTTTTATCAATCAACAGAGAGTGCTCATCAGATTGAAAAATTCTTGCTAAGATGTTATTCCTATATGTGTTATGGTGTAGCTGGGCTCTTGGAGTTCCACAACAGGTGTTCCAGATCTTCGATTTTTATAAATCAACAGAGAGTGCTCATCAGATTGAAAAATTTTTGCTAAGACGTCATTCCTATATATGTTATAGTGTAGCTGGGCTCTTGGAGTTCCAAATCAGGTGTTCCAGATCTTCAAATTTATTCTCTCAACAGAAAATGCTCTTCACGTGGAACAATTTTTGCTATGGTACTATTTTTGTATCTCTTATAGTTTAGCTGGTCTATTGCGGTTCTGCATCAGGTGTTCAAGTTTCCAAGATAAATTATAGCCTATATGTTGCCCAGACTCAATACCTATACAACAAAAAAAGATCTTTCAAATCCGTCCAGTAGTTCCGAAGATTAGCGTGTACAAACAAACAGACAAACAGACAAACAGACAAACAGACAGAATTTTTTTTTTGGATTCGTGCTCTATTTCTGTTTCTAAACCACACCCAATTTTTTTTTTTTTAATATCTTCAATGTACAGACACAGTTTTTTTACTGTTTTATTATATGTATAGATAATATTGATGTGGACTCAGCGATCATTGTGTCGAAAGTCGTATCAGCCCGTAGCTTAATTGCCAAGAGCCTCGACCAATACCTGAGGAGCTAGGCAGCTGGATCAAGGACTGGATTCAGTGCGCGGTTTTCCTGGACACGGCTCGTAAGTTAGGAGGTTCCTTTCTGAGCCCTGACCGCCGGTAGCTTGGGCCCTGTTTCCGATACCGGTGGGCTGCAATTTTTTAGGGAAGTGTTTTTTTAATTAATTTGTACAGAGATAAATAAAGGAAATAATGTCAGCCAAACGCGACGGATAGGTAGGATAGGAGCGGAGGACATCTCCCTCTCCCTTTCTGCTGCCTCCTTCGTAGCCGGTGCCCAGGCTTATTTTCTGCGAATGATTTTGAAAAAGGCCAGAAATTTGAAAAAATACTCATTCGTACTAATATTATAAATGCGAAAGTAAGTTTGTTTGTTACCTTTTCACGTCTAAACCGCTGAACCGATCATCCTGAAATTTTGTACATACGTTGTCAGGTATACAGAAACGGACATAGGGTACCTTTCATCCCGACAAAAAGTAATGTTACCGAGGAAAACAACAATAACTTTCTTATGATAATAGAAGGCGCTACGTGTTTCGAATCATGATTGAATTGTATTATTTCAAGCAGAGTACAACCCGAATTGATTGTCAAATTCTAAATTAACGCGAGTGAAGCCGCGGGAAAAAGCTAGTTTATTATTAAAAAGACCATTTTTTTTTTGAGAAAAAACATGTGATCATCATCATTAGAAGATCAATAAGTTTTTACAGGATCAGCTAAATATTCCCTATTTCCTATTTCCACTACTCGCCAACTTCATGACCACACTGACAGCCAGCGTGCCATCGATCTTATAATCCAGCGGAAGCCACAACTGGAAGTCTTTGAGTTAGTTCATCTCATTTGAATGTTACGCGACTTTCGAAGCCGCGACTTTTGAAGTCTGTGCTTTGTTTAAGGGATAGTTTCTTGTGAGGGTTCAAGTTTAAGATTAGGAGGAGATTGTCTTGTGATTGTGAGGTTCTAACCGCAAGTGACTGCTGGCTTTGTGGTTGTGAGTTTATTTACTGGATCGGGAAAGTTATTGTGTTTTCCACGAAGAAGGTCACATTATCATGGTTATAGGTTGATTGGTTAAGTTGCCTTGGCTGCCTAGGTTGGTCCTTGGATGGGTTACATAGGTTCTCAATTCGTCGGAATCTTTTTTTTTCATTTATGTTCACCAATTTCACCGATACCTCGAAGACGCCTGAACCTATTTGGAAAATTTGTTTTTTGTTTGAAAGAGTATACTTTCAAGTTGGTCCCATAGAAATATTGTCATGATCTGATCATGGACTTCGGAGATATGGAACGGATCTTTTGAATAATACTCACCAAATCTGTCGTAATTGCTTGGATGTTTATTGTTTACACAAAATCATGACATAAGAAAGGGAGGAGAAAAGGGGGGAAAGGGAGGGAGGGGTATGCTGGAAGAGATTTCTTTAGAAATAAGCATCACCTTTGTACTATTTTCTGTTCCTTTCTTCTTTTCTGTATTTAGTGTGTACATAAATTGTTAAATATATAAATAACTTTGACCAATATCACCGTAACTAAAAGGTTCCCAGGTTTCCAGAAAAAAAAAATTATCGCAATGACGGGGAGAACAAGTGCCTTTCAACTTGGTTAAGGGTCATGTAACACCCTTTATAATCACCATTAAATATATCACACATACATCACCAATCCTGTCAAATCAATCTTAAAACTCTTCCCTTAACTTACATGTTATAATCATTGCTAATAAGTAGGCAATCCCCGCTGTAATCACCAGCGATGCTCATCACCACATTGGGCTCATTTCCGCTATTAAATCACACTTTGTCCTCCTAGCCGATTCTGCAGGGCTGGCACAAAACTACTGTTTTTTTTTTTACTTCACTTGTTAAGATATACTCCAAGATAGCTCGTAAAATTAATAAATTCTTCGTCAAATGCATTCAATGCAAATGGTTCAATTATATAGGTAAATAATACGGTTAAATCAAAAATCCAACAATGGATGTAGAAATTCCCTAACGAACGTTACGAAGTTACAGAGTTCATCGAACTCGTCGTCGCGCTTGCCATTTGCTACGAGCGTTTTGCCACGGTAACATTGCGTATGAGGAAATAAAACAAATCAAATTTATTGGATTCCCATAACATTCCTGCAATAATATCTTGTACCGGTCATCATAGTATGATATACTGAATTCACCCCATCAGTTTGTGGAGGGCTGTACTTACACCCTGCATAGTAGTCCATTCTGTTACTCAGTTGTGTCATCCCTAGATATCCCGCACCGCGGTCGTTGGCGCGTTCAATTTCCGCTAACATTTTAATAATTCGCTAAACCATAACCGTGCCGGACCCACACCACGAACCAGAAGTCTATACAGAAGGTGAAACATACCGTCAACAGACATTAGTGATATTTCGTGATTTTTTCCGAACCCCCTCCCCCCATTTCGACCCTCACGTGACTAATGGACGACCCCAAACAGACCATCTCAGACACTAATCTGCATGGTCCTCATATGACTTGACCAATGTCTGGACTTTAAAAGAGACAGTGACCTCTGAGTTTATCTCGGCTGTTTCTTTTTGCCCAGCAGTCACGCTTGCGACCACTAGACCAACGAGGAAGTCTCCACAGTATTTTTAGCCGAGTTTCTTCAAAAAGAAGGTTCTCAATTCGGTTGTATTTTTTTAATGCTTGTTACCTCATAACTCCGTAATTTATGAACCGATTTGAAAAAATCTTTTTTTATTTGAAAGGAAAAATATTTTCTGTTTGGTCCAAAGAAATTTCATCTAAATCGTTGTAATTTGTTTTTTTTCCTTTAACACATTTTTTTTTCTTAGGTCATGTTGATGACATGATGATCCCTTAATAACCTCTAGTTACAATGTATTAATTAATTCATGACAAGAATTTGTGTGGTATACTACAACTAAAACGGGCAAAATGAAAAAAAAAATTCGACTTCCAAAAAAAGTCAAAAATTTCGGATCTTCGATAGTCGAATTTTCGGATTCGTTTGTTTTTTGATTATTTGTTTTTTTGCTACCAGTCGGTGGCAAAAAGTCAATGAAACAAACAAAGTCACGGACTTCCGAAAGTAAAGTTATTAAAGACAATTTTGGAAGTTTTGCAGAACATTTATTAAATCTCTCTATATGGAGCTGACCTTCTGTGCAGTACCTGTCTACGTAAAGCCCGCGCTGTCCGGATATTACGCCACTAATGTTAGCCGGACGCCCGGTTGAGACCATTAGCTAAATTGTTTAGCGACTAAAATTAATTAGGAGGGGTTTAAATGTCTAAATTATGTTTGGGGGCGTTGGAAATTGTTTTAAAACACATTTTCATTTAGTTTTATTATGCGAAGGGTTACGCAAAGGTGTTATACACCAAATATACAAAGTGCAGTTTTGCATCCTGGTTATATTCAAGGAGGTATCTATGCTAATGATTCTCGACATGAATCAATAATAAAATGGGTAGGCATTTTTTTTCCTATTTACGGAAATCGGTAAGTGTGGACAGCGGCGGCGGCGCCTCGCACAAAACGTCGACACTCACGCACACAGGGAATATCGCGCGATGGGTGATTCTGTTTGTTTTGTTTAAATGTAAACACGAAAGTATTAGTGTTATTCTGAAATACTGTCACATTTAAACAATTTAAATAGCCGACCAGGCTTTGACCAGGGACCGTAATTTAAATTCATTATTTATGTATTTTGTGACAACCTCTTGAATTTTGACGAGGATGCAAAACTACACCTTGTATGTAGATATTCGGTGAACAATTTCATGATAATAGATCATTATATTGTTCACTTATTCTAATAACGAACGGTGTCGGTTCAAGTGTAACGTGCCAAAATAGGAAATTATATAATTTTGTGGAGTCATGAGTCCGACAGACAGTGAGGTGAGACGTGGGGTCATAACATTTTTATGATTCCTTTTGATAGCCCCTCTATAGTAATTAAAATCTCTTGATAATGAGTGTAAAAATACCCTTAACGAAGCCGAAAGGCTCAAACTCAAACTCAAAGTGTTTATTGCATTCATGTGTACATTTAGTTGTTACATATATTTCAGTAAGTTCCAACATGAAACCCGGTTAGGGCACGGCAACATAATATTGGACAAAACAAGCATCCAGTGAGTAGGTAGCGTAGGTACACTACCTACACTACCGGTTTGCAAGTTTGTTAAACAAATATAATCATTATCTATAATATTACTAGTATTAGGTTTATGTAGTTATTTTAATTAGTTATTTTATTTTTTTAATTTTATTAGTTATTTTAATTAACATCATGAGGCTATCAAATTAAAATAATTTAATAACCTCACGATGCCAATCAAAATTTACTCCCGTGGCTCCCCGTCATTGCGATATTTTTTTTTGTTCTAGACCACACCTGGGAACCTTCTAGTTACGGAGATATTGGGGGTCAAACTTCCAACTTTTTCATACGTTTATTTTAAAAATACTAGTTTTTAATGCTATAACTTTACTTTAAATACCTCTACGACCCCCGTATTCAAATCCCCGTAGTATTCCGTACTGTTCAATGCAGCCATCAGCACAATGTTTTGAGTGCGCTGTCAACTTTTTTGTTTCATCCATTTGTATTTATTATAAATATTTATAATGCTTTGTATATTTACACTTTTTTGTTATTGTTGTATGCACGTCATGTCCCTAGGACAACTAAATATTTTTTCTTTCTTACATCGTGTAAATTGGGACCGTTTCCAGTGCGCAACTACAGCCTTTCTTACCTAAGTCAAATTCAATTGGAAAGTATCACTAAATCATATAAACGGCTCCTACTCCAGGAGTCTAAGGACTCATGGCTTATTGACACTTGAACAAAAAAGGGTCCATACATAGGGTTGTCACTTAGAAGATGAGAAAACTTACCTTTCTGTGTCATCACAGCTTGGTTGCCTCGTTGGTCCAGTGGTCACAATCGTGACTACTGAGCATGGCGTTCTAAGTTCGATTCTCAGGTTGGGTTTGTCTTGTTTTGATGTTTTTGGTGTAGTAAGCAACGACTTATTGTCGGGCCTACGCTGCCCTCCATTCCTTAAGTTATAATACTGCAACATGATAATATTGTAAAACCAAATTATTTGAAAAGAGTAACCATGCAGTTTCTTGCCGGTTCGTTTACATAGGAAACGACCAACCCGAACCGTGTACCTTTTTGTTGACGTTTTCTAAGTGCCCATCTAGGCCTATGTGAAATAAATTATTTTGATTTTGATTACTCCAACAGTTTGATAGTTCTATAAAAAGCACTACCAGTATTTAAATGGAGCGACTGCCTATCTGACCTCCACAACCCAGTTAGTACTGGGTAATACGATACCCCTTGGTAAGACTGGTTGTCAGGCGTTCGGGCCACTAACTACCTGTAACGACTGTCAAAGATCTACAAATGGCAGCCGGTACCAACGGCTTAACGTGCTTTGCCCATGTAGGCCTATATGAAATAAAATATTTTGATTTTGATTTAGGCATTTCTCATCATTGGTCCAGGGCCCTTGAGTCTGGATAGTTACAATAGGCTTACCCTCTATTGCATGGGACTCAAGCATAATTAGGAATACAGGTGGATGTTATGTTCCAGTTAAAAACCAGAGTCGGGCATCGAGTTGCCCGGCAGTTTGCTGAACTGGGCCTATTTGGCGCAGCCGTGAGGCACACAATAAATGGTCTCTTTTTTCTGTTTAATTTACGTTTCATATTCTGTAGATTTAAGTTTTTTATTTTATTTGTTTGTTGTGTGCACTTGTGGCATGAGCCAAATAAATATGTTTTCTTTCTTTTCTTTCTTATGTTATCGTTTGTACAACCCTAACTAAAAGGGACGCACAGTAAACGTTGTGTCCCGTGAGGGTCAGACATAGAAATAATCTATACGTCTTACTTTTATGACTCTTTAAGGAAACAGTTCACACGGGTATTCCCTGGGTATTGACGGTTTTACATGAGTTTAGTTTCCATTCTAGCTTTCAAGAACTTTATCTTCTTCGTATCTTTAATATTAGTAGAAAACGAAGGAAATATGGAAGGATCGTAGCAAGTGGCCCAAAAAAAACAAGCTTATACAAAAATGAAAAGAAGAAAGGTTTATCTATTAAAATTGAACACGTATACAAAGTTTCGTGTCATGTCATTAATTTAGGTATTATTATTTTTACTGGGTGTAATCTTACTTATTTTATTTTGTATGTTTTTCTATTTTGTGTGTTTATATTGTATGTTTTTATACATATTGTATGTCTTATAGCATCGTATTGGACGAGTCTGTAATGGTGTTATAATTGGTGGTAAATAAATAAATAATAATAAGTGTCCGTGCTATTAACCATTGAGGAGGACGATCTCGGCTGCAGGATTAAGTCACGTCTGTCACAAAAATACATTGTCACCAGAACCAAAGGTTTGTGCAAAATTTCAGCTCAATCAGTTGGGGGAACTGGCTTGAAATTCAGTTGAAAGATTTGATCAATACATACTAATTACTAATTAACTGTCCAACCAACTAACTAACTAATAAGGCAAATAAAGGCGCACACCGTGGAGGTCTGCCCCGCTTGGGCGGAGCTCCGCCGTGGCCTCGTAGCGGCGATCGGCGGCGGCGACCTCTCGCGCCCGGCCCTGGTTCAGGCCATGGTCCGGAGCGAGAGGGAATGGGAAGCCGTCACCTCCTTCTGCGAAGCAGTCATGCTAGCGAAGGAGGTGGCGGGACGTGAGAGGGAGATTATCTCACGTCCCAGCCGCCGCGGGCGACGCACCGGGTGTCGGGGGCCACGAGGTGGCTCCCGGCCACCGTAGGCGCGAGCCTGTGGACGGTGAGTAATGGGTTAGCTCACCGTCCGTCCGTCTTAATTATGGCGACAGGCCGTGTCGACGGCGCGTTCGTGTTCCACGCGCGCCTCAAAGAGATGTCAGCAATCAGGAAGGGGCCCGCAAGGGCCGATGCCTGCCGGGGCTGCGGGACTGTTCGAAAGAGATACCGCGGCCCTGGAACACAAAGGGCAATGAAGGAACATGGATGGGTTTTAGTCAGTAAGAGTCTGACACTCCCTCCCACTCCACCCAGAGCGGGAGAAGTCATTTGATGATTTCCCATCCGTAAAAAAAAAAAAGGCTAATAATAAACTAGCTGACCCGCGCAACTTCGTCTGCATCACATAAGAGAGAGGGTTAGAGAGAGTGGAGTCGCGATAGACATATGCTATCGCGAACTTTTTTTTAGTACTTTTTAAGAGGAACGATTCCGTCATACATGATTGTTGCGTAATTTTAACCATTTACGCAGCGCACGCAACGGAAGCTCTTACATTTTCCCTGTTGTTGCAACATTTTTCATTGATGCTCCGCTCCTACTGGCTGGTAGCGTGATGTTATATAACCTGAAGCCTTACTCGATAAATGGGCTATCCAACACTAAAATAATTTTTCAATTGAAACCAGTATTTTCTGAAATTCGCGCGTTCAACCAACCAAACAAACAAACTCTTCAGCTTTATAATATTAGTATAAAGGGTGTAAAAAGACCCTTAACGAAGCCGAAAGGCTCTTATTTTCCCCGTCATGGCGATCATTTTTTTGTTCTGGACCATACCTGGGAACCTTCTAGTTACGGAGATATTGGGGGTCAAAGTTCCAACATTATGACAAGTTTTTTTTTTAAATACAAGGTTTTGATGTTGTAACTATACTTTAAACACCTCCACGATTCCTGTACTATTCAATCCATCCATCAGCACAATGTTTTGAGTGCGTAACTTTGAGTTTAACTGGAATACATGATTTTTCACCCCAAAAAAAAATCATTTCCCAGCAAAAATTTTTGTCTAGGGTTACTTGGTTTGATGTACAGAATGCTTGGTTAACGGCTTCGTGAAGGGTCTGTTTACACCCTGTAGATTAAATCTTATAATAAAGTACGATACCTACTCGAACCAAAAGCCTTTTTTCACTGAAAAAAAACTTCATTTCAAAAGTGCTAAAACACATTATTACCCCTACTTGCACAAAATCTCAGCTATAGAAAATATTTGGACCTTCCATCTATACAGACGTGTCTGTGTGTTATACGTATGTATACAGCTGTCTGTTTGTAGTTGAGTATATTATGTACTAAGCAGCGGGGCGGCAGAAGTATCAGTGGAAAAGATATGCAGGAAAATCTTACTAATATTATTGGTAAATGCGAAAGTTTGTATATAAAAAAAAGTTTTTATTTTTATTTTGCCCGTCTGTCTTTTTGTTCCGGCTAATCTCCGAGACGGCTGCGCCGATTTTGACGGGACTTTTACGGGCAGATAGCTGATGTTATAAGGTCTAACAAAGGTTACTTTTATTTTAGAAAAATGATTATCTACGGAAAAAAAAAAACTTTGAAATTGTTAACAAAACCCGATTCAAAGCACTAATCTCCGAAATGGCTGGACCGATTTTGACGGGACTTTTACTGGCAGTTAACTGACGTTATAAAGAGAAAGGGTTCCGTGTAAAAAAATAAAGGCCTTGAAATTGCATTGGTAAGAAAATCCGATTCAAATATGGTAGTACCTAATATTTAATAATAATTTTTCACGAACGAAGGTCGCGGGCAACACCTAGCCAATCAAGCTTTACAAAACCAGTTTATGCGGATCTCTCTTTGTATAGGAAATCTATACAAAGCGAGGCCAAGTTACACTGGAAATGTACAGCTTCATGTGCCGCCATGTATACAAAATAATTTCGTAAAACATTTCAATTGATTTACTGCGAGTATATCTGTTATGTTAACACATTACCCAACCATTACTCAGTTTATTTTGTAACCACGGAGGTAGGAAAATGTGGAGGACATACATACATAACATCACGCCTGTAATCCCCGAAGGGTTAGGCAGAGGTGTACCTAATAGTACACCCACATTTCACCAGTTATGTTTTAAGTCCCATGTTATAGGGGGCGAGCCTATTGCCATCAACCGAGACTCCGTGGCTGCTACTGAGAACTTGAGAAAAACCCAATAACACTTTGCCCGACCTGGGAATCGAACCTAGGACCTCATGCTCAGCAAAGATAATTGGAAATTTCTGTTTCTATTGAAAATCTAAAATCGGTTTAATTTTGCTGCAACATTATTTTTTGAAAATTTGTTTTTTCTAAATAATCGAAATTTTCGAATTTGGTTTTATGTATCCTACTTATGTGTATGAAATTCCATTAAAATCGGTACAGTCATTTCGAAAACAAAGGACTTGAAAGTTTGTATGAAATGCCGTAAGTCGTAAACGCTCTTAACCGGGTTTTTGCTATAGTACAGTCGCCTGCGCATCAAGTTACCACATACTGTCACATTTTCTCATTCGTTTTGAACTTAACCATCAACATTTTATGGTTTAAAATCAATTGGAATTTGAATGTTTGTGGTTTTACTTGATGCGATAGCGACTGTACGTTACAGAGGCGTACTTGACTATCAGCGATAACATTAATGGAAACGTCAAAAACGGATTGACGTATGGAAGGTACATACCGAAAAAGTTTTTGTTTTTTGGTCGAAAATTAAATTCGGTCCGGTAAGCTGAATACCAGTATTTTACATGGAGCGACTGCCTATTTGACCTCCACAACCCAGTTAGTACTGGGTAATACGATACCACTTGGTAAGACTGGTTGTCAGACTTTTTGGGCCACTGACTACCTAACGACTGTGCAAAATTCTACAAATGACACCCGGGAACAACGACTTAACGTGCTTTCCGAGGCACGGAGAAAACTCGGTATGTAATGGGTGGTCACCTATCCACAGATCAACCACGGCAAGCACAGCTTAACCCAAAGATCGACATAAGCGGCTGTTATTATTTAGCCACGAGCTCCTCCTTATATTGTAAGATGGTGGGTAGTAAATAATTCCGCACACGTTTAAGAATATTTACTCTGATAATTCGTAGCTCTGCGTCGCTCGCAAATTCGGGACTCCATCGCAAAGAGTTCCTTTCAATTCCGTTCGGATGCGAGGGAGAATATTCATAATATATTATATACAGACACTATTATTGTAAATGTCTTTATTATTTAAAAGATTACCTAATGGCGTATTGAAAGATGAAGGCTCGGTTAGTAGGTGAAGACCAAATAAACGTTGGATGGACTGTGGGAAGGATGATATGGCTAGAAAGGAGGTGTCTGATGAGATGACGAGTAATAGAGAAGTATGGAAGAAGAAGACATGCTGCGCCGACCACAAGTAGATTCAGATAATGGCAGGAAGGTGATGATGTTTTAAAAGGTGAAGGAAAATATGGAAACTCTGGCTCAATTACACTTGATAAGGTCTATATTGTTATGTAAATGGGTGTTCAATATTACTTATGGACTCAGCACCCGGCTGACGCGCGGTCCTGATAAATTACTGTTTAGTTGCATCTTACGCGCACAGAAAAAATTGTACAATGGTGTGTATTGAGGCAAAATAGTATATAAGCTCTAAGTAAAATATATATACGTTTGTTAGGGTGGGCGTGCAATGGGTAAACATATCGTTGGTTCTGACTGTAAGTCGTTGACGAAAGTCTAGGTGTCTACCAGTCTTGTCTAGGGCTATAATATTACCCGATTACTGGGTTGTGGAGGTCAGATAGGGATTGGCTCCATGTATAACACTGGTATTCAGCTACATTCGCTTATACTGAAAGCCGAACCCAATATAGGATAAAAGCAGGCAGATGATGTTGATTACCTACCACTTTTATCCTACACATGGCGCTTTAGATAGAGACTGTCAAATAGGTATGAATGACAGAGACAACAACAAGAAACACGGCACTATTTTTTAATTTAGATTTACTATAATTAAGGAAGACTCGTTGCTAAATAACAACAGCCACAGATCAATCTTCAAAGTTAAACAGCGCCTGCCAAAGTCGGTCCATGGATGGGTAACCATGACATACCTGGATTCCTCTGTGCCTCCGAAAACGCTAAGCCGTTGGTCCCGGCTGGAATTTGTAGAGCTATGGCCCGAGGGTCCCAAGAAAGTCCTACCAAGGGGTATCGTGTTACCCAATAACAGCGTTGTGGAGGTCACATAGGCAGTTGAATACCAGTATGTTAGGTTGAGCACAACCTAACATACTGGTATTCAGCTGCATCCGATTAGACTGGAAGCGGTCCCCAACATAGCTGGGAAAAGGCAGGCAGATGATGATGCCATATTAATAGATATTCCTATACTTAAATTGGGTCAAAATCTAATGTGAATGATCCAATAAACCCGTCTACCTAATTTGAATAAACTAAAAACTAATTTATCGCGAAATATAAACTAAAACCGTGAGTTTTAATAACTCACACTAACTTTTATGATATCGTTACGAAAGGGAATATTATCGAAGTTTTAATAAGACAAACTGAAGGAATAATATTTGTCTGGTTTCATGGATAATTTTGATTAGCTAGGTAGGTGAGAAATTCACTCATTCGCACACAGCATGCCGCTCCCGATATCTTCTCGTCTACGCTGTGTGTTACAGTACAATATCTTTGTGCTGTATCTACAATCTACATCGCAATCTTATGTTCTTTATCGCACGTTCAATATCTATTAAATGTTTCTACTGTCTGTTATCGTCACGTAGTCGTTAGTATATAAGATGCACCTTTGGATAATTATAACCAGACTATACCACATCTTTTGTCTCATTTATACCTAATCATATACTGCCAAGAAGTTTGGCAAATTGGTGACCCCGACGAACGAATACGCAGCAAGAAACATGGCACAATCACCGTGCAAGGCGAACATAAATCAGCAAGGAACACTTGAAGTAGCTGCTGGCACCTCGGTTTTATCCCGCATTCCGGAATTTTGGAAAGACCAACCAAGATTATGGTTCACGCAACTAGAAGCCATATTAGCACCACAGAAGCAAGGAGACGAATACAAATACTGTGCAGTAATAGCAAAGTTATCCAAGGAAGAAATACTACAGGTTAGTGACCTAATCACTTCACCACCGACTACAGATAAATACAAAAACATCAAGGAACGTTTAATTGATTGTTACGAAGAAACAGAACAGCGACAGTTTCAAAAATTAATATCAGAGACAGAACTCGGTGATCAAAAACCTTCGCAGTTATTACGTCAAATGCGAGTCCTCGGGAGAGGAAAAATCAGTGACGAAACAATTAAACTACTATGGTTCAGGCTTTTACCAACATCAGTTACTACGGTTCTAGCAGTTACGGAAGACATGGAAATTGACAAACTGAGCCAAATTGCAGACAAAGTAATAATGAATTCAAAAGTAACCGAAATATCAGCTGTTAGCAGCGACACTTCAAGCGACAACAATACAGCATGCATTTTAACCCAGCTAGCAAAATTACAGATAGATATTGACGCAATTCAGCAAGGTCAATATGGCTATCGACCCAACACGCACAGTCATTTCAAGAAACGTCAACAATTCCCGGTTATGAGGCCGAGAACAAACTATAGAGGAGCAAATCGATTTTGTTACTACCACGAAAGATTCGGAAAATATGCAAGGAACTGCATTAAACCATGCGGTTGGAAACCAATGACTTACGTACGGAACCAGGGAAACGAATAAGAGCACAGACAACGGCGAAACTCTGTGCGATCCACCCATCCAATCGCCTCACCATTACCGACCGAAAAAGTGGTATGAAGTTTTTGATTGACACGGGCGCAAATATCTCAGTCATTAGCAAGCAACAGAGATATTCAATTTTACAAAATGAACAATACACACTATACGCTGCAAATGGGACTAAAATTAGGACTTACGGCGAGAAGACGCTTACCTTGGATTTAGGACTACAACGATGTTATAGTTGGAATTTTATAATCGCCGATGTTACACAACCAATAATTGGAGCAGATTTTCTAGAGCACTATAAACTATTAGTCGACATAGCAGGTCGCAAACTTATCGACAGAGTTACAGAGCCGACAACGCATGTAACTTCAGAAAAAGCGACACAGCAAACAATTCGTACTATCGCAGTGGGAACGAATCCACGTATTACGCAACTTTTAAACAAATACGAAGACATCACGAAAGAGTCCTCTCTACGCAATGCGCCCAAACATAAGATTGAACACCACATTATCACTACAGGACCACCCGTCGCAGCTCGGGCAAGACCATTACCTCCAGAAAAATACGACATAGCCAAAAAGGAATTTCAAAATATGATAGAACTCGGAATTTGCCGACCGTTAGATAGCCCATGGGCAAGCCCATTACATATGGTAAAAAAGAAAAATGGCGAATGGAGACCGTGCGGAGACTATCGAATGCTCAATAGCACAACAGTACCGGACAAATACCCACTACCAAGATTAACTGACTTTACATACATATTAGAAAATAAGAAGATACTAAGCAAGATAGATATACGCAAAGCATACCACTGTATTCCTGTTAAAGATGTAGAGAAAACAGCCATCATCACACCTTTCGGACTTTTTGAGTACTTAAGAATGCCTTTCGGATTACGCAATGCGGCACAAACATTTCAACGATTCATGGATTCCTTATTTAGAGATTTAAATTTCGTATTTATATATGTAGACGACTGTCTCATCGCATCGGACAACGAAGATTTGCATTATCAGCATTTAGAAACGGTTTTCAAACGTTTACACGAGAATGGAATAACCATTAATCTCGAAAAATGCGAATTTCTCAGAAGGGAAATAGATTTCTTAGGTTATCATATAACGAGCCAAGGAATACAACCTACCGAAGAAAATTACAAAGCAATCATGGAATTTCCCAAACCGAAAACAATTCAAGAATTAAGAAGATTTTTGGGCATGGTCAATTTCTACAGAAGTAATATTCCACGCGCAGCGGAAAATCAAAGAATTTTAAACGAATATCTACATGGTTCAAAAAAGAACGATAATTCACCTGTTCCTTGGACAACGGAAGCAGACAAAGCTTACGAAGAATGCAAGGAAAGCATGAAAAACGCAGTATTAACAGCGCATCCTTCCCGCAACGCATCACTAGCGCTCATGACCGACGCTAGTGCTACTTGCGTTGGTGGAGTTTTACAACAAAAATCCGGACGCAATTGGGAACCATTAGGTTTTTTTTCACAAAAATTGAGCGAAACTCAACAAAAATATTCTACGTTTGACAGAGAGCTGTTAGGAATATACATGGCCGTCAAACATTTTCGCAGATTAATCGAGGGAAGAGAATTTACAATATTTACGGATCACCGACCTTTGACATACGCATTCTCCCAAAAACCATCATCAAACGATACACCGCGACGGGTCCGGCAGTTAGATTTCATTTCACAATACAGTACCAACATCCAACACATAAGCGGACGTGACAATATTACCGCCGATGCCTTATCTCGAATAGAGGAAATATACGTGCCATCACCTATCGATTACGCTGAATTGGAAAAATGTCAATCAACAGATAATGAACTAAGTAAATTACATGACAATAAAAGATTAAAATTCAAAAACATTACGCTTCCGGGTTCCACAATAAACATCACCTGCGACACGTCTACTGGAAAAAGCCGCCCCTACTTACCAAAGCATTTTCGCAAACAAATTTTCGATACCATTCATGGTATGAGCCATCCAGGAAAAAGAACTACGAGAAAAATGATAACCCAAAGGTATTTATGGCCGTATATGAACAAAGATATCAATAATTGGTGTAGATCATGTATAGCCTGCCAAAAATCAAAAATACAACGACATACGATATCACCTCCTGGTACGTTTATGACAGCGCAACGTTTTGAACATTTACATATTGACATCGTCGGACCACTTCCGATTTCACAAGGGAAGAGATATTTAATCACAATCATAGATCGTTGTACGTCATGGCCCGAAATATTTCCGGTAGAAGATATAACTTCAGAAACAGTAGCCAAGACACTTTTCGAAGGATGGATTACTCGTTTTGGATGTCCATTGCGCATTACTACGGATCAAGGCCGACAGTTTGAATCAAGAATATTTGAGTCACTCTCGCAATTTTTGGGAATACATAAAATTAGGACAACACCTTATCATCCGCAATCCAATGGAATGATAGAGAGATTTCATAGAACTTTAAAGGTAGCGTTAATGACAAGAGAATCCAACGAAAATTGGTTAAAAGAAATCCCAACGGTTTTACTCGGGTTGCGGAGTAGCTTGCGAGAAGACACAGGTTATAGTTCAGCAGAGATGACATATGGAACGCCAATACGACTCCCTGGAGGATTTTTTGAGTCATCAGCAGCACAGTTATCAACGTACGAAGAATTTGTAAAACAAATTCAAAAGGACATCACACAAATGACATCAATTCCGAAAAGAAAAAACCATAACCAAGCTATATTTGTGCATCCCGAACTCAAAGAATGCTCACACGTATTTGTTCGGTGTGATAGAATGAGGAAAGCCCTGACACCGCCGTATGAGGGACCCTACCCAGTAATTAGTAAAACAGATAAAACATTTTGCATTAGAATTAGGGATAAAGAGACAGTGATATCAATTGATAGATTGAAACCAGCATTCATGATCAATGACGAATCAAACTACGTGCCAGATTCAAAGGATTACGACGGACATTCACACACGTACACTACACGATCGGGACGTAAAGTAAAGCCAGTAGTACGTCTATAAAAAATAATAAACACTCGTGCAACAGCTAAGTCAAAATTACAGACGTCAGCAAATAACACCACAACAGGCGTCATCAAATTCCACCGCGTACAATAGCATTATTATTTATATACATCAGCAAATAACTAGTAAGGTCTAGATCAAATTTATATTGTAAACACTATTACCATAATATTTATTTTTTTCTTTTAAAGGGGGGTGTACTGTTACAGTACAATATCTTTGTGCTGTATCTACAATCTACATCGCAATCTTATGTTCTTTATCGCACGTTCAATATCTATTAAATGTTTCTACTGTCTGTTATCGTCACGTAGTCGTTAGTATATAAGATGCACCTTTGGATAATTATAACCAGACTATACCACATCTTTTGTCTCATTTATACCTAATCATATACTGCCAAGAAGTTTGGCAAACTGTGCACTGCCGCCGAGTGCGGAGGCTGGTCTAAACAATTACGAGACATCTCTCCTCTCTGATCAACCATTTTCACTAAAGCTAGGCAGAGAAGAGAAGTGTAAATAACGAAATTCTATTGGTGGTGATGGTGGTCTCGTCTCGTCAGTGCTTCGGTAGAGTTCGGCCCTTAATGTGCTGTTTACTTCACTTGTCTACTTCACCGAGTCGAGAAACTCTCGCAACATCTGTACGAAAAAATTAAATTGAAGTATCTGTTTGTAATTTCAAAATAGCAGGTTTTTAATGAATGCATATGAAAGTATATATTACGGTACCTAGTTAAAATAAAAATAAAAACTTTAAAAGTCTATCTAGCTGTTTGTTTCGGCTAATCTCCGAAACGGCCGGACCGGTTTTTACTGGCAGATAGCTGACATTATAGGGAGTAGCTTAGGCTTTTATTTTAGAAAAAGAATTAGGGTTCCGTGCAAAAAAATAAAACCCTTGAAATTGTTAACAAAATCCGATACAAATTAGGAAGTATTTTTTTTAATAATAATTTCACGCGATCGAAGGTATTAGCTAGTTATAATTATAATAACATCAGTTTACCCACAAGTATTGTGTTTGTATGATAATAGTGTCTTTGTACAAACACTACTCCAGCTAATACGAGTGTCGGTAATCACGCTATTGATCGAGTGTTACTTTGATTACACACCACAAGCATGGCGGATTGTCTAATATATCTGTTTAATTGTGATATTGAGTATAACATAATATTACGACTGTGGTTCTCAAAGGGGTAGACAGAGGTGTTAAGAACTCCCTCCTTTTTCATTGCTCTAGTGGTCGCAAGTGCGACTGCTGAGCATGAGGTCCTGGTTTCGATTCCCGAGGTGGGCAAACTTTTATTGGGTTTTTCCATCAGGAATTTCTCAGTAGCAGCCCGCATCTGAGTCTGTTTCTGCATCAGAGGATGGATGTATGGATGGTTGTTTGGTACTCCTTCACGCAAAAACTACTGAACGGATTTAGGTGAAACTTAGCACACAGATAGTTTTATAACTTGGATTAACACATAGGAAACTTTTTAACCCGGTAATATGATCCCGTGGGACAATTATCGAACTCCACGCGGGCGAAGCCGCGGGCATAAGCTAGTGTTTAATAAATAACATTAATAAAGTTCCTACATTCTCACTTGACCCACAAAGTAACGCACATAAGTATAATTATTACTTTACCGTGCTACGGCGTAGCTCCGAGCTACGAGTGTGCTACGCCGTAGCAACTCTCGTTTGAAACCCGCTACGAGTTTCGTTGGAGCGAATTTCGTAACTTTCAACGGAATAGTTTCGCAATGTTGTTGTTTTAGTTTTCGTTTTAATGCGGCTTTTTGGTTGTTATTGTACTTTATGTACAAAGTGAATTGGTGATGTGGTTTTAAGAAAACTATTTTCACTACTTATGTACTTTTTAGCTAGCACTAAGTGACATCTTAGTTAATGCCTATATTATTTCACAGTGAGAGTCTATACTCTCGGCGCTCAGTTCTTGCAAAGTGCTTTTATATAGTGCACTTTTATAAAGGCATATATTTAGTTGTCGCATGAAAAAAAAACAATTTTCAAAATCAATCCACAATTAACCGAGGAATCGGTAAATATATAAAAATTAAAAAAAACACAGCCAAACATAGAACATCCTCCTTTTTGAAGTCGCTTAAAAATGAAAAAGCGTTTATTCGTGGTGACATCCTAAGTGTTACAAAAAATGTTACTTCTGCCAAACTGTAAAGCAGTTTGTTGGCAGATGTAGCTCCCATAAATAATAATTATTATATTTTATGTAACTACTCGTATTTATTTATTTAAACTTCATGTACAAAAGTGGTACATAGGCGGACTTAATGCCACAAGGCATTGGTAGGTATTACGTATGTACTTTTCCATCAATAACAAGGATACATCAACCGCTAAGCATTAACTATAACTAAACACAAATATTTTACAATAGCACAAAGGCATACTAGTCATAGTGAATTGAAATGCCACTACACAATTTTAATATCTCAAACCACGCAATGGCATATCAATTCACGCCGGCGAAGCCGCGAAAACAAGCCAGAATGAAATAATCTATGCATCTCCATTTTTGAGAATTGTTGGGACTAAGCATTTAGCATAGTGTTGGTTTTTGAAGATTTCGTATCCAAAGGGTGCCAACGGGACTAACCTACCTACTCCATCTACTTTTGTTGTCTATCTGTATAGGTTGTTTATTTTCAACCAGTAACAAGTTGTATTTTCTTTAAAAAATATTTTATGTTCTCTATCCATAAACACTAATATTACGAAATATGTGAAAGTAACTATGTGCCTCTGTCAGGACCGATTTACATGGCGTACATTTTAGGTGATTTTGAGATTCAGTCGCAGTCAGTAAACCTTACTTGTACTTTTCAGGCCCTAACGACTGAACAAATTTTCACAAAATTTGGCACATAGGTAGACCGTGATTAGGTCATGGGACATATTTTATCTCCAGCAGTATGTTACCGTGAAATAATTTCATTTTTTTTTATCTCAGAAACAAACGCAGGTGAAGCCGCGGGTAAAGAGCTACTAATACTTAAAGTTGTTTCCAGTACAATTTAAACCGTTCTAAATAAATTCTAAGCACAAAACTAGAACACTATTCAGCAAATAAAACAGCTACGCCGTAGCATTCTCGTAGACTCGCTACGACGTGCCTATGTCGTAGCACTTCGTAGCCCACGCTACAACGTGCCTACGCCGTAGCACGTTCTACGAGAAACATTTGTGTCTCTTTGTATTTATGAGAAAGATAATAAAATATCATGTTTATCTTTCTAGTTTAAACTGAAGAATAAAGAGCTTCTTAACAAATGTATTTTCTAGAGAAACTCGCGGTTATCAGCTACTAGCTTATGCTCACGGCTTCGCTCGCGTGGAGTTCAGTAATTGTCCCACGGGATCGTGCTACTGGGACAAAAATTATCCTATGTGTTAATCTAGGCAATAAACTATCCGTGTGCCGAATTTCATCTAAATCCGTTCAGTAGTTTTTGCGTGAAAGAGTAACAAACATCCATCCACACAAACTCTCGCATTTATAATAGTAAGTAAGAAGTAATACACGGGTCGATCAATTAAGTTAAGCTGCGCTTGGTGAGGTCAGTTCGTAGATGGTTGACTATTCTTCACTCTTAATACTGAGACACCTCCGTGCTGAGAAAAGTCATTGATCACAGCTACCATTCGTAGATCTTTGACAGTCGTTTCAGGTCATCAGAAGTCTGAAAGTTAGACAACCAGTCTTAAAATGGGTGCCCAGTAACTGAATTGTGAAAGTCAGTTAGGCTGTCCCTCCATGTAAAATACTGGTATTCAGCTACATCCGGTTAGACTAGAAGTCGACCCCAATATAGTTGGGAAAAGGCAGGCAGATGATGTTTAGTATTCTTACTACTAAATTGTTGTCTCACTCACGTGATCTATCTTTCTGCACGCGTACCTTGCACATTGTTTTATCCATACATCCATACTAATATTATAAATTAAATGCGAAAGTAACTCTGTTTGTTTGTTTGTTTGCTACCTTTTCACGACTAAACAGCTGATCGGATCGTAATGAAATTTGGCGACCAGATAGATTATATCCTGGGGAAGGATATAGGCTATTTTTTTTCCTCACTCATACTCATCAAAATTATCGCGCAACATAATTTTGATGAGTATGAGTGAGGCAACAGTTAGTTCAATAAAAATGTCTAAACCTAATTTGTAAGTCTAAGATATCCATAAAACAGTGTATTCAACATATGTGTTAGTGTAACAGTTCGTGGTTTCATTACAAATACCACACAACCTATTTATTTACAAAATGATAACTTAACAGTAACCAGCATATCATGAAATACAGCTTCAGCAGATTATCTCGTAATATATAATAATTATCTCTGTATCCGCGCTGACATTTACATAATCATGATAATCTGGGCAATCCCGCTAGCGGCGTACCTTCACGCATATATTCCCTTAAGAGGCAGGCAGAAATATATTGTTAGGAAGAAATGAGGTTTCATGCAGCACGTCATGTTAGCTCTATGGAAAGGAGTGACATAGAGATTGTCGCTGGTCGGGTGACACGCTGGTCGGGAACATCGTTCAAGGGGCTGTAGGATTTATAATTGCCCATTTTGTTTACTTTCTCACTGGTTTTTAATGTTATAACGTGTGAATTCAATTCATTATGTTTCGTGGTGGTTTAGGATAGTTTTCTGTGGTTGTTGTTTTGTTCCTAAGTTATAATAAATGGTTGTGTTTATTGTGTTATGGATCTTATTGTCTTTTTATTAAACATCTTCACTTCTGGTTGCTAAATATATAATTTCGAACGAATTTCACGAATTTCAAGTCGTTTGTGGTGCGAGTTCCAACTCATCATAATGAGACCTTCCTCAAGGAAGAGCTTTGGCCGAGGGGTGTCATGTATCGGCGTGTCCGCGGAAGGTTATGCGACACCACGCAGCGCAACACGACGCCGTCACTTCGTGTACAATAATCTGTATTTTCTGGGTTTTATAAATATGTATGATAGGCTATAAGGTATGTATGTTATGGGTCTTTGTTACCTGAAATAAATTATATATTATTATATAAGGAATATATAATAAACTCACACTTTATCAGTTAAATGATGTTTGTTTTTGTTGACGAAATAAAATCTAAACATTAGTATTTTTCATTAGTATCTTGTCATTAGTAGTCATAGTAATTATTAGAACTTTTCTCGTATTTTGGACTATTTGTATGTATTATAATATATATTAGTTTATTTCATTTTATTTGTATATATATGTATTAGTATGTGCCTATTTATGTATTTCAATTTATGTTAACAAAATGATATTTTTCTTATTTATTTTTTTGTACTCTATCACTATGCTGTCCTATTTGACCCCAAGGTTGACTGGTAGAGAATGCCTTGTGGCATTAAGTCCGCCTATGTACCACTTTTGTACATGAAGTTTAAATAAATAAATAAATAAACAAATAAATAAAAAGGGTTTGGAAAATTTAAATTTTTTTATGGTTCGAAAACTACGATGATACGAAAGTCGTCATGCGCGAGTCCGATTCGCAGTTTGCCGGTTTTTTATATTACTATTTAGTATAAAAAAAGGCTAGCGTTTGGCCGCAATAAAAAAAACGGCAAACTGCGAGTCGGACTCACGCATGTCGACTTTCGTATCATCGTAGTAGGGGAGCCTCCTTTAATATTAAATTTATTTTTATTATTTGTTGCTATACTAGCAACAGAAATACACTTTCTGTGAAAATTTCAACTGTCTACCTACGACGGACGGACAGCGGCTTAGTTATTTTTTAATAGTTCTGTTTTATGTATTCAATTCTCTCTTCTTCTTTTACACACTATGTCTACATCTCTTTTTTATTATCTCCTTTCGCAGGTATGCTGGAAGAGATTTCTTTAGAAATAAACATCACCTTTGTACTATTTTCTGTTCCTTTCTTCTTTTCTGTATTTAGTGTGTACATAAATTGTTAAATAAATAAATAGGGTCCCGTTGGGTACCCTAGAAAACCAATGAAAGTCCCATGCAATAAGGGGCGAGCCTAATTGCCTTATTCTTCAGGCAGGCTTTTGTTTTTTATTCCTATCAATCTTATTTATATGAAGTAAACAGTTATTTGAGCCCTGTTTGGGACACGTTGCGGATATCGGCGTGAGTGATGGATGGATGGGACACCCTCCCCTCGTCCCTCCCTTATGGTGAGGGGGATGAATATGTGGGTGACGAGTATTTAATATATCCGGGTTTTGGAGTAAGAAATGAAAAGAAACGGACATTATTTTTAGTGAAGGTTACTTCTTGGATACGCAAATGAGCGTGTATGTAAATACAGGGAGTAAACGGACCCTTCACGAAGCCGTCCACCAAGCATTATGTACATCAAACTAAGTAACTTTACGCAAAAAATATTGGTGGGAAACGACTTTTTTTTTTGGGGTAAAAAATCACGTTTTACGGTAGGACTCAATGTAACGCACTCAAAACATTGTGCTGATGGATGCTTTGAATAGTAAACGAGGCATGGAGTTAATTAAAGTAAAGTTAAAACCTTAAAAAGTGGTATTTAAAAAAAACCTGTGACCTCCAATATCTCCGAAACTAAACGGTTCCCAGGTATGGTTCAGAACAACAAAATGATCGCAATGACGGGGAGTGCCTTTCGGCTTCGTTAAGGGTATTTTTACACCCTTTATAAACTGTACCTCTTTGTAATTTTATTAAAGATCCCAACTCATCATCGGCCAAGCCTTTTCCCAACTATGTTGGGGTCGGCTTCCACTCTAACCGGATACAGCTGAATACCAGTATTTTACGTGGAAAAATTGCTTATCTGACCTCCGACATCTAAATAAACAAATAGTTAAGTCCCATTCCCCTATCATTGGCGATAATGGGGTGAGCCCCAATATTAAGATATAAGAGCGACATCTGTCGCCCATTAGATACAGAATGGCATAGATAATCCAAATTTATGGTACCTCACCTGGACATTTTACCCAAAATCAGTAACATAGTGGGCTAGGCTTGTGGCACGCCTAACTGAAGATTTATAAACGATCTGTATTTTTGTAAATTGGTTAAACTGCGTGTTTCCTATCCGACTAAGTCGTTGATCCCGGCTGTCATTTATCGATATCCATATTTAATACTAGCTGTTCCCCGCGACCTTCGTCCGCGTAAAATCCCGTCCCGTTTTTGCAACATTTTTCATTGCTGCTCCGCTCCTTTTAGTCGTAGCGATGTTGTATAGCCTATAGCCTTCCTCGATAAATGGACTACCCAACACTGAAAGAATCATTCAAATCGGACCAGTAGTTCCAGATATTAGCGCGTTCAAACAAACAAACAAACAAACACTGCAGCTTTATAATATTAGTATAGATAATATTATAAATGCGAAAGTAAGTTTGTTTGTTTGTTACCTTTTCACGCCTAAACCACTGAACCGATCGTCCTGAAATTTTGCATATACGTTGTCAAGTGTACAGAAATGGACATAAGGTACTTTACATCTCGAAAAAAAGGATAGTTCACGAGGAAAATAACAATAACGTTCTTATGATAATAGATGGCGCCACGTGTCTTTCGAATCATGATTGAGTTATATTATTACAAGCAGAGTACAACCCGAATTGATTGTCAAATTCTAAATCAACGCGAGCGGAGCCGCGGGCAAAAGCTAGTAGATCTTAAGTCTGACAACCAGTGTTAATAAGGGGTATCGTATTGCCCAGTACTAACTGGGTTGTGGAGGTCAGATAGGCAGTCGCTCCATGTAAAATACTGGTATTGAGCTGCAAGCGGTTAGACTGGAAGCCGACAACAACATAGTTGGGAAAAGGCTAGGCAGATGATGGTTAAACTGCGTGTTTCCTATCCGACTAAGTCGTTGGCCCCGGCTGTCATTTATCCATATCCATATTTAATATTATAAATGCGAAAGTAAGTTTGTTTGTTTGTTTGTTACCTTTTCACGCCTAAACCACTGAACCGATCATCCTGAAATTTTGCATATACGTTGTCAAGTGTACAGAAATGGACATAAGGTACTTTAAATCTCGAAAAAAAGGACAGTTCACGAGGAAAATAACAATAACGTTCATATGATAATAGATGGCGCCACGTGTCTTTAGAATCATGATTGAATTATATTATTACAAGCAGAGTACAAGCCGAATTGATTGTCAAATTCTAAATTAACGCGAGCGAAGCTGCGGGCAAAAGCTAGTAGATCTTAAGTCTGACAACCAGTGTTAATAAGGGCTATCGTATTACCCAGTACTAACTGGGTTGTGGAGGTCAGATAGGCAGTCGATCCATGTAAAATACTGGTATTCAGCTGCATCCGGTTAGACTGGAAGCCGATCCCAACTTAGTTGGAAAAAGGCAGGCAGATTATTTAGTGTTAAGGGTACTAATAAATCCTGCTTTATTAATATTCCACTTTGTGATTATTCTTGCTATTATGCTTGATTATGAATGCTAATAAACTTCAGATTAAAAGCTAAGTGATCATGAATTATTGATATTTATAGTCATTTGAATGTGCTATGATATTTACCTATTCTATTTTGAATAAACTAAAATATCTGCCACGGTTTATTTTAACTACTTTGTTTTTAAATTGTTGATCTAATCTTTTACTCTGGACGCTCTTAATGTGCACGTCTGTCTACATCGTTCTCACATATATGTATTATCTCAACATGAATGATGTAACCAAGATCTTGTATTTTGATTGAAAAGAGTGTCCATAGAGTTTCTTGCCCATTCTTCTCCATAGACATTTACGCTTTGGAATGGGCAACTACAGTACTTTCACAAGTTATTATGCCTTGTGTCTGGGACTGTAGCTTCGCGTTCTTTGTTTTTCTGACATTCAAAAGTACCTGTTATGGGTTAATTGAAATAAATGTTTTGAGTTTGAGTTTGAGTTTATCGCGATGACTCTAAGGTTTTCAAACCAGCAGCCTCCTAATCCTACCTGATAACTACATATCATAATGCCTTTTTTTAAAAGGTTAGTCAGTGCCATTGCCATTGTATACCCACCCAGGTAAAATGGGTGTAACTAGACCCTTAACGAAGCCGAAAGGCACTTGTTCTCCCCGTCATTGCGATATTTTTTTTTGTCTAGACCATGCCTGGGAACTTTCTAGTTATGGATATTGGGGGTTAAAGTTCCAACTTTTTCACCGACTGTTTTTTAAATACTAGTTTTATCACTTTACTTTAAATACCTCCATGACCTGTTTACTATTCAATGCATATGTTACCGGAAGTGTATAAAAACGAATTCTCTGTGAATATAATCCACCCCTCGCACCACTATCCCTGCTGTATTTAAAAACGTCAACATTTAAAATTATTTTCTTTCTAAAATTCTTATTAAAAACCCAAAAACACTTTGCCCGACCCGGACATTGAAACCAAGACCTCATGCTCACTAGAACAAAGAGGCAGTCAACTCAACACCGAGCTGTCCAACTAAAAAATCCAACAACACCTTACCCGACCTGGGAATCGAATCCACCACCGCCGAAGTCAATCCCTAGATTATTAAGAAACCTATTACTTTAATAGGATTAGAGGCCTCTTCAGGTTTAGACCCTAATGCTAGATTTGCGTCTATGCGGGTAGACTTTCGTAGTCAAAAGACCTAAATACCTCAGCAATTTTAAAGGATTTTCGACCGTATGTCAATTGTCGTGGAGTCGACTTCAATGTGAGCCGTTTTGTAAAAGAAAAATTGGTATATTTAGCCCTTATAATCATGTTTAAAATTCTTGAACTCATAACTTTTAACTCTATTTTTAAGAGTATAGAGTATTTATTCAAGTGAATCAATAATTGATTTAAGACATTTTGAAAGCTAACACCTATCTGCCAGTTAGGAACAAAAGAAATTAGACTGTATTCTCAAGGGGTAAAGTTTAAAATTGTGTGATGGAAATATGGAGGGAGTTCGAAATATGAAATGGCAAGACGCAAGCGCGCGAAAAGCGCAGTGTTGCTATATGCAAGAAAATGTTTTCCCCTATTACTTGTGTATTTTCAGCTGTATTTAGAAGCTCTGATTAGTAACTACATAACACCACGCATATTCCCCGGAGGGGTAGGTAGCAGTAGCGAAGGGTCAAGTTTTTGTAAGAGGTAAGCCGGAGTACATATATTTAATGTGATTATATTGTTTGTCTTTATAATACAGACTGTGCCATTTTTCAAAAGGAAGCCAGTAGGAATCGAGTTGTATGAAACCTTCGCCACTGGTAGGTAGGGGTGTCTACTGGCGTTGTATACCCACATTTCGCCAGTTACGTATTTTTAGATCCTTTGTGATAGGGGTCAGCCTATCTATACCTATACTAATATTATAAGTTTGTTTGTAAGTTTGTATGTAGGGGGTAATCTCCGAAAGTTATAATCCAATTCTAAAAATTATTTCACGAGCAGAAAGCTACATTATTCGTGGGTGCTATAGGCTACAAATTATATTTATATCATGCATATTCGCCGAGCCATTCAATTTTTGTAGACGAAGTCGTAACCTAGGTAAGCGCGGCTTAACCTGAAGATCGACCCTAGCGGCTGTTATTATTTAGACACGAGCTGCTCCGAACACCGAAATAGACTCTCAAGTCATAATTTATTTGAAAGTTCAGAACTGCTCAGATAAACATGGCGGAAAATTATTTATTTATTTAACTTACAACTATCATTACAGGTTATCTTAAACCTAATTCGATAGTGTGGCTATCATTCTTATTCCTAACACAGGTCCATTAGCTATCTACTACTTAACAAATGCGTCCCCGAACAAGCATTTTCACGAAAATCTCCCACTGAGTCGTCCACTCTCCCCAAACTGGCAACCCCACACCTCTAACAGACGCAAGTTGACTCAACACTGAACACCTTCAGTGTTGTCCCGCGCGTCGACCGGAGCGGTCGCGTCTGTAGCGTCTTCACTGACACTCGCGGAAAACCACCTGTTCCTTGTACCCTCGATATTTTGTTTATCCATAGATTCCTTCATTAGTTTTTCAAAGGTTCTTTAGTTTTGATATCCAGGTAAGTAACAGATTTAGTTGTAGAATGGTCTAAGTTATAGGTAATTGGAAGTATTGATTAATATGTATGTAAGTTGTGTTAGTTACATACTAATTGAAAAGAGGTAAACTTTGTAAGTTTAGTTGTAAGGGGTAATCACCGGAACCAAAGATCTGATTACGAAAATTCTTTCATTAATGGAATCTTTACTTACTAAAATATTATACATGCGAAAGTTTTTGAGCATGTACGGATGTTTGCTACTCTTTCACGCAAAAACGGTTGAACGGATTTGGATGAAATTCTGCACACAGATAGTTTATAACCTGGATTAACACATAGGATATTTTTTATCCCGGTAGTACGATCCCGTGGGACATTACCGGCACCTGGCTAGTAGGCTATATTTAAAACATTCCCTCTGTCTAATTTCTGACTGACCGCGAGCAAAAGCAAGTTTAGTACCTAATAAGTTAACAGTTGGTAATTTCGTATTGATTTGGTTATAGATGGTGTGTTAATACAAGTGGTTTATGTAAGGTAGGTTGTAGGATATTTTACACCACCCATTACATAGCGAGTTTCCTCCGTGAAGCTCGGAAAGCACGTTAAGCCGTTGGTTGGCTGTCATTTGTAGATCTTTGACAGTCGTTAGGTAGTCAGTGGCTTAAAAAGTCTGACAACCAGTCTTACCAAGGGGGATATTACAAAGTACTAACTGGGTTGTGGAGATCAGATAGGCAGTCGCCCCATGTAAAATACTGGTATTCCGCTGCATCCGGTTAAGACTGAAGCCGACCCCAATATAGTTGGGAAAAGGCTAGGCAGATGATGATGAGGTTGTAGGATATTTTGTAGGGTTAAAATTGGTATACAGTAATTTCAGCGAGTAATTAACTATACTGCGATGTTTGGTTTAGAGTCCATATTGCTGCGGCTCTGTATAGATTTTTTGTTTCAAAATACACCGTGTCTTTTGAGTTGTCTTACAAAAATGGTCCACTCAATGTGCCCGACATAAAATCGTTCTAGGTGTGATTTTTTTTTTTACCTACCGTAATAGGTACAAACATTCTGTTAACGATATTTACGTGTCAAACAGGAGAACATACCTACCCAGCGCTCGAGTCCAGTAGATCATCGCTCACAACAGGGTGTTTTAACTACGTCATGCGTCATAATATTGAATAATATTTTTTAAATTATTAAAATCTCGTTATACCCATTTTTTTAATGAATGCTTAGAAGTCATTGGATACATGAAGTGGGCTGCCGTTGTAAGACGACTAAAAAGTCACGGTGTATAGCTTGTTAAATTTATCTTAGGGATAAATATTTTAGGCAAAATATGGGTATATTTAGGTTATAGCAATGCTTAACGATGGGATTACAAGAATGATGTTATGCTCTACTAGCTTAAGCCTGCGATTTCGCCCGCGTGGAATTCAGTAATGTCCCACAGGATCATACTACTGGGATAAAAAGTATATTTTGTGGTAATCCAGGTTATAAACTATCTGTGTGCCAAATTTCATCCAAATCCGGTCAGTAGTTTTTGCGTGAAAGAATAACAAACATCCATCCTCACAAACTTTCGCATTTATAATATTAGTAGGACGTGTTATTAATATTTAAAACGTCGACTCCGATGTTAAAAGAAAAGCTTCAAGTACACGGTATGATCTAAATATAATAAAGTGACGTGAGTACAGCAGTCATTGTGCCAATAGTCGTGTCCGCTAATGGCTTAATTGCCAAGAGCCTCGACCAACATCTAAAGAGGCTCTCGCTTGGCAGCTGGATCACGGGCTTGATTCAGAAAGCGGTACTCCTAGACACGGCGCGTATTGTTAGGAGGTTCCTCTCTCAAGAGCCCTGACCACCGGCAGCTTGGACTCTGTTCCCGATACCGGCGGACCACTATTTTTTATATTTTTTAATGTTTTTTTTTAAATATTTATTGCCCTAACCACCGGTAGCTTGGATCCTGCTCCCGAAACCGGCGGAATACTTTTTATGTGTTTTTTTAAAGAAATATTTAAAAATGTAAAAAATGTGTTGAGAAATAAATAAAGGAATTAATAAAATGTTGCCATACTCTGTTTATTTAACATATTTATGTTTGCTATGACGCTACAAGCTGAAAGTAATTACGTAATTTAAAAACTGTCACACGACTTACATTTATTTTCGATCTCGCTTTGACATTGCACGTTGTGGAAAAACAACATTGAAATATTTGTTTTATGTCAAATCTACTGTCATAAAAGAAAGAAAGAAAGAAAGAAAAAATATTTATTTGTCGCCAGGACATGACGTGCATCATACAAAATAACAAAAAAAATACAATAAACATATGTAGGTACAACACATAACAAATATTTATAATTTCAACAGGACGGGGCAAAAAAAAGAAAAAAAAATACGTTAACATCTTGCACGTCGTGACTGCGACAAGCAGGTTACCACTCAGCATGATGCTGTACTATGGGGGGCCCACAGCACAGCGCTGGTTTTCAGTGGTTACCCGTGAAAAAAAAACGTACGGAAGCCAAGACAGCATCAATATTTTTACATGAATAGGGAAATAAAATTAACATAGTGTTACACACATAAGCAAAACAAATAATGAATGCTATAAGAATCCAATTTGTCAGGTTTCACGGACCCCTGAAAAGCATAAATTCATCATCATCATAAGACATCCCCCTCCGACATATTATGTCGAAGTTGCAGCAAGGCACCTGCTGCCAAGGTCCACCTGGAAGACCCTAAACCGATTGCGAAGCCAGGTGGTCCGCTGCAGATACAACCTGGTCCGGTGGGGGTATTCCGATGAAGCCATGTGTGACTGCGGTGCCTCAAAACAAACTATGGCTCACCTCCTATCATGCACTATGTTTGGTTCCACGTGCACTTTGAGGGACCTGTCCGAGGCCACCACCAACGCCGTCGAGGTGGCTGAGTTCTGGTCAAAACAAATTTTATTTAAAAAACACGACGAAGAAGATCATCATCATCACTCTCTTGCCCTTATTCCAATATATCTGGGGTCGGCGCTGCATGGCTTCTCCCATACTTCTGTATTACTCGTCATCTCAGCAGTCACCTCCTTTCTAGCCATATCATCCTTCACACAGTACATCCATCGTATCTTTGGTCTTCCTGTACTCTTATAGCTATCTACATTCATACTCAACATTTTCCCCACCACAATTTTCTACAATATTATTCACATTAAACTCCGTCATACAGTTCTTAAAAGCTGAGATACATTCAGTCAAAAAACTATCGGGATTGATGATTTGTTTATGGTTCCAAATTCAATTTTTGTTGTTAGATTGGCACAACTGTTTTCCATTTTGGCGCGGAGTTTGAGTTGCATCTGTTATTTAGATTAAATACAGTGCTGTTTTTAGTTAGTGTGTATTTGCGCATTACGAAGAAAAAAAATATTTCAAAAATAACTTTGGATAAATAACAAACATTTTGTGTATTATTGATCGTTTCCCGGTAGTTTTTGACAGAGTTGTATGGATAAACTAGCTTATCCTCGCGGCTTCGCTTGCGTTGAGTTCGCTAATTGCCCCTCGGGATCATACTACCGGGATCAAAACTATTACATATTCTATATGTTAATCCAGATTATAAACTATCTGTGTGCTAAATTTCATCCAAATCCGTTCAATAGTTTTTGAGTGAAAGAGTAACAAACATCCGTACATCATCACAAACTTTCGCATTTAAAATATTAGTAGGATAGTAGGACAAAAAACTACAGTACGTTAATGAAAAGACTGAACAATTAGACAAAAGATCTTTTTAAATAAGTTAACAGCTTAACTAAGCTTAAGCTTAAGGGTACAGCTTGCATATTCCGTTTGAAACTTTTATAAACGAGAATATCTCATACCAGGGTGAGAAGTCAACCAAGCTATAATTGGAACAATGTCTATGGGCCTAAGATGGCCCTTGTGGTTAATAAATAACGTAAACAATCTTTTCTTATCCTCGAGGAGC
This sequence comes from Noctua pronuba, assembly GCA_905220335.1. Taxonomy (NCBI): domain Eukaryota; kingdom Metazoa; phylum Arthropoda; class Insecta; order Lepidoptera; family Noctuidae; genus Noctua; species Noctua pronuba. Next base: position 563,301 of record LR999920.1, read on the forward strand.
TCGTGGCTTAATAATAACAGCCGCTCGGGTCGATTTTTAGGTTAAGCCGTCCTTGCCTAGGTTGGTCTGTGGATGACCCATTACATACCGAGTTTCCTCCGTGCCTCGGAAACCACGTTAAGCTGTTGGTCCAGGGTGTCATTTGTAAATCTTTGACAGTCGTTAGGTAGGCATATAAAGCCTGCCAACCAGTCTTACCAAGGGGTATCGTATACCCAGTACTTACTGGGTTGTGGAGGTTAGATAGGCAGTCGCTTCATATAAAATACTGGTATTGAGCTGCATCCGGTTAGACTGGAAGCCGACCCTAATATAGTTGGGAAAAAGCAGGTAGATGATGAATCTTTGCCTATTCTAGTCAGCGGTGCCAAAATGCAATATCAATTAGGTAACATAAAAGAGTAATATAAACAATAACCTCACAGTCCTTTTTAAACAAGCCTTTTTAACCCCCGACGCGAAAAGAGGGGTGTTATAAGTTTGACCGCAATGTGTGTGTGTGTCTGTCTCTGGTACCGTAGCTCTTAAACGAGTGGACCGATTTGGATGAAGTTTTTTTTATTTGAAACGTTTTTAAGAACCATCGCCAAGAAACTATTCTTGGCGATGGTTCTTAAAAACGTTTTTTTTTAAATCGGTGCAGCCATTTACTAGATATGGGGGAAGTGGGTATGTAAAATCGAATATTTTCAATTATACCCAAGTGGGGTATCGAATGAAAGCGCACGATGTGTATATTAAAATTAGACATGTTTTATGAAAATCACTGCAGCCATTTACTAGATATGGGGGATGAAAGTGGGTATTTATCTTTCATCTTTTATTTTTTCGTTGGGGGTTTTTTAAATTTTAAATTTCATGTTATATTTTGAAAAACAATAGCTTTTTCAATTGACATCGGCTTCCAGTCTAACCGGATTCAGCTGAACATGTATTTTTCAATGTATCACCCTGTATTACGTTATATACATCTCACCCATAAGAAATTCAAGAAAATATAAAATGTTTATGTGCTGTTCACGGCTTCACCCGAGATTCATGGTTGACATAAAATCCCAAGATTTATTATACTGAGAAATGCGACTATACCGACTGTATACCGGAGCCCCTAGCCCGAGCGTGCGGTGTAAACATAACGTAAATACGTCGATTTTAAAATTAAAAATACTCGTTTTACATACAAGTTGCAGTTTTGCGTCCTGGTCAAATTATAAACTAAGTAACTCTACGAAAAATTATTGACACGATTTTTTTGGGGTGAAATATCACGTTTTACGGTAGGACTCAATGGACGCACTCAAAATATTGTACGGGCGTTGTGGGGATATTTAAAGTAAAGATTTAACATTAAAAACTTGTATTAAAAAAAAACTTTTGATATTGCTGGAACTTTGACCCCTAATATCTCCGTAACTGGAAGGTTCCCAGGTATGGTCTAGAAAAAAAAATCTCAATGACGGGGAGAACACTGCCTTTCGGCTTCGTAAAGGGTACTTTTACATACCAAGTTTCTTCCGTGCCTCGAAAAGCACGTAAAGCCGTTAGTCCCGGCTGTCATTTGTAGATCTTTGACAGTCGTTACAGGTGGTATCGTATTACCCAGTACTAACTGGGTTGTAGAGGTCAGACAGACAGTCGCTCCATGTAAAATACTGATATTCAGCTGCTCCGGTTAGACTGGAAGCCGACCCCAACATGTTGGGAAAAGGCTAGGCAGATGATGATGATGAAATGGTACTTTTACACCAAAGACATTTAAATAGAGGCGTTTGGCTATAGACGGGACAAGACCAAGAAACTTACAATTCCAAAACCTGTTACAAATTAGTAACAAGTCGATCAGTCCAGTGCGATACGTCGCCTTGTCAGGTCGCATTCATATTAGAGTTATAGACGGGTCATGACGAAGAAAATCGTAATCCAAAACTTGTTACTACTTAGTAACAATTCGTTCTGTCTAGTGTCATCTGTGTCATACGCCCGCTTGTCAAGTAGCATTCGTGTGTCAAAATCGAAAATATTCAGGATGAAAATGATTGTATGACAATATTCTCAATGTCCTCTCTATATGTGTTTTAAATCTCTTTGTTTTACGCCCATTAGGTCCATCTATACCTAGCTCTGCGGGGATTACAGGCGTGATGTTATGAAAATTATTTGTAATCTACAGTAATCCGAGAAAAAAAACATTATTTCCAATTACCCTGCGACACACATACACTCTTTATAGAACACTTCACTGAAATTCTTTCACGAATGTCAAAGGCGTTCAGTGTGGACGGATTCCCGATCCAATCCAATATGGTACTGCCTTTTAAACCTATTAAGCTTTTGTGCCGTTTTCCATTGTATTCTGGAGAATAGAGGCCATGTGTGATTGGCGCAGGTTTCACGAATATTTGGGAATTCATGTGAAAAGTCATACGATGGAAATTGCTTGGAAATTGTTTGTCAAAAGTAAATGATTCGGTTTTTTCTTTACGATTACAATGGCCTATTTTTCGGGTTATTCCTCAAAGCGAAACTAAATTATTCCTCGTAGCGCAACCATTAGTTGCGCTCACAAATTCAAATTAAAAATATTATATGTTTATTCCTCAAAGCGCAACCATGATGAAAAATAGAGATGGATTCATTAACGTTGCGCTTTGAGGAATACCCCTATTTTTCAACTTCTTTGTATTGTGTTTTTTCGGAGTCACGGTAACTGGCGGATAATTTCACTTAAATGCTGAAAAGCTGCAACAAATTAATAACATTGAAGTGTCTGTTTTTAATTGCAAAATAGCAGCTTACTGAATGCATAAATGAAAGTATACGTATACTCGGTTCTTCGCGGAATTAAAACTAAATATTTTGAATCATCATCTGCCTGCCTTTTCCCAACTATGTTGGTGTCAGCTTCCAGTGTAACCGGATGCAGTTGAATACCAGTATTTTACATTGGAGCGACTGCCTCTCCAATGTAACTGCCTATCTGACCTCCACAACCCAGTTCGTACTGGGTAATACGATATCCCTTGGTAAGACTGGTTGTCAGACTTTCAGACCACTGGACTACCTGTAACGACTGTCAAAGATCTACAAATGACAACCGGGACCAACGGCTTAACGTGCTTTCCGAGGCACGTAGGAAACTCGGTATGTAATGGGCGGTCACCTATACGTGGACCAACCTAGGCAAGCGCGGCTTTACCTTAAGATCGACCCGAGCGGCTGTTATTATTTGGCTACGAGCTCCTCCTCAAAATCGAAATATTTTATTTCACATAGGCCTACATGAGCAGTTATAAAACGTCGAAAAAAAGGTGCACGGTTCGGGTTGGTCGTTTCCTATGGAGAAGAACCGGCAAGAAACTCCATGGTTACTCTTTTCAAATCATTTGGGTATATTATCATTGATGTCATGGATGTCCGAAAAGTAAAGCCTGATTCTGTAATTAACCAACAAAACTTTAATTCCTTTTATTAATTCAGTGTTAACCACTTCCTAGAAATATTGTCCTAGCTAAATATAGCGAAACCAGTTAAATTCTCCAAAACCAAGCGTTCCCCGAAAATGTTGGGAAACTATTTAATTTTATACAAAACTGTAACGTAGTTTTGGAATAACTGCCAGGGTTTATCCAACTTGTGGTCGGCTTCCAGCTCAGAAGCAGCTGGATATAGCTGCGTCAAATTGAATTAACTTGGGAATCACAATATAAAGGGTGTAAAAGACCCTTAACGAAGCCGAAAGGCACTTGTTCTCCCCGTCATTGCGATCATTTTTTTGTTCTGAACCATACCTGGGAACCTTCTAGTTACGGAGATATTGGAGGTCAAAGTTCCAATTATTGCACAAGTTTTTTTTTAAATACCACTTTTAAAGGTTTTAAGTTTAGTTTAATTAACTCCATGACCAGTTTACTATTAAAAGCATCCATCAGCACTAAGTTTTGAGTGCGTAACATTGAGTTTTACCGTAAAACGTGATTTTTCACCCATAAAAAAAGTCGTTTCCCAGCAATAATTTTTGCGTAGAGTTACTTATTTTGATGTACAGAATGCTTGGTTGACGGCTTCGTGAAGGGTCTGTTTACCTTGTATAACCATGATTACACTAACATTTTTAGATATCTGAGCCCATCATGGCCGCAGAGTTCCGTTATGCTTTTTTTTTCGGCTAGGAAATCATCATATGACCCCTCCCGCTCTGGGCGGAGTGGAAGGGAGTGTCAGACTCGTACTGACTAAAACCCATCCATGTTCCTTCTTTGCCCTTTGTGTTCCAGGGCCGCGGTATCTCTTTCGAACAGTCCCGCAGCGGTTCCGTTATGCTCAAAGAAATATTTAAATAGTGTTGCACTTGTCTTGTAAAATAGTCTAAATGGGTGCCGACAGTATGGTGGCGCTAGTTAGCTAGTGATGTGCTTCTGTAGTATCGATGTTTGGATACAGTGCAATTATTTGAAACTTCAGCCGCGCTTGCCTAGGTTGGTTTGTGGATGGGTGACCACCTATTACATAGCAAGTTTCCTCCGAGCCTCGGAAAACACGTTAAGCCGTTGGTCCCGGCTGTCATTTGTAGAACTTTGACAGTCGTTAGGTAGTCAGTGGCCCGAAAAGTCTGACAACCAGTCTTACCAAGGGGTATCGTATTACCCAGTACTAACTGGGTTGTGGAGGTCAGATAGGCAGTCGCCCCATGTAAAATACTGGTATTCAGCTGCATCCGGTTAGACTGGAAGCCGACCCCAATACAGTTGGGAAAAGGCAGGCAGATGATGAACAGCGACTTTGAACTTCCAAACTATTTTAATAACAACACTATCGATACCCAGCTACATCACTATGACCGCTGGCATTTTTCCTGCAGCCATAAAGTGTCTCGGCACATTTGAGAGCAATAAAATTAAAATAATGGCGGTACCTACGGCTCTGCGCTGCACTGGCGAGAGGATCCGACTGTTTTTAACGTTATTGTATGGAACGAGTCAGTTTTATTGTATTATTTTATTGTATGAAAGAAGTTGTCTTAAACAAGGTCAATATAATATAGATAGATAGATAGATAGATAAACCATTTGTGTCGTAGGCCTTACACGCAACAACTATTAAATTGCACCCTACCCTCATCGCTCAAACTTTTGTGTTGTTTCTTGTGTGTAACCTACCTTCTTTTATTTGATAATTTTGTACCTGTTATGCTAAAACGATGCTAAGTCGAAATATTATTGAAATGGTAGTTTTAGGATACATATTTGTTTTTAAGTTATATTTGTTTTTTGTTTTTATCTATGCTCACCGGCAGATAACATTGTAAACCTGTTTTTCTCTGTAAGTGAATTTGTAATTCTTTTGAGAAAATAAATATCTTTAACCGTATTTATTTAGTGCACACAAAAGACATAGCACAACACACAGAAGCACAATTAAATAATACAAATTACACGACATAACAATATAAAAACAATATAGCTAGCGGTACTCTGCAGACGGTATGGGATGTTAAAAAAGACCGGCCAAGTGCGAGTCTGACTCGCGTTTTAAGAGTTCCGAACGTTTGTAGTCCCCTACTACAAACGTTCGGAACTCTTAAAACGCGAGCCCCCTTTAATTTTTAATTTATTTTTATTATTTGCTGTTATAACGGCAACAGAAATACACATTCTGTGAAAATTTCAACTGTCTACCTATTACGGATCATGAGATACAGCCTGCTGACAGACAGACGGACGGACGGACAGCGGAGGCTTAGTTATAGGGCTCCATTGGTTACCCTTCGTGTACGGAACCCTGAAAATAATTTGATGACCTTTTGGGGTCAATAACTCATCATCATCTTCCTGCCCTTGTCTCATGTCGGCGCAACACGTTTTTTTCTTCCATTCTTCCCTGACAGTTGCACGCTATCATTTATTATCGAGCGAAACTTTCACCGCGTGATGGGTATAGATACCAAAAAAAAAAAATACTGCAGAACTGGTCTGTGACATTTTTAAATGTTACAGCACCATGCTGTAATGTATGCATACAGGACCAATTTAGTTTAATGTATTTGTAGGCCTTATTCATGTTTTTTGGGAACTCGTGGCTAAATAATAACAGCCGCTCGGGTCGATCTTTAGGTTAAGCCGTGCTTGCCTAGGTTGGTCTGTGGATGGGTGACCGCCCATTACATACCGAGTTTCCTCCGTGCCTCAGAAATCACGTTAAGCCGTTGGTCCCGGCTGTCAATTGTAGATCTTTGACAGTCGTTAGATAGTCAGTGGCCCAAAAAACTGACAACCAGTCTTACCAAGAGATATCGTTATACCCAGTACTAACTGGGTTGTGGAGGTCAGATAGGCAGTCGCTCCATGTAAAATACTGGTATTCAGCTGCATCCGGTTAGACTGGAAGCCGACCTCAATATAGTTGGGAAAAGGCGCCGCAGATGATGATAATTTATGTTTCTTAAAATTATTTTTTTGTTGTTCTCGTTTAGTTTAATTTTGTGTCCTGTGCGAGTTATAATTACTTTCTTACTTTCAAAAATCAGTCCAAAGTAGTTTTGACCAATTACAACTATTTTAGCAATTACTAACATAATGCATTTAAAACTGCTTTTGTCCAAACGGGTGCGGACAGCGGACCAGTACCGTTTTTGCCAGAGTTCGGGGTGTCCCTGTCCACAGTTTGTCGGACCGAACGCCAAAGAGCGAAATTTCTGCCCTAACTCCGTCATGTGAAAGTCTCTTCCAGAATGAAAATTTGACGGCGCAGAGGCTGAACGATTGACTGCTGCGTTGCGTATCGCGAACCCGTACTACTTGTAAACTTGTGTGACGTACAGATAGTTGTTCCGGGTCTGGCTGTTTGTGTATGTAAGTTTAAATCTTTGTCAAACGCACCCACGATACAGGAGGAATAGTGGGGCAGCATTTAAAAAAAAAACCCGGTCAACGAGAATGTGCAAGTCAATGTGTTATTGACACCCAACCACTGTAGGTGTCACTGTAAATAGCTTCTATTGAAGTAATCGATCAAATAAATATTATTTGTATTTATTTACTCGATCAATCATTGTCTTGTCAGTCAGTCGGCCTAGTTTATTACTTAGACCTAGAATATCGTGTTACTGTTTAACTAAAACGTGTAAACGTTTCCTCCGTGCCTCGGAAAGCACGTTAAGCCGTTGGTCCCGGGTGTCATTTGTAGATCTTTGACAGTCGTTAGGTAGTCAGTGGCCCAAAAAGTCTGACCACCAGTCTTACCGAGGGGCATCGTATTACCTAGTTCTAACTGGGTTGTGGAGGTCAGATAGGTAGTCGCTCCATGTAAAATACTGGTATTCAGCTGCATCCGGTTAGACTGGAAGCCGACCCCAATATAGTTGGGAAAAGGCTAAGCAGATGATCTTAAAGGGTGAAGAAAAACATCGTGAGGAAACCAGCATGTTGTAGAACAGAAATTTCATAGGCATCCAACGTCCTGCTGTGCCCGCGTGGTGGATTACTGGAGCTCACTCCATCTCGTAATGCAGTGAGACGGTTACCTGCCGGGGCTGCGGAACTGTTCGAAAGAGATACCGCGGCCCTGGAACACAAAGGGCAAAGAAGGAACATGGATGGGTTTTAGTCAGTACGAGTCTGACACTCTCGGTGGGGTCATTTGATGATTACAGATCCGAAAAAAAAAAGTGAGACGGTTATACGCTGAATATCTTATCGACTGCCTCGTTGGTCTAGTGGTCGCTAGTGGAACTGCTGAGCATGATGTCCTGGGTTCGATTTCCAGGTCGGGCAAATTGTAATTGGGTTTTTCCATCAGGAATTTCTCCGTAGCAGCCACGGAGTCTGGATTTGTGCCTGTTGATGGCAAGAAGTCCGCCCCCTATTTTCATCATCTGCCAACCTTTTCTCAACTATGTTGGGGTCGGCTTCCAGTGTAACCGGATGCAGCTGAATACCAGTATTTTACATGTAGCGACTGCCTATCGGACCTCCACAACCCAGTTAGTACTGGGTAATACGATACCCCGTGGTAAGACTGGTTGTCAGACTTTTTGCCGCCCCCTATTATGTGAGACTTAAACATAACTGGCGAAATGTGAGTGTACTATTAGGTACACCTCTGCCTAACCCTTCGGGGATTACAGGCGTGATGTTATCTTATAAAGTCTAGGAGGACGATGCTATAAGTTCGTGGTTTCTTTGACATACCTTTGCAAATATTAACATGCATTTGAAAGCACGACTTTGTGGTATGTTTATCCTTTATCAACTATATTGTGGTCAGCTTCCAGTCTACCCTGATGCAACTGAATATTAATATTTAACATTTCTAATGCATGATGCGAGTTCTAATCCCTACTTAGTGTTTGGTCTACAGGTCGCCAGTGTGACTGGTTCTGGCTTTTTGTTTTGTTAAGAGGGAAGCGTCAAGGTAGCCGCGAAATTCAATAAAAGAAATAAAAAATATACAAAAAATAAATAAACAAAATAAGATTTATTTTTATTATTCATCATATAGTCATGCAATGAGGTTAAATAAACTTAGAGGGTTTTATTGATGATTCTAATGATTATAATTTTGTAAAATACATGCGTATCATGCGTGCACATTTTGTGAAGTGCACATTTTGCGTCAAGTGCACATTCTGCGTCAAACCCGAGACTGGCACTAGCAAATAGAGACCCATAAACTTCATATAGCTGTGGATGAAGTCGGATGGCCGATAATGATGTTGCAGGCAACCCTTAATAAAATACCCTACACTATATTTTTCACTGCGTTTAACTGATAAAAGATGTTCACTTTTCTGTTTCGTTGGAGTTGTGAGGAGCTCGTGGCTAAATAATAACAGCCGCTCGGGTCACTTGAGTCTAACAAAAATTATCACTTTAAAGCTTAATATTTCACAAACGAATCCCTTAATCGAAAAATTACAAGATCAAACTTGCAATATTTTTTTAAGGACCTATCCAACGACATACCACACTATGGGGTACTCGAGAAAAAAAATCCCCTTTACGTGTACAGGAGATACCCTTTTCGAGATTTTATTTGTACACTTAACTAATTTGTATATTCGTGCCAAAGAACAGCTTTCTAATACTAAGAGTCTTTAAGCTAAGCTAGCTAAGGACAGACAGACGGACATGGTGAAACTATAAGGGTTCCTTTCCTCGTTGACTACGGAACCCTTAAAAATAGTTGGAAAAAGGCAGGCAGATGATGATGCCTTTTCTGTTCCGTTGACGAATTCCTTACTTTACGTTCCGTGCAAGATATTTGAGTTTTCACTTGTCAGTAAAACTTTTTTTAATACTTTACGTTTTCATTGAAAATCTGACAGCCAGTCTTACCAAGGGGTATCGTATTACCCAGTACTACGGAGGTCAGATAGGCAGTCGCTCCATGTAAAATACTGGTATTCAGCTACATCCGGATAGACTGGAAGCCGACCCCAAAATAGTTGGGAAAAGGCTAGGCAGATGATGACGTTTACATTTAAAGCTCTTCTTGAGGTACAAAATCTCTAGAATAACTGGCAGAGACTATATAAGTATAATATTTCATCGTTTATTTATAAATCCAACATGGCGGCCTCTCGGTCGGGGGTATGAAATAAAAAGCCACTTCGCTTCAAATGCATCGGCTCTATAACTTATTTTCATACGAGGCTAGGGCTGGCACACGTGGAAATTGGGTTTTTTAATGTTGTTGGGTTTTCTGAAATTACTTTAGATTATGTGATCATTATGTAAATCATAAATATTATATTATTTTTACTTCTTGGGCTATGTTGATGTCATGATGAGCCCTTAATAACTTCTAGTTACAATGTAAAAATTTATTCGTGACAAGAATTTGTGTGGTATACTACAACTAAAAAGTCAATGAAAGAAACAAATTCACCGACTTCCGATAGTAAAGCTATTTTAGTTTTTTTTGTGTTTTTTTGGAAGTTAGTTTTTTTGTAGAAAGGTTTTTTTTAATATTTGCTTTTAGTATTTGTTTCCGGGAGAGTGAAAAGATGGCAGTTAAGGCGTTAGCTCGAAAATAAATCGTAGCTCGACTGATCTACTAAGCGAGCGAAAGTGATGCAATTACTTGAATCGAAAAGACTAGATGGCTATAATGTGCGTGCGCTCGGAATAAAACGAAGTATGTGCCAAAACGAATTTACTCCTTTTTTAACAAAATAAACGAATTAAATTTAAAAATACTTTGAGTAAACCTTGATATGATAATTCTCTATGTTTTCAAGTAAATTTCATTGAATAACTCTTAAACGTTACGCCGTGATGTCGATAAAAGTAAAATAATAGATATAACATTGCTTTTTTTTTTGTATCGAGAAAAAAACATTGAATCGTGTAATCCTTTTACTTGATACTAGACCAAAGAGTCAAAAAACATATACCAAAATGTTAAATCCCTATTCCACATACTTAACAAGTAACACGAAATAGAAAAACCAATTTTTTTTCAATTTATCACCTTAATACATTAAAAAAAGATTCCTTTAAAATTGTGAGACACCCCTACATTCTCCCTTCGTCCGCTCACAGACCGAAAAAGAAAAAAAGTTTTTAATGTGACAATTTTACCTCCAAACGAGATAAAAGTTATATTTATACAAAGATAAAAAGATAGCGAAACAAAAAGTTTGACCGTTCAAAAGATAAGGGTTTCAAATGGAGGGTACTTGTATATTTTGTTTTTAAGTAATGTTTCGTGTTTTTGAGGGTATTTGAAAAAGTTTTTGGTATTACAGAGTACTTATAGAAATATATTGAAGTTGGAATGAGTGGCTAGCCAATATTTATGAAATAACTGGCGCATGTCCGCGGCTCCGCCCGCATGGAGTTCGATAACTGTCCCACAGGGTCGTACCACCGGGATAAAAAGTATCCTATGTGTTAGTCTAGGTTATAACCCATCTGTGTGCCAAATTTCATTTAAATCCGTTCAGTAGTTTTTGTGTGAAAGAGTAACAAACATCCATCCATCCATCCTCACAAGATTCGCAATTATAATATTAGTAGGATAGTAAGATTCTAACTTGGGTACTACACTTTTGCAGTTACCCATTGATAAGTTGCTAAGTTAGTAAGATTGATCCGAGTAGCTGTCATTATTTAGCCACGAAAATTGACTTCTTCCCGAGCGTAACTTCATATAGATACATAACTAGCTGTTGCCCGCGACTTCGTTCGCGTGGTTAATTTGATGAGTATGAGTGAGGAAAAAAAAAGGCTCATGTCCTTCCCCAGGATCTAATCTATCTGCTCGCCAAATTTCATTACGATCCGATCAGCTATTTAGTCGTGAAAAAGTTGCTAACAAACTGAGTGACTGGTAATTAGTGACTGATACTTAAAAACGTCATTGTACTCATGATGACAAACTTTTATTTCATATTCCATACGGCTCTTGTATTATTGGGATAAAAGTGAACGAGAAGGTATAAAAAAAAAATCTTTGGGAAAGTTGTTTGTTATCATGAGTACAATCACGTGTTTAAGTATCGGTCATTAATTACCAGTCACCCAATACAATTCAACACAAGATAATATTAACATTAAAATACGCAAGGAGTCTTCTAGCAACCACCAGAGGGAGGACCTCTCACAATATTTGTAAAAGCATTATACCATTTGTATGCTAAGTGGTTCTGGTATTTCGTGTGTTAATATTTTATATACCTTTCTACAATATTGAGGTAGGTTGCAGGAGGTCGTGGCTAAATAATAACAGCCGCTCGGGTCGATCTTTAGATAAAGCCGTGCTTGCCTAGGTTCGTCCATGTATGGGTGACCACCCATTACATACCGAGTTTCCTTCGCCTCGGGAAGCACGTTAAGCCGTTAGTCCTGGGTGTCATTTGTAGATCTTTGACAGTCTTTGCAGGTAGTCAGTGGCCCGAAAATCTGACAAGCGGGGTATCGTATTACCCAGTACTAACTGGGTTGGGGAGGTCAGACAGGCAGTCGCTCCATGTAAATTATACTATACTGGTATTCAGCTGCATCCGGTAAGACTGGAAGCTGACCCCAACATAGTTGGAAAATGGCTAGACTGATGGTGTTGATTACGTCATACTAGCACGAAAATGCCAGTTAGAAGTATATTACACCTGTATTTGTATTCCCTAACAGTTTACGCTAGACTATTCATATTTATTCACTAGCTCAACCCGCAGTTTCCCCCGTTTTATTTAAATAACAAACAAAACGAGAACGTTTGCTGTAAATAAATACAGGTAGCTTTGTTGTCTAACGAATGCATTTTATACAGAAAAAATATTGCATGAGTTCACATAACATCACCCCTGTTAGCCGCGGTACATTAGGCAGAGCTGTAGTTGTAACACACACATTTCGCCGGTTATATTAAAGTCCCAGTAGAGGGTGACCCTATTGCCGTCAACCGAGCACGAGTCCAGACTTCAGGTTGCCATTAAATGGGTCCAAATTCGGATTCCGGCCTCGTCATCTTCCTGCCCTTGTCCCATTGTCTTGTGCCATTGTCTTGTACTTGGGGTCGGCGCAACACGTTTTCTTCCTCCATTCTCCTCTGTCAACCGTCACGCTATCATTTACTCCTTTATCTTTCATATCATTCCTCACACAGTCCATCCATCGTTTCCTTGGTCTTACTCTCCCTCTCCATCCATCAACGTTTATATTCATCACTTTTTTAGTCACATGCGATTCGTCCCTCTTCATCACATGTCCATACCAAGACAGTCTATTCCCTTTCAACATTTCTGTAACTGGCGCAACTTTAAACTTCCTCTAATAAACTCGTTCCTTACCTTATCCATTCTTGTCACACCACACATCCACAGATTCCGGCCTGCTGACAAATTCTTAGCTCGAACTGGGAACCAATTCCCGGAACTCATGCTGGGTAGTAGCTCCTGCAACTGTAGCGGTACAAAAATTGCTTCAGCAACATAAGACAAAAAGTACCACAACGCCATCTATGTCACAAATGCAGAACTAACATCAAACTTCTAAAAATCGCGCAGTTATAGTTATCCGCGACTTAAGATATAAACGGACCCTTCACGAAGCCGTCAACCAAGCTTTCTGTACATCAAACTAAGTAACTTTACGCAAAAATTGTTACTGGGAAACGATTTTTTTTCTGCGATAAAAAATCACGTTTCGCACTCAAAACATTGTGCTGATGGATGCATTGAATAGTACGGAGGTCGTGGAGGCATTTTAAGTAAAAAACTTGTGAAAAAGTTGGAACTTTGGCCCCCAATATCTCCGTAACTAGAAGGTTCCCAAGTATGGTGCACAACAAAAAAATCATCGCAATACAACAAGTGCCTTTCGGCTTTCGACAAGGCGATTTACTACAGAACCCAAGTAAGGTCATCTAAATATACAGACTCCATCACATCCACCTACAACAATCTGTCAAATTTCTTTAATAGATTTTCAACTTTATCGCTCAAGCATTAGGTTCAAGGTTGACTGTGAAAATTTGATAGTATTGGGTAGCTTGATATGCTGGCGTCTGTACTTCTAACATTGATGTCATCATCTGCCTGCCTTTTCCCAACTATATTAGGGTCGGCTTCCAGTATAACCGGATGCAGCTGAATACCAGTACTTTACATGGAGCGACTGCCTATCTGACCTCCACAATCCAGTTAGTAAGCACTGGGCAATATGATACCCCTTGGTAAGACTGGTTGTCAGACTTTTTGGCCACTGACTACCTAACGACTGTCAAAGATCTACAAATGACACCCGGAACCAACGGCTTATCGTGCTTTCTGAGGCACGTAGGAAACTCGGTTTGTAATGGGTGGTCACCCATCCACAGACCAGCCTAGGCAAGCAAGAGGCTGTTATTATTTAGCCAAGAGATCGTCTTTCTTTAAATTAACTAATAGAAAAAAATACCTATCAATCTTTCAGTGCTATACTATGAATACTCAATGGTATACACTCAGTCACCCATCCACAGACCAACCTTGGCAAGCACGGCTTAGCCTAAAGATTGATCCGAGCGGCTGTTATTATTTAGCCACGAGCTCCTCTAACATTGATGTCGGCTGCATCTATTGTCTATGCAAATGCCATCGTTAGGATTGAACGGAAGAACTTCATGTTTCATTCATTCTGAAGTCCGACTTCAAGTGAACTTTCAAAGTCGAGAACTTTGAAATGAAGTTGAGATCTCAGGCATAATCATTGAAAGATCGACGGTGGAATACTTAAAATGTCGTAAGGGTTTTGAGCGTGCAATTGGACTTTGAACTTTCCATGTTGAGCCCAACGATGTAAATGCAACAACAGGCAGAATGTCATACGGTATTTAAATTGATTTCACCGACGCTGCGATATGTAAAGTAGAAATTATACATTCTAATTCCTCGTTTTTAGTATGAATGTGGATGGCTGAAGGAGTAGGGAAGACCATGGAAACGATGGATGGACTGTGTGAAAGGTTATACGGCTAGAAAGTAGTTGAAACACTAGGGCCATGGGGTCTGAGTGCCCACCTAGTCTTCTGGGATATTGACGGTGGTTGGTCGGCTTCCATAACCACAGATTTGGCCATTTTTGTGCTCGATTATTGCCATGCAACGTGGCAATGCTGGCTGCCGGTCTTCTGAGCACTTTTCCCGTTGACAGTGAAGTGGACCAATTTTTTAACGCCCTGTAATTTTCCTCTCCTTTTGAAAATTTACTTATTTTTAATGAGGTATTTATTTATGTATACACAAAATTCACATTAAGATAGAAAAGCACGAAGGTACTGCTTATTTCTAGCTTTATCCCGCTGCTTCGCTCGCGTTAAAAGAATTTGACAATCAATTTGGGCTGTAATCATATAATTCAATCATGTTTCGAAAGACACGTGGTGCCATCTATTATCTTAAGAAAGTTATTGTTATTTTCCTCGGAAACAGTACTTTTTTTCGGGATGAAAGGAACCCTATATCCGTTTCCGTACACCTGACAACGTATATGCAAAATTTCAGGATGATCAATTCTGTGGTTTAGGCGTGAAAAGGTAACAAACAAGCAAAACCTACTTTCGCATTTATAATATTAGTTAGGATAGGATAGTTAAGATTACGATTATTTCTTAAAATTGGTTTATAGTCACCATTTTACGTGTTTTTCACTTACCTACCTACAACCATAACTTAGAACATAAACTGTTTGTGACACAGTGACTTAAGCCCGCATTAGGTGTTACCTAAACAAATGCCTGAATATTTTGACTCAGCGCTGAGCCGAGCCTTGAAAATGAAACAGTCCGGTTTATTTAGGCATCTGTTTGTGTGTGTATGTTTGAAGTGCCGCTTCAATGTAAATGAAAACACGCTAAAGTTAAAGCACAGCATACATATCAACTTTGAAAGGGATCGGCACCGTATCAACTCGAGCCGTTCAATATTCTTTGTATGAAACTCCCTACTGCAACGCACACTAATCGGAATCGTAACGTAATCGCCTCGCCTCAGGCCAAGCTCACGAACCGCGGTGCGGTGCGTGGTCAACTCGCTTACGGCTCGTCGTCCCCGCGCTTACGTCTCTCCGTCCATCCTTGCGCTACTGTTGCCACACGCGCTGTTATTCACAGAGCAACTTCCAGTCGCAGCCCGCGTGCTTTATTGAATTTGTAGGTTAGATTGTAGAAATATAAGTATCAAAATACTAACTACTAGCCAGCGGTCGGCGAGCCGTAAGCGTAGCGTCGCCTAGCCGTAGCCGAGTCGACGAATCGGAGCTGCTAATCTGCTTGCTTACGTTATGTTGACGTCTGTTTGACCGCAAGGCGAAAGGCGATACGGTGCCGATCCCTTTCCGAGTTGATATGTGTGCTGTGACCTTTAACTGTCCGACCTCGGACTAGGCTCGGACAGAAAGTTAAAATTCCAAAGTGCTTTAAAATTTAGGCATTCGTTTAAGTCTCGCTTAGTTTTGGTGAAAATGACTATGATGCTCAGCGGTCGTTACGTGGTAGTAAAGAGAGGCTGGTACTGAATTGTACATGAGGAGTGTACCGAGTAATATAAGTTATAGCGGCTGGGATACGGGGATATGACTCGAAGTAATACAGGGTGAACTTTTTAAGTTTTTTTTTATTACAAAATGGCCCTGCTCTTGACCTCGATCACGCCTGATGGAAAGCGGTAGATGAGGTCTATGATGGAACGAGCGTGCCCAGAAGATGCCTGTTCACTCTTGCTTTGAAGGCAGACAGGTTAAATGTGGGAGGGAACACAGATGCCGGCAGAGAGTTCCACAATTTGGCTGTGCGCATAATAAACGTGGAGGAGAAGCGATGAGTACGACTCGTCGGGATATCAACAAAGTGTGGATGGTACGCCGCAGTAAGTCTGTTGGTCGGGGGTAAAAACGTGATGGTGGGATCAGGTCGTGGAGCTGCTGCGCACGCAGTGGGCGTGGTTGGATGCTCGCAGCAGGTGGAGTTCTGTCGATCCTGCCTATCTTAATGTGAAAACTAAAACTCAAACTCAAAGCATTTATTTCAATTAGGCCATTACAGGCACTTTTGAATGTCACAAAAAACAAAAAAAGCGAAGCTACAGTCACAGACACAAGGCATAATAACTTGTGAAAGTACTGTAGTTGCCCATTCCAAGGCGTAGATCTCTATGGAGAAGAATGGGCAAGAAACTCCATGGACACTCTTTTCAATCAAAGTATAAGTGGGAAACCTGAAACTATGAGGATTGCGAAAACTACTCAAAGGAGTCTTGGGACGTGGACGCAGCGAAAGGAGTATGTGAGGGTCGCAGCAGGTGGCGCTCTATCGATTCTGCCCACCCTAATGGGAAAAAAATCATCTCAATCGGTTTTGGATAAATGTTTTAAAATTCAGTTGCAAGATTTGACCTAAACAAACAAAACTAACTGATACTGTTATTCTTAGCCTGTGACATCCCACTGCTGGGCAAACGCCTCTCGCCATGACTTCCAAATTCTTCGATCCAGAGCCAATGTGGACCACTGGTCGTTAGTTTTGTCCAGCTCGTCCCGCCATCTCTTGCGAGGTCTACCGCGTCGCCTTCTGGCTGTGTCAGGGCTGCACATCGTGGTTATTTTGGCCCACAGCTCGGCAGACATGGCCAGCCCAGTCCCACTTTAGCTTAGTGGCTTTTGAGCAACGTCAGTAATTTACAAAACTAACATTTCAAGTTAAATGAAAGTTTGTAAAAACGGCCAAGTGCGAGTACGGTTCCGTACCATCGTAGTAGGGGAGGCCCCTTTAATTTTTTATTTATTTATTTAATATTCATGTACAAGACGGATACATAGGCGGACTTAATACCTTATTAGTTTGTTATGGCGGCAACAGAAATACACCATTTGTGAAAATTTCAACTGTCTACCTATTACGGATCATGAGGTACAGCCCGCTGACAGACAGACGGACGGACGGACAACGGAGGCTTAGTAATAGGGTCCCGTTGGTTACCCATCAGGTACGGAACCCTAAAAAGCATGAGTGTTTATGTATGCACTTATTAAAAATACATCAAGTTCAAATCCCTCTGGACAACAGCGAACGTGGCAAAATATAGTTTTATTAAAAACTTGGTTTATGTTTCACCCAACTATCATCAATATTTCATTAAATAGAGTGTGTCACCTCTACTGAATTATATATATAGTGTGTCACCTCCACTGAATTATATATAGCCGACAAATGTAATAAGTTAGCGCCTCTGGGACATGTCGCGAGAGATGAAAAACTGAATCGTATTACATATTCATCACTAACTTTTGCCCGCAACTTCGTCTGGGTGTATTTTTACCCGACTATGCCGATTTTAGCTGTCTATACACCGTGACTTTTTAGTCGTCTTACAACGGCAGCCCACTTCATGTATCCAATGGCTATTAAACATTTATAAAAAAAAATGGTATTTATGAGATTTTAATCATTTAAAAATAAAAATATTATTCAGTATTATTAACGCGTAACGTAGTTAAAACACCCTGTTGCGAGCGATGATCTACTCGACTCGACCGCTGGGTAAGTATGTACTCCTGTTTGACACGTAAACATCATTAATAGTATGTTTCATAATTTTATTCTAATGTATTATCTATTTTTCTCTATACCTATTATGGTAGTTAAAAAAAAAAACGCACCTAGAGCTATTTTATGTCGGGTACATTAAGTGGACCACCTTTCTAAGACGACTAAAAAGTCACGGTGTATATGTATGTATTCAAACAAAAACTCAAACTCAAAGCATTTATTACAATTAGACCATTACAGGCACTTCACACAATTTTGATGAATAAGGTGTCAATCGATTCGTTATTATAGCCCGGGTAATATAGGCTACATTTTAACCGACTTCAACAATAGGAGGAGTCGATTTTACCTTGTGAACCCCGAATTTAATTAGAGCGTGATTTTTCAGTAGTCGGGTTTTTTAGTCACACAAATTCTTGTTATTTCATAACATAATCATCAGCGTATAATGTTCCCAGTTACCCACTGTTGGGACAGTGGCCTCCTCTCTATGAGAGGGAATGGGCTATAATCCAGCACGCGGGCCCAGTGCGGTTTGGTAGATGTCACATGTCTTCGAATTTTTGGTTCTATGGCATGCTGGTTTCCTCACGATGTTTTCTTTCACCGTTTTGAGAGCAGTGGTGATAAAATTAACCTGCCTGGGTTACTCATGACCTGCAACTCGTAAATTGGTAGTTATTAAAAAAGTCCAACTTTTTCACAAGTACAGTAAAAAAAAAATTTTTTAATGTTATAACTTTGCTTTAAATACCTCCACAACCACTGTACTATTCAATGCATCCATAAACACAATGTTTTGAGTGCGTTACATTGACTCTTACCGCAAAACATGATTTTTCACCCAAAACAAAAACCATTTCCTGGCAATATTTTTTGCGTAGAGTTACTAGAATCTTGACTTAAATTGCTATAAATAAATGTTATATCTAAGCCGGAGAGGTGATCTGTACCTCAGGACCTTCCTACTTCAGACACCTTTCTCTATGTAAGATTGTGCATATACCAGCGCCTGTAATTTCTGATGTCGAGATAAATAAAGATTTATGATTATGATTACTTAGTTTGATGTACATAATGCTTGGTTGACGGCTTCGTGAAGGGTCCGTTTACACCCTGTGTACCTCTGCTTACACCCTCAATGGACTACAAGCATGATATCACGTTGTATCTGTTTCCCATTTATTTCCTGTTTCCTGCAGATATTATTGATATGGCCACTCGCTTGCTATTAATTATTCAGTCAGAGACGCGACGCGACACGAGGCGACGTCCAAATAGATAAATGTACGGCTTTTTATGACTCGTTGGGGTAAGCAGAGACAGAGGAAATGTTTATAGTTTTGTTCCTGATCGTACTTATCATTTCTTTAAATCAATTCATATGCCTCGCCTTTTCCCTACGAGGTAGGCTTCCAGTCTAACCGGATGCAGCTGAATAACAATATTTTACATGGAGCGACTGCCTACCTGACCTCCACAACCCAGTTAGTACTGGGTAACAGGATATTCCTTGGTAAGACTGGTTGTCAGACTTTTTAGGCCACTGACTACCTAACGACTGACCAAGATCTACAAATGACACCCGGGACCAAGGACTTAACGGAGGAAACTCGGTAGCCAATGGATGGTCACCCATCCCCAGACCAACCTAGGCAAGCTCGGCTTAACCACGAGTTCCTCAATCGCTAGACAATCCTTAAAACCAAAGGGATTAAAACAAATAAAAAATACAATAAAATTATACTTGAAATATATGGATTAAGTGGTCATAAAAACATTAAAATGTCACCATTCACAATAATAAAATAAAATATACAAAGGAAACCATTATTTTTCTCAGAACCTAGTAGCCAGAAGTCTGAACTTGACCTTTTGGGGGTATGAGCAACAGGGTGTAAAGTCCTTCATCCCCCATAGAAAAGGGAGGATCCTCCGACCAGACGGATGTTATGTCTGGTGGGCTACTGCCCGACAGTTGTTGTCGTATTTCTAAATAGTCTTAAGTCGCGGATAACTTTACGTGCGCGATGTAGGATTTAGATGTATTTCGATGTTTAGTTCATCATCTGTGTCATAGATGGCGCTGTAGTACTTTTGGTTCTATGTTGCTTAGTACTCTTTGTAGTACCGCTACAACCTCGCGAGATTCAGCGAGATTCAAACAATGGGTTCGGTGAATATGAAGGGACACACATATGGTACACCTGTACCTATCCCTTAGGAGAATACAGGTGTGATGTAATAAACACTATTGTCTACATTTCTTTTTCATTTCTCCTTTTGCAGGTCTGCTGGCAGAAATTTCTTAAGAAATAAGCAGTACCTATGTACTCATATATTATAATGTTATTTTCCTGTGTTGTCTACTGTGTTTACATAAATAGTAAAATAAATAAATAAATAAAAATGCTTTAAAAAACTGACTCGATAATCGACTCCTGATTTAATTTGCTAACTAAGCTGTTTCGATAGCTGAAAAACTTAGTTTTTAAAGCTAAAATTTTAGCTTAGGCCGGCTTTTATCAAGTGGTTCGTTAGCTCATTTTATAAGTTTAGATAAAGACTAGGCTAGGCTAAAATGGGATTGGGCGGGTCACGTTAGCCGCATGCACAATGACCGCTGGGCAAAAATCTCCACGCGATGGTTGCCGGAAGACGGACGGCGCCGCCGAGGCCGGCCCAGAAAGAGGTGGCGAGACGATCTGGACGCTTACCGCGAGGGCTGGTTTGAGGTGGCACAAGAAAAGAGCACATGGAAGGAATTGGGGGAGGCCTTTGCCCAGCAGTGGGACAGTACAGGCTAATAAAAAAAAAAAAAAAAAAAAAAAGATAAAGACTAAAAAAATGTTGTGCTCGGTTAATGGTAATTGGCTCGCCCCGTTTTACATGGGACTTGTAGGTGTTATACAGGGTGTAAGGGACAGCCCTGTTATACAGGAACATACCTGGGAACCTTCTAGTTACGGAGATATTGAAGATCAAAGTTGCAAATTTTTTTTATGCCTGCCGGGGCTGCGGGACTGTTCGAAAGAGATACCGTGGCCCTGGAACACAAAGGGCAATGAAGGAACATGGATGGGTTTTAGTCAGTAAGAGTCTGACACTCCCTCCCACTCCACCCAGAGCGGGAGAAGTCATTTGATGATTTCAAATCCGTAAAAAAAAAAAAAAAAAAATTGCAAATTTTTCACAAGTTTTTTGTTTTATTACTAGTTTTTAAGGTAATAAATTTATTGTGATTACCTCCATGACCTGTTTACTATTCAAAGCATCCATCAGCATAATGTTTTAAGAGTGCAACATTGAGTTTTACCATAAAACGCGATTTTTCACCTCCAAAAAAAGTCGTTTCCCAGCAACGATTTTTGCGTAGGGTTACTTAGTCTGATGTACAGAATGCTTGGTTGACGGCTTCTTGAAGGGTCCGTTTACACCTTGTATTCCATTTGGTCGCCCGGGCTTAGTCTTATTATGCCTTTTTTTTTGGATTGGAAATCATCAAATGATCCCGCTCTGGGCGGAGTGGAAGGGAGTGTCAGACTCGTACTGACTAAAACCCATCCATGTTCCTTCTTTGCCCTTTGTGTTCCAGGGCCGCGGTAACTCTTTGGAACAGTCCCGCAGATGTAGCACCCCTTATGTTATATTAAATAAGAAGTCACTGAGTCGATCTAGAATGCTAGATTGAAATAGCTCAGACTATTTTAGAGCTTAGATCGATTGGCTCACAAGGTTGCAAGCTGTGTTAGCTGTTTCAGTTTATGATTGGAGGACAATTCTTCACATAGTCTATATTTGTAAATTTCGCAACCAGCACGCGTAGCATGTCCACCGTAAGGAAGGAGGGAAGGAAGAATCGACAAAATGACAGATCAACAAAAGAAATATGTCATTTTGTCGATTCTTGTATCGACAAAACCCGTTTCTATGCGCGAGCGCGCAGTATAAACGTAACGTCAATACGTCGATTTTAAAATTTAAAATACTCGTTCCACATGTGGTATTCCCGTTATTTTAAGAATTTATTTTTTTAATTGCAATTTGACATCATCGAAAAAAAAACAAGTCCGCCAGTTAGATCACCAAAAAATGTTGGACACATATTTTTTCTTTTGTCACATAATCAAAAAATGACGACGATACAGCGCATCAAAGTTCAAGAGAGGGGGCTTGTGACGTCACTGGACAGTAAAAAGTAACAGAAATTGTGACGCCACGCGAGATTTCAACGCGCTGTATCGTGCTCGTTTACATGACAAAAGAAAAAATACGTGTCCAATATTTTTTGATAATCTGTGCAAAAAAAAAACCCTTGAAACTGCATAGCTAAATCCGATTCAAAGTGAGAATAAGACAAAGTTAAAAATAAGTTAAAGTAAGTTAAGTTTTTCAATAAGTTTAAGCAGTGATAGCCTAGTGGTGTGACCGACGGACTGCCAAGTCATAGGTCTCGAGTTCGACCTCTGATTTTTCGGATTCATGTGCGTATAGTATAATTATCACTTGCTTTTCGGTGAAGGAAAACATCGTGAGGAAACCAGCATGTCTGAGAGATATTTCTTGATGGCATGTAAAGCCAAGTCAGAGGCCCATGGGCGGCATAAAAACTCTGACACCAGGTTACGAACTAACCACACGATAAAGAAGAAGAAGAATAAGTTTAATTATTATTTTTATAATAATTACACGAGTATGGAGGTCGCGGCCAATAGCTAGTAGAGAATAAAAGTTTGTATGAAAGACTGTTTATTTTTGTCGATGAGAAATTCACAGCACCCAGTCTACAAACCCCCAAGTTATAACGACTCGGCTGCCCAACAAACTTGGCTCATAAAAGTTAGATCGGACAATACGACTCAATCCCAATCCGGTCACCGGTGTCCGGCCGGACAGCCGCGTCCAGCGTCCGGTGTCCGCCTGCCGCCCGGAATGAACCACGTTCAGGGCTCCCAGATCTATAAATAAGTTTTCCGGAGAAAAAACATGAAAGTTCCGGAGTTTTCGTTCTTTTGAATAGGCTATTTGACAACATCGAAAAAAAAAAACACAAATATTTAGTCCGTCAGTTAGATCACCAAAAAATGTTGGACACGTATATTTTCTTTTGTCACATAATCAAAAAATGACGACGATACAGCGCATCAAAGTTCAAGAGAGGGGGCTTGTGACGTCACTGGACAGTAAAAAGTAACAGAAATTGTGACGTCACGCGAGATTTCAACGCGCTGTATCGTGGTCATTTTTCGTTTACATGACAAAAGAAAAAGTACGTGTCCATTACTTTTTGATAATGTAACTGACGGACGAAATAGATTTTTTTCAGTGAAATACTCTATTGTGCAGTATGGTATTGTTCCGCGATTTTACACAAACATAATACACAGGGTGGAAGGAACATCGATGTACAAACGGTTACCAAGTATTCAGTACATCATTCTGAACCCACCCACATAGAAATTTTACATCGGTAATTTAAAAACAAAACATGTTTCCTACAAAAGTGCAATACACGACCAATATGTACGGAACAGCAGATTCAGAATGATGTACTGAATACGTGGTAACCGTTTGTGCGTCATGATAATCATCAAGATAATGATCACTTCGAACACTGATAATTATCATTGTTCTGTGAGAAGACCGAATAAAAGGATAACTTCATTTAGTATTAATATACTTTAATATGCATTTAGTAAAATGGTTTTTTTTTAAATTATGAACAGACACCTTAATCATTTTATTTTTTGAATAGATTGAATAGACAATATAAATTGTACGTATGATTTTTTTTCCTAGCCTGTTCTATCCCACTCCTTGGCGAAGACCTCCCTCCACTCCTTCCACTTCTCGAGAACCCGCGCGTCCTCCTTCCAGTTCGGACGGAACCTAATCAATTCCGGGCAGGCCCAAAATAATCCCGACGAATGGCAACCCTAACCACGATGCTATTCGAAGCTATATCTCTAATTGATTTCGAAGTTATTAGTACAAATTGATGTTGGAATATTAATTTTGTAATTCTGATTCGGTCTTTTTTTACGTTTTAAGAGTAGGTCGAAATTAATTATTATGTGTTTGGATTGTAATATCGGGATGGAATGATGTTATTTTAGGAAACAGTTTGTTTTGAAAAAGGATATTTCATTTCCTTTTGCATAAATAGGACATTCAACGAGATTTTTGAACATAGTAATTCTCCTTTGTTTATATCTTTACAAATCAATAACATTTTTAAATATTCCTATACAAAGTAATAAAAAAACATTTAAAAATATAAAAAATAGTGGTTCGCCGGTGTCGGGAGCAGGGTCCAAGAGGCAAGCAAAACCTTGTAAAAATACAATAATATTGTAAAAAATTTCGCGCTAAAAACATTTAACCCTAAAAATCAATTTTACTATAAAACTTTACAAGTTTTAAATTATTTAAAAAGCTGGCCAAGTGCGAGTTGGACACACTCACTGAGGGTTCCGTGTACACTTTTAGATATTTTTTTATTAAACTATATATTTACACGGTTTTCAGATTTTTTCCTTTACATGTGCTGTAAGATATTGCAAAATATGCGACTTTAGATTGCGTTGACTTATAACTTTGATTTTTGCTCCAAATGGTAGCAGACTAGTGAGTATTTGATATTAAATTCACCTTGATACCTCCACGCGTTCCTGAGAAAAAGGGTCCTGATATACGGACAACAAAGTGATCCTATAAGGGTTCCGTTTGCTGCGGGACTGTTCGAAAGAGACACCGCGGCCCTGAAACACAAAGTGCAAAGAAGGAACATGGATGGGTTATAGTCAGTAAAAGTCTGACACTCCCTCCCACTCCACCCAGAGCGGGAGGAGTTATTTGATGATTTTCCATCCCTAAAAAAAAAAAGTTTCCGTTTTTTGCCATTCGGCTACGGAACCCTAAAAACACCATTCTTCCAATAGAACAAACATTGTTGCCCCGCGTTTAAAAAAGAACAAAAAAACAACAAAATGTCGGCCAAACTGTTGCACGTACAGACATATTTGATACTAGGTAACATTCCTGCGTGTGTTGGCTATTTTTTGTTTAACAATTTCTAAAAGGAATGTAGTGGATTTTTCACAGTTTAGTTTTCTTGATAGTAACATAACATCACGCCTGTAATCCCCGAAGGGTTAGGCAGAGGTGTACCTAATAGTACATCCACATTTCCCCAAGTATAAAGGTTGTAAAAAGACCCTTAACGAAGCCGAAAGGTACTTGCTCTCCCGTCATTGCGATCATTTTTTTGTTATGGACCATACCTGGAAACCTTCTAGTTACAGAGATATTGGGGGTTAAAGTTCCAACTTTTCCACAAGTTTTTTTTTTTAATACGTGTTTTTAATGTAAGAACTTTTCTTTAAACATCTCCACGACCCCCGTACTATTCAATCCATCCATCAACAATGTTTTGAGTGTGTTACATTGAGTCACCGTAAAAAGTGATTTTTCACCCCAAAAAAAAAGTCGTTTCCTAGCCATAATTTTAGCGAAGAGTTACTTAGTTTGATGTACAGAATACTTGGCTTCGTGAAGGGTCCGTTTACACCCTGTATTTAAGTCCCATGTACGGACGGACCTATTATATACACGGACGAGCCTATTGCCATCAACCGGGCACAAATCCAAACTCTGTGGCTGCTACTGAGTAATCCTAGTTGGAAAAATTCAGTAACACTTTTCCTGACCTAGGAATCGAAACAACAATAATAAAGCATACCTATTTGATTAGGGATTCTCTTCATTATTCTTCGGATTGAATGTATGCTACGCAATCAGAGTGCTGGTGTGTTGATTTTATTTACAAATCCTTCATTTCAAATACCGGGTTGAAGGTACACCGACGCGAAAACAGTTACCATGTATTCAGTACATCATTTTGAGCCCCTACATAGACATTTTTCATTGGTTTTAAAAATATATATACAGGGTCGGTAAAAAATTGTGAATCAAACAATACAGGGTGATAGTTGGGGTTATTTGCAGTAAAAAATATCTCTATGGCAGAGTCCTAACTTGATCTCCTTAAAAGTTATACCTACTTGAGTGTTTTTAAGAAAATTTTAATACATAAAATGTTGTTTAGTTGCTTCTAGGAAATGTATCATCACTACAAAAGTGCTTTTATGACAGTGTGTACCATGATTTAAGAGTATTGACACTTTTTTCAATATCTTTTAAGTCTCACGAAAAATTATTTGTAACTTAAAAACCCTTACTGTAAAATAAAATATACTACCAAAAAATTACCCTGATAACTCCAACTATCGCCCTGTTTCGTTTGATCCACGATTTTTTTCCCACCCTATATATAAACGTATATCATTTTTATTTATCATTTTCCTCACCCCTTTTCCAGTCTCCTCCGTCAGTGATATCAGTGTGTACCTCCCAATCCTAGTGTATACAGTGTGCCCACGGCCCAGTACATAAGGTGTCGAAGTCTACTCCAGAAGGACAGGCGTAAAGCTGGCTGAACTAATGGGTGAGTGATTATTTTATTGTTACTTATGTTAAGAAGGATTTGTAGGTTTTTCGACAAGAAGAAAATTCGCTTATTTACTTATTTATTTCTTTAGGAAGAAGTTAAATAAAAGATATTAGAAGAAAACTCGTAAACTGTCCAAGCAAAGTGTCTGGTCTGGTCACGCGAAGTGTCGACCAGTCGGTGAGTTTGCTTAAAAAGCAGACGCGCTCTGGGGCCCCATGACCCGAGCGTTTCGACTCCAAACAGCTCAAAGCTGTAACTGCCAATAAACTTATACTGTCACTTACGGGATATCTTCCGTGATTGTTAATTATTTTGAGCTTCCGATATTTCGACGCTGTTGCAAGCGCCATGATCGCGGGTTGACTGGAGAATGAAACCGCAATCATGGCGCTTACAACAGCGTCGAAATATCGGTAGCTCAAAATAATGAACAATCACGGAAGATATCCCGTAAGTGACACAGTGGCGTGCTCGGCATGAAATCGAGTCAAAGCCTTGAATAAACAACTGAAAATATTTAGGGAGGGGGGGGGGGAATTGACCGTGAAAATCTGTTCCGAGTTCTGACATTGGTATTTAATAACGCCGGTTTTATTTTCCTATTATTTAAATATGCCTAAATATAAAATACAAATAGTGGTTATTAACTTTTCATATTTTATATGCCGTCACAAAATTACAACAACTAATTCAATTAAGTTGTCAGTATCAAGTAAATGATATAAGAGCCATCTATTGACTTAAATGTAGCAACTCAACTCTTCGAGTCAATTTGTAATTGTTTCCCTCGCTTTGTTAGAGATGGCGCACGAACAATAAATTGGTTTCTAACTACACATTATTGTAAATGTTTGTAATTACTCACAATGTAAACAGCCACAACTCAACTCTTCATTATTCGCTTCTTTACCCCGGACAGATGACAAACAACAAAGTACACAGAAGTCACCACGTATCTATTACTAGATAGATTTTCAAATTGTTTGAATGAGAGCAGCCGAACAGCCATTGAACACGCTAACCTACGCTGATCGACTAAAATGCACATTATGGGTTTTAGTTTTCTGAGAATATTCAAATCAGGGGTAGGTTTATTTAGGTGAAGTAACGAGATTATATTTTTCTGTAAAACTCAGAGTATTTATCTTGCTAAGTAGGTACCGATTACAGACACTTTAATCCTTCACAAGGAAAAATTGCGTTTCCGAATTAATTTTAGTGTTCACTTCGAAACAAAGTTAATTACGGCAATAACTAATCAAAAAACTTTAAATCCCAAGAAATCGAAAAAATAAAACCACAAAAAACAAATGCACCAGTTCCTAATTGCTCAAAACTAACTAAAATACGAACTATCATGAAATCGTACTTTGTACCTATCAAAATTCGCGCGAAGCGCATATAAATTGCACGCATCCTCGGTGCGAACACACTTCTCTCTCAAACTTACACAGACTTACACGCACACATTCAAAGAAAAGCCCAGCTTTAAACTCTATACAAATTCTCAAATCAGTACCTACCAATGTTATCAATAACAGAGACATTTTGTTAGGAAAACTGAAAGGTCAGAGAAGCCAAATGCAAGCCAGTGGGTGAGAAAGAGAAAGCATTAGCGAGCGCGCCTAGGTACGATTGCGTACTAAAATTCTACGTTTAACTCTTTTTTTGTATAGTGTTAGAGCGAGCCAGAGTATCGCGGTCGGCATCGGAGAATAAGCGCGCGAATTTAAAATAATTTCTGTCATAGAGGACACAGTTGTGGAGATAGCGAATTTTGTTCTTGTTTGACAAAAAATTATGTTTTTGTAAAAATGTTTTTTTTATTTCTTGAGTT
The DNA here is from genome assembly GCA_905220335.1 of Noctua pronuba. Lineage (NCBI taxonomy): Eukaryota > Metazoa > Arthropoda > Insecta > Lepidoptera > Noctuidae > Noctua > Noctua pronuba. The sequence continues at coordinate 591,674 of LR999920.1, forward strand.
TGATTTTTAGGCAAGCCCGGCTTTCCGGCTTGTAAGATAGGTTCGCCACTGAAGTGACAGTATAAGTTTAGTTGTAAACCGTGAAAAATATTGGTAAATCACTAACTAAACGTGAAACGGAACGAATATTTAACTAAAGTCTAACGTTTTTGACGTTACATGTGTCAAAATCATCTCAAAATGCGTAAAATATATGATTTTGAATGAGATATCGAAAAGATCCTTTTTAAAAATTGTGGAAGCTATAAATTATGTTTATAAATTCAAGTAATTATAAAAGTCAATATTTTCGTGTTTCATTGAGTGCAAGAGCGAGCGAAGCGAGCTCGGGACTTAGGGCTCCCCGACTCGGACAGGTTAGGTTAGAAGGGGATGGCGACGTCGAGTGAGCGAGCGAAGCAAGCGATTAGACCCCGCCATCCCCTTCTTGGTTATTTTTTTTGTAAACCATTCAGAAGTAGGAGCCCCGCAAAGCGGGGCTCCGTCGACCGGGCTTCCTTCGACTGCGCCACGTTGAATGGCAACAACTAACTCAACTCTCCCCACTATAAATCAGGTTTATAATGTCAAAAACATTAAGCAAACATAACACCAAATTGAGATTTTAAAAATTTATAAAAAAAAAACTATGCATCTCCGGCAGGGGGGGGAAGTGGGGGGGTGACTCTACAACTCCCCCCCTCCCCCTCCCACCTCCCACACCACCCGATTCGGAGGACGCGATTCTAAACCTTACCCGATAATAATTATTTATACTTTAATATCCGTCTCAAGAAATAATAACCTTCGTCTCTGCCGTTCCATCAAGCCCTCTCGTGATGGATCAAGTATGGCCGCTATTAATCATTCAAGAGACAGGAACAATACAAATGGATATTAATTATAAGTTCAGTAAAGCTTTTAGCGATGTCAGGAAGTCACGGGTAAATTATTGATTGAAATAAAAGGTAGGTTTAATTGTTACTTCCTCATACTGGCGGCGCGGGGATTATTCAGTAATACACTCTAAATACCTTTCATTTTGACGATTCAACGTCATTCGTTCGAATGGACCGGACAACGGACTGGCTGTGGAAACTTTGAAAGATATTAAAAAAATACAACTATATTTATTTCATCTTTAAACATTGTCTCATAGTCATGCAAAGGGCAATAGAGAGGGCTCTACGCGCGCCTCAAAGAGATGTCAGCACACAGGAAGGTGTCCGCAAGGGCCGATGCCTACCGGAGGTGCGGCACTGTTCGAAAGAGATACCGCGGCCCTTAACACAAAGGGCAAAGAAGGAACATGGATGGGTTTTAGTCAGTACGAGTCTGACACTCTCTTCCACTCCGCCCAGAGCGGGAGGGGTCATTTGATGATTTCAAATCCGAAAAAAAAGGGCTATGCTCGGAGTTTCCTTGCGTGATCGAATCAGAAATGAAGACCAAGACCGCAAGAGAACCAAGGTTACCGACGTAGCCCGAAGAATTGCCAAACTTAAGTGGCAGTGGGTAGGGCACATTGCTCGCAGAACGGATGGCCGATGCGGCCGAAAAGTTCTGGAGTGGCGACCGCGAACCGGAAGACGTTCCGTTGGAAGGCATCTCACTAGGTGGACCGATGACCTGGTGAAGATTGCGGGGATCCGCTGGATGAGATGAGTGAGACGCACGGGACCGGTCAATGTGGCGGCAATTGGGGGAGGCCTATGTCCAGCAGTGGACGTCTTTCGGCAGCGCCAGTAAGTTATAATACTACTTGTGGCAAGGTTGTCTCACTCTTCCCTTAAGGGGGTATCTTAGCAATGATATTATGATTATGATGAAGATACTGAACAAAAAGAAAAAAATATACTAAAAATGATTAATTAAGCAGCTCTCGCTGTCTGAGGAGTGCACGTATTTGTATGTGCGTGCATGTGTTTGTGTGTGTGTATGTCGTGTGTGTGAGAGTGTGTGTATGTGTCTGGGTATCCAGTATGTTAGCTTACCCTGATCTGAATAATTTCGGTTTCTTCATATGTTAGAGATCTCAAACAATCACCTACTGTTTTTTACAATCAATTTCAGTAAACTATTATCTCTGAAAGTCGTCAGTCCGGTCCTGTCTCCACGCCGCACGGGTTGATCGCATCAAAAAATTATCATATTGCTATCGTAGTTACAATTATATTTTATTCATTCATCAATTATCCGAATAGTATCAATTGAGTTGGAATAATTTATTAAAATTCTGCACTTTTTGATTGAAAAGTGAGATATAAAAAAAAACATTTTTGCAAAAAATAAAATCGACTTCAAAAACACAAAAAGTGAAAAATAACTTTAGCTTCAAAAGTCGGTGACTTTTGTTTGTTTGATTCCGTTTTTTTTGTCTGAATTGATAACCTCCTCCTTTTTGAAGTCGGTTAAAATACACATAACATCACGCCTGTAATCCCTGAAGGGTTACGCAGAAGTGTACCTAATAGTACACCCACAATTCGCCAGTTATGTTCAAGTCCCATGTAATAGAGGGCGAGCTTATTGCCATCAACCGGGCACAAATCCAGACTCCGTTACTGCTACTGGTAAATTCCTGATGGAAAATCCCAATAACAATTTGCCCGACCCGGGAACCGAACTAAAACAAAATCGCGCTTGCGACTACTAGACCAATGAGGTAGTCGAGAGTAGATTAAAATAATAGCACTAGCTTCCATTATTAGCTTCCAGTACTATCTTCCAGTACCTACTATCCTCCAGTACTACCCTCCAGTTATCCTCCAGTACTATCTTCCAGTACCTACTATCCTCCAGTATTATCCTCCAATATTATCCTCCAGTACTATCCTCCAGTACTATCCTCTAGTACTATCCTCCAGTACTATCCTCCAGTACTACCTTCCAGTACTATCCTCCAGTACTATCCTCTAGTACTATCCTCCAGTACTATCTCCAGTACTATCCTCCAGTACCATCCTCTAGTAGCGTCCACTAGCCTCAAACTAGAAAATTCTATCAGTTGATTACTCGACCAAAGCCAGTCGAGTGGCAGTCGGGTCACTGCGTTAAAATACTAGTTAGTATTCCCTTTCAGAGGGCCTCTGTGAATAGCTGATGAAGAAACGGGAGGACGGAGGGTATTGAGGAGTATTTTCAGAGGGGGGAGAGGGTAATGGGTTTGAACACTAGAATACAAGTATTTTTATTAGGACAAGTAACTCTTCATGTAAAAGGGGTGCTTTTTTTCTAGGGTTCCGTACCCGAAGAGTAACCAGCCTCCGTTGTTCGTCCATGCGTCCATCCGTCCGCCCGTCCATCTGTCTGTCCGTCTGTCCGTCAGCGGGCTGTACCTATCTCATGATCCGTGATAGGTACACAGTTGTAATTTTCACAAAATGTGTATTTCTGTTGCCGCTATAACAACATAATATAATAAAAATAAATTTAAAATTAAAGGGGGTTCCCTTACTACGAGGGTACCTACGTAAACCTTCTTGCGCGAGTTTTTTTTCTTCAAATCTTCTTGTATTCAACTAGAGACCTGCGCTTGCTTCGAACGCGGACATGTCATCGAGATGTCTTTACAATATCTGACTAATCTTATAAATGCGAAAGTTTGTAACTCTTTCACACATAAACTACTGAACGGATTTGGATGAAATTTAGCACACAGATAGTTTATAACCTGGATTAACACATAGAATACTTTTTATCCCGTAGTAAGTACTCGTGGGACAATTATCGAACTCCACGCGGGTGAAGCCGCGGGCATAAGCTAATCCTAACTGATATTATAAATGGGAAAGTAATTTTGTTTGTTTGTTACCTTTTCGCGCCTAAACCACTGAACCGATCATCCTGAAATTTTGCATATACGTTGTCAGGTATACAGAAACGGACATACCCGAAAAAAACTACTATTCCCGAAGAAAACAACAATAACGTTCTTATGATAATAGATGGAGCCACGTGTCCTTCGAACCATGATTGAATTATATTATTACAAGCAGAGTACAACCCGAATTGATTGTCAAATTCTAAATTAACGCGAGCGAAGCCGCGGGCAAAAGCTAGTCTGAAATTAATAGCCAATGGAAAGTGCCATTCGGCACCCGGTTAGTGGCATAAGAAACTCACTAATTCGATCTGAACTAGTTAGTTTCATTAAGTAACACGTTACAGGCGTGGCTCGGCGCCATATTTTATCACCATTACTACGAGAACATTCAGAGAATATCTCTGTTTAAATTTAGTTAGTTTAGCATTATGACGACGAGCATTATAAAAGTTTTTACTGTCACTACATGCTAATATTATTTTTGTGTTGGAATTTAAACGAGAATTAAATAAAAAATGAGTATGAGGTCCTAGGTTCGGTTCCGCTAGTACTGGAGGCTAGTACTGGAGGCTAGTACTGGAGGCTAGTACTGGAGGCTAGTACTGGAGGCTAGTACTGGAGGCTAGTACTGGAGGCTAGTACTACAGGCCAGTACTGGAAGCTAGTACTGGAGGCTAGTACTACAGGCCAGTACTGGAAGCTAGTACTGGAGGCTAATACTAGAGGCTAGTACTACAGGCCAGTACTGGAAGCTAGTGCTTTTATTTCGCTGTTATTTTAATCTAATCTCGACTACCTTGTTGGTCTAGTGGTCGCAAGCTCGACTTTGTTTTAGTTCGATTCCCGGGTCGGGCTTTGTTATTGGGTTTTTCCATCAGGAATTGTTCAGTAGCAGCCAGGGAATCTGGATTTGCGCCCGGTTGATGGCAATAGGCTCGCCCCCTATTACATGGGACTTGAACATAACTGGCGAAATGTGGGTGTACTATTAGGTACACTTCTGCGTGATGTTATGTGTATTTCATATCTCACTTTTCAATTTCAAAAAGTGCTGAATTTTAGTAAATTATTCCATCCCAATTGATACTATTCGGATAATTGATGAATGAATAAAATATAATTGTAACTACGATAGCAATATGATAATTTTTTGATGCGACCTCCAGTCGGTGTTATGTCGGCTTCCAGTCTAACAGGATGCAGCTGAATACTAGTATTTTACATGACGCGACTGCCTATCTGACCTCCAAAACTCTGTTAGTAATTAGCCACGAGCTCCTCTCACTTTTTTTTTAGTTTTTTTTTTGTTTTTTAAGTTTATAAATAAAAAAATTTACAAAAAAAACCGTCCAATTGAATACCTTTTCTGGATCCCAAAACAAAATACAATAATACTAACGTCCCCTTTAAATATTTTCATATTCTACCCGCCATTCAAACTTTCTCCCTCAAGAGACAGTATCCAACGAGTTCTCATTTGTTTACGAAAGTTACAAAAAACTGGCCAAGTGCGTGCTGTACTCTCGCACCGAAGGTTTATTTCTTTAAAAGTACCTATTTTACCTAGCACTACATACATTTTACATCCTAACTAATATTATAAATCCGAAAGTAAGTTTGTGTGTTTGTTACCTTTTCACGCCTAAACCACTGAAGCAATCATCCTGAAATGTTGCATATACGTTGTCAGGTGTACAGAAACGGACAAAGGGTGCCTTTCATCCCGAAATAAAGTACTGTTCCCGAGGAAAACAACAAAAACGTTCTTCTGAAAATAGATGGCGACACCTGTCTTTCGAATCATGAGTGAATTATATCATTACAAGCAGTGTAAAACCCGTAAAAACAAGAGACTATGAACCCGAGTATTTGATACCTCTACTCGTTCTTGACGACAAGGGTTTTTACAGACAGACAACTAAGTGATTCTATAAGGGTTCATTTTGCCTTTAGAGGTACGGAACCCTAAAAAGTCACAAAATATCCTCCATTGAAATACTGCCTCTTAGTATGCCTCCTAACAATTTAAGGAGAGGTCTCAAATTGTCAATGATTGGAGTTTATTACGGTTTGTAAGGAGATATTATAATCAGTTAACTTTGTCCTTTTGGGAGAGTCTCTTGGATAAGTAATAAAAGCCGCACGGGTCGATCTTTTATGTTAAGCAACACTTCCCAAGGTTAGTCCGTGAATGAATGACCGTTCATTGCTCCGAGACCGTTGGTCCCGGCTGTCATTCGTAGATCTTTGACAGTTTTAACGGGTAGCAAGGAAGTCTGATATCCAGTCCTGGTAAGAAGTACCGCGCAATGTGTTTGTGTATCTTGCAGGTTATATATTGCGAAGTATGCACATTTTACCGAATAAATAATAATCAGTGTTGTACAATCGTTACAGGTAGTCAGTGGCCCGAAAATCTTACATCCAGTCTTACCAAGGAGTATCGTATTGTCCAGAACTAACTGGGTTGTACTGGTGACAGTGATTACCAGGGATCGGATATTCGGATGCATATTTGCCTAAAGTTTAAGAGTTGACAAGTATAGAGCGCGCGTCAGTACGGAAAAAGTCCCGGTTTATTTAAATACATAGTCTTTTTTTCATTTTAATGTTTTAGTTCAAACGAATTGTCATATTTACCATTTACGAATATTCAGCAGCAAAAATTTAAATCGTATAATTTTGTACTTTTACGTGTTATTTTAAACAAATTGCTTGCCTGATTTAAATAGATTTTAAATATTTATTATGCTTATGAGTACTACATTTTATACACACTGTATTATTTCAAAAATACCGCGATCCCGAGAAAAATTGGCATTTTAAGAAGCCGCTTCCATACTTTCGTACCTTAGGCCGGGCAAAAACGTACTTTAGGTAAATATGCATCCGAATATCCGATCACTAGCGATTACATACGGGACCGAAACGTGGTAGCTCACAATGGGCCTCGTCAGAAGGCTTAAATTCACCCAAAGGGCAATGGAGGGGGCTAAGCTCGGAGTTTCCTTGCGTGATCGAATCAGAAATGAGGACATCCGCAAGAGAACCAAGGTTACCGACGTAGCGCGAAGAATTGCTAAACTTCGTGGCAGCGGGAATCCCCTGGATGTGAGTCGCACGGGACCGGTCAATGTGGTGACACTTGGGAGAAGCCTATATCCAGTACTGGACGCCTTTCGGCTGAAATAATTATGATGATGGATGATGATGAACTGAGTTGTAGAGGTCAGATAGGCAGTCGCTACATGTAAAATACCCCACATAGTTGGGAAAAGGCTAGGCAGTTGATGTTGTGCCGCTCGTTTAGGTGTCATTTGCTCGGTGATATAATTAGACAAATAAATTAGCCTGCTCTTTATTAATTTCACCTTCCTTTCCCAGCAATAATTTTTGCGTAGAGATACTCAGTTTGATGTACAGAATGCTTGGTTGACGGCTTCGTGAAGGGTCCGTTTATAACTTGTACATATTTAATTACTTGTACAAGACTTAACTACACCAGCATCTGTAGGTACGTCGCAGTTTCCAGATTCAATTCGTAGAAGACTGCAATTGGATTTTTTTACTAAAAACGTTTGCTTTTTCCGCTTTCATTCGGTTTTTATTTAAATAACAAACATAGCAGGAGTGGTTGCTTTAAATAAATACAAATAGCTCCGGCCATGACGTAAATATACAGGCTGCTATCAAACGAATGTATTTTATTTTAAACTAGCTTTTACCCGCGACTTTCATTCGCGTGAAATTGTTGTAATTATTACTTCCCTTTTTTAATCGAATTTTGTTACCAATTTCAAGGGTTTTTAATTTTTTGCACGGAACCCTAAATAGTTTTCTAAAATTAAATAGCCTATGTTAGACCTTATAACATCAGCTATCTGCCAGTAAAAGTCCCCTCAAAATCGGTGCAGCCGTTTCGGAGATAAGCCGGAACAAACAAACAGACAGACAGACCGACCGTACCGACCGTAGCTTGCAGGACGAAAAGGAGATAATTTAAAAAAATATATAAGTAAAGGCGAGTCTATTGGCAACAATCGGACAAAAATCAAGATTCGGGCTACTACTCATACATTCCTGATAGTAAAACCCAATAACACTTTAGGACCTCACGCAGCAATGCTTCCGACCACTAGACCACAGAGGCAGTCAAACTAAAATACTTAATTCAAAATGTAAATCTACCTGTTTGGTTGATTAGATTAATTTATTATGAATATTTACATTAAACACCGTGACTTTTTTAGTCGCCTTAAAACGGCAGCACACTTCATGTATCCAATGACTACTAAACATTCATAAAAAGAAAATAGGTATTTATAAGATTTTAATAATTAAAAAATAAAAATATTATTCAGTATTATGACGCATGACGTAGTTAAAACGCCCATCATTAACTGTAACAGGAAGTTTCATAATTTTATTCTAATGTTTTTTTTTTGTACCTGTTAATATTATGTCAAGTAAAAAAAAAATCACGCCTAAAGCTATTTTATGTCGGGTACATTGAGTGGACCACCTTTGTAAGACGACTAAAAAAACACGGTGTATACAAATTACAAATCTATAATAGTAAAAAAATGTGTACATGTATCAAATCAAAACGGTCACAGGGTCTCAAAAAATTCGTCCACATCGCTGTCAACAGGAAAAGTGCCCAGAAGGCTGGCAGCATTGCCACGTTGGATGGCAATGCTGATTCTTTGGGCAAAAAATAGGCCCGCCCTCTGATCACGTGAAGAGTCGTTTGGTTAATTAGATTCATTTAATCAGACGTCGGTATTTTATTTTTATAAAGAATCAGAACTGGACTCCATTATGAAACCGGTACTTTTAAAGAAAAGTTCAACAGTAACTTTGGAAACTAGGCAACAGTTGGTGCACGCAAAAAGTTGAAAAATAAAAGCACAATTTCAAGTTTATTTTGTTTAAAATTAAGAACGAAACGGAATATTGTCGTCATCAACCTTGCATTTTACCAACTTTATAAGGTTCCGTTGCCAAAAAGAAAAAAATAAAAACGAATTCATAACCTCTTCCTTTTGTAAGTTGGTTAAAAACTGGCCAACTGCGAGTCGGACTCGTGCATGTAGGGTTCGGTACCATCGTAGTAGGGGAACCCCCTTTAATTTTTCATTTATTTGATATATTTTTTTGTTATAGTGGCAACAGAAATACACATTCTGTGAAAATTTGCCCATTGACAGACAGACTGACGGACGGACGGACGGACAGCGGAGGCTTAAACGGAACTCTTATAATTTCCTCCTCTCAGTCTGTCTGTCCATCCGTCCGATGTCATACAGCGATTTTACTCAAATACTAGAATATGATATTTTTAAGTGACTATCCCTCAGTAAAAAAGTTATTTATATGCTAAAGAGGGACTATCCCTCTTAAAATTAAGGGATATTTTCGGCTACAACCACATAAATAACTTTGTTATTTTTTTTTCTAATAATTTTTATTTTTATTTTATTTTTTTTTATTTTTTTTAAGGACAACCAACAAAGCATACACCAAAAAATACATGTTTAAGAACTCCTTTTACATTTAACATATTATAGTGTAGCCTTAATTAAAGGCTGCCACGGCATGCATTTAACATTAGAAAATTGGCATGCAGTGTATCTGCATGCCAGCATAGAAATAATAATCTAATGAACCATATCATATCTGCCGATAAATACATATTAGTGTATTTCATTTTATCTGCATATATTTGTATTAGTATGTACCTAATAACCTAATCTTCTTCTTTATCGTGTGGTTAGTTCGTAACCTGGTGTCAGAGTTTTTAGGCCGCCCATGGGCCTCTGACTTGGCTTTACATGCCGTCAAGAAATATCTCTCAGGCATTCTGGTTTCCTCACGATGTTTTCCTTCACCGAAAAGCAAGTGATAATTATACCCTAATAACCTAATAACAATTTATGTTAACAAAATGGTATTTTTCTTATTTATTGTTTTTGTTCCCTATTACAATGCTGTCCTATTTGACCCAAAGGTTGACTGGTAGAGAATGCCTTGTGGTATTAAGTCCGCCTATGTACCACCTTTGTACATGAAGTTTAAATAAATAAATTCAAAATTGTGTATGTGTATATTCGACTACATTCCATTTGGTAACATCCCGATTCGCCTACTAAACAAAATATACCATCACAAAAGTGCGGTTTTGTAACTATTTATTTTGAACTTCACACATTTGCATACTCGCTACGGTACTGACTCTGCGTAATCTGACTCGCACTTGGCTGTTTTTCTCTAGGTATGCTATGACATGCATTTACCTGTATTTTTGTAGGTATATAGATAATAGGCTTGAGGTCCTGAGTTCGATTTCCGGGTCGAGCAAAGTGTTGGGATTTTCCATCAGGAATTTCTCAGTAGCAGCCACGGAGTCTGGAATTGCGCCCGGTTTATGGCAATAAGCTCGCCCCCTATTACATGGGACTTAAACATAACTGGCGAAATGTGGGTGTACTATTGGATACACCTCTGCCTAACCCTTCGGGGATTACAGGCGTGATGTTGTGTATGATGTAGTTACTATAAATGGCAAAAATATCAAAGCCTCATGCAGCATTTATACACCGTGACTTTTTAGTCGTCTTACAACGGTAGCCCACTTCATGTATCCAATGACTACTAAACATTCATAAAAAAATAGGTATTTATGGGATTTTAATCATTTAAAAATAAAAATATTATTCAGTATTATGTCGTATTATGACGTAGTTAAAACAACTTGTTGCGATCGATGATCTACTCGACTCAAGCGCTGGGTAGGTATGTTCTCCCATTTGACATGTAAACATCATTAACAGGATGTTTCATAATTCTATTCTAATGTATTATTAATTTTTCTTTGTACCTATTATGGTAGGTAAAAAAAAACAGACCTAGAGCTTTTCTATGTCGGGTACATTGAGTGGATCACCTTTTTAAGACGACTAAAAAGTCACGGTGTATAAAAAACATCAGCATCAATATTACCCTCGCGGAAAAACCAATATTGACCAACATTTCAAAATAAAACTCATTCGTTTGATACTGGCCTTTACGAGTGTACTCGTATTTACTTCGTGTACTAGCTACCAAAGCAAGCACTCTTGTTGTGTTTGTTATTTAAATACAAAACGAATGAAATTCATCAATGAATCTCCACCTGAGCAGGCTTTCCTTGCTGCGGCCAACTTGGGTCCGCAGTCTATTAAAAGACTTCCAGGTCAGCTATGGCAACTCGTGTCCAGGTGTCGAAATTTTCTAAAACTCTTTGTGCCCGGGTTCCCCAGTTAAATCCTAACTAATATTATAAATGCGAAAGTAAGTTTAAAATTTTGATCCTGAGAGTTTGCATACACGTTGTCAGGTGTACAGAAACGGACATAGGATACCTTTCATCCCGAAAAAAGTACTGTTCCCCAGAAACACAACAAAAACATTCTTATGATAATAGATGGCGCCACGAGTCTTTCGAATCATGATTGAGTTATGTGATTACAAGCAGAGTACAACCCGAATTGATTGTCAAATTTCTAAATTAAAGCGATCGAAGCCGCGGGCAAAAGATAGTACTTCAATATTAAGTGTGCTCATACCAACACAGGTAGGCCAAATTAGTTCGAATCGATTGTCCTTGACTTCGAGTGTGTTGTTATACGAATACGAATGGTGTGAACATTACAATCGTTTAGCTTTCTAATCGATTTGTTTTGTTTGGCTGTGTTTATTCATGCTTCTATTCTAAAATGGGATATACAGAAGTGTCTAAGGCCGATTTCTAGAAACGTTACTGGGCACGTAGTTTGTCCTGTTCGTGTCAATACCACACGACTGTCAATTACAAGTGCAAGATCCTGACCCAAAAAAGACTGCGTGTGATAAAAGTGAATGAGTATAAAAAAAATGTTTCTTTGGGAAAGTTGTTAGTTATCATGAGTACAATCACGTGTTTAAGTATCGGTCACTAATTACCAGTCACCCTGTACAGGTACATAATACAATTTGTAGTTGGGTTTTATGATACTTTTAATTAAATGTAACTTGTTATTAATTATAGTTGTGATATAATGGTATCACACAAATTCTTGTCGAGTATTCAATTTCCATTGTTATTAAAAGTTATTAGCAGATCATCACACCACCTTGCGAGGTTTTTCTACCGAATTAAAAATAAGCAAGTTAATCGGACAAGCAATCACGGAGTTATGAGGTAACAAACATTAAAAAAAACTAATTGAGACCCTCTTCCTTGGGCTGCGGGACTGTTCGAAAGAGATACCGCGGCCCTGGAACACAAAGGGCAAAGAAGGAACATGGATGGGTTTTAGTCAGTACGAGTCTGACACTCCCTCCCATTCCACCCAGAGCGGGAGGAGTTATTTGATGATTTCCCATCCGTAAAAAAAAACCCTCTTCCTTTTTTATTAAAGTAAATCAATGCCAATGACCAATAGTTTCTTATAATTTCAACACAAATTCCGTGTTAATTTCACAGCAGACAAAAGACGGTTGCCGCCAATTGTATCAGACGTATATTATTGAAAATGGCTGCCGTTTTAAACGAACAGAAAAGATAATTATTTATTTATTGAGCTTTTATTTGGTATCGGTATTTTTGTCTGAAAGTGTTTTAAAATAGTGCTGACTAGTCTGTGGGTGGACAAGTCTAAGCTCAAAATGGTTGCCCAGTTTTTACTCGACTGCGGCGAAGCTCAAAAGGAGGGTTACGTGTTTTTTTGTTCCTTCGTAACTCCTAAACGGATGAACGGATTTGGATATAATTTGAATTATACGTCATTAGATTCGTCTTGGTGGCGCGTGGTCACTGGCTACATTAAAATAACAAAATTTGGAATGTCATTTTCATAATTTTAAATTCTAATCGGCCCCGCCTGCTTCCAACATTTGTTTAATTTAAATTGTGCTTGTTTTTTACTTTTCAGTTTTTTTTTTGACTCCAGAGTTTAGAAATTGAAAGTACAGATTCAATAAATGCTAACTAATGTTAACTATATTTTTTTTTTGTTTCTGTTATATTGTCGTCGCCGAGGGAGGCCTAAAAAACGCTGGCGTGACGACCTCGACGCGTATTTGAGAGATTGGCCAGAAAAAACCGCACAGAGAGAAGAATGGAAAGCTATGGGGGAGGCCTTTGCCCAGCAGTGGGACAATAGAGGCTAAGAAAAAAAAAAAAAAAAAGTTATATTGTATTTATAATATTTGTTATGCTTTGTAAGATTATTGTTAACTTATTTTGTTTGTATGCACGTCATGTCCGTGCGACTAATAAATATATTTTCTTTCTTTCTTTTTTTTATTGCAAGTTTACACGTTACATCGAATTAGGAGGATCGAGATATCGAAGAGCTCGTGGCTAAATAATAACAGCCACTCGGGTCGACCTTTAGGTTTGCCTAGGTTGGTCTGCGGATGGGTGACCACCCATTACATACCGAGTTTTCTCCGTGCCTCGGAAAACACGTTAAGCCGTTGGTCCCGGGTGTCATTTGTAGATCTTTGAAAGTCGGTAAGTAGTCAGTAGCCCAAAACAGTCTGACAACCAGTCTTACCCCTTGGTATTGTATTACACAGTACTAGATGGGTTGTGGAGGTCAGATAGGCAGTCGCTATCTGTAAAATACTGGTATTCAGCTGCATCCGGTTAGACTGGAAGCCGACCCCAATATAGTTGGGAAAAGGCAGGCAGATGATGACATGTTACATCGAATTCCATAATATTTTGGCTAGTCCATCCGCTTTTGTTACTAAATAACATTATTCCAATTAGACTCACAAATCCTGAGCCAATTTCTACAACGAGTTGAACTTACGTAACTTTTCTAAAGTTAGGCTTTAGAAAATTTTCGAAACAATCTCGTTTATTGAAAAGAAGCCAAGATGTTACGGCTCTAACAATGAGTTCTATTGTGAACCTATCTTATTGAACGGAGAATTAACTGAACGAGGTTGGAGTATATTTTGTTTCATACTTTTCTCGACTCTTCATTTCTTTTTTGACATTGTAATTTTTATTTTGACATTAAGATTTATATTTTTAACATTGAGTTTCTTTTTTTACTTTGTGATTTATGTTCTTAAATTAACCATTGATTTTTTTTATTATAAATGATGCTTTTTTAATCTTAACCAGTCTAAAATTATAAATTCTCATATCTTTATATAAAATTCTTTAAATGTAATATTTGATTTGCATTTACCTAACTTATTATTTAATATTTCTACACCAGCAATGGTAGTATGTGTGAAACTAAGTTTAATTTAAGATCTCTATGTACCATATGCTGAGAAATAAATAAATATCTATCTATCCTAACGCCCTTATCCCAATTTATTTGGGGTCGGCACAGCATGTCTTCTTCTTCCATACTTCTCTATTACTCGTCATCTCATCAGACACCTTGCTCTCCCCGCTATTGCGATCCTTTTTTTGTTCTAGACCATACCTGGGAACCTAGTTACGGAGATATTGGGGATCAAAGTTCTAATTTTTTACAAGTTTAAAAAAAAATACTACTTTTAAGGTTTTAACTTTACTCTAATTACCTCCATGACCCGTTTACTATTAAAAGCATCCATCAGCACCAAGTTTTGAGTGTGTTACATTGAGTCCTACCGTAAAACGTGATTTTTCACCCCAAAAAAAAAAGTCGTTTCCCAGCAATAATTTTTGCGTAGAGTAACTTAGTTTGATGTACAGAATGCTTGGTTGACGGCTTCGTGAAGGGTCCGTTTACACTCTGTATAAGACAGTCCCCCAAAAAGCCCTCTTCACCAGTACCAGTGTTCTACCTGGAGAGAAGCATACAAGCGTGATACTGTTTCTAAAAACTCTCTCCAATATATTTCTATAAAATTGAAAGGTCGCCAAGAAGTGCGGCTCCATCGATATGAGGTCCTATTGTGCAGTATTTATTGTGAAACATTTTATTGGACGACAAATTAACCGCGAGAGATGTGGCCCGACCGGACGGGTAGTACGGTGACCAGCCGTTAGAACGTACTCCCGAGACTTTTCCTGACATGAGTGTCTTGTATGTGAGTGGCGACGTCAGGAGGGGACGCCCTAGAACGACATACACTGACTTTATTGGTGAGGATCTTCAGAAAGGTCAGGTGCTTGTATTCGCAACCGGCGTGCGTGTATGACTAGATGTATGAACGTGGACGAGGCGCAAGGAGTATGTAAGGATCGTAGCAGGTGGCGTGCTGTGGTTTCTGCCTGCCCCCATGGGAAAAAGGAGTGAGTTCAACTATTTAAATTTTGTGAAATTTCTCCAAATGATTTTAAACCATAAAATGTTGTTGCTTAAGTTCAAGATCGAGTGAGAAAATTAGACAGGTTGATGCGCAGCTGACGACTGTACCTATGACTGTCTTGTGAGCTTAGAGATTCCAAACGCCAATGCTATCCTTTACTCTAATTGCAAAACTTAAAACGGATGATAGTCTTTCTTAAGATTTGTCAATCCAACAATTTCCGTTACGCCATTTTTGCTTTTGAACAGATAAGTATTTTAAATTATTGACTACGTTGGTCGAGTGGTCCCAAAAGCGACTGCTAAGCATGATGTCCTGGGTTCGATTCCCGGGTCGGCTATTATGATTAAGTTTTTTTTTTTACATCTTTTGTAGTAAACGAGTTATTATCGGGCCTACGCTGTCCCCCATACTAAGTATAAATGCTGTAACATGATTCTATTGTATTACCAAATAATTTGAAAAGAGTAACCATGGAGTTTCTTGCCGGTTCTTCTCCATAGGAAACGACCAACCCGAACCGTGCACCTTTTTGTCGACGTTTTATAAGTGCCCATCTAGGCCTATGCGAAATAAAATATTTTGATTTTGATTTTGTCCCAAAGTTCAATAATATAAAACAAAACAAAATATCCTACATTTCCTAAAGCTACAGTCACCCTACAATTGGCAAGACGCCTGTCAGAATAGGTTTCGCACAAGAAACGGTTACGTTCAAACGACTTTATTTCACGACTTTCATACGACTTCAGACTTCAAATAGAGTACAAAACAAGAAAGAACTAAATATTAAATGGAGCGAACATTATTCCGTAAGGTTCGTGAATCGAGGGTTATGTAGAATGTGACTTAGAGGTTACGTTCTTCTACTTAGCGTGTCTATGGTATATTTTCTATCCTAAACTAACTTTTGCTCGCGGCTTCGCTCGAATTTAGAATTTGAAAATCATTTCGGGTTGTAATCTGCTTGTAAAAAAAAAAAAAAATTAACAGTGTAATAAAAAAAATAAAAAAAATATTGACAAAAGTGTTTGATTGTATCTAATATGGGACAATGACCTGAAATAAATGTTTTTTTTTTAAGATTAATTCTATCATGATTCGAAAGACACGTGGCGCCATCTATTATCATAAGAACGTTATTGTTCTTTTCCTTGGGAACAGTATTTTTTTCGGGATGAAAGGTACTCTATGTCCGTTTCTGTACACCTGACAATGTATATGCAAAATTTCAGGATGATCGGTTCAGTGGTTTAGACGTGAAAAGGTAACAAACAAACTTACTTTCGCCTTCAAACATCTTTGACAGTCGTTAAATAGTCAGTGGCCCAAAAGTCTGACAACCAGTCTTACCAAAGGGTATAGACAGATATATAGATAAATCATTTATTTAGTGCCCACAAAAGACATAGCACAACACAGAAGAAGAAGAAGAAGCACAATTAAATAATACAAATTACACGACTATATAACTACATAAAAACAAGGCGCCAATTTACAAAAATGGTATCGTATTACCCAGTACTAACTGGGTTGTGGAGTTCAGATAGGCAGTCGCTCCGTGTAAAATACTGGTATTCAGCTGCATCCGGTTAGACTGGAAGCCGACCCCAATATAGTTGGGAAAAGGCAGTCAGATGATGCTAGTTAACAGTTGGTAAGCAATAATACTAGTGACCTAGCGAGGTATTTTAGATATATATCGATTGGACTTATTAGCGGGCCACGAAAACAGCGGGAGCGACGCGGAAATGTCGTTATTAATTATTCAGTCAAGGTTGCTATGAAAAGAACATAATTATTGTAGTACAGTAACGAGCACCAATATGTATACACTTTCCTAAATTTAAAAGCGATTTTCGTAATAACATGAAATTTTAATCAGAACAGTAGGAGAAAAACAATTTTAAAAGTTGTTAAATGGATATTTTAAATTATACTTACTACTAGCTGTTACCTACGATCTTCGTTCACGTAAAATTATTATAGTAATAATATTACTTCCCCAGTTGAATCGAATTTTGTTAACAAGTTCTGGGTTTTAAATTATTTGCAAGGAACTTTAATCAGTGTATAATATCAGCTACCTGCCTATAAAAGTCCCGTCAAAAACGGTCCATCCGTTTCGGAGATTAGCCGGAATACACAGACCGATAGACAGAAAGACAAAATTAAAAAAATTATACTTTCGTTATAAGTACCGTAAGTATATACTTTCATATGCATTCAGTAAAAAGCTGTTATTTTGATATTACACTTTATTTATTTGTATACGGGGTGTAAACAGACCCTTCACGAAGCCGTCAACCAAGCATTCTGGACATCATATTTATTAAGTAACTTTACGCAAAAAAAAATGCTGGGAAACGATTTTTTTTTTTGGGGTGAAAAATCAGGTTTTACGGTAGAACTCAATGTAACGCATTCAGAACATTGGTGCTGATAGATGGATTGAATAGTACGGGGGTTGTGGAGGTATTTAAAGTAAAAATCTTACTTTAAAAACATGTATTTTTAAAAAAAACTTGTGAAAAAGTTGGAACTTTGACCCTCAATATCTCCGTAACTAGAAGGTATGGTCTAGAACAAAAAAATGATCGCATTGACGGGGAGAATAAGTGCCTTTCGGCTTCGTTAAGGGTCTTTTTACACCCTTTAGATACTTGCACTTGACCTACTTAATCATGACCTGTCCAGTCCCGTGGGTCTCGCATCCTGCTGATCCCCGCAACCTTCACCAGGTCACCGGTCTACCAAGTGGGAAGCCTTCCAACGGAACGTCCTCCGGTTCGCATATTATCGTGTAAAACATGCTACTGGACCCAGAAGTTTAAGATGTCCGTTGACAGTTAGGTAATTAATGAGTTTAAGATTTTTCATAACTAAGTTTTAACTCGTGGCTTAATGATAACAGCCGCTCGGGTCGATCTTTAGATTAAGCCGTGCTTGCCTAGGTTGGTCTGTGGATAGATGACCACCCATTACATATCGAGTTTCCTCCGTGCCTCGGAAAGCACGTTAAGCCATTGGTCCCGGCTGTCATTTGTAGATCTTTGACAGTCGTTAGGTAGTCGGTGGCCCAAAAAGTCTGACAACCAGTCTTACCAAGGGGTATCGTATTGCCCCGTACTAACTGGGTTGTGGAGGTCAGATAGGCAGTTTCTCCATGTAAAATAATAATGGAAGCCGACCCCAATATAGTTGGGAAAAGGCTAGAATCAGAATCAGAATCATTTATTCATAAACATAGGTAATAATTACAAAAAAGATCTTAAAAATTAGGTTGTTCGCTATGTTTTGCCAACTGACATACAAATTATTAACAATTAAAAATAAATTGATTATACAAGTGGGCCCTGCTATTAAATTAAAATATAAATTTACAACAAAATTATTAACTTATTGAAGCACACCTACCATAATATGATTGTATTATTTGTATTAACCAAAGAGATTTAAAACACATATAGAGAGGACATTGGGAATATTGTCATACAATAATTTTCATCCTGAATATTTTCGATTTTGACACACGAATGCTGCCTGACAAGCGGGGTATGACACAGATGACACTAGACAGAACGAATTGTTACTAAGTAGTAACAAGTTTTGGATTACGATTTTCTTCGTCATGTAACAGGTTTTGGAATTGTCAGTTTCTTGGTCTTGTCCCGTCTATAGCTAGTTATATTTGAATGTCTTTGGTATTAACACATGGAAAAAAAATCATAATCAATGTCATATTATGTCAAAACTTAAAGTTATTTCAATTCGAAAGATAAAAAAAATAAAGATATTTAGGCTAGGCAGATGATGAAGTTATAGCCTATACAGTTCTTATTAACTCCCTCTCCTCCGCTACCCTCCTGGCCCCACATACCACAACCGGCATAGGAAGCAATCAACCGATTGCTTCCGCCACGCCCCTCCGTCGCCGACCTCACCCCCTCCGACGTCTGTGACATACATGTGTGTTATCGTGGATTTAACTGAGACCGCTCCTATAGATGCGATTAGGGAAGGTAGATTGTGATAACTCAATCGCTGGGGTTGGGTTTGACCCACTGATAATCTGTAGTTAGACCACAAAGGTTTAAGTCGTTTCTCACAGGGCGCCGCACCTCGACGAGTGAACATACAAGCCTAAGGCGCGAATTATACAGAAACGGCGTAAGGTGAAGGCGCGGTTCAGGCATGATGCTGCTTCAAAACGTTTTCATACAAAATGTACGTAGGCGACGTGTCGTGAATTACACTCAAGCGACACGGCGCAGGCGTGAAATTTATAAAGAAACGAAAGAACGGCGTGCCTGCGCCGCGCCGCTTGAGTGTAATTCACGACTTGTCGCCTACATACATTTTGTATGAAAACGTTTTGAAGCGGCATAATACCTGCGCCGCGCCTTCACCTTACGCCGTTTCTATGTAATTAACTGTGGAATCACCCACTGCTAGGTATGGGCTTCCCCTCGTTCTGCCACACTTCCCGGTTCTGCGCGTCCCTTAGCCGCGAATTACACAGGAACGGCGTAGGGTGACGGTGCGGCGCAGGCGTGAAATTTATAAAGAAACGAAAGAACGGCGTGCCTGCGCCGCGCCGCTTCAGTGTAATTCACGACACATCGTCGCCTTCATACATTTTGTATGAAAACGTTCTGAAGCGGCATCGCACCTACGCCGCGCCTTCACCTTACGCCGTTCCTATGTAATTCACTGTGGAATCACCCACTGCTATACAGGCCTCTCCTTTTTCTGCAACCCTTGCCTTGGAATGGGTAACTACAGTACTTTCACAAGTTATTATGCCTTGTGTCTGTGACTGTAGCTTCGCTCTTTGTTTTTTTTTTTGTGACATTCAAAAGTGCCTGTAATGGTCTAATTGAAATAAATACTTTGAGTTTGAGTTTGAACACTTCCCGGTTCTGTGCGACCCTTATCCAGGTGCTTCCCACGGCTTTGACGATATCGTCGACCAACGAGCTGTAGGACGGCGTTTAGCTTTTTAACAGACATTTCTAAAGATAATAAAATACAAGATTCCTTTGGATATCGTACGTGAGGTACAATTTATACTATCTCACACAAATGTAGAACAATTTGGAATTTAAAATGCATCCGTTTAACAGATACGATCGTGAAGGACGTTTAGCTTTTACGATTTAGATAAAACTATTTATTTTACTGCCTCGACTGTCTCGTGCTACTGCTGAGCATGAGGTCCTGGGTTCGATTCTCGGGTCAGGCAAAGAGTTATTGGGTTTTTCGATCAGGAATTTCCTAGTAGCAGCCACGGAGTCTGGATTCGTGCCTGGTTGGAAATAGACTCGCTCCCTATTACATGGGACTTAAACTTAGCTGGCGTAATGTGGGTGTACTATAATTAGGTACACCTCTGCCTAACCCTTCAGGGATTACAGGCGTGATGTTATGTGATTTCTTTAAAATCAAGAATGCACTTTCAAAGCTTAAATCTCAATCACACTACAGCATTTTATATATATATCATCATCATCCTTCTCCTGCTTTCATTATAATATATTTATGTCGGATTCGGTAATTAGTAAGGACATAAAAAGAATCGCAAGTACGCCGGTGGTAACATCACACATGTATGAGTGCTCGGAGCAGCATGTCTTCTCCCACACACCTCTTTCAGCCATAATCTCAGCAGTCACCTCCTTTTCTAGCCATATCATCCTTCTCACAGTCCATCCATCGTTTCTTTGGTCTTCCTGTACTCTTATACCTATCCACATAATCATCTGGCTACCATTTGTCCAACTATGTTCGGGTCAGCTTTCAGTCTAACCGGTTGCAGCTGAATTCCATTAATATATAACATTAACATCACGCTTGTAATCCCCGAAGAGTTAGGCAGAGGAGTAACCTATTTACACACCTACATTTCGCCAGTTATGTTTTAAGTCCCATGTAATAGGGCTTGAGCCTATATTACCATCAACCAGACTCCGTGGCTGCTATATAGAAATTCCTGATGGAAAAACCCAAATAACTCTATGCCCGACCCGGGAGTCGAACCCAGACCTCATGCTCTGCAGTCGCGCTTGCGACCACTAGACCAACAAAACATATAAAATTGTCCTCATTCATACTCAATACTTTTTCTCAAGTACAAAATTGTGACTCAGAGTATGCAAGCAAAAAATCTCACACTTCAAACGAAATTTTAAAATTGCAGTAGAAAGTATAAAAAGCTTCTACATGCACAAGTCACAAAGAATATCTTTTCCTCTCTTTTGAGTAAGAACGACTTAAAACGGACTGAGATACGGCTCGTAACAAAAAGACTAAAAAGTTAAGCTAGACTAGAAACGTACCTAGATTTTATCCTAGGCTACGTTATCTATCCATTTGTTTCTAACAGGTCTTTTTTTCAATGTGATTTCCGATAAAAAATACGAGCTTAATTACCTATTTAAAATATTCTATTTTATGTATTTTTTTTATTAGCTAAATATTACAAATACATTAATACATTATAATAACCTAAAGTAACTAACTTAACAATAAACTTAAAAAATGGCGTCAAAAAACTTCTCTGTATATCTTATACAGATTACAAATAGAACTAAAATAATGATAAAAAGAAGACTAAAAGTAAACTTACCTATACAGGGTGTAAACGGACCCTTCACGAAGCCGTCAACCAAGCATTCTGTACATAAACCTAAGTAACTCTGCGCAAAAATGATTGCTGGGAAACACCTTGTTTTTGGGGTGAAAAATCACGTTTTTCTGTAGGACTCAATTTCTGATATATCTCAGGTGTCAGATGGCATTGGAACTGTAACCGATTCATTTTGCCCCGTGTTATTGTGTTAAATTGTAATTTCAAGTAACTTGTTAGTTTAATAGAAACAGTGTATCGCACCCATTGTGTTTTCATTGCACGAAACCCATCTTCTGCCCACATAATGTACGAGCATCATGACAATAATCTTTATCTTTATTAGACCATTTAGTCGACCACGTAGTTCTTTTACACAAATTACCCGTTAATTGTATGCGAGGCTGAAACTCCTTATAAAGGGTGTAACAAGACCCTAACGAAGCCGAACGCCACTTGTTTTCCCCGTCATTGCGATAATTTTGTGGTTCTAGACCATTAGAAACACGTAACTTGTGAAATAGTTCCAACATTTTTGCAAGTTACGTGTTTCTAATATAAGAGTTTTACTTTAAACACGTCCTCGACCCCGTACTATTCAATCCATCCATAAGCACAATGTTTTGAGTGCATTACATATAAAACGTGATTTTTCACCCCAACAAAAAAGTCGTTGCCCAGCAGTAAATTTTACTTACAGTTACGGGTCGATCTCCAGAGGCATTTTTTTTCGTGTCGGACGGGATAAACCCATTTTAAAATCGAAAAACGTTTTCAAAATATTTTTTTATAGACAGTTCGGTGTCTAATCTACATGGTACAAGGCTAATATTATGAATAAGTTTATTATAAATATTTAAGAAAAAATCTTAAACCCTAAAATCCTGATCGCTCTGGGTTGACCCAACTCCCGATTGAATGAAAAAAATATTCTTTAACTTTTTAATGAGAAGGATCTTATGAAACAACTTATTTAGATTACATAACAAATAGTTTTTCTTCATAGTAATATTTTTTTTTTTTGTTATATTAACAATACTTTTGCCACAATTTGAATTTAAAATCGTGACCGGGCATTTTATCTCATCGCTCTATCCATAGTTACGCATTATAGACACTCTATTCCCCTCCCACGGGGCAGCGTTGGTAGTAGTCTCGCCGAGGAGGATACCTGTGGGCCACGTCCCCGCGTTCCAACATTACGAAGGTAAGTTTATGATTGCTCTGGATTTGGTTCTCGAATTTTATGATTGCTATGGCACGTTATTTAAATTCAATAGTAAGCTTGCGAATGTGTTTGTTATGTGAATTAAGTGATCGTTATGATGTTTTTTATGAGACGTAATCACAACTTTCTACTGCTTTTAAATTCGGCTTTATTTATGATTTTGTGACTTTTTCTGATCGCTATGGCTCTGATTGCTCTGTCCAAAAAGACCAGAGCGATGATATTTTGCATTAATTGTACGTTATAAATCTATTTTAAGTAGTAGTACCGGACTGTAATAATGACAAACGATGAACTATGCATATCACCTTTAATTTATAACCTTTCCTGGGTTTCTTCGGATAACCTAAACCCATAAACAGATTTTGACGTATTTTACCTTGATGATACCTTGCATTTAGCTACCACAACTTCAACCCCTTCTCTAAAATTTAATCGCAACTATTGTTGCAGATTGAAATCATGCCTCGAAATAAATTATCTATTGAAGAAAAACGTCTTAGGAAGAAATTGGCTGAGCGTCGTAGAATGGCCAAGATAAAAAATGATCCAGATCTATACGCACAATGGCTTGTATAGTCAATAATACATTTCTCTTACATATGATCTTGAGGAGCTCCCATTACATACCGAGTTTCCTCCGTGCCTCGGAAAGCACGTTAAGCCGTTGGTCCCGGGTGTCATTTGTAGATCTTTGACAGTCGTTAGGTAGTCAGTGGCCCAAAAAGTCTGACAAACAGTCTTACCAAGGGGTATACCCAGTAATAACTAGGTTGTGGAAGTCTGATAGGCAGTCGCTCCATGTAAAATACTGGTATTCAGCTGCATCCGGTTAAGACTGGAAGCCGACCCCAATATAGTTGGGAATAGGCTAGGCAGATGATGATGATGATCTTGTACACGTACACTGAATATGACTGAAAACGGCTAAATAAATAATATTTTATCAATATTTATTTTTTTGTTTCACTGATTTCACCATTTATGATAACTCTGGCACCAATTATGATTGCTCTGGTCGCGAAAATTTTTGAACTTAAATATTTCCATAACTGTTTGTGTAAATTGAAGGCCACTAGTAAAAATATACTTTTTGAATATCATTATTTTTAATGAGATATGTAATTACCATTAAATATCAATATCTGAAAAGCACCAGAGCGATCACACGAATACGCCCGTTTTGGAGATTGACCCTTACTTAGTTTGATGTACAGAATGCTTGGTTGACGGTTTCGTGAAGGGTCCATTTACACCCTGTATAATGACGTGCAAAATGCGTGTAAATGACATAATTCTAGCTATCGAGTAATAAAACAAGGCTACAGTAATACAACAGTAAGAAACTACGCAACATTAAACTTGTACTTGCGTAGTTTCTAACTGTCAAACTACTGTAGTAAAACCTTACTACCCGCAATATATGAACAATGTACAAACGTGCGTGTTTATGGTCTATTATAACATTGTTGTCACCGACTGTAGTATCTTAATACTGAGACATTGAAACTCTTTGGTAGTGGTTGCGTGGATACGTACTTATACACCGCTAATTTTTAATTAGTACAAATAATTAAAGGGCTTCTTGTAGAAGGTCTTGTTATTATATATGTAAAGTTTCAATAAATAATATTCATAAACAGCAAAGTTATTAGCGTTTGTTTATATCCCAAAATGTCACTCAATTTATGGAATAATGTGCAGGCTATTCATAGTAGTATTCATTAATCATATTCTTAATTGTAGTTAACTAAAACGCATCTTTATGCTTTACGATTCAAAACTAATACAAAGTACAATAAATTCAAAAATATGATTTAAAAAAAATGAAAAAAAAACAGAAATATGATCAGTAACGGGTACAGATAGAGCCCCATTTTTTTGTACTAATTAAAAAATAGTGGTGTATAAATTAGTTTATTGTTAATTGGCACATCGCATTCACCTCCCACTCCATTCCCCGCACAGCACCTCGTTCGTGTAAAATGCGAACCCCGGATAAAGGCATTGGCTAACTATTCCGCTCCACGAGCTACGTTTGCTCCTATTAAATTATGAAATTTGGAGAAGTAGTGAAATTGGTGTGTTCTTCTCGTTCTCGTTCGTCTCCGTGTGATGTGCCACGCTCCAGGAAGCTGCTATGAGGATTTGAGGTATGTGCATCCTTCCTTTACCAGCGTATTGTTCTTTCCTGGTTTTTCATATTAATACGCGTCATTCCGCCATCTTTGCAAAGTGCCAATTTCGATTTAGATCGCATTAGAAAAACCTCTCAAACAGGTAGTAAATAAGACATTTCATTGTGTAGCATATACGTTGTCAGGTGTACAGAAACGGCCATAGGGTACCTTTTATCCCGAAAAAAAGTACTGTTCCCGAGGAAAACAACAATAATGTCCTTATGATAATAGATGGTGCCACGTATCTTTCGAATCTTGATTGAATTATATTATTAACATTTTATTATAATTATAGCATATACATTGTCAGGTGTACAGAAACGGACATAGGGTACCTTTCATCCTGAAAAGAAGTACTGTTCCCGAGGAAAATAACAATAACTTTCTTTTGATAATAGATGGCGCCACGTGTCTTTCGAATCATGATTGAATTATATTATTACAAGCAGAGAACAACACGAATTGATTGTCAAAATCTAAATTAACGCGAGCGAAGCCGCGGGCAAAAGCTAGTAAATGTTAAAATAAATATATGTCGGATTCGATCGTTAGTATGGACATAAAATAAATCGCAAGTACGCCGGTGGTGACATCAAGCGACCTACTTACAAGTCTACCCACACCACAGCATGCTTCTACAGAGCCCTGATGTTCAGCTCGAGGCGAGGGCAACATTCAATGTCTGATTGCCTGAATTGATTGTCAAAATATAAATTGGTAAAATTGTTGTCACAAACTGTAGTATCTCAATACTGAGACATTGAAACTCTTTGGTTGTAAATAAGACATTTTATTGTGTAGTGACTTATGTGTGTGGGACGCGATAGGAATGCTTTAACACGCAAGTAACAGTGGAGGTAGCAAATTGTACTACTTGAACTTATGACCGGGACAAAAAGTCATGCTTAATGCTACTGATTAATAAGATTAATAAGTTGCTTTATTTAGTTATGGCATAAACTAGCTGTTGTTCGCGACCTTCCTCTGCGTTAAATGATTATAAAAATATTAATTTTTCCCTATTTTAATTGGATTTTGTTTTTTGCACGAAACCGTAATCTTTTTTCTAAAATAAAAGTAGCTTAAGTTACTCCTTATAACAACAGCTATCTGTCGGTAATAATCGGTCCAGCTTTTTCGGAGATTAGGCGGAACAAACAGACAGAAAGAAAAAAAAAATTAGAAGTACCGTATAAATGCTTTCATATGCATTGAATAAAAAGCTGTTATTTTTAAATTACAAACAGACACTTTATCATCATCTGCCTGCCTTTTCTCAACTATGTTGGGGTCAGCTTCCAGTCTAACCGGATGCAGCTGAATATCAGTATTTTACATGGAGCGACTGCCTATCTGACCTCCACAACCCAGTTAGTACTGGGTAATACGATACCCCTTGGTAAGACTGATTGTCTGACTTGCGGGCCACTGACTACCTGTAACGACTGTCAAAGATCTACAAATGACAGCCGGGACCAACGGTTTAACGTGCTTTGCGAGGCACGGAGGAAATTCGGTATGTAATGGGTGGTCACGCATCCACGGACCAACTTAAGTAAGCACGGCTTAAGTAAAAGATCGACCCAAGCGGCTGTTGTTATTTAGCCACGGGCTCCTCCAATATTATTACTTCAAATATATCAATTTGATTACATGCTTGGAAACTTAAAAGCGTTTCAGAGAGAAGATTGCCGAACGAGATAATACAAGAAAGAAAAAAACTTGCCGCTACAAGAGTATCTTACATGTATTTGATGATCGCATTTAATCGGGTATATTCACTACTTTTATAGGCATTCACATAGGAAATGGCTCAAAAAATGCAAATCAAAATAACGGTGTGTTCTAACAGGTTCACTAAAGTTTCACCAAAACTCCATTGACAAATTTTCATTTTAAAACCAACGTTTCGTATACTTTTATTTCGAAAACAACTTAACCCGCAAATGTATTGTTTTATAAACACTCGTTTTACATACATTTATTTGGCAAACAATTCTTTTTAAAAATGTATCAGATGATATTTAATCATCTATACATTTTTCATTTCTCATTTAGATTCATTAGGATAAATCTCATTTCTACTAAATATCATTTCATTACAATTCAGTCGACGGAGCCCCGCTGCGCGGGGCTCCTATTTCTGTCTACAGGGTTTAAAGGAACCTAACTAACCGAACCTCGGGGTGCCCCTGACGTCGACCGTCTAGGGTTAGGGTTTCTGTCAGCATCTGTGTTTTTTTGGGGGGTTTGTGCTTATAGAAAACAAAATTCATTTATTTTCTCTTTTTTTTAAAAAAGTCTAGAGCAATTATACTAATGTGAGTTTTTTTTTTTTAATTACTTTATATTAAGTCAATTTGTGTAATGTCTTTATTCCAAACGTTATTTATGAAATAAAATTAAAAAATAATGAATTGTTTGTCAAATAATACGTTATTAAATAAAAGTTTATCGGATAATTATTTTGCTAAGTGAAATATTTGGTAAACTAGTGGTTGTAGAATGATGAAATGACAAATAATGTTTTTGCCAATCGTTGCTTGTCAAGTAAAAATTTTTGAATTAATGTTTGGTGAACTGACTGGTCACCGTTCTAACAAGATCTATCGTGGAATCTATCTAAACATGCTCCTTATTACAAAAATCGACTTCCGAAAAATATTAAAGAAGAAACACTCAAATTGGACCAGTAATCACGGAGAAATCGGTGTAAATACATGAAAAAAAGATGCTGGTGGTATTTCCTTTTTTAGAAGTCGGTTCAAAATAAAACTTCTGTAAGTGATTTTTAATGTGTCAGAAAGCTGTTTACACACTGTAATATGTGTCTGGAGGCTGGAGAGCGTGCGGCAAGCCTAAGCTAATATTTATTCTCCTTGTTATCTTTTGAAATAGCTTTAGTGTTGGTGTGTGGCGATAAATAGCTTGCCATATTAATATAATGCCATAACTAACTCGCTCCATGTAAAATACTGGTATTCAGCTGCATACGGTTAGACTGGAAGCCGACCCCAATATAGTTGGGAAAAGGCTAAGCACATGATGATGAACTAACTTATTTAATAAACGCTCCGAGTTTAAGCTGCGCTTGCATCTTTAGGTTAAGTTGGTCCGTGGATGGGTGACCACCCATTACATACCGGTTTTCCTCCGTGCTTCGGAAAGAAAGCACGTTAAGCCATTGGTCCCGGCTGTCATTTGTAGATCTTTGACAGTCGTTACAGGTAGTCAGTGGCCCGAAAGTCAGACAACCAGTTTTACCAAGGGGTATCGTATTACCCAGTACTAACTGGGTTGTGGAGGTCAGATAGGCAGTCGCTCCATGTAAAATACTGGTATTAAGCTGCATCCGGTTAGACTGGAAGCTGACCCCAACATATTTGGGAAAAGGCAGGCAGATAATGATTTGGAGTAATAACATAAAATTAAGTTTGTACTACAACCTAAAAAAAATATGATTTTTTAAATCAAACTAGTAATTCTGAAAGAATCTTTATAGTGGTATGATGTAAAGTTGAGATTTGTGTTTCAATTGAAATAACATCAAATTGGAAATAAGGATTTGAATAGATTTTACTTCTATCGCCATGCAGCAAGTAGATTAGCATATGATTTGTGTAAATACTAGCTGCACCCCGCGACCTTTGCCCGCGTGAAATTATTTAAAAAATACGATTTTGTAATTTTGTAACAATTTCAAGGGTTTTTTTTTTGTACGGAACCCTTAACCCCTTTTCTAAAATAAAAGTAGCTTATATGTATAACTCTTTATAACATCGCTATCTGTCAGTCAACATTCCGTTAACATTGTTGCAGCCGTTTTGGAGATAAGCCGGAACAAACAGACAAACAGACAAAATTTAAAAAAGTTTCTTTGTTATGAGTAGGTACCCATACTTTCATATGTTTTGAAATTAGAAACAGATACTTCAGTTTTATTTATTTGTATAGATTGACCTTTAAAAGATCTGATCCACAGCTTAATTTCAAATAATTACTTTTTGATTTTTGAAGACCACGTAACGTCTTACCTTCTGGAGATCTCTACAGTGTGGTATTCAGTAAATATAATTATACTGTAAGAAGTCTGTCGCGACGTAATGTCTTGTCATCTCCAGGGTCTGTTCTCGACTCTCATTTGTTCAATGTGGCTCTTCTTGGTGTGCTTAGATTTGAGTGGTCGCTTGGCTCTGAAACGTGTGGATTGACGTAAAGACGTTCTGTCAGAATATTCCAAGAAATTATAAACTTTCAAATACATAAACTCAAGCGTCTCACGAGCCCCGGGCGTCGGAGGCCATGTGGTGGCTACCAGCCACCGTAGGCGCGGGCCTGTGGACGGTGAGTAATGGGTTAGCTCACCGTCCGTCCGTCTTATGACGACAGGCCGCGTCGACGGCGCGTTCGTGTTCCACGCGCGCCTCAAAGAGATGTCAGCAACAGGAAGGGACCCGCAACGGCCGATACCTGCCGGGGCTGCGGGACTGTTCGAAAGAGATACCGCGGCCCTGGAACACAAAGGGCAAAGAAGGAACATGGATGGGTTTTAGTCAGTAAAAGTCTGACACTCCCTCCCACTCCACCCAGTGCGGGGGGTTACTTGATGATTTCGCATCCAAAAAAAAAATCGTCTCACAAGGGTAGGCATAAACTACAAGACGCCACCTGCTACGATACCAGAGAATGCTTCGATGGGTAAAAGACGTATTGCAAAAGGTATTTGCAAGGCATGAATGAGAAAACGTTAGGCCCCTCCTGTCGTTTCCCCTCTCATCTACCTTGGTTAGGTGCCTACTAATACGACCTGCGTGCGTGGATTCGATTTCGATTCGAAAGTCGTATACAGGGTGTTAACGGACCCTTCACGAAGCCGTCAACCAAGCATTAAGTACATCAAACTAAGGTCGTGAAGGTGTTTAAAGTAAAAATCTTACATTAAAAAGATGTATTTCAAAAAAAGCTAGTGAAAAAGTTGGAACTTTGCCCCCGATACCTCCATATCTAGAAGGTTCCCAGGTGTGGTCTTGAAAAAAAAGATCGCAATGACGGGAAGAAGTGAATTTCGGCTTCGTTAAGGGTCTTGTTACACCCTTTATGTGTATCTCGCTCGGATTCGTAATGCCAAAAAGGATTAGTGTCGACGAAACAAAGCGTGTAAAAAATTGTAACAATTATTAACATAAAAAAACAACGCGTTTGTAACTTGGAGATAGGATCTTTAAATATGAGTTCCAGAATACTATGTTCGTAACAACATAAAATTTTAATCTGATCAGTAGGAGAAAAACACTTTTAAACGTTGTTAAGTGTTTACATATTGGTGCTCGTGACTGTACACCTCTGCCAAACCCTTCGGGGATTTCAAGCGTATTTTTTATATGTTTATGTGAAACACTTAAGACTGAGACTGTTTATTACTACTATTATTTTAGACATTTTAATTATATTCCTCAATTCAATTTCTCCCCAAAACTGTATCACCGCAGCTTGTCCCCCAAAAGCAGTAGATTTCAATAAATCATTCTTGGGTTACAAGCAATCTGTGAGCGCGTCGTGAAGCGCTGAATTATATGCGGCGCTATCTGTGCAGCGATGCAGCCGCTGTGGTAGCGTAGTGCAAGTGTAAGGCGACAGCGATTTGGCGATAAAAACAGATTATTATACAGGGTGTAAACATCCTCTTTACGAAGCCGTCAACCAAGCATTCTGTAAATCAAACTAAGTAACTTTAAACAAAAAATATTGCTGGGAAATCACTTTTTGTGGGAAAATATAACGAGGTTCGTTGAAGTTTTTAAAGTGAAAATCTTATATTAAACACGTGTATCAAAAAAAACTTGTGAAAAAGTTTGAACTTTGACCCTCATTGTCTCCTTAACTAGAAGGTTAAGGGATGGTCTTAAACCAAAAAACCATCGCCATGACGGGGAAAACAATTGCCGTTCGGCTTCGTTAAGGGTCTTGTTACACCCTTTATGTAGCGGAGAAATAATGTCAAACATTTAGGGAATGTTAACTCGGATCGAGATTCATAAATCGAGATCTAACGAGCAACAGCTGGGCTTTGGGGTTGGCCAATCGAAATCTCTCAAGAGATTTGACCAATTTTTTTAAAAGCTAAAATGTCTGGAACATCCAAAACTCAAAAACAAAACAGGCGTTACCAATGTGGAACATCGAATTAGAATCCCGTGAAAACAATAAAGACATATATGGCGTAAAATATCTATTACACTGTCGCATATTGTTTGAAGCACCCAGACCTAAGCG
The DNA here is from genome assembly GCA_905220335.1 of Noctua pronuba. Taxonomy (NCBI): domain Eukaryota; kingdom Metazoa; phylum Arthropoda; class Insecta; order Lepidoptera; family Noctuidae; genus Noctua; species Noctua pronuba. The sequence goes on from LR999920.1 coordinate 623,077, forward strand.
TGCAATTCCCCAATGCACTAATTGCCAAGACTATAATCACACTCAAAAGTTCTGCAACAGAAAGCCCAGATGTGTCAAATGTGCAGGTTTGCATCACACTTCACATTGCCCACGGAAAGAAAGATCAAACCAAGTTAAATGCGTCCTCTGCGAGGGAAACCACCCAGCGAACTACAAAGGCTGTACAGTCTACAAGGAGCTATTGAAAGTCCGATATCCTCCCCCAATCACTCAACACAAAAGAAGACACACGAGCGTTGAACAAGTACCTACAAATAAAACCACGAACAACGGAAAATCGTATGCCTCAGCCACAAAAGAACTCCCCAAACAACCTACAACGCAAACCGCGAAACTCGAAGATGACAACCAAAAAACCAACGAACTCAAAGCCATTACAGAAACACTTGTTGCCTTGATGAACCAAATGCTAAGCATGACCCAAACGCTAACCGATCTAATCTCTAAAATGTCATTACATTCACAGCACTAAAATTAGGTGTATGGAATGCTAATGGCTTGTCAAATCACTCGGAAGAGTTAAAAATATTCCTTAAAATTCACCAAATAGATGTTTTTCTAATCTCAGAAACTCACTTCACATCCAAAAGTTACTTCAGGATACCCGGATACAACATGTACCAAACTAACCACCCAGACAACAAAGCCCACGGAGGATCTGCTGTACTTATCAGGTCTAACATCAAGCATCATGTACTACAAGACTACTGCAAAAACTACATCCAAGCAACAACGTTGTAATAACGGACTGGATCAGTGACATTACAGTATCGGCCCTTTATTGTCCGCCGAGATTTACTATCAAGGAAACGGAGTTTAATGACTTTTTTCATTCCCTTGGAGATAGATTTATTGCGGGAGGTGATTATAATGCCAAGCACACGTTCTGGGGTTCTAGGCTTGTACTACCCAGAGGGCGAGAGCTCCTTAAATGCATCCAAACAAGAAATATGAACGTGATCTCGTCTGGCCAACCCACCTACTGGCCAGCTGACACAAAAAAAATCCCGGATGTTATCGACTTTTGTGTCAGCAAAGGAATCGCTAATAACAATATATCGTGTCGGAGTTGCTGGGATCTCTCCTCAGACCATTCTCCAATCATAGTAGAACTACACACTACCGCCCAGGAACGCACAAAAAAATGCGTCCTGCATAACAATAAAACTAACTGGACCCTATTTCGAGAGTACATCGACAAAGCATTCCAGAAACCAGTTAGTCTAAAAACTGAAGATGAAATAACAGAAGCGGTTCTGTACTTTAACAACAGTGTGCAGGATGCAGCCTGGACTTCAACCCCACCACTACAACATAGAAGCACGAACAACTACGTAGCGAAACATATATTGGATAAAATACTCCAAAAAAGGAGAACGAGGAAGCATTGGCAGCAAAGCAGAGACCCTGGAGTGAAAAAACGGCTCAATCACATCAACAGACAGCTGAAACGCATTCTAGTCAAGGATCGCAATGACGGATTTCAGAACTATCTCGCCGGCCTAGATGCTACCGCTTCCTCGGATTATTCATTATGGAAAGCCACCAGAAGACTGAAACGACCTGTTAGTGTTTCTCCTCCTATAAGAAAAACTGATGGATCCTGGGCACGGACGGACCAAGAGAAAGCCGAAACCTTCTCAGAACATCTCTCAAAGGTCTTTATTCCTCATCCATATGAAGGCTCTCCAGTAGATGCCGCAGAAATCACTGACTCACTGAATACTCCTGATAATAAGGAGGATATGCCTTTAAAATTTACAAAGACAGAAGTTGCCAGTATCATAAAAAAATCGGACCCAAAAAAGTCACCAGGATATGACCTTATTACAAACCGCATACTACAAGAACTACCAGTATCTGGCATAATTTTCCTGACGTCATTATTTAACGCCATGACAAGACTGCAGTTCTTTCCCCTGGAGTGAAAGGTTGCGCAAATTATAATGCTACTGAAACCAGACAAACAACCAGAAGAAGCAAAATCATATAGACCCATAAGCCTGCTACCCATCCCATCCAAAATATTTGAATCTCTACTGCTACAACAAACTCTACCTATACTCAAAGAAAAAGGACTAATTCCTGACCATCAGTTTGGGTTCCGCAATAAACATGCCACTGTCGACCAAGTTCACAGACTAGCAAATAAAATCATGGAGTTATTGGAGGCAAAGTCTTACTGTAACAGTGCATTTTTGGACATATCTCAAGCGTTCGACCGCGTTTGGCATGCAGGTCTACTTTTTAAACTAAAAAACGCCTTACCAAATCACCTGTACGGAATACTTAAATCATTTCTACAACAGCGTCACTTCTTTGTTCAAAGTGGGGAAGCGCTGTCTGATCTTTGTCTCATACAGGCAGGAGTTCCACAGGGTAGCGTATTGGGTCCCATACTCTACTTACTGTTTACTGCAGACTTACCGACATCCGAATCACTAACTACTGGAACCTTCGCTGACGATACCGCCATACTAGCCACACATAGCGACCCAAAAATTGCCTCACAAATACTCCAAGAAGGACTAAATGACATATCAGACTGGCTTAAAAAGTGGCGGATTAAAGCCAATGAAACCAAATCAGTCAATGTTACGTTTACTTTAAAAAGAGGATCCTGTCCGCCAGTTACTCTAAATGACATTGAAGTCCCACAAGCAGATCATGTGAGATATCTTGGCTTGCACCTAGACAAAAGAATTACCTGGCAGAAACATATTTTCACTAAGAGGAAGCAACTGGGTATCCAAACACGTAAACTTTACTGGCTCATAGGGAGAAAGTCTCAGCTATCTCTCGAAAACAAAATACTCTTGTACAAGGCAATACTGAAGCCCATCTGGACATATGGGATCCAATTGTGGGGCACCGCATCTCACTCAAATATAGAAATTATACAGAGGTTTCAAAATAAAACTCTGCGCATGATAACAAACGCGCCCTGGTTTGTACCCAACGAACTACTACACCACGACCTACGAATGCCCACTGTGAAGCAGGAAATCGCACGCCATACCAAGTCCTATAAAGAACGAATCCAACAACACCCAAATACTCTGGCTCGGTCACTAATGGACAACCACAACAAAGTGCGTCGATTAAAGCGCAAAATACCCCAAGACCTCATTCAACCACAGTTAGCTTAACTACTGGTAAAACAATGAAGATGTGACACAGGTCACATACTGAGCGAGTCAGCGATAGCACCAACCAACATACTTCTGAATGTCCCACGTAGGAGACAGATTGTTGTAAATAAAGAACATAAAAAAAATAAAAAAATAAAAATGCTTGGTCTGTGTTCTCTCACAACTGTCCAAACTTGTTACTGTTTATATCACTTAATTAGGTTCATTTTATTTTGTGCCCGGCTAGTAGAGCGATCCCCGCCCCCGCTACCGCTCCTACCTTGCAGTACCGTCACAATATCCGCGGCGGTGTCTCGTCGGCACACAGTTTAGCGCCGATATTGCCGCCGATTCATCTGTCATCGGATTTTAATGTTCTCTGCTCTGTGCGCTGCTGACTGAGCGTGAAGTTTCAACGAAGCTTCGACGAGTTTTGAACCGTAAAAAAGTAATCTAGAAAACTGTAAATGTTTGAAATTGGAATGCTGAGGATCAGAAAACAAGAAATAGAGATAGAGAAATGTGGCATGTGCCAAATAAATATGTTTTCTTTTTATCTTTCTTTCAAATATTTTACGTATTCTAGGAAAATAGTATACACATCGATCTAGTAAGAGATAAATAAAGTAAAAGCCTATCACCATCTGCCTAGCCTTTTCCCAGCTATGTTGGGGTCGGCTTCCAGTCTAACCGGATGCAGCTGAACACCAGTATTTTTACATGGAGCGACTGCCTATCTGAGCTCCACAACCCAGTTAGTACTGGGTAATACGGTACCCCTTGGTAAGACTGGTTGTCAGACTTTTTGGGCCACTGACTACCTGTAACGAATGTCAAAAATCTACAATTGACAGCCGGGACCAACGACTTAACGTGCTTTCCGAGGCACGGAGGAAACTCGGTATGTAATGGGCGGTCACCCATCCACAAACTCATACAGACATAGACATAATCTTCTAAATATTCATTAATTCTGTATTTTTTTTTAATTCCTTAACCCATTTTGTCCCACTGCTGGGCAAAGGCAATCCCCATAGCTTTCTCTTCGTTGGTTTTCTCCGGCCAATCTCGCACAAACGCCTCTAAAATTGTGAATTATATTCAATAAAATATTTGTGCAAGAATATCCAGACACACAAATTCGCAGCCAAACGATAGTAAATCCTAAATCTATCTAGCAACGACAGATCTAATCTGAGTCACCACAAATCCCAGTGTTGACCATAAAAGTCTTGCACAAATTCGACCTTTATCTTAGGACGTTCCACAAGAATGCACCGAAGATATTGTAGTCCAAGGCATAAGCAGACGCGCGAGCGGGTATCAAATCATCATCTGACCTCTTTTCCCAAATATGTTGGGGTCGGCTTCCAGTCTAGCAGGATGCAGGTGAGGACCAGTGTTTACCATAAAACGAAGGCCTGTCTGAACTCTTCAACTCAGTTACTGAGTAATACGATACCGCTTGGTAAGGTTTAACGCGCATTCCAAGTGATAGAAATATCCATATTCCAGTTCAGTTTTTTGTACTTAGTTACTCAGCAATCATCACCATTCTTCTGTTCTTCTGCCAACTTATTAGTGAGGTCTTCTTCGTCTATACATCTCTATCAGTCCTTATCTTAGCAGTCGGCGTTCGAATTATACTCGTCACATCTTCCAGACATCACCATATTCATCATCCATCGTTTTTCCTAACTAATAGTATAAATGCGAAAGTAGCTCTGTTTCTGACTTCGAAAATTAAAAGGCACATCATCGAAATCAATCACCAAATCAGACTTGGTCTTTGACCAACATCCGAACTCAAGGTTTGCCATCGAGTGATGGAGCGCAGCATACTGAATGTTAAAATAACTGACCGAATTAGAAACACGAAACTGTGCTCCACAACACTCCGATGTAGCTCGACTGGGCTGGAGCTCTGAGAAAGCTAGACGGGGTCGTGGCAGACCGAGGAGAAGATGGCAGGACGCCTTGAATGGCAACCTCGCGAATTGGCAAAAAAAAAGGACACCACAGGACAGAGAAGTGGAAGGAATGGGGGGAGGCCTTCGCACTTCGAGGAGTAGGACATAGCAAGCTAACTTAAAAGAAAACCCCTAGGCCTACATGGACACTAATAAAACGTCGATAAAAGGTGTCCGTCAAGAATAGGTAGACCATGTCCTGAGTAAGAACAAAGCGCCTTCTGCGCCTGGACAGAGACAGCCTGCGACTGGTGACGGGGACCATCACTGGACACTGCTCACTAAACAAACACTTTCACACCCTAGGTATCACTGATAGCCCCCTGTGCAGAGCCTGCATGGAGGCGGAGGAAACGGTGGCGCATGTGCTCCTCGAGTGCACCGGCGTCACCCAGATCCGCGAGGAGACTCTTGGAACACCAAGGTCCCTTGCGGATGTCCTGAGAAGACCGGGATGTTTGATTTGCTTCTGGAGGGAGGTGGGCTGGCTGGAGTAACGGCCACCATGGCTCACGCACAATGGTCCACTTTAAGGACTAAGTGCGGAAACCAAATCCCTAACATAGAGTAAGGACATTAGATACTTTAATGCCGATAATTCCTGGATCATTTCCGACCACCGGGTGAAGTCGCGGGCGGGAGGAGCTCGTTGCTAAATAATACCAGCCGCTCGGGTCGATCTTTAGGTTAAGCCGTGCTTGCCTAGGTTGGTCTGTGGATGGGTGACCACCCATTACATACCGAGTTTCCTCCTTGCCTCGGAAAGCACGTTAAGCCGTTGGGCCCGAGTGTCTTTTGTAGATCTTTGACATTCGTTAGGTAGTCGGTGGCCCAAAAAGTCCGACAACCAGTCTTACCAAGCGATAACGTTTTACCCAGTACTAACTGGGTTGTGGAGGTCAGATAGGCAGTCGCTCCATGTAAAATACTGGTATTCAGCTGCATCCGGTTAGACTGGAAGCCGACCCCAATATAGTTGGGAAAAGGCTAGGCAGATGATGAAGGGTGAAGTCGCGGGCTATTGTAAATCTAGTAGTAGCTATATGCTGCGGGACTGTTCGAAAGAGATACCGCGGCCCTGGAACACAAAGGGCAAAGAAGGAACATGGATGGGTTTTAGTCAGTAAAAGTCTGACACTCCCCCACACTCTACCCAGAGCGGGGGGGAGGGGTTATTTGATGATTTCCCATCAAAAAAAAAAGTAGTACCTAGCTATATTTTCATGGTATACTAAAACACCCAATTTCAACCCAGCCTCAATGCAAACCCAATAATTCTGGAAAGTATTAAGCAGATTTATGTGTCAGATTATTCGCTCGAACTACTTACCCGACTTGTCATCGTAAAGGAGAGTTATGTGCGAGTGTGCACGAGATAGCTTGCATATTTATGTTCTTTAGAAGTTAGTTATATCTTCGGATATAGGTATAAAAATCCGTTAATGTGTACTTTGAGCGTGGAGTGACACCAGCCCGTCAATAAAATTGATCATAAAAATTTTACTATAAGTCTGGCTTTTTGAAGGTTTTTAAGTTTCAATATTCTTCAATGTTGAATTGGTGTTGTTTAAATCAGTAGCTGAGTGACGTCAGAAACATCGCTACATACTGATACTGTTAGCCTGTGTCATCCCACTGCTGGGCAAAGGCCTCTCTCCATGACTTCCAAATTCTTCGATCCAGAGCCAATGTGGACCACTGGTCGTTAGTTTTGTACAGCTCGTCCCGCCATCTCTTGCGAGGTCTACCGCGTCGCCTTCTGGCTGTGTCAGGGCTCCAAATCGTGATTATTTTGGCCCACAGCTCGTCGGGCATGCGGCAGATATGGGCAGCCCAGTTCCACTTCAGCTTAGCGGCTTTTTGAGCAACGTCAGTAATTTGTGTTTTGGAGCGCAGTGTGGTGTTGCGTACATGTAAATCATTATTTCATCATACAATATTTTCAAACTAGCTTTTGCCTGCGGCTTCGCTCGCGTTAATTTAGAATTTTACAATCAATTTGGGTTGTAGTCTGCTTGTGATTCAAATATGATTCGAAAGACACGTGGCGCCATCTGTGAGCACAATAACGTTATTTTTTTTTTTCTCGGGAACAGTATTTTTTTTCGGGATGAAAGATACCCTATGTCCGTTTCTGTACACCTGACAACGTATTTGCAAAATTTCAGGGTGATCGGTTCAGTGGTTTAGGCGTGAAAAGGTAACAAACAAACTTACTTTCGCATTTATAATATTAGTAAGGAATATCACTTTAAAAAAAACATTTAAAAATATTAAAAATAGTAGCCCACCGGTATCGGGAACAGGGTGCAAGCTCCGGCGGTCAGGGCTCCAAAGAGAGGAACCTTTGGAGCCTTCCCCTTTTTCCTAACAATACGAGCCGTATCCAGGAGTACCGCTTTCTGAATCAAATCCTTGATCCAGCTGCCTACATGTAAAGTATTATTCGTTGCACCCGGAGTCTGACCCCCAACATAATTAGGATAATGCAGGTGGATGATTATGATGATGTTGTAATTCTGTCCCACACCAACAAAAACACATAATCCATTGCTGATTCAATAGGGTATTTGCTTGAAAAAATCTATATAGTCCGTCAGTTAGATTATCAAAAAATATTGGACACGTATTTTTTCTTTTGTCATGTAAACGAAAAATGACCACGATACAGCGCGTTGAAATCTCGCGTGACATCACAATTTCTGTTACTTTTTACTGTCCAGTGACGTCACAAGCCCCCTCTCTTGAACTTTGATGCGCTGTATCGTCGTCATTTTTTAATTATGTGACAAAAGAAAAAATACGTGTCCAACATTTTTTGGTGATCTAACTGACGGACAATTTTTTATTTTTTTATTTTGTCGAATAGCCTATTCTAGTCCCACTGCTGGTACTGAGGCCACCTCTCTACGAGAGCAGACAGTCAGTATAATAATATCATCAGCAGTAATATCAGTAGCATCTGTGGTCGCTCGCTGCTATAATGAGTCTCGTAGCTTTTAGATGGGCGCTACGTGTCGCAGTGAGGTGACTGTAAAGTTCCTATAAAATGGTTTGAAATATTGTCGAAGTGATTCTATGTGCTTGACTCGAGGAAAACTTTTATTTTGCAAAATCTATACTAATATTTCTATAAATTCTGGGCACGCTCGTTCCATCATAGACCTCATCTAGCGCTTTCCATCAGGCGTGATCGAGGTTAAGAGCAGGCCCATTTTGTAATAAAAAATAAATAAACAATATTATACAAGGTGCAGTTTTGGATCCTCGTCAAAATTTAAATGGTTGTCACATAAATAATCAACTTAAATTACGGTACCTGGTCAATAATTAATAAAGCTGCTATTTTAAATTGTTAAATTTGACAGTATTTCAGAATAACACAAATACTTTCGTGTTTACATTTCAACAAAACAAATAGAATCACCAAAGGCCACCCTTCCCTCCTTCCACGTATCCCTATTCAGTGCTGTTATTTGCCAATCCTTGTGAAAAGAGTCGAGTTCGTCCCGCCACGACATTTCCTTCTGGGCCTACCGCGTTGCCGTTTGCTGCTGTTTGGGACACATTGTGAGGTTACGTTAACCCAAGACTCCTCCGGCATGCGACAGATGTGGCCAGCCCAGTTGTGGCCAGCCCATTGGCAATTTGAGTTCTAGAACGCAGTATCAAGTTCCTTATACGATCAGTAAGTTTAACTCCAAGACCACGCTCCATTGCTCTCTTTTTAGTAGCAGGGAATATTTTAAGCATTTTATATATTTCAGGCACTTTTCCTTCCAGTTACCATCTTCTCCCCTCTACCTATATAATATACCCCCTCCATCCTTACTAAATGCGAAAGTAAGTTTGTTTGTTACCTTTTCACGCCTAAACCACTGAACCGATCATCCTGAAATTTAGCATTTACGTTGTCAGGACTATAAACGGACTTAAGGTACCTTTTATCCCGAAAAAAATTACTGTTCCTGAGGAAAACAGTTATAACTTTCTTATGATAATAGATGGCGCCACGTGTCTTTCAAATCATGATTGAAAAAGCAGGGTACAACCGGAATTGATTGTGAAAGTCTAGATTTACGCGAGCAAAGCCGCGAGCAAAAGCTAGTAGACACATAAAGTGTCGCCGCGACCTCCGTTTCCGCAATTTCATCTCAATTGTTTGAGTTGGGGCCACTTCGCGCGGCGGCTCTTACAGCTATATTAAACCTGAAACTGTGGCGCAAGCGCTTATAATATCAGCTATTAGCTTTCACCCGCGGCGTCGCCCGCTTTGAGGATGGAAATTGTCTTTTTTTTCGGATGGTAAATCATCATAACCCCTCCCGCTCTGGGTGCAGTGGAAAGGAGTGTCAGACTTGTACTGACTAAAACCCATCCATGTTCCTTCTTTGCCCTTTGTGTTCATGGGCCGTGGTATCTCTTTCGAACAGTCCCGAAGCACGTGGAAGTGGTCTTAGGGGAACATATTAGTAGAATAAGAAGTATTCTATATCCAGACCTAGGTCATCGGTAGGCCTGTGTGTTTCATTTAATTGAAATTCGTTCTGCTGTTAAAGCATGAAAGGTAAGAGATACACAAAGTTACTTTCGAATTCTTCTTTATCGTGTTATTTTAGTTGTTGTTAGTCTAACCGGATGCAGCTGAATACCAGTATTTTACATGGAGCGACTACCTAACTGACCTCCACAACCCAGTTAGAACTGGATACTACGATACCCCTTGATAAGACTGGTTGTCAGACTTTCGGGCCACTGACTACCTGTAACGACTGTCAAAGATCTACAAATGACAGTCGGACTGGGACCAACACCTTAACGTGCTTTCAGAAGCACGGAGGACACTCGGTATGTTATGGGTGGTCACCCATCAACGGACCGACCTAGCCAAGCGCGGCTTAACCTAAAGATTGACACGAGCGGCTGTTATCCTTTTATATACAAGAATAATAGTAATATCTGTTAAAATGAACACAATAAAAAGACGTAAGCATAATCGAGTGTCGTAGCCGCGTAGCACCAGCTCGTAGCTCGTAGGCGCTACGTGCTACGCCGTAGCACTGTCCGTAGCGTATTAGTAGAATGGGCAGATAAAGTTTTCTCTGGGGCCAGTTTATAGGGTTGTCGCAGGGTTCGATTAGATATGTACTATTTTTTTTAGTACTACATTGTACTAATATTATAAATGCGAAAGTTTGTGAGGTGTTAAAACAGTTGTTTTAAGCTTTCACGGTGTAATATTTCAGTCGAGAGGATGACTTCAAATTGTCAAGTATTGTATTTTTTTTCATTCATGTACGTGGAATCCAGTTTTGATTATACTCAAAAGAAAGAAAGAGAAAGAAAGAAAGAAAACATATTTATTTGGCACATGCCAAAGGTGGTCAAAACAAAAAAAAAAGTAAAAGTAGCAGCCGGCATCGTAATAAGGATTCCACAAAACCTGGTGATACTGTGAGTGTGTTTTGCCGTGACTTAGTGTCGAGTTCCAGTAGTGCGTGTAGCAAAAGGCAAAGAAAGAGGCTAGACAGGCGGTCATGGCGCTTGCAACAGCGTCGAAATATCGGGAGCTCAAAATAATTAATAATCACGGAATATATCCCGTAAGTGACAGTATAAGTTTGGATGGATGGATGGATGTTTGACTCTTTCACACAAAAACTACTGACCGGATTTGGATGAAATTTGACACACAGATAGTTATAACATGGAATGACTATTTCATGAAAATGTCATTCCATGGGATTCATTGAATTTCGCGTGCTGCCCTGGCGCTTCCACCTTAAGTATTTGTATGGAGGTGTCCATGTCGAGAGCCGCCTCCACAATTCATCCAATCTTCAAGATCATAATCTAACGCGTACCAGCCCTACGCCTAACTACGACAGCCACGATACTTGCGTACAGTAAGCACCACTTGATAATCTGCTATAATGAGCGCTAGTTACAGCAGTTTACAGTTTAACTAGCCGTTCAAACTAACTGTACTGTTACTGCGCTAGCTAACGTGGAGAGCGAGATGTGAAGGAGCTAGAGTATACACTTTCCTAAATTTAAAAACAATTTTCGCGAGAAATAACGATTGTAACTTGGAGATAGGATTCTTTTCATAAAAATATGAGTTCCAGAATACTATGTTCGTAATAACATAAAATTTTAGTCAGAACAGTAGGAGAAAAACACTTTTAAACGTTGTTTAGCGTTTACATATTAATGCTCGTGACTGTACTACCACCATACGGCATATGGACTCTATCAGAATACCAGCGGGGCTCTATCGGAATACCAGCGTTGTGACTTTTTTTTAATTGTCACAGCACCATGCTGAGATAGGAGCTTTTTGGCCTCATACAGGACCCATTTCATTCGTTTTATCTTTTTCTCACTTGTTTTTTGATTAGCTCCTGCGCTGCGTGTCGCGGGTTCGATCCCCGCACGAAACAAATATTTGTATGATCTACAGGTAGTAGTTCCGGGGCTAGCTGTTTGTGTATGTGAGTGCAAATGTTTGTAAACGCACCCACGATACAGAAGGAATTCCTAGTGCAAGTTCCTATTCCTAGGCAACGTTTTCTTTTTTTTAAATAAAAAAATTAAACTCACTCAATGTTAGATAAAACAGTCTGCAGTAACAATAAAATACTCCACACGTTAAGAACAGATCCCATTACAATTTATTTCTCAATTAAAATCATGACAGTCTGAACACTGCTCCTCCACCGCAGGCTGGCTGGAGGCTCTCTGCCGTTCCTCGACAACCTAATAACATAAAGTAGGTGAACAACGACTGTGGACGTCCTTATGCACTAAGGCCCCAGCCATGACTCGCTTCCTCGTGCGTTGCGACTTGCGTCTTTTGTTTTCTTCATGCGAGTCAAAGCGACGACGTTACGTCACCAGTTCGTCACACTTCACCATACAGAGTGTAAAGTAAAGTAAGTTTACAAAAAATATTGCTGGCTTTTTTTTAGGGTGTAAAATCACGATTTACGGTAGCACTCAATGTAACGCACTCAAAACATTGCGCTGATGAATGGATTGAATAGTATGGAGGTCATGAAGGTGTTTAAAGTAAAAATATTACATTAAAATGTGTATGTAAAAAAGAACGTGTGAAAAAGTTGAAAATGTAACTGACGATATGTGGATGTACTATTAGGTACACCTCTACCTAACCCTTCGGGGATTACAGGCATTATGTTAAGTTATTTTATTAGGGGTTCACGGACTCAATTGTTTTAAATTGTGTCCAGCAACAGTCACTTGTATTCTTCTCGTGGGTATAGTTCCGGTCACGTAAAAAGAACGCTGACAGTTCATATAAACTTTCTTAATTTTTTTTATTCCAGCCTTTTCCAAAGTACTAAGTAGCTAGTAAAGTACCTATTAAGATTCTACAATGAAACAACTATACTTATATTATAAAACAATAGCTTAGTACTTTAGGACGCGGCTGTATAACGTGCGCAAACACATCCCCTCCACTGTCGCTCAGCGTTCTTTTTACGTGACGGGACTTATACCGTCGCTCAGCACAAGTGACATAATGACTTTCATTTGTTTTCACCGCAGCTCGCAGTTGCTGTCGCAAGACGCATGTCGCGTGGTCGTGTAACTCGTGGCCGAGAGGTTATAATATAAAGTAGGTGCGCGTCGAGTGTGGCCGTCCTTATTCATTTGCTCTAAGTGATATACGTTTGCCTCGTAGCTTTCTAGTTTCTAGTGATGGTCTTAGGTTCCCGGGAATTTTATATGGGATGTTTTATTGGGAACTATTAATGGTAACTAGCTTTATTTAATTTCAGGTAAAAATCTATACATATATAAAAATGGAAAAAAAAACCATTAAAAAAAAAACCGACTTCGAAAACACAAAAAAGTGAAAAATAACTTTAGCTTCAAAAGTTGGTAACTTTTGTCTGTTTGATGTTTTTTTTTTTGTCACCGACTTCTGAAGCTTAAGTTATTTTTATTTTGGTTTTATTTTTTGCAAAAAAGTTTTTTTATTTTTCCTTTTTTAGTTGTAATATCCTATACCTACCTATTTGTTATGAATTTATTTTACATTAATACAACAATACATTTCATGGTATTAGGCTTATGCCCAATCAAATGGAACCGTTGTCTGACTCCGAAGTCCATGATCAGATCATGACAATATTTCTATGGGACCAACTTGGGAGTATACTCTTTCAAACAAAAAAAGAATTTTCCAAATCGGTTCAGGCGACTTCGAGTAATCGGTGAGCATACATAAACTAGAAAGATTCCGACGAATTGAGTACCTCTCCTCCTTTTTTGAAGTCGGTTAAAAAGAAAGAAAGTGTCCGTTTGACATTTCAAAACAACTGCTTTTTACTGAACGCATATGAAAGTACATAATACGGTACTTATTAAATTCATCATCTGCCTAGCCTTTTCCCAACTATATTGGGGTCGGCTTCCAGTCTACCCAGATGCAGCTGAATACCAGTATTTTACATAGAGCGACTGCCTATCTGACATCCACTACCCAGTTAGTACTGGGTAATACGATACCCCTTGGTAGGACTGGTTGTCAGACTTTCGGGCCACTGACTACCTGTATCGACAAATCGGTGAAAAATCTACAAATGACAGTCGGGACTAACGGTTTAACATGCTTTCCGTGGCACTTAGGAAACTCGGTATGTAGTGGGCGGTCACCCATCCACGGACCAACCTGGGCAAGCGCGACTTAACCTCCCACGAGCTCCTCTTACAATATTTATATGGATTTTAAATGAAATTTATTTAAATAGGAACAGCGCGAATATTCTTTATCGTGTCGTTATATTAGCAAAAGTGAATTTAAAATGGAAAATGATCGTTTGATACGTTTTATTTCAATTTGTTCATTTTGAATACGTTATTCATATTTCTGTTTGCATAATTATATGTAAATTGTCCATGATGCATAAAGTTCAAACAAAACGTAACTGTTGTATGAATATCATTTCATTTATTGTGGCCTGACCCGAAATCAAACAATAGTCAACATTTTAAAGCTTTTTGTTTTTATTTTTCATTTGGCGAATAATAGATGGATGGATTGTGTGTGGAATGATATGAAAGAAAAGGCCGTAAATGATGCCGTGAAGTCTGACAAGGTAATATGGAAGAAGAAAACGTATTGCGCCGACCCCAAATAGAAAGGGACAAGGGCAGGAAGATGATGATAATCTTATTTGTCGAATCCTTGGTTTTTGGTTACTTTTTATTAGTACGTGTATACAGGGTGTAAACGGACCCTTCACTAACCCGTCAACCAAGCATTCTGCACATCAAACTAAGTAACTCTACGCAAAAATTATTGCTGGGAAACGACTTTTTTTTTGGGGTGAAAAATCATGTTTCAATGTTACGCACTCAAAACTTAGTGCTGATGGATGCTTTGAATAGTAAACGGGTCAAGGAGTTAATTAAAGTAAAGTTAAAACCTTAAAAGGAGGTTTAAAAAAAATCTTGTGAAAAAATTGGAACTTTGACCTCCAATATCTCCGTAACTAGAAGGTTCCCAGGTATTGTCTAGAAGAAAAAAATGATCCCAATGATGGGCATAATATGTGGTTTTCGTTGTCGTTAAGGGTCTTTTTACACCCTTTATGATTGTGTATGTTATATTGTGCGTCATTTTGAGAAAAACAAACAATGTTTCTCTCTCTGATTAAAATACGTTAACGATGTGATACGTCCAAATTATTCACGCTACACCACACAACAAGAAATTTCTCATAATCCTCGAACACAAACGGCCATTTTGTGCCATTCTATTCCAAACCATTACATCTCTGTGAGCCTGAAACAAAGGCTTTCAGCGTCTCCAGCAAATTGCCTCCATCGGGTCATTAGCTTCGATGCAATCCCGGGGAGTCCCGGGGTGGCCGCCCCGGGGTTAGGGTTGCCATCCCTCTTGTTTCAACCGGGATTTTGGTGCTCGGACTCTATCCGGAACATTCTGGATTTTTAACTTAAGGTCAAACTGGTACGGATAGATTGTGAAACGGAATCCAGCCCCTGCAGTCTCGACATAAGATAGCGACAAAAATCGGTCGCTATTTCGTATCGTTGTCAAATTCCTTTAATAGATTTTCTACTTTATTTCGAAAGCATAAGGTTGAAAATCTATTAAAGAAATTTGACATCTATTACACTTTAAGACCGATTTTTGTCGTTATATTTGTCGAGACTGCAGGGCCTGAGACCGGGTTTTGACAAATAGAAATAATACACTAAAGTATCTATCGGTGTCATAGATATAGATATACCTAGATAACGCAAGAGCACGTACTTCGCATACCCGGCTTAAGCATTTTATGCTTAACGTGGATACTGTCGTAGCAAGCCAATTTGTTTAAAACAACAACGTTACAACCCAATAATTTAGTTCTAGACGTTTAAAGAACGAAAACGTAGTCTATTTTGTATAGTAACTTGTTTGTATAGTAACTAAATAGTGCTTATGACGTCATAGTAAGTCAAAGACATTCAAATATTTCCGAGCGATAGACAGGACAAGACGAAGAAAATCGTAATCCAAAACTTGATACTACTTAGTAACAAGTTGGTCTGTCTAGTGTTATACGCCCGCTTGTCAGGTAGCATTCATGTGTCAAAATCGACAATATTCAGGATGAAAATTATTGTATGACAATATTCCCAATGTCTGCTCTATATGTGTTTTAATTCTCTTTGTAGTAAGTAGTCAAAAAATGGCACGCCTTGATTTCATTTTTTTTTTTTTTTTGTTATTCTAATGATTTGACATTTAAATTTATTTGGTATCAATACAATTTCTGCCCATGTGACGGTAGAATATGGAGGACTATATTATATAAGACAATTATCTATGTACCAATTACCCATGTTTGCAAAGAAATAAATGATTTGATTTGATTTGATTCATACGGATCGTGATACTTGCGTTATCTAGGTATATTCTATATCTGTGGTCAGTGTACTGTCCTCAGTCAGTCAGCAATTCACTGAACCTGTGTGGCGATTTTTTAGCAAAAACAATTAATTGAAAACCGAAAGGAGATCAAGTTCGTATGTCCGGCTTTGTTTTGCAAATGTCCGGCTATTCGTCGGGACTTTTCAGATTACGAAATGTTAACGTAACCCTACCCGGGCTGGCGTCCCGGGGTGGAATCCCGGGGTGACTGCATATTGTAGGTACGTCCTTACTGTGTGGTTCTGTTTTCTTTTAACGTGTTTTATTTAAATTATAATAGGATGAGTGGGAGAGTGGACAGTGACAATTAGAACGTTTGTTAGAATAATATAGTGGATACAATGCAGCTCTGTAATGTATCTTGGTAGAAATGTTTTAAGTAGTGCTTTCAGTATGTTTTAAATACAAATGTGTTTGTTTCATCGTAATTGATGTTGTGTTTTTTTGTTTTATTATTGATTGGTTGTGGGAACGGTTGGCGCAGTGGCTCAGCGATTGACTGCTGCGCTTCGTGTCGCGGGTTCGATGCCCGCACGGAACTAATATTTGTATGGCCTACAGGTAGTTGTTCCCGGTCTGGCTGTTTGTGTATGTGTAGGAGAATTTTCTAGTGTGGGGCAAAATTAAAAAAAAAAAACAAAAACGAGTGTGCTTATGACCACACGACTGAAATGAAACTTCTGAAAATTGCTTAGATATACGGAACGTATTTGGCTATGAGAGGAAAAGAGAAAGAAAATGTGCGCGCGCACCGCTGTCTCTTGCTTATATCCCCCACTCAATTCCCGTTCGCCTCGCCCGATCACACTTTTCGTAACGCTTACGTCACACGTTCGCCAGCTTACTCCCCAAGTCAAGCGTGCGTAAAGAAGTTTCACTTCAAAAATATGTATATAAAATGAGTCTTGTTTATGTATTTGGATCTCCAAAACAGGATACATAGATACAATACAGGTCTGAGAACTCTGAGATATACAAAAGGTTATTTTAAGTGAGTTCCTTCAATTACAGGAGACCACAGCATGCGCATATAGGGTGACTGGTAATTAGTAACCGATACTTAAACACGTGGTTGTACTCATGATAACAAACAACTTTCCCAAAAAAACATTTTTTTTTTATGTACTCATTCACTTTTATCACAATAACACAACAGCCGTATGAAAGTCGCGCGCGCTTGTGACCTATCAGCTAAAAAAAAAAGATAATTAGTAATTTCTATTTCTATGGAAAATCTAAAACCGGTCTACTTTAGCTGTAACACTATTTTTCGAAAATGTTCTCTTATAACTTTTTAGACCTATGACCCTTCGTTAAAAACGGTTCAGTCATTTCGAAAAAAAAGGACTTGAAAGTTTGTATGAAATGGCGTAAGTCGTAAGCGATCTAAACTGCTATAAACAATATCATCAATCACAGAAAACAATACTCATAACAACCCCGGCACACCCCGCCCCTAATTTAAGCATATTACATTCACCTCACGGAAAGGCATCCCGGAAAAACATACGTCTTGATGTACCCCTGTATGTTATTGCGTTGACTTGTGAATGAATGCATAATGTAATATAAATAAATAATCGCACCTGTTTGCTGCTTAAGGAAATATTTATTTATAGACAGGCGAACCAATAGCTATGACAATTGTATAGGCAACACAGAGCCAATTACAGGTTCTCACGAGTAAACACAGAAAGGATAGTAGAGATCTTAGGATCACTAGATAACAAGCACGATAAAAATAAAATAAAAGGAATTAAAATAAGATACTATAAGCTCACTATAAACACTCTGACACCATGTTACGCATTAATGACACGGGGAAAAAAGAAACGGCAATATAGCGTTACTAGCTTTTGCCCGCGGCTTCGCTCGCGTTAATTTAGAATTTGAAAATCAATTCTGGTTGTACTCTGCTTGTAATAATATTATTCAATCATGATTCGAAAGACACGTGGCGCCATCTATTATCATAAGGACGTTATTGTTGTTTTCCTCGGGAACAGTACTTTTGCGGAATGAAAGGTACCCTATGTCCGTATCACACCTGACAACGTATATGCAAAATTTCAGGATGATCCGTTTTAGTGGTTTAGGCGTGAAAAGCAACAAACAAATAAACTTACTTTCGCATTTATAATATTAGTTAGGAAGTTAATTAGGATATGATAGGATTATACATATTGCACTTTACTCTGAACTTTGTACAGTGTGTAAGGGACAGCCCTCCACAAACTGATGGGGTGAATTAAGTATATCATATTAAGATGACCGGTACAAGAAATTATTTCAGGAATGTTATTATCCCATATAAATTTGATTTGTTTTATTTCTTCATACGCAATGTATCGTTACCGTGGCAAAACGAACGTAGCGACTGGCAAGCGTGACGAAAAGTTCGATGAACTCTGTAGCTAGGTAGGAAGTGATTGTAACTGAACTGAAGTGATCGTGACTGACTGATTGATTGTGACTGATTTCAAGCGTCGTTCGTTAGAGTATTTCAACATTCATTGTTGGATTTTTTTATTTTAGCCGTATTATTTACATAAATGGAGTACTGCGTACAGGGAATGTTATTTTACATTGAAATAAAGGAATAGTAACTGTTTTTTTCATATAATTTTCCGTAGAAAAATTCCGGTGGAATATGATTCAAAATAAGGAGCTGAATGCACCCTGTCAGTTTGTGGAGGGCGGTCCCTTACACCCTGTATATAAGCATTAATTTGGTTTTCTAGATTTAGAGTTAGTGAACTTAGCCTTTATAAAATGTACGAGTAGGGCTAACAGAAATAGAAAGTCACACTAGCACACTCGGGACTAGTTACTGCACAAAGACGAAGACGCGACTGAAGGGTCCTCAGCCGTCACCCGCGGCTAGTCAGAGGTAGAGCCGCGAGCTACTCGCTCAAGCGACGAGCGAGTTGCGAGGAAAACAACTCTGACTTATCATAACATCACGCCTGTAATCCCCGTAGGATTAGGCAGAGGTGTACCTAATAGTACTCCCCATGTAATAAGGGGTGAGCCTAATGCTATCAAGCGGCCACGAATCCCTGACTCCGTGGCTGATACTGAGAGATTCGTGATGGAAAAACTCGATAGCACTTTGCCCGACCCCGAATCGAACCTAGGACCTCATGCTCAGCAGGCGTGCTTGCGATCATTCGACCAATGAGGCAGACTTATCATCATTTTATAAATCAAGGTGATCTTTAGGGCGTCCGGTAAAACACACGCGGGTGCACGGAGCGGGTGCGTAATCAGCCAATAATGTTCCCAGTGCTGGGACTCTCGGCCTCCTCTCTATGAGAGGGAATGGGCTATAATCCACCACGCGGGCAAAATGAGGAAATATCACGTTTTACGGTAGAACTCAATGGAACGCACTCAAGACATTGTGCTGATGGATGCACTGAACAGTACGGGGGCCGTGGAAGTGTTTAAATTAAAGTTATAACATTAAAAACTTGTATTTAAAAGAAAACTTGTGAAATAGTTTGTGTTTTGACCCCCAATATAACTGTAACTAGAAGGTTCCCAGGTATGGTCCAGCTAGAACAAAAAAAATATTGCGAACAAGCTTTTGACTTTTTCTTTAGGGTATTTTTACACCCATTATACACCGTGACTTTTTAGTTGTCTTACAAAGATGGTCCACTCAATGTATCCGACATAAAATACGTCTAGGCGCTTTTGTTTTTGTTTACCATTAATTAAGATAATAAGCACAAAGAAAAAGAAATAATAAGTACTAATAAAACATCCTGTTAATAGTATGTACGTGTCAAACGGTAGAACATACCTACCCAGCGCACGAGTCGAGTAGATCATCGCTCGCAACAAGGTATTTCAACTACGTCATGCGTCATAATTATGAATAATATTTTTATATTTAAATTATTAAAATCTCATAAATGATTTTTTTTTATGAATGTTTAGTTTAGTAGTCATTGGATACATGAAGTGGGCTTTCGTTGTAGGACGACTAAAAAGTCATGGTGTAAATATCCAATCACCTATCACTACTAAAAAATATAAATTCTCTTACACAACTACTATAAACAACGAACCTCAATTGACCAGAACCCGACATTTCTGTTGTATTCAAAATAAAGCCAAATTCACCTTTGACTTGCATTCAAAAACACTCGCTTTGACAAAATGTCACTCGTATCAAAATGCACATACATTTGCAATGTTCGCATAAACACTGGTACTCAGCGGCATCCGGTTAGACTGGAAGCCGACCACGACATAGTTGGGGAAAGGCAGGCAGATGATGATGGAGATTTGCATGTTTGTGACATGACCCTCGCATAAGTCTGTACACGACTTTACATTCACTTCAGTTACTATACAAAATTCTTTGTGAATTTTTTGTAGTTCTTTTGTTTTTAAAGAATAATAAGTTAAGAGTCCACTGCTTCGTTGGTCGATGGGCGACTGCGCGTCCTGGGTTCGATTCCCGGGTTGGGAATCTTTTTATTGGGTTTTTCTATCAGGAATTTCTCAGTAGCAGCCACGGAGTCTGGATTTGTGCACGGTTGATGGCAATAAGTTTTGCCGGGGCTGCGGGACTGTTCGAAAGAGATACCGCGGCCCTGGAACACAAAGGGCAAAGAAGGAACATGGATGGGTTTAGTCAGTAAAAGTCAGACACTCCCTTCCACTCCGCCCAGAGCGGGAGGAGTTATTGGAGGATTTCCCATCCCAAAAAAAAAAAAATGGCAATAATTTCGCCCACTATTACATGGGACATATAATTAACTGACGAAATTTGAGTGTAGTGTTACATACACCTCTACCTAACCCTTCGTGGATTACAGGCGTGATTGGCTCGCCAAGAGGAGCTATATATTTTTTTTAAATTTTTGTCGATGTTTTTCAGAGAGGTCAAGCGCGTAGTACTCGCAACGTGCCTGTATGACCAGATGTATGAACGTGGACGTAGCGAAAAGAGTGTATAAGTTCTGTAATTTGTGCTTACCCCCATAGATAAAGGTGTCAGTTTACGTGGTCAACCAGTTTCACCCTTATGTCTTGGATTATAAGGTTCAAAAGTGATCACCCGTCAGTAAGCGTGGTAGTACAGTCACGAGCCCCAATATGTAAACACTTAACAACTTTTAAAAGTGTTTTTCTCCTCCTGTTCTGATTAAAATTTCATGTTGTTACAAACATAGTATTCCCTGAACTCATATTTTTATGAAAAAGATCCTATCTCAAATTATAATAATTATTTCTCGCGAAAATTGCGTTTAAATTTAGGAAAGTGTATGCATATTGGTGATCGTGACTATACAAGGTGTAAACAGACCCTTCACGAAGCCGTCTACCAAGCATTCTGTACATCAAACTAAGTAACTTTACACAAAAATAATTGCTGGGAAACGACTTTTTTTTTTAGGGTGAAAAGTCACGTTTTACGGTAAAGCTCAATGTAACGCACTCAAAACATTGTGCTGATGGATGGATTGAATAGTACGAGGGTCGTGAAGGTGTTTAAAGTAAAAATCTTACATTAGAAACATGTATTTTAAAAAAAACTTGTGAAAAAGTTGGAACTTTGACCCCCAATATCTCCGAAACTAGAAGGTTCCCAGGTATGGTCTAGTACAAAAAAATTATCGCAATGACGGGGAGAACAAGTACCTTTCGGCTTCGTTAAGGGTCTTTTTACACCCTTTATGTACTAACACGCTCACTTACGGTCGACACTTTCACCCTTATATATTAAGTAATAAGATTCAAAAGTGATCGCCCGTAGTACATATTCGAGACAGACATTATATGCCTTACATTTGACCACATTAAAAAAAAACCCAAAGCATTTACATCAATGAGACCGTTACAGGCACTTTTGAAAGTCAAAAACAATAGCACGAAGCTACAGTCCCAGACACAAGGCATAATAACTTGTGAAAGTACTGCAGAAACGATGAAGCGGCCGACTGTTACTATTCAGAGATCCTTTTATATCTTTTTAACTATCCACTGTATCTTTAAGCGTATAAACCGGCTCTTACCGGTGTAAACCCGTATAAACCGGTTATATTTCACGTAAGACTACGGTTCGCCGACACAATTTGAAATAAGAGGTTGGCTTAGTCGGTTTTAGGGAATTCTTTTAGTAAATCCTGTGACTTATTGTTTGGAAGAGACAGATTTTTTATTTTAACTAGTTTTGCTGACTATCTGCTTTTATAAGGTGTAAACGGAACCTTCACGAAGCCGTCAACGAAGCATTCTGTACATCAAACTAAGTAACTCTACGCAAAAATGTTGCTGGGAAAAGACTTTTTTTGGGGTGAAATCATCTTTAACGGTAGGGCAAAATGTAACGCAATCAAAATATTGTGCTACACAAACGAAGCAATCTGGAATAAGCTTCAAATGTGTGGTTATTTTTTTTATTGATTGCAAGTCACTTAAACCCAGTCTTATAATTATATGCACATAAGGTCCATTTTTCCCCATCATAGATCAAGTTAATCACATCTCGACCCTACGCTTGTCATGGTATGTTCCCGACATTGAGTAAGCGTAGTTTTTGGTTCCTTCCGATAGAAAAAATGTTACAAGAAAATGTACTTAATAGTTACTTATAAAGGGTGTAAATAGACCCTTAACGAAGCCGAAAGGCACTTGTTCTCCCCGCTATTGCGATATATTTTTGTTCTAGACCTTACCTGGGAACCTTCTAGTTACGGAGTTATTGGGGGTCAAAGTTCCAACTTTTTCACAAATTTATTTTTAATTCTATTTTTAAGGTTATAACTTTACTTTAAATACCTCCATGACCCTCGTACCATTCAATCCATCCATATGCACAATGTTTTGAATGCGATACATTGAGTTTTACCGTAAAAGTTATTTTTCACCCCAAAAAAGAAAGTCGTTTCCCAGCAATTAACGGCATAACGTCGATGAAGTTCTAACACAACGCCACGTAAGTCATTTTTTGGCGGTGTTGACATTTTGATGCCGTTTGTTAAAGAACGGTAGATGCTTTGTTTCAGCCAATCAGAAACAAGCAACGTTTCAATTTGAAGTGACACAAAAAAATGGTTCTACAGTTACCTAGGCATAATTATGCAGTTTTTCTCTCTTCTGTAAAGTTGCTATTTTTAACTTACGTGGTGTTATGTTACGTATCTTCAGCGAAGATAAGTGCCTTTTTTGTGATGGGAGATCATCAAATGACCCCCTGCGCTCGGGGCGGAATGGAAGGGAGTGTCAGACTTGTACTGACTAAAACCCATCCATGTTCCTTCTTTGCCCTTTGTGTTCCAGGGCCGCGGTATCTCTTTCGAACAGTCCCGCATACGTTAAGTGCCTTGCAGAATGTTTATTAAATCAAAGTGCAATTAATGAAGGTATATCAAAGTATCGCGACTCAAGGAGGCTAATTAAAATTGTAATATTTTTTTTAAGTTCGCTTTTATGTATGTTTGCCTGTTTATTTCGTCTAAATTATACAACGGAGTTTGATGCGCTTTGCACATATTTTATGTTCATAAAGTTACTTAGGTTCATGCACAGAAATCTCGATGTTTTTAGTAATGTCATCTCCTTAGTATAAAGCACGCAAAGCAGTACGAAAACTACAACGCATGACCGCTAGTATAATAACCAGAGATCGAAATAGGTAGAATTTATTTTTTCCTAAACTTTAAGAAAGTTAGCGACATGTGGTCTGTACCTGGTCTACTTTCTCTTTTTTTTTCACGGGGGGAAACCTTCAAAAGGCGACCAGTCTTTGGGGATAAGACCAGGGAGTGGGATTTCTACCTAAAACTACCCCGGTGATCACCATCCTCACATGGAAGGAGGCACCGTTTCCTCTTAAAAGACCTGTCCGGAGCCCCCTCTGTGCAACGCTTGTACATGGTCTAACTATAAAAGTCCCGGAACGATTTTCGAGTTCCACAATAAAGCTTTTATATTAGAGGAAGGTATTATCTACATACTTCTTACTTCCCTGAACTTTAGGCAATTAAACTCTACCGTTTCCAATGTCTAATAATAACGCATACCTACTCAAAGTTATGAACCGCTTCTCACTGTCACCCAGCACCGAATATATTGAACGGTTCACATGTTACTGACACGTCTGTCACGTGGTGCTGACGTCCTCTCGGACGTGTCACGTCTCGTGAGCGTGCAACGTGACACCTTTGTTGCAAAATACAGGGTAGAGGGGTCATCGACGTGACACAGAAATGCTTGCCACGTATTCGGTACATCATTTCGAAACCACGTGAGGAGTTCGTGGATAAATAATAACAACCGCTCGGATTGATCTTTAGGTTAAGCTGTGCTTGCCTAGGTTGGTCTGTGGATGGGTGACCATCCATTACATACCGAGTTAGAGTTTCCTCCGTGCCTCGGAAAGCACGTTAAGCCGTTGGTCCTGGCTGTCAATTGTAGATCTTTGACATTCGTTACAGGTAGTTGTGGCCTAAAAAGTCTGACAACCAGTCTTACCAAGGGGTATCGTATTACCCAGTACTAACTGATTTGTGGAGGTCAGATAGGCAGTCGCTCCATGTAAAATACCTGTATTCAGCTGCACCCGGGTAGACTGGAAGCCGACCCCAACATAGTTGGGAAAAGGCTTGGTGATTGGCTTGATGATTCCGAAAACACATAACACGGCAGAAATTGTAAATCTATATACATACTAGCTGTCCCGGCATGCGTTGCAATGCACCATTTCCTACCCTACCATACCCTTCTTACCGACTCTACCTACCTACCCTACCTACCTACTCTACCTACCTACCCTACCTACCTACCTACCCTACCTACCTACCTACCCTACCTACCTACCTACCCTACCCTACCCTATCTACCTACCTACCTACCCTACCTACCTACCTACCCTACCTACCTACCTACCCTACCTACCTACCTACCTACCCTACCTACCTACCCTACCTAACTAACCTATAATACACTTTTCAACCTTTTTAATTGATTAAAAAAAAATACAGACAAAAGTTTATTCACCCTTTTTAAATAGTTTACACAAAATACATTTCTGAACGCATGCATAAATGTCAATCACAGTATTTGACAGGATGACAGGAGGAAAACAAATGTTTGACACGGTACGAAATAAAGGAACATAAAATGATTCATTTTCATAATTATGCATTCGTCAAGTTTTCATTGTTTTTAAAATGTATTCTGCTATTCAGGGGGGAGACAAATCCAACGAAACAAAAACCATGAAAATTGATCCAGCAGATCTCGAGTTATAAGTGTTGTAACAAACCCGTCTTTGTTTTATATATATATATATATATATATATATATATATATATATAATAAAATCGTAAAAATCCAATTGGATGTTCCGACTTGGCGCTAAAACTACTGCATAGATCCTGTTCAAATTTTGCACAAATATTCCTTATAGGCTTCTTCACAACTTAGGCTATATATTATCACGCTACTCGCTTAAGGGGGTGAGCAATATTGCATTATGTCAGTATCCTTCATTTGTTTGACGTTTCAGTCATGACAAGCACCAGAACGGCTATTTAAAGCTTATGTCAACAGAGAAAACAGCCTAGCGGGTTCTTGAACGTTCTGTAGCTACGGGTTGCAAGTTCAAACCCCACTATTACTTTCACTTTTTGTAATTTGTGTGAATATTTTTTGATGCTTTTAGATTTCCATTTTGTTTTTGTATTGACATCGTTTGCATTTCCGTTTTTCTCCTTTTTTCTTCAAACGTTTCTCCAAAAATAATAGAGAAGTATGGAAAAAGATGACATTCTGCGCCGACCCCGAAAAAATTGGGATAACGGCAGGAGAATGATGATGATGATTTCTACAATAAGTTCTTGCTTTACTAGAAGTCTGTTTCCTTCTCGATTTGCAAAATATCAATAATCAATCGCAGTTTGGAATTTTATTTTGGAATTTTATTGTTCTTTTATAGATTGGTATAGTGTTCAGAAGCGAGCATGAGGTCCTGGGTTAGATTCCCGGTCGGGCAATGTGTTATTGAGTTTTTCCACCAGCAAATTCTCAGTAGCAACTACGAAGTCTGGTTTTGTGCCCGGTTGATGGTGTATCGCCACTATAAAAAGTACTACAGCAACATATTACAAAAATTACTACAGCGCCATCTATAACGCAGGTGATGAACTAAACATCGATATACGTCTAAATTCTGCCTGGGTCAAATAAATCGCCCAAATAAAGTAATCCGCGATTTAAGACTTTATAGAAGTACCCGACAACAACTGTTGGGCAGTAGCCCACCAGACATTACACCCGTCTGGTCGGACTATCCTCCCTTTTCTATGGGGATGAAGAACTTTACAACCTGTTCTTTATACCCCAAAATGCCAATAGGCTCGCTAAATATTTCATGGGAGTTAAACATAACTGACAAAATGTGGGTGTACTACTAGGTACTATATAATACACTCATCTGTTTTCTTATTAAAATATGTATTAAAAAACAGATAGGTAATTTTATAACAAACACGATGGTATAACGTTTTGTTTTTTTAATTAGCCTATTCTGTCCCACTGCTGGACAAAGGCTTTCCCCATTTCCTTTCCAACTCTCCCGGTGTTTTGCCTTCTCTGGCCAATCAGTCAGGAACGAGTCCAAATCGTCAAACCAGCGTTTGTTGGGCCTGCCTCGGTGACGATGACAGTCTTCAGGTACCTACTGTATGACTATTCTGGCCCATCTGTCCTGACCCATTCTGGAAATGTGACCCGCTCAGTCCCATATGAACCTCTTACACTTATCGCCAACATCGGCGATGCCTGTCTTGGAGCGTATTGTGGTGTTGCGTATTCAATCGGTGATTTTGATGTTTAAAATTCATCGCTCTTTGGCAAACCTTGAATTTGGACTTTTCAGCTGCCGTCAAAGTTTCTTGCCCATCTACCTCAACCCTACTTTTTACGCTATTGGTGATGACTTTAGTCTTTTTTATGTATATTCAACATATTTTTCATTCGGTGAACAGTTGGGGGGGGGGGGCTGTATTAGGCATTTTTTCTATACTAAGCAGGCTTTATTGACAATTGTGGAGTGAAGAGAAATAACGAAAATAACTAATATCTGAGATAATAACTGTTTCACTCGCGGCACGTCTTTAACGTTTAGATGTGGCTGTACTAGCATTTTAACTTCGGAGCAAAATATTAAAAAAATAAAAGCAAAAATATATAAAAGCGAAAGGTCACTCACTCACTCACTCATCACTAAATATCGAAAACCGCTTGACGTAAAAAGATGAAATGAGGCAGGGAGGTAGTTTATAGTTAGTAGACGTCCGCTAAGAACGGATTTTGCGACAGGGCCGGATTAAGGGGATCTCAGGGCTCTCGCAACTTTGTATGAAAGTCCTTCATTTTTTGTGCTACAAGCTTGAAATTTGGCAGGGAGGTAGTAAATAGTCAGTAAAAGTCTGCTAAGAACGAATTTTGCGGCAGGGCCGGATTAAGGAGGTCTAAGGGCTCTCGCAAAAAGTCTCTTAATGTTTTAAATCAAAAGCAAAATCTCACGACATCTCACCAAGGGGAGAGGGGGGGGTTGAAAAATCGCCAAAATTGCCTCACGTAATTAATGGACGCCCCCTAACCCAAATATCTCCTTGCTTAAAAGGCGATCTCCAAATCATGTGTGTGATACTTTATCTTCTTTTTATGAACCTAATTGAAATAAACATTCTTTTTTTTTAACACTTTGCTCGACCCGGGAATCGATCCCAGGACCTCATGCTTAGTAGTCGCTCTTGCGACCACTCGAGGCAGTCTTACACATACATTTTCCACGCGAACGAAGTCGCGGGCAACAGCTAGTTATAAATATAAATGGTTGTTTATCATCTACTCGTACTATATAAAAATTTCTTTCAGATAGTATTACTGTGCCCTACCATAATTGTTCTTAGTTGTAAGCCTTTTGTAACACCTTTTTAACATTGTAGAACGCAATCAAAATAAAGGGTGTAAAAAGACCCTTAACGAAGCCGAAAGGTACTTGTTCTCCCCGTCAATGCGAGAATGTTTTTGTTCTGGACCATACCTGGGAACCTTCTAGTTACGGAGATATTGGGGGTCAAAGTTCCAACTTTTTGACATGTTTTTTTTTTGAATACTTGTTTTTAATGTAAGATTTTTACTTTAAACACCTCCACGACCCCCGTACTATTCAATCGATCCATCAGCACAATGTTGTGTGTGCGTTACATTGAGTCCTACCGTAAAAAAAAAAACATTTCCTAGAAATAATTTTTGCGTAGTTACTTTGTTTGATGTACAGAATGCTTGGTTGACGGCTTCGTGAAGGGTCCATTTACACCCTGTATAGAGTGTATAGGTATACTAAATACCACTGTCTACTCCTTCTCTAATACAGGCGTGATGGTATGTGTATTACGGTAAGTTCCCAGTCTAACTAGACACGTCTGAACATCAGTGTTCCACATGGAGCGACTGTCTATCAGATAGTGTTCATTCACATGGCTCCACGGCCACGCGATGTCGTTTCAACGCGCCCTTTTGAAGCGTGTTGACGTGAACGAGTGACGCTTTTGTTTTGTGTTACGTGTTTGTGAATGCTTGATGATATAACAACACGCTTGTTACCTAAGGGGGGAGGCAGAGGAATGTGCAAATGGCACGGTGCTGTGGGCCCCCCATAGAAAGAAAGAAAAAAATATTTATTTGTCTCAGGGACATGACGTGCATCATACAAAATGACAAAAAAATACAATAAACATACAACGCGGAAACAAAAAAGAAAAAAAATGTTAAATGCTGTCAGCATCATGCTGAGTGGTAAACCTTCTTGTCGCAGTCACGACGAGCAAGCTGACAACCTTTTTTATGTTTTGTTGCGTCTTTTTTTATTTATTTGTTATGCGTGGTATGATAATTGCTATTTTTGCACATCAAGCTACCCGAAACTGTCAAATTTTCCCAATCCTTGAACCTGATAAGCGATAAAGTTGAAAATCTATTAAAGAAATTTGACAGATTGTAGTAGCTTGATATGATGGTCTGTACAATGGTACTGTAAGGTCACATCGTAACAAAAGCTAGGTCCTAATCGCGTTGAAAGAGCCTTCATCCCCCTTTACGATCGTGTCACTGGCAGAGACAGGTGACCACTGTGATTTTACTCGAGATTTCGGTTCGCTGGCCACTTTGTATCAATCACGGTTTGAGACAGACTGCCTCTTTGGTCTAGTGATTACAAGTGCGATTGCTGAGCGTGGGGTACTGAGTTTGACCTGTTACATACTACATTGTCTATAATTGTTATCGCGTAATTGTACTCCCATACATTTTGACCGTGTGGAGTCAAAATGTATGATTTTTAAGTACCTATGAAAATAGGCTAATTGCACTCGGCTGTCGACATAATTAGTAAAGTTTAGGCACGTGTTAAGTATAGTTAGTGTGTAATAAAGTCCCATATAATAGGGAGCGATCCTATTACCATCAACCCGGCATAAATCCCGGCTGCTACTAAGAAATTCGTAATGGTAATGATTATAAAGGATGTAAAAAGACCCTTAACGAAGCCGAAAGGCACTTATTCTCCCCGTCATCGTCAATGCGATCATTTTTTTGTTCTAGACCTTACCTGGGAAACCTCTAGTTACGGAGATTTTGGGGGTCAAAGTTCCGACTTTTTCAAAAGGTTTTGTTTTAATACATGTTTTTAAAGTAAGATTTTTACCTTAAACACCTCCACGACCCCCGTACTATTCAATACATCCATCAGCACAATGTTTTGAGTGCGTTACATTGAGTCCTACCGTAAAACGTGATTTTTCACACCAAAAAAAAAGTCGTTTCCCAGCAAAAAAAATTGCGTAAAGTTACTTAGTTTGATGTACAGAATGCTTGGTTGACGGCTTCGTGAAGGGTCCGTTTACACCCTGTATTTATTGTTTCATAAATTATGTTAATCTCCTCGGAGGAGCTCGTGGCTAAATAATAACAACCGCTCGGGTCGATCTTTAGATTAAGCCGTGCTTGCCTAGGTTGGTCTGTGGATGGGTGAACGCACATTACATACCGAGTTTCTTCCGTGCCTCAGAAAGCACGTTAAGCCGTTGGTCCCGGGTGTCATTTGTAGATCTTTGACAGTCGTTAGGTAGTCAGTGGCCCGAAAAGTCTGACAACCAGTCTTTCCAAAGGGTATCGTATTATCCAGTACTAACTGGGTAATACGTGGAGGTCAGATAGGCAGTCGCTCCATGTAAAATACTGGTATTCAGCTGCATCCGGTTAGACTGGAAGCCGACCCCAACATAATTGGGAAAAGGCTGGCAGATAATGATGATGATGTTGTAATAGGGAGCGATCCTATTACCATCAACCCGGCACAAATCCCGGCTGCTATTTAGAAATTCGTAATGCTAATGATCATATTTATTGTTTCATAAATAATGTTATTCTCCCCGCGTTTGTTAGTAACGAGCCGATTTAGTTAAAACATAAAGACGGCCATTACTTACTGCTTCTCTGATTTATATAATCGTTATTTATTAGTAAGACTCTCAGATTACACAAGAGCGGAGATATTTCGTATTTTGAATGAGAATTTGTTTCGATACACTATTGAAAATAAATGAGGTGATTAGGTTTAAGGATTCCGTACTCTGAGGGTGAAAACGGGGCTCATTTGTATTTATTTTGTACATCAACAGCAGTAGGTACAGAACCATTAATTGAAGCAATCGTGTGTCAAGTGAGCTTTTTAACTTTTGACCTTACTTAGCCGCAGAGGAGCTCGTAGCTAAGTAATAACAGCCGCTGGGGTCTATGTTAAGTTTAAGTTGCGCTTGCCTAGGTTGGTCCGTGGATGGGTCATGGGACCGCCCATTACATACCGAGTTTCCTCCGTGCCTCGGGAAACACGTCAACCCGTTGGTCCCGGCTGTCATTTGTAGATCTTTGACAGTCGTTACAGGTAGAAAGTGGCCCGAAAGTCTGACAACCAGCCTTACCAAGGGGTATCGTATTACCCAGTACTAACTGGGTTGTGGAGGTCAGATAGGCAGTCGCTCCATGTAAAATACTGGTATTCAGCCATATCCGATTAGACTGGAAGCTGATCCCAACATAGTTGGGAAAAGGCTAGGTAGATGATGACCTTACTTAGCCGCATTAGTGTCTTTCTTTATCATTTCTTTAGAAAATACTACAAAGTTCCTAATTCTCCTTTTAAGCCTAAAAACCTCAAAAGCCTACATTTTGTATAAAAAGCAGCTATTAACAAAAACTGGTATATTTTGACCCTCGCGACGAAGTACGGAACTAAATATACAGGTGAAGTTTTTAAACCGTATCAAGAAATAGAGACCACCTGTATGCTAATGATTCATCATCATCAACCAGAGCCTGAATTCACTCACTGCTGGGTATAGGCCTCTCCTTTCTTGTGCCAATCTCCACGTCCCTGTGCCACCCTCATCCAGGCTATCCCCCGATGGCAACTATGTCGTCTGCCCATCTCATGCTGATGATTCATCATCTGCCTAGCTTTTTCCCAACTATATTGGGATCGGCTTTCAGTCTAACCGGATGCAGCTGAATACCAGTATTCAACATGGAGCGACTACCTATCTGACCTCCACAATCCAGTTAGTTCTGCGTAATACGATACTCCTTGGTAAGACTGGTTGTCAGACAAGACTGGTTGTCAGACTTTTTGGGCCACTGACTACCTAACGACTGTCAAAGATCTACAAATGACAGCCGGGGCCAACGGCTTAACGTGCTTTCCGAGGCACGGAGGAATCTCGGTACGTAATGGGTGGTCACCCATCCACAGACCAACCTAGGCAAGTACGGCTTAACCTAAAGATCGACCCGAGAGGCTTGTTATTTAGCCATGAGCTTCTCATGCTGATGATTAGCTGTCGAAAATCCATCTAGATCTTTTCATTCGAATCAGATTAAAAAGCGACTTCATATCTGACCTCCAAGTTAATTCTTATATTCCTAATACGTTACGATACTCCTTGTCGTATGGGACTTCTAACTTCACGACTTCCAAAGATCTATAAATGGCAATCGAACCTGCTTTCCAAAAAACGAAGGGGTCTAGATCTGTAATGGATGGTCACCCATCCACGGATCGACCTCGGGAAGCGTAGCTTAACCTCACTCGACCCGTGCGTCTAATATTATTGACCCATGATTCCCTTCTAGCATATTTTCGACCTACCAAATATAAGGTCCCAACTTATACTGGCCAAGCTAGTTCAGTTAAAGTTGGTTCCCTCAGTTCCATTCATTCGTTCAAAAGTCGGTCTTTCATTCACTCTCATTCAGAAGGTCTTTCATTCAAGCTAGTTCATACAGGGAAGTTTACTGTGGCAAAATAGTGCATTATGTAGCGCGGATCTTTAAGCATATTCTTTGAGAGATAAAAAGCGTTTAAAACGGTTTTTTTCCTTTTTTAGGGTTTCGTGAGGAGCTCGTGACTAAATAATAACAGCCGCTCGGGTCGATCTTTAGATTAAGCCGTGCTTGCCTAGGTTGGTCTGTGGATGTGTGACCACCCATTACATACCGAGTTTTCTCCGTGCCTCGGAAAGCACGTAAAGCCGTTGGTCCCGTGTGTCATTTGTATATTTTTGTCAGCCGTTACAGGTAGTCAGTGGCCAAAAAAGCCTGACAACCAGTCTTACCAAGGGGTATCGCATGACCCAGGAGGTCAGATAGGCAGTCACTTTATGTAAAATAATGACATTCAGCTGCATCCGGTTAGACTGGAAGCGGACCCCAATATAGTTGGGAAAAGACAGGCAGATGATGATGTTTGTAAATGAAAAAACGAAGTAATAATAATAATATATTTATTTCCATCAAGGTAGGTACAAGAATTTCTTAATCTAATAACAATTTAAATCTTAGTTTAGAATACATCTGTATGGAGAATCGCAGCGCCCGCCCACTCTTTTTTTTCGGATCGGTAATCATTGAAATGGAATGGGGTGTCAGACTTTTACTGACTAAAACCCATCCATGTTCCTTCTTTGCCCTTTGTGTTCCAGGGCCGCGGTATCTCTTTTGAACAGTCTCGCAGCCCTCCCGTCCCCTCTTAAGTAAAATTTTCACAGTTACCCTACGTAGATATACAGAGCTGTAACAGCGTTAGTTAAGGAAATGAACGCCAACCTTTTTCGACCAATGACTAATGTTTAGAGCACCGAGCCGACTTGTGATTAATGGTAGCTCCGAGTGGGGTGAGCAGAGGTCTTGTCTGACTGTTAACAGGGTGGAAACGGGTTTTATTGAGGGCCATGAAGATGTTTGAACGTGGACGAGGCTAAAGGAGTTTGTAAGGATCGTAGCAGGTGGGGGTCTGTGGTTTCTGCCTACACCCATGGGAAAAAGGCGTTAGTTTATGTATACAGGGTGTAAACGGACCCTTCACGAAGCCGCCAACCAAGCATTATGTACTTCAAACTAAGTCACCCTACGCAAAAATTATTGCTGGGAAACGAATTTTTTTTTTGGGGTGAAAAATCACGTTTTACGGTAAAACTCAACGTCACGCACTCTTGGTGCTGATGGATGCTTTGAATAAAAATCGGGTCATGGAGGTAATTAAAGTAAAGTTAAAACCTTAAAAAGCAGTATTTAAAAAAAAAAACTTGTGAAAAAATTGGAACTTTGACCTCCAATATCTCCGTAACGAGCAGGTTCCCAGGTGTGGTCCAGAACAAAAAAATGATCGCAATGACGGGGAGAACACGTGCCTTTCGGCTTCGTTAAGGGTCTATTTACACCCTTTATTAAAATCATCAATACAACCCTCTCAGTTCATTTGATCCGAAGCATATTTTAATCACAAAAAACGGCACAGCGAAATAAGAGAAAGGTCAAAAGTTATTTATGCGTTAGCCCATTGCAAGAAACTTAAACAGAAGTGGCCTGTTCACATTCCACGTCAGGATGAAGAGAGATGGACTAGAAACATTACTACATGGGCTGGCCCACCCGGAAAAAGGAAAAGAGGTCGCCCCCTGGAAAGATGGAAAGACGAACTTATAAAATTCGCAAACAACTTCCGGATGAGAACAGCACAAGATAGGAAAAAGTGGAGTGAGATGGAGGAGGCCTATACTCGTCGAGAGGTCCTTAGTTAAAATTATGTAAAAAAAAAACTGTGTAATATTATTGCTAAGGAATTAAAGAGGACTTTTTTTTTTAGGCAGTATTGTCCCACTCCTGAGCAAAGGCCTCCCCCCATTCCTCCCAATTCTCAAAAACACACTTCTCAAGAGGCTTAAATAAATTAAATTAATTATTTTAATCAACACACAACCTGACACTGATTGCAAAAATCTTGGAAAATTTTAATGACGCGGGGTACCTTAGAGCATCCTATATAATCCTAAGACCCTGGTACCGCTAGACCCTGGTTGATGAACTTGTTCTTATTTTAGGTGGTCTACCGTCAGCATCACTGATGCCCGACGGACTGAATTTACGGTTTACGTTGAGATGTAAATTTTTACATTTCAATAACTTAAAAATAATCCTAATCATTGACAGGACTATTGTAGCCAATAAGCCTGATATAGTGGTGGTGGATCGATCAGAGCGGCGTGCAACGATTGTTGACATAACGGTCTCGCATGATGAGAACCTCGTGAAAGCCGAGAAAGATAAGCAAATCAAGTATCTTGACTTGGCTCGCGAGGTTGTCGACATGTGGGATGTGAACTCAGCAATCATTGATTCGATCATTGTGCCGATAGTCGTATCAGCCCATGGCTTAATAGCGAAGAGACTCGACCAATACCTGAGGAGGCTCTCGTTAGGCAGCTGGATCAAGGGCTTGATTCAGAAAGCTGTACTCCTGGACACGGCTCGTATTGTTAGGAGGTTCCTCTCTCTCGAGCCCTGACCGCCGGTAGCTTGGACCCTGTTCCCGATACCGGTGGGCTACAATTTTTTATATTTTTTAAATGTTTTTATATTGTTTTTTCTTAAGAATATTTAAAAATGTAATTGATTTGTATAAAAATAAATAAATCCTAATGGAATTTGTCTTTGTCCCCAGAGGAAGAATGCGAAGAATCAATCTTCCCGACGGGCGTGGTGCGACATCGACCAGAACCGCCGGGAACTCTTGCGCAGTCCACGCGCTTCACTGCGCACGAGATCAAGCTCATGTACCGAGGGTTCAAACAGGTACAGACTCCATCAGGTCCAGAGGTAGCAGCACTGACTAACGAGCTCAGGGCCTGCCGAGGTTCGAACACCTAGGCAGGCCCATAACTTTGTGTAATTTATTTCATCATCACTGCTCTCGAAAGGAGCTCGTGGCTAAATAATAACAGCCGCACGGATCAATCTTCAGGTTAAATCGCGCTTGCCTAGGTTAATCCATGGATGGGTACCAACCATTACGTACCAAGATTCCTTCGTGCTTCGGAAAGCACGTTGAGCCGTTGATCCTGGCTGTTATTCGTAGGTCATTGACTGTCGTTACACCAAGTCAGTGGCCCGAAAGTCTGATAACCAGACTTACCAAGGGGTATTGTGGCCTGACTTAGCAGTGGAAACATTAAAAGTCCCCGCAGACTACAGACTTTCTATCGGCCGATAGTTTAGTCGGGTTGGGCTTCTAGCTGCTACAACTAAACGATCAGGTTGGTGACGAATGCGCCAACCAGATCGACAGTCGGTCGACTGCGCATAAACAATTTGCTTATTATTAGGCGGATTTTAACGACAGCGCTCGCAGAGTCGGCCGATTAAACAATCGGCAAATGTGATACTGATAAGAGCATCATACGTACATCATAGCAGTTCACCGATAGTTTCCCGATAGTATAGTTTGAAGGCAATCGTGTAGCCCATCATCATCATCATCAGCATCATCCTCCTACCCTTATCCCAATTTATTTGGGGTCGGTGCAGTATGTCTTCTTTTTCCATTACTCGTCTATTACTCGTCATCTCATCAGTCAGCTCCTTTCTAGCCTTAACATCCTTCACACAGTCCATCCATCCTTTCTTTGGTCTTCCTCTACTCTTATAGCCTTCTACATCACGAAGAGTTGTAATATGCGCACGAGCATTGATGTTCATACTGATTAAGTGCCCGACTAAACTATCGGCCGATAGAAGTTCTGCAGTCTGCGGGGACTCTTAAGATTAATTTATTGTCACTATGACAGATGGTGCTGAGATGAAATATCTTCGTTTGTTCCAGGAGTGTCCTTCAGGCGTGGTTGATGAAGAGGCTTTCAAGAATATCTTCTGTCAATTCTTCCCACTTGGAGGTGCGTATTTAATTATTAAGTATTTAAGGTATTACGCACACGACACGGTAAATATTAAAGCCACAATGTAGCACAAAAATAAGCTTATTTGAAGCAAACTAAATTAAATACAATTAAGCTAATTGTATTTAATTTAGTTGAGTAGAGTGAACGTGTAGCCGCACTACAAATAGTACTACAGCAACATAGAACAAAAAGTACTACAGCGCCATCTATGACACAGATGATGAACTGAACATCGAAATACACTTAAATCCTACATCGCACAAGTAAAGATATCTGCGACTTAAGACTATACAGAGGAACCCGAGAACAACTGTCGGGCAGTAGCCCACCAGACATAAAACCCGGCGTCTGGTCAGAGGATCCTCCCTTTTCTGTGGGGGATGAAGAACTTTACACACTGTTCTTCATACCCCAAAAACGAAAAAAAAAATTATACTCACAGACTAGAGGAATCTGTTAATGAGCAAACTAACTAGTAGCAAACAAGCTTGCCTGTAACAGCTTGTATTTTCCAACATAGCTTGATTGACGACATAAAAATAATTTACATTGAACACTTTTAAGCCGTTATTTATTTATTTGTTTAGATAGATAATTGCTGCACTTACAGTTTACACCAAAGCGTGCAGCAAGCCAACAGCACAAAATACTTTTTACCACTACTACACTTTTACTATACTTTTTACCCGACTGCGACGATGCAAAATGGAGGGTTATTAACTTCTAAGTAAGCTGAAGTGACAATGAGCCGGCCATATTATCCGTAGAACCGATGACCGCTGGGGTAGACGTGTTCTTGAGTGGAGACCGCAAATCGGCAAACGTAAGGTAGGTTGCCCTCAGGCGAGCGTGCAGATACTATCTTCGCAGGGTGGCTGGTAGCAACTGGATGAGAGTTGCCGATAATAGAATTAAAAGGGGAGATAGGCTAGAAGGATAGAAATTTTGACGAAATCTACGTTTCGTATTCCCCTTTTTTGAATAATGCCTCTTGAGCAATCATTTATTTTTCATAAAATCAAGGTCTACTGTACACACGTCCCTGTCATTTCTTTTTTTTCAGCAACTAATAAGTAAAGAAAATATGACCCTCCAAAATTGACAAAAAATGCCCCATTTTTACGGCCGTGATTAGAGGACTACCAGACAAATTTTAAAAGTTTTTAACAGAAAAGAAATTGATAGGAACCTAGACATACTCTTTCTTAAAAATTTAATGTCAAAAATAATGGAATCGGCTCAGTTTTCGAGGAGAAAAAAGGGGAATTAGAAACGTCGATCTCGTCAAAATTTTTCTGATGTTATCGGTCTCAGCTGCAGCTGTCCCTATCGCATTGTACGGGGGCAGGCTTGACGCAGGGCGACGGTAGTTTCTTCAAATACCCCTTCAAATACCTCGCAGGCCCTGTCTCTTCTTAAGTGGCGAGAGATGAAGAGGCCTATGTCCAGTCCAACAGTGGACTGCTGTAGGCTAATAATGATGATGACTTTGAAGCCTTATGAACCGCGGTTCTTTTCTCTTACTTAAACAGCAAAGAAACCGTGCTTCTTCTTTCTGCATCCTATCCACTACCAATGATAATTAAAATTAAATTTAAATTTTAAAAACCCCCAACGAAAAAATAAAAGATGAAACATAAATGCTCACTGTCATCCCCCATAACTAGTAAATGGCTGCACCGATTTTGATAAAACGTATTTAAGAACCATCGGTAAGAAACTAGCTTTCAAATAAAAAAACTACATCCAAATCGGTTCACTCGTTTAAGAGCTACGGTGCCAGAGACAGACACAAACACACATTGCGGTGAAACTTATAACACCCCTCTTTAGTTAAAAACAATAAAAAAACGAATTGCTTTGTTTCAGACGCAACTCAATACGCGCACTATGTCTTCAAGACCATCAAACACAAGCAAACCGGAAAAGTTAACTTCGAGGTAAGAACATAACAACAGGGTATTGTTGCGATTGCCACGCTTCTGTAGTGCCTCAGCAATGTTGGCCGACGCACGCACTGACAGTTTTGACGCGTTGTGGCGTAAAAAATCTTCCTCGCTACTCCACAGGCTGCGTGGCAGTCCCAACACTATCCTGCAATCGATAGCAGCCCGGGCAGATAGCCCGCTAGTGTGGGCGCTAACTAATCGCACCCGATCTGTTCTAAAGTGTTTTCCAATAAGAGGTGTTATTTTGATATTCAAAGAAAAATGCCATTTTTTTATATAAATGATCGGATGTTTATTTCATTATAAAGAGGAAGGTATGCCGTTAATAGTGGAAAATAACATCAGGCGTATGACCACCACGACCACGCTTACAGGACCATATCCTTTTCATAAAATTTTCCATAACCAAATTGCAAAGTGCTGCTAAATGATTTTTATGGCCGGAATTGGATGGACAACGTTTACTTTCAACAAGACGACGCTACGTGCCACATACGCAACGAAACCATCGATGTTTTACGGGAAAAGTTTCCGGACCGTGTTATCTCTCGAAGAGGTGATCACAATTGGCCACCGAGATCTTGTGATCCGACACCTTGCGACTTCTTCCTTTGAGTCCACGTGAAAGAGAAGGTCTACGCCAACAGCCCAGCGTCGATTCAAGACCTCAAAGATGGAATTTGTGAGGCTATCGAGGACATAGGGCAGCCACTTTGCGATTTGGTTATGGAAAATTTCTTGAAAAGGATATGGTCCTGTAAGCGTGGTCGTGGTGGTCATTTGCTTCATGTTATTTTCCACTATTAAGGGCATACTTTCTTCTTTATAATGAAATAAACATCCGATCATTTATATTAAAAAAATGTAATTTTTCTTTGAATATCAAAATAACACCTCTTATTGGAAAACCCTGTAGTTATTAAGTACTAACTTAGGATAAGTTAAGTTTGTTACTAACATAGTGGGCCTCTCTGTAGCCCGATATATAAATAAATAATAACATAACGCCTGTAATCCCGAAGGGTTAAGCAGAGGTGTACCTAATAGTACATACACACATTACGCCAGTCATGTTTTGAAGTCCCATGTAACGGTGGATGAGCCTATTGCCATCAAGCGGGCACGAATCCAGACTACGTGAGTGTTACTGAGAATTGACGGAAAAATTAAATATTACTTTGCTCGACCTGGGAATCGAACCCAGGATTTCATGTTCAGCAAGGGCACTTGCGAGTATTACACCAACGAGGCAGTTGTTTGTTTATTGTTCAACTAGCTTTTGCCCGCGGCTTCGCTCGCAGTAATTTAGTATTTGACAATCAATTCGTGTTGTACTCTGCTTGTAATAATATAATTCAATCATGATTCGAAAGACACGCGGCGCCAGCTATTATCATAAGAGCGTTATTGTTGTTTTCCTCGGGAACAGTACTTTTTTTCGGGATGAAAGGTAGGTACCATTTGTTCTGTTCTGTACACCTGACAACGTATATGCAAAATTTCAGGATGATCGGTTCAGTGGTTTAGGCGTGAAAAGGTAACAAACAAACTTACTTTCGCATTTATAATATTAGTTAGGATAGGATAACTCGTTTTTCTAGCAACAGGTGGGAACGCCGTTCGAGAGTAAAGTCACTTCAGACAATGCAGGTCTTGTTTCAAAAGTTACTTAAGTAGTTTATGTTGCTGAGCTAAGGTTGAGTCTTTTTGGCATTAAAAGATTTTTTTTCTTTATAAAGGGTGTAAAAAGACCCTTAACGAAGCCGAAAGGTACTTGTTCTCCCCGTCATTGTGATCATTTTTTGTTCTATACCATACCTGGGAACCTTCTAGTTACGGAGATATTGGGGGTCAAAGTTCCAATGTTTTCACAAGTTTTTTTTTAAATACTACTTTTTAAGGTTCTAACTTTACTCCAATTACCTCCATGGTCCGTTTACTATTCAAAGCATCCATCAGCAATAAGTTTTGAGCGCATTATATTGAGTTTTACCGTAAAATGTGATTTTTGACCCCAAAAAAAAATTTCGTTTCCCAGCAAAAATTTTTGCGTAAAGTTACTTAGTTTGATGTACAGAATGCTTGGTTGACGGCTTCGTGAAGGGTCTGTTTACACCCCGTATAAACTGTAGATGCGCTCTGTAGTGGCAACATGAATGTAAGGTAATTACCGGACCTCCATTTAGTCGCGTACCAACCAGTGCCGCGGCTGTACGTGACATTAAAATAACTTGTGTGAATAACTTCCTCAAATAACAAAAAAAAAATGCCTGCCCTGTGTTTTTAGGAAATGTAAAAATAAAGGGTGTAAATAGACCCTTAACGAAGCCGAAAGGGATTCATTCTCCCCACTATTGCGATCATTTTTTTGTTCTAGACCATACCTGGGAACCTTCTAGTTACGGAGATATTGGGGGACAAAGTTCCAACTTTTTGACAAGTTTTTTTTTAAATACATGATTTTAATGTAAGATTTTTACTTTAAACACCTCCACGACCCCCGTACTATTCAATTCATCCATAAGCACAATGTTTTGAGTACGTCACATTGAGTTCTACCGTAAAACGTGATTTTGCACCCCAAAAAAAAAAGTCGTTTCCCAGCAAAAATTTTTGCGTAAAGTAACTTAGTTTGATGTACAGAATGCTTGGTTAACGGCTTCGTGAAGGG
The DNA here is from genome assembly GCA_905220335.1 of Noctua pronuba. NCBI lineage: Eukaryota > Metazoa > Arthropoda > Insecta > Lepidoptera > Noctuidae > Noctua > Noctua pronuba. The sequence goes on from LR999920.1 coordinate 664,109, forward strand.
TCTGTTTACACCCCGTATACTGCAACTGTGAAAGATAAAAAAAAAGTATCATTTTTATTTTATTTTTTTCGATGCCTTCTAATGGCGGCTGGCGCCTCAGATAAGACACGTGCCATACGCGCTCGGCCAATGAGCAAGCGCCACAGAATGACAACATAATTAAAGAAATATATTTATCTCTCTCTAACAACAGGAATTCCGCAGATAACATTTAATGTTCTTTCCCTTTCCTCGTGCGTCTAAGTAGCTATCTAGCTACCGATAGTATTTATGCTGTTTTCGAGCGTCGTGATGTTTATGCATGACGCTTCTATTTATGTTACGTCATTGGTGGTTAGTGCCTAACCTGGTGTCAGAGTTTTTATGTCGCCCATAGGCCTCTGGCTTGGCTTTACATGCCGTCGAGAAATATCTCTCAGGCATGCTGGTTTCCTCACGATGTTTTCCTTCACCGAAGCAAGTGATAATGATGTGTCTCCAAAACTGAGTAATTCTCTATTGCACGTTGTCAAATGACTTAAAACAAACTACAGAGCTCTCTTTAAATAGTTATGCATAAATTATGTATGAGATCCATTATAAATGGAGCTACCCCTTTGAAGTATATTTCTCAACCCTTTGTAGTTCAAGATATAATTGTCAGACAATACTTTTAGCTGTATAACTAATATATTTGGATATTCCATTAATAAGAGATCAGGTTATATTGGTTTTCGGTGTAAAATACAAAGAGAGGGAATATATTTTGAACTTTCCCTTAAAACTTTAAGAAGTACTTTTGAACTAGAAGTTTCAAAACAAATTACTTTTAAGTAAATTACATGAATTTACTTCTGTGTTCTGCCTCATAGGGGCTTGGATTCGATACCCAGGCAGGCAAAGTGCTATTTACACCACGCCTGTAATCCCCGAAGGGTTAGGCAGAGGTGTACCTAATAGTACACCCACATTTCGCCAGTTATGTTTAAGTCCCATGTAATAGGGGGCGAGTCTATTGCCATCAACCGGGCACAAATCCAGACTAATGGAAAAACCCAATAACATTTTGTCCGACCCGGGAATCAAACCTAGGACCCCCTGCTCAGCAGTCGTGCTTACCACTAGACCAACGAGGCAGTCAAGTGTTAGTGTGGAGGTCAGATAGGCAGTCCCTCTATGTATAATACTGGTATTCAGCTGCATCCGATTAGACTGGAAGGCGACCTCATGTGGGCAGATGGTGACAGTCGCATCGCAAGTCACGTCGCGTGACTCGTGGCGTGGTATTAAGAATTTCTTTCATTCGTTTTTTTGAAATCGCTGTCGCAAGACGTGTGTCGCAAGACGTGTGTCGCAAGAAGTGTGTCGCAAGACGTGTGTCGCTCGTGCGTGTAGCTCATGGCCGAGCCTTTGACTCAGCCAACCTATTATACAGTCAGTTGATCCCTTCAATAGAAATATAGAGTAATTTGAACAAAGGCCAAATGGACGCCATTTAAAACAATGATGGCCGCTCTCGGTTGATAGAGAGAGATAGATATATACGTGTACTAACGTGTTAGAGAGAGAAGGAGGGAAACCAATGAAACAATCGTTGGAAAATAGTGATTGCTTTGTTTGTAGCGGAAATTAATTATTTATTGTTTAAGTAATTCAAGGTAAGATTGAAATGGCTACAGTAGTGGACAAAGAACGGATAGATGGACTGTGTGAAGGACAGGACGGGTAATAGAGAAGTATGGAAAATAGAGAGAAAAAGAAGAAAGAAAGAAAAAATATTTATTTATTTTTTGAAAGAAAGAAAGAAAGAAGAAATAAAATACATTTATTTGGCACATGCCACAAGTGCACACAATATAAAACAAAAATAATACAAGACAAAAAATAAAAAATAAAAACTTAAAACTAAAACAAAAAAAATTAACACTGTGTGCCTCACGGCTGCACCAAATAGGGCCAGTTCAGCAAAATGCCGGGCAGCTAGTGCCTGACACTGGTTTTCAACTGGACCTGGATTAGAGAGGTTACGGATGTAAAACAGTTTTATGTGTTGAATCAATGGTGATATTGAGAAGGTATTTAAATATGTATAATAGATGTGTACAAGGAAATAAATTAAGATATCATAAATTATTAGTAAGTAAACTACGAAATAATAAATATCGTGAATGTGCAAAATAAAACAAAAAATAGATAGATAAATGGCATGGACGCATGATAATAGAACCCGTTTGACACGATATTTGTCGCAGGGACATGACGTTCATCATACAAAATGACAAAAAAATTACAATAAACATACAACGCATCAAATATTTATAATTTCAACAGGACGGGACAAAAAAAAAGAAAATATACGTTAACATCTTGCACGTCGTGACTGCGACAAACAGGTTACCACTCAGCATGATGCTGTGCTATGGGGAGCCCACAGCACAGCGCTGGTTTTCAGTGGTCACCCGTGAAAAAAACGTACGGAAACCAAGAGAGCATAAATATTTTTTAAATGATTATGGAAATAAAATAAACAGTACTCGGGTTATAATATAAAACAACTAACTATAATAAACTCTCCAAAAAATATATAACTATGAGAGAGACGTATTGAAGTAGAAGACTTAATAATTATTTATCATATTTACATTATTTACAAATTATACAGGGTGTAAACAGACCCTTCACTAAGCCGTTAACCAAGCATTCTGTACATCAAACTAAGTAACCCTACACAAAAATTATTGCTGGGAAACGACTTTTTTTTGGGGTAAAAAATCACGTTTTACGGTAAAACTCAATATAACGCACTCAAAACTTGGTGCTGATGGATGCTTTGAATAGTAATCGGGTCATGGAGTTAATTAAAGTAAAGATAAAACCTTTTAAATTGGTATTTAAAAAAAAACTTGTGATAAAATTGGAACTTTGACCTTCAATATCTCCGTAACTAGAAAGTTCCCAGGTATGGTCCAGAACAAAAAAATGATCGCAATGACGGGGAGAACAAGTGCCTTTCGGCTTCTTTAAGGGTCTAGTTACACCCTTTATATCTATAATAGTAATAAGGTGTAACAAGACCCTTAATGAAGCCGAAAGGCACTTGTTCTCCTCGTCATTGCGATATTTTTTTTGTTCTAGACCATACCTGGGAATCTTCTAGTTACGGAGTTATTGGGAGTCAAAGTTCTAACTTTTTCACAAGTTTTATTTTAAAGATTATTTTTTAAGTTTATAACTTTACTTTAAATACCTCCATGACCCGTTTACTATTCAACAATGCGTCCATAAGTACAATGTTTTCATTGCTTTACATTGAGTTTTACCGTAAAATGTAATTTTTCACCCTAAAAAAAAATCGTTTCCCAGCAATAATTTTTGCTTAGGGTGACTTAGTTTGATGTACATAATGCTTGGTTGACGGCTTCGTGAAGGGTCTGTTTACACCCTGTATAATAGTAATAAAAATATGCACAAGTATCGAAACGGTTACAGGGTGTCAAAAAATTCGTCCACATCGCTATCAACAGGAAAAGTGCCCAGAAGGCTGGCAGCATTGCCACGTTGGATGGCAATGCTGATTCTTTGGCCAAAAATAGGCCCGCCCTCTGGTCACGTGAAGTGTCGACCAGTCAGCGAGAGATTTCCCTAAAAAGGAGACGCGCTCTCACAGGATACTTTTTATCCTAGAAGAACGATCCCGTGGGAATACTTTTCTCCTAGAAGAGCGATCCCGTGGGATTACTTTTATCCTAGAAGAACGATCCCATTGGAATACTTTTACCCTAGAAGAGCGATCCCGTGGGACTACTTTTATCCTAGAAGAGCGATCCTGTGGGAATACTTTGATCCTAGAAGAGCGATGCCGTGGGAATACTTTGATCCTAGAAGAGCGATCCCGTGGCAATACTTTTATCCTAGAAGAACAATCCCGTGGGAATACTTTTATCCTAGAAGAGCGATCACGTGGGAAATTCCCTAACTACACGCGGGCGAAGCCTCAGGCATAAGCTAGTATTAAAATACGTTCTTTTCATAATTTTAGCAAAAAAAAAAATTTTTAATTATACATTCATTGATATAATTTTCTTTCGTAGTAAATATTCAAAAATATGTAAGAATTATTCAATCAGGGGTCAAGCATTTTCTCCCCAATATTTGTCTTCATGCATATTTTATAAGTTTACTTCGATTGACAGTCAGACCCAATCTCGTTCCATGTCGACAATATCTCAATTTTTTCTTTTTGTATCGAGGCACGGGAATTTGTTTTTATTCTGCCAGTGGAGAAATCGTTTGGATCTTTTTTTATGCTGTGCCAATACGGACAATATTTGAATGTCTCTTTAGGGTTCCGTTTCCAAATGACAAAAAACGGAACCCTTTGGTAACTGCCGTGCAACACAACGTCAACAACAACCATCGATTCAAAAGTGTACTCTAACTCTTTGCATTGACTGCCGCGGGCGCACCGTGAGCCGGCGCGGCGCACCGTACACGGCACGATGTGTCCGGGCCCTTAGTCTTTGCACTATACGTATACGTAATGTTACCGACATTTAACTTTTCCCCATTCCGGGCCGTTTTTTTAGCTTTAGCTAAAAAACCTTAGTTAATTGATCGTGGTTTGTGTAAAATGACCCTGTCAGGTACCTTTCACCTATATTACAACTGCCGGCGTTACAAGAAACTCATCGTTCCTAGCGTAATTACGCGTGCGTGGCGTGTAGTTTCAATGAGAGCTACCCTAAACTGCGTCGCAACAATCCGAGTAAAGACGAACAAGTTGCACGAGCCAATTGTCCGTTTTTTTCGTGCCACATCGAAAAGTAAAAAATCAGACTACCGGACAGTTAAATTCCTTGTAGTGCACAAACGTCCTTATTGTTTTGTCTTGTCCGTCTGTCTGTTTGCTGTCCGGCCGTATGTCACAGCCATTTTACTGCGAGACTGTTGGCTCCACACACTTGAAAGGCAGATGTCTTCTATGAACTCCTGCACACAAAAGTGAAGTAGAATTACGAATTATAAAAAAGAGGTGAAAAAAAATTTCGCCGTATGTCACAACCATTTTACTCTGAGACGGTTGGCTCCACGCAGTTAAAATTTAGAAAGCAGAGGTTCGTTTTGACGGCACGGTTGGCGCAGTGGCTGAGCGATTGGCTGCTGCGTTGTGTGTCGCGGGTTCGATCCCCGCATGAAACAAATATTTGTATGATCTACAGGTAGTTGTTCCGGGTCTGGCTGTTTGTGTATGTGAGTTTTTAATGTTTGTAAACGCACCCACGATACAGGAGAAATTCCTAGTGTGAGGAAACGTTTTAAAAAAAAAAAAAAAAAAAAGAGGTCTCCTATGAACTGCTACACAAAAGTGAAGTAAAATTACGAATTAAAAAATTATTTCGTATTTAAGTGTGAGTCTAAAATGGTATTAAAAAGATTCCTCTTTTCGGTCCCTTTATTTCTTAAGTCAATGTTTGATCAGATATTCGCTTCTAAAGCCTCAAAAATTGTGCCGCCCCCCTTCCACTAATTTCTAAAGTAAGAGGAGGAAAATTCTGAAAAAACTCATAAAATAAATACTTTAAAAAAAAACGGCCAAGTGCAAGTCGTACTCGCGCATTAAGGGTTCCGAACCATCTTATTAGGGGAGCCCCCTTTAATTTTTAATAGTTGTTGTTATAGCGGCAGCAGAAATACACATTAGGCTTAGTAATAGGGTCCCGTTGGTTACACTTCGGGTACGGAACCCTAAAAAGTCCCTACTTGTCCTTGTTCATTGCATAAAGTTAAAATAAATAAGAGCCTACTAAGTTATTCGTACCAATATGCCGAAACAGAATAATGTGACACTGCAACGTGTCTGAAATCTCGATACAAGTCGCAACGACTTTAGATTTAAGATAGAACACAAAACTCGTTCGTTTTGACTGGAAAATAGGGATTTCGATTAATTTGATGAGAAGATTGTTTAACTTTCTGTGTTAAGGTGAGTATAGACTACAACATTTACTTGTAACAGAACAACGAGCCGCTCTATGATGTGTTCTAGTGTATCATCCTTTTACGAACTAAACGTCGAGCACGCTCGCCTCTTTGTTACAAACCAACGAGCGTATTGGTGTAACATTTCGTCGAACGTATTGGTGTAACATTTCATCGAGCCACGAGTGCGGGCGATGCGCGGTTGCGGGGTGACGCGGAGGGAGACCCGAGGGAGGATTTACCCGTAACATAACGCCGAGCATTCGCAGGAACATTACATTACATGGAAATGCTTTGGAAACTGAGCTTTTGCCTGTATTGTACCATTCGTAAGAACGTTACATTACACAGAAATGCTCCAGAAAATGTTGTAGTCTATCTATACTCACCTTTAGATAGTTGGCAAACAGCATGAGCACATCTAGACTTTATTGATCTCATTGGTCTATTGATTGGTGACATATATATGAGGCGGAGACATGAGGAAAATGTCGTGAGGAAAAATGAATGCAGACGACTATAAAGCATTGAGGAAGCCTGTGTGAAGAATGGTATGACTAGAAAGGAGATGACTGCTGAGATGACGAGTAAAAGAGAAGTGTGGGAGAAGAAGACATCCTGCGCTGATCCCAAGATAAGAGATGATGGTGGTGGTCTATTGGTTGCAAGCGCGACTGCTTAGCATGAGGTCCTGAGTTCAATTCTCAGGTCGGGCGAAGTGTTATTGGGTTTTTCTATTAGTAATTTCTCAGTAGCAGCCACGGAGCCTGAATGCCCGGTTGATGCCAATAGACTCGCACCCTTTTACATGGGATTTAAACATAAAAGGCGAAATGTTGGCTTACCATGAAAGGATCTGTCGTCATCATTTTTAATAGATGGACCCAGTACTGTCTGTGAGGTGCCGTGCAATTGTAGCACAATTCATTATTTCGATTTTTTTTTACGGTGCACGTCGTAGATTTCCACGACACAAATAAGTCGTAACGTGTTCAAACTCAACTCAAACTCAAAGCATTTATTTCAAATAGACCCGTGACAGGCACTTTTGCATAGTCAAAAATAAGCTACCTACTACAGTCCAGCCACAGGCATAATAACTGTGAATGGAAAATATTAGATCTCATGGAGAAGAATGGGCAAGAAACTCCATGGACACTCTTTTCAAATCTAGTTATATATTACATAGTCCTGGGTACAATATTGTTGCTTCTATACAGGGTGTAAACAGACCCTTCACGAAGCCGTCAACCAAGCATTCTGGACATCAAACTAAGTAACTTTACGCAAAAAATTTTGCTGGGAAACGACTTTTTTTTTGGGGTCCAAAATCACGTTTTAGGGTAGAACTCAATGTAACGCACTCAGAACATTGTGCAGATGGATGGATTGAATAGTATGGGGGTCGTGGAGGTGTTTAAAGTAAAAATCATACTTTTAAAACACGTACTTATTTAAAAAAAATCTTGTGAAAAAGTTGTAAGTTTGACCCCCAATATCTCCGTAAATAGAAGGTTCCCAGGTATGGTCTAGAACAAAAAAATGATCGCATTGACGGGGAGAACAAGTGCCTTTCGGCTTCGTTAAGGGTCTTTTTACACCCTTTATGTGAGCACAATGTAGAGATAGGAAAAAACAAAAACAATTAAAACCATAAAGATTAGGATAAGTATGTTCTGTCCCTTTTGACCTAAAGTACGATCACCTCCAGCAAAAGAAAGAAAGCTAAATAGTTACAAGTTTCGAGTATGTCCAAACTAAAACAATTTTAGTTAACGATCTCAGAAAATGAATTATTCCAATGATTGCTTCGCTAACAGATTTGCTCTTAAACGTTAAGCAAGTTCAAGCAAATATATTGTCGCCAAGTCCTCGCTCTGGGCATCGTTTGCATACATTTATATACATACATAGTCTGTACCAGGGTTGTTGCTGATGCATATTTTTTTCACATCAGCGGATGCTGATGCTGATCTTTTATCATTGACATCAGCGGATGCTGATGCTGATGCTGATTTTAATTATTTTCTTAAAAAACAGGGAAAAGTAAAATCAGTCCGTATTAGTACGCTCTTTGCGTGAATAATCCTTGTTACATAAGTTTCAGTTTGCAGTTTCTTGACTCTTTAATTTAAAATACGTCCATATTCCATCGACAGTTTACGAAAAAAAAACAAAAACTTTCACGCGTAATGACGAATTAACGTAATGAGACAAGTTTGTGTTTGTTTGCAATCACAATCCCCGCAGACGATCTTTTAATTGGTCAAAGTCGTAGGCAAAAACTACACGTGCTATAATCCCCTCTGCGGTCATGTCACGACTCGAACTTCAGCATTAATAATCAGCATCGATCAATGCGGATGCTGATGCTGATGCTGATGCTGATGTTCGCAACAACCCTGGTCTGTACATGTACATAGACACGTAAATCAATGTCGACACGACGAAATAAAGCTCGGATTATTCACAGCCAGCGAAGATCGAACGTTCAAAATGGCTTGCATTTTAAATTCAACGTTTAAAAATCCAAATATTTTAGGAGCATTTGTTTTTGTGGAGGAGCTCTGATGAATGACAAATCCTCCTTCTCCTTCCTCTTTCTCTTGATCCTTATTTTTTAAATAGGTTTTTACAAACACTTTTACAAGTAATTTTTTGAAACTACGTAATGGGGTAAAAGTACCCTTAACGAAGCTGAAAGGTGCTTGTTCTCTCCTTCAATACGATCATTTTTTTATTCTAGACCATACCTGGGAACCTTCTAGTTATGGAGATGTTGGGGATCAAAGTTCCAAGTTTTTCACAAGTTTTTTTTTTAATACTTGTCAAATGTATTTAATGTAAGATATATTTACTTTAAACACCTCCAAGATCCCCGTACTATTCAATCGATCTATCAGCGTAATGTTTTGAGCACGTTACATTGGGTTCTACCGTAAAACGTCATTTCACAAAAAAAAAGTCATTTCCCAGCAATAATTTTTGTGTAAAGTTACTTAGTTTGATGTACAGAATGCTTGGTTGACGGCTTCGTGAAGGGTCCGTTTAAACCCTGTAGATATGGCCGGTGTTTCGTACCTGACTACTCTGAGAAGAAACAGCCGAAACAAACTCAGAGGTTTGTCTTTTCAACTGCCATGAGGACTATGCAGATTAATGTCTGAGATGGTCTTTTGAAGACAGAACCACACAGATTTGAGTGGACCTGTCCAGTCAGTGCAAGCATTTGTCAGTGATCGTGTAGCTCGACTTATAACTCAAGGAGCTCAACGACACGACGAACAATACCAAAGAATCGACATTTGGGTAGGTCGCATATACTTTTTTTTTATATCGTGTGATTGGTCCCTAACTGGTGACAGAGTTTTTATGCCGCGCATGAGCCTCTGACTTGGCTTTACATGCCGTCGAGAAATATCTCTAAGGCATGCTGGTTTCCTCACGATGTTTCCCTTCACCAAAGCAAGTGCCTTCACTTAAGCCAAGTCTCTCTGACACCAGGTTAGGCACTAACCACACGATAAAGAAGAAGAGGACAGGCACATCCACGATTTTAGCTGTCTCTGGGATGGCAAAGCATCTACGATGTCTCAAGCATCTATAGACGGTGGTGAGAAAATTTAATTAATCAAGTCTAAGTTGTCTTTAAGGCGGCACGCCTAGAACATTCTCCTGGCTGTAATGTAGTGTGAAATGATTTTATTTCTAGGTTTCATCAACTTTTAGGGTCATTTAGTAAGACCTTGATTATCTAAAAGGTTTTCTGTATAATGATTACCTAGAACCACTAGACCAAGAGACTGTATAAGCATGAATTTGTTAAAATGAGGCTTCGTTTTGACGCACCTACACTGGCATCGGCTGGGGGGTCGCAAATCCACGCGCAAGCGCAACTCCACGCGCAAGCGCAAATTATGCGCAAAATCCTTCCTAACTCATCTGCCTAGCCTTTTCCCAACTATATTGGGGTCGGCTTCCATTCTTAACCGGATGCAGCTGAATACCAGTATTTTACATGGAGCGACTGCCTATCAGACCTCAACAACCCAGTTAGTACTGGGTAATACGATACCCCTTGGTAAGACTGGTTGTCAGACTTTTTTGGGCCACTGACTACCTAACGACTGTCAAAGATCTTCAAATGACACTCGGGACCAACGGCTTAACGTGCTTTCCGAGGCACGTAGGAAACTCGGTATGTAATGGGTAGTCACCCATCCACAGATCAACCTAGGGGCAAGCACGGCTTAACGGAGTGGCTATTATTATTTAGCCACGAGCTCCTCCTCCAAATAATATAAATGCGAAAGTAAGTTTGCTTGTTACCTTTTCACGCCTAAACCACTGAACCGATCATTATGAAATTTTTTGCGTATACGTTGTCAGGTGTACAGAAACGGACATAAGGTACCTTTCATCCCGAAAAAAAGTACTGTTCCAGAGGAAAACAACAATAATATTCTTATGATAATAGATGGCGCCACGTGTCTTTCGAATCATGATTGAATCATATTATTATAGAAACTTTAGTTATGTGTTAAGAATTTAATTGTTAAATTCTGAATTAACGCGAGCGAAGCCGCAGGCAAAAGCTAGTGAAAAATAAATGATCACACCTAATTCTTCATAGGGGTAATCAGAGACTCTCCTCTGACTCAAACCCACATTTCGCCAGTTATGTTTATGTGCTATGTCTAAGCGGCATACATACAGGGTGTAAACAGACCCTTCACGGAGCCGTCAACCAAGCATTCTGTACATCCAACTAAGTAACTTTACGTAAAAATTATTGCTGGGAAATGACTTTTTTTTTTGGGGTGAAAAATTACGTTTTACGGTAAAACTCAATGTAACGCACTCAAAACATTGTGCTGATGGATGGATCGAATAGTACGGGGGTCGTGAAGGTGGTTAATGTAAAAATTTTACATTAGAAACATGTATTTAAAAAAATCTTGTGAAAAAGTTGGAACTTTGACCCTCAATATCTCCGTAACTAGAAGGTTCCCAGGTATGGTCTAGAACAAAAAAGTGATCGCAATGACGGGGAGAACAAGTACCATTCGGCTGCGTTAAGGGTCTCTTTACACCCTTTATACTGACTCTGAAAAATTCTGAGAACAATCTCTCACTTGGAACCCCTTAGGCATTAGACCAAAGAGGCAGTCCACCAGGTTAACATTGTACATTTTTGACGATATGAGGGTAGACTAAATGCTAGCTCGACCTTCGAGCAATCAGGCATGATGTTATGTTTTAAGTGTTTGGGAAACCGACATTAATACTAATACTTACATGAATTAGGAAAAACGAAGATTTTAGCAGCTTAGGGTAATTTAGGAAAAGTCCAAAGAGATTGAAAAGACTTATAGAGCGGACATTGAGAATATTTTCATACAAAAATTTTGATGTCGGACATTTTCGATTTTGACACACAAAAACCTGACAAGCGGGCGTATGACACTAGACAGAACGATTTGTTACTAAGTAGTAACAAGTATTGGATTACGATTTTATTCGTCTTGTCCTGTCTATCGCTCGTAAATACTTGAATGTCTTTGGAACGGTCACATGATTCCAAGGATGTAAGAAAGTGGACGAGACAAAAGGAGTATGTAAGGATCGTAGCAGGTGGCGTTCTGTGGTTTCTGTCTACCCCATGGCAAAAGTCGTAAGTTTATGTATGTATGTTCACCAGTATTCTCCATCTTGTATCTATCCCCCTTCCATCATCTTCCAGGAGTTCCTGGACATCCTGTCCCGCGTGGCGCGCGGCTCGGTCCAGGAAAAGCTGTCGTGGGTGTTCACCCTGTACGACGTGGATGGCGACGGGCGCATCTCCCGTGCAGAGATGCTGGCCGTGGTGCAGGCGATATACGAGCTGCTGGGGCGCGCTGCGGTGCCGCCTGTGCATAGCACGGCCGCTAAGGACCATGTGGATCGGATATTTCATGTGAGTTTAACATCTGTTTGCCTATTCCCAACTGTGATGGCGTCGGCTTCCAGTCTAACCGGATGCAGATACCAATAGGTTAAATGAAGAGATTGTCTATCTGACCTCCACAACCAAGTTGTTTTACGAGTTTTGACATTGGTTGTTATAATAAGTTCATATTGAGTATAGCGCCATCTAGTGGTGAAATGGATTAGTCGAATAATGCCCAGTTCTTAAAATGCCTAACAGCTTAAAAAAGGATTAATTCGCTTAATACCTAGTTCTGAAAATACCTATTTCTGGAAATGCATAAATCTTAAAAAGCCCAATTCTCAAAAAGGCCAATTCTTGAAAAACCCAATTCTTCCAAAGCCCAGCAAACGCGATCGGTTCCCAGTCTAACCGGGTGCAGCTATGCACAAAGCCATTGCCTGTCTGACCACCATAACCTGTTTCTGTAACTTAGATATTTGAGGGTACTGTTAAGTTTATTTTGAAAAAGGAACCTAAAGGCAAAGGAAAGGGCTTTAATCCCTATTTTTAAACAATTATCTGTACAATAAATGAAACAATTCTCCGGGTGCATTTTAATCACCGCTTACCTCTCGGATTGGTCCATCGCAAAGTTCCAGCTGCATATGTCTTACAAGCTATATTCCTCTTTCCAGCTGATGGACACCAACTGCGACGGCGTGGTGACCCCAGACGAGCTCGCTCGCTGGTGCAGCCGCGACCCCGCGCTCCTGAACTCGCTGGAGACTATGGACACCGTCTTGTGATCCACGGGCCGCAGCGCCGAGCATAGGTACGAACACACTAAAACGGACCCTTCACGAAGCCGTCAACCAAGCATTCTGTACATCAAACTAAGTAACTTTACGCACAAATTATTCCTGGGAAACGACTTTTTTGACTTTTGACTTTGACTTTTTTTTGGGGGGTGAAAAATCTCGTTTTACGGTAGGACTCAATGTAACGCACTCAAAACATTGTGCTGATGGATGGATTGAATAGTTCGGGGGTCGTGGAGGTGTTTAAAAATCTTAGATAAAAAACATGTACTTATTTTTTTTTAAACTTGTGTAAAAGTTGAAATCCCCCAACATCTCCGTAACTAGAAGGTTTCCAGGTGTGGTCTAGAACAAAAAAAAATATCGCAATGACGGGGAGAACAAGTGCCTTTTGGCTTCGTTAAGGGTCTTGTTACACTCTTTATGGTCGTACATAGGCTTAAATGACCAATATAACTTGAGACGTGGTGGAATTCAAAACTACGTTTAAATGTTTGACTGGTGGGTGGCAATTATCTAAGCAAACAGCGCTACCCACAGCAGCAACCAGCAACCACATTAGTAATGGCAATGCACCGGCCACATTAGCCGTAGAAACGATGACCGTCAGGGTAGACGTGTTCTTGAGTGGAGGGAGACAGGGAATCGGGAAGTTGGTTGGTAGCAGCTGGATGACAGGAGCTGAATCGGTTACAATTAAAGAGGCCAATGTCCAACAAAAGACTTATAATCTCAAGAAAACTTTAAGTAATAACTCTGCAACAATTCCAGGTCGGACTCGGCGCGCGCATCCTGCTCCACGGCCGCTGACAACTGTTCGCCCTCTCCCTCTGGCCTCCCGACCACTCACTCCACAACCTTCGCGCCCCCCATTCAAATAGACAAGGACAGAACGAGCATCGAGAGCTACGCCCCACAATTACACCCTCACAAAGACAGATCCATGTCTGAAAGCTTCGCTTCCGTTGAAACTCATGTAGACAGAGACAAAAGTATTGTGGAGAGTGAGTGTGAGAGCGGGATAGAGAGCGGGGCGCCTAGCTCGTCTACGAGTGGAGTGAAGAGTGTAGTTAGTAGTGGGATCGGAAGGAGTGAAGAGGAGAAAGTAGTAGTGGAGAGGAAGACAGAGGAGAAGAAGAAGCAGCCTCCGCCTGTGCCTGCTAGGGTTACTGCTTGTGTGAGTATTATGACGATTATTATTTTAGTTGCCTTCCACAAGTGACCCGAGGTAATTCAGTCAAAGCATTTATTTCAATTAGACCATTACAGGCACTTTTAAATGTCAAAAAAGCAAAAAAATCGAAGCTACAGTCACAGTCACAAGGCATAATGACTTGTGAAAGTACTGTAGTTGCACATTCCAAAGCGTTTAAATCAAAATATTGTTACATCATGTTGAAGCAATCACGGGGCTTTAATTTCCATGTAATATATTTTTTACTAAGCTGCACAAAGTAAAAAAAGAAGAAACAAATATTTTACTAAATCTGAACATCTAAACGCAATCATTTGAAATATCGAAACGTAGAACGGAAGCAATGGAGTTACCATATTTAACAAACTGTGGAATTTCTATAATAATACAAATTAATTATTACGTAAGGCGTTGCCATCCTTCTTTTATATTGGTAGACATTAAAATAAAGTTATTTGAATTATGTGTTTCAGATAACTGAAGAAACAGTCGCACGTAAAGTCAAGCGCAGGCCACGAAGATCAAGCTCGCCGCAGCTGCCACGGTGAACAACACCTTAACTTCATTGATTTAAGGTTTAATTACCTCTGAACGCTGTGCTTATGATACTATGCATTCCAATATGTACCTTACGCTATTGTTAATAAATCACATGAGATTATTAGATTTTAGAATATATTCGACAATTCAAAGAAACGATAAACTGAATCGATTTTGGAATCGAACTCGCTGTAACTAAAAAAATCTATTGTTTGAGATGAGACGAAAAAGTTTTAATTTAAAGCCGCAGAAATGGGTTTTGTCGACGGAAGAATCGACAAAATGACAGATCAACAATAGAAATCTGAAATTTTGTCGATTCTTCCATCGACAAAACCCTTTTCTACGGTGGTTATGCTACGCGTGCTGGACACTATTTGCTTTAACACAAAATGATGTTTGACAGTAACTTTGGCTAAACAACCGATATTCAAATACGTTTTTGTTCAAACTTTATGGCGGATCCGAATTTAGCAACGAATGACGGTCTGCGCAGAACACAATTTTAGGTATCAGCGTGGCGCAGAGGACGCATCGTCTCGACTGAATAATGCGCAGACCGTCACTCGCAGCTAACTTCCGAGCCGCCACAAAATTTGAACAGAAATATAATAAGCTGTGTCTATTCAAAATATTTTTTTTTCTCCAAGTCGTTTGTGTTTCAGTTGCAAGAACAACTAAAAATTTTACTAAAAGTAATTTAATTTTCCAGAAGGTAAATTATTATTAAGGTTACGAATATAGTAATTTGTTTCACTTGTCAGGTATGTTCTTAATATAATTAAATTATTAATTGCCTTGAGCAGGACTATAAACATCATCAATATAGACAAAGCATTATTTACATAATTATACACCGTGACTTTTCAGTCGTCTTACAAAGGTGGTCCACTCAATGTATTCCTAAAACTTCATAAAATACCTTTAGTCGCGATTTTTTTTTACCATTAGTACAAAGGAAAATAAATAACACATGAGAAATATGAAACATCCTGTTAATAATGTATACGTGTCAAAGCGCACGAATCAAGTATATCATCGCTCACAACAGGGTGTGTTAACTACGTCATGTGTGATAATAACGATGTATATTTTTAAATTATTCAAATCTCATAAATACCTAATTTTTTTTTCATGAATGTTTAGTAGTCATTGGATACATGAAGTGGGCTGCCGTTGTAAGACGACTAAAAAGTCACAGTGTATGTAATAGGCTATTTGACTACATCGAAAAAAACAAAAATATTTAGTCCGTCAGTTAGATCACCTAAAAATGTTGGACACGTATTTTTTCTTTTGTCACATAATTTAAAAATTACGACGATACAGCGCATCAAAGTTCAAAAGAGGGGGCTTGTGACGTCACTAAAAAGTAACAGAAATTGTGACGTCACACGAGATTTCAACGCGCTGTATCGTGGTCATTTTTCGTTTACATGACAAAAGAAAAACTACGTGTCCAATATTTTTTGATAATGTAACTGGCGGACTAAAAAGATTTTTTCAGTCAAATACCCTATTACAAAGATACATTTAAATATTACCTATTAACTTTTAAGATAAATACTATCTTTTAAAAACAAACTTATGACGATAATGAAACTAAGTATAATTAATTTCTTTAATAAGATAAACGCCTGGATGAGTGTATGATTACTTGATAGTAACCGACCTATGAATCTATAAGTTTATTTACTTAAAATACTTAAATCTATCTGTAGGATATTATTCATATTTTTGGCTTTTACATCTAAAGTTTTTGGATTACTGATTGTAATAAAACAGATTTAGGTGGCGACTTATCTTATATCTAATGTAGCCTATATTTTAAGTTAAGCATCTAGCAATAGAGCGTTGAAAACTGCGTCCAAATCCATGCAGTAGTTTTTGCGTGTTGAGCGTACAAACATACAGACAGTCAGACTATAATTCTAAGCTGTTGTTTTGGCTTCTGTTGCCCTATTAAAGACCCCTCATAATATCTTCAATGTACAGACATCGGCCTGTTACAATTTTATTATATGTTTAGATGTATACATTTGACTGCCTCGTTGGTCGAGTGGTCGCAAGCGCGACTACTGAGCATGAGGTCCTGGGTTCGATACCCGGGTCAAGCAAAGTGCTATTGGGTTTTTTCATCAGGAATATCTCTGCCGTAATGGCTGCGAGTTTATTATAATCAGTAATCCAGATAACTATTCTATTATAATGAAACGATGAGCAATATTCAGTATTATAACTATATTCTATAAAAGATACTATTTACTAGTTATATCAAATGTTCAAACTCGTATTAGCTCTGGTTTCTGAAAGCCTCTAAAAGTAATTCTGCTGAGAATTCTCATGTTAACCTAATAACATCTTGAGGGAAACGACATATCCTAGGAACAAAAACTTCGAAGACTTGTGACAACTGTGATGATCACAGTTGTCACTTTATAGGCTGATTATACAACGTGTAAACGGACCCTTCACGAAGCCGTCAACCAAGCATTCTGTACATCAAACTAAGTAACTCTACGCAAAAATTATTGACTTTTTTTTTGGGGTGAAAAATCACTTTTTACCATAAGACTCAATTAACGCACTCAAAATATTGTGCTGATGGATGCATTTAATAGTACGGGGGTCGTGGAGGTATTTAAAGCAAAGTTATAACATTCAAAACTTGTATTAAAAGAAAACATGTGAAAAACTTGGAACTTTGACTCCCAAATAACTCCGGAACTAGAAGATTCCCAGGTATGGTCTAGAACAAAAAAATGATCGCAATGACGGGGAGAACAAGTGCCTTTCGGTTTCGTTAAGGGTACTTTTACATCTAGTATACATCACAGCTAACACGACCAGCAGATTTAAAATAAACTTGTTAAGGCTTACAGAAACGAAGTTACAAAGGGATGTCCACTACGCGGCCACGTCACGACTTGTCGCATGGCCGGCCGATATCTTGAACAGACGGTCGGACGACCGGTCGTACGACCAAAGTTTCTTTTTGCACGCGTAGCATTACCACCGTAGAAACGGGTTTTGTCTACGGAAGAATCGACAAAATGACAGATCAACAAAAGAATGACGAATGTCGATTCTTCCGTCGACAAAACCCGTTTCTATGGTGGTAGATCAACAAAAGAAATCTGTAATTTTGACGATTTTTCCGTCGACAAATCCCGTTTATATAATGGTAGATCAACAAAAGAAATCTGTCATTTTGTCGATTCTTCCGTCGAGAAAACCCGTTTCTGTGGTGGTAGATCAACAAAAGAAATCTGTCATTTTGTCTATTCTTCCGTCGAGAAAAACCGTTTCTAGGGTGGTAGATCAACAAAAGAAATCTGTCATTTTGTCGAATCTTCCGTCGAGAAAACGCGTTTCTACGGTTCACATGCTACGTGTGCTGGTCAAAGCTCCTGTGGCCAAAAGACGTGGTCGTGACCGTGTGAGTGAGGACCCAAAGAGTGATTGGACCTTATCACCCTATAATATTATAATCCTACTCTTATCTATAATAAATTATTGGACCCCAAATAGTAAGTAGAATATTATGTCTACACCAAATGTTGGAAAAATAATATCTAAGTTAAGGTGAGAGTATGTCCTGCGGCTTGGGAATGGATGGGTTACCGAGGACTAAGTCTAGGCCGTAGGTGACATTAATTAGGGATCCATTGATTGTAGAGGTCCAAATCATGACCATGTTCACTATGACAGGGTTCCATGTTAGTAAGTGCAGGCGCTTTGATCTCTCTCTCTTATTACTGAACAATTAACAGGCTAAACTTATATTGTCACTTACGGTATATCTTCTGTGATTTTAATTATTAACAACAACAACAGAACCACAATTCAACAATAACAACAAACAACAACAAACATAACTCATCATCATCATCATCAGCCCGGAATCACGCACTGCTGGGTATAGGCCTCCCCTTTTTTCTGCCACACTTCCCGGTTCTGTGCGTCCCGTATCCAGGTGTTTTCCACGACTTTGACGATATCGTCAACCCAACGAGCTTTAGGACAAACATAACTACAACAAACAAAACAATCAACAACATACAACAACACAACAATTTGTTTACCTACCATCCACCTGCATTAGTCATCCCGCGATCATGGCGCTTGCAACAGCGTCGAAATATCGGGAGCTCAAAATAATGAACAAGCACGGAAGATATCCCTTGTAGCGGCACTACAAACAGTACTACAGCAACATAGAACAAAAAGTACTACAGCGCCATCTATGACACAGACGATGAACTAAACATCGAAATACACCTAAATCCTACATCGCGCAAGTTATCCGCGACTTAAGACTATACAGAAGAATCCGACAACAACTGTCGGGCAGTAGCCCACCAGACATAACACCCGTCTGGTCGGAGGATCCTCCCTTTTCTATGGGGGATGAAGAACTTTACACCCTGTTCTCCATACCCCCAAACCAAAAACGAATAAAAAAATATTATACTCACAGACTAGAAGAATCTGTTAATGAGCATACTAACTAGTAGCAAACAAGCTTGCATCTAACAGTTTGTATTTTCAAACATACCTTGATTGATGACACAAAAATAATTTATTTTGAAAACTTTTGAGCCGTTACTTTTTACCCGACTACGGCAGGGATGAAGAACTGTACAACCTGTTTTTCATACCCCAAACCCTTAAGTGATAGTATAAGTTTAGTTTTAAACCGTGAAAGCTTAAAACAGTGTTAGAATTTACAGACTTTTCAATAATCCTACTTTGTAGTGACATACAGATAGAGTATTAACTTCTTCATAAGTATTTGCACAGCACAATCTGAAATAAATCTATTTCTATAAAATATTACAGCTTGTCACAAAACTAAGAGTAAAGTAAAAAATCGTCATCTGCCTAGCCTTTTCCCAACTTTATTGGGGTCGGCTTCCAGTCTAACCGGATGCAGCAGAATACCAGTATTTTACATGGAGCGACTGCCTATCTGACCTCCACAAACCAGTTAGTATCATTAACTTTTGACCGCCATAGTCACATATACGTGACAAGCAAACGCGTGCCCTGTACGCCACACACAAATATATGTGGCTTGGCGTGGAGGCACGCGCGTGCGTTTATGCACTGGCTGTCAAATGGTTAATGAAATATTTACTACGTATATGTATATCAGTAAAAACTATATAAAGTATATTTACATTCGCTAGTTATTAATATCGTTCTTCCAAATCTAGTGCATTATAGCTGAAAACTTCGGTAGCTTATAGACTTACTTCTCTATTGTTAACTCTCTCGCACTTGCAGATTCTTCTATTTTAAGCTGATGTGCGAAAGAGACCTCTAAATGGTGTGCGTGACCAATTATATTGTAAGGTGGAACGATCATTTTATCTGACTTGTTGAAATCATCATCTGCCTGTCTTTTCCCAAGTATGTTCCGATCGGCTTCCAGTCTAATCAGATGTCCACTTTTGTATCGGTAGTAGTTTCTTCATCAAACTTAGAACTAGCCACAGAAGTGCACTATGAAAGAACAGCACATCTTAGCTCTTTATTAATGTAAGCCTATATTGTCCCACTGCTGGGCAAAGGCCTCCCTTCCCTCCTTCCACTTTTCGCGATCTAATGCGATTGTAGGCCAATCCTTTGAGAAAGAGTCCAGTCCACTGTCACTTACGGAATATCTTCCGTGATTGTCCCCGATATTTAGACGCTGTTGCAAGCGCCATGATCGCGGGTTGGCTGGAGAATGCGGGTGGATTGAAAATAAAATTGTTCGGTGCAGACAAATCTGTCTACCCTCTTTCTTTGTCTTTTGCTACGCGCACTACTGGAACTCGACGCTTAGTCACGGCAACACACTCACAGTATCATCAAGTTTTGTTGAGCCCTTATTATGATGCCGGCTGTTACTTTTGAGCATACTCAAAACTGCACTCTCGTTTGTATGTTTAGTGTTTTCTTATTTCAATGGTTTCTCTTGTCAGCCTTGGTAAATAATGTTTGTCAGTTGACAAAATACGTGGCTTGTGAAATTCCTTCCATCTCCTTCTGGGCCTGCCGCGCTGTCGTTTCTTTCCAGTTGGTTTCCACTGAGTGGTTATATTAGCCCATTGCTCCTCCGACATGTGGCAGATGTGACAGCTAAACTCCTAAACACCCAAAAAGTTATTGAATCCAGTCGCTGTAGTCAAAATCGGCTCGATGTCATCATCACCTGCTACTGCTACAATCATCATCTGCCTAGCCTTTCCCAATAGTGCTGTGGTCGGTTTCTAGTCCAACCGGATGCAGCTGAATAACAGTATTAAGTATATCTACATATAGGGTGACTGGTAATTAGTGACCCATACTTAAACACGTGATTGTACTCATGATAACAAACAACTTTCCCAAAGAATTTTTTTATTTATATACTAATTCCACAACAGCCGTATGAAACACGCGCGCGCGCGCTGTTGACCTATCAGCTGTTAGCCGCGTGACGCTGTTCTGTCTCATTACTATCGTACCGTGCAACAGGCAGAGCACCCACGCGGCTCGCAAGCCCGCTCCGTAAGTTTTATTGTGATAAAAGTAAATGAGTATTAAAAAAAAATGTTTCTTTGGGAAAGTTGTTTGTTATCATGAGTACAATCACGTGTTTAAGTATCGGTCACTAATTACCAGTCACCCTATATTGGTCATAATAATTGATCGTTCTACCAGAATCTTGTGGGACACAGTTAAGGCAATACTATGTAGTTGAATGTAGTTAAATATATTAACTCTACGCTCGTTGAATCTAAAGTTATATATTTTCTCTCTCGTTAAACATAATGACCATTTTCATGAGCCTTACTTAACTAATAGTTATTGTAGATTTAAGATGTTACTGCTCCACTCAAATATTATACACTGAAAACCTGAAGGCCAATCCCAGTATTGAAAAAACCGGCCAAGTAAGAGTCGGACTCGCGCATGAAGGGTTCCGTACCATGGTAGGTATTTGTTGTTATAGCGACAAGAGAAATAAATAAATAAAATTAAATAAATAAAATTCATTTATTTCAGGCAAGATATTAAAAAGCAACGAAAGCAAATTTAAACAAATGACATAATTGAATTGAATTTCAGAAAAAATACAGAAAAAAATACAATTGCATTTAAAATGATTAAAAATAAAATAAGTTAAAAATTAATTACTAATTAAGAAATACACATTCTGTGAAAATTTTAACTGTCTACCTATTACAGATCATGAGATACAGCCCGCTGACAGACAGACGGACGGACAGCGGAGGCTTAGTAATAGGGTTCCGTTGGTTCCTTCGGGTACGGAACCCTGAAAACAACTGAATGTCGCGATTACCCTCATGTTAGGATATACTGAATTAGACCAAGTGTTAAGTCCTGCTATCTCGTATCTCGTGGAGCAAGTAACAGTACTATTTAATAAACGTTTGGATACATGGATCTAGCAATGGCAATGACAGATGAACTGACAAACAACGGAACCGCTAACTGCAGTATACAGGGTGGTCCAAAAAGAGAGGTCATAAAAAAAAATTGAGGCCTCACGCCCAGAGGTATCCGAAAATACCCCATGTATGTTCCGCAATTAATATTCACGTTTTCTCAATGTAACGCACTCAAAACATTGTGCTGATGGATGCATTGAATAGTACGGAATTCGTGGAGGTATTTAAAGTAAAGTTATAACAATGAAAATTTGTATTTAAAAAAAAACTTGTGAAAAAGTTGGAACTTTGACCCCCAATATCTCCGTAACTAGAAGGTTCCCAGGTATGGTCTAGAACAAAAAAGTGATCACAATGACGGGGACAAATGCCTTTCAGCTTCGTTAAGGGTCTATTCACACCCTTTATTCTATGTAGCAGTGCACGGTCGAGTTTACCCCTTCTAGCGCAGTTAGGTAAACTCCATTGAGGAATTCATCTCTTGCACTGTGGCAACTAAACTATTAATTCAATAAAAAATAATTCCATATGAGGATAAGAAAACATAAAAATAATAATAACTTTTTTATTATAATTACCACCCAGTATAATGCTATGTAGCAGTGGACGGTCGAGATTATCCCTTCTAGCGCAGTTGGGTAAATCCAGTCAGTGATTCTCCTAAACTAGAAAGATGCATGTATCCGAACTTAGTTCTAAGAGTTTCAATATTCGACCAATCACGTCTCGTGTATGTTTGTGTGTGTGATCAACTGTCTGTGTGATGATATGCTGGTATTTATATCACCAATACTTGATAACTTTGTTCAAATTATTTTGTGTGTGAGTCCTTGTGCAGTCGCCAGCACATCAAGTTACCCGAAACTGTCAACCTTGAACCTAATGTTTTAGCGATAAAGTTGAAAATCTATTAAAGAAATTTGACAGATTGTAGTAGCTTAATGTGCTAACGTCCGTGCCTTTACAACTAACGTTTGTTTGTTTATTAAAATTACTGTTTTCTTATACAAGGTGCAGTTTTACATCCTGGTCAAATTCAAGGAGGTATCTATGCTAATGATTCTCGACGCAAATCAATAATAAGATGGGCAGGCGTTTTTTTTTATTTACGGAAATCGGTAAATGTGGACATCGGCGGCGGCGCGGCGCCTCGCACAGATCGTTGACACCCACGCACACAGTGACATATCGCGCGATGGGTGATTCTGTTTGTTTTGTTGAAATGTAAACACGAAAGTATTCGTGTTATTCTGAAATACTGTCAAATTAAAATATAAGCTTTATTAATTATTGACCAGGTACCGTAATTTAAATTGATTATTTATATCTTTTGTGACAACCTCCTGAATTTTGGCGAGGATGCAAAACTGCACCTTGTATAACTTCTTGTTGTACCCACTACTAACATAAGAAAATGTCTGTAATTTCACTTGAACTATACCAGCAATACAAATCACGACAGTGTACAAACATCTTGTTTTATTTACTTCCCAATGTTTACCCTGAAAAAAATAAATTCTGCCAGCGATAAAAAAAAAAAAAAAAAAATCTGTTATGATAAAAAGTGAGCATCCTTCAACCAAGCGGGGTCTGTCTGTTTAAGGTATACACCGTAAGGGACAGCCCTCCACAAACTGACAGGGTACATTCAGCTCCTTATTTTGAATCATATTCCAGCGGAATTTTTCTAAGGGAAATTTTCATTTTTTTATCATTTTTCAGTTACTATTCCTTTATTTCAATGTAAAATTACATTCTCTGTACGCAGCACTCTATTTATGTAAATAATGCGGCTAAAATAAAAAACCAACAATGGACGTTGT
Organism: Noctua pronuba; assembly: GCA_905220335.1. Lineage (NCBI taxonomy): Eukaryota > Metazoa > Arthropoda > Insecta > Lepidoptera > Noctuidae > Noctua > Noctua pronuba. The sequence continues at coordinate 687,799 of LR999920.1, forward strand.
AATACTCTAACGAACGACGCGTGAAATCAGCTGTTCACTTCCTACCTAGCTACAGAGTTCATCGAGCTCGTTGTCGCGCTTGCCGTGCGCTAAGTGCGTTTTGATAACGATACATTGAGTTTGACGAAATAAAACAAAACAAATTGGATTCCCATAATATACCTGAAATAACTTCTTGTAGCGGTCATCTTAGTATGATATACTGAATTTACCCCATCAGTTTGTGGAGGGCTGTCCCTTACAGCCTGTACAGGAGAGTCTCACTAATCCGGCACTTCGGTTATTCGGCGCGTCCAGTAGTCCGACACCCTGCGCCCGCGTCAGTGTGCACTCCCAAGCAACAGCACGAACTTACCACAAAGAAGTAAAGACTAAAAAAAAAGATTAATAAAAAAGATAAAAAAAGGAAAAAAAAGATTTAAAAAAAGAAAAAAAAAGAAAGATTAAAAAAAAAGATAAAAAAAGGAAAAAAGAGATTTAAATAATTGTGTTTTTAAATGTATTTTTGTTATGTAATATAAGTTGGAGGTATCCTCCCATGAGGTAGTAACATCGCATTGGAGCTATAGCTGTAGGTGTTATTTACGTAATTTTAAATAAATAATTAATAAATCAATGGACATAATTAAGAATTTTGAACTGATAACACCTAAAACGAAGTCGCGGCTCAAAGCTAGTCTCCTCTTCACTCGACTGTTTAGAAATGATTAGTAGTAATCGTGTTATATACGGAGGTGCTGATTAATTAAACATAATCCGACATGCGCACTTGTGTACACTTACACATGTTATGTACTATCATGCTTGAATTTGTAGAAAGGGGTGTGCAGAGATGCTACGAAAGATATGCCCATTTCTCTTTTAGAGCTGCTTTTTTTTGTTTTTTGTTCCACCATCTGGCCAGCTCTTTGACCTCGAATACGACCTTCTCTGTCCCAAATTAAGGTGAACTATGAGCTGCCGTCGATGTACTGGAAATGGTAGAAACTTTAAGCCAAAGAACAGCTAGCACTTTTAGGGCCAAATGTCAAATAGCATAAACGGATCCCTTAAAATTTCGTCATTTCCGTCTGGTCGTCTGCCCGGATGTCACAAAGTTGTTTTACTTGGAGACTATTTGTACTATATCGAAGAAAATGCTTGTTACACACAAATATGTAGGTAGTTTTATAAGGGGACCTATATGCCTAAACATATATCTAAATATACATGCGTAAATTGCTTGGCTTGATAAGGAAGGAGGAGGTTCAACAACAAAAAACGCAGTAGTTGAGAACTGGGCCCGAGCTACCGGTGGTTACAGTTCCAGAGACAGGAACCTCCTAATTATGTATCAAAGAGAACCGCTATCAGGAACAGATACTTGGTGTAACCATCAGACCCTCAAATCCGCTCTTTGATAAACACCAAGGCCTCGAAAGATTTTCTTCTAGGACAGAGCCTCCGAGGTTTGGGTGTAGACCTGTTGAAATCAAAGAGAAGATTTTGAAACTATGATGTGATCAAGAAATTTTTTTTTTTTGGGTGGGAAATCATAAAATAAAGCTCTGGGCGGAGTGGGAGGGAGTGTCAGACTTTTACTGACTTCGGCCATCGCATCGACTTTTACTGGCGTCGGCCGCGGGCCCCTTCCTGTTTGCTGACATCTCATGAGGCACGCGTGGAACACTAACGTGCCGTCGACACGGCCTGTCGTCATAAGATGGACGGACGGAGAGCTTGCCCAGATCAAGACCATTAGAGAAACGACAGAAGAAAGACCAGCCCACCACAGAAGAGTACGTTTTTTTGAAAAACACCTCTGTGCTGTGGGCCCTCCATAGCACAGCATCATGCTGAGTGGTAAGGTGGTAACCTGCTTGTCGCAGTCACGACATGCAAGCTGGCAACTTTTTTGTTCGGTCCTGTTGTATTTATAAATATTTGATGCGTTGTATGTTTATTTTTTTATGAAATTCTGTATGCACGACATGTCCCTCATCATCTGCCTAGCCTTTTCCCAACTGTATTGGGGTCGGCTTCCAGTCTAACCGGATGCAGCCGAATACCACTATTTTACATGGAGCGACTACCTATCTGACCTCCACAACCCAGTTAGTACTGGGTAATACGATACCCCTTGGTAAGACTGGGCCACTGACTACCTAACGACTGTCAAAGATCTACAAATGAGACCCGGGACCAACGGCTTAACGTGCTTTCCGAGGCACGGAGGAAACTCGGTATGTAACGGGTGCTCACCCATCCACAGTCCAACCTAGGCAACCGCGGCTTAACCTAAAGATCGACCCGAGCGGCTGTTATTATTAAGCCACGAGCTCCTCTATGCATGTCATGACCCTGCGACAAATAAATATAGATGTATTCTGTCTTTCTCTCCATCAACTACTGCTGATAGTTTTAAAAATATACAAAGAAGATTTCCTCTCCATCCTTTTTGAACCAAAGCTCTGAAACCACCTCCAATTAACAAAATTCGCAGCCATCCGTCACACTATTCACGCTCTCACACAGCTCCAATTGCGTTGTATAAATACATGCGCAGGCGCGGGTACAGTTCGCACTCGCCTAGCACAGATGTACCTAATCGTTGGTAAGTATTAGCCTTAGCTTTATAGAAACAAAATTTTTATTTGTAACTGAAAATTAACAAAAAAAAGGTTTGGTGCAAAAGTATCTGTTGTCAAGCCGAAAGTGTCATATTCTACACACACAGTTTTTTTTTTGTACCTATTTGGCCAGATCTTGGAAGTGATTAGAACTTATTTTACTTTTTCTACCACGTTTGAACTAACCACTCTTTGAATATCCAAAGTCTATCTTAGGCGCGAATTTTACAGAAACGGCCTAAGGTGAAGGCGCGGCGCGGGCATGATGCCGCTTCAAAACCTTTTGATACAAAATGTACGTAGGCGATGTGTCCTGAATTACACTCAAGCGGCGCGGTGCAGGCACGCCGTCCTTTCGTTTCCTTATAAATTCCACGCCTGCGCTGCGCCTGCGCCGCACCGTCACCTTACGCCGTTTCGCCGTCGCGCCTTAATAGTGTAAAAAAGTATTAGTTTTTTTTTTTCAAAGTCAGTCTTGTGGTATTGCTAGATTGTGCAGAAATAAAAGCCACCAATAATAAAAACAAAATTTCACTGAATTTTCCATCAGGAATTTCGTGGTAATAACTCGAAGACTACCTTCTTCTTGGGACTTAAACATAACTAGGAATTCTGGATATGCAGTCAAGAGCACTAATGTTTGTATATTACCGGCCAAACCGGATTTCAGGCCAAACTAGTGTGTCCTAGGCCAAACCGGTTCACTGGTTTATCGTGCCAGGAGGCCTAACTTAGATGTAGCGCTCGCCGGCTGCTGCCGCGGCACCGCTCGCTACGCTCACTCGGCTCAGTTTGCGCGTGGTAGGCCATAGTTCTAACCTAAGCCATTTAGACCGTGTGCTCTATGATCGTCCTTTTGTGACCTAAAACCGGGATTGGCCGGCAACATATTATACACTTAGCAACTTTTAAAGGTGATTTTCTTCTACTGTATTGAGTACACATTTATGTTGCTTCGAACATAGTATTTTGGAACTTATACCGTTTTGAAATAGGTCTCAAAGCTTCTGTCAACATTCCATGAAAAAAACGCATTTAAAATCTCGCTAAGTGTACTTGTGGCCATTATACCTACTGACATCTTTACCATACACTTAGAGGACATCCCATAGGTAATCTTATATCGAAAGATCCAGCGATAACAACTACAGCGATCCCCTTCTGTTCCAGCCTTGTGTCTCTTCTGTAGCTGGCTGGCGCCGCACGCATGCCGCAGCGTCGACACCCACGATCCTCCGTCCGAGGACCTGGAACCTTTCATGGCCCACCACCATCATGAGGGCAACATCGCTGAACTCCTCATACCACTCCTCGAACGCAGCTTAGCACAGAGCGAAGCGAGAGATAACGAAAGAGCTCACAGAAGAAGTAAAGGCAAAAAGGTCATCCAAGTCTTACCGTACAGAGGTTCAGAAGAACATAAACGAAAGGGATGGAGGAAACTGAACTCTCATAAGAAGCAAGTGGTAGAAATTACTCCGTTACACGGTAAGAATGGCGCTAAACCACTAGCATATATTCTCTCAGCTGCCAAGCCAAAACATGCTGACCATGCTAAAACAAATGATGACGTCAGCTCCTCTAACACGTCTGAATTGGAACATGATAAGTCTACCAGCGAAGAACAACAGTCTTCTGACGAAAAGGATAATAGTGAGGATGAAAATGTAAATACGCTTAGAGCTGGTGATGATGTAGACTCTCCCAGCGCTTCAAGCAATGTACAATCCAGCGAGGATGCGAATAGTAAGCAATCTAAAGATTTAAGCGCCAGTGATAAAGAAAGCGATGAAGGTACTGTTGAAAGCGATGCAACCGTTGAACAATCTGAAGAAAAGAAAGTTGTAGTGATTGAAGAGAGTGAAAATGAAGACTCGGGGGAGCCTGAATCAGTGAAACGTTTACTTCATGATCATCTTCATAATCTTGTTAAACCAGTCAGTGAGGCAGCCGCTTCTATAGAAGAAGATGGTGCAACAGTAGTAAATGAAAGGGCTGCCGTCGAAGATGTTGCAACAACAGTTGAAGATGCAACGCCGCTTAGCGTCGTAGAAGACAAAGATGCTACTATCGAAGATGTCAATGCAACTATAGACGCAGATGCAGACGCAACAGCAGAAGCTGCAGATGTGACGGTAGAACCTAGGGCTGCAACTATAGAAGATGTCGGAGCCACTGTCGAAGATGATGGACCAATAGTTGAAGAAAAAGCCGCTGCCGTACAGGATGTAGAAATAACAGTAGAAGATCAGGCAGTTACCGTAGAGGACGTTGAGGTAACCGTAGAGGACAAAGCAGCAACAATTGAAGAAGAACAGGCAACTGCAGAAGATAATGCGACTGGAGAAGGTAAGACAGGCGATACTGCAGATGACGTTGCAGTGACTGTCGAAGACCAACTTGCAGTAGAGGACGACGAAATAGCTGCAGCAACTATCGAAGCAGATGCGACTAACGAACAAGACGCTACTGCCGAAGACGCCACAATTGAAAGTCCAGTCGCATTCGAAAATCGCGACGTAGTCAACCATGTCCCAGATATCTACGAGCTTCTCAAACATCATTCTCATGTCGGGCGGACAGCGACAGTCGAAAACGAAGACTCTGTTGAAAATGACCAGGGTTACATAGAAAACGATATAGTCATATCACGAGGGCATCATGAGTCTGAATCAGCTGAGAAAAGCATAAACAAACTATTTAGTGCTAGGGCCAGAGATATTATTGAATTGATCCAATCTTCGGTGGAAGCCAGCACTGCACCGCAAAGAGACTGTCTAGAAAATACTGAAAAACATCACGATCACAAGTCGTACCGACTCTCTTTCCTGTTCAATAAGTAATCTGATGGATAATCTCAGGGTCGGATTTATGTGTGTGGAAACCCTGGGGCAACCAAGAAGTGGGAGCACCGAAACTTGTCTTGGGACAGACGAAAAAAAAAACAAGGTGTAACATTATCATTATCACCGTAATAAAAGTAAATGTGTCAACTAATATTGAATTCAGTAATTATATGATTCGGATGTATTAAAGATGCAAGCGAGGCGAGCTCAAAAATTATAGTATTCCGCTTCGGATAGGTTGGTTTCTCTATAGATGTCCGAGATGTTAGGGGGTGTTTGAACCACTCTTTGATGGACTAATGGACACAAAGGATGTATGTTTTTCTTGTGGAGGCCCCTTCCTTGTGGAGGCCCGGGGCAAGTGCCCCTGTTGCCCTGCCCTAAATCCGGCACTGGATAATCTTGATGAGAAGGTGTACATTGCAGATGATTAAAATAAAGAATGGGTTAAAGGTGGAAATGTAAGCGTTTTGGCTGGGCCAGTTATCATATCTGTTTGTATTATCCCAGTCTAACCGGATGCAGCTGATTACCAGTATTTTACGTGGAGCGAGTAGATCTGTCCTTGAGGAGCTCGTGGCTAAATAATACCAGCCGCTCGAGTCGATCTTTAGGTTAAGCCGTGCTTGCCTAGGTTGATCTGAGGACTGGTGACCACACATTACATACCGAGTTTCCTCCGTGCCTCGGAAAGCACGTTAAGCTGTTAGTTCCGGGTGACATTTGTAGATCTTTGGTAGTCAGTGGCCCAAAAAGTCTGACAACCAGTCTTACCAAGGGGTAACGTATTACCCAGTACTAAATGGGTCGTCGCTTCATGTAAAATACTGGTATTCAGCTGCATCCGGTTAGACTTTAAGCCGACCCGAATATAAATGGGAAAAGGCAGGCAGATGACGAGTAGATCTGAACTCCAAAACTCAATTACTGGTTATAACAAGAGTGGTGTAACTTTTCCTATTTCATATATTATCATTTGATGTGTACATCTTTTAAAAACGACATTTGCAAGCATTATGTGAATTCGAGTTTTAGTAAGCTTAAAAAGCAATATTTTTATTAAGTACAAGTAGATTTTGACAGGTCATAGATTTGGATGGGTCAGGACAGATGGGCCAGAATCGTCACACAGTGGGTGCCTGAAGACGGTCGTCGTCACCGAGGCAGGCCCAAGAAACGACGATTTGGACTCGTTCCTGATTGATTGGCCAGAGGAGGCAAAACACGAAGATGGGGGAAGCTTTTGCCCAGCAGTGGAACAGAATAGGATTATAAAAAAAAACAAGTAGATTTTAAAACGAGCATCATAAAATGTAAAAAAATATATATGCACGCCGAAACGCTGTGATGATAGAAAATAGTTAGAAATTAATATAAAAAAATACAACAGTTCGCTAAAATACACAATGTAGTTTGTCTATGGTTTAACAGGTCCGAGAACATTATACTGACCCGATAATTCAGTATTAAAATGTTTTTCTTGTCTGGTTATAATTAGACTATACAAGGTGTAAACGGACCCTTCACGAAGCCGTCAACCAAGCATTCTATACATCAAACTAAGTAACGCTACGCAAAAATGATTGGTGGGAAACGACTTTTTTTGGGGGGTGAAAAATCACGTTTTACGGTAAAACTCAATGTTAAACACTCAAAACATTGTGGTGATGGATGCATTGAATAGTACGGGGGTCATGGACGTATTTAAAGTAAAGTTATAACCTTAAAAACTTGTATTAAAAAAAGAAAACTTGTGCAAAAATTGTAACTTTGACCACGAATATCTCCGAAAATAGAAGGTTCCAAGGTATGGTCCAGAAAAAAAAATGATCGCAATGACGGGGGAACCAGTGCTTTTCGGCTTCGTTAAGGGTCTATTTACAACCTTTATAGGGCGACTGGTAATTTGTGACCGATACGTAAACACGTGGTTGTACTCATGATAACAAACAACTTTCCCAAAGAAACATTTTTTTATACACAGACTTCTATCACAATAAGACAACAGCCGTATGAAATTCGCACGCGCGCCTGTGACCTATCAGCTGTTAGTCGTTTAAAAAAATTGATTCTTTGGGAAAGTTTGACCAGTCTCCCTATATTTACTACTAGCGGCCCGTCCCGGCTTCGCACGGGTGGTATTTTTTTTTTAAATATAGCCTATGTTACTCAAGGTGAATGTAGCTTTCTAATGGTGAAAAAAATTTTGCAATCGGCACAGTAGTTTTTGAGTTTATTCATTACAAACATACACACAAAAATACAAATCTTTCCTCTTTATAATATAAGTGTAGATTAGGCAAAATAAGTAGGTACCTACTATACAATATTTAGTTAGACAATAATTATTTTGACGATCTCAGACCATTATAACACAAGCATCATCTGTATGGCTTCTTATCTATATATATAAAACAAAGACGGGTTTGTTACAACACTTATAACTCGAGATCTGCTGGATCAATTTTCATGGTTTTTGTTTCGTTGGATTTGTCTCCGCCCTGAATAGCAGAATACATTTTAAAAACAATGAAAACTTGACGAATACATAATTATGAAAATGAATCATTTTAATTATGTTCCTTTGTTACGTACCTGTCAAACATTTGTTTTCCTCCTGTCATCCTGTCAAATACTGTGATTGACATTTATGCATGCGTTCAGAAATGTATTTTGTGTAAACTATTTAAAAAGGGTGAATAAACTTTTGTCTGTATTTTTTTTTTAATCAATTAAAAAGGTTGAAAAGTGTATTATAGGTTAGTTGGGTAGGGTAGGTAGGTAGGATAGGTAGATAGGTAGGGTAGGTAGGCAGGGTAGGTAGGTAGGGTAGGTAGGTAAGATAGGTAGGTAGGTAGGGTAGGTAGGCAGGGTAGGTAGGTAGGGTAGGTAGGTAGGATAGGTAGGTAGGTAGGGTAGGTAGGCAGGGTAGGTAGGTAGGGTAGGTAGGTAGGTAGGTAGGGTAGGTAGGGTAGGTAGGTAGGTAGGTAGGGTAGGTAGGTAGGTAGGGTAGGTAGGTAGGGTAGGTAGGTAGGTAGGGTAGGTAGGTAGGTAGGGTAGGTAGGTAGGTAGGGTGGGTAGGTAGGTAGGTAGGGTAGGTAGGTAGGATAGGTAGGTAGGGTAGGGTAGGTAGGTAGGATAGATAGGTAGGGTAGGGTAGGTAGATAGGATAGATAGGTAGAGTCGGTAAGAAGGGTACGGTAGGGTAGGAAAAGGTGCATTGCAACGCATGCCGGGACAGCTAGTTAAATATAATATTTTAATCATGATTTTGTTTTTTTCATACTCCAACGTTACTTATGTGTGTCTATTCTAATCTATTCTGCAGGCTATATTTTTTAAATCCTATTATGACTTATAGTATGATCAAGTATCCGTTACGAGTTGTATGTTGATGAAAAATGAGTCGCGCAAGTAACACATTTAATAAGTAGTATCAGAATTGTATCATTAAAATTATCAATACAACCATCTAAGTTTATGATTAAAATAAAATCATGAATACAACATTCATGATTTTAATGATTATAATTCTGTAACTGCATACGTGTTACTTGCGCGAATCATATATTCATCAATATACAACGTGACACTGACTTGCAAATTGCAAAAAATGTGATGAAATTTGAATTTCGCGGGCTGCCCTGACGCTTGCATCTTAAAAATAGTAATTCTATGTCAGCTTTGTTATTTTCGTCTAAGTAGGTAGTGCAACTAAAATAACTACCAAATAGACATCAGAAAACAAGTACACACTTTCATTTTAATATAAAAATACTAACATTTTTATGGAATCATAAAACTTGTTATACATAGCACATGCAAATACATTACATTTCCAATTCAATAAAATATTACTACAATTTTATTGATAATAAAACTGAAATAGTAACGTCTTTAAAAACTTAAATAAAATAACCTTTTTTCAAAGTCCAGTGCTTAACAGGGATTTTTATATGAAATGATTGATCTAAAAAATACTACTAGGTACAAATAATGATGGATTGATCAATCAGCTCATTAAGTAATTTTAAAGTGACTCAAAACTATGCTATTACTAATAATAAGTTTATTTTTAAACTATGGCTTGTTCAGTTGTGTCGATTATGAGAGACGTAAGTGTTTTTTTTCTGTATGCTGACATAACTTCATTAATTAACCGACTTTCGACCAAACGAAGGAGGTGTTCTATGTTCAGCGATGTCATCGCCAATTGTGAACCGATTTCAATGATTCTATTTTGTTTGGAAGAGTATTACTCCGCGGTGGTCCCATTTAAATCTGGTGAAGTTCTGATGCTGATCTTCGGAGATGTACAATGGAACTCTTCAATAATAGACAGCAAATACTTCCCCAAACTTAAAAACAAAAAAATCAAAGCATTTATTTCAAATAGACCCGTGACAGGCACTTTTGCATAGTCAAAAATAAGCTACCTACAGTCCCGCCACAGGCATAATAACTGTGAATGGACTGTAGTTGCCCATTCGAAAATAGTAGATCTCATGGAGAAGAATGGGCAAGAAACTCCATGAACACTCTTTTCAAATCAAGTTATACATCATAGTCCTGGATACAATATTGTTGCTTCTATATGTGAGCACAATGTAGAGATAGGAAAATAAAACAAAACTACAGTTTAAACCATCAAACATCGTCCATACACCTCATTAAATATATTATAATCTCAATTCCAGCAAAATTCAACGAAACCGTTATAACGAAACGACACCTCAAAAACTATCTCGAAGTGAAGACCTTCATTAAAGAGGCACAGAAGAAATTTCACGGAGAAACACCACCTCCTCCGAGAGTAGACTACCCACATTTCAACGCAAGAGACATACAGTCTCGACACAACACTTCTTCAATAGACCGGGACCAAAATTCCCGTATTCTTGTGTCTTTCACCAGAAGACGACCTTCTTTCCCGATCTCAATCACACCATATACCACTGAATTGAATGATCATCATTTGAAATTGGATGAGATCTTTCCACTTGAAACTACGAGAAAATCTGTACTGAAGCTCCGAATTGGTCCTAAACCGTCTTCTGAAATTTCATCACGCCCCCCTTTAAATATTACCTTTCCAAGTCCAAAATACCAAAAACGGTTTGGTCCTGCATCACTACCGGATTTAATGAGACTCCGTGTCAATCCTGCAGCATCCTCTACACTAAAAAACTGGCCAAATCCGAAATTTTCTCCAAAAACGTTCACACCAAGTCTTAAGACCCAAAAATCTCGACCTACGCCCCACGGCTTTCCCAACACAACTTCTCCTACCTCTCTTAGAGGTCATTCAAGCAAAGATTTTAAATTAAATGTGTCTTATATCACCCCAAATGAAGAGTATAAGAAGAAATGGCTCCGAGAGATCACTACTTATACACCAGTCGAGAATTGGTTCCTAACTTTAGCTAGCAAGATTGGATTTACACCGAGGTTCAGTTTAACATGTAAGAATTTAGAGTGCATTTTAGAAGTAGCGTAGAATGATGAAAGGATTGGTGGAAGGAATGAATGTCTGACCAGCAGAGGGATAGTGTGCGCAAGTAATAACAATAAAATAGGAGACTCTCGCTTGGCAACTGGATCAAGAGCTTTAGTCGGAAAACAGTACTTCTGGTTACGGCGCATATTAAATATACACCGTGACTTTTTAGTCGTCTTACAACGGCAGCCCACTTCATGTGTCCAATGACTACTAAGCATTCAAAAAAAAAAAGGTATTTATGAGATTTTAATAATTTAAAAATAAAAATATTATTCAATATTATGACGCATGAGGTAGTTAAAACACCCTGTTGTAAGCGATGATCTACTAGGACTCGAGCGCTGGGTAGGTATATTCTCCCATTTGACACGTAAACATCATTAACAGGATGTTTCATAATTTTTTCTAATATTCATTTATTTTTCTTTGTACCTACTACGGTAGGTAAAAAAAAAAATCGCGCCTGGAACTATTTTATGTCGGGCACATTGAGTGGACCACCTTTGTAAGACGACAAAAAAGTCACGGTGTATAAAAATATTGTGATACAAGTGAATAAGTATTCAAAAAAAAATTTTCTTTGGGAAAGTTGTTTGTTATCATGAGTACAATCGCGTGTTTAAGTATCGGTCACTAATTACCAGTCACCCTATATACTAGACGTCAATCTCTAGATCCAAAAAGTCCTTATTAACCATAACTTTTACACCACCAGCCAAACACGCTCCCAAACTTGGAAGTCAAGAACAGCTCAATTTACGCAATGGTCTTCTGGCGCCTAAGACAACCAAGGTTGCTGGCTATAGCATATCAACTACAACAACCAAGAAACCAAAGTTCTTCATTGAAAACCAAGGAGGTATTCTCCACTTGAGAATCATTTCGGAGAAGAATGAGGAAAAGACCACGACGGTTGGTAAGAGACCAATGCCTGCTAGTGCAAAGGTTGTGGAAATGAATATAACTCCTGGCTATATGCTGGCGACTACTGAAGATATCCTGCGTAGAGGTTTGTGTCTCATCATCTACGTCTCTCTCTCTGGGGTCGGTCCCTCATGTCTGAGGATCGTGGTCATCATTAGAGTTGCATCTGGAGTGGATGAACTGCCTCCATATTCTGTCCAGCGCGTCTCTTACAACCGTGTAGAACTTGGATGCCGAGTCTTTAATTTGGTCGGTCCATCTTGTTGGAGAACGACCGCGAGATCTTTTGCCTTCGGTATTCCCAACCACAATGACCTTTTCCAAATTTTCGTCGCCTTTTTGCACTGTGTGGCCGAAGTACGAAAGAATACATCATCTACCTAGCTTTTACTAAATATGTTGAGGTCGGTTTCCAGCCTAAACGGATGCAGCTGAACAACCAGGTCGTTTTGACGATTTACACGGCCAATCTGAGGTTATGTGAGGTGTTTGAAAATTCACTATTTACATAACATAACATGAAACCTGTAATCCCCGAAGGGTTAGGCAGAGGTGTACCTGATAGTACACCCATATTTCGCCAGTAATGTTTAAGTCCTATGTAATAGGGGGTGAGCCTATTGCCATCAACCGGACACAAATCGAGACTCCGTGGCTGCTACTGAGAAATTCCTGATGGGAAACTCCAATAACAATTTGCTCGGACCGGGATCAGTCGAGATTGCGACCACGAGACAAATAATCCTCCTGCCTTTTATCGTCATCAACCACAGTCTACCTTCATGAACTGCTGGAAATAAGCCTCTATTGGATAGAGGCCAAGCTTCACGTTCTTAGGCTTTTTCGGCCTAACCAGATGCAGCTGAATACCAGTATCTCCCACGGAGCGACTGCCTATCTGACCTCCACGATCTAGTTACTGACAAAGCCGGTTGTCACACCGTTCACACGTCTGCGCGGTCAGGCGGATACAGCGAAACAAATATATGAGCAGTGCGCCGCGCGGAGAGGCGGTGAGCGGCGCTCGTCCGTCGCGGTCGAGCGATGTACGAGTGTTGGGCATCAATGAATTTCATACAAGCCAATGTGCTTCACAACGAGTTGTGTCGAGTGATAACCGCTTGACACGACTGACGTGACTGACTTGATAGGACTGATTAACAGATTTCCGGGATTCTGAATACCCGTAACAACTATAAATGTGATTCTTCTTTTCTTCTTATTCTTATCTTGTGGTTAGTGCCTAACCTGGTATCAGAGTTTTTAAGCCGCTAATGGGCCTCTGACTTGGCTTTACATGCCTTCAAGAAATATTTCACAGGCATGCTGGTTTCCTCACGATGTTTTCCTTCACCGAAGCAAGTAATAATTATACAATACGCACATGAATCTGAAAAATCAGAGATGCGGGTCTTGGGTTCGAACTCGAGACCTATATACGGGGTGTAAACAGACCCTTCACCAAGCCGTCAACCAAGCATTCTGTACATCAAACTAAGTAACTTTACGCAAAAATTATTGCTGGGAAACGAATTTTTTTTTTGGGGTCAAAAATCACATTTTACGGTAAAACTCAATATAATGCGCTCAAAACTTATTGCTGATGGATGCTTTGAATAGTAAACGGACCATGGAGGTAATTGGAGTAAAGTTAGAACCTTAAAAAGTAGTATTTAAAAAAAAACTTGTGAAAAAATTTGAACTTTGACCCCCAATATCTCCGTAACTAGAAGGTTCCCAGGTATGGTCCAGAACAAAAAAATGATCACAATGACGAGGAGAACAAGTGCCTTTCGGCTTCGTTAAGGGTCTTTTTACACCCTTTATACAGGGTGTAAACAGACCCTTCACAAAGCCGTCAACCAAGCATTCTGTACATAAAACTAAGTAACTTCACGCAAAAATTATTGCTGGGAAACGACTTATTTTTTTGGGTTGGAAAATCACGTTTTACGGTAGGACTCAATGTAACGCACTCAAAACTTTGTGCTGATGGATGGATTGAAAGGTACGGGGGTCGTGGAGGTGTTTAAAGTAAAAATCTTACATTAAAAACATGTATTTAAAAAAAACTTGTGAAAAAGTTGGAACTTTGACCCCCAATATCTCCGTAACTAGAAGGTTCCCAGGTATGTTCTAGAACAAAAAAGTGATCGCAATGACGGGGAAAACAAATGCCTTTCAGCTTCGTTAAGGGTCTATTTACACCCTTTATGATTGATTTTATTTTACAGAACAAGAAACAGCAGCCATTAAAGTCCCTTTAAAAAAGAAAAGTAGAAGAGTGCATTTAAAACCTAGAAAGAGACACCGCTATCGTCATCACAAAAACTTGGCAAGACAAAGACATCAGAGACATCACAGACATCCAGAGTACACTTACAACGACGTCTACCGAAGGAAACTAGGAGAAGTAGAATACCAGATGTTGAGGAGCAGCATCGATACACCAAAGCAAGTCTTCAAAAGAAACGAAGAGTAAGTATTCTCTGTTTAGAGAGTTCTCTGATAGAAGATAGTGTTGTCACGTTTTAAAAGTTTGTTTGATTTTAGGGAAAGGGTGGTTAGTTGGGCACAAAAATCATGTATTTTAAAATTCATTATACAGGGTGTAAACAGACTCTTCACCAAGCCGTCAACCAAGCATTCTGTACATCAAACTAAGTAATTTTACGCAAAAAAAATTGCTGGGAAATGACTTTTTTTTTTGGGGTCAAAAATCACGTTTGACGGTAGAACTCAATATAAGGCACTCAGAACATTTTGCTGATGGATGGATTGAATAGTACGGGGGTTGAGGAGGTGTTTAAAGTAAAAATCTTACATTAAAAACATGTACTTAAAAAAAAACTTGTGAAAAAGTTGGAACTTTGACCCCAAATATCTCCGTAACTAAAAGGTTCCCAGGTATGGTCTAGAACAAAAAAATGATCGCAATGACGGGGAGAGCAAATGCCTTTCGGCTTCGTTAAGGGTATTTTTACACCCTTTATGTTTATGTGTATTTTGTCATGAATATTTTATGTTTCGTATTTTACTTGGTAATGTGATTGGTATACCCATATGCCCCTTTCGGATCTGACAAGGTTTTTTTTAACATCCTTACTAGTATTATAAATGCGAAAGCAAGTTTGTTTGTTTGTTACCTTTTCACGCCTAAACCACTGAACCGATCATCCTGAAATTTTGCATATACGTTGTCAGGTGTACAGAAACGGACGTAGGGTACCTTTCATCCCGAAAAAAAGTACTGTTCCCGAAGAAAACAACAATAATGTTCTTATGATAATAGATGGCGCCACGTGTCTTTCTAATCATGACTGAATTGTATTATTACAAACAGAGTACAACCTGAATTGATTGTCAAATTCTAAATTAACGCGAGCGAAGCCGCGGACGAAAGCTAGTAAAATTATATAATATTGTCAAACACAGATCTGCAACTTTGTCAGCTTCACCTGGCTATGCTTTTCCAAACTATTTATTTATTTATTTATAAAATATTAAAGCATTCACAAGACTCAAAAACTATGCCCCACAAAACCGTTTTCTCTGGATTTTTTTCGAATATATTAGAGCTCGTCTCCTCATTTCTTTCAGAGACAAAAAAGAAGTAAATATAGACCGTACCATTTCTTTTTATTTCAGCAAGAAACTTGAAGAGCCACAGTTCTCCGAATACATCAACACAGAAGACGAAAATCCTTCAAAACTCAAAGAAACACAAAAAAAAACTAGACGTAGAGAAAAGGCTAAAAAAGATAAAATATCTTTCTACAACCAAGTGAAAGAGACTTTAAAACAAGTTGAGTCAAAGAAAAAAGCTAAAAGATTGAAAATAAAAGCTGAGCTGATCCGAAAGATAGTCGAAGGTTCAAGCTACAGTGATGAAGAAGAATCGCTGAGGAAGAACTTGGTACAGGCACTACAAAATGGAAGTAGGACTTAGAAGATGGTGAGGCATCTGTTAGTATCATTATCTTCTGCGTGGCTTTTACCAGACAAATTCAAAAAGTTTTTAACATAAAAGAAATTGTTGGGAACCTAGACTCTCTTCCTTAAAATTTTAATGTCAAAAATAATTGAATCGGCTCAGTTTTCGAGGAGAAAAAAGAGGAATACGGAACGTCGATCTCGTCAAAATTTTTTGTGATATAATCTGCTGTCATATCGCACTCTACGAGGGCAGGCTTGACGCAGCGCGACGTCAATAGTTTCTTCAAATACCTCCCTCGCAGGACCTGTTATATAAAGGAAAATATCGTGAAAATTCGAAGACATTTCATCATCTGCCTGCCTTTTCCCAACTATGTTGGGGTCAGCTTTTTTTTTTATTTTTTTCAAACAATTCAGTCCAACCGGATGCAGCTGAATTCCAGTAGATATTTTACATTGAGCGACTGCCTATCTGACCGCCACAAACCGGTTGCTGTCACACGATATTTTCTCGTTTGGAGACTTAGTTACTTTGATAACCATTGTTTTATATAAATTAGAAGCATTATTTGAGTTTTTATAAGTGTGAGTACCATGTAGACTTTCTATTATGGTTAGTAGGGCTTATCCTAATCTTTATGGTTTTAACTGTAGCATTGTTTTATTTTCCTATCTCTACACTGTGCTCACATATATAAGCAACAATATTGTACCCAGGACTATGTAATATATAACTTGATTTGAAAAGAGTGTCCATGGAGTTTCTTGCCCATTCTTCTCCATGAGATCTACTATTTTCGAATGGGCAACTACAGTCCATTCACAGTTATTATGCCTGTGGCGGGACTGTAGGTAGCTTATTTTTGACTATGCAAAGGTGCCTGTCATGGGTCTATTTGAAATAAATGTTTTGAGTTTTGATACGCCTTGGCAAGACTGTAACGACTGTCTCAGATCTTCAAATGACAGCCCTGGGCGTCTCTCTATGTAAAGCGGCATGTAATCGATCTTCTCTTCATATTACCCTATGTTTATTCCATAACTGTGACTAAGTTTGCTGTAAGTTTTTGTTGTAATTATATAAATATTAATTATAGTAAGTTAAATATTGCTGCTGTGTTTTATTTATGTTTTTTAATGATTTGAATTCTATATAAGGTGTAAACAGACCCTTCACGAAGCCGTCAATCAAGCATTCTATACATCAAACTAAGTAACTGTACACAAAAATTATTGCTGGGAAACGACTTTTTTTTTGGGGTGAAAAATCACGTTTTACGGTAAAACTCAATTTAACGCACTCAAAACTTAGTGCTGATGGATGCTTTGAATAGTAAACGGATCATGGAGGTAATTAAAGTAATCTAAAAACCTTTAAAAGTGGTGTTTAAAAAAAACTTGTGAAAAAATTTGAACTCCAATATCTCCGTAACTAGAAGGTTGGGAACCTTCTAGTTACGGAGAGGTATGGTTCTGAACAAAAAAAATATCGGAATGACGGCGAGAACAAGTGCCTTTCGGCTTCGTTAAGGGTCTTTTTACACCCTTTATACCGATGTTGGACTGAAAAGTATAACAGCCTATAACTGACCCACTACAGGGCGGAGGTTCTACTGTCTCATACCGAACCTGCTTCGCACACACATACATAAATTCACGGCTTTTTTCTGGGGGTAGGCAGTAACCACAACGCCACTTGCTAAGATCCTTATACAGGGTGACTGGTAATTAGTAACCGATACTTAAACACGTGATTGTGCTCATGATAACTTGATAACAAACAACTTTCCCAAAAATTTTTTTTATACTCATTCAGTTTTTTATCACAATAACACAACAGCCGTATGAAACTGGCGCGCGCACGCCTTTAACCTATCAGCTGTTAGCCGCGTGACGTCGTTTTGTCTCATTACTATTACTATCGCACCGTGCAACGGTAGGTAAGCGTCCGCGCGGCTCGCAAGCCCGCTCCGTAAGTTTTATTGTGATAAAAGTGAATTCGTATAAAAAATGTTTCTTTGGGAAAGTTGTTTGTTATCATGAGTACAACCACGTGTTTAAGTATCGGTCACTAATTACCAGTCACCCTATATAGGGTGTAAAAAGACCCTTAACGAAGCCGAAAGGCACTAAACTTGTTCTCCCCGTCATTGCGTTTTTTTTTTTTGTTCTGAACCATACCTGGGAACTTTCTAGCGACGGAGATATTGGGGGTCAAAGTTCCGACTTTTTCACAAGTTTCTTTTTAAATACCACTTTTTAAGGTTTTATCTTTACTTTGATTAACTCTATGGCCCGTTTACTATTCAAAGCATCCATCAGCAGTAAGTTCTAAGTGCGTTACATTGAGATTTACCGTAAAACTGATTTTTCACCCCAAAAAAAAAGTCGTTTCCCAGCAATAATTTTTGCGTAGAGTTACTTAGTTTGATCATTTGATGTACAGATTGCTTGGTTGACGGCTTCGTGAAGGGTCTGTTTATACCCTGTATACTCCTGCCACCTCGTCCACGTTCATACATCTGGTCATACACGCACGCTGATTGCGAGTAGGTACTACACTGCTACTTCTGAAGAACACTTGAATGACTATAACAGAGAGTCGTCAATGGTAAACAATTGAGATTTTTGTTCTTGAAATTCTAATGGAAAAGCAAGATGGTGGTCCTAGTTCCGATTTTCGCCACGTGCCAAAAGATCCGTGTACAGTATATGTATACATTTTTCTAAATTTGACTTGGACTGTCCCACGGGATCGACCGGGATAAAAAGTATCCTATATGTTAATACAGGTTATATCCTCACAAACTTTCGCATTTATAATATTAGTAGGAAGTAGGATTCTCTGAAAAATCTCTTGTGAAATGTGTTTCACTGTAATAATATTTAATGTGATCAAGCGACATCAGCACGCGTTGCATGACCACCATAGAAACGGGTTTTGTCGACGGAAGAATCGACAAAATGACAGATCAACAAAATAAATCTGTCATTTTGTCGAATCTTCTGTCGACAAAACCCGTTTCTACGGCGGTCATGAAACGTATCTTTCTTCTAGTCATCCGTCAACCCTGGGAGTTACGGAGTCTCCCAGTTTCCCAGTTTGTGTTCCTAACTTTATTGAACTATCATTAGATGTGAGATTCTTGTCAAATACTTCTTAGTGTTCAATTAATTTAAACTTTACGTATAGTTGAAACCAGGTGGACTTAGATTCCGTGGGGCATTCTCTACCAGTTATCCTTCAATTCGTTAATGATGTTATTTATTTTTTCTGTTTTTGTGCTCACATCATAATTTTTGTATAATTTATTTATTTAATGCACAATGTACACAACCAATTTTACATACATGAGTACATGACCCTGTTAGGGCGCAGCAAGATAACTTAAAACTAATAATATTGCAGAGTCAGTGTTATCTTTTATCTAATATCACGTAGATCATTACATAACTTTCACATTAAAAATATTACATTAATTAAATTTATATCTAGCTTTATACATAAAAAAGAAACTATAAAGGGTGTACAAAAGACCCTTAACGAAGCCGAAAGGTACTTGTTCTCCCCGCCATTGAAATCATTTGTTTGTTCTAGACCATAACTGGAAACCTTCTAGTTACGGAGATATTGCGGGTCAAAGTTCCAACTTTTTCACTAGTTCTTTTTTAAATACCTACATGTTTCTAATGTAAGATTTTTACTCACACCTTCACGACCCCCGTACTATACAATCCATCCATCAGTACAATGTTTTGAGTCCATTACATTGAGTTTTACCGTAAAACCTAATTTTTCACCCCAAAAAAAAAGTCGTTTCCCAGCAATAATTTTTGTGTAAAGTTACTTAGTTTGATGTACAGAATGCTTGGTTGACGGCTTCGTGAAGGGTCTGTTTACACCCCGTATTAAAATTAACACATAAATATATATTTGAACTCTATTTAAACATTTTATCTTCCATAAATTCTTGGATACTATAAAAACATTTTTCTAAGAGTCACAAGTGTATACGTGAGGATTTGTAATTGGCTTTCTGGTGACTATGGTTTCCTTTTTTGTTTGTTTTTATTAGCTGTAAGTCCTCCATGTACACACGGCGGCGCATCAAGCTGTACATTTCCAGTATAACTTGGCCTCGCTTTGTATAGATTTCCTATACAATTAGAGATCCGCATAAACTGGTTTTGTAAAGTTTGACTGATTCGCCGGACTTGGTGATGATTTCTGTTTTACTTTTAGTTCATCATGATCATCCACAGCCAAACTTCACCCACTGCTGGGTGTAAGCCTCTGTTTTCTTGTGCCAAGCTCCACGTTTCTGTGCCAACCTCATTCAGGATACTCCAGCGATGGCAACAATATCGTGTGCCCATCTCGCCTTTCTTATATTATCTCCTCTTACTAATATTATAAAGAGGAAAGATTTGTATTTTTGTGTGTGTGTATGTTTGTAATGAATAAACTCAAAAACTACTGAGCCGATTTCAATTTTTTTTTTACCATTAGAATGCTACATTATCACTGAGTAACATAGGCTATATTTATTACTAGAAAAAATTAAAGGGAGGGGAATTAGGGGAAAATAAATATCCACCCGTGCGAAGCCGGGACGGGCCGCTTGTTAGTTATAAAATAAAAATATCCTTTATTCCCTATAATTTACCAAATTAAAAAATGCATTGAAAAACTTAACCTATTAAGTAGTCATCCATCTCTGGATGAAGGCCTCCTCCATCTGTTTCCATCTAGACCTATCTTGGGCCGTTCTGGTCCACTCTATCCCTACCAGTGCGATGATATCGTCTCGCCATATCGTTGCAATGGTCTGCCGCGGCGTCTGTTTCCGTTTCGTGGATACCAGTGCAGGACGCGCTCGCTCCACCTGTTGTCTGTGGTCCTCGCAATGTGGCCTGCCCAATTCCACTTAAGTTTCTCGGCCATATACAAAGCACCTTTCAGTTAATTCTTCGTAAATTATTCATCCTTCTCCTATCGTTAATTTAGTGAGGTGCTATATTTGTCTTTCTTCTTCGTCGTTGTGTCGATGGTTTCCATATTCAAGTTCAACATTGTCAGCTTTACCAATGGTTTCGGTCGAGCCCCTGAAAGTGATATTGGAGTGGCACAATAGCAGGCCAGGAGGTGGGGCATCGTTGAGTTGTAGCTCCGCAGCCACACTATTAATGGGTGTAAAAACTTCCTTGATGAAGCCGAAAGGCACTTGTACTCCCCGTGATTGCGATATTTTTTTTGTTTCTGGATCAGAGCTGGGTACCTTCTAGCTACGGCGATATTGGAGGTCAAAGTTCCACCTTTTTTATTTAAATATAAGTTTTTAATATAATTTCTTTAATTTAAATGTCTCCATGTCCGTGTATTATTCAAAGCATCCATTAGCACAATGTTTTAAGTGCGTTACATTGAGTCCTAACATAAAACGAGAATTTTCACCCCAAAAAAATAGTTTTCCAGCAATATTTTTTTGCGTATAGTTACTTATTATAGTTTGATGTACGGAATGCTTGGTTGATGGCTTCGTGAAGCTTCCGTTTACATCTTGTATGTTTCACAGTCATCAACTCAGCCTGTGCAGTCCTATGCTGGACATGCCCCCGTACCCTGTTCTCTCTGCCTTTGGCGTCCAGTCTTACTGTCTAAGGTCATCGGGTTCATCCATCTGGAGGGTGTCCAACACTTCGCTAGCGATTACGCGGTCTCCACTCCAGATCTCGTTCTTAGTCACATACACTCCTTGACTCATTGAATTGTTTTCCATTCTTCTTCTTAGCGTGTCTATCTTGGCAATCTAAATTGTGTCGGCCCAGAGCTGAGCCACCAGTTTGGCGCTTTCAGTGGCGTCCATCAGTGCCTGCAGTGAACAAACCAGAAGACACGATATTTAGTGCCCCATCGTTTGTGGAACAGCACCACATTTACACTCCAGGGCAGAGTCATTAATGAGTCTTCACCTGAGTAGGTTTTTCTTGATGCCACCGAACTGGGTCTCGGAGTCAGCAGTTGTTTTCCATTCAAAGATTTGTTTCTTTCCGAAGTTTTGTGAGCAGAATCAGTTTCTGAGGTCTGATCTCTACTTGAAGACGTAGGTGATGAGTTCTGGTAACTGGTTGGTTTTATCGTAAGTTTCATCTCTTATCATATTTGCGTGTTTTCGCTACAGATCCTAATTATGCTGTCTTGACCTCCGTACGTTTTTTTCCCGGGTGACCACTGAAAACCAGCGCTGTGCCGTGGGTCCCCCATAGCACAGCATCATGCTGAGTGGTAACCTGCTCCTCGCAGTCACGACGTGCAAGCTGTTAACTATTTTTTTTCTTTGTTTCTATCCTGTTGTATTTATAATATTTGTTGTGCTTATGATTTTTTTAACTTATTTTGTTTGTATGCACGTCATGACCCTGCGACAAATAAATATTTTTTTCTTTCTTTTCTTTCTAATTTCCCTTTAAACAAGTCATATTTTGTGCCAGTTAGCTTTGCCGCAAACCTAGTCAAAACAAAACTAAAAAAATAGTAGCAAACAAGTACACATTTTCATTTTAATATAGAAATATTTACTTTTTTATGGAATCATAAAACTTGTTACACACAGCACATACAACATATTTTTATTTCTAATTCAATAAAAATATTACTACAATTTTACTGATAATAAAACTGAAATAGTAACAAGTTAAACAAAGTCGAAAAAAAATGGTCAAGTTCCAGCCAAAAACTAAGTTATCTTTAAAATAAAATAAAAAATATAAAAAAATAAATATACTACTATAACTCATAATCTTCCTGCCCTTGTCCCATGTTACTTGTGGTCAGCAGAACACATTTTTTTTCTTCTAAAATAAACTAATTAATAAAATAAACTACTAATACTACAAATAAATTGGACAGTCCAAAAATTGCGCTAAGTGATTATCATTTCAAATACTTATTAGAAGTAATATAGTGTTAAACTTATACTGTCACTTACGGGATATCTTCCGTGATTGTTCATTATTTTGAGCTCCCGATATTTCGACGCTGTTGCAAGCGCCATGATCGCGTCAAATTCCGTAAGTGACAGTATAAGTTTAGTTGTAAACCGTGAAAGCTTAAAACAGTGTTTTTAAATATTTGAACAAACAAACCATTAATTTGCTATTGTGCTTACTTCTAAATACTGTAACTGCAAAACCTTTGAACAATTCGGCAGCAAAAGTCTTAAATATACTTCGAAAACTCTTGAAAAAGACCATATCCTACCGGGAAGTCTGCTAAAATATGGCAGTACATAGCTTAAATAGATAGCAACACATTCCAAGGGGACGAAGTATGATTTTGTTAAGTTTAAGTTTATTTCTTCAGTATGATTTACTGCAGTGTGTTGAATTTGAAAAAGGTACGTATTTTGTTTTTTTTTTCCTTCAACATCAGACTTGGGAGGGGGGGGGGAGTCTCACAAAAATTGACCAGCTTTGTTAAGGACGGCGGGAGGCGTCAAAAAATCATTAAATTCTTATGACGTAATTTATGGATGGTCCCTTATGTATTCACCATTGTTAGATTATTTGAGATTTACGACAAAAATTATAAAAGTGCGCAATGAATGCACTACAATGCCTTTTTTTTTTGGGACGGGAATTCATCAAATATCCCCCCCCCCTCCCCCGCTCTGGATGGAGTGGCAGGGAGTGTGAGACTTTTACTGACTAAAACCCATCCATGTTCCTTCTTTGCCCTTTGTGTTCCATGGCCGCGGTATCTCTTTCGAACAGTCCCGCTACCCCGGCAGGCATCGGCCCTTACGGGCCCCTTCCTGTTGCTGACATCTCTTTGAGGCGCGTGTGGAACACGAACGCACCGTCGACACGGCCTGTCGTCATAAGACGGACGGACAGTGAGGTAACCCATTACTCACCGTCCACAGGCCCGCGCACTACAATACCTTGAAAAACCAAACTTAGAAGCTTTGTGTAAAAACCTAATTTCCAGTGGATTTTAACGGCCTCCTACGGGCACACAACCAGAACAGCTCTCAACGGAACAATACTCCAGCAGCCTACCAGCTGGACCCTCACACTCCGGAGTACGCCTTCTTCACTCCTCCAGAAAACTTTCGTAAGTACATGGTTCAAGTTCTTCCTTCATTTTTGACTAATTCCTCACTTACTTTTTTGGTGTAGGGACATCAAACTCAAACTCAAACTCAAAGCATTTATTTCAAATAGACCCGTGACAGGCACTTTTGCATAGTCAACAATAAGCTACCTACAGTCCCGCCACAGGCATAATAACTGTGAATGGACTGTAGTTGCCCATTCGAAAATAGTAGATCTCATGGAGAAGAATGGGCAAGAAACTCCATGGACACTCCATGGATACACGTCGCCTAAGGAGAATGGAGGGCAAAATCGGGGCCCAGGAGGTAAGACTACATTCACACGCACCCCCAACTGGTATCAGCCCTACCAACCTCCTGGTGGTGGCCGGGGATCGCTTAGCACTCTTCCAAACTAGACCCTCACTATCGTTCATCATCTGCCTGACCATTTCTAACTATGTTGGGGACGGCTTCCAGTCTGACCAAATGCTGTTGAATACCAGTATTTCTGCCTATCTGATCATCAAGTTACATGGTGCCACGCGGTTACACTAGACCAGTTTGACTGCTCAGACTTCCGGGCTTCAAAAAACATTTGAACTCGGTAATTAAGTTTCCTGAACCTGAAGTAATATATCCATAGTTCCCAGGTTTACCCCTTCTCTAGGTTTTCCTTCAGATTATAGATACCTATCTGTTTATCCCTCAAAGGAGTCTTCATATCACGGGAGTAAAAAGACCCTTAACATAGAGGAAAACCTCTTGGTCTTCCCGTCGTTGAAGTTACTTGGCTTGAAGAACAGAATACTTAGATAACGGCTAAATATGGGTCTTTTTAACCCCCGACGCAAAAAAAGGGATGTTATAAGTTTGACCGCAATGTGTGTGTGTCTGTCTGGTACCGTAGCTCTTAAACGAGTGAACCGATTTGGATGCATTTTTTTTATTTGAAAGCTAGTTTCTTGGCAATGGTTCTTAGATACGTTTTATTGAAATCGGTGCAGCCATTTACTAGATATGAGGATGAAAGTGGATATTAATCTTTCATCTTAAATTTTTTCGTTGGGGTTTTTGTAAATTTTAAATTTAATTTTACTTATATATTATTACATTCTGTATTCTGATTTTGACCAATGTCTAACCAATCCAAAATCTTTCCAAGGTCTATCACCAACACTTGAAGAAGTTTCATATCAAACGAGACGATCTCAAAACAAACACGACACACGACATAAGATCAGCAACATTTACTTCAGTCACGTATTCTTCAAACACCACTCCCGACCCAAGAAACATCAGACATTCACTGTACGTGACACCTCTAAAAAAATCGAAGAGAGTCAAGAGGCCCAGGAGAAAGCATGGTCGGACCCTTCGAAAGAACATGACACTTTTGAGAGGATCAGCTCAGAATCTGAACAGAAAACTTTGACGGACAACCCTGTAACTTACCCATCTGAGAACAGCTACCCAAGGTCTAAAGAGGGAGCAACAGATCCCCAGGAGAAAGCATGGTCGGACCCTTCGAAAGAACATGACAATTCTGAGAGAACCAGCTCAGAATCTGAACAGAAAACCTTTACGGACAACCCTGTAACTTACCCATCTGAGAACAGCTACCCAAGGTCTAAAGAGAGAGCAACAGATCCCCAGGAGAAAGCATGGTCGGACAATTCAAAAGAACCTGACACTTCTGAGAGAACCAGCAAAGAATCCGAACAGAAACCATTGAAGTACAATCCTATAACGTACGCGTCTGAGAACAGCTTCCCAAGGTCTAAAGAGAAAGCAACAGACGACTCTGAAAGTTCTGGAGAACCAGAGGTCCAGAGGAGCAGACGGCCGGAAACCGTTTCACCAGCGATGATCAGGACCACTACCCACAAACGAAGACTTAGACCTAATCTTCTTCTTCCGAAGACCGTAATAGGTGCTAAGAACCCTGATAATTATGCTGATAAATTAAAGAAGATAAGTCCAAAAAGAAGTAGACACGTATGGAATTTTGATGGCAACGATTTGTTGGAGAGGAAGAAGCCACACGAGGATAAGCACAAAGGGGTCTTTGGTGATGACAATGATATATTTAAAATGATGAGACTTGGAAAGGATAAAGGCAAACAAGTCCTCAGGATGCATCTCACAAAGCACAAAAAGAAAACTTTGACGCCGTCTACTGACAGAGAGTCACTTACACGTATGTATTTTTCTCACATACTTTTTTTTACTTATTTACTAGCTGTTGCCCGCGACTACGTCTGCGATAACTACCTTCCTGCCAAATTTCAAGTTTGTAGCACAAAAAATGAAAGACTTTCATACAAACTTAGACCCTTAGACCTCCTTAATCCGGCCCTGTAGCAAAATCTGTTCGTAGCAAACGTCTACTAACTATTAAGGTGACTTAGTTTGATGTACATAATGCTTGGTTGACGGCTTCGTGAAGGGTCCGTTTACACCCTGTTTATATGTTATTTCATCTAGTTTTTTTCTTCCAGTGACCGTAACAGATGATAGGAATAGGAACGCTGATAATTATGCTGATCTATTTAAGAAGACGACTCCACCAAGAAGTGCACGCGAATGGAATTTTGATGATGGCAATGATATGTTACTGAGCAAAAAGCCACACAAGGATAAGCACGAAGGGAAGTCCGGTGATAATATTGAAATATTTAAGGTGAATAGACTAAAAAAGGATAAGAAAAAAAATATCGAGTGGATGCATGTGATATCAGATACGAAGAAAAAGAAGTGGTATTCTGACTCGGTGATAGTGGAACCTAAAGAGGAAACGGAGCTCACGAAGACTTTGGTGCCGACTACTACCAGACATCCACTTAGACGTATGTACCTTTCATCCTTACTAATATTATACAAGGAGCAGTTGTGCATCCTGGACAAATTCAAGGAGGTATCTATGCTAATGATTCTCGACCCGAATCAATAATAAAATGGGTAGGTTTTTTTTTCTTATTTACGGAAATCGGTAAGTGTGGACAGCGGCAGCGGCGCGGCGCCTCGCACAGATCGTCGACACTCACGCACACAGCGACATGCCGCGTGATGGGTGATTCTGTTTGTTTTGTTGAAATGTAAACACAAAAGTATTCGGGTTATTCTGAAATACTGTCAAATTTAAACAGTTTAAAATAGCAGCTTCATTAATTATTGACCAGGTACCGTAATTTAAATTGATTATTTATGTCTTTTGTGACAACCTTCTGAATTTTGACGAGGATGCAAACTGTACCTTGTATAGTGGTAAAGTTAACGACAAGCAAAAGGTATTGCACACAGCGGAGCACACTGTGGAGCACACTGTGGAGGTATGTTCCGCTTGAGCGGAGCACCGCCATGTCCTCGTAGCGGCGATTGACGGCGGCGACCTCTCGCATCCGGCCCTGTTTCAATCCATTTATTATATTACGAGTGCCATAAGAACGTTTCTTCGACGCGGTCGAATTCGCAGGCAGAAGTTTGTCATCATAATTCAGGACAGCAGGGAGCAATGGTCGCCTAGTAAACACAGGTGGGACTTACGAGTGATACTTCACAGGTTCGAACCTAGATATGCACTTAACTTTTTGTGTTTTATTTCAGAGACACCAAATAATGATTGGAGTTGCTACGACGAATCGAATCAGGAACAAGGTAATTTGTAAATTGGCAGCGATCGTAAGTAGTCGTCATAGTTCACATAATAAGCAAGTTAAAGTGGCAATGGGCTGGCCATATTAGCCGTAGAACCAATGATCGTTGGGATAGATCGGTAAGAGTAAGGTGGACCTCCCAAGTTAGATTCCCAGGTCTGGCAAAGTGTTATTGGGTTTTTCCATCAGGCATTTCTCAGTAGCAGCCACCGTGTCTGGTTTTTGCATGTTAAGCCGTTAGTCCCGGGTGCCATTTGTAGATCTTTGACAGTCTATAGGCAGTCAGTTGCCCAAAAAGTCTGACAACCAGTCTTACCGACGGGTATTACCCAGTACTAACTGGGTTGTAGAGGTCAGATAGGCAGTCGCTCCATGTAGAATACTGGTATTCAGCTGCATCCGGTTAGACTGGAAGCCGACCCCAATATAGTTGGGAAAAGGCAGGCAGATGATGATGTATAGATTTTTTTTTTTTTTTTTTATTACAAAATGGGCCTGCTCTTGACCTCGATCACGCCTGATGGAAAGCGGTAGATGCGGTCTATGATGGAACGAGCGTGCTCAGAAGATGCCTGTTCACTCTTGCTTTGAAGGCAGACGGGTTAAATGTGGGAGGGAACACAGATACCGGGCACATAATTTTTTTACATAAATGATTTTTGCTTTACAGAGACTACAAAACAAAAACATAAGTATGCGTACTCCGAGGTCGAGTACCTGAGGGCGCCCCTGTCAAAGAACTACTTCCTCAAGGTCATGGAACGTCGTCAGGAAGGTCACATGGTAATCTTCCTGATCGAGGTGATGCAGATCATCGCTGCGAAGGAAAAGGGAATCGCTCACGACATTGTCAAGCATGCAGACTCGATTATACACCGGTATCTATACTTTTATTATAATATTATAAGGCTGGAGAGTTTGTTTGGTTGAACGCGCTAATCTCAGGAACTACTGAATCGAATTGAAAAAATGTTTTAGTGTTGGATAGCCTATTTATCGGAGGAGGCTATAGGCTATATAACATCACGCAATGACTAATAGTAATATAGTAATAAATCACGCGGACAAAATTCGCGACCAACAGCTAGTTTGTCATAAACGGACCCTTCACGAAGCCGTCAACCAAGCATTCTGAACATCAAACTAAGTAACTTTACCAAAAATTATTGCTGGGAAACGATTTTTTTTTTGTGGGTGAAAAATCACTTTTTACGTTAGGACTCCATGTAACGCACTCAAAACATTGTGCTGATGAATGGATTGAATAGTACGGGGGTCGTGGAGGTGTTCAAAGTTGTAAAAATCTTACATTAAAAACATGTGTTTAAAAAAAACCTGTGAAAAAGTTGGAACTTTGATTCCCAATATCTCCGTAAGTATAGTAGGTATGGTCTAGAACAAAAAAATTATCGCATTGACGGGGAGAACAAGTGCCTTTCGGCTTCGTTAAGGGTCTTTTTACACCGTTTATAAACGTGGACGAGGCAAAAGGATGTAACGATCGTAGCAGGTGCCGTGCAGCAATTTCTACCCCCAGCATTGGGTTCCATAAATCTTGGTATGTTTTATTACAGAGAGAGTAAACAGTTGCGGTGGATGGGTCATCCACTCCTGGACGTGACCCGGAAGCTAGCTAAAATGCTTAAAGTAACGGACATCACCAGCATACAAAGTAAGCTATTTTTTATTTTATTATGAGCCTGATGTGTCCCACTGCAGGGCAAAGGCCTCCCTTCCCTCTTTCCATTTATCTCTGTTTTGGGTATTTGGGCCCAATCCTTTCGACAAGATTCCAGCTCGTCACGCCATCTCCTTCTGGGCCTACCGCGTCGCCGGGTTCTGTTGTTCGGAACCCAATCTGTTGCCACTTTGGCCCAATTTTGATGCGATGTTCTAAATAATTACTTGCGAATACGGGCACTTATCTTATATTAACACTACGCTCCTATAAGTCGTAGCGTGCTGTCATATAGCCTATAACCTTCCTCGACAAATGGGCAATCTAACAATAAAAGAATTTTTCAATTCGAACCAGTAGTTCATGAGATTAGCGCGTTCAACCAAACAAACTCTTCAGCTTTATAATATTACTAGCGACCCGCCCCGGCTTTGCACGGATGCAATGCTGATACTAAATATACTACAGAATGTCTTTATATATATACAACGTTCATAGCTTTTTTGTCATCTATAATATAAAAATGAATCGCAAAATGTGTTGGTAAGCGCATAACTCAACAACGCCTGGACCAATTTGGCCAATTTTTTTTTTTAAATTTTCGTTGGAGTTCAAGGATGGTTTTTACGGCGAGAAAAATTCGAATAATTGCCGGAAAAACCCTTAAAACAGCCAACCAAGGTAGGGTAGGTAGGGTAGGTAGGGTAGGTAGGGTAGGTAGGGTAGGTAGGGTAGGTAGGGTAGGTAGGGTAGGTAGGGTAGGTAGGGTAGGTAGGGTAGGTAGGGTAGGTAGGGTAGGTAGGGTAGGTAGGGTAGGTAGGGTAGGTAGGGTAGGTAGGGTAGGTAGGGTAGGTAGGGTAGGTAGGGTAGGTAGGTTAGGTAGGGTAGGTAGGGTAGGTAGGGTAGGTAGGGTAGGTAGGGTAGGTAGGGTAGGTAGGGTAGGTAAGTAGGTAGGTAGGGTAGGTAGGGTAGGTAGGGTAGGTAGGATAGGTAGGTAGGATAGGAAAAAGGTGCATTGCAACGCATGCCGGGAACAGCTAGTTTGATAATACAAACATGTTAAGTAAAGGATAAAAAATGGTTATTGTGGGTTATCCCTAAGAGATAGACATATACCATCTCGGATTTTTTGTAGACCTATTTAAGGTGTACAATACTGTAGTACATTATTTTGATGTATCTCGTAGGGTTCAGCCAGCGTTTGCAATGTAAGCGCAAAAAAATGTGCTTATTTACGACCTTACATTAAAAACCTCTAAATTTATCCGTGTTTCTCGACTATATTATACATGTATTATACATATAAACCTTCCTCTTGAATCACTCTATCTATTAAAAAAACTGCATCAAAATCCGTTGCGTAGTTTTAAAGATCTAAGCATACATAGGGACAGACAGACAGCGGGAAGCGACTTTGCTTTATACTATGTAGTGATATATAGATTAACATTCTTTCTTCAACAGCTCAAGCTTCTAACATCTACCACCAGCTAGTCAACCGTCGTGACGTCCTACCAGTAGACGTCAACACGATCCTGGAGGCCGCCCAGACCATGTATGATGAGGACGAGGGGAAAGTTCTCTTTGATGTTCTGAGGGAGCTCGTATCTTTTCCTGATAGTAAGTCAGAATCAGAATCATTTATTTGTTAAACATAGGTATACACATTAAGGTGAGTATAGACTACAACATTTTCTGGAGCATTTCTGTGTAATGTAACGTTCTTACGAATGGTACAATACAGGCAAAAGCTCAGGTTACAAAGCATTTCCATGTAATGTAACGTTCCTGCGAATGCTCGGCGTTATGTTACGGGTAAATACTCACAGCGAGTGTGCATTCACCAACATTTCGTTGTACCTTGCGTTCATTCTTCGTTCGTTCGTTCGTTCGTGGATCGACGAAATGTTACACCAATACGCTCGACGAAATGTTACACCAATACGCTCGTTGGTTTGTAACAAAGAGGCGAGTGTGCTCGACGTTTAGTTCGTAAAAGGATGATACACTAGAACATATCGTAGAGCGGCTCGTTGTTCTGTTACAAGTAAATGTTGTAGTCTATACTCACCTTTAGGGATCTTATAAATAGTAAAGGTTCTTGCTATGTTTTGTCGTTACTGACATACAATTTAGAAAAAGCTTATTAAAATTACAAATAAAATGTCAACTGAAATAAAGAAAACAAATAAAATAAAATAAATCACATATAAGAAATGTAACTTAAAATGTTACAAATAATAAAATGCCAATAAAAAAATAAAAAAAAATAAATAAAAAATGACAATTGAAAATCTTAAAATCACAAATCAGAATTATTCATACCAAAAAAAATATCAAGTCATAATGATGAGAGGGAAGCATTGCGCTACTGCTTAGACCCTCATCACCTAAATTGGATGCTGTTAATTTGCAATAACCCACAATCACTTATTCAATCAATCAGTCATTTCATTTCTTTTTTTTTTTTTTCATTTCCATTTTTTTTTTCCTTTATTAATTTCTATACATACTAAGATTAACATTTTTAAATATTCCTACAAAATAATACACCGTGACTTTTTAGTCGTCTTACAAAGGTGGTCGGTGGTGGTTGGTGGTGCCCGACATAAAGTAGTTAAGGCGCTATTTTTTTTTTTACCTACCATAATAGGTACAAAGAAAAATAAATAAACATTAGAAAAAATTATGAAACATCCTCGCATATAATGAGCAGTTCTAACAGCAGCAAAAGCAGCAGTTAAAGCTTGTTTTTTTTTTTAAATTAATTTTTCTTCCTTCTTTTTTTTTTAGTTATCCCGTATTATCCCACTCCTGAGCAAAGGCCTCCCCCCATTCCTTCCACTTCTCACGATGGTGTGCTTCTTCTCGCCAAATCGCGAGGAAGCCATCCTAGACGTCCTGCCATCTTCTCTTCGGTCTACCGCGACCCCGTCTAGCTGTGTCAGGGCTCCAGTCTTGATATTCAGGCCCACAGTGGCCGCATTTTAGCCTGGCAGCTTTATAAGCTACGTCGGCAATTTGCGTTCTGGAGAGCAGTGTGGTATTCCTTCTCCGGTCAGTTATTTTTACATTGAGTATGCTGCTATATTTCTTCATTATTTTAATTTTATTTTTTTTCTTATTCTAGTTGCCTTATCCAGTTATTGGCTCTGCAACAGTCTCATAAACGCCTTCCTAAGGCCGTTTCGACGTCTGAAAGACACCCAGCAACTGAAAGACCTCATGGTCTCCATCAACTTGGCGTTAAAGGCGCATGACCCTTTAATGTCTTATCAGAAGAAACCACTTCGCAGCGGCAGAGGATTTGGTGGACAAGCGGGCAGCCCAGGTGCTGGTAAGTAGTCATTGTCGAATTTAGACAACTGCAGTAAAATACATTCAAATAAACTGACGACAGACAGAACCACGTGAACAAAATCGTAAACTATCCACTCTCAACTCTACACATACACAGACTCTCAAACGCACACACACACACTCACTCACACACACACACACTCTCTCTCTTTGGTTTTGTTGCTAGAGCCATCTGGTGTAACGACCATGCAATCACCTTTTTACCCCAGACAAAAAAGAGGGGGAGCATATTTTAACCCAACAGTTGTTGCGTCGGGGGGCCGTCCACTTAGTATGTACGAGCAGTTGAGATACGCACATAAAGTGATATTACAAAGCGTTAACCGTAAAGGGACAATAAATTTAGATTTTTTTTCCCTCAGGGGTTTCTTTAAATTTTTAATTGTTTTTTTGCTGTAAGCCGTCACAGACATGTGACTTTTCTATGACATCTCTTCTAGCCTGTCTATAGGGTGAAAGAGACACCGACGCACATAATACGGTTAACACGTATTCAGTACATCATTCTAAACGCCTACGCCACATTTAAAGAAACTGCTTTTCCATACATTAGATCGTGTCGTATAGCGCGTTTGTAGGAAACAGCTGATGTTTTTTTTTTCAAATTACCTATTAAAAACTATACAAGGCAAAATGATGTAGTGAATACTTGACCACTGTTTGTACATCGGTGCCCCTTCCAACCAAGTATGGAAGTGATTCTGAAATAAAATGTTTATTAATATTATTGTATGTCCTTCTGGAGCAGTGGTACCCAACTTTTTTGGACTAGGTAGTGATCCCACGTTGATTTCTTTGTCGTTATCGTCAAGTATAGTGATAAGAACAACCAAACGCAGGGAGGGGACGCCGTAGACTACAAAGGCTACGGCGTCCCCTTCCTGCATTTCGACTTACTATCACTATCTAAGCATGCTCTTTTCAATCATCTTATTTACACCCACAGATAATCAAGAACCACCTCAGAAGGTGTCCTCCATTCGAATAGGACCTCAAATTCTCACGCCTCAACCTTCGTGGAAAAGAAAGAGTAAGCATCATCACAGACACCACAAAAGGAAGCGAGACGACATACAACTTCTATTCAGACAAAGGTATACAGGAAAAAATCAGAGGCTGACTCAGACGAGCGTGACACCAAGAACAAGGGTCCGGTTGTTGTACAGAGACACCACTTATGCAAAATACCCAATACTGTAAATCATCATCTGCCTAGCCTTTTCCCAACTATATTGGTCGGCTTCCAGTCTAACCGGATGCAGCTGAATACCAGTATTTTACATGGAGCGACTGCCTATCTGACCTCCACAACCCAGTTAGTACTGGGTAAAACGATACCCCTTGGTAAGACTGGTTGTCAGACTTTTTGGGCCATTGACTACTTAACGACTGTCAAAGATCTACAAAAATGACACCCGGGACCATCGGCTTAACGTGCTTTTCGAGGCACGGAAGAAACTCGGTATGTAATGGGTGGTCACCCATCCACAGACTAACCTAGGCAAGCACGGCTTAACCTAAAGATTGACCCGAGCGGCTGTTATTACTTAGACACGAGCTCCTTAAACATAAACATGGCGAAATGTGGGTGTACTATTAGGTACACCTCTGCCTAGCTCTTCGGGGATTACAGGCGTGATGTTATGTCATGTATTTACTTTGAGTGAAGAACTTCAAATGAAAGACAAAAATGAAGGGGGACATGTGACTGACATCGGCTTTTTGACCTCCCTCCCCCCTGAAATTGAATACAGTCGCCTGCGCATCAATTTACCTCAAACTGTCCCGTTTTCCCATTCGATTTTGAACTTAACCGTCAACATTTTATGGTTTAAAATCATTTGGAGAAATTTGACAGTTCGTGGTAACTTGATGTGCCTTAAGCTTAAGCTTTGTTAATATGTAAAATATAATGTATGTTGTACTTAATTTTGTTTTATTTTGTTTTCCTGTACTTATATTTATATGTCGGATATGTCAGGATTTACTTCATAAGCCTCGTACATCAAGCGGGCACACGATGGGTTTCGTGCTATGAAAACACACTGGGTGCGATACACTGTTTCTAGCAAAACTAACGAATTACTTGAGATTACAACCTAACACAATAACACGGGGCACATTAAATCGGATACAGTTTCAAGACGTCTCAACTCCGCCGCGATCAGACATTGAATATCGCCCTTGCCTCGAGCTGAACATCAGGGCTCCGTAGAAGCACGCTGTGGTGACAGACTTGTAAGTAGGTTGCGTGATGTCACCACCGGCGCACTTCCGATTCATTTCATGTCCATACTAACGACCGGATCCGACATATACAAACTCATTTGTGTTAACTGCACGACAGCAAGTCCACCTCACACGCAATGGTTAGTACTACATTGTAGGCCCTGTAGATTCCTAGACGCTTGTTAACTTTTTTTCATGTTTTACGTTTTTTGTTTAGTAAGCAACGACTTATTGTCGGGCCTAGGCTGTCTGTCAGTGGCGAAGAGTCAAGTTTGTGTAAGGGGAAGCCGAAGAAAAAAAATGAGAATAGGGAATATGCAAGAAATACAAAACTTTTATTATTTCTTAAAAATGCCTTGTATTGGTCCATAAAAACATTGTGGTACACTTGTTTAATTTTCTAATACAACACTTACTTTACAATTTAATATTTCATGTAGCGTGTTTTTGGTGAAACGGAACGCAAACTCAAAACGCATCGCCCCTCGATAACGCCGGTAGTCACGTCAAATACCATGTGTCAAAGAAACACTTTTATTTGAAAAGTACTTAAAGTTTCACTAAGATTTTATTATAATATTGTTATTGCAATGTTTACTTGAATAAATATATATTGATAGTATTGTATTTTATTGATTTAAGTGAAGAAAAAATTCATGCATATTCCCTATTGTAATTTTTTTTTCGTTACCCCGTATTCTATTTTCGTTTTGACATCATTTTTGTCATCAGCGACTGTTGCTTTCTTTGTTGACATGAAAAACCTTGGCATTTTGTAATGTTTTCAATCTTATGGTGTATTAAATGTCTGTACTGTGATGTGATACCCACAGATGTGTATTTAATACACTATTTGGCTAAAGTAGGTACTATGTAGAGCGCCTTGTTCCCGAAGAGACATCGGCAGGAATCGGCTTCCTAGGTGCCTTCGAGCCTGCTGTCTATACTTAAGTACTAATGCTGTAACATGATATTATTGTAAAACCAAATGATTTGAAAACAGTAACCATGGAGTTTCTTGCCGGTTCTTCTCCATAGGAAACGACCAACCCGAACCGTGCACCTTTTTGTCGACGTTTTATAAGTGCCCAT
The DNA here is from genome assembly GCA_905220335.1 of Noctua pronuba. NCBI lineage: Eukaryota > Metazoa > Arthropoda > Insecta > Lepidoptera > Noctuidae > Noctua > Noctua pronuba. The sequence goes on from LR999920.1 coordinate 723,725, forward strand.
GTAGTCCTATGAGGAATTAAATATTTTGATTTTACATTAATTTTATCTCCTTTCTTCGAACGCCTCATCAGTCTCGTGGTCGCGAGCTACTGCTGAGCATGTGGTCTTGGGTTTGATTCCCCGGTCGAGCAAAAGGTCATTGGGTTTTAACATTAGGAACCTCTTAGTAGCAGCTTGAAGTCTTTATTAGTCTAGAGTTAATGATAATGTTAGTGACCATGACAGTAATAAAAATAAAATAAAAAAAGTAAAATAATACCAGTATTTTTGTTATTAAAATGCAGGGATACATAACCGTGAAAGAACTGTACGCACGTCAGTATACCCATTCAAATGAAGAGTGATTCGAGCATTCCATTCAGTAGTACACCGAAATAATACCATTGGACATCGCTAATCTGCTAACGTATTCCATTCACTCTCAACGATTCCCAGATCTCATTCAAAGAGGCGTTCTATTGTAACAGCACTTACTTTGAAGAATTCTTATTGTTGTGATGTTTACAAGAACTGCCGGCGTGCGCTTTGAGAGAGTTCTTATATTGTTGAATAGACATCCGGTGTTGCGCTGTTGGTCAATTATTTGTTGGGAAAAGATTGTGTAACTGTATTTTAGCTCTAAGAGCGTAAAAGTTGGCAACATTACAAACAGCTGTCAAATATTTACCTGTTTTAATTAATTTGGCAATATAACTGTATGGAATAAGAAATATGGCTAACTAGTGAACAGTTCAGGCCATGCTGTTCCTCCTCAGAGTGGTCGGATAGGAGACACCAATCTCAACTAGTTTAAAAAAATCATTTATTTTGTGTGTGTAAAGTGATTTTTTACGCAAATTACATAAGCAAAAATTTTATTAGCTAAACATTATTTACATTTATAAATTAAAATAACCTAAAGTAACTAACTAACTTAACAATAAACTTAAAAAATGGCGTCAAAAAATCTCCTCAACGCTGTCAACTGGTAATGTACCCAAGAGACTGGCGGCGTTGCCGCGTTGTATGGCCACGCTCAGCCTTTGGCCAAGGTAAAAACCAGCCCTTGGGTCACGGGAAGTGTCAACTAAGCGTTTAGAAATTTCCTTGAAAAGGCTGTGAGCACTCGGACCCCACGGTCCTAGAGTTTCAACCCAACAAGGTAAAGGTAAGGTATTCAGGGTGTAAACAGACCCTTCACGAAGCCGTTAACCAAGCATTCTGTACATCAAACTAAGTAACCCTACACAAAAATTATTGCTGGGAAACGACTTTTTTTTTGGGGTAAAAAATAACCTTTTACGGTAAAACTCAATGTTACGCATTCAAAACATTGTGCTTATGGATGCATTGAATAGTAAACGGGTCATGGAGGTATTTAAAGTAAAGTTATAACCATGAAAATTTATATTTAAAAAAAAACTTGAGAAAAAGTTGGAACTTTGACCCCCAATAACTCCGTAACTAGAAGGTTCCCAGGTATGGTCTAGAACAAAAAAATGATCGCAATAGCGGGGAGAATAAGTGCCTTTCGGCTTCGTTAAGGGTCTATTTACACCCTTTATTTACGCCGCTTGAGGTTCTCTGCAGCCGCACCGGCAGCCCCAGCACAGCACGATGAGCTGGAAAGATGGGATGGCGCAAGAGTATCGACACATGTTGCGTCCCACGCTAAAGGCCTACCCATCTTCCATGGAAACAAAGACATGCCGTCCGATCTTTTGCCATCGTCGCGTGCCAAGCCATTGGGTTCTAAGACAGCTGGAACACCGTCGGTGACAAGAGCTCATCGGATGATGTCGTTTACTTTCGCGTACCGTGCAATAATAATACCAGCCTGTTACTGTCCCACTGCTGGGCAAAGGCCTCTTCTCGTACAGAGAAGGCACGAGCATTGATAACCACGCTTGCTCAAGACGGGTTGGCGATTTCAGACTTATATTAATTATAAGTCCAGGTTTCCTCACGATGTTTTCCTTCACCGATGTCTGTGATGTCCAAGATAAACTTAGAAAGTACATATGAATTGAAAAAAGTCACATTGGTACTTGCCCGGATTTGAACCCACAACCTCATGCATGAGAGGCGAGGCCTTAACCTCTGGGCCATCACAACATGACCGTACATCACAACATGTACCGTGCAAAACAAATATTAATTAATGAACTGTTTTCTGAGCACTTGGTACATTTCCTGATCTTTGCTATCAACCATGTCTCCAAGTATCGGTGCCTCTTGATACCGTGGTGTTCTAATTGATCGAGTTGCTAGTTTTAAGGCGTCGATGCGACTTGCGACACGCGCGTGTCGCCTTTGTTTGTTGCGGTGACGTACTAGCTTTCTCTTAGCGATTCTTGTCGTTTGATTATTATATAAGAAGGCATTTGTCGACCTCTGTTTACTCCATAAGAAGTCATTTGTCGGCCTCTGTTTACTCGATAAGAAGGCATTCATTGGCCTCTGTTTACTCCATAAGAAGTCATTTGTCGGCCTCTGTTTACTCGATAAGAAGGCATTTGTCGACGTCTTTTTACTCCGTAAGAAGGCATTTGTCGGCCTCTGTGTACTCCATAAGAAGGCATTCATTGGCCTCTGTTTACTCCATAAGAAGTCATTTGTCGGCCTCTGTGTACTCGATAAGAAGGCATTTGTCGGCCTCCTATTCCTTTGCGTTCTGTAACTTTTTGTAGTGATGGCCTCGATGAAGCTCGGCAGATTGTAGTCCAAATGTTGGCTGTTGGGCCTCGTTTGTTCATTGTAATACTCTGGTTGGAGAATTCTTTTTCTCTTTTTCTTCTTCTTGTGGTGATGATGTTTCTTCTTCCTTTTTCTTCTTGGTTGGGTTCCAATCCTTAAAATGGTCGTTTCTGTGAAAATCTTACTATTATTATAAATGCTAAAGTTTGGATGGATGGGTGTTATCAATCACGCCAACACGGCTGAACGGATCTGTATGAACACAGAGATAGATTATAGTCAGGAATAGCACATAGGATTCTTTTTATCCTGGATAAACACATCAAAATTACCATGCGAACGAAATCGCGGGCAACTGCTAGTAAAATACGAACAAACAAGTCGTGACACGGTATGTTTTAAGTTTTTTGTCTTCACGTTTACGCATCGTGCCTTTGAAAGCACGTCAAGCCGTCGATTGGTCCTGGCTGTCATTTGTACATCTTTGACAGTCGTTACAGGTAGACAGAGTCCTGCAAGTCTGATAACCAGTCTTACGAATGGGTGTCGTATTGCCCAGTACTAACTGGGTTGTGGAGGTCAGACAGGCACTCACTTCATGTAAAATACTGGTATTCAGCTGCATCCAGTTAGACTGGAAGCCGACCCCAGCTGGAAAAGGTAGGCAGATGATGACGCAACATACCAATAAGAGAGAGTGTGGTAGAAGTTCCCACACTGCGCGCACGCAAGAGTTGAGGGTAATTCTTGCGCAAGGCTTTGTTGATTGAGTTCAGCAGTTCCTGTCTTCTCTTCGAGCCGGCCGGTCTTCGGAACGGCTGCAGGATGCCCTCGATGAGGCTTTCGCAGATCGAAAAACTGGATTTATTTGCTGAAATCAGAAAAATGAATGAGAGCTACGAATGTAGGCTATAAGAGTAGAGGAAGACCAAAGAAACGATGGATGGACTGTGTGCTGGATGAAGGTGAATGGTGACATGATGAGTAATAAAGAAGTATGGAAGAAGAAAACATACTGCGTCGACCACAAATAAATTGGGGAGCATGATGCTGCATGATGATGAATGATATATCCATCATAGACTTAGCAGAGCAGAGACATACCAGGGGAGCATGTCACAACAGGAGCGAGGGAGCATGACCAGAAAAAAAAGGGGGGGAGGGAACAAGGCTACCTGATGGTGATGATGCTACTTACTGTTAGGGTAGTCCTCGAAGTGACTCACGGAGCACAGGAGGCGTTTACCTTCCGCATCAGTATAGGACAAGCCAGCTTGGTCTATCAGGGAGTTCACCTCAGGAGACAGCACCTGCTTCCGCTTCAGCAGCGTGTGGAACATCATTGAGGAGTAGGCTGGTGGGGGAAACGTATTATTTCCAAATTACTGTCAGTTGTATGCTAGGTGATCAGCTAGATGCACAGACGACATTAGGAACACCATCCAAGTACAGAATCCAGTATAATAAACCCCGCTGGTGTGGATGTGGTGGAACAGAACATCGTCTGCTGGCTGAATGCCGATGGTTCCTTTGGTTTTTTACTTTATTATACTAAGTACTTCTTTCTTTATTTTTATTAATAAATGGGCGTAAATGGACCCTTAACGAAACCGAAAGGCACTTGTTCTCTCCGTCATTGTGATCATTTTTTTGTTCTGAACCATACCTGGGAACCTTCTAGTTACGGAGATATTGAAGGTCAAAGTTCCAATTTTTTCACATTTTTTTTTTAATACCACTTTTAAAGGTTTTAACTTTACTTTAATTAACTCCATGACCTGTTTACTATTCAAAGCATCCATCAGCACTAAGTTTTGTGTGCGTTACATTGAGTTTTACAGTAAAACCAGATTTTTCACCCCAAAAAAAAAGTCGTATCCCAGTTAATTATTTTTGCGTAGAGTTACTTAGTTTGATGTACAGAACTCTTGGCTGACGGCTTCGTGAAGGGTCTGTTTATATCTTATAGGTTCACCAACAGCTAGTTTTCCACAAGTTTTTTTTAAATACTACTTTTTTAAGGTTTTAACTTTACTTTAATTACCTCCATGACCCGTTTACTATTCAAAGCCTCCATCAGCACCAAGTTATGAGTGCGTTACATTGAGTTTTACAGTAAAACCTGATTCTTCACCCCAAAAAAGAAGTCGTTTCCCAGCAATAATTTTTGCGTAGGGTGACTTAGTTTGATGTGCAGAACTCTTGGTTGACGGCTTCGTGAAGTAATGTAACGCACTCAAAACTTAGTGCTGATGGATGTTTGGAATAGTAAACGGGCCATGGAGTTAATTAAAGTAAAATTAAAACCTTTAAAAGTGATATTTAAAAAAAAACTTGTGAAAAAATTGGAACTTTGACCTCCAATATCTCAGTAACTAGAAGGTTCCCAGGTATGGTTCAGAACAAAAAAAATGATCGCAATGACGGGGAGAACAAGTGCCTTTCGGCTTCGTTAAGTTAATAAATAAATGGTTAACTTACTCCGTAGTGTTTCTACGTCATCTTCTGACATCATCGTTGCCAGATTCCCAAGTATGGTTAGGAACGGGTTATCAACCCCAATGAGGTAACCGCTCTCCAACGAGCTGTAACATATAAGATTGAATCCGCGGCTGCCTATGGATGGGTGACCACAGATAACATACCGAGTTTCCTCCGTGACTCGGAAAGCACGTTAAGCCGTTGGTCCCAGCTGTCAATTGTAAGTCTTTGACAGTCGTTGCAGGTAGTTAGTGGCCCGAAAGTCTGACAACCAGTCCTACCAAGGGGTACGTATTACCAGTACTATCTGGGTTGTGGAGGTCAGATAGGCAGTCGCTCCATGTAAAATACTGGTATTCAGCTGCATCCGGTTAGACTGGAAGCCGACCCCAACATAGTTGGGAAAAGGCTAGGCAGAATGATGCAGCTGAATACCTGGTGAAGGTTACGGGGATCCGCTGGATGTGAGACGCACGGGACCGGTCAATGTGGCGACTCTTGGGGGAGGCCTTTGTCCAGTAGTGGACGTCTTTCGGCTGAAATGATGATGATGATGAATAGGCACTTATTATATGGAACTAAAACATATTATCCGATACGCGGTGATCCGGCAGAGAACCAGAGTTGTCGACATAGCTCACAGAATAAGTAAGCTGAAGTGGCAATGGGCCGGTCATATTAGCCGTAGAACCGATGACCGTTGGGGTAGACGTGTTCTTGAGTGGAGACCGCGAATCGGCAAACGTAAGGTGGGACGCCCTCAGGCTCGGTGGAGTGACGATCTTCGCAGGGTGGCTGGTAGCAACTGGATGAGAGTTGCTGAGAATCGAGTTGAGTGGCGTGCGATTGAGGAGGCCTATGTCCAGCAGTGGAGCAGTCCACTGCTGGACATGAAAACATATTATCTGGCGAAATGTGGGGGTATTACTAACTCCACCTCTGCCTAACACTTAGGGGATCACAGGGGTGATGTTATGTTATTTTTATGTTACATCATCATCTGCCTAGCCTTTTCCCAACTATATTGGGGTCGGCTTCCAGTCTAACCAGATGCAGCTGAATACCAGTATTTTACATGGAGCGACTGCCTATCTGACCTCCACAACCCAGTTAGTACTGGGTAATACGATACCCCTTGCTAAGACTGGTTGTCAGATTTTTTGGGCCACTTACTACCTAACGACTGTCGAAGATCTACAAATGACACCCGGGACCAACGGCTTAACGTGCTTTCCGAGGCACGGAGGAAACTCGGTATGTAATGGGTTTTCACCCATCCACAGACCAACCTAGGCAAGCACGGCTGAACCTAAAGATCGATCCGAGCGGCTGTTATTATTATTATGTTACATACGTTCTGTAGATCGACTCCGCAGGCGCCAGAACCTCTCGCACCTCGCGCTTGTCCTTCACAGCGATCAGCCTGAACATCTCGATACCAAACACCACCAGCTGCCCCTCACCCAGCTGTCTCATCAGCTCCTGATAAATGTTTTTGGTTGTCGACAGTGTTGTTGTCGGCGTTTTTACTTTGATCTCTGGAAAGGAGTTGTCTGTGCTATAGGATATAGTCTCTGGGTTAGGATATCTTCTATCCTGGTCGTATCCCTTCGGATAATTGCTGACCTCTACGCATTCGAAACCGTAGGCAAAAACTAGTAAGAAATAAAAAAAACAGTATGAAGGGTTCCGTACCGTCTTAGTAGGCGTGCCCCTTTAATTTTTAATTTATTTTTATTATTTGTTATAGCTTTTTTATAGGTTTTCTTGTAATATATAGGCAAAAAACTATTTTTTTTTCAAATTTTTCGGCCCTGTAGTTTCGGAGTTAAGGGGGGGAAATGGTCCATTTTCGCCTATTTTCTTAAATAAATTCAAAACTATTTATCTTAAAATTAAAAAATATATATTTGAGATGCTCATAATGAGCCCTTTCATTTGATATGTAACACGGTATAGTTTGCAAAACTTTTTTTTATTTTCTAGATTTCCCCCCAAAAGTGGCCCCATGTTTAAAATTCATTAATTTACGGTACACGTCCGTCTTTAGGTCACCAATTTACATATGTGTACCAAATTTCAACTCAATCGCTCCAGCAGTTTCGGACTAAATTGGCTGTGACAGACGGACATACAGACAGACACGCGAATGATCCTATAAGGGTTCCGTTTGGCTGCGACTGTTCGAAAGAGATACCGCGGCCCTGGAACACAAAGGGCAAAGAAGGAACATGGATGGGTTTTAGTCAGTAAGAGTCTGACACTCCCTCCCACTCCACGGGGATATTTGATGATTTCACATCCAAAAAAAAAAAAAAGTTTTCCGTTTTTTTCGTTTTAAGGTACGGAATCCAAAAAAATGGTAAAAGCTACTAACTTCCATACAGTACATCTCCAGCAGAAATCATCTTCGACGTCCAGTCTGAATAAGGGTACCCCGGTGTTTGCCCTGGTGTTGAAACATCCTTTGTCACGTTAAGGGCCCCATCCTCATTCTCTATGACCTGCTGCCTCGTACTCCATCTGCTAGTTGAGGACCAACGGCTTTTATGCTTATTCATCACTGAAAGTGGGTTTCTTGAAGTCGCAGTCTTCTTAATTTTTTTTCTGCTGTGCGTATACGGAGCGATCTCATCAAGCCAGCCCTGCGCGTTTGGACCTAAAGTTTTTGGTGTTGAGCTGACCTGTGGTGTCCTACGCCTAGGTCCAGTAGTACTTAGCGATGATAAAAAACTTGACGTATAAAGACCAGGGTCTTTTGAAAGTGAGCTAGGAGATATTTTCAGTCCAGGATACGTTGAAATCATTGCTTTAAAAAAAGGTGGTGGAGAGCGGGGACCTGGTGTTACGGATGTATCCGGAGATATGACTGATGCAGGTGCACGGACACCTGCAAAAGAGTTGAATTGAGCTGGTTCTGTTGAGTTCTCTGGTGTCTGATTCTTTTGGTCTTTTTCCGAGATTGCGCTCCTCAGAAAATACGTTTTCCTTCTTGTGTCATATGGCTGGTCGTGTTCTAATAACACATATAGTTTTCTTGTTTTGTTCTCCAAATCTTCCAGTAGATCATTCACTTGGAGGAGTTTTTGTCGATGGTGGTGTATTAGTAAGGATTTGTTGAATTTTGCTGGAAAGTGAGAGCACAAATTACTTGGTGAATTTAGAAGATATAATTAAAGATCTATAATTCTTTTATAATCCCATTGGTTAAATTAACTAAGAGGTTAGAGGGTTTTTTATTGATGTTTTTAATGATTATAATTTTGTATCTACATGCGTGTAACTTGCGCTAAACAGATTTTGATTAACACACATTCAGTCAAATAAGTATCGGGAATGGATGATTTGTTTATGGTTTCAAATTCAATTTTTGTTTATTTTTTGTTGTTAGATTGGCTCAACTGTAGTCCATTTTTGCGCGGAGTTTGAGTTGCATCTGTTATTTAGATTAAATACAGTGCTGGTTTTAGTTAGATTATATCTAGTGTGTATTGCGAATTTCATAACGGACAAAAACATAGAACAAAGAGCTTGTCTTAAATTTTGCATCGCCAATGGAATTTCGTGTTCGGAGTCCCTGAAAATGTCACGGAGGCTTACGGTGAACCGACTTTATCAAAAACACGTGCTTATGAGTGGTACAAAGCGTTCAAAAGCGGTCGAGATGTGATGGAAGATTTGCTTCGTTCTGGTAGGCCATAAACGGCTTCAACTGAAGTTAACATCGCAAAAGTGAAGGACATAGTGACTGAAAATCCTCATTCAAGTTTGAGAGAGACAGCCGCCGAACTTTCTGTTTCTCATGAATCGATCCGTACCATTTTAAATAATCAATGGGTATGAAACATGTTGCCGCTCGGCTAGTCCTAAAAGACCTGAATTTTCTCTAAAAACTCAATCGGTCGCTCAACTCAGTCGTACTGGTGACGAGACGTGGGTTTACGAGTTTGACATGCAAACTAGTCAAACTAGGCACCCGTTTTCGGTAGAAGACATAAAGTAGAATTGGCGGCGAGAACTGAGTTTTAAAAATGTTTTTATGATTGCATTATTCGCTGGCGTAAGTGTACCGTTTCTAAAGGAGCATATTTTGAAGGCGATAAAACAACTTTGGATGAATAACTAACATTTTGTTTATTATTGATCGTTTCCCGGTACTTTCTTGACAGAGTAGTACAACTTGATACTGCCCTGCAAATTGCAAAAAATCGTCAGAAAATTTGAATTTCGCGCTCTACCCTAGCGCTTCATAGAGTTCCCCGCTGAAAACTTTGCCAAAAGATGGCGCTAAGCGTCTTGTCTTGTTGCCATTTGATCGCTTTTCATTTAAATCTTATTCCAATTTGGCTGAAAGTTTAAAAGCAGATAAAACAGTTCTCCAAAACGTTTAGCAATTTCTTCATTCAAGTTACTACGACAAATATTGTTGACATTGACAAATATTGTAATAAATAATATTACAATATTTGTGTAGCGTGATTTGTCTTTGATAATTTAACTACTAACATTACTTTTAAGTGTACCTACTAACTAAATTATGGACCGTTGTGCCTGAAATAAATAAATTGAATGAATTGTATAACTTAGCGATCTTTGGCGGCAAAGTTTTCAGCAATAAGCACCATTGAGATCAGACACCGCGACGTATTTACAACAAAAAAAAAACGTACCTTTGACAATTTCTTCGCAATTCAGTAAACCATAATGTAAATAGAAACTTAGTAATAATAGTAGCATAGTTTGTTATTTTGAAACTAATTACAATTACTTTTGACTGATATTCAAATACAATGTCATATATGAAGGTCCAAAGCTATGTTTGACTTTAAAGTCTAAACATTTCAAAATGGTTCCCATACTCTGTATTACTGTTTGACGTTTCGTATTGGGAATGTCAAAGTAGCGGCCATTTTGTCTAAAGTTCTACACAACCAACACATTTGCACAATATTACTTTTGGTTTCTTAAGTTCCACACCGACAATAACTCGTAAAGAAGTTCTATAATTTTATACAGGATGTAAGGGACAGCCCTCCACAAACTGACAGGGTGCATTCAGCTCCTTATTTTGAATCATAATACACCGGAATTTTTCTCCGATTTTTTTTTTCAGTTACTATTCCTTTATTGCAATGTAAAATTATATTCCCTGTACGCAGCGCTCCATTTATGTAAATAATACGGCTAAAATCAAAAATCCAACAATTGATGTTGAAATACTCTAACGAACGACGCGTGAAATCAGCTGTTCACTTCGTGCCTAGCTACAGAGTACATCGAACTCGTCGTCGCGCTTGCCGTTCGCTACTTGCGTTTTGCCACGGCCGTTACCGTGGCAAAACAATCATAAGCAATGTATCGTTATACATTGCTTATGAGGAAATAAAACAAATCAAATTGATTGGATTCCCATAACATTCGTGAAATAATTTCTTGTACCGGTCATCTTAGTATGATATACTGAATTCACCCCATCAGTTTGTGGAGGGCTTTGCCTTACACCTTGTATTTTAGTTAAGTTATTAATAAACGAACAATATTATATTATGTGCACTATGCTCAATAGGTATATTTTATTTCACTATTTTCCACTATTTTTAATGAAGTATTTTTGAAGCCAAGATTTTGACAAATAACTAGGACATTTAAAATCGCCGTTAGTTTACTCGATGATTTAAAATATTCGGTTTGTTTCAACTTCAAAAAACATCAGTTAACACAGTTTTACTATCAATAAATAAAGTATGCATTAGAAATAAAAAATAGTTGCATGTGCGTATTGTATAACAAATTTTATTATTCCATAAAAATGTTAGTATTTTATATTAAGAAATGAAAGCGTGTACGTGTTTTCTGCTGTTCGCGGTGTTTGGTAGTTATTTTGTGTTTATTTTTCAAGGATTATTTCCAATAAAAACTTTTTTGCTAAAAATAAACCCGACTTCAAAAACACAAAAAAGTGAAAAACAACATTTTTTTTTTTTTTTTTTTTTTACGGATGGGAAATCATCAAATGACTTCTCCCGCTCTGGGTGGAGTGGGAGGGAGTGTCAGACTCTTACTGACTAAAACCCATCCATGTTCCTTCATTGCCCTTTGTGTTCCAGGGCCACGGTATCTCTTTCGAACAGTCCCGCAGCCCCGGCAGGCATCGGCCCTTGCGGGCCCCTTCTTGGTTGCTGACATCTCTTTGAGGCGCGCGTGGAACACGAACGCGCCGTCGACACGGCCTGTCGTCATAAGACGGACGGACGGTGAGCTAACCCATTACTCACCGTCCACAGGCCCGCGCCTACGGTGGCCGGGAGCCACCACGTGGCCCCCGACGCCCGGTGCTTCGCCCGCGGCGGCTGGGACGTGAGATTCTCTCCCTCTCACGTCCCGCCACCTCCTTCGCTAGCATGACTGCTTCGCAGAAGGAGGTGACGGCTTCCCATTCCCTCTCGCTCCGGACCATGGCCTGAACCAGGGCCGGGAGCGAGAGGTCGCCGCCGCCGATCGCCGCTACGAGGACACGGCGGAGCTCCGCCCAAGCGGGGCAGACCTCCACGGTGTGCGCCACCGTGTCCTCCGGACGATCCTCACAATGATAACACCCGGGCGTTTCCTCCCGCCCGATTCGGTGCAGGAACCTCCCGAAACAACCGTGTCCGGTGAGGACCTGCGTCAGGCGGAAGGTGAGGGCGCCGTGGCGCCTCTCTAGCCACTCCTCAAAGAGGGGACTTATCGCCACTATTGTGGCGTGCCCTGCACTGGGTTGCGACAGTCGCTGTCTCCATGTCGCCATGAGATCGCGTCGGAGGTCTGTCCGCTGAGCGGTGATTTGCCGCGGCAGCGGAGTTTCCCCCCGACGTAGTGCCCCCGCGCGCCATTCATGCAGGCGCGCGAGGACTATCGCCTCCAGATCCCATGGCGGCAATCCGGCTAGGAGGCTCGCCGCCTCGCGGGAGATCGTGCGGTACCCCCGGATCAGCCTTACGGCTACGACCTTTTGGGGCGCGTTCAGGTAGTGCGCGGCACGCCGCTTAATTGAACGCGCCCACACCGGGGCCCCGTAAAGGGCCATGGACCGCACGACCCCCGCGTAGAGCCTACGGCAGGAGGCGTTTGGACCCCTCAGGTTGGGCAAGAGCCGCTTGAAGGCAGCCCCGGCCCGTTCCAGTTTAGGAGCCAAACGTCGGAAGTGCTCAACGAAGTTCCACCGGCTGTCGAGGACGAGTCCTAGGTACTTCAAAGTCGACTCGACGCCGATGGGAACCCCTCCTACCGTCAGCGTGGATCCCGAGGGTGGCGCATTCCGAGGCCTATGAAAGCTCATGGCCTCGGACTTGTGCAAGGCCACCTCGAGACGACTTGACTCGTGACTTTTGTTTGTTTGATTTAGTTTTTTTTGTCACCGACTTCTGAAGCTAAAGTTATTTTTCACTTTTTTGTGTTTTTGAAGTTGGTTTTATTTTTAAAGAGTTTCCGACGAATTGAGAACCTCTCCTCCTTTTTTGATGTCGGTTAAAAATTAGAATTTAAAACGGCAATTTTATGCGGAGGGTTTCTTCATACAAATCCCCAACTTCTCTGATGTACAGACCGCAGCATATCAAGCTACCCGGAACTGTCATTTTCCCAATCAACCTTGAGCCAAATGCTTGAAACAAAGACGTTCAAATATTTACGAGCGATAGACGGGACCAGACGAAGAAAATCGTAATCCAATACTTGTTACTACTTAGTAACAAATCGTTTGTCTAGTGTCACACGCCCGCTTGTTAGGTAGCATTCGTGTGTCAAAATCGAAAATGTTCGGGATCTAAATTTTTGCATGAAAATATTACCAATGTCCGCTCTATAAGTCTTTTATATCTCTTTGGCTTTAAAGGTGAAAATCTATTTAAAAATTTGACAGATTCTAGTAGCTTGATATACTGGCGTCTGTGCCATCAAATCTTTTAAGCAATTGTATAAAACAAAAAACATAACATAACGCCGGTAATCCCCGAAGGGTTAGGTAGAGGTGTACCTAACAGTACACCCACATGTCACCAGTTATGTTTAAGTTCCGTGTAATACTACTGAGACATTCCTGATGGAAAAACCCAATAACACTTTGTCCGACCTTGGAATCGAACCCAGGACCTCATGCTCAGCAGTTGCACTAGCGATCACTAGACCGACTAAGGCAGTCAACGTGTATTATACAAGGTGTAAACGGACCCTTCACGAAGCCGTCAACCAAGCATTCTGTACATCAAACTAAGTAACTTTACGCAAACATTATTGCTGGAAACGACTTTTTTTTTAGGGAAAAAAATCACGTTTTACTATAAAACTCAATGTAACGCACTCAAAACTTAGTACTGATGGATGTTTTGAATAGTAAACGGGTCATAGAGTAATTAAAGTAAAGTTAAAACCTTTAGAAGTAGTTTTTAAAAAAAAATTGAGCTTTGACCTCCAATATCTCTATAACTGGACGGTTCCCAGGTATGGTCCAGAACAAAATAATGATCGCTATGACGGGGAAAACATGTGACTTTCGGCTTCGTTAAGGGTCTGTATACATCCTTTATAGACAAATAATATAATCACATTAAAGATATGTACACCGGCTTACCTCTTACAAAAATTGACCCTTCGCTACAGCTGCCTTCCATAATGTGACATACAATATATTTTACAGCTAATTATACAACTTCAAGACCTGCTACCACACCGACAGAAGATAAGAGAGGCGCCAATGTAACTCTGAAAAGTGTTCCAGAATTAAACGTTGAAGAAGCCACTAAAAATGTCTTTGGAGCAAAGAATAAAACAGCTATCGGTGATAGCAACATTCCACAACCTTACTCCGCAGTTGAAACCTTCACGGACTTTATGCAAGAACTTGTAATCATACTCAATACTTACGACGATGACATATTCGAAGATTTCATCCACATCGTAGACAATGAAATAAAAAAATATATCTCCAAACGTCAAATTGAATTTAAAAATGTAGTGGCTGACGAATCAAATTTGTTTAAGCGAAAATCAGTTTTTGCTCAAAGAGCAGTTATCAGTCAAATAGCAGATATGATGATACTACTAAAAATATTTGATACAAATGTTGGAGAATTGCTGGATTACATAAATTCTTTGTATAGAGATGACGCTAAGAAACAGTTTCGAAAAATCTTAACAGAGCTGAAGGGCTATAGTGCCGGATACGGAAACGCAAGGACTAAGGGTGATTTCGTCAAGTTAATCAGGGAATGTGTAAGAGCTACTGTTGTCATTCACAAAAATCTTAATACCGACGTCAAACGAAAATTGAGAAAACATATTGAAACATTTATGACAAAAATCAAAAAATTTCCATCAACTACAAGCTCAACAAATAATCTTATTACTTCTAAAGCTACAATTAGTAAATCAAACACGTATACTGTCAAAATCTATGAAAATGTTTCCACTGAAGATAAAACAACTAAACCAACTTTAAAATTGAATCCAACGAAAATAACCGCGCCTAAAAAGGAAGAAAATAGAAAAAGCTTTGGTACCAACACAACAGAAGAAGATGGAACAATAAAACTTGAAACTTCTAATAAAGTTGAGAGTAACAATGAAACTGCTATAGAAGTAAAGTTTTATATGACGACGGAGAAGCCAGGACTCGTTTATAAGTCTGAGAGCAGAAGCCTGTTAGTAGAAAAAATGTTTGAAGGGGAATCTACAGAGAGTCAAGCTACTGGTCCATCAACCACTACGCCCGGGAAGAGGTAGGCAGCAAACATTGATGAGCGATGACATAATACATGTAAACGGACCCTTCACGAAGCCGTCAACCAAGCATTATTTACATCAAACTAAGTATCTCTACGCAAACACTATTGTTGGGAAACGACTTTTTTTTTGACAAAGGTACACAAGTGGGTGTACAAGTATACTGTTGTATGTAAGTGGTGTAAAAGTACCCTTAACGAAGCCGAAAGGCACTTGTTCTCCCCGTCATTGCGATCATTTTTTTGTTCTAGACCATACCTGGGAACCTTCTGGTTACAAAGACATTGGATATTGAAAAAACTTTAATAAAAGTTCCAACTTTTATTAAAAATTTTTAATGCAAGTTTTTTTTTATAACTTTAAATACCTCTACGACCCCCGTTCTATTCAATGCAACCATCAACACAATGTTTTGAGTGCGTTACATTGAGCCCTACCATAAGTCGTGATTTGTCACCCCAAAAACAAAGTCATGTCCCAGCAATAATTTTTGCGTAGAGTTACTTAGTTTGATGTACTGAATGCTTCGTTGACGGCTCCGTGAAAGATCCGTTTACACCCTGTATAAAATTATTTTATTTAATTTCAGATGGACGACTAAAAACTATGTCGGCAGAAATAGAGAGCTCTTGCCCCGCGAAGAATTCTCTGTAGGAACATTTGACAGAGATAGGAGAAGAAGAAGAAAGCATTCTCACACAAAAACTAGCAAGTCTACTACTGAGCGCCCTGGTCTAAAGAAATATTTAAAAAGAGTAAGACAACTACAGTCAGAAGTCAACAAAATGAAAACAATTTATGAATCTAACCGTAACAGTAAACCTTACAAAGATATAGAAAATAATGGTATTGATGAACATGAGACAAAAGATAAGAAACCCAGTAATAAAGGAAAAGAAAGTAAGGACTTTAATAAAGGTAGACATAGTTATGAGCATGAAGCTAAAGATCACAGTAAGGTAAATGATTCTGAAGAAGATGTAACAAAAACAAATATTGTGAGTGGAGAAGACTTAGGAAGGAGTGCCGAAATAGTCGACAACGATATTCATCATCTGCCTAGCCTTCCCAATCACTCACACAAATTGATAGACAAGAAAAAAGACACAAGTAGTGAGTCTGAAAATACCACTAAAAAAGCTGAAACTTCTACAGAACCTAAATCGAAAAAGCTAGTACTTAGTCGTAGATCTGAGCCACTGTCAACCGCAAAAGATGATGCTGTCAATAAGAAACTAGCTAAAACTATACCCAAAACCACTAAAAAGGTTGGTAATACAACTTTAAACGTCGCTAAAGAAATCAAACAAAGCAGAATCGACGAAACAGCGACTAAAGGCATAATTAAAGATACGGAAAATAATATAAATGAAACAACGACTGCTCATTCGTTTAGAAGACTCGAAGAAGCTTTCCCATCAATATTTGAAGTGCATACGTTAAACCAAGGACTTTATCCTGCACATTTGTGGGATTGAATAAAAAGATGGCGTCGAATCAGTCACTGTCGGAGTTGGCGCCATTTTGTTTCAGATGTTAGTAATAAAAGTTTTTCTTAACTTCAAGTTCATTATTTAAAAAAGTTATGTAACGAGATGAAGAACTCGTGGCTAAATAATAACAGACGCTCGGGTCGATCTTTAGGTTAAGCCGTGCTATACCGAGTTTCCTCCGTGCCTCGGAAAGCACGTTAGGCCGTTGGTCAAGGCTGTCATTTGTAGATCTTTGACAGTCGTTACAGGTAGTCAGACTAGTCAGTGGCCCAAAAAGTCTGACATCCAGTCTTACCAAGGGGTATCGTATTATCCAGTACTTACTGGGTTGTGGAGGTCAGATAGGCAGTCGCTCCATGTCAAATACTGGTATTCAGCTGCATCCGGTTAAACTTGAAGCCGATCCCAATATAGTTGGGAAAAGGCTAGGCAGATGATGATGTAGCGAGCTTGATGCCTGTTTTTAATAACATCATCGTCATACCATATTTGTTACGGTTCATCACGCCTGTAGTCCTCGATAGATCAGCCAGAGGTGTGCTCTAGAGTACCGCCCATATTTTGGTAGTTAGTTTGAAGGCCCATGGCATAGGTAGCGATAATAAAATACCCCTAGTTACGTATTGTCTAACATATTTAATTATGCACATTCTTAAAGGAACAATTCCTGTTTTACCGACCGTTTTGCAGGAGGGCAATCTTCGAAATCTACATATTCGGCATATGTCCGTGGCATTTTAAAGGCAACTTTAGTGTCCATCAATAGTACTAGAATTCTATTGCTAGGCATCCCTTTAGAATTGTCTATGGAGATTGTGATTTCAGCGAATCGTGATAGTAACTTTAGTTTAGTCTCGCTGTGATGTTGATTGCTTAAGTGGTTTTTTAATTCAGCAATTAACAACCTAATTCAACCTGTTCTAAGTATTTGCTGAATGTTTACGCATTACATTTAGGTGTCGCATAATCTGAGTGAAGACGGCCATTAGTGCAGTTAACGGCATCTCATCATCTGCCTAGCCTTATCCAGTTTTGGCAGTAAATGACATCTACAACAGGGTATTTGCCTGAAAAAAATCTATTTAGTCCGTCAGTTAGATTATCAAAAAATATTGGACACGTATTTTTTCTTTTGTCATGTAAACGAAAAATGACCACGATACAGCGCGTTGAAATCTTGCGTAACGTCACAATTTCTGTTACTTTTTACTAGCCAGTGTCGTCACAAGCCCCCCCTTTTGAACTTTGATGCGCTGTATCGTCGTAATTTTTTGATTATGTGACAAAAGAAAAAAAAAGGGGTAAAATTTTTTTGGGTGATCTAACTGACGGACTAAATTTTTTTTTTTCGATGTTGTCAAATAGTCTATTCAAAATGTCTATAACCACAAGCGCCTGCCGTAAGTGCGCTGGCTATCATTTGCGTCTTAGTGAGTAGTTGTTTGCTATTCCATATGTATGCAGGATACGTGTTTACATTAAGTTAGTAGTGATAGTACAGTATAGTTCTGTTCAAACTTTATGGCGGCTCGGAAGTTAGCTGCGAGTGACGGCGCAGGTATAATGGTTCAAAATGTATGGTGGCTCGGAACATCTTACGTAAAGCTACGCAAAACACTATTTTAGGTATCAGCGTGGCGCAGAGGACGCATCGTCTTGACTGTATAATGCGCAAACCGTCGCTCGCAGCTAACTTCCGATATAGTTTGAACAGAACTATATCACTGTAATACTAACAGTCACAGTGTATCGAGCAGTGACGGCCCAATCGTAACAGCCCCGACTTACGACTGGCAGGCCATGGGATCGAACACAGGCAAGCGCATCACTTTATGTCATTATTTCTACACCGCTGCTGAGCCAGCGACATCTACCAAGCTTCACTGGGCCCGCGTGGTGGATTAAAACCCCTCCTTCTCATAGAAAGGAGGTCTGTCACCTAGCAGTGGGAACATCAAAGACTGATGATGCGTATGCTAGCAGAGATACAGGTCGAACTAATACCTGCTAATTATAAAGGGTGTAAAAAGACCTTTAACGAAGCCGAAAGGCACTTGTTCTCCCCGTCATTGCGATCATTTTTTTGTTCTGAACCATACCTGGGAACCTTCTAGTTACGGAGATATTGGGGGTCAAATACCCAATTTTTCAGAAGTTTTTTTTAAATACCACTTTTAAAGGTTTTCTCTCATGTTGGCGTAACGCACCGGATCAACTCAGGATGGATGAAATGACAGCGACAGGTCACTGGAACAACTTGTGACCCACGGATGCCTCAAGTTAAAGGGGAAAATATACAAGTCCGTGATTAGACCTGTCGTACTGTATGGATCGGAATGCTGGGCTGTGAAGAAGATGGATGAAAAAAGATTGCATGTAGCGGAGATGAGAATGTTGAGGTGGATGTGTGGTGTGACAAGAATGGATAACGAGTATATTAGAGGAAGTTTAAAAGTTGCGCCAGTTACAGAAAAGTTGCAAGGGAATCGACTGTCTTGGTATGGACATATGATGAGGAGGGACGAATCGCATGTGACTAAAAGAGTGATGAATATAAACGTTGATGGATGGAGAGGGAGAGGAAGACCAAAGAAACGATGGATGGATTGTGTGAGGAATGATATGAAAGATAAAGGAGTAAATGATAGCGTGACGGTTGACAGAGGAGAATGGAAGAAAAAAACGTGTTGCGCCGACCCCAAGTAACATGGGTAAGGGCAGGAAGATGATGACCACTTTTAAAGGTTTTAACTTTAGTTTAATTAACTCCATGACCCGTTTACTATCCAAAGCATCCATCAGCAAACTTCTGAGTGCGTTACATTGAGTTTTACCATAATTATCCACCCCAAAAAAAAAAGTCGTTTTCCAGTAATAATTTTTGCGTAGAGTAACTTAGTTTAATGTACAGAATGCTTGGTTGACGGCTTCGTGAAGGGTCCGTTTACACCTTGTATGAAGATCTCAGAAATCTGCAGAAACAAGCAGCGGGTCGTGCGGTCGTGAGGCGGCGGGGCGCGCGAGGAGCGCACTCTGCAGACTCAGCATTCTTCGGCGACAAAACTGCTGACGCAAAACTAGCAGACTACATCGAGCATATGGACCCGTAAAGCTCCTTAAAATCTGAGTGGAGCTACGCGTTACCAGACAAATGCTTGCACTGACTGGACAGGTCCACTCAAACCTGTGTGGTCTCCATGTGACTCGACCACGATTATGTCTGAACTAAGGACACTGTGACCACTGAGTTTGTTTCCGCTGTTTCTTCTGAATCGGATAGGAAACACTGAATTCATTTAGCTTGTAAAACCCTTTCATCTTTATCATCATCATCATTTATCGGAGTAGTCACGACTAGAGTCATACTAGTTGCAGATTAGAGCTGGACTAGTAATGTCTGCTAACCAACTAGAGCCTGAACAGAATTCAACGTTCAGACATGAGAGAGCCATTTTAAAATCTTTAATTTTGTTTAAAAGTTGTTAGCTATTTCAATTTTTTTAGTTGCCTGTACTGTCCCACTGCTGGACAAAGGCCTCCCCCGATTCCTTCCAAGTGCTCTTTTCTCGTGCCACCTCGAACCAGTCCTCGCGGTAAGCGTCTCTTTCTGGCCCGGCCTCGGCGGCGCCGTCCGTCTTCAGTTTTCTTATTTCAGTTTTATCATTATAAAAATCAAATAGTAAATTTTTATTGAATTAGAAATAAAATTTGTCGAATGTGCAATGGATAAAAAAGGTTTTATGGTTCCATAAAAGTGTTCGTTTTTTATATTACAATGAAAGTGTGTACTTGTTTTATGCTGATCGGAATATTTGGTAGTTTTATTTTGAAATTTATTTCAAATCACATTGTGCCTTAGTTTACTTTTAGTAATTTACTTAAAAAGCTACCAATAAAGATCTTAACATATAACATTATATTACCTGTAAGGGATGGAATCAAAATGTCTGCCATGAAAGACCTTACTAAAATAATAATTATTTGATTTTCACAGCGCCTTTAATCTTTATCTCAACTTAATATCCTAACAACTAATATAAATTAAGTAAGTACTTAACATTCTGAACCATCTTTCAGCTTACACAAACTCAACAACACGGAACAGAAACAAAGTACATGACAGAAGATTCAATCCAGCAATTGAAAATGTTTCAGAATTAAATAAAGAAGAATACTCCGAAGATAATAAGACCTTAGACAATATACATCATTTTATAGCAGAAGAAACAACAGCTTCTGATATAAACAAAAACAATAAACATGGCTTAAGAGCGGCGAGAACTGAAACCTTCACAGATTTCATTCAGGAAGCCATTAACATACTCAACACCTACGAAGAAACCGCATTCGAAGATTTCTTCCACATTCTGGACACCGAAATCAGAAAATATCACTACAGCGGCTGCCGATTTTCCGAATTGACACAAAATCAAGATACTAGGAATTTTCTGGCCGCGGCATTAAAAATTATCCGAGAGGAACCAATTGATTTCACGAAAGAAAACATTAATAACATAGCGGACGTGATGAAGGATGAAACATACGGCAATGACGTTAAAGAATTGCTGGATTATATCAATTCTTTATACGCATATAGTGATCAGAAGTTTCATAGAATTTTAAAAGAAATAAAGCGTTATAGGAAGACGAAGTCTATAAAGGCTCACAAAAATCTAATACAGGTCATTAGAAGCGGGCTCCGAGATATCTTGTTTGATCATTACACTGCACTTGACAGTAATACAAGACGAGGATTGAAAGAAAGAATAGAAACATTTTGGAATCGATTCAAAAATAATCCTGCATCCGATGCTAAAGTGGGTAATAGTCATGGAATGTATGAAGTCAGTGAGTCACGCATTGACAGTATCGAATACTCCGAAAATGTAATGAACGAAGATAAAAATCCCGGACTTTATTCTAAAAATGATCCACAAACGAATTTGAGAAACAAAAGAGACAGGAAGAGTAAGGAGAAGTATTACCAACAACCTCTAGACAAAGAACCTGAGAAGGATGATAGCAGCAATGAATCTGATAAAGTGAACGCAGATTACACAAGCGAGGAAATCTTATCCGGACAATCGTTCGATAGCAGTTCGAACTCCATCAAACAGTCCCAGGAGCGACATGCACAGTACAACACAGACCGATACATGACTCTATTCACAGAACACATGTCTTACAAATCAAGGACTACGAAGAAAACAGAAATCATACCCATATCTGCGAATGAGATGGCAAAAAATTCCACAGTCCCGACGGCCGCACCGACTTACAGTACCGAAGAAGAGTCAAAGAAACTTCATGTTTTAAGATCTAATCATAATCCGGATGATATTAAGCAGGGCAGTTCTGACTCAGACTACGACACAGAGAGTGTGGAGACGGTAAAATCGGAGCTCAAACCGAGGAGAACACAAGAGAACAAGCTAGGAAAGCACAGCACGCCAGTTAAGTCGAAGTCAGGCACACATGGGAAGGTGCATTTCATTGGCGATTTCAACGCAGTCATTGATGTACAGTTAGCTAACACCCAGTTCTTGCAATCTTTGGGAGTATTCAAACCAGTGCCGGATAATAAGTAAGATTTTGAAGTCTAATTTCTAGTTCCTCATCTTTTATAATAAAGTGTCAATAAAACATTTCTGCAGTTTCAGATATGACGACATTTCGTATCGAAGGTATGATGTTTTACAAACCAAATCAGTACCCACAAGACTTACAGTACAATTTCAAAGTTTGAGAGCAGGAGGGGAGACCAAATCAATGAAACCTGCTCTCACAAAACCTCCTTCAAGGTACTCGAAAACTCAGGAATCTATCTCTCTGGACCGATTGAATAACACAAGAAGAAATATAACTGAAGAGGATGACTATGTCAGAAAACAAAAGCAGAAATTTCTAACAAGACATAACGCTAACGGTACTGATTTAAATGTTCCCAGAAATTTCAACGAATACGTTATTAAAAGATTGGATACTCTTGAACAGGACTTAAAGGATTTCAGAAGCATGTTATATGATGAGGTTGGAGCCAGGAATGCAACTGATAAGTATGAAGCAAAGAATAAAACTGGAGACATAATAAAAGATATGAACGTTGTGAGATTGAAAATAGAAAACCATGATTTTAATAAAGAAAATAATGATGGACAAAGTACAAGAAGTAACATAATTAATACAGAATCTAGTACAAATAACACATCTTCTAATCTAAACCTTACCAAGAAAAATACTCTCAATACAACAGTAATTGATTACAAAAATACATCTCAAGTTACAAGCAACACTGTTAATAAAAACAATAAGGAATTAAACAAAGATAAAATTGATAAGAGCGAGACAACGGTAACCGTTAACGGTTCAGTTACAGAATTTGAACCTTTTGAAACTACTCCAGCTACGGCTAGAAGTAAACGAACGACTTTTGACTACGCTAATCTTAGGTACCTAATGGCTCACATCAATGATGGTTTGAATCTTGGTATGTAAAATAAAAGAAGGTTTAATCAATGAAATTGCTGTTTGAAAAGCTCCGGCCCTTATTCCAATTTCGGTAGCATATCCTCTTCTTTCAAAATTCTCAGAGTCTTCATCTTAGAAGACACTTTCTATCTACTAGATGGTATGATATAGCTAGAGTTTCTAGCCATATTTCTTATCGCTGAAATAAATGGAACATTGTTAATTGTGAGAAATATCAGCAGGGACATCAGGACAGGGGATTTTGCCACCAGCGAGCGCACACTGATGATGTCGCATATGAGATACCGTGGTATGCCGACAGCTACCGTCGCTACCGAGACATCCCATAGCATGCCGAGGGCCAGCGCACACCCGGACGGTAGGGCAGGGGATTTTGCCACCGCATGCACCCTGGCTTGCACTGCCTCACCCCGCGATAGTATGTTAGCGGACCCAGCGCATACCGTCGCATGCCTTGACGTCGCTCATAGTTTGCCATCGCATACCTTTGCGTCCTTAAGCATGCCCCTTACAACGTGCCGTCAACTACCGTCGCATATCATCAAAAAACAGTGTGTGAGACACGCGGGTAGGCGTTTCTTGCGGCACCAAGATCTGAAATTGAATTGATCAGAAATTGGAGTTACTTTTGTCGCAGTTTCTCTTCACTCTGCTGAAGAACCAGCGTTTTTATAATATTAATTTTGTCTAAATGGACAAAATTATAGATAAAAATGATATTATAAATAAAAAAGAGGTAGATATCGCACTAGCGCGCGCAAATTGTTGCGCGATGGATCGAACGGATGGGAAATCATCAAATGACTCCCCCCGCTCTGGGTGGAGTGGGAGGGAGTGTCAGACTCTTACGGCCAGTTTCTTCATCAAAAGTAACAGTCAAAGCAATGTCATAAAGTAAAAGTAACGGTTAAATACGTTTCTTCACAATTTTAGCCGTTGGTTTAACTGTTACTTTTGCCTTTAACTTTTGCTGCTCAAAAGAGAGCTGCTAAAGCAAAAGTCACTGTTATTTTGACATAAGTCATATAGATATCACTGCATTTATTTCCTAGATTTTATTGTAATATTAAAATGTTATCACAATCTTCGTCCAGTGAAAGTTCAAGTTCATCAGACGATGAATCTATCGTAAGTTATTTAACGTATAGGCGTAAAAAGTTTAATGTTCGCAAAGATCATTTCCTATGGGACGAGGCTGATTTTCTGTTCTGATACAGAATTTCAAAGGAAACCGTTGCTTACCTCAGCATGATGTTACAAGATAAACTGACGCCAACCACAGAAAAGTAAGTTCATCTTCAGTTTGTATTTTGTATTACTACCAGCACTTATTATGTAAACAGCTACCCGCAAGTCCTATTTCCACAAAAAATCTCTCCTTGGAAATGTCAAGAATAGTCTAAATTCATTACCTTTTGATAATTACAGGAATAAAGCTCTATCTGTGAAAGAACAATTATTGCTGGCTTTACGATTTTATGCAACTGGATCAATGCAACAAGTTGTGGGTGATATAGCTGGCGTACATAAAAGTACAGTATGTAAATGCGTTTTCAGAGTATCACACGCTATAGCTTCTTTAGCAGGGATGTTTGTACAAATGCCAAGAAATGAAGAACTAGAAAGCATATCTTGTCAAGTTTACGACATAGCCAGATTTCCAAAAGTAATTGGAGCTATTGACTGTACCCATATAGTAATTATATCACCTGGTACTTAGGCGATATTTTTTGCTAACCTACACTGCAACAATTTCCCAGGACAAATAGTATCCTATGTGTTAATCCAGGACATGGTCTGTGTGTGTGCCCTTTCAAAAGCAAAATCCTAACAAAATACAAAATGTCCTAACATCTGTACTAACATTCACATTTCACAAAATATGCATTATTACAAATAATATCTGTTCCAGGAGGTGAAAGGGCAGAGCTGTACAGAAATAGGAAAGGTGTATTTTCATAGAACGTGCAAACAATATGTGTATTTACATTATTCGGGCGCTCTTACGTCTTTCTCGCTGTATGCATCCCAGCATGCAGTACCATCGACCCTGGATGATATAGAGGTTGCACAGATGGTGCCCGAATGTGTTTTTTTTAACATGAAATTTTATAAAAATAAAACTTTATAAAACCATTATTCCGTTTTCTTACTTAAACTTCTTACGTAAATGTACGTTTGATGAGACCGTACACCAAAAGTAAATCACCTGGTAGGTAATATTTATTGCCAACCTGCTCTGCAACTACTTAATTACCCAGGACAAACAGTATCCTATGTGTTAATCCAGGATATGGTCTGAGTGCTATAAAGATCTTTTGGCGCTTCATAGAGGTTGACAGGACAGCGCTATTAGTAGACATTTGTGAAATGTATTGAAAAAATAAAATAGCAGCTTTAGTTCTGAATTTGCCCACGCTATATGTGTGGTTATAAATCATGTTATTCCAGCCAAACCCAAACATAAAAACATATGCTGTGATTGGCTTTTATCTTAGTTTGATCGAGGTCTATCTTTTGAGAGTATTTTTACGAGTGAAAGTGAGTTTTTACGAATGTTACAATAAATCCTTATTCATTTTACCTATTTTTAAAGAACTTATACTTGTCTTTTGACACTACTTGACAATGCTATTGCGGTGCTGTCATGTGTAAAAAAACCTCCCCACGAGTATTTGGGGAAATTACGACGTTTGTGTTGTGGCAACTCTATTGACTTTTAGTTTTGCTTTTACTTGGATGAAGAAACACATTTCCTATAATATCAGCAATGGTCAAGTAAAGGTTAATACTTTTACTGGTAACTTTAGTTGTCGATGAAGAAACTGGCTGTTACTGATTAAAACCCATCCATGTTCCTTCATTGCCCTTTGTATTCCAGGGCCACGGTATCTCTTTCGAACAGTCCCGCAGCCCCGGCAGGCATCGGCCCTTGCGGGCCCCTTCCTGGTTGCTGACATCTCTTTGAGGCGCGCGTGGAACACGAACGCGCCGTCGACACGGCCTGTCGTCATAAGACAGACGGACGGTGAGCTAACCCATTACTCACCGTCCACAGGCCCGCGCCTACGGTGGCCGGGAGCCACCACGTGGCCCCCGACGCCAGGTGCGTCCTCCGCGGCGGCTGGGACGTGAGATTCTCTCCCTCTCACGTCCCGCCACCTCCCTCGCTAGCATGACTGCTTCGCAGAAGGAGTAACCTTACTTCGACTTTTAGCCGTAACAGATTCACAAATATTAGATTACTAGTGACCGGCCTTTGCTTCGCACGGTCGCAAGTTACTAGTGAAGAAAATGTTAAAATTTTCTTTCATACAAACCTTTTTCTCAAAATTTTTATTACAACAAAACAAAAAACTGCTAAATCGGTCGAGCCGTCCTATAGTGATACTCCGTCATGCATGTGGCAATTGGTTTATAATAATACCTACAGATTTTTCCAATAAAAAAGTTATAGTTTATTGAAAATGTTTTAAGAATCGCTTTAAAAAAATTCTATATTTATTTTATACAGCTTTTTGTTACTCTTAATGCTAATGAGATTAGAAAAAGTTAGATTTTTTTACGCGCGAAAAACCATACCCTTCCTTGCCAAGGAAGGGTTATGTTTTGAGAGACACCTTTATATCTCTGGAATCCATTAATTACTATTTTTAAGATTCGGCGTAGCCTTACGACTACTTTTTGTTTTTGACTATTTTTTGGTATTGAAACCAAGTCGATAATCCCAGCCGTTTGCTTGCACTGAGGGGAGGATTGTGTGTAGACGTTCACCCCAAAATCCTCACCAACATATAGCTATAACTTCGAAATCATAACGCGACTATTTTTTAAACCTTGGTGACTATTTATGACTATTTGACATTTTTTTTGCGTACTGAAAATTTATTTTCATGAAATTTTCAAAGGTGTGGGGATTGTGTGGTGAAGGACACAAAATTAGTCCCTAAAATTCAAAAGTATGACTCCGGTAGTTTACGAGATATACCATGCCATTGGTGAGGTGGCGGTAGTCACGGGGTTAATTTTCATTTCAAGATTTCTCTATTAAAAAATCTGGGATTTCTTACAAAATTTATACAAAAATAACTGCTCCTAAAGAAGTTATAGGGATGACCAAAAATTCATACTCCTAAAGTGTTGTATTTTAAGAGAAATTAGCTTTCATTAATTTATTTTTTTTAAAAATCTAGATTAATTTGAGATGTATTATTGGATGGATTATTTTGTGCAGTATTGTGTGGTGTGATTTGTTTTTGATTATTTTAATAACTAACAATATTTTTAAGTGTACCTACTAACAAAATTATGGATCTTTGTATCTGAAATAAATAAATTGAATTGAATTGAATTACTTTTCCATGCTAAATCTCCGGGTATAACCCGACCAAATTAAGTTGTCAATGGTATTGCACCTGACGCACCTGAACTTTCTTTTGCAGTTGATCAATGGAGTAAAAAGAAACAATAAATTTCATATATTTTCACATAATTTATTAAAAAATATAACTAAAAATTCACAATTTGTTTTGTTATATACTACAGAATTATACATTATATATTAGTTTATTATAATTTGGAGTTTTATGGCCTAAAATTTATTTCCTGCGTAGTAGAAAGTACCATTTATGCACTATTTTGGCTTTTCATGGCACCCAATTAGACAGGCATAGAATTGTACCGATGTCAATACATTTATTCTTAAAATTAATATTTACAAATCTTATAATTAATGCTAATAAGCGTAATTGAATTGTTTCACACTTTAGTATTAATATTTTTTCAGAAGCCATAGACTATTTGAATCTTCAACTGATCTCTTTAGTAAATGAGGCTGGTCATAGATAAAATTTCGTTTTTTTTTTATGCAGAGGTAGTTTTTTTTTTGAAATATGGAAGCAAAAGATTAATACTAAAGTACTTGTGTTTTCATTGAAATAATTAAGTTTTAAATACATTTTAGTTACTGCTGGGTTCTTGAGCATGTATTGATAAAACATGTTCGCAATATATTCATAATTCAGAAGTTACCATTTCAAAGTATTAAAACATAATTATTTATCCATCTTAATAGTAACCGAAACGTATTTAAATAAAATAAACCTAAAAACATAATCAAAGCGTAAAATATTGCAAATTACTATTCAATTGAAAAAAAAAATTTGAAAAACAAAAATTAAAATTTTGAAAAATTAGTTTTTGAGAAAAATCATTTAAAAATTGTAACAAATTCAGGAAAAATTTGTGGTTTTCTTGCATGCCACTAAATTTGACAAAATTTGTAATAATCAAAATATAAATTGGACTAAATTAAGTATACAAGGAACTTATAATTAGCTTGTTGGGGTACTAAGTATAAATTTAAAGCTTAAAACTTATATTTTAACTAGAATATAACCTTGGATAACATATTAGGTATATAACAATCAACAATTTACATGCATTTAAATGAACTTTGAATGTAAAACATGTTTTCCACTATTAGTCAGTCAGAATAACTTAAAATTCATATTAGTAAAAAGGAATTCGATTAAAAATCTATTTGAATTAATTAAAGTTTAATGTTATATACCTAATATCTCAAAAAAAAAAACGAATGAAAAGCTATCCGAATAATCTAGATAAATTCCACAAAAAATCTAGAAAAATACGGAGAAATATAATTTCGTCTTATTTACTTTCAATTATATAATTATGTATTGCAAATGTCAAACGCACTAAAACTAAGAAAACTAAACTAAATAGAGGTGGGAGATATTTTTCTTACTAAAAAACTAATTTTATGTGATTTTTTTTTAGTCTAAAAGTGACTCAAAAATTTGTATTAAAAAAAAAACTATTTAGTCCGTCAGTTAGATTATCAAAAAATATTGGACACGCATTTTTTCTTTTGTCATGTAAACGAAAAATGACCACGATACAGCGCGTTGAAATCTCGCGTGACGTCATAATTTCTGCGAGTGACGTCACAAGCCCCGTCTCTTGAACTTTGATGCGCTGTATCGTCGTCATTTTTTGATTATGTGACAAAAGAAAAAATACGTGTCCAACATTTTTTGGTGACCTAACTGACGGACTAATTTTTTTTTTTTTGTCGGTGTTTTCAAATAGCCTATGTAGTCTAGTCTTCCAGTCTAACCAGATGCACCTGAATATCAATATTTTACAAGAAGCGACTGACTTTAACATGGGCGTGTTCTCCGAGTTCCTGAATTGTGGAGGTCAGATAGGCAGTCGTTTTATGCAACATACTGGTATGCAGTTGCATCCGGTTAGACTGGAAGCCGGTCCCAACATAGTCGGGAGACGGCTAGGCAGATGATGAATTCCTAAATTTCGAGTCACTTTTACACAAAAACACTCACAACTTTGTACTAATAACTTAAGGTTTTACTAAAGTATAATATGGCATCTTTTATTTACAAATCTTAAAAAATAAAATCAGATATACTTTGAATTTATACTTCGAAAAATAAAAATAAAAAATTTTGAAAAACATTTTATAGAGACATAATCTTTTTTGATATTTCTCGCGGATATTATACAACGGAATTAAAATGTCACAAATATGATGTAACTCCTCAAGCATCAGGTCAAGATAGAATCTTTTCGATACCTTATGTCACACCAATACAATAAACTTATACTGTCACTTACGGGATATCTTCCGTGATTGTTAATTATTTTGAGCTCCCGATATTTCGACGCTGTTGCAAGCGCCATGATCGCGGGTTGACTGGAGAATGTGGGTAGATGAAAAATAAATTGTTAAGAGCAGACAAATCTGTCTACCCTCTTTGTCTTTTGCTCCGCGCACTACTGGAACTCGACACTAAGTCACGGCAAAACACTCACAGTATCACCAGGTTTTGTGGAGTATCCCGTAAATGACAGTATAAGTTTAGTTGTAAACCGTGAAAGCTTAAAACCAGGATCTGAAGTGAATAAAGCTGGTATACAGGGTAGAAGGGACTCCGACGCACAATCGGTTACCAAGTATTTAGTACATCATTCTGAACACCCCCACATCAGTTTTTTTTTTTTTTAAAGCTGTTTTCTACAAAATTGCAATACCTACACGGTCAAAATGTATGGAACAGCTGGTGTTTTTTTTTAAACCGATGAAAAATTTCTATGTGGGTGGTTGGAATGATGTACTGAATATATGGTAACCGTTAGTGTGATGATGTCCCTTCCACCATCACTTGCTCCAGACCCTCGCCACAGGTGACGGCAGCGCTGTCAGTAAACTCAAGTTGACAGACTTGACCGCTTTTCAGTGACTTGTTAAGTCTAGTCTTAAGTTTGTGACACAATACTAATATTCGTGATAAAAATGAAGCCAAAAATTTATTTTTAGACCATGTTTCATTAATTTGAGAGTTTAAGTTGGTATATTACCAGATACGGTTCATTACATTATGAGGCATCCCTCAGCACAGTACCCAGGTGTTAATGACAAATCGAGTTTCAGGAATAGTTGTCACGCTTGTATGACAGGGCGACAATGACACAAGAATCTGTAATTGTTCAAGTTATTGACCATTTTAGACTTTAGGGTCATTAAAAACACCTTTCTGTCCTTCTAAGACAGTTTTAGCATCATTATAGACATTTTTTCGTCATTATAGACATCCTAGGTGTTATTGACCATTTTAGACAATTTGGGTCATTGAGTCGTCAATTGACTTCTTTCTGTCATTTGAAGACAGTTTTAGCATCACTTTTCCGTCATTTTAGACACTCTAAGCTAGTTTAAACACCTGTCTTCACACCTTCAGACCCAAGTTTATGTCTGGTCCCGGTGTCGCCTGTACTGCTGCGCGTGGTCGGGGTCCCGCATGCGCGTGTAGCCCTGCGGTAGGCATAGCTCCGCGGCCGTCGCGTGGAAGGCGCGGTACCCGCCGCGGAGGAGGTAGCACTCGGGGTAGTTGAGGGATGGATAGCGGTCCTTGTTCATGTCTCTGTCTGTTGAGCGGAGGTAGCGGCAGCTGGGGGGAATGAGAAGGAGTATGTTGAGTTTTATGAAACCATATTTGGTCAGATTTAGAGCTAAGAGTGTTGTGGACAGTTCTTTCATCTCGTCTAAAGAGTGTCTCCACAATTGAAACGGTTTATTGCCCTTTTAATGCTGTGTGAATGCAAATTCATTGCATGAGCCTTAACTCACCAAAACCCATATTGTTTAACACACTTTTTCATCGCCTCGCGAAGGATTTTTGCAGAATTTGTAATACAATGCTTCTTAGTTTGAAAAATTTGCTCGATAGCATAAAAAGCTGAATTAATTTTGTTTAATTGTGAAAATGTGTGTTGCTCTATTACGCCGCTGACGGTAAACGATGGTTCGGTCGGCGATGGTGCACGTTAGAAGTAACATATACACACAGACAGATCACGCCTGTAATCCCCGAAGATTGAGATACATTTCACTATTTATGTTTCAAGTCTCATGTCATCATCATCTCCCATTAACAGGCACAAATCCAGACTCCGTGGCTGCTACTGCGAAATTCGTGATTAAAAAATCTAATAACACTTTGCCCGACCTGGGAATTGAACCAACAAGACCAACGAAGCAGTAAGTAATATCTGTGCCTACATGAATAGTGAAACATTACTCACAGCTTGGGTCCTCTCTCTAACGAGAACTCGCAGTGGAACACGAGGATACTGCGTCCCTTGGGTTCTGTGTGCTGTGCGTGCAGTGTGAGCTGTGCGTGCTGTGCTGTGTGCTTGCTGGCGAGCGCGTGTATCTGTGCGGGCGTGTAGTAGTTGAGTGCGTCCACGATGTGGCCGCCCTCGAACTCGTACGGGTAGCGGCAGTCTATCACCTGGGGAGGTAAGGAATTGTTAGGTAAAATTGTTTTAAAATATGTGTGAGGGAATGTAGGTAGAATGAGCCTTTTTACAAAAGTCGGTGAGTTTTGTTTGTTAAATTGACTTTTTTGACAACGACTTCCGGAAGGAAAGTCATTTTCCACTTGTATTGTATAACGGGCTGGTTTCCGCAACTCCACGTCAAAGCGCGTATTTTGCGTGCGGGTGGGAGATCTATTCGATCCACCCTAACTCCCCGAATTATGTAATCATTTTCCACTTTTTAGTGTTTTTTTTTTGAAAGTCGTTTATTTTTTTTTTAAGGTATCTCTGCACAAATTCTTGTCAAGTATTAATTTTACATTGTTACTAAAAGATATAAGGAGGTCATCAAAATAAACGGAGAAGAAAAATACGTATTATACAAGACTAGTAGGTACTTATCGCCCGCAAAAATTGTAATAGCTCGGCTAATTTGCACGATATAAATAAAATTCATATTTTCTTTCTATCAGCGAAAAAATTGTTAAAATCGGTCCATTAGTTTCGGAGCTTATGCGGTACAAACAAACAACCAAAAAAATCTTTATAAAATTAGTATAGAAATATAGATAAGAGCTCATAAACTACCCAAGTAAAGTTAATAAAATTGATATGGAACCACCGCGCGAGTTTCCTGTACCAAATGAAAAAAAAAACACGTCAATCGAACCAGTAATCACGGAGTAATCGGTAAGAGATGCCGGTCGAATACATAACCTCCTCCTTTTAGAGAAGTCGGTTAACAATAACGAACGATTCCCACCTTATACTCGCTGATGACGTGTTTATATTCGCCCCGGATGAGCGCCGCGAGCGTGTCACACGATATGCTCTTCAGGTCGGAGTGGTCGCCATTTGTCAGCGGCAACGCGTACGGCACTGAGAAGTCTCCGATCAGGTCCGGCTCTACCATCGCTGGAAAGAGACAGATATAGAGGTTAGACACAGATAGAGGATATGTAGTTGCTACTAACTAGATAATGGGTGTAAAAGTACCCTTAACGAAGCCGAAAGGCACTTGTTCTCCCCGTCATTGCGATCATTTTTTTGTTCTGGACCATACCTGGGAACCTTCTAGTTACGGAGATATTGGGGGTCAAAGCTTCAACTTTTTTTTTAATAAAAGTTTTTATGTTAGTACTTTACTTTAAACACCTCCAGGACCCCCGTACTATTCAATGCATCCATCAGCACGATGTTTTGAATGCGTTACATTGAGTCCTACCGCAAAACGTGATCCCCAAAAAAAAGTCGATTTCGAATCAGCAATAATTTTTTGCGTAAAGTTACTTGGTTTGATATACAGAATACTTGGTTGACGGCTTCGTGAAGGGTCCGTTTACAACCTGTACATTTGGCTGGACAAGTAATACTTACATCTTGCCATAGCAGACATGATGAGCGCATTGTTCTCGGAGAAGGCTCTCTGTAGCGGCGGCCGCTGCAGCCTCTCGACCTCAGGACTCTCACAGTTCGATCTCCTCCTCTTATTCGCGACCTCATTCTCACTCCGCTCCACTCTCTTCTTGTTCCTCTGCGCAGGGTTCTCTAGAATAGAGAACAGGGAGACTCTCGCCCTGCTTTCAGGGTTGAAACTCAAACTCCTATTCAACGGCCTCCTTAGGAAACTCTTCTCTGATATCACATTAGACTTAATCTGCCCGGAGAGCAGATCGTTGAAGTTGGCCACTTTAGGAGAGTTGGACTCCTCAATCTCTAGGAACGGTTCCTCCATTTCTGAAATGAAACCGCTTTCCATTGATGTGGTGGACTCCATGGTGTATAAACCGGTCTTCGGTAGCGGTGACTGACTCATCGAGCCGATACTGGAATCAGACTTCTCATGCCTTAACTTAGTCGGTGTCTCTGAGAACTTGAGGGACTTCTTGGCAGCTTGTTTCTTGACCGCTGGAGAGGGAAACTCGAAGTCTTCATCATCGAAGTTCAGCATCCGTGTAGCGGTGACCGTGGGTTTGTTGAAACTTGTCGACGCTTCGTCTTCTGCTAACGGTGCTCCAAACACAAAGTTCCTTGAAGTAACCTTCCTGGATGATGCCGTACGGCCTCGGGAGATGATGTCGGGACTGTCCGTGGATATGATCTCGTATTTGGTGCATTCGTCGAAGTTGTCGGCTTCGAACTCCTGTTCCAGGTCGTGTAGGGTCTCGAAGTCATCCAGGTCTTGTGTGACCTCTTTCTCGGGGACGTACAGCTCGCGAGAAGGTGATTTTGGGAGAGCGTGGGTGAAGTCCAGCTGGAATTGAGAGAAGAGGAATTGTTAATACACATTGTATGATATTACGCACGCCAGACGGTGAGGCGAACACTCCAATTGTCCCAGGTGCCTTGTGTTAGAGGGGGAGAACTTCTGTCTATCAATGGGCACAACTCCAGACTCTAAGTTTGCTTCTGAGCCATACAAATATTTTTTCCGTGCGGGAATCGAACCCGCGACACGATCGGAAACATACAATCGCTGACCCACTGCGCCAACCGTGCCATCTGAAAGTAGAGTACCCAGTACAGCAGTAACGAAGGGTCAATTTTTGTAAGAGGTAAGCCGGAGTACATATCTTAATGTGATTATATTATTTGTCTATTGAATACTGACTGTGCCATTCTTCAAAGGGAAGCCAGTAGGAATTGAGTTGTATGGAAGCTTCGCCACTGAAGTACAGCATGCTCCATAATTGAGCTTGTGTCCTCTAGCCACATCAAAGTACAATTACTTTACTTTGCAAAAAAGATTTAATAAATAAGTCATAATGAACAGTACCCACCTTAGTGTTAGACCAGTTGGTGACCTTCTCCCTCGTCGCCTCAAACCTGTCTCCGAACAAGAAGTCCCTCGCCTCCTCCTCCACATCCAACTTAACAAACGTCTCACTTATAAGAGAAGCATCATTCTCCTTATTAGACATCTTGAACCGGTTCCGTTCCTCCATCACCTTAGTTATCCGTGACCGTTTAACCCTCGTTGATAACGGAGAATTCCTGTTCAACGGAGAACTTTGGTTCAAGAACGGAGAGGTCCTGTTCAGTAACGGAGAGTTGATCGTTTGTAACGGTGATTTGAATGGTAGCTGTGAGTTTGTTAGAGGTGATTTGAGTCTGTCTAGCGGTGATTTTGGCAGCTGTATCTCTCCGAGTATCCTTCGTTTGGTTGGTTTGTATATGGGGGAGAGTGGAGACTTGGTGAAGTCTATTGTGTGAGGGTTCATCTTTATTTTGTAGTTGTTTGTTAGCGAGTCTTCTTGTTTCCGTTTCGTTCCATTGCTGCCGGAGTTTATTTTGAAGTTTTCTGTTATTAAGCTGCAAAGAGAGAAAGGTTATATGTTAGTTTTATTTTTAATTTAGAAAAGAAAAAACTTAATAATTAGTTTAACCTCGTAAGGTCCAACAACCTAATTTAATGACAAAAAAATGTTGACACTCGGGCCCAAGACACTTTTTAAAATCATTAAATTACAGCCCAGCAACCTAAAATTATGACGTGATTTTAAATGTATTTTTTGATTTAAATAAAAAAAGGACTGACCTAAAAAAAGGACAAATAATTTCAAAATGTTTTTTGCATGAAATAATTAACTTTAGGTATAAGAAATACCCCTTAAAAGAATTTAGCCAAAAGCATTACATTTAAACACTTTTTAACTAAATCAAAGTTCTGGGCCGCAACTACTTGCACCTATTTTTAGTACATTGGGTCGTAATGTATATCAACCTAAATTTTGCTTGGGCCTTACGAGGTCAAGTAGGGGATGTAACATTAATTAGAGAAATATCTATTAGTTGAATTAGTCTAAAAAAATCTGTAATAACACAGTAAATAGTAATAAGGTAGACTTTAAAGATGGATTAAAGCTAATATTATTATAATTTTTTCATAAAACACCTTTGTCTATCTAATTCTTATTGTTTCAAGAGCTCAAAAGATACTAAGGTTTTATAAAGGCAGAATCAAACTGGCCATAGTCTTAATAACCAATAGTTACATAAAAGAAAATAAATCATTATTTTTTGTTACAAGTGTAAGGTTTTATGGTAAAAATCAAAGTTAATAATCCAAAACAAAAGATTAAGTTTCTATAGGTAATACAACACATGTTTCTGAACAGCTGATCCAAACAACATAGAACAGAAGAGGGTGAAAAATAAATCAATCATTCTTTTCAAAAATCATGTTTTTAAAACTAGATTTCAAAACTTTTACAATATGATCTAATTTATTTTCTCAGGGCTATGAACTAAAATCCACCCTAATCAGTAACCTACAGGTCATGAGAACATATCTTACACCTTAATTCACTCCCCAACATCAATATAAGAACTTTTGTCAAAGAATTCTGCCGAAAATATTAACAAAGGCGCTTTGACATACCCCTTTAGTTTTTTTTTCGTATAACCTATCTATAGTCGTAAATAAATCGAAGTAACTGGTTCTACGTACCGGCAAACCCTTCCTCTACTCCTTGGGGCATTATTGTAAACTTATTCCGACGTAAAAAAAGCAACAAAAGAGTTTCACTAAACTTTATTTTAACCTCCGTGGTCACAGTTTTAACACTGAATTCTCATGCGAAACTTACAGAACACGTTTTGAAGGCACTTGTACACGATTCCTTTTAGGTTTTCGAAGAGTTTTTAATGAAAATAATAAATTAAAAAGGGTAGATTTGATGTTTTGTGAATCATCGCTTTCGGCGATTCGCGCGCTAAGGTTAGGTTTTAAATGTCAAATGTTGCGAGGTTGTGGTATTAGCGATTCTGCCAAAGTAATTTTTTTTGCTATTATTTAAAATATTTGTAAAAAATATGGAATAAAACGCTATTCTTCTAAATATACTTTAAATTAATAAAAAAATAATCAGAAATCATTTAAATACCTACACATAAGTACCGAATAAATCAAAACTCAATTATTCTAAATCCTATCATATATTTACATTTATCGGTTATATTTATTGTTAAAAATAGATGGAGAGAGATTTCAATGCTTTAAGATGCATATTACACGCTTTCATATTATAATCGATCAAATAAATTAGTCATTTAGTCGATCAATATGTATACAGTAGGGATGGGATCATTCTATACCTTTTATGAATAAATAAAATAACGGATATTTGTAATTTATTTTTGTAACCTACTTAACATCAAAGACCTTGAAGGGGTGTAGGCAGGGACGTTTGCTGACCCATATTTTACATCTTAAAAATACAGTTAGGTGAAGTAAATTGAATTAAAAGTTCGTTTTTTTTTAGAAAAATAGCTGTTTTATTTAAATTTAGTTTGTGAATTGTGTTTAAAATATATTGTCCGTTTATGTAGTAATTTCTTTGCAATGGTGGAGGCAATAAGTGTATAGGTACTGACGATGCAATAGATAAATGCCGAAAATAGCTTTATTTAAGCCAAAACACCGAGATTCACCGAGAGTCAGGACAAGGATTATGTTTTATTTTTACACAAGCATTTGTTTAAAAATAATGACGTGAAGTGACCTTATCTGCGACTTTTAGTAACCCAGTTTAGTCGAGTTTTGGCACACAATAATAAGCAGCTGTACTCGTTTTTAGTTGTCGATAACGCAGGAAATTCCTAATTAAGAAATAATATTATTGTACTTCTTGGATATCGTTAGTTTAATTCGTTTTCCTTCTCATAGGCGACAGATATTGCAAAAATAGAATAATTGCTGTTAACTTGTAATATTATTTATTTATATTCTGTGATATGTAAAGAGGTTATACATATTTACAATATAAATACATTGTTTATCACTGCATATACAGGCTTTATGTCATAACGACTTTTTAAACAGTTTCTGTTTTCAAAATTATCAGTTATAATACCCGATAACGTGTAACGGGTTTCGTTATCGTTATTTTGTTTTTATTATTACTTTTATCTTTTATTTTTGTTATTATTCGGCAATTGTGCAAGGTTAGTACAATGTGATAAATTGATAAGGGAAAAATATACCTAATTATTGCAAAAATGTCTGCATGTTTGTAATAATTCTGAATGGCGGTTTGTTACACGCGTAAAGATATGAATGGACGGATGACATCATTAACGGATTTTGGTTTCGCTCGATTATTCCGTTTTTGTGTTAAAAAATTAGAAGTGGGCAAGTCCATTGGGGATCTCAAGAGGCAAATATATCATGAAAACTTTTTAGTTGTGGTATCTCACACAAATCCTTGTCAAGTATCAATTTTACATTGTAACAAGAAAATATTAGCACATCATCCACATAGACGAAGAAGTAAAAAAGCATACTATAGAGGATAACTCATAAAATACCTAAGCAAAGTTAATAAAATTTATATGGGACCACCGCGCGAGCTTCCGCTACCTACCAAATGAAAAAAAAACATTTAAATCTGACCAGTAATCACGGAGAAATCGATGAACAACCTCCTTTTTTAGAAGTCGGTTAAAAATAAGAATTCCTTGTGCACAATTTCATACTTTCAGTTAGGCATTAACTAATAAGTGAAGCTTAAAGGTAAGTCCGAGAAATTCAGGAATTTCGGTTGTTTTACAATGATCAAGGCTAGATTTCCAGTTATAGGTAATATTATGTCATGTTTATTATAACATATTGTGAGGAAAACGTATAATAGAACAGCTTATTCCACTTCCGTGACTGACTCATGTTCTAAAATAACAACATTTTACAGGTACAACGTGGCGATATAAATTTACGTAAATTTTCGCAACATACAGGGTGTAAACGGACCCTTCACGAAGCCGTTAACCAAGCATTATGTACATCAAACTACGCATTATAACTCTACGCAAAAATTATTACTGGGAAATTACTTTTTTTTTTGGGTTGAAAAATCACGTTTTACGGTAGGACGCAATGTAACGCACTCAAAACATTGTTTATTTTAGTTTTTGCACTTCGTCACCTAAATAGCCACCCGCCTTTCTAGCCAGATCATCTTTCACACAATCCATCCATAGTTTCTTTAGTCTTCCTCATGACACGACACTCATTCCTTCACGAAGGTTACCAGCAATGTAGGTAGCATATTACTAGGATTCTTGTGAACGTCTCTAAGATAAACCCTGTAATTTGAGACTGGCATGTGAATGAGGATCAAATTCACTTAGTTACTCTGGGCATTGCCTATCTGACACGTCAGCTGTTAACCAATGGGTTTACAGTACTTTTATCTCTAACATCTGTAATTTAAAAGCAATCTTGTTGTTCCAAAAATAACGATCACTTAAATTTTGCCAATGCAAAGCAACCTAACACTGATTTTGAACGGAGGTGGAAGGACTGCAGCTCACAGATGGATTTCTACTTCTAGAAATACATACAATTAGAACTTTATCCTTTTAGTCGATTATTTAACCACACGTGCCCAAATATCGATAAGCAGCTGTCAGGCTGATACGAATATCCTTTGACCTAATTTCCTCATCAAAGGATGTTATTTTGTAAAACCTCGCTGTTGAAAAACTCAATCCTAGCTAGTGTTATTCTGCAACGTTCACTTGAAATCTCACCCTATTTAGCGACAAAATTCGAAAGCGAACTCATTTGTTTTTAAAGTAAATCATAGCGGATTCCCAACGAGACAGCGTTCGAATTTCGTAAAAATTCGATCATTTATTATACATGGTTTTTTTTCCCATCATTTATACCGGCCACGGTCACAAACTGCCAGTTTATTTTTTTAGATAAAAACCCTCATTTTATCTAATTGCGCAGAAACAAAAGCGCATTCATTATATTTTAAAACTAACAGTTGGCCTAGTTAGATTATAGTGATGATGTCAGAAGTAAGGAGGCGTTAACTGGAGTTAGTCCGTTAATTAGGAGTAGTGGCTTCTGACCTTACGCGATGAAAGGACTGAGGAGTTTGTTACTGTACTATAAATCTGTAATTTATATAGTGTTCACACCTTGAACTGGCCTAGCGTATTATGAAGTTTCAATTGAATTAGAGACCAGCTTATACTGGTTTTAATTCACATTTGAGTAATTTAAGAGATGAAAAGAAGAATGGAAGCTGGTTATATTTTTGACAGATTTTATTGATTTTAGCCGTGATAAAGAGATATTAATAAAGTAATCACAGGAAATAAGTTGCAGTGAATTAATTATCAACAAAACCGCTACGCGTGCGGAACATGGCCGTTTATCAATAGGCGATAATGCAACATTGTGCCCAAATAACATAATATTATATTACAGTAATCATCACACCAGGAAGCTTATGAAATACCTATAGTTTGTTGGTGTTTACCGTAACTGAACACGAAAAAACAAAAAAAAATATTATTGAAAAAATATCGTAAAATTATTTAAAAAAACTGTGAAAGTAAACCCCCAAAAAATCCGTTTCCTATGTTAACTACGATTTCAGCGATTCAAGGAGGAGCGAATCTACCATTTTGTTAAACCGCCCATCTTGTTGAAATTACGCTGAATATCAACCCAATAAGTAACATGAAAAAATAAAGCAAAAATAGAGCAATCCCACAAATTAAAAAAAAATAAGCAGCTGATCATTTTTTTTTTCTGCAACCCAGTAATACACCCGACATTTCACACACAAAAACTTAATAAATATTGCAACGGGCAAAGTCTCGTTATATTTTAGCCCCTAAGGTCGCGACCTTTCCGTTAAGACGTTACCGTTACCCAAAAAAACTTCCCTTATATAAAATGCATCTATTGTTAAACAAGGGTAGAATGAAGATAGGTACGGCTTGTATTTAAGGAGTGATGGCTGTACCTATATGTCTTCAAAGTATATAAGAAACGAGAAATAAGTCTGGTATTTTAGTTGCCCCCTTGGTATATAACTATCAGGTTGACTGACAATGTCGCAAAATTTTTGGATGGGTGCAATGTGGTTTCTTGTTACGATGTGAAGCTTGATTTTTTGCAAGATAACCGAGACAGTATGAGCTTAAAATCAATTTACATTTCAATGCAGTCACTACTATTAAAGACCATGGTGGACCATTAGCATCTACAACTCTGGATTTGATCCCTTAATTTTACATTTACCACTAGTTTCTCATTGATTTGTCAAAATCAAGTATTTACAAATCAATAAAACACTTACAAATTAAATAAAAATGTAATATTCTATTTAAAGTCCAATATTAATAATTTAGTTTTTTAGTCGAATAAAAATCTCACACAGTCCCAACACTAGACTTCAAGACAACACCTTCACTCATTCATTCAAAAACTTGTCCCAAAATCAATAACCGATCAATAACGGCTAATTTCAACTGAAAACGTAACCGTTACCCAAAAATAACCGTTACACGTTTCTCTTAAGGTTTAAAGTTGAAGTAAAGGGTGTAAAAAATAAATATTTATTCAAATCAGAGTCGGTTTGTATAGTTCTGGTGCATAATGCATTCGGGGAGGGGTGTAGCTGGTTTTTATAACCGTTTCTTCTTTTTTTTTAGGGAATTTACAAGACACTTGTCCTGTGTCTATGGATTTAAGAATGCATGTCGTTGAGGATGTTTGCCAGAGCCGTTAAAAATGGATGTCACGAGCGAACGTGAATGAAACCGATTTTTAAAAGATTTCTTGAGTATTTTTCAAAGGGTTGAAAATTTTGTGTCTAACTAGCATAAATTACACACTTAAAAAAATCTAAAATAGTCGAAATACATGAATTCAAGTCGTATTCGTCGAATAACACAACCCCCCCTTTTTTTTTAGAAGTCGGTTAAAAGTAGATCGTAAGTTTCTTTCCAAATATGAAATCGACCGTTAGATAAATTAAAAAAAAACTTAGGTAGTATAAGCATACAAGTCTTCAATATTTATATTTGTGGGCATAAACTTAATTGAAACAGAAAAGGGCGGAAAAGGTGAATTTTTGCTTATTTATATTTTATCTGTTTTCCTCCTGGATATAAATATAACTAGTCGAGAAAACCGTTACAATTTGCAAAACAAGACAATTAATTAGACTATTTATCTATTCATACCTTACAGGATAAACTAGCAAAGTAAAACAGTTGACTATACTTATAAAATAGGTAGAATAGTTATCTATTCTAGCTGTAATAAACAAATGTATAGTTTACTAGCTGTTGCCCGCGACCTTCGTCCACATGAAATTATTATAAAAATTCGTTAAAAAATGTTTTTTTCAACATTTCTCATCATTAGATAGCTTTCCTCGATAAATGGGCTACCCAACACTGAACGATTTTGTCAATTCGGAGCAGTAGTTGCTGAGATTAGCGCGTTCAGCCAAACAAACAATTAAGTACAGATATATAGGTAATCTTTCAGGTTATCTAGGTGAGCTGTTTTTTTTTACAACTAATTATAGCAATATTACAGACCAAGTCCATTACGATGCTATAAGACATAAAATAAAACCATATAAAAACAATAATTATAGTAAAAAAATATAAATAATTAAACATGACCACGTTTACAGTTGCATACCTTTTTCAATTATATCATTTGTGAAACAGTAGTTTTATTGTAGTCATAGCAAATTGTTTACAAGGAAGCTTGAAAAATCAGTTGGCATTACAAACAGGATGTACAGATATCCTTCCCTAACCTTGGTTCCACCACATGTTCCTTGGCACCACACATTTGCCACACTATTGGCTTATTGGGCCAAAAAAATGTCACATTCCTCCATCTTTGGGTCTTGTCAATTTTGACGGGAAACGGGAACATAGCTGAAGGGATCATTAATCGTGGCGAAATGGATTTTGAAAGCAGTAGAGCGTGTTTTTCAGGTATTTTTTTGGTGTTGAAGTTGATTAAGATTTGCCGATGTATTACCAGAGAATTGGCAGCAGCGTTCTCTGTTTTTTTTTTAACAATCGTACTGCAATCGAGAACCCGCCTGCCAAACGTGGCGATTATGGCAAAACCCTGCCTTCGGGGGAGGCCTATGTCCAGCAGTGGACGTTTTTCGGTTGAAATAATGACGATGATGATGTAGGTACTCCCCAGTTCACTGAGGGTCGACCACGTTTCAACCTTGGGCATAAGGTTAAAGCTCAACAATCAGCTTAACACCAAATAAAGCGTTTATTTTTAAATGCAACGTTCAGTTACTTACTTAAATCCCTCCTACTAATATTATAAATGCGAAAGTTTTTGAGGATGGTTGGATGTTACTCTTTCACGTAAAAACTATGACCAGATTGGATGAAATTCGGCACACAGAAAGTTTCAAACTCAAACTCAAACTCAAAGCATTTATTTCAATTAGACCATAACAGGCACTTTTGAATGTCAGATGTTTTGATGTTTATAACCTGGATTAACACATAGGATACTTTTTATCCTGGAAATACGAACCCTTGGGACATTATCGAACTCCACGCAGGCGAAACCGCGGTCATAACCTAGTCTACAATACATTTGTGCAAATCAATATTTTGCTAATCCATTTATTATAGGTACCCCATCATTGCGGCTTGGACCAGTAAATACATCTGTATAATTTTCGACCGTTATTATAATAAAGTACCTAATGAACGGTTTCCCTAATCCTAAACCACAGCTTTATTTCCCTAATTAAATAAAATCTCGACAAAAACAGACAGATGGTTTGATATCAAATGGTGAATCATCAAACGATAGCTACCCTAACGTTGAAATAATCGATAAAACCGTTATAACGCGGCAACGGGGGTACAACACTAGAGGGTTGAGTTGCTTAGTCGATATTTTGTGACAACTGTTTTACCATAGATTAATTAATATCTATTTTTTTTTCAACTACTGAAAAAAAAAGAATTTTAAATAGTCTTTTTGCTACATTACGTAACCTACTTTTCTTATCGTTTGAATATAAAACGGCCTTTCGTAACACAACATCAAAATAACACCCGCCATTTTTTTTTACACCCAAAAATCAGTTCCTTGACCTTTCAAGAAGTTTGCTTACCCATTTTACACGATTACTATGCCCCGTACACCTTCGATTTCCACACACATTCAATTTAACACCCTAACGTTTCCAAAATAAAGTTTATTTCGCCTTCAAGTTAGTAAAACCGTTAGCACGTGCCGTGGGGGAGTAAATCTATTGTAGTTCGAAATTCAATTGATTAAAAAAAATATGACATAAAGTGAAATCTTGGCGCGTGCTATGGAACAGCTGATTGCAACGACCTTTATGCCTCTAACCTCCTTGGGGTGCATCCAGGTGTCTGGTCAAGAAAACTACGATTGTATTCGAAGACATGTGACAAATATGTCATTTTAGGGACATGACGTAATATTGGCAAAGGTAATTTTGGTATTCAGCCGCATCTGTCAGGCTTAGAGGATAGCCACACTGTGACATACATATTATGTGACTAAGTATTTTTTCAGCATATTTGGTGTCCCACTGCTGGGCAAAAGCCTCCCCTTTCTCCATCCAAATCTCTCTATCTTGTGCTATCTTCAAGATTAATAATATTATTATCAACTTGGCCATAAACAAAAAAATAATTAGTCGATTAATCGTTTCACATCCCTAAAAAAACCGTCGAATGGTCAATATTATAATCATAGGCTCTGATGCTTGTATTAAATAACCAAATGAGTTCTTTTTACGCCCAAATAAGCATCAAGTAACACCCTCAGTGCAATATGAACTACAATGTGCCAGCATCGATCGGTAACGGTTTGGCTGCATGCGTGTGTCCTGTGCCTCGCGTGGCATATGGAAAAATAAAACGTTTGCGCGGGAGGGTGTGGGTGTTCGAAGTTCTGACGTTTAAGTTTGTCATTATTTTTTTAAATGAAATAATTGTACTGGCTTGCGTGAATTTAATCATGCATAACTGACTCGACAACATATTTGGAGATTTTTTTGCGATTACCTATAGTAAAACTTCT
The DNA here is from genome assembly GCA_905220335.1 of Noctua pronuba. Taxonomy (NCBI): domain Eukaryota; kingdom Metazoa; phylum Arthropoda; class Insecta; order Lepidoptera; family Noctuidae; genus Noctua; species Noctua pronuba. Next base: position 768,353 of record LR999920.1, read on the forward strand.
AAATTATGATGAGTGCAACCGATCCCTTTCATAAATAGTACAGCTAGCATACATACTGATTTTATGTTGACATTGCAACGCGAAAATACAAAGAAATAAAGTACCTAGGTACAAACTCATTTCATTGATACGGGCGCAAGTTCAATCTAGAAATAATTATGGACCGCCTACTCGATAATGATTATACTAACAAGTGCGCCAACGGGGTAAACTTTTATTATTGTCAAAACACATGTTCAATACAATCATTACTGAATTGAATGAAAGTGAATGGGATGCGTTGAATGATCTTTGTATGGCGCGCACGTGCGTTTCCGTTTCCGGAAGAAACAGGCTAAATCCTTGATGTTTTGTGTCTGCGATAAAACACAGCTGTTTTTTTTCTGTGTCATCTATTTTTATTTAAATTGATGATGATATCGTCTTCAATAAATCAATTAGGCTTCCATTAATTCGCCATTTTTATCAAATAACAGTTAATTTCGATTCTAAATAAAAAAAGAAAAATAAAAAGTCTATCATTGCACCAATCGAGAATAACAATAAAATTAATTTCCTATCGAATTGCTAAATCGATTTTCGAATTGCAGCCACAAATCAATTGGTAATCTTATCGCGAATACCATCTGCCGACTTCTCTGTATGAAAAAAAAAACAGTTGAACTCAACTTAGGGAGATAAAATTCATGTTTTAACTTAGTATTCTATTTCCTTGAAACTGAGTGTTTTCGATGATAAGCAAGGTAATAGAAGGACCTTTGTATTTTTATAGGGTTGCCGCGTTTTATATACAACCTTACGATATTTTAAATCAACGGAAAAGCACTTGAAGGCGCTAAAACCTATCGAACTATAATAATTATGGAAAAAAAAATTGCAAACGTCAACGAATTTTCATTTCCCGCGCGCCACAGATACACAATACCATAGACTAGACACGGGTAATGCCCGTTACACACATTCTCAAGACGGCGCGTGCTATACATCTGCCGATGCAAGTGCAGGCAGCTGCATTCTACAATAGACAAATAAATTGCCTTTCTTTACTTCCTATAATACTTCCTTATAGTAGTATCTTCCCCCTCGATATACATTTTTTTGTAGCAAATCGTATTATGATTTGATGCTGTGATCCAACGGGATAGGCGATTGTTTTTTTTTTTGGTGGCTTCAGCAGATGACCATGGAAGAACCGTTATTTGGTGGGGCTTAGCGATGTTTTGATTTTTTTAATATTAGTTTGAGAAATTAAATAAGGAGTCAAGCTTACTCGTATTAGAAAAGAAAAGGCAGTAAGCCAGCCAACCAAGCTGAAGACCAAGCTATTCTGAAAACATCGCCATAGATAAAAAATCCTAACTGACATTTCAACTGTCAATATGAAATGACGTAAGATCTGGCCAACTAAAACAAAAGAAAACTGGCATTCAAAAATCAGACACCGGGAAAGCTGTAGTCAAGTAATTTCCGAGATTGCGACGACTGTATCCGTCGTAACTCAATATTTAGGGTAGTGCGTAGCCAAGCTTGAATCCTGCTGACCACACGTCTTCCTGCGGTTAATGATATGGTATATGGTGCTTCCATTGAAGACCACAGGATGTAGTGAATGCACCCGTTTTCTTAAGTGTTGCGTAAAGTTCTTTGTCCTAAGATCTTTAGGTTTTAAAGTGGCCATCTTATTTTTTTTATCTGTATCCGATTTATGCAAAAGTTTTGCTTTTTCTTAAAGTTGCCATATTTAATGTTTGATCACTCCCTCTTCACTGTCGTCTAGTAGGATTTTAGAGATACAAAATCTACCTCGAATCGAATTTATGCCTTCACACTCTTGAAAGATGTTGCGCAATAATAAGCCTAGTTTTATACAATACTCCTTGAACAAGAGGAAGCAGTTTTTTTTTCCTTAGCCTGCTCTGTCCCACTCCTGGGCGAAGGCCTCCCTCCACTCCTTCCACTTCTCGCGAACCTGCGCGTCCTCCTTCCAGTTCGGACGGAACTTGTCCAGTTCGTCCCGCCATCTCCTTCATGGCCTGCCGCGACCCCGCCTCACTGTATCAGGGTACCAGTTTCCTGCTATTTTGGCCCAGTTTGTATGCGGCAGACATGACTTCCTCAGGTCATGTCTGAGGAAGCAGTTACTTAATTAATTATTAAAACAAATTCTTAGGTCCATAAAGGCTACAACAATGATGATGACTATGACCTAACACTAAGTTATCATCAATTCAAGTGGTTCATTACTAAATTAGCACCATCTGCCTCCATATACCATGTAAAACAATATTTGATTGGGCTCAGTCACGCAATTTTCATAATTCGCCGCGCGCACCATGTGTTGTGCTCGCGCTGTGGGAGGGAACCCGGGAGGTCCCGCCATCTTTGATTTTAAAAACATACATTTAAAAAGAGAATGTTTAAGTTCGTTATGCTCTATTCTTGGGAGACTCGTGGGGTAGGAAAGTAACTGTTTATTTCTTTTTAAATGGTTGGTACAGACTGAATGTTTGCAGAATTCGTTCTCACCTAATGTAGATATTGATATGTCTTACTCTTTACATAAAATGAAATCTGTCTTGCGCACTGCATCTTAATGAAATATTCATCACTTATATTATTTAGATTATTAGATTATTATTTCTATGCTGGCATGCAGATACACTGCATGCCAATTTTCTAATGTTAAATGCATGCCGTGGCAGCCTTTAATTAAGGCTACATTATAATATGTTAAATGTAAAAGGAGTTCTTAAACATGTATTTTTGGTGTATGCTTTGTTGGTTGTCCTTAAAAAAATAAAATAAATAAAAATAAATAAATAAGTTATTGTAAAAGAGAAGTAGCCGTCAACCGACTTGCTGCAGTTAAAAAGCTTCTCAAACTGCTGTAGAACATCATTGAGATATTTCTATCTGGTCTAACCTCGAAAAATCTACCTCAGCTGCGACCCTTAAGACTGGAGATCCTTTCCTTTAGAAGTGAAAGATGAAGATCGAAGGGAAGGAGGCCGAGGTGTGAGCAAAAAATATAAAGCATTAGGACTCTGTTAACATTCCACAGATGTTAAATCCCACTGCAACTCTCAGAACAACAGTAACTCTCAATTTCTCCTTAAAACTACAACTTTGTAATCCCTTTTCACCCCAAAATAACTTAACCAGCGGATAAAGCCATTAAAACCTTTAAAAAAGAAAACGAACGTGTCCCGAAAGCTATTAAAGAAGATGGCGGCTCATTTGACAGTGACAGCAAAAAACGCGGCAAAAAGTAAGAGATTACCCGTGATTTATGAGAAAGTGCGAACGAAAGATCATATGGTGTACAGAGTGTAAGGTGGAGAAAAGATTAACGAGACTTTGAGAGCTGGAAAGTTAATTACTCTTGGCAGTTAGCAAGCGGTAATGCGGATATATTTGGAAACCGACACAATTTTTCAATGACCAAGTTAATCATCATTTGCCTAGCCTTTTTCCAACTATATTGGGGTCGGCTTCCAGTCTTAACCGGATGCAGCTGAATACCAGTATTTTACATGGAGCGACTGCCTATCAGACCTCCACAACCCAGTTAGTACTGGGTAATACGATACCCCTTGGTAAGACTGGTTGTCAGACTTTTTGCGCCACTGACTATCTAACGACTGTCAAAGATCTACAAATGACACCCGGGACCAACGCCTTAACGTGCATTCCGAGGCACGGAGGAAACTCGGTATGTAACGGGTGGTCACCCATCCACAGACCAACCTAGGTAAGCACGGCTTAACCTAAAGATCGACCCGAGCGGCTGTTTTTATTTAGCCACGAGCTCCTCCAATGACCAAGTTAATGATAGACCAAATACAGAATTAGTATTATTTAAGGAGATGATGACTAAAGAAGTATGGTAGAAGAAGGCATGCAGCTCCGACACCAAGTAATTCAGGATAAAGGACAGGAGAATGATAATAATAAGGACTATGAGATAGTAGTACCTGTTAAAGCTATTGAAATTCAAACGCATTTCAGTACCTTAGAAACCGATAGAGAAAAAAGAAAAAGCTGGGATGACAGACGTCAAAGAGAGAGCAATAGATGATAAACTCGAAGATGAATCTAGCATAGACTCAGTGTGCTGTCCTAACTTGAAGAAAGAGACTTATAAAATCAAAGCATTTATTTCAAAATTAACAGTAAGAGGCACTTCTGCAAAAAGATGAAGCTACAGCCCAGCAAGGCCTAACAAATTGATGGTGTAAAGCAAGGAGCAGATACGGGAACGAAACTCCATGGACACTCTTCTAAAAGAGCTTCTTGACTTGAGATTAACATTTCGCCTAGCAAACTCTAATTCAAGACAATGAAAACGTAACACAAACTAATATAATCAGCTGGTAATTTCAAAAAAACTAACCGTTAACGTTCTTTGGTTAATCAATCCGACCTTGGCCGACTTGTGACCTGTTTAGGAGCTGAAGTAGGTTAGCTTCAAGACGCCATCTTAAAGACGGGTAATATTTAATAAAATTACGTCTTGTTCTAGATAAACTATGACTTGGGCCTGACAATGATAAGTTTCAAGTGAATAATTGGAGATTTACCTTGAACTCTTTTTGCTGTCACTTTTTTTGGATGGGAAATCATCAAATAACCCCACCCCCTCCGCCGCTCTTAGCGGAGTTCCCGAGCGAGTGTCAGACTTTCACTGACTAAAACCCATCCATGTTCCTTCTTTGCCCTTTGTGTTCTAGGGCCGCGGTATCTCATTCGAACAGTCCCGCAGCCCTTGTTGTCACTTTAAGGGCTGTTTTTGAAAAGCTCTTCTAATACTTCGATAAGATGTCTTTTCTAACGATTATTTCACTTTAGGGTTGTCATGGAGTTCACGAAAGCTATGAATATGGCAAGAATTGACGAAACCTACAATTTCTGTAAGTAACGTTTCTACAAATAGATTGTATTTTTAGAATGTAGGTTAGATTCTAAGTACCGTAATAATCTTCCTGTAGTATTTCTTTAACATCATCATCTGCCTAGCCTTTTCCTATGTGGGGGTCGGCTTCCAGTCCAACTGGATGCAGCTGAATACCAGTATTTTACATAGAGCGACCTGCCCCTGTCCGATCAACTACAACCCAATAAAATTTTTAGTTCATTGTATAATAGTTATAACACGAGTACCTACATTACTAACCAAATATGGCATCCTATTACAATAACGAATTAGCTTACAAGTTTAGTATTCTATTTTTAAACAGCACTCCCACACGTTCCATATTCAAACGACTGTTCCGAATTCAAATAAACCAGTACTGTTCGTTTCAGCGAGTGACGTCATTAACGGTTTTGCACATTTTTATGTTGGCACTGTTAGTAGTCTATGGGAAGATGCAGTTATTATTTTTAAGTCTAGTAGACTAGGGCAACAAAAAGGTCAGTAGCTTCGGTTAAAAGATAGTCATTATGGTGTCTATTTTCTTATAGCCATGAAGGAGAAGTACAGGTAACTCATTTAGCGTTTCGTAAGTTCAAAAATCTCCCAAAAATATGTCAAATAAAATATTTTTTCATGGAACTATTACTTAACAATATTAAAATAACTATGCACATTCTTCCTAATTACGTCATATTATTTTTATTTGGAGGCTTAGACAAAGCTAGTTCATTGAAATGAATTACTGAAAAAAAGAGCTGATTCAAAACTATTGATAAATCTATGCAAATACGAAAACAAAACTTAGTCTTATTCAATATTGTCAAAAATATACAAAAGAAAGACAACTAAACAAGTTTGCAAAAAGATACTAATTTAAATAGTTTATGCAAAAACTATGTAAATATATTCAAATAATAGACAGAGTGATTTAGAATTAAGAATTAAATTTGTATTTTCTCACGAGTGTTATAGAAATCTACATATTATTTTAGTGTGACGTAAGACCTAAAAAAGACAACATCTGATTAGAGGATGACTAACAAAAATACTAAAAAATGTGCAATTAATTGATTATTCCTTGTGGGTTCACAGTAATTCTCCTGCAAGAGGTAAGTAAGATATGGGCAAAGAGAAAAAACTCCAATTGAAACGTCAAAATAAAGATTGACATTGACAACATGTTTTTAAAAGATCGCTGTCATTCCCATGACATAACTTTCGTTCAAATTCCAAAGGGACCAAACACAATCAATAAATAAAATTGCATCAATGCCCAATATCTTCGATTTCTTGCCCCATTTAATATTGAGCGACCAGCTGAGGGTCAGGGATGACCAAAGAGATCTGTACCATGGGAATATCTTTAGCTTATCCGAACCCCTTATTTTAAACTTTAAAATTCGGAAGTAGAAAACAACAATAGACAATCAGACATTTCGCACGGGAACTACCTATTGTCATATTTGGCGCGAAAGATGGGGCGAGTTATGTCAAATAAAAAAAAATGGCGGCGCAATGAGAAGTTTTGGCGAATGTGGAGCACCTGTAGGTAGGTTACGGTTAACGTGGGGTGTGAAACTGGATCGTCGTGAGCCCTTCCGGGTATTCCCAAGCTTGTCATAGAAGATAATATGTACATAATTTGTTACTATGAGATTCTGCAGCACCCTCTGCAAAACAAAAGGTAAGATCCTCTTTTGTTATTTATTTTCCCTTGGTCAAGATAAAATTATGTTTTTGCAATACCAGTGTGTTATAGCAATAACTTTGCGAGAATTTGGAAGCCTGAAGTTTGCCAAATTAAATATTCGATCCTCTTCACTGTTTTTTTGACAAATTATGGCTCTCCCAGATGTGTACACTTCAACCAAATTATTTGTAGAGACGGGACAACACAGAACTAAAATAAACGTACCAAGTTAGACATATCGATGCAAATTTTTTTGACAAGCACCACCACCTTGAACTGCACACTTAAAGTGGTCATAATACTTCAGATTTTTTTTCTACCATGATGATTAATCAGAAGCTATATAGATGTCAATTTTTTCGCAAAGGACACGTGTTAAGCCAAATATGTCATATGGGCCTGCTCTTGACCTCGATCACGCCTGATGGAAAGCGGTAGATGAGGTCTATGATGGAACGAGCGTGCCCAGAAGATGCCTGTTCACTCTTGCTTTGAAGGTAGACGGGTTCAATGTGGGAGGGAACACAGATGCCGCCAGAGAGTTCCACACTTTGGCTGTGCGCATAATAAACGTGGAGGAGAAGCGCTGAGTACGACTCGTCGGGATATCAACCAAGTGTGGATAGCCGGAGTACGTCTGCTGGTCCGGTGGTAAAAACGTGATGGTGGGATCTGGTCACTCCTGCGCACACGTCCCGAACGACATTTTATGTTTCCACCTTTTTGATTTACAATCTATACTAATATATAAAGGTGAAGAGTTTGTTTGTTTGGTTGAACGCAGTAAACTCGGGCACTACTGGTTCGAATTGAATAAATCTTTTAGTGTTGGATTGCCCATTTATCGAGGAAGTCTATAGGCTGTATAACATCACGCTACGACCAAAAGGAGCGGGTCATCACTGAAAAATGTTGCAAAAACAGGGAAAAATATATTTTTATAATAACTTTACGCGGACGAAGGTCGCGGGCAACAGCTAGTTTCTTCATATACCTAACTACAAAACCAGTGTAATGTTATAACAACTAAGCCGTTAGAATGTCGTGTTATTAAACTTTATCAACAATTCAACAGGATGTCGGTAATAAGCGCGCCCTAACCTTGTACAAGCGCGCAGATAAGTGTTATGCGACAAGCTTGACGCGTGGGCGGGTTTATAACAAGAATCGCGACGAAAACTTGTTAAAATATCATACTGGACAACAATACGTAGGTTATAAGTTGTTTTATAAATGAAGAAACGACCTTATTTCTTTAGAGGAAGGAATAATAAAATTAAAACTAATTTATTCGAATTTGGTTGAGAATTATCACTTCACACGCCGCCATTGTTTTTGTTGTTAGTATTTCAGCTGGGACGGTCCCAGCAACAAGTCATCTGTTTGTCAGTTAGACAAACTTAATTCCAAAGAAAATTAAACATTTCTCAATATCACCATTCTCCTACCCTTATCCAAATTTATTTGCAGTCGGCACAGCATGTCTTCTTCTTCCGTACTTCTCTATTACTCGTCATCTCAGCAGTCACCTCCTTTCTAGCCATATCATCCTTCACACAGTCCATCCATCGTTTCTTTGGTCTTCCTCTTATAATTAAACATTTCTTAATATGGTACGGTAGTATTTGAAGTTTGATTACAATATACCCGAGTTCCAAACTCATCGATCACGAATGCTATCTTCAATTCCCACGCTTCATTATTTTTGAAATCATGCGTTTAACTTTAAAATTAACACTTTTCGGTACAACTGTACTTTGACTATCTTCCAAACAAAAGGGTTTATCTTAGATAGTTAGCTTTATTTTAAGCCGCCTTCAACTTCAAGGTTTAAGTAAACATAACATACGTTTTTCGTTTACGTCAAAAGCGGGTTTTTGAACTTTCGAGTCTCATGTTGTAAAAATAAACAAAAGATTGGAAGATTCTTTTTAATCATAACTTTTGTAAGTGTTCTAAAGGATAGAATAATGGCTTGGTTTTTTTTTCTGTACAACTATATTAAAAGAATAAATATATGTCAAAGAAAGCCAAAGAAACGATAGATGGACTGTGTGAAGGATGATATGGCTAGAAAGGAGGTGACTGCTGAGATGACGAGTAATAGAGAAGTATGGAAGAAGAAGACATGCTTCGCCGACACCAAATAAATTGGGATAAGGGCAGGAGAATGCTGATGATGATGATGATATGTAAAAGAGAGCAATTGTGAAAACTTGGAAGCAGAAAAGTTTAAGAGTCTGCAATCATCAAGCTATGAGGAAGTGTGGTGATCACTCGATCTTTCCCTATTCAAGACTAGCTTATGTATGGATTTTAAACCCATGGGAACGTCTTAAATGTCCTATAGATGACACTCGAGGATAATGTAGCTCCGAAGATATTCTACCTCTTTTTTTTCGGATGGGAAATCATCAAATGACCCCTCCCGCTCTGGGCGGAGTAGAAGGGAGTGTCAGACTCGTACTGACTAAAACCCATCCATGTTCCTTCTTTGCCCTTTTGTGTTCCAGGGCCACGGTATCTCTTTCGAACAGTCCCTCAGCCTCGGAAATTCTACTTCTTTATAATATTAGTAAAGAAGAATCTTCGCCTTGCAGTAGAATAGTAACAGGGTGATAAATTGTGATACAAGTTAAAAGCTATCAAAAATCAAAATGGCTCCTCTTCAATTCGCGCGGGAAAACCAGCTGTTTTATTTTATCACTTACATAAAAAAATGCAAAGGTCAAAACTTAAGATTCCAAAGCGTAAGAGACAATAAACGCAGCTTTTTTCGCGATGGCGTCATTTCCTATTACATCATAGACAAAGGATGTATCTATTTAAAATGGCGACGTGTTTCGAATAGAGAATTGAGTGAGAGTAACGGTCTTCTTTGAGAAAAGGTACGTAATAATCGTTTTTCGTATTACTGAGTTGTGGAGGTCATATAGGCAGTCGCTCCATGTAAAATACTGGTATTCAGCTACATACTGCATTGGACTGGAAGTCGACAACAACTTAACTGAAAACGATTTTGTGGGGCATGGTTTTTGAGTGTTGAATTGTGTTGTGTGAATGCTTTAATATTAATTCATAAATAAATAAATAGTTTGGAAAAGCATAGCGTTAATTTAGAATTTGACTATAAATTAGGGTTGTACTCTACTTGTAATAATATAATTCAATCATGATTCGAAAGACACGTGGCGTCATCTATTATCATAAGTAAGTACGTTATTGTTTATTTCCTCGAGAACAGTACTTTTTCGGGATGAAAGGTACTTACCCTATGTCCGTTTCTGTACGCCTGACAACGTATGCAAAATTTCAGGATGATCGGTTAAAGGTAACAAACAAACAAACTTACTTTCGCATTTATAATATTAGTAAGGAAGGATTTTTTACAGTTCTACAGGAGTAATGAATACTCCGTATAGGTTTAGGACAAATTGAGTGATGGCAACATGGCGTTTGCTGATGCCAACAAAAGTACAGCTAATCTGAAATTTTGACACTACACCTCTAAAACGCAAGTCCAAGTTCATATTACACCATTGGTTAGCATGGCATTGCTTGGACAAGCACATATTGTGAAATTACCTGACAACCAGAGCTTTCTATTGACAAAGTTCAGGTCCCGTTGGAAAAGACGTCGTTGAACTTATCTTTAGCGATTGCATTTGGGAGTTACCATAGAGAAAAAAATGAATGACTGAAATAAAAAGCCTGTCCATGTTATAGCTGTACAAGAAAATTTTTGGGGCCCGAATCGGAACGAACTCCGCCATCTTGTCATTTAAATTTTGGCGCCAAAAATATCATGACATGAGATTTGACAACGTCATTTGGAATTGAATACTACTTTTCATATAATTTCTGAGTTAGTCCATCCGCAAATCTATTGCTCTATTATCCGACAAGCGCCAACTGTCCATCTCAAGTACCAATATTATTGCAACATCGCACAGGATGTAAATGTATGTCAGCTTCATTGAGACAATACTGTCTATGGTCTAATAGAGCACTTACTGCTTACACTTGCAACAAGGAGACAACTAATGTCAGAGACAATGAGAGTTGTCAGGAGCAATGTGCGACTTCCGTATCGTTTGAATTGATATTTTGCATTTCGAATTGAAGTGGAGATGTGTAGTAAAGGCTTTTTTAGGCTATGTTTATTACAAAGAAAAGTTATGTTGTTTTTTTATTGTTGATAATTTAGTTATGCACGTAACGATTTACATATTTTAATAATTAAATTAGTTTGTGTATCATTTTTATAGAATCGATTATGATAGATTTCATGAAATCTTGTTAAAATACAAAATCTTATGTCTGGATTAGTCAACGGTCGAAAGCGTGAAATTGAAAGAACATCCTTTAAATCGTTACACTAAGTTCTATCCAAAGAATAAATAATGTATCAGTGTAGTATTACCCTGGAATTGATTAAACATAACTAGAGTTTTTTTCTCCGCATATGGTTTCAACGATTCTTAACGTAATAACGGCACGTCACGGTGGGCGCTTACGCTTACATACGATAGAAAACGTTACGATACGTTAGGTTTTTTTTTAGTTTGTTGAAGAAAATGATAGTTTACTTATGTTAAGGAACTCAATTTTCTACCCTTAACGGGTAGAAAATTGAGTTTGGTGGAAGACGACTAGTGGCCCAAAAGTCTGACAACCAGTCTTACCAAGGGCTATCGTATTACCCAGTACTAACTGGGTTGTGGAGGTTAGATAGGCAGTCGCTCCATGTAAAATACTGGTATTCAGCTGCGTCCGGTTAGACTGGAAGCCGACCCCAACGGTTGGGTTCGGTTGGGAAAAGGCTAGGATAGATAATGAAGGTGGAAAACGACCAGATCATAGTTGAGAACAGGCCAGGAAAATGATGTTTTAGGTCTAGCTTTTGAGATGAGTTAATCAGGTGTTTGCAGTTCCCCATTTCATCTTACTTATAACATTTTAAGGTTTTTAGAAAACTTTCCACAAAAAGGCTGTTGATCATTTTACAGTAAATAAATACATAATTAAAAAACTTATTTGAAAACTAGAAGAGAGTTGACCCAAAATAAAAATGGAAACTGTCCTCAAGAAAGACTTCAGAAAATCTGATTAATATCTTCAAGATTAGTACCAGATGAGCCAAGAAATCAATCACGTTAATCTCAAAAGTACCAGGGTGACATAAGTGTAAGGACATGGAATGTAAGATTAGCGTGCGAGCGAGACGGAAGCAGGCGTTAGAAAGGGATAGACAATAACGGTTGAATGAAGCCCGGTTGATGTTTTTTTTTTCAAGTAGGTGATTTTTTTAAGCTGTGGTCTTTGGACAAGTTGTTTTTTTTTTTGTTATAAGGGTTAGGGAAGATTTTATAGGTGTGGCAGGTCAGTGATTTTTCTAGAGTTACCTATGATGAGAGAGAATTAGATTATTTTAATTGGATGATTTATTTTAAACTTTTAAACTTTAGCCTTAGAATTTTAAGCCAAGGGATGGTTCGAATTAAAACTGATAATATTGAACTCTATCATTATTGATAGATAACAGGGACGCCTAAAATGGTGTCTTTTTGTTTTACTGTAACTTTTTTTTTTCAAAGACAAAACTGTTGAGTGTTTTACTTTATATCTCCATGCCTTAAGCCAAGACTACACTGTTAACACTCTCACAAAAACAAAATCACTAACAGTATCAAAAATTCATCTTCCCCAAATAAAAGAACATCGATCTCTGCCCACACTATGAATAGCTAGCTTGATTGTTGAGGCCCCTTACCCTTGGTATATACTGAGGGGTACCGCATCTGGTGAGGTCGATAACCCTAGAGGGTGGATATCGATCGCCATGTGTTAAAGTAGGAAGTGTGGACCTGGCATTATACTGAACTTGGATGACATTAGAAAAAAAAGTAATGTTATGTGTGAAAGTGTGCAGGCGATAATTATACAGGGTGTAAACGGACCCTTAACGAAGCCGTCAACCAAGCATTCTGTACATCAAACTAAGTAATTTTACGCAAATAATTTTGCTGGGGGTGAAAAATTACCTTTTACCGTAGGACTCAATGTAACGCACTCAAAACATTGTGCTGATGGATGGATTGAATAGTACGGGGATCGTGGAGATGTTTACATTAAAAATCTTACATTAAAAACATGTATTAAAAAAAACTTGTGAAAAAGTTGGAACTTGGACCCCTATATCTCCGTAACTAGAAGGTTCCCAAGTATGGTCTATAACAAAAAAAATATCGCATTGACGGGGAGAACAAGTGCCTTTCGGCTTCGTTAAGGGTCTTTTTACACTCTTTATACGCCTGTGATCCTCGAACCCACATTTAGCCAGTTATGTTTTAAGTTCCATGTAATAGGGGGCGAGCCTATTGCCATCAACCGAGCATAAATCCAGACTCCGTAGCTGCTACTGAGATATTTCAATTCCTGATAGAAAAACCCAATAACATTATATTACGCCCAACTTGACAATTTGGTTTAGTTGGTTTTTAAGTAGAATTAAATGTAGTATTATACAAAAATTCTGTTGAAGGAGGAAACTTCATAATTACGAAGTTTTGGTACTTTTTTCTTCATGAAGATAAGAGACATTGCACGTAAAAGGTCGAAATTACATAATTATATCTTACAAGTATTTTACCAATTCATTATGTACAATCGTGATATTTTTATTTTTAAAAGCTTTGTTCCCATTGTCAATGCCGATACATAAAAGAAACATTTTACGCAAATTCAAAAGACTTTTTTTGGCGGGTCCGCGAGACTAAACGTCAAAATTACTTTTTTTTTCAACGCTTCGAGAGGCAATGGAAATGCCAAATTATGCCTACTTAGTTTTGGTTTCCACAGACAATTATACTTCTTCGTCTTTCCTTCTTTTATTTTCATATAATTAATGATAAAATGATGCTAGCTTGTTGACAATACTTCACATTATCGCGAAAGGGACATTGACACAATAAAATACTTTTTGCACGATAAATTTTGGTTTATCATACAAAACAATGTATTTCATTTGGTTTCGAGGGTCGAGGCGAAACACTAAGGGGTGTGATAGCACCTGCCCGATGCAATAGGGGACTGCTCTATTGCGAAAATTGTTTAATGGAAAAGTAACTGTAATTTAAGTTTGATTGGGTTTATTTTTGTGTGTGCTGTGGTTAGAAGTGGGATGTATTGTGGCTTCATATCGATTTTAGCTAATTCTGTTGTAGCTTTGGCTTTTAGTCTAGTGTGGAGATAATGTTAGAAATAATTTATTAAAATAGACTTAATATTTGACGACTTAGGCGCGAATTACACAGAAACGGCGCAAGGTGAAGGCGTGGCGCAGGCATGATGCCGCTTCAAAACGTTTTCATACAAAATGTACGTAGGCGACGTGTCGTGAATTACACTCAAGCGGCGCGGAGCAGGCACGCCGTGCTTTCGTTTCCTTATAAATTCCACGCCTGCGTCGCACCGCCATCTGCGAGCTTTAGCTTTCTGCGAGATTGGACGGAGAAAACAGCTCACAGAGAACAGTGGAAGGCTATGAGCGAGGGCTCTGCCCAGCAGTGGGACAATACAGGCTAAAGAAAAGAAAAAGCCTTAAAAGTGGAAGAAATGGAGGGAGGTCTTTGCCAAGGAGTGGGACGGAGAGTTCAGTCAAAAAAAAGTATAGAAAAAAGAAGATTGGTTAACCCATAATAATGTCTAGTCTTGTCCCAACTACAGAGTTTATTGCTATTCTAATTAGATTCGAGATGCCTCTCATTTCAAAACAAATAGTGTCCTAGAAACACAGGCATCATAAATAATGAATGAGGTCAATCGCTCCAATAGTTTTATGGAATTGATCCTTTTGACACTGGACCATTACTTATTTCACAACACTATATTAAAATTATGTCAGTTGGGTGTTTAGGTGCGCCCGCGTCGTCTGCGTAGGCGTGAATATGTAGAACATGCTTTGAAAGGAAAATGCCTTTGCCTGTGGGACACACAAGATGCATATGACAGAGATAAGTCTATGTTTGTCTATGGGTTCACCATCCATCGTCACCAAAAATAACCTAACATAAAAAAAAAACTTGTTTTTGGTGAAAAATAAGTTGTTGATGTCGTTTTTCACCAAAAACAAGTTTTTTTTTTGGTGAGGCGTGATGTTAAAATAAGTCAAATCATAAACAAAATCTCTTCTATTTTTTTATTCGACACTTGTCAAACGAGGAATCTAGACATAGTTGAAATGATTCTACATAATATTCTATTCGTCAAAATACTTCATCAAAGTCGGGTAAAAATGGGCGGGTAAGGTAAACTAATTACTTATTCCACTTATTCAAATTTCTAAGCCAAGAAAACGATTTTATCATCACTTAAATCTTAATTTTTCCCTCAAAATCGTTACCACTACCCATGTGCGAGTACCAGGCGCACATAAATACGAAACAGTTGTGAACTTATCAGGCTTTCCTCGTCTGTTGATATTTCACGGTCTAACGGGTCCAGGGGGGTGATGTCCCTGCATTAGTAGGGCTCCTAGCATATGGCGTGGCTGTTAGAATTGTTGAGTTCAGTAACAGAAAACACTACTAGGTTTTATCGTCAAAATTTCAACGATTATTTCCGAACTATTGCGACTGAAATTCTGCTTTTAGTTCTGAGTTTAGCCGATAGAGGCGCGGCGCGCTGTTATAAACTTCGTATTTCAAAAAAATCCCATCGCAATTTTCCTTCGATTCTAACATTGAAAATGATCCACAGCATTCCTATTCAAATCATCTACGTCTACCAATAATTTCAGCAAATCAATATTAAATAAACCACAGCGAATGAAACATTACTTTCTCATCTATTTCTTTTTAAAATAAGACCATAGACTCGTCGTAGAGTAATTTCCTCAACGTCCGAAGGATACCATTACTGGTCACTTTTTTTTCCAAAGCCATAGTCTCTTTTTTTTATTTAAAGATATCCTTGGAAGGCAATGGTATAAAAAGTGGTGCGGCCTACGTGTAATGGCTCTTCGGCTTGACTGTATGTGTTTATATGGATATATACAAGAGTTCGACCGTGGCTTTGTCCGTATCTAATATTGCTTTAGTATAAAAGGATGCTGAAGCATAATCTCAATACTTAAAACCGATATTATCTTTTATTACTAATATTTATTAGGATTTTGGACAACCATCATCACTTAGGCTGTGCTAGTATTTACTTTGATAGCAGAATCTTGAATATACGCAACAGAAATGTCCAAATTGTTCTTCAACGCAAGTAAGTCCCAAATTACTCGTCTATGGTCAAAAAACAAAAAAAGAAATAGTGAACACAGCCCTCTTACACGACGCTGGCATCTTATCGTAGCTTAGATCTTTAACGGATAACTTCGTTATTTAAACGCTTCTGGGAGAGCAGTACTTGAAGTTTTGTTTATGTTAGACTAAGATAAAGAAAGGAAATGATGCTTACCAGAATGTTGGTACTTTGGACTGGCACAATTGAGACTAGACGAAGTTTACTTGACTCACAGCGGCTAAACATCGAATACAAGCGCTAAAATACAGCACCCTGGACAGTCCTGGATAGATCCTCAATAGCACGACCTTTTTCGCACTGTTCAAGAACGGCAAAGCTCGTGCTTTTGAGAGAAGAGTACTTAATGAAAAACTAAAGAAGATTTTATTGACTAAGAACGAGAAGCCGCAAAAGCCGTTATTAAACCGTCACAATTGAAAGCAGAAGAATGAGACGTGACTTCAGACAGGAGACTGCGTATTGAGCATATGCAAAACTATTATGTACCTGGATACCTACTTCAGATGATGAGTTATTCATTCCTTATCCCAGTGTTTCCGGTCTATACCAAGGTCGATATCAGGAAGTGGTCTTGTCAAGCATGTCCTTCACTCATTAATGAATATGGTGAAACCGGTATTTTCTGTATTAAGAGAGCCTCCAGAAGACCTTGGAAACATCCGGCGAAGGCTTTAAAGGCAGCGATGCTACCGAAACTATCAACAGCCTTTTCCAAATTATATTGGGGTCGGCTTCCAGTCTAACCGACATGGACGACTGAGATTTTAGCTTTGTAGGTACTTGAGAAGAATTTGTCTGGTAAGAAGTATAGAAAAGCCTTGACCAAGAAAGGTACCATGCTGGACATATTCATTTTTTTTCCCGTCCCACTCAGAAGGTACTTGAACTCCCACGCACACCCCTTTCTCGGAATTTCAACACACCATCATCGTCCTGCCTTAATTCTAACGTAGTAGTTGGCCTAGCATGTCTCCCTCTTCCATACATTCTGTTCACCCTCTTTCTAGCCCTATCAGCTTCCACACAATCCTTCCATCCATTTTTAGTCATCCCCTACTCTTTTAGCCGACTAAACGGTCCCCGCAAGATCCCTTTGAACTCCTTCCGAAAAGTTTTGTCAATGTATGTGTGGGTGTTAGGTCGAGTATACGGAGTTAACTTTATGTGTGGTATGTTATATTTCTTTAGAATAAAGGCTGTTACGCACGTCTTCGTAGTCACGATCCATCTTCACGCTATTCCGGCACGGTGGTCGGCAATTTAGATGGTGTTATTAGAGGTTCTAGTTCGATTCATTTTGCTGTCTTAGAAGAAATGGCTGATGTTTTTCTTCACTCGAGAATATTTTAAAAGGACCGCCATTTTTTGTTTTGCTTTCCCCATAGACCACTTTTAAGTGCTCTACACCTAGAAAACTCTGAGAATAATCTAAACGATCTAGGTGTAGATTGTTCGAATACGGTATCTACGTAAATTAGTTACTTTTACAGACAAAGCGCTAAAATCTATACTAATATTATAAAGCTGAAGAGTTTGTTTGGTTGAACGCGCTAATCTCAGGAACTACTGGTCCGAATTGAAAAATTATTTTAGTGGTGGATAGCCCATTTATCGAGAAAAGCTATAGGCTATATAACATTATGCTACGACCAATAGGAGCGGAGCATTAATGAAAAATTTCGAACCACTCTGTCTAACCCCCTCTCTCAAGAGAGACATAATAAAGTGACGCAGACGAAGTTGCGCGGGTCAGAGTAATGACATAAACACCAAGTATGTCAAACAGACTTGCAAAAGCAGCATATTTTTACAAGCTCCAAAGATCTCTTGTCAAAATCTCCTTTCGGAAACATCAAGTCTAGTTTTCTCCCTTTTTTAAAAGGACTTGAAGCTATTTTCGTGTTCCCCTAGTCACTGGGTCAGTAAGACAGTGAACTACGACTAGATCGTACCAAAAAGGATTGCTTTTTATACGCTGCACCGAAAATGGAAGCGTAACAATAGGAGGAAGTTACCGGACGGATGTAACGGTCGGGATGGCACGAAAATAAAAGTTTTTATTGAAAGTGAGAGGTTTGTACGCTTTTTACCGTTTGTAGAGAGTAAGGACGATTTGGAGATAGCGATTGAATTATCAAAACAGATTCCAGAGACTGACGAAATAATGAAAAAAAATACTATAAAGTAAATAAAAAGAAAATGATAAAAATGACTAAAAAGTAATGAAAAAAAAAAGATGAAATAATGATAAAAAATTAAATGAAAAAAAAAAAACGATATTATGGTGGTCAGGTGGTGGCGCGGTCGGTGTTAATGTTATTTTCTTTTTAATAGCCTATTCTGTCCCACTGCTGGACAAAGACCTAGTTTCAGTCACTTAAATAAACAATTTTTGATTCTTATGTTTTATTTCAGTATCCATTACCCACCAACGTATTTATGACGCACTTAAAGAAGTAATATTCCTATTTCTTTTTAATTATACGTAATCTTTAGCTAAGAGGTACATGACCCCATAAAAAAAAAAAAAAAAGGTACCAAACCAAGCAGGTTGTCTATGTCTAACGAATCTTATTCAAAAATTCCCGATGCACCGACATGTAGAATGTTGACAGTCCAGTCCCGAAAACTAGTTTCGAATTAGAAATTCAACTTGGACTATCTCTTCTGTAAAAACCGGTTTTCAAAATCGTCTATGAAGGCTCTTATATTATGTGGTACGGGCACTTAAATTATACGGTTTTTTTTAGATTAGAGGTGGGATACGGGCACATTGTTGTCTGGCCATAGACAACCGCAGCAGTAAAAATATCTTTGTCTATGATGTGTTTATAGACTTTTTGTTTTGTTTTTGGTGTTGTGTAGGTGGGAAAAAGGATTAGGGGTAAACAAGTTTAAATTACGATTGTTTTGAGTTTTTAATCCGTTTCATATTGTAAAAGCTGCCAACTAAAATATCGATTATTTTTAATTTAAAATGCATTACGTAGCTTTAATGCTCTAGATAACTCCGAAACACAGATCAGCACGATTTATTTTAGTACGTTTTTTTATCAAAATGACCTACTTATCGCTAGTGTACTCCTAGTTACTTGATAATTAAAGCCAATTGTTTTTAAACGCCGGTCCATTCATGAATTCCGGGTACTCGTATCTTGTTTTGCAATTATGCAGTTACTGATATTATGTCAGTAACAAACTTAAGCCGTAAAGAATAATAAAAAGATTTCCCGTTTTTACTAACAGTCAGCGACACTCAAAACAATGCCTAGATATTATTGCATTGTTGGAATTTCAACTCTCTGTACTGAGCCAAACGTTCAAAAACTAGTAATGTGCTTTTATTTTGGCACTCTTTTATGTGTCGCCTACGCCTAGAGGTGAGAACGCGTACTTATAATCATTAGATTTCTATACTAATTTTACGAAGGCCACAAAAAAAAACTTTTAAAATTAAAATTGTCTTTTCACCCTATGTTCCGATTTTGAATCCAAGATACCATAGGTATTACAACAAAGTTAACAATCGCCCTTTTCCGGTAATATTTTACGATTTCCGTAGGCCTAGTCATCGTAAGCAAGTTTTTCTTCGCCTGGGATAGATCACTAGTTCACTAGGCCGTAATAAATCAGTATATAAACATTCTGCATAAATAGAGCACAGGAAACGGCGCAAAGATATGCAGCAGCAGTCAATAAAGTGATTCAATCTTCAATGGCGAACGATCGTTGACATTCGACGCGTTTCCCGCCAATCCTGATATAGCCATCCCTTTCTTCCTCTCTAAACTTACTAAGAGTAAGCGAGATGGGTATACAAACATAAGTTATCGGTTATTGCTAACATCCTATTTGCAGATAAAAAAAATGTTTTGGTAATGAATGTTTTTTTTTAAATCTAATTGTATGGTAATGAGATGTTCAGTTTTGTCGGTCGGTAATTGAAACGAGAATTTAAGCTTTGAACTTACTTTTTTTTAGGCAAAGGTCGAAAGCCTTTAGGCTGAATCGAGTTGGACTCGAATTATTCTAGATTTCAGAACCTGAATTCTACTTTGTTGATTGTTCATTGCATGCAAGTTAGTCCAGTTAAGTCACCATCTGACGGTTAACAACGGTAATTTCAAAATGTAAATCCTAAGATTACGAGCTACAGTACTAGGTAATCGGATATTACGTCACGAATAACGAACAGATAGGCTTCTTGAATGACAAATAGGAAATCTTGATGTAGGTACGGTTGTAGCACTTTGATCTTGAGCTGGCAAAGTATGGAGTTTCAGTAGAACAAGAGGTCAACTTATACTGGTTTTTTTACTGATGTCTTGCGTGTTGAACTGTACCATGTAAGACTATTTTTTATGTTACCTACTTACTTATTATTAGGCACCAAATATTATGACCTAAGACTAACTTTTTCTTGGCAAAAAAAACTGTAATTTAGTAAAAATGACAATTTTCTTCTTTTCATCAAAACTATTTCGTAAAATCTTAATCAAACCTTAACCTACAATTCAAATAGAAATTAAAATTTCCCTTTCACTGACCACTTTCGCGCTATCCTACAAACCATAGAGTCGTGGCTTCAAAAGAGGTCGTTCACCTAGTCTATGCTTCAAGGCTACTGCCAAAAAGGATGATGTCATTATTTCAAGTTTTTTTTTGCATATTATTATTATGTTGAACATGTGTAGTTAAGTAGGATGGCATGTCAAGTTTGATAAGCTTAAAGATTATCAAGGTAAATATCTAAATAAAATTCAGGAAAAAATAGGCTGTAAGCGTTGATACCTGTGCCATTGAGGAAATGTACGTGAAACATGGCCCATTATCGGCCATTGTGTAGACACGGGACCTCTTATTTTTATGTCAAAAAAACTTGACTGGCCTATAACCTGTCGCTGTCATTATTTCCATATAGAAAAGAGACAGCAATAGTATCAATCTTTATGACTTTTCTTGAAAATAAGCTTCAATTTCTTGAAAGCGTTTATCTGTTTATGGAATTTCTTCTTTTATGACCTATCATAAAAAGTAGAACCCAGGCTACGGTATGTAGCCGGATCGCCCAGGGTAGCTGTAAATCTTGCTAACTGGCTAAAAGAGCTAGGTATTCGCGTATGATTTGAAAACAGAACTTCGCGTTCTGTAGTCGATCCTTCAAGCACTGTACCTACCATGAGGCTTTTTGTGTTGAAGTTGGCCAACCTGTATTGTTGACATATTTCCTTCCGTCATTTTTTTTACGCTGATTATTTAATGTTAATAGTAACCAACTACAATCTCTTCAGTTCCTATATTTATATGATAGTATTGTATTTACTTATGTTCGGCAATCTAACCGACAGACCTACTGAGAAATTGGTTACCGCCCGTCGCAAAAACATTTGCAACACAACCAAACGTATCGCGAATGTGTTCCAGTCTAGTTCCGGAACTGGATTTATCCTATGGCTTTCATATCTCTTAATCTGGAGTAGGTATAATCACGAAACTTGGCGGTAAATATGCATCAAGTAGTGACGTGGTACTACGAACTTTCCTTGACAATTAGTTTCCATAGCAATTGCAAATATAATAGAGCCTTTTTCAAGGCAGTAAACGCGCCGTCGGAACGTGCGTAGTGTTTTTCAGCCCTCAGATGACCAGAGTCAGAAAGCTGGTCGCAGGACCAACTCTCCAAGACTCCCGACACACCGTTGTGTTATTCACAAAATTATACGGTAGCTACCTAATTTTTTTGAACCTATTAAGCATAGAAATAATACTCACAACCTTTTATTTTACTGTACCTACAGTCAAAGCCCTAATTCCAACATACAGTAGGGTTGCTAGTGAATCTCTCAATTGCAACGTTTGCCTGGGAACCCTGGGAGAACCCATCCGTTATCATCATACTCTTAAGAGTAATGAGAGCCATAGATTACATAGTTAAGAAGTTTTTCGTTTTTTTTAGCCGGCCTGGCAGTAAATATAAAATATCTCCGACTAGGTCTAGGCTAAAATAAATACGTTTTGTATTAGATTAGTTAAAAACTATAGCAAATTAGCAACTTCAGTCATTGTTGATATTAGATTGAAAACGAATCTATTTATACTAATATTATAAACCTGAAGAGTTTGTTTGGTTGAACGCGCTAATTTCAGGAACGACTGGTTCGGATTGAAAAATTATTTTAGTGTTGGATAGTCCATTTATCGAGGAAGGCTATAGGCTATACAACATCACGCTACGATCAATAGGAGCCGAGCAAAAAGAAAACAAGTCAGAAGCGGCGGGTGAAACCGCGGGGCACAGCTAGTCATTTCATACTAATACGACGGTAAAGTAAACAGAGCATAATCATCTGTTACGACTCAAGACTATTGTTTTGATATTTTTCTTGCTGACAGAGCGAGATTTAGGTCACAATCAAGCTCTATCATTAAACGTTTAGGCAAAAAAGAAAAACAATAGACTTACCCGGAACACTGGCAGTTCACCTCACAATGTTTACTGCTCTCTCCCCACATATTGACACAAAATATAACAGCACAGTTTCACAAATAGTACATAATTCGATCAGTCTTTTAGAAAAGTTTTTTTTATCACAGTATTTTTGGGAACACGCCCAGGCTAGTGTCCACTCGCGACAGGCGCCAAGCGACGACTGACTGGCAGAGTGGATGAGTTCCCGCGGGCGCGCGAAACGGCCGTTGGTGATACCACCCTCTATGTTTTTTATGGTAGGGTTCCGACATTTCTACTTTTATAGTAAATTTTTAATGCGGAATTCGGGGCTGAGTATTGAGAAAGATTGTTGTAAATATCCTATTTAAATAGAGAACTTAATATAAGGTTTATTTAGTTTAAAACTTAGTGAAATACTAATAAAAAAACCTTCTAATAGCATAAAAGTAGATACCAAGCAAATTCACTTTAAGAAGGTTTGAAATTTGCGAATTTCAAAGGTGGACTAACGCAACATAACCTAAAACATAATTGTTTTGGTCATTATTTAAGATTTCTTAATTTTTTTAAACTGATACTGAAAATGGCTTTCGAATGAGTAGATTTTAGATTTACTTTTCTTAACAAAACGCACTGAAGCAAATATATTTATTTATTTTTATTAACCCAGTACAGAGGTAGACATAATCCCTTAGACATTTTCTATCAGTCAACCTTTGAGTGATGCAGAGAGATATAATAATGTGTGTACAGACGCTAGCACATCAAGCTACTACAATCTTTCAAATTTATTTAATAGATTTTCAACTTTATCGCTAAAGTATTAGGTTCAAGGTTGATGGGGAAAATTTGACAGTTTCGGGAAGCTTGATGTACTAGCGTCTCTACTTAGTATTTATTTAATTTTTTGCTTGAACATTTTCACATTTAAAATGCATTACTTTGAGAAAGCGTTGGATAAAAACCTCCATTACTGGGAAAATAAAGTCAAAAAACCCCTGATGAATTTTCGTTTAATCGTTTTTATGATTTTTTTTAGCTTTAAATAGTACAATAAAGGTCAAAAACATGCCACCATGTCACATAGCATAAAAGATAAAAAATGAAAATGTTTCAACTTTTAGCAAAAAATAAATACATTCGTCTTTTCATTATTATTACGCCTACGTATAAAGCTTACAATTTAAATACCAGTACGAATACAATAAGTTAGTAGGAAATGAACATAATTTGATTAAATTAGTAAATGTTTTGATAAGTTGTTGTTCATGTTTTGCTGATAAATACTTTTAAAAAGCATTGATTTTAAAAACAAGGCCACTCAATTTTTTTTACAAACGAAAAAGTACGTGTTTCCAGTCATAAGTTCATTACCTACAATCAGCTGTTATATTTGAAACTTCGAAATTTTACAAAATTGGTACAAGTTTGAATTTTTGATGCTGGCAACTGGAGCGACCAACCCGTCTGAATCCGAGTACATACGTCCTAACTAGATCGAGGATATTAACATAATTTAATTCAATTTCAACCTTATGCTGTAAGCTGTAGAGCATAGTTCACTTCGGCCTTAACCTTGAATGGAATGCCATACAAAAATCATATGGGAAACGAATCCTGTTCTTACACATACAAAAACAAGTCCCCATTCGAATGTAGACTTACACGAGTAGTGTTAAGGTTCAAAATCAAGTAACTTTAAATGGGAATCCAGTATCTCACACCAACACATTGATAAAATTCAAAGTAACAATCATATGATCGCATTCTGGAATACACAAACAAAATAAAACTTACTGCTTTAGATCATTAAGTTCAAAATTGGCTATATTTTGCTTTATAACCTTACTTAAAAGCGCGCCAACTTATATTTGCAATTGGAAAATGAGGGATGCGGTGGGATTTGTATTGGTTATGGTTTTTTCGACGGTAAATATAACTTTGTGCCTCCCGATATCCTTAAATTCTTCAGCGATCATATGGTCAACGTTATGCTTTTGAAGTGGCGACAAAAAAGGAGGCAGTGTTACTTCAAGCTTCGACTCCTATTCAAATATTGATTTGCAAATTAAAAAAGAAATTTCAAAATTCGAATCAGCTGTTTTTTATTTATTCCCACCATTTTGCCTGTCAATTTTTTTACTGTCACTTTTTCTGACGAAGATTTTTTGAATCGAAGACGTTATGCCTGTAATCAGTGCTGCCAACCTTTTAATGTTGGTACCTATTGGAACTTTTTACCGTAATAGTGGCCGTTGGCTTGTGGCTTGACGATTCGCGCCAAAGTCGAAGAAATTGTTGATGGCTGTAGGACTCTATTTGGAAAAGTTCTCTATGGTAAAGTCAAAGAGATTAAAATCTACATTAGAGAAGTTATCTGACTGAAGTTTCATGCAAAAAATGTGAGCCCATGGTCTCAGTAGCACTTTACAGCAAAATTACATTATTGCTAAGTTTGAAACGTTACGTATGTACTGATAGCACCCAGTTGGCTCCTGCAACTAGATTACAATTTTGGTCGCGTTATCCCGTCTATCGTGACCTTGGTTAAACAACTGCACGCATGTTTTAACGTTTTTGTGCCCATGTAGGTTAAATGTGAAATAAAATATTTTGAATTTGAAAGATTAGGCTGAGTGACATATTTTCATTGCCTAATCAGAAAGTTACAGAGGACAAAAACAACGAACGTGTCAGTGACATCAAATTTGAAAGAAGAGGTCAATATATTTTGTATTTAAATTCGAAGTTTTGTATTATGTAACGACATGCTTAAAATAACATTTTAAGCATGCAAGCTTTTATTTTTAGATTAATTTTAAAGGACCACGTTTGACATTGTCATAACCTGTCAAAATTACGTCATTTTCACTGTCAAAAGTTTGCTAATTGTCTAACTCATGATGAGTTCTTGACAACTCAAATCTTTCTGAAACCGCATTCCGAAGTATTTCTATCCAATGGGAAAGGCTTGTCAAAGCTCGTTGTAGATGGCGTGACTATAGCTTTGTCTCAATCTAACTATAATTGAGGTCAAGCTATTTTGAATTATTGTTAAAGGACGATGGACAAAATGTGCCCCAAAGTGAACAAAAATAAATGTATTACAAATAATGTCTATAAAAGAGTTAAGAATTTTGGAAAATGATTAACGTACTGTTATAGCAGACGTTGAAAAGAAACTTTTGGATTTCAATCGAAAAGTCGAAAGTACAGATTAATATAATATGTTAGGGCTAAAGATGGGTATGAACATAAACTTAAGATTAGCCAGCTAAACTGAGGTTAGGTTAAGTTTTAACGTTTTAATTTTTTGCGTAGAGTTACTTAGTTTGATGTACATAATGCTTGGTTGACGGTGTCGTCAAGGGTCCGTTTACACCCGCTATGTACATTCTGGGGCACAGGCTCATACAATTTGCCATCTCTTTTCAACCATTGACAATGCTTGGCACAAGCTATGCTAGCGCCACTAGTTTCACAGTTGTCATACCTAATAAAGCCTTCTTGTCAAACTTTTAGTGCCAGTATT
Source organism: Noctua pronuba (assembly GCA_905220335.1). Lineage (NCBI taxonomy): Eukaryota > Metazoa > Arthropoda > Insecta > Lepidoptera > Noctuidae > Noctua > Noctua pronuba. Next base: position 794,256 of record LR999920.1, read on the forward strand.
ATAGAATACCGTACTTGATCAAGTTTTAAGGTCGTACGTATCAAACTCGATATGCCGTTGAGAAAAAGCTGCGAGTTCCCGATGTGAGACAGTTGCTCCGTTTAAAACCTGAAACTTATCGAATGGCATAACTTGGGGGAGCCTATATCCAGCATTACATTCCGCTGAACTAAGTTTGACAGTTTCGACTGACAGATGTGTTGCCAAGGAGTTTAGCTGCGCCTTTTCTTCCCAGCTATAACACTAGGAAGTGGTAAGGGCAGGTGATTTAGGGGACTGTCCTTCAGGACTCTGTTTTGAGCTGATTCCAGCGGCTGGGCCATGCTGGAAATATGTAATACTATTTATTAGAAGTATTTAAGGGAATCGACTGTCTCGGTATGGACATATGATGAGGAGGGACGAATCGCATGTGACTAAAAGAGTGATGAATATAAACGTTGATGGATGAAGAGGGAGAGGAAGACCAAAGAAACGATGGATGGATTGTGTGAGGAATGATATGAAAGATAAAGGAGTAAATGATAGCGTGACGGTTGACAGGGGAGAATGGAAGAAAATAACGTGTTGCGCCGACCCCAAGTAACATGGGACAAGGGCAGGAAGATGATGATTAGAAGTATTTCAGGACCATACTTTGAACTTTTTCGATAATCATCATCATAATCCACAGCCTGAATTCACCTACTGCTGGGTATACGCCTCTCTTTTCTTGTGCAACCTCCATGTTCTTTTTTTTTTGAAACGCTGAATAATGCCTTCTCATACCGCATCGTCCTGGGAGACGGCTTGGTTATGTGGAGCTTGCACCCACTAAAAACACCGCCGTGAGCCTACAGTCGTCTTGGCGGATAAGCCATGACGTTCGTGACCAATCTCCACGGTACTATGCCAGCCTCATCCAGGTTTTTCCCCCGATGGCAACTATGTAGTCTGCCCATCTCGCCGCCGGACGACCCACATTTCTTTTCCCAGTTCTTGGTCGCCATTCAGTGACAGCCTTAGTTCACCTGTCATCATTACGCCTTTTTCGATAGCCTAGAAGTAAACTAGGCTTTAGTACCGCCATAGCTCTCTCTATTTATTTCAAGTCTCAATTAAAATGGTGCCATCTAGGAAGTAAGGGGTACGTCGTATTATCTTCGACCGTATCATCGCTTACCAATTGTCATTAGGTGAGATGGTGCTTCATCCCGAACTCATTAAAAAAATACACGTTTGTCTCTCCTACGGCTTACGTGGGTAGCTGTAGAAGGATATTTTGGCGCGTGGATAGTATTGGAACTAGCGCCGCCATCTTGTTTTCAGGTTTCCATACCCGAAGGGTAACCAACAGGACTCTATTACTAAGCCTCAATTGTCCGTCCGTCCGTCTGTCTGTCAGCGGGCTGTATCTCATGATCCGTAATAGGTAGACAGTTGAAATTTTCACAGAATATGTATTTCTGTTGGCGCTATAACAACAAAAATAAATAAATTAAAGGGGCTCTACTACGATGGATGCACTTGGCTGGTTTTTTAATAGATTTTTCTTAAGGTATTATAAGAGCGCCCCCTTGTCAACAACATTAAACCCCGGTAATATATTTGTAGAGCCAAATAATACCAGGGTTTCCTCCTAAAAAACCACCTCCATAGTTTCAGCAAAAAAACCCATCCAATTCTTATTATTCCTAAGAATCAATCGACCACGTGTCTCGTTCATTGACTTGAACAAAACGTGATGAAATAACAAAACTTCATATCATTTGCAATTTTAATTGAAGTCGACTCTTACAGCTAGGTTAGTATTATTAAATAATCTAGCTAACAAGTTACCAGTGTCTCTTGATCCCTGGAATGAGTAGTTCAGTCGGCAGCGCAAACTGTCAAACTTACCAAACTGTCAAATTTTCAAATTGTCAAAGTTTAAAATCATTTGGAGATATTTGACAGTTTTTTATTTTTTTTTATATCGAAATGGGCCTGTTCTTGACCTCGATCACGCCTGATGGAAAGCGGTAGATGAGGTCTATGATGGAATGAGCGTGCCCAGAAGTAGCCTGTTCACTCTTGCTTTGAAGGCAGACGGGTTAAATGTGGGAGGGAACACAGATGCCGGCAGAGAGTTCCACACTTTGGCTGTGCGCATAATAAACGTGGAGGAGAAGCGCTTTTGTGGTAACTTGATGCGCTGGCGACTGTATCTAGTAGTAACGGTCAGGCGCGTAGTACTCGGTACCGGCGTGCGTGTATGACTAGATGTATGAATGTGGACGAGGCGTATGGAGTATGTTAGTATCGTAGAAGGCGGTGTTCTGTAGTTCCTGACTCATCATCATCTGCCGAGCCTTTTCCCAACTAGGTTGGGTTCGGTTTGACACCGGTTGCAGCTGAATACCAGTTTTTTACATGTGAAGCGACTGCCTATCTGACCTCCACAACCCAGTTAGTATTGAGTTAAATACTATATCCATTGGTATGATTGGTTGTCAGACTTTCGGGCCATTGACTATCTGTCACAACGTTTGAATATTAAGTCCATGGTCACGACTGTCAAAGACGTCTGACAGGGGAGAATGGAAGAAGAAAACGTGTTGCGCCGACCCCAAGTAGAATGGGACAAGGGCAGGAAGATGATGGTCACGACTGGCCAGGACCGCTGGTCCCGGCCGTAACGTGCTTTCCAAGGCATGGAGGAAACTCGTTCACCCTTTCGCAAACCAACCTAGGCAATGTGTATAAATAAAGGTCCAACGTTTAATGGCTGATCGATCTGTTTGATAATACAATACAATGAATAATGTCAGGTCAGAAGCAAGCAAATTACATAATCACGAAGTGGCAAGCCTAAATGATAAACTAGTTTAGACTTTAGAAGAAGCTTATCAAGATCTGATTTGCAGTGTGTTTGGTGATAAGCAACTGATCTGCCATCCATTGTTTCTTCTTACTCCTCCGTATTGCTTTTTGATCTAGCGCGCTTCTTCATCATCATCCACAGCCCGACTTCACCCACTGCTGGGTATAGGCCTCTCTTTGTTTGTGCCAAGCTCCACGGTCTCGTGCCAGCCTCATCCAGGATATTCCCGCCATGGCAACAATGTCGTCTGCCCATCTCGCCGCCGGACGACCAACACTTCTCTTTCCATTTCTTGGCGCGCTTCTTAGTTCCACACAATGACTGCCGGGGCAGAACGCACAGGCTGTTTGCCGTGCCTCCATGTCACACTGTTGCACGTGCTAAGTCGCCAATTCCTCGCACTCTGGCCGCGTTTAATGATCTCTTGGATTCTAATCCAACAGACGATCTGTTTGCTGATGGATGGACGAAGATTTTATTGGTATGTCAGAAGTACTGTGAGAGGAATTTATGGAAGTGTTGTTAACCCTCTTTTATTTATGTTTTCAGTTCAAATTTTTCTTTACTTTGTTATTTTAATATTTGTTGTATATTGTCCCTTTTATTTTTATAATTTTAGTTATTGTAATTGGTTGGCAACACAACCGTTGTAGTTAAATAAATACATTTTCGTTGGTCAATCGCAGGACTCGTCTAGCTTCATTGCCACGATTGTTGTCACTGATGATTCTGGCTTTCAGACGTTGCATTGGTTGGGAAGACTGGGGCAGGCAGCTGGCTTGATCTTCCACCAATGCTCCAATAGTAAGTAAACTCCTACGTTAAAACTATACAAGGTGTAAACAGACCATTCACGAAGCCGTCAACCAAGCATTCAGTACATCAAACTAAGTACCCAAAAATTATTGCTGGGAAACGACTTTTTTTTGGGGGTGAAAAATCAAGTTTTACGGTAAAACTCAATGTAACGCACTCAAAACTTAGTGCTGATGGATGCTTTGAATAGTAAACAGGTCATGGAGTTAATTAAAGTAAAATTAAAACCTTTAAAAGTGGTATTTAAAAAAAAAAATGTGAAAAAATTGGAACTTTGACCTCCAATATCTCCGTAACTAGAAGGTTCCCAGGTATGGTCTAGAACAATAAAATAATCGCAAGTGTCTTTCGGGTTCGTTAAGGGTCTTTTTACACCCTTTAGGAATACAAAATAAAATTCGTTCAAACACCTTTTCGCTTCCAAAATTCGCCATTTTAGGCTTTTTCCATCCAAACTGGTCATTCAATCAAACACGATACAAAATGGTTATTAATAAATACGTTATTAAACAGCCTACAACAAATAATAGCACCTCCATGAACGCATGTTAGATAATGATTACTTTTTCTCCATCCGAGCCGTAGAAACAGGTACTTGGGCCGACAAAAAAATCTCACTTGTAACGTCCTTTCTGATTTTAAGCGCCCGTTACGAGTTGGGACGATCGTTTGAATATACTCTCTGATTTCGTGGAAATAGTTCGTAAAAGACACGGTTGTCATGTTTAAGATTAAAAGAGGTTTTATTGTTGAATTTTAAGGCAAAATAATTCTTGAAACATTAATTGGCGCCAAAAGGAAAATAGTGTCTGTATCAAATCTAGAAACAAACTTGAGAATCTGTGCTAATATTATAAAGCTGAAAAGTTTGTTTGGTTGAACACGCTAATCTCAGGAACTACTGGTTCGAATTGAAAAATTATTTTAGTATTAGATAGCCCATTTATCGAGGAAGGTTATAGGCTATATAACATCACGCTATGACCAATAGGAGCCGAGCACAAATGAAAAAAGGCGGAAGCGGCGAGTGAAACCGCAGGGCACAGCTATAATATTATAAAGCTGAAGAGTTCTGGTTGAACACGCTAATCTCAGGAACTACTGGTTCGAATTGAAAAATTCTTTTAGTGTTAGATAGCCCATTTATCGAGGAAGGCTATAGGCTATACAACATCACGCTACGACTAATAGGAGCGGAGCATCAATGAAAAATGTTGCAAAAACGGGGAAAATTGTATTTTTATAATAATTTCACTAGTAGGTACTATGTTCTATTACTACTATGATAAGCATCAGAAAAATTTGCTAACAAACTGCCACAGATGTCAAAATATGATTGTCTAATCAAAGCTGAACAGTGGTGGTGGCCTGATGGTAATACCACCGCCTGAAAAGCTGTTACGGTCGAAGATTCGAACACAGTTAGAAGCACTTTATTTACTGTAATTTATTTCACTCCGGTCAAAACCGTAAAGGAAAGTATCGACAAGAAACCGGCATATTGTAGAACCAAAGAGATTTAAAAGACTTATAGAATAAAAGTCTAAGTGAGTATAAGTATAAGTCTTATAATATGTATTTTTCTTGTTTATTTTTTTTGTACTCTATCACAATGCTGTCCTATTTGACCCAAAGGTTGTCTGGTAGAGAATGCCTTGTGGCATTAAGTCCGCCTATGTACCACTTTTGTACATGAAGTAAAAATAAATAAATATTTTCATACAATCATCAAAATTTTGATGTCAGACATTTTCGATTTTGACACACGAATGCTACCTGACAAGCGGGCGTATGACACTAGACAGAACGATTTGTTACTAAGTAGTAACAAGTATTGGATTACGATTTTCTTCGTCTTGTCCCGTCTAAATATTTAAATGTTGAATGCCTAGAACCAACAATTTGAAGCCATACGACGAGGGGAGACCTATTGTCCCAGCATTGGGACAGTTACAGCTTGATTAATGATTGGGTTCTCCGTTCTGGTCATGGTTAAATATGCAAGTTAAAGCTTTGTAACAAAGTTAATAGTAATTCGGCCAATACTAAGTAATAAAAGTTCCAGCCAGTTATGTTTCAATCAAAATTCAATACACGTTTTATTTTTACAGATTCATGGAACCAACATGGCGGTCGCGGTATCTAACAGCTGATTGACAGAGACAATAAAAATAGTTTTCGTTTTATTACCAACCAGTGTTGAAACCATCGGGCCTCAGGTTCACGGAGCTGGTGACTCTTTGGGCAATATAGACGTCCGTCTTCTGAATTATTTTGTTGTCGTCCAAAATCCCAGGGCCGTCAGACCCTACTTATTTTCTGATTAACAAAATGTGTGGCATCGATCACCTGCTAACTTGAGCCGACGACGGCCAACTTTCAGATATCAATCAGGTGCTAAAGTTACATAAGAATATTACACAGATTTTTCTTAAAATCCGAGGGCTGATTTTTATATAAAGGGTGTGAAAAGACCCATAACGAAGCCGAAAGGTTCTCCCCATCATTGCGATCACTTTTTTGTTCAGGACCATACCTGGGAACCTTCTAGTTACGGAGATATTGAAGGTCAAAGTACAATTTTTTTCACATTTTTTTTTTAAATACCTCTTTTAAAGGTTTTGACTTTACTTTAATTAACTCCATGACCCGTTTACTATTCATTGCATCAAGTTTTGAGTGCGTTACATTGAGTTTTACCGTAAAACGTGATTTTTCACCCCAAAAAAAAAGTCGTTTCCCAACAATCATTTTTGCGTAGAGTTACTTAGTTTGATGTACAGAATGCTTGATTGACAGCTTCATGAAGGGTCTGTTTACACCTTGTATAATGTGTAGATGGCCAGTCTCCGCTGAGATTGGCCGCCATGACTGTTTTTTTTTTTTAAGTTTTGACGTAACTGGACGTCATGCCTCAGACTTCAGACTTGATTTACTCTTCATATTTACTTGACACATGCCAGGAAACATTGGACGAGCGCAAACATGCCATGTTTCCGTTATGTCTTGTTGACAATGTGGTCCAAGTGTGTGGTATTGTTTTAATGGTAAACTTATCTTGCCGATGACTGATAACAACTTTATAGCCAAAGACTTTAACGACAATTCTTGTAGGAAAGTTAACAGTGCACTTCCTTAGTTTCTTTGTTTTTGAAACTGTTGTTTTGAAAATTATAATAATATGACTAGCCCTTTCCCAACTATATTGAGGTCGGCGTCCAGTCTAACCGGATGCAGCTGAATACCAGTGTTTTACATGGAGCGACTGCCTACCTGACCTCCACAACCCAGTTAGCACTGGGTAATACAATACCCCTTGGTAAGAGTGGTTGTCAGACATTTTTGGCCACTGACTACCTAACAACTGTCAAAGATCTACAAATGACACCCGGGCGCAACGGCTTAACGTGCTTTCCGAGGCACGGAGGAAACTCGGTATGTAATGGGTGGTCACCCATCCACAGACCAACCTAGGCAAGCACGACTTAACCTAAAGATCGACCAAAGCGGCTGTTATTATTTAGCCACGAGCTCCTCGCGGGCAAAGGTTATAATAATAGTGTAATCCGCAGGACGGCGGGATGCAGGAGATACAGGCCCAGTCGTTGCAGCGTTTCTTAGTGAGGCCCGTGACCAGTAGACGCCAGGAAGGATCTTCCAGCTCAATAACTCCGTTGATAAAACCCAAAGAGATTTAAAACACATATAGAGAGGACATTGGGAATATAGTCATACAATAATTTTCATCCTGAATATTTTCGATTTTGACACACGAAAGCTACCTGACAAGCGGGCGTATGACACAGATGACACTAGACGGAACGAATTGTTACTAAGTAGTAACAAGTTTTGGATTACGATTTTCTTCGTCATGACCCGTCTATAGCTCGGAAATATTTGAGTGTCTTTGTGTCATATGAATGCGACCTGACAAAGCGACGAATCGCACTGGACTGATCGACTAGTTACTAATTTGTAACAGGTTTTGGAATTGTCAGTTTCTTGGTCTTGTCCCGTCTATAGCTAGTTATATTTGAATGTCTTTGATAAAACCAAAAGCAGTTATTCCCCAACCATAATTTCTTCCCAATTTCTAGCGACGAAAAGGATTTTCGCACTAACCCAGAGGTCGGTGCCTAAGGTTATCACCACGAACCGTTACGATAACTGTGGTGACGTAAATGATAACGCAACGGTCGTTCAAATCATATGGGGGTAAGCACTTCCTGGCGAACGCCACTGTGATCTAGTCGGCATAGGGATAGATAAAGCTAGATAAAGGTGTGTCGTGGTATCATAGGTAGATGGTCTATTAGTATTTTGTAAAGTAGCTTGTGATTTGTGAATTTTGACTTTTTAAACGGTTTTCTAATCGGACAAACTCGATGATCGCTAGCATGGCTGATGAAATTCATTCGTGGTCATCTCTTAGCTGCCATGGTTTATTTTTATTTTTGAACAGTATATGATCTTTTTACTCTGGACGCTCTTAGCTTGCACTTCTTAATACATCGTTCTCACATAAATGTATAGTATCCACATGAATGATGTATCCAAGATTTTGTAACAATATTTTGATTGAAAAGAGTGTTCATGGAGTTTCTTGCCCATTCTTCTCCATAGAGATCTACGCCTTGGAATGGGCAACTACAGTACTTTCACAAGTTATTATGCCTTGTGTCTGTGACTGTAGCTTCGCTCTTTGTTTTTTCTGTGACTTTCAAAAGTGCCTGTAATGGTCTAATTGAAATAAATGCTTTGAGTTTGAGTTTGAAAGAGGGTTCTGCGGGTTGGATTTATAGAGTAAATGTACTGATAATTAGATCTTAGTCGCGAGTGGAGAGCTTTAGGATAGTACCTATAAGTATTCAGTCGCATCCGATAGACTGGAAGCCGATCCGGACATAGTTGGGAAAAGGCTTTGCCGATGTTGTTTAGGCAAATAATGAAAGCTCCACACTGAACAAGTTTATCAAGTTTGCGATTTGACTTCAAATAAAACTTTTCATGGGACTTAAACATAAATGGCGAAATGCAGATGTATTACCCCCATCCCCATACAAGTGAATAATGTACTTGTATTATGTTTTATTATTTAAAATTATCTAGCTATGAAAGAGCGGAGTCTCCTAATACAGGTATTTTTTACTTTAGGAGGCTCCAATCAACAACTTGCTGTCTTGATTTGGCTAAGAAAATAAACAATTCTTTTTTTATTATACTGAAAACTTCTGCCTGAGATTACATAACAGGCGTTTTCGATTTTAAAACTTGCAAACAAACAATCTGTGAAACAAAAGCCTGTAGGTAAGGTACCATCTGTCCTATAAAGGGTGTAAATAGACCCTTAACGAAGCCGAAAGGTACTTGTTCTCCCCGTCATTGCGATCATTTTTTTGTTCTAGACCATACCTGGGAACCTTCTAGTTTCGGAGATATTGGGGGTCAAAGTTCCAACTTTTTCACAAGTTTTTTTTTAAATACATGTTTCTAATGTAAGATTTTTACTTTAAACACCTTCACGACCCTCGCACTATTCAATCCATCCATCAGCACAATGTTTTGAGTACGTTACATTGAGTTTTACCGTAAAACGTGATTTTTCACCCTAAAAAAAAAAGTCGTTTCCCAGCAATAATTTTTGCGTAAAGTTACTTAGTTTGATGTACAGAATGCCTGGTTGACGGCTTGGTGAAGGGTCTGTTTACACCCCGTATGAGAGGGTCTTGACCTGATGTGCGACAGTTACATGCTGATACTCATACAGTATGTGTATCACAGACCTAAAGTCCGTGATTTCCGAATACTTTAAAATTGACTCATTGGTTCGCGAGATTTGGACGCACAATAGGAACAATAAAGGCACATGGTTATATTCTTACGAAATATGAATCAGCTAACCATGATCCGGGATGGGTTAGGTATGTTACATATTTGTTAGTTAATCATCTGCCTGGCGCTAAATAAACTCCTTCTTAGCGAATTTTTTAAATGGATGAACGATCAAAAGTGATTACCGTCGTCTGAAAACATCTACAGAATTAAGGAGGTAATGTTATTAGGTAATTCTTTCATTAATACTAATTCTCCAGGCTTCTTTTAGGCTTAGGGTATACTCGTTCTCACTCCACGGCCGCATTTGCGTGCCATATCTAAAAAAGAAAGAAACGAAAGTGACTGCTGAGATGACGAATAATTGAGAAGTATGGAAGAAGAAGGCATGATTAGCCGTCCCCAAATAATTTGGGATAAGGGCAAGATAATGTTGATGATGAACTCACAAAAAGAGGATTCGTTACATGGAGTAACTGCCTTTCTGACCATAGTTAGTAGTCAGGTAACACAGAGACCCAGCTCTGTGATAGTGAAATAATCTTTTTCTAAGTCTGTATGTACCTTAAGAAAGTCCGGGTAGGTAACTAGGTACCCTATTGCTGTGCGCTTTATGCAGTTACGGAATATATCTATACTAATATTAAAAAAATTGTAAGTTAGTATGCAGGGGATAATTACCGAAACTAAAAATCCAATTCTAAAAATTCTTTCACTGGCAGAAAGCTACATTAATCGTGGGTGATATAAGCTATAACTTATATTGATATCATGCATATTAGCCGAGCTATCACAATTTTTGCGAACCAAGTCGCGGGCGCAAGTGCTAGTGTTAAATATTCTGTCATGTATGACCTAGGACCAAAAATTCGAAGATTTGTGGTATGTGTGTCTATCAACTCGTACTGGGCCCGCGTGTTGAATCCTAGAAGTGGTCTATATTGTGTCCCAACAGTCTAAACTTCGTGCTTATGCTTTCTGTTACATGTTCGCCGCTAATCGGCAAATATATGAGCATCTTTTGTCTAAAAATTAAGTCTGTATCAGCTGACGGACGGCCCTGGTGGCAACGTTTACAACTCTTTACAAATATGATCCATTTTTCTGAAATATGCCGCAAAGGAACAATACGAGTTGTCCGTTGCTTGAAAAAAAAACCGTTTATGGTTGAACTAAATCAATGGCTAAAGCTGGGTGCGTTTTTGACGTGCATTGAAAGATTTTAGAACAATTTATTTAAAAAAAATGGAGATTTTTTTCAAACAGTGAAAGTAATAACCGTTTCTCTTGAAAGAAATCTTTAAAAATCTTCGCAATCTTTTTATCTTTTTTTGTGTTTTGTTTCTTAAAAGACGCCGTTTATGAGTGGCTATTGTTACTTAGTCATATTTTTAAGTTTATAGTGTGACAATAAACTTAATAACCTAAAAATAAAAAAAAGACATGGAGATAATATTTTGTCTTCTTAAAATAAAAACTTTTTTAAGATTTTTGAACGTTTTTAATAAAAGGCATTAGGTTCTCCTACTCAGATCCATCGGTATAGTTGCTGGTGGAGTAGAGGAAGACCAAAGAAACGATGGATGGACTGTGTGAAGGATGATATGGCTAGAAAGGAGGTGACTGCTGAGATGACGAGTAATAGAGAAGTATGAGAGAAGAACACATGGCGCAGTGACAGTGGGTTTGATTTCGATCCCCGCACAATAGTTGTTCTGGGTCTGGCTGTTTGTGTATGTTAGTTTTAAATGTATGTAGACGTACCCTCGATACAGGAGAAATTCCTAATGTTTGTAAAGCAAAAAAATAAAAACTGTAATTTTTCTTTGATATAACATGGGATCACATTAATTTATTCTGATAGCCTCTCCCATCAAATTCTGCCTGCCTTTTCACAGCTATGTTGCGGTCGACTTCCAGTCTAACCGGATGCACCTGAATATTACCAGTATTTTACATGGAGCAACTATTTATCTGACCTCCACAACATAGTTGCAGGGTAACACGATACCCGCTAAAAGACTGTTTGTTTGTTTGTTTGTAAGATTGTTTGTTTCGTCGCCATTGTAACGACAAAGATCTACAGGGTTTAAACGGACCCTTCATGAAGCCGTCAACCAAGCATTCTGTACATCAAACTAAGTAACTGGGAAACGACTTTTTTTTGGGGTGAAAAATCACGTTTTACGGTAGGACTCAATGTAACGCACTCAGAACATTGTGCTGATCGATGGATTGAATAGTACGGGGGTCGTGGAGGTGTTTAAAGTAAAAATCTTACTTTAAAAACAAGTAGGTATTAAAAAAAAAAAAATGTAAAAGTTGGAACTTTGACCCCCAATATGGTTCCCAGGTATGGTCTAGAACAAAAAAATGTTCGCATTGACGGGGAGAACAAATGCCTTTCGGCTTCGTTAAGGGTCTTTTTACACCCTTTATAAGTGACAGCATTTTGCAAATGGCAGATTCTGAGAGCCTATAGACCGTATCTTAAATCTCTTCAGGTAGTAACAAAAACTCCTAGGTAACATTGCGACTTGCAAAGCTCGTAAAATAATGTCTTGCTCTGTCCACAGCTGATTTTGTACCTCGTAACAAACAATCAGCTGACTTTGTTCAAAGCATAATAAAATAAACAAAACTAAAATCACTTTTCAAGTTTAGAATAAATCCTCCATTTCTAAGAACTCAATAGCTCATTCAGCCTTATCTGTCAAGCGTTCAACCAATTTAAACGTTCGATAAATCAGACGAAATTCAACTTTAACTTCTCAGTCGTAAAGATTATTTAAACGGTAAGTGTAAAGCACGCAGGATGCAAAAGCGCGCGAAACCAAGCGTCGGTTACTATACCGTTGTTTTTAAATCTGGAATTCTCCCGGTCCGTTTGCATTTCTATAATTTACTGCTACACGAAATTGAACTCTTTACTTACAAGTATAAAGATTATAGTTTTTAAACGAGTGAAATTTTAGCGGTAATATTTTAATATGGCGGAGTTTTTTTACGTGTCTGCGAGAAATCAGATGAAATTACGTGTTTTTAAACCGTGTTAAAGTAATACCTACTTTTCTGGAATCAGCTGTGAAGTTTTACATGCTCAAAACGGGGAAAATAAGACTAAAGACTTTTTCAAGAAACTAAAATACGAAAAGTACCAAAAAGTAACTCCATAGGAGGTCCGTCAACGGAAGTGCTTATTTAGTCCGACAATGACACCACATCTTAAGTTTGACATTTTGAAGTGTTAATTTATACTTCCATGTTACTTTTTTTTAGGTTTCTTTGAGTACAAGAGCTTTGTAGAATGTACCTATTAGGTAAGTATTCACTTGTTAAACTCACAATTGATTCGAGTTACAGGTTGAAAGTCAGCTGACTTTGCCATAGACGCCAGTACATTCTGTAGACTCAACAGAGCACAAGAATTCGCATTCAGCCTTGCATAGGTTTTATTTTTGTGTACGTGTCTGTGGATTCTGTGATGTGCTTTGAATAACAATTTGGCCAAAAAGCCATTAAATTAACAAAGATAAGAAACATTTTTTGTAGTTACGAACTTTGTACAAACAAAACTAGGTAGGTACTTTAGTAGATTGGACTTCTTTTCCGTGATCATGAATTCATGGTATCCTGGTGTAGTTATTTGAGAAATTTAAATAGAAGATTGTTTTAGTAAGATATTGGAGAACGTAGCAAGCCAACCAGGTTCATTTTAAACTATTTGGTGAAAGCTTTGGAGCTCTTCACAATAATCTCGAATGAATTCCTAGGTATATTCGTAATGAAGTATGTAACACCAAACCTTTGTTTTTACCTAGTCGCCGTTGTAAAAAATATATCTCCAGCGTATACCACCAAAAATGCCTGAAAACCACTAAAGAATTTACCTATCAGCATAAAATGTTCCCACAGACCTCCTCTTTCTGACAGGGAGTGGGCTATAATCCACCACGCTGGCCCAGTGTGGGTTGGGGTTGGTAGATGTCATGTGTTTTTGAGAGCAATGGTGATGAAATAAATTACACAAAGTAATGCACCTGACAGCTTTCGGACCCATGGCCCACGACCTACAATTCTTAAGCCGGGGGCGTAACAACTGGGCCTATGGATGGATGTTTTTCGACCACAAAATAGATGATTGTGTTCTTTTACATAGGTACTGGATGTAGAGAAGTTATCATTTCTACGTAAGTATTTTAAAAAAAACTGCTATTGTTTCTAAGAAGACTGGCTACTGCGGCCATTACTATTGTCAACGCCTTGTTTGACAGACCACCATAGAGATTGAACCTAGAGCTTTACTGCTATAAGGAAAAGCTTCTAAAAATAAATATCTACACAGCTTTATCAATGTACATATCGTTTATTTACCTAGAACTACCTACAAGGTTGCTTACAAGGAAATTACAACATAAATTACCTACTTATAAAAAAATGGGCGCCTTCCTTTTACCGCCAAAAGCACAGATTCGATAATTTTCGGCACGAATGCACTGCACTACATAAATAAATCAAAAAATGTTATCAATATTACATCACTAGTGTTTCTTGATATGCGAAAATCAACCTTAAACCTACGAGTTTAAGTTGTTTTTTAATTGGCATTTAACATTAACGATAAAGCATTTTTCCCTCGCTTTTTCAAGAGGTCATTGTCGGTCAGAGAACAGGTATGCCATTACGATGCAATCGAAAACAAACTTTAACTCAATTATTTTAAGATCGATATTTAATTAGCAAGCAATAATTCTCACGATCGATATTATTATACCACGGCAAAAAGAAATGTCTTTGCAATTAAAGGAAATTGGACACTACTGCTCAGAATTAAAATTCAAATTGGTTTGTTTTCATCCGTTTGACAGCCCGCGCTTTTCTCCTTGAAGGTTACGTACGTGTGGTATCTTATGATATTTATGACGTTTTGATAAGCGAGATAAGCTTTTAAGTTCTAGATTTGTCGTTACCAAGGTCTATCTTCACGCTTTATCTGTTGTGGGGTGCGTAGAATTACTATAAAGTTTATTTCACAACATAATGTGGCAAAGATTTGGACAGTTACTTCCTGTCATTTTGACATTGACATTTTTGTACCAACCAAATATTTCGTGGCTACAAATTTCAGTGTGCTTTATAATAATTCGCAAATGTGGATTGTAAGTATAAGTCCTTTGTTTTTTGCTGGATTTCATTCACAACTTTGATATTTGCCGACATTGTGCTTTTTGCTATGGACGAACGCAAATGTGCTGTTTCTGTGTAAGGATGAATTTTGTAGTAAGTACCTACATACCTTTAAAGTAGTTTTATGTGCTGAAGATGTTTTTTTTTGGATGGAAAATCATCAAATAACCCCCCCCCCCCCGCTCCAGGCGGAGTGGGAGGGAGTGTCAGACTTTTCCTGACTAAAACCCATCCATGTTCCTTCTTTGCCCCTTTGTGTTCTAGGGCCGCGGTATCTCTTTCGGACAGTCCCGCACCAATTTAATGACCTTAGTTTTCTTTATAATAAAACTGCGATTAATTTGCAGGAATCCTACAATGCTGCATTTCGGAAAAGAGTCTATTTTTTCCTAACAACAAGATGCAAAAATCTCAATAAAGAAAACCACGCATTTTATTAATTATATTTACTAAAGTATCAATTTCTAACACAAAAAATGGGTACCCATGACCCGGAACCTAGTAACATTTGAAATACCAATAACCTGTGCTATCAACCACATAGTACAGTCACTCGCACAACCATGGTAGTAAATTTTGACTTAGACAGCACCTCTATTCCTTAGCACTAAGGATGATTTTCGTAGTTCTGCGGATGCGTTGACCGTAGCTACAGCCATTATAGCCAGTTTGAAGCAAAACGTCAGCATTATTATTATGATCAGACTGGAATGGACTAATAATATTATGTGTAGCAAAAAACATTTGCAGATCAGCTGCTCGAGTCGACAATCTGATTAAGAAATTATATAAGCACGATTTTGTTACATCATACTTAGAGTTTTGGTTGTTTATTCAAAGCCTGTCTCATGGCTAAATAATAACAGCCATTCGGGTCAATCTTTAGGTGACCACACCAATACATACCGAGTTTCCTCCGTGCCTCGGAAAGCACGCGGGTGTCATTTGTAGATCTTTGACAGTGGTTAGGTAGTCAGTGGCCCAAAAAGTCTGACAACCAGTCTTACCAAGATATATCATATAACCCAGTACTAACTGGGTTGTGGAGGTCAGATAGGCAGTCGCTCCATGTAAAATACTGGTATTCAGCTGCATCCGGTTAGATTGGAAGCCGACCCCAATATAGTTGGGAAAAGGCTAGGCAGATGATGATTCAAAGCCTGTCTCATATAGTAGACTATCATTAGGGACCGGCTTCAAGTTACAAGTGTTAGAACACCTACAACAGAGCAAAGGCCCTACATGCAGTGACATTCTTTCAACGACAACGACGTCTACAAAGAAAAATGTATTGGCTAAGTGGCTTGCCTCGCCCTGCCCCTCCCGCTCTGGGCGGAGTGGAAGGGAGTCTCAGACTTTTACTGACTAAAACCCATCCATGTTCCTTCTTTGCCCTTTGTGTTCTTTCGAACAGTCCCGCAGCCCCGGCATTGGCTAATTGGCTTGACATGTGATACGTATCGAAAAGCTTTTGTAGATTCGATTGAATTTGAAAGTCGTAATAGAAAAACCAAACGCTTTTAAAGCGATTGCGTGGTCAGGATCTCTTGACTAGGCCTAAGGTTACAAGGTTGTCAAGAATACTGCTTTCTGTTTCAAGTATTCAAGATTCGAACAGCCTCTGTTGTTAATAATTTATTCAGACTCCTTGGTCTGGCCGTATAGTTGCTAGCTGTCAAAAATTTGTTTTGTTACGTTGGCTAATTTAAAATCAATAACTGTCAAAACTCTGACATGTAAAGACAAATATTCATTAAAGCTAGTATTAAAACACAAAACTGAAACCGAAAATCATTTAGGAATAAGTTGAAAGTCTTGAAAATGTGTGTGGAGACAACGCCATAACCTCCTAAAGTTGCAGACGTTGTGACCTTGAACTCGGACACAGGCTGGGCCGTTGCTCGGACACTCAGGACATCTGTGACACGTGATTTTTGATATAAAATACTCAATTGACTGTTTCCTTATTAATTTTGTCCCTAAAACTAAAATAACTGTAAATGTGTGATCAAAATAAGAAGTTTTAATTTCCTATAAAAAAAACGTTACATTAAAAAAATGGCGGTAAATGTGACAGATTACGATCAAAAGCGTAACCTCCTACGAATTCTAACATGATAAGATCCCACCATCACACCCGAAACGCCATATAAACACTTAAAAGAGCCGAAAATTTAACTTTTAACAATAACTTGAAAGCCCGGAACTTTGTACCTGCCACAAATATTTTATGTAAAAAAAGTCCTAGCTTTCCGAGAATGTATGCGTAGCGACCCGAACCTGTTAGCGAATTTAAAAAAAAGCGGACAAAAAGTATGGCCGCCCGTTCTATCAGCTGATTTTGAAATCGGTGAAGCTGTGAGGCGCCCCTGTACTGAGTTCGCGAGACCATTGGAATTTATCGCTTAGGACTTATTATTATTGATTGATTTCACGCTATTTCTTGATGTTTTTGGCTGAAAAGCAATGTTGAAACTTGGTTTTAAGGTAAAATATGGAACGAGTAGAGATTTAAGGGTAGTTGTGTTAGTTTAATTCAGGATCACATGTGTTTTGAACCGGTTAATTCAAATTTTGAGGTTGTTTTTGCCTAAAAGCAGGATTTACAGTAAAGTTTTCATTTGAAAGCTCAAAACTTGGTACTTTTAGGCTGTTCTTAGCCATGCTACGCCTTCACATTTCATTTGACATCAAAAACTTTCCTTAATCAGCCAAAAACCACTATTTCATCTCCAAAAATAGTCTCCATACCAACACGTACGAATATCGCAAGGAGTTTCATAATACAAGGAGGCCGTCCAACCTGTTTGTTCTCTCAGCTGATTCCCGCCAAAACCAGGCGTCACAGCACAGTTAAAAAAAATCAACAATAGATGACAAAATACTTTATTATCGTCATTTTCGTGTGTAGGAGAACTATTGTCATGTTTTCAAGCAATGGGTTAGTGTTTACAAGTTATTTTAAAAGGTTATTGTTGAGTTACATTACCGGTTTGCGAGGAAAGCTCTACACGTCAGCTGGTTGTCCCGCGCAAATCGGCTGTATAGGTTATTGCCTTAGCTTGATTATGCTGAAACCTAAACCTGTCTGTCATTATTTTATTGTTTTTGATGACGTTTGTCAACTGACAGTTAATTATATAGCGTAAAAGAACTTAATTTTTTTTTTAAAAAATTGGGATATTTTTGCGTTGCGGCAATGCACCATAATTAAAAATAAAATAAACAAACCTTACATCAAAAATCTAGAGATACGTTAGCAAATAATTGATACAAGAATCTGGCTTACACCTACGTCTTTTTAGCTTAAGTACTGACACGTTGCATAAATAGTTTGATGTCCATTTTAAAGGTTATGAAAGGCCACTAAAGTATTTAAAAGAATTATTGAAGATCATTCAAACCATCTTAGTCTTACAAGGAGCATGATTATCACAACCATCAAAGAATTTATGGCAATCAAATTGTCCAGCATCGATTTAAAACCGACCGGATATTATGTCATCTGGGATCTGGCCAGAGTTGCCAACTTTGAAAAACTAAAGTCATTCCTACACGTGTTCGAAAAATAAATCAGAATTGATTGTCTTCTGTTTTTTGGATATTTCTAAGAAAAGATAGTTACATCGTCATGTTATGGTAGAGAATATTAATGAGTCTAAATGATCTATCGTTTGTTGCCGATCGGCTTATCCTAAAGCTCTGAAAAGACTATTCTGTGTGTGACTTAGGTACTTACCTAAGTTTTTTAGACAGAGTCTCATATTTCGTCATTCATATTTAAGTCTTATGTAATAGGGGGCAAGATCATTTGATTGCCATCAAATGGGCACAAAATAAGAATTAAGTAGGTAGGTACATACTTCAGAACCATAATAAAATTCTAAGTTTGGTGTACTTAACTAAATAAGTAATTTCAAAGTCAGTTGGTACGTTTACATAACTGCTCGATCAGACTCATCAATACTCATTGTGTTCTCTAAAATTAATTGCAAAAAAATTACAAGTTTACCTCACCACTTTAGATTGAACCCCTATTTGACATTACCAACACCACCATAGAGGTCATCTAACTTTAGACAACCTTTCCAACATAATCTGACCCCTCTATTGAAACATTTCACAAACAAACACAGCTCAACGCACCTAGCCAGACAAAAACCTATAGAAAACTACTTTGGCACACCGAAAATATATTTAAAAATAATTTAAAACAAGTTTATACAGTTAACAATGACATTTTGTTAGCAAAAATACATGAAACGAATGATAATTTATTCTCACGAGAACCTCTCAGCTGATTTGGCGGGAAAGCCGCCATATTGATACAGAACTCGTTTGGCAAAGAGTGATTTATTTTGTAAGGTTCCCTACTACGGAAGCGTTCGATATTTTGCATTGTTATCTACGTTTAAAAAAGGGTTAAATAGTAAACAGAGGGAGTATGCTTGAATGCGCGAAATTGTTTCTTTATTTCAAAGTTTGTTGTGTTGCATAAATTATACACGCCTGTCTTTTTGAGGGGTGAAAGTTGATTGTCAGTTGTCTGTCATGACACCGTGGGATGACACTTCCTGGAGCACTGGATGCTGCATCCCATGCAAATAAGAGGCGTATTGTTTAGGTGCAAATATCTTCTGAGTGCGGAAAGTTATCTATCGGATTGTGTAAAAGCAAAACCATTAATTTATTTATTATATATTTAGTACAGCATAAGCCATTAATACTAAATGAAGTTATCCTTTAATTCGGTCTTCTCACAGAACCACAAACATTCTAACATTATCGTCTTCCATTCATCAGCAAACAAGTCCAATCCAGTGTTGTTCTCCACGAGCGCGTTGAGCATCCTAAGCATACGCGGTATAGGGGAAGTAGATCGAGCTACAGTGTGACAAAATGGGACATTAAATATTAAAGAAACATTAAAGTAATTTATAACCAAAGAGCCTAGAAAAAGTGACAGTCTACCAGCGATAACGATAAAAGGCCAGTAAGAAATATATTTGTTTGACTAATACAAATACAAATAATTTATTTGCATAACACAGGTTCAGAGGATGTTACAAAAGGTTCATAAGGTACACTGTATTATAACCATGCGAACGTGTGCAAATATATTAGGAACATTATGAGCGAGATACATGCAGCTACCGAAAAGCTAATCTCAATCCTGTTGTAGTAGTCCAGTTGTAGAAATACGAAATGCTTTGAAGGCGATTGTCACTTGTGTAGGTCCACAGGGTTCATAGAATTGGTAAACATTTTTTTTTTTTTTTTTTTCTCTTTATTTAAGGGGCTTGTTCATTTTGAAGATGTCGCCCTGGTAAACATTTTGAAAACAATCTTGATTAAATCTAAGGAACATTTCATTCGTAGTTGTCCATCGCGCCATAATTTGACAGTCGCAAGTTTTTCTACCTACAAGTCTTTATAAAACTTGCCTTTAAAATGCCATTTCGACATAGGAATGTTCGAAGGCTCACATGATGGATAATGGTTTCCCACATACTTACCTATTAATAAAAGCCCGCCCTAACACAGGAAGACCCGGGGTGGCCTCCGAAATCGGAGACCACAATAATACAAGGTTTTGAGCCCAAATATCTCTTTCTGATACCGCTTCAAGCCTCCGGGCCATTAAAAAGATAACTATAAGCCAAATACAAAATACTTTTGTATTCCCAGGGCAGTAGTCTTGCGAAAAAAAGACGTATTTCGCCGAAGAACCACTTTTTTTTCGCAAAGCTCTGTGGATGGGACTCAAAGGTTAAATTGACCGATGAAAAAATCTCGTTCCACGCTCATCTGTTAAGAATAGACGAAGTTGAGGGTATTAGCTATTTGTCATGTGAAAGCACGCTTGTCAGGGACCATGGTTTCTATCTGATAGGTTGAAATTAGTGTCAAGGGAGCCCTAGACTATTGTATATTGTACCTCTGGTCCGATTATACTACCATCCGGTGGTTGTAAGTGACTGTTGTGCTCTGTTATGTTAAAAGACTCTGAGATTATTTGTTCGAGGGCCCAAGGCGGGAAACGTGGGATTAGCTTCTTTTCTAATGTTCTTCTATGTCTAATGTTTTGTTCCTTGTTTTAACATATCATATGAAATTCAAGAATCGCGTAGCTTTCTATCAAGGAAAGCTTTTTTTGATATCCGCTGAGAACTTTCGGAGATTACCTCGTACATCTAAACTTAGCTTTACCTCTCTACAATATTAGTGTGGATGAATCTTTCAGTAAATATCCGGAGTATAGATTTGTACCCAGTTGATGACAAAAAGCTTGTGCTCCTATTGCATGGAACTTCGCAATGGGCGACATAAGGGTGTAGCTATTTACACAATTCTACTATTTCGAGAAAAAAATGTAGATTTTATGTTATTGAGTCTTTGATTGAACTGGCCGACACCCTACCTGGAGCCTAACGGGAAGCATCTCTGCCTATTACAATGGTTCCACTTCGCATGTACGTGTCTGCACTTTTATTACTGTAGAAACTTTTGAAATCCTTTTTTAACGAGCTCTGGAGCTTTACACTGAAAGGACAATGGGCATCGATGAATAGGCATATGCCCCAAGGTCCAATAGCCATAAGATACACATAATTGAAAAGAGCTTTTTACGGAGAACCTTTGCTACTAACACGACTTATGGCAATTCGTAGTACGTTCGGAGTTATTGAACTAAATATGTAACTAGTTGGACAACGAAGTAAAGATTTTCTTGGCATCAATTAAGGTTTTCTGGGTAACCAATAGTAAAAACATATAATCCATTTCATAGAGCTTTTCAAGGAGAACCTTTGCCAGAAACACGACTTTCGCCAATTCGTTGTCCGTTCGGAGTTATTGAACTAAATAGGTGACTATTTTAGCACCGAAGTTAAGATTTTCTGGGTGACCAATAGCAATAACATATATACCATTGCAGAGAGCTTTTCAATGACAACTTTTGGTACTAAAATAACTTTTGCTAATTCGCAGTCCGTTCAGAGTTATTGAACTAAATAGCTGACTAGTTGGACACCGAAGTTAAGATTCTCTTAGCAACCAATAGCCATAAGATATACATCATTAGATAGAGCTTTTTGACTAGAACCTTTGCCAGTTACACGACTTTTCCCAATTCGTATTCCAGTCGGAGTTATTGACCTAAATAGGTGACTATTTGAGCACCGAAGTAAAGATTTTCTGGGTAACCAATAGCAATAAGATATACATCATTGTATAGAGCTTTTCAAGGAAAACCTTTGCCATTTAACGACTTTCACCAATTCGTATTCCGTTTGGAGTTATTGACAAAAATAGCTGACTAGTTGGACACCGAAGTTAAAATTTTCTTAGCAACCAATTAAGGTTATCTGGGTTACCAATAGTTATAACATATGATGCATTGCATAGAACCTTTTAGAGAGAACTTTTGCTACTAGCATCACTTTAGCTAATTCCTATTCCGTTCGGAGTTATTGACATAAATAGGTGACTATTTGAGCAGCGAAGTTAACGTTTTCTGGGAAACCAATAGCAATAAAATATACACCATTGGAGAGAGCTCTTCTATGAGAACTTTTGCTACTAACATAACTTTTACTAATTCGCAGTCTGTTCGGAGTTATTGACCTAAATAGGTACTAGTTGGACACCAAAGTTAATATTTTATTTACAACCAATTAAGAGTTTACGGGCAACTAATAGTCATAAGATATACACTATTGGATAGAACTTTTCAAAGAGAACTTTTGCTACTAGCACCACTTTTGCTAATTCGTAGTCTATTCGGAATTATTGACCTAAATGTGTGTCTAATTGAGCACCGAAGTTAACATTTTCTGGGTAACCAATAGCTATAAGACGTACACCATTCGAAAGAGCTTTCAATTAGAATATTTGCTACTATACAACTTTTGCTAATTCGTAGTCTGTTTGGTTTTATTGATCTAACTAGGTAGTTGATTAGGCACCGAAGTGTAGCTCCTCTCTGACTCTGAATCGAGAAAAGTTGTCAAAGCAAGAAATATTCTTCTTGTTGAGATCAATTCATTGATACATATCTTGAGGCTATTGGGCGTTGGGGTTGTGTTAACGATCTATCCAAGTTACTGTTACAGTAAGGATTTGCTCCTAAAATAGCATTTTAAGATGTCAATATTTTGAAAATGATGTTTATAGGCTTATAATATGATGTTTGAAACGTACAGTATTAATGAAAGTTAAAAAAATTACGAAATTACAGTATTTAATCTAACTTAATTTCTCAACATTAGACCTCTGTAGCTCCTCTCTGACTCTGAATCGAGAGAAGTCGCCATAGTAAGAAAAGTTCTTCTTAAAGAGATCTATCCATTGGTATATATCTTAACGCTATTGGACGCCAGGGCAATTCTGCCCATTCTCCTTTGGCATTGAGAAATGCTACCTGATGGTTGAAATATTATTTGTTCTTCTGAGACACACTTTTTAACAATAAGCGTTTACCAATATCATAGTATATCCATTGCAGATGTAGTAGACTCTACTTCATCTGCAATGTAGCCTACCGACTGATATTTGTATCAATAAGATAACTATATCTCTTTTTATCCGATTTCCTAAAGGAGGAATAGACATACAAAAAAGTGCGGAAAACCTTAATTTTGGAAGTCTATGGCAAAAAAAAACAATTGAACTAAAAAACGTTCCTCCTTCCGAAATTAAGGTTATTTTGCACTTATGTAGTAAGTCGGTTGTATTTTGTTCAAGCGTTGCTTTCCCACGCAAGAAATTTTGCAAGCCTTTTCAAAAACAAAACTATATTTTTTTTCTTCAAAAGCGTTTACATTCTCGCATAAGAACCTTTTCAATACAATGGTTCTAAAACAATAGATAAATGTTAAGTCCACTAATTACCTCATTAGTCATCCACTTACTATTATAATGACATTGTAATTTCCTATTAACGAACTAAACCACTCTTCTTTATTTTCCAAAATTTTCGGCAACACACAATCGTCTTAAAAAAGATTATGAATAAAAAGGCTCACCAATCACAAAGGTTTGCTCAATAGAGTTTAAATCTTTACTAATAAACATAAACCCTTCTTTGTCAAACATTTTATGACTTGGCTTAGCCTTTTTGGACGTCCATTGACACAATACTGAATAGTTTGATTGACAACTAGCTTTGAAAAGCAGCATTGGAACTCAAATTCTGGTAACTCTTAACACTGACTTTTGGCCACCGTCCTTGGTAAAGTATTTTCTGTTAATCAATTTATTTATATTATAGGATAAAGTTACACAAAGGAGGCAGGTTAGGCTTTTTTGTAACGTTACTGAATTTGGGTTACAAAAATGTTTTTCTTTATAAGGGGCAATGTCGGCCCTGACAAGTGTGGGTGTTGGCGACTCGGGGATTATATCAGGTATTCAGGTGGGTAGGTAGCAGTGTTTAGCGAATATAATCTGGTCAGACGGCAGTCGCCAATGTCCGCCTATTAGTTAACGCAAGAATGGATTCCTTTCTTCATACTTTGACAATACTTGGGTTCAATGGTAAGAAACGATGGAAGTTACTGTCATTAAAGGGATGTTGATCAAGTGTCTAGACGACCAAAATTAAACTTGAGAACTCGAGAATCAAGAGTTCTACAAAATACGCAGGATATTCATTCACCTCTTCATAGAATTCTAGCTGGGAAGAAACTGCCAAAAGATTGGTTATTATGTTATTTTCTAAAATTGCGTTTAACTTTTCTAAAAATGAAGTTTTGGTTAAGAGAACAGTAGGTATTCTTACTAATATATGCATTCCCTTTCAAATAGAAACTACTGTTTTCTTTCATGAAGAAGAGCGCGATAGATCATCGTTTTCGACATAATTGTAGGCAATCTAGTGGTTTCCGGCAGAGTTTGCCGTTTTTCCATAATCACTGATTTTAGACAACATAATTTTAGACAGTAGATGGCAAAAACTCATTTTTTATTTTACATGGAGTGACTGGGTAACTAGTAGGTAACTGGGGAACGTGGTACCTGTAACAATTACTGTCAAAGATCTATAAATGACAGATGGGAACACCTTTTCGAAACACCTGTGGTCTCATATCATCAGATATCAAACAAGTCTAACACCCGTATCTATAACCAAGTCAAAGTGATTACTTAAGTAAAAGTCATTATTTAAGATACGATTTATATTCTGTAGTTAAGTAATTGGTTGAAGTAAGAACTGTCAAAAGTTTCAATTCTTAGCTTTGCTTTCTGTGACGGTTCGTATTTCGATTAAATTCTTGTTTATTGCAAAAAAATGTTTGCATAAGTAATTATTTAAACTCAAGTAATTACTGTAACTTGGCTATAGATACCTACTAGATACGGATAAGCCAAGTCAGAGGCCCATGGGCGGCATAAAAACTCTGACAACAGTGGGCTTACCATGAGTTTGAAATCGAATACTATCGCCCTGTCTCTTTCGTATTCATCGACTACTTTACGACACGAGAAGTATATCCGATAGTTTTCGATATCGAGGACAGTTTTCACACACTCATAGTAAGGGCACTGGTTAGGTCCTAACCACACGAAAGAGAGACTAGATACGGGTGTAGGTATTTGACTGATACTGAAACTGTTAGCCTGTGTCATCGTCTCCCTTATTATTATTATTATTATACTCTTTGGTCATCCCACTGCTGGGAAAAGGCATCTCTCCATGTATTTGACAAAAAAAATACATTGGACTGCACGCAATGCAAAGGTATATTTTATCGATCACTCGACATTATATCGAATGCTACAAAAATAGCGTCTTAAACATTATTCTTTTTAATTAAATAAGTAAATGCGTGAGCAGGACAGGTAATATTGTCGTCTCAATCTGTTACAGTTATTAAAACATAACCTAAACTGACACGTGGTTCAAGGTAATAACTTTAAACTAATTCGTTACTAACTTTAACTTTTACTTGAATTAATTAAAAACTATTAAATAAACTAACAACAAACTATAAAAGGACGTCAAAAACTCCTCCTCAACGCTGTCAGCTGGTAATGTGCCCAAGAGACTGGCGGCGTTGCCACGCTGTATGGCAACACTTAGCCTTTGGCCAAAGTAAAAGCCAGCCCTTGGGTCACGGGAAGTGTCAACTAGGCTGTTCGAAGGCTATGAGCACTCGGACCCCACGGCCCCTAGTTTCAACCCCAAACGGCTCGAAAATATAGTTTCCACAAAGGTTTCTGTACAGGGTGTAAACGGACCCTTCACGAAGCCGTCAACCAAGCAACATGTACGTCAAACTAAGTCACCCTACGCAAAAATTATTGCTGGGAAACGACTTTTTTTTTCGGGGTGAAAAATTATATTTTACAGTAAAACTCAATGTAACGCACTTAAAACTGGTGCTGATGGATGCTTTGAATAGTAAACGGGTGATGAAGATAATTAAAGTGAAGTTAAAAACTTAAAAAGTAGTATTTAAAAAAAAAATGTAAAAAAATTGGAACTTTGACCTCCAATCTCCGTAACTAGAAGGTTCCCAGCTATGGTCTAGAACAAAAAAATGATCGCAATGACGGGGAGAACAAGTGCCTTTCGGCATCGTTAAGGGTCTTTTTACACCCTTTATTTACATGAATTAGATAAAGCATTTAAAAGTCAACTCATAATGGACCCACGGATGCCCCTCAAGTTAAAGGGGAAAAAATACAAGTCCGAGATTAGACCTGTCGGACTGTATGGATCGGAATGCTGGGCTGTGAAGAAGATAGATGAAAAAAGATTGCATGTAGCGGAGATGAGAATGTTGAGGTGGATGTGTGGTGTGACAAGAATGGATAAAATAAGGAATGAGTATATTAGAGGAAGTTCGAAAGTTGCGCCAGTTACAGAAAAGTTGAAAGGGAATCGACTGTCTTGGTATGGACATGTGATGAGGGACGAATCGCATGTGACTAAAAGAGTGATGAATATAAATGTTGATGGACGGAGAGGGAGAGGAAGGCCAAGGAAACGATGGATGGGTTGTGTGAGGAATGATATGAAGGAAAAAGATGTAAATGATAGCGTGACGGTTGACAGAGGAGAATGGAACGAAAAAACGTGTTTTGCCAACCCCAGGTATGGGACAAGGGCAGGAAGATGATGAAATAAAGCATTTAAATGAGAAGAAAAACGTGTCACAAATAAACATATTAATCGCTTGTTCGCGCCAATACTGACTTATTTCGAAAAATAAGAAATACGGGACAGCATTTTTGTAAATAAGACTAAAAATATTTTCGTTATATTTCCAATAGGTTTTTTGCATAGAAACCTTTTATATCATAAGATGAAAGGTTTATTTTACGTATTTCGATATTTGATTGAATACCTACTTACTTTCGTTAATTTTATGCTGGCACTTCACATGGCGTATTTGTCAAAATTTTCGCGATATTGGATCAAAACAAAATGTTTTTATGCCTATTTCGATAAATTTTAGTTTGTTTTATGATAGAAGGCGAATATTTGCCCAGATCTGGCAAGTGTAGTGCCATCATTATATTCAACTGCAAACGATTTCGAAAAATCTCGATTTCCGAGTTATGTCATCTTTGTCAAATGAGCGATTTGAATTTGAAAAGTCCCATCAAAAATCTTTGTCTTTCAACTCGTTTTAGTTGTATGTACCTACCCGACTAAAAGTGTTATGCAATCATCAATATACAGGGTGGAAGGACACCGACCCGAAAACGGTTGCTAAAAAAAAAGCTGTTTCCTACAAAAGTGCAACACCTACACGGTCAAAATGTGTGAAACAGCAGAGTTTTTTTAATAACCGAGGAAAAATTTCTATGTAGGGAGGCTCAGAATAATGTACTGAATACGTGGTAACCGTTTTCGCGTCGGTTTTATTCCACCCCGTAGACGAAGAAGAAAAAATTATGTATTAAAGGCTAACTCGTGAACTACATATTTAGACAAAAGTTAACAGAATAATCGGCCTACAATGTACCTACATGCAAAATTAAAAATACGCGCCAAATACATAACCTCCTCCTATTTTAGACGTCGTCGGTTAAAAATATGTTACGCTTGAATTCACCGAGGGGTATGCAGAGGTGTTACGGCATAAGGTTATACCCAGTTCTAGCTGGCTATACCTAGGTGTGTAACTAACCTTTTTATTTCTAGGACACACCAACCAAATGGATTAGGTTAGGTTAGGTTAGAACTGTGACCAAACGCGCTACATCCAAATTGGTTGCATGTTGCATCAAACCTTCTAATTTAAATTTATTTAAGGTATAGCCGGCTAGAACTAGGTGTAACCTTACTTCGGCTTTAGCCGTAATTATGTACTATCGCGCCTGATTGATTCTCACCACCTTATGGACTATTTATGCTTGCAGCATTATACAGAAGCGCTTATTTACGCCCATCAACCAATAGTATCGCAGCATCAGATTTTTGCTGAGCCCCTTGTTTTTGTAAATGAAAAAAAGGGTCGAAAGAAAAAAAATGCAAGTGTTTTTTTACTACTCCAGCTGAGTTTGCACGGTCTTTGGCTATTGTGATCCTTCAAAGACAAGACAAGACAAAGAATTCAAGGAAACATTACTCAAAATATATATTTACAGATGTGGACATCGTGTGCACGGGATTTTGTTTTAAAAATGAGTAGATTCAGGATGGTCTTGACTATACCTACGAAATAATGTACAGACTGGACATCAAGCTACTACAATCGTAAGCATTATGTATTTTAATTAATGTAACCTAATCACCAAATTCTTACTACTTATTCAGTAACCATCCAGGGTAGTCCATATGGGTTAGTGAGTACTTATTCACTAACCCATAATATGGACCTTGCTGTTCGAAATAAATCATTATTTGATTTGATTAGGTTCAAGGTTGACTGGGAAAATTCGACAAGGGCGGCCAGCCTATCGACATGAACAGCTTGCTTGCCAAAACAGATATATTACTAGCTTTTGCCCGCGGCTTCGCTCGCGTTAATTTAGAATTTGACAATTCTACTAAAGTTTCTGTAATATAATTCAATCGTGATTCGAAAGACACGTGGCGCCATCTATTATCCTATGAACGTTTTAATAATAAATGTAATAAGATAAGATAAGAACGTTATTGTTGTTTTCCTCGAGAACAGTACTTTTTTCGTGATGAAAGGTACCTATGTTTCGTGATGTAGGTAAATGTAAGGAGGTTACTGTTAAATTTGTTATCTAGAGTCACTCGTTAAATTTCTGTTTTTTTTTCTTTCTTATGTTATCACTTACTTTTGTGAATGCTGGTTAACTTATAATTGGCGACTGTGTAAGTCCAAGACTAAAACTATGTATTATTATGATATGTTGTACACACAAGCTGTTGGTGAACCTATATTAATAAATAAATAAAAAATAAAATACCCTATGTCCGTTTCTGTACACCTGACAACGTATAATTATTAAAATTTCAGGATGATCAGTTCAGTAGGCGTGAAAAGGTAACAAACAAACTTACTTTCAACTAAACTTATACTGTCACTTACGGGATATCTTCCGAGATTGTTCAGTATTTTAAGCTCCCGATATTTCAACGCTGTTACAAGCGCCCTGATCGCGGGAAAAAACAACGAAATAATGAACAATCACGGAAGATATCCCGTAATTGACAGTATAAGTTTAGTTGTAAACCGTGAAAGCTTAAAACAGTGCTTGAAACTTACTTTCGCATTTAGAATATTAGTAAGGATTAGGTTTTTTTTCAATTTCTGTATCTTGCGACCTGCCAATACCGACTCCTCATTGCAAATCTGTAATCAAAGCACACAAGCACCCACTGTACCTATCCTAAGCAACTGGAAGCTGTTTCTAACGAGATCTGCAGCTACTTTTTATCTCAAATGACTCTGTAAGGCTCTGTAATGTCTAATCATAGGCAAAAACTGTGTGATTACGACAGGTCCCCGATCCTAATGTCGGAGACGGCGTACATTGCACTAATGGGAGCTCCTACGGCGTCCATTATTATTGTTGGTTCTTTTTTTAAATCGTTTTCTAGAAAGGAGGTTGACACTTTGATCGGAATCTATTGTGTGGGAATCGGAACTAACAATGCCATGTTGTTTTTTCAGTACCTACAATTGCCATAGCCCATAGACATTTTAAGAAATGTTTGCTAACAGCCAGATTACCTATACGGGGTGTAAACAGACCCTTCACGAAGCCGTCAACCAAGCATTCTGGACATCAAACTAAGTAATTTGGTTTGCTGTAAGAAAACCCAATTCTGGGTTAAGCTCGCCTTTGTACATAAGCTATGTTATTGCAATTTGTATATATATTTTTGCTGTTTTTGTGTGCAATAAAGAATAAGAATAAGAATAAGAATAACTTTACGCAAAAATTATGGCTGGGAAACGACTTTTTTTTTGGGGTGAAAAATCACGTTTTACGGTAAAACTCAATGTAACGCACTCAAAACATTGTGCTGATGGATGGATTGAATAGTACGGGGATCGTGAAGGTATTTAAAGTAAAAATCTTACATTAAAAACATGAATTTAAAAAAAAACTTGTGAAAAAGTTGGAACTTTGACCCCCAATATCTCCGGAACTAGAAGGTTCCCAGGTATGGTCTAGAACAAAAAAATGATCGTAATGACGGGGAGAACAAGTACCTTTCGGCTTCGTTAAGGGTCTTTTTACACCCTTTATCGTTCTCAAGCGCCAAAGCAAGGATGCTTTGCAGCAACTGTTGATTGCTTATTCCGAGCCAAATTGGTGCAAACAAAAAAAGTTTTTTACGTTTTTGTGTTTTTGAAATCGGTTTTATGTTTTGGAAAAAAGTTTTTTTATTTTTCCATTTTTAGTTGTCATATCCTACACAATTAATATTTGCTATGTATTTATTTTACATTGTCAACAACTGTCGGGCAGTAGCCCACCAGACATAATACCCGTCTGGTCGGAAGATCCTCCCTTTTCTATGGGGGATGAAGAACTTTATACCCTGTTCTCCATACCCCCAAGGCACGCACCTCTGATTTTTCGGATTCATGTGCGTACTGTATGATTATCACTTGCTTCGGTGAAGGAAAACATCGTGAGGAAACCAGCATGTCTGAGAGATATTTCTTGACGGCATGTAAAGCCAAGTCAGAGGCCCATGGGCGGCATTATCATTAACCAACACGGTAAAGAAGAAGAATAAAAAGTAAACTTACGGTCCACGTTCATTTGTTTTGGAAAATATGACGAAAAGGCTAAAACAATGTAGTTTAAATAGTAAAGTACGCTCGACGACCAATCAAGCTTTATAAAATCAGTTTATTTGGATCTCTCATTGTATAGGAAATCTATATAAAGCGAGGCCAAGTTATACTGGAAATGTACAGCTTCATGAGCCGCCGTGTGTACAATGTTATGTACTTGAAAAATGCCAGCGAAAATAATTATTTTGTTAGGTAAATTAAGATTTAGTTAGGATTTGTTTACCTCATAAATAAAATGTCATTACGAATTATTTCAGCCGAAATTTTGAGCACATGCGAATAGCAGGCGCTATCTACTAAAAAACAATTTCATAAATCGTCGTCTATACTACATTAAGGGAAGAAATCTTAAAAATACAAGGTGTAAACGAACCCTTCACGAAACCGTCAACCAAGTATTCTGTACATCAAACTAAGTAACTACGCAAAAATGGTTGCTGGGAAACAACTTTTTTTTGTAACTTTTCAATGTAACGCACTCAAAACATTACGCTGATGCATGCATTGAATAGTACGGGGTTCGTGGAGGTATTTATTTTGAAGCAAAAAAATATCGCAATGACGTGGAGAACAAGTGCCTTTCGGCTTCGTTAAGGGTACTTTTACACCATTTATAGCGCCGTTCTGACAATGCTGTTCGAGCGCCAAAAGCCCCATGCAGCACGGTAATAACGTTGTTGACATATCTCGTACTTTCCCGCCATTCCCAAATAGGCAAAGGCAACAAGTCTTGTTTAACAGAAAGCACAAGGAAACAATGTATTAGGCCTAGCGCTACATCCTTCTTAGTAAATTGGACACCAAACAGATTATGTTCAAAAGTTTTTGATGAGAGAAAAAAGATGGCGGCCATTTTGCGCAATCAATTTTTAGAGAAAACTGGGCTACTATATTCCAGAAAATAATCTTGCAAAAATAACTAAAATTTTAGGGTGGACTAGCTGTTCCCCGCGACCTTCGTCCGCGTAAAATTATTTAAAATACAATTTTCCCCGTTTTTGCAACATTTTTCATTGCTGCTCCGCTCCTATTGGTCATAGCGTGATGGTATATAGCCTATAGCCTTCCTCGATAAATGGACTACCCAACACTGAAAGAATCATTCAAATCGGACCAGTAGTTCCAGAGATTAGCGCGTTCAAACAAACAAACAAACAAACAAACAAACAAACAAACACTGCAGCTTTATAATATTAGTATAGATAAATAAAACTATTTTTTAAACTCGATTCAATTTAATTAATTCGATTTTTTAAATTCGATTCGATTTGATTAATTCGATTTTTTTTCGTTTCGCACTAAACGTAGCTATGAGCGATTTCTGGTAGAAGTTGGCCTTGATTTAGTTCGATATTTAAACTATTTTGTGCACAGACGCCAGCGTACCAAGCTACTTGGAACTGTCAAACTTTCCCAATCAACCTTGAACCTAATTCTTTAGCGATAAACTTGAAAATCTATTAACGAAATTTGACAGATTGGAGTAGCTTGATGTTCTAGCGTCGGTACAATAATGTTATGAATGAGGGAATTGACAGCTAACTTTCCTGACGTCTGACGTAACTTTTTTTTATTTGACATCAACTTATCTAAAGGGTGTAAAAAGACCTTTAACGAAGCCGAAAGGCAATTGTTCTCCCCGTCATTGCGATCATTTTTTTGTTCTAGAGCATACCTGGGAACCTTCTAATTACGGAGATATTGGGGGTAAAGTTCCAACTTTTTCACAATTTTTTTTTAAATACATGATTTTAATGTAAGATTTTTACTTTAAACGCCTCCACGACCCCCGTACTTATTCAATCCATCCATCAGGACAATGTTTTGAGTACGTTACATCGAGTCCTACCGTAAAACGTGTTTTTTTAATCCAAAAAAATCGTTTCCCAGCAATAATTTTTGCGTAAAGTTACTTAGTTTGATGTACAGAATGCTTGGTTGACGGCTTCGTGAAGGGTCCGTTTACACCCTTTATACTATAAGTGTTTCCCTATTGTGCATACCGGTCCTTCTACCCTCTCTCTCCACAGTGACAGGTCTAACCAAAACGTCAAATAGTTGCATCCGCCCTCACGCCCTGACCAAGTGCAAACACATTTCGCCATTTGCACAAAACCCGAGCAAATAATGTTTTCGCGCGAAAAGTAAGCGTTCCCGGTTAACCATATTTGTCTGTGGTTATACTGGTAATATTTCCTTTTTTTTTGTAGCTAGCAACACTGGTTGGGAACATTTGTTTTACACTGATTTGTGAATGTTACTGTTCTTTTTGTATGATGGGAATTTAAAACCGACTTTTAATTTTTTTATTTTAACTTCTTGTTGAGACAGTTACTTACCAAGTTTCCTCTAAGCTTCGGAAAGCACGTTAAGCCGTTGGTCCCGGCTGTCATTTGTAGATCTTTGACAGTCGTTACAGGTAGTTAGTGACCCGAAAATCTGACAGCCAGTCTTACCAAGGGGTATCGTAGATATTACCCAGTACTAACTGGGTTGTGGAGGTCAGATAGGCAGTTGCTCCATATCAAATACTGGTATTCAGCTAGGTTGCATCCGGTTACACTGGAAGCCGACCACAACAAGTTAGGAAGAGGCGGGCAGATGATGAGTAACTTCTTGTTCAAGTTCTATAACTCACCAACCACCTTATACAGAGTGTAAACGGACCCTTCACGAAGCCGTCAACCAAGCATTCTGTACATCAAACTAAGTAACTCTACGCAAAAATGTTTGCTGGGAAACAATTTTTTTTTTTGGGGTGAAACATCACGTTTTTCGGTAGGACTCAATCTAACGCACTCAGAACATTGTCCTGGTGGATGGATTGAATAGCACGGGGGTCGTGGATGAAAAAAAAAACTTGTGAAAAAGTTGGAACTTTGACCCCCAATATCTCCGTAACTAGAAGGTTCCCAGTATGGTCTAGAACAAAAAAATGATCGCATTGACGGGGAGAACAAGTGACTTTCGGCTTCGTTAAGGGTCTTTTTACACCCTTTATTTGAGGCGTATGTATACAAGGAATTTTTGGCGGGCGGCTTAGATTGAAACAAATTCGGCCATCTTGTTTTCTCAAAACAACTGCGCAAGAAGTGTTTACCTACAGCTCCCTGTGCACAATTTTATTCAAGCGAAAAGAATCATGCCACATTACAGCTCTAGAACTGGGTGACTTCAGTGTGAGAAACGAAAGAATCCTAACCTCCTAATCCTTGAGGATTCTCGGACTCATCCTTACTATTATTATAAATGCGAAAGTAAGTTTGTTTGTTACCTTTTCTCTCCTAAACCACTTAACCGATCATCCTGAAATTTTGCATATACGTTATCAGGTGTACAGAAACGGACACATGGTACTTTTCATCCCGAAAAACAGTATTGTTCCCGAGGAAAACAACAATACTCAATACTTTATTGCATTCCATAATGTTAAAATAAAACAGTTGGTATGTTAAAACATTGAATCAATTATGGACCCTGTCGGGCACAGCAAAGTTAAATTAATAGGAGAGAGGACGAAGGCGCTTTTTTGTTTAAAATAAAAAAAAACATATGTTATGATAAATATCAAATTAAAATAGTAAAATGGCTTTTGTGATATTTACAATATACCTAGTTCACTATTTTATATAACGTTCTTATGATTATCGATGGCGCGACGACGTGTCTTTCGAATCATGATTGAATTATATTATTAATGCAGAATACAACCCGAATTTATTGATTGTCAAATTCTAAATTAACGCTAGCGAAGCCGCGGGCAAAAGCGTTCTAAAAGCGTGATAAATAAGCGTGATTGAAGAAAACATTAAAACTGTTCACTGTGTTTCTAATTTCTTAAAAAGATTGGCTAGCGGCGCTTAGCCCAATCAAAGTATTCTCTTGTTTTCTCGCTGAAAAATAGAACTAGATCAATTTTATTTTACTACTTATTCTATATCCATCACTACCATGCCTCTATGTTTCGATGTTTTCAACATACTTATGTTACCAAACTTATACTGTCACTTACGGGATATCTTCCGTGATTGTTCATTATTTCGACGCTGTTGCAAGCGCCATGATCGCGGGTTGACTGGAGAATGCGGGTGGATGGAAAGTAAATTGTTAATAGCAGACAAATCTGCCTATCCTCTTTTTTTGTCTTAATATCGGGAGCTCAAAATAATGAACAATCACGGAAGATATCTCGTAAGTGACAGTATAAGTTTAGTTGTAAACCGGGAAAGCTTAAACCAGTGTTTACTTATGTCACCATCAGCTGATTCCTAAACTTGCACAATTTATGACATTATCCGTTCCCAGACTATAACATCTAACAAAAGTTTTAAAAGGACATTTATTTTGTAAAATTCTATAATTACAAGATATAGCTAACCATAAATCACGACCTGCACTTTTCATTTCCAAAAGTTGCCATTAATAAAAATCTGGTGATCTTTTGTGTTGCTAGCATAAAAAATGACAATGGAACCTTTAACTGTAACGGTGGGCATTCAAAATGGCGAATGTGTCTGTTGTGGTACAATGTTAGGTTAGTATATTTTGTTATTTTTCATCAGAGTGTTTCGGTAGGCTTCCCAAAAGTCTAGCAGCAGTTTTGACGAGAAGTATCGTGTTACCAAGTTGGGTTGTGGAAGTCAGAGGCAGGCGCTTCAAAAGCTTCTGTAAAAAACTTTCTTGCAAACAAATCATCGACTTCATTAACAGTGGAATAACTTTACTTCCGAAAGTCGGTGGAAAAAAGTCAATGAAACAAAGAAGTCATCGACTTCCGGATGTAAAGTTATTTTCCAATTTTTTGTGTTTTTATTGGAAGTCGGTTATTTATTTGCAAAAAGGTTTTTTGTTTCAGCCTTTTCAG
The DNA here is from genome assembly GCA_905220335.1 of Noctua pronuba. NCBI lineage: Eukaryota > Metazoa > Arthropoda > Insecta > Lepidoptera > Noctuidae > Noctua > Noctua pronuba. Next base: position 830,041 of record LR999920.1, read on the forward strand.
TTATGGTTACTCACACAAATCCTTGTCGAGTATTCATTATCAGACATCGAAGAAAAAATACGTATATATTGATAACTCATAAAGCACCTAAGCAATGTAAATAAAATATACCAAATAAAAAAAAACCACGTAAATCGGATCCGTGATTACTAGAATCACGGAGTTATGACGTAAGTAACCAACATAAAAAAAAGTCTTTTTAGAAGTCGGTTAAGAATACTGCATCTGGTTAGACTGAAAGCCGACCACAACAGTACTGGCAAGAGGCTAGGCAGATGATGATAATGATGTCGGGGTCGGCTTCCAGAGCAACCAGCAGCCTGATAATTGTGTAAGTCTCTTACAAGTAGGTTTCATTACAATGCCTTTCATTTGGACAAATAAACAAAATACAAGGTGTAAACGGACCCTTCATGAAGCCGTTAACCAAGCATTCTGTACATCAACCTAAGTTACTCTACGCAAAAATTATTGTTGGGAAAATCACATTTTACGGTAAAACTCAATGTTACGGACTCAAAACTTAGTGCTGATGGATGCTTTGAATAGTTAACGGGTCATGGAGTTAATTAAAGTAAAGTTAAAACCTTTAAAAGTGGTATTATTCAAAAAAACTTGTGAAAAAATTGGAACAATAACCTCCAATATCTCCGTAACTAGAAGGTTCCCAGGTATGGTTCAGAACAAAAAAATGACCACAATGACGGGGAAAACAAGTGCCTTTCGGCTTCGTTAAAGGTACTTTGACACCCTTAATGAAAATGGCTTGTGGCTTGATGAAGGAAAACATCGTGAGGAAACCGGTATGTCTTAGAACCAACAATTCGAAGACATGTGACATCTACCAACCCGCACTGGGCCCGCATGGTGGATTATAGCCCATTCCCTCTCATAGCCTGTGTCCCTGTCCCAGCAGTAGGCACATTAAAGCTGATTATGCTACGCTTGCTATATGCTTGTCTCAATCCACTTTGTTTATAAACACAACACATTCGCGTTTTTAAAACTCCAAGGCATCTTACCTGTTGACTTTGACAATAGTACCGTGGCGATCAGTGTGAAAAAAAAAATCGGCCATTTAGAAAAAAAAGGCGTCATATTATAGATGTTCGTGTTTTTATGTTTTTGTAGGCTTGTGGTAGGTAGGTGGGAATGGTATTCTGCAGTGTGTGGGTTCGATCCCGGAGAATGTAATGTGTTTTATGTGCGCGACTGGCACCCGTCGAGTGTCTACGCGCGTGGCCAAGCGGATGGGTTCCGTGGTCTCCGTGGGTATGCAACGACCGGGTCATTTAAGGAATTAGTCCTGTTAAATCTCTAACTGAAAATAAAATACAGATCCTTATCTTCCTAAAATAGAGAGGCAATAATTAATTTGCGTTCGAAAGTAGCTAATCATCTAAAAATTTTAATTCCAATTGGTACAGGCTACAGCAATAATGATTGTTGCCGAAGTAAATTACTACTCAAATTAATTTTGACAAATTGAGCCTGAGATTCGATTCTGAATAGAATACGAAGGTTTTCAAAAATAGAATAACCGTAAACATAACAACTGTAAAGTTATTAGCTCGACATGTAAAGTCGCCATCAGATATATCGTAGCGGGCAAGGTACTCAAATATTTCGGAGCAGCATTACTTTTCAATAAATTCGGAACACATAACGAGCTAAAATTATCAGAAAACACAGAACTACAAAGGTATCGACGCAGTCAGGATGAGCATAAAGATCGGAACATTTATGGAAAATATACCTCAAGTCTGTATCACACAGTTTAAATTACACTATATTATGCGTCTCCTCTCTATGAGAGGGAATCGACTTAGGTTAGTAACATGACTTCCAATTTTTGGTATGAGGACATGTTCGTTCCTCACGATGTTTTCCTTCACCGTTTCGAGAGCAGAGGTGATGAAATAAATGACACAAGTAATGCGCCTGCCTGTGTTCGAACCCACGGCCTGCCAGGCATAAGGGTGACAAATCAACATCGAGCTATGCTGCGCTGTACTGCGCTGTGTTTCTTAAGCTACGTTTTTTTAACAATCAACATCAAGCTGTGCTGCACTTCGCTTAGCTCAGTATTAAAAGTAATCAGCAGCTCGTGTAGTCGTTTATCTCGTCAAAAATGACAGAGCATGGCAGAGCTTGGCAGAGCTCCATAAAAAACATAGCACAGTTCGGCACAGCGCGGCTCAGCACGGCGGGTAGCGCGCCTCGCTCGAGACTGCTGCGTTTTTAAACAGAGCGTAGCCTCACACAGCGCAGCACAGCATGGTTTGTTTGTATCCTCACAGTACAGCGCAGCATAGCTCGATGTTGATTTGTCACCCTTAGTCGGGGCCGTTAACGCTAGGCCGCCATTGCTTGATACTCAGTTTGCATTCAAATGTGAATAGCAAATACGACTACTCGCTAACACGCAAATGATAGCTAACGCGCTTACGGCAGGCGCCAGTGGTTTTAGACATTTTAAATTGTAGATTGTAGATGAGGCATAGGTTTACTATTATGGTTAGTTTTACCAATTTTTCTTTAATTTGTTGACTTCCTTTTCTTATCCTTTTAGTATAATCGTACGGTTCATGACGTACAGTAGTAAAGTTTAACAAAAAAAAAATACATTCAGACACAATGTTAATTGGCGTTTTAGTATCAAGTTTACTTGTTGTTTATAAGTATTTGACATTATAGAATGTATAAAAACGAAGGGAAAGAGCCATTTATAGTAAGAAAGCACTTGAGCAAAAACACATGTCATTGGATTGGAACGTAATCGGAAAAAAGTTGCGTTTTGTAATTGCACGATTACTTAATTTTGAGTAAATTGAAAATATTTATAACTTTTGATTCCCGAGTCCTAAAAATTCAATATTTTTTAAATAAATATCTCATAAAATTGTAGTTATAATTATTTTACTTGAACCGAGCTTAGTTAATTTTTAAATTCATCGGGTCCAATTTCGCCGGCCTTCAAATTGAATAAATAAAATGAAATGAAATGATAACAGGCGTGATGTTATGCTATGTTTAATTTCATCACAAGTAGGGTGCCATTCATTTTGTCTCCTCGTTTGATTTAAACGATTTAATTGTACCTATTTCAGAGAAGTTGGGGATTTTGTATGAGCAAAATCTTCGCATAGAATTCTCAAACTCAAAGCATTTATTTCAATGAGACCATTACAGGAAAAACAAAGACAGCGGAACTACAGTCACAGACACAAGGCATAATAACTTGTGAAAGAACTGTAGTTGCCCATTCCAAGGCGTAGATCTTTATGGAGAAGAATGGGTTAGAAATTCCATGGACACTTTTTAAAAATAATTCTTTAAATAAACACGGTATAACTAAACTACCAAATGCCCCAAACAGTAGTAAACATGTACACGCTTTCATTGTAACATAAAAATACTAACATTTTTATGGAATAATAAAACTTTTATATTATTCCATAAAAATATTTTTTTTTATTTCTAATTCAATCAAATTATGACTACAATTTTATTGACAGTAAAACTGAAATATTGACTACTTTTATACAGGGTGTTTGGCGCATGGACCGACACAATTTTTCCAGGGATTTGGGAGGTCATTAGCTAGGTTCTGCCCATACACCCTTTGTCCCAAATGTCACGGTTGGTTTCATATGTTTTTTTTTTTAAATGAAAAAAATGCCACACACAAGATTTATAACTTTTTTTTTAACTAGCCTATTCTGTCCCACTGCTGGGCAAAGGCTTCCTCCATTAATTTCCACCTCTCCCGGTGTTTTGCCTCCTTTTTTATAACTTTAGTTTAATAAAAACAAAATAACTTTAAAAAGTCTTTTCTTAACCCTGACTCTCCTAACCAGTATTTTGACTACATAATGAATAATTTCTATGATATGTAGCATACCGTTAGAAAGGGTATCAACTAAAGAACTTTTTAAAATAAAGCTAAGTTCAAAATGGCTTTTATTTTTTTTTATAATTAATTTAGAAATTGTAAAATTTCATTCATTAAATAAAAAAATTAACTTTGGATGCTTGTAAGGAATTTTCTTGAAACCAGTTGTATAAAACAAAGATGTTTTTAGATTTAAAAGACTTTGGAGAATGCAACAAAATTTGTTTTGTGCCGCTACACCCACAAACAAAAAAGTTATTTCGAATTAAAGGAAACATTTTGTGGCATTTTTTTCATTTAAAAAAAAAAAACATTTGTAACCAACCGTGACATTTGGGACAAAGGGTGTATGGGCAGAACCTAGCTAATGACCTCCCAAATCCCTGGAAAAATTGTGTCGGTCCATGCGCCAAACACCCTGTATACAGTTATTTTTTGAAATCGAAACGAACTGATTTTTTTTATATCTTTGAATGAAAATAATGGATAAATCAGTTAAGAAACTCGTGGTTTCCTCGTGTAATACCTATTGACCATAGTGCAAATAAAACCAATATAATATTCTGTTGCTGTGAAAAATAATAATAAACAAAAATGATATTGTGCAAATGTGTTGGTTGTGTAGTACTTTAGACAAAATGGTGGCTACTTTGACATTCCAAATACGAAACCCAATTCCAATTTTTCAAACACTAATACAACATGGAAACCATTTTGAAATGTTTAGACTTTACAGTCAAACATAGCTTTGGACCTTCATATATGTCATTGTATTTGAATATCAGTCAAAAGGAATTGTAATTAGTTTCAAAATAACAAACTATGCTTCTGTTATTACTAAGTTTCTATGTACATTATGGTTTACTTAATTGCGAAGTCATTGTCAAAGGTGCGTTTTTTTTTAAATTGTAAATACATCCAGCTATCGGTGTTTCTTTGTTTTTTTTTTGTTTTGTTTTTGTTTTGTGTTCTTTTGTTATTCCTTCTAAACTCATCTTAATTTGTGCTCACCTTCCAGCAAAATTCAATGAATCCTCACTAGTAGAACACCATCGTCGAATTCTCCGACAAATGAACTCCTTACTGGAAGACTTGGCGGAAAAAACAAAAAAAATATCAGGATTTAAACCAGACGACCACGAATATGACATAAGAAGGCAGAAAATTATTTATGAAACCATCTCATCGGCTCTGACGAGCGAAATACCGGAGCAAGACCAGAATGACCAGAATCTAAAGACCACAATAGAACCTGGAACTCTGCCGTCTTCTCCAGTCGTCCCTTTTGTTCCTGATGAAGGACTTCCTTCTGAAACTTCTCCATCACCTCCAGACGTCCCTGTGGTTCCTAATGAAGATCCTCTATCTGAAATTTCTCCATCTCCTCCAGACGTCCCTCTTATTCCTGATGAAGGAACTCTACCTGAAATTTCTCCATCACCTCCAGACGTCCCTGTGGTTCCTAATGAAGATCCTCTATCTGAAATTTCTCCATCTCCTCCAGACGTCCCTCTTATTCCTGATGAAGGAACTCTACCTGAAATTTCTCCATCACCTCAAGACGTCCCTCTTGTTCTTGAAGAAGGCCCTCCACCTGAAATCCCTCCATCACCTCCAGACGTCCCTGTTGTTCCTGATCAAGATCTTCCTCCCTCTACCCCAGGTTCCGATGCACCTCCATCAGCCATTCCTCCGGATCCCACTGAGCTGGTAAAAGACTCCGTCGAAACAACAAAGCCCGTCTATCCTTTACACCAACTAATACCAATGAATTCGATATATCCTAGCCTTCGGATGCCTCCTAGTATATTTTCAGAAAATAGTTTCAGTCATTATGTGGCAAATAATTTGTATCCACCAAATATTGTTGGAAATGAACAACAGGTTCTTTACAAGAAACCACCATTTAAAGGCCAATATCCCATGATACCTCTACGTGGTATTTATGCTCCTCCCAGTTCAGCTAATTTCTACGTGTCTGAGTATACTCCTCGACACGATTCTAAACCTAAAACGATACGAACCACAACTATAGGTGCAAACGCAAAGATCTGGTTGAACGAAATCGCACCGTACACACGCGCCAAAAAAAAAGTGAGGAAGACTTCGCAAAACCAGTCACGACCCTCCCACATGGCGACCACAGTGCCTAAAAACGATTGGTCTTTTATTGGGAAATACAATACGGCACAGATGTTCAATAAGGAGAACTATGGATTCCTTCACGTGGCGTGGAATGTGAGACCAAGGACAACACAGAAGGACCCTCATAAGACCTCGATAGCGTCTACTGCCGGAGATGTATTGTATGGAAGTTTGTATCTTTAACCATTAATTTTATGATATATCATCATTCTGCTGCACGCGTAGCATGACCACCGAAGGAAAGGGGTTTCGAGCCTGTGGACGGTGAGTAGGGAATGCAAATCCGTTCTGTTTTAAAATCCGGATTTTTAAGAACGGATTTTTGGTCCAATCCGGATTATCCGGATTTTACGGATTTTTCATGAAAATAAACTATAAAAGAGGAAATTCAAGGAAAGGCAGAGTGTTGAAGTTGCAAGTGTTAGTCTGAAAGCTGAAAGGAAGAGTGAGAATGATGCTCTCAAGAAAAAAGCCAAGAAAGCTGTGGCCATAGCTAGAGCAAAGGCCCAAGACAAGCTTTATTACACTTTGGATAGTACAGCAGGTCAAAAACAACTGTAGCGGCTTGCTAGAGCTAGAGAGAGAAAGCCGAGGGATATATGTCAGATTAAATGCGTAAAAGATGAAGCTGGAATGGTTCTTTCGGATGATGGGGAAATTAAGAATAGGTCACTTTGAAAAACTGATGAATGACGAGAATGACTGGAACGGTGTGCTGGACAATAAACCGGTGAAACTAATCTTTCTCACTAAACCCAGTGAGGGTTTAGTGAGAAAGATTAGTTTCACCGGTTGTAGTATGGATGAAGTGAGAATAGCAGTAAATAGAATGAAGAATGGTAAAGCTTTAGGACCTGACGGTATACCAGTTGAAGTTTGGAAGTTATTACGGGTAGATGGATGGAATTGGTTAGCTTTATTTTTCAATAAGTTGTTGCTGGAAGAAGCCATACCTGACGAGTGGTGCAACAGTTCGCTGGTGCCCATCTTTAAAAATAAAGGTGATGTGCTGGAGTGCAATAACTATAGAAGAATAAAGCTCCCTGGTGTATGCTGTTTGCCGACGACATTGTGTTGGTTGCCGAGAGTGGCCTAGAGGTCCAGAGCAGATTGGAGGTGTGGTGGGAAAGACTGGAGAAAGTTAGCCTGAAAGTCAGTAGGACCAAAACAGAATATTTATTCTGTGATTTCGGCGGTCTTTCCGGTCCTGTGCCCATAACTCTTGCCGGAACGCCCATACCGATCTGTTCCGATTTTCGGTACCTCGGGACGCTTGTCCATGGGGATGGCGAAGTAGACCGAGACGTAACGCACCAGATCAATTCAGGATGGATGAAATGGCGACAGGTCACTGGAACAACTTGTGACCCACGGATGCCCCTCAAGTTAAAGGGAAAAATATACAACTCCGTGATTAGACCTGTCGTACTGTATGGATCGGAATGCTGGGCTGTGAAGAAGATGGATGAAAAAAGATTGCATGTAGCGGAGATGAGAATGTTGAGGTGGATGTGTGGTGTGACAAGAATGGATAAGGTAAGGAACGAGTATATTAGAGGAAGTTTAAAAGTTGCGCCAGTTACAGAAAAATTGAAAGGGGATTCGACTGTCTTGGTATGGACATATGATGAGGAGGGACGAATCGCATGTGAATAAAAGAGTGATGAATATAAAAGTTGATGGATGGAGAGGGAGAGGAAGACCAAAGAAACGATGGATGGATTGTGTGAGGAATGATAGGAAAGATAAAGGAGTAAATGATAGCGTGACGGTTGACAGAGGAGAATGGAAGAAACAAACGTGTTGCGCCGACCCCAAGTAACATGGGACAAGGGCTGGAATATGATTAGTTTATGAATATGCTGTTTCTGATATTTGTGTAAATGGGTTAAGATAAAAAATAGGAAAAACATTAACGTCATATGATTTTTTTATTTTTGTTATTTGGAATTGTTCAAATTAAATACCATAATTTTGGTGTTATAGCCATAATATTCTTATTATTAAAATACTCATTCTGTGACTCACGTGCTGAGTAGCATGAATAAAATAATTAATAAGTACCAATTAAAATAAACTCTGAAGAAGAAAAATAAAAAGACAAATAGAGTTCTTGTCAAATTATTAAACGTAACAAAAGTGACAAAACAATTTAACTTCCCTTTAATCAACACAAATTGAACAACTAAAAACACCTATATTATTTTTGAGACACTTTGACCTCAAAAATAATAAGGCATATAAAATGCTGTCGTTTAACCTGCTGCGAATTCGGTTACACATAATTCCTACTGCGAAAAAAGTATGCTTTGATTCGACGCTTGTAGGGGAAATGCACTGAAGATTACAAGCATCTTCAGTGCAGCGGCTTACAAGTATCGTCCTCGTGAACCACTATCCTCGAATTTCATCCAATCCGCCGACCCGTATCCCGCACCTGGCGCTCCCCAGAGGCGACACGAATATTCGCGCGATAATGTAGCCCCAGAATCAGATTTTTTTTATTATTCAAAAAATCCGGATTCAAGTTTTGAATCCGCGGATATCCGGATTTTTCGGATTACGGATAGTCCGGATTGCATTCCCTAACGGTGAGTAATGGGTTAGCTCACTGTCCGTTCGTCTTATGACGACAGGCCGTGTCGACGGCGCGTTCGTGTTCCACGCGCGCCTCGAAGAGATGTCAGCAAACAGGAAGGGGTCCGCAAGAGCCGATGCCTGCAGGGGCTGCGGGACTGTTAAACTGTGAAAGATATACCGCGGCCCTGGAACACAAAGGGCAAAAAAGGAACATGGATGGGTTGGGTTTTAGTCAGTAAACGTCTGACACTCCCTCCCACTCCACCCAGAGCGGGGGGGGGTTATTTGATGATTTCCCATCCCAAAAAAGAAAAAAGGAAAGGGGTTTTGTCGACGGAAGAATCGACAAAACCCCTATCCTTTTTCGTTTCTACGGTGGTCATGCTACGTGTGCTCGCCTAATATAGATGTATTAATTGGGATGTGGTCAGTGCAGTATGTTTCAAAGAGTTTCGTATTTGTACAGACGCCCGGCACATCAAGCTACCCGGAACTGTCAAATTTTCCCAATCAACCTTAAATATAATGCTTAAACAATAAAGTTGAAATCTATTAAAGAAATTTGACAGATTTAAGTAGCTTTTTGGTAGTTTATGTAAATGTCAGTTGAGGAGCTCGTGGCTAAATAATAACAGAAACACGGGTCGATCTTTAGGTAAAGCCGTGCTTGCCTAGGTTGGTCTGTGGATGGGTCACCACCCATTACATACCGAGTCTCCTCCGTGCTTCGGAAAGCACGTTAAGCCGTTGGTCCCGGTTGTCATTTGTAGATCTTTGACAGTCGTCAGGTAGTCAGTGGCCCAAAAAGTCTGACAATTAGTCTTACCAAGGGGTATCGCATTACACAGTCTGGGTTGGGGAGGTCAGATAGGCAGTCGCTCCATGTAAAATACTGGTATTCAGCTACATCCGGTTAGACTGGAAGCTGACCCCAATATAGTTGGGAAAGGCTAGGCAGCTGATGTAAATGTCAATCCAACACATGAAACTAACACATGCTGACTTTGTAATCATTGTTATAGCTGATAGAATGTCAGCTATTCGCACGCAGATCTTCATCATTATCATCCACCCATTGCGCTGTTTATCCATCATTGCAACACACCGTCCGCCTCTTAGCAAATCTGTGACCAGTATGCCATTGGTCATGTGGATAGGGAGAAATTACAGCACCCCATTTGCTACGATCCTTTCATTATAGTCCTTCTTTCCTTAAACAGACTTCGAACCCAAGTCGGTCCGAACCAAAGACAATCTCTGCAAAGGACTCAGACCTGAAGTGCGTATGCGGCGTCTTCCCACAGACAATGGCTCACCTTCCATCTTGCACCGCATGCCCTGCGCACTTGATGATCTGCTAACTGCATCAGTAGGTGGGGTTCGCGTGGCTGAGTTTTGGGCTAAACATAACATTTGAACTTTTTACCATCGACACGCTGGACCATGGAGTTTCTTGCCGGTTCTTCTCCATAGGAAACGACCTACCCGAACCGTGCACCTTTTTGTCGACGTTTTATAAGTGCCCATCTGAGCCTATGTAAAATAAAACATTTTGATTTTGACGCTAAGAATAAGATCATAGTCCATAAGCTTCTTACACGTTCACACATCTGGACATACACTCATGCCGGTTGCGAGCACTAAGCGCCTTACAGAAGAATTTCAATCAATAAGGTCAGGTTCACAGCACTAACATTAACTGGCAATTCCTTGGCAGAAATTAAGGTACAGAAATCGTCAACGACGCAGGCGCCAGAGCAACGTCACCTCGCCCTGATGAAGCAGCTGGAGGAAGGATACCTGATGGTGTTCATCATAGAGATGTTTAGACTGATCGCTGTGAAGGACAAGCGTGAGGTACAAGAAGTTCTGGCTCCCATGAAGGCGATCTATAATTCGTAAGTGTTGATTTATTTATGAACTAGCGGCCCGTCCCGGCTTCGCACCGGTGCATATTTATTTTCTTCTAGCAATAAATATAGCCTATTTTACTCAGGGTGAATGTAGCTTTCTAATGGTGAAAACATTTTTGAAATCGGCACAGTAGTTTTTGAGTTTATTCGTTACAAACATACACACACTCACACAAAAATACAAATCTTTCCTCTTTATAATATTAGTAAGATGAATGAGGAGCTCGTGGCTTAATAATAACAGCCGCTCGGGTCGATCTTGAGGTTAAGCCGTGCTAAGCTAAGTTGGTCTGCGGATGGGTGACCACCCATTACATACCGAGTTCCTCCGTGCCTCAAAAAGCACGTGAAGCCGTTGGTCCCGGGTTTCACTTGTAGATCTTTGACAGTCGTTAGGTAGTCAGTGGCCCTAAAAGTCTGACAACCAGTCTTACCAAGGGTTATCGTATTACCCAGTACGCAGTTAGCGTTGTGGAGGTCAGATAGGCAGTCGCTCCATGTCAAATACTGGTATTCAGCTGCATCCGGTTAGACTGGAAGCCGACCCCAACAAAGTGCGATAATAATCCAATCTCATTTCTTACAGTTTGTCGGTGAAAGGTCACCTCGCATGGGTCGGTGATCCACTCTCGATATTTATTGAGAAGCTGTCAAACGTGGCGTCTTCGGGAGAAGATAGTATAAATGTAATACGGAGTAAGTTCATCATCAACATCATCATCATTCAGCCGGCAGACAGTCTCTTGTTTCCCGCATCCCACGGGACTTTTCTTACCAGGGACCTTCTGGAGATTAAAGCTCCAGTTTTTTGTAGCCGACTTTTTTGTAGACGACTTTTGTATATATGTATCGCGGGCCTGTGGACGGTGAATGGGCTAGTTCACCGTCCGTCCGTCTTATGACGATATGCCGTGTCGACGGCGCGTTCGTGTTCCACGTGCGCCTCAAAGAGATGTCAGCAAACAGGAAGGGGTCCGCAAGGGCCGATGCCTGCCGGGGCTGCGGGACTGTTCGAAAGAGATACCGCGGAAAACAAAGGGCAAAGAAGGAACATGGATGGGTTGTAGTCAGTACGAGTCTGACACTCCTTTCGACTCCGTCCAGAGCGGGAGGGGTCATTTGATGATTTCCCATCCGAAAAAAAATAGGCCCGGCCGCTAGCATGCAACTGACAGTAATTTGGAAATAATACCGCTCTCCCATCAGCCTACTCCTCAATGATGTTCCACTCACTGCTGAAGCGGAAGGAAATGCTGTCTGATGAGGTAAACTCCATCATCGACCACGCTGAGATGTTCTATAGTGACGAGGAAGGTAAACGTCTCCTGCGCTCCGTGAGTCAGTTCGAGGATTACCCTAAGAGTAAGTAGCATCATCACCACCTTTGGTAGCCTTGTTCCCCCCACTGCTGAATATACTCCCTGCTCCTGCTGCTGCCTGTCTTGGCTTCCGTACGTTTTTTCACGGGTGACCAGTGAAAATCAGCGCTGTGCTGTGGGCTCCCCATAGCACAGCATCATGCTGAGTGGTAACCTGACGATACATATCAGGGGAGCATGACACAACAGGGAGAAAGAAAAAATATTTATTTGTCGCAGAGACATGACGTGCATAAGCTTGTCCATGGAGTTTCTTGCCCATTCTTCTCCATAGAGATCTACGCTTTTGAATGCGCAACTACAGTACTTTCACAAGTTATTATGCCTTGTGTCTGGGACTGTAGCTTCGCCTTCTTTGTTTTTCCGACATTCAAAAGTGCCTGTTATGGTCTAATTGAAATAAATGCTTTGAGTTTGAGTTTGATATTCTGATTCGAATTCTGATACACATAGTCTACCCATCGTTTCTTTGGTCTTCTGCTACTCTGGTAGCCTTACATTCATACTCCATCGAGTTTCACTAGTATCATCAATATTTATTCTCTGGTTTCAGATAGAAAAGCCAGTTATTGGGTCTGCACAAGCCTCATAGAGAACATTCTGAAGCCGTTCCGACGTCCAGCCATCTCACGGAGCCGCGAACGTCTCCTGGACTCCGTCAACAGAGCTTTGCGGCGGAGGTTCCCTCTACTCATAAGAGAACGGAGTAAGTATAGGTACTCTTGTCGGGGGAGGTTTGTTTGTCTCATCATCTGCCTACTTTTCCTAGCTAAGAGGGGGTCGGATGGGGGAGGGCCGATGCCTGCCGGGGCTGCGGGACTGTTCGAAAGAGATACCGTGGCCCTGGAACACAAAGGGCAATGAAGGAACATGGATTGGTTTTAGTCAGTAAGAGTCTGACACTCCCTCCCACTTCGCCCAGAGCAGGAGAAGTCATTTGATGATTTCACATCCGTAAAAAAAAAGAGGGGTTCGGCTTCCAGTCTGCACTGAATACCAGTTATGTTCGCTTTAGTTACGTGATTGTCACATTAGAAACAAGCACGAACGTTGACAAGCAGTCCTGCCGTGGCTATACCACTCGGCAAAAAAAAATGATTTTTACCATTGCCACTCGAAAAAGGGCATTTTATTCATCGATAACAGTGAATAAAACGCTCTTTTACTCACTGAGTGAATAAAGACTTTTTGAATTTGGAACAAGCACGAATTATGAACAAAAAATAAGTGAAACGTGCCAACAAGAATATAGGTATCACAAAATTTCGAAAATAATGTTCTAATTTCACTAACAAAAATAATGTTTATATTCCTTTGTATGTTTATATTCCTTTGTTCTCTTATTACCGATAATATAATAAAATGTGGTTAATACTCATCTGCCTAGACTTATCCTAACTTTATTGGGGTCGGCTTCCAGTCTAATCAGATGCAGCTGAATATCCCCTATGACCTTCACAACCCAGTTAGTATTGAGTGGGCTATACGGTATCCCTTGGTAAGACTGGTAGTCAGACTTTCGGGTCACTGACTTCCTGTAACGACTGTCAAAGAAATGTAAATGACAGTCGGGACCAACGGCTTTACGTACTTTCCGAAGCACGGAGGAAACTCGGTATGCAATGAATTAGTGGTCACCCATCCACAGACCGACCTTAGTAAGCGCGGCTTAACCTTAAAGATCGCGACCCGAGTGGCTGTTATTATTATTAACCCACGAGTAATATAAATACTATACTTCTATTTATTTTCTCGCAGTCAATGGTAAAAAGCAGAGTACACAACTCGTGAAAAAAAAATTCATCTCGGTTCTTGTATCCCTCGCTTCGCTCAGGATTCTACTCTAGAATCCCTTGCTACGCTCGGGATTCTACTCTAGAATCCCTTGCTACGCTCGGGATTCTACTCTAGAATCCTTCGCTGCTCTCGGGATCCAATTTAGTCCCTCGAATTAAATTCCCTTTTTTTCACTTGTTGTATAATCTACTATTTTACCATTGCCACTCGAAAATGGGCATTTTATTCATCGATAACAGTGAATAAAAAGCTCTTTTACTCACTGAGTGAATAAAGACTTTTTGAATTTGGAACAAGCACGAATTATGAACAAAAAATAAATAAAACGTGCCGAATTTCGAAAATTGATCTAATTTCACTATACATTTTAAATAATTGTATTTAATCCTTTGTTCTCTTATTATATTAACGATTCTATAATAAAATGTGATAAATACTCATCTGCCTAGACTTATCCCAACTTTATTGGGGTCGGCTTCCAGTCTAATCGGATGCAGCTGAATATCAGTATTTTACATGGAGCGACTGCCTATCTAACCCAGAACACAACCCAGTTAGTACTGGCCTACTGGGTGCGTAATACGGTAACCCTTGGTAAGACTGGTTGTCAGACTTTCGGGCTACTGACTTCCTGTAACGACTATCAAAGAACTACAAATGGCTGCCGGCCCAACGGCTTTACATACTTTCCGAGGCACGGAGGAACCTCGGTATGTAAATAATTAGTGGTCACCCATACACAGACCGACCTTGGTAAGCCCGGCTTAACCTTGAAGATCGACCCGAGTGTCTGTTATTATTAACCCACGAGAACTATAAGTACTATACTTCTATTTATTTTCTCGCAGTCAATGGTAAAAAGTAGAGTACACAACTCGGGAAAAAAAAATGATCTCGGTTCTTGTATCCCTCGCTCCGCTCAGGATTCTACTCTAGAATCCCTTGCTACGCTCGGGATTCTACTCTAGAATCTTTCGCTGCTCTCGGGATCCAACTTAGTCCCTCAAATTAAATTCCCTTTTTTTTCACTTGTTGTATAATATCTACTATTTCAAATCGGTTTATAAATGACAGAGTTATGAGGTAACAACCATTAAAAAATGCTACTAAATTGAGAACTTCCTTTTTTGAAGTTGGTTAAAAATACCTGTAACGACTGCCAAAGACAAATGACAGCCGGGACCAACCGACGGCATTTTTTATAACGAGCTTTCCAAGGCAAAGTGATTAAACGTGAAGATAAAAATCTTAAAACAAACAGTGATCCAACTTGTTCTTTATTTTTCAGTCAGGCCTAAGGTTGGGACCTACCCGAGCAAAAGAAAGCGAAAACCTAATCCCCAGAAGAAGCGCAGAGTATTCCATAAACAATAAATATACATGAGACACTAAATCCAAGATATAGATTATAAGAACCCCACTTAAACTGTCACTTACGGGATATCTTCCGTGGTTACCCCGCGATCATGGCGCTTGCAACAGCGTCGAAATATCGGGAGCTCAAATTAATGAACAATCACGGAAGATATCCCGTAAGTGACAGTATAAGTTTAGTTTTAACCGTGAAAGCTTAAAACAGTGAATGTTAAATGTACAGACGCAAGCACATCAAGCTACCCGAAATTGTCAAATTTTCCCGATCAACCTTGAACCTAATACTTTAGCTATAAAGTTGAAAATCTATTAAAGTTTGACACATTGTAGTAGCTTGATGTACTGGCGTCAGTACATAAGCTATTGTTAATGCAATTTGTATGTATATCATTTTTTTATTTTGTGTGCAATAAAGAATAAGGATGCCGAAATAAACTCAGAGGTCACAGTGTCTCTTATATAAAGTCCAGACATACCTAATCTTGGTCAAGTCTTATGAGGACCATGCAGAGTAGTATCTGAGGTTTACTTTTGAAGATAGAAACACGGATTTGAGTGGACCTGTCCAGTCAATGCAGCCGTCTATGAAATAATCGCGCAATCAAACTTATGCGAGAGATCAGGAAATATACAACTACCCTGGCCAGAGGATCCATTTTTTTCAATGGAGTATAAGAAATTGTACACAGGGTGTTCTTATACCTGAAAAAGGCTGCCTGTCTGACCTCCACAACCCAACATCTGGGTAACACGATACGCCTTGGTAAGACAGTCAGGCTATCCAGTTTTAAGCGACCCGAATTGATAGACAAAGATACATGAACGACAGCCAGGAGACTATTAAGTGTAGGTAAAGGATAGTAGTAATGTAAATGTTTAAATAAATATAAATTTCCAAAAACAACATAGGTACAAAACTTTATTAATTATTAATTACAAGCTTTTGCCCGCGGCTTCGCTCGCGTTCATTTAGAATTTGACAATCAATTCGGCTTGTACTCTGCTTGTAATAATATAATTCAATCATGATTCGAAAGACACGTGGCGCACTCTAATATCATAAGAACGTTATTGTGGTTTTCCTCGGGAACAGTACTTTTTTTCAAGATGAAAGGTATTATGTCCGTTTCTGTACACCTGACAACGTATATGCAAAATTTCAGGACAATCGGTTCAGTGGTTTAGGCGTGAAAAGGTAACAAACAAACAAGCAAACTTTTAATATTAGTAAGTCTCTCTCGCACACTAGAATACAGTTATTACAACACTTAAAATACCTTTTCCTAACAAATAATTTATTGACCAACCACGCAACGCCGGATGTCTATTCAATAGTATAAGAACTCCCTCAAAGCGCATGCGCCAGCAGTTCTTGTAAACATCACAAAACATCACAACAATAAGAATTCTTCAAAGTAAGTGCTGTTACAATAAAACGCCTTTTTGAATGAAATCTGGGAATCGTTGATAGTGAATGGAATACGTTAGCAGATTAGCGATGTTCAATGGTATTATTTCGGTTTGCTACTGAATGGAATGTTCAATTCACACGATTTGACATTACATTTGTATAACCCTTATGGGTAGCCTTTTCACAGTCTATTGTACAGGGTGTAAACGGACCCTTCACGAAGCCGTCAACCTACAAACTAAGTAACTTTATGCAAAAATTATTGCTGGGAAACGACTTTTTTTTTGGAGTGAAAAATCACGTTTTACGGTAAAACTCAGTGTAACGCACTCAAAACTTGGTGCTGATGGATGCTTTGAATAGTAAACGGGTCATGGAGGTAATTAAAGTAAAGTTAAAACCTTAAAAAGTGGTTTAAAAAAAACTTGTGAAAAAATTGGAACTTTGACCTCCAATATCTCCGTAACTGGAAGGTTCCCAGGTATGGTCCAGAACAAAAAAATGATCGCAATAGCGGGGGAGAACAAGTGCCTTTCGGCTTCGTTAAGGGTCTATTTACACCCTTTATATCTCTGACAACAACAGCAGTAAAGATCAGATATAAAATCTTTTAAGATGGCGTCAAGAGGGTCGTATCATCAGCATCCCTCAGGTTGGATATCATTCTCCCTCCGACCGACACATCTTTATCCCAATTATCCAAAAGAATCCGCATAATATATTCGGTGAATATGTTGAACAGCAAGGATGACAGCATACATCCCTGTCTGACACCAGCTTGTGTTTTGAAGCATTCTAAATCGACACCATCTAAGCGCACACCCGCTGTTCTGCCTTCAAAAAGTTTTCTAATAAGATGTACCAGATGGCGAGGCACGCCCTCTTCAGCAGTATTTCCCACAAAATGGACCAGATGACAGTGTCAAATGCTTTACTAAAGTCAATAAAACAGATATTCAGCGTACTATTGAACTCTCTGGATTTCTTAATGCCCTGTTGATAATCACCATCAACAACTGTTCTATACTCGCCACATAATTGGGAGCGAACTCAGGCACGCCGGAATCAATGTCTTACTTATTAATTATCTAGTTTAGCCATCTATTACTTATGACTCTTTTAAGTTTCCGTCTTATAAGTCATTATAACGGGTCCATATTGGCTCACCTAAAGTTCTTTTCCCGAAATTGTTCTTCCTAACGATTTGTAATCCGAATGATCACTCTTCCTAAAATTTTTCATCCTAAAGTTTTCATTCATACTATTTGTAGTGCTACCGGCGATGTTCATAACACTCATGTTTCCGAAAATTGTAATTAATAATATCATTAATGTAAATATATTTAAACTCCTACTGTTTTTTATCATAACGCTTTTATCCCTAAACATAAGTACAGGTCAGAGTGTTGTCTTGGGGGCACTATGAAAAAAAAACTTAGAAAAATCGCAACCAATTTCGAAGTAGCACTCGCCCGCCGCTGCCGCGGCACCGCTCGCTACGCTCGCTCGGCTCGCGCGTAATTGGTCACAGTTCTAACCTAACCTAACCTATGGATCCCTTCCAAATCGTTTTTACGACAAACGGTTAGTCGGAGACAAAAAACACCAAGAAACTTTTATTCTTACATTTAGGTGTTTTATACGATAGAATAGAGAAAATAAACGGTTTGCAAAAATAACACTTTTTTGGCTAAATTTTTCTAAGTCTAAACCAAGAAATCTAAACAAAAAGTATATGACTTTGAATAATAGTGTAAAAGATGGTTATGTTGAGAAAATATAGGAAAACAAATAAAAGTATAACAGATGTTTATTGCTACTGAAATTATGAAGTTGAATGCTTCGGAATTATAAAATTAGAGACAGAGTAGTTAGGAATTGTGATTGTTAGGATGAAAAATGTTAGGAAGAACATTTTCGGATTTCCAATTATCGGAGTTGAAAATTTAGGTGAACTTTGGCGCACCCCATTATAACTCGTCGTGTTACTTTGATGATTTCCACCTCATACCGTTATCATACGTGCCCAGGGGGTTGGGGGGCCACTGAAAACAACTAAATTTCAAAATAACTATCAAAGCAAAAGCATATTAATGTACTGTAGCATTTTGTAAAGTTTTAATTTCAAAGTAATTCTGTTTTTACATTGTGACTCCTTCATGAATAAATATTTTATTTATTTCAGTTTTTAGTATCCCACTGCAGGGCAAAGGCCCCCCTTCCCTCTATCCACTTACGGCGCCATGCCACGGCGCTGCTGTACAGCGCCGTGGCGCCCCTACCGACACAAATAGGCAACTACACATAGGTAAGTCGCGTGCGCGCGCTTACCAACTGCCAGGCCTACATCGGCCACCGAGTGAAGGTGCCTGCGTCTTAGCAGGCACAAAGGTGGTCCCGCGGGACCAAGGGCGATGCCCAAAACCCGCCCGCCGCACCCCCTTGCGGGGATGCAGCGAAGTCTACGACGACTCTATCCACTTATCCCTATCCAGTGGTTTTGTTTGCCAATCCTTTTGAAAAGAGTCGAGTTCGTCCCGCCATCTCCTTGTGGGCCTGCCGCGTTGCCGTTTGCCGCTGTTTGGGACCCATTGAGTGATTACTTTAGCCCATAGCTCCTCCGATATGCAACAAATGTGTCTAGCCCAGTTCCATTTTAGCTTGGCAGCCGTGTGACCTACATCGGCAATTTGAGTAAAAAAAAAAAGCCTTTATCTACTGGCCAAGTAGCGGAATTTACTCTTCCATTGATTAGTTCAATTTCTAGTTTTTTTTCTGCCTAAATCCTATTCTAAGATTGCGAAGGTATAATAAAATAATAAATAATACCAGCCTGTTACTGTCCCACTGCTGGGCAAAGGCCTCTTCTCATACAGAGAAGGCACGAGCATTGATCACCACGCTTGCTCAAGACGGGTTGGCGATTTCAGACTTATATTAATTATAAATCCAGGTTTCCTCACGATGTTTTCCTTCACCGATGTCTGTGATGTCCAAGATAAACTTAGAAAGTACATATGAATTGAATAAGTCACATTGGTACTTGCCCGGATTTGAACCCACAACCTCATGCATGAGAGAAGGAAAACAGAAGAAGAAAAAGGAAGAAGGGAAGGGAAGGGGGAAGGGGAGAAGAAGGTATAATAATGTTTAAAAATGTAGAATCAGCTGTGACTTAAATTAAAACGATCAATCAAAAGAATTTTTTATTTGTAGTGCATTATAATATGAATACTGGTTTTATTTCTGTAAGTTTGGAGACAGAGGTTCCCATAAAATGTCGCTTAGCACTTCCACTGTTTTTCTGCTCCGTGATGGCGACAACCAGATGCCATTTTGTGAAAAATAAAAAAATCAAAGTCGACGAACTATGTTAAGTGGGGTATCATTGAATAGGTATTTGAAATTATTTAGGTTTCTCATATTATCATTTTTCATTTCGAATGCCCATTTAGGTTTTATAACGATTTAAAGTTGTTTATTCGAAATGGTAAATAACATAAAAGTGAAAAAATCAACAAGTTTAATCGTCTGTGAAATCTTTCACATTATTAAACTGAAAATCTGGAATAAAAAAAAAAAACCCTGTTTTTTTGGTTTTCAGTCGGGTTTTTTAGTTTTTATAATTAGGTACTTTTTTATACATTTTCTTTAATTTCTTGACTTTCTTTTATTCTTTTAAGGTGGAAGCCCGCGAAATTAAAATTTTCTTACTTTTTTAGCAATTTACAGGTCAGTGTCAGGTTGTATGTTGATTAAGATATGATTCGCGACCGTAACAAATATGGCTTTACAGAGTTATAGTCATTAAACTCAGCAATTCAACCCTCTAATTACATATAATCCCATTGTATGACTTTTTCATGAATAGTCATTAAATGGGATTATATGAACTTAGCGGGTTGTATTGACAATTTTAATTGTATGCTTGATTTTAATTCTGTAACTACATACGTATTACTAGCGCGACTCATTTTTTCATCAACATACAACCTGACAATGACCTGCAAATTGCAAAAAACGTAAGAAAATTTGAATTTCACGCGCTACCCTGTCGTGTCCACCTGAATATAGTCCGGCAACTCATGTCGGACAGTAGTGATACTGTTAGTTCTTGCTTGAGAGTTTTTCTTTGTTCTTCTTCTTCTCCTATCTCTGTCAAATACTTCTACAGAGAGTTCTTCGCCGGGCAAGGAGAGCGCTATACGTCTGCGGAGATCTATGATCTGAAATAAAGTTGAAGAAAACATTTAATGTGTATGTTATGTTATTTTAAGGGTTTTGGTTTCCACACTTAGTCCTTAATGTGGACCATTGTGCGTGAGCCATGGTGGCCGTTACTCCAACCAGCCCACCACCCTCCAGAAGCAGATCAAACTTCCCGGTCTTCTCAGGACATCCGCAAGGGATCTTGGTGTTTCAAGAGTCTCCTGGCGGATCTGGGTGACGCCGGTGCATTCGAGGAGCACGTGCGCTACCGTTTCCTCCGCCTCCATGCACGCTCTGCACAGGGGACTGTCAGTGATACCTAGGGTGTGGAAGTGTTTGTTCAGTGGGCAGTGTCCAGTGATGGTCCCCGCCACCAGTCACAGGCTATCTCCGTCAGCTTCCTATCCAGGGATAGCATAGCTTCCTTGGATTGGTCCACATTTCTCCGCTTGTGTTTGAGTGTGATCCGTTAAAAAACTTCTTAGCGGCTTGTATGTTTTATGGACCTATTAGGCGGGGCATAAACTAGACTGGATCGTTGAAAAAACCGATTTCCAAAAAAACACTAAAAAGTCTAAAATAATTTTACATTCAGAAGTCGGTGACATTGTTTCATTGACTTTTTTGCCACCGACTCAGAAGTCGAAAGTAAAATAATTCTACTTTCAGAAAAGTAAAATTATTTTAGACTTACGTAAAGTTATTTTTAGCCTTTTTCAGTGTTTTTTTGTAAGTCGGTTTTTTTTGCAAAAAGTTTTTTTAGGTGCTTTGGTCTAGTGGTCGCAAGTGCTACTGCTGAGCATGAGGTACTGAGTTTGATTCCTGATTGATTCCACACAAACTTACTAAATTATTTCCAGAGGGCTCATTTCATCGGACGTACTGCTGTTGAGATCCTTTTTACTTGAAATTCTGTAATAAAGTTAGTAAATTGATTATTTTTAATTGCTCTTTGGAGCAGTGGTGGTGCTTTTTAACCGACTTCAAAAAAAGGAGGAGTTCCCAATTCAGTTGTACTTTTTATGTTTATTACCTCATAATAAACAACCTCATTCAATAGACGATCTGTTTGTTGATGGATGGACAAAGATTTTATTGGTTTGTCAGAAGTACTGTGAGAGGAATTTATGAAAGTGTTGTTAACCCTCTTTTATTTGTTTTCAGTTCAAATTTTGCTTTACTTTGTTATTTTGTATATTTTAATTTGTGTTACAATTGTCTTTTTTATTTTTATAATTTTAGTTACTGTAATTGGTTGTAAACACAAACGTTGTTATTAAATAAATAAATAACCCCGACATTTGTGAACCGATTTGAAAAAATATAAAAATAACTTTACTTTCGGAAGTCGGTGGCAAAAAAGTCAATGAAACTAAGTCACCGACTTCCGAAAGTAAAGTTACTTTAGACTTTTTTAGTGTTTTTAGTAGTCGTTTTTTTTGTGTAGTGTTTTATTAGAAGTCGGTTTTTTTTCAAAAAAGTTTTTAAATGGCATAATTAAAATAAATGGTTTGCCTTTGATTATATATTGAGTAGATAGAGAAGTAGGGAAAAAATAAGAAGATATTCTGCGCCGAAATAACCACGATGTGGAGCCCTGACACAGCCAGAAGGCGACGCGGTAGACCTCGCAAGAGATGGCGGGACGAGCTGGACAAAACTAACGACCAGTGGTCCACATTGGCTCTAGATCGAAGAATTTGGAAGTCATGGAGAGAGGCCTTTGCCCAGCAGTGGGATGACACAGGCTAACAGTATCAGTATCTGCGCCGACCTCAAATACATCGGGTTAAGGGCAGGAGAATGATGATTATTGTCGACTTTGAAGCGCAGGCCACACCGCCAGCTGGCGGGCGAACGACTCATCGTTTCACCTCTTTTCATTACTCTGGTTCACATCGCGAACTACAGAGCTAAGCTACGTCAGCGATACAAAACTATGAAAAGGACGTCGTTCGCGTCGCTCGCCCACCAGCTAGCTGTGTGGCCTGCGCCTGACGTGTGCTGCATACCTCAGTCCTTGCGTGGTGGTTGCCAGTCTCCCTGCAGACTCCTCTTCCAACATTTGCTCCACCAACTTACTTTTGCTTTCAGATTTATAAGAAATACCCGTCTTCTCCGTCGTCATATAAAACATTAGTATCGTATCCTGTTGTCTGTTACCCTCATCTCTTTCAGAAGTTTCACGTGTTATGGTTTCCTCTTCTTCTCTTACTTCACCTGTGTCTGTTCTAAAGACTCTGATTCTCTTGTTATCTTCCTTTTTATGCGCAGTAGCTCTTATTGAAGATCGTATAAGTTTATCTTCAATGGAGTCATTGTCGGAGCTCTCGACAGTATCAGTGTTTGATTTACGATCTGTAGTTTTAAAAGCAATAGTTGTAGGACTTGGAAATTCTTTGATTTTTACAATGAGTTTTCTCAATTCTAGTCTATCGTTGGTTTTGAAATCTGTGTGAATGAAAACAGCAACTCTTATACATTCCTTGATTACTCTGACGAAATCATCTTTAGTCCTTGTTTTCCCATATCCAGCACTAAAGCCCTTGAGATCAGTTAAGATTTGTTGGAACTTCTCTTTAGCATCATCTCTGTATAAAAAATTGATATAATCCAGTAACTCTTGAACATCTCTGTCGTACAAGTTTAGTTCTTTCATCGTATTTACTCTTTCGTTAATAATAGCTCTCTTTTCAGAAACAGATTTTCTTTTTAAGAAATCTAACTGCTCAGCCAGCAAACTTCTGAATTCATGTTTGCCTTGCAACTCAAAGAACTTGCAGCCTCGGTAATGATACTTTCTGATTTTTTTGTCTAGAATGTTGAAGAAATCTTCGAATATGTCATCGTCGTAAGTATTGAGTATTATGACTAGTTGTTGAATGAAATCCGTGAAGGTTTCAACTGTGGAGTGAGGTGGTAGGATGTTTTTATGGCCAGTAACTGTTTTATCTGTTTCTTCACTTTTCAGAGCTAGATTGGCGCCTCTCTCACCTTCTGTCGGTGTGGTAACAGGGCTTGACTTTATGTAAGCTTAAAAAAAATTGAATGTCAGATTATGTCCAATATTGTAGGAGGGGTTTTCAATATTTTTTACCAAGCCCCATGGGAGAACACGTGTTTTTTTTGAATAATTTATACTACCTACTGCTTTCAATTTAATGAAAGTTTGGCGCCATTTTAAGAAAACGTCTGCATAGATTAACCGCTTTTTTTAATTATAATAAAAAAAAAACTTGAAATAAACACAAAATACATACCAATTAATGTCCCGAACAGCAGAAACCAAGTACACACATTCATTTTGTTTTAATATAAAAAATACTAACATTTTTTATGGAATCATAAAACTTTTTGTACATAACACATGCAACTATTTTATAAATCTAATTTGAATTTTATTGAAAACAAGCTGTTGCCCGCGTGAAATTATTATAAAAAAAATTTACTTCTATTTTGGAATCAAATTTTGTGAACAATTTCAAGGGTTTTACTTTTTTGCACGGAACCCTAATGATGTAAAATAAAAAAGTAGTCTACGTTACTCCTTATAATATCAGCTATCAGTAAAATTCCGTCCAAAACCAGTTTTTTAACAATATTTCCTTTCCGGCTCATTTTACGATGAAAACATTTATAAAATATGAAACTAGAGAAAATGTCCTACAGTTTATATGATTACATTTTTTTCAAAAATCAATGGTTTTGGCGTACGAGCGCCGCAAAGTGTACTCCAACACACGTTTTGACCAAATAACACTCATTTCCACATTCAAACGCATCGTTCATATTCAGTGGAGGTAAAAAAACTATTCATTTTTATTACGAAATCTCATCAGCAATAATCATGGTTAGGTTACAACCTCCAAAAGTTTGAATGAAAACTCTCAATGCGTGATTAGATTTAACTTCAAACTTGGCAAGAATACTAATCTATGGAAATATACAGGGTGACTGGTAATTAGTGACCGATACTTAAACACGTGATTGTACTCATGATAACAAACAACTTTCCCAAAGAAACATTTTTTTTTTAATACGCATTTGCTTTTATCACAATAAAACTTACGGAGCGGGCTTGCGAGCCTGCCTACCCACTGTTGCATGGTACGATAGTAATGAGACAGAACGGTGTCATGCGGCTAACAGCTGATAGGTCACAGGCGCGCGCGCCGAACTTCATACGGCCCGCTGTTGTGTTATTATGATAAAAGTGAATGAGTATTAAAAAAAATATTTCTTTGGGAAAGTTGGTTTTGAGGTGAAAAATCACGTTTTACGGTAGAACTCAACGTAACGCACTAAAAACATCGTGCTGATGGGTTGATTGAATAGTACGGGGGTCGTGGAGGAGTTTAAAGTAAAAATCTTTAATTAAAACCATGTATTAAAAAAAAAAATTGAGAAAAAGTTAGAACTTTGTCCCCCAATATCTCCGTAACTAGAAGGTTCCCAGGTATGGTCTAGAACAAAAAAATTACCGCAATGACGGGGAGAACAAGTGGCTTTCGGCTTCGTTAAGGGTCTTGTTACACCCTTTATTGATAATTGTTTGTATGTATTGTGCGTTGATAAAACCTTGTCTTAAATTCCATAATTATTAAAATTCAGACCATCCTTAATATGACCAAACGGATCAATCTGACCATTACGGAGAAATGGGTTCTGTTCCGGACCGCCATCGTCATAATACACTGGGCCAGGGTAACCCTCAGTTATTGTAGCTACCTCAGCTGTTGCAGTAGTCACTGCGGGTTCAAGTTCTGTTGTAACTTTGGAACTAACAGTAACCATTGTCACACTATTATCATTTTTTTCTTTGCTTAAGGCGTTTGTGTCATTTATATTGCTCGTTGTGATCTGAGGTGTCCTTTTGGCATCAACAACTGTTGTATTGGCTACGTCTTTGGTCATCAAGCTTTGTTTATAATATGTGGTATTCTTTGTTGTCGATTCAGTGTTTATTGTACTGTTTCCGTCATTATTTTTCTTATTAAGTACTCTTTTATTCATATCTTCGTATTCTTCCATTAATCTCACTACGTTATATTTCAACGTTATGTTTCTTTTATCTTTTGCGTTATACTTATCAGTATAATTATCATATTTCTTACTTTTAACCAGTTGCTTTAATTGTTTTAAATCCTGTTCAAGAGCGTCTATTCTTTTAATGACATTTTTGTTGAAATCTTCGGCTGCGATAGTATTGTTAGCGTTACTGCGTCTTGTTAGTAGTATTCGTTTTTGTTTTTTACCCTTTATCAATTGTAATACTATTTTATTTTCGTTGGCTAATGTGTTCGATATATTACTTATTGGTTTTAGATAGATAGATTTGTGGGTTCCCGAGTATCTTGAAGGAGGGTTTGTAAGAGCAGTCGGTATCTTTGGTTTGGGCTTCGGTACTGGTTTTGTTTGTTTAAAATATCTTTGATGTAATTTGGTGTCATATCTGGAACTGAAACAATGTTTCGGGTTATGCAAATTAATTGATGATGGTAAAATTTCAAATACTGGTATTTAGCTGTCGGATGGTTATTCTAGCAGCCGGCTTCAACATAGTTGGCAAAGGCAAGGCTGGTGATGACGAATGAAGAGTAAAGGAAAGAAATTAATGATGCGATGTTTCTGTAAATGATGATATGAGTAGAATCTGGACACGAGTTGCCATGGTTGACCTGGAAGTCTTTGAATAAACTCCAGATACAGGTTGACCGAAGCAAGGAAAACCTGTTCAGGTGGAGATTATATGACTCTGCCCTGGAGTTTTAATGTGGTGTTGTCACACAAACGATTTGCCACTTGATATCGTGTCTTGCCTGTCCTGTTGCTTGCACATTACAGGAGCTGGTGAACGCTACCGAAAGTGCCAAACTCGTCGCCGAATGGGTTGACTCAATTTGCATTGTCATCGACACGCTATGAAGAGGAAGTAGAACGGTGGGGACAACCGAGAAGACTTCTACTAGAGTTGTATGGAAGAAAATGACAGGCTGCGCCGACTACTAGTACACTGGTGGATTTTTGAAAAACAGAGGACACATTACAGAAAATCCTGCATGCAGATTTCAAGATGTGGCTTATGAATTAAAATCTTACTTTTTATCAGGTACTGGTTTAAATATTCCCAAAGATCTCAACAACTCGGTATTAGCTAACTGTACATCAATTACAGCATTGTACTCGCCAATGAAGTGCGTGTTTTTATGTTTGCTCTTAGACTTCGACTTGCCGTGCTTTTGTCGTTTGTCATCGTCTTGGCTCACTCTTGGTACAGGCTTCGATTTTACCATCAGGACACTCTCTGTGTCTTGTTCTGATTCTGAAATATCCTGCTTTGTATCATCAAAGTCTTGACCAGTACTTAGAACTTCAATTTTTGAATTGTTTGTCTCATCTTCGGAACTATACCTCGGTGTGATCGTTTGTCGCCTCGCGACTGTAGCCATTTTGGTCGTCTCATCCGCAGATGTTTTTATGATTTCTGTTTTCTTCGAAGTCCTTGATTTGTAAGACATGTGTTCTGTGTATAGAGTCATGTATCGGTCTGTGTTGTACTCTGCATGTCGCTCCTGAGACTGTTTGATGGAGTTCGAACTGCTATCGAACGATTGTCCGGATAAGATTTCCTCGCTAGTGTAATCTGCGTTCACTTTATCAGATTCATTGCTACTATCATCCTTCTCAGGTTCTTTGTCTCGAGGTTGTTGGTAATACTTCTCCTTACTCTTCCTGTCTCTTTTGTTTCTCATATTCGTTTGTGGATCATTTTTAGAATAAAGTCGGGGATTTTTATCATTGTTCATTACATTTTCGGAGACTTTGATACTGTTAATGACTGGCTCACTGACTTCATACATTTTATGATTGTTAGTCACTTTAGCACTTGATCCAGGATTATTTTTGAATCGATTCCAAAACTTTTCTATTCTTACTTTCAATTCTCGTCTTGTATTACTGTCAAGTGCAGTGTAATGATCAAAAAAAATATCTCGGAGCCAGTGTCTAAGTACCATTACAAGATTATTGTGAGCTTTTATAGATTTCGTCTTTCTAAAAAGCTTTAATTCTTTTAAAACTATGTGAAACTTTTGTTCAGTATGTCTGTACAAAGAATTGATATAATCTAGTAATTCTTTAACGTCATTGCCGTATGTTTTATCTCTCATCATGTCCGCCATTTCATTCATATTCGCTTTCGTAAAAGAAGTCGATTTTCCTCTGATTATTATTAATGCATTAGCCAGTAAACTCCTAGTATCGTGATTTTGCATCAATTCAGAGAATTTGCAGTCGCTGTAGTGATATTTTCTGATTTCGTGGTCCAGATTGTGGAAGAAATCTTCAAATGCGGTATCTTCATAAGTGTTGAGTACGTTAACCGCTTCCTGAATGAAATCTGTTAAAGTTTTAACCTTCGCCGCTCTGTACACATGATTCTTGTTTTTGTTTTTATCAGTACTAGCTGTTGTTTCGCTGTTTGTAAAGTTATCTACATTGTCTAAGTCCTTAGTATCTCCGGAATATTCTTCATTATTTAATTCTGAAACATTTTCCATTGGTGGATTAACGCTTCTGCGATCTTCTTTGGTTCTGATTCCTGTTGTTGAACTTATATGAGCTGAAAGATAATTTAGAACGTTTTTATTATAAAAAGAGGTGAATTACTACATTTAGATTAATGTTTTATCACTTTTTTTTGTAAGGATACAGCAAAATGGATAATATCAGTGTTAGAACATTGAAATGATCGTCATCATCTACGGTAGACTTCACCCACTGCTGGGTGTAGGCTTTCGTTGCTTGCGCCAATCTCCACGTTCCTGTGGCAAAAATGTTGTATTACAACATAAATGGATTTAATTGAAGTCATTAATAACGTACGTAGTTTTATATTTATAAGTTATGCAAGGTGTAAGAGACCTCGTCGCGCCACCTGTTGCCGTGAATCCAGCACATGGTATCAGTTTGCAAGATGACAGAGACATGGAAGCGTCCATATCTCTGGCATCCTGCATTTTACGACCTCTGATAGTAGCTTTTAAGTATACATACTGCGGATTTTTTCTTGCCAAGAGCTCATTCAAAATGAGGCTTGAAATCTACACTTAGCATTAAAAAGCTGAAGAGTTTGTATGGTTCAACGCGCTAATCTCAGGAATTAATGGTTCGAATTGAAAAAATCTTTTAGTGTTATATAGCCCATTTATCGAGGAAGGCTATAGTGTAGTAAATAAATGAACACAAGCCAGAGCCATGATTTCCCAACCGTGACCCTAGACGTGATTTGTTTCGTTCCAGCTTGTTCTGTGCCCGCGTGACGTTCACTTGTAATTTTGTTAGTTTTCAATATACAGGGTGTAAACAGACCCTTCACGAAGCCGTCAACCAAGCATTCTGTACATCAAACTAAGTATCTCTACGCAAAAATTATTGCTGGGAAACGACTTTTTTTTTGGGGTGAAAAATGACGTTTTACGGTAAAACTCAATGTAACGCACTTAAAACATTGTGGTGATGGATGCATTGAATAGTAAACGGGTCATGGAAGTATTTAAAGTAAAGTTATTCCCTTAAAAAATTGTAGGTATTTAACTAGAAGGTTCCCAGGTATGGTCTAGAACAAAAAAAATATCGCAATGACGGGGAGAACAAGTACCTTTCGGCTTCGTCAAGGGTCTTTTTACAACCTTTATTTACTTTAAATTAAACTCTAGCTCCACTGTTTCATTTCCACATATAGGCTATTTATAACATCACGCTACGACCAATAGGAGCATCAATGAAAAATATTTTAGTAATTTTATAATAAATTCACGCGGTCGATAGTCGCCTTCCTTCCCTTCTACACTACTAAGCCGCACCACTGGTGGTGTCGTGGGTAATTTTTTTTCCCTTCTACACTACTAGTCCAGTGGTACCGTGGATAATTGTAAAATACATGTATATGCGTTCCCTTCCACACTACTAAGCCGCACCACTGGTAGTGTCGTGGATATTCTTTTTCCTTTCTGCACTACTGGTCCAGTGGTATCGTAGGTATTTGTAAAATACATATATATGCATTCCCTAATTACACTACCTGATTAGTTTTCAAAAAAAAAAAAAAAATGAAAATATTTTGAATCTATTCTAGATAAACTTATACCTACTTAGGTATTGCGTTTTTTTTTTTTTTTTTTGAACGCGTATATTTTACAAATACCTATGATACCACTGGACCAGTAGTGCAGAAAGGAAAAAAAATACCCACGACACTACCAGTGGTGCGGCTTAGTAGTGTGGAAGGGAACGCATATACATGTATTTTACAATTACCCACGGTACCACTGGACTAGTAGTGTAGAAGGGAAAAAAAAATCCCCACGACACCACCAGTGGTGCGGCTTAGTAGTGTAGAAGGGAAGGAAGGGAAAGTCGCGGCCATCAGAAAGTAAAGTATAAAATAAAACTACCAAATATCCCGAACAACAGAAACCGAGTACATACTATCATTTTATTATAAAAATACTAACATTTTTATGGAATAACATAACACTTTTTACGGATTGCATATTATTCGTAAATTTTCATTTCTAACTTAATAAAAATATTTCATCAATTTTATTGACAACTAGCGGCCCGTCCCGGCTTTGCACGGGTGGACATTTATTTTTTAAACATTTTGGGATAAAATATAGCCTATGTTACTCAGGTATAATGTAGCTTTCTAATGGTGAATTTTTTTTTTAAATCGGCACAGTACTTTTTGAGTGTATTCATTACAAACATACACACACACAAAAATACAAATCTTTCCTCTTTATAATATTAGTATTGACAATAAAAGTGAAATAGTAACAACTTTTGAATACAGTTTAGATTTAAAACAAAGCAAAGCACGAATCGGCGGCCAAGGGTTCCCCAAGCACCAAACAAAATAATCACTCTATTTTAAGGTTCATTCCTATGTCAGTTTGTATTTAACATCAAAACTAAATTTTTTTTTCATAGAATGTTTATGTTAAACAAAGTTACTGTTGCAATTTCACGAAAAAGTCCCATATCTCAACAACTGAATATCAAATCTTATTTAAACCAATTTTATATTTTAACCAAATTTTTTACAAGATGCAGCACCAATTTGGCTTGGCTAGGCTTGGATGCGAAAAATAAGCATGTTTCCGCCCTCCACGGAATAATTTGTGTAACATTTACCTTATGTACTAGGCAGTCGAGACACACTAAGGAGGAGCTCGTGGCTAAATAATAACAGCCGCTCGGGTCGATCTCTAGGTTAGGCCGTGCTTGCCTAGGTTGATCTGTGGATGGGTGACCACCCATAACACACTGAGTTTCCTCCGTGCTTCGGAAAGCACGTTAAGCCGTTGGTCCCGGGTGCCATTTGTGGATCTTTGACACTCGTTAGGTAGTCAGTGGCCCAAAAAGT
This sequence comes from Noctua pronuba, assembly GCA_905220335.1. Taxonomy (NCBI): domain Eukaryota; kingdom Metazoa; phylum Arthropoda; class Insecta; order Lepidoptera; family Noctuidae; genus Noctua; species Noctua pronuba. Next base: position 861,173 of record LR999920.1, read on the forward strand.
CTGACAACCAGTCTTACCAAGGGGTATCGTATTACCCAGTACTAACTGGGTTGTGGAGGTCAGATAGGCAGTCGCTCCATGTAAAATACTCAAAGCCGACCCCAATATAGTTGGGAAAAGGCAGGCAGATGATGATGAGTCGAGACACACTAAGGGCATCCCCTCCTGCAAGCGCGTTGCTAGAGGAAGGACAGCAGGGACAAGCTAGATCGAAGATCGAAGTAACAAAAAAAAAAAAACACGAAGAATCTTTATGAGTTTTTATATTTTTTCTTGTTATAACGTCGTGGGAGTTACTTCACTTTGTAGATTCGTCGCATTTGTATCTTACTTTTTAATTCCCCAATAACGTCCACATCTGGTAATGTGATAAAAATTTTGTTTTCATTGACAAGGCATTATACAAGGTGCAGTTTTGCATCCTGGTCAAATTCAAGGAGGTATCTATGCTAATGATTCTCGACCCGAATCAATAATAAAATGGGTTTGATTTTTTTTTCTTATTTACGGAAATTGGTAAGTGTGGACAGCGGCAGCGGCGCGGCGCCTCGCACAGATCGTCGACACTCACGCACACAGCGACATATCGCGCGATGGGTGATTCTGTTTGTTTTGTTGAAATGTAAACACGAAAGTATTCGTGTTATTCTGAAATACTGTCAAATTTTAACAATTTAAAATAGCAGTCTTATTAATTATTGACCAGGTACCGTAATTTAAATTGATTATTTATGTATTTTGTGATAACCTCCTGAATTTTGACGAGGATGCAAAACGGCACTTTATATTTAGCATTTTTGCCTTAAAAAATTTAAGAACTGTGATAGATACAGAGACATTTAATTATGGGGTTGTAGGAGCAGTTAGTACCACAGTAGTTGCAGAAGCTTTCGTAGTAGATTCTGTACCGTTCAGTGAAGAACTCGTTGAAGCTATGTTTTTAGTCGGAGTTTGTGTTCCTTTCGATTCATCATCTTGGTCTTTCTGACCTTTCATGATCAGTTTATTTTCACTAATTTTTGTAAGAGCCTCGCCATTCCGGTCTTTCATATCACCAGATTTTGCTTTAAAAGTTACGTCATCAATATATTGTTGTTTAGTAACCTTCTCGATTTGATTTTTTTCGTTCGGTGCCTCTCTGATGATTGAAGTTTGGTCATCAACTTGGTATATTTGATTGCCTTTGTCAACTATAATATTATTATCTTCTTTGATTTTCAAATTATTTTCTTTTTCAATGAAGTCTGTTTTGATATCTGCAACCCTTCTTTTAGTTTGGTCCATTTTGTCATTGATATCATTGGACATCATGTTTATTTCTGATGTAAAGTTAATTTCAGACTTTTTACCATTTTCTAAGTAAATTATTGAATCTTTATTCTCTGTTATGTTATCAGCTGTTTCTACCTCTGTTTTTTCAGTCATATCAGTAAAATCCTTGTGAGCCGTGTTAAAATCTGATCTGAATCTAACTTCAGACGTTATACCTTTGTTCAAGATATTTTCTATGTCGTTGTTGGTATAACCTTTGTCTTTAATGTAATTGTTTTCAATTGCATGTTCAATTTTAGTAACTGCTGTTCCTGCCATATTTAATTTGTTTTGCGTAACCTTAAAATTATTATTTGCATTGGATCTGGACGTAATTTCGAAATTGTCAGCTTTTTCCATTTTATTTTCATTGTTTTTAGAATCCTCGTCTACAACATCTTCAATTGTAAAGTCTGTTGCGGTGTTTGCTGCTCCTATCTTATTATGCCTTACCATGTTATCAATGGGGAGCATTTCAAAACCTGATTTGCCCAACCCAATTTCAGACTTATTACCATTTTCTATGTTATTTTCAGCATATTTATCCTTATGGTCTTCAATGGAAAATTCTGTTTTGTCAACGGCAGTTTCTGCTGTTTTTAATTCGTCTTTTACCTTAAAATCAACCGGGATCATGTTAACACCAGGTCTGGACATAGTTTCAACCGACATACCTCTTACTACGTCATAATCATTACTTTTAGAATTTTTATCAGGAACGTAGTTACTTAAGTCCGTTTCGTGGTCTGCAGTGACTGCCTTCTTTGATGTATCTTGCCTTAACGTGTTATCTAATGTAGACATAGCTTCAAGCTGCTTAGGTTTTACTACGTAACTTTGCATCTCTTTTCTTCCTTCTTCTGTACTATCGTTTGCTCTACTTATATCTTGATTCAACTGTCTCTCAAATGAGTCTTTTAAATTGCTAAAAGATGTTGTTTGAGCGATGTGTGTGCTATCGTCTATTCTTTCAATGTTTCCTGCGGTTATACCTTCTTTTAACGATGTTGAGTATTCTGTATTTTTCCTTGAGTTGATTTTAGAGTGTGCTTTCAGTGGTAGTTGTACATGTAACCATCTTATGGAAGACTTACTTTGAGGGGAAGTCTGATGAGTTGTCTTTCCATACTCCGATTTATATCTTTTTATATTCGTTGGCTTACTGGGATTTATGTTCTTCTCTTTGTCTTTTGTATCTTCTTTCGATTCGTAACTGGAATCGAACTCAAAGCGATGCTTAGTCAGACGCTTAGATTCGTGTATTTTGTCATATATTTTTCCCTTCGCCCTGTAATTGTCCAGTTCCTTGTCACTCTCTGATCCATAAGAACTTCCAGGAGTCTCATCATCCTCCGTTTCATTTATATTTTCACGCGTCTTATCACCTGCCTGTTCATTTATTTTTCCATACGTCTTTTTGTTCTCTTGTGGTATTTTTTCATTTAACTTATCACGTATTAGTTCTGAATATCTATGCGTCTTGTGATTCTGCGGATCATAACTTTTTTTATTCGTCCCTGCATTTTCCGTTTCATATCTGTTGCTACGCGTCTTGTCCGTTTTATTTATTTTTCTATCCCACCATTTTTGATCCTTATTTTTCTTATGCTTAGGACCATATTTGTTTAAATTCTTACCCGTCAAATCAGGATTCGACTTGCTGGCTTTCTTTGCCAGTTTATCTAGTACAGATTTTGGTAGCCTTCCCGTTGATTGCTCAATCCATAAAACTTTCTTCTGTATTGTATTGTGTGTAGGTGTTTTGGTTGTCACATTGAGTGTGTCGATTATATCTGGTTTCTTTTCTACATTTTTCGGTGTTTGGGTGTTTTTATCTAAGACTATCGATATATACTGCTGTGTTTTATCTTGCTTGTCTGCATCTAACTCTTTAGAATTGAATGATGCAGATAGACTATCTACAAGAACATCTCCTGTCTGTCTCTGAAGTTTGATTTCATCCCATGGTGGAACTACAGGATGAGTATTCTGAGAAGATTGCCTTGTTACCTTTTCTTGAGTCTCAAAAGATTCATCGATGGTTTCTTTTCTAGTATTCTTATAATATCGTTTATTCTCATTTTTCTTCGTTATTTTGTTTTTGTGTTGAGATTGTTTTGCTTCGATCCACTTTTGATTGATTTTGTTGTTGGTATTTTTTTGATATTTTCTTGAATTAGGTTCGAGATTCTTAGCTTCGTTTATAATGTTTTTGAAGTTCTTGGTATTATAAGGTGTTACTTTTGCTATATTCTCTTCTTTGGAGGGATGATTCTTGTTGTATCGTCGCCAAAAATTTTGAATTTGGTGTCTCAAATACCTTCTGGTGTTCATACTTAAGTTAGTATAATGATCGAAAATAATAGACCGCAGTCCATTTTTTACAATCTTAACCAAATTCGTATTAGACCTTGATTTCGATTTGCCATAACCTTCTAGATTAGATAAGAATCTCCGAAACTTGGCTCCAGACTGCGTGTACAAAGAATTGATATAATCCACGATTTTTTTTACATCATTGTCATAATATTCATATTTAAGCACATCAGAAAGAGCTTTGATTGTAATTTTCTTAACAAGTGTTGTTCTACCTTTAATCGAATCCAAATTTGCGATAATAAGGTCCTCAATTTCATGATTATTCGTCAATTCGGAAAACTTACAACCTCTGTAGTGATATCGTGTGATTTCGGCGTTTAGAATGTGAAAGAAATCTTCAAATGCAGTATCTTCGTAGGTGTTGATTATGTTAATGGCTTCCTGTATGAAACCCGTGAGGGTTTCGTCTCCGGAATTACGTCGATAGTTTTTTGTGTTGCTTTTTTCATCAATAATTGTTCTGATTTCTTCCAAAACATTTTCTATATCGTCTATTAATTTAATATCACTTTGTTTGTCTTTTTCTTGGAATTCTAGTACAGTTCTTAGTACAAGGTTGACATTTTTCGGGTTTATTTCAGGTTTGTGCGCAAAAGACTGAGTGTTAGCTGGAAGAAAATTCAGAATGTTATTTATTTTAGACGAATTTTTTGCGTAAAATTGAGCAAAGTTAAAATTTCTCAACGCAACGCGGCAGGCCCGAAAGGAGATGGCGAGACGAACTCGACTCTTTTCAAAAGGATTGGCAAACAAGAACACTGGATAGGGATAAGTGGAAAGAGGGAAGGGGGGCCTTTGCCCTGCAGTGGGACACAAATGGCTGATAATAATAATAAATCTCCTATTTTCCGAAGTAATTGTTATGATTTTGGATAGTTAGTTAACGCCGAATAACTTTAAATCCATTCTAAGGGTACGTTTTGGATATACAGGGTGTAACAAGACCCTTAACGAAGCGGAAAGGCACTTGTTTTCCCCGTCATTGCGATAAATTTTTTCTTCTAAACCATACCCGGGAAACTTCTAGTTACGGAGATATTGGGGGTCAAAGTTCCAACTTTTTCACAAGTTTTTTTTTTTAAATACAGGTTTTTTATGTAAGATTTTTACTTTAAACACCTCCACGATCCCCGTTCTAATCAATCTATCCATCAGCACAATGTTTTGAGTGCTTTAGATTGAGTACTACCGGAAAAAGTGATTTTTCACCCCAAAAAAAAAGTCGTTTCCCAGCAATAACTTTTGCGTAAAGTTACTTAGTTTGATGTACATAATGCTTGGTTGACGGCTTCGTGAAGGGTCCGAATACAAACGTAAATGTAAACTTTGTGGCAAAAAGAATAAAGGTAAAAAATCTGAGGTAAAATAAAAATGAATAGTACATGGACGCTATTTTGAAAATGAAATAAAATGGCGGAAGTTTGGCAAGCCAAATAATAGAAGTAGGTTTTAAATAAACACTAAATAACTACCGAATATCACGAACAGCAGAAAACAAGCGCACACTTTCATTTTAACATTGAAATAAAACTTTTATTTGAATACAACACATTGAATTACGTAAGTTGTAAATCAAACAAATATTTTTATTTTATTTCAAATTGAATTTCTACAATATTACTACAATTTTATCGATAGTAAAACTAAAATAGTAACTCGTTTTACACAAAAATCATTGTCCAACATACCAACTATTAATAAAAATATATGAAAATATCAACTGTTATTTTGCATAACGGATTTTGAATAAATGTTATTTTGGCCACGTGGTAAAATAAATCTTTGATCGCAAAATATTACAACTAAGGCATAATTTGTTGATCAATAAGTCGATATCACACAGCGTGAAGAATATCTAATAAAAAAATTGTACTTTTAAGTCGCAAAAATCATTCAAATCAGTGCGTTTTTTTTTAAAATATTTTGTGTTGAAGCAAAAAATAAAACTTAAAAAATGATGAAAATCTATTTAACATTAGTTAAAAGGTTTACATATTTTAAATATGACTGTAATTATTTTAAATAATTTATGCCAAAAACGATGTTACTCTTCTTTTTAAGTTTATTTTCAATTTATGATTTATTTAATTGTAATCAAGAAGGACAACGTAAGTTTTAACATTTATTTATTTTAAAGATTTTTTTTTTTTAATGTGATAATTCAAAATATATATAAACGGCCTGGCCGTTTTTTTTAATTCTCCCATTGTACGAATATATGATATTGATTGCTGATTTATTTTAAATCTGTTTTATGCACCTTTTGGGTGCATTTAATATGCGATGCGATTGATTTTTACTGAATAGTAAAAAAATAATTGAATAATTGTTTGACATTTTAGCTGTTAAAACAGCTAAAGCAGATAAGCTACAGCTAAAGTGATTAATCTAGATATTAAGTATTCTACGTATTAATCCAGGTTATAAACTACCTGTGTGCAAAGTTTCATCCAAATCCGTTCAGTAGTTTTTGCGTGAAAGAGTAACAAACATTCATCCATCCTCACAAACTTTCGCATTTATAATATTAGTAGGATATCCATGAAATTGGCTTTATTTTACGGATAATTTTATGCGATGAATGTTTCGGTCATGTGAAATCTGGAGGTAAAAATGCGTTGAGTGTTGGCTTCCAAGTGCTCAATTGTTTTTAATTTCGTCAAAGGTTCATTAAATTTAAAATTTATAAAACCCCCAACGAAAAAATTAAAGATGAAAGATAAATACCCACTTTCATCCCCCATATCTAGTAAATGGAAGCACCGATTTTGATAAAACATGTCTAATTTTAATATACACATCATGCGCTTTCATTTGAAAATATTCTATTTTTCATACCCACTTTCATCCCCCATATCTAGTAAATGGCTGCATCGATTTTGATAAATTGTATCTAAGAACCATTGCCAAGAAACTAGCTTTCAAATAAAAAAAACTGCATCCAAATCGGTTCACTCGTTTAAGAGCTACGGTGCCAGAGACAGACACACACACACATTGCGGTCAAACTTATAACACCCCTCTTTTTGCGTCGGGGGTTAAACAATGATGATGGTCAGTTGGGATAAGTTAAGTTTCTTTTGACAGCCTCTAGCTTTAACAGTTATAGGAACTTGGGGCCCCTTGGATCATGGGGCCCTGGGCACGTGCCCAGTGTGCTCAGTGGAAAAGATGGTCCTGGTTGTCACTTATCTTATTTGTTAGAATGGCTCCGCGGACCACTTGGGCTGCTTCTAGGGACCATCACTGGTCCGTGGATCACCGGTTAAGAACCACAGCTCTAGAGGCATTATTCAGGAAGAAAATATTATTGAAAATTATAATTGTTGTATTATTTATAATACTATGATAGTAAAATTTATTAAAACAAACAAAAGAAAATAAAAACGAATTCAAAAACCTATGACTATGTCCGCTTCCCGCTGCACCAGATCTGCAGCTGTGCATACGGGTCCAGTGCCGCAGGAACGGGCAGTCAGGCTGATTCACTAACACCCTTAAAATGCTGTTGGTGTTCCCCCGAATCATTCGCATCAGGGATGCTGTTCTTCTACGCATAATAGCTTGAAAGTTATCCGTATCTGCTTCTGCGAACATGCCCGATACAGAACCGCGGGAGCCCCAACAGCACCCTAAAGGCGTTGTTATACTGTACACGAAGAATGTTGTAGGCCCTCTGCGTATGCCTAACGCACAGGCTAAGAAAAAAGGGGAATACATTTGTATGGAGAATCGCAGCTCCTGTTCCATCTTAAAGTAAAATTGGCAGGCGTAAACTGGGACACCCTCAGGTGGAGCGACGATCTCCGCAGGGTGGTAGCAGCTGGACGAGTTGCCAGAATCGAGCTGAGTGGTATGCGATATGAGAGGCCTATGTCGAGCATTGGACTGCTGTAGTCCGATCATCATCTGCCTAGCCTTTTCCCAACTATATTGGGGTCGGCTTCCAGTCTAACCGGATGCAGCTGAATACCAGTATTTTACATGGAGCGACTGCCTATCTGACCTCCACAACCCAGTTAGTACTGGGTAATACGATTGGTAAGACTGGTTGTCAGACTTTTTGGGCCAGTGACTACCTAACGACTGTCAAAGATCTACAAATGACACCCGGGACCAACGGCTTATCGTGCTTTCCGAGGCACGGAGGAAACTCGGTATGTAATGAGTGGTCCACAGAGCAACCTAGGCAAGCACGGCTTAACCTAAAGATCGACCCGAGCGGCTGTTATTATTTAGCCACGAGCTCCTCGTAGTGCACTGTTGTAGTCTGATGATGAACCTATAAACCTCCTTATCATTCCAGCCAACTTCAACAACAGACCACTGACAGAGCTGATACACAAAACTATCGGCGACATAGACGCCCTCCTCAGAAATTTCCAACAAGAAATACAGAAGGAGGAACTGGCGCTGAGAACTGCTGACATCGAAGATGAGAATTTCACAGAAGACCTGGGTTTGTTTGACTACAACCTCACACCATACTGGTGGCACGGACTTTCTAGGAATGACACAGCAGGACAAAACACCGATGCAACCTTTCTCCCAACTCCTGAGGGTTTCGGAGTAACTGAATATCCCTCAGAAGCTAGTGAACATAATTTCTGGGCAAAACTCAATTCCTTACCTGGTGTTTTCTACGAACCCTCGACTTCTTATACATTCGTTCCAGGTCTTAAGTATTCTCCTCATAATAAACCACCTTTTTATTCTTCAGAAGCCCCGTTTTCTGCTCCAGGAGCCAGAATTTTTACTACTTATGAGGCTCATGGACCTTTAAGTGCTATGAAGTTTGAAGAATCGCCTCCCCATCTTCCATGGCATGAGGAAACGCCTTTACCCTTAATGGAGGACATTGCTGTTTCATCTGTCATGAAGAACATGACCGTTCCATCTCCTACTACTATACCGACGGCTTTGGTACATCCGCCCGGACTGCCAGCCCTAAGAGGATCGACCGCTAAGCCGATCAAATTTTCCAAATTTCTCACGATGTTGAAAACTACCAAAATGAAGATGGGCAATGCACGGACTGGTGACACGCCAGTTCACAAACGAATAAAGTGGAATCGAGTAACACCGAAACGTGAGTTTTTGTTTAATTGATTTAGAGCTAAACGTCATTTTTTTTATTACAAATTAGGCCTGCTCTTGACCTCGATCACGCCTGATGGAAAGCGGTAGATGAGGTCTATGATGGAACGAGCGTGCCCAGAAGATGCCTGTTCACTCTTGCTTTGAAGGCAGACGGGTTAAATGTGGGAGGGAACACAGACGCCGGCAGACAGTTCCACATCTTGGCTGTGCGCATAATAAACGTGGAGGGCAAGCGCTGAGTACGACTCGACGGGATATCAACCAAGTGCGGTTATAATCCTCATATTGTTGAGGATATAAACACATATTGCGCCACAAATTGGTGATGTTCTTGTAAAAGGTCGGGTGCGTAGTACGGTTTTGGATCAGAAGACCTAATTCTCAAAATGGCAACAGAGTCGCAAAAGGACAACTTCTCAAAATGGCAAAATCTCTAAAACCCTAATTCTCTGAATGGCCAAGTCCTTTTGCGACTCTGTTGAAATTTTGAGAGTTAGGCCTTCTGCGTCTAAATCCGTAGTAGTCGTGACCGGCGGGCGTGTATGACTAACTGTATGAACGAAGTCAAAGCTAAGGGAGTATGTAAAGATCCTAGCTGGTGGCATTCTGCAGTTTATGTCTGGCGCCATAGGACCCTTTTTCCTAATTGTGTATATGTACATACGTCAGTGCTCTCAAAACGGAAAACATTGAGAACGGATCTGCTTCCGAACACCCTCGCAGAGGTGAGGCCTGACTCTCAGCAGTAGAGGACGTTCCTCCAAATACATAGATCATTTTTCTCTTCTTCTTTTACACACTATGTCTACATCTCTTTTTTTATTATCTCCTTTTGCAGGTATGCTGGAAGAGATTTCTTTAGAAATAAGCATCACCTTTGTACTATTTTCTGTTCCTTTCTTCTGTTCTGTATTTAGTGTGTACATAAATTGTTAAATAAATAAATAAATAGATGGGTATGAAATCATCTGGTGCTTACTGCCCGACGGTTGATAGTTGGGTTTCGGTACAATGGGTGTAAAAACACCCATAACGATGCTGAGAGGCACTTGTTCTCCCCGGCATTGTGATCATTTTTTTGTGCTAGACCATACCTGGGAACCTTCTAGTTACGGAGATATTGAAGGTCAAACTTTGTGACGGAAGCGGTTTTCGTAAGAGATACCGCGGCCCTGGAACACAAAGGGCAAAGAAGGAACATGGATGGGTTATAGTCAGAACTAGTCTGACACTCCCTTCCACTCCGCCCAGCGGGAAGGGTCATTTGATGATTTAAAGTAAAGTTACAACATTAAAAACTTGTATTTAAAAAACACCTTGTGAAAAAGTTGGAACCTTGACCCCCAATATCTCCGTAACTAGAAGGTTCCCAGGTATGGTCTAGAACAAAAAAAATATCGCAATCATGGTGAGAACGCCTTTCGGCTTCGTTAAGGCGACTCTTACTCCCATTAATATTGCGATGTAGCAAGTGTTAATTTAATTCGCATGAGCCGGTCCAGAGGTTCCGCCTGATTAAGCTACACTACACCACGGTCACTAATCACCAGCTTCCCCCCGCAGCTCGCACACTCGCACGCACCCTCTCCAAGGCCCAAGCTTGGGTGCACGACAGACGATGGACGACCACCCCCACGCCAGGCAGCAGCACGTCTACGAGGAGCGAGGAGACAAGGCAGCTGCGCCTTGGGACAATGACGACTGACATAAGCACGCAAACAGGTCAATGATTATTTATTAAACTCAAACTCAAAGCATTTATTTCAAACAAGCTGTGCCCGCGGCTTCGCTCACGTAAAACATAGATGCAACTCATGATCTATCCTGGTTCCTAGCGGTTAATAGCATTAAAAACTAAAAAAAATCTTCTAAGTTTGGTTTTTCAAAGCATCGTAGTGCATTTATTGCGCACTTATAAAGTCTCTCCACTTTGGTCGCACTTCGTCTTCTTTATGTTACTCAAAGTTTTTAAAAGATTTTAGTTGTAAATATGTAATATTCTAACCATGGTGATACATAATAGGTATGTACTCCCATGGTTGTAGCAGCTCAAAGTGAAATTTGAACAGGATCTATGCAGTAGTTTTTGCGCCAAGTCGGAACATCGATTTGGATTTTTACGATTTTATTATATGTATAGATATATATAGACCCGTGACAGGCACTTTTGCATAGTCAAAAATAAGCTACCTACAGTCCCGCCACAGGCATTATAACTGTGAATGGACTGTAGTTGCACATTCGAAAATAGTAGATCTCATGGAGAAGAACGGGCAAGAAACTCCATGGACACTCTTTTCAAATCAAGTTTAATAACACTGGGTGTAAGGGACAGCCCTCCGCAGACTGATGGGGTGAATTCAGTATATCATACTAAGATCATCCGTATGTACAAGGTGTACGGTACAAGAAATTATTTCAGGAATGTTATGGGAATCCAATAAATTTGATTTGTTTTATTTCCTCATGCGCAATGTATCGTTACCGTGACAAAAAGCTCGTAGCGAACGACAAGCGCGACGACGAGTTAGCTAGGCAGGAAGTGAATAGCTGATTTCAGGCGCCGTTCGTTAGAGTACCTATGTCAACATCTATTGTTGTTTTTTTTTTTAATTTTAGCTGTATTCTTTACACAAATGGTGTACTGCGTACAGAGAATATAATTTTACATTGAAACTAGCTGACCCGCGCAACTTCGTCTGCGTCACTTAGGGTATGAAAAATAGATAGTAGCCGATTCTCAGACCTACTGAATATGCATATAAAATTTCATAAAAATCGGGCAAGCCGTTTCGGAGGAGTATGGTAACTAACATTGTGACACGAGAATTTTATATATAAGATAAAGGAATAGTAAATGAGAAAACGATGAAATTTTACTTATTTTACTATAGACAAATAATATAATTACATTTAACCTCGTAAGGCCCAACGACCTAATTTAATGACAAAAAAATGTTGACACTCCGGCCCAAGACACTTTTAAAATCATTAAATTACGGCCCAGCGACCTAAAATTATGTATTTTTTGGTTTAAATAAAAAAAGACTGACCTAAAAATTTCAAAATGTTTTTTGCATGAAATAGCCAACTTTAGGTATAAGAAATACCCCTTAAAATAATTTAGCCAAAAGCATTACATTTAAACACTTTTTAACTAAATCAAAGTTCCGGGCCGCAACTACCTATTTTTAGTAGGTCGTAATGTATATCGACCTAAATTTAGGTTGGGCCTTACGAGGTTAAAAAAAAATGTACTCCGGCTTACAAAAATAATTCACCCTTCGCTACTGAAACTCATAACACCATACTATGTAAAACTACATTCTTACAAATAAATATTCCAATCCTGATTCTCATTTTCCAGGGTACACGGGGAACCTGCTGCACGAGGATGAGAAGGGCTTCCTGTACGTGTCGGTGCCCTCGAGCGTGTATACTACGACCTCGACTCACTCCACTGTGGCGGGATACATCCTTTTCAGCGGTTGGTATTTCATCATCTGCCTAGCCTTTTCCCAACTATATTGGGGTCAGCTTCCAGTCTAACCGGACCACAGATATAGATAGACCTAGATAACGCAAGAGCAACTGCTTCGCGTGCTGCTTCGCGTGCCCAGCTTACGTACAAAAATCGTAAGTGGTCACTTTCGCGCTCAGTCTGCATCGGTGTATAACATGTTGAATGGGTAATTGTGCTGATATAAATTGTAAAAACTGTATATCTGTAAAACAAAACATTCGTATTACATTGCGGCTTAGAAATAGTGCTTGTGACGTCATAAGAGGTAGTCAAAAAATGGCACGCTTGGTTTTCATACAGATCGTGATACTTGCGTTATCTAAGTCTATCTATATCTGTGAACCGGACGCACCTGAATACCAGTATTTTATATGGAGCGACTGCCTATCTGACCTCCATAACCCAATTAGTACTGGGTAATACGATACCCCTTGGTAAAACTGGTTGTCCGACTTTTTGGGCCACTGACTATCTAACGACTGTCAAAGATCTACAAATGACACCCGGGACCAATCCCTTAACGTGCTTGGAGGAAACTCGGTATGTAATGGGTGATCACCCATCCACAGACCAACCTAGGCAAGCACGGCTTAACCTAAAGATTGACCCGAGCGGCTTCATACGGCTGTTGTGTTATTGCGATAAAATTGAAAAAAAAAACTTTGGGAACGTTGTTTGTTATATACATATATATCATGAGTACAATCACGTGTTTAAGTATCGGTGACTAATTACTAGTCACCCTATACAAGGTGTAAACAGACCCTTCAAGAATCCGTCAACCAAGCATTCCGTACATCAAACTTAGAAACTTTACGCAATAATTATTGCTGGGTAACGACTTTTTTTTTGCTTAACCTAAAGATCGACCCGAGCGGCTGTTTCTTTTTTTTTCCCATCTTACGACTATCTTTACAGGGTTTACCTAATGCGATAGTGTACAAACAATAAAAAAAAAATTGTAACAAATCACAAACAACGCATTTTTTGTGAATTCACTCAGAGAACTCAAACTCAACTCAAAGCATTTATTTCAAATAGACCCGTGACAGGCACTTTTGCATAGTCAAAAATAAGCTACCTACAGTCCCGCCACAGGCATAATAACTGTGAATGGACTGTAGTTGCCCATTCGAAAATAGTAGATCTCATGGAGAAGAATGGGCAAGAAACTCCATGGACACTCTTTTCAAATCAAGTTATATATTACATAGTCCTGGGTACAATATTGTTGCTTCTATATGTGAGCACAGTGTAGAGATAGGAAAATAAAACAAAACTACAGCTAAAACCATAAAGATTAGGATAAGCCCTACTAACCATAATAGAAAGTCTACATGGTACTCACACTTACAAAAACTCAAATAATGCTTTTAATTTATATAAGGTCTAACTTTTTAAACACGAAATATTTCAAGAGTAACTTCTATAGGTCGTAAAGTCACCATAGCAACGAAAATTTTTTTTATCTAAGTGTATTTTTATAAAAAAATAAAAAAAAAATTACTTGACCCACAAAATAAATACTGTCTAAAGGTTTAAAAAGTAAAAGTAAGTAAGTAAGTTTAAAGTTTGTAAAGGTTTTATGCAAAATGTCGCAAGAATATTTAGAACTATAATAATTTCGTAAAAATAAAAACATTCAGAAAAAAAAAAATTTTTCTTTGCTATGGCGACTTTTCGACTTGTAGAAGTTACTCTTGAAATATTTCGTGTTTAAAAAGTTAGACCCTATATAAAACAATGGTTATCAAAGTAACTAAGTTTCCAAACGAAAAAAAAAAGAAATGATGAAATAACTAAGGGGGAGCATCTCTCGGGAGAACGCAATTTAAATATTAAGCCACTCCTCCCACCTCCTGTTGTATAATATCTTAAATCTAATGCCAACCAACAATTTATCCCCAGCCGACCGGTACACACTGGGCACTACAGCAGTGACCAGCCCCAACGAACGGTTCCACAACTATATGGACAAGATGGACGAGGGGTACCCGCTCGTGTTCGTCTTGGAGCTCACCAGGCTACTGGCTGAGAAGGATGCTAAAGATATGCTGGAAGTGACCTCTCATGCTGAGATCATCATCAATAAGTACGAGCCTCTAATCATCCTCCTCCTGCTCTTATCCCCTGTCACTTGGGGTCGGCGCAACAAGATTTACTGACTCTTAATGGGAAAAGCCCGAATTTTGCAGTCTTTCTTCTTCTTTATCGTGTGGTTAGTTCGTAACCTGGTGTCAGAGTTTTTAGGCCGCCCATGGGCCTCTGACTTGGCTTTACATGCCGTCAAGAAATATCTCTCAGGCATGCTGGTTTCCTCACGGTTTCATTTTTCAGTGTGCATCATTCATTTCAAGCTTTTGCTACCACACTTTCGGCAAATATTAGGTTTTCTATCAGAGACACGGTAAGTGTTGCGAGCGAAAGACTGAGTGATATCAAATTGTGAAAACCGCTACAGGAAAATAAGCATCAAACTTGGATGCCGGCGCTCGCCGGTTGCTGCCTCGGCACCGCTCGCTTCGCTTGCTCGGCTCGCGCGTGCTCATTTCTAGTTCTAACCTTTTTTTTATGGGAAATCTTTTGACTTTTATTGACTAAAACCCATCCATGTTCCTTCTTTGCCCTTTGTGTTCCAGGGCCGCGGTATCTCTTTCAAACAGTGCCGCAGCCCACCGTTAAGGTATCATTTACTCATTTTTCTTTCGTATCATTCGTCACACAATCCATTTCATTCCCTCTACATCCATCTACTCTTTAGTTACATGCGTGACTGGTGAAAAATAAATAAATAATAAAAATATAATAAAAATAAATATATATAACTCCAGCCTATTACTGTCCCACTGCAGGGCCATGTTACTTGGACCCTTTGTCTTCCTCGAGCCCTCGTGGGGGCTTCGGCTAAAGCCCCTTAGGGGTGGGCCCTTTTCTTAGGAGAGGGGGACAAAAAACTTCTTAATTCCAGCACAGCATCACCCACTGCTGGGTACAGGTCTTCCATTTCTTCTTCTCTATTTCTTGATTAATTCCCGTTATCATTGACTTTTTCATGAGATCCCCACAAAATTCTCTAATTTTCCCAATTATGTTGAGCTCGGCTAGCGAGTGACTGCCTGCCGCCACAGCTCAATTACTACTTCTTCCCTTATTCATCACCGACCCGCCCCTGAGAGGGCCGTGCACTACTATTTATTTATTTATTAACTCATCATCACTATCATTACAGGTATTTCCTAATTCAATAGTGTGGCCATAATTACAGTTTTATTATTTACCATAACATATTCTGTACATCTCAAATGGGAATGGGACTGGGCAGGACATGTCTGCCGCATGCCGGAAAAACTGTGGGCCAAAATAGCAGGAAACTGGTGCCCTGACACTGTGAGGCGGGGTCGCGGCAGGCCACGAAGGAGATGGCGGGACGAACTGGACAAGTTCCGTCCGAACTGGAAGGAGGACGCGCGGGGTCGCGAGAAGTGGAAGGAGGAGGGAGGCCTTTGCCCAGGAGTGGGACAGAGTAGGCTAAGAAAAAGAAAAAAAATTCTGTACATCGTGATTTTTGTGAACTCTCTCAGATCACAAGTGTAAAGATCTATGCTGTCTGCTACGTCATTAAGTACAAGCATGGTACGCGTTATAGGGGCTTTACTCAGTAGATTGGTCCTACTACTGGGCACCGCCAACAGACGTGGCCGTCGCCTTCGCAATACATAATTGTCGGGCACACACAGGTTTATTTCCTTAATATACCTGGGTTTGAAGTCTTGTCACGTAATAATTTAAAAATATAGGTAGCAAGAGCTATGTCCCTCCTTGTTTTCAATTTATTGTATCCCACCAACGAAATAGACATGGTAAAATCAATCAAGGCAAAATCGCTGTACGTGTTGGCTCGGTAAAATTTACCGCTCGGGTGTGCCGAGTCATGCCGAGTCGAACATGTGACAGCATAAACCCCCGGGCCCCTATGGGAGAGCGCGCTGTCCACCACGCATATGTCTTCGAATTTTTGGTTTTGTCTTGCCGGTTTTCTCACGGTGTGCGGTTGCATCGCTTCCGACATCGCCAAAAACTTTTTGAAGTCTGCATCGCGATACGATACAACAGCACTCGGCATCGATACTGTATCGCCGTGGACGAAAGGCCTTGCATATGTCCTCCACCAGCATAATGCTGTGCCATGTTGCAGGTTATTGGAAGAAAATAAGCTTGGATTTGCTGGTAATCAGATTCAGTCGACGGCCTCATATCTCGGTATGATGATGACACAAGCAACATTCGACACGGAACTGATAAAAAGTAGGTAAACACTTAAGGTCACAGCACACATATCAACTCGGAAAGGGATCGGCACCGTATCGTCTTTCGCCTCGCCGTCGAACAGGCGTCAACCTATACGTAAGCAAGCGGATCAGCAGCTCCGATACGTCGACTCGGCTACGGCTAGGGGACGCCGCGCTTACGGCTCGCCGAGCGTACAACAACAGCAGTGTGCATAAGGAATAGTAATATTTTACAGAGAGATTTATTTTGGAGAGATTTTACATGAAGAATACTAGTATTTTACATGGAGCGACTGCCTATCTGACCTCCACAACCCAGTTAGTACTGGGTAATACGATACCCTTTGGTAAGACTGGTTGTCAGACTTTTTGGGCCACTGACTACCTAACGACTGTCAAAGATCTACAAATGACAGCCGGGACCAACGGCTTAACGTGCTTTCCGAGGCACGGAGGAAACTCGGTATGTAATGGGTGGTCACCCATCCACGGACCAACCTAGGCAAGCACGGCTTAACCTAAAGATCGACCTGAGCGGCTGTTATTATTAAGCCACGAGCTCCTCTTTTCTCCTTTTTCTTTCTTTCTATGATAAAGAATGATTTGCCAACAGGATACTCGTTATATGTGCACTTAATACTCAAGGATCGCCGCACTAACCTGTCACCGGAAGTGAACTCGCTAATAGACTACGCGGACATGTTGTTCGACGACACGAAAGGAGACAAGCTCTTCGATGCCCTCAGAGATTTTGAGAATTATCCTAAGAGTAAGTAGACTATTGTTGCTGCCAGTTAAGATTGCAATAGCAATCATTGACCCACCTACATTTATAGAAGAAAGAAAGAAGAAAGAAAACATATTTATTTGGCACACGGCCACAAGTGCACACAACAAACAAATAAAAATAAAATAAAAAACTTAAATCTACACAAAATAAAACGTAAAATAAACAGAGAAAAAAAGAGACAATATTGTGTGCCTCACGGCTGCGCCAAATAGGCCCAGTTCAGCAAACTGCCGAGCAGCCAGTGCCCGACGCTGGTTTTCAACTGGACCCGAGATGGTGATGTGACGGACATAAAACAGTTTTGTTTCTAATTAGGTATTTGTAGGTATGTATGAATAGGTACTTAAATAGAACAAACTTGTGTATAGTATTAACAAATAAAAAATACGTAGGTACTTATTAATATAAAAAAAAAACGAGAAAGTTATCAAAGTTCTTAACTTTGAAATCCACAAATAAGCTTGTTCATATCTTGAATCGTCATCTATCGTGATCTTCAACATGTTTTCTAATGAAAAACGATACATGATTCATTTGTTTTGGTTCGTACGAAGAGATATTATGGAAAGGGCAATGACCGCTATTGCGATCTTAGCTGGTAGCATTTATAGTACTTATAATACCAGCCTGTTACTGTCCCACTGCTGGGCAAAGGCCTCTTCTCATACAGAGAAGGCACGAGCATTGATCACCACGCTTGCTCAAGACGGGTTGGCGATTTCAGACTTATATTAATTATAAGTCCAGGTTTCCTCACGATGTTTTCCTTCACCGATGTCTGTGATGTCCAAGATAAACTTAGAAAGTACATATGAATTGAAAAAGTCTCATTGGTACTTGCCCGGATTTGAACCCACAACCTCATGCATGAGAGGCGAGGCCTTAACCTCTGGGCCATCACAACATGTAGTATGTACATGTGTGTATGTGTACTTAACAAGTGACGATTGCTGCGTGGCGCAGCAGACACATGAGCCGCGCAGCTGACGTGGAGGACCTCTCCGTGCATATCCTACCTAGCTATTGAGTATGGACTGGCGAATTTACTCCAGAGAGTCTAGTATAAGTGGCAGACGCTTTCGAAACGTTTCATACTATACAGGGTGTAAACGGACCCTTCACAAAACCGTCAACCAAGCATTCTGTACATCAAACTAAGTCACCCTACACAAAAAATATTGCTGTGAAACGACTTTTTTTTTGGGTTGAAAAATTACGTTTTACAGTAAAACTCGGGTCCATATTGGCTCACCTAAAGTTCTTTTCCCGAAATTGTTCTTCCTAACGATTTGTAATCCGAATGATCACTCTTCCTAATATTTTTCATCCTAAAGTTTTCATTCATACTATTTGTAGTGCTACCGGCGATGTTCATAACACTCATGTTTCCGAAAATTGTAATTAATAATATCATTAATGTAAATATATTTAAACTCCTACTGTTTTTTATCATAACGCTTTTATCCCTAAACATAAGTACAGGTCAGAGTGTCGTCTTGGGGGCACTATGAAAAAAAAACTTAGAAAAATTTCGCAACCAATTTCGAAGTAGCGCTCGCCGGCCGCTGCCGCGGCACCGCTCGCTACGCTCGCTCGGCTCGCGCGTAGTTGGTCACAGTTCTAACCTAACCTAACCTATGAATCCCTTCCACATCGTTTTTACGACAAACGGTTAGTCGGAGACAAAAAACACCAAGAAACTTTTATTATTACATTTAGATGTTTTATAAGAAAATAAACGGTTTGCAAAAATAACACTTTTTTGGCTAAATATTTCAAGTCTAAACAAAGAAATCTAAACAAAAAACATATGACTTTGAATAATAGTGTAAAAGATGGTTATGTTGAGAAAATATAGGAAAACAAATAAAAGTAAAACAGATGTTTATTGCTACTGACATTATGAAGTTGAATGCTTTGGAATTATAAAATTAGAGACAGAGTAGTTAGGAATTGTGATTGTTAGGATGAAAAATGTTAGGAAGAACATTTTCGGATTTCCAATTATCGGAGTTGAAAATTTAGGTGAACTTTGGCGCACCCGTAAAACTCAATGTAACGCACTCAAAACATTGTGCTGATGGATGGATTGAATAGTAAAGTTAAAACCTTAAAAGAAGTATTTAAAAAAAAACTTTGAAAATATTATATGTTTATTCCTTAAAGCGCAACCATGATGAAAAATAGAGATAGGTATGATGGATTCATTAACGATATTTTTCATCACGGTTGCGCTTTGAGAAATAAACATATAATATTTTTAATTTGAATTTGTGAGCGCAACTAATGGTTGCATTTCGAGGAATAATTTACTTGCGCTTAGTTGGTTGCGCTTAAAAATAGTTACGCTTTGAGGAATACCCCAAATTTTGAAAAGGATACAGAAAATAGTTCTTTAATGATAAATTGCAGAAAAACCTAAAAGCAGGCTGTGGTCTTTATATAACTTGGTAAATCTCTCAATATTGTGCATAAAAACTTACATCTGCAGTTGGAATGGATGTTAGAACGTAATTATTTATTTATTTACAACTAATTATAGCAACATTACAGACCAAGTCTAATATATTGCTATAAGACATAAAATAAAACATATAGCAACCCAGAGTCCACCAGGTCGACCAATAAGAGCGTCCCGCGGTCGCGTGCCTCTACGATATTCATAATAAGATATATCGCTATCTCTTTCCCGCGTGGCCGTTGCAAGCGGGTGACCAATGCGCGCGTCGCGCGGCGTCGCGTCGCCAGTCCGCTGCATGTTTACGCGCAACGCGCTTGTGCGTGCATTTCTCAACTTCCCGCGCAAGTCGGTCGTGACGCCATGCGCCCATATTGTCCGCGAATACTTACTTTCCGAACTATTTTAATTTACTGTTGTGTGAAATAAACTATATACAATCATATTTACGATAATCAGACACTTGTTTAAGTTCCCCTGAAACCTCCTCTCATAAACAATATAAAAAAAAAAAAATATTAATAGCTACAGTCAAACATGACCAAGTTTATAGTTGCACACCTTTTTCAATTATCGTTTGTGCCCTTTGAACAAATATCGGTAGGTTTTGCCCAAATATATCTTCCGATACCGTTATAATACGTGCGGCTCGCGACATAGGGGTCATATGGGGGGCTCATAAAGGGTGTAAAAAGACCCTTAACGAAGCCGAAGGGTACTTGTTCTCCCCGTCATTGCGACCATTTTTTTGTTATAGACCATACCTGGGAATCTTCTAGTTACGGAGATATTGGAGGTCAAAGATCCGAATTTTTCACAAGTTTTTTTTAAACACATGTTTTTAATGCAATATTTTTTACTTTAAACACCTCCACGACCCCCTTACTATTCAATCCACCCATCAGCACAATGTTTTGAGTGCGTTACATTGAGTTTTACAGTAAAACGTAATTTTTCAACCCAAAAAAAAAAATCGTTTCCCAGCAATAATTTTTGCGTAAAGTTACTTAGTTTGTTGTTCAGAATGCTTGGTTAACGGCTTCGTGAAGGGTCTGTTTACACCCTGTATGTTACCACTACAACTTTTTTTTTCAGCCATAGGTAATAAGACCTCTCATGAGGTCTGCTACAACCTTTTAACCCACTTCATCGACCCGTTTCGAGAGGTCGCGGCTACGGAACGCGGCCAGGTTTTGATCGACACCGTGAACAAGGCCCTCTATGAGCACTTCGGTAGAGAAAAAGTTGGCTACAGAAAGTGGTGGGGCGACCTTGTGATGATGCCTGACGGAGGTATGTCAGACGCCATAATTAATTTATTTATAAATAGAAGAACCAACAGCTATAACAAATGAAGAACAGTTGTATAGGCAACACAGAGCCAATTACAGGTTCTCACGAGTAAACACAGAAAAGATAGTAGAAATCTTAGGATCACTAGATAGATAACAAGCACGATAAAAATAAAATAAAAGGAATTAAAATAAGATACAATAAGCATTATAAACACTCTGACACCAGGTTAGGCATTAATGACAAGGGGAAAAAAAAAATATAATGTCATATTATAATAGTATTCCCAAATGGTTCAGTGTCCAAGCTTCGAAGTTTTGTTTTTGACAATTTAAAAGTGTCTGTGATTAGTCTATAGTAACCTTTTCTTTTTTCTCACGATGTGGAAATCCTCGATGGATGTCCTCCGCCCTGGGGAGAGCGGAGGGGTCTGTCAGACTCGTACTGACTAAAACCACACCGGTGTTCCCTCGCACACTTGCGTCGGGGGGCAGTGGGATCTAATGCGACTTCCGCTGCCCCGGACTATTGCTGGCCCGCTTGGCCTGCGGGCCACGTCCCGGGCGGGAGTGAGGTGTAAAACTCCCCCCGTTACGTCTAGGAGAGGCGCGCGTGGAACACTACGCGCCGCTGTCTCGCTTTCAGTGTGATGGGACCTGGACCTATTTAGGGGGGCTGGAAGAGGGTGTCGTCCACCCTCTGCCGACGCGACGCCCGGTGCGTCTGCTGCGGGATGGGCGGGAGCTCGTCATCTCCCTCTCCCTTTCCGCAGTCTATACTAACCTAACCTAAACTAACTAATATTATAATAGGAAAGTAAGTTTGTTTGTTTGTTACCTTTTCACGCCTAAACCACTGAACCGGGCATCCTGAAATTTTGCATATACGTTGTCAGGTCTACAGAAACGGACATAGGGTACCTTTCATCCCGAAAAAAAGTGCTGTTCCCGAGGAAAACAACAATAAAGTTCTTATGATAATAGATGGCGCCATGTGTATTTCGAATCATGATTGAATTATATTGTTATAGAAATTTTAGTAGCAATTCTAAATTAAAGCGAGCGAAATCGCGGGTAAAAGCTAGTTTGAAGCTTTCAGTTGAGTTTGAGTTGGATAGTATTCCTTAAGGGTAAGATGCATTTTGACCAGAGATGTGAATTTTGTGTTATTTTTGTGGCGAAGCATATTTTAAAGGCAAAAATATCCTTATACATGTTGACTGGTAATTAGTGACCGATATTAAACACGAGATTGTACTCATGATAACAAACAACTTTTCCAAAGAAATATTTTTTTTAAACGGCTAACAGCTGATAGGTCACAGGCACGCGCGTGCGAAAAAGTCTGTGTAAAAAAGTGTTTCTTTGGGAAAGTTGTTTATTATCATGACTATAATCACGTGTTCAAGTATCGGTCACTAATTACCAATCACTCTATAGACAAGGGAGGATCCTGCGATACTGCCTGGCGCAGCGTTCGGGACATCGAGCTAAATAATGAAATAATCGTATTGGCTCGATTTAATTAACATATGGAATGTGTCTTCCTTTATTTGGTAAAGAAAGCCTTATAAACTACATAAGTTAAAACCAAATTATGTATGTATTTAAACACAAGCTCAAGCCCGCATTAATATGGGTATTTATGAAAAAACACAGTAATTATTTATAAATATTATCTTACCCGAGAATACAACGCAGCACCTCATGAAATAAAAAAAATGTAAAAAAAATTATTTCTATTTTTTTTTTGTTATGTTGTTTTGTTTTTTAGTTTTAAGTTTTTTTTTTTTGTCTTGTATTAGTTTTGTTTATATTGTGTGCACTTGTAGCATGTACCAAATAAATGTATTTTCTTTCTTTCTTTCAAATAATGACTACATTCATTTCGCAGACATCCCAAAATTAGACCTTAGACTAAAAAAACGCTACCCCATTTCACGGAAGAGAAGAATTAGAATGAAAAGACTACGAGAACTAAATCGTACGAGAAATCAGAATAAAAACGACATTCGCCGAAGACAATACTACCTAACTACCAACGTGAAACTAAGAAACAATGAGAGACCAACCCAGGGGTATCGAAGAAGGAGAAGACTAAGGAGACCAACTCGGCCACCTAATGATATGTTGCCGTTATTTCCTCAAGTAGCAGTGGAAGAGGAAAGAGGTATACCTTCAGCTATACAAGGTGCAGTTTTGCATCCTGGTCAAATTCAAGGAGGTATCTATGCTAATGATTCTCGACCCGAATCAATAATATTTTTTTCTTTCTTATTTACGGAAGTCGGTAAGTGTGGACAGCGGCGGCGCACACTCACGCACACAGCGACATATCGCGCGATGGGTGATTCTGTTTGTTTTGTTGAAATGTAAACACGAAATTATTCGTGTTATTCTGAAATACTGTCAAATTTAAACAATTTAAAATAGCAGCTTTATTAATTATTGACCAGGTACCGTAATTTAAATTGATTATTTATGCCTTTTGTGACAACCTCCTGAATTTTGACGAGTATGCAAAACTGTACCTTGTAGACCGACCGTTTTAATGAGTCCTCCCCCTTGCCCCATCAAAGGCACATTAAGCTTCCACAAAGTCCTAACAATATCCCACAGGTTATTTGCTTTAAAATAACCATAATCCACGTAGGTATTACGATACTAATTGAACCAATACGTGATCAACCTTCAGAATATTCCATTTTAATTGATACCTTCGCGAGGACTCATTAAAGCGGTCGGTCAATAGCAGTGGTGGCTCAGTGGTAACGGCCGCCATTTACCAGTCTGTCCGTGGGTTCGAACCCAGGCCGTGCATTACACTTTGTGATTTATTTCATCACCACTGCTCTGCTGAGAGCAAAGCCGGCATGTCCCAGTACCATATCTATCCAGCAGCACTGGGCCCACACGGTGGGCTCTCTTAGAGAGGAGCAGTGGCGAAGGTTCCATACAAACCGATTCCTACCGGCTTCCCTTTTTAAAAATGGCACAGTCAGTATTCTATACACAAATAATATTCTAAAGGATGTAAAAAGACCCTTAACGAAGTCGAAAGGCACTTATTCTCCCCATCAATGCGATATTTTTTTTGTTCTAGACCATACCTGGGAACCTTCTAGTTACGGAGATATTAGGGGTCAAAGATCCGACTTTTTTTTTAAACACATGTTTTTAATGCAATATTTTTACTTTAAACACCTCCACGACCCCCGTACTATTCAATCCACCCATCAGCACAATGTTCTGAGTCCGTTACATTGAGTCCTACCGTAAAACGTGATTTTTCACCCCAAAAAAAAAAAGTCATTTCCCAGCAATAATTTTTGCGTAGAGCTACTTAGTTTGATGTACAGAATGCTTGGTTGATGGCTTCGTGAAGGGTCCGTTTGCACCTTGTATACAGTAAAGATATGCACTCCAGCTTACCTCTTACAAAAACCCTTCGCTACTGGGGAGGAGGCCTATGTCCCAGCAGTAGAAACAGCTGATTATGCTCGTGCTTGTCCAGGTCTCGATAGAAACACTGACCTCTTTCCACAGCCTCTCGTTCTCCACCACCCATCGTCGCTGCTTCAATGGAGAAGAACTCGAAACAAGCACCAGGTATCATGAAAACTGAATAGGGGGCTACCATGACGTCTTAAAGAGGAGTAATTCCAGTGTGGGATAGGGATGGCGCTAGACGACCTGTATAGCTCTGTCTCTTTCCCACACTGGAATTAGTCCTGCTTTAAGGCGTCTGGTTACCCCCCTAAACTGAACTTCAAAAAAAAAGAACAAAAAAGTGAAAAATAAATCTAGCTTCAGAAGTGGGTGACTTTTGTTTGTTGGATTCGGTTTTTTTGACGACTTCTGAAGCTATAGTTATTTTTCACTTTTGTTTTTTTTTTGCATAAAAGTTTTTTTTATTTTTCCATTTTTGGTTGTAATATCCTATACTTACAAAATTTTCCCGTGCATTAATTTTACATTTTTAACAATACATGTCATAGTAATAGGCTTATCCCCAATAAAATGGAACTTAAGCATAGCTGGCGTTTGGGGATATTCCCTTCAAAGCATACAGCTGAAATATTATGTTATGGAATTGCGTAAACAATACATATCCAAGCGATTACAGCAATTACGACAGACTTGCTATCTTTTACTGAAGAATTCCATTGTATATCGCCCAAAACCAGCATCAGATCTTCACCACATTTAAACGGGTCCACCGCGAAATAGTACTCTTCCAAACAAAAAAAGAGTCATACAAATCGGTCCACAATTGGCGAAGATCGGTGAATTCATTAAAATAAATTTAAAATTAAAAAAAAACCCCAACGAAAAAATATAATACCCACTTTCATCCTCCATATCTAGTAAATGGCTGCACCGATTTTGATAAAACGTATCTAAGAACCATCGCCAAGAAACTAGCTTTCAAATAAAAAATAAATGCATACAAATCGGTTCACTCGTTTAAGAGCTACGGTGCCAGAGACTGAGACACACACACACATTGCGGTCAAACTTATAACTCCCCTCTTTTTGCGTCGGGGGTTAAAAAAACATACAGTCGAACATAGAACCTCCTCCTTTTGGAAGTCGTTTATAAACAGGTCAGAATAATTAATTAATTTAATCATTTAATTCAAGCAACAAGACTCATAGTGTTAGTAACAAAGTACTTATAAAACTATGTTAGTAATACACTCACACAAACAGAAACAGATGTTGACATCATTGCTGCAAGGTGACAGGCCCAGCCGAAACCTTGCAGCAGTGGTTCACAAACTCACAATCAAGCCTGCTTGCTATCATAGATAGGATTCTGTTAGCGCTGCCCCGCACCCTACGGACCAAGGAAGCACACCGCTTCCGCATCACCGTGTAGAAACAGTCCACGTGAGCTTCAGCAAACATCCCTGATGCGCTGCAGTATCGGGGCAACCCCATCAGCATCCTGAATGCATTATTGTATTGGACACGAAGGGCGCTGTATGACTTTTGAGTATAATGAACCCACAGACTACAAGTATAAAAAGACGTGCAGTACGCACTAAATATAGTGCGCTTGACCTCTTATGGGGCACGCCTGAATCTGCAGGCAATCATGTTGGCTCTCACACACAGCGCCCTCCGCTCCCTATCAATATCCTCATCGTCTTTGAGGTCAGTGGTCAATAAGTGACCCAGATATTTAAATCGGTCTACCCTCACAAGTGGTACACCGCTTATCCTCACTGAAGGTACTTCTTCCGTGTATTTACCCCTGGCCCCAAAGACCATGACTACACTTTTCTTAACATTATATGCCAGACCATGTAGTCTGGCATATTGCTATTGAATAATAAACTCCGTTCATTTTTCTTCCACCAAGTGAAACCTCTCAAGCAGCCTATAAACCACAGAAGAAATAGAAGACTGAAGGCCAGGCTGATCAGAAGATCGTCGCAGACGCAGGAACAAAAAATTACTTGATTTGTATATATTTAATGTTCATATTCGCTTGGTGACAGCCGAGGTTTATCTTCAGATCAAAGTGGTAACAGTCCAATCGGAATCTCCAATATAACCTTGGCAGTCCGGACGTCCGAGGTTAACATGAGTGGCAAAATAATAGACGCTTTCATGATAAAGATTCGCTTGTTTTTAATTATCTAGCTAACTGTCTCATCTGTAACAAGATCTATAATATATATTATATGTATAATAATCTGTAACATCTGTAGAATCTTCGCTCCTCCAATAATCGACTTCTACGATGTCCTTCTCACCGCTCGACGCTCTGGTTTTCTTAAATCCTCTTTTCTTGTCCAGGCGGTTTTTTTTGGAAAGCCTCCCTCAGAATATCAGGACGGCCACCAGTCGGTTGACATTCAAGGTAAAAGCTCGCGAACACTTACGTAAGAAGTTGACAGACTCGTCTCACAATTAATTTGTCGATTTTCTTCATCTGTGTATTTTTATCTCTCTTTACTTTGTATATTTTGTTTGTATGTATGTATATATTTATTTATTATTATATATTATTCTAGGAAATGTTCTGTACTATTGCACCTAATGCTTTGTCTCTGCATCGCCCTAAGGTAGACTGGTAGAAAATGCCCAAGGCATTAAGTCCGCCTTTGTACATTGTGTGCATAAAGTTTTAATAAATAGACAAATAATTGTTAAAAATATGGGCAGAACGCTGATTTATACTAAAGAATATTATTGTAATATTCTTTAGTAAATCAGCTTTCTGCCCATATTTTTTTTTGTTTTTATCTAGCTATAACAGTGAATAGTTAGCCACGAAAACGTGTAATAAAATAGTAATAAAGTACTAGGGAGAAAAGCCCACCATTTCATCAAAATGTTTTACTAAGTCATGTTCTTAAACCGATTATTCCTAGACTAAAAGCATACTAGCATGCAAGTATGACATTACATTTGCGTACAAGTTTTCAAGAGTGTGCAAATTGCATGCAGGTTTTACTTGAATACAAGTGGAGGGAGACGTTCAACAACTGAGTAGGACGCCACTCGTTCGCAATTCAAAAAGTTTGCACGTCACTTGAATAAAAAAAATTACAAGTTCAAACGACGTCATACAAGTTGTAGCTTGTATACAAGTTTGTTCAAGTTGCATGCAATTTGCAACTTCCATACAAGTAACTTGCCTAATGAAATCGCGCGTTTAGGAATAAGTTTGTAATTAAACTATATCAGCAGTAAGAAGACTTGTTATTCTTTTTAATGATACCAAAATCTTTGATTTCACTGCTATATTTCTGTACGAAAAACCCAAAGTAAACAAAACTCAAGACCAATCCTGGCGAGGTGGAAGAAAACGTGATTATCAGTTGAATGTTTAATCTTTTTCTGAACTATTATAATATGCATTGTATGGATTTGTATTGAGTACTAGCTTCTGCCCGTGGCCTACATGAAACAAAGGACTTTTTGACTCTCTCTCGAATAATATCATCATCTGCCTAGCCTTTTCCAAACTGTTTGGGTTGGCTTCCAGTCTAACCGGATGCAGCTGAATACCAGTATTTTATATGGAGCGACTGCCTATCTGACCTCCACAACCCAGTTAGTACTGGTTAATACGATACCCCTTGGTAAGACTGGTTGTCAGACTTTTTGGGCCACTGACTACCTAACGACTGTCATAGATCTACAAATGACACCCGGGACCAACGGCTTAACGTGCTTTCCGAGGCACGGAGGAAACTCGGTAGGTAATGGGTGGTCATCAATCCACAGACCAACCTAGGCAGCACGACTTAACCTAAAGATCGACCCGAGCGGCTGTTATTATTTAGCCACGAGTTCCTCATCATTTTACAACAACAAGTTTTTCAAATAATTCACTTAAAAAAACCTACTCAAAAAACTTTTATTTGATAACGTATTATTTGACAAACAATTCATTTTATATTCATGTCAAGGCGTAATGGGGGTCTTGGGGCACCCTGAATCCGTAAGGTAGATGGCGGTTTTTAAATATTTTAGCTGGAGAAGACCGGAGAACTCGACTCTTTTCTCACAGACCGTGAAGAACGGTGAATCATATAACTACTTTCCAATCATAATTGACAACTGAACGGAGCACCGGCACCACATCACTGGGTGTCCCACCAGCTGCAGCATCAGAAGCTATCTTCTTCTTCCACATTTGCACGTACAGATCAATGGGATCCCAAGACACAGGAGGAAGGCTAGGCCTCGGCGTGGTAGACGGGGGGACCCAATCCGGTACCGTAGGACTGGTAGTCGAAGATCCAGTCGGGTAGAAGTAGATAGGACGCTGCACATCAGGCAACGTAAAAGAAGGACCCTTAGGGGTTGGTCCAGTAGGACTTGGAATATACCTTGCGCTGTACAAGGTTGGTAAGACAGTAGGGTATCTATAATCCGAAGGGAAATTTGGAGGGATTGTTATACCAGGGTATTGTATATGCTCAGTAAAAGGGTGATGCTCGATATAATTTTTAGTTGAAGGGAGCAGGTAGATAGCTCTGCTTACGTTAGGGAAGGCTGGTGACGTTTCCGGTAGTGGAATCGTGAGGTTTGGGGGAGGGTAACTGGTGAATGTATCTTCGTCTTCTGCGCCGGGGAACTGGTACTGGCCATGTCCTTTGGGTGTGGGCAGGAAAGGGTACGGTGGAGTCATCTTTTCTGTCGCGTTGAACTTTGGTGTTCCTTTCCACCAGAAGTCTGTGATGCTGTAGTCTAGGTACTCGGATTTGACGCTTGCTGGAAAAGATATGCTGAGTTTCAGTACTGCTTTCAGAGAGTCAATAAAAACGCACGTTCTTCATTAGTAAGCTTCATTGGAATTAGTGACTGGCATGTGGTCCTGGGTTCTTAGAAGGCCGCAACTCGTCTGATGTTAAGCGGTGATGTGGCTTAGGGTGGAGCATGCTTGCCTAGAAGTATTCGATTCCCAGGTTGGGTAGGTATACTACTATTGAGGATAAGTTGTCCCCGTAGCAGCCCGGCCCGCATACTGGGTTTGTCCTTTGTTGATGACTATAGGATCACCTTCTACTCTTGGGACTTAAACATATCTGGCGAAATTTGGAAATTACTATACACTAATTCTAAATTACTATACACTAAAGACGGCACGGTTGGCGCATTGGCTGAGCGATTGGCTGCTGTGCTGCGTGTCGCGGGTTCGATGCTCGCACGGAACAAATATTTGTATGATCTATAGGTAGTTGTTCCGGATCTGGCTGTTTGTTTATGTTAGTTTTAAATGTTTGAAGCGCACCCACGATACAAGAAAAATTCCTTGTGCGGCGCAAGGTTTCTTAAAAAAAAAAAAAAACAAATTTCGGTTGAACAGAAAAATCTCAATGAGTGAGAGATTATTATTATAGTGCATAATGAAAGGTCAATTAAACATCAACGCGCTAAATTATAACATGAGTTCAGCACATGATTCAAGACCTACTATTATCCTTAGATCATAAAACAACTTGCCAAATAAAAAAAAAAAAAAAAAATCAGACGACTCCTTTTGGAAGTCGGTTAAAAAGGGACGGAAATATAGTTCACTTGTTCACTGACAGACACAATGTCAGTGAATGAGTGAACTATATTTTGTCTCTCAAGTAAATAAGTACCTAAATTATAAAAATAAGATAAAAATACACACCTCTCTCTTCATCAAAATGAAAAAATATTGCGCTTAAAAATAATAATATCATATTGTCGAGTCCCTTCAAAATGTATCACTATTTAAATCATTAATGACGGCAGCCATTTTGTAATGCTCCCTGTACGATGAGTCAAAGTTTTAAAATATGTCCACACACTACCAAAAGCATTGTTTATATAAATATTTGCATCGTTTCGACCACTTTGAAATGTTTTATATTATCTTCTTTGCACAGTTTTTGGTAAATACTTAATACATAAGATTTGTAAAACAATCTCGACGAAAGCCAGTCAATACTTGACCGTTATTTTAAATAACAGAATCAGGTTTTTTTAAAGGCCTTTTTTTAAATCCTTAACGTTGTTTAAAATTTTTATTGTCAATGAAATCGTTGTAATATTTTTATTGGCTTGGAAATAAACATTGACGAATGTGCTATGTAGGTATAACAAGTTTTATGATTCCATAAAATGTTAGTATGTTTATTTTAAAATGAAAGTGTGTACCTGTTTTCTGCTGTTCGCGATATTTGGTAGTTTTATTTTATAGTTTACTAGCTGTGCCCCGCGAGGAGCTCATAGCTAAATATTGACAGCCGCTCGGGTCGATCTTTAGGTTAAGCCGTGCTTGCCTAGGTTGGTCCGTGGATGGGTGACCACCCATTACATACCGAGTTTCCTCCGTGCCTCGAAAAGCACGTTGAACCGTTAGTCCCGGGTGTCATTTGTAGATCTTTGACAGTCGTCAGTGGCCCAAAAAGTCTGACAACCAGTCTTACCAAGGGGTATCGTATTACCCAGTACTAACTGGGTTGTGGAGGTCAGATAGGCAGTCGCTCCATGTAAAATACTGGTATTCAGCTGCATCCGGTTAGACTAGAAGCCGACCCCAATATAGTTGGGAAAAGGCTAGGCAGATTATGACTAACTGTGCTCCGCAACCTTCGTTCGCGTGAAATTAGTGGTGTGAAATATACTTTATGACCTATTCTCAAGCTGCTGCCTGTCCGAAAGAAGAAACTGAGAAATATTAACCAATAGGATTGCATACTGGAGCGGAGCGGATATTTTATGCAAGCCTATGGGTTAATTTAGTTTTTTTAATTAATGTTTAAAAATGAAACAACTTAATTGTAAAAAATAAATTAAGGAAATTTTAACAAAAACATCCTTAACTATGTTTCAGCTTACACAAACTCGACCACACGAGGCAAACCGCAAAATAGTGACACAGGCGTCAAGCCAGCACTTGCAAATGTTTCAGAGTTAAGTAACATAGAGTATTCCGGAGATACTAAGGACTTCAACAATGTACTTAAGAATATAAGAAGAGAAACAACAGCTATTGATAAAAACAATACCAAAAACCCTGTGTCCAAAGAGGCAAGAGTAGAAACTGTGACAGATTTCATTCAAGAAGCCATTAACATAATCAATACTTACAACGACACAGAATTCGAAGATTTCTTCCAAATTCTTGACAAAGAAATCAGAAGATATCACTACAAAGACTGCAAATTCTCCGAAGTGATGCAAAACCCCGATACTCGAAGTTGGCTGGCCGGGACTTTAAAAATAATCAGAGGAAAATCAGTTTCTTTTATAAAAGCAGCTATCAATGGAAAGGCGGACATAATAAGAGATAAAACATATGACAATAACGTTAAAGAATTACTAGATTATATCAATTCTTTGTACAGACATACTGAACATAAGTTACATAAAGTTTTAAAAGAATTAAAGGATTATAATAAGACGAAATCTCTAAGGACTCACAAGAACATCATTAAACGCGGAGCACGCCATATTTTGTTTGATCATTACACTGCACTTGACAGTAATACAAGACGAGGATTGAATGAAAGAATAGAAACTTTTTGGAATCGATTCAAAAATAATCCTGCATCCGATGCTAAAGTTAGTAACAGTAATAAAATGAATGCAGTCAGTGAGTCAGTTGACAGTGTCAAAGTCGCAAACATAATACAAAAAGCTAAAGAACTTGTAACTTATTCCAGAAATTATTTAAACAAGAATTTGAAAAATGAAAGTGAGAGATGGGGTAGTATTTATGATGGTGATACAAAGCAGAACAATTCTGACACAGAGAGTGTCAAATCGAGATCAAGGAATGACGGTGACAAGCAACAACAGCACGGGAAGCCAGAAAAGTCGAAGTCTAAGAGCAATCATGCAAAAAAGCGCATCTTTGTCGAGTACAACACAGAAATTGATGTACAGTTAGCTAATACGGAGCTGTTGAAATTTTTAAGTATATTTAAACCAGTACTGGATAAGAGGTAAGATTTTGATTTCTAAGTTTTCTAGTTTCTAGTTTCTTACTTCATCATCTGCCTAGCCTTTTCCCAAAAATATGGGGTCGGCTTCCAGTCTAGCCGGACTGTTTACCAGTATTTTATATGGAGCGAATGCTTATCTGGCCTCCCCAACCCAGTTAGTACTAGGTAATACGATACCTCTCGGTAAGACTGGTTGTGAGACTTTTGGGGCCAAAATAACGACTCTCAAAGATCTACAAATGACAGCCGGGACCAACGGCTTAACGTGCTTTCCGAGGCACCGAGGAAACTCGGTATGTAATGGGTCAAAAGTCTCAAAACCCATCCACGGAATAACCTATCCTAGTGCGGCTTAACCTGAAGATCGATGCGAGCGTCTGTTCTTATGTAGCCACGAGCTCCTCAAGCTCATCCTGTCCCAATCTATTATGATAAAAGCCTAAAAAATCGTCTCTTGTTAATAAAATCCTTCACATTTATTCATACATGGATGGGAACCATGCCCAACCAGTGAGAGTCTTGATAGTCACAGTATGTAAACTAGAACACTCCGACCAAAAGGTTAGGTTAGAACTGACGAACACGCGCGAGCCGAGCAAGCGAAGCGAGCGGTGCCGAGGCAGCAACCGGCGAGCGCCCACATCCAAGTTTGATGCTTATTTTCCTGCCGCGATCTTCACAGTTTGATGTCACTCAGTCTTTGGCCCACAACACCTACCGTGTCTCTTAGATAAAACCTAAGATTAACCGAAAGTGTGGTAGCAAAAGTTTGAAATGAGTGATGATCACTGAAAAGTTCGGGCTTTTCCCATTCAGAGTCAGTAAATCTTAGATTTTACTGGAAAATCTTAGGATTTACCGTAGGTCGGGCTTTTACAATAACATAAAGGGTGTAAATAGACCCTTAACGAAGCCGAAAGGCACTTGTTCTCCCCATCATTGGGATCATTTTTTTGTTCTAGACCATACCTGGCAAATGGGGGTCAAAGTTCCAACTTGTTCACAAGTTTTTTTTTTAAATACATGATTTTAATGTAAGATTTTTACTTTAAACACCTCCACGGCCCCGTACTATTCAATCCATCTATCAGCACAATGTTTTGAGAGCGTCACATTGAGTCCGTTTCCCAGCAATAATTTTTACGTAAAGTTTAACTTAAACTTAGTTTGGTGTACGTAATGCTTGGTCGACGGCTTCGTAAAGGGTCCGTTTACACCCTATATACATTACATGAAACATTGCTTCTGTTCCAGAAATGCCAACACTTCGTATGAAAGTTCTCTTACACCAACCAAACAGGACCGGTTTAGTTTGCACACAAGACCTACAAAAAAACGTAGTGGTTTGCGAACAGGACCAGAGATCAAACCAAAGACACCGACTGCTCTCAAAAAACCTCGTGCAAAATACTCGAAAACTCACGATTATATCAACGAGTATCTCACTCCATTAAGTAAATTAAGGAATGATATATCAAACCTCTTTTCAAAAGAAAGTAAGGTTGTTATGCAATTATTGAACGACAATAATTTGGACAAAGGACTACAGACAACCTCACATAGTACAAGAGAAAGACCTCGAACAAGGCAAAGATCTCGCAAACGACGTCATCAGAAAAAAACCTCCTAAAACGGACTAACAAGAATCAAAGCAAAATAAATTCTGCTAAAACTATGAAATATGATAATTATAATCATAAGTATAAGTCCCGTCATGTAAAAAGAACGCTGAGCGACGGTTCTGCGTTAATTAATGTTTAGCGTTCTTAATGTTCTGTGAATTTGTAGCTGTTATGCAGTAAATTACAATTAATGATTAAAAAAGACGTCCTATCGGGATAATTTATGGACTTACACTAGTTTTTTTTAAAATAAATACACAATTTTTCACCGAAAAAATGACTTCGATTCCGTTTTTTTTTTTCGTCGTCGATAATTTTTAGTAAAAATGTTAATTAACCTGTTAAAATAACTCATAAGCTTTTAGAAATAATAAACAGAATCCAAATCGACCCATAAACTTCGGAGATGTGTCAAAAAATAGAAAGCAAATCTACAAACTATACTTAAAAAATTAAAAATTGAATAACATGAAAAATGTTGTAGATAGACCCCCCCTTTTAAAGTTTATTTTCGACATTTCTTCATGAATATTCAGAAAATTACGGGCGGTCACATGCGCCTGGGCGACATTGTATTATAAAACAATAGCTTAGTACTATAATTGTTGCATTGTAGAATCGTAATAGGTACTTTATTAGCTATTTAATACGTTGAAAAAAAAAAAAATTGAAAGTTTATTTGAGCAGTCAGCGCTCTTTAACGTGACGGGACCTATACGACGCAAAAGATAATGTTGGAAATAAAAGATGAGAAAAAAATCCCGGCCAAGTGCGAGTCAGACTCGCGCATGACCATCGTAGTAGGGGAGTCCCCTTTATAATAAATAATACCAGCCTGTTACTGTCCCACTGCTGGGCAAAGGCCTCTTCTCGTACAGAGAAGGCACGAGCATTGATCACCACGCTTGCTCAAGACGGGCTGGCGATTTCAGACTTATATTAATTATAAGTCCAGGTTTCCTCACGATGTTTTCCTTCACCGATGTCTGTGATGTCCAAGATAAACTTCCCAACCAGCAATTCAGTCCTATTATTTCAGCTCATAACTCTAAAAAGCTCTATAAACGATTTATTAAGGTTTTAGCGGTGCCAGAGTGTTGTATAAAAGCGTTCGACAGTACATTATTGCTCTAAATGCTTATAGAGCTAAAAATACCTATAAACAAAGGATGTAAACGTTTACTACGCCATTTTATACAACCGTTATAGTCAAGTACTATAGCAAGTTCTATTATAACTAATACATAATAATATTGCTCTATAAAATTGTTACCAGGTGCCTTTATTTATCTGATTAGCGTGATAAGGGTTCCAAACGAACTGCAATAGTAGTTTCGTTATAGCAGTGATGAACACTCAACTACAGGGCGATATTGTGATATTGTGGATATTCAGATCGCTGCTATAGTACGTGTGCGTTAGTAGTCACAAAGACTTTACAATAGAGTGTTTTTGTGATGTAGTCTAATTTCAGATCACGCTTATAGAACGTAAGTGTAGTATAATAGTTTTTAGATGCATCTTATAATTTTACCGATAAGCATATCACACAGACACTATAATAGAGCAGAATTATTGTATAACAACTTTTTTGGTGCCTAGAAATTCGCTTGTTAGTATTATAAATGGGTATTTATCACTATAGTGACGCAAAAGTGGCACATACATGTAGATAAATGTTTCTATTATATGACAGTTAAGTCCCAAAAAGGATTATTGGCTCGCTTTTACAACAATATTCAGACATTTTGATACGGAATTAATGCGACGTGCATTCACAATCACAATTACGGGAAATGGTTCCGTACAAAATGGAAATCGTGTTGAACCTATTGAGGACGTCTTTAAAACTGCAATAAAATCTTCATATTTGAACATATATAAATGCAAAACTAAGCACATGAACAAAATTCAAAGATTATTCAGAGTTGACGCAACAAAGTGTAAACTTATCTCGATCTCTTACAACTCAACAACTTATTTTGTGCCATTGTTACATACTGTATAATAAACACATTTTACGCAGATGATATATAAATAAAAATCTTTATTAATTAAATGGTTCTTTATTTTGAACTAAAAAAGAAAAATCTTTCATTTCTCATTCTACTATCAGTCTTGATCTCACGTTAAAATCAACCCACATAATTAACTCAGCTTATACAATATCAGGTACTCGAAAATATGTCAAAAATATAAAATGTTAGAATATTCACTTCACAGGAATATTCAATTTAGAGCTAGTATAAAACAGGAGTCTTAGGGCTGATTTTTCAATAGATTTTAAAGATTTTTTATGTATGAGAATGTTATTTAATTGCAAAGCCGACATTCATCGGAAGGATAATGGTCATAAATAGCCATAAAATCGCAACCCTGACACCAGAAAAATAATTCATTTAATAATTGGGCCATATTTCTTTTATGTATGGTGAAGTGACTCGGTTAAGATGAATTAGTATGTAATCCACAGTTTACACAGTTTGCACTTAATATAAAATGTGTGATTTTCCACGGCCATTCCGCTGCTGCAAGCATCATGAAATCGATTCGACTAAGAAATCTATCGATATCCATATTGGCAATATTGGCATCCATTAGGTACACTGAAAAAACACAATGTTGACTGTAGTTTATATTTATAAAGGTATTGCTTCTAAAGTCCAGTAATGCTACTAGATACAAACATAGGCACTATATGTATATAAAGAAATATAAACACTAGGTACGTAAAACTTGATATAACCACGTAAATTCTTCCCGAAAAAAAAACTGGTTACATGATTAATTCACACTATTCGTCAGTAATCAGTTTATAATTAAGTTTTTTTTCATTACCTATGGTCTTCAGAAAAATAGTAAAAAAACACTGTGTATTATATATTCAGTCATGCTCATACAGAACCCCAATTTTAGGCTGAATCCACGATGACTGACAGTGAAAACATTGTCACGGCAAGTGCTATAATGGCTCTTAAAAAATCGAAATCATTTTATATGATAAATATTTTTGTAAAATCTCAACAATTCGAGGGGGCACTTTAAATTCATGGTAAACCTATCCCTAGTTTATCAGTAAAGCTGCAGTCGCACATCATTTCCACCGTAATAGACTAATCTATAATAACAAAATAAAATCTTACTCACCTCAGATTGCTTGTATGCTTTTGTAAAATTATTTTATTTATTTTTTGCACTCTGCACTAACACGAATGTAAAATAATGTATAGTGAATGAAAAATGTGAGGTAAAGGAAACTAAACTCTTGTATAGTATGAAAAAGTACTATAAAAGGTCCTACAGTAGCCAGTACATCATCATTTTGAGACCTGCATCACTGTTACATAGATTTTATTGGACTGTTTCGTCATTTGGAACACTGCAATAAAATTATTTTGTCACTGAACAGAGATATAAATGCGCCACTTCCGAATAAAAGATACGTTCTTTGGGGTTTTATAGGACCAAGGACAGTTTTTTACAAAACGTTCTATGGTTCTTTATAGTACTAGTTTTTGCTGCTTGGGTTAGAAAGTACATATGAGTTTATCTTGGACATCACAGAGTCCCCTTTAATTTATTTTTATTATGTTTTGTTATAGCGGCAACAGAAATACACATTCTGTGAAAATTTCAACTGTCTACCTATTATATCTCCCACTGACAGACAGACGGACTGACACACAGAATCTATTACAAAAACCACCACAAATTATAAACCAAGCGTGTAATACAATTACGCAGTTAATTTAACAGAGTACTAACTGGGTTGTGGAGGTCAGATAGGCAGTCGCTCCATGTAAAATACTGATATTCAGCTGCATCCGATTAGACTGGAAGCCGATCCCAATATAGTTGGGAAAACTGCTTACTTACGACTACCTAAACTATCAAAGATTTACAAATGACACCCGGGACCCGGCTTAAAATTTATTTTGCTTTAGGACAACAAAAAAACATACATTTTGTAATCTGAAATCAAACTAGAAACAATTACCGAGAAAATTCCCCTTCTTGACCATAGATGGCGGTATTCTCAGTAAACGTATGTATAAACTTAAAATAAGGATACGATTTTCTGCTACTCGATCAAGGACTTGACACATTTAGCTTTGATCTATATTGTCGATATCGATAGATACCCGATTTCTTGTTTAACTCCGAAAAAGGTCCTAGTATTATAGAAAAATAATCATACCTTGTTAGGTATGATTATTTTTATATACATGTATATACATGTAAATACAAAACAATACTTAAAACAAATTTGATTACTTCCTTAATTCTGACATAAAATAATTTAATAAACACACCAAACCCAAAGATTTCTTTGGGTTTGGTTAATCAATCAATACTACTATTATACTACACTACATACAGATGATAGCGATACGGAGACTGATGCCAAAGTGTCCTATTGTCGTCTTTGTATATACTTACTTTTAGTTTTATTTTTATCATTATTTTAGTTATATTTGTAGTCTGTATATAATTACATAATATATTTTTAATAATAAATGAAGAAAATACTATTATAGTTTTTCTATGAGAAAATTCTAAGGATTTACAATAAAAGAGACGTTATTTTGACTTTTTATTTATTGTAAAAATAAAACGTACCTATTAAATTTTCTATCTAGATAGAGATCTATCAATCAAATCTACATCCGACATAACTACATCACTAATTATTGAGAACGAAATAGACCAACAATCGATTTAAAACAAACTTTATTTAAATGTGAAAACGTTGATTTTAACTAGACATTCTATTAAATTATTAGTAAATTCATAAATTGATATAAACTAAGTTTTTATTATAAAACAAATAAAATCGTATTTTCCGATGATAGGAAAAACAACAAAATGAGCATTTTCGTAAAAAATAAATATATATTTTCAATATTATAAGTATGTCGCGTTGGTCTGCTGCGACAAAACTGAACTGACTTACTCGGTGCCAAGTTAAAAAATACTTGTATTGTAAGCACCTACCCTTCCATCCAACTCTCTCGGCCTAGAATTATTTTGCTGTCTCGCCCGTCTATTCGGTACGTGAGCAAGGCACTAGTCGTGGTCGCCGCGCTGTTTGTTAATAAGGCGCCCCACCGCGGTGCACGCTGTGCACGGGCACGCGGCGCATTTTAGCTGCGTCGATCCATTTGTTTGAAAACGTAGGTCTACGTTTCCACTGCAGTACACACTAAAATACCCAGAAATATGTACAACTATAGCGTGCGTGGCATACCGCGGCATAGTCGCTGGTATTCGTGTATAGCGTGTACCACATGCACAGCGTGCATGGCGTTGACAGCGTCGAGCTAAGTGAGCGCCTTATTCGAGCAAGCCACGCATGTACTAATGACGTGCTCAAAAAGACTTCTTTCATTTGTTTCCTCAGCTGTCGCTGTCGCTAACCGCGTTGATTATGTAGCTCGTGGTCAAGGGGTCAGAAGGCAGGTGTCGGTCTCCTATTCACCGTTTTGTATCTTTTTGTAGTGATGGCTCTGATCCTCGGCTGGTCACTTGTTATTGAGTTCTTTTTGTCTGTATCTTAGCTGGGGTATTCAGCAGGTCCTTTTCTCTTATGCTTCTTTTTATGATGTCGTTTTTTCTTTCTTTTTCTTGGTTGGATTCCAATAGGGCTTACTGTAAAATAAAATGGTCGCAGGCGTGACTACTGAGCTGTGGTCCTGGTTTCGTTTTGTGTTTTTGGGGTTTCTCTGTCAGGAATTTCACAGTATCAGCTACGAAGTCTGAATTTGTGCCCGGTTGATGGCAATAGGCTTGTCCCCCTATTACGTGGGACTTTAAACATAACTGTACGATAAATTATGTATTCTTATACTGTCACTTACGGGATAATATCTTCCGTGATCGTTCATTATTTGAGCTCCCGATATTTCGACGCTGTTGTAAGCGCCATGATCGCGGGTTGATATCGACAGCTCAAAATAATGAACAATCACGGAAGATATCCAGTAAGTGACAGTATAAGTTTAGTTGTAAACCGTGAAAGCTTAAAACAGTGTTTGATAAATTATGTGCTCAACCATATAGTGTAGCTGTACTATTAGGTGCCCCACTGCCTAACTCTTGGTGGATTACAGTCGTGATGTAATGTCATGCCAGTCTACTAGCACACGACTTACGACCCTTACGACCCTTTTCGATTCATAATGAGGAGTCTTAGGCGCGAATTACACAGAAACGGCGTACGGTGAAGGCGCGGCGCAGGCATGATGCCGCTTCAAAACGTTTTCATATGTTTCAAACGTTTTCGTAGGCGACGTGTCGTAAATTCCACGCCTGCGGCGCACGTTACGCTTCAATGTAATGCTGTTTTACATCCGTAACCTCTCTAATCCAGGTCCAGTTGAAAACCAGCGTCAGACACTAGTTGCCCGGCATTTTGCTGAACTGGGTCTATTTAGCGCAGCCGTGAGGCACACAGTGTTAATTTTTTTTGTTTTGTTTGTTTAGTTTTAAGTTTTTATTTTTTTTGTCTTGTATTATTTTTGTTTTATATTGTGTGCACTTGTGGCATGTGCCAAATAAATGTATTTTCTTTCTTCTTCTTTCTTTCTTTCTTCACCCCGTTTCTGTGTAATTCGCGCCTTAGACATATCGTAGGGTCGGTTGATTAACTATAATGCTTGGGAGAGGCCATTGTACAGCAGTGGACGTGTTTCCTCCGAACTGGTGACGACAATAGACAGACATACCTTCAGCGGTAACAGTTCCTCCATGACGTCCCATCAAGAGAAGATGGAACCTCTCCTTCAAGACCTTGTTGATGGTGTCCAGCACTCGTTGAAGGCGCGGCGAGCCGGCCTTACGTCGGAATGGAATTATTAAGTTTCTCATGAGAGCTTCGCAGATCTCGTAACTGGTTTTGTTGGCTGGAATCAGTGGTTAAATCATCATTTTCCTGTTCTTTTTTTTTCAGATGGGAAGTTATCAAATGACCCCTCCCGCTCTGGGCGGAGTGGAAGGGGGTGTCAGACTTTTACTGACTAAAACCCATCACAAGACGGACGGACGGCAAGCTAGCCCATTACTCAACGTCCACAGGCCTGCGCCTACGGTGGCCGTGAGCCACCAGGTGGCCCCCGACGCCCGGGGCGTCTCCCGCGGCGGCTGGGACGTGAGGTTCTTAACTGGTATTTCTTAAAAACAAAAAATCGAAGATGTGTGATCCAACAACACGAACTGCATCCGTGTGGTGTATTATAGCCCCACCACCGATCACAGAGAGGTGGTCTTGCTCCCAGCCGTGAAAACATTATAGACCAACTATGCTACTCATCATCATCATCACTATATCAGCCCAGAATCACCCACTGCTGGGTATAGGCCTCCCCTTTTTTCCGCCACACTCCCGGTTCTGTGCGTCCCTCATCCAGATGTTTCCCGCAACTTTGACGATATCGTCGACCCAACGAGCTTTAGGACGGCCCTTATTTCTTTGGCCTAACCTTTGGCAAAGCCTTGCTCCATCGGCCATTTCCGCGTCTAACCAGATGTCCTGCCCAGGTCCACTTGAGGCGCACCGCCCGGTCCCCGACGTCGTAGACTTTCGTCCGACGGCGAATTTTTACTATGCTACTCACTGTTAGGATAATCCTCGAAATCTTTCAAGGCATTTAGAAGCCGTTCACCATCTTCATCACTAAAGAACATGTCAGCGTGATCTATGATGGAGTTCACCTCAGCAGACAGCAACGTCCTCCGCTCCAGCAGCAAGTGGAACATCATTCCGCTTTGGGCTAGTGAAGAAACGGTTACATGTTTAAAAGTTACTGTCTAGCCCGAAGACATTTAAAATTACGGGGTGGAAGGGACACCGACGCGAAAACGGTTACCACGTATTCAGTACATCATTCTGAGCCCCTACATAGAAATTATTGATCGGTTTAGAAATATATAAAAAGAAAAAAAAAAAAACAAACATATATAGGGTCTAACTTTTTAAACACGAAATATTTCAAGAGTAACTTCTACAAGTCGTAAAGTCGCCATAGCAACGAAAAAAAAATTTTTTTCTGATTTTTTTTTATTTTTACGAAATTATTATAGTTCGAAATATTCTTGCGATATTTTGCATAAACCTTTACAAACTTTA
Source organism: Noctua pronuba (assembly GCA_905220335.1). Classification (NCBI taxonomy): domain Eukaryota; kingdom Metazoa; phylum Arthropoda; class Insecta; order Lepidoptera; family Noctuidae; genus Noctua; species Noctua pronuba. The sequence goes on from LR999920.1 coordinate 903,509, forward strand.
AACTTACTTACTTACTTTTACTTTTTTAAACTTTTTTTTACTTTTTAAACCTTTAGACAGTATTTATTTTGTGGGTCAAGTAATTTTTTTTAATTTTTTTTTATAAAATTACACTTAGATAAAAAAAAATTTTTCGTTGCTATGGTGACTTTACGACCTATAGAAGTTACTCTTGAAATATTTCGTGTTTAAAAAGTTAGACCTTATATATATATATTTAAAATATAAAAAATATTTTTTCTTTCTTTCTTTTCTTTTTAAATATAAATAAATAGAAATTAGTGTCGTAGGAAACAGCAGATTTTTTATCCCCCTTCGGAGGCTGTTGCAAGCTTCATGAGTTTATTAATTCTAGTTACAAGGACTCATTAATATACAAATAATTCAATAAATAACACAAATTATACATTATAAAATAATAATAATACCAGCCTGTTACTGTCCCACTGCTGGGCAAAGGCCTCTTCTCATACAGAGAAGGCACGAGCATTGATCACCGCGCTTGCTCAAGACGGGTTGGCGATTTCAGACTTATATTAATTATAAGTCCAGGTTTCCTCACGATGTTTTCCTTCACCGATGTCTGTGATGTCCACGATAAACTTAGAAAGTACAGTGTTGGTGCAGTGTTGGTGTAGTAAATTATACATTAAATATTTCAAATCTCTCACAGTTGTATTGACAGCCGACGACTGTAGGCAAAGAGATTTAAAACACATATAGAGAGGACATTGGGAATATTGTCATACAATAGTTTTCATCCTGAATATTTTCGATTTTGACACACGAAATGCTACCTGACAAGCGGGCGTATGACACAGATGACACTAGACAGAACGAATTGTTACTAAGTAGTAACAAGTTTTGGATTACGATTTTCTTCGTCATGACCCGTCTATAGCTAGGAAATATTTAAATGTCTTTGTGTCATATGAATGCGACCTGACAATGTGATGTATCGCACTGGACTGATCGACATTCAAATATAACTAGCTATAGACGGGACAAGACCAAGAAACTGACAATTCCAAGACCTGTTACAAATTAGTAACAAGTCGACAAGTTTTGGATTACGATTTTCTTCGTCATGACCCGTCTATAGCTAGGAAATATTTAAATGTCTTTGTGTCATATGAATGCGACCTGACAAGGTGATGTATCGCACTGGACTGATCGACATTCAAATATAACTAGCTATAGACGGGACAAGACCAAGAAACTGACAATTCCAAAACCTGTTACAAATTAGTAACAAGTCGATCAGTCCAGTGCGATACGTCGCCTTGTCAGGTCGCATTCGTATGACACAAAGACATTTATTTCCAAGCTACAGACGGGTCATGACAAAGAAAATCGTAATCCAAAACTTGTTATTACTTAGTAACAATTCGTTCTGTCTAGTGTCATCTGTGTCATACACCCGCTTGTCAGGTAGCATTCATGTGTCAAAATCGAAAATATTCAGGATGAAAATTATTGTATGACAACAAAGACATTCAAATATAACTAGCTATAGACGGGACAAGACCAAGAAACTGACAATTCAAAAACCTGTTACAAATTAGTAACAAGTCGATCAGTCCAGTGCGATACGTCGCCTTGTCAGGTCGCATTCGTATGACACAAAGACATTTAAATATTTCCAAGCTACAGACGGGTCATGACAAAGAAAATCGTAATCCAAAACTTGTTACTACTTAGTAACAATTCGTTCTGTCTAGTGTCATCTGTGTCATACGCCCGCTTGTCAGGTAGCATTCATGTGTCAAAATCGAAAATATTCAGGATGAAATTGTATGACAATATTCCCAATGTCCTCTCTATATGTGTGTTAAATCTCTTTGCGTACAAGTCACTGCAGCGTCTGATGTATGCTATCAGTCATATGTATGTCAGCTATCAGCACGCTGTTGGAGCTGCCGCGCACCTAGCACACCATAGATGCGCTCCGTTTACTCATCGTTGCGTTAAATTTGAAAAACTTAATACTAGACGTCACCAAAGCACACTAAAATCAAAAAAACACAATACTGCACTTTTCTCAAAGAGTTGTCTCGCCATGGGTCCAAAGGTTTACAATAAACTACCAAAAACTTTAAAAAGCATGACCAACATAAACCATTTTAAATCTCAACTCAAGAAACTCCTGATTGAAAAGGCTACTACTCTATCAATGAGTTTTTAGAAGATAGAAGCATAAAATAAAAATGTCCGATCCACTTGTTATACTATCTTGTTTGTTGAAACAGTTTTATTTAGTTTGTAGTTTTTTAACGCCTAATTTGTACGCCTTGCAAGGCAAAACATAGTGATACAACACAAATTTTATACCATGTACCATATTATATTATGTTTAACAAATAAAATACTTTGACTTTGACTTTGCGTAAAAGCAGTCGACGCTAGCGACGGCGAACATGCCCGAGGCACTTAAGTGTCGCGGCAGCCTCATCAGCACTCTGAATGCGTTGTTATATTCGACGCGGAAGGCTTCGTATGCTTTTTGGGTGTGATTCACCCACAGGCTACACGTGTACAAAGAGGAACTATAAGCCATGAACAGGGTCTGCGTGACCTGGAATAGCGCGCGAACCTGCCTGCTGAAAGATTAGAGATTGCAAACCGGACCCGGCCGGGCCCGGTGGATGTCGAAAAGGGCACGGGCCCGGTTTGCAATTTCTACTTGTAACGACTGTCGGCCCGGTGCCCTTTTAGACATCCACCGGGCCCGGCCATTCATACCGGGCCCGGTGGATGTCGAAAAGGACACCGGGCCCGGCCGGGCCCGGTTTGCAAACTCTATGAAAGATGCTTATTTTTTTTTCTCTTTATTTAAAAGGGCTTGTTCAATTTGAAGATGTCGCCCCAAGATGCTTACTTACTCTGTAATGTTGGTATAGCTTGGTTTCCTGGCGGCACCCTCAACAGGTTACTAATGACTGAATGGAGCGGTTCCTCGACCCACGTGAGTTGGGCGGTGGTCCATTTGCTGTGACAAAAAACGTTGCATTATCAGAAACCTCCTCTCATAGATATGATGGAGTCGTAATCCACCACGCGATGTCTTTGAAAGTTTGCTTACACGTCTTGCTTAGGGGGCGTCCATTAATTACTTGAGGCAATTTTTCGACCCCCCCTTCTCCCTTGGTGAGATATCATGAGATTTGACTTGACCCCCTCACCCCCTCCCATGATCTCACGTGAAATACGTTAATCTGTGCTTGATTGCGTTGGATTTATTTTAAAAACACAACTTTGTTTTCATTGAATATTTATTATTAAATATTGTGGTGTAGGATTTTGCCATATTTTAGTGGAGAAACATGTAAACGCCCCGCCCCTCTCGCCCTCGTGAGATTGGGTGAGATTCGGCTCGACTCCCCCCCCCCACTAAACGCCTCACGTAATTAATGGACGCCCCCTTATACCACCAGCAGATAAAATCTGATCTCTTTACAAGTGACTGACAACCCCTTGGTGAGAGTGGATGTCAGACATTCGAGCTTCGGACGAGTTCCCGAGGTCCCTGTCGAAGGTCTACGTATCAACAGCCAGGACCGACGCACTTTCAGAGGACCGGTAGGAGTCTCGGTATTAAATGGGTGGTAGACCTAGCAAGGCGCAGTGATGATAGGTGGACTAAGACTGTCACCGAATGGCGCCCGTGGAGATTTGATTGGACGCCATGCGTTGCAGTTCCAAGGGGACATTAGGATCACGGCGGTGTTTTTTAGTGGGTGCAAGCACCACATAACCAAGCCATCTCCAAGAAAGGTGGACTAAGACTGTCACCGAATGGCGCCCGTGAGACTGTCACCGAATGGCGCCCGTGGAGATTAAGCACCACATAACCAAGCCGTCTCCAAGAAAGGTGGACTAAGACTGTCACCGAATGGCGCCCGTGGAGATTAAGCACCACATAACCAAGCCGTCTCCAGGAACGGTGCGGTAGTCTCGTTCTCGAAGGTTCTATGGAAGGTTGTACGCATACCGCGTAGGCATTATACACCGTTTCAAAAAAGAAGGACCGTGGAGATTGGCACAAGAAAATACAGGCCTATAACCAGCAGTGGGTGAATTCAGGCTGTGGATGATGATGATGACCCCCAACAAAAGACTTTTCCACTTTTGTTAAGGTTTTTGGGTCGGTGGCTCGACCCGGTATCTGACGACATCGTCGCGGCTGACCGAGTTTACTCCTTTTTCTTTCAAATCATTGCCCATATAATCCATCGTTTCTTTGGTCTTCGTCTGTCTCTCCATCCATCAATATCTTCATCACTCTTTAAGTCACATGCGGTCCATCCCTCCTCATCATATGACCATACCAAGACAGACAATTCTCTTTCAAATCTGTAAGTGGCGCAACTTTCATACTGCTCCTATTAATCTTGAGTCTAAGACTTGGTCAGCCGCGATGATGTCGTCAAACGTTTTAACTACTTAATACATAAATTAAAAGACACATCATCATCATCTGCCTTGCCTTTTCCCAACTATATTGGGGTCGGCTTCCAGTCTTAACCGGATGCAGCTGAATACCAGTATTTTACATGGAGCGACTGCCTATCTGACCTCCACAACCCAGTTAGTACTGGATAATACGATACCCCTTAGCAAGACTGGTTGTCAGACTTTTTGGGCCACTGTCCACCTAACGCCTGTCAAAGATCTACAAATGACACCCGGGATCAACGGCTTAACGTGCTTTCCGAGACACGGATAAAACTCGGTATGTAATCCATCCACAGACCAACCTAGGCAAGCACGGCTTAACCTAAAGATCGACCCGAGCCGCTGTTATATACGAGCTCCTTTTTTTTTGACTACTACATATATAAATTAAAAGACACATACTTATTATAAATCATCTCCATATGAAGCAGTGCTTGACGCACCTCACGTCTGTCCTTCAGAGCAATTAGCCTACACATCTCTATGAAGAAGAACATCAGGTACCCTTCATCCAGCTGTTCCATCATTTCGCTGTAATGCTGCTTTGCCGATGGTTTTTTTGTTGCTGCCTTGGGGTCATGAATCTCGATTTCTGCAAAGGAATTTGTCAGTTAGAACCGGCAGCACCCAGAGAGGAATCTTGTGACCCACAGTAGGAATATTACAGGCTGATCATGGCCAAGGCATGTGTCAACCGATTAGGTGGTGCATTACAACCTTCTCACTCTCACAGTGAGGAGGCCAAGCCCCAGCTGAAGAAACATCATAGACTGATGACCAGCTGAGGATATCCACAAGCATACAGACTATTTTAGAAATATCATCATCATATTCCTGCCCTTGTCCCATGTTACTTGGTGTCGATGCAACAAGCTTTTTCTTCTGTCCTCTTCGTTCCTCCTCCTCTCATTCCATAGATCCCTATCAGCAGTCATACCATTATTAACAGCGTTTGGTGCTAAAATAGAAGATTACACATCGTTCTCACATAAATGTATAGCATCCACATGAATGATGTTACCAAGATTTTGTAACAATATTTTGATTGAAAAGAGTGTCCATGGAGTTTCTGGCCCATTCTTCTCCATAGAGATCTACGCCTTGGAATGGGCAACTACAGTACTTTCACAAGTTATTATGCCTTGTGTCTGTGACTGTAGCTTCACTCTTTGTTTTTTTGTGACATTTAAAAGTGCCTGTAATGGTCTAATTGAAATAAATGCTTTGAGTTTTTTGAGTTTTTGAGATTATTAGGAGCAGTTTGAAAGTTGCACCACTTACAGAAAATTTGAAAGAGAATTGTCTGTCATGGTATGGTCATATGATGAGGAGGGATGAACCGCATGTGACTTAAAGTGATGAAGACACAGGTGATTGAGAGACAGAGGAAGACCAAAGAAACGATGGATTATGAGGGCAATGAAATGAAAGAAAAAGGAGTAAATGATAGCTTAAATTAAGGGCAGTCAGATGTTAATGACTTCAAATAAAAACAAAGGATACAAACTTCCATACAGCACGTCTCCGGCAATAGTCGACATCGTGCTCTTAATAGGGACCTTCGAATTGGTCTCCGGATAAGTTACGTAAAGGAATCCATGCTCATCCTCATTAAACAGCATTCCCGTATTAGCTGTTCCAGTTGACGACCTAAAGGTTCTAGCTTGGGCCATTCTGGGAGGTGAAGGTGTGGACCTTCCACGTCTTTGGGATGATGCAGTATGGTCATATGAGACCTTCAATATTTTATGGTCGCTTGTGTAAGGAGCTATCTCTTCTTGCCAGATTTTGGCGTTCACATCCAGAGTTGAGGTAGGTTCTATGGAATGAGATCACAATATGAATGCTAACTTTTTTAAAAGCGCGTAGTGTTTTTTTTCTTTTTCCCCGTGTCATTATTGCTTAACCTGGTATCTGAGTGTTTATAGTGGGTCCATATTGGCTCACCTAAAGTTCTTTACCCGAAATTGTTCTTCCTAACGATTTGTAATCCGAATGATTACTCTTCCTAAAATTTTTCATCCTAAAGTTTTCATTCATACTATTTGTAGTGCTACCGGCGATGTTCATAACACTCATGTTTCCGAAAATTGTAATTAATAATATCATTAATGTAAATATATTTAAACTCCTACTGTTTTTTATCATAACGCTTTTATCCCTAAACATAATTACAGGTCAGAGTGTCGTCTTAGGGGCATTATGAAAAAATACTTAGAAAAATTTCGCGACCAATTTCGAAGTACCTGGTCACAGTTCTAACCTAACCTAACCTATGGATCCCTTCCATACCGTTTTTACGACAAACGGTTAGTTGGAGACAAAAAACACCGAAACACTTTTAACCTTACTTAGTTGTTTTATACGATAGAATCGAGAAAATAAACGGTTTGCAAAAATAACACTTTTGGATAAGTCTAAACAAAGAAATCTAAACAAAAAAGATATGACTTTGAATAATAGTGTAAAAGATGGTTATGTTGAGAAAATATAGGAAAACAAATAAAAGTATAATAGATGTTTATTGCTACTGACATTATGAAGTTGAATGCTTCGGAATTATGAACATTAGAGACAGAGTAGTTAGGAATTGCGATTGTTAGGATGAAAAATGTTAGGAAGAACATTTTCGGATTTCCAATTATCGGAGTTGAAAATTTAGGTGAACTTTGGCGCACCCGTTTATAGTGCTTATTGTATCTTATTCTAATTACTCTTATTTTATTTGTATCGTGCTTGTTAACTAGTGATCCTAAGATCTCTACTATCCTTTCTGTGTTTACTCGTGAGAACCTGTAATTGGCTCTGTGTTGCCTATATAATTGTTATTCATTTGTCATAGCTGTTGGTTCTCCTATCTATAAATAAATAAATAAATAAATATTATTATATGTTTTAAGTGGTCACTAGGAGTGCCTTAAATAGCTTTAATTTTTTATTGTGATAGATTGTTATTTTCATCGACTACTTTGAATATGAGAGCAGTATTATGTTGAAGGTATGTTCCACCAAAATAGAGATCCGCCGAACAAGTGCATATCGAAGAAGGGTTCTGTCGAAGTAGTGTTTTTCAAAGGTGTGTGTTGTCGAAGTATGTTCTGTCGGACTAATGCTAGTCGAATATAAAGGGTGTAAAAAGACCTTTAACGAAGCCGAAAGGCATTTGTTCTCCCCGTCATTGCGATCATTTTTTTGTTCTAGACCATACCTGGGAACCTTCTAGTTACAGAGATATTGGGGGTCAAAGTTCCAACTTTTTTAAATACTGGTAAAACGGGGTGACATTGATTAATTTTTAATTTTAAATGGACGCTACGCTTGCAATTTCAACGATAAAAATGTAAAAAAAAAACTGTAATGTAGACTCATTACGTAAATTAATTATTGCAACAAAAAATTACAAATTTGTGAATATAAAAATAAAAATAAAATAAAAACCTGTTTATCAAAGTTGTATTGATAGTGGGGCTACTTTGATACCCACTCCTTTATTATTTATAAAAAATCAAAAAAATCAACAAGTGACAAAAAGTTTGGTGTATTATAAAAAACTACAATCCTTTTATCTTCACGTCATTTGGGAATTTGCTTCTTCCATTGCCTTCTCTGTGTAATTTTTATAATTGCGGGAACCCACGGTCTTTTTGTAGGTGCGAACCATGAGGCAACTAAAACAAAAGCAACAAATGGGGTTAAATTGATAATTTGTACATTATTCCTATAAGTCTAGGTACCACAACCATTGGGGTGAAATTGATAAACTATATAACAATGTAGCCCCGATGAACTTAAAGTGTTCATGCAAAATAAAATGGCGACCGTAACCAAAAATGCAAAGATGTTCTAAATCATAAAGAAACGTGTAATTAAAACAGTGAAAAACTTGAAATCAAACAATAATACTTACGCCTGTGCCACTGAAGTTATTCAGACAATTTTTTGCAACCTTTTTGACACTAAACCTTAACAAATAATTTTATACAGTTCCGACAACAACTACTCGTCGACGCTTCGGCAAAATATGGCCGTGCTGTCAGTCTGGCCAACAGAACAAACAAAATTTTGGCTGCGATCAGTATCACGCAATAAATCCGAAAAAACATATCAAGTTTAGCTATCATCAAAGTTACCCCAGCTCTCAAAGTAACCCCGTTTTACGGACCGATTTTATTGTCAGATTTTTACTTTAAACACCTCCACGACCCTCGTACTATTCAATTCATCCATAGCACAACGTTTTGAGTACGTCACATCGAGTTCTACCGTAAAACGTGATTTTGCACCCCAAAAAAAAAAGTTTGATGTACAGAATGCTTGGTTAACGGCTTCGTGAAGGGTCTGTTTACACCCCGTATGTTCTGTCGAAGCAATGAGTAGTCGAACTATTATTTTTCGAAATTTGGCCCGTGTCGAAATAATTAACTGTCGAAATTCAGGATGACACTCAGGGCAATCAGATGTTAAGGACTTCGAATAAAAATAAAGGATACAAACTTCCATACAGCACATCTCCGGCAACAGTCGTCCTCAAGTTCTTATTAGGGTCTTCCGGTGTGGACTTCGGATAAGTAACGTAAAGGAATCCACGCTCATCCTCATTAAATCGCATTGCCGTATTAGCTGTTCCAGTTGACGACTTATAGGTTCTAGCCTGGGCCATTCTGGGAGGTGTTGGCACTGTGGACCTTCCACGGCTTTGGTCTTTTGAGACCAATATTTTATGGTCGCGTGTGTAAGGAGCGATTTCTTCCAGCCAGATTTTTGCGTTCACATCCATAGTAGAACGAGTGGTAATACGCAGACGGGTCTTCGAGCTTAGAGCAAGGTTAGAAATAGATGGAGAAATAGCAGGACTAAAACTTTTTAGTGCGTGAGGATTTTTGGCATGGAAATGGACTTTAAGTGATGGTTCCTTATAGAGAACCTGTGGTGAATTAGACGTTGTTCTAGTAGAAACTGGCAAATACTTAAAACTTGCTTTATAATGCCCAGGACCGTTAATTGAAAGTAAGCTCCGAGGCGTCATCAGTCCAGGATGCATAAAATCCCTTGGGCTTAATAGGCCTGATCTGGGCTCAGAACATTTTAACGTGACCGGCGGACTGGAATCTGGAGATGGAGGCTGAGATATGACTGATGGAGGTGCAAGGGAAACTGGAGAAATAGGAGAAGGACCTGGATGGGCAACATAAGGGTTGTTTTGTAGATGGGGAAGAAATTCAGCTGAGGGATTAGTAGGGTCCTTTGTAATCTGGTGCTTTTGATCATCTTCTACTGTTCTGCTTCTCAGTATATTCGTAATGTTGTTTTGCGGAACAGACGTTTCATCCGTTTTTGTATCATTTTCGTAGTGGTCTACTACTAACACAGATGTTTCTTTAAGTCTTCGCTCCAGATCTCTCATTAAAGATTTCACTTGACGTAGATTTTGATGATGTTTGTCTAATAGCAAGGATTCGTTGAATTTTGCTGTAAGTAGAAAAGCAAAAATATAATATTTAATTTAATTCTACTAGGTGTAAACGAAGCAGCGGTGGCCCAGTGGTGGCGGCCCCGACTTACGAGCAATAAGTCGTGGGTTCGATTCCAGGCAGGCGCATGTTTCAACAACACTGCTCTCAAAAACGGTGAAGGAAAACATCGTGAGGAAACCGGCATGTACTAGAACCAAACATTCGAAGACTTGTGACATCTACCAACCCGCACTGGGCCCGCGTGGTGGATTATAGCCCATTCCCTCTCATAGAGAGGAGGCCTACACTGTGTCCCAGCAGTGGGAACATTATAGGTTGATAATGCTAGGTGTAAACCCAAGTTGGGTCCGTTTACTGGGTAATTCGATAACCCCTTGCTACAAGACTGGTTGTCAGATTTTTGGGCCACTGACTACCTCTAAAGACTGTCAAAGATCTCCAAATGACAGCTGGAACCAACGACTTATCGTCCTTTCCGAGGCACGGAGGAAACTTGGTATTTAATGGGTGGTTACCCATCCAAGGACTAACCTTGGCAAGCACGGCTTGACCTAAAGATTGATCCGAACAGCTGTTACTATTTAGCCACGAGCTACATAAACAAAAACAAACTTCATTAAATAAACGCTTACGTTTAGGCCTGAAACCCGATTAATTTTTAATTAACTGTAAAATTAGATTTTTAGCTGCGTTGAAAACAATATATATATTTTTTTATTCCGATCCAGCCTGTCCCTTGCTGTCCTGCCCCAGCGACGCCCTAAGCCGAGGCTCGTACCCCACAGGGGGTGCGGTACCCTTAGCGTGTAGTCGCTTAGATTGTAAGGCCACACTCAAGGCACCCACAGGATAGTCCGATTTGTTTTTTTTTTGGCATATTAGTGACGACACAGCTGGCTATTGGCACAAAAAAAAGGTGAATTGCGTTTTGACAGGTCATCAAAAGTAAATCAATTGATTGGTGGTGTTGGAGAGTATCTATTTGACAATATTATAAAATCTACCTCACTACTCCACAGGCTGCGTGGCAGTCCCAACACTATCCTGCAATCGATAGCAGCCCGGGCAGATAGCTAGTGTGGGCGCTAACTAATCGCACCCGATCTGTTCTAGTTATTAAGTACTAACATAGGCTAAGTTATATTGTTACTAACACAGTGGACCTCTTTGTAGTCTGATAAATAAATAATAATAAAAAAACATACCACTATTGAGTAAACCATAATGTAAATAAAAACTTAATAAAAAGAGTAGCATAGTGTTTTGTTAATGTTCCGCCATGTTTGTATCTCGACACTTTAGGATGGCATCCATTTTTAATCTTCGCTTAGACATGTATGAAATTATATTCCTTCCAGCCACTGCATGTTCAAGTCTAAATATATTGTCGTAAACAACTACACAGGTACACTACAAAGACTACCGTGTATTTAAAACAAGTTTCAGTATGCAAAGATTTAAAATACCGGCCGAGTGCGCGTCATACTCACACGTACATAGGGTTCCGTAGCACCAAACAAAATAATAAAATATTTTGAAGGCTTATGAATGAGCCTGTTGTATTGTTTTACATTCAACAGCAAACCTAAATTTGCTTTTCATAGTATGTTAGTGAAAAACAAGTTACTGCTGCAGTTTGATGAAAAAGTCTCATATCTCAAAAACTAAAAATAAAAATCTTATTCAAACCAACAATTTGAGGTGGGGGCACACATTTTATCATTTTGGAAGTGTCTATCTTTCAAACGATTGACTTTGAGAAAAAATGGTTTTAGGAACCACAATGTCAATTTTAAAGACCTATCTAAAGGATGTAAAAAGACCCTTAACGAAAACGAAAACCACATATTCTGCCCATCATTGGGATATTTTTTTTGTTCTAGACAATACCTGGGAACCTTCTAGTTACGGAGATATTGGAGGTCAAAGTTCCAATTTTTTCACAAGATTTTTTTAAACCGCTTTTTATGGTTTTAACTTTACTTAAATTAACTCCTTGATCCGTTTACTATTCAAAGCAACCATCAGCACTAAGTTTTTAGTGCATAAAATTGAGTTTTATCTTAAAACGTGATTTTTCACCCCAAAAAAAAAAATCGTTTCCCAGCAATAATTTTTGCGTAGAGTTACTTAGTTTGATGTACAGAATGCTTGGTTGACGGGTTCGTGAAGGGTCCGTTTACACCCTGTATATGTAGATACCCCGCAGGTAGGTAAAGGTTCGAAGATTTTTTTTTTTAATTTTTGTGTACAAATGGTAAAGCGGTTCACAGAATACATCTACCCAAAGAGTATAATAATCATCCGGGGCTGCGGGACTGTTCGAAAGAGGTACCGTGGCCCTGGAACACAAAGGGCAATGAAGGAACATGGATGGGTTTTAGTCAGTAAGAGTCTGACCCAGTACTAACTGGGTTGTGGAGGTCCGATAGGCAGTCGCTCCATGTAAAATACTGGTAATCAGCTGCATCCGGTTAGACTGGAAGCCGACCCCAACATAGTTGGGAAAAAGGCTAGGCAGATGATGATGAGTCTGACACTCCCTCCCACTCCACCCAGAGCGGGAGAAGTCATTTGATGATTTCCCATCCGTAAAAAAAAATAAAAGAGTATAATAATCAGGAGCATCTACCTACCAAGTTCCAACTGTGTAGTCCTAATAGTTTCGGAATAAAATGACTGTGACATACGGACGGACAAACAAACAGACATGACGAATCTATAAGGGTTCTGTTTTTTGCCATTTGGCTACGGAACCCTAAAAAGAAAACACAAAAAATAACTGTATTTTTACAGTAGTCACTATTTCAACTTTATTATCAACATAAAACTGTAGAAATGTTTTTATAGGATTAGAAATAAAAAAATGACGAATGTGCAATGTATGTACAAGTTTTAAGATTACTTAAAAATGTTAGTATTTTTAAATAATGCAAGTGTGTAGGTACAGTACCTACTTCTGCTGTTCAGGATAGTAGTTAGGTATTTTGTATTTATTTTGAGAAACTAGGTACACCATCTCAATGGCAACTTATTGAATGTCTCATATTGTACGGAATGCTTTCACAATTCATCATCATCATCATTGGGCAGGTTGGGAAGTCATCAAATAACCCCCTCCGCTCTGGGTGGGGGGAGTGTTAGACTTTTACTGACTAAAACCCATCCATGTTCCTTCTTTGCCCTTTGTCTTTCAAACAGTCCCGCAGCCCCGGCAGGTATCGGCCCTTGCGGGCCCCGTTCCTGTTGCTGACATCTCTTTGAGGCGCGCGTGGACCTTACCTTCCTCCTTCCTTCAGCTTCCTGCCCTTGTACCATATTATTTGGGGTCGGGAAACATGTTTTTCTCGTCATCAATTTTACTCCTTTTTCCTTCATATCATTCCTCACACAATCCATGATGATGATGTACGGAAAGCCTTTACAATTTCATAGTTAGCTTAAACTGAAAATGCAATGCAATTAATGCATAATGTTTGCAAAATAGAAACAAACAATAACGTTCCTATAATTCAATTCAATTCATTTATTTCAGATAGATTAGGTACATCATAATCATCCATGCTTACTTGTTTTTTTTCAGTAATATAATACGAATACAACAAATACATTTTATACACAGAAATGGAAACATTGGATCAGGACTGCACTACTCGTAGATGTAGTTTTGACCAATGCTGGCACTCCATGCATGTCCATTCTCCCTGCAATTAGCTGCTGGAAGCTGTTGGGGCTGCCCTTTAAGAGCGTCTATACAGAAAGTGGGCAACGTCGCAAATAGCTGTCAAATATTTCGCTGTTTTTATTGAATTTTGCAATATGACTGTATTCAATTTGTTAGAAATATGGCAATCTACGTGGTCCTCATAATTATGACTTGACCAAGATTATATGTCTGGACTTTAAAACATAGACTATGACTTTCAAAGAGAAATAGGCTAAGTGGATGAAAACACAAATTAAACTTTTTTCACTCAGGTAACATTATTGCAAAATTAGCAATCATGGTAGAAAATTACTTTCCAACGCTGGCAACTGTCAGTTGAAATTTTTTTGACACGCCTAGCTGGTATTCTGCAGCTATTTTTACGAAAATCGTGTGATTTCTTGTGTTATTTTCTAAAAACTAAGTGAAATATTGTGTGTTACGCACTTATACATCTTCTTGAGATTGTGTCAAGTGAATTAAAGTGAGGAATCGTTGCTAATAGCGAGGTAAAAGTAGCTATATTATGTTGTCAATGTATAAACCTACCAATTTGAATAACCCAATTTGTCAAAGTAAATCACTATCTCTTCAGCACATTTAAATTCCGTCGTCTAATACTGTTGTATTTGTAAAAGTTTTTTATTTATTTATAGCCCAAAAACATAATTATCAACGAAAATAAACAAGAATTTGACCAAAACCTTTATTGAATCTTATGTTTGACTCATAATTTCGTCACAAAAAGTTTTTGAATGTTAAGAAAATCCATAGTTTTGAAGTGAGTCATTCATTGTTACTTGAGATACTGAAAGTACACAAATACGTACTTCTTAAACTGTTATCGTGCTATATCCGTTATTCAAGTACTGTAAATACAATTCCGTGGTATATACTATCGTATTTCTTGGAAAGTTTACTTGACATTGTCAAAAATTACGAATAGGTTGGCTTGACGAATTCTTTTGCAAAATCTTGAATATACGTTATTGTTCTTTATCTTGATGGCATTCTCTCAAGGCTATAATTGTTTTGAAACAGAAATGTCACTAAGAATTACTATAAACGTTAAAAATATCAAAATATAATTTACCTTACTATTTCCCATTGTTACACCTCACACTTTCACTCAGTAATTAGACACTGGTGAACTCATTTCTCAGAGGAGCTCGTGGCTAAATAATAACTGCCGCTTGGGTCAATCTTTAGGTTAAGCCGTGCTTGCCTAGTGCTTAGTGCATTGGTCTGTGGATGGGTGACCACCCATTACATACCGAGTTTCCTCTGTGCCTCGGAAAGCACGTTAAGCTTTGGTCCCGGGTGTCATTTGTAGATCTTTGACAGTTGTTAGGTAGTCAGTGGCCCAAAAAGTCTGACAACCAGTCTTACCAAGGAGTATCGTGTTACCCATTAATAACTGGGTTGTGGAGGTCAGATAGGCAGTCGCTCCATGTAAAATACTGGTATTCAGCTGCATCCGGCTAGTGTGGAAGCCGACCCCAACATAGTTGGGAAAAGGCTAGGCAGATGATTATGTACCCATTTCTGAGTTAATCATGTTAGTTGATCTAAAAAAAATGAGTATATTATTTATGCAGTATTACAAAACTGGGTTCTGTCCGTTGGGTCTAAAATAAACCCCAACAACCCTATGACCAAGTTGAGTCACCACTTCAGTGGAATGACCAACGTTGGTCACCATGGTCCATGCACATTGATCCACTTGAAGGAGTATGTGCGGAAACCAATCTGAATAACATGGAACATAGCCACCCCATCACCACTTTTGAGTGTTTGAAATGATGAAAGAGAAGCTTAATTAACTTTTACCAACATATCTTTAACTAGCTTATGCTCGCGGTTTCGCTTCCGTTATATACAGAACACATGAACCCACAGGAACATTTTGACATCCAGTCTTACCAAGGGGTATCTTATTACCCAGTACTAACTGGGTTTCGGAGGTCAGATAAGCAGTCGCTCCATGTAAAATATTGGTATTTAGCTACATCCGTATAGACCGGAAGTCAACCCCAACATAGTTGGGAAAAGGCTAGGCAGATGATGATGAACCCACGGGAACATTTTAAAAGTAGCCTATGACACTCGGGGGATATTATAGCTAACCATTAGTGAAATAATTTTCTGATTCAGATCAGTAGTTCTGAAAATGACCCCCTACATACAAACTCATAAACAAATTTTACCTATTTATGAAAATTTTACGAGCTGGGTATGGGATAAATTAAATACTGAAATAACTTTATTAATTACAAAACACTTAAAACATAATCACAACTACACTACTGATCACTATTCACTTAGATATCGCACTTCTAGTCCACTTCGATTCGCTTTTGTTGTATAGCCAAAATCAGAACGCCTCTTCCCGCAAACACGACGGCTACTTATATGCCGACCTATCCTTCGAGAAAGTTCCACAACTTTCAGGAACCTTCTTCCCAGTTCTTAGTGGAACATCATCCTTCGAGAAAGTTCCACAACTTTCTCGAATCTTCTTTACAGGTCTTTACTGGAACATTCGAGACTAGCACATAATCTAGAATGTTCTCGTAAAGCAACCGACGTAACAATATGTGTGATAGTGATTAATAGCTACAATATTAAACATCTAGCTTTTCCCAATTTATTAGTGGTCAGCATTTCTTAATCATCTTTGTAGTCCCCACTTATCACCATATCTTCTTCCACACAATCCATTTAGAGTCGCCATTCCATCAAGTTATCACTAACTGTCAAATAGCTCCAAATGATTTTAAACCATAAAATGTTAACGGTTAAGTTCAAAATCGAATGAAAAACTTTGACAGTCTGTAGTAACTTGATGCGCTGTCGACTGTACTAAGCAGTTATTGTTGTAGCTGGCATAACAATCAAACCTTTATTCTCTCTCTTTGTGTGATTCATAAGGTGTCAAATTCATTTTCAAAGACAAAACATTGTTTGTGGGTCATATTCTTGCCTTTGATTTTAGAACAAGGAGCTCGTGGCTTAAAAATAACAGCCACTCGGGTCGATCGTTAGGTTAAGCCGTACTTGCCTAGGTTGGTCTGAGGATGGGTGACCACCCATTTTTTTTTTTTTTTACGGATGGGAAATCATCACCTCCCTTTACATACCGAGTTTCCTCCGTGCCTCGGAAAGCACGTTAAGCTGTTGGTCCCGGGTGACATTTGCAGATCTTTGACAGTCGTTAGGTAGTCAGTGGCCCAAAAAGTCTGACAACCAGTCTTACCAAGGGGCATCGTATTACCCAGTACTAACTGGGATGTGGAGGTCAGTTAGGCAGTCGCTCCATGTAAAATACTGGTATTCAGCTGCATCCGGTTAGACTGGCAGCCGACCCGAATTTCAGAACAAGGAGTATTTATACTCTATTAACCTTTGTGCAGTAACTAAAGCTAATTATTTCTGTTATAGGTCAAATTCTTGTAGCAAACAAATAGTAGTTTGGCCTATATTTGTATTAGAAATATGCTTGATTAATATTTAAAACATACTTTTTTTTATCTTGCTTACACTGTCCCACTTCTGAGCAAGTATACATAATATCATAATAATAACATTGAGCCAAATAAAACCATTATAAACTCAAACGCACTTCGGTAGCCCAGGTACTGTTCACGACACAGGGGGCTGTCTGTGACTCCTATGACAAAGAGGTGTTTATTAAAAGAGCCGTGTCCAGTGATGGCGGCTGTGAGTGTGCGCAACTGTAGTTTGGTCAGCCGAAGCGCCCGTTTGCTGAAGCGGCCGTCGATTGTAGGAAGTGCTTGCTTGGCCTGCACTCGCCATGGTCCTAATAAATGTAATTGTGGCTTTTCAAGTGAGTCCTGAAATAGCCCTTGTGGCAACATGACTTGCCCGTTGCTCTACCTACTGATCATTTGTTAGTTTTTCTCTAAACCCAAAAGTCTAGGTAGTTATTCTAGTAAAGTACTTATTCTTCTGGTGCCTCTCAAATGACTGAAGGTTAACCATCAAATCGGAATATTTTAGCTTGTCTTTTGCGAGGTAAACAGCGCCGTTCACACTTGCATAGCGAGACTCAGGGGAGACCTCTGTACAGTCACCCCAAGGATATGCCTTGACAGGCGTTGCACAGAGGGGTCTACGGATAGGTCTTTTAAGAGGAAACGGTGCCTCCTATCATGTGCGGATGGTGACCACCGGGGTGGTTTTAGTGCGGTAAAAATCCCACACTCCCCGGTCTTATCCCCAAAGACCGGTCGCCTCTTGAAGGTTTCCCCCTGAAAAAAATGGTGAAACAGTGCAGCAACAACGGCTCACAAGAGTAACGATACAATAAAATAACTCCATCAAACCTTTCCATTCCAGCAACCATGGCTACAATGACGGACCAGTACGGAACCACGGGGACCCTAACCCTGAAGTGGGATCCTCGCAACCTGGAGATCCGCACCATGTCGGTGGAGAGGACTCTGGAGCCCCTCGTGCTGCAAGTCACCACGCTTGTGAACAGCAAGGATCGTGATGCTAAGAAGAAGAGACGTGAGTTTCATAGTATTCTTTTAACGTACTTACCATAACATCACACCTGTAATCCTGCGGGTTAGGCAGAGGTGTACCTAATAGTACACTACACATTTCGCCAGTTATGTTTAAGTCTCATGTAATAGGGGGCGAGCCTATTCCCATCCACCAGACACAAATGCAGACTCACTGGCTGCTACTGAGAACTTCCTGATGGAGAATCTCAATATCACTTTGCCCGACCCGGGAATCGAACCCAGGACCAGGTCAGCAGTCACGGTTAACTAACATACTTGGATTGTAAATGCTGAACTGGTCTTAGCCCTCTTTGCATGTTTGCTATACCAAAGTTACATTGCAAGTTTGTTGCTCAACCTGAAAAACATTAATACCTCCTCATCAAAATTACATTCCCTTTACGCAGCACTCCATTTATGTAAATAATACGGCTAAAATCAAAAATCCTACAATGGATGTTGAAATACTCTAACGAACGACGCGTGAAATCAGCTATTCACTTCCTGCCTAGCTACAGAGTTCATCGAACACGTCGTCGCGCTTGCAGTTCGCTACGTGCGTTTTGCCACGGTAACGATACATTGCGTATAAGGAAATAACGTTCCAGAAATAATTTCTTGTACCGGTCATCTTAGTATGATATACTGAATTCACCCCATCAGTTTGTGGAGGGCTGCCCCTTACACCCTGTATATAACCAACTTAATCTTTCTGTTTCAGCGGGCAAGTCTAAGCGAGCCAGCGCTCTGGTCGCGACCGTGGAGCGAGCCACGGAGATCTTCATCGAGAGAGGCCAGACCATCGCGTATGAGAACCCTGAGATCACGCAGCAGATGCTCACGGCCGTGGAGGAGGTGCGCAAGGCTGGTACGTACCTGAGACAAGACATAACATCACGCCTTTAATCCTTGAAGGGCTAGGCAGAGGTGTGCTTTTAGTCACCCACATTTCGCCTGGTGATCGTGGCTAAATAATAACAGCCGCTCGGGTCGGTTAAACGGCGCTGGTCTAGGTTGGCCCGTGGATGGGCGACCACCCGTTACATACCGAGTATTCTCCGTGCCTCGGAAAGCATGTTCAGACGTTGGTCATTTGTAGATCTTTGACAGTCGTTACGAGTAGTCAGTGGCCCAAAAGTCTGACAACTGTGTTATTTATCACTTTTTTTTTCTGTCATCCTATTCTATCCCACTGTTGGGCAAAGGCCTTCCCCATTCCTTTCCAACTCTCCCGGTGTTTTGCCTCCTCTGGCCAATCAGTCAGGAACGAGTCCAAATCACTATTTTATCATTTGTTTTTTCTTATTCTTATTCTTTATTGCACGCAAAACAACAAAAAAAATATACAAACAAATTGCAATAACATAGCTTATGTACAATGGCGAGCTTAACCCAGAATTGGGTTTTCTTACAGCAAAGCAAATTTCGATTGCGAAATTTACATAAGAGGACATACCTATGTGCATTAACAGTACATTTTATTACTTAAATTAATTAATTTATTTTATAAACTAAAATACATACATACAATATAATATACGTAATACATACAATATAAAGGGTGTAAAGTATATAAAGACCCTTAACGAAGCTGAGAGGTACTTGTTCTCCCCGTCATTGCAATCACTTTTTTGTTCTAGACCATACCTGGGAACCTTCTAGTTACGGAGATATTGGGGGTCAAAGCTCCAAGTTTTTCACAAGTTTTTTTTTAAATACATGTTTCTAATGTAAGATTTTTACTTTAAACCCCTCCACGACCCCCTTACTATTCAATCCATCCATCAGCACAATGTTTTGAGTGCGTTACATTGAGTTTTACCGTAAAACGTGATTTTTCACCCCCAAAAAAAAAAGTCATTTCCCAGCAATAATTTTTGCGTAAAGTTACTTAGTTTGATGTACAGAATGCTTGGTTGACGGCTTCGTGAAGGGTCTGTTTACACCCTGTATATACAATACAATGCCTATAGAATTTTTTTAAATCTTTTTCTTTTCCTAATCTTTTTTCTTCTATTACCTTTTACCCACAGGAGCCGCCATGAGCCTGGCCGCCCGCGAGTTCTCGGAAGAGCCGTGCGCCTCCCAGGTGCGCTCCAGCATGGTGCGCGCGGCCAGGGGCCTGCTCTCAGCCGTCACGCGCCTGCTCATCCTGGCCGACTGCGTGGATGTGCATCTGTTGCTTAACAAGCTGAACACTGTGAGTATCACATACATACAGAATCAGAACTTTATTTGCTTTCAATGTAGGTATAGGTATAAGATGTTGTACATTAATTCATGAGGTCTGCTACAGTCTACCATAAAAAAAAAATAAAAAAAATTAGTCATTAAAAATATACTGTCTAGTGGTTGCAAGCGCGACTGGTGAGCATGAGGTCCTGGGTACGATGGCAAAGTTTTTTGGGGTTTTTTATCAGGAATTTCTCAGTAGCAGCCATGAAGTCTGGAATTGTGCCCGGGTGATAGGTATAGGCTCGCCCCCCTATTACAAGGGACAAATTTACAATATTGACCCTAAAATTAGCAAGCTAGAAACATTCGTCCTCCAAGTACGCACAAATTCGATCCTAATTTGCTACTTACAATCCTCATGCCAAAATTAATCAGGAATGTCTTAATCTTGACCATAACCGTGAATATTAGTAAAAATAAGTGACAAAAAAGCGCACAACGCGCGAACACTGATATCTGAAGTTTCTGAAGACCTTACGCTACACGGACGCCTGTAGCGGCGAATTCATGCACTCATTAGAATAATAATCATTAATTATGCACCAACAAAAATTTATTTATTTTTTGTAAAGTGCTAAACTTAGTCATTGTCTCTCCACAGGTCGAAAACGACTTAGACAAGCTAAAATCCGCTTCCTCCCAATCCGAGCTGATGGAGTCCGCGCGTCAGTTCGGGCGCTCGGCCTCAGAGCTGGCCGCTCAGGCCGCCAAGCGCCAGCGCGAGCTGAAGGAGCCGCGCATGAAGGATGAGCTGGCGGCCGCTAGAGCCGTGCTCAAGAAGCATTCCACCATGTTGCTGACGGCGTCCAAGGTAAGTCCGGGCTGCGGGACTGTTCGAAAGAGATACCGCGGCCCTGGAACACAAAGGGCAAAGAAGGAACATGGATGGGTTTTAGTCAGTAAAAGTCTGATACTCCCTCCCACTCCACCCAGAGCAGGAGGAGTTAAAAGGTGAGTCCATGTAAATCCGTGAGAGAGATCAACAACTGTGTTGGGTCGGCTTCCAGTCTAACCGGATGCAGCTGAATACCAGTATTTTACATGGAGCGACTGCCTATCTGACCTCGACGGGTTTGACGCAGATTGTGCACTTCGCAAAATGTGCACTTGACGCAAAATGTGCACTAGACGCAAAATGTGCACTTCGCAAAATAGCACTTCTCAAAACGACCAGGTTTTGCCTAACATTTTGAAACAAACTATCAACTATTTGATAGTCTCAATACATGCTCACTTTGAGTAGTGCTTATTTTGAGAAGTGCTCATCTTGATAAGTGCTCATTTTGAGAAGTGCACATTTTGCGAAGTGCACTTTTTGCGTCAAGTGCACATTTTGCAAGTGCACATTTTACAAAGTGCACATTTTGCAAAGTGCACATTTTGCATCAAGTGCACATTTTGCATCAAGTGCACATTCTGCGTCAAACCCACCTCAACAACGATACTCCTTGGTAAGAATTTTGGGCTATTGACCAGTTGACTACCCATAACAAATGTCAAAGATCTTCGAATGTCAGACGGGATCAACTACTTAACATGCTTTCTGGAGGGTCATTGACCATCCACCCACCGACCTCAGCAAGTGTAGCTTACCTCTCAGAACTAGCAGTTCAGGCAGCTAAGAGACAGTCTCCTATTCTGCCAAAGATTTCCAAGTGAGGTTTAGTTATGATAGATAGCAGACGGTCTACTTAAAGATATCAGTTCTGATTGCAACGACAAGGTCGCCCAATTATGACACACCACAGTGGAGAGGAAGACCAAAGAAAAGATGGATGAATTGTGTGAGGAATGATATGAAAGAAAAAAAACGAGTGTGCTTATGACCACACGACTGAAGTGAAACTTCTATGTGTCTGGCTATGAGAGGAAAAGAGAAAGAAAATGTGCGCGCGCACTGCTGTCTCTTGCTTATATCCCCCACTCAGTTCCCGTTCGCCTCGCCCGATCACACTTTTCGTAACGCTTACGTCACGCGTTCGCCAGCTTACTCCCCAAGTCAAGCGTGCGTAAAGAAGTTTAGTAAAGAACTTCAAAAAGCCGTAAATGATACTGTGACGTCTGACAGGGGAGAATGGAAGAACCACATGTAACATGGGACAAGGGCAGGAAGATGATGAAGAGTTTTATAGAATGGTTCCCCTGCAGGTGTACGTGCGGCACCCGGAGCTGGCGGCGGCGAAGGCCAACCGCGACTACGTGCTGCGCGCGGTGTGCCAGGCCGTCGACAGCATCTCCGCCGTCGCCAAGGGGCAGCCCATACCCGTCGTCGGTAAGTCACATTCAAATATGTGCCAACGCTTCCTCCCTTTGATAGAGAGGCAAATAACCTTACTACATAAGAATCTAAAAAAATAACTACCTTGGTTCTGGTGACAATACATTTTTATGACACGGAACCCTAATTATTTTTCTAAAATAAATGTAGTCTATGTTAGACCTTATAATATAAGCTATCTGCCAGTAAAAGTCCAAAGTAGGTCTAGCAGCTTCGAAGATTAGCCGGAACAACATATTTTGTTATAAGTGCCGTATATCTATCTATCTATATTATTATTTTATATATATAAAAGGAGAACTGACTGACTGACATATCAACGTACAGCCGAAACTACTGGGGCTAGGAATGTGAAATTTTATACACGGCTTCCTATTATAATGTAGGGGAGCACTAAGAAGGGGTTTTTGGAAATTTAACCTTTAAGGGGGTGAAAAGGGGGAATTTTGTTTGTATGGAAAATGTACGTAACCCACGCGGACGAAGTCGCGGGCAAAGTGCTAGTATTTTCATATGCATTCAGTAAAAAGCTGTTATTTTGATATTACAAACAGACACTTTAATTTTATTTATTTGTATAGATGACTTAATCCTGCAGCCAGAACTCCCCAACGGTTAATTGCACAGTCACGAAACTTTGTAAAAAGAAAGCAAACGAGCTTTATTTAAAAATGAAAAGAAAGTTTATCTATCAAAACACGTATACAAAGTTTCGTGTCCGTGCAATTAATCGTTGAGGAGTTCTCTCTTCTTAATATTTTTTAAATTTATCTTTCAGGTGGAAATCGTCCCATAGAAGGTCCAGGAGAATTGGCTCAAGCGCTCGATGATTTTGATGTAAGTGTAATAATTTGCTGCGGGACTGTTCGAAAGAGATACCGTGGCCCTGGAACACAAAGGGCAATGAAGGAACATGGATGGGTTTTAGTCAGTAAGAGTCTGACACTCCCTCCCACTCCACCCAGAGCGGGAGAAGTCATTTGATGATTTCACATCCGTAAAAAAAAAAAAAAAATAGTGTAATAATTTCGTCGGCGTGAAGATTTTAACTGTGAACTAAATAAGGCTTTAACTGTGAACAATTCATCATCTTCTGCCTAGCCTTTTCCCAACTATAATGGGGTCGGCTTCCAGTCTTACTGGATGCAGCTGAATACCAGTATTTTATAAGGAGCGACTGCCTATCTGACCTCCACAACCCAGTTAGTACTGGGTAATACGATACCCCTTGGTAAGACTGGTTGTTAGACTTTCGGGCCACTGACTACCTGTAACGACTGTCTAAGATCTACAAATGACACCCGGGACCAACGGCTTAACGCGCTTTCCGAGGCACGGAGGAAACTCGGTATATATGGGTGGTCACCCATCCACGGACCAATCTAAGCAAGCACGGCTTAACCTAAAGATTGACCCGAGTGGCTGTTACTATTTAGCCACAAGCTAAAAACTTTACCATACAGGGTGTAAACAGACCCTTCACGAAGCCGTCAACCAAGCATTCTGTACATCTAACTAAGTAACTTTACGCAAAAGTTATTGCTGGGAAACGACTTTTTTTTTTGGGGTGAAAAATCAAATTTTACGGTAAAACTCAAAGTAACGCACTCAAAACATTGTGCTGGTGGATGGATTGAATAGTACGGGGGTCGTGAAGGTATTTAAATTAAAAATCTAACATTAAAAAAAAACTTTTGAAAAAGTTCGAACTTTGACCCACGATATATCCGTAACTAGAAGGTTCCCAAGTACGGTCTAGAACAAAAAAATGATCGCAATGACGGGGAGAACAAGTACCTTTCGGCTTCGTTAAGCGTCTTTTTACACCCTTTATAAGCAAATAACTGATTATGTATTTGTATTAACTCACAGGAGCGCATGGTAATGGAACCTCTCGCCTACTCCGAGCTCCGCACTCGTCCCTCACTGGAAGAACGACTGGAGTCCATCATATCCGGAGCCGCTCTCATGGCTGATAGCTCTTGTACCAGGTAAGCATAGCGTTAGCATAGTCTGCTGTCCCACAGCTGGGAAACAGACCTCCTCTCTATGGGAGGGTGTAATCTACCACGCGGGCCCAGTGCGGGTTGGTAGATGTCACATGTCTTCGGATTTTTCGTACGTCGTTTTCCTTCACTGTTTTGAGAGCAATGGTGCTGAAATAAATTACCTGGCCGCCACCGTGTTTGTTTTGAATTGAATAAAGTATTTTAGTCTAATTTTAATTTAGTCTTTTCTTGTTAGACTTCCACGGCTCATTTTTCTTTTATTAAATTAATGGTGTAAGAACCATCGACGCGTGAACTGTTACCATGGTTACAGTGCATGGTTTAATAAAAACGAGTCGTGGGAAGCGCCCCCCGTGCGGCCTGTACAGATATAAAGATAAGTAATATAAAGGGTGTAAAAAGACCCTTAACGAAGCCGAAAGGCATTTGTTCTCCTCGTCATTGCGATCATTTTTTTGTTCTGGACCATACCTGGGAACCTTCTAGTTATATTGGGGGTCAAAGTTCCAATTTTTTCACAAGTTTTTTTTTAAATACTACTTTTTAAGGTTCTAACTTTACTCCAATTACCTCCATGGTCCGTTTACCATCAAAGCATCCATCAGCAATAAGTTTTGAGCGCATTATATTGAGTTTTACCGTAAAAGGTGATTTTTGACACCAAAAAAAAATTTCGTTTCACAGCAAAAATTTTTGCGTAAAGTTACTTAGTTTGATGTACAGAATGCTTGGTTGACGGCTTGGTGAAGGGTCTGTTTACACCCCGTATAGATATGTTATTTAGATGTAGGTTAAGATTTAGAATAAGGTATGTAATTTTATAGGATTTAGATTAAGGATTTAGCATGTAAGGCCACTCTATCGCATTGGATCGCAGATCTGTAATGGTAGTTGTAGGTAAGACGTCCGAAAATAAATAAATAAATAATAATTAACACAATATTATGCCCTCCACAGAGACGAACGTCGCGAGCGCATCGTGGCCGAGTGCAACGCGGTGCGACAGGCGCTGCAGGACCTGCTGCACGAGTACATGGCTAACGTGAGTGTTACACTCGTATATACTAACCACTGACTCTTGCTCTGTGACTGTGTGGAGAGGATGAATGGAAGATGGGGCAGATGTCATAGTCAAACCACTTTGTTAAATTAGGGCATTATTTAATTAGGGGTCGTCCATTAATCACGTGAAGCTTGAAAGGGGGGGAGATGGTTCGGAAAAAAACACGAAATATCACTAGGGGGGAGGGGGGGTGTAGTGAGATATCACCTGTATTTATTTTTTCTTTGAACGCGCGATTTCTAAACCGAAAAGTGGCGAGTGACCTCACCACGTATCACCATGGGGTTAAAAAGTTGCTAAAAACATCACGTGATTAATGGACAACCTCTTAGGCAGTTAGAGCCTTAGAGCAAATACTCCTTGATCAGTAAATCGCAAATCGAGCGGCATTGCTCAGAAGTCAATTTCTTTCATAGTTTATAATATGTCAATATAACTTATTATAAGGTACCGTATATATTTTCAGATGCATTCAATCAAAAGATTACAGTACAGAGTAAATTTTGAAATTAATTAACTTTTATTTATACGAGCGAAAATAAATTCAAATGAAAGTTCAGTTCAGTGTAAAAAATACTGAATATGGGCTAAAATACTAAGTGGGCGAATACAAATGTTTAAAACGGCGACTTGAAAATACAAATTTAAGTTACTAGTTGTTCAATACGATCAATGTCATAATACAAGGATTTAGAAAAAAAAAAAAACAAAACAAGCTTATAAACCACTACATTATAGATAAGGCGTAGTCGACGTAGCCCCGCTGCACGGGGCTCCTATTTCTGTATGCAGGTTTTAAATTAACCTAACAGAAAGGGGATGCCGGGATCTTAGACCCCGCCATCCCCTTCATACCTTTCCGAGTCGGGATGCTACAAGTCCCGAGCTCGCTTCGCTCGCTCTTGCATCCTATGTTCTCCTTGCCGCAATGACCGGATAAATACCCACTTGGTATAATAGTCGCCCATTCAGTATGTTAGTCGCCAATTAAATTTTTATTCGCCTGATTAATGATTTCCCTTTATTTATTTGTATCGAAACAATATTTTAATTATAATCAATTGATTGGACGAGATTTATTTCAACCGCACAGAGAGAAGAATGGAAGGCTATGGGGGAGGCCTTTGCCCAGCAGTGGGAGTAATAGTGGCTAAAAAAAAGTTTGGAAGAGGCAAAAGGAGTATGCGAGGGTGTAATGGTCTGCCTACCCCCATGGGGCTGGCCGGTAGCCAGATAATGTAGGAGTTAGAGTTCCCAGACCGGCGTGCCAGAGCACGAGGCGGGGCTGGAGAGGGCGCTGGAGAACATGTGCCGCAAGACCAGGGACCTCAGGAGGCAGCTGCGGAAGGCCGTCGTGGATCATGTTTCCGACAGGTGAGTGTACTATACACCGTGACTTTTTAGTCGTCTTACAAAGGTGGTCCACTCAATGAGCCCGACATAAAATAGCTCTAGACGTGATTTTTTTTTGTCATTTTGTATGCACGTTTTTTTTTTCTTTGTCATCACCGAGGCAGGCCCCGAAACGCTGGCGTGACGATTTGGACTCGTTCCTGACTGATTGGCCAGAGAAAGAAAAACACTGAGAGTGTTGGAAAGGAATAGGGGAGGCTTTTGCCCAGCAGTGAGACAGAATAGGCTAATAAAAAGAATTGGACAATTTCTATAGGGTGTAAGGGACACCGACGCGAAAATGGTTACCACGTAATCAGAACATCATTCTGAGCACCCCCACACAGAATTATTTCATCAGTTATAAAAAAAAAACAGCTGTGTACAAAAGTGCAACCTACACGGTCAAAATGTATAGAACAGTTGTTTTTTTTTAAATAACCGATGAAAAATGTCTATGTGGAAAATGGGGGTTGTGGACAACGAGAATTATTTTTAAAAAAATGTTTCACTGTCCACCAGTGGTGGACGACCCGCTGGTGGACATCGGTCTTAAACCGCTCTTAATATCTCCCGCCATAAAAACATGATTTTGTAACAATTTCTGTATATTTGCAGTTTCTTGGAAACCAACGTGCCACTCCTGGTGCTGATGGAAGCAGCTCGCAACGGTAACGAGAAGGAGGTCGAGGAGTATGCCCTCGTCTTCACTGAACACGCCAACAAACTTGTAGAGGTATGTACTTGTTTATAACAGTGTTTGTGATACGTCCCGGGCTGTGTAATTAGGGCATACAGAACCGGTACCGGTTCGGTAGTAACAACCGGGATTTATTACGGAACCGGAACCGGTTCTACATTCCCTAAATACATCCCGAAGCACTTGCGCCTTTCGGTGTTTTGAGCTCGTCTCGAAGTAATAGTCGCATCTCGAAGTATTTGATGCGTCTCGCTGGGTAGCCCGTGTAATTCAAATTTTGAATTTGCCTGTCAGTGTCAGGGTGAATGTTGAATAAAATATGTTTCGCGACCGTGATTCGTGTGAATGTATGGAATTATAATCATCAAAAAAACCCTCTAAGTTGAATGACTTTGTTTACATTTATAAAGTGTGTAAAAAGACCCTTAACGAAGCCGAAAGGCACTTGTTCTCCTCGTCATTGTGATCATTTTTTTGTTCTGGACCATACCTGGGAACCTTCTAGTTACGGAGATATTGGGGGTCAAAGTTCCAATTTTTTCACAAGTTTTTTTTAAATACTACTTTTTAAGGTTCTAACTTTACTCCAATTACCTCCATGGTCCGTTTACTATTCAAAGCATCCATCAGCAATAAGTTTTGAGCGCATTATATTGAGTTTTACCGTAAAATGTATTCTTGACCTCAAAAAAAAATTTCGTTTCCCAGCAATTTTTTTTGCGTAAAGTTACTTAGTTTGATGTACAGAATGCTTGGTTGACGGCTTGGTGAAGGGTCTGTTTACACCCCGTATTGGTTCACTGCGCCATCTATTGTGTAATTTGTGAATTTGTGTGAAAGAAATTGTGAATTCTTTCGATAGATGGCGTTGTTAGTTGAGCGACGGTTTCTGAATCACGCTATTAAGATTTTCCGTCGCTTGACTCGGTCAGGATGACAATATTTTTTTTTGTTGTGAGCAGCAAGCATTGTGATTATAGTATTATACGCGCTAAGTACAAGTCCAGTGTTTAATTTAGCCACCCTCTCCTAGTCGATCTTTGTTCAACTTTTTCATAAAAATGAAATAGTCATTCAATGGGGTTAAATGAACTTAGAGCATTGTATTGATAATTTTAATGATTATAACTCACTAAAGCTATATTTGTTACGGTCGCGAATCATATTTTAATCAACATACAACCTGACACTGACCTGCAAATTGCAAAAAAAAAGTAAAAAATCGCGGGTTACCCTGGAGTTTCCCCCTTAAGTATGTCCCAAAGCGTCCACATTCCATGGTGTCTTCAGCACGTCCCAAAGTGTTTGGTATGCCCTGAAGCACCCAAGTTCCATGGTATATTTTTTAGCTTATGTCGAAATGTTTCGTATGTCCAGAAGTTTTGGAAGCATGTCCCGAAGTTAATTAGTCTTTTATTAAGATTATATGATTTTATTTTATTTTTGTCAGGTTGCCAACCTCGTCTGCTCAATGTCGAACAACGAAGACGGCGTGAAGATGGTCCGTCATGCTGCTGAACACATCGAGTCGCTGTGCCCACAAGTAAGTTTACCCTCACACAAGATCCATGGCTAGATCGTGTCACATCGAGCATAAATCATTTAACCCTTAATTGGTCGCGCCTAAAAAGTTACGTAAACGGTCACGAGGGGTGCGTGACACCTCGATCATATAAATCAAATACGAAATACATCTTCTTCTTCTTCTTAGCGTGTCGATGGCAAAAAGTTCAGATGTTATGTTTAGCCCAAAACTCAGCCACGCGGACCCCACTTACTGATGCAGTAAGCAGATCTTCGAGTGCGCAGGTGATAGGGCATGCGGTGCCAGATGGAAGGTGGGCCATTGTCTGTGGGGAGACGCCGCATACGCACTTGAAGTCTGAGCTGTCCATGAACCCCCATCTGCAGAGATTGTCTTTGGTCCGGCCGACTTGGGTTCGAAGTCTGTTTAAGGATTTCCAAGTCGGCCATGGCAACGCGTGCCCAGGTGGAAAGTTTTCGGAAGGGTCGTTAAAGTAGTCCGGGGGTTTAAACCGCTCCCGCCAGAGATTGCACCTAGCTGTGGACGCGTTGAAATTGGCTGAGCTAGTTGGGCCTACGCATCCAAGAAAACTTTTACGACTTTTCAGCCTCGAAGGCGAAATACATGTAAAATCACAATTATGCTCGATACTTGATCATAAAGGACACGTGTTTTTATGAAGCTAACGGAAACTTCAGCGCTCAAAATTCAGAATTTAAACATTTCTAAACCTTAAAGGATGCGCTGGGGTGTGTAATACCCCACGCGACAAATCAAGGGTTAAGTCATTTATTAATTTGTTAACACAGGTACAATAAATAGTTGATATAAAAAAAATCGCCGAACACAAAAAAAAAACATTCAGACGAATTGATAACCTCCTCCTTTTGGAAGTCGGTTAAAAAATTACAAGCGCGCTATGTTATAACCGAAGGCGTACAAATATTCACAGAAATTAAAATTGATATCATAATTACATTCATGGAATGCTTATACATAAAGGGTGTAAAAAGACCCTTAACGAAGCCGAAAGGTACTTGTTCAAGTACAAGTTTTTTTTTAAAAATACATGTTTTTAAAGTAAGATTTTTAACTTAAACACCTCGACGACCCCCGTGCTATTCAATCCATCCATCAGCACAATGTTCTGAGTGCGTTAGATTGAGTTCTACCGTAAAACTTGATTTTTGACCCCAAAAAAAAATTGTTTCCCAGCAAACATTTTTGCGTAAAGTAACTTAGTTTGATGTACAGAAGGCTTGGTTTGACGGCTTAGTTAAGGGTCCGTTTACACCCTGTATTATTAATTGATTTTGAAAAAAAAAACAAAGAAAAATATGTGAATGTCAAAAGTAAGTGCAAGTTTACCACTTAAGAAAGAGACAGTCACACAAGTACGAGTGACAGAGACGACGCTTTACAAAGATTAACATAACATCACGCCTGTAATCCCCGCAGGGTTAGGCAGAGGTGTACCTAATAGTACACCCACATTTCGCCAGTTATGTTTAAGTATAATGTAACAGGAGGGCGAGCCCCCAGGTAGCCCCTAGGTAGTCAGTGGCCCAAAAAGTCTGACAACCAGTCTTACCAAGGGGTATCGTATTACCCAATACTGACTGGGTTGTGGAGGTCAGATAGGCAGTCGCTTAATGTAAAATACTGGTATTCAGCTGCATCCGGTTAGACTGGAAGCCGACCCTAACATAGTTGGGAAAAGGCTAGGCAGATGATGTAATAGGGGGCGAGTCAATTGCCATCAACCTGACACACATACAGACTCCGTGGCTGCTATTGAGACATTTGATTTGTTTTTATTCCCTCATACGCAATGTATCGTTACCGTGGCAAAACGCACGTAGCGAACGGCAAGCGCGACGACGAGTTCGATGAACTCTGTAGCTAGGCAGGAAGTGAACAGCTGTATGAACGCGTCGTTCGTTAGAGTATTTCAACATCCATTGTTGTTTTTTGATTTTAGATATATTATTTACATAAATGGAGTGCTCCGTACACTATGTAATTTTACATTGAAATAAAGGAACAGTAACTGAAAAAAGGATTTAAAAAAAAAAAAAAAAATTCCGGAATCCGGTGGAATATGATTCAAAATAAGGCATTCAGCTATGCACCCTGTCAGTTTGCGGAGGGCTGTTCTTACACCCTGTTTTTAGGGTTCCGTGGCCAAATGGCAGCACTTTATTCCGAAACTATTACGACTACACAGTTGAAACTTGGTAGGTAGATGTATTCTGTGAACCGCTTTACGATTTTTATACAAAAGTAAAAAAAATAAAAGATGAAGGGGGCCCCCAGACATGGAACTGAAACAATATTTTTTTTTCATCATACCTATACGTGAGTCTATAGATAGGTCTTTAAAAATGACATTGAGGTTTCTAAGACCATTTTTTCTTAAAATCAATCGTTTGAAAGATAGACACTGCCAAAGTGGTTAAATTAATGAATTAAACATTTTTGTTTTATTTTTTGAATTTTTATAATTGAGTTTCCTTATAAATTTTTGGCTATGTTATTATTTTTTACTAATTACTCAAGGAGAAGATGGCGAGACGCCTTAGATGGCTTTCTTGTTAATTGGCGAGAAGAAGCGCAACATCGAGAAAAGTGGAAGGAATGGGGGAGGCCTTTGCCCAGGAGTGGGACAATTCAGGCTGATAAAAAAAATAAAAAAAAAACTCAAGGAATTAAAATTAGAATATTTGTACGCCTTTGACGGCAACACATAGCGCTCATTTTTTTTATTAATATTGACATCTGTACTTTTGTTTACCTATGTTCTACAAATAAAAAAAATTGAATTTGAATTCAAATGTGTGTAAAATGTCTGTTCTATTCGTGCAGGTAATAAACTCAGCGCGTGTGCTGGCGGCCCGGCCGCGCTCGCGCGTGGCGCAGGAGAACGCGGCGGCGTTCGCGCGCGCCTGGGAGAGCGCCGTGAAGCTGCTCACGGACGCCGTCGACGACATCACCACCATCGACGACTTCCTCGCCGTCAGCGGTCAGTCTACATCCCATCTTATAACCTTTGTCCAACTGTAGCGGACAAAATGTAGTACAGCGCCATCTATGACACAGATGGAGAACTAACATCAAATTCCTGTTTAAGTTATCTGCGACTAAAGAAGTTAAGACTATACAAGATGGAAGGGTCACCGGCGCAAAAACAATTACCACGTATTCCGTACATCATTCTGAGCCCCCCACGTACACCATGCATTATAAAGGGTGTAAAAAGACCCTTAACGAAGCCGAAAGGCACTTGTTCTCCCGGTCATTGCGATCATTTTTTTGTTCTGGACCATACCTGGGAACCTTCTAGTTACGGAGATATTGGAGGTCAAAGTTAAAATGTTTTCAATTTTTTTTTTAAACCACTTTTTAAGGTTTTAACTTTACTTTAATTAACTCCATGACCCATTTACTATTCAAAGCATCTAAGCACTAAGTTTTTAGTGCGTAATATTGAGTTTTACCGTAAAACGTGATTTTTCTCCCCAAAAAAAAAAATTCGTTTCCCAGCAATAATTTTTGCGTAGAATGACTTAGTTTGATGTACATAATGCTTGGTTGACGGCTTCGTGAAGGGTCCGTTTACACCCTGTATGTCCTTAAGAATGGTTTTAGGTAATTTTATGTGATTAATGTATGTGGTTCTATTTTTTTTTTTTGTGTTATTCATTATTATTTTTGAATTTATGGCATTTTGCGTT
Source organism: Noctua pronuba (assembly GCA_905220335.1). Taxonomy (NCBI): domain Eukaryota; kingdom Metazoa; phylum Arthropoda; class Insecta; order Lepidoptera; family Noctuidae; genus Noctua; species Noctua pronuba. The sequence goes on from LR999920.1 coordinate 936,612, forward strand.
TGATGCTCTTTTTAATGTATAATGAATTGTGTTTTTCAAAATCTGATCTGTAATTTTTAATAAACAAACTAAAATAAAAAAAATTCATCGATTATTAAAAAAAAAATCGGCTGTTTCCTACAAAAGTGCAATACCTACACGGTTAAAACGTATGAAACAAAAGATTTTTTTTTAATAACTGATAAAAAGTTTGTACGTAGGGGGCTCAGAATGATGTACCGAATACGTGGTAACCGTTTTCGCGTCGGTGTCCCTCACACCCCGTATAGAAGAACCCGACAACAACTCTTGAGCAGTAGCCCACCAGACAATACCTGTCCCGTTGATATCCCATTTTCAGTGTTCATCGTCATCATTCAGCATTCTCCTGCCCTTATCCCAATTTATTTGCAGTCCGCGCAGCACGTCTTCTTCTCCCATACTTCTCTATTACTCGTCATCTCAGCAGTCACCTCCTTTCTAGCTATATCATCCTTCACACAGTACATCCATCGTTTCTTTGGTCTTCCTCTACTCTTATACCCATCTACATTCATACTCAACATTATTTCAACAAACCATATCAATTTAAAAGCTTATATTTTGCTTCCTCTTGTCGTACAGAGAACCACATCTTGGAAGACGTGAACAAATGCGTGGTGGCGCTGCAGGAGGGAGACCCCGACTCGCTGGAGAGGACCGCTGGAGCTATACGTGGGAGAGCTAACAGGTAATTATGCATTCGCACCAGAAAACATAAAAATATCACTGACTCACTGACTTCTTTGTCTAGTGGTCGTGAGCACGACTGCTGAGCATGAGGTCCTGGGTTCGATTCCCGGGTCGGGTAAAGTGCTATTAGGTTTTTCCATCAGGAATTTCTCAGTAGCAACCATGGAGTCAGGATTTGTGCCCGGTTGATGGCAAAAGGCTCGCCCCTTGTTAAACATATCTGGCGTAATATGGGTGTAAATACTTGTTAGGTGGTTTGCCTAACCCTTCGGAGATAACATGGCGTGATGTTATGTTATGTAATGGATTCTGTACTATACCTGTGTACAGATTGTATCAGAAATGTGTGTTGCAGACTATATGTGTCTGCAATTTTATCAAAAACAAACCAAACGTTGATTATTTTTAGGGTTTCGGCCGTAAACGGTAAATGCAACTTTTATAAGATCACGCAAACAAATGTATCTTAAGCTGGCAGTTCACATGGCGTATTTATCGATTTTTTCTCGATATTGAATCGAAACAAAATGTTCTTTATGCCTATTACGATAAAGTTCACTTTGTTTTAATGATAGAAGGCGAATATTTGCCCAGATATGCCAAGTGTAGTGCCACAATTACACGTAATGCAGGTTAAGGCGAATACAAATTTGATTAGCTAGCGCAACTTCGCAATCATGATGGACATCGATTTCTTTCAATGAGTCTTATAAAGACACACGTCTGACAAACATGTATCTAAGTGCAAACGTAGCCAACATATCTTAAAACTTACTCACATAGTTTTCATTAGCGAACGTTGATTTGTCTGATATTTTCATACACATAACATTCACAGGCAGAAGTGTACCTAATAGTATACATTTAGCCAGTTATTTTAAAGTCCCATGTAATAGGGGGGCGAGCCTATTGCCATCAACCGGACACAAATCCAGACTTCTACTGATACATACTGATGTTACTGTGGCTGATACTGAGAAATTCCTGATGAAAAACCCAATAACACTTTGCCCGACGCGGGAATAGAACCCAGGACCTCATGCTCAGCAGTCGCGCTTGGGACCACTAGAAATCTATGTTGCTTTAGTATTGAAATCTTAAATTATTCTAACACTAGCGGCCCGTCCCGGCTTCGCACGGGTGGATATTTATTTTCCCCTAATTCCTCCTTCCTATTTTTTTTCTAGCAATAAATATAGCCTATGTTACTCAGGGATAATGTAGCTTACTATTGGTGAAAAAAATTTTGAAATCGGCACAGTAGTTTTTGAGTTTATTCATTATAAACCTACACACACACACACAAAAATACAAATCTTTCCTATTTATTATATTAGTAAGATTATTATTCTAACATGTGTATATGGTCCACAGAGTATGCTCCGTGGTGACACAAGAGATGGATAACTACGAGCCGTGCATCTACACCAAGAGGGTGCTGGAAGCTGTGACAGTGCTCAGAGATCAAGGTTAGTGCATGAGCTAATATATCCTAATATATAGCTCATCATCATCGCTATTATATAGCTAATATATATAGGACCCATCTTATTTTCAGTGAACTTAACCGTACTTTATACGCCATTGTCACATATACGTGACAAGCAAGCGTGTGCCCTGTACGCCAACGACACAAATATATGACAAAAAATGCGGTGCACTATAACACAAAATAAACAATGGCGTGGAAGGCTCACGGGTACGTTTATGCTCTGGCGTTAAAAGGCGACGTCTTCTGAAGAGTTTCAAACTCAAACTCAAAGCATTTATTTCAATTAGACCATTACAGGCACTTTTGAATGCCACAAAAAACAAAAACACGAAAAAAAGTCTACACTCACAGTGACAAGTGTAGTCACACATATATAGGGTCTAACTTTTTAAACACGAAATATTTCAAGAGTAACTTCTACAAGTAGTAAAGTCGCCATAGCAACGAAAAAAAAATTTTTTTCTGAATGTTTTTATTTTTACGAAATTATTATAGTTTTAAATATTCTGGCGATATTTTGCATAAAACCTTTACAAACTTTAAACTTACTTACTTACTTTTACTTTTTTAAACTTTTTTTACTTTTTAAACCCTTAGCCAGTATTTATTTTGTGGGTCAAGTAATTTTAATAAATTTATTTTTTATAAAAATACACTTAGATAAAAAAAAAAATTTTGTTGCTATGGTGACTTTACGACCTATAGAAGTTACTCTTGAAATATTTCGTGTTTAAAAAGTTAGACCTTATATTTGTGGTAATCGGTTGTCGTGGTATGGACATTTGATGCGGAGGAATGAGGAAAATGTCGTGAGGAAAGTTTTGAGTATGAATGTGGATGGCGTAGAGTAGAGGAAGACCACAGACACGATGGATGGACTGTGTGAAGGATGATATGGCAAGAAAGGAGGTGACTGCTGAGATGACGATTAATAGAGAAGTATGGAAGAAGAAAACATGCTGCGCCGACCACAAATGAATTGGGATAAGGGCAGTAGAATGATGCTGATAATACAGGGCGTAAGAGACAGCCCTCCACAAACTGATGGGGTGAATTCAGTATATCATACTAAGATGACCGGTACTAGAAATTATTTCAAAAACGTTATGGGAATCCAATACATTTGATTTGTTTTGTTTCCTCATACGCAATGTATCGTTACCGTGGCAAAACGCACGTAGCGAATGGCAAGCGCGACGACGGTTTCGATGAACTCTGTAGCTAGGCAGGAAGTGAAGTGAAAAGGGTGTTTACGCATCGTTCGTTAGAGTATTCAACATCCATTGTTGGATTTTTGATTTTAGCCATATTATTTTATATAAATGGAGTGCTGTGTACAGGGAATGTAATTTGACATTGAAATAAAGGAATAGTAACTGAAAAAAAAATCAAACAAAAAAAACCGGAGAAAAATTCCGGTGGAATATAATTCAAAATAAGGAGCTGAATTCACCCTGTCAGTTTGTGGAGGGCTGTCCCTTACACCCTGTATGGTTTTACAGTTCGTCTGTTTTCGTTGTTTTTATGGGTTATACAGGGTGTAAGCGGACCCTTCACGAGGCCGTTAACCAAGCATTCTGTACATCAAACTAAGTAACTTCACGCAAAAATTATTGCTGGGAAACGACTTTTTTTTGGGGTGAAAAATCACGTTTTACATTAGGACTTAATGTAACGCATTCAAAATATTGTGCTGATGGATGGATTGAATAATACGGGGGTCGTGGAGGTGTTTAAAGTAAAGTTCTTACATTAAAACATGTATAAAAAAAACGTGAAAAAGTTGGAACTTTGACCCCCAATATGTCAATTAGTAGAAGGTTCCCAGGTATGGTCCAGAACAAAAAAAAAATATCGCATTGACGGGGAGAACAAGTGCCTTTCGGCTTCGTTAAGGGTCTTTTTACACCCTTTATTTAAATGCCAACTAATATCTGACCAGACTCTCTACAGGTTAATAATAAAAAAAAACACAAATAACATTATGAAAATATTTTTATTAAAAAGTTTATTCTTATCACAGTAGTTTATTTTTATAAAAAATATACGTGAAACGAGTATTTAAATTTTCTTACAAACTAATCAAAGTTATTCTATTGAACACTCACCCCCTTTGTTCATAAAAGATAGAATTTCTTAATGGAAAGGCCAATAACACTGCCCGTCTTGGGAAGCGAACCCAGGACCTCATGCTCAGCAGTCGCGCTTGTAACCACTAGACCAACGAGGCAGTTTCGGCTTCGTTAAGGGTATTTTTACACCTATAATAGACTGCTCTATGAAACATACTGGTAATCAGATGAATCCGGTTCCGGTTAGGCTGGAAGCCGACCCCAAGATATTTGGGAAAATCGTGACCCATGTAGAACCGTGTGTAACTTAGGCGCGAATTACACAGAAACGGCGTAAGGTGAAGGCGCGGCGCAGTCATGATGCCGCTTCAAAACGTTTTCATACAAAATGTACGCAGGCGACGTGTCGTGAATTACACTCAAGCGGCGCGGCGCAGGCACGCCGTTCTTTCGTTTCCTTATAAACGCCGTTACTGTGTAATTCGCGCCTTAGACAGTTATAAATAAAGGGGGTGATTTTATTAAGGATATTTTTCTTGCTTAGTTCTCTTCTTTGGGGGGATGATCCTTGATGTACTGTAGTGCGCGGAGGATGGCTTCCGGGATCGGGGGGGAAGTGGGGATGTGGGAACCCTGGAATAAAAAGAACATCATTAGGGTTAACTACATAACATCACGATTGTACACAGTACACCCATATCGCCAGTTAGATTTAAGTCCCGTGTAATAGGGGCGAGCCTATTGCCATCATACGGGCACAGATCAAGACTCTGTTGCAACTACTGACAAATTTCTGATGTAAAACTCAACTCAAAACTCAAAGCATTTATTTCAATTAGACCATAACAGGCACTTTTGAATGTCAGAAAAACAAAGAAGGCGAAGCTACAGTCCCAGACACAAGGCATAATAACTTGTGGAAGTACTGTAGTTGCCCATTCCAAAACCCAATACCACTGCCCGGCTTGGGAATTGAACCCAAGACCTCATGCTCAGGAGTCGCGCTTGTGACCACTTGTGGTAGGATTAGGGTAAACTCTCCTCATCCTCTCTCTCTCTTTCTGTAAGATCGCGACAAATATGGCTTTACAGAGCAGTAGCGAAGTGTCAATGTTTATAAGAAGTAAGCCGGAGTACATATCTTTAATGTGATTATATTATTTGTCTATACAGGGTGACTGGTAATTAGTGACCGATACTTAAACACGCGATTGTGCTCATGATAACAAAAAACTTTCCCAAAGATTTAAAAAAAATACTAATTCACTTTTATCACAATAACACAAAGGCCGTATGAAACTCGCGCGCGCGCGCCTTTGACCTATCATCTGTTAGCCGCGTGACGCCGTTCTGTGAGATTACTATCGTTACGTGCAACAGTGGGTAGGCAGAGCGCGCGGCTCGCAAGCCCGCTCCGTAAGTTTTATTGTGATAAAAGTGAACGAGTATAAAAAATTTTTCTTTGGGAAAGTTGTTTGTTATCATGAGTACAATCACGTGTTTAAGTATCGGTCACTAATCACCAGTCACCCTATACAAGGTGCAGTTTTGCATTCTGGTCAAATTCAAGGAGGTATCTATGTTAATGATTCTCGACCCGAATCGAAAATAAAATGAGTAGGTTTTGTTTTTTTTTCTTATTTACGCAAATCGGTAAGTGTGGACAGCGGCGCCTCGCACAGATCGTCGACACTCACGCACACAGCGAAATATCGTGCGATGGGTGATTCCGTTTGTTTTGTTGAAATGTAAACACGAAAGTATTCGTGTTATTCTGAAATACTGTCAAATTTAAACAATTTAAAATGGCAGCTCTTTTAATTATTGACCAGGTACCGTAATTTAAATTGATTACTTATGTCTTTTGTGACAACCTCCTGAATTTTGACGAGGTTGCAGAACTGCACCTTGTATGTGGAATACGTTTCCGCGAAGCTCTCACCTGAGGCTGGTATCCATTCTCATCAGCGGTGTACTGGAACTGGACAACTTCTCCCTCGGGGGAAGTCCAGCTAGCAGAGCCTTGGGCTACATGCGCTTCGCTCTCCTGTACGTGACAAAAATGTTATTGGTTAAATCGTAGCTCTTATGACATTAGCGTAAGGTTTCAATTGCAATGATTGACGCTCGGGACCACAGATATAGATATACCTAGATAACGCAAGTATCACGATCCGTGAGATGAAAACCAAGCGTGCCATGATGCCATGCCGGGCACGCGAAGAAGGTGCTCTTGCATTATCTAGGTATACCCATACTCGTCGCTGGAGATGTAATTTTCAAACTCAAACTCAAAGCATTTATTTCAATTAGACCATAACAGGCACTTTTGAATGTCAGAAAAACAAAGAAGGCGAAGCTACAGTCCCAGACACAAGGCATAATAACTTGTGAAAGTACTGTAGTTGCCCATTCCAAAGCGTAGATCTCTATGGAGAAGAATGGGCAAGAAACTCCATGGACACTCTTTTCAATCAAAATATTTTTACAAGATCTTGGTTCCATCATTTATGTTGAGATAATACATATATGTGAGAACGATGTAGAAAGATGTGCACATTAAGAGTGTCCAGAGTAAAAGATTAGATCAACAATTTAAAAAAAAAAGTAGTTAGAATAAACCGTGGCAGCTAAGAGATGACCAGTCCCAACTGACAGCGCCCGTTCACGAACATGACGCATGGATAATAGAGACTTAGAGACACATCGGGGGTTAGATGCGGGGGTCAGGACGCACTAAAGACACGTCGAGACAACCTTTCCGGGTCAAATCAAATTAACTAGTGAAACTCTGCAGACGTGAGGGGTATCGATATTTAAGCATATTGATGACTTATAACACTGCTTGACCACGAGACACGGGGGGCGGGGGGGGGGGGGAGTCGAGCCAGGGCCTGCGAGGAATTTGAAAAATAGGTATTTGAAGAAACTATTGCCGTCGCGCTGCGTCAAGCCTGCCCCTGTAGAGTGCGATAGAGACAGCTGCAACTCAGACCGATTATATCACAAAAATTTTTCGAGATCGACGTTTCGTATTCCCCTTTTTTCTCCTCGAAAACTGAGCCGATTCAATTATTTATAACATTAAATATTTAAGAAAGAGTATGTCTAGGTTCCCATCAATTTCTTGTATGTTAAAAACTTTTCGAATTTGTCTGGTAGTCCTCTAATCACCCGTAAAAATGAGCCATTTTTTGTCATTTTTCGGGGGCATATTTTCTTTAATTACTCTGCCGCGACCCCGTCTAACTGTCTCAGTGCTCCAGTTTTGTGATATGCGGGCCCACAGCTTTACCAGCTATGCCCACGGCATCCGGCAGACATGGCCTACCCAGTCCCATGATTGTATTGTTGTGTTGTTGTGATCCATGTTGTTGATGTTGTTGTTTGATTTTGAGAAAGAAAAAAAAAATGAATGCTCTCAGCATTATTCAGGAAAAAAAGGGTAATTCATTTGTATGGGGAATTGCAACCCCTGTTCCCTTGTCTAGAAGTCTGGATTGCCAGCCCACAACCCTCAAGAAGGTACACTTACCGAGCCTGCGTTCTTGAGGGAGCCGGTCTCGCTGGCTGCGATACCGTTGTCGGTCTCGTAGGCCCACTGGTATGCTCCCTCCACACCCACGTCTAGGAGAAAACGAAGATAGGGTTAAATTATTAATTAATTGGTGAAATGTGGGTGTGCTATAATCAGTGATCGGATAATCGGATGCATATTTACCTAAAGTTCATTTTTGGTTAGGAAATTATGGAAGCGGCTTCTTAAAACATATTTTTTTAAATATAAATCCCGGGATTCCAGAAAATTTGAGAATGCGAAACTAGTTTGTAACATGGTGAGGAAACGTCTTCTTTGGCATGTGGTTACAATTATACTTTATTGCACATAAGTACACGATACAAAACATATAAAGTACTATAAATATCCTTTATTGAAGTGTACAAAGGTGCTGATAACCTGATTGCGCGTAAATATTACCTACCCACGATTTATTATTTATTTGATTTATTTTTTTAAATACACGTTTTTAATGTATGATTTTTACTTTAAACACCTCCACGACCCCCGTACTACACAATCCATCAGCACAACATTTTGAGTGCGTTACATTGAGTTTTATCGTAAAACGTGATTTTGCACCCCAAAAAAAAAAGGCGTTTCCCAGTAATAAGTTTTGCGTAGGGCTACTTAGTTTAATGTACAGAATGCGTGATTGACGGCTTCGTGAAGGGTCTGTTTACACCCTGTATAATGTACTACAATTCTAGCAGATAAAATTTCATTCATAACACAAATTAAAAAACAATACAGCCGAATTGAGAACCTCCTCCATTTTTAGAAGTCGGTTAATAAATAATTACAAATGCATATTTACGCAGTCAGTAAAAAATTCAAAGCATTTATTTCAATTAGACCATTACAGGCACTTTTGAAAGTCACAGAATAACAAAGAGCGAAGCTACAGTCACAGACACAAGGCATAATAACTTGTGAAAGTACTGTAGTTGCCCATTCCAAGGAGTAGATCTCTATGGAGAAGAATGGGCAAGAAACTCCATGGACACTCTTTTCAATCAAAATATTGTTACAAAAGTATTTAGTAGTAGTATTTTACGCTATGTAAGTACCAATATTTACATAGCGTAAAATACTAGGCTGTAGGTTCCGTATGTATGTCTCGACTTACCTAGGTCTTGTCTCAGAATCTGCGCGTGAGTCTCATCCTTGCCTTGCTTAGGCAGGATGTGGGAGACGTCGGCAGCGACCATCGCCACGCACACTGAGAGGATTAGGAATTTCTGTAAGGCAATAAAACAAGATTCGTTAGTACGTTCGTTAATATACGTAGTACGTGCCACCAACAAAATTATTTTTGTACAGAAAAAAAAAGTTCGAGTTTTTTTTTTTTCACTTTAGTATTAGCCGAGTGCAATTAGACGAAACATTAAATTTAAAAAACCCCCAACGAAAAAATAATAGATGAAAGATAAGTACCCACTTTCATCCCCCATATCTAGTAAATGGCTGCACCGGTTTTTATAAAATATGTCTAATTTTATTATACACATCATGCGCTTTCATTTATTTATTTATTTAGGATCTCCAACAAAGGATATACACAAACACGAAATAAATAATCGACGACAAAACTATACCACCAATTTGAAATGGCTGCACCGATTTTGATAAAACATGTCTAATTAATTCACGTCATGCACTTTCATTTGATACCCCACTTGGGTATATTTGAAAATATTCGATTTTTCATACCCACTTTCATCCCCCAAATCTAATAAATGGCTGCACCAATTTAGATAAAACATATCTAATTTTAATATACACATCATGCGGTTTCATTTGATACCCCACTGGGGTATATTTGAAAATATTTGATTTTTGATACCCACTTTCATCCCCCATATCTAGTAAATTGCTGCACCGATTTTGATATAACGTATCTAAGAACCATCGCCAAGAAACTAGCTTTCAAATAAAAAAAAACTGCATTAAAATCGGTTCTCTCGTTTAAGAGCTACGGTGCCAGAGACAGACACACACATTGCGGTCAAACTTACAACACCCCTCTTTTTGCGTCGGTGGTTAAAAAATACTCAAAAGGTAGAACGAAGTTTGTAGTGGTCAGATTTAGCCTTTTTTTTTGAGTTCCTAGAGGGGAGGAGAAGAAACTAAAAAAAAAAATTTCGCCGCTCGCAAGTTTTTTTTTTCTTTTGTAATATTTTTTTTTCTTTTATGAATAACTCGAAATTCGACGAATTAATATTGTGACGTAATAGTGGGACCCGTGTGCATGCATTAAACGCCAATTTGGTCCGTACATATTTATAAAGATTATGACCGTACATATTTATATGGATTAGGAACGTACATATTTGTAAAGATTTTATGCGTTTTATCTTCAATTTATTAATACATAATGTATATCATTTAAATGAGGATTTATTCAAGACTTATGTATATCCTTCTTCGATAGTTTTGATTATTTAATTAATAAAAATGAGATGCAGACACACAAATGTGTATTTCGCCATTTTTATTATTATTTATAAACAAATATATTATTATGAATATTTAAATTATAATATGCCTACTGCTTTTAACTATTTAAAGCTGCCCTTTTCAAATTATGTAATTTAATTAGTTTTCCCACTGTTTTTATTATCATTCCAAATCAAAGTAGCAGTGATAGCCTAGTGGTGTGACCGTCAGACTGCCAAGTCATAGGTCTCGAGTTCGAACCCAAGACTCTCGGATTTTTCGGATTCACGTGCATTATGTATAATTATCACTTGCTTCAATGAAGGAAAACATCGTGAGGAAACCAGCATGCCTGAGAGATATTTCTTGACGGCATGTAAAGCCAAGTCAGAGGCCCATGGGCGGCATAAAAACTCTGACACCAGGTTAGGCACTAACCACACGATAAAGAAAGAAAAAAATATATATACCGTAACCAAAACTATATCATCTGCCTAGCCTTTTCCCAACTATTTTGGGGTCGGCTTCCAGTCTTAACCGGATGCAGCTGAATATTGGTATTTTACATAGAGCGACTGCCTATCAGACCGCCACAACCCAGTTAGTACTGAGTAATACGATACCCCTTGGTAAGACTGGTTGTCAGTCTTTTTTGGGCCACTGACAACCTAACGACTGTCAAAGATCTACAAATGACACCCGGGATCAACAGCTTAACGTGCTTTCCGAGGCACGGAGGAAACTCTGTATATAATGGGCGGTCACTCATCCACAGACTAATGTAAGTAAGCGCGGTTTAACCTAAAAGTCAACCCGAGCGGCTGTTATTATTTAGCCACGAGTTTCTCCTCCTAATTCTCACCAAATAATATATTAAAAAAAAGTTTTGTAAACACACAAAAAAAATATTTTGACGCAACAATGATATCACAGGCTAAAAAAAGTTTTTTTTTCCAAAACCAAAACTATAATAAATTTTCAAAGCTCACCATTTTAAATTTTTAGCTGTTCACTGCACAAGATCTCTCAGTCGACTGGGTTGAGCTTATATGCTCTGCAGTATATAAATCATTATTACTCGCTCGATCGCAAGGCCACGAGACTTCACGACCGCTATTCAACAGAAGATGGGCAGAAGTATGCAGGGTGTAAACAGACCCTTCACGAAGCCGTTAACCAAGCATTCTGTACATCAAACTAAGTAACTTTAGGCAAAAAAATTTGCTGGGAAACGATTTTTTCTTTTGGGGTGAAAAATCACATTTTATGGTAGGACTCAATGTAACGCACTCAGAACATTGTGCTGATGGATGGATTGAATAGTACGGGGGTCGTGGAGGTTTTTAAAGTAAAAATCTTACTTTAAAAACATGTATTTAAAAAAAAAAACTTGTGAAAAAGTCGGAACTTTGACCCCCAATATCTCCGTAACTACAAGGTTCCCAGGTATGGTCTAGAACAAAATGATCGCATTGACGGGGAGAATAAGTGCCTTTCGGCTTCGTTAAGGGTCTTTTTACACCCTTTAGGGTCCATATTGTACTTTTACCTGTTACACCATCTATGTTACATATGGAATGCAATAAAGACTTGAGTATTGAGTATTGATTATTGAATATTTATTTATTTAAACTTCATGTACAAAAGTGGTACATAGGCGGACTTAATGCCACAAGGCATTCTCTACCAGTCAACCTTTGGGTCAAATAGGACAGCATTGTGATAGAGTACAAAATAATAATAATAAGAAAAATACCAGTTTGTTAACATTAATTGATATACATAAATAGGTACATACTAATACACATACTTACAAATAAAATGAAATGAACTTATATACAATGTCGCCCATGCGCATGTGACCGCCCGTAATTTCCTGAATATTCATGAATAAATGTCGAAAATAAACTTCAAAAGGGGGGGTCTATCTATAACATTTTTCATGTTATTCAATTTTGAATTTTTTTAAGGAGAGTTTGTAGATTTGCTTTCTATTTTTGACACATCTCCGAAGTTTATGGGTCGATTTGGATTCTGTTTATTATTTCTCAAAGCTTATGAGTTATTTTAACAGGTTAATTAACATTTTTACAGTAAATTACCGACTACGAAAAAAAAAACGGAATCGAAGTCATTTTTTCGGTAAAAAATTGTATATTTATTTAAAAAAAACTTGTGTAAGTCCATAAATTATCCCGATAGGAAGACTTTTTTAATCATTAATTATAATCTACTACATAACAGCTACAAATTCATAGAACATTGTTGATACCTAACTGTAACTAAATCTAAGGTAAAACTCTAAAACTCTAAGAGTCAAATTTAGGAAAAGAAAATGTGAAAGTCAATAATTGAATGTTGCTTTTATCAGTGAGTACTAAAAGGTTAAACTAATAATGAGGATAATAATGGAATTAAAAACAAACAAGCAATAGCCAGATTTTTCCTAAAAAAAATAAAAAATACAAGAATTTTAAATAATTAGATTTTCGAAATGGCCCCCACCCTCCTGTAAACAAACCAAAGCCCTCATGGCAACACTTTTGATTCTTCACGGTTTTCTTTTATTTCCGCAGCAGCAGCAAAAATCCAAGCCGTTAATTGCTCGCGGCTTTCGATGGGCACGGCATACACTTTCTGTTTCATGTAGCCCCAAAGATAAAAATCTAAGGGTGTAAGGTCGGGAGATCGCGGCGGCCAAACAATGGCACGTCCTCTGCCAATCCGCCACGGATAATTTTGATTTAAATAATCACGAACTAGTCGTGCGAAGTGTGCTGGAGCTCCATCTAATTGCAGATACATCCGCCTTCTTGTTTCCAGCATGCAGCGGTACTTCCTCCAAAAGCAACGGCAACGTATTGACTATAAAATCTCAAAACGCGTGTTGATCTAGTCTGTTTGGTAACACGAAAGGGCCAATAAGTTCATCGTCAATCATTCCAGCCCATACATTTATGGAAAATTGAGTCTGAAAAGTTGTTTCCCTAATGACGTGTGGATTTTCAGTGGCCCACACATGAAGATTGCGATGATTTGTTATACCCGCCCTTATTTTTTCTTGAGAGATAGGTATCAACAATGTTCTGTGAATTTGTAGCTGTTATGTAGTAGATTACAAGTAATGATTAAAAAAGTCTTCCTATCGGGATAATTTATGGACTTACACAAGTTTTTTTAAAATAAATATACAATTTTTTACCGAAAAAATGACTTCGATTCCGTTTTTTTTTTCGTAGTCGGTAATTTACTGTAAAAATGTTAATTAACCTGTTAAAATAACTCATAAGCTTTGAGAAATAATAAGCAGAATCCAAATCGACCCATAAACTTCGGAGATGTGTCAAAAAATAGAAAGCAGATCTACAAACTCTACTTAAAAAATTCAAAATTGAATAACATGAAAAATGTTATAGATAGACCCCCCCTTTTGAAGTTTATTTTCGACATTTATTCATGAATATTCAGGAAATTACGGGCGGTCACATGCGCATGGGCGACATTGTATATTATAATACATACAAAAAGTCCAAAATACGAGAAACCTTATAATCATTACTATGACTACTAATGACTAGCTTGTGAGCAATTTAGTTTGAATTCAAATAGTACTTCCGAACTGTTCTTTTGAAAGCCATTTTGCTTTCAGCTTTTTATTATTAACACTACGCAATACTTAAGTCAATGCATAAAGTATTATTTCACTGTTAAAATTACATTGATGTAATTAATTGTCATTTGTAGATCTTTGACAGTCGTTAGGTAGTCAGTGGCCCAAAAAGACAACCAGTCTTACCAAGGGGTATCGTATTACCCAGTATAAGTCAGATAGGCAGTCGCTCCATGTGAAATACTGGTATTCAGCTGCACCCGGTTAGACTGGCAGCCGACCCCAATATAGTTGGGAAAAGGCTAGCCAGATGATAATTCATTGAAATGACTTCAAATGTTAGAGAAAGCGGGCATTAGGAACATTAGATAAGGATTGGGAATAGGCAATGTGGTTGTATTTCTCCGAAAAAACAGCTCACAAGGTTCTATTAATTTGCCAAGGTAAAGAGATGACATTCACACGTAACATAACATCACGCCTGTAATCCCCGAAGGGTTAGGCAGAGGTGTACCTAATAGTACACCCACATTTCGCCAGTTATGTTTAAGTCCCATGTAATAGGGGACGAGTCTATTGCCATCCACCGAGCACAAATCCAGACTCCGTGGCTGAGAAATTTCCGGAAAAACCCAATAACACTTTGACCGACCTGGGAATCGAACCCAGGACCTCATGCTCTGTAGTGACGCTTGCGACCACTAGTCTAACAAATACATTCAAATTTTCACCTACACAAAAGTAAAAGTATGACATAACATCACGCTTGTTCTTCTCCTAAGATAAGCAGAGGTATGTGTGGGTGAAAAGATGCCCTAAATTATTAAAAAAAACATCTGGTCATTGGTCACCAATCATTATCCCAACCTTGGGCGATGTTGCTTAACCAGTAAGCTTACGTTGTCGAAATACAAGCGTGACATCATTTTTAACGCCAAGACGTTATTATTAATCATTGAGAGCTTTCTTTGTAGGGGTGTCGGTAAGAAAGTAAAAGTTAAAGTCGCTTATGTCAAATACGGGGTGTAAACAGACCCTTCACGAAGCCGTCAACCAAGCATTCAGTACATCAAACTAAGTAACTTTACGCAAAAATTATTGCTGGGAAACGACTTTTTTTTTGGGGTGAAAAATCACGTTTTACGGTAAAACTCAATGTAACGCACTCAAAACATTGTGCTGATGGATGGATTGAATAGTACGGGGATCGTGAACGTACTTAAAGTAAAAATCTTACATTAAAAACATGTATTAA
The DNA here is from genome assembly GCA_905220335.1 of Noctua pronuba. NCBI lineage: Eukaryota > Metazoa > Arthropoda > Insecta > Lepidoptera > Noctuidae > Noctua > Noctua pronuba. Next base: position 951,750 of record LR999920.1, read on the forward strand.
AAAAAAAACTTGTGATAAAGTTGGAGCTTTGACCCCCAATATATCCGTAACTAGAAGGTACCCAGGTATGGTCTAGAACATAAAAACGATCGTAATGACGGGGAGAACAAGTACCTTTCGGCTTCGTTAAGGGTCTTTTTACACCCTTTATAGTGGTACACTGTCTCATTGGTCTAGTGAATGCAAGCGCGAGTATAGAGCGTGGTGTCATGGAATGAATATCCGCCTCAAGCCGCGGACAAAAGCTTCATCATCTTCCTACCCTTGTCCCATGTTACTTGGGGTCGGCGCAACACGTTTTTTTCTTCCATTCTCCTCTGTCAACCGTCACGCTATCATTTACTCCTTTTTCTTTCATATCATTCCTCACACAATCCATCCATCGTTTCTTTGGTCTTCCTCTCCCTCTCCATCCATCAACATTTATATTCATCACTCTTTTAGTCACATGCGATTCGTCCCTCATCATCACATGTCCATACCAAGACAGTCGATTCCCATTCAACTTTTCTGTAACTGGCGCAACTTTCAAACTTCCTCTAATATATTCATTCCTTACTTTATCCATTCTTGTCACACCACACATCCACCTCAACATTCTCATCTCCGCTACATGCAATCTTTTTTCATCCATCTTGTTCATTTACATGTATATTTTGTATAGTTTATTGCCCAAGAATAAAAAGACTTGATTAAATTATAATAATTTTAATTTATACTTAGGTTTAAGCATAAATTAAAATTCACACTCCGTAGTCTTCATACTTCAAAAAACTTAATTTTTACCCAAAATAAACATTTCAGCCCAACCCTACGTGTGATTGTAAGTACAATACATTGAACTTTAGTGCTCGTCTGCCGACCTACTTCCAGTAAGTCGCGATTATACATCGACTAAAGGGCTTTCTCTTATACTTACTGATGGCCACAAAAATATTGTGCGGCGTAGACAATCAAATTTATTGGATTCCCATAACGTTCCTGAAACAATCTATACTAATATTATAAAGCTGAAGAGTTTGTTTGGTTGAACGCGCTAATCTCAGGAACTGCAGGTTCGAATTGAAAAATTATTTTAGTGTTCGGTAGCTCATTCATCGAAGAAGGCTATAGGCTATACAGGGTGTAAACAGACCCTTCACGAAGCCGTCAACCAAGCATTCCGTACATAAAACTAGGTTAGTTTACGCAAAAATTATTGCTGGGAAACGACTTTCTTTTTTGGGGTGAAAAATCACGTTTTACAGTAAAACTCAATGTAACGCATTCAAAACATTGTGCTGATGGATGGATTGAATAGTACGGGGTCGTGAAGGTGTTTAAAGTAAAAATCCTACATTAGAAACATGTATTTTTTTTTAAACTTGTGAAAAAGTTGGAACTTTGACCCCCAATATCTCCGTAACTAGAAGGTTCCCAGGTATGGTCTAGAACAAAAAAATGATCGCAATGGCGGGAAGAACAAGTACCTTTCGGCTTCGTTAAGGGTCTTTTTACACCCTTTATTAGCGTCGGCTTCCGTCTAGCCGGATGCAGCTGAATACCAGTATTTTACATGGAGCGACTGCCTATCTGACCTCCACAACCCAGTCAGTACTGGGTAATATAAGACTGGTTGTCAGGGGTTCGAGCTACCTATAACGACTGTCAAAGATCTACAAATGACAGCCGGGAACAACGGCTTAACGTGCTTTCCGAGGCACGGAGGAAACTCGGTATGTAATGGGTGGTCACCCATCAACGGACCAACCTAGACAAGCGCGGCTTAACGCCATGAGCTCCTCTAGACTGTCACTTAAATACTTAACAAGAAGATGTAACCTTTTCACAGGCCAACCCACGCGAAAGTCATCCATAACAAAAGTGCGTATTTCTCCATAGTTACGACATGTACCAACACTGCGACCTGTGACAGACGGACTGACAGATTTTAACATTAATTATTACTTACAAATGTTTACTGATGACATTTGAGTATTTTAAGATTTGTTACTTAAGAATCTGATCTTGACTAACGAATCTTTAGAAATGTATTTTGTGAGCTTTAAGAATTTGGAGTTTATTTATGAATAGTTATTTTTGGATGTTATATCGAAGTTCAACATCATCTGTGTCGCCTTTTCCCAATTATATTGGGGTCGCCAGTGGCGTGGCTATGGGCCAACAATACGGCAAGCACACTGTTCAGAAACCTCGAGTCGTCCTAATCCTATTCTATCCTATCCCTTACTATTATATTTGCGAATTTTTTTTTTGTTCTATACCATACCTTCTAGTTACGGAGATATTGGGGGTCAAAGTTCCAACTTTTTCACAAGGTTTTTTTTTTAAATAAGTAAGTACATGTTTTGAATGTAAGTTTTTTTCTTTAAACACCTCTACGACCCCCGTACTATTCAATGCATCCATCAGCACAATATTTTGAGTGCATTACATTGTGTCCTACCGTAACACGTCATTTTTCACCCCAACAAAAAAGGTCGTTTCCCAGTAATAATTTTTGCGCAGAGTTACTTAGTTTGATGTACAGAATGCTTGGTTGACGGCTTCGTAAAGGGTCTGTTTACACCTTGTATACTAATATTGTTTGTAAGTTTGTATGTAGGGGGTAATCTCCGGAACTACTGATCCGATTTCGAAAATTCTTTCTCTAACGGGAAGCTACATTATCCCCGAGTGTTATAGGCTCATATTTAAAACGTTCCCGTGGGTTATTTTCTGTACATAACGAGCACGAAACCGCGAGCAAAAGCCATATCTATACTTAATATTATAAAGCTGAAGAGTTTGTTTGGTTGAACGCGCTAATCTCAGGAACTACTGGTTCGAATTGAATAAATCTTTTAGTGATGGATTGCCATTTATCGAGGAAGGCTATAGGCTAAACAACATCACGCTACGACCAAAAGGAGCGGAGCAGCAATGAAAAATGTTGCAATAACGGGACGGGATTTTACGCGGACGAAGGTCGCGGGGAACAGCTACTATGTCATATACTAACGTAAGATCATAATTTATTCTGCCAATGATTAAATCATTACCTTAAGCATATGTCAATAGGCCTACACCAGCATATTAATTATTTAAATATACAAAGTTCAACGAGTAGTGATGTGCGTGTTTATAAGCTAATTTATTTCAAAGGTTACCGGTCTAGGACTTGTTTGTTTTGATTTATGCGCGAATTACACAGAAACGGCGTAAGGTGAAGGCGCGGCGCAGGCATGATGCCGCTTCAAAACGTTTTCATTCAAAATGTACGTGGGCGACGTGTAGGCGTTCTTCCGTTTCCTTACAAATTCCACGCCTGCGCTGCGCTTGCGCCGCACCATCACCTTACGCCGTTTCTGTGTAATCGCGCCTTAAAGTGTATAATTCGACCCAACCTGTCCATAGCACCCTCAATGACGCCTAAGCCGAGGTCTGAACCCCACAGGGATGCCCTTAGCGAGCAGTCATTTAATTGTATATCCTACTTTGTAAGCCTTGGCTAGGCCTTAAATTCATTTGAGGTCACCACAGTATAGTCTGGTTGAGACTTGAGCAGTATTGCAACCTTATCGAATTGTACTGCGTTTGACCCTTTTTTTTTCAATAGCCTTGAATGTCCCACTGCTGGGCAAAGGTCTCCCCCATATCCTTCCAGGTAATCTTCTCCTGCGCCACCTCGAACCAGCCTTCGTGATGCGCGTCTAGATCATTTCGCGAATGGCCCTACTAAAAAAAATTTTAAGTGTAGGTCAAAAATATGACAATAAAAATTAGTTAGGTTATTGTCAAGCCGTAACTATGTTATAGACGATATGCAGTCGCTCCATGTAAAATACTGGTATTCAGCTGCATCTGGTTAGACTGGAAGCCGACCCCAACTACGCTGGCTGTGATGATGTTCAAGTTCACATGGAACTCAGGGCGAGTACATTGGCTGCGGGACTGTTTGAAAGAGATACCGCGGCCCTGGAACACAAAGGGCAAAGAAGGGACATGGATGGGTTTTAGTCAGTACGAGTCTGACATTCCCTTCAACTCTACCCAGAGCAGGAGGGATCATTTGATGAATCCCCATCCGAAAAAAAAGGGCGAGTATATTGCCGTCATCAACCGGGCGCACATCCTGACTCCAGGTTTTAACTGAAATAAAACAAATGGTAAAACCAGCTTAAAAATTGGTGTCAGATGTGTTTATTGCTCCACTTCTGCTTTCCATCTAGAACACTTTTAAGTGGTGATAGGTGGGCGTTTGGGGGACTGACTTAATATCTTTTTATTAGCTAATTCAATATATATCCAACTCTCCTTGTTTTGCCTCCTCTGGCCAATCAGTCAGGAACGAGTCCAAATCGTCACGCCAGCGTTTCTTGGGCCTGCCTCGGTGACGAGGACCGTCTTCAGGCACCCAATGTCTGACGATTCTGGCCCATTTGTCCTGACCCATCCTGGAAATGTGACCCGCCCAGTCCCATTTTAACCTCGCAGACTTATCGCCAATTATTTTTTTAATTTGATTGAACCCAAGACCTCTCGCTTAGCAGTCGCGTTTCCGACCACTAGACCACATAAGACAGTCGTTAACGTCTTTCGTCACAGCTGAGTCCGTTATTCACGTTAACTGAATGATTGATGATCGTATTAATTCGAAATTAATGAATTATTTATCATTTTATTCCGTTTAACTAACAAACAATAAATGCCTAAATGTCAATGTCAGATTCTTTGGGAAATACTGTCTACTGAGAATTTTTTGAAGCAAAACATATATGACTGAAAGTTGTGTGGTCATTGCTGGTGCGGAGGAATGAGGATAATGGTTTGAGTAAAATTTTGAGTATGAATCAACATCTGCTTAGCCTTTTCCCAAGTATTTTATTTATTTAAACTTCATGTACAAAAGTGGTACATAGGCGGACTTAATGCCACAAGGCATTCTCTACCAGTTAACCTTAGGGTCAAATAGGACAGCATTGTGATAGAGTACAAAAAATAAATAAGAAAAATATGTACCATTTTGTTAACATAAATTGAAATACATAAATAGGCACATACTAATACATATATATGTGGGATTGTATGGCAAAATAAGCGCGTCGTTACTTGTGAGATATTTATTATTTATGCACACGTTACAATTCAACGTCACACCGTAGCTGTCCGTCGTACCAACTCCCAATCGCCATTCCTGCTCTTTCTCACTCGCACACATACTTCTCTCTTTCTTTCATCCGCTGCGTTCCGTTTTAACATAAATTAGTCTACATTCATACTTTAGATACAATATTTATCCCACATATATACAAATAAAATGAAATAAACTAATATATATTACTATACTATGTTGGAGTCGGTGTTCCAGGCTAACCGGATGTAGCTGAATACCAGAATTTTACCTGGAGCGACTGCCTATCTGACCTCCACAACTTGATAAGACTGGTTGTCAGACTTTCTAGCCACTGACTACCTTTAACGACTATCTAATATCTGCAATTGACAGCCGGGACCAACGGCTTAAAACTCGGTGTGTAATCGGTCACCCATCTTCGGACTAACCGAGGCAAGCGTGTTAAAATTTTGAGTATGAATGTAGATGGCTATTAGAATGGAAGATTGAAAGATGAAATGGCTCGAAAGAATCAGGTGACTACTTCTCCTTCTTATCGTATAGATGTTCCTTACATTTTACCGGACCGGGTTACAGGTTACCACGTAGAAGCCATGCTGCGCCGACCGTAAATAATTTGTAATATTTATATACGGGGTGTAAACAGACCCTTCACGAAGCCGTTAACCAAGCATTCTGTACATCAAACTAAGTAATCCTACACAAAAATTATTGCTGGGAAACGACTTTTTTTTTTTGGGGTGAAAAATAACCTTTTACGGTAAAACTCAATGTAACGCATTCAAAACATGGTGCTTATGGATGCATTGAATAATAAACGGGTCATGGAGGTATTTAAAGTAAAGTTATAACATTAAAAATTGGTATTTAAAAAAAAACTTTTGAAAAAGTTGGAACTTTGACACCTAATAACTTCGTAACTAGAAGGTTCCCAGGTATGGTCTAGAATAAAAAAATGATCGCAATAGCGGGGAGAACCAGTGCCTTCGGCTTCGTTAAGGGTCTATTTACACCCTTTATATATAATATATTTATTTATTTAAAATTACGTAAGCTATAACGCCAATGCGATGTTACAACCACATGGGAGGATACGTCCAACTTACATTAGAAAACAAAAATACAATTAGAATACATTTAAAAATACCTACATTAAAAACACCTACATTAAAAACACCTCTAAACATTTTCAATGCACTTCAGTGCTACTCCTCTGAATTTCACCAGACTGCAGCGAAATATATCTAACTCATCTGAAATATTATTTAACAGTCTCATGGCGCGTGACAAGGGGGCAAATTTGTTAAGACCTTGTCCAGAAGAAGCGAATTCGTCGCGAAACGATTGGCGCGAATTCATTCGCGCGCTAGTGAGATACTAGGCACGAATACATCGCGTCCCAAGCATCGCGCGAATTCAAAATACGCGCGTAATTCGCGTGCACAACGCCAGACCCTCGACTCGCGCGTTTCGCGATGAATTCGCTTCTTCTGGACACGGTCTAAGGTTAGTCCTAGAGGATGGCTCCAGTAACGTAGGCGTGGCTCCGCTAACAGATCGGTGGTTTAGCCAGCCGCGCAGCACCCGAAACACGAAGCTACACAGAGCGACGTCCCTCCGCACCACCAGCCTGCTGTACCCTACCATCCCTATTACGAAGAGACGGGTACATGAGCGGGATGAAGGGATAGACGCCGTACTGCTTCAAAAACAAAAAACGAGTGAATTTGTTTTGGATTCTCAAACTCAAAGCATTTATTTCAAATAGACCCGTGACAGGCACTTTTGCATAGTCAAAAATAAGCTACCTACAGTCCCGCCACAGGCATAATAACTGTGAATGGACTGTAGTTGCCCATTCGAAAATAGTAGATCTCATGGAGAAGAATGGGCAAGAAACTCCATGGACACTCTTTTCAAATCAAGTTATATATAATACATACATAGTCCTGGGTACAATATTGTTGCTTCTATATGTGAGCACAATGTAGAGATAGGAAAATAAAACAAAACCACAGTTAAAACCATAAAGATTAGTATAGCCCTACTAACCATAATAGAAAGTCTCCATGGTACTCACACTTACAAAACTCAAATAATGCTTCTAATTTATATAAAACAATGGTTATCAAAGTAACTAAGTTTCAAAACGAAAAAAAAATTAAAGATTCTTACGAATATGGGTGTTTGATGATCACATTACTCGTACAAGATCGTCTTTTAACAATATCTATAAAGACGTCATTATCTCATTACCGTTCTAAAGTTTCACGATTCTGTCCACGTTTTGTCCTTCACCTTTAAATACTATTCGTTTACATGTCGTTGTGTACATAACTACGCAATACATCAGTTTACTATTTATTGGTTAATGGTTTTGTGACTGACGTGTAAACTTTGCCTAGCATTCACATAGACACCAAAGTTCTACAAGGACCTTTCGGCATGTATCCAATGTTGGTACTTTTTTTTTATATACTAGCTTTGCCCGCGGCTTTGCTCGCGTTAATTTCGAATTTGCCAATGAATTCGGGTTCAAAATCAATTTTATTTGTGTAACATAGGTAGTGAATACAGTTCTTAAATTAAAGAGTTGCACTCTGCTTGTAATAATATAATTCAACCATTTGAAAGACACGTGGTGCCATCTATTATCATAAGAATGCTCTTGTTGTTTTTTCGGGATCAGTACTTTTTTTCGGAATGAAAGGTACCCTATGTCCGTTTCTGTACACCTGACAACGTATGTGCAAAATTTTAGAATGATCGGTTTAATGGCTTAGGCGTGAAAAGGTAACAAACAAACTTACTTTCGCATTTATAATATTAGTTAGGATTTGTCTCCAAGTCGTTTTGTTTATAACTACGCAATACATCAGTTTACTATTTCGTAGTTTATGGCTCTGTGACTGACGTACCTTTGCCTAGTATTCACAAGTTCATTACATTGACACCAAAATACAAAAAAAACATACTCCTTGAAATTCCCTCACATCGTACTGGTTTTATGTCCAATTCTTACGCTGTCTCAACTATAAAGCTCTGGAACGCGCTACCCCTTGGCATTAAAAAAGCTGAAAGAAAATGGCTTTCAAATGAACAGTTCGGAAGTACTATTTGAAATCAGACTAAATAGCTCACAAGCTAGTCATTAGTTAGTAGTCATAGCAATTATTATAATGTTTCTCGTATTTTGGACTATTTGTATGTTTTATAATATATATTAGTTTATTTCATTTCATTTGTATATATTATGTGTATTAGTATGTACCTATTTTTGTATATCAATTTATGTTAACAAAATGGTATTTTTCTTATTTTTTTTTGTACTCTATCACAGTGCTGTCCTATTTGACCCTAAGGTTGACTGGAAGAGAATGCCTTGTGGCATTTAGTCCGCCTATGTACCACTTTTGTACATGAAGTTTAAATAAATAAATATTTTATTTCACATAGGCCCAGATGGGCACATATAAAACGTCAACAAAAAGGTGCACGGTTCGGGTTGGTCATTTCCTATGGAGAAGAACCGGCAAGAAACTCCATGGTTACTCTTTTCAAATCATTTGGTATTACAATATTATCATGGTTACACCAAAGTTCTATAAGTACCTCTCGGCACGAGTCAAAGTCGGTACTTATTTTTTAAATATATTTTGCAAATATTTACCAACATATTTGAGTGCCAATATATACTTAAATAGCAGTTTTGTAGGTGTACTCGAGGTCATTTAAGTATTAGGAGCTTGTGGGTAAATAATAACAGCCGCTCTGGTCAATCTTTAGGTTATGCCACCCACCATATCGAGTTTCCTCCGTGCCTCGGAAAGCACGTTAATCCGTTGGTCCCGGCTGTCATTTCTAAGTCTTTGTCAGTGGTTACAGTTAGTCAAGTGGCCAGAAAGTCTGACAACCAGTCTTACCAAGGGGTATCGTATTACCCAGTACTAACATGGTTGTGGAGGTCGTATAGGCACCATGTAAAATACTGGTATTTAATTGCATACGGTTAGACTGGAAGCCGACCATACACTTAACATAGTTGGGAAAAGGCTAGGCAGATGATGACTCGAGGGGATCTTCATCATCATCATGTGTATTATTGTTCCACCCACTGCTGACTACCAAGAGACCTCCTCACTTTGTGCCATTCTGCTCTGGTCTGCGCGAGTCTCAGCCAGGTCTTCCCGCGGTCTTTTGAATATAATCCAGCCACCTGGATGTAGGTCTGCGAACTTACCATCGGCTCTCGGCAACCATTGAGTGAGGGCTCTACTCCACTGCCATCACCATGTCTTGCATAGGGGGGTTACATGTGGCCTACACATAAAAGGTGTAAAAAGACCCTTAACGAAGCCGAAAGGCATTTGTTCTTCCCGTCACTACGATAATTTTTTTGTTCTAGACCATACCTGGGAACCTTCTAGTTACGGAGATATTGGGGGTCAAAGTTCCAACTTTTTCACAAGTTTTTTTTTAAATACATGATTTCATGAATCCATCCATCAGCACAATGTTTTGAGTACGTGACATTGAGTCAGACCATAACACGTGATTTTTCACCCCAAAAAAAAAAGTCGTTTCCCAGCAATATTTTTTGCGTAGGGTTACTTAGTTTGATGTACAGAATGCTTGGTTGACGGCTTCGTGAAGGGTCTGTTTACACCGTGTATGTGGCGAAATGAGAGTGGGTTTGTACATCTCTGCAAACCCTTTCGGGGATAACGAGTGTGGTGTAGTGGCTGTAGTCTGAGCATGCCCCATATAGCTGTGGGCAGAAACTACAGAACACCACCTGCTACGATCCTTACATACTCCTTGCGCCTCGTTCACGTTCATACATGTGGTCATACACGCACGCCGGTTGCGAGTACTACGCATCTGACCATTCTGAAGGACCAAACACGGCGGGGTTGCGGGACTGTTCGAAAGAGATACCGCGGCCCTGGAACACAAAAGGCAAAGAAGGAACATGGATGGGTTTGAGTCAGTAAAAGTCTGACACTCCCTCCCACTCAGAGCGGGAGGAGTTATTTGATGATTTCTCATCCGTAAAAAAAAAAAGGACAAGACACGGCAGATAGTCTTCCAAATACTTAAAATGACACAATATAGACATCTTATTATTCCAATCGCGTATTCTAACGTATTCATAAGTCTACAAGCCAGAGGTCAAGGTGCATACATAATGAGCTTTGAGGTGACCGATGCATAATATTAGGGAGCGATCAGACTTATCGATGCGAAATTTGTTTGAGCCGGTCAGAAATTAGTATACTCAAACTCAAACTCAAAGCATTTATTTCAAATAGACTCATGACAGGCACTTTTGCATAGTCAAAAATAAGCTACCTACAGTCCCGCCACAGGCATAATAACTGTGAATGGACTGTAGTTGCCCATTCGAAAATAGTAGATCTCATGGAGTAGAATGGGCAAGAAACTCCATGGACACTCTTTTCAAATCAAGTTATATATTACATAGTCCTGGGTACAATATTGTTGCTTCTATATGTGAGCACAGTGTAGAGATAGGAAAATAAAACAAAACTACAGTTAAAACCATAAAGATTAGGATAAGCCCTACTAACCATAATATAAAGTCTACATGGTACTCACACTTACAAAAACTCAAATAATGCTTCTAATTTATATAAAACAATGGTTATCAAATGAGTTACTAATCGGGCATACTTTTCAAAAATATTCAGTTTAAAGTAGATTCAAGCTTCAATGCAGAATGCCATTCGCAAAAATATGCACCATAAAAAGGTGCGATAATTATAAATCTATACAGCTATTACAAAGATGTAATTTGTCAGTTTGTATGTAGGGGGTAATCTCCGGAACTAATGATCCAATTCTAAAAATTCTTTCACTGCCAGAAAGCAACATTATTCGTGGGTGCTACAGGCTATAAATTATATTTATATCATGCATATTAGCCGAACTATCACAATTTTTGCGAACAAAGTCGCGGGCGAAGTGCTAGTCTATACTAATACGGGGTGTAAACAGACCCTTCACGAAGCCGTCAACCAAGCATTCTGTACATCAAACTTAGTAACTTTATGCAAAAAATATTGCTGGGAAACGACTTTTTTTTTTGGGGTTAAAAATTACGTTTTACGGTTAAACTCATTGTAACGGGCTCAAAACATTGTGCTGATGGATGGATTGAATAATACGGAGGTCGTGAAGGTGTTTAATGTAAAAAAAAATCATTAGAAACGTGTATTTAAAAAAAAACTTGTGAAAAAGTTGGAACTTTGACCCCCAATATCTCCGTAACTAGAAGGTTCCCAGGTATGGTCTAAAACAAAAAAATTATCGCAATAACGGGGAGAATAAGTACCCTTCGGCTTCGTTAAGGGTCTTTTTACACCCTTTATATAAATGTGAAGAATTTGTTTGTTTGGTTGAACGCGCTAAACTCGAGAATTACTAGTTCGAATTGAATAAATCTTTTAGTGTTGGATTGCCCATTTATCGAGGAAGGCTAATAGGAGCGGAGCAGCAATGAAAAATGTTGCAAAAACAGGCCGGGATTTTACGCGGACAAAGGTCGCGGGGAACAGCTAGTGTAATATACAACTACAAATACCTATAATCGACACATGTGTGAAACATGACTTTACGGGACATTCTCGCGGAGATGGTGGCTCGACAGCGGCCCTTGGAAAGAACTTTATAAAGGGTGTAAAAAGACCCTTAACGAAGCCGAAAGGCACTTATTCTCCCCGTCATGGCGATCATTTTTTTGTTCTAGACCATACCTGGGAACCTTCTAGTTACGGAGATATTGGGGGTCAAAGTTCCAACTTTTTCACAAGTTTTTTTTTAAATACAAGGTTTTAATGTTGTAACTTTACTTTAAACACCTCCACGACCCCCGTACTAGTCAATCCATCCATCAGCACTATGTTTTGAGTGCGTTACTTTGAGTTTTACCGTAAAAGGTGAATTTTCACCCCAAAAAAAAAATCGTTTCCCAGCAAAAATTTTTGCGTAAGGTTACTTAGTTTGATGTACAGAATGCTTGGTTGACGGCTTCGTGAAGGGTCTGTTTACACCCTGTATGTCCCTGCACTATTAGCGAAACATACGTCATTCTCCTTTTTCTGAAGATGCGACTCGACATCGCGCCGAACCAAATGTGGAAGACCAGCACGCGTAGCATAACCACCATAGAAACGGGTTTTGACAAAATGACAGATCAACAAAAGAAATCTGTCATTTTGTCGATTCTTCCGTCGACAAAACCCGTTAGAATCGACAAAATGACAGATCTCTTTTGTAGATCTGTCTTCTTCTTAGCGTGTCGATGGCAATCTAAATTGTGTCGGCCCAGAACTGAGCTACTAGTTTGGCGCTTTCGGTAGCGTCCATCAGTTCCTGTAGTGAACAAACAACAGGGCACGCAGGACACGATATTAAGTGCCCCATCGTTTGTGGAACAGCACCACATTTACACTACAGGGCAGAGTCATCAATGAATCTCCACCTGAGCAGGTTTTCTTGCTGCGGCCAACCTGGGTCCGGAGTCTATTTAAAGACTTCCAGGTCAGCCATGGCAACTCGTGTCCAGGTGGGAGATTTTCGGCAGGTGGAACAAATGGGTCTGTCATTTTGTCGATTCTTCCGTCGACAAAACCCGTTTCTACGGTGGTCATGATACGCGTGCTGGCCGATTGCACCTCGATAAGTGTGCTCACTCCTTTAGTCGACTATTTCAGGAAATACCTACATTTTTTTGTGAAGGACCTTTTCAATTCAAGTTTGGTTACTTACGGTCAATATGTGGTATTTGTTTGTTTGTTTTTTTTTGTAAAATCTTGTCTATGAAATGTCAAAGTGTTATTTTGTAGATACATGTTGTTTTATTTTACACTAGCGGCCCGTCCCGGCTTTGCACGGGTGGACATTTTAGTTTTTAAACATTTTGGGATAAAATATAGCCTATGTTACTCAGGGATAATGTAGCTTTCTAATGGTTAAAACATTTTTGAAATCGGCACAGTAGTTTTTGAGATTATTCATTACAAACATACACACACACACAAAAATACAAATCTTTCCTTTATAATATTAGTAAGCTTTTTGCGTTGTAGATCGTTAGCAGTCTTGTTTAACTCTTGGGCGTAAATGCGACGGCTAAGCATAGGGTCTTAGGTTTGATTCTCAAGAAAGAAACGTTAAAACGACTGCAATTTTTGTTAAGAAGGTTCTAAATCTCTGTCCCCTGATTGAGTCAAAAGCCAATAGTTTTTGTCTGTCTATCTGTTTTTTTCCGGCTAATCTCCGAAAGGGCTGGACCGATTTCGATGGGTCTTTTACTGGCAGATAGCTGCTGTAATAAATAGGTAGTAAATAAGGCTTGCTTTTTTTTAAAATAGGTTTAGGGTTCCGTGCAAAACTATTAAAACAAATTTAATCAGATTTAAATAGGGAAGTAAAAGAAGTAAATTTTCACAGAAAGTGTATTTCTGTTGCCGCTATAGATTCAAGATTGTTTATTTGCGTGAAATATGGTATGTACATGATGGTCTTATAAATAAAAAGGTTTCTCATATTTCGCTGACTTCTTTCAGCATGCAAACTTAAAATTAAATTAAAATACTTAACACAATGTACTCGTAGGTACTTAGTTAAAAATTTAAAAAACATTAAGAAACATTTAAGAAACATTAAATTAATATTATCTTTGACAATAATATTATTTCAGAATTAAAAATAAGTACTCATGTAGGGTAATGTAATAAAATTAGAAAAATTAACAAACACAGAACACTAGATAACATCAATAAAATCGGAACTTGTTATGGCCAGTTTGGTGGGATCTCTAGAGAGAAACTTTTTATTTTCTGTTACTTTAGTGAACAGGCTTGGGTTTTTATAACAACAAATAATGTTACGGAACCCTTAAAGCGCGAGTCCAACTCGCACTAGGCCGGGTTTTTATTTATAACTAGCTTCTGCCCGCGACTTCGTACGCGGATCCTGTTGCTAATGCCAGCGACAACGGGGTCGTCAAAATCGAAGACCTGAAACGTCTGATGTCGAATTCTAAGAGCCCGGGGACGGGAAAACAACGGGATGCGCGAGACGATTCGAGACGTTCCATATCTTTCATTTTTGTAAGTCAGAAGTCGATGCGTAGATACGCTTGGAACTCAAGCGCAATTCTCGATCCGTGAACGTCTCCGACTCGCGAGACAATGCGTGACGTTCACGATCAGCGGTCAGTCGCGCATCACATTCCCCACTTGTCTCTAGAGACCTAGAAGTCGACGCGTAGATACGCTTGGAACTCAAGCGTAATTCTCTATCCTTGAACGTCTCCGATTCGCGAGACAATGCATGACTTGCACGATCAGCGGTCAGTCGTGCATCACGTTCCGCACTTGTCTCTAGAGACCTCGAAGTCGATGTGTATACACGCTGAAAACTCAAGCGTAATTTTCTTTCCATGAACGTCTCCGACTCGCGAGACAATGCATGACGTTCACGATCAGCAGTCAGTCGTGCTTCATATTCTTCACAGTTCTCTAGAGACCTGGATATCGATGCGTAAATACGCTGAGAACGCAGGCGTGCTTCGCGATCCGAAGAGGTTTCCACGGAGCGAGTTGCAGCCTGATGTTCTCGAACAGCATCAAGTCTCTCCTGACGTTCTTCGGTAGATTCTTGGGATCTTGTGATCCTCAATCTTTTAGCTCCTTTGGAACATTGGGAAAGATTTGACCTCTTTCTAGGCATGGTTATAGTTTTATTGTGAAGATACCTGATCAATTAAAATCTAAGTGACTGCTCCCCTGCGTTACCGGGTAGGCTACCGTGTCACGAAGATAAGTGAAATTAAACACTCAAATAACATAAGCCCGAAGGCATATTTATTCGATAAAATAAAAAAATAATTGGTAGTTTTGTCCAGTAGAGTCAAATTTTCAATGTTATACCTTTCGTCATCGAAAATCAGTCCTAAACTGTTACCGCCTTCACCGCGTGGAGGTACTCCCAGCTTATATTATTTTAATAATTATACAGTGAAATTATTGTTAGCTTTGATTTCCACATCAGATGTTTCTGATCTTCGATTTTTATAAGTCAACAGGAAATGCCCAGCAGACCGAACAACTTTTGCTAAGACTTCATTCCTATATGTGTTATGGTGTAGCTGGGCTCTTGGAGTTCCACAACAGGTGTTCCAGATCTTCGATTTTTATAAGTCAACAGAGAGTGCTCATCAGATTGAACAATTTTTGCTAAGACGTCATTCCTATATGTGTTATGGTGTAGCTGGGCTCTTGGAGTTCCACAACAGGTGTTCCAGATCTTCGATTTTTATAAATCAACAGAGAGTGCTCATCAGATTGAACAATTTTTGCTAAAACGTCATTCCTATATATGTTATATTGTAGCTGGGCTCTTGGAGTTCCACATCAGGTGTTCCAGATCTTCGATTTTTATAAGTCAACAGAGAGTGCTCATCAGATTGAACAACTTTTGCTAAAACGTCATTCCTATATATGTTATAGTGTAGCTGGGCTGTTGGAGTTCCACATCAGGTGTTTTAGATCTTCAAATTTATTCTCTCAACAAAAAATGCTCATCACGTGGAACAATTTTTACTATGGTACCATTTTTGTATCTCTTATAGTTTAGCTGGTCTATTGCGGTTCTGCATCAGGTGTTCAAGTTTCCAAGATAAACTATAGCCTATATGTTGCCCAGACTTAATACCTATACAACAAAAAAAAAATCTTTCAAATCTGTCCAGTAGTTCCGAAGATTAGCGTGTACAAACAAACAGACAAACAGACAAACAGACAAACAGACAAACAGACAGATTTTTTTTTTTGGATTCGTGCTCTATTACTGTTTCTAAACCCCCCTCAATTTTTTTTTTTTTAATATATTCAATGTACAGACACAGTTTTTTTACATTCTTATTATATGTATAGATGTTTTGGTTTGCGATCATCCATAGTATATTGTAGAATGGCCATTGAGAATGTTTGATTAATTAGTGGTATCGGCCTTCTAACAAGTCGTGTTTACTATGTTAATACGTTGTTTGACAACACAACATTACTTCACGAATGTAAACACGACGGGTTAGGCATTCCATTCTTCTCCATAGAGATCTACGCCTTGGAATGGGCAACTACAGTACTTTCACAAGTTATTATGTCTTTGTCTGGGACTGTAGCTTCGCCTTCTTTGTTTTTCTGACATTCAAAAGTGCCTGTAATGGTCTAATTGAAATATGCTTTGAGTTTGAGTTTGAGAGGCGAATAGTTGGGAAAGGTCAGGCGTAGATTTAAGATTATAGATTCTGTATTTGCGTGAAATAAAGGGTGTAAAAAGACCCTTAACGAAGCTGAAGGGCACTTGTTTTCCCCGTCAATGCGATCATTTTTTTATTCTAGACCATACCTGGGAACCTTCTAGTTACTGAGATATTGGGGGTCAAAGTTCCAACTTTTTCACATTTTTTTTTTAAATACATGTTTTTAATGTAAGATTTTTACTTTGAACACCTCCACGACTCCCTTACTATTCAATCCATCCATCAGCCCACCCCAAAAAAAAAAGTCGTTTCCCAGCAAAATTTTTTGCGTAAAGTTACTTAAGTTTAATGTACAGAATGCTTGGTTGACGGCTTCGTGAAAGGTCCGTTTACACCCTGCATGGTATGTACATGATGGTCTTTGGAAGTGTCTATCTTTCAAAAGATTGACTTTGAGATAAAATGGTTTTAAAAACCTCAAAGTCATTTTCAAAGACCTATCTATAGACACCCCGCACGTTTAAGTTTGAAGATTTTTATCTTTTAATTTTTGTTTAAAAATCGTAAAGCGGTTAACAGAATACATCTACCTACTAAGTTTCAAATATGTAGTCCTAATAGTTTCGGAATAAAGTGGCTGTGGTATACAGATGGATAGACAGACAGACATGACGAATCAATAAGGGTTCCGTTTTTTGCTATTCGGCTACGGAACCCTTAAAAGGGAAATATATTTCTATGGAGATACACAACCCCTGTTCCCTCTTAACTGTTTTCAAAACATTCGTCAACCTTATCTTGGTGAGTTATTGCATCAGCTAACCGTGACCCTTGGTAGGTGATGTTAATATTCAGGGCTATCAGCTGTCAGTACCCATGGTTTTATTTATAGAGTTTTTGCTGTTTCCGTTTAGTATCATCTTTACATATTTATACACGGAAGAAGCACGGAGGAGCTCGTGGCTAAATAATAACAGTTGCTCCGGTCGATGTTTAAGTTAAGACGTGTTTGCCTAGGTTGGTCTGTGGATGGGTGACCACCCATTACATACCGAGTTTCCTCCGTGCCTCGAAAAACACATTAAGCCGTTGGTCCCGGGCGTCATTTGCAGATCTTTGACAGTCGTTATGTAGTCAGTGGCCCAAAGGTCTGACAACCAGTCTTACCATGGTCTATCGTATTACCCAGTACTAACTGGGTTGTGACGGTCAGATAGGCAGTCGCCCCATGTTAAATACTGGTATTCAGCTTCATCCAGTTAGACTGGAAGCCGACCCCAATATAGTTGGGAAAAGGCAGGCAGATGATGACACGGAAGAAGCACGATTCTATGATTACGATTACCAGTGAAACTAACTCGTTTTGAGGCCTACTGCCAAACATTTTACACCAGCAGCCTTTGGAACCATATCCTAAAAGCAGACAATACCCTACGCATTCAATACAACAAAGCCTTCAGGGCGCTGCCACCACTTTACTGTAGTGCGTCAGGTATGTTCGCTGATGCGCACACTGACGAATACTTTGCAATAATGCGGAAGAAAGTTGCCTCAGTAATATCCCGAGTGAAGGGAATCAGCAACAGCATTCTGAAGGTGTTTGCCGACAGGCTGGATGGGCCTACAATGGGGAGGTTTACCAAGCTATAAAGGGTGTAAAAAGACCCTTAACGAAGCCGAAAGGCACTTGTTCTCCCGGCTATTGCGATCATTTTTTTGTTCTAGACCATGCCTGGGAACCTTCTAGTTACAGAGATATTGGGGGTCAAAGTTCCAACTTTTTCACAAGTTTTTTTTTAAATACATGTTTTTAATGTAAGATTTTTACTTTAAACACCTTCACGACCCCCGTACTATTCAACCCATCCACCAGCACAATGTTTTGAGTGCGTTACATTGAGTTTTAACGTAAAATGTGATTTTTCACCCCAAAAAAAAAAGTCGTTTCCCAGCAATAATTTTTGCGTAAAGTTACTTAGTTTGATGTACAGAATGCTTGGTTGACGGCATCGTGAAGGGTCTTTACACCCTGTATAGGGTGACTGGTAATTAGTGACCGATACTTAAACACGTGATTGTACTCATGATAACAAACAACTTTCCCAAAGATACATTTTTTAAACGGCTACCATCTGATAGGTCACAGGCGCGCGCGTGCTAATTTCATACGGCTGTTGTTATTGTGATAAAAGTCTATGTAAAAAAAAAATGTTTCTTTCATTTTCTTTATTCAGCTGAAACCATTGGACTGATCAGGCAAAATCCGGCACCAGATGGAGCTGGTGCTGGTTGGCTAGTAGGCTATATGAACTTGTAACCAATAGCCCTGAGAACGTCACCTACTAAGGGTCACGGTTGCCTTACGCAACAAGTCAATAAGATGTAGCTTGGTATTGATGAATATGTGTGCTTTTTGATGAGCCGAGCCCACGTGCGCAGTTAATTTTAATTTTTATGACTTTGTTTGTAAGGTGTTAATGAGCACGACAACCTTTCTGGATAGTTCCCATGCATCTTATGACGTATCGATACGAAGTATACAGGGTGTAAGGGACAGCCCTCCACAAACTGTCAGGGTGAATTAAGCTCCTTATTTTGAATCATATTCCACCGGAATTTTTCTCCGTAAAATTGTATTAAAAAGAAAAATCAGTAACCTTTATTTCAATAAAAAATTACATTCCCTGTACGCAGCACTCCATTTATGTAAATAATACGGCTAAAATCAAAAATCCAACAAGGGTTGTTGAAATACTGTAACGAACGACGCTTGAAATCGGCTGTTCACTTCCTGCCTAGCTACAGAGTTCATCGAACTAGTCGTCGCGCTTGCCTAAAATAATATTAGAGCATAACAGAGACGAAACTCTACAAAGACCTAACTTTTGTTAAACTCATGTGAGATATTGACGCCCGCTTAAGTACCAAAGGCGACCACCCAATCCCAATGACAGGACTATTGCGTACCAGGTCGTATCGCTGCGGTACCACAGCCTATGCAGTTTGTTTGCGGTTTTAATCGCCTTTGGAATGACCCCTGCTTACCTAATGGGTGTAAAAGTTCCCTTTACGAAGCCGAAAGGCATTTGTTCTCGCCGTCATTGCGATTATTTTTTTGTTCTAGTCCATACCTGGGAACCTTCTAGTTACGGAGATATTGGGGGTTAAAGCTCCAACTTTTTCACAACTTAATTTATAAATACAAGTTTTTAATGTTATAAGTTTACTTTAAATACCTCCACGACCCCCGTACTATTCAATGAATCCATCAGCACAATGTTTTGAGTGCTTTACATTGAGTCCGTGATTTTTCACCTAAAAAAAAAAGTCGTTTCCCAGCATTTATTTTTGCAAAGAGATATTTAGTTTGATTTACACCCTATTTATGATATTTTCATATTAATGTATTCAAAACCTTTTCTCTCTCTTTCCACAGTAATGTCAAAATTCGGCGTCCGCGTCGACGCAGCAGTCTCAGCCTTAGGAGGCGGTGCCGGCGCAGCTTTAGACGAAAACGACTTCATTGACGCTAGCAGACTGGTCTACGATGCCGTTAGGGAGATCAGACGAGCTGTTCTGATGAATAGGGTAAGTGGTATAAATGTTTTACGAGAATTAATCGGTTATTTTGTAGCAAGAGGACACGTCCGTCCGTGATGACAGTTGGGAGGTGACTGATCGGTCCGTTGTATTTTATAACTGAAAATACCTAGATGAAAGAAAATGATTGATCTGGGCGATTGGTGAGTTTTTTTTATAAAGTTAATAGGTTGAGTTTCTTAGTTTCCGGTGGATAAGTTACACTGCAACAAGTACTGGAGTCAATGGATATGTTACGGCTAAAAGCCGAAGTAAGGTTACACCTAGTTCTAGCCGGCTATACCTAGGTGCGGCCGGTAACAGTTTGTTATAATGCAACCAATTTGAATGTAGTTTGGTCACAGTTCTACCCTAACCTAACTTGATTCATTTGGTCGGTGTGTCCTAGCAATAAAAAGGATATTTACCGGCCGCACCTAGGTATAGCCGGCTAGAACTAGGTGTAACCTTTCTTAGCCGGCTAGAACTAGGTGTAACATTACTTAGCCGGCTAGAACTGGGTGTAACCTTACTTAGCCGGCTAGAACTGGGTGTAACCTTACTTAGCCGGCTAGAACTAGTTGTAACCATGCTTCGGCTTTTAGCTGTAACAGATACATGACACCGATTAGTGAACGAGTGACAAGAAAAAGAAAAATGGTTTCAAAATTTTGTACAAATGCCCCAAAAAAGGAGTTTTTTTTTTATTAGTCTTTGGTCAGCCGTGTTTGATTGCCCTTTGTCAACCGTGGACTTCAATATAATACTAATGAATAAATATTGGTGCTTATCATACTTCTACCTGACTAGGATGAAGAGGAACTGGACCCCGAAGACGTGGAACTCGACGAGCATTACACGCTGGAGACGCGCAGCAAATGTGAGAGCAACCCACAACTTCTGCTAAATTGGTTGCTTCTGGTTGCTCGAATGTCTTGTCCGTTTTAATGTGGTTGCTAATCTCATTGTCTCATCTAGGTTGTTGTAATGTGAATGTTATGTTTTGGTTGCTGATTTTTTTGTTGAGCTACACCGAAGGCACATAACAAAAATTTGTTTCATTTACGCTAAGAAAAAGTAAAATAAAAGTGAACTATGTATAAAAAAATGTCTCTCATTATAACAATGTTGTACAGATTCTGGTTTTTAGCGACAGAACTAAATTTGACTTCGGTGTAGGCCATCTTATAACGTCATTATAGGTATTGTCTTAATTTAATAGAAAGTTGCTTATTAAGCAAGTAACCATACCCAGTGGTTGTTTTTGGTTGTTGTAACATTGTGTCCATTTTCAGTGTCATTTTAATATGGTTTTTACAATGTGAATTGAAAGCAACCGCTAGCAAGAGAAGCGATAAGAAGCGGGCGGTTGCTGCTTGCTTCGTACAAGAAGCGGGCGGTTGCTGCCTGCTTCGTTTTATGGTTGCTCTCAGTTCCTTTGTTGTGTTGTGTTTTAATGTCGTTTTGTCCCATCATTCATTTTGTGTTTAAATGTAGAAAGGATTTTGTTTAAAAATACACAGTAAAAATATTTTACCTAGCGAGATATTAAACGTAATTTTTAGGGTTCCGTACCCGAAGGGTAACCAACGGGACTATTACTAAGCCTCCGTTATCCGTCCGTCTGTCTGTCTGTCAGCGGGCTTTATCTCATGATCCGTAATAGGTAGATAGTTGAAATTTTCACAGAATGTGTATTTCTGTTGTCGCTATACCAAAAAATAATAAATACATTTAAAATTAAAGGGGCCACGTCTACTACGATGGTACGGAACCCTTCATGCGCGAGTCCGACTCGCAATTGGCGGTTTTTTTCAAATATACTGTACCGTTGTCAAAGTCAAGGTCAAAAGCCCCCAGTGCCATCATCAGTAGTTCCACCTAAACATACTGTTCAAGCGGTTTGATATCCAGTTGTCATTTCCTGATAGTGATTTCATGAATCAAGATTTAAATATTTGAATATGTATATCCAGTAGTTTAAAAAGTGTATAGGGTGACTGGTAATTAGTTACCGATACTTAAACACGTGATTGTACTCATGATAACAAACAACTTTCCCAAAGAAACATTTTTTTTAAACGACTGACAGGTCACAGGCGCCCGAGTTCCATACGGCTGTTGTGTTATTGTGATAAAAGTGAATGTGTAAAAAAAAATACTTTGGGAAAGTTGTTTGTTATCATGAGTACAATCACCTGTTTAAGTATCGGTCACTAATTACCAGTCACCCTATATGTCTATAAAAATACTTTATAGCTAAAAATAAGCTTATAGAAGAGCCGAACGGACTAAAGGCACGTTAGTAACATAAAGATTGCTTTAAAAGCTGGACCGTAGGTTCAAATTTGCTTAACAACCAAGATACCTCCCACATTCTCGCTACAAAAATAAAGTTGAAATTTGTTAAACTAAACAAAATCCTTCCTACCCGCATGCTTTATGTATACGTTTGTTTGCATGTTCCGTCAATAACGCAGACCAGCGAGGATCTGGATACCGATACCGAGTTCGAACCCGTTGAGGACATGACTATGGAGACTAGGAGCCGATGTAAGTAACGCAAGGGTAACAACGAACAAGACATAGGTGGTGGGGTATTTTTAGGGTAATAATCCGCAAATGAATGATTAGTAAGTTGCGTTACTTCGCTAGCTGTTCTAGTAATGTAAGAACGGATAGGGTAAGTACTAGGTCGTAGGGTAAACGTGAGCAATATTTGAACAAATGACGTTACGTCTCTAGTTTAATGAGGGAGTGTAAGGTATACAGTAACAACGCTACGGTATTTCGCAAATTAATGATAAGTAAGTTGCAGTTACAACCGTCGCTAGTTGAATTAAGAAGGGTAAGAGGTGATGTAAGAAGCGCTAGGTACTAGGTCGTGGGGTAAACGTGCGCAATGTTTGAACAAATGGCGTGACTTCTCTAGTTTCATGATGGAGTGTAAGGGATAAAGTAATAATGCTAGGGTAACTAAGGCAGACCAGCGAGGATCTGGATACTGATACCGAGTTCGAACCCTTTGAGGACATGACTATGGAGACTAGGAACCGATATAAGTAACGAAAGGGTAATGCGGTGATGAGGTAAAAGCGCGCAAATGATGTAGCCTCGCTAGTTGAATGAAGCGAGCAAGGGGAGTGTCATTAAAGCTAGGGTACCTAAAGTAGTGTGGGATAAAAGTGTGCAAATATCTTGCTGGAGGAAGTAGAGTTCGAATCTCCTGGGGATGAAGGCTTTGAGTAAAGCAAGAGTAATTTGATGTTAGGGTAACTAACTAGGGTAAAATTGCGCAAATGACTAAGTGGGGTTCGAACCCGTGTGAATATGACCGCCGAAACTAAATCCGATTCAATTAATGCTAGGGTAAAAATGCGCAAATTATTGGATAAGGTTACATCACTAGTTGATTGATGGGAAGTAAGACGTAACTAAGGTAGAATGTAGTTGTGCTTTACTAAATTATGAGTAACTAGCATTCAATGTTGGACAAGCTTCAAAATGTACATAAAGATTTTGAGGTTAAAGAACGCAAATAATTTTAAAGGCTACTAGTTGTACGAATGAGAATGAGAGCCAATATAAGTCATTCAGGTATTTGATTCAGATGGTAGGGTAAAAATGCGCAAATGAGTTGGTATAATGTAGAATTAGATGTTTATCGTAGGGTAAGTTTTACGTGTAGTAGTAGACAAAAGAAGTATTTTTTAAAAGAATTACTATTAGAAGACAAATCATTCAACACATACGTGTAGCGTACAGTCACGAGCGACAATATATAAAAGTGAAACAACTTTTAAAAGTGTTTTTCTCCTACTGTTCTGATTAAAATTTCATGTTGTTACGAACATAGTATTCTGGAACTCATATTTTTATGAAAAAGATCTTCAAGTTACAATCGTTATTTTTCGCGAAAATTGATTTTAAATTTAGGACAGTGTAAACATGTTGGTGGTCGTGACTGTACAACCCACCTTAGGGGTTAAATAAAGCATGGGTAATTGTTCATCATCATGTTGTGATTAAAGCTAGATTTAGCATGTGTCAGCTTGCTTTATACATGTTTTAAATAATTTTCGTCAGAACTAAATCTACGAAATAGATAGCTACAGAAAATCGGCTGTATACAATGAACAAAAACGCACGCACACATTGACACGGTTCACATACAGCGAGTGCGAGCGCACTCACGACCGGCATTCTTTTGAGATGGTCGTACGTACGTCTATAGGTGCGTGCGCGCGCTTAATTTCGCATATTCTATAAAACTGACTTCTTAGCGTCATCCTTTGCCTGCCTCCCAACCTTGTTGGGGTCAGCTTCCAGTCTAACCGGATGCAGCTGAATACCAGTATTCTACATGGAGCGACTGCCTGAACTCCACAACCCAGTTAGTACTGGGTAATACGATAACTCTTGGTAAGACAGAGTGTACGTCTGACATCACCTGGTATTTAGCTGCATCCCAACAATGGAGGCTCACTCCACCATAGTTGGGAACAAGCATGGCAGCCAGCTCTCTGTACCTATCTATTTTGCGGCTAGGGAATTCCCAGCAAGGTGTTGCCAGTTATTATAATATTGTTTGTATGTTTACAGCAAGCGCCCATACTGGAGAACATGGAGTTGATGAATATCCTGATATTAGTGGCATTACCAATGCTAGGGTGAGTAATATATTATTTATATTATAAAGGGTAGGTTAACGAAGCTGAAAGCCACTTATTCTCCTCGTCATTGCGATCATTTGTTTGTTTCTAGACCATACCTGGAGATATTGGGCGTTAAAGTTCTAACTTTTTCACAAGTTTTTTTTTAAATACAAGTTTTTAATTGTATAAATTACTTTAAAGACCTCCACGACCCCCGTACTATTCAATCCATCCATCAGCACAATGTTTTGATTTTTTAGCCCAAAAAAAAAGTCGTTTCCCAGCAATAATTTTTGCGTAAAGTTACTTAGTTTGATGTACATAATGCTTGGTTGACGGCTTCGTGAAGGGTCCGTTTACACCTGGTATAAAAGGCTGGTGTCCGCAGCTCCACGTCCAAAGTGCTTGATCTCTGGAATAGGAACGCATCTGAAATACCTCTGGTATTGCAGGTGACGGTAACCTCTAATTATAAGATCGGCAGCCTGATTGCCACATAGAGCGACTGCCTATCTGACCTCCACAGCCCAGTTAGTACCGGGTAATACGATAACCCTTGGTAAGACTGGTTGTCAGACTTTCGGGCCACTGACTACCGGCAACGACTGTGTGCTTTCACCTGTGGTCACCCATCCACTGGCAGTCGATCCGAGCGCCTGTTATTATTTAACCACGAGCTCTTTGCCACTAAAAACACTAATCAAATATTCTTCGCCCTTGAATCTTCCAGGAAGCCATGCGAAAGATGACAGAGGAAGATAAACGCAAGATCCTCCAGCAAGTGGAGCTGTTCCGTCGTGAGAAGATGACCTTCGACAACGAGGTCGCGAAGTGGGACGACGCTGGGAACGACATCATCATGCTGGCCAAGCACATGTGCATGATCATGTTGGAGATGACGGACTTTACTAGGTAATGTTGGAAGAATACTTTTGACTATGCTAAGGTGCGGTCACGGGTCTATTTGAATAATTGGTTTGAATTTAAATCGAGAAATATTTGGTAGAATATCCAATACTCAATACTTTATTGCATTCCATAATGTTAAAATAAAAGAGTTGGTATGTTAAAACATTGAATCCGAAAATGTTATTTATTTATTTATTGATATAGGTTCACCAACAGCTTGTGTGTACAACATATCATAAGTATACATAGGTTTTAGTCTTAGACTTACACAGTCGCCAATTATAGGTTAACCAGCATTCACAAAAGTAAGTGATAACATAAGAAAGAAAAAAAACAGAAATTTAACGAGTGACTCTAGATAACAAATTTAACAGTAACCTCCTATGTTCAGTTCGAATATACGAAAATATCCGAAAATCATAACTCAAATATGCGAAAAATATCCACCAGAATATCCAAAAATGTCCGTGAAGGTACTTAGAAAATATCCGATAAAAATCCAATGTTCAAAAAAAATCGTAGAGTATCGAAAAATATTAGGCAGGATATCCCTAGTATATCAGCTCGGATATCCATAAATATCCGCGACAATATCCGAATAAAAATCCAATGCTAGATGAAGAAAGGAAGAATAGCTAGATGATTCCAACAAATCCCAAAAACAACAGCCTAGTAATTCATAAAATATCCGAAAAAAAATTGTGATAATATCCGAAAAAAATACGCTGTGCTGTATTACCGTAACTATCTAATCACATCTTAGTCACACATAAATAGAGATCGGATATTCGGATGCATATTTACCTAAAGTTGAGTGTTGACTAGTATGGAGTGCGAGTACGACCTTCAAAATAATCATGGTTATAAGTCCAGTCATATTTTCTATTTTATTCTATTTGAATATACAACAGCAAAATTTAATTATTTCTCACACACAGCATCAAAATTTTAAAGTTGAAGCAATTTTTTACGAGTTTCCATAAATTTCTTGCCCAGTTTTAACCGGAATAGAAATATTTATTATTCTATAGGTACTACAATACATTTTATACACACTACATATTTTTTTAATGAAATCCCGCGAAATCTGAAAAAAAAAAAATTATAAGAAGCCGCTTCCACACTTTTGTACCCTTTGCCGAGAAAAAACGTACTTAAGTAAATATGCATCCGAATTCCAATCCCTACTCGTAAATATCCGAAAAATTACCGATTAAATATCCACGTTTAGCCAGGTCAGTACTAACTCTTAAGCAACTGAACTAACTTAGTATTCCCCCCACAGAGGTCGCGGCCCGCTCAAGACCACGATGGATGTCATCAACGCAGCCAAGAAGATCTCGGAGGCTGGTACCAAGCTCGATAAGCTTACCAGGGAGATTGCGGAGCAGGTGAGAGATATATCACTGTCCTTGTCTTTTTTGGGAGCATAGTTGCCCTTGGAGTAGTTTGTTGAATGATTCGCCGCTACAAAGCGCTGGGTATTTGTTATTTATCAAAGTCAGCTTGTACATCTGGCCCCCAGCAGTGAAGTAACCAGAAAATAATATCTATCTATCTATAATATATTGTAAAAGAAAGAAAGAAAATACATTTATTTGGCACATGTCACAAGTGCACACAGTATAAAAAAAAAACGTAAACTTAAAATAAAATAATGTGACACTGTGCCTCACGGCTGCGCCAATGGTGGTGGTGAATAGGTACTTTACTTTCGTTAAGGGTCCTGTTACACCCATTATATAGAAGAAGGGTGAAGGTTGCGGGGATCCTAAAGACGTTGCGTTGGAAGGCCTCCCACTAGGTGGACCGATGACCTGGAGAAGGTTGCGGTGATCTGCTGCTTGCGAGTCGCACGGGACCGGTCAATGTGGCGACACTTGGGGGAGGCCTATGTCCAGCAGTGGACGTCTTTCGGCTGAAATGATCATGATGATGATCATATAGAAGAAAATATGCTCCTCCGATCACAAATACATTTGGATAAGGGCAAGCGGATGATGGTGATGAATGAACTATTTGGTCTTCATATAATCCTCTAACATTATTTTCTTCAACAGTGTCCAGAATCATCAACGAAACAAGACTTACTGGCGTACCTGCAGCGCATCGCCCTGTACTGCCATCAGATACAGATCACCAGCAAAGTGAAGGCCGACGTGCAGAACATCTCCGGAGAGCTCATCGTCAGCGGGGTGAGTAGCCAGCCGGGGCACAAGACGGTCATAGGGCACCCAGGAATGGTTTAAGTAGACCAAAGAGTTAGATATAGATACCAGTTTGGCTCGGCATTATCTACGAGCTCATGGTATCTAACCCCCCCCCCCAAGCCTCTTATGGGGTATAAGAAGAGGGGGGGGGGTCCTAGTCCGCCCGTTTTCAGTTCGGTATTATTAATTCCATCTCATCATGAGTACACAAGAGGAAGTCTGAAAGTGGAGCCGGAGAATGAAAAAAAAAAATGTTTATTTCAATTGGCATTTCGATACATATTATTGGAGGTCACCTTTTAAGCAAGGAATTGCTTGTGTAAGGAGACTCCGCACTTCCACTTATCACTTTTTTATGCAAGTGAAATGTAGACAATGTGAACATGCAAGACTAAAAATAAATGAATAGTGATGAGTTGTGTGGTCATCGGGTGTCGTGGTGGTCATGGACATGTGATGCGGAGGAATGAGGAAAGTTTTGAGTATGAACGTGTATGGGTATAAGAGTAGAGGAAGACCAAAGAAACGATGGATGGACTGTGTGAAGGATGATATGGCAAGAGGTGTCTGATGAGATGACGAGTAATAGAGAAGTATGGAAGAAGAAGACATGCTGCGGCGACCACAAATGATTTGGGATAAGGGCAAGAGAATGATGATAATTATTAATTTATATTATTAATATTATAACGTTATCAGAAGATATATTTGCCTGCCGACATTTGTTCAAAGGGCACAAATGATAATTGAAAAAGGTATGCAACTATAAACTTGGTCATGTTTAACTGTAGCTATTAATATTTTTACTGGGTGTGATTTTACTTTTTTTTTAAATATTGTTTTATTTTATGTCTTATAGCGTCGTATTGGACTTGGTCTGTAATGTTGCTATAATTAGTTGTAAATAAATAAATAATTCCATCTAGCTCTAACTCAATTGGTGTCCGAATTTCCGGATCATGGAACACCAACATTTTAATACAACGTTGAGTGGTGTTTCCCAACAGAATAATACAGAAATGCAGTCGCAAACGAGCGGAGCGATTCTAGTGTCCGGGGTGAGTTTACATGTCCGGGGCGGTTACGGTTCCTGTACGAGTGTTGTCCGGTTTTGTCTACAGCGGCTCTTGTGATAATGTTTTTTGTAGGTTGTCTGTCACAGTTTTGTGTATTCAAGTCACACAGTACGCCCTTGTTCTCATGGGCGATTTCGATTTTTTTTTTCGCGAAAAATTTATGAAAAAAAAACGTCAAACTATACTATCGGGCAACTGCTAGATCAGTTTTGCGTTGGCGATTGCTTAATCGGCCGAATCTGTGAGCGCTCTCTTCAAAAGCCGCCTACCAACTAGCAAATTGATCGAGCGCAGTCGACCGACTGTTGGTCTGATTTGCGCATCCGTCACCAACCAGTCCGTTTAGTTGGCTTATTGAGCGCGCTAGCAGCCCAACCGACTAAACTATCGGCCGATAGAAAGTCTGCAGTCTGCAGGGAATCTAGCGTGATTTCAGAGTAAAGTGTAATACAAAATTGTCAGCAAGCTTTGAATTTTAGGTCCGGAATTTCTTTGAGGATGGCTTTTTGTGTTTCGTGACTGTCCGAGTTCGCCTAAGTCTAGAAAATCTCGTTCACAGTACCTTCACGTCTTAAATCAGTATTGTTTAAATGTCACTCCCGTGTTGGAATGAGACGGAGCTATACAGGGTGTAAACGGACCCTTCACGAAGCCGTCAACCAAGCATTATGTACATCAAACTAACTAACGCAAAAAATATTGCTGGGAAAAGGCCTTTTTTTGGGGTGAAAAGTGCAAGTGCTGATGGATGGATTGAATAGTACGGGGGTCTTGGAGAGTTTAAAGTAAAAATCATACATTAAGAACATGTATTTAAACAAAGTTTTAACTTTGACCCCCAATATCTCCGTAACTAGAAGGTTCCGTAACGGTAGGTATGGTCTAGAACAAAAAAAATAAATGACCGCAATGACGGGGAGAACAAGAGCCTTTCGACTTCGTTACGGGTCTTGTTACAACCTTTAGAGGACGTGTAGTGCCATCTCTTTCCCACACAAAACAATACTTCTTTAAGACGTCACGGTAGGACACCAGTTTCTTGCTTTCTCCCATGTGACCGCACATTTGAAGGTGTGTGGCTTCAACACGCTTGGTGTCCCGCAGGGTTGCGGTATTTCGCTTCTGTTGTTTGTCATACAGATTTGTGGGTTTTGTCTTTCAAAGCTTTATTTAAGATATGTTTTATTAAGGGTGTTACAGTCTTAGCGGAGGAGCGTGTTCTTCAATATATGGGCTTTGCCTGCCTCATTGGTCTAGTGGTTACAAGCGCGACTGCTGAACTTGAGGTCTTGGGTTCGATTCCCAGGTCGGCCATAGTGTTATGGGAATTTCTCATTAGCTGCCACGGAGTCTGGATTTGTGCCCGGTTTATAGCAATAGTCTCGCCCCCTATTACATGGGACTTGAACATAACTAGCCTAGGAATAGGGTCCAGTTGGTTACCCTTCGGGTACGGCACCCTGAAAACAGCTGTTTCCTACAAATGTGCAATTTTTACACGGTCAAAATATATGTGACGGTAGATTTAAGAAAAAAGACCGATGAAAAAATTCTATGTTGTAGGGAGGGGGGGGTTGGGTTCAGAATGATGTACTGAATCCGTGGTAACAGTTTGTGCGCCAGTATCTCTCCCACCCTGTATTTAAACAAAAACGTTTTACACCATCATTTTCTTGGAAGCAAAAAAAACTTTTCTTAAAGCAAAATACGCGTTTTACGTCCACACAAAAACTAATACAATTTCTCTACACATTCCAGCTCGACAGCGCCACCTCTCTCATACAAGCTGCGAAGAACCTGATGAACGCAGTAGTCCTGACCGTGAAGGCATCGTACGTCGCCTCCACGAAGTACACAAGACAGGGGACTATTGCTGTGAGTATTACTTTGTTATTTAATTACTAGAAGTAGAGAAAATCATTTAAATTAAGATTTAATTTAATATTTAAAATAAAACAACTCTAATTGAATAACTACTCATCTAATTAATATTCAATAAAACTAAGGCCGTGTTCTAACCAAAGCTATAATTGCGCGAAAACAGGAAGATTTCCTCTCGGCTCTGATCGGAACGGATTTTACAATCTTTAAAAGATATTAAATCGTGAACACAGTATTTAAAGTCTATATTACCAAGCCGCGCACAGCAGCTTGACCGAGGGCCACCGCGACACGCGAAGGTAGCCGAAAGTATGCTACAACGCGCGATCGGCTTCGTTCGCCTGTGGTCGTACGTATCCGATCGGATCCTCAAGACGTCAAAACGGTAGGAATGAGAAACTATTTGACTAGACGCAGAAACAGATCCGTTTGCAAGCGATGGAGCGGAACCGATCGCATGCGTCGACATCCGCCAGCCGACAGCCGAACGCGATCGGCTGTCGCCGCATCTGTTCGCATCCTTTCCGATCCGAATCTCCGAGTTCTCTCTTGTATATGTCTCATCAAATTCTTAAATGTCAATACCAAATGGATTCAGCTCTTTTGACTGTCAAAATGGGACATTTATACATTAAAATTCATTATACAGATGAAAGCAGACACAACATCCCAGTAGCTATATCAGAAGCGCCATACTTACTATAAATATGGGATTTACGAAGCAAGTAAATAACTAATTTCATATAATACAGTACAAATATTAGCTCAAGTATATCAAAATATATAATCAAGCATCCTGTATATCAAAGAATGCATGAGTATACAAAAATATAATCAAACACATGCATAAGTAAAACCCAGTAAAGCTTCTAAGACATATCTGCTTATACAACCAAGATAAAAAGCACTATAGTATGAAATATTGGCTTGCAATTAACAGTAAAACGTGAATTTTCGAGACAATATTATTTTGACCACCTGTATATCAAAAAAAAAAAATATCAACCTGTATATCAAAGCATGAGTATACGAAAAAAAAAACAACGCCCTGTAGTTAAAAAAATGCTTGAAAATTGAGATCGAGAAAAATATCGCTTGGATATGTGCTTTCCCTGCGTTTGATAGGTAGGTAAACATATACTATGTTTAGATTCGCTCAAACCGGTATGGACATCTTGCGGACCGGTCTCTGGACACCGGACTTGCCGTGGTACGTTATTTGATACGAGCTTTTGCCCGCGGCTTCGCTCGCGTTAATTTAGAATTTGACAATCAATTCGGGTTGTACGCTGCTTGTAATAATATAATTTCAATCATGATTCAAAAGACACGTGCCGCCATCTATTATCATAAGAACGTTATTGTTGTTTTCCTCGGTAACAGTACTTTTTTTCGGGATGAAAGGCATCCTATGTCCGTTTCTGTACACCTGACAACGTATATGCAAAATTTCAGGATAATCGGTTCAGTGGTTTAGGCGTGAAAAGGTAACAAACAAACTTACTTTCGCATTTATAATATTAAGTTAGGATTGAACTGGCCGAAAACCGTTTATGAAACACAACTAAATTCAAAATGCAATCGCCTATAGAGAAATTGAATGCAATAGCGCCACAAATAATTTGTCAGTGTCCGGAGCGATGTCCGCAGAATGTCCATACCGGTTTGACAAAACTCAAAATATGTATTATAAGTAGGTGTCAAAGTGGCTTGAAAGCGCCCCGCGTAGTTAAGCTAAGCTTAAACTAAGTATACTGTTTTTCACATAAGACGCGTCATAAGTCTCAGTCAGGCTTCAGACTCGATCCCTACCGACTAAAATATGACTGACAAAAACTAGCTATACGAAACGTATTCATGGGCATTAATACGGGGTGAAGTTATAATATATACAGGGTGTAAACAGACCCTTCACGAAGTCATCAACCAAGCATTCAGTACATCAAACTAAGTAACTTTACGCAAAAATTACTGCCGGGAAACGATTTTTAATTTTTTTTGGGGTGACAAATCATGTTTTACGATAAAACTCAATGTAACGCATTCAAAACTTAGTGCTGATGGATGCTTTGAATAGTAAACGGGTCATCGAGTTAATTAAAGTAAAATTAAAACCTTTAAAAGTGGTATTTAAAAAAAAAACTGAAAAAATTGGAACTTTGACCTCCAATATCTCTGTAACTAGAAGGGAACCTTCTAGTTACAGAGAGAGAGTCTAGGTATGGTCTAGAACAAAAAAAATATCGCAATGATGGGGAGAACATGTACCTTTCGGCTTCGTTAAGGGTCTCTTTACACCCTTTATGTATATTTTGTATATAAAATGTATATTTTGACCAAAATGCTATTTCCTACAAAAGTGTATTACCTAGTACTACACGGTCAAACTGAAAATGTATGGAATAGCTGTTTTTTTTTAAATTGCCAAACGAAACGTTTGAAATGAAGTCAGTCTTAGGACGCGTCTTGTGTGAGACATACTATAAGTAATAAGTCATTAACGAATATATTGCTAATTT
This sequence comes from Noctua pronuba, assembly GCA_905220335.1. NCBI lineage: Eukaryota > Metazoa > Arthropoda > Insecta > Lepidoptera > Noctuidae > Noctua > Noctua pronuba. Next base: position 984,988 of record LR999920.1, read on the forward strand.
GTACCTACGCTGTGCTATGGACAGAACTATGTGAGTTGTAGAGCTGTTATATAGATGTTCCTCATTTAAATAGTTTTTTTAGGGTTCCGTACAGACGCCAGCACGTCAAACTACCCAAGACTGTTAAATTTTCCCAATCAACCTTGAACCTAATGCTTTAACAATAAAGTTGAAAATCTATTAAAGAAATTTGAGAGAATGTAGTAGCTTGATTTGCTGGCGTCTGTACCTTAAAAGGTGATAAACAGAACCCTAATTATAGTACTTTTGTCATGTAGCTTCATATCATCTTTTTTTTCACAATTTTGTCACGATTTTTATTCAATTCACCATTATTTTTGAAATTATTGCAAATTATATGAATACTTGTTTACGAGACTATCAATACATGTATAGAAAAACGCACTTTAAGCTGTGCAGCACGCAATATATTTTTCAATAGCAACATTTTTGCCTGCTCGTTATTTTTTTTAAACCATTTAAAAAAAAAAAAAAAAGGTGTAAACGGACCCTTCATGAAGCCGTCAACCAAGCATTCTCTACGCAAAAGTTATTGCTGGGAAACGGCTTTTTTGTTTGGATAAAAAATCACGTTTTACGGTAGGACTCAATGTAATTGAATAAATAGTACGGGGGTCGTGGAGGCCTTTAAAGTAAGTACATTTATAACATTAAAAACTTGTATTCAAAAAAAATAATTAAGAAAAACTTGGAACTTTGACCCCCCATATCTCCGTAACTAGAAGGTTCCCAGGTATGGTCTAGAACAAATAATAATATCGCAATGACGGGGAGAACAAGTGCCTTTCGGCTTCGTTAAGGTTACATTTACACCCTTTAAACTGTTAAATCATTGTTCAATAGATTACATCGCATGTTAAAATTCCGCGGTTAAAGCATGTTTTCAATAGGCTTCACCCAGATAAAAGTGCGTTATTATATTTTGAACTTACGGTGCTGTACCGAGCATTCAAATTATTTTAGTTGTCGCCTGGTTAATAGTATTAGTACTGATTTTTACTAATGGGCATACATCAGCATGTTACAGCCATCGGGCCGTAGCTTAGTTTTTTTTAAAATATTTCATCTATTTTATTGCAATTTTTGTTTTGATGGCTTTACTATTTTATATTTTTTGTAATTTTAAACCTATACTAAAATTCTAGTTCCAAAAACGAATATATCAATGTTATCTAGCACAACTCGTATGTGAAGTCAAGACACTCAATTTTTATTTGTTTAATCTTTCGAACGCCACTGTCACATATACGTGACAAGCAAGCGCATGCCCTCTACGCCAAACGACACAAATATACGGGGTGTAAACAGACCCTTCACCAAGCCGTCAACCAAGCATTCTGTACATCAAACTAAGTAACTTTACGCAAAAAAATTTGCTGGGAAACGAAATTTTTTTTTGGGGTCAAATATCACATTTTACGGTAAAACTCAATATAATGCGCTCAAAACTTATTGCTGATGGATGCTTTGAATAGTAAACGGACCATGGAGGTAATTGGAGTAAAGTTAGAACCTTAAAAAGTAGTATTTAAAAAAAAACTTGTGAAAAAATTGGAACTTTGACCCCCAATATCTCCGTAACTAGAAGGTTCCCAGGTATGGTCCAGAACAAAAAAAAAAGATCACAATGACGAGGAGAACAAGTGCCTTTCGGCTTCGTTAAGGGTCTTTTTACACCCTTTATGTCAAAATGGTAGGTGAAATTGTGGTTTGGCGTGGAGGGCACGCGCGTGCGTTTATGCTCTGGCATTCAAAAGCTTAAGGTAGAAGCGCCAGGATAGCACGCGACATTTAAATTTCAGTGTCAGTGTCAGGTTGTATGTTGTATGACGTTTTCATGAAACAGTCATAAAATGGGATTAAATGAACTTAGGGGGTTGTATTGATGATTTAAATCGGCCGTCAATCATATTTTGTTCAACATACAACCTGACACTGATCTCCAAATTGCACAAAATGTAAGAAAATTTGAATTTCGTAGGCTAACCTGGCGCTTTCCCGTTATACACCATATTACACCTTCAAGATTTTGCGCCCGGTTGACGGCAATAGGCTCGCCCCCTCTTACATGGGTCTTATATCTGGCGAAATGTAGGTGTATTATTAGGTGCACCTCTGCCTAACCCTTCGTGGATTACAAGCGTGATATTAAATATGTATATATACCGATACTTGGCAGACTACACCAGCGTCCCCAGAAAAACGTTGAAACGCTTTTATTATTTTCTCCATTATAACTTTTGTATCTCAATTCCAGTCCCCAATAGTAGTATGGCGCATGAAGGCGCCGGAGAAGAAGCCCCTGATCCGGCCGGAGAAGCCCGAGGAGGTGCGCGCCAAGGTGCGGCGCGGGAGCCAGAAGAAGCAGCCCAGCCCCATACACGCGCTCGCTGAGTTCCAGAGCCCCGCCGAGAGCGTTTAGAGTGAGTACTATATGTATAAAAAAAATCTAATCTATATTTCCTACCCTGCTTGTCCTGTTGTTTGCACATCAAGGGGCTGATGGACGCTACTGAAAGTGACAAATTTGTCGCCAAATTTTGGGTTGACTCAATTTGTATTTTCATCGACAAGAATTATTTTAACTGAGTAATCCTACTCACCAATCATACCTACTGACTAACCTAATTCAACCATCTTATGGATTATTAATTAATCCAACCCAACTACCTAATCAACTAATTTAATTCGAAAAATCAACCTATTAGACCCAATCCGTTCAGAGTTAGTGAAAAAATAATCAACCTAACTTAATTAATCCAATCAATGTTTAACCTTTTCTTAACTATGTTGTGGTCAGCTTTCCAGTCTAACCGGATCCTACTGAATAGCGGTGTGGATTGAGTAGTGTAGATTCCAACCCAACCAACCAACGCAACTATCCAAACTGTATTAGTCTATTACCAGCGAGTCAAACGTACCCCTAGTGCAGTATAGCTATACTATACACATGCCGGAGAGACTATGTTATTAAAATAAGAACAACCGAGCAGCAACGTATTTATCTTACTATACACCACTGGGCATGGCCCGGCGGCCCTTTTCACACAAACCCCGAGTATATTCTGCATTAAATTCGTCTAGCTTGCCGCACCCACGCTCTGTATCTGTAATAATGATAAAGACAATATTTTCTTGCTCGCTTCGCTCGCTCTTAAAACTAAAATCTAAAACATTTGAAAACTTTTATACATAAGTCGAAAAAATAAGTTAAAATGAATTTTAAAAAGAAAATCTAGTAAGCGGAGTGCTAAAATTTTCGAGCACGCTTCGCTCGCTCTTGTATCCCACTCTGAAATCTAAACCGTTATTAATCTTCTCCATCAATAATTTTATATGAAAATATTAAAAATATCTATAAATTAGGCGCTCGCACATCCTCGAACATGCGAAAGGGCTTCCAGTCTACCCCTTGGTAAGACTGTCTGAAAGCTAATACTAATACAGTCTTTTATTCAGTGACATCAAAAAAGTGCGCGAGAATATTTCCGCTGAGTGGAAACACGTTATAAGAATACAAATGTGATGATATAATGCAGTTTTCTTTTGGTTTCAGATCCTGTTCAAAACCACATTTATTTATTACAAACACGCATTGTATGAAATAAGATCATTAAAAATTTTATATTTATAGCGAAGAGGGATTAAAAAACTTAGAAGTATTAATTACTACTACGCTTACTAACGGTCGATGACTTTTCACCCTTATGTCACTAAGTAATAGTCACATAAGGGTGAAAACTGATCGACCGTCAGTGAACATCGGTGGTACATTATAGAAACGAAAAAGGAATTTTCAACAAAAAAAATTGGAAATAGTTTTTGACAAAAATAGATATGGATGAATTCTTTTTTTTTTCATAAAATTGATAAGACAAGTTTGTTCACTCAAAAAATACAAAGAAACGCTTTTTTTTAATCTAATGTCAATTAATACTCAGTACATCATTCTGAGCCCCCAAATAGAAATTTTTCATAGGTTATTAAAAAAAAAATCAGCTGTTCCGTACATTTTAACCGTGTAGGTATTGCACATTTGTAGAAAACAGCAGATTTAACAAGAACAAAATAATAATTAAATTAAATAATTTAAAATAATATTGGTTCCTCTCTCAAGAGCCCTGACCATTGGTAGCTCGGACCCTGTTCCCAATGTCGGTAGGCTACTATTTTTTTATATTTTTAAATGTTTTTTTATATTACTTTAGTACAGAAATATTTAAAAATGTAAATTATATGTTTTTCTCGGCAGCTCCTCTTCGCTATAAAACTAGTGCCCATTTTCACGAACACTAAGCTACACCTAAACGAATGCCTAATAAAAGCACTTCAACTGATTTTCAGTGTTAAACTTAGGTAGTCGTTCAGGTGACGCCTTTTGTAAGTGAAAACAAGATTGTTGTATACAGCTCATCGATTGATTCCATGTAATAATAGTATTTAGAGACAATATTATTAGTATTTCTTATCAATTATTAATAATAATCGCATTTTTACCTGCATTTTATGATAAGGCACTGTTCAAAAAACAATGTAATGTCAATGTGACTAATTTTGGGCAATTTGGCGAAATTTGGAAATCAGTGGCGAAGGATCCATACGACTCGATTCCAACCGGATTCCCTTTGAAAAATGGCACAGCCAGTATTCTATCATACCAGCCTGTTACTGTCCCACTGCTGGACAAAGGCCTCTTCTCATACAGAGAAGACACGAGCATTGATCACCACGCTTGCTCAAGACGGGTTGGCGATTTCAGACTAATATTAATTACTAGCTTCTGCCCGCGACTTCGTACGCGGATCCTGTTGCTTATGCCAGCGACAATGGGGTCGTCAAAATCGAAGATCTGAAACGTCTGATGTCGAATTCTAAGAGCCCGGGGACGGGAAAACAACGGGATGCGCGAGACGATTCGAGACGTTCCATATCTTTCATTTTTGTAAGTCAGAAGTCGATACGTAGATAAACTTGGAACTCAAGCGCAATTCTCTATCCGTGAACGTCTCCGACTCGCGAGACAATGCATGACGTTCACAATCAGCGGTCAGTCGCGCATCACGTTCCCCACTTGTCTCTAGAGACCTAGAAGTCGATGCGTAGATACGCTTGGAACTCAAGCGCAATTCTCTATCCGTGGACGTCTCCGACTCGCAAGACAATGCATGACTTGCACGATCAGCGGTCAGTCGCGCATCACGTTCCGCACTTGTCTCTAGAGACCTCGAAGTCGATGTGTATACACACTGAGAACTCAAGCGTAATTTTCTTTCTGTGAACGTCTCCGACTCGCGAGACAATGCATGACGTTCACGATCAGCGGTCAGTCGAGCATCATATTCTTCACAGTTCTCTAGATACCTGGATGAAGATGCGTAAATACGCTGAGAACGCAGGCGTGCTTCGCGATCTGAAGAGGTTTCCACGGAGCGAGTTGCAGCCTGATGTTCTCGAACAGCATCAAGTCTCTCCTGACGTTCTTCAGTAGATTCTTGGGATCTTATGATCCTCAATCTTTTAGCTCCTTTGGAACATTGGGAAAGATTTGACCTCTTTCTAGGCATGGTTATAGTTTTATTGTGAAGATACCTGATCAATTAAAATCTTAGTGACTGCTCCCCTGCGTTACCGGGTAGGCTACCGTGCCACGAAGATAAGTGGAAAAGGAAACTAAACACTCAAATAACACAAGCCCGAAGGAATATTTATTCGATAAAATAAAAAAATAAATGGGAGTTTTGTGCAGTAGAGTCAAATTTTCAATGATATACCGTCGTCATCGAAAATCAGTCCTAAACTGTTACCGCCTTCACCGCGAGGAGGTATCCACGCGGTGAAGGCGGTAACAGTTGCAACTCCCTATGTTATTTTATAATTATACAGTGAAATTAGTGTTAGCTTTGATTTCCACATCAGATGTTTCTGATCTTCGATTTTTATAAGTCAACAGGAAATGCCCAGCAGACCGAACAACTTTTGCTAAGACGTCATTCCTATATGTGTTATGGTGTAGCTGGGCTTTTGGAGTTCCACAACAGGTGTTCCAGATCTTCGATTTTTATAAATCAACAGACAGTGCTCATCAGATTGATCAATTTTTGCTAAGACGTCATTCCTATATGTGTTATGGTGTAGCTGGGCTCTTGGAGTTCCACAATAAGTGTTCCAGGACTTCGATTTTTATAAGTCAACAGAGAGTGCTCATCAGATTGAACAATTTTTGCTAAGACGTCATTCCAATGTGTGTTATCTTGTAGCTGGGCTTTTGGAGTTCCACAATAGGTGTTCCAGGACTTCGATTTTTATAAGTCAACAGAGAGTGCTCATCAGATTGAACAATTTTTGCTAAGACGTCATTCCTATATGTGTTATGGTGTAGGTGGGCTCTTGGAGTTCCACAACAGGTGTTCCAGATCTTCGATATTTATAAGTCAACAGAGAGTGCTCATCAGATTGAACAATTTTTGCTACGACGTCATTCCTATATGTGTTATGGTGTAGCTGGGCTCTTGGAGTTCCATAATAGGTGTTCCAGAACTTCGATTTTTATAAGTCAACAGAGAGTGCTCATCAGATTGAACAATTTTTGCTAAGACGTCATTCCTATATGTGTTATGGTGGAGCTGGGCTCTTGGAGTTCCACAACAGGTGTTCCAGATCTTCGATTTTTATAAATCAACAGAGAGTGCTCATCAGATTGAACAACTTTTGCTAAGACGTCATTCCTATATGTGTTATGGTGTAGCTGGGCTCTTGGAGTTCCAGGACTTCGATTTTTATAAGTCAACAGAGAGTGCTCATCAGATTGAACAACTTTTGCTAAAACGTCATTCCTATATATGTTATAGTGTAGCTGGGCTCTTGGAGTTCCACATCAGGTGTTCCAGATCTTCAAATTTATTCTCTCAGCAGAAAATGCTCATCACGTGGAACATTTTTTGCTACGGTACCATTTTTGTATCTCTTATAGTTTAGCTGGTCTATTGTAGTGCTGCATCAGGTGTTCAAGTTTCCAAGATAAATTATAGCCTATATGTTGCCCAGACTTAATACCTATACAACAAAAAATAAAATCATTCGAATCCGTTCAGTAGTTCCCAAGATTAGCGTGTACAAACAAACAGACAAACAGACAGATTTTTTTTTTTGGATTCGTGCTCTGTTACTGTTTCTAAACCCCCCTCAATTTTTTTTTTTTTAATATATTCAATGTACAGACACAGTTTTTTTACTGTCTTATTATATGTATGGATAAGTCCAGGTTTCCTCACGATGTTTTCCTTCACCGATGTCTGTGATGTCCAAGATAAACTTAGAAAGTACATATGAATTTAAAAAGTCACATTGGTACTTGCCCGGATTTGAACCCACAACCTCATGCATGAGAGGCAGGCGCATTACTTTGTATAATTTATTTCATCACCACTGCTCTCAAAACGGTGAAGGAAAACATCGTGAGGAAACCAGCATGTCCTAGAACCAAACATTCGAAGACATGTGACATCTACCAACCCGCACTGGGCCCGCGTGGTGGATTATAGCCCATTCCCTCTCATAGAGAGGATACCTGTCCCAGCAGTGAGAACATTATAGGCTGATTAAGCACCCAAAAATAATGTCGTTCAATATTCTTGCCAAAAACTGGGCATTATCAGCCAAAAAGTTGCCCAAAATTAGTCCATTATCTACCTAGGTTTAGGCAGATAGGTGATAACCAGTTCGATGATTCAATTATAATCTAGACAGCTATATTAAAGACTGTAGCTATCTGCCTAAAAATATACCTAAACACATATAAAAATAACAAAATATAGGAATGATTCGAAAAGTATTATGATTGTTTAAGGAACTTTGAAATACGTTGCCTAAGAAAAACAAAAACAGTAAAACGCTGATATTCTTGTCAAGCAAATATCAACTTTGTGCCTCTTAACCTTTTTGGACGCCAGAGCTTAAAGGCACGCGCGTGCCCTTTACGCCAAGCCACAAATTCAGCCTGCCGGGGCTGCGGGACTGTTCGAAAGAGATACCGCGGCCCTGGAACACAAAGGGCAAAGAAGGAACATGGATGGGTTTTAGTCAGTAAAAGTCTGACAGTCCCTCCCACTCCACCCAGAGCGGGGGTGATTTGATGGTTTCCCATCCCTAAAAAAAGCCACAAATTCAGTGCAAATACCTACAAAAAAAATATTCCCAACATCTTATCGATAACCAATTAATCATTGCTTTTCGTCCCATATTTTTAAATAAAATATCACTCGAAACATAATTATTTTATATGACACTGTTTGTAAAAAAGTTAAAAAAAAATGTCGTTCACGTTCAGTGGCGTGTTGGGCACGTTTTCATTTGTCGGCTATATCCAACCGTGGCGCTCAAAAGGACGCCAGAGCATAAACGCACGCGCATGATCCACGCCAAGCCACAATTTCACCTACCATTTTGTCACATATTTGTGTCGTTTGGCGGAGATGCACTTGCTTGTCACGTATATGTGACAATGGCGTTTAAAAAATCAAGATGGCGACTTATTTCAAAGTTTCAAGTTGAAATTATATAAGTGACTGATGCGAAAGTATGAAGACAGCCAAATTTTGTTTAGATATAACCAATTTATTGTAGGTAGTGAACTAAAATGTACTATAAGGGATTTGTATTCTTTAGTAGTTAAGTTTTTAGAACAACAAATATTTTGATTATTTTCACACGAATTCGGGAGCATGGCCTTTTCCCAACTATTTATTTATGTACACTCTAAATACAGAAAAGAAGAAAGGAACAGAAAATAGTACAAAGGTGATGCTTATTTCTAAAGAAATCTCTTCCAGCATCCCTGCGAAAGGAGATAATAAAAAAAGAGATGTAGGCATAGTGTGTAAAAGAAGAAGAGAAAATTGAATACATAAAACAGAACTATTTAAAAATAATATACCATATATATCTATGTTGGGGTCGGCTTCCAGTCTAACCGGATGCAGCTGAATACTGGTTTTTTACATGGAGCGTCTGCCTATCTGACCTTATTAAATCAGTGTGAAAATAATCAAAATAGGTCTACATCAAAAAAGTATTATTGTATTTAAATATAAGACTTATAACATTTTTGTATAATATTATTATCAAGAGTTACTTCTAGGCAATTGCACACCAATCCGTACTGGGCCGCGTGGTGGATTATAGCCCACTCCCTCCCATAGAGAGGTCCCAGTAGTGGGAACATTATAGATCATTGCTTACCATCAATTGAGGTAATGGACAAACGCGAGATTATCCCATATCAAAATAAAAATAATAATTTAAAGTACTTATTTGACAATAATACATTAAAATACGGTTTAAAAATGTTGTACTTAAAATGAATACAAAAAAAATATGAAAAAAGGCCATCACAAGCAAATTTTCTTAGAAGTGATTTATAATATTATACAAAAACAAAATTGTGTAATTTGAGATCAATTTCGTTCCTAACGAAAATAAAAAATAAATAAAGAATCCTTAACTTTCGGCACAACAAAATTATCCGTAATTAAAAAAAGAAACAAAAAAATATTTATTTGTCGCAGGGACATGACGTGCATACAAACAAAATAAGTTAACAAAATCTTAAGCACAACAAATATTATAAATACAACAGGTTAGAAACAAAGAAAAAAAAATAGTTAACAGCTTGCACGTCGTGACTGCGACAAGCAGGTTACCACTCAGCATGATGCAAAAACAACAGACGGATCAAAATTGATCTCAAATTAAATTATACAAAATGGCAGCTGTAAGATTTACATGTTTTTTTTATCACTCAATCCATCTTGATTAGTGATCGGATATTCGGATGCATATTTACCTAAAGTACGTTTTTTCCCGGCCTAAGGTACGAAAGTATATACGAAAATGCAATTTTTTCTCGGGATCGCGGTATTTTAAAAATAATACAGTGTGTATAAAGTGTAGTACTCATAATCATTATAAGTATTTAAAATCTATTTAAAACCACGCAAGAAATTTGTTGAAAATAACACGTAAAAGTACAAAATTATACGATTTAAATTTTGCTGCTGAATATTCGTATAGGACAAAATGGTAAATATGACAATTCATTTGAACTAAAACAGTAAAATGAAAAAAAGACTTTGTATTTAAATAAACCGGGACTTTTTCCGTACTGACGCGCGCTCTATACTTGTCAACACTTAAACTTTAGGTAAATATGCATCCGAATATCCGATCCCTGATCGTAATTCTAAATTAAAGTATTCAAAATATTACCTCAACAGAAAAATGAGCAAGGCCATAAAATATTATCATCTGCCTGCCTTCTCCCAACTATATTGTGGTGGGCTTCCAGTCTAACTTGATGCAGCTGAATACCAGTATTTTACATGGAGCGACTGCCTATCTGACCTCCACAACCCAGTTAGTACTGGGTAATACGATACCCCTTGATAAGACTGGTTGTCAGACTTTTTGGGCCACTGACTACCTAACGACTGTCAAAGATCTACAAATGATACCCGGGACCAACGGCTTAACGTGCTTTCCGAGGTATTTGCATTGCCTATCTGACCTCCACATCAGTTACACACGACCGTGACATCTTATAGCTGCCCATATTTAGCGCTGATTTTTCTGTTCACTAACTAAAATTATAGTATTGCTATCTGTTTATATGGCCTCTTGTGCCGAAGGAAGACGAGACAGCAGCCCACGTGCTTCTCTGCCCAGTGGTTGCACCATACAGTGCAAAGTACTTCGGTAACCCAGGCACTCTCCGCGAGATCGTCAGCAACACAGCGCTGATGGCCTTTCTCGAGGAGTTAGGGTGGATCGAATAGATCTCCCACCCGCACGCAAAATATGCGCTTGGACGTGGAGTTGCGGACTCCAGCCCGTTATACAATATGTTAAAAAACCCTGTCTGATCGTGTGAGGGTATTATTAGGTATTGAGATTAGTTTTATTTTATTTTTGAAGTGAAAGTTCTTAACGCACGCTTGACTTGGGGAGTAAGCTGGCGAACGCGTGACGTAAGCGTTACGAAAAGTGTGATCGGGCGAGGCGAACGGGAACTGAGTGGGGGATATAAGCAAGAGACAGCAGTGCTCGCTCACATTTTCTTTCTCTTTTCCTCTCATAGCCAAATACGTTCCGTATAACTAAGCAATTTTCAGAAGTTTCACTTCAGTCATAGAATAGGAGAGGAAAAGAGAAAGAAAATGTGCGCGCGCACTGCTGTCTCTTGCTTATATCCCCCACTCAATTCCCGTTCGCCTCGCCCGATCACACTTTTCGTAACGCTTACGTCACGCGTTCGCCAGCTCACTCCCCAAGTCAAGCGTGCGTTAAGAAGTTTCACTTCAAAAACAATTGAAGATTGAACATACTTATGCCGAAGATGGTGTTGTCACGTTTTAAAAGTTTGTTAGAATTTTGGGATAAAAATCATTATTTTTGAAATTCATTAATATTTTTACTTTCATGATTATTTTATGTTTCTTATTCTATTTGGCAATGTCATTGGTATACTTATATGCCCCTTTCAAATCAGACATTTTTTTTTTGTAACAAATTGTATAATACAATCTTTTTATATCAGACAAAATGAAATGTCATAAGCGTTGGCAATAATGTCTTCCGTCTCTTTCCTGTTCCATCTGCTAGAAAGAGATAGCAATAGTTTGCATTTAGTTGGTGTACAAAAGAATTAGAGCTTCTAATATTAAGTTTAATTGACTATAAATACGAAAAATAGATATTATCGAATGACATTACTTTAAATATTCGAATTGAGAAAAAAAAATCCTAAGAACAATATAACTAGGTAATTTGTACTTTTAGACATGACGTATTGACAATTTTCTACCATTTTTTATATTAATTTATCCTAATATTGTGTAAAATAGGGGTGATTAAGAACTAAGGTACGACGAAAATAGTTATTAGTACAATGAAAATTATGTTTTTCTACTTAGCATTTTTAACACTTTCGAATAAATTTACTTTTCGTCGAATTTATTGATAAAATAGTCCTCATCTGCTTGCCATTTCCCAACTGTGTTGGGGTCGGCTTCCAGTCTAACCGGATGCAGCTGAATACCAGTTTTTTTTTACATGGACCGACTGCCTATCTGACCTCGTCAACCAGTTACTTGGTAACACAATATCCCTTGGTAAGACTGAAAAAAACGTAAAAATATTCAGATTCAAAGTTTTTAATTACCATTATTTTACAATACCTACGATAATATTACTCTACTAAGATATATTTAAAATGTTTGTATACTTTTTTATTTTAAAGAAAATATGTTCTAACGACACATTTTTGATGAAAGTGTTATAAAGTTTATTTATATAATTAAAAACAAGAATATATGCATCCCACCGTAGTATGACACTAAATTTATTAAAAATTCTCAAATTATGTGGCAACATCTATAATATAAACTGCACTGACGTATTTCCCTTTTCAACGGACGATGAGTATCTTTCGACCCTGTGGTCAGCTTCCAGTCTAACCGGATGCAGCTGAATACCAGTATTTTACATGGAGCGACTGCCTATCTGACCTCCACAGCCAAGTTACTGGGTATCACGTTACCCCTAAATAAGTCGTCTTTAGGACATATTTTCCCATTTAAAATGTTTCTTTAAAAATTATATTGTTTAAAAACTGAGATTGGCAAAGTTTTATTTTTATAACAAAAACGAATTGTGATTATTTATTATTAAGTTTAAGCCCTATGTAATAGTTTTGTACGCGATTATTTTAAATTTTCTACGATTTAGTAGATTTTGTAGATTATTATAGAACAATAAAATATATAAATATATTTTTTATGGTTTTATTTTGCACCAACTATACACGAAAACCAAATAGACTTGGACATCTAAAATTGTTCCTTTGACTAGTTTTTCCTTTATTACACCAAGGGGTGGCAACTCCTATACATATTAATTTCTAACTATTCAGCGCCTTCTATCTACCGGGCCTCAATTAAAAATGAAGTGTTGCCAGCAGATATCCTTTAAAATTTATAACACTTGCCGCCATAGTATAATATACTAGCAAAGTGAGAAGAGAAGCCTCGACAGTCATTGTAGCCGAGTGCAATTAGAGACAAAAAATACTCAGATGAAGGAACGAAGCTTATAGACCACTATAAATTTCGTTCCACCGAAGCGGAGACGAGACGAGAGGTGTGTAAACCACCAATAGAATTTCGTTATTAACACTTCTCTGTTGAGCAGAGAGGAGGTGAGATGTCTTGTTATTGATTAGGCCAGCGGAGACGTGAACGGCGTACGGTGAGCGGCGTGCGGTGGGATGCGTGCGGTGACCTGTATGTGGCGTGCGGTGACCTGTGTGGCGTGCGGTTACCTGTGTGCGGCGTGCGGTGACCTGTGTGCGGCGTGACGCATCCCCTCTCCTCTCCTCTTTTGTGGAGTCTGGGCACATTGACACGGAGAAGCCTCGACAGCCAACATACAGGCGTCACTGTCAAAACTTTCTATGCACACGAAGCGTGTCACTTTACTCGCACTATCAACAGGCGGCTTTGAAGGCGGTCCGTGACATAAGCTGTTGTTCAACGCACTTTTGGCGCCACACTTAATAATGGGATTCCAAGTCATCCAATTTAGGATGCAATGTTACGTTAACTTCCCTAGCTAACAAATTCATTACTTATTACTAGCACTATATTGCGGGCTGCTGGACTGTTCGAAAGAGATACCGCGGCCCTGGAACACAAAAGGGCAAAGAAGGAACATGGATGGGTTTTAGACAGTAAAACTCACACTGACACCCCCCCACTCCGCTGAAAGCGGGGGGGGGGGGGCGTTATTTGATGATTTCCCATCCAAAAAAAAGCACTACATTGCCGCTGGCAAATGACAGTTCTTCCATGCTAATATCCTTTTCTGTCATCGACGAAAATGATAGAAGCATTGCAAAGCTTGTTTTTAAGACAAAAAAAAAATCTTAATTTTTATAAGTATGTATAAAATGAAAGACTATATTTGGTCATAACTTTGATTTATTTTGGTCAAAAAAAAAGGTGAATCTTATTCTTAATAACTCAAACTTAACTAAACAAAATGGTTTTCTTATATACTAGGTTTCTTATGTATTTATATTGTCCTATGAAATAAGTAGTTGTAATGACCGCAACAGGTGTCGTTCTAGTTTCTGCCCTGACCAAGGGAAAAACGCGGGTCCATATTGGCTCACCTAAAGTTCTTTTCCCGAAATTGTTCTTCCTAACGATTTGTAATCCGAATGATCACTCTTCCTAAAATTTTTCATCCTAAAGTTTTTATTCATACTATTTGTAGTGCTACTGGCGATGTTCATAACACTCATGTTTCCGAAAATTGTAATTAATAATATCATTAATGTAAATATATTTAAACTCCTACTGTTTTTTATCATAATGCTTTTATCCCTAAACATAAGTACAGGTCAGAGTGTCGTCTTGGGGGCACTATGAAAAAAAAACTTTGAAAAAATTCGCAACCAATTTCGAAGTAGCGCTCGCCGGCCGCTGCCGCGGCACCGCTCGCTACGCTCGCTCGGCTCGCGCGTAGTTGGTCACAGTTCTAACCTAACCTAACCTATGGATCCCTTCCACATCGTTTTTACGACAAACGGTTAGTCGGAGACAAAAAACACCAATAAACTTTTATTCTTACATTTAGGTGTTTTATACGATAGAATCGAGAAAATAAACGGTTTGCAAAAATAACACTTTTTTGGCTAATTTTTTTTAAGTCTAAACAAAGAAATCTAAACAAAAAATATATGACTTTGAATAATAATGTAAAAGATGGTTATGTTGAGAAAATATAGGAAAACAAATAAAAGTATAACAGATGTTTATTGCTACTGACATTATGAAGTTGAATGCTTCGGAATTATAAAATTAGAGACAGAGTAGTTAGGAATTGTGATTGTTAGGATGAAAAATGTTAGGAAGAACATTTTCGGATTTCCAATTATCGGAGTTGAAAATTTAGGTGAACTTTGGCGCACCCGAAAAACGCGTGATAGAAAAGGTGTAAACGGACCCTTCACGAAGCCGTCAACCAAGCATTCTCTACACAAAAATTATTGCTGGAAAACGACCTTTTTTTTGAGTGAAAATTCACGGTTTGCTGTAGAACTCTGTAACGCACTCAAAACATTGTGCTGATGAATGCATTGAAGGGTTACACATACAAGGGTTATGTAGATATTTTAAGTAAAGTTATAACCAGGGTCCTTATGGGACCCTTGACGAACCCGAAAGGCACTTGTACTCGTCGTCATTGCGATCATTTTTTTGTTCTAGAGTATTCTAGACCATACCTGGGAACCTTCTAGTTACGGAGATATTGGGGGTCAAAGTTACAACTTTTTCACGAGTTTTTATTTAAATACTAGTTTTTGAGGTTATTACTGTACTTTAAATACTTCCATAACCCGTTTGGTAGTCAATGCATCCATCAGCACAATGTATTGAGCGATTTTTCGAACAAAAATAAAATCGTTTCCCAGCAATAATTTTGCGTAGGGTTACTTAGTTTGATGTACAGAATGCTTGGTTGACGGCTTCGTGAAGGGTCCGTTTACGCCCTGTATGGTTAATCTTCAGCTTCTTATTTAATAAGACAATATTAACGTAAATAGGTTTAGTAACAAAATCTTAGGAATACATTTCAAATACTCATGATCTTTGATTCAAAAAATCTTAGGAAAAATAAAAAAGCTCATGGTCCACAAAAGTTCAAGTCCTACTTCTTAAACGCGAGGTTACAGTTTGACATTCAGGCACATACTAAAGAGACGTGTTTAATTTCATTATTTTTTTCAAATGATGTAATAGACTGCGATACATTCGCCAAGGGGGCGCGTCCATTAATTACGTGGAAGTTCAGGGGGGGAGGGTGTCTCGCCAAATCTCACCCAAACTCACGAGGGACAGAGGGGGTCTCCGCAATTATCACGTAATTTTGCTCACATTAAAAAGTTTAAATTCGAGAAAACGGGTAAATATGAAATATTCAACAAAAGGGTCGAAAAATCACCAAAATTGCGTCACGTAATTAATGGATATCCCCCAATACGCATCAATGCTATTCTTTCGAGACAGTTACCTGTGATCACAAAAAAGTAACCTTGTATCATACAATACTTGCAAAACATGATTATATCATAATGGTCAATATTATCGGATCTGTCTGATTTAGTCTGATCAATTCATAAAGGGTGTAAAAAGACCCTTAACGAAAACGAAAACCACATATTCTGCCCATCATTGGGATCATTTTTTTTTTTCTAGACAGTACCTGGGAAACCACAGGTTCTGGAGGTAGTGAAGGTCAAAGTTCCAATTTTTCACAAGTTTTTTTTTTAAAACCACTTTTTAAGATTTTAACTTTACTTTAATTAACTACATGACCCATTCACTATTCATAGCATCCATCAGCACAATGTTTTGAATGCGTTACATTGAGTTTTACCCGAAAAGGTTATTTTTCACACCAAAAAAAAAAAGTCGTTTCCCAGCAATAATTTTTGCGTAAAGTTACTTAGTTTGATGTACAGAATGCTTGGTTGACGGCTTCGTGAAGGGTCTGTTTACACCCTGTAGATATACAGGGTGCGCAAAAATTTTTGCTGGGAAACAATTGTTTTTTTTGGGGTCAAAAATCACGTTTTACGGTAGAACTCAATCTAACGCACTCAGAACATTGTGCTGATGGATGGATTGAATAGCACGGGGGTCGTTGAGGTGTTTAAAGTAAAAATCTTAGTTTAAAAACATGTATTTAAAAAAAAACTTGTGAAAAAGTTGGAACTTTGACCCCCAATATCTCCGTAACTAGAAGGTTCCCAGGTATGGTCTAGAACAAAAAAATGATCGCATTGACGGGGTGAACAAGTACCTTTCGGCTTCGTTAAGGGTCTTTTTACACCCTTTATATCTATTCTATCATCTTAAAGCACAAATACAGTTTTATTCCATTATTGCTAATAATCGTACCCGAGTTTTTTAAAGGATTCTGCCCACTACCCCGTAGCATCCCATGATCGTGCTATGAATGAATCAGGCAAATAATATTCTTTTTATTGAAAAGTATGAGACAACAATGAAGAATGTTAACTAATTTTGATTATTAGCACTCCATATTCTCTGTCAAAAATAAAAAATACTAGTGAAAGAATTACTTCGATACGTCAATTAGTTTCGATTTAGAAGTAAAACAAGTTGTAGGTGTGGTGTGACGTCATCGTAAAACACGCTCAGTCTGGCTCACTCAGTCCACTCGCGGTCGCGCGCCCGTGCCGTCGAAATTATACCTAAATACTTTTAAAAATGTCCAATCCAAATACTAGGAAATCACGGGTTGTGCCTAAATGTAAAAATACAACTACCAATTCGCCGGAAAAGTTGTGACATGACGTCACAAGCGGTCACGTGACTGTTAGCGGAACTCGATATTTTCGACTTTGAATGCCTATAAAATCAAAACTACTAGGTATTTTTGACTACAACAAAAACTAGTGTATTTGTATACATACAGGCTTTACTGAGACAAAATTTCAAGCGATTTGGCGTACCTAGTAACATTCTTCATTGTTGAATGTTGACGCTCCGTGTATGGCATTCGACGGTGACGCAACGGTCTTGTGGGCATAATCTCATCCATTTCAATACATCCTTTAGAATATAAGGTTTAACCGCGTATGGATGGAGTATGACCGTTCTAAACCCGTTATAAACGGGTATGATACGCTGTTGATACGTTCTAGTGGGCATAGTAGTTCGTCTTACCACTTTTCGTGCCTGATTCATTCATACACACGGTCATGTATGGTACGACGGTGTAGTGGGCACACTCCTTTATGCATAAAACATTTTTTTATGCTCAAAAAAAATATTATATTTCATTTTAGTCGATAAACAAATTGTCGCAAGTCCCTAGACATATTACAATCGATCAATTCCACATTTTAAGTTTTAAGTATATTGACTAATTTTGATTTATTTTGAAGGATTATTGTTATTTTTGCGAATATAATTATTTGATTTCCATGTATATTTTATTTTAAAATTTAGATTTCACGAATTAGATTTTTTATGCATCTTCCTTTTTTTAAATTTAGCTGTGCCCCGACGGGGTCTACAACGGCTGGAAGCTCTAAGCCTTTTGTTAACACCATGTTTTTACCTTGTTGAACGCAAATAAACGAATATGAATCGTTGTCAAAACACTTTGTATCTCCACAATTCATTTTTTTATTTCCATCACGGTTATTGCTCATAGAATGTTGAACTTTGTTTAAACATTGACGTCTAGTTAACTAACTGAATTACACAGTATTCAATTCACCTTAACCCGTTTACTGGAGTTCTCCAGCTCCTCCTCCTCCCTGGTCCTCTTATTCTCTTTACCCTTAGTCTTCTTACCCACGCCCTTACCCTTCGACCCTGTATTGTAATATTCCTCAATTTTATGACTGTCTTCTCCGTTCAATGGTTCTAGGGTAATGCTTTCGTCTAAGACTGTGTTTTTTGGTTTTTCTGTCAAAATCTCTTCTTCGGTATCTGAGTGAATTACGTTGGATTTTTTTTGTCTTGAAGTTCCAGCTTTAAAAGAAATATGATTAACATTAATTTATTTATCTATGCTTAATATACGGGGTGTAAACAGACCCTTCACCAAGCCGTCAACCAAGCATTCTGTACATCAAACTAAGTAACTTTACGCAAAAATTTTTGCTGGGAAACGAAATTTTTTTTTGGGGTCAAAAATCACATTTTACGGTAAAACTCAATATAATGCGCTCAAAACTTATTGCTGATGGATGTTTTGAATAGTAAACGGACCATGGAGGTAATTGGAGTAAAGTTAGAACCTTAAAAAGTAGTATTTAGAAAAAAACTTGTGAAAAAATTGGAACTTTGACCCCCAATATCTCCGTAACTAGAAGATTCCCAGGTATGGTCCAGAACAAAAAAATTATCACAATGACAAGGAGAACAAGTGCCTTTCGGCTTCGTTAAGGGTCTTTTTACACCCTTTATAAAGGTTTTTGTTTGTTTGGTTGAACGCGCTAAACTCGGGAACTACTGGTTCGAATTGAAAAATTATTTTAGTGTTGGATAGCGCATTTAGCGAGGAAGGCTATAGGCTATATAACATCACGCTACAACCAATAGGAGCGGAGCAGTAATGAAAAATGTTGCAAAAACGCGGAAATTTTTTAATAATTCTACGCGGACGAAAATCGCGGGGAACAGCTAGTTATTACATAATAGTCCAGATCCCAATAATTATTCTAAAATAGTTCTAAAAAGTAGCCTACGTTAGATCTTATAACATCAGCTATATGCAATAAAAGTCCCATCAAAATCGGTCCAGTCGTTTCGGAAATTAGTCGGGACAAACAGACAGACAAAATTGAAAAAAATATTTTTTTATATATTTTCATATGCATTCAGTAAAGAGCTGTTATTTTGATATTACAAACAGACATTTCATTTCATAATTTTATTTATTTGTCATCATCTCCCTAGCCTTTTCCCAACTATATTGGGTTCGGCTTCCAGTCTTAACCGGATGCAGCTGAATACCAGTATTTTACCTGGAGCGACTGCCTATCAGACCTCCACAACCCAGTTAGTACTGGGTAATACGATACCCCTTGGTAAGACTGGTTGTCAGACTTTTTTGGGCCCACTGACTACCTAACGACTGTCAAAGATCTACAAATGACACCCGGGACCAACGGCTTAACGTGCTTTCCGAGGGACGGAGGAAACTCGGTATGTAACGGGTGGTCACCCATCCACAGACCAACCTAGGCAAGCACGGCTTAACCTAAAGATCGACCCAAGCGGCTGTTTTTATTTAGCCACGAGCTCCTCTTTTATTTATTTGTATTAGATAAATATCATCGCCACTACTCTCAGAACGGTTAGGGAAAACATCTTAAGAAAACTGCTATGTCCTAGAACCAAAAAATCGCTTTCGTAGGAAGCGTTTAGCTCGAAGACAAGGTGTTAAACAGGAGCACATCAGTTCTGCTGGGCAGCAGAAATATGCATGGCAGTAGTACTCTTACAAACTGCGTCAGAAAGAGCCCTATCGCCATCTACCAGGCCCTAATCCCAACTACATTATGGTTGGCATGCTGTCTTATCAGATACCAGGAGTGATAGCCTATCTGATCCCACAACCAGTGACTGAACCAACTACTTTAAAGGGTGTAAAAAGACCCTTAACGAAGCCGAAAGGCACTTGTTCCCCCCGTCATTGCGATAATTTTTTTGTTCTGGACCATACCTGGGAACCTTCTAGTTACGGAGATATTGGGGGTTAAAGTTCCAACTATTTCATAGGTTTTTTTTTAAATACAAATTTTTGAAATATAAACACCTCCACGACCCCCGTACTATTCAATCCATCCATCAGCACTAAGTTTTGAGTGCGTTACATTGAGTTTTACCGTAAAACGTGATTTTTCACCCCAAAAAAAAGTCGTTTCGTAGAGTTACTTAGTTTGATGTACAGAATGCTTGGTTGACGGCTTCGTGAAGGCTCCATTTACACCCTGTATAGTACAACAGAAGGCCTCACCCTCCTTATCCTGGTTATCTTCTACGTCCACCTCATCATCCCGTTTCGGCTCATCCTTATTGATAAAGAAGATGGTGATCGGTCGCTGCCATTTAGGAGTCTCCCGGGGACATACTGGGTTACCACCTGAGTGGCTCTTTGATGCAGCTCCTGAACCACCTGTGGAGACAATGAGGTAGATTTAATGGAGGTACAGTTGGTGTATTGGCTTCGTGAAATGTTGATTTACTTCCTAATGCTGTTTATTGTGAAAGTTGGTATTGTTGCGAATAGCTCTGAAATATTTTGCTGGTTTGATTAATTAAAACTTCACTCACTACTTCCCTTGTTGTAATGATAAGTTAAGTAATAATGTTATGTAAACTTAGAGCTGTATCCACAATATGTATGTTCAAAAATGCTTTCACTGTTGGTAAGCCAGACTATGGCCAAGGACCATAGGACGTATTTTTTACATGGATGAAGTTGCAGATAGAAGCTAGTCAATCATAAAAAAAGGTATGTTGACATTCAAAAACATTGTTATATTAGTAGTTAAAAAAAGAGTAACCATGGAGATCCTTGCTGGTTCTTCTCCATAGGAAATGACCAACCCAAAATGTGCACCTTTTTTCCACGTTTTATAAGTGGGCCCCACGAGGCTGATGTGAAATAAAATATTTTGATTTTTTTAAAACATGGTCTGAAAAACGGCAACTAAAAGACAAAACAAAATAAATTCGCTCACAGCTTCTTAAACCTTTCCCAGCTCTATATAGGGTCTAACTTTTTAAACACGAAATATTTTAAGAGTAACTTCTACAAGTCGTAAAGTCGCCATAGCAACGAAAAAAAAATTTTTTTCTGAATGTTTTTATTTTTACGAAATTATTATAGTTCTAAATATTCTTGCGACATTTTGCATAAAACCTTTACAAACTTTAAACTTACTTACTTACTTTTACTTTTTTAAACTTTTTTTACTTTTTAAACCTTTAGAAAGTATTTATTTTGTGGGTCAAGTAATTTTAATTTTTTTTTTCAAATAAAAATACACTTAGATAAAAAAAAAATTTTCGTTGCTATGGTGACTTTACGACCTATAGAAGTTACTCTTGAAATATTTCGTGTTTAAAAAGTTAGACCTTATATATAGCTGTCCACATTCATACTCAAAAAGTTCCTCATTTCATTGCTTCATCATACATGTATTGTATTGTATTAAGGGCTGATGTCCGCAACTCCAAAATCAAATATCTTTATTGGAACAAAAACACATTTCACAAAATAATTACGTACGTAAATAGCTGCATTAGTTTAAAACTGTGTTAAACTGTGGTAGGCAATCAATAAAGTTTGAAGGCCACTACCTTAAGGACAGCCCTCTGCACCCTCTCCAAACGCAGTAGAAGACATTTCCCAGCACCAGCCCAGGCCGAAATACAGTATGTTAAAATGGAATGGGCAAGAGCAACATCCAAAGTGCATATTTTGCTTCAACAATATTAAATAAATGTTGCTTACTACCTGAATTCCCAGAACTGCTAGGAGTTGGAGCTACACTGCACCTTGCTTTACTGCTTTTGCCAGCAGCCACTGTAATATAGCAATACAATAACAAATTATTGTCTTTTCTTAGTTGTTCAACCAACAGAAGATATGGGGACATCGGGTCTACTTCATAATATCGAAAGTCACTACATCGACAGTTGCTGTATCGAAAACTTTCCATCGATTGGGTTAATGAATCGACAGTACCCCAAATCAAAGGTACGCTACATCGACAGTACACCAAATCTATAGTACGCTATATTGACAGTACACAAAATCGACAGTATAGTTCTGTCCAAACTTAATGGCGGCTCGGAAGTTAGCTGCGAGTGACGGTCTGCGCATTATACAATCAAGACGATGAGTCCTCTGCATCCCGATGGTACTTAAAATTGTGTTCTGCGTCACACAATGAACGACAGCTTTACGTTACAGGTTCTGAACCATCATAAAGTTTGAACTATTATACCTGCGCAGACCGTCACTCGCAGCTAACTTCCGAGCCGCCATAAAGTTTGAACAGAACTATACACCAAATCTGCTGTATCGACAGTAATCCATATCGAGAATATATTGTATTGACACTATTGAATCGACTGCCCGACCCAAGCCAGATTTTAATAAAAAACATTAGCTTTTTTAAAGCTTTTAATCAGAATTTGCTAAATTTATACTTATTGCTTGTTTTTGATATAACCCACATAAAATAGTTGAAACATCATAAATTCATTGGACCATTGACCACCACCCTTGCAATTCCAAAAGCATCGTAGATACGTTGCTACCTGTCACTACTAGTTGCTGAGACAATTTGTCAAGTCATAATTACACCGGTACCCGTACGATTCTACGCGGAATACAGCAGTGTTGTTTGGCAGCAGAAATAGTTACTATTATGATCGAACTTCCCGGCGAGCTCTTTCAACTCAGAAACCATCAAACCAAGCAAACACTTACTTGTTGCAAACTTCCATAGAAGTTCGTGGAGTAAGTCCACAATGAAACAAAGAATGAAGTTGTAAAACTCACCTTTCGAGCCGACAGACGCCTTTGTTCGGGCCATATTCCTATGTTTGGCTTCACCGCACGGTAAATTGATTAAAAACACATGCAATTATTAACAAAATAAACTCGAAATTATTTCATTAGAACTTCAGCAAGATCAACACAACTTGCGCGTTTTCCGAAAACGCGCGAAAATGATATTTTTATTGTCCAAATGTCAAATATATGTCAAAAACTTTTTTTTTTTAGCTACGGTTTTTATTTTATTTATAGGCTTTTGGTACTTGTGAAGTAAGGATAATGATGTTGCCTGCATAATTATATTAAATCCAATTTGTTCTTCATTCATTCGTTCTTTGCAAATTTTATTATCTATGCCGCAATTGAAATTTAAGTGTTGCCAAATTTGGAGAATCTTCCTATTAGTAGGGTAAAATCGATTTATCTCTATTTTAGATTTTTAACTCCTTTATTTTTCTATCCTATCTAAGCCACTGAAGTTATGAAATAAGCAACTTCGGTGAATTACTTAAAATCGGAGCAGAGAGAAATCCTAGCAGAATAATTGAGTAATCCAAGATCACATCAGAGTTCAAATAGCCATAATAAAAGTTAGTTATTTTTTCCCAATTCGCCATCCAACCTTCATCTTTATCAACACTGCTGTTCATACTCATGACTGTATTACAAAAACACTCTGAACTTCCCATACTTCACGAAAAAACTGCTATTACTACTACGCATAAACTGGTTTTGTATAGCTTGATTGGTCGCCGTGCGTACTTCAACAAAAATCTGGATAAAGCATGTGCTACACGGTTTCAAACAATGGTTTGAAACAAAGGTTTGAAACAGTGTAGATGGTCGTTTGATGCCAAATTTCGTTTGACCTTTAAACACCCTTGGCAGCAAGGCTTGCGTTTGAAACCAGTGGTAGAAGCGTTGGTTTAAAACTTGTTTCAAACCGTCTAGCCGCTTGTTTGAAACCTCGCGAACGACAGTCGCGTTGCAGCGGCGAGCGCAGGCAGACGCATGCGACGACGCGACGTTTTACGTTTACCAAAATGGCACGGGAAGAAAAAGAACGGGAAGTAATTACAGAACTTCTTGAATTATATAGAGACTTGCCCTGCCTTTGGGACTTAACATGCGAGTCGTATAAAGACTCGACTCAGAAAAAAAATGCGTGGGATATTTTAGCGACGAAATTAAAAGATATTGACCCAACGGCCAACGCCGCGTCTGCAAAAAAAAAAATAGAAAATCTAAGGATTTCTTATATTCGGGAATCGAAAAAGGTAAGTACTTAACTTAACTTTAAATTAATTAAAATAGAACTACAGTTTTGAATAAAAAATCAGTTAAATACTTTATAATGTAGGTATGGTACATAATAATAAATTATGTAGTACCTATATGTACCTACCTACTTTTTGTTCACTTGGTAGGTATTTACTTATTATGACTGTTCTTCAATAGCTGCTTATGTAAAACCAGAATTAACAATATAATTGTATCAAAATATTTACTGATTGTTATAATTATTTTTGATTAAATTTCGTACCTATCATAAAGTATGAATAAGCTAAAGCTATACCTACCTACTTACGTTTCCTCATTTAGTTCTACATAGGTACTCACGTTATTTTTTTCGATAACTTTTCAGGTCAAAGAATCCAAAAATCGCACTGGATCGTCCACTAGTGACATTCACAAGCCAAGTCTTTGGTATTATGACTTACTAACATTTTTGGAAAAAAAAAATGATGTGAAAAGAAAGGGAGTCGATTCACTCATGAGTGACGACGAAGACGTAAGTTGCATTTGTATATAATTATGTTACCTCTATAATTCAGTAGGTAGGTACCTACCTATTCTAAACAATAAATAAATATCCTTAGACGAATTACACAACGGCATCTAGTCCCTAACTAAACTTATTAACTTTTAGATAACTGATAGATATAGGTACACAAATACTTTTTTTTGTAAATAAATAAATACATGTAATACATAGAAAACACCCAGACCAAAACAGACAGACACGTTCATGCACACCGTTTAGATAATTATTTGATAACCTTAACTAAATATGGGTAAAATAAGTACTAGAATAGATTACTTTCAAAACAGATATTTATTTTAGTAATAACTAAGGTTAATAATGTTAATTCGGTCCATCTGGCTTTGTAATGTAATTATTAATATGTATTGTAGGATCGTGTAATAGAATTTATTATTTGTTTCAACTAGGTATTAATTATTTATCATTCTATGTTGAAAAGTGACGCTACCGGCACCGTTGAAATACTGAGTGAGAGTGTTTCTGATGTTCTTCCCGTCTGTCGAAGGCCTCTGAATGTTTCTTTGCAGAGATGTTAATTCATTTGTTGCTTGACGCCAAGTCCCATTAATAAAAGTACCTCTCTCTAAGTCTTCTCTATCAACACACGTAGGAGTCAAATAAGTTTTCGACTTTTTCCTCAAATAATTGTGTAAAGCACAACTTGCCAATACAACTGCATCTATATTTTTGAGACTTAAATTTAGCGGTTGTCTAAAAACTCGAAAACGAGACGCAAGGATGCCGAAAGCGTTTTCGACAATTCTCCTAGCTCTGCATAATCTGTAGTTAAATATTGTTTGCTCCCTTGAAATGTTCCGTTCAGGAAATGGTTTCATAACATGTTTTTCAAGTGCAAAAGCACTATCCCCCAAAAATACATATGGTACAGATATATCTGTCCCTGGTAGCAAGTAGGATTCAGGTAAATGCAATTGGTTGTTAGTAAGCTTTGCATAAAATGATGTCTCCTTGAATATGCCTCCATCAGACTGGCTCCCGTTTGAACCTGTATGGACGTAAATAAATTCGTAATTTGCATTTACGATGGCATATAAAACTACGCTAAATGTGCCCTTATAGTTGAAGAAAAGAGATCCACTTTCAGGCGGTTTTTGTATTAAAATGTGTTTTCCGTCCATACAACCGACACAATTATTGAAATGCCATTGTGTTTCAAATAACTTTGCAGACATTTTCCATTCTTCCTCCGTTGACGGCAGCTGTAATGAAATAAATAATATCATTTAAAATCTACTCACGTTATTACGTACATTTTTGTTTCAGGAACAACAAATAAGCGGGACAAAACGAAAAAAGCTAAGAGAACGCAATATCGAAATGAAAAAAGACAAACTGCTAGAGGCCGCAAATAATTTTTTAACGAGCACAACGGAAACCAATGCATTTGGCGTATATGTGGGCAAAAAAATGGATGAAATACCGCTTGGTCAGCAGCGAGATCTAGCCGAGAAATTAATTTCAGACATAATGTTTCTTGCTAAGACTAATAACTTAACGTTTGACACAAGAATAGAAATCCCATCAAGAACACATCACTCCGCTCAATCATACTTCGCACACTCACCTCCTTCGATTTCCTCTAACAGCTATCAGTATATGCAAACTGAATCAAATCCTTCTCCTCCCTCTCTTACACAACATTATTCTCCGTCGCCGTCGCCTGCTTCATCTCATTCTTACATAATCTCTCAACCAGTAAATTCACCATCCCCAAATAGTCCTATTCCCATTCAATCACTCACTTCTCCTTCCTCTACACAACGTTATTCTCCGTCGCCTGCTTCATCTCATTCTTACATAATCTCTCAACCAGTAAATTCACCATCCCCAAATAGTCCTATTCCCATTCAATCACTCACTTCTCCTTCCTCTACACAACGTTATTCTCCGTCGCCTGCTTCATCTCATTCTTACATAATCTCTCAACCAGTAAATTCACCATCCCCAAATAGTCCTATTCCCATTCAATCACTCACTTCTCCTTCCTCTACACAACGTTATTCTCCGTCGCCTGCTTCATCTCATTCTTACATAATCTCTCAACCAGTAAATTCACCATCCCCAAATAGTCCTATTCCCATTCAATCACTCACTTCTCCTTCCTCTACACAACGTTATTCTCCGTCGCCTGCTTCATCTCATTCTTACATAATCTCTCAACCAGTAAATTCACCATCCCCAAATAGTCCTATTCCCATTCAATCACTCACTTCTCCTTCCTCTACACAACGTTATTCTCCGTCGCCTGCTTCATCTCATTCTTACATAATCTCTCAACCAGTAAATTCACCATCCCCAAATTGTCCTATTCCCATTCAATCACCCACTTCTCCTTCCTCTCATACACAACATCCGTCGCCTGCTTCGTCTTATTCTTACATAATCTCTCAACCAGTAAATTCACCATCCCCAAATTGTCCTATTTCCATTAAATCACTCACTTCTTCCTCTACACAACATTATTCTCCGTCACCTACTTCATCTCATTCTTACCAAAACTTTCCGAATTTCTCGCAAATTACACATCCAAATTCTACGCTATCTTCACAAAACGCTGTCAACGTAAGCGAGAATGCAGTGTTATATGCAGAGGGTCCGGCGGGAGAAATATTGAAAGAAATGTTAGTTTTTAAAAAACACAAATAAATTTCATAAATTACTTACATTGATTGTTTTTTTCAAAACCTTGTAGATTGCCCAGCAAGTTTCCGGAATTATTTTTGATAACAATTGATGAGATATTATCGAGCTATATCTTAAATCCTTATAGTCTCTTCCAGTGGCTAGAAATCTTAGCGTGGCTATAAGCCTTTCTTCAACAGATATAGCTGCTCTCATGTTTGTGTCTTTTTTACTTATATATGGCCTCACCTTGGACAATAATTCGTAAAAACTTTCTTTATCCATTCTTAGAAAGTTATATATGTCATCAAAGTCCAGTAGGTTAATTAAGTTCATATGACTAAGGGTTAATCTCTCCTTTAACCATCTCTTCATCCATATTCTTTTTTTTCTTTCTTTTTTTTCTTCAATTCCACACAAAAGAGCAAGACACACCCCAACTCTTTGTTCTTTAGATAGATAAGGCGCCATGACGTCGTTGTAGTGATTATACGGTGCGAGCGTAGAGACGTCCTATTCACGCAACGTTCTATAAACACTGATGGTTTGAAACATGTTTTAAACCGTGTAGCCGGCAAAGCGCAAATCTGTTTTTTCTGTTTCAAACCATTGTTTGAAACCGTGTAGCACATGCTTAAGGGGGTCATTAATCTGGGTAAAAGTAAAAATGAGTAGTGGTAACACTGACATATTTTATGAACAATTTTTTCCTGATTTCTGTCTATAAACTAAAGTTTGTAGGTTATTGGATATATAGAATTATCACAAATAATAACAAACAATCCCGATTGTGTGTTAAATACCAGTTATTTCATATGAATATGTGATTTATTTAAAGCAGAACATCGCCTAAGGTAACCTAAGTTCCACGTAATTTTGCAGCTTTGATTATTTTATTGTAACGGTTTTCATTGCATTTGTGATAAAACAATATTGCAAAGTTTTTATTCATTTGATTCGTCAATCGGATTATTTTTCAAACAATTCCTTACAGTTCAATAAAGTTTCATGGTGTATTAATTTGTTTTTGTTCTCAACGTAAACGGAAGTACAATATTTTATGAAATAATTACCAAAATAACATAATAAACATTGTTTTAAACATACATAACATCACGCCTGTTATCACCGTACGGTTATTCAGAGGTGTAAGTGTAGTTCATCCACACGAATCAATTAATTATTGCACTTGTAAATTTCGCCAGTAATGTTTAGTTGACGACTTGAATACGTTGAATATAATATGAAAATACTTGTTTATCTGAATGAAAATATTTGTCTTTGTGGTCCATTTATATAGGTCTTGATTTAAGAGGAAAGACAGGCACTATACTTGGTGTGTTCATTTCTTCATAACTGAAGAAATCTGACCATATGTTTTAGAATCAAACATTTGAAGAAGTGTGGCACAATCCAGAGCAGAGGCTGCAAATTGTAGAGTGGAGACCTGTGTCCCAGCTGTGAGCTGAGACGGCTGGTTGGGGAGCAGTAAAAATAGCCAATTTCTAGTATTATAATTTTAATCAGCTAACTCAGCTTGTCACTCTCTACTTAGTAAAAAGCTTTCTTTAACAATGGCTTTTATAGGATTTTATTTTTGGTAATGTATTAAAATTAAGTTACTGGGGATGGGAGGGTTCTGAATGTCAGGGATGGGTGTCTGAGTGATTTTTGGTTCTGTGACCTTTTATCAATGCTTGGTTGTGAACTCGGCACTGATTGTTCTAACACAGGCTCTCTCCCCACCCAGTCAGTCTGTCTGTCTGTCCATTGATATACTACGCTACTATGCTGCTATGAGGTCTCCACTCCAGTTATTCTCAGTTTCAACTTGCTTGCTTCATCAGCCTTCAGTCCCTCAAGAAACAACAATAGAATCCATCTTATTAGAAAAAAAAAAAACCTTGTAACTAATTTTAGTAATACAAAACACACAATCAACACCACAGCACATAAAGAATTAACTGTACGAGGCAGGTTGCTCAGAGAACGATCAAGCAAGAGATCAACCACCTGGTTGACCATCCTCTCCACAAAATGCCTCAGGACAGGGGAGTAAGGTCTCTCCGCCACTACTTTCAGGATACTATTGTTACTGACCCCCAATTGATGCATTAGTGAAGCAACTTTTTTTGGGGATGACTGCGTGGAAACCATCAGTTCGGTTATGCGAAAACATCTCTGATGCACTACAGAAACGGGGCAGTCCCAATAGCATCCTAAAAACATGGATGTGTAAGGCTGCTAGTGATCTTTTGGCGTAGCTGACTCATAGACCCCCTGCATACAGACCCTGACACTATTAAAGTGCCAACACATAAGCACTGTTTTTTTACTCTCATAATCAGAAGTGATGGCAATCCTACACTTCTTCTGATTTATCGATTGCTATGGTTTCCAGCCACCCATCAACCATGGACGACGACATAGATATCGAGGAGCATGATGTGATGGACAACCCCAGGATCAAAAGCATCTTCCCTGATTTGTCATGTGTCAAGATTGAATTACCTGATGAAGACGATAATCCTGAAGGTATGACTCTAATCCTAACTAATGTAATAGATGCGAAAGTGAATTGTGTGTTTGTTTGTTCGTTACAACTTCACGGCTGAACAGATCTTGATGGAATTAGGTATACAGATAGGTCTTCTGGCTGTATCAGGGCTCCAAAACGTGGTTATTTTGGCCCACAGCTCACCAGGAATACGGCAGACATGGCCAGCTCAGTCCCACTTCAGCTTAGCGGCTTTTTGTGCAACGTCGGTAATTTGTGTTTTGGAGCGCAGTGTGGTGTTCCGTATTGTTTTTTTTTTCCGCCATGCTTGGATTTGTGTTTTCTTAGAATTAATAATCTCATGTTGTAAAAACTTAAGCCATCTTAAGGTCTTTGTATTTACGTGCGCCGATGCGCAAGGGCCGATGCCTGCCGTAGCTGCGGGACTGTTCGAAAGAGATACCGCGGCCCTGGAACACAAAGGGCAAAGAAGGAACATGGATAGGTTTTAGTCAGTAAAAGTCTGACACTCCCTCCCACTCCACCCAGAGCGAGGGGGGGGGGTTATTTGATGATTTCCCAACCAAAAAAAAAAGTCTGTATTTATTCATTTTCAAAATTATATACTTTCCAGAACAATATGGCTTATTACAACCAACGGAGGAACCTCAAGAAATGCTGTATCAATATGAGTACAGTTTTGAAACGACAGCAGATAATATATCAGATCATGAAGCTCTTTCACAAGAGAATGAAGGTTATGAGGAGGAAGAGGATACAACATATTTTTATAATAATGAGATTATATTAGGTAAGCATTCTTTTTATCTATATAACAAATAAATAAAATTGATGTGTCTGTTCGTAATTTCAAAATAACAGCTTTTTACTAAATCTATACTTGTTTTTTTCTCTAGTTTGTTTGTTTGTTTGTTTGAACGCGCTAATCTCTGGAACTACTGGTCCGATTTGAATGATTCTTTCAGTGTTGGGTAGTCCATTTATCGAGGAAGGCTATAGGCTATATATCATCACGCTACGACCAATAGGAGCGTAGCAGCAATGAAAAATGTTGCAAAAACGGGGAAAATTGTATTTTTAATAACTTGACGCGGACGAAGGTCGCGGGAAACAGCTAGTACATAATAAAGAATGTATGGTACTTAACATAAAACAAAAAACATCTTTTAAAATTTTTGTCCGTCTGTTTGTTCCGCCTAATCTCTAAAACTGCTGGACCGATTTTGATAGGACTTTTATTGGTAGATAGCTGCTGTAACAAGAAGCAATTTAGGCTTACTTTTATTTTAGAAAAAGAATTAGGGTTCTGTGCCAATAAATTAAAACCTTTGAAATTAACAAAATCCGATACAAATATGGTAATATGTTTATAATAATTCCACGCAGACGGGCAACAGCTAGAGCCATAATAAAGGGTGTAACAAGACCCTTAACGAAGCCGAAAGGCACTTGTTCTCCCCGTCATTGCGGTCATTTTTTTTTGTTCTACACCTTACCTGGGGACCTTCTAGTTACGCAGGCATTGGGGGTCAAAGTTTCAACTTTTTCAGGAGTTTTTTTTTAAATTTTATCTGATGATTTCCGATCCGAAAGAAAACAGTTTAGTTTTTGTTTTCCTGTATTATTTTTGTTTTTTATTGTGGCATGTGCCAAATAAATGTATTATTTTCTAACAGTAATTTGAACAACTAATAATAAGTACTACTACTACTACTAGTAATAGTGGATAAACCTGACTGTCCGTTCCTGGGACACTGGACCCGTATACACAGATGCAGGTCTGGTGCACCGGGAAGCGGACTTAGTTATAGCTATAGGTTTTTGAATAGATTATTATTTTATTGTATTTTGATGATAATTGTTAATATTAATATTATTTGAATGAGAATGTTGCTAACATAGTTTGTAAGTATTACTAACAACAATATGAATCACTTGTGTTCGATATAAATAAATAATAAATAAATAAAATAATCTTTTAATTTCCAGGGTCAAAACCACCAGTAAACCTGGACTTATTATATGAAGAAGCTTTAAACTCCCATCCGATAGTCTACCTTGAGAACTGGGAAGACAGACTAAAATCCAGCCCCTGCTACTGTGACACATGCGAGATCCTGTTCCCCACAGTCAACGCTTTGGATGCCCACAA
Organism: Noctua pronuba; assembly: GCA_905220335.1. Taxonomy (NCBI): domain Eukaryota; kingdom Metazoa; phylum Arthropoda; class Insecta; order Lepidoptera; family Noctuidae; genus Noctua; species Noctua pronuba. The sequence goes on from LR999920.1 coordinate 1,017,322, forward strand.
GATGATCAGTCATTCTTACTTGATAGCCATGGAGTCACCTCAGAGGAACACGGCCAGGAAAAGCACAGTGACTTCGAAGTACTGTAATCATTGCTCGAAGACATTTCCTGATGATACCTCTCTCATCAAGCATCTTTACGAGCTACTGCCTTTGAATAACTTCAGTCAAGTAAAGGAAGAAAAGAAAGAGCCGGAATCTACGAAAGGAAAGATATATTCCCAGATGACTTGGCCAAAAAAGATTAAGAGTACTTCCCATGTGATTACCAAGATACATCTCAAAAAGGAGCCGAAAGATGTCAAAGTGAAAGTTGAGGATTTAAAAGTGAAAGTGAAAAGTGCACTGTCTAGGGACGGGAAGTTTTTTGCAACGTCCTCGTTGGTACCGAAAAGTACGCTTTTTCAGTGCAGCGTATGTCAAATATGTTTCATTTCGTGTTTTAGTGCGGCCCAGCATGCGAAATGCTGTAAAAAAGTTTTGAGTTTTGTTAAATGTGGGATTTGTAAAAGAAAAGTAAAAACTAAGGATGTGAAAATACACGGTTTGCAGCACAGTTATAATGATAAGTTGAAAATCTATACGATGAACAAGAGTATCTATGAAAGGGTCCTGTGCAAGTGCCCGAAATGTGCATCTTGTTTTGACGAACTTGCCTTTTGGGCACATTATCAAAATTGCAAGAAATCTGTTCGAAATTCTTCCTATTGCCCCGATTGTGATGTGAACATCGCCTTGTCGCGTTACAAAGGTCACAGACTAAAGCATTCTTCAAAAAAACTTACAAAAAAAGACTTTATTATCATTGAGTTTTATGATCAAAATGCAATGGGGATCAGTAACGAGAGTCAGGCAGAAATATTGAGAGTGCAGAGAAAAGAGAGAGAGAGGCTATACAGAGAGAGACGGAAGCAGAAATTGCATTTGAATTCTTCAAAAGAAAATGAAGAAATTACTTTGTACTACTGTGAATACTGCGGCTGCTGTCAGTATATTCTTAACTTCAAAGGACATACAGACGGGTCATGTAAGTTCCATACAACAGCGAAACGGTACTGTGAAAAGTGTGGGTTATGCTTTACCGCAAAGAGCATTGAAACCCATTTAGTTCTCCATGAAAAACGATCTTTTTCCTTAAAAGACATTAACATTATTAGTCTTATAACCGGTAAACAGATTGACCCCCCAATGTCAGAGTTTTTCGAATGCCGGAAATGCTCAAAACACTTCCTCTGCCGACGTACTTTGAACCTACATAATTGTAAAACAGAAAAATATATAAGTTGCAAGATTTGCACTAAAAAATTCAACGTACAAGCCTACAAGATCCACAAGATATTCCATTCGGTTGACAAACTGATGCCGGAATTGATGAAGAAATACAACTTGATAAACAGTACCTGGAACATAATGTACATGTGTGTGTCTTGCGAGCTTGTCACAATGACCTACGACTCAGCTGTCACCCATTCCCAAGGACACCTTAATTATATAATCAGTGATTTGCACAAACAGTGTGTGGTGTGTGACTTGAGGATAGCGGAGAAAGAGTTCCATCTTCATGAAAAGTTGCATACGAATAATGATGAGATAGAGCGGGAGTCATTCAAGATCTTGAAGTATGACCATGAGGATCTGTTCAAGAAGGAATGGTTGCAGGTGTTCAAGGAGTTGCCGAGGGTCAACAGGCAACAGATTTTGTCCAAAAGCATTTATAGGTGAGTTTTTAATTTTAATCTATACTAATACTAGTTTGTTTGGTTGAACGCGCTTATCTCAGCAACGACTGGTTTGATTTGAAAAATTATTTTAGTGTTGGATAGCCCATTTATCGAGGAAGGCTATAGGCTATATAACATCACGCTACGACCAAAAAGAGCGAAGCATCAATAAAAAATGTTGCAAAAAGGGGGAAAATAATAGTTTTTATAATAATCTCACGTGGACGAAGGTCTCGGGCAACAGCTGGTCTACTTAAGTTAGTTATGACTTTTTGGAGGAGCTCGTGGCTAAATAATAACAGCCGCTCGGGTCGATCTTTAGGTTAAGCTATTCTTGCCTAGGTTGGTCTGTCGATGGGTGACCACCCATTACCCGACGTTAGGTTAGGTTACTTTAAATCCTGCAGACAGAAATAGGAGCCCCGTAGCGGGGCTTCGTCGATTTTTTCATAGTGGCCCGTTTCATATCCACTGACCAAAATTTTTAAGTCCGAAATTTTTAAGTCAAAAAAAATGTTTTTTCAATCAAAAATGTTTTTTTTTGTAGTTTTCTCATAGTGCCCCGAAGCGTGTACTGCAACTCCTACAAACCCGCCCCTAAGACGACCCACAGACCCGCCATCGCTTTGCACGAGTGAACAGAGATACCGGAATTACATGACACCCTAACTATCCAATTTAATCTATTCTTTACTCCTTTCAGGTTTACAAGAAGCGTGAAAATGCAGATCGAGATAAGTGCCCCGTCACACGACACCAAATATTTTTGTATGAACTGCAATCATTTTGTCGAAGGCCCCCATATTAGGCAACATATCCTATCAAAATGCTTAAAAAACAACAAACTAGTTTGCAACATCTGCCGCGAGATTTTTAAGACCTTAAAACAATTTCTGTCACATGAGGGTAGTCACGAAAAATCACGGAAACGTCAAACTATAGTTTCGTTCAACAACGAGTGCGACAAAGAATTTAATAATCATTTAAGTTTGATCGAGTCTAAATCGAAAAAATCGTCGAAAGAGGTTCCTTTGTCTAAATTAAGGGATATATTAATGACAGAGAGCACCAAAGCGACTTATAAGTTATATAAGTGTGCGAAATGTGAAACTTGTGTGACTTTAAAAAGTAGTTCTCGTCGACATAGGTGCGTGACGGACAGAGATAGGTATTTCTGTACAATTTGCGAACAATTTTACTGCGTAAAACAAAAAGCTACCCATGTAGAAGCGCATAAAAAGAAGCCTTCTATAAACAAATATAGTTTTCACATTACTTATTTCAATGACGACTCGAAAACTGCGAAAACGGTGCCTAAGAAGGCCGTAACTGCGAAAGAAACGCTGAAAAGAGACTCAGCTGGGAAATTTTTACCGAAAAAACATCTTACTGCGAAAATGTCACCCAAAAAATACGTAACTCCGAAAGTATCGCCGAAAAAAGAGGTGACAGCGAAAATTTTCCAGTGCACATGCGGTTTACATTTTACGTCAATGAAAACGGTAGAAAAGCACTTAGATCACTGTTCACCTACATTAGAGGTGTCTAAAGAAATGTGTAGCAAATGTAATTTGGTATTTCCTACTGAAGTATTAGTAACCCACTTAATCAACCATCATCATAAGGAAACTAAGATAGTAATAGAAAAGATTGCGAAGAACAATCTCTTGAAATGCCCTCAATGTGCGATATTTTTCACAAACATGGACAATTTTGACGCTCATACAGAAAACTGTGACTCCAAAAACGGGACTCAGTGTAAAAATTGTCGACTAACTTTCGGTAAAAATTGCTTCAAGAATCATTTGTGTAGCTCTGAAGACATTACCTATGTAAATAAGATAACAGTGCTCAGGAAAAAACAGGTAAAAGAAGGTACTGTGTATAAGTGTTCTCCTTGCGACATTTGTTATTTGCGAAGAAACTCCTTGAAATATCATACTACTGAAATCAACCATTCGTTGAAAAAGATGCCAACTACTTGTGAGTTATGTGGTTTGCGATTCACCAACTGTTCCTTCAAAAAACATACTAATATACACAGTTTTCCAAATGAAGATTACAGGATCAAAGTAGTAGATCCCGAAACTGGTAATTTTGAGTTTATTACTGGCAACAATCGTGGTACAAAACAAGTTGATGGCAACACTGACTCCAGATTATCGCCTAGGAAGAGAAAAGGCGATATTTCAGAAGAAAATAGTGCCGTGGTTAAAAAAGCAAAAATCTGTGAATTAGATGTGACATTATCTGAAAGAAGGAGTGTTAGGCAAGCTTTACAAAAACCTTCCACGTCCAGACATTCTAGAATGTTCGATGATACTCCAATAGAAATTATTGTTCCGGATGAAATATCAAACCATACCACGGAAAATATCAGTGAAATCGATCTTGATACCTCAGAAATGTCGTCACCGGATAAAATAAACGGGACGCCAGATAAAAGTGGTATTTCAAGTAAATTGAAGTCTAGAATTATCGTTAAAGGCTATAGTAACAAACTATACAGATGTATTTACTGCAACCAGCATTATTTGAAAGAAGGGTCCTTCGATTACCATGCTAAGACTCACAAGTTACAAGATATTTCGGAAAATTATAAATGTGACATCTGTGATCTTGAATTTTCAAGGTACACGCTTCCGCGGCACAAATACGTACACCATGACAACATGAGATTGAAAAAAGATGATTTTCTCATTTTGACAGAAACGGTTTATAGTAAAGAAAGTGAAATTTTACAAAGAATAAAGAGCTTGAATCCCACAGAAGATGTTTTACAAAGAATTGAAATGTTGACATCTAAAAACGAATCGAAAATTCTTAACTTTGAAAATACCGTCAGTGATACTGATAATTTCAATGACATTAAAGTTGATGATGTCAATGTCAGTGATATTTCTAATATTACTCCAATCAGTGATAACAATCCACTCGGTAATACCAGTTCACTCAGTGAGACTAACCCACTCAGTGATAGTATCCCACTCAGTGATACTAATCAACTCAGTGACACCAACCAACTCAGTGATCCTTGTGACAATTCATTCTGTGGTGTCAGTAATGACATTAGTGATACTAACCCACTCAGTGACACTAACCAACTCAGTGATACCTGTGAAAATGCATTCAGTGACGTCAATAATGACATTAGTGATACTAACCCACTCAGTGACGTCAAAATCAGTGAAATAACAGACAATATCAGTGTCACTGATAAAATTTGTTACTATAAGTGTTTGGACTGCAATGTTTGTTTCGTAGATCAAAAAATGTGTTTCGAACACACTTTAAGACACGAAATTTTGGACCCAAAAACGTACATTCAATGTAAACTTTGTGATTTTCAATTTTTGATTGATTCTCTGAAGGAGCATATGGTACTGCATCACAGCTCTGACTTCAAGATTGAAAGTCTTACCATTCATGAGTATCATTCCTTAGGGATAGGTTTAGACCCAAAAATAGATGTTTATCAGGCTGTAGACAAATTACAGTCTAGGTTAGTTAGCACTACTACTGATGTTGGTGTACTATGATTTACAGTAATAGATTCTGAGTGTCGCACTATGACTTGACTTAACCCTTTTAAAGGTAGAGGCAATATACGTGCCACCAACAAAATTATTTTTTATACAGAAATATCACCACTTTAAGTATGGCCAGTGGTACATATACTGTTATCAAATTTTCCACATATATTCGGGCAATTTAAAAAAATAAAAAATAAGTAGGTACTCTACTTAATTTTAATTTTTTTTAATTTTTATTTTTAGAAATTAAAAAAAAAACTTAAAAATCATAAAGGGTGTAAAAAGACCCTTACCGTAGCCGAAAGGCACTTCTTCGCCCCATCATTGCCATCATTTTTTTGTTCTAGACCATACCTTCTAGTTAAGTTTTTTTTTTAATACCACTTTTAAAGGTTTTAATTTTACTTTAATTAACTCGATGACCCGTTTACTATTCAAAGCATCCATCAGCACTAAGTTTTGAGTGCGTTACATTGAGTTTTACCGTAAAACGTGATTTTTCACCCCCAAAAAAAAAAGTCGTTTCCCAGCAATAATTTTTGCGTAAAGTTACATAAGTTGATGTACTGAATGCTTGGTTGACGGCTTCGTGAAGGGTTTGTTTACACCCTGTACGTGCCACGAACAAAATTATTGTTTATACAGAAATATCACCACTTTAGTATGGGCAGTAGAACAGATACTGTTATAAAATTTTCCGGCAAATAAAAAAAATAAAAAATAAGTAGGTACTTGTTTAATATTTTTAGAAAAAAAAAATTAAAAAACTTAAAATCATTTAAAAATATTCTTATTAACATACATCAATATCGTGTTCCTACCACTTCCGGTTTGCTCTGCCTTATAAAGGGTTAAAGGCGAAAGCGGCCATGACAGCTCCTGCAATTTAAAATTTCTTACGTTTTTTTTTGCATTCTAATAGGGTAATTAGAACTTTTGGTGATTCTGTAAGTGTTATTGGGTTATTCCTTCAGGAATTTCTCAGTAGCAGCCATGGTGTCTGGATTTGTGCGTGATTTATGGCAATTCGCTCGCCCCCTATTACATGGGACATATAAATAACAAAAGGTACAGGTACACCTCTGCCTCATTGTTCGGGGATTACAGGCGTGATGATATATAAGTAGACATTCGTTGCTATCACAAATCATATTTTGATCAACATACAATCTAATACGATCCAAAAAAAAACGTAAGAAAATTTTAATTTTGCGGGTACCTCTCTCAAAATTAAAAAAATGGGTCTGAACTGAATTTTTCCGAAGACGTTGGTTTTTCTATAAAATGACTATAATTTTTCTATGATTCCGTTTTTTAAGAGTAATTATTTAATTAGAAACAAAGCTTTTTAAAAAAATGTATAGCTTATGCGTAATCAGCCTATAATGTTCCCAGTGCTGGGACGCAGGCCTCCTCTCTACGAGAGGGAGTGGGCTGTAATTCACCAGTCACAGTGCGAGTTGGTAGATGTCACATGACTTCGAATATTTGGTTGTAAGACATGTCGGTTTCCTCGCGATAATTTTTGTAAGTATACACCGTGATTTTTTAGTCTTCTTACAAGGTGGTCCACTCAATGTATCCGACATAAAATACCTTTGAACGCGATTTTTTTTTAACCATTAATTAAGATAATAAGCACAAAGAAAATTAATAATACATTAGAATTATGAAACATCCTGTTAATAATGTTTACGTGTCAAACGGTAGAATATACCTACCCAGCGCACTCGTCAAGTAGATTATTTCTCTCGCAACAGGCTGTTTTAACTACGTCATGCGTCATAATAATATATTTTTTTTTTAATTAGTAAAATCTCATAAATACGTATTTTTTTTAATGAACGTTTAGTAGTCATTGGATACATGAAGTGGGCTGCCGTTGTAAGACGACAAAAAAGTCACGGTGTATAAATTAATTAATTAAATCTTTTATTTCCAGTATAAACCCATTTTACTTTTAAACAAGTGCCAATGATTTTTCTACTTATTTATTAAGTGGCACTGCTCTGAAAACTTTTCTTGAATATTGTAATCAATCTTTGTCATCCAACTTAACATAGTTTTACTTTAAGATATACTTTTTCCATGAAATTATATTGTATACGAAGTTATGGCTCAGTTCTTATTCTTTATTTCACACAAAATTAAAAGATATACACACAAAATGACAAAATATAGCTATTATATACTTTCAGTTGACTAACATTTTTAGTGTATTTTCGTTAGTTGATTTTTTTTTCTGTCAAGTATCTGATGAAAGAAATAAATAAGAAGAACTTCTTATTTATTTCTTTTACTATTGTCCTTATTTTGGTGGTCTGAATGATTTCTAAAAGTTTGTCCATCTAAAGTGTGTAAAAAGACCCTTAACGAAGCCGAAAGTTACTTGTTCTCCCCGTCAATGCGATCATTTTTTTGTTCTAGACCATACCTGGGAACCTTCTAGTTACGGAGATATTGGGGGTCAAAGTTCCAACTTTTTCACAAGTTTCTGTTTTAAATACATGTTTTTAAAGTAAGATTTTTACTTTAAACACATCCACGACCCCCGTGCTATTCAATCCATCCACCAGGACAATGTTCTGAGTGCGTTAGATTGAGTCCTACCGTAAAACATGATTTTTGACCCCAAAAAAAATCGTTTCCCACCAAAAATTTTTGCGTAAAGTTACTTAGTTTGATGTACAGAAGGCTTGGTTGACGGCTTCGTGAAGGGTCCGTTTACACCCCGTATTTTAATGAGACCTTATACACCGTGACTTTTTAGTCGTCTTACAACGGCAGCCCACTTAATGTATCAAATGACTACAAAGCATGCATAAAAAAAAAATAGGTATCTATGAGATTTTAATAATTTAAAAATAAAAATATTATTCAATATTATGACGCATGACGTAGTTAAAACACCCTGTTGTGAGCGATGACCTACTGGACTCGAGCGCTGGGTAGGTATATTCTCCCGTTTGACACGTAAACATCTTTAACAGGATGTTTCATATTTTTTTCTAATGTTTATTTATTTTTCTTTGTACCTATTAGGGTAGATAAAAAAATAATCGCGCCTAGAACTATTTTATGTCGGGCACATTGAGTGAACCACCTTTGTAAGACGACTAAAAAGTCACGGTGTATGTAGTACCTAGAAACGTGTAATAACTACGATTCTGTATCTGGACTGCCGCATTTCAAAGATGAGACACAGAGAGAGATGTCTGTGTCAAGACACCATTGTCGTATTTGCACCATTACTACCAAAAGTCGCGGGCGAAGGGCCTGTCTCTATTTTTTTAAATGGAGCGACTGTCATCTGCTGCCTCCCACAATTCTACCGACATAAGACAAAAGGGCGCATCTGGTAAAATGTAATACAAATAAACGCCTTACATACTAGATTCACCTTTTTTATTTAGTAAGTCTGAATAACTAGTTTTTAAATTTAACTGTCAAACTTCCAGGGTTCTGATTGGCCTTGACGACTGTCATATATGTATGACTGAATAATATTATGTAACATAACATCACACTTATACACCGTGACTTATTAGTCGTCTTACAAAGGTGGTCCACTCAATGTACCCGACATTAAATAGCTCTAGGCGTGATTTTTTTTTACCTACCATAATAGGTACAAAGAACAGTAAATAATACTTTAGAATAAAATTATGAAACATCCTGTTAGTGATGTTTACTTGTCAAACGAGAGAACATACCTACCCACTACCCAGCTCGAGTCGAGTAGATCATCGCTCGCAACAGAGTGTTTTAACGACGTCGTACGTTGAATAATATTTTTATTTTTAAGTTTTAAAATCTCATAAATACCATTTTTTTTAATGAGTTTTTAGTAGTCAATGGATACATGAAGTGGGCTGCCGTTGTAAGACGACTAAAAAGTCACGGTGTATTACCCGATAGGGTTCGCTGAGGTGTGTAGTACGCCATATTGTTATCAAACTATATTTTTAAGTCCCATATTGTAATGGGGGCAAGCATAATATTTATATTGCGACTGAAAAATCACACTGAGTGATCTCATACCATGTTTTACGTTTTTCCTGACTTATATCCTTATATATGGTGGCCTTTTGCCACAAAAGAGATTAACAAAATCCGTCTGACATCTTCCATCGCAGGTTTTTTTTTATATAATGATATGTCTTTCCCACCTATATTCGTGTAATATTAAAAAAAAACAATCACCGATCATATTTAAAAAAAAGAATGGGGGCTATCGCGTATGAATTCGCCACTAGAGGCGCTAGTGTAGCGAGTGGTCTCCGAAATGTCAGATGTCATATAGTGTTCGCGCGTTGCGTGCTTTTGTATTACGTATTTTTTACTAATATTCACGATTGTGGTCGAGATAGAGCCATTCCTGATTAATTATGACTTCAAGATTTTAAATAGCAACTTAGGATCTTATTTGTTAGGCCAATCAAGCTTTACAAAACCAGTTTATACTCTATAACTCTCATTGTATAGGCAATCTATACAAAGCGAGGCCAAGTTATACTGGAAATGTACAGCTTCATGTGTCGCCGTGTGTACTTGGAGGTTAAATGATTTTTAAATGTTTCATGCTTGCTAATTTTAGGGAGAATAATAATTGTAAATATGTATCTGAAGTTTACACTATGTTGTTATAAGTAATTATGAAGATAATTGTACTTTAAAGTATAAAATGGAATTATTGGCAGGACCTCTTGAGAGTGGCGCCATCTGGTGATCAAAAACGATAGCCCTCATTGAACAAGTCTTCAGTGACCCTGTATTGATCAATGGTGTTACTATATTATATGGCCGCTGTTTTTTTTTAAGTTTTAAACCATATGCAGTTATATTGAGCCCTTTAAACGCATTAAGAATTATTTAGAAATAAGTATTTTTGATTTATTTAATTTTAAGTTTTTTTTTTTCATTCTTGTTGTTTCAATGTGTTAAATACTGTAAATAAATGATGTGATTTTTGTACCTAGTTATTTTTTATTTTACATAATTATGATGCACCTTTAGGACACCCACATTTCTCCAGTTGTTTAAGTCCCATGCAATAGGTGGTGAGTGCCGTTAACCGGGCACAAATGCAGACTCCAGCTCCAGGCTGCTACTGAGTAATTCCTGGTGGAAAAACTCAATGACACTTTTCCCGAACCGAGAATAGGCTTCATGCTCAACTCAGCAGAAGCGCTTGTGATCACTAGACCGACCAACGACGCAATCTATACTAATATATAAAGGTGAAGAGTTTGTTTGTTTGGTTGAACGCGGTAAACTCGGGCACTACTGGTTCGAACTGAATAAATCTTTTAGTGTTGGATTGCCCATTTATCGAGGAAGGCTATAGGCTATAAAACGTCACGCTACAACTAATAGGAGCGGAGCAGCAATAAAAAATGTTGCAAAAACGGGGAAAATTGTATTTTTAATAATTTTACGCGGACGAAGGTCGCGGGGCACAGCTAGTCTATTATAAAACAAGCTATGCGATGAAAAGTAACATAAATATGTGTGCATATTCTTTGGTCATTCTTTTAATTTCCTTAGCCGCGAGACGACGCAGAATTAGTTTCCAAGTAGTAGACACCAGATTTTCTGAAAAAATTAAGTTTCTAAACATTTTATGTCATTCAAAAATAAAAATGTGTATGCTTTTTTTCAAATTACTGTAATTTTAATTTAGCAGGCAGGTGGTACTGAAATGTACGTGAGTCGCACTCAAATCATCATCATCGTCTCTGCCCTTGTCCCATATTCCTTGGGATCAACACAACACGTTTTTTTCTTCCATTCTCCTCTGACAGCCATCATGCTATCATGGCCTTCCTCTCCCTCTCCTTAAATCATCATTTACAATCATCACTATGAACGACCTGGTAATTGGACCCAGGGATTCATGCTCAGCAGTGCCACTTACGACCACTAGATCAGGGGCATTCGAGGTGCGAATATTTTGAATGAATCGAGACCTATAGAAGAGTACAAGGAGTAATCGTTTTCAAAGTGTTTCATATTTCCACGAAAACTTTTAACGGGACTGACATTAATACTTATATAAAGGGTGTAAATAGACCCTTAACGAAGCCGAAAGGCACTTGTTCTCCCCGCCATTGCGATCATTTTTTTGTTCTAGACCATACCTGGGAACCTCCTTGTTTCGGAGATATTGAGGGTCAAAGTTCCAACTTTTTCACAAGTTTTTTTTTAAATACATGTTTCTAATATAAGATTTTTACTTTAAACACCTTCACGACCCTCGTATTATTCAATCCATCCATCAGCACAATGTTTTGAGTATGTTACATTGAGTAATACCGTAAAACGTGATTTTTCACCCTAAAAAAAAAGTCGTTTCCCAGCAATAATTTTTGCGTAAAGTTACTTAGTTTGATGTACAGAATGCCTGGTTGACGGCTTGGTGACGGGTCTGTTTACATCCCGTATAAAGGGTGTAAATAGACCCTTAACGAAGCCGAAAGGCACTTGTTCTCCCCGCCATTGCGATCATTTTTTTGTTCTAGACCATACCTGGGAACCTTCTATATACGGAGTTATTGGGGGTCAAAGTTCCAACTTTTTCACAAGTTTTTTTTTTAGTTTTTTTTTGATTTTTAAGTTAAATCGATACGTTAAAGAGAAGATCGTAACCATCATCTACCTGTTATTTCCCACCTAAGTTTGAGGTCGGCTTTCAGTCTAACCGAATGCAGCTGATTGCTGAACACCAGTATTTTTACATGGAGCGACTGCCTGTCTGGCCTCCACAATCCAGTTATCCACTAGGTAACACGTGTTACTAGTACGACACCCGGATACCCCTTGGTGGTGTTGTCTTGTCAGTCATCTTATCATTTAATTATTGAATAACAAGGTATTATAGAAAGGATGTGCTACTTAATTACAACTGATAAAAAAATAATGAATAGACCGGTAATATAATTGTTAAGACGATTATTAAGACATGTGACTAATCATAACAAGTCATTAATGAACATAATCTGGGTTTTTCCAAAGAACCTTATTTTTTTGTTCACGGGCTGAAACCTTCAAAAGGCGGAAGGGTCTTTGGGAATAAAACCGGGGAGAGTGGGATTTCTACCTCACTAAAACACCGGTGGTCACCATCCGCACATGGGAGGAGGCACCGTTTCCTCTTAAAAGACCTGTCCGGAGCCCCCTCTGCGCACTTGTTCCACTAAAATCCCCTAGATGAGTCCTCCAGGGGACTACACAGCACTCAATGTTCCACTACGATCCCTTATGCTGGGGATTCTCTGAGTACTAATAAGTGCTATTCCTTTATAGTCCCTTCTTAATAAAAGAGCCACTTACAAAATAACAACATTTAACACATATATTATATTTGAAAATCTATTTACAGAGGGGATAACAATGAAGTAAATTAACTTTTCTAAAATAAGTTAGATGTTGAAAAAAAATTTGCAGGTTCGACCAGTGCAGCTTCTCGGCGGCGGCGTAGTTGGAATCGCGTTCACCTAGCTAGTGAAGGTCGTGGGTTCGAGTCCCACCTAAGGCGTTCAATTTAATTTTTTACTTTTCAATTATAAGGTTCTCAAACAATTAGGGGATTCAAATGGAAATTAGAGTTTCATGTGTTCCCCTAGGGGATCGTAGTGGAACATTGAGTGCTGTGTAGTGCCCTGGGGGACTGGTTTAGGGGATTTCAGTGGAACGAGCGCCTCTGCGGCGTGCCCAGGTAAGTTTTGATAAAAACTGTTGTGAATAGAACTGAAAACGGTGATGCCTCCTTCTACCTTTTTGTTCTTTAGTCTGTCGATGGCAATCCAAATAGATTTAGCCCAAAAGAAGAAGGATCAAAATTAATCCACGTCCTACGGCAAAGAGAAGTATCTCAAATAAATGATATATAATACATATATGTTTCTGTAATAAATGTCACAGAATTTTACAAATATCTTGCAGGCTATATTTATCATTATGCAAAAGAATTTAACATCTGCAGCCGAACTAGGCAAAAGCCTGTATTTCGGCTATCAGCGCCAATCCCCTCAAATAATTAATAATTACATAAATTTTTTATCAAAGTTTACCAATAATAATCATAAAAAAATGAAATCATTAAAATCTATTTACTAAGAATAATAAAAATGGGTATAAAAGATGGCATACTTCCAATTCCATAGCAATTTTTTATATGCTAGACTGTAAGGATGGAGTTTGGAAGTACCTATGCCATCTTTTTAAACCCATTTTTTTGAGATACTTCTCGTTGCTATAGGACGTGGGTTAATTTTGTATGGACCGTGCTCCTTCTTTGGCGATTAGGTTGGCATTTTTAAATAGCGTCCATCAGGTCCTGTAATGTGCAAACGGCAGGACAGGCAGGCATGGGCACCGGCAGCAGAGTGCAAGGGGGTGCACTTGCACCCCCCTGTCGGGAAACAAAATAAAGGGTGTAAAAAGACCGTTAACGAAGCCTAAAGGCACTTGTTCTCCCCGTCATTGCGATCATTTTTTTGTTCTGAACCATACCTGGGAACTTTTTAGTTACAGAGATATTGGGGGTCAAAGTTCCAACTTTTTCACAAGTTTTTTTTTAAATACTACTTTTTAAGGTTTTAACTTAACTTTATGACCCGTTTACTATTCAAAGCATCCATCAGCACAATGTTTTGAGTACGTTACATTGAGTCCTACCGTAAAACGTGATTTTTCACCCCAAAAAAAAATCGTATCCCCGCAAAAATGTTTGCGTAAGGATACTTAGTTATTGGGTCTCGAGGTGGCCTTGCACAAGTCCGAGGCCATGAGCTTTCATGGGCCTCGGAATGCGCCACCGTCGGGATCCACGCTGACGGTAGGAGGGGTTCCCATCGGCGTCGAGTCGACTTTGAAGTACCTAGGACTCGTCCTCGACAGCCGGTGGAACTTCGTTGAGCATTTCCGACGTTTGGCTCCCAAACTGGAACGGGCCGGGGCTGCCTTCAAGCGGCTCTTGCCCAACCTGAGGGGTCCAAACGCCTCCTGCCGTAGGCTCTACGCGGGGGTCGTGCGGTCCATGGCCCTTTACGGGGCCCCGGTGTGGGCGCGTTCAATTAAGCGGCGTGCCGCGCACTACCTGAACGCGCCCCAAAAGGTCGTAGCCGTAAGGCTGATCCGGGGGTACCGCACGATCTCCCGCGAGGCGGCGAGCCTCCTAGCCGGATTGCCGCCATGGGATCTGGAGGCGATAGTCCTCGCGCGCCTGCATGAATGGCGCGCGGGGGCACTACATCGGGGGGAAACTCCGCTGCCGCGGCAAATCACCGCTCAGCGGACAGACCTCCGACGCGATCTCATGGCGACATGGAGACAGCGACTGTCGCAACCCAGTGCAGGGCACGCCACAATAGTGGCGATAAGTCCCCTCTTTGAGGAGTGGCTAGAGAGGCGCCACGGCGCCCTCACCTTCCGCCTGACGCAGGTCCTCACCGGACACGGTTGTTTCGGGAGGTTCCTGCACCTAATCGGGCGGGAGGAAACGCCCGGGTGCTATCATTGCGAGGATCGTCCGGAGGACACGGTGGCGCATACCGTGGAGGTCTGCCCCGCTTGGGCGGAGCTCCGCCGTGTCCTCGTAACGGCGATAGGCGGCGGCGACCTCTCGCGCCCGGCCCTGGTTCAGGCCATGGTCCGGAGCGAGAGGGAATGGGAAGCCGTCACCTCCTTCTGCGAAGCAGTCATGCTAGCGAAGGAGGTGGCGGGACGTGAGAGGGAGAGAATCTCTCGTCCCAGCCGCCGCGGGCGACGCACCGGGCGTCGGGGGCCACGTGGTGGCTCCCGGCCACCGTAGGCGCGGGCCTGTGGACGGTGAGTAATGGGTTAGCTCACCGTCCGTCCGTCTTATGACGACAGGCCGTGTCGACGGCGCGTTCGTGTTCCACGCGCGCCTCAAAGAGATGTCAGCAACCAGGAAGGGGCCCGCAAGGGCCGATGCCTGCCGGGGCTGCGGGACTGTTCGAAAGAGATACCGTGGCCCTGGAACACAAAGGGCAATGAAGGAACATGGATGGGTTTTAGTCAGTAAGAGTCTGACACTCCCTCCCACTCCACCCAGAGCGGGAGAAGTCATTTGATGATTTCCCATCGGTAAAAAAAAAAAAAAAAAGGATACTTAGTTTGATGTACAGAATGCTTAATTGACAGCTTCGTGAAGGGCCTGTTTGCACCCTGTATTTAAACCAACCATATTTGGTAGCTTCATACAAATCCATTGTTCACCCCTCAGAATATTCAACCTCACCCCATCGTCCTGTAACGTCACCTAGTTGGCCACTAGATGGCGTTGTACATTCAGGTCCATTTTCTGCATCGCGATGTTAAGATTTTCCGGCGTCGAATGACCCTCGCGCGGTACTTCAGTGAAGTCATACTTACCTGGCGTAGGGGACACCGTGATCAGGAAGGCGGTCCCCCAGGGCGAGGCCGATCATTGCACTGCGGTTAGGTTGACCCCTGCGATTATTCCTAATGTGGGTAACTCGGACGTATAATTTTTGGAAGTTAGGGACAGCGTTCGCGCTCGTCCCTTTTATCAACAAAGAAACAGTGAGGCATGGGCGTACTCACCATTTTCGAAAAGGTGGGGCAGAAGTAAATAAACTAAGTAGTAGGAAATTAAAAATGCTTTTTATTTACTGACTGATACGTTTTATTGACTGCACTACACCATTTCAATAATAACCTGCGAGGGGTCTGGCTAAATCTAGCTAAAATTCCGTTTTCAAATGTATGTTGTGCTTCCAGAACCCTCTTTCTATGCACATTCGTCATACAGAGGCCGACAGTACGGTTTTCTGTCATTGTTGACATTAACCAAGTTTTTATTTTAATGTGAAAAATGTTAAAGTACCCAAATTAATATTTAATTTTGTCATTATATTAATTTTGCCTAAAAATTCTTAGCTTCGGGTCAGAGAGCAGGGTCAGGGTGGGGCAAGCGCCCCACCTGCCCCACCGTGGGTACGCCCATGCAGTGAGGAGTGTTGATGGTAATTCAATTCAATTCATTTATTTCAGACACAACGATCCTTAATTTTGTTAGTAGGCACCCTTAAAAATAATGTTAGTAATTAAGTAGTCAAAGAAAAATTACACCACACAATACTATTACATCAGTATATCCGATTTTGAGCTCCTTGGGTTCTGTGATGAACAACTACACGATTACTGATAAATGCATGCACTAACGTGTTTCGTGTGCTTGTAAAACAGTGACACAAATGCTCTCGTAAATTAATTTTTTAAATTGATTGAAAAACAAATACGCATTGACTAATAGATAGGTAATAAAGAAAAGTAAGTAGGAAACAAAAGAGATTAGGTAATTTTGAATGCGGGCAATTAAATAGGATCTATTTTATACTATCTGACTGATTGTAACAAGATGATAGTGTGTGGACGCACGTTCTTACTCGAAAAATAAACCTAATCAAGGATACAAGATTTACCTTGTCCGTGAATCATCTTTATTATTCAACTGTTGTATACTAAAATTTATTATCAATTTGTCAATGAACTGATGGAGGATGTTTTGCCGCACACAAACTCAAACTCAAAGCATTTATTTAAATTAGACCATTACAGACACTTTTGAAAGTCACAGGAAAAAACAAAGAGCGAAGCTACAGTCACAGACACAAGGCATAATAACTTGTGAAAGTATTGTAGTTGCCCATTCCAAGGCGTAGATCTCTATGGAGAAGAATGGGCAAGAAACTCCATGGACACTCTTTTCAATCAAAATATTGTTACAAAATCTTGGTTACATCATTCATGTGGATATTACACATTTATGTGAGAACACTATCTGATCATTCGACGTTTGACCCTACAACAAACGAAACATAGGCAGAGGTGTACCTAACAGTACACTCACATTTCGCTAGTTATGTTTAAGTTTCATGTAATAGAGGGCGAGCCTATTGCCATCAACCGGGCGCAAATCCAGACTCCGTGGCTGCTACTGAGAAATTCCTGATAGAAAAACCCAATGACACTTTGCCCGACCCGGGAATCGAACCTAGGACCTCTTGCTCAGCAGCAATACTTTTCCAAAATTGTTTAGATTTATAATTAATCTTGTTTTGTCAATTATTTATTTATTATCTATATTTGCTATCTATCGGTGAGTCAACGGGTTTAAATATAGTATTTATCAGTTATTTTAGCACTAGTGCCTAATGAGTCATTAATCCCCGACCAAGAAAGAGGGGTGTTATAAGTTTGAAGTATCTTAAAATATTTCGGTGTTACACCGTTTGTTTCGGTGTTTCGTTGTGTTGTTTGATCACTTAACATTCTGCGAGAGCTGCAACAAGAACATCAAGAAGAAGATGCACTCTCCCAATAGTCTTTTACTAGCAAAGTGGGGTGCTTCGCCAGATGTCAAATTTTATCGAAATCGGTTTTTGAAAAGTTCTACAAAAATTTAAAAGTTGTATATTTTCGTTTACTCCGACACCTCGCTGTTTCATTGAAGCAGAGCACAAATATTTGTAAAGGATACTAGCTTTCGCTCGCAGCTTCACTCGCGTTAATTTATAATTTGATAATCAATTCGGGTTGTACACTGCTTGTAACAACAAAATTCAATCATGATTCGAAAGTCACGTGGCGCCATCTATTATCATAAGAACGTTATTGTTGTTGTCCTCGGGAACAGTACATTTTTGCGGGATGAAAGGTACCCTATTTCCGTTTCTGTACACCTGACAACGTATTAAAAATTGAGGATGATCGGTTCAGTGGTTTATTCGTGAAAAGGGAACAAACAAACAAACTTACTTTCGCATTTATAATATTAGTATGGATTTTTGCCCTAGTGCCAAATGAGTCATTAACCCCCGACTAAGAAAGAGTGTGTTATAAGTTTCAAGTATCCCAAAATATTTCGGTGTTACTCTGGACAGGTCATAACATTCTGCAAGAACTGCAACAGCATCAAGCGGAAGGACCCGCAATAGTCTTTACACCAACTAATTTCATCAAAGTGGGGTGTGGTTTTTGAAAAAACAATAAAAATCTAAAAATTGTATGCATCGATGATATTTTCACCCACCATCTCCCGACTTCGTCAAACCCCAGGAACATTGGGCCTTCCGGACATGATCTGCAGTGGCCTGTTCGGAAAGCACTTAGATTGCGCACCCAAGTAGACTGCTGTAAGCATAATCTGGCTAAATGGGGAATTAAATATCCTTAGGACGAAAGATCTTTAGGGTGTCCATGGAGTTTCTTGCCCATTCTTCTCCATAGAGATCTACGCCTTGGAATGGGCAACTACAGTACTTTCATAAGTTATTATGTCTTATGTTTGGAACTGTAGCTTCGCTTTCTTCGTTTTCCTGACATTCAAAGGTGCCTGTTATGGTCTAATTGAAATGCTTTGAGTTTGAGTTTGACACACGATGAAAGAAGAAACGATTAAAGAAGATGTTCCGACACACGGTGTGAAATCGGTGCTCTCGACACCACTTGCTGGAGTGTCCGAAGTGTCCCAACACCTGCACTTTAGAGGACCTAAAAGAGGCAAACGTGGAGAGCTATTCAAATCCTTCTGTCAACTTTCGAAATGAAGATAAGAGATGGTTGAGCAGTACGACTTGGCCATATGCTTTCATTTGACAAAGATAATCAACAAAAGGAGATTTCAAAACAACAAATTGGACGACATTTTGAAATCAGCCAAAATTCTATTATGTTTCTATAACCAGTGTGTTCTGCCTACAATGACTTAAGGTGCTGAAACATGTTCCATACTCAGCATAAAGCTGATATATCGAGTTCCTAACGGCGAAATCCGAAAACGCGCAAAGGTTTTCGATTTTGGAAATCACGTAATGGAGTTGGGCAGGACACCTAACAAGGCCTAGTGCTGTCAGGTGGACTAAGGCTGTCACCGAATGGCGTTGAAGAACTGGCAAAAGAAACGTGGGTCGTCCGGCGGCGAGATGGGCAGACGACATAGTTGCCATCGGGGGAAAAACCTGGATGAGGATGGCATAGGACCGTGGAGATTGGCAGAAGAAAATAGAGGCCTATACCCGGCAGTGGCTGAGTTCGGGCTGTGGATGATGATGATGAAAAGACGCCGCGATTAACGGGGCCACATACTGCAGGATATGCCCCACCTCCTTTCTTGCCCATCCTGCACAGCCACCTGCACCTTCCAAGATTTAAACGAAGCAAACGACAGAGCTGTGCAGGTGGCAATATACTGGTCGGGTATTATTTGAGTCTATCGACACGCAAAGAAGAAGAAGACTGAAACAAGTCTTACCATCGACAAGAAAAAAGAAGATCGAAAAAGGCTGCGAATGATAATGTTGATGATGACTGCCTATCTGACCACCTTATCGGATGTTTTTGAATAAATTGTTATCACTGATAGAATATTACATCACTATGGATCACAATCACGGATTAGTCAGCATGTTCCGTCCAGCTATGTTTATCTTTGGTAGCTCGTGTTTTTGACATAATTTTCAAGGTATCTTAGATTAATAAAATTTGCCTATATAAGCGAAAATGATTATTGTTTTGAATTACTTACTAACCAGTTTCCAATAATGGAGAAGATAGTAGCTCTACTCATATTCGGGTTGACTGCAGTAGCAGGTAATACATTTTTTTATAATAACTTTTGTGTACTGGTTGGAGGAGCTCGTGGCTAAATAATAACAGCCGCTCGGGTCGATCTTTAGGTTAAGCCGTGCTTGCCTAGGTTGGTCTGTGGATGGGTGACCACCCGTTATCTACAAAGTTTCCTCCGTGCCTCGGAAAACACGTTAAGCCGTTGGTCCCGGGTATCATTTGTAGATCTTTGAAAGTCGTTAGGTAGTCAGTGGCCCAAAAAGTCTGACAACCAGTCTTACCAAGGGGTATCCTATTACCCAGTACTAACTGGGTTGTGGAGGTCAGATAGGCAGTCGCTCCATGTAAAATACTGGTGTTCAGCTGCATCCGGTTAGACTGGAAGCCGACCCCAATATAGTTGGGAAAAGGCTATACCGAAGTCTGAAGTATAGTTTTTAAATCCAAAACCTCCTCATTCCAGCTCTCCCCCATCAGCCAATCATCAGGAAGCTGGGCTCCGGGCCACGTCACCAGTACGCGCAAGACTCTGCCGGGCAGCTGCACCTGGTGGACCTGTGGGGAACCATCAGCGATGTGGCGGACGCCGTCAGGTACAATCCTGACACGCAGAATGTTTACCATCTCTTTACAAGGTAAGTCATATTGTTTGTGATGTTGAAGATGCACCAGAAAGGTGTGGTCATGTACACCGTGACTTTTTAGTCGTCTTACAAAGGTGGTCCACTCAATGTGCCCGAGATAAAGTATTTCTAGGCGCGATTTTTTTTTTTTAACAACCGTATTAGGTAAAACGGAAAATAAATAAACATTAGAAAAAATTATGAAACATCCTGTTAATGATGTTTATGTGTCAAACGGGAGAACATACCTACCCAGCGCTCGACTCCAGTAGATCATCGCTCACAACAGGGTGTTTTAACTACGTTATGCGTCATAATAATGAATAATATTTTTATTTTTAAATTATTAAAATCTTATAAATACGTATTTTTTTTAATGAATACTTAGTAGTCATTGGATACATGAAGTGGGCTGCCGATGTAAGACGACTAAAAAGTCACGGTGTATAAGCAAGCATGTGCGACTGCACAGCAAAGGTACTGGGTTCGATTCCCGGGTCGGGCAAAGTGTTATTGGTTTTTTTCATCAGGGATTTCTCAGCAGCAGCTTCGGAGTCTGGATTTGTGCCCGGTTGATGGCAATAAGTTTGCCCCCTCTTACATAGAACTTCAAAATAAATGGCGAAATATGGGTGTATTATTAGGTACACCTCTGCCTAAACCTTCGGGGATTACAAGCGTGGTGTTAAGCTATGTTATTCAGACTATCAACACAAAAAGAATAACATTCCCGTTGGCACCAACAGCGTAATCACAAAAAAATAATCAGCAATCTAATACATTTGGGTCGTATAGATTGAAGTTTTTTGATCAGTCTTACCCAAGGGGTATCGTGTTATCCAGTCCTAACTGGGAAGTCATATAGGCAGTCGCTCCGTTTAAAATACTGTTAGACTGGAAGACGACCCCAACATAGTTTAGAAAAGGCTACATGATGATGAGGTCACGCGCGCCTCAAAGAGATGTCAGCAAAATGAAGAGGCCGATACCTGCCGGGGCTGCGGGACTGTTCGAAAGTGATACCGCGGCCCTGGAACACAAAGGGCAAAGAAGGAACATGGATGGGTTTTAGTCAGTGATGATCGGCGGGGGGGGGGGGGGGGGGCTTTGGGGATTGATGATTTCCCATCCGAAAAAAAAAAATGAAGTTTTTTGTGGGACAGCTGATCATTTATTCGCGATGACGATAGTGATTCTATGGAGAAAGCTGTTCCTAATTACTTAGCCCGCTCCAGAATCCTCTTAGAATCTTCTAAAATAAAACTTTTGACACTATCTGATTGTATTCTATTGTACCTTTTAGTTTAAGTACCTGTGGTCTACATTGGATTGTTAATAGCTATATTTGTTGTGTGTAAACGAATTTAAAATCTCTTGATGTTGTGTAGCGTCCGACATCTTATATTTTTACGCTGTTCAGGCAAGACATGGCTGTCATTATTATAATTCACTAGCTGTTCCCCGCGACCTTCGTCCGCGTAAAATCCCGTCCCGTTTTTGCAACATTTTTCATTGCTGCTCCGCTCCTTTTAGTCGTAGCGTAATGTTGTATAGCCTATAGCCTTCCTCGATAAATGGGCAATCCAACACTAAAAGATTTATTCAATTCGAACCAGTAGTTCTCGAGTTTAGCGCGTTCAACCAAACAAACAAACTCTTCACCTTTATATATTAGTATAGATTCTCGAGTTTAGCGCGTTCAACCAAACAAACAAACAAACAAACTCTTCACCTTTATATATATATATTATTAGTATAGATTCTCGAGTTTAGCGCGTTCAACCAAACAAACAAACAAACAAACTCTTCACCTTTATATATTAGTAGGTATAGATTGTAACATCTTGCATGCTATGTGTGTGTTTACTCATGTTTTGAAAAAATAAAATGATCTTATCTTATCTTATCTCTTACCTTCACTTACAGGAGGAACCCGATAGTGAGCCAGGTGCTGGTCCCTCAGAATGACGCCCTCATCTGGTCCTCCAACTTCAACGCTACGCGCAAGACTGTCGTCCTCATCCACGGCTGGGTCGATAATGTGACTGCTAACTTCAACAGAGTGCTGACCCCTGGTGAGTACTCTTATCTAATTTACTAACATAGCATAAAGGGTGTAACAAGATTACAAGACCCTTAACGAAGCCGAAAAGCACTTGTTCTCCCCGTCATTGCAATCATTTTTTGGTTCTAGACCATACCTGGGAACCTTTTCATTTTTTTTTAAATACATGTTTTTAAAGTAAGATTTTTACTTAAAACACCTCCATCACCCCCGTACCATTCAATCCATCCATCAGCACAATGTTCTGAGTGGGTAAGATTGAGTTTTACCGTATCACGTGACTTTTCACCCCAAAAAAAAAATTCGTTCCCCCAAAATTCTTTGCGAAAGTGTTTGATGTACAGAATGCTTGGTTGACGGCTTCGTGAAGGGTCCGTTTACACCCTGTATATCCGATTTTGAGCTCTTTGGGTTCTGAGTTGAACCAGTACACGATTACTGACAAATGTATGCACTGAATAGGCAGGTCCACATAAATCAGTGTGGCTCTTTCTTCAAAAGACTATCTCAGGCACTGATCTGCATGACTTGACCAAGATGTCTGGCTCGAAAAGAGACAGTGAACTCTGAGTTGGTTTATTTACAGAAAAAAACATAATTAATTTAGACTCGACCTCTTTCCGTGAGTGTGGAAAATTACGGGTTACGGAATACTCCCTGTATGCCGTAGTCTATAATCCACCATGCGGACCCAGTGTGGGTTAGAAGTTGTATTGGGTTATGCAGAACAGGATTTAAAGTTATTCATCCCCCATAGAATAAAGAGAGAGAGTAGAGAGAGTTGAGAAGAGGGAGGATCCTCCTACCAGACGGGTGTTGTGTCTGGTGGGCTACCGCCCGACAGTTGTCAGGTTTTTCGATAACTTTAAGGATAATGAATCCAGAGAGCCATTTCGGATGTACGAGGCCAGACTAATACCGTGATTCAGAATTTTGATGTTAGTTCTTTATTTGTATCATAGATGGCGCTGTAGTACATTTTGTAGTGCCGCTACAGATGTCAATTGTCTTCTCATTTTTGGTTCTGGACAGCCTATTTTCATGCTGTTCTGGTGTGCGTAATGAGAATTAACTAATTCCATTTCTTTTCCTCAGCCTTCTTGGAAGCTGAAGACGTGAACGTCATCGTGGTGGACTGGTGTGCTGGAGCTTGCACCTTCAACTTCGTTGCAGCTGTGAGGAACACTATTGCTTCAGGTAAGCATGTTCATCTTCCATCTTTATACAGGGTGTAAACGGACCCTTCACGAAGCCGTCAACCAAGCATTATGTACATCAAACTAAGTAACCATATGCAAAAATGATTGCTGGGAAACGCCTTTTTTTTTTTGGTGAAAAATCACTTTTTACGGTAAAAGTCAATGTAACGCACTCAAAATTTGGTGCTGATGGATGCTTTGAATAGTAAACGAGTCATGGAGGTAATTAAAGTGAAGTTAAAAACTTAAAACTAGTATTAAAAAAAAAACTTTTGAAAAAATTGGAGCTTTGACCTCTAATATCTCCGTAACTAGAAGGTTCCCAGGTATGGTCCAGAAGAAAAAAATGATCGCAATGACGGGGAGAACAAGTGCCTTTCGCCTTCGTTAAGGGTCTTATTACACCCTTTATTATTGTAGTTGTCTAGATCGATCTCTTTGTAAGGGGCTCGTGGCTAAAAAATAACAGCTGTACGAGTCGGTCTTTCTCTCTCTTCTGTTAAACAACGCTTGCAGAAATCTTTTTTTTTGGGACATTTCCGCCACACTATTCCCAAAGCGCTGCAACTCCTGAAACCCAGAATCAACAGTGGCGACCACCAGAAAAGCGCCGAGACAATGAAGCTCGACGAAGTCCCAGAGAAACAATTTAACTGTCTGGATCCCGCAACGGAATTAATCAGAAAACAAATGTGGAGGAGTAGAAAAAACATAGTTTCCGAATCGGCTAATGAAGGAGTGACCATATTAATACCGAGTTCCTTTCGTACCTCGGAAAGCATGTTAAGCCGTTGGTACCAGCTAACATTATTTTGTAGATTTTTGACTGTATTTACAAGTAGTCAGAAATCTCAAAGTGTCGTGTTGTCCACTAACTGGGTTGTGGAGGTCAGATAGGCAGTCGTTCCATTCAAAATACTGTTATTCAGCTGCATCCGATTAGTATGGAAGCCTCAAAATACAGACAAATTAATGCTCAGTTTGGCGTTTCTGACTGAGTTTCAATTTCTGCTAACCTATGTAATTCTGCACCTGCATACTAAACTTATACTGTCACTTACGGGATACCATCCGTGATTATAAGCTCCCGATATTTCGACGCTGTTGCAAGCGCCATGATCACGGTATGACATGGCATGAAATCGGGAGCTCAAAGTAATGAATAAACACGGAAGATGATCCCGTAAGTGACAGTATAAGGCGCGAATTACACAGAAACGGCGTAAGGTGACGGTGCGGCGCAGGCGTGGAATTTATAAGGAAACGAAAGAACGTCTTGCCTGCGCCACGACACGTCGCCTATGTACGTTTTGTATGAAAACGTTTTGAAGCGGCATCATGCCTCCGCCGCGCCTTCACCTAACGCCGTTTCTGTGTAATTCACGCCTAAAGCGCAGGCCATACAGAAAAGACGTAAGACGCGGACGGAGCGCAGACATATGTCTCTTCTAATGTATAGAAGCGTCGTTGTCGCAAAACATATAGAAAAGACAGGGCGCGGACACGACGCTTCTATGCATTTTGTATGAAAGGGACGCGGAAGAGACATATGTCTGCGCCCCGTCCGCGTCTTACGTCTTTTTTGTGTGGCTTGCGCTTAAGATTACTTTAAAACCGTGAAAGCTTAAAACAGTACCTATATACTAATACTACGTACTGTATTATCTAATCATTAAACCTTTAACCTATTTATTTATCCCGATGTTCCCAGGCGAGGGTGTGGCTAGGTTCATCACTTGGCTGAACAACGCGACCGGGGCTGACCCCACTAACTATCACATCACCGGCTTCAGTCTGGGAGGCCAACAGGCTGGCGTCGTCGGCAGAAACCTTGGAGGAGTGGTCGATTATATAAGCAGTAAGTAGTTATAACTGTGTTTTTGCTCCCTCAGATCTCGCCTCTATAACCCGATATATCACATGACTATCTTCGAGGATAAGTTGTCTCACAGCAACGATGTTATCTTCAGTGAAGGCGGATTTTGGACGTCCTTCACGAGATTTGTCGCAAAGACTGGTATGTCCACGCTGGAATTCTAAATACCAGCGTTCGACAATCCGCAGACATGGGGCTTCATTATGGAACACAGATGTTAGCTCTTCGAAATACTGAAGCCGTGTTAGGCCTCTTCAGAAGTAATACAAAATTATTGCACGGACATTTTCTGAGATTCATTTTCGTACGTGACCTGATAGATTCAAAACAACGCTGTGACTAAACAACTGCATTAATCCTAATTCCTTCAATTGTTTTGATATTCTAAATTCCAACAAATTTGAACATTGAACAGTTCTAAATTCAAAATTGGCGGCAAATATGTAAACGACAGAACTTAAAAGGCACGCCTGGTATTAGTCAGACAGCCGCATAGGTTGACCTGCGAGATGCCTTGTCGAAAAAAGTCGGCGGTGTGACACCTCCTTGCCTCGGAAATCACGTAAAGCCGTTTGTCCTGCGCTTGATCTCTCACCGGTGGTGTTGAATAGCCGTTCCATCAGATTATGAGAGCATTTGAACAGAGTGTGCTCCTGTGTTTTCGCACACATTTGTCACTATGATATCTCTCTCCTGCGTTCTACTTAGCGTATCTCCGTTGAGATTGATTGAAATTTGGTCGAGAGGATATACATACAAGGTATAAAAAGACCCTTAACGAAGCCGAAAAGCACTTGTTGTCCCCGTCATTGCGATCATTTTTTTGTTCTGGACCATACCTGGGAACCTTCTAGTTACGGAGATATTGGTGGTCAAATTCCAATTTTTTCACTAGTTTTTTTTTAAATACTACTTTTTAAGGTTTTAACTTTACTTTAAATACCTCCATGACCCGTTTACAAATTCAAAGCATTCATTAGAACCAAGTTTTAAGTGCGTGAAATTGAATTGTACATAATGCTTGGTTGACGGCTTCGTGAAGGGTCTGTTTACACCCTGTATATTATTACTGGAGAACATTTTCTGTCTATAACGACCTACCCTCCTCCAGGTCTCGATCCAGCTGGCCCCGGCTTCGAAGACAACGTACACAAGTTCAATGCGACCGACGGTAACTACACCGAGGTTATTCACACCAATGTTGGGGGCTCAGGGTACGTGGGACCGCTTGGGGATGTCGACTTCTACCCCAATGGAGGGGTTAATATGCCTGGCTGTGCCACTGATAGCTGTGATCATGACAGGTGGGTACTTTATATTCTTCGGCTTTTTCAGCAACGTTTTACGTACGGAACAACGTATTTAGGATAAAATTGCGCGGCACGCAAGCATTAATGATATCATCCGTTGTGCTCTTGCCACCGCCGGGATGCCAGCTGTCTTAGAACCCAATGGCTTGGCACGTGTCGATGGGAAGAGATCAGATGGTATAACCATAATGCGCATTAGAGGCACGTCGCTGGTGCGGCGAGTGCGGGGGAGCGCTAACAGCATGCTGGCCGCGCTCGCGGCAAGGCTTGATTGCTCCATCATCTCCCATTGTTGTGGGCGACATGTGGCAGGCCGATGCGACAACCAAGTTATGGGGGGTAAATTGTTAATTCAATTTTGATTATTTTCTTTTTAATATTGTGTTAAATTATTTGCTTAAATTTAAATTGAATTGAATTAGTAATGTGGTGTTGTATATGTAATGTGACTGTGTGTGTGTGTAATTATTTCTTGTATGAGTCAGTGATGCTCGAATTAAAATGATTTTATTTATTTATTTATTTATTTATAATGCCATGGAAGTTGGGTAGGGTTTTGGTGTGGGATGCAACTTGCGTCGACATCCTTGCGCCATCCCATCTTCCTAGCTCAGTGAGCTGCGCTGGGGCAGCTGCTGCAGGTGCTGAAAACCTCAAACGGTGCAAATACAATAATTTAATTGGTAGTTATGTGTAGCACTCAAAACATTGTGCTGATAGATGCGTGCATTCAGTAAAAAGCTGTTATTTTGAAATTACAAACAAACACTTCAACTTGATTTATTTGTATGGAAAGTTTTTCTAAAACCGGTAGTCTTCTCCTGCCCTTATCCCAATTTATTTGCGGTCGGCGCAGCATGTCTTCTTCTTCCATACTTCTCTATTACTCGTCATCTCAGCAGTCACCTCCTTTCTAGCCATATCATCCTTCACACAGTCCATCCATCGCTTCTTTGGTCTTCCTCTACTCTTATAGCCATCGCCATTCATACTCAACATTTTCCTCATTCCTCCGCATCACATGTCGATACCACAATAACCACTTCTTACCACTTCTTCTTCTTAAAATTGACTACGCTGTTCACAGATGCTACTACTACCTGGCAGAGTCTCTACGCACTGGAGGATTCACAGGACGCAGGTGTTACGACTACCACAGTGCTTTGATTGGAAATTGTAGTACCTCAGTAACGTTACGTATGGGAGGCGTGGCTCCTAAGTTTGGGTAAGGAAATACATAGAAACTTCAAAAGGAGGAGGTTCTTTGGTCGCCTGTATGTTTTTTTATGGATCTTCAAAGTCAAAGTATTTTATTTGTTGAACATAGGTAATATGGTACATGGTATTTGTGTTGTACTACTATGTTTTGCCTTGCAAGGCTTACAAATTAGACGTAAAAAAACTACAAACTAAATAAAACTGTTTCAAACAAGTAACGTCGTAAACAAGATAGTATAACAAGTGGAGCGGACATTTTTTATTTTATGCTTCTATCTTCTAAAAACTCATTGATAGAGTAATAAGTCTTTTCAATCAGTTGCCATTTAAAATGGTTTATGTTGGTCATGCTTTTTAAAGTTTTTGGTAGTTCATTGTAAATCTTTGGACCCATGCCGAGACAACTCTTTGAGAAAAGTGCAGTATTGTGTTTTTTTGATTTTAGTGTGCTTTGGTGACGTCTTGTATTAAGTTTTTCAAATTTAGACTGATTCTCCTTAACAAATATTGAAATTTCATAAATATAGAGAGATGGAAGCGTAAGTATTTTTAAACTAACGAAGAATGGTTTGCAACTTTCGGTGGTTTTTAACAAACATATGGCTCGAAGACATTGTTTTTGGGCTTTAAATGCCATTCCTCTGTTGGTAGAGTTACCCCAAAATATTATGCCGTAACGAAGAGTTGTGGAGACAAATGCATGATATGCAGTAAGGACAGTATTACGATTTGCAACCTTATTCAAATTGTGTAAAGCATAACAAAATTGATGAATTTTTTACATAGTCTCCATGTGTGTTTTCCATGTCATGTTTTCGTCTAGCCAAATACCTAGAAATTTGGTTCGTTCCGTTTTAATAATCTTATTTCGGTCATAATTAATTGAGGTCATTTTGAGGTACTTCTCTTTGCTGTAGGACGTGGGTTAATTTTGATCCTTTTTCTTTACGAGATTCTGGTTTTCATTTGGCAAAAGAAGCTTGCGTGGTGGTCAAAAGACTTCCGAAAGTAAAGTTATTTTACGTTTTCTAGTGCTTTTTGTATTTCTCGCAGTGACCAGAGATATAACATTTTTTATTGTCTTTACAGAGCACAAGGTGTTTACCACTTGGACACAGCTGCTTCTCCTCCATTCTCTATTTGGTGAGAAGATGAGGAAGAACAGTACAAGAAGATAGAACAAGAAGATACTGTGAAATGTCTATCAGTTAAACCTTCAAGAAATTTAAAAAAACTTCAATAAAGAGTAATAGAAAGCACTATCTTATTTATTTAAACTTCAAGTACAAGACTACTTAATGCCACAAGGCATTCTCTACCAGTCAACATTTGGGTCAAATAGGACAGCATTGTGACAGAGTACAAAAATATATTAATAAGAAAAATACCATTTTGTTAAAAAATATATACATAAATAGGTACATACTAATACACATATATAGGGTGACTGGTAATTAGTGACTGGAAAAAACACGTGCTTGTACTCATGATATCAAACAACTTTCCCAAAGAATCGCTCGGGATGGTCTGGTTGACGATGAGCCGAGGCGATGCTGACCGCGTAGTGATTGTAAGTGTATTGACTTGATTCGAGTCTTCGAAAATCTAAATTCACGAATCAAATAATATATCTCGCATTTATCTACCTACGTACCTGATTATGTGCAGTTTTTTTCTCTCAGATCAAAAAGTTATTTTTTATAACTTCCTCGCCTGTCGTTAACTGAATTCGTGCAAGGAGTGTCAGACGACATCGTTGCCATTACGGGTACATTCTGAATTAGGTTAGCACAGGAACGTGGAGATTGGTACACATAATGAGAGGCTTATTACACCCAGCAGTGGGTGAAGTCGGGCTGTGGATGATGTAGTATAAGCCCTGCATGGGATCATCATCGCCGCCAAAGATGTCATTCGTGTGATGAGTGTGCTCATGTAAGCTTCTATACATATGATAAAACCGTAAAAATCCAAATCGATGTTCCGACTTGGCGCAAAAACTACTGCATAGATCCTGTTCAAATTTTGCACAAATATACCTTACGGGCTTCTCCAAATTTTAGGCTATATATTATCACGCTACTTGCTTAAGGGGGTGAGCAATATTGCATTATGTCCGTATTCTTCAATTGTTTGACGTTTCAGTCATGACACGCACCAGAACGGCTATTTAAAGCTTATGTCAACAGAGAAAACAGCCTAGCGGGTTCTATCACTATTACTTTCACTTTTTGAGATTTGTTTGAATATTTTTTTGATGCTGTGCGATTAAGTGAGGATAGACCATCAGTTGCTTTTATATATTTCGTTTATAAGCTTTGACAATGACTAAAGAATATGCGTTCACTCACGTGAACGCATATTCTTTAGTCATTGTCAAAGCCAGCCGCAAAGCCGCGTGCACGGCTAAGTATAAAATAAAACATTTAATAATTTGTTTACTTAATTATTTTACATTTTATTATGTTCACTTGTGTACTCCTTTAGGCAGATGGTGATGATTACATTTGATTTCCAAAAAGGATGAATAACATAATAATGGTGGTTCAAGTAGGTATCTAGATCTGGCTCGTGAGGTTGTCGACATGTGGGATGTGAGTTCAGCAGTCATTGTGCCGATAGTCGTGTCGGCCAATAGCTTAATAGCCAAAAGCCTCGACCAACATCTGAGGAGGCTCTCGCTTGGCAGCTGGATCAAGGGCTTGATTCAGAAAGCAGTACTTCTGGACACGTCGCGTATTGTTAGGAGGTTCCTTTCCACCGGTAGCTCGGACCCTGTCCACCAGCATTGCTACTACTTTTTATTTTTGTTTTTGAGATTTTAATATTTAAAAATGTAATTAATATGGTTGATATGGTAATTCTGAGTCAGCATTTGTTCTGGAGTTCTTAACCTCTGGAGAACGGCGGAGAAGAGTTGGTTTCCAAATAGAAGATACCAGATTGTCTGAAAAAGAAGGTATCATAATTAAAATACTCGTACTTGCCTTAAAAACAGGGTGTAAACGGACCCTTCACGAAGCCGTCAACCAAGCATTCTGTACCTCAAACTAAGTAACCCTACACAAATATTATTGCTGGGAAACCACTTTTTTTTTGGGGTAAAAAATAACCTTTTACGGTAAAACTCAATGTAACGCATTCAAAACATTGTGCTTATGGATGCATTGAATAGTAAACGAGTCATGGAGGTATTTAAAGTAAAGTTAACCTTAAAAAATAGAATTAAAAAAAAACTTCTCTATTAGGGCGCGTTCTCACTATGTCGTGACGACAGATTATCGTGTCGTTTAAAGCGTCGTGGCCTTGTGTATTTTAATGGAGGTGTTCACATCTAGGAGGACACGATTAACTGTCGTCCACGACTTTTTCATATATTATCCAACGATAAATTAATCGTCACGACATAGTGGGAACGCGCCCTTACTCGTCATCTTAGAATTCTTTGATACTCAACCTCTTCCATTTCCGGGGGGGGGGGGGGGGGGGTCAAAATGATTTACTGAACACGTGGTGTTCGTTTGAACGTCGATGTCGCTTCTACCCTGTATATACCAGTTTCTGTAAAACCTCAACTGTACTGTCATTTATGAAAAAGCTACTTCTCATCACAAACCTTTTTTTTTTTACGGATGGGAAATCATTAAATAACTCCTCCCGCTCTGGGTGGAGTGGGAGGGAGTGTCAGACTTTAACTGACTAAAACCCATCCATGTTCCTTCTTTGCCCTTTGTGTTCCAGGGCCGCGGTATCTCTTTCGAACAGTCCCGCAGCCTCGGCAGGTCATCACAAACCCTCACCCAGTCTTTGGCACCAGTCCCCCCATGCGCAGATTGCCCCACAGCTGACAGTTGCCAGTCATGGCCGTCAGGTAGGACAGACAGCGCTGTCCTATGAAGCCTCCCCTGGTCAGGGACTCAGCCATGTAGTGGTAAGACCTGGAATAGAGAAGAATATTAACTTGTGACTAGTGGGTGCTAAAGATTTGAAGGTACAGGTCCCGTCACGTAAAAACCGCTCAAATTAACTCTCTCATTTTTTTTATTCCAGCCTTTTCCAAAGTACTAAGTAGCTAGTAAAGTACCTATTACGATTCTACAATGAAACAGTTATACTTATATTATAATACTAGCGACCCGCCCCGGCTTCGCACGGGTGGACATTTATTTCTTAAGCTCTCTGAAAAAAAAAAATTGTTTTGTATGTATGGTTTATACTATCGCGGACTTTTTTGTAGGCATTATTGAGTTCTACAACTTTTCTATAGAAGTCAACCATACATCTCTAACCATTTAGGCAGCGTTCGCGAGAATCGTTAACGTACGGCAGTTTTTTCGACGCCTTACTCCACAATTTTCACTACCACGAAAAATCCTATCTATTTTCCGGGATAAAATATAGCCTATACGGATTCGGAAGAATCCCTCTAAGTAATGGTAAAAGAAATTTTGAAATCGGTCCAGTAGTTTTTGAGCCTATTCAATACAAACATACAAAAATACAAAGGTTTCCTCTTTATAATATTAGTATAGATAATAGCTTAGTACTTTAGGACGCGGCTGTATAACGTGCGCAAACACATCCCCTCCACTGTCGCTCAGCGTTCTTTTTACGTGACGGGACTTATAGAAGTAACTGAGGCAGTTTTTTACAATTATTTAGTACTTATTTAGTTAGATTTAGAATAGAAAGAGTTTATCACCATAATCTGCCTGCCTGTTCCCAACTATGTTGTGGTCGGCTTCCAGTCTAACCGGATGCAGCTGAATACCAGTATTTTACATGGAGCGACTGCCTATCTGACCTCCACAACCCAGTTAGTACAGGGTAATACGATACCCTTTGGTAAGACTGGTTGTCAGACTTTTTGGGCCACTGACTACTTAACGACTGTCAAAGATCTACAAATGACAGCCGGGACCTATAATCTACCATTCAAAAATAAAGTAATTAAAATAAACCGTGGCAGCTAAGAAATGACCAATCCCTACAGACGGCGCACGTTCACGAACATGACGCATGGATCAGCACCATTCAGCTCAACTATATTGCAGAGAACTAAATGATCTGACACATGCGCCACCACCACCCACAGACCAGCTCACCACACAGAGACCCTCATCTCTCAGATGCCAAGTCTCACCCTTTTAATTCCTTTCAATCTCA
This sequence comes from Noctua pronuba, assembly GCA_905220335.1. Lineage (NCBI taxonomy): Eukaryota > Metazoa > Arthropoda > Insecta > Lepidoptera > Noctuidae > Noctua > Noctua pronuba. The sequence continues at coordinate 1,050,647 of LR999920.1, forward strand.
CCTAGCATGGTCGCAGTCATTAGAGTTACACCCCGGCATGCCGATCCCCCCATTGGGGTAGAAGTCTGCATCCCCTAGCGTGGCCATATAACCAAGGAACCCGGCATTGGTGTGAATGACCTCGGTGTAGGCTCCGTCTGTTGATCTGAATTTGTCGTTGTTCTGGCCCGTCCAGCCGGGGAGAGCGGCATCTAGAGCTGGAAGGGGATACATTATGTTTAAGGATATTTCCTTGGAAGGGATTGCTCCATCATCATCAGCAGTCCACTGGATATAGGCCTCCTCAATCGCACGCCACTCAACTCGATTCTCAGCAACTCTCATCCAGTTGCTACCAGCCACCCTGCGAAGATCGTCACTCTACCGAGCCTGAGGGCGTCCCACTTTACGTTTGCCGATTCACGGTCTCCATTCAAGAACACGTCTACCCCAACGGTCATCGGTTCTACGGCCAATAGGACCGGCCCATTGCCACTTCAGCTTACTTATTCTGTGAAGTATGTCGACAATTCTGGTTCTCTGTCGGATCACCTCGTTTCGGATGCGATTTCTCAGAGAGACTCCAAGCATAGCCCGTTCCATAGCTCGCTGAGCGACCTTGAATATATGGACCAGCCATACCGTGAGTGTCCACGTTTCACGACTTAAGGTCTTGCTTCCAACTCATAAACTACCCAAGCAATGTGAGCCGCGCGAGTTTCTTCTACCAAATAAAAAAGAATCACTTAAATCGGACCAGTAATCTTGGAGATATGAGGTTACAAACATTAAAAAAAAAACAGAACTAAACTGAGGTTCTCTTCCTTCAGTTCTGTTTTGAGCTGAGATCCTCTTTGTTTTTAGAAGTCGGTTAATAAAATGATCTTTGCAGGTGTGTTCTATAGTATGTGCCTATTGCCATGAAATAAAGGCGTTATTTTATGTACTAAACAAGGTGTAAACAGACCCTTCACGAAGCCGTCAACCAAGCATTCTGTACATCAAACTAAGTAACTTTAGCAAAAATTATTGCTGGGAAACGACTTTTTTTTTGGGGTGAAAAATCACATTTTATGGTAAAAATTCATGTAACGCACTCAAAACTTAGTGCTGATGGATGCTTTGAATAGTAAACGGGTCATGGAGTTAATTAAAAGTTAAAACCTCTAAAAGTGGTATTAAAAAAAAAACTTGTGAAAAAATTGTAACTTTGACCTCCAATATCTCCGTAACTAGAAGTTTCCCAGGTATAACCATACCAAAAAAAAAATCGCAATGTCGGGGTGAAGTGCCTTTCGGCTTCGTTAAGGGTCTTTTTATACCCTTTATGTATGTTGAAGATTTGTGACTTACCAGTAATGTAAGCAATGTTTCCTTCAACATTTCTGCCGGCGATACCGACCTGGTGCCCTCCAAGACTGTGTCCAACCAGGTGGTACATAGTGGGGACTGCGCCCGTGGCAGAATTCAGCCAGTTTATGAATCTGGCCACACTTTCACCTGAAAAATGGAGAATATGGCAACATGAGCTTTAGATTATTTCCTACAAATAGGTTTTTACAAAGAGTTTTACACGTTTTTTTTTTAAACTAGATAGGGCCGGTGTTTTGTACCTGACTACTCTGAGAAGAAAACAGCCGAAAAAAACTCAGAGCTCATAAGGTCTCTTTTAAGGTCCAGACATAATCTTGGTCAACTCACATGAGGACCATGTAGATTGGTGTCTGATTGTTAGATTAATACAATAACACTGGGCATCAATATTGCCGCGAGCTTAAAACTTTACGACTCTCTAGAAGTAGTTAGATTGGTAATTAGGTCGCGTGATGTTACCACTGGCGCGCTTGCGAATCATTTTATGTCCGTACTATTGACCGGATCCGACATATACAGGGTGTAAACAGACCCCTCACGAAGCCGTCAGCCAAGCAATCTGTACATCAAACTAAGTAACTTTACGCAAAAATTATTGCTGGGAAACGACTTTTTTTTTGGGGTGTAAAATCACGTTTTACGGTAAAACTCAATGTAACGCACTCAAAACATTGTGCTGATGGATGGGTTGAATAGTACGGGGTCGTGGAGGTATTTAAAGTAAAAATCTTACATTAAAAACATGTATTTAAAAAAAAACTTGTGAAAGTGTTGGAACTTTGCCCCCCAATATCTCCGTAACTAGAAGGTTCCCAGGTATGGTCTAGAACAAAAAAATTATCGCAATGACGGGGAGAACATGTATCTTTCGGCTTCGTTAAGGGACTTTTTACACCCTCTATTTCTTTAACTTACCAGAAGGCACAGTGTTAGCCAAGGCAGTGAAGTAGTTGATGGAGCCACCGCCAGCGCTCCAGTCCACCACGATCACGTTCACGTCTTCAGCCGACAGGAACGCTGAGGAGAAGCAAAACAGTTTTAGTGGCAGCCACGGTCTGAACCATTTAAAAAAATTGGATTTTTTTTCAATTAAATTCATTTATTTTGCAAAAACATGTGTAGATAATATACATGGTATGATGCTTATTACAGGTGTTGCAAGGTACTCTTTGGCTCAACATGTTTGACCATGGCTGGTGTACAAATTAGGTCGAAAGACCACAAGATTTCAAAAAAATAAAAATACAAAGAATAATAATATAAAAATTAGGTAAATAGTCATGCAATTCAAAATAACAGAAAAATATTCAATAAGTGTACATTTAGAGCGATTTGTCATTTAAAAATTCGTTGACATTATAATAGGCTTTTTCTTTCAGTATTTTTTTAAATGTTTTTTTAAACTGGTCTGTATTTAGCCCTGGTTGTTTGTAAAGTTGGTTTACGGGCGATAGTTTAACGTGACAACGTCATAACAAAACACAACGCATTAGGCCAATCGAGTGGAAGAGAGATAGATGCGGCGCAAGCGTACAATGATCGTTACGGGACACTGAGCGTAACGGGACAATGAGTCATCCTTTTTCGTGTATGCAGCCGGCTTTCATCGATTTATTAGACGTTGTTACGTCAAAAAATATTGTGCACTCAGCAACATTTGATTATGAGTCCGGATGGCTATAAGAATAGAGGAAGACCAAAGAAACGATGGATGGACTGTGTGAAGGATGATATGGCTAGAAAGGAGGTGACTGCTGAGATGACGAGTAATAGAGAAGTATGGAATAAGAGGACATGATGCATTTCTCCTTCATCTTATTTAGCTCGTGGCTAAATAATAGCAGCCGCTCGGGTCTATCCTTAGGTTAAGCCGTGCTTGCCTAGATTGGTCTGTGGATGGGTGACCCATTACATACCGAGTTTCCTCCGTGCCTCGGAAAGCACTTTAAGCCGTTGGTCCGGGGTGTCATTTTGTAGATCTTTGACAGTCGTTAGGTAGTCAGCGACCCAAAAAGTCTGACAACCAGTCTTACCAAGGGGGGTCATATTACCCAGTGCTAACTGGGTTGTGGAGGTCAGATAGGCAGTCGCTCCATGTCAAATACTGGTATTCAGCTGCATCCGGTTTGACTGGAAGCTGACCCCAATTTAGTTGGGAAAAGGCTAGGCAGATGATGATGCATTCTCCATCAAATGGATATAACTTTAATCTCCTTTCAGTATAAAAGACAAAAATCGCAAAAGAAGAACTCACCAGGAACTAGCACAGTGTTGAAGTCAGCGGTAACAGAGTCCAACCATCCGTGGATAAGCAGGATGGTTCTCCTGTTGGGGTTGTAGTTGGTGATGCCCAGCAGACCCTCGCTCCCGATGAGGAGAGGCTGGCTCACTGTGGGGTTCTGTCTGAAAGGAGAATGGAGAAATTTATTCAGGGTTATGGCTTTGAGAAGAATGAATGAGAGAGCCGAGAGAATATTGTGCCGTCATTAAAGTTATTGAAAATTATTTTATTGTTTTGTTTTGATTGACTTAAACTCGAGGAGCTCGTGGCTAAATAATAACAGCCGCTCGGGTTGATCTTTAGGTTAAGCTGTGCTTACCTAGGTTGGTCTGTGGATGGGTGACCGCCCATTACATACCGAGTTTTCTCCGTGCCTTGGAAACCACGTTAAGCCGTTGGTCCCAGCTGTCATTTGTAGATCTATGACAGTCGTTAGGTAGTCAGTGGCCCAAACAGTCTGACAACCAGTCTTACCAAGGGGTATCGTATTATCCAGTACTAACTGGGTTGTGGAGGTCAGATAGGCAGTCGCTCCATGTAGAATACTGGTATTCAGCTGCATCCGGTTAGTCTGGAAACCGACCCCAATATAGTTGGGAAAAGGCTAGACAGATGATGATGAGTGACATAAACTAAACAACTGCAGCGCTATGTCCGCACTTTGTTGATATTCCGACTAATCCCAGTACAAGCATCAATGTGGAAAAGAACCACCACATTTATTATATGCACTGCTGCAATGTGGAACTCTCAGCCAACCGTGTTCGGAAGATGGGATGGCACAAGGGTGTCGACGCAAGTTGTATACCACAACAAAGGCACACCCAACTTCCATGGTATTATGGTCATACCATCTGGTCTCTTCCCATCGTCGTGTGCAAAGCCATTGGATTCTAAAACAGCTGGCACCTCGGCGGTGACAAGAGCGCGAGGGATGAGATCATTAATGACGGCGTGCCGTGTAATTGTCCTTTGGTAACTTTACCTAAGGTTCCTGAAATCGTGCTGCAGGACTGTTCGAAAAAGATACCGCGGCCCTGGAACACAAAGGGCAAAGAAGGAACATGGATGGGTTTTAGTCAGTACGAGTCTGACACTCCCTTCCACTCCGCCCAGAGCGGGAGGGGTCATTTGATGATTTCCCTTCCGAAAAAAAAGGCTCCTGAAATCACCATTGTTTAATTATGTCATTCAGTCCTTACCTGGTGAACAGATGGTAAACATTCTGTCTATCAGGGTTATATCTGGCGGCCTCGGCGACGTCGCTGACTGTTCCCCATAAGTCAACGAGGTGGACCCCGTCGGGACCCTGCGCGTACTGGTAGCGAAGACCATCGTCCAGCTTCCTAATCACTGGGTCGTAGGGGAGCGCTGGAAGAAGGAAAACAGTAATGAGGTCTAGGTTATAGTTAGTGGCGTGCCTAGGGGCCAACAAAACGGCAAGCCCATATTAAGGCAAGCAGACTGTTCAGAAAACCTAACATCATGAAGAGAAGTAGGTTATAAGGGCAAGCCAGGCTTTTAGGCTTGTATGAAAGTACCGCCACTAGTTATAGTACTCGCAACCGGCGCGGCGTGCTTGTATGACCAGGTTTATGAAATTGGATGAGGCGCAAGGAGTGTGTAAGGATCGTAGCAGATTGCGTTCTGTAGTTTTGCTTATGGTAAAAAGGCGTAACTTTATGTATGATTGTATGACTCTTCATCACCGTCAGCTGCCTCCTCCCTTTTGGATCATGCTTCCCTGGTCTGCTCAAGTCTTACCAGTATGACTTACCTGTTCTCGTGTGGACAATTTAAAAGGAAGACTCGAGGATTTGGTATGGTAGTAGACTTTACTACCGTGAATTAAAGAAGAGATTCCTTTGAGGAATAATTGGAACTCAAAGGTGGTCGGAGGGGAGGGCTAAAAAAGCAAGAGGTTTTGGTAGAGTAGATTTTATAATCGTGGATTAAAGAAGAGATTTCTTTGAGGAATTATGGGTAGTCTTACCAGGGGTACTGTTTTAAGCTTTCACGGTTTACGGGAGCTCAAAATAATGAACAATCACTGAAGATATCCTGTAAGTTTACCAGGGGTATTATATTGCCCAATACTAACTGAGTTGTGGAGGTCAGATGGGCAGTAGCTCTTTGTAAAATACTGGTATTCAGGTGCATCCGGTTAGACTGAAAGCCGACCACAACATAGTTTGGAAAAGGCGAAAGCTAAGGGTGATGATGCAAGATGATGCATCATGGAGTTTCATAGAAATAATTTAGATCGGCTCGAGCTGAAGTGATCAAGTTGATCCCGTGCATTACTTTCTTATTCTTTCTTATTCTTTATTGCACACAAAAACAACAAAAATATATATACAAATTGCAATAACATAGCTTATGTACAATGGCGAGCTTAACCCAGAATTGGGTTTTCTTACAGCAAACCAAATTTCTATAGCGAAATTTGCATAAGAGGATAAACCTATGTGCATTAACATAACAAACATCTCGTTACTTAAATTAGTTAATTTTATAAACTAAACTACATACATACAGTATTTACAGTATTTAGTACTTTAAGCATAATAGTGCAAATATCATGTATTATTGCGTAAAATAGGATTGACAAAGTAGTTTCTTCTATTTTGTTAGAAACTTTATCTAGCATTCCAAGGTATTAAGATACTATAGCAACCCAGAGTCCACCAGGTCGACCAATAAGGGCGTCCCGCGGTCACGTGCCTCTGCGATATTCAGAATAAGATATCGCTATCTCTTTCCCGCGTGGCCGTTGCAAGCGGGTGACCGATGCGCTCGGCGCGCGGCGTGGCGTCTTTAGTCCGCTTTTTGCTTACGCGCAACGCGCTTGTGCGTGCATTTTCTAAACTTCCCGCGCAAGTCGGTCGTGACGCCACGCGCCCATATTGTCCGCGAAAACTTAATTTCCGAATTTTCATGTACAGTGTGAAATAAACTATAATTATACATATTTACGATTATCAGACAATTGTTTAAGTTCCCTGAAACCTCCTCTCATATGTGGCGCTCCAACGTGTTTTTCGTGTGACAATAGTAGGTAGTGCATAGTGTCTACATAGTGAACGTTTTGCAGTGACGAACTAAAATGCCAGTGACAAGGAGTAGAGCGGCTAGTTTGACTCGGAGAGATGATGCTAACGACGCATTACCCGTCCTCTCGCGACCAAACACACCGCCAGCGGCGTCCGCCAGACAAGATGGCGACGACGCGTTCTCTTCACCGCGCACCGATGCAAACGCTACGTTCTCTAGTGAAAACGTGGCGATGATTATCGCTTCTCTCCAACGCTCTCAAACAGAAGCATTCAGGGAGTTGCTCACCTCGGTGTCGCGGGCGAATGCATCCACCCCGGAATCACTCGCGCTACTAGGGCACAACACCCTAGCCCGCTGCAAAGCAACATTCTCCGGCCGACCGAAGGAGTCGGTTGAAGCATTTATAGACGCTATAGAGGCATATAGCGACTGCGCTCAGGTTACGGACTCAAATATCCTACGCGGTTTAGCCTATTTATTTAAGGACGAAGCGGCCACTTGGTGGCAAGGCATAAAGTACTCCGTGTCGTCGTGGCTAGAAGCCAAAGATAACTTGATAAGTGCCTTTGGTGACCGCCGACCGCCTCATCGAATTTACATTGAAATATTTGCCACGCCGCAGGACAAAGAAAACACAGACATATTCGTGTCGCGCATTCGCGCCCTTTTGGCACGCTTGCCCAAGGGTGACGTAACAGAGTCGGCGCAGATAGATATGACGTACGGTCTCCTGCACAGCAGAATTAAGAAAAGGTTACGCAGAGAAGAATGTCATAACTTCCATGATTTACTCCGCCGCGCACGGAATGTAGAAGACTCGTTCGACGAAAAAACCGTCATAACAAACACGTCGAGTGAGCGGCGAACACAACCGCCGTCAACATCAACGCCGTCTACACAATCCGCCTCGCGTGATAACGTTGGCGCTCGTGATAACAGCCGCGCACCAGCGCGCGATAGCGCCCCCGCTCGTACGCACATCTACGACGCGCCCGCCGGCGCCACCGCGGCGCAGAGCCCGCCCGCTCCGCCCGCTCCTGTTCCAGCCGCGCCCCCCGCGCCTTCTCCACCAAAACAGGACTCCACAAGGAGGCAAAGGCCTACCTGCGCTTACTGCAGGAAGTTCGGCCACGCCAAGGAGCACTGCCGTAAGTTACAGGCGTTGCAGAGTCCAGGTGAGAGTGATAAACAACCTAGTGGTCAAAGTTTTTATTCGATTAAATCTCGCGCGTCTGACTCGTTTTACTCTGTTGATAACTATAATAATTCTATTGTGTGTGAAAGTGATAACAGTGTTTCGTGTCCCATACAAAGGGCCAATATTATCCCACAATCTTTATCTAATAATTTTCAAAAATGTCCTTGCAATATTTCTTGTAATAATGTAAAGTATAATGGTCAAAAATGTTCTCGCAATATTTCTTGTAATAATACAAAGGATGATGGGCAAAAATTTTCTCGAAATATTTTTTGTAAAAATGTAAAGGATGATGGGCAAAAATTTTCTCGCAATTTTTTTTGTAAAAATGTAAAGGATGATGTGCAAAATTGTTTTCCCAATATTTTTTTTAATAATGTCAAATCTAATGCCCATTTATGTTTAACCGATGTATGTTTGTGTAACGATCGTTCGGGACCCTCTATTGGTCGCGATTTACGACCAATTTTTAATATTTCAATTTTAGGGTTTACCGGCACCGCGTTGATAGATACGGCCGCCAAACATTGCATTGCGGGTTATACGCTATATACTCTCCTTCTACGTCAAGGTCATCCCCTCAGCTCTTCAACACGAGATGTTAAGCTTGCCGACGGTGTAATCCGTACGATGGATGTACTTACTACCACGTTAGACGTGTGCTTAGAAACGGCAGTTATAACGATACCTTTTTTAATTTTTCCCGACGCGACAAATAACGAGACGTTGTTAGGTATCGATTTTATAACCGCCGCGGGAGTAGTTATAGATTTTCTCAAAGAAGTCTGGTATTTCAGTAACTTTGATACAGTAAAACATAACTTGTACTTCGAACCTATTTCGCGTGACGTGTCCTGCGCTTCCACAGATATACTTAGGGACGATGAAGGTACTCACCTTAAACCAGCTGAGCGACAAGCGCTCGCTGCCGTTCTCACCAGGCACGCACCCGTCTTTAAAGCAGGGGGAGGTCCAACACCGTATGCGGAACACCGCATTGATACAGGTGAGCATCCTCCAATTGCTGTTCCTCCTTACCGGCTAAACCCTTCAAAAAAGGAGCTGATGAAAGCTGAAATAGGTAAGATGTTACAAGATGACATTATAGAAGAATGTGAATCGGCTTGGTGTTCACCGGCGCTGATGGTGCCGAAGTCCAACGGTAGTATCCGCTTCTGCGTCGACTACAGGCGTTTGAATGCAGTCACCAAAGCTGACACATATCCGATGCCACGCATCGATGAGTTACTTCAGAGCACAAAACGGAACTGCTACATGAGTACGTTAGACCTTCGATCCTCATATTGGCAGGTCAAGGTTAGGGAAGCTGACAGAGACAAAACAGCTTTTGTATGTCCTCTAGGTACTTACCGATTTAAAAGAATGCCTTTTGGTCTCCGCAACGCGCCAGCCACCTTCCAGCGTCTTATCGATCGTCTCCGATCCTGCTCTGCTTTACAAGATGTAACTTTATTAGCATATCTTGATGATCTGTTGATTATATCTCAGGGATACCAACAGCATCTGCAAGATCTCGAGGCAGTTTTTAAACGTCTGACCGAGTTTAACCTCCATGTAAATAGGGAGAAGTGCGCTTTTGCTCGAGAAAGCGTTAAATACCTCGGTCACGTTATAACACAAAAAGGTGTTTCCACCGACCCAGGGAAGGTGAGTGCTGTCCTTGAGATGAAGGTACCAGGTAGTCTGAAGCACCTGAGAACCTTTTTACAAACCTGTTCATGGTTCAGAAAATTCATACCGAACTTCTCAAAAGTCGCTGAACCATTGACTCGCTTGACCAGGAAAAGTCAAGTCTGGTCTTGGGGCTCAGAGCAGACCCAAGCGTTTAATGAGCTGAAGAGTCTACTGACCACAGCTCCAATACTGGTGCAAGCCGATTTCAGTCGTCCCTTCATTCTGCGAACTGACGCAAGTAACTACGCCTTAGGCGCAGTTTTATTACAGGGCGACGGCAATCAGGAAAGGCCGATCGAATATGCCAGCCGACTCCTCAATGCAGCTGAACGCAACTATTCTACCACAGAGCGGGAAGCACTCGCAGTAGTGTGGGCGGTGGAGCGTTTTCGGCCTTACCTAGACGGTCAACCAGTCATAATTGGCAGTGATCATCAGCCTCTACGCTGGTTGCTATCACTTAAATCACCAGCAGGTAGATTAGTCCGTTGGGCTCTAAAGCTCCAATCTTTTGACATCCAATTCCAATATACCCCAGGGAAAGCTAATGTCGTTGCAGACACGCTGAGTAGACCGATTTGTTCTAGCGATACAAGCGACAGTTGCGGTGTCTGTACTGTTATCTGCGATCTACCCGCCAAGACACCTAGTCAGCTTCGCCTAGAACAGACTTCGGACCCTGAAGTGGATAAGATTGTTAAAGAGCTAGAAGGACCTGATGATGTTTCATCTAAGAGATGGTTAGAAAGGGGTTACCTCATGGATCAAGGAGTTCTGTACCGTTTCAATCCGGACTCCGATAGTGAATCCCCGCAGTTAGTCATACCTGCCGGCCAAGTTGCAGCTATTTTGAAGGAGTTACACGACTCTCAAACAGCTGGTCATCCAGGCATCGATCGGACATACCAGAAGGTAGCTCAGCTGTACTATTTCACAGGGATGCGGAGAATAATCACCGATTATGTCTTAGCCTGCATCCACTGCCAGCGGTATAAGGCTAACAACACCAAACCTCCAGGCCTACTCCAAACACCAGTCATGAGCCAGCGGAACGAGGTCTTGGCCATGGACTTGTTCGGCCCACTGCCGGAAGGAGACCAGGGGGAGCGGTGGATCTTTCTTATTGAAGACACTGCTACTCGATGGACGGAGCTGTTTGCTCTGAAGGAAGCAACAGCAGAGGCCTGTGCTCATGTCCTCATCGAAGAATATTTCATGCGGTTCGGTTTACCTCGCAGGATTATTTCAGACAACGGTGTTCAGTTTGTTTCCGCAGTGATGCGACAATGCATGTCAGTCCTAGACATCAAACAAAATTTTGTCCCGCTGTATCATCCACAAGCTAATCCTGCCGAGCGAAAAAACCGCGACCTTAAGGCAATGCTGGCCCATCTCGTGGCAGATGACCATACCTCTTGGCCAAAGAAGTTACCAGTGATCCGTTTTGCTCTCAATAGCGTGAAATGTCGCACAACGGGCAAGTCACCGGCTTATTTGACCTTTGGTAGAGAGATGCGGTCACCCACAGAGGTCGTTCACGACCTTCGTGCCATCACAGCCAAAGAAAACTTTGTCCCACAAGTGACTCCTTACCTCGAGAACTTCCTGCATTCACTGTCAGCTGTTCGGGAACGCGTCGAGATCCAGCAGGACAAGACGAAGCAGTACGCCGACGCTTCGCGCCGACCATCTGACGCTTTCGAGGTAGGTGACTTAGTCATGCTGAAATCTCATTTGTTAAGCAAAGGGTCAAAAGACCTCACTTCCAAGTTCTACCCTCGTCGAGATGGCCCTTACCTTATAACAAAAAAGGTAAGCCCAACAACATACACCATCGCGAGCACAGAACAACCAAATGTTGATTTAGGGAAATATCATTCGGAAGACCTAACACGTTACCGTGGTAGCGACGATTCCTTACCAAAACCCGTTAATCCTAAAAGAAAACGCGGACGTCCAGCTAATGCTGATGTTGGTTGTATACCAGTCCCGGAGCGTGGGCGTTCTCCAGAACTGGAGGGGGAGTATATAGCAACCCAGAGTCCACCAGGTCGACCAATAAGGGCGTCCCGCGGTCACGTGCGTCTGCGACATTCAGAATAAGATATCGCTATCTCTTTCCCGCGTGGCCGTTGCAAGCGGGTGACCGATGCGCTCGGCGCGCGGCGTGGCGTCTTTAGTCCGCTTTTTGCTTACGCGCAACGCGCTTGTGCGTGCATTTTCTAAACTTCCCGCGCAAGTCGGTCGTGACGCCACGCGCCCATATTGTCCGCGAAAACTTAATTTCCGAATTTTCATGTACAGTGTGAAATAAACTATAATTATACATATTTACGATTATCAGACAATTGTTTAAGTTCCCTGAAACCTCCTCTCATAATACATAATTAGTTAGATATTTCAGTGGTTTAAATGACAAATGATAAGATTACACTTATAAATATGTTATTCTGAAGCTGAAAAAAAAGGAATAATCAAAATAATTAACGACTGGATGTTGAATTAATTTATATAGATTGTATGATAGGGCTACGCTCGGAGTTTCCTTGCGTGATCGAATCAGAAATGAAGACATCCGCAAGAGAGCCAAGGTTACGCAGCCCGAAGAATTGCCGAACTTAAGGGGCAGGGCACAGGGCACATAGCTCGCAGAACAGATGGCTGATGGGGCCAACAAGTTCTGGAAGGCCCCCCACTAGATGGACCGATGACCTAGTGAAGGTTGCGGGGATCCGCTGGATGCGAGACACACGGTACCAGTCAATGTGGCGACACTTGGGGGAGGTTTATGTCCAGAAGTGGACGTATTTCGTCTGAAATGATGATGATGATGATGTATGTAAATATAAAGGGTGTAAAAAGACCCTTAACGAACCCGAAAGGTACTTGTTCTCCCCGTCATTGCGTTCGTTTTTTTGTTCTAGACCATACCTGGGAACCTTCTAGTTACGGAGATATTGGGTGTCAAAGTTCCAACTTTTTCACAAGTTTTTTTTTAAATACCTGATTTTAATGTAAGACTTTTACTTTAAACACCTCCACGACCCCCGTACTATTCAATCCTTCCATCAGCACAACGTTTTGAGTACGGTACATTGACTCCTTCCGTAAAACGTGATTTTTCACCCCAAAAAAAAAAGTCGTTTCCCAGCAATAATTTTTGCGTAAAGTTACTTAGTTTGATGTACAGAATGCTTGATAAACGGCTTCTTGAAGGGTCTGTTTACACCCGGTATAGGGTGACTGGTAATTAGTGACCGAAACTTAAACACGTGATTGTACTCATGATAACAAACAATTTTCCCAAAGAAACATTTTTTTTTATACTCATTCACTTTTATCACAATAAAACTTACCGAGCGGGCTTGCGAGCCGCGTGGGTGCACTGCCTACCCACTGTTGCACGGTACGATAGTAATGAGACAGAACGACATCACGCGGCTAACAGCTGATAGGTCAAAGGCGAGCGAGCGCGAGTTTCACACGGCTGTTGTGTTATTGTGTTAAAAGTGACGGAGTAAAAAAAAATCTTTGGGAAAGTTGTTTGTTATCATGAGTACAATCACGTGTTTAAGTATCGGTCACTAATTACCAGTCACCCTATATTATTGACTAGCGGCCCGTCCCGGCTTCGCACGGGTGGACATTTATTTTCCCCTGATTCCTCCACCCCCATTTTTATCTAGTAAGAAATATAGCCTATGTTACTCAGGGATAATGTAGCATTCAAACGGTGAAAGATTTTTTTAAATCAGTCCAGTAGTTTTTGAGTTTATTCGTTACAAACACACAACTCTTTCCTTTTTTTATAATTTTAGTGTATATCAAAGACTAAATATTATCTACATAAACTGTACTTAGTGATGAAATAATTTATTTTGATAAGGATTATAGCATGACTAAAATAAATGCGTTTAAAAGTAGTCCAAAAAAAATTCAAGATAAAAAAATGGTTGTTGTGCCTCACTCGAGATAGATAGGTATAGTGTGTCGCGGATTTTTTTGTAGATATTTATAAGATCTACAATTAATTAGAACATTTTATGGTTCTATCTTTTATAGTTTAGGCAGCGTACGAAAAATAAGTAACTTTTCTGGTTGATTTTTTACACCTTGTGTCCGAAAAACCCAAATATCTTACGGAACCCTATTTTTTTCCAAAATAAAATTTAGCCTATGTTACTCGTGGCTAATGTAGCTTTCGAATGGTGAAAGAATTTTTAAAATCGGTCCAGTAGTTTTTGAGCCTATTCATTACAAACAAACAAACAAAGTTTTCCTCTTTATAATATTAGTGTAGATTTATTGATTAATAGAGATGTATGGACGATGATGATGATAGAGATCGGATATTCGGATGCATATTAACCTAAAGTTTGAATGTTGACTAGTACGGAGTGCGAGTTCCAGTATCAAAATAATCTTTTTTTAAGCCCAGTCATATTTTACATTTTATTAGGTATATTTGAATATTCAGCAGCCGATGATGATTATGAATTTAGTTACGGAGCAGCAATTTGTTTTTAAGTTGAAGCTTTTTTACGTGTTTCCACCAATTTCTTGCCTAGGTTTAAAAATAATAGAAATATGTGTTATTCTTAGGAATGCTACACACTATATATCTTTTATGAAATCCTGCCAAATCGGGAAAAATATATTATAAGAAGCCGCTTCCTCACTATTGTACCTTTTGCCGGGAAAAAATGTACTTTAGGTAAATATGCATCCGAATATCCGATCACTAATGATGATAAATAGTATAAAGTAAGTAGTTAAGTATATATTAATATTAACTTATATGTGTATTTATATATAATATTTTAGGTTAAGTTAGGTAAGGCACATAAACTCATTATTCTCTTCCTTTTCTCACACACTATTGTCTACATTTCTTTTTCATTTCTCCTTTTGCAGGTCTGCTGGCAGAAATTTCGTATGAAATAAGCAGTACCTATGTACTCATATATTATAATGTTATTTTCCTGTGTTTTTTACTGTGTGTACATAAATAGTAAAATAAATAAATAAATAAATAACGCTTACCTGAAACGACAGCTAATCCGAATAAAACCAATGCTGCCACCTTGCCCATGATTGCTAATTTAATGTCGATTAATTTTAACAAATAATTATTGTAATTTAATCAAGGTCCATTGTGCGAAATCTTTATCTCAAAGATATGATTTAATTAGGTAGGTATTTAGTGTAATAAGATAAGATTTAACTCGCTCAAACTCACTGGTTCTCTCGTTAATCTATACTAATATTATAAAGCAGAAGAGTTTGTTTGGTTGAACGCGCTAATCTCAGGAACTACTGGTTCGAATTTAAAAAATCGTTTATTGTTGGATAGCCCATTTATCGAAGAAGGCTATAGGCTATAAAGGGTGTAAAAAGACCCTTAACGAAGCCGAAAGATACATGTTCTCCCCGTCATTGCGATATTTTTTTTGTTCTACACCATACCTGGGAACCTTCTAGTTACGGAGATATTGGGGGTCAAAGTTCCAATTTTTTCACAAGTTTTTTTTTTAATTCATGTATCTAATGTACAACCAATAGGAGCGGAGCAGCAATGAAAAATGTTGCAAAAACGGGGAAAATTGTATTTTTAATAATTTCACGCCGACGAAGATCGCGGGGAACAGCTAGTTTGTAACATAACATCACGGTCGTAATCCCCTACGGGTTAGCCAGAGGTGTACCTAATAATATAGTCCGCCCCAAAAAGATGTAAACACGGACAAGAACAGAAGAGTAAATAGATAGGCGATGAGACCGCATTTTCAATTAAATACTTATTACTAACAGCCTTTTAAATTCTTATTCTTATTCTTAAATTCTTATTCTTTATGGCACACAAAACAAGAAAAAAATATACATACAAATTGCAGTAATATATACAATACAATGCCTATAGAATCCTATTTACCTACATATTGATAATTTCGACAGGAAATTTTCCTTTATTCCTTTCTTGAACACTTCTAACGAAGGGCTATCCCGCAAAGAGTGTGTTTTACATGTTTACATCGATTTTGAACGATTTCTGTTTACACATTTGTGAGATTTATGTAGATTACCCTGTTTTGGGCATAGAGAGTTTATATTATTATGCCGATTCCGGCCGATTCTGACCTGTATAGGAGATTTTGGTGACATGAATTGTTTACTATGTTTTGTAGCTTAAATTGTAGACACAATTATGGAATAATGGTTGTAGACAATGAAAAGGTCTTTGTCCGTGTTTACATTTTTTTGGGGCTGACTGTACGCCCACATTTCGCCAGTCATGTTTAAGTTCCATGCAATAGGGGGTGAGCCTATTGCCATCAATCGGACACAAACTTGAATCAGGGCTGCAACTCGGAAATGTCTGATGGATTAACCCAATAACACTGTTGCCAGACTTGCCAGAACTGAGAACTGAACCCAGGACCTCATGCTCAGCAGTCGCGCTTACAACTAACAAGATTATGTACGAGATCCTACTTCTATTATAAATGCGAAAGTTTACGAGGATGGATGGATGGATGGATGTTTGTACCTCCTTAACGCAAAAACTACTGAGCGGATTTGGATGAAATTTGGCACACAGATAGTTTATAGCCTGGATTAACACATAGGACTTTTTATCCCGGTAGACAATTACCGATCTACACGCGGATGAAGCCGCGGGAATAAGCTAGTAATACAATAAATTGCCTTCAATGCTAACAAAAAAACATATGCCTACATATTTTTGTTTATGTATTTTGAGTGAACATGAAAACACTGACAAACTACTATCAATTAACACTCTTACTATTAAATGATAATTATAGTAAGATTGTGATAACTCTTATCAGTTATGTTTTAGCAGGTGTGAATTATCTTAGCTCTTGTTGTTAAGGACTTTTGGCCAAATTCTTATAAAATCTCTGTAGTGACGTACCTAGACGTTCACGTTGCTTGAAGGCTGCGCTGACGTCTATTTCGGGGTCACCAATTTAAGGGTATGAAAATCAGGGTGTAAAGTTCTTCATCCCCCATGGAAAAGGGAGGACCCTCCAGACGGGTGTTATGTCTGGTGGGCTACTGCCCGACAGTTGTTGTCGGGTACTTCTAAATAGTCTTAAGTCGAGTAAGAATAGAGGAGGAGAAGTAGATGCGGTGATGAACCAGCGTCGGATAAACTGTCGCCTTGATCTGCCCTAAACATCATCTGACCTGACAAAATGATAGGCCTAATGAGTGTCAATTTGTGCCGTAATAAAAATATTTTCTATTCAGTTGAAAGTCAGGCAAGTCAAGTGACAATTTTGTTTTTCTACGCCTTTCAACAGGATTGCCTGGGTCGTGGGACTTTTGGGACCGGGTCTGCGGTCCCGGATTCCACCTTTACCCATATACAATAATTATTTTTGAGTAGTATTTTGGGACCACAAGAAAAAAGAAGTACAGTTAACTAAAAAGCTAATATAATTCATATTATATTGATCAACAATTACTTGAATTATCAGTACCATTACGAAATAATGGGTAATATTCCTTTTCAAACTCAAACTCAAACACAAAGCATTTATTTCAATTAGACCATTACAGGCACTTTTGAATGTCAGAAAAACAAAGAAGGCGAAGCTACAGTCCCAGACATAAGACATAATAACTTATGAAAGTACTGTAGTTGCCCATTCCAAGGCGTAGATCTCTATGGAGAAGAATGGGCAAGAAACTCCATGGACACTCTTTTCAATCAAACATTTTTACAATATCTTGGTTACATCATTCATGTTGAGATAATACATATATGTGAGAACGATGTAGACAGACGTGCACATTAAGAGCGTCCAGAGTAAAAGATTAGATAACAATTTAAAAACAAAGTAGTTAAAATAAACCGTGGCAGCTAAGAAATGACCAGTCCCAACTGACAGCGCCCGTTCACGAACATGACGCATGGATCAGCACCATTCAACTCAACCATTTTGAAGGGAACTAAATGATCCGACACACCCGCCACCATCAGCGAGACATTTGAGTGAGCATGACATTCTCTCAACCGCCAGGGCAAATTCGAGTCAATGAATGATAACTAAATGCAAATGGTAGCTTTACAGTACATAGTACTCACACATGCGCTATGCAATTATATAATACTAAGTGATTGAATCTATACAATGCAAGGATATTTTTACAATCTTCTGCAGCTTCCACAATAACTTCACATGGTAATCAATTAGTTTGCCCCCTGTGGTTGTGGAGCAGGACCAGCATTGAGCCAAGCATTTCTATCATCAATGTAATCCCCCAACTTATAGTATGCTTGCCTACATAGTGTGCGTTTAATACAAGATTTAAATTTCGTCTCATTCAGTTGTAAAATGTGGGGAGGTATTTTATTGTAACATTTTAAACAGTACCCCATGAAAGATGAGTCTACTTTAGCTAGCCTGAAACCTGGCTGTACAAGTTGGTCCCTGTTTCTAGTACTATAGTGGTGTCTGTCACCTCTTTTACTAAATAAATGCAGATTTTTTCTAACGTACATGATGTTTTCATATATGTATTGACAAGGTACTGTCATGATGTTAATTTCCTTAAAAAGTTCCCTAAGAGAATCGCGCCCACGAAGATCATATATGGCTCTGATGGCTCTTTTCTGCAGAATAAATATAGACTCGATGTCTGCAGCCCGTCCCCATAGTAAGATACCATATGACATAATACTATGAAAATAACTAAAATAGACAAGCCTCGCGGTATCTACATCAGTAAATTGACGGATTTTTCTAACAGCATATGCTGCTGAACTCAGCCGTCCTGCAAGAGATGTTATATGTGGACCCCATTGTAGCCTTGAGTCGAGCGCGATCCCCAGGAAAACAGTATTTTCGACGAATTCTAGTTTCTCTTGGTTCAATACTATGTCACTATCACTACTTTTGACATTCGGTAAAGAAAATCTTATGCACTTTGTTTTTTTCCCATTTAATACTAAATTATTAGCGGTGAACCAATTATGAACCTGAAATAGGGCGTTATTTACGTCGTCGAGATTTGTGGCACGTCTGTTTACCTTAAATATTAACGAAGTATCGTCAGCAAACAACACCATTTGTGGTTGGTTTTTAAATAAATGGGGTAGGTCATTAATATAGACCAAAAAGAGGAAAGGACCTAATATCGACCCTTGTGGCACACCCATAATTACTTTTAGACCCATTGAATTGACACCATTTATTTGTACTTGCTGATGTCTATCGTTTAAATACGATTTCACTAACCTGAGCGCAAGTTTCCCTAAACCGTAATGTTCAAGTTTTAAGAGCAGGGTTTCGTGGTTAACGCAATCAAATGCTTTCGAGAGGTCACAGAAGATTCCAATGGCATCTTGTGCCTCTTCCCACGCAGTAAATATGTGTTTTAATAAGGTGACACCGGCGTCAGTCGTACAACGTCCTTTGGTGAAACCATACTGTTTCTCATGTAAGATTTTATTGGTGTTAAAGTGGATGAGCATTTGATTAAGCATTACCTTTTCAAACACCTTGCTGAAAACCGGCAACACGGATACGGGTCTATAGTTATTGGTGTCTTTACTGTCCCCGGATTTGAAAAGTGGTATTACCTTGCTGTATTTCATAAGGTCCGGGAAGATTCCTTGGTCCACACACAAATTAAATATTAAGGCTAAGTATGGTGCTATAGTCTCAATAATAGCTTGACAAACTTTAATCGACATTCCCCATAGATCTTCGGTTAATTTGATTTTGATTTCCTTAAAAGCTTTAATGACTGCTATGGGGTTTATATGCTTAAATTGAAACTCAACCGAACAGGCTGAAACGTTCGCTTTTAATAAATCAATAGAAAGCAAGGGTGAGGAATTTAAGGTTTCAGTAGTTTTAAGAGGGATATTAGAGAATTTGTAGATTTCTTACAAATTCTTGAGCAACTTCGTTTTTGGTATTCAGAAGACCATGTGAAGTCTCTAGTGTGATATCATTATTACATTTTTTATTTCTATTAGTTTCACTATTGATAATTTTCCAGACCGTCTTTATTTTTCTTTATTTTATTTTATATTTTTGGTAGCTGTCTTATGTTACAGTGTAGGGCAACGTTTAAAAAAACCGTTGAAACCGTTGACTTTATAGCGATTAACTGAGCACAATCCGAACATCAGGACACTCCTGTGAAAAACCAATAATACTAACGATTTGGGAATCGAACCTGGTATCCATCTCTTGCCTGACAGGCGGCTTATAACCACTAGTCCAACAATTAAATAAAAAGTTTTTTAATCATATTGAGCGGGGAGAGCACTGTTTGAACGTCAGTTGCTTAAGACACCCGCTCTTCACCACTTCCCAGTGTTTTAACTGGGGATGATGATGATGATGATGCCATTTAGCCGATTTCGGCAACAGGGACTATAGGTCCCGTCACGTAAAAAGAACGCTGACCGCTCAAATAAACTTTCTCATTTTTTTTTATTCCAGCCTTTTCCAAAGTACTAAGTAGCTAGTAAAGTACCTATTACGATTCTACAATGAAACAGTTATACTTATACAGGGTGTAAACAGACCCTTCACGAAGCCGTCAACGAAGCATTTTGTACATCAAACTAAGTCACCTTACGCAAAAATTATTACTGGGAAATGACTTTTTTTTTTGGGGTGAAAAATCACGTTTTACGGTAAAACTCAATGTAACGCACTCAAAACTTGGTGCTGATGGGTGCTTTGAAAAGTAAACAGGTCATGGAGTTAATAAAAGTGAAGTTAAAACCTTAAAAAGTGGTTTAAAAAAAAACTTGTGAAAAAATTGGAACTTTGACCTTCAATATCTCCAGAACCTGTGGTTTCCCAGGTATAGTCTAGAAGAAAAAAATGATCCCAATGATGGGCAGATTAATGTGGTTTTCATTTTCGTTAAGGGTCTTTTTACACCCTTTATTATAAAACAATAGCTTAGTACTTTAGGACGCGGCTGTATAACGTGCGCAAACACATCCCCTCCACTGTCGTTAACCTTTATTTTTACGTGACGGGACTTATACATTCGATAGCTTTCTAGGGTGGTTGTCGAGAGCTGGGGATAAGAAGTAGCGGAACCGACTCCCTGGCAAGAGAAAGCAGTATAAATAAAATATCTTAGTTTTGGTGTTAAGTATTTTATTTATTTATTTATCCTTGTGAGAACGGTGAATTCGCGTTGGTTGCCAAGAAGTAGAGACCAGCTGATCTGAAACCAAAACAAAGGTATTATTAATTAACTTCAATTAGGTACTGATTATTAAAGTACTTACTTATGTAACTGTAGCTACTTTCATTGCCTATAAACTCACTGTATTTTGGCAGGCAAGTCAGTAGTATACAAGGTGTAAACAGACCCTTCACGAAGCCGTCAACCAAGCATTCTGTACATCAAACTAAGTAACTCTAAACAAAAATTATTGCTGGGAAACGATTTTTTTGGGGTGAAAAATCACGTTTTACGGTAAAACTCAATGTTACGCACTCAGAACTTAGTGCTGATGGATGCTTTGAATAGTAAACGGGTGATGGAGTTAATTAAAGTAAAGTTAAAACGTTTAAAAGTGGTATTAAAAAAAAAAAACTTGTGAAAAAATTGAAACTTTGACCTCAAATCTCTCCGTAACTAGAAGGTTCCCAGGTATGCTCTAGAACAAAAAAATGATCGCAATGACGCGGAGAACAAGTGCTCTTCGGCTTCGTTAAGGGTCTTTTTACACCCTTTGGACAGTGATGAAAAACCTAAGGTTCCATAACTGTGAAAGAACTGGCAAGAATGCGCGACAGGGCTACAATTCTGCTTACCCAGTTTTAGCAGTAGTGCCACCCATCTTCAGTGAGTCAGATGAGGTACAGTTTCCGCTCAGGGCTGACGTCAAGGAGTCACATCGTGTTCCCGTGAAACCGCCCGCAGTTAGAGATTCTGCCATGTAGAATATACATCTGGAAATATAAAGATATCACAAAATGTTTAATTAAGAATGAAAAAGAATCGACTAATCCATATTTGAGATTTTCTACAAATTCCTTCGGCTAGTGATTAAAAGTGGTACCGGTCAAGTATCAGTAAATATTATATTCTTCTTCTTAGCGTGTCGATGGCAACCTAAATAGTGTCGGCCCAGAACTGAGCTACTAGTTTGGCGCCTTCAGAAGCGTCCATCAGTTCCTGTAATTAACAAACAACAGGACACGCAGGACACGATATAAGAGCCCCATCGTTTGTGGAACCGCACCACATTTACGCTCCAGGGCAGAGTCATTAATGAATCTCCACCTGAGCAGGTTTTCCTTGCTGCGGCCAACCTGGGTCCGGAGTCGATTTAAAGACTTCCAGGTCACCCATGGCAACTCATGTCCAGATAGGAGATTTAAAAAACCCCCTTTTTGAGGTTATGTTTTGGTAATTTTTTGACATAATAAACCTGATTTATGGGGGGAGAGAATTGGGGATAGTTTAGCCCCGCCCCCCCTACGGCACTTAACGTGGCGCAGTCGAGGGAAACCCGGTCTTCGGAGGCTCCTACTTCTGAATGGTTTAAAAAAAATAACCACGAAGGGCGGGGGTGACTCGATTCTAAACCCAACCCCAGAAAACTGTTTCGGAATATTACATTGAAGCTTCTGTTGACTGAAATGATTTTCAAAAAATCACTCAGTAATTTCGAACGATCTCTCGTAGAATCAAATGACAACGCACCTGTGATGACTGCAGTTATTATCAGGACATCCTGGCATGTCACTGCCCCCGTTCGGATAGAAGTCCACATCGCCTACAGCAGTGACCAGCCCTGAGAAACCTGATAACAGAATAAAAATACATTTGTTTAGAAACGGGAAATTATAAGTCGGGCGAATAATAAAGGGTGTAAAAAGACCCTTAACGAAGCCGAAAGGCACTTGTTCTCCCCGTCAATGCGATCATTTTTTTGTTCTAGACCATACCTGGGAACCTTCTAGTTACGGAGATATTGGGGGTCAAAGTTCCGACTTTTTCACAAGTTTTTTTTAAATACCACTTTTTAAGATTTTAACTTTACTTTAATTACCTCCATGGCCCGGTTACTATTCAATCCATCCATCAGCACCAAGTTTTGAGTGCGTTAGATTGAGTTTTACCGTAAAACGTGATTTTGCACCCCAAAAAAAAAAGTCGTTTCCCAGCAATAATTTTTGCGTAGGTTGACTAAGTTGGATGTACAGAATGCTTGGTTGACGGCTTAGTGAAGGGTCCGTTTACACCCTGTATAGGGTGACTAGTAATTAGTGACCGTTACTTAAACACGTGATTTTCCTCATAATAACAAACAACTTTCCCAAAGAAAAATTTTATACACACACTTTTATCACAATAACACAACAGCCGTATGAAATTCGCACGCGCCTGTGACCTATCAGCTGTTAGCCGTTCAAAAAAATGTTTGTTTGGGAAAGTTGTTTGTTATCATGAGTACAATCACGTGTTTAAGTAACGGTCACTAATTACCAGTCACCTTATACATATACTGAATAGGCGACTATTATACCAAGTAACTAACTACATATTTATCCGGTCATTGCGGCAAGGAGAACATAGGAAGCAAGAGCGAGCGAAGCGAGCTCGGGACTTGTGGCACCCCGACTTGGACTGGCTAGGTTCGTAGGGATTTCGGATCAGTTGGACTCTACTATTTGGAAACTAACGCGTATTCACCGTTCTCACAAGGATAATATAAATAAATAAGGTACAAAACTAAGGTATTTTATTAATATTGCTTTCCTTTGTCGGGGAGCTGATTGCGTCACCCCAGCTCTTGACAACCACCCTAGAAAGCCATCGATTGCAGTCGCTGTTGCCGAGATCGTCATCATCATAATCCCCATCGTTGAATACTTTCTGTATAAACGCTCTTAATTTGAATTTATGTTCGCTCGTTTAAACACTACCCTTTAGAAACTACAATCGTGTTAACGCTTGCCCTACGAAAATCGCCCTTGGTTACCTACTTTAAATTGTTACGAGTGATATTTGCTTGACTTTAGACGTGTATGTCGTCTCTATCTCATTTTTTAAATATTCCAAGGCGGTTCGAAAAAGATCCATCCTTATTATTTTTTTACGGGATACCGAGATCTATGTGACAAATATACAAATTTATCTATCGACCATGACCTGGGGAAGGATATAGTACACTTTCTATCCTGGCAGAACATTCCCTTGGGTCAATTTCCAACCTCCACGAGGACTAAAATCGAGAATTTAAGTTAACAAAAAGATAGCCTATATCCCACTTAGATATACCTGCATCTGTATGTATCACTTCTGTGTAGACCCCGTCTGTTGCTCTGAAGGATGAGGGGTTGGTTATCCATCCGGGGAGGGCAGGGTCCAGGGCTGAGGAGAGAAATGGACGTAAGTTAGTATATCTTCTTCTTCTTAGCGTATCGATGGCAATCTAAATAGTGTCAGCCCAGAACTGAGCAACTAGTTTGGCGCTTTTGGTAACGTCCTTCAGTTCCTGTAGTGAACAAACAACACGACACGCAGGACACATATTAGGTGCCCCATCGTCTGTAGAACAGCACCACATTTACACTCCAGGGCAGAGTCGTTAATGAATTTCCACCTGAGCAGGTTTTCTTTGCTGCGACCAACCTGGGTCTGGAGTCTATTTAAAGACTTCTAGGTCAGCCAGGGCAACTCAAGCCCAGGCGGGAGATTTTCAGCAGGTGGAACAAATGGGTTAGGTAAGGGTGCAACTACCTCGCCACAGTTTTACTCTAGTCAGCTTTGGTTTAGTTAGTATATTACAAAACATCACACCACTCGCATTTGAATTGCGCCCGTCTGATGACAATAGGCCCTTACTACATGGCACTTTCATGCACGACTCCGACTCGCCGGCCGACTAGGCCGGTTTTTTATACACCGTGACTTTTTAGTCGTCTTACAACGGCAGCCCACTTCGTGTATCCAATGACTACTAAGCATTCATTAAAAAAAATAGGTATTTATGAGATTTTAATAATTTAAAAATAAAAATATTATTCAATATTATGACGCATGACGTAGTTAAAACACACTGTTGTGAGCGATGATCTACTGGACTCGAGCGCTGGGTAGGTATATTCTCTCGTTTGACACGTAGGTAAACATCATTAACAGGGTGTTTCATTTTTTTTTTCTAATGTTATTTATTTTTCTTTGTACCTGTTACGGTAGGTAAAAAAAAAAACGCGCCTAGAACTATTTTATGTCGGGCACAGTGAGTGGACCACCTATGTAATACGACTAAAAAGTCACGGTGTATAATTTAATTTCAATCGACTGTTCCTAGGGTGAGCATAATAAACCAACCAACCTGAGATATAAGCGAGGTCTCCACCAAGATGTCTGCCAATAATCCCAGACTGGTGCGCCCCGAGGCTGTGCCCTATGACGTGGTAGCTATCCAGGCTGGCGCCGCTGGCAGAGTTCAGCCAGGAAATGAATCTGGCTACGTGTTCACCTGGAATTAATAGATAGATATTTGACTGAAAATACTACATTTTGATATAAGTGGGGAAACTTTGCTATTGCATTCGAGGGGGACTGACACCCGAGCTGAAGGCGAGGGTGTTATGGAGCTGTGAACTGCAGTACCGAGATTTAAAAAAAAAATAAAGACCGCAAACTATAAAAAGTAAGTAAGTAAGTAGTGAAGTATAGTTATCTGTGGAAATTTTTATTTCCGCATGTTTGCGGAAAAATATTAAAAATCCACGCGTGTGAAATACATTGCGTGTTGAATCTAATCGTAGTGCGATAATAACCAGTTTTCGAGAAAGTGTATTGAAAAATCTATTTAGTCCGTCAGTTAGATTATCAAAAAATATTTGACACGTATTTTTTCTTTTGTCATGTAAACGAAAAATTACCACGATACAGCGCGTTGAAATCTCGCGTGACGTCACAATTTCTGTTACTTTTGACTAGCCAGTGACGTCACAAGCCCCCCTCTCTTGAACTTTGACAAAAGTGTCATGCAGATATCCCAGAATCTCCTCTACAGGACTCGTTTGCCAATAGCATAAAAAATATACAGGGTGGCGCCGACTATACGACAATAAATGAGGACCCTGGTAATACTAGTTCATAGGAATATTTTTCAACTATCAAATAAATCCTAACATCGACGAAAATTAAAAAAAAAATCAAACGATCTTATAGCATAAAACAGTTAACGAAATACAACACTATATGTGTTGTATTTGCACTGATTTGCACCTGAAAGTACAATTTAAGGAACGAATTTGGCAAAGGTTTTTTTAAGTAGCGCGTTGACAACATATTGTGTTTAGTATTAATACCGATGCGGGGTCGGTGCTAGCCTATTAATCTATACCACGTAGAAAATGGTGAAAATAATGTCCTGTGACTAAACGACTGGATATATTCGAATGAATTTTTGTATGCAGTCTGGGAACATCATAAGGTCATCATCTGCTTGCCTTTTCCCAACTTTATTAGGGTCGGCTTCCAGTCTAACCGGATGCAGCTGAATACCAGTATTTTACATGGAGCGACTGCCTACCTGACCTCCACAACCCAGTTAGTACTGGGTAATACGATACCCCTTGGTAAAACTGGTTGTCAGACTTTTTGGGCCACTGACTACCTAACGACTGTCAAAGGTCTATAAATGACAGCCGGAACCAACGGCTTAACGTGCTTTCCGAGGCACGGAGGAAACTCGGTATGTAATGGGTGGTCACCCATCCACAGACTAACCTAGGCAAGCACGGCTTAACCTAAAGATCGAGCGGCTTTTATTATTAAGCCACGACTTCCTCCACAACATCATAAGCAGTTTAATACTGTCGCATTGTCGGCGCCACCCTGTATACGATAACATAGAAAAAAGTTATGGTGCTGACCAGATCTGATGGAGTTGGTGAGTGCTGTCATGTAGCTCACTCCGGCTCCAATGCTCCAGTCCACCATTATGAGGTTCACGTCTTCTGCAGTCAGGTAAGCTGAAAGAAAGAATATTTAACTAGTGCTGGACAGCATAAGAGAAATAGGTTGATGGCGGTTATGTGATCCCTCATCCAAATCTATCTGTTTTTGAAGTGAAACTTCCAAAGACATTCAAATATAACTTGCTATAGACGGGACAAGACCAAGAAACTGACAATTCCAAAACCTGTTACAAATTAGTAACAAGTCGATCAGTCCAGTGCGATACGTCGCCTTGTCAGGTCGCATTCATATGACACAAAGACATTTAAATATTTCCGAGCTATAGACGGGTCATGACGAAGAAAAGCGTAATCCAAAACTTGTTACTACTTAGTAACAATTCGTTCTGTCTAGTGTCATCTGTGTCATACGCCCGCTTGTCAGGTAGCATTCATGTGTCAAAATCGAAAATATTCAGGATGAAAATTATTGTATGACAATATTCCCAATGTCCTCTCTATATGTGTTTTAAATCTCTTTGGAAACTTCTTTACGCACGCTTGACTTGGGGAGTAAGCTGGCGAACGCGTGACGTAAGCATTACGAAAGGTGTGATCGGGCGAGGCGAACGGGAATTGAGTGGGGGATATAAGCAAGAGACAGCAGTGCGCGCGCACATTTTCTTTCTCTTTTCCTCTCATAACCAAATACGTTCCGTATATCTAAGCAATTTTCAGAAGTTTCACTTCAGTCGTGTGGTCATAAGCACACTCGTTCTTTTTTTGTCCCGTCCTGTTGAAATAATGAATTTTTGTTATACGTTGTATGTTTATTGTATTTTTTTGTCATTTTGTATGATGCACGTGTCCCTGCGACATATAAATATTTTTTTCTTTCTTTCTATCGCACTTACCATGCACCAAGTGCACGTTAAAGTCAGAAAGTGGCGTGTTCCTCCAGCCGTGGACGAGGAACACTGTCTTCTTGCCAGCGTCGAAGTTGGACGTCTTGAGGATGCTGTCGTAGCCCAGGAGTAGTGGTTGGCTGGTTGAAGGGTTTGCTCTGGAACAGAATGATAGTGGGTTTAATAAATTTATTGTTTTTTTTTTAAGATTATCTAATATCAGGCCTAGGGGATCGTAGTTAAATAATAATCGCTCGGGTCGATCTTTAGGTTAAGCCGCGCTTGCTTAGGTTGGTCCTGTGGGGGTGTATTCCCGTTGACCCCACTGGATAGCCCCACTGTGGGGTCAACGGGAATAATCAAAAACGTCGTTTCGTTGGCCCCACTACCCTACCCCACTGGTGGGGTCAACGGGAAGTCTGCATTTTTGTTCCCGCTGGCCCCACTGCCTTACCCCACTGGTGGGGTCAACGGGAAGTCTGCATTTTTGTTCCCGCTGGCCCCACTGCCTTGCCCCACTGGTAGGGTCAACGGGAAGTCTGCAATTTTATTCCCGCTGGCCCCATACGCCTTTAATGAAAAATAAGTTTACTATAAGGAAAATGGTAAGGACAACTGGGAGAGGAGATGAGAAACAAGGATAATAGTCTCACAGACTACCAGGGGGCCAAAATCATGACGAAGAAAAACAGAAACATCTTTATTGCTTGTTGCATGTTATCCGAAATATAGATTTAGTTCTGTGAGATTCCTATTTTAGTCGTGAGGTGGCAGAAACAACTAGGAGATCAGAAAAATGAAGGAATGAATCAAACTTTAATGAATATAAAAATTAAAAATTTTTTTTTAGTAATTTTGGGTAGGAACGATCTTATTTTTTTTATTTTTTTAAGGACAACCAACAAAGCATACACCAAAAAATACGTGTTTAAGTACTCCTTTTACATTTAACATATTATAGTGTAGCCTTAATTAAAGGCTGCCACGGCATGCATTTAACATTAGAAAATTGGCATGCAGTGTATCTGCAAGCCAATTTTAACAGATTATACCTATTTACAGATCCAATTTAGTAAAAATTTTCTGTATAATTTTTTAGAAATAATAATCTAATAATCTAAATAATATCTTCTAGTAATAAATACCATCTTGGATTCATGCCAGCCTAGTACTGTTGGTAAGGTTACTGCCCGTAACTAGCACAACTATACTAACACTACTCGATTCCATACAATGTTTTTGAGTAATATTATTAATACTCAAAAATATGGTAGGGCCAACGGGAACAATTTTTAATTGTTTTAATCAATTCCCGTTGGATTCACTACCCCGCCCCACTGGTGGGGTCAACGGGAATAATTTTGAATTATTTTATCAATTCCCGTTGACCCCACCGCCGTGGCCCCACAGTCAGCGGGAACAATTTTCAATTGTTTTAATCAATTCCCGCTGACCCCACCAGTGGGGCCTAAGGCGGTGGGGTCAACGGGAATACACCTGACTAAGTAATCACCCGTTACGTAACCCAGTTTCCTCCGTGCCTCGCGTAAACCGGAAGTGGTAGGAAAACGAAATTTATGTATGTGTAAGGGTATTTTATATAATTTTAAAGTTTTTTTATTAACTTCTTTAAATAATAAATAAAAATATATTTAATATTTTTTTATAACAGTCTTTCTCGATAAATATGCTATCTAATACTAATTTTTCGAACCAGTGGTTCCTGAGATTAGTGCGTTCAACCAAACAAACAAACTCTTCAGCTTTATAATATTAGTATAGATGGTAACCATACCTGGTAAACAGATGATACCCATTGTTCTCATCAGGACTATATCTGGCAGCAGCGAGCACGTCGCTGGTCTTCAGCCATAGGTCCACCAGCTCAGCTCCGTGCGGTCCATTCATGTACTGGTAGCGAGGACCAGGGTCCGGCCTGGAGAGAACATGGTCCGTTGGGAGAGCTGAAACAGGATGCTAATGAGCTTATTCGCGCTGAAACTGCCAGTCCTGGGAATCAAAGCCAGAAAACCATGTTCGGCAGTTTGTGACTACTACACCAATCAAAAATTTTATTTATTTATTTATCAACTTACATCTACCATTACAGCTAACCAATGCGGTAAATGTGCCTTAATACATACTTAGGTTAACTTAATTGTTACTTATAACTAATTACAATTAAAGCATTCCTTGTGAATTCACTCAGAGAACAACAGAATAAGTCCGTCTCGCTGGCTATGAGGTTGAGCGTGCGGAGTGCACGCGTCAGCGGCGCCTCTTTTAAAAGTTTGGTCCGAGCACGCGGTTCCACTAGCAGCACTAAAATATAACACAACATCACGCCTGTAATCCCCGAAGGGTTAGGCAAAGATGTACCTAATAGTACCCCCACATGTCGCCAGTTATGGTTAAGTCCCATGTAATAGGGGTCCAGAATTCCATCTTTTTTTTTCGTGTGGTTAGTGCCTAACCTGGTGTCAGGGTTTTTATTCCGCCCATGAGCCTCTGACTTGGCTTTACATGCCGTCGAGAAATATCTCTCAGGCATGCTGGTTTGGTTTCTTCGCGATGTTTTCCTTCTCCGAAGCAAGTGATAATTATACAATACGCACATGAATCTGAAAAATCATAGGCGCGTGTTCGCGGTTCGAACTCGAGACCTATGACTTTTCAGTCTGACGGTCACACCACTTGGCTATCACAGCTATAAAGGATGTAAAAAGACCCTTAACGAAGCCGAAAGACATTTGTTCTCCCCATCATTGCGATCACTTTTTTGTTCTAGACCATACCTGGGAACCTTCTAGTTATGAAGATATTGGGGGTCAAAGTTCCAGTTTTAAATACCACTTTTAAAGGTTTTAACTTTACTTTAATTAACTCCATGACCCGTTTACTGTTCAATGCATCCATCAGCACAATGTTTTGAGTGCGTTACACTGAGTTTTACCGTAAAACGTGATTTTTCACCCCAAAAAAAAAGTTGTTTCCCAGCAATAATTTTTGCGTAGGATTACTTAGTTTGATATACAGAATGCTTGGTTGACGGCATCGTGAAGGGTCCGTTTACACCTTGTATATTAAAATATAGGTCTTACCTGACACAGCAGCCAAGACCACAAGAATTACTCCAACCCATCGTGCTGCCATTTTCGCAAAAATAACCAATAATTATGAACAATAACGATCGGTCGCTAAGATAATGGTTTTAATCGGAGGATTAACTTGTAATCTAGCAAAAACAAAACGTAAATTAGAGATACAGGGTGATCGAAACTGTGTTTTGTTTTTAACCGACTTATAAAACAAAGAAAAACAAACAAATTGGATCGTCTTCTCAAAAATTGTATTCGCTTTGTTTTTGGCCTTCGTAAGTACGATCACATCTCTTCATATCGTTCTCAGCTTAAGTGGCTGCCTATCCGACTCAGGAGGTCCCTCAGATCTCTCTGTATGATCTTCACTGTTTTGACGGATCCTCGTGCTCCCGATTACCTAAAAGAATATTTCAAAGTGTTGGGCAGTTCACACAATCGTAACCTTCGAGCTTCTAAAAACATATCCTTGAAATTCCCTCACATCGTACTGGTTTTAAGTCCAATTCTTACGCTGTCTCAACTATAAAGCTCTGGAACGCGCTACCCTTTGCCATTAAAAAAGCTGAAAGCAAAATGGCTTTCAAAAGAACAGTTCGGAAGTACTATGTGAATTCAGACTAAATTGCTCACTAGCTCCTCCAGCTTACAAAATTCATTTATTTATTTCTATTAGAATGTTCTTATCATAACAGATCAGCATTAATATTCTCGGAGGAGCTCATGCCTAAATAAAAACAGCCACTCAGGTCAATCTTTAGGTTAAGCCGTGCTTGCCTAGGTTGGTCCGTGGATGAGTGACCACCTATTACCTCCTCCTTTCCTCGTCATCATCTTCCTGCCCTTATCCCATGTTACTTTGGATCGGCGCAAGACGTTTTTTCCTTCCATTCTCCTCTGTCAACTGTCACGCTATCATTTACTCCTTTATCTTTCATATCATTCCTCACACAATCCATCCATCGTTTCTTTGGTCTTCCTCTCCCTCTCCATCCATCAACGTTTATATTCATCACTCTTGTAGTCACATGCGATTCGTCCCTCCTCATCATATGTCCATACGAAGACAATCGATTCTCTTTCAACTTTTCTGTAACTGGCGCAACTTTTATACTTCGAGGGTGTAAACGGACCCTTCACGAAGCCGTCAACCTAGCATTATGTACATCAAACTAAGTCACCCTATGCAAAAATTATTGCTGGGCAACGACTTTTTTTTGAGGTGAAAAATCACGTTTTACGGTAAAACTCATTGTAACGCACACAAAACTTGGTGCTGATGGATGCTTTGAATAGTAAACGGGTCATGGAGGTAATTAAAGTCAAGTTAAAACCTTAGAAAGTAGTATTAAAAAAAAACTTGTGAAAAAATTGGAACTTTGACCTCCAATATCTCCGTAACTAGAAGGTTCCCAGGTATGGTCCAGAACAAAAAAATGATCACAATGACGGGGAGAACACGTACCTTTCGGCTTCGTTAAGGATCTTTTTACACCCTTTATACTCGTTCCTTACCTTATTCATTCTTGTCACATCCTGTATTTGAAAGTACGAACTGTAAAGTGATTCTCACGACGAGTTAATCAATCAATTGATTATAATCCTAATGTACCTATTGCTTTATTTCTGCACTCGTTTTTGTTCGCGACTTCATCTGTTTGTTCTGTTTGTTTCCCTTGGGTTCGATTCCCGGGTCGGGCAAAGTGCTATTGGGTTTTTCCATGAAGAATTTCTCAGTCATGGAGTTTGAATTTGTGCCCGTTTGATGGCAATAGGCTCGCCCCCATTACATGAGACTTAAACATAACTGGCGAAATGTGGGTGTACTATTAGGTACGATGATGTTATGTCATGTATGTTTCTTTCATGTGGACGAATTCGCGACAGAAGCTAGTATACAGGGTCTAAACGGACCCTTCACGAAGCCGTCAACCAAGCATTGTGTACATCAAACTAATTAACTTTATGCAAAAAAATTGCTGGGAAACGACTTTTTTTTGGGGTGAAAAATCATGTGTTACGGTAGGGGTCAATGTAACGCACTCAGAACATTGTGCTGATGGATGGATCGAAAATATGGGCGTCGTGGAGGTGTTTAAAGTAAAAATCTTACTTTAAAAATATGTATTTAAAAAAAAAACTTGTGATAAAGTTGGAACTTTGACCACCAATATCTCCGTAACTAGAAGGTTCCCAGGTATGGTCTAGAACAAAAAAATGATCGCAATAACGGGGAGAACAAGTACCCTTCGGCTTCGTTAAGGGTCTTTTTACACCCTTTATATCGCTGTGTCATATTAATTAATAATGTAATCATCACTATGCTAATTTATTACAGATCAAGTATATAATCTGATCGTCGATTACACGTCACAATTATTTAATAGATTTGATAACACACGTAAATAACAATTATCATAAAATATTGGGTTTTTTTAATAAGTAACGTCAAATCGACGACAGACAATTTTTGATTAGATACTTTTTCGTATTGTTAGATAATTTCTGGTGATACTGATCTTAGGAAAAGCCAACAGGCAGCAGTCTTATCAAGTAAAGTGGTGCTGTTCCACAAACAATGGGGCACTTAATATCGTGCCCTGCGTGCCCTGTTGTTTGTTCACAACAGGAACTAATGGACGCTACCGAAAGCGCCAAACTAGTAGCTCAGTTCTGGGCCGACACAATTTAGATTGCCATCGACACGCTAAGAAGAAGTAAAGTTAATTTTATTATATTCTATATTATAATAAATATAATAAAATAATACCAGCCTGTTACTGTCCCACTACTGGGCAAAGGCCTCTTCTCATACAGAGAAGGCACTATTATATTCTATTCTAAGTAAATTCACTCATACTTATTCCCCAGTAACAAAAGCCTCAAGACCAAGACCTCATGCGTTCATGTTCCTCGCACGCCTCAAAGAGATGTCAGCAAAAAGGAAGGGGCCCGCAAGGGCCGATGCCTGCCGGGGCTGCGGGACTGTTCGAAAGAGATACCGTGGCCCTGGAACACAAAGAGCAAAGAAGGAACATGGATGGGTTTTAGTCAGTAAGAGTCTGACACTCCCTCCCACTCCACCCTGAGCGGGGAATATAAAGACCTCATGCTCAGCAGTCGCGCTTACGACCATTAGACCAACGAGGCAGTCCAAGAAACATAATAATCCTGCTGCACTCGGTAAGATACAAGGTGTAACAGACCCTTCACGAAGTCATCAATCAAGCATTCTGTACATCAAACTAAGTCATCATCATCTGACTAGCCTTTTCCCAACTATGTTGGCTTTCAGTCTAACCGGATGCAGCTGAATACCAGTATTTTACATGAAGCGTCTGCCTCCTGACCTCCAGTTAGTACTGGGTAATACGATACCCCTTGATAAGACTGGTTGTCAGACTTTTTGGGCCACTGACTACCTAACGACTGTCAAAGAACTACAAATGACAGCCGGGACCAACGGCTTAACGTGCTTTCCGACGCACTGACGAAACTACACCTATGGGTGTAAAACCATAGGTGTAGTTTCAGGTCAGTGAATATATTTTGAAATTGGTTGAGTCTGCCTCGTTTAGACCCACGCCAGCGCGATTGCAGATCATGAGTTCCTGGGTTCGTTTCCCAGGTCGGACAAAAGTGTTATTGGGTTTTTCCATCAGGAATTTCTCAGTAGCCCCCAGGAATCTAGTTTTGTGTCGAGTTTGGTGGCAAGAATGAAGCATCGTCATTTTTATCAGCGAGCCCCCCAATGTGGTCCATATCGATACCGGGTGAAATTATAATATAATGATAGGTACCTACATATTATCAATTAATTGTTTTCATTTAACATTTTCCTTATAAATAATGTAGGATTCGTTCAGCACTAAGCGAAGCATGACTAATTTTCTCAAAGCAGTTCTTATTTCATTCCAATAGAGCTGAAAATGCGATGTAGGAGGTATTTTAAAATTTCTGTAGGCACATGTATTTAGTACCTATTCAATCATCGATTGTTCTTGGAAAGTAAGGCTGCGATACATTGATATATTTACTAAAAATAAGAGCATAATATACGAGTAACCATTCTTAAGAACAATCATCATTTAATATCAACCGAAAGTCGTCCGATCCTGAGCCCTGGCCGTCTAGACGAGTTAGGGGGCGTCCATTAATTAAATTAGTCGATTTTGGTCAATTTTTCGAGCCCACCTTCCCCCTTGGTGAGATATCGTGGGATTTGAGTTGACTCCCCCTAAACTCACGTGAGTTTATTTAAAATGCGTACTTTAGTGTAAATACGTTAATCTGTGCATGATTACGTTGGATTTATAAAAAAAACACATTTTGCTTAATAAAATTATTTTATTGAATATTCAATACTTACTAAATGTCATTGTGTAGGTTTACCCATATTTTAGTGGAGAAACATGTTTTCTTAATTAAACCTAGTTTTCTCGCAATTTTACACTGGTTCTTGCTTGATGTGATTCGGTTCGACCACCTCCCCCCTTGAACGTCTAATAGTAGCCTTATAAATGGACGTCCCAAGCGCAGGCCACATAGAAAAGACGTAAGACGCGGACGCGGCGCAGACATGTCTCTTCCGCGTCGCTTTCATACAAAATGTATATGTGACGCAACACATATAGAAAAGACAGGGTGCGGACACGACGCCGCGACGCTTCTGTACATTTGACATATGTCCTGCGCCCCGTCCGCGTCTTACGTCTTTTCTGTGTGGCGTGCGCTCCATACAATCGCTTACAAATCGTTTCGTATTTTTTACAACGAATTCCATCAGGACTAACATAAGCTTTTCGGTAGCCTATTCAATTCAATACCTTTATGACCTTTCCATTGTCGTTATTGCTGATAGAATCAGACTTTACGTGAGCCTTCACCTAGGACCTGCACCTCCTCACCTCATCGGTTCGTCGTCAACCAGGCGTCTATCCAATTTATGTAGGTAACACGTTCAGGGTCAGCAGCTCCGAGGTGTCGCCGCGCTTACGAGTGCTTTCGTTACGAGCTAGTGTACATCACAGTATGGAAGTTTCATAAATTGATGTTCCCTGATCTGCATAATGACATCTGTAATCTATTTGTCCCAGAAAATAATTGTCGTGGCAGGAAACACCGCTTACTGGCTGTTCCAACTTGCCATACTGTTGCAGTGTTGCACACTCCAAGTCACTTATTCCTTGGACATTAGCCGCTATTAACGCTCTCCTGAACCCAAACATAGATCTTGATATGTTTGCGAATTAATGGAAGGTGATACTGTCAGAATGTTAAATAAATTATATGTTTTAAATAGTGTAATTGGCTTCGGCCGTTCTATTTAAAATAAATAAAAAGAATCGAGATTCGATCGAGAGGGGGGGATTTTAGTTATTTTTTGCCTAGGACGCACCGTTTTGAGATAATCGCGAAATCGCGAGCGTTTTATTTTACACTAGCTGTTGCCCGCGACTTCAAATTACAAGTTTGTAGCACAATAAATAATAAGACTTTCATACAAATTTGCGAGAGCCCTTAGATCTCCTTAATCCGGCCCTGTCGTTCTTAGCGGGCGTCTACTAACTATAAACTACCTCTCTGCCAAATTTCATCTTTATACGTCAAGCGGTTTTCGATATTTCGTGATGAGTGAGTGAGTGACCTTTCGCTTTTATATAATTAGATTTTCCTTAAAGCCGCATGTCATTACTTCCCAGAATTGGATTCTTAAAGGCCTCTTTCTTGGGTTCTTCTTCTGGATTCTTTCTTTGGCCATCTATGCCCACTTGAAAAATTCACCCTGCATCATAGTTCTTAAGTACTCACTACTAACCCATATGGACTCTTGTTCGAAATAAAGCATTTGATTGATTGATCATCATCATCTGCCTAAAATACCATGATGCAGCTGAATACCATTATTTTACATGGAGCGACTGCCTATCTGACCTCCACAACTCAGTTAGTACTGGGTAATACGATACCCCTTAGTAAGACTGGTTGACAGTTTTTTTTGGGCCACTGACCACCTGTAACGACTGTCAAAGATCTATAAATGTCAGCTGGGACCAACGGCTTAACGCACAGCTTAACCTAAAGATCCACCCGAGCGGCTGTTATTATTTAGCCACGAGCTCCTACGAGCCACGAGCCACGGGTTTACTGTAGATCAACTGTGGTAAAAATATTACTCAGAATTTTTTTTACACCCTTTCAAAGTGTTTCAAAAGTATTGTTTTCTGGTAGACTATGACAATCCAATAATTTTTTGTGGATGGGTAACAAACCAACCTAGGCACGGCACGGCTTAACACAAGAGCGGCTGTTATTATTTAGCCACGAGCTCTCGATTTGATTGATATTGATTGATAAAGGGATCTGAAAAAGGAAATGCCTGATAAAACGAGGAAAATTATGTGAAAACCTCGCCTTCTCATTTGATAGTAAAATAAGTAGTTATAAGTCGCTTAGATGTTAATCTTAAGTCGTATCTCCTAATATGATCTCGGTTTTACCAATATAATACAATGTGTTTGATGATTATCTGGTATAGTTGCTAATATGGCTTTCCAAGGTGTTGTTTGGTTTTTTACTATTACGGCGGTAGCATCAGGTAAATTAATTTTATTTATTTCTACCTTTTTGGTCTACGAATTAATAGAGAATTACATAGAGTAAGTTGTGATGGCCCAGAGGTTAAGGCCTCGCCTCTCACGCATGAGGTTGTGGGATCAAATCCGGGCAAGTACCAATGTGACTTTTTCAATTCATATGTACTTTCTAAGTTTATCTTGGACATCACAGACATCGGTGAAGGAAAACATCGTGAGGAAACCTGGACTTATAATTAATATAAGTCTGAAATCGCCAACCCGTCTTGAGCAAGCGTGGTGATCAATGCTCGTGCCTTCTCTGTATGAGAAGAGGCCTTTGCCCAGCAGTGGGACAGTAACTGGCTGGTATTATTATTACATAGAGACCATCATCTGCCTAGCCTTTTCCCAGCTATATTAGGGTCGGCTTCCAGTCTAACCGGATGCAGATGAATACCAGTATTTTACATGGAGCGGCTGCCTATCTGACCTCCACAACCTAGTTAGTACTGGGTAATACGATACCCCTTGGTAAGACTGGTTTCTGACTAGCTAACGGCTGTCAAAGATCTACAAATGACACCTGGGACTGACAACGGGTTAACGTGCTTTCCGAGGCACGGAGGAAACTCGGTATGTAATGGGTGGTCACCCATCCACAGAAATTAAATAGTGACCGACATCCATATAAAACAGACTTCAAAATATGAAAAGCCATTGAAATAAATAAAAATTAACTTTTTTTTGAAGAGAAAATTCGGTTTGTCTCTCAACTTTGTATACGCGTTACCGTTGAGGAGTTGTCTCGTGAGGAGGCGATCCTGGCTGCAGGATCAAGTCATGTCGGTCATAAAAATGAATGGTCACCAGAACCAATTGGGTGTGCAAAATTTCAGCTCAATCGGTTGCGGGTCACTCGCGACTACAGAAAAATGACGCTCTAATTAAATTCGGGATTTACAAAGTAAAATCGACTCCTCCTATTGTTGAAGTCGGTTAAAATATAGCCAATGTTACCCGAGCCAAAATAACGAATCGATTGACACCTTATTCATCAAAATCTGATGAATAGTTTAGGCGCTACGGAGGAACATACGTAAATACAAACATACATATAATAATATATAAAATAATAATACCAGCCTGTTACTGTCCCACTGCTGGGCAAAGGCCTCTTCTCATACAGAGAAGGCACGAGCATTGATCACCACGCTTGCTCAAGACGGGTTGGCGATTTCATACTTATATTAATTATAAGTCCAGGTTTCCTCACGATATTTTCCTTCACCGATGTCTGTGATGTCCAAGATAAACTTAGAAAGTACATATGAATTGAAAAAGTCACATTGGTACTTGCCCGGATTTGAACCCACAACCTCATGCATGAGAGGCGAGGCCTTTACCTCTGGGCCATCATACAAAGACTGCTAAAATCATCAACATACATAAACTGCTAAAATCATAACCCTTCCTTTTGGCTTCACCGTAGTCAAAAAGAAAAATGTTGCAACCTTGCATCTTTCAATTATTTAACACCAGTTTCCTCCGTATCTTTCCTTCAGCGCTACCAACAGATATCACAGACCAAGTGATCTCTAAGCTAGACCCTGGTCCTCGCTACCAGTACATGAGTGGACCGGACGGAGCTGAGCTAGTGGACTTATGGATGAAGACCAGTGACTTGCTCGCTGCTGCGAAGTTCAACCCTGATGTACAGAATCAGTATCATCTGTTTACCAGGTAGGTGAAACTCCTTATGGAGGCAGCGGAGAGAGAAAGAGAATATACCTCTCACTCTACACGCACCAGAATAGCAGCCAGGCGTCGAAGGGCACTCAACGATCGCCGGCCACCATAAGGAGAAGCCTGTGGGCGATGAACTGAGGGCTGAGTCATCACCAGACCAGCCTGGCCTAAAGATGTGGTGAGCAGTGGTTCCTGCGCGCCTTCATGGAGAACGTGCGGTCGCTGGATAGGCCGCACTTGGTGATGGGGCCTGCCAGGAATGGCGGAGTGATACCAGTCGGGGGTGCGCGCGAATATGTACATGTATCTCCCAGGCCCCGTGTTAGTAGGAAGAGTGGGTTTTTAGTCAGTTAGAGGGCGACATATATGAGGATTTTCACACTCAAAAAAAAGGTGAAACTCCTTCATTATTATAAGCATATCATTGGGTTGTACCAAGATTTATATTTTATTGGTACCCAGTAAATGGGCTGTGGACTGGCCGTTTCCAAGAAATGCCACAAGTACCGGCTTGAAGAACCGCTGCAGAGCAAAGACCTCTTTCGATCGTCTCCTTTATCGTGTGGTTAGTGCGTAAACCTGGTGTCAGAGTTTTTATGCCGCCCATGGGCCTCTGACTTGGCTTGACCTCTTCCAATACAGGGAAGGAACCAGCATTGATACTATTACGCTTGCAAACTGCGTATTGCTGATTTCGGACTGTTACTTAATCTTAATTTTCTTGTAATGTTTCCTTCATCATCAGTAAGATGTCTTATCATTGGAAGATGTGTTTTGCCGACTGGTGTTTGTGCAGACTTCTTCTTCTTTTTGCATGTCGATGGACAGGACTCTAATAATACCCGACCAGGTTATATATATAGCCACCTGCACGGCTCTCTCGTTGGCTTCGTTTAAATCCTGGAGGGTGCAGGTGGCTGTGCAGGATGGGCAAGAAAGGAGGTGGGACAGTAAAGTAGAGACTACTGCACCCGACGGCAAAACAAAAATATTTTAAATATTGTAAAATGTTTAGTCCCTAATACACAGTGGAGTCTGAATGTGTACCCAGCTCATCAACGACGTGCAGAAGTAGGTGTACTCCACCTCTATCAATCTCTTCAAGAAATACAGGCCTCTCAAACTATTATTTTGTTATTTTCTGCCACCAGATCAAACCCTTCGGTCAGCCAGCCGATCCCAATGGGTGCTGACAGCATCCTGAAGGCGTCGAACTTTGATCCTAACAAGAAGACAGTCTTCCTCGTGCATGGATGGAAGAATGATCATCTGTCGCAGTTTAACGTGAATATGGTTCATGGTACGTGGAACAAACACCGTTATCCTCCTGGCTATCAGTTACACGCGTCTTGCGATAGTGACTGTATAGAAAACACAATAAAGAGGGTAGCTTAGGACATCTCACCCAAGAGTCTCCGTACCAAAGTTGCGAAGTTGTGAGGGGACTCCACGCAAAGCACGTGGAGGAGGAGACTGTGGTTCGCTTCGCGTCGCAATTCGTTTCGCTGGTGGCTCCGAACGGGGCGGATTCAATTCCGGAGCCGATTGCAACCATAAAGTACAGGGGCAAAGCCACGACTGGACCTGTTTCTATGTAACTCTAAAATACGTTTTCATAGAGGCAAATGTGTTACAGATCACGGCACGTAAGTTGAACTATGACCTTGAATGCGCAGTAACAAATTTTCTCTGCAGTCGCTGACGCAAGACGCGTGTCGTTTGAGCGTGTAGCGTGGCCAAGGGGTTATAAATTGGAATAAAGGCAGGATGCTGATGATGATTATGAACGAATCTTTTTCAATATTGATTCTACATTTCATATCTGTCATTATAATAGGTACCCCATCGAAGACCCTCGTCATTGTGATTTGTTCTAGACCATACCTGGGAACCTTCTAGTTATGGAGATATTGAGGGGCAAAGTTCCAACTTTTTCACAAGTTTTTTTTTTAATACAAATTTTGAATGACATAACTTTTCTTGAAATACCTCTACGACCCCCGTACTATTCAATGCATCCATCAGCACAATGTTTTGAGTGCGGCACATTCAGTAAATTTTTCACCACAAAAAATGTCGTTTCCCAGCAATATTTTTTGCGTAAAGTTACTTAGTTTTATGTACGCACGCCTGGTTAACGGCTTTATGAGGGGTCCGTTTACACATTCAATGTGGTGTAGGTAGCAGTGGCGAAGGTTCTATACAACTCGATTCCTACCGGCTTCCCTTTGAAAAATGGCACAGTCAGTATTCTATAGACAAATAATATAATCACATTAAAGACTAGCGGCCCGTCCCGGCTTTGCACGGGGGGACATTTATTTTTTAAACATTTTGGGATAAAATAAAGCCTATGTTACTCAGGGATAATGTAGCTTTCTAATGGCGAAAAATTTATTGAAATCGGCACAGTAGTTTTTGAGTTTATTCATTACAAACATACACACACACACACACACCAGAAATACAAATCTTTCCTCTTTTTAATATTAGTAAGATTATGTACTCCGGCTTACCTCTTACAAAAATTTACCCTTCGCTGCTGGTAGTTAAGTACTTAATATAAGGATGCTTTTATATCTATCTTTCTTTTTCTTTCAGCATACCCGATTGCTGAGGACGTCAATCTTTTCATGGTGGACTGGAGCATTGGAGCCGGAGGGACTTACATCTCCTCAATCATCAATGTCATCAGATCTGGTGAGTAGTTTATGGAGGTCAGATAGGCAGTCACGAAAAAAAATGAAATTAATGTTTTTTTTTTCATACGCATTCAGTAAAAAAGCTGTTATTTTGATGTTACAAACAGACATTCCTCGCTAAGCAGTTGGTCCCGGCTGTCATTTGTAGATCTTTGACAGTCTAAAAGTTTGACAACCAGTCTTATCAACGGATTCACGTAGTAACTGGGCTATGGATGGAGGTCAGATAGGCAGTCGCTCCATGTAACATACTAGTATTCAGCTGAATCTGGTAAGATAGAAAGCCGACCCCAACATGTTGGCAGATGACGACGAACTCCTAAGCTCCTTCACAAGAAACTTTAAGCTGCCACCAATTTCTTGGCTCAAAAAAGGCAATTAAACTATTACTATATTCTTTTTTTTTTTTTTAAGAAAGAAAACGTTGGGACACTAGGTATTTCTCCTGTGTTGTGGGTGTGTTTACATACATTTAAACTCACATACACTAAACACAGACCCGGAACAACTACCTGTAGGCCATACAATTATTTGTTTCGTGCGGGGATCGAACCCGCGACACGCAGCGCAGCAGTCAATCGCTCAGCCACTGCGCCAACCGTATCGTTTCAATCAATTATCTTCTCCCTCTCTCTCCAGGTGAACACGTAGCTAAATACATCTCCTGGCTGAACTCTGCCAGCGGCGCCAGCCTGGAGAACTACCACATCGTAGGGCACAGCCTCGGAGGACATCAAGTGGGCGTCATCGGGAGGAACCTAGGAGGAGAAGTGCCTTATATCACTTGTAAGTTAATTTAATTTTTGTAAGAGGAGAGGAGCTCGTGGCTAAATAATAACATCCGCTCGGGTCGATCTTTAGGTTAAGCCGTGCTTGCCTAGGTTGGTCTGTGGATGGGTGACCACCCGTTACATACCGGGTTTCCTCCGTGCCTCGGAAAGCACGTTAAGCCGTTGGTCCCGGCTGTCATTTGTAGATCATTGACAGTCGTTACAGGTAGTCAGTGGCCCGAAAAGTATGACAACCAGTCTTAAAGGGGTATCGTATTTATTACCCAGTACTAACTGGATTGTGGAGGTCAGATAGGCAGTCGCTCCATGTAAAATACTGGTATTCAGCTGCATCCGGTTAGACTGGCAGCCGACCCGAATCCTGTATTCATGTATTAAGATTCCAAAAAAAGTAGTTTTCAGAATAATAATCAGTGTTACCAAATCTATCCATTTTGTACGGTTTTAGTCATGAGGCAAACATTTTGGTCATAGGCTCTCGAACTAACGTGTTCGTTCACAAATGTGCTGCACTGTGCGCGAACAAAAGTTACGCAAAGCTTTGCCGTTAGAAACTGATCTGTAACTCAGTGCGCGAACATTTTATGCAGCACAAAATGTTCGCGAACAAACGTGCGGAAATAATGTACATTTTTTTTTTTGGTGGAATTCTGCGTCTGCCTAGCCTTTCCCAACTATATGGGGTCAGCTTCTAGTCTAACCGGATGCAGCTGAATACCAGTATTTTACATGGAGCGACTGCCTATCTGACCTCCACAACCCAGTTAGTAGGTACTGGGTAATACGATTTCGCTTGGTAAGACTGGTTGTCAGACTTTTTGGGCCACTGACTACCTAACGACTGTCAAAGATCTACAAATGACACCCGGGACCAACGGCTTAACGTGCTTTCCGAGGTACGGAGGAAACTCGGTATATAATGGGTCCCCCTCCACAGACCAACCTAGGCAAGCACGACTTCACCTAAAGATCGATCCGAGCGGCTGTTATTATTAAGCCACGAGCTCCTCTTTTTTTGGTGTAATCGCACCATTAAAATAACCAAATTTCCTCCTTCTCCCCAGCTCTAGATCCTGCCCTACCCGGCTGGGCGATCAACCCATCAGGCTTCAAATCCACGGACGGCGTCTACACTGAAGTAATGCATACGAATGGAGGGTTCTTCGGCAAGGTGGCGCCAATGGGTGATGTGGATTTCTATCCCAATGGCGGGAACAGCATGCCTGGCTGTT
The DNA here is from genome assembly GCA_905220335.1 of Noctua pronuba. NCBI lineage: Eukaryota > Metazoa > Arthropoda > Insecta > Lepidoptera > Noctuidae > Noctua > Noctua pronuba. Next base: position 1,094,223 of record LR999920.1, read on the forward strand.
CTAACAATGATTGTAGTCATCATCGGTAAGTAAACCTTCTAATAATATAAACTAAAGTTCACTTTGCAACGCCACAGTCATTTCTCAAACATAAAACCACGTCTTCATCATCATCATTTCAGCCGAAAAACGTCCACTGCTGGACATAGGCCTACCCTAAACGTCGCCACATTGACCGGCCCCGGGCGTCTCGCATCCAGCGGATCCCCGCAACCTTCACCAGGTCATCGGTCCACCTAGTGGGAGGCCTTCCAATGCAACGTCTTCCGGTTCGCGGTCGCCACTCCAGAACTTTTCGGCCCTATCGGCTATCCGTTCTGCGAGCAATGTGCCCTGCCCATTACCACTTAAGTTTGGCAATTTTTCGGGCTAGGTAATTTTGTCTTGTCGCTCTGTTATTGACGACCAGTGACGGCACTACTGAGCTTTACTTTCAACCGCAGTTTCAGGTAAAAGTGTCGCGTCGTTGCGATCTATCACAGTACCAAAAATTCTATGACATGTTTAATCTACTAACACACTGGACTCTCGTGATGGATTACAGCCCACTCCTTGTCCAAGGTAGGAGGTTTGTGTCCCATCAGTGAGAATATTATTTAATTATTAATTTGTTATATTTTTTCGAGTCTCTCTGCCAAAATGACTCTATTACTAAACCTTAAGGGTGTAAAAAGAGCTGCGGGACTGTTCGAAAGAGATACCGTGGCCCTGGAACACAAAGGGCAATGAAGGAACATGGATGGGTTTTAGTCAGTAAGAGTCTGACACTCCCTCCCACTCCACCCAGAGCGGGAGAAGTCATTTGATGATTTCCAATCCTAAAAAAAAAGGGTGTAAAAAGACCCTTAACGAAGCCGAAAGCTACTTGTTCACCCCGTCAATGCGATCATTTTTTTGTTCTAGACCACACCTGGGAACCTTCTAGTTACGGAGATATTGGGGGTCAAAGTTCCAACTTTTTCACAAGTTTTTTTTTAAAGTAAGATTTTTACTTTAAACACTCGACGACCACCGTGCTATTCAATCCATCCATCAGCACAATGTTCTGAGTGCGTTAGATTGAGTTCTACCGTAAAACGTGATTATTGACCCAAAAAAAAAAATTGTTCCCCAGCAAAATTTTTTACGTAAAGTTACTTAGTTTGATGTACAGAACGCTTGGTTGACGGCTTACTGAAGGGTCCGTTTACACCCTGTATACTGTCTTTTTGATACAGGGTGTAACAGAAAGGGCATAGTCATATGAAAGGACATGCTGCAGACCATCAAACTGAACAACTTTCTTCATGGATCCATTATCGTAAATGCGAAAAAAATATCAGCTGTCCCATACATTTGGGTCGAGTAGGTATTGAAATTTTGTAGAACCACCGGGTTTTGAGTTGCATACAGGTTGCAGCTCAATTGTTTCGGTTACTGTCATTGACATCACGCTGACCACTGCCTACCTCTCCAGGGAACACAGGCGTCATGTTATATTAACAATTGATTTCTTTTCAGAGCTGTATATTACATGGCTGAATCTCTGATGAATGGAGGTTTTACTGGGTACCGATGCGACTCCTTGGCGTCAACAGTGACTGGAGACTGCGACTCCACAGATACATTGAGAATGGGTGGCCTTACCCCTAAAACTGGGTAAGTAGCATTTAACCATATATTTGTAGTAGAGCTCAGACAACTAGTGTAACCATAAAAGGTCGTGGGTACGAACCTGCGGTACTTCACTTTTTGTAATTGATTTCATCACCACTACCTTCTCTAAAAATAGCCAAAACCGGTCCTAACGCTATGGTTTAACCCTTCCTTTCTGTCACATATACCTGACAAGAAGGTGCGTGCCCTGTACGCCAAACGACACAAATATGTGACAAAATGGTAGGTGAAATTGTGGCTTGGCGTGAAGGGCACGCGCGTGCCCACCACGCTAAGCCTGGGTAACCACGCTAATTGTGACCACCACGTTAAGTTTTTGGTATCCACGCTAATTGTAATTTGTTTGATTTCAGATCAACTGGCATCTATTTACTGAAAACCAACGCAGCATCCCCATTCTCTCAAGGTTAGGTTATAGAAAAACGATCTTATATTTGAATATTTATTAAACTAACTTATTAAAAGAACTTTGTTTTATTTTTCCTTTATTGTGGGCTAGCTGTCGCGAACGACCATCGTTCGCGTAAAATTTTACTTATAAAAAACATTACTTCCCCTTTTGAATCGATTTTTGTTACAATTTCAAGGGTTTTAATTTTTTTGCACAGAACCCTAATTTTTATTCTAAAATAAAAGCTTATAACATCGTGGATTTCGGCCCACCTCTTCGCACAGAGGCGTTTGTGCCATCCGTGGACACTTTTTACCCTTCGAACGCCGGATCATAAAGGCACGCGCGTGCCCCCTACGCCAATCCACAATTTCACCGCAAATACGTGGAAAAAAAAGAGATTCCAAAACTATTTCAATGTTTTTTCACATATTTGTGTCGTTTCCGAACAGGGCACGCACTTGTCACGTATATGTGACAGTGGTTAAGCTGATTATGTAAGGTCAGGAGGGCGATGAAGGGAATAAAACAAAAAAATCATTGTAAATTGAGTTTATTAATATTGTCTTTGTATAAAAAGATCCTAAATAATTAATTATTGCTACTTAATTACGTAACTATTATGGCAAATCATTTAATACATAACATTTTCATCAGTTCTTCACACGACGAGCCTGCGTTCGCATTTTAGTTTCCAAATATGTCTTTTTGTCAAATTTATTTTTGTATGATTAAAAAAAAAATAGGCCTTGTTATACTGAAATCAACTTAATTGCCATTACTTTAAAGTTGAGATTTCTTAAAGTTGAAACTTATTCTGTGGAAGTACCTCACTATAGGTAAGAACAATACGGTATTTGACTGAAAAAATCTATTTAGTCCGTCAGTTAGATTATCAAAAAATATTGGACACGTATTTTTTCTTTTGTCACGTAAACGAAAAATGACCACGATACAGCGCGTTGAAATCACGCGTGATGTCACAATTTCTGTTACTTTTTACTGTCGAGTGACGTCACAAGGACTCTCTTGAACTTTGATGCGCTGTATTGTCGTCATTTTTTGATTATGTGATGAAAGAAAAAATACGTGTCCAACATTTTTTTTGGTGATCCAACTGACTTATAACTGACTAATCTTTTTTTTTTCGATGTTGTCAAATATACTATTGGATATTATGAAAAGTCGGTCGAGCGTTATGCAACTTTGACAAATATCTCTTTTAGACAATATTCTGAGTGATTCCTAGAGGTTGTATGTGAACTATATTTAAGTTGCCACTAATGTTCTGTTGGAAGTACTGCATCCGGTTCGCTAGTTCGATTCCCGGGTAGGGCTCTTCTTTCTTTACTGGTGGGACGGCGCGAGGTGACTGTGGATAATAAAAATCCTTATTATTATTGGGCAATAAAAATCTGAGGAAACATACATAACACTAAGCTATACTTCTATTTTATAATTATCACGGAAATTACGTAATAAACTAACGTAAATTGTATAACTATTTCACGTAGGTGTCATGTAGTCACCCGAGTGTCAGTTCACTTGATTGTGAAGTCATATGAGTGTCAGGTCTCGCCATTGTTAGGTCATCTGAGTGTAGTCACTAGTATGTAGAGCCATGCCATGTGACATGTCACCTTAGTCACCCGATTGTAACCTAAGTGTAAGCTCACCCGATTGTCGGATCACCCGAGCGTCGGGTCACCTGAGTGTCAGATCACCCGAGTGTGTTGGGTCACCAGAGTGTCGGGTCACCAGAGTGTCGGGTCACCAGAGTGTCGGGTCACCTGAGTGTCGGGTCACCCGAGTGTCGGGTAAACTGAGTGTGACGGGTCACCTGACTACCTGACTATGTCAGGTTACCCGAGTGTTAGGTCACGTGAATGTTGAGTCACCCAAGTGTCGGGTCACCCGAGTGTCGGATCCCACGAATGTCGGGTCATCCGAGTGACGGGTCGCCCGAGTGTCGAGTCGACCGAGTGTCGGAGAATGGGGAATCACAGTACTTTCACAAGTCATTGTGCCTTGTGACTGGGTCTGTATACATATTGTTTTTTTGACATTCTGAAGTGCCCGTAATGGTTTAATTGAAATAAATGCTTTGAGTTTAAGTAGTATTCGTCTGCCCATTTACGATATAAATAGTATAAAATGTACCTTAGTCTTCTTATTGCTGTCGTGCATCATCTTCATGTGTTTATATATGCTAGTCTGCCACATAAACGTCGCGGGACACAGCTTACACTTGTACACCTTGCTGTGGGACCGTTTGGTGTGCATCGCCCACACGTGGCCCTTGAGACGTTTCACTGTCTGTAAGGGGAATAAACAAAATCCTTACTAATCTTAAACCGAAAGTAAGTTTGTTTGTTTGTTACCTTTTCACGCCTAAACCACTGAAGCGATAATCCTGAAATTTTGCATATACGTTGTCAGGTGTACAGAAACGGATATAAGGTACCTTTCATCCCGAAAAAAAATACTGTTCCCAAGGAAAACGACAGTAACGTTCTTATGTTAATAGATGGCGCTACGTATCTTTCGAATCCTGATTGAGTTAAATTATTACAAGGACAGTAAGTACAACCCGAATTGATTGTCAAATTTTAAATTAACGCGAGCGAAGCCGCGGGTAAAAGCTAGTTTTAAAATAAAGAATAGATGATAGATAACAGTAATCTTCTTATTTATCGTGTGGTTAATGGCTAACCTGGTGTCAGAGTTTTTATGCCGCCCATGGGCCTCTGACTTGGCTTTACATGCCGTCGAGAAATATCTCTCAGGCATGCTGGTTTTTTCACGATGTTTTCCTTCACCGAATATTAATTTACAAATGCTGTTATTTTTCAAGTAGTTGTAGATATTTTGCGGACCGTTGACGGTATTTTACGAAACGTTGCGAATATTCTACAAATTGTTGCGGGTATTTACAAATTGTTGTGGATATTTTACGAATTGCTGCGAATATTTACGAATTGCTGCGAATATTTACAAATTGTTGCGGATATTTACGAATTGCTGCGAATATTTACGAATTGCTGCGAATATTTACGAATTGCTGCGAATATTTACAAATTGTTGCGGATATTTACGAATTGCTGCGAATATTTACAAATTGTTGCGGATATTTACAAATTGTTGCGGATATTTACGAATTACTGCGAATATTTACAAATTGTTGCGGATCTTTACAGATAGTTGCACATATTTTGCAAAATAAAATAGTTGTGCATTTTTACAATGTTTTATAAAATGTTGCAGATATTTTACAAACTGTTGCGGTTGTTTTACATGTTTTCTACTGTAAATTATCACATATTATTTGTATTATAATTTTATTTTAAAGATTGGTTTTGAATATCTTTTTTTTTTACGGATATCATCGAATGACTTCTCCCGCTCTGGGTGGAGTGGGAGGGAGTGTCAGACTCTTACTGACTAAAACCCATCCATGTTCCTTCATTGCCCTTTGTGTTCCAGGGCCACGGTATCTCTTTCGGTCTTGCGTATTATCTTGAACATATTGGGGAAAGTTATCGGAAAATAGATATATTTATTTTTCTTTATTTTAGAGGATAGTATTTGACAGTGAAAAACTTACTCTGTACGATTTCCCGCATATTTCACACAGATGTTCACCCTCGGCTTCTTTTTTCTTTCCTTCGTGTATATTATTGACATGAGCTACCAATATCTTAGCTGTTTTAAATGCCTGCAACAGAAACAATCATTTATTATTCTACTAGCGATCCGCCCCTGCTTTACAAATTGGTCTGACAGCTAGTCTTACTAAGGAGTATCGTATTACCCAGTACTAACTGGGTTGTGGAGGTCAGATAGGCAGTCGCTCCATGTAAAATACTGGTATTCAGCTGCATGCGGTTAGGATGGAAGCCGAATCCAATAAATTTGCGGAAAGGCAAGCAGATAATCAAATGAGTCTCCATTTTAATATAAATAACAAGCACTTTGCCCGCGACTTCGTCCGCGTGGGTTACGTACATTTTCCATACAAACAAAATTCCCCCTTTTCACCCCCTTAAAGGTTAAATTTCCAAAAACCCCTTCTTAGTGCTCCCCTACATTATAATAGGAAGCCGTGTATAAAATTTCACATTCCTAGCCCCAGTAGTTTCGGCTGTACGTGGATATGTCAGTCAGTCAGTTCTCCTTTTATATATATAGATTAAAAGTCCAAGTGTAAGGACACTCCAGCAAGTGGGCCATGGTCTGGTCAGGAGCATCGCAATCAGATTAAAGGACGGAAGGATCTTTTTTCCACCCATTTTTCCAAATTGTGTGTTGCAGATTGGCTTTAACTTGGGTGCGCAATCTATTGACATAACATAACATCACGCCTTTAATCCCCGAAGGATTACGCCGAGGTACCCACATATCGCCAGCTGTGTTTAAAGCCCCATGTAAAAGGGGGCGAGCCTATTGCCATCGACCGGACACAAATCCAGACTCCATGGCCGCTACTGACAAATCCCTGATGAAAAAACCCAATAACACTTTGCCCGACCCGGGAATCGAACCCAGGACCTCATGCACAGCAGTCGCGCTTGCGACCACTCAGCCACCGAGGCTGCGGTGCCAACTACTACGTAATGGGAAATCATCAAATAACTCTGGGTGGAGTGGGAGGGAGTGTCAGACTTTTACTGACTAAAACCCATCCATGTTCCTTCTTTGCCCTTTGTGTTCCAGGGCCGCGGTATCTCTTTCGAATACGTACCTTGAAACAGAAACTGCACTGGTACTTGATTCTCTTCAAATGATCCCAATCGATGTGGTCAGTCAGACACCATTTTGTCGCGAATTTCTTACCGCAATAGTTACATTCGTGTCTGTAATAATAACAGGGACTGTGTTAATAAAAACGCGCTTACCTAGGTTGGTCCGTAGATGGGTGACCGCTCATTACATACCGAGTTTCCTCCGTGCCTCGGAAAGCACGTAAAGCCGTTGTCCCGGGTGTCATTTGTACATCTTTGACAGTCGTTAGGTAGTCAGTGGCCAGAAATTCCAACCAGTCTTACCAAGGGGTATCGTATTACCCAGTACTAACTGGGTTGTGGAGGCCAGATAGGCAGTCGCTCCATGTAAAATACCGGTATTCAGCTGCATCCGGTTAGAGTGGTAGCCGACCCCAATATAGTTGGGAAAAGGCTTGGCTGATGATGATGGTGTTAATATGTAACATCAAGATATAGAGACTGCTATTATATTTTATAGAAGCTGATATTTTTAAACTATTTTAGTTTTGAATACTTTTGCAGATGATTTCACATGCTTGACGCGGATATTTTTGAAATAATATCGGATTCACCGCGGATCAACATTATCGGATACATAAAACGGACATTTTTAAACCAAGATCGGATAGTTTTGAAGATTATTTCACAGAGGTTTCGGATATTTTTGAAATAGTAGCCCGCCTCTCGCTAGCGACGGATGCGCGGGTCATACTAAGCCGCAGACACAATATAGCTGATCGGCAATTTTTTCGGATGCTCGGCTGATATTTTTAGTCAATATTTTCGCACATCGCAGACACAAATTATCATATTTTTGACATTTTCGGATACTCAGCTGATTTAGTCAACATATTCTGATATCTAAGAAACATATTCTTAATGCTAAATTGTAAGAATTGACATTGATATTTATTTAATTTTGACATTGTAATTTTGACATCTTTATTCCATTCATTATTTATAAGTATACTCAATTGTTAATGTTTTGTTTTGCTTGCTTTTTTCTGTTTTAAGTTATGACGTGTTTTGTTGTAATTATTTTATTTTAAAATGTTGATTATTCTTCTTTTTTATAATAATGACCTACTAATTACGTGAAAGAGTGTACACCTTTAAGGTAGATTTTTGAGGAACTAATTATTTATTATTAAGATCTCATGTAAAATGTACCAAAAATCACACCAATAAATAAATTTGAATATTCGGATATATTCCGAAAACCTTTAAAATAATTTTCGGATATTTTTTAAAACATTATCGGATATTTTTGCGGATATTTTGATCACACTTACTGATAGGTATCCTGCGACACATGCCTCTTGCTGAGCCGCATATGGTTGTTATAACAGTCCCTGCTCGCGAACGTCTTGCTGCAAGCGCGACACTCGTGCAAATTACCCGCTTCGCGTTCCCGATGGTTGCGCGAGTGTCGCGCCAGGTTGCGCTTCCACTGGAACAGCTTGCCGCAGATCGGGCACGGGTAGGTTAGGCCGTCGTGGATGACACTAGGGAAAAAAGGGGAAAAAGTTACCTTACGAAGTTTCACTAAGTAATTTAAAAACATGCGGGCTGGCTCGAGCAATGGTCGGGGGGGAGGGCTGTTCGAAACGCAGACGTAGACCAATTATAGTCCTGTAAAAAGTAGCGCTATGGTGACCTAACACTCCTTTCTCGTATTGATAGGGTTTATGGTAGAAGTTAAAGTAAGACAATGGTATTGGTTTCAATGGTAATGGGTGAGTACGTGGTGTCGCTAATGAGATCCAAACGCGAACTGGCCCACATTTTGGTGAACGAGCGAATGTGCTTACTTGCGATCGCTGCAATTATGCATTTTCGCTTAGTATTCGATTTAAACTCGAACAAGTCCTTTCAGTTATTTGACCACTGTTCATCACAGTAGTTAGAATGACCTTTACTGGCGTTAGAATACGGTTGATATAAGTTTTCTGCCTTCCGACATATCTGTCAAAAACACACTGTCAGAGGTAATAGTACATTATGATATAAGTGCGGTAAGTTGAAAATTACAGCCGAGGCGATATTGCTAGCACGAGCCGTAGGCGAGGGCTACAAGAAAGCAGAGGCTGTAATTATCAAAGCGCACGTAAGTCATACGACGTTTTATAACATATTTGCGAGGAAATAAATAAAACTCGGACTTTCTTAAACGAATAAATCTTTAATCACTTGTCAAAGAAAAAGCGCGCGGAATAATTTTTACTTGTTCACAAATTAGCGATGCGCGCGCATCAGCGCTTTTTTTAAAGGCAAAGGCACAAAAAAACAGCCAGTATTACTAATAAAGTAAATTAATATTTTTGTGTTTTTGTTACACATAAATGGTTGTAATTTATTGGCAAAATTAATTAAATTAAAGAATTAAATGTTTATTTATTATATTTTATCTCCCAAAGTTAATTTTATTCATAAAATGTTGACCACTTTTCTGACATAAAAACTCTTTGCTAAGATTAAAAAAGTACCGTTCGTTTTAGACGGAGCATCTTGATAAACCTTGCGTTTTACATTACAATAACGCACTAGTACGTAATGAGATACATTACAGTATTGAAATTGGTGAAATAAGAGACCCTTTACGAGCAAATGTGTTACAAAATTGCTTATAATATATTTTTACATTTTGACCGAGTAGGTTAGTTACTGCACTTTTCTTCCACCTGGGCACGCGTTGCCGTGGCCGACGATGGGGGTTCATGGGTGGCTCAGACCTCAAGTGCGTATGCGACGTCTCCTTACAAACAATGGCCCACATTCCATCTTACCGCATGCCCTATCACCTGCGCACTTGATGATCTGCTTGCTGCATCAGTGAGAGGGGTTCGCGTGGCTGAGTTTTGGGCTAAACATAACATCTGAACTTTTTTCCATCGACACGCTAAGAAGAAGACTGCACTTTTGTAGGAAACAGCTATTTATTTTTTAATTTCGGGGTCCCTTCCACCCTCTATAATTGCGGATTTCAAAGAAACTCTATCGGATATTTACTGCAGTATTCACAAAAGTAATCGGATACTTCTAGCGCGGAGAATTTCGGATATTTTTGGATTAAAATAGGATATTTACTGCAGATATTTCTACAAGTGTTCTCAAATATTTTTAGCGTGAATATTTAAGTTTTTACATAGAATTGATACATTTATTATGAAAGTCTTAAAATAATTAAACTAAATACTCACACATGCGCTCTGTAACTCTTCTTCGAGTGGAACACCTTATCGCACCCCTTGCACGGTATGTAAAGCTTCTCTTTGGGCTTGTCGTCTTTATTCTGTGGCAGGATTCTGTGGACAATATTAATACAGTGTGTAAACGGACCCCTCACGAAGCCGTCAACCAAGCCTTCTGTACATCAAACTAAGTAACTTTACGCAAAAATTATTGCTGGGAAACATTTTTTTTTTGGGAGCAAAAATCACGTTTTACGGTAGAACTCAATCTAACGCACTCAGAACATTGTGCTGATGGATGGATTGAATAGCATGAGGGTCGTCGAGGTGTTTAAAGTAAAAAGCTTACTTTAAAAACATGTATTTAAAAAAAAAACTTGTGAAAAATTTGGAACTTTGACCCCCAATATCTCCGTAACTAGAAGGTTCCCAGGTATGGTCTAGAACAAAAAAAATATCGCATTGACGGGGAGAACAAGTACCTTTCGGCTTCGTTAAGGGTCATTTTACACCCTTTATAGTTTGCATTCAAAATGGCGTATTTTCATCTGTACAAATAAATAAAATTGAAGTGTCTGTTTATAATTTCAAAATGACGGTTTTTTCTGAATGCATATCTAAGTATTTACGGTAAAAAAACTTTTTAAAAATGTTTGTCTGTCTGTCTCTTTGTTTGTTCCGGCTAATCTCCGAAACGGCTGGACCAATTTTGACGGGACTTTTACTGGCAGTTAGCTGATTTTATAAGGAGTAACTTTTATTTTAGAAAAAAGATTAGGGTTTCATGCAAAAAAAATAAAACACTTAAGTCAGTGGCAAAAAAGTAAATGAAACTAAGTCACCGACTTCCGAAAGTAAAGTTATTAGACTTTTTTAGTGTTTTTTTTTGGAAGTCGGTTTTTGTTTGGGTAGTTTTTGTCTCTACCATGTTGTGTGGCTTAGTAACAATTGCAAGGGTCGATTGATCAAAAGTTAGGAAGAAGACTAGACAAACCATAAATCATATTTATTTCTGTAAATTGGTTTTACAAAACACTTTTACATGTCATCATGTTGTTTTAAAACTAGACGGGGCCGGTGTTTCGTACCTGACTACTCTGAGAAGAAACATCCGAAACAAACTCAGAGGTCACTGTCTCTTTTAAAGTCCAGACATTGATCAAGACATATATAGACATAGATCATTAAATTAATTAATTAGCCCTCACAGAGGGAGAAGGCCTATGTCCACTGTGTCCCAGCACTGGGACAAGTTATAAGCTATTTATGTTAGGCAGATGATGGGTACTAGGAGCTCGTGGCTAAATAAAAACAGCCGCTCGGGTCGATCTTTAGGTTAAGCCGTGCTTGCCTAGGTTGGTCTGTGGATGCGTGACCACCCGTTACATACAGTTTCCACCATGCCTCGGAAAGCACGTTAAGCCGTTGGTCCCGGCTGTCATTTGTAGATCTTTAGTCTGACAACCAGTCTTACCAAGGGGTATCGTATTACCCAGTACTAACTGGGTTGTGGAGGTCAGATAGGCAGTCGCTCCTTGTAAAATACTGGTATTCAGCTGCATCCGGTTAGACTGGAAGCCGACCCCAATATAGTTGGGAAAAGGCTAGGCAGATGATGATGATGAGATGATGGGTACTTACTTGAGATGATACTTGAGCGTCATTTTGTTGGCGAACACTTTCCCGCAGCAGTCACACTGCGGCCTCTCTTGCCGACAGACGCCGCGGTGGTACGTTAGCTTTGATTTTGTGCTGTAACAAGGGGAATAGTTTAAAATTTATTTACAATCACTGATATAAAGGGTGTAAACAGACCCTTCACTAAGCCGTCAACCAATCCTTCTGTACATCAAACTAAGAAACTCTACGCAAAAATTATTGCTGGGAAACGACTTTTTTTTTTTGGTGTCAATAATTACGTTTTACGGTAGAACTCAATCTAACGCACTCAGAACATTGTGCTGATGGAGGGATTGAATAGCACGGGGGTCGTGGAGGTGTTTATTAAAGTACACTCTTCTCAGTAAAATGTTACTTTAAAAACTTGTGAAAAAGTTGGAACTTTGACCCCCAATATCTCCGTAACTAGAAGGTTCCCAGGTATGGTCTAGAAGAAAAAAATGATAGCAATGACGGGGAGAACAACTGCCTTTCGGCTTCGTGAAAGGTCCGTTTACACCCTGTATTAAATATAAAAAAAGTTATTAAAAAAACTAAAAACCCGACTTTGGTACAAAAACTGAGAGGCAGAAAACAAGTACATTTAAAATTAAATTAAAGTTGGAAGCAGGTTTCTGTAAGTGAGTGAGTTTGAGAGTGAGTGGGAGTGTGTGTGAGTGATTGGGAGTGTGTGTAAGTGAGTGGGAGTGTGTGTGAGTGAGTGGGTGTGTGTGTGAGTGAGTGGGTGTGTGTGTGAGTGAGTGGGTGTGACTGTGTTTGAGTGGGAGTGAGTGGGAGTGTGTGAGAGTGAGTGGGAGTGTGTGAATGGGAGTGTGTGTGTGTGTGAGTGCGCGGTTGTAAGTCCTTGGGCGTAAGGGCGTGTGTTTTCGAGTCAAGCTGGTACGTACCCAAAGCTAGTCCCACAAGTGGGACACACATGCGCGTCTCCAGTGGGCGCGTGACTCGCCACGTGCTTCAGCATGCGCCGCTTGAGGGTCGTGCTGAAGCCGCACTGCCGGCACCTGTAGCCCTGCTGGTGCAGCGCCTTGTGGGACGACACGTTGTCTTTCGTCAAGAAGTAGGCCTGGCAGATTGAGCATTGATGGCAGTCTTCGCTTTTCTGAAAAAATAGGGGGGATTTAGAAAAAAATAGGGGGGATTTAGAAAAAAATAGGGGGGATTTAGAAAAAAATAGGGGGATTTTGAAAAAATAGGGGGGATTTTGAAAAAAATAAGGGGGATTTTGAAAAAAATAGGGGGGATTTTGAAAAAAATAAGGGGGATTTTGAAAAAAATAGGGGTATTTTGAAAAAAATAGGGGGGATTTTGAAAAAAATATGGCGATGTGTTGTTGAGCTGTACAGGTGCAGTCAAACCGCTGGTCGCCAGACACTAGACCACTAGACTTACATAATGGGTGTAAAAGTACCCTTAACGAAGCCGAAAGGCACTTGTTCTCCCCGTCATTGTGATCATTTTGGTCTAGACCATACCTGGGAACCTTCTAGTAACGGAGATATTGGGGGTCAAAGCTCGTTAAATTACGTCTTACAATTTATCGCCAAAAATCCGCCATTTTTTTTTTAAACTCCTATCTAAGTACACTTAGGTTTTTGAGACGAATCTAATGATACCGTAATCGTCGATATCCATCCAGCCATTTGGAACATACCGAGGTAATAAAGAAATTTACAAAGAAACAAACAAATAAACATACAAGGTACGCGCGAAAAAAATAACCCTTCCTTAGCAGTCAGGTAAAAAACATATTGAAAGTGATCGTTATTAAAAAAAAAATACTCACTGGTTGATGTTTTCCATTGAGATGATCATGCATCAACTTCTCAGTGTTGAAGGCAATGATGCAATCATCACACCTACGGACAGAAGACACATCACTATTAGTTTATTTAATTCATAAGTAGGCTCAAAAAGTAAATAGAAAAATAGAAATAGTTTTATTTGTATAAAGGGTGTAAAAAGACCCTTAACGAAGCCGAAAGGTACTTGTTCTCCCCGTCATTACGATCATTTTTTTTGTTCTAGACCATACCTGGGAAACTTCTAGTTCCGGAGATATTGGGGGTCAAAGTTCCAACTTTTTCACAAGTTTTTTTTTTTAAACTACTTTTTAAGGTTCTTACTTTACTCCAATTACCTCCATGGTCCGTTTACTATTCAAAGCATCCATCAGCAATAAGTTTTGAGCGCATTATATTGAGTTTTACCGTAAAATGTGATTTTTTACCCCAAAAATAAATTTCGTTTCCCAGCAAATTTTTTTGCGTAAAGTTACTTAGTTTGATGTACAGAATGCTTGGTTGACGGCTTCGTGATGGGTCTGTTTACACCGTATATGTGTATTAGTATGTACCTATGTGTGTATATCAATTTATGTTGACAAAATGGTATTTTTCTTATTTATTTTTAGTACTCTATCACTATGCTGTCCTATTTGACCCAAAGGTTGTCTGGTAGAGAATGCCTTGTGGCATTAAGTCCGCCTGTGTACCACTTTTGTACATGAAGTTTAAATAAATAAATAAATAGCACGTTAAGCCGTTGCTTGGTCCCGGCACTCAATTGTAGATCTTTGACAGTCGTTAAGTAGTCAGGGGCCGGAAGTCTGACAACCAGTCGTACCAAGGGGTATCGTATAGCCCAGCAGGCGCGTAGGCACCTAAGGCGCGAATTACACAGAAACGGCGTAAGGTGACGGCGCGGCGCAGGCATGATGCCGCTTCAAAACATTTTCATAGAAAATGTACGTAGGCGACGTGTCGTAAATTACACTCAAGCGGCGCGGCGCAGGCACGCTGTTCTTTCGTTTCCTTATAAATTCCACGCCTGCGCCGCGCCTTACGCCGTTTCTGTGTACTTCGCGCCTGAGCCGATTCCTGCCGGCTTCCCTTATCGTATTACCCAGTAGAAACTGGGCTGTGGAGGTCAGATAGGCAGTCGCTCCATGTAAAATACTGGAATTCAGCTGCTTCCGGTTAGACTGGAAGCGACTCTAACATAGTTGGAGAAAGGCTAAACAATGATGAAATAAGCTGAAATCTGCACTGATATTATAAAGAGGAAAGATCTGTATGTTTGTAACGAATAAACTCAAAAACTACTGGACCGATTTAAAAAATTCTTTCACCATTTGAACGCTACATTATCCCTGAGTAACATAAGCTATAAATTATATTTATATCATGCACATTAGCCGAGCTATCACAATTTTCGCGGACGAAGTCGCGGGCGAAGTGCTAGTAGTTTATAAAATGTCGGACTACTTATAACGATTGTCAAAGATCTATAAATAACAGCCAGGACCAACGGTTTAACGTGCTTGCCGAGGGACAAAGGAAACTCGGTTTGTATTGGGTAGCCATCCATCCCCGGACCAACCTAGGCAAGCGCGGCTTAACCTAATGATCGACCCGAGCGGCTGTTATTATATACACCGTGACTTTTTAGTCGTCTCACAAAGGTGGTCAACTCAATGTGCCCGACATAAAATAGCATTAGGCGCGGTTTTTTTATGTAAAAAAAAAACACATCTATGTAAGAAAAATAAATAAAACGTTACAATAAAATTATGAAAAAAATCCTGTTAATGATGTTTACGTGTCAAACGGGAGAACATACCTACCCAGCGCTCGAGTCCAGTAGATCATCGCTCACAACAGGGTGTTTTAACTACGTCATGCGTCGTAATACTGAATAATATTTTTATTTTTAAATTATTAAAATCTCATAAATACCTTTTTTTTTATGAATGTTTAGTAGTCATTGGATACATGAAGTGGGCTACCGTTGTAAGACGACTAAAAAGTCACGGTGTATAGCCACGAGCTCCTTCGACGAGTTCGACTGCTTTTACTAAAAAAGAATAAAAAACCATTACCTGAACTTAAGCTTCTGAAACTCCTTGCTGTTCAGGTCCTCGATCCTGATCGCCCACATTTCTTCTTTACTCATAGTATACAATTCCACTAAGTCTTCTGGAAGGTTCTTCAGCTTTCGACTCTTCTTTTCGGGGTTTTTGTCCTTTTTAGTCTTCTGGCGTTTCGGGGAGTCGATCTGTGGGCAAAGGAAGTAATATACAATGGGGGTAAGCAGAAACTGTGGAACGCCACCTGCTAAGATCATTACATACTGCATTTGCTACATCCACGTTCATATATCTGGTCCTACACGCACACCGGTAGCGATTACTATGCGGCGTGTAACATCACGTTTTTATTCCATCTTTATATAATACTAGCGTCCCGCCCCGGCTTCGCACGGCTGCAATATACATATAAACCTTCCTCTTGAATCACTCTATCTATTAAAAAAAACCGCATAAAAATCCGTTGCGTAGTTTTAAAGATCTAAGCATACATAGGGACAGACAGCAGGAAGCGACTTTGCTTTATACTATGTAGTGATTTGAAGACAGGTAGAGGTGTAAATTACACCCACGTATTTCTAGTTATATTTAAGTCTTATGCAATAGATGGCAAGCCTGTTAGCTATTTCAGGGCTGATTCTAGAAAAAAATCTAGAATCTAGAACCTCTTGCACAGAGAGCTTTGGACCGTTCCATGCTCGTTATAAAGCTGATAAATCGAGTTCCTAACGTCGAAATCCGAAGACGTACAAAGGTTTTCGATATTAGAAATCGCGTTCCGGAACTCAAATGGAGTTAGGCACGACACGTAGCAAGGTACAGTGATGACAGGTGGAATAAGGCTGTCACCGAATGGCGTCCAAGAACTGGGAAAAGAAATGTGGGTCGTCCGGCGGCGAGATGGGCAGACGACATAGTTGCCATCGGGGGAAACACCTGGATGAGGCTGGCACAGGACCGTGGAGATCGGCACAAAAAAATAGAGGCCTATACCCTGCAGTGGGTGAATTCAGGCTGTGGACGATGATGACGACCTGCTTCTATAGAAACTTTTAGACAGTTACTTAAAAACAAAAATATTCACTTGGGTGTCTAAAATTCTGTGTCCTGTGTGTTTCTGTGTCTTGAATTCTTGGTCAAGTTTGTGTCTCAACATACTTCTTTTACCACCGAATATAGCAGCTGACTGACCTGGGGTTCGAACTCAGCACCACCAAATCAGTAGTAGCGATTGCTACAACTGATAACGGGTGATTTTTTATGTTTTTTTTTTACTGATTTTACTATGATTCGATTCATTTAATTATTTATTGTAATTTGTGCAGTATTTATTTTGCCTGAAATAAAACACAATTTATTTTTATATTTTATTTGAATTATTCATCGCTATTGAAAGTTGGTTTACTTACTCAATATTAATTTCACTTTTTGGAGGGTTTTTAAAGATTCAGTCAAAACCTGACAGATTGATGACGACTTCCGCTGCAAGTCACCAAACTTATGACCAAAGAGATTTAAAACATACATATAGAGAGGACATTGGGAATATTGTCATACAATTATTTTCATCCTGAATATTTTAGATTTTGACACACGAATGCTACCTGACAAGCGGGCGTATGACACAGATGACACTAGACAGCATGAATTGTTACTACGTAGTAACAAGTTTTGGATTACGATTTTCTTCGTCATGACCCGTCTATAGCTCGGAAATATTTAAATGTCTTTGTGTCATATGAATGCGACCTGACAAGGCAACGTATCGCACTGGACTGATCGACTTGTTTCTAATTTGTAACAGGTTTTGGAATTGTCAGTTTCTTGGTCTTGTCCCGTCTATAGCTAGTTATATTTGAATGTCTTTGTTTATGACATATACATCAGTTCATTATCTGTCAAAGTCCGAAGTGAACCCACACATGCCCTGGCAAATATTTAGTCCTTTTATATTAATTATTTAGTTAGTACTGGGTAATACGATACCCCTTGGTAAGACAGGTTGTGCGACTTTCGTAACGACTGTCAAAGAAATACAAATGAGGGCTCTCATTTGTATTTCTTTGATCAACAACCTCAATTCATCCGCCCCCAACATCAACCCCCATTTCATCCGCGTAGGGATTGAAATTTCCAAAATCCATTCTTAGCGGATGCCTACGTCAATATAGCTATTTGTATGCCAAAGTTTAGCCAGTGGTTTGAGCTGTGCGTTGATAGGCTGTCAGAGTAAACGATTTTATAAGTATAAGAAAATAGATTACACGCAAAATATTAAAGCGTAAACAATAACTAATTCAATATTAGAAAAACTTTCTTCACACAACTGCAACCTAACCCTCCACCTCCTCATCTACAGACATTCACCACACACCACTATAACACACACTCACACACCCATTTGCAACTCCTCATGCACACTCCTACACACTCATCCACGCTGTACACTTAGCAATTTATTGTATAGCTATTAAATTATAAATCCGTAATTGGCTGTAGGACTAGTTTATGTATTTTAACATAAAATTTTAAAAAGCAGTGGATTTTGTGATTAATAAATAAATAAATAAACTAACAATTATTCGTCTCCACAAAATAACAAAAAAACTACTCACCCTATCTCTATCCTTTTCCTTCTTCCTCTCACTCTTTCGTTTCTTCTTCACTTTCTCCGTCTCTTTCTCTTTCAGTTTAGAAAGCTGCACATCTTCATCCGAAGTGACATCGTCGTCTATAGCTGGTACATCTTGAAAGTATGGGTCGTCATAAGTTTCTTCTTTCACTGCGACCTCTGTGGGCGAAAATAGGTCTTATTTAAATAGAGTTAGAGGCGTATTCTCTGTTTTATTAATCCTCAAGGGCAGAGGTATACTCTACATCACACCCACATTTAGTCGACAACAACAGGGCTAGTGAAGCAAAAAGCATTTGTGGCTCCTAAGACATCCCCCTCCGACACATTATGTTGAAGTTGCAAGACTCTCACCGGGACACCTGCTGCCATGGCCCACCTGGAAGACCCTAAACCGATTGCGAAGCCAGGTGGGGCGCTGCAGATACAATCTGGTCCGGTGGGGGTATTCCGATGAAGCCATGTGTGACTGCGGTGCCTCAAAGCAAACTATGGCTCACCTCCTATCCTGCACTATGTGTGGTTCCACGTGCACTTTGAGGGACCTGTCCGAGGCCACCACTAACACCGTCGAGGTGGCAGAGTTTTGGATGAAACAAATTTAGTTTTTTTTAAAAGGGGAAATCATCGACACGACGAAGAAGAAAACCCACATTTCGACGGTTACGTTTAAGTCCCATGTAAAAGGGGGCAAATGTAAAAACATTCGAAAAACACGAGCAACTCGATACATTGAACGAAAAGCGCCAAATACGTAAAGAGAGACCTAAGTCTCCTATACCTACACCTATAACTGTACCGTTCAACTCTACTGGTTTAGTTGTGACCGGTTAAAAGCAAATTCGGTCTGGTCAGTCATATAAGGGCACACGCAAGGAAATAGCTTCTTCATATTTCTATGAAACTCACCGAAAGCATAATTCTCCTCACTGTCGTCTTCCTCTTTAACATCGAGCGCACTCTCTCCGCATCCTCCGCGTCTGTCTCTGGCAGATACTCCTAGAACTCCACCTCAGTCCTGTCAATGCTACTTTGTATGAAACTCACCGAAAGCATATCTCACTGTCGTCTTCCCCTTTAACATCGAGCGCACTCTCTCCTCATCCTCCGCGTCCGTCTCTGGCAGACACTGGTAGAACCCCACCTCAGTCCTGTCAATACTACTTTGTATGAAACTCACCGAAAGCATACTTCTCCTCATTGTCGTCTTCCTCTTTAACATCGATCTCTCTCTCCTCATCCTCCACCTTGTCTGTCTCTGGCAGACACTCGTAGAACTCCACCTCGGTTCTTTCTATGTTAAGAGTGGCGTAGGGCTCGAAGTCCGTTGGAGAATCCAGGAATGTGTGCTGGAATGATGACGGGGAAATTGATTCATATTTTATGTAACTAAGGTTGCGTTTCCATTGAAGTGGAGACGAGTGGGACGGATATGTAATTAAAACAACACTTCTTTGTTGCGACTTGCGTCAAGAGATCTTCGTCGATCGTCACTTGTTTTCTTCGTGTGAGGACGGTCGCTTCGCAAGTCGCGTCGCGCTGACTTGTGGCATGCTCTACACCATTTCTTTCATTTGCTTTCTCCGCAGTCGCTGTTGCAAGACATTTGATCGCATAGGCCGTGGTCTAAGGGGTTAGGGCGCTTTCACTGTAGCGGTGGCACGTGGAACGGCCACGTGGTCTAAATCTAGATCGCGCTTGTTACAGTTAGATTTCGATACGCTTCGCTCGTCTCCGCGACAGTGGATCGCACACTAAGTGATGATAAAATTATGAACTGCGGTTGTCTATGCAATACTAAGACAAGGCAGAGCAAGCTTGCCAAGACTGTCAGGAACGCCTTAAGGCCCGAGCCTGTAAGCGGACAACGAAGCCGCAGTCCACTCAAATGGTGTCATGGTCCGGCCCGACCGCTAGAAACTGAGAGACGTGGATCAATGGTAACAATCCCGTCTAATATCGCACGACATGAAACGCAACAAATTGCGAGTGCAAGCTCCGGTTTTCACCAAAGCGGAAGCAAGCCGAGCGGCGCGGGGACTTGCAAGACTCGACCAATCACGAGAGATACGATGTGGATTTAAACCAATGTGATAGGTCGATTCCTGCACGTCAGCTCGACTCGTCTACGTACACCAGGCCTGAGCATGTGACGTGAGTGTGTAGCAGACAGACAGCCTTTTTTTCGGATGGGAAATCAAATAACTCCCCCCCCCCCCGCTCTGGGCGGAGTGGGAGGGAGTGTCAGACTTTTACTGACTAAAACCCATCCATGTTCCTTCTTTGCCCTTTATGTTCCAGGACCGCGGTATCTCTTTCGAACAGTCCCGGCAAGCATCGGCCCTTGCGGGCCTCTTCCTTTTGCTGACATCTCTTTGAGGCGCGCATGGAACACGATCGCGCCGGGACAGACAGCCTGAGCTTACTTTAAACTCACCTCTTTTGAATACGAGATAAGAAACTCATAAGACTTGAGTATTTGCTCCTTGAAGTTGATGGCAGATTGGACTCGCGCCAGGCATTCCCAGCAGACCTGCACTTCTAGCCCATCTGGCACCTGGAATTAGAGCATAATAAGATAACAGTACACCAGAGGCCTCTCTGGCACCTGGGAACGAAGATAAAAACATAACATCATTACGCGACCAAACTAATTGACGCGAATAGGCCGGTGTCGAATCGCAATTGCATGTGGCTGAGATGAGAATGCTCAGGGGTATGTGCGGTATAACGCGAATGGATAATATAAGAAATGAGTACATAAGAGAACGTCCGACAGTGGCGCCGTTGACTGAAAAGTTGTGTGGTAATCGGTTGGCTTTGTACGGGCATGTGATGTGGAGGAATGAAGAAAATGTCGTGGGGAAAGTTTTGAGTATGAATGTAGATGGGTATAAGAGTAGAGGAAGTCCAAAGAAACGATGGACGGACTGTGTGAAGGATGATATGGCAAGAAAGGAGGTGTCTGATGAGATGACAAGTAAGTGAGAAGTATGGAAGTAGAAGACATGCTGCGCCGACCACGAATACATTGGGATAATGGAAGGAGAATTATGAGTGAGATGTCGAATCGCTTTCTTCGCATTTATTGCATTTGGCAAAAAT
This sequence comes from Noctua pronuba, assembly GCA_905220335.1. Classification (NCBI taxonomy): domain Eukaryota; kingdom Metazoa; phylum Arthropoda; class Insecta; order Lepidoptera; family Noctuidae; genus Noctua; species Noctua pronuba. Next base: position 1,115,506 of record LR999920.1, read on the forward strand.
GTATTGCTGAACGGCTCAAACCGTTTCGTTTGGTCACACCCTAAATTAACATCAAAGCTACTAGAGATATATGGGAAGACTAGCTTCTGCCCGCGACTTCGCACGCGTTTTAAAATCTGGTGAGTAGTTTCAGAGATAACCTACATACAAACTTTACATCTCTATTTTCTTCTTTATCGTGTGGTTAGTGCCTAACCTTATGTCAGTTTTTATGCCGCCCATGGGCCTCTGACTTGGCTTTACATGCCATCAAGAAATATCGATGTTTTCCTTCACCGAAGCAAGTGATAATTGTACAATACGCACATGAATCCGAAAAATCCGAGGTGTGTGCCTTAGGTTCGAGCTTGATACCAATGACTTGGCAGTCCGACGGTCACAATACTAGGCTAACAGTGCTAATACCTCTTTAGAATAGTGGGTGGGTGTAGAAGACATGCTGCACCGACCAGGTTTTTTTTTGCCTCACAATTGGAATTTCTCCTGTATCGTGGGCGCGTTTACAAACATTTAAACTCAAATACACAAACACCAGACCCGGACGGAACAACTACCTAATACTAGACTGGAATAAGGGCAGAAAGGAGTATGATGATGACATCGTAGACTTATTTTCCGAAGGCAATGTACAATACTCGTCCGTTTCACCAGTTAGGTATATCCACGTCCTAATAGGACGCAAAAATGAGCTGGACTTCTTTGACAAAGATTAGTCCTTAGCTTTAGACAGAGAGAGTTGGAAGGGCAAGGAGGTTTTTGCCCAGCGGTGGGACGATAAGGACTAGTAAAAAAATTGGGGGCGAGCCTATTGTCATTAATCAGGCACGTATCTAGGTCCCAAGGCGGCTGCTGAAGAATTATATAAGATCTAATCCGGCCCTGTGTTCAGTAGTCGCGCTTACGACCAATAGATCGACAAGGCAGTTGTATTTTTTATAAAGTAAGTTTTTAAAGTATTTTTTCCTCATTCATTCATTTTTTTCTTCACTCCAACTCATATTTAAAAAATTCTCATTGAGAACAATATTATTCTCAGTAAACTAAATTGTCAACTCCAAAAATGCAAAACCGTTCACAAAAAAAAAAATGCGTCAACAATGGCCGATCCAAGGATTTCTGTTCTATGTTTACATGAGTTTTAACACGATATATGAATTAAACTACACAATTGTTACATTTACATATTCTTTCTATACATTTATAAGCGCATTTTGTCAAGAAACTAGTAGTAAAACCATCACTTACATCAATATTTCCGAGCAAACGAAAAATTTCTTTCACGGTAGGATGGTAAAACATACGGCGATTGTAATTCAAGCAGCCAACACATATGCCGTTAACGTTATAGCCTTCTATATTTATGTTAACTTCCTTCATTTTTAATGCACTTTTTCACATGAAAATCAAAATATCTTTAGGAACAAAAGAAACTTCATCGCTTTCTTTCGGCCATTTTGGTGTTCATTCCACAGAATATAAATACTCTAGCGAGGTTCATTCTAAGTTCATTCACATTGCCAGCTTTATTTTCCGTTCCATTATGTCAAATGTATTGTCAAGCAAATTAATACATGTTACTGGAATAAATTTTCCTGGACAGAAGTGAAACAGTTAAAAATTCAGGAAAAGGCGGAATTGGTTTTATTTTTATAGTTATTTAAACTTTAACTATCGTTTTTGTTAAAACTTAAAAACAAAAACCAATCTTTTTTGCGTGATCTGGAGTGAAACGAAATTGTGTTCCATATCAGAAAACTGCAGATTTGCATAAATGTTGCCTCAGATGGACTATCTCTTTTACTCTTACTGTTTGTCTGACACGCTAGCTCACTTTAACGTTAATTATGTAAAAAGGTCTCTGCAACGTTTTTGAATTATCATTCTGTAATTTAAAAAATAAAACGAAACGTCAAACAACGTTTACTCCAGCAGCAAATTGTTTATTTTATCAAAAACGATTGTATTCCTCCGACAATCAAAATGTTTCGTTCTTGCCAAGACAGGTCTTTCGAAAAGAAAGAGATAGTGCAGACAGTTAACAATGGTTATTCCTGTGATATGTGCGGCGAAGGACCGTGGACGGCCGAGTTGGATCTCGAAATTCACCGAAAAAACCAACACAAATGGGATTTACTAAGAGATTTGAAAGATGAAAACATTGCGATGTGTTCTGTAAGTTATTAACTTAATTTTATTTGCGTACAAACGTTTTAATAAGAGCTCAAACTATCCAATTAGTAATGCCGCCAAAGTTCCTGTCTGACCTCTTTATGAGACTCCTCGGTTACTTGCTAGAAATAGCTTCAACTATTTATGATACCTACTTCATTTGGCGCACTATTGCGATATCAGCCCTGCTACCTCCTTGCCAAGTATAGAGAATTTTGGTGTACACTCAATATACTTCATATTCAATGTACACCAGAATAGTTACTTACTCTTTTACAATATAAGCTAATAGCATTAAGTTACTGACCCATTTACTAATAGCGCTTATTAGTACTAACATAGAAGAAAACAATTATCTTGGGCCTTTTTAAATCATGTTCCATGTATAATAAGGTATGGTTCACTTTGGCTACTAAGCTAAATATTTGCCAATATATCCTTTTCCGCACATGGTATAAAACAAAGTCGTTTATAAAACAGTTTTCATGACTGCCTGGTGACTGCTAAGATGTTCTAACCTACACATTTACTCCAGAAGGTTACTGTTAATAATATTTTATTGTTGATGGCGTTTAAGCCCAGAGCCCAGTAATGGTGGCTGTAACTGTGCGCAGCTGCAGTTTGGTCAGCCAAATCGCCCGTTTGGTGAAGCGGCCGTCGATAGTAGGAAGTGCTTCCTTGGTCTGCCTGCACTCACCATGATCTAGCCACAGTTTGTGGTGTTGTTCCCTGGTCTGTTTCCTTACCAGTCTGCTTAGGTACCCAAAAGGGAGTGGCATCATGAGTACGGTCCCACTGGTATCATGCTCGATCCACTATTAGCGAGTTCGTCCGCTGCATTGTTGCCCGGGAATCGCTGTCTTTTGATCCATTGCATGGTTATATTATTGAGTTTACCAATCTTATTTAGGCGCTGGTAACACTCATGTATTAACCCAGAGTTGACTATTTGCCTATTTAACGCTTGTATATTCATTCTCGTTGCAAAATAATTACAGCCGCTCGGACCAACCTTCAGGTTAACCTGCGCTTGTCTTGGTTGGTCTGTGGATGGGTGACCACCCATTACATACTGAGTTTCATCCGTGCCTCGGAGAGCACGTTAAGCCGTTGGTCCCGGCCGTCATTTGTAGATCTTTGACAGTCGTGACAGGTAGTCACTGGCCTGAAAGTCTGACAACCTCTCTTACCAAGGGGTATCATATCACCCAGTACTAACTGGGTTGTGGAGGTCAGATAGGCAGTCACTCCATGTAAAATACTGGTATTCAGCTGCATCCGATTAGACAGGAAACCGACTCCAACATAGTTTGGAAAAGGCTAAGCAGATGATGAGATGATGATATTCAATGCCAATGTATATTCCTTAATACTAACAAACTCTTTTACCTTCCAGATATGTCTACGGGTCCAAAACGACAAAAAAGCTCTCATCGAACACATACTCGTACACCACTTCTTTTGTCCACCAAACGCGACCATGCTTAACCGAGAAATCTATATCTGCGATCACTGCCAGCGGCTCTTCTTCAACAAACAGCTCCTAATGTTCCATATATACCATTGGCATACGAAGAAGACTCCGGAGAATGCTTACATCAGATTTGATTGCCCGAAATGCTGGAAGAGCATCCGAGCAAAATCGTCCTGGTTTCACTTACTTTACCATGGCGTTTTTAACGTAGGAACTTGTCCGGTGTGCCTTAAAATCTGCGAGAATCACTCAGAAATGCTCGAGCATATGAAAAGTCATCCAAACATTTTTCGATGTAACATCTGCCGGTTTGAGACCACGAAAGAGTGCTATTTGAATAGCCATCTAGAGAAACATAAGAAGAATATCGTATATAATATTCCCAAAGATGACGTGTCAAGGTTCTTTTTGCCGGAGCAGTTGTTGCCGTCGTTGAACAATCGGATGTGTCATATTTTTAAAGGGATTCCTTTGGCTAATGAAGTGAGGATCTGCGTGCTGTGTAGAGCATTCGTTTTTTCCTTAGAAGATATGGAACAGCATATACTAGGGGCTCATGTGCCGGAAGAGAAGGAAAAGATCAAGACTTATCTATGTTATTGTGGAGAGCAGTTCTTTAGCAGTATATTGTTGAAGCAGCATGTTTTTAAGTTGAAGGGAGATCACGGAGTTTGGGGTGAGTTTGATTTTTATGTTTTACTAGCTTATGCCCGCGGCTTCGCCCGCTTGGGGTCCGGTCATTGACCCACGGGATCGTACTACCGGGATAAAAAGTATCCTATGTGTTGATCCAGGTTATAAAGTATCTGTGTCCCAAATTTCACCCAAATCCGTTCAATCGTTTTTGCGTGAAGGAGGAACAAACATCCATACATCCTCAGAAACTTTCGCATTAATTTATAATATTAGTAGGATTGTTGCCAATGACTTCATCATCACTGCCTACAGCAGTCCATTGACTGCCGTTGGTCTCGTGGTCGCAAGCGCGACTGCTGAGCATGGGGTCTTGGGTCCGATTCCCCGTTCGAGCAGAAACAACAGGTTCCGTTCTCGTTTCAGCCACATGAAAATGGTCTTAGGAGAGAAAAGTATGAGAAAAGTTTTTTGCGATTTCTGACTTTTTAGTAGGTACTCCAATCTGGGTTGGTCCCTTAGAAGATTTGATCAGTATTAGAAACGATCGATTGGCATCAATATTTTTTTTGTGTAAAATGGCCATTTTCTTGCTAAAACTGTAAGTAATTTTTTTTTTAATCTGCGTATGTGTCTAACTCAAACTCAAAGCATTTATTTCAATTAGACATAACAGGCACTTTTGAATGTCAGAAAAACAAAGAAGGCGAAGCTACAGTCACAGTCACAAGGCATAATAACTTGTGAAAGTACTGTAGTTGCCCATTCCAAAGCATAGATCTCTATGGAGAAGAATGAGAAAGAAACTCCATGGACATTCTTTTCAATCAAAATATTTTTACAAGATCTTGGTTACATCATTCATGTTGAGATAAAACATATATGTGAGAACGATGTATCAAAACGGTTATCAAAATTTCACGAAAAATTATGTATAATCTACACTAATATTATAAAGAGGAAAGATTTGTATTTTTGTGTGTGTGTATGTTTGTAATGAATAAACTCAAAAACTAATGTGCCGATTTCAATAATGTTTTCGCCATTAGAAAGCTACATTCACCCTGAGTAACATGGGCTATATTTATTGCTAGAAAAAAATAGGGGGGGGGGGGGATTAAGTGAAAATAAATGTCCACCCGTGCGAAGCCGGGACGGGCCCCTAGTAAATAATAAAGAAATAAAATTGTTTTCAGTTCGCATAAAAAGGTACAATATTAAAATATAGTATAGTTTCCTAAGACCATTTTCGTGTAGCTACAACGGTTAAGGTAGCTCCCCATAATTCCTTCTCTCCGCTGAGATTGGCCGCCATGACCAAAACTCGGTCAAGAAGACAATTTGATGACCTTGCTTAAACTAAACTGTTTTTACAGATGGAGTATCAGCAATCCCAGTGAACACACATTTTATTCAACAAGAATTAGTTAACGTTTATCAAGTTTATGGAATAAGTGAGTATTTTATATTTGTCTTCTCCGACAATTTCGAGTGAATCGGTTACTTCTAGGCAAACGTGCTCCACCCTAGACCACATTATCAATTCACATCAGGCGAGTTGTGGTCAAACGGAATAAATAAATAAATAATAAATTCTTTTATTGCCATAAAAACAGGGTACAGAAAAATTTGAGACCCTGGCTCCAGAGCTAGGTACCTGTATTTCAGGAGCCAAAATACTACTACTACTACTAGGAATACTATTTATTATTTAAAAAAAAACAGGCAGATAAACAGACGCACAGAGTTGATTTCGCATTTATGATATTAAGTAAAAAAAAGAAGAAAGAATATTTATTAAAACTAAAAAAAATTGTTTTTAATTTTTTTTTTTCACTGAACGCCTGAAGATGGACTTGGCCGACGAGGTCGACCGCGGCGAAGGTGGTGTGACGACCTGATGATGTTCGCGGGGCAAACGTGGCCAGAAATTGCACAGAACAGAGATGTTTAAGGGGTTAGAGGGAGACAGGAGGCCTTTGCCCAGCAGTGTGACAAAATGTAGGCTTACATTTTTTTTTTAAGTATTTTTTTTTTGTTTATTTTTAATTACGAATGTTTTATTTCCAGGCGATCCATTGTCAGTCGGCGTGAACGAAGTGGTCATAACAGCCATTCCGAACGCAGATGGGGAGAACGATGACAGCAGTCAGAGTCAACAGGAAGACATCATGGAGTATGAAATTGTGGAGAGTTAGTGCTGGACATTTTGGTGATTATCATGGTGTTAGCTGTGCATTAAAAATGTACAGGGTGTAATTGAATTTAGGGGTCGTCCTTTAATTACGTGAGGATTGGGGGAAGGGGGAATACCAGAAAAAAAATCTGCAAAAATCACGATTTCTCACGATGTGACGTGTTAAGTACAGCGTGGAAGAGACACCGACCCGAAAACGATTACCACTTGTTATGCAAATAAAAAAAATACATAAACATTCAAACTTAACAACAAAGAAAAATAATAAAGCGTTCTTCCTCTCTCTGCTTATTTTAAAAAATGTGCTGTGCCCGACAGGGTCCATAATTGTTTCTGTTTTTTTTTTTATTTACCACCTGTAAGTGTACATTATGGAAATAGCAATAAACGATTTGAAATTTGATCATTCTGAGCCTCCTTACATAGAAATTTTTCATTGGTTATTAAAAAAAAAACAGTTGTTCCATACATTTTGACCGTGTAGGTATTGCAGTATTGTAGGAAACAGCTGATTTTTTGAGGTCAGATAGGCAATCGATCCATGTAAAATACTGTCATTCAGCTGCATCCGGTAAGACTGGAAGCCTACCCCAATAAATTTGAGAAAAGTCTAGGCACGTAATATTCTCATTATCTGCCTAGCTTTTCCTCAAATTTATCAATCCATCGTACAACTGATACTTTTAAACAGTACAAGTTTTTCAAAAAATAAAATGATATTCAGTAGAGAACGTAGTAAATTCAACAACAAATATGTAATACTTATTTCAATATTATGATGCGTATTTTGGCACTTTTGTTGAATATTTGCATGAAAATTTCGACGATTTAAAATTGCATATAATCCGGTCCATACGTATAAGTGCGTTCTGCAGTATGGAGTTTATTATTAAATCTAGAAACGGGATATTTACCATGTTTACTGTTTGTGTTGAGTTCTCGATATTTCAGTGCTGTTGCAAGCACCATGATCACGGATAAACTGAAGTTATTGCGGGTGGGTGTTTATGAGCAGACAAATCGGTCTACCCTCTTTCTTGTTCGTTTCCGTTTCTAGAATTAATGATATTGTTAGTGACCATGACAATTTCAAAAATTATAATATGGAGTTTCATAGAAACAATGATGGATGACTCGAGTTGAGGCAATGCTCTTAACGTGCGTACGTACGTGTTTATACGTGTGCGCTGACCTTAAAATTATTTGAATTAATATTCACACCCTGTATAATTATGATGACTACGGTAAAGAATTCTTTAGAAATTACACACTGTATCAGTAGTTGTAAGTTGAACATAAAAATTATGTTAACATATTTCTATGTAATTAATAATTTTTTATCACTTTTTATTTGACATCATTTTGTAAAATCGACCTGATAATTATCGCCTATTTAAATGCAAAGATTGAATTCACCCTGTATCTAGTGATTTCAATCTTTGAAAACAATAATATAATATTAGAGCATTAAATACATGTACATGTTACGGCTAAAAGCCGAAGTAAGGTTACACCTAGTTCTAGCCGGATAAGTAAGGTTACACCTAGTTCTAGCCAGCTAAGTAAGGTTACACCTAGTTCTAGCCGGCTAAGTAAGGTTACACATAGTTCTAGCCGGCTAAGTAAGGTTACACCTAGTTCTAGCCGGCTATACCTAGGTGCGGCCGGTAACTATCCTTTTTCTTGCTATGACACACCGACCAAATGGATTAGGTTAGGTTAGAACTGTGACCAAACGCACGCGAGCCGTTTACATCCAAATTGGCCGCACCTAGGTATAGCCTGCTAGAACTAGGTGTAACCTTACTTCGGCTTTTAGCCGTAACTTGCATACATACAGGGTGGAAGGGACACCGGAGCGCACAAACGGTTACCACGTATTTAGTACATCATTCTGAACCCCTACATACAAATTTTTCATCGATTATTTAAAAAAGAATCTGCTTTTTCCTGCAAAAGTGCAATACCTACACGGTCAAAATGTATGGAACAATTATAACTAAAAATATCAATGAAACATTTCTATGTGGGGCCCGTCAGAATAGGGAATATGCAAGAAATACAAAACTTTTATTATTTCTTAAAAATGCCTTGTATTGGTCCATAAAAACATTGTGGTACACTTGTTTAATTTTCTAATACAACACTTACTTTACAATTTAATATTTTATGTAGCGTGTTTTTGGTGAAACGGAACGCAAACTCAAAACGCATCGCCTCTCGATAACGCCGGTAGTGACGTCAAATACCATGTGTCAAAGAAACACTTTTATTTGAAAAGTACTTAAAGTTTCACTAAGATTTTATTATAATATTGTTATTGCAATGTTTACTTGAATAAAGGACATGCAATTTGCCAAATTAATATATTAAGGGTAAAAAATTAGATGTAAACAAGGCAGATAGAGGTAAATGACGTCACATAACATGACATGAATTGCCGCGACAGTCACGGACGTTTGAACTGTCGTAGAAAATTGTAGGAGTTTAATTTATTTTTTGAGCGACAAGCAGTAGTTGAACTTAACTTTTAATTATTTTCTTGGGTTGATAGTATTGTATTTTATTGATTTAAGTGAAGAAAAAATTCCATGCATATTCCCTATTATGTAATGAGTATGTGGTAACCGTTTGTGCGTCGCTGTCCCTTACACCCTGTACACAGGGTGTAAAGGACAGCCCTCCACAAACTGACAGGGTGCATTCAGCTCTTTATTTTGAATAATTTTTCAGCAGTTTTTTTTTTCCAGTTACTATTCCTTTATTTCTCTGTACGCAGCACTCCATTTATGTAAATAATACGGCTAAAATAAAAAAATCCTACAATGGATGTTGAAATACTCTAACGAAGCTGTTCACTTCCTGTCTAGCTACAGAGTTCATCGAACTCGTCGTCACGCTTGCCGTTCGCTACGTGCGTTTTGTCACGGTAACGATATATTGCGTTTGAGGAAATAAAACAAATCAAATTTATTGGATTCCCATAACATTCCTGAAATAATTTCTTGCACCGGTCATCTTAGTATGATATACTGAATTCACCCCATCAGTTTGTGGAGGGCTGTCGCTTACACCCTGTATTACTTATGCATCGTTGAGTCATTAGTTAGTTTCATTTAATCCTACTTTCAAAAAGAGGGGTGTTATAAGTTTGACCGCTATGTGTGTGTCTGTCTGTGTCACCGTATCTCTAAACGGTTGAACCGATTTGGGGGTGGTTTTTTTTATTTGAAAGCAGGTTTCTAGCAGTGGTTCTTAGACATGTTTTTACCAAAATCGGTTCAGCCGTTTTTACTTACATTAAGCTACTCCAAAACTAATGCCTAAATATTACGGCACTTTGAATTTCATATCTTGGTGCTGAGTCGGGGATTTATAATTCAACAGCCCTCTTATTTAGCTATCTATTTAGGAGTACAAGCGTTTATTAAAGCAATAAATACACGGCCTGAATATATTATAGTAAATTAATAATATCCAATATTTAAACAAAATAATGTTTTAATTAGGTATTCATATTTAAAGTAATATTTTTATACACAATTAAAGGAGGAGCTCGTGGCTAAATAATAACAGCCGCTCGGGTCGATCTGTAGCTTAAGCCGTGCTTGCCTAGGTTGGTCTGTGGATGGGTGACCGCCCATTATATACCGAGTTTCCTCCGTGCCTCGAAAAGCACGTTAAGCCGTTGGTCCCGGGTGTCATTTGTAGATCTTTGACAGTCGTTAGGTAGTCAGTGGCCCAAAAAGCCTGACAACCAGTCTTACCAAGGGGTATCGTATTACCCAGTACGAACTGGGTTGTGGAGGTCTGATAGGCAGTCGCTCCATGTAAAATACTGGTATTCAGCTGCATCCGGTTAGACTGGAAGCCGACCCCAATATAGTTGGGAAAAGGCTAGGCAGATGATGATGATTTTTATACACAATTCGTTGATGCGCATTGCATCCCAGTCAACAGGTAATTAACTATAAGTATCTTAGCAGTGCTTTTAAGACCCCAAAATAGTTAATGTTTACAAATTAATAAAATTGAACTGTCTGTTTCTAATTTCAATATTTAAAACAGCTTTTTATTGAATGCATATGAAAGTAACGGTACTCATAATTTTAATTTTTGTCTGTCTGTCTGTCCAGCTGTCTGCCTGTATGCCTGTCTATTTGTTGTGTAAAACTCTCCTAAGTAGACCTTATAACGTCAGCTATATGCTAGTGAAAGTCCCGTCAAAATTGATCCAGCCGTTTAGGAGATTACCTGGAACAAACCGACGGACAGAAATTGGAATAAATGTGTTTTTGTTATAAGTGCCGTATATATTTTTTTCCTGCCCTTGTCCCATGTTACTTGGGGTCGGCGCAACACGTTTTTTTCTTCCATTCTCCCCTGTCAACCGTCGCGCTATCATTTACTCCTTTTTCCTTCATATCATTCCTCACACAATCCATCTATTTTTTCTTTAGTCTTCCTCTCCCTCTCAATCCATCAACACATATAGGGTGACTGGTAATTAGTACTTAAACACGTGATTGTACTCATGATAACAAACAACTTTCCCAAAGAAACATTTTTTTTAAGGGCTAACAGCTGATAGGTCACAGTTGCGCGTGCGAATTTCATACAGCTATTGTCTTATTGTGATAAAAGTCTGTGCATAAAAAAAATGTTTCCTTGGGAAAGTTGTTTGTTATCATGAGTACAATCACGTGTTCTAAGTATCGGTCACTAATTACCAGTCACCTTATAAAGGGTGTAAAAAGACCCTTATCGAAAATGAAAACCACATATTCTGCCCATCATTGGGATCATTTTTTTTTTCTAGACAGTACCTGGGAAACCACAGGTTCTGGAGATATTGAAGGTCAAAGTTCCAATTTTTTCACAAGTTTAAAAAAAAAACACTTTTTAAGGTTTTAACTTTACTTTAATTAACTCCATGACCCGTTTACTTTTCAAAGCATCCATCAGCACTAAGTTTTGAGTGCGTAACATTGAGTTTTAACGAAAAACGTGATTTTTCAACCCAAAAAAAAACCAGCAATAATTTTTGCGTAGAGTTACTTAGTTTGATGTACAGAATGCTTGGTTGACGGCTTCGTGAAGGGTCTGTTTACACCCTGTATAAGTATGAGTTGATTCCTTGTATAAAAATAATGTTAATTGTGTAATTTTTGATTAAGTAATGTTTAGTACATAAATGTAGATGATTATAATTACTATAAATATTTTTAAATATTATATTATAAGACATTTTTATAGCAGACTTGTGTTTTATTTGGTACAAGCCGTGTGCTCGATGAAATTTATTAGAAAATAGGCTATTTGACAACAACGAAAAATATATATATTTAGTCCGTCAGTTAGATCACCATTACGACGATACAGCGCATCAAAGCTCAAGAGTGATGGCTTGTGACGTCACTGGACAGTAAAAAGTAACAGAAATTGTGACGTCACGCGAGATTTCAACGCGCTATATCGTGGTCATTTTTCGTTTACATGACAAGAAAAAATAAGTGTCCAATATTTTTTGATAATCTAACTGAAGGACTAAATATTTTTCTTTTTTTTTCGATGTTATGACCAGTGATCGGAGTAGGTAGATTGAACTGGGGTCATTGATCCGAAACGTATATATTACTATGGACATTCCTCCGGAATTGGTGGATTATTAAAAAAAAACCGGAACTTATGTAGGAATTGTATTTTGCCAGAGTGGAAGGAGTCATTTGATGATTTGCCATCCTCAAAAAAAAGGTAGGAATTGTAATAAAATGAGCAATGTTATTCTTTATTATTCTTCATTATTTTTTTTAACGGCACACAAATGAGTCCTCTCGCCCAGAGTGGAACGGGAGGGACTGTCAGACTTCACTGACTAAAATCAACCTGTTCCTTCGTATGCCCTTTACGTTTCAGAGTCGTGGTGCATCCTTAGAACAGTCTCACGACCCCAGCAGGCATTGGCCCTCTATAGGGCCCCGTCATTTATTCTACCTTTAATGTAAATTACCATGACCACTATGAAAATATTTAAATTTAAGTGCAACAATTTATATCTATCTATAAAAGATCTAGCCATAAAAGGCTAAAAATAAAAAAATAAATATTAAAGCTTCGATCGGAATTCGATTGTTTTTATTATTCAACAGATAAATAATGAATTAATTTAGTTTTGATACCTTCCTTTAAATTTTGAATTGAGTAGTAATAATATCACTACCAACATTAACAATATTTAATTGAATCCGGAAATACCGGAATTACTTTCCGGAAAAATGGCTTATACATGTTATTCTTTCTGTGTGCATTTATGATACAAGTACCAAAAATCAATCTACCTACTCCGATCACTGGTTATGACTAATTGAAATAAAACAAAATAAATTAGTAACATAATTTTATTTATATATAATATGACTTGGTTGAATACTGTTGCTCCCAAGACCCTCGTCACCCGAAGAATGATCCTCCAATATTCCCTGAAATAAAATTTAACATTTCAGAAATTATTTTGTGGTGTAGTTCACATGGAGCGCCATGGAGAGCATCTATGAAGAGGTTTTGCATTGACTGACTCGTTGGTCTAGTGGTCGCAAGCGCGACTGCTGAGCATGAGGTCCTGGGTTCGATTCCCAGGTTGGGCAAAGTGTTATTGGGTTTTTCCATTAGGAATTTCTCAGTACCAGCCACGGAGTCAATAGGCACGGCCCCTATTATCACTGGTTAAATGTGGGTGTACTATTAAGTAAAGCTCTGCATAACCCTGTGGGGCGTGATGTTAGTATTGAAAAAAAAATAGCGGCGTTAGTTTGAAATAACAACATTGTAATACCAAATGATTTGAAAAGAGTAACCATAGAGTTTCTTGCGGGTTCTTCTCCATAGGAAACGACCAACCCGAACCGTGCACGCTTTTGTCGACGTTTTATAAGTGCCCATCTAGGCCTACGTGAAATAAAATAGTTTGATTTTATTTTGAATTTGGCAACGCGCCAATAGAGCCTTGTACATCTATGGATCAGGCTACGACAATTTTATAGGTCCCGTCACGTAAAAAGAACGAGTGACAGTGGAGAGGATGTGTTTGCGCACGTTATACAATCGCGTCCTAACGTTCTAAGCTATTGTTTTATAATATAAGTATAATTGTTTCATTATAGAATCGTAATAGGTACTTTACTAGCTACTTAGTACTTTGGAAAAGGCTGGAATAAAAAAAAATTAGAAAGTTTGTGTGAGCGGTCAGCGTTCTTTTTACGTGAAGAATAAGTAATCTATTTTATTTGTTTAATTTTAATTTATTATTTAGGGACCTTTTTGGCAACATACCATATTAATGCAACGTTAAAATCCCTCTTAAAGTTTTGTCTCGATTCACCCCTGCATTTCTAATCACCCCGTTTTACCCGGTATACCTTGTTCTTACGTATACGGCAGTATATTGTTTACATAATAGGTAATCATTCAAATTTTCTTGTTTTTTTTTGCAAATGGCAGCTGTGTTTACGTCGTATGTTGATCATAATGCGATTTGCAAATATAATGATGATACATTTATCAAATTACAATAATTAAAATTTATTTGATTCCGTAAGTAAACTAGCCATCATTATATTCGCGAGAAAATCAAATCGACGTCTGATGTAGTTAGAACACCCAAAAACCAATAATGGAACACAAAATGAAAAACCTGCGACAATCGCGCGACTCGCTAAAGTCGCCTAAATCTGAAAGCTGTCTAACAAAATCGGTGAATTTACCCCAACTAAGATGTTTGGATAGTTAAGTTACCTTTTACGATGTCGGTCGCTTGTCCAATCACACCCTGAGCGGCACCTATAAGTTAAAGTAAATTATTGTTTGGGATGCTTTGGCTCCAAATAAGGAAATAGATGCAATCGATCTCATAATTACTTTATCACCCAGAGGTTGACCAAAAAAAAGCAGTGATAGCCTAGTGGTGTGACCGTCGGACTGCCAAGTCATAGGTCTCGAGTTCGAACCCAAGGCACGCACCTCTGATTTTTCGGATTCATGTGCGTATAGTATAATTATCACTTGCTTTTCGGTGAAGGAAAACATCGTGAGGAAACCAGCATGCCTGAGAGATATTTCTTGACGGCATGTAAAGCCAAGTCAGAGGCCCATGGGCGGCCTAAAAACTCTGACACCAGGTTACGAACTAACCACACGATAAAGAAGAAGAAAGAGGTTGACTGTGACTTACACGTCACGAAAAAGATTGTGACAGTTAGGTATCTACATACCATTGCTGATTGCAATTATGCGGTCGACGATATTAGGATTTCGGTGTCAAATAAATGGTGTAAAAAGACCCTTAACGAAGCCGAAAGGCACTGGTTCTCCTCATAATTGCGATCATTTTTTTGTTCTGAACCATACCTGGGAACCTTCTAGTTACGGAGATATTGGAGGTCAAAGTTCCAATTTTTTCACAAGTTTTTTTTTAAATACCACTTTTAAAAGGTTTTAATTTTACTTTAATTAACTCGATGACCCGTTTACTATTCAAAGCATCCATCAGCACTAAGTTTTGAGTGCGTAACATTGAGTTTTACCGTAAAACGTGATTTTGCACCCCAAAAAAAAAGTCGTTTCGCAGCAATAATTTTTGCGTAGAGTTACTTTGTTTGATGTACTGAATGCTTGGTTGACGGCTTCGTGAAGGGTCTTTTTACTCCTTGTACCTATGTAGGCTCAGCTAGCACAAAAGAAGATACTTCTTTCTTTATCGTGTGGTTAGTGCCTAACCTGGTGTCACAGTTTTTAAGCCGCCCATGGGCCTCTGACTTGGCTTTACATGCCGTCGAGAAAATATCTCTCAGGCATGCTGGTTTCCTCACGATGTTCCACGAAGATACTTAGGTAAATGGTAAGTTAGTATTGATGATCACCTACCTGCGATGTTGGTCGCTACTCCAGTCAAACCTTGAGCAGCGCCACCTGTGTGAGCAATCGTAAATCATTGTTTCAACTTTGTATCTTTTTTTACATCTTTTGCAGTAAGCAACGACTTATTGTCGGGCCTATGCTGTCCCCTCACACTTAAGTACAAATGATGTAACCATGACAATATTGTAACACCAAATGATTTGAAAAGAGTAACCATGGAGTTTCTTGCCGGTTCGTCTCCATAGGAAACGACCAACCCGAACCGTGCACCTTTTTGTCGACGTTTTCTAAGTACCCATCTATGTGAAATAAAATATTTTGATTTTGATTGTTATTGTCGGCTCCGAATATTTTCGAATCAATATCCAAATTGCTATAAAAATAAGTCATAATTACCTGCGGTGTTAATGGCTGCCCCAATCAAATCTCCACCGCCACCTGTGGGTATTTATTGATGTATTTATACTCAAATAGGTTTGAAACGAGAAAGGAGTAAATGATGCCGTGATGTCTGACAGGGGAGAATGCAAGAGAAACTGTATTAGGTATCTCAAAGATCTTGTAAAAATATTTTGATTGAAAAGAGTGTCCATGGAGTTTCCTGCCCATTCTTCTCCATAGAGATCTACGCTTTGGAATGGGCATCTACAGTACTTTCACAAGTTATTATGCCTTGTGTCTGGGACTGTAGCTTCGCCTTCTTTGTTTTTCTGACATTCAAAAGTGCCTGTTATGGTCTAATTGAAATAAATGCTTTGAGTTTGACTGTTGTGCCGACCCCAAGTAGAATGGGACAAGGGCGGGAAGAAGATGATGATAATGATGAACTTGGATAAATAATAACAGCCGCTCGGGTCGATCTTCAGATTTAGTCGCGCTTGCCGAGGTTGTTCCGTGGATGGGTGACCACCCATTTCATCTCCTAACCTTCGGGGATTACAGGCGTGATGTTAACTTTTATTAAATGGCTTCATCATCATCATCATCATATCAGCCCGGAATCACCCACTGCTGGATATAGGCCTCCCCTTTTTCTGCCACACTTCCCGGTTCTGTGCGTCCCTTATCCAGGTGTTTCCCGCGACTTTGACGATATCGTTGACCCAACGAGCTTTACACATGTTTTTTGGAGAAAATGTTGATTCATAACAGAAAAGGTAACGATCGGTCCTCGCTATGCCAGATTGGATGAAGAAGACTAAACATACAAAGGACTTCAAGAACCTTTGTTGAACAGTTAGATAAAACATGATAACAGACGTGGAAAGTAGAAGAAGAAGACTTACCACCAAGTGAAGGTAATGAACCTGATGGTAGACCTCCTAACCCTGAGAGTGACGACCCTTCTCCGGGAAGACTTGGCAATCCTAAAACATACAAACAGTGTTTCAAGTCTTTTTTATACTGCTTTTTAAAGGTTATAATTCGACTTTATTTCGCTTTATTCCACAACGCATCCATTAGTAGGTACAATGTTTTGAGAGCGTTACATTGAGTTTTACTGTAAAACGTGCCCACTCCAAAAAAAGAAGTCGTTTCCCAGCAATAATTTTTGCGTTCTTAGTTTGATGTACATAATTCTTGATTGACGGCTTCGTGAAGGGTCCGTTTACACCCTGTATAACTAGAGTCTATACAGTATGTACAGTCACGAGCACCAATATGTAAAGAATTAACAACATTTAAAAGTAATTTTCTCCTACAGCTGTTATGATTAAAATTTTATTTTGTTACGAATATAATATTCTGGAACTCATATTTTATGAAAAAATCCTATCTCCAATTTACCATCGTTATTTCTCGCGAAAATTACTTTTAAATTTAGGAAAGTGTATACATATTGGTGCTCGTGACTGTACCTACCTACATACCGCAATGATGATCTGTTTAAAATTATCTTTCAGGGGAAACTTGTTATATGTTTCAAAAGTTACTATTGAAGTAGCATTTGAAACATATAACAAGTTTACAACAGAAAGCAGTTGAGACTAACTGAGGTCTAAGAATCTCATAAACGAAATCCAATAATAATTTACACAACCCGGGGATCGAACCCAGAACAATATGCTCAGTAGTCAGTCGCGTCTTCAACTACCAAAGAAACATAGGCTGGTTATGAAAAACTTATAATTACCTGATGCAGCATCCGACCCAGGGACGGATGGTAAACCGAGGCCTCCTGGCAATCCAGATGAAGATGGCCAACTGTCTGATCCAGCTGGTAAAGCTCCTGACCCCAGTGGAGATGGTAGAGTATCCGGGCCAGAGGCTACTGGCAATCCAGATAAAGAAGGTAGACTACCTGTCCCAGGCAATGATGGTAGACTGCCAGAACCAGGCGTTACTAGCAATCCAGGAATTGATGGTAGACCTGATCCAGGTGCTGTTGGCGACCCAGGTATTGACGGTAAACTACCAGAGCTAGGGGCTGTTGGGTAGCCAGGTAAAGATGATGGGTAACCCGATGTAGGCACTGTTGGTTGGACTGCTGGCAAACCAGATGGAGAGAGTGGATTACCCGATCCAGGTAAATTTGGAAGACTACCAGTTGAAGGTACAGCTGGAGCGCCTGGTAATCCAGTTCCTAATGGAGCTACAGGATTTGGTAATCCCGTTGAAGGAGTGATAATACCACCAGCCGGTGGGGTAATGCCGCTTGGTTGTGGTGTGCTTACTCCTCCTGGAAGAGTGACACTGCCTGTTGGTGGCGTGGTTATTCCTCCAGGGAGATTAGAACCATTGGCTGCTGGTGGGGCTCCTCCAGGGGGAGTTACACCACTGATTGTTGGCGTGGTTATCCCTCCCGGAAGAGTAGAACCATTGACTGCTGGTGGAGCTCCTCCAGGGGGAGTAACACCACTGATTGTTGGCGTGGTTATGCCTCCAGGGAGAGTAGAACCATTGGCTGCTGGTGGGGCTCCTGCAGGTGGAGTTACACCACTGATTGATGGCGTGGTTATACCTCCAGGAAGAGTAGAACCATTGACTGATGGTGGGGCTCCTGCAGGGGGAGTTACACCACTGATTGTTGGCGTGGTTATGCCGCCAGGGAGAGTAGAGCCACTGGCTGCTGGTGGAGCTCCTGCAGGGGGAGTTACACCACTGGCAGGTGGCGTGGTTATCGCTCCTGAAGGCAAACTACCGGCTGTTGGTGAAGCTGGAGCTGATGGTGGCCAAGACAATCCAGGGATTGGTGGAATACCTAGACCTGGCAATCCGGGTATTGTTGGCAAAGCACCTGATGGCTTGGTTGGTAACCCAGAAGCTGTGGGAGTCGACAGTGATGATGGATCTGGGCATGGTGTTGAAGCACCAGGAGTTGTAAGAGATTTTGAAGGAGGAGTCACACCGAGACCTGGTAAATTCGGTATCAAACCAGATAAGTTAGGAACACCGGGGAGCGATGGGGCCTTCCAACCAAGAGATGGAGTACTTAATCCCCCTTTAACACCTGGTTTAGAAGCTGCACCGTCTTTAGGAGCTGGCCCTTTAGCATCTGGCTTGGGATTTGCCCCCCCTTTACCGGTTGGTTTGGAGTTAGAAGGAGCTAATCCGGACAATAAATCAAATACACCATGGTTGCCAGAATCAGTCTTCGGAGGAGCCAGTATGTTAGTAGCCAGGTCTTTCACTGGAGCAACCACAGCATTTAATGCTGCGAGAGGGTCGAAAAGAGGAATAATTGGTGCTGGTTTCTTTGTTACATGTGCAGTTGGTTTTTTAGCTGGACTTGCATGATGAGCCGGTTTCTTATGAGGAGTTGGTAGTTTCGGGAATAAGCTCACTTCTTCGTTATTTATGAAGAGTTCTGTGAACGAAATAACTGTTTTAAAATTGCCGAAAATAAAGGAGCTTATTCATTAACTGATTCAAGTGAAGATACGTTTAAACTAGGGCATGTGGAATCGGGTTTCGGTCCCATCGTAAGACCGGTTTTACCCGGGTTTTACTATGGGACCGAAGCGGGTTTCGTATGGCCTAGTTTAAACGTCAAAAAATTGGTTGTCTGTAAAGTTGGTTTACGGAGGATAGTTTAACGTGACAACGTCAGAACAAAACACAACGCATAGGCCAATCGAGTGGAAGAGAGATAGATGCGGCGCAAGCGTACAATGAGCGTAACGGGACAATGAGCGTAACGGGACAATGAGCGTAACGGGACAATGAGTCATCCTTTTTCGTGCATGCAGCCGGCGTTCATCGATTTATTAGACATTGTCACGACAAAATGTACAGTTAAGCAGAAGTCAATCATTACTAGCGTCTATGAATAAAACCTTTAAATATTCAGTCTTCTACATTTCTTTTTTAATTCCTCCTTTCAGTTTTATTTATTATTTTATCTTTTAAGTAAACACAAGAGAGAACATAAGGAAGCAAAAAGGAGTTTTATCATTAACTCTAGAAACGGGATATTTACCATGTTTACTGTTTGTGTTGAGTTCCCGATATTTTGGCGCTGTTGCCCCGAAAATGTGCAAAACATGCGCACGTGTGCAACGTGCTGTTTTTTGTATCCCCGTTTCTAGAGTTAATGATAATGTCAGTGACCATGAAAGTTTAAAAAGTAGTTTTAATTAATAAAAAGAAAGAAATCTGCTCTAAACCGTGACGCATACAACATACACTCGTGTACAGTTACACGAATATGTGGAAAACGTGCGCCACGTTTGCGAAAAACAATCAAGATACTTACGAACGTCGAAGAAGTTTGCGTTACAAACGCAGAACTGAAAAAAAAAACAGAAATAATAACATCAGTCTCTGCAGATATGAAGGTATAGAACATTCCGGTAGTTTTGTTTGTCCCATGGATACTCCAGGCCCTGCAGTCTCGACAAATATAACGACAAAAATCGGTCGTTAAGTGTAATTGATGTCAAATTTCTTTAATAGATTTTCAACCTTATGCTTTCTGAATAAAGTAGAAAATCTATTAAAGGAATTTGACAATGATACGACTTAGCGACCGATTTTTGTCGCTATCTGAAGTCGAGACTGCAGGGGCAGGCTGCTACTGAAAAAGTTTGAATGGAAAAATGGAATAAAAATTTGTGGTCGCAAAATATATTCTTAAACATTCCGAAAATCGATAAGTTTTCGAAAAAGTTCGGTAAAATACTAATGACAATCGCTAACTTTGAGTGTAAAGACTATCAAATATCGTTATGATCCGGATCGTTCGTTACGACTTTGCGACCGAATTCTGCTGTTGATCACTATTTATGTCGAGACTACAGGCCCGTGGAATTAACGCCAAGACCAGGATTCAGTATCCTATGACAGCAGAGAAGTACTATCACTATTGTCGTAGGTACAGACGCTAGCACATCAAGCTACCCGAAACTGTCATATTTTCCCAATCAACCTTGAACCTAATGCTTGAGCGATAAAGTTGAAAATTGAAATTTAACAAACTGTAGTAGCTTGATGTGCTGGCGGCGTCTGTACATAAATGACATATTTCCTCATTAATATATATCCTATATATTTTGGATTTTTCCATCATCGATCGTTATTGCTGGTAGTTTGTCAGTTTTTTTAAGACCCACGCAACTAATAAGTATTTCTTCGACGTGTCGATGATTTCCTTTCATCGTCACTCTCCTGCCCTTATCCCAATTCATCTGGGGTCGGCGCAGCATGTCTTCTTCTTCCATACTTCTCTATTACTCGTCATCTCATCACTCACCTCCTTTCTAGTCATATCAGCCCTGACACAGTACATCTATCGTTTCTTTGGTCTTTCTCTACTCTTATCCACATTCACACGCAAAACTTTCTTCACGACATTTTTCTCATTCCTCCCCGTACCACGACAACCGATGACCACACAACTTTTCAGTCACCGGAGCCACTTTCAGACTTCCTCTTAGTACTCATTTCTTATTTTATCCGTCCGCGTTACACCACACATCCCCCTTAGCATTCTAATCTCAGCCACATGCAATGGCCTTTCATTCATCCCTTTTGCAAGACAGCAGGTCTAACCATGGTTTTATAAATCTTCCACTTGAGTTTAAGGGGAATGCGGGAATCGCAGATTAGAAAGATAGATAGATAAACCATTTATTTAGTACACACAAAAGACATAGCACAACACACAGAAACACAATTAAATAATAAAAATTACACGACTATATAACTATAAAAAAGGTGCCAATATACAAAAAGAAAAACATATTTGCGAAAGAAGTATAGTAACACCATGACATATTTCAAATCAAATAACGAGTATACAAGGTGCGGTGTGCGTCTCAAGGTTGCATGCATTTCATCCATCCCGTGTTAATTCTGTGCTTAACACTACGATCTATTTCGCCATCGTTTTGCACGAGTGAACTGAGCTATCGATGTTTTCCTTTATAAGAGTCAATTTAGTTCCGACCAGGTACTAAGTAAGGCCCTCAAATTTTACCCGCCATAGACAAAATGTCGTCCACCCATCTCGCCTCTTATGCCCGCGGCTTTGCCCGCGTGGAGTTCAATAATTGTCCCACAGGATCATACTACCGGGATAAAAAGTATCCTATGTGTTAATCCAGGCTATAAACTACCTGTGTGCTAAATTTAATTCAAATCCGTTCAGTAGTTTTTGCGTGAAAGAGTTACAAACATCCATCCTTCTCACAAACTTTCTCATTTATAATATTAGTAAGAAATTCAATTAAAATACTCACCAAGCACATTAACACTACGAACCTAGCCATTATCACAACTTTATCGCCTAATAACTAAAATGTTAATTTAACAAATTAATCATTACATACACTTATATACAACCACATGTACAAATAAGTTTTATAAATTGTATACACTCATCACTGCTTTAATTTAAACAGGTGTTCTAGCGAAAATAGATTAATTTTTCAATTGTGTTGTTTTGGGCCATTGAAAAAGCGATTTTTAATGAGCAATCCGTGTGATCGAATTGGATTTTTCATTGGAAGGCTGCCATACAAACTTCCATCCCTTATTATTTCATAATTTATTTATTTTTCCATTTTCATAATTTTATATTCAAACTAGTTGTTGCCCGCGACATTCATCCGCGTGACATTATACCTATCAAATATACATAAAAAAATCAAAAAAATCGGTCGAGCTGTTTCGGGGGAGTACGAACACAAACACCTATAATATACTAGCTTTACATGCGTTGCAATGCAATTTTTTCTAACTAGTACTAGCTACCTACTAGCTACCTACTAGCTACCTATAACTACCTACCTACTGCCTACCTACTACCTACCACCTACCTACTACCTACCTACCTCCCACCTACCTACCACCTACCTACCACCTACCTACCACCTACCTTATAAACCTATCTATGTAGAACTACTATGTAAAATTTCATCAAAATCGGTCCAGCCGTTTCTGAGTTTTAGCGAGACAAACGAACAGTAATTGATTTTTAGTGCTTGTTTTTTGCTTTTCAGTTTTTTCATGTGGGTTTTTATATTTACCAAATGTTCCTGAAAGTCGTTACTTACAGTTTATCTAAAATCGCTGCTTTGACGGCCTCAAATAAAATCACACTTAAACGGATTTCATGAAAACTCCGCATTACAATTTTCACGGTATACTGACGCAGAGGATATGGCTGAAAAAATATTATTATAATGTCTGATTACGTCATCAGTAATTAGGCATATAATATATTTATTAAGGTTTAGTAAATAACATGACAGTATGTAGATGTTTTGATGATAAGTAAATCAGCCGTCTAACACTTAGTGTTGGTGAAAACGGGCATTAGGCATTGAGTTAGGTGACACTTAGAGTTGGTGAAAACGGGCATTAGGCATTGAGTTAGGTGACACTTAGAGTTGGTGAAAATGGGAATTAGGCATTCAGTTAGTTGTCACTTAGTGTTGGTGAAAACGGGCATTAGGCATTGAGTTAGGTGTCACTTAGTGTTGGTGATAAAGGGTAGTAGGCACTGAGTTAGGTGACACTTAGAGTTGGTGAAAGTAGGAATTAGGCATTCAGTTAGTTGTCACTTAATGTTGGTGAAAACAGGAGTTAGGCATTCAGTTAGTTGTCACTTAGAGTTGGTGAAAGTAGGAATTAGGCATTCAGTTAGGTTTCATTTACTGTTGGCGAAAACAGAAATTAGGCGGTCAGTTAGTTGTCACTTAGTGTTGGTGAAAACAGGCATTAGGCATTCAGTTATTTGTTACTTAGTGTTTGTGAAAACCGCATTAGGCATTGTGTCAGGTGCCTATTACTGTTGGTGTGTTTGCAAAATAAACATAATTTAACAAAGTGCTTATAACTGCTTCATCTATCTATACATATAAAATTCAAAGTCCTGACTGACTGACTGACTGACTGAGATATCAACGCACAGCCCAAACCGCTGGTCCTAGAGACATGAAATTTAGAGGGTGTATTCTTTGTGAAGGGTAGGTATCCACTAAGAAAGGGTTTTTCAAAATTCCACCCCTAAGAGGGTGAAATGGGGTGTTGAATTTTCTATGAAACTTTTTATTCTCGCAGTCGATTGACTTGACAATTTGTGTACATAGTATTCAGGTAAAATTATGAGATACGTATATCACAGTTTTTCCAAAATCATCCCCCAATTTAAAAATTTAATGTCGTGATTGGCTGACTGATATATCAACGCAAAGCCCAATCCGCTGGTTCTAGAGACATGAAATTAGGAGCGTGTATTCTTTGTAAAGAGTAGGTGTTCACTAAGAAAGGGTTTTTCGAAATTCCACCCCTAAAAGGGTGAAATGGGGTGTTGAATTTTCTATGAAACTTTATATTCTCTCAGTCGATCGACTTGACAATTTGTGTACATACTCTTCAAATAAAATTATTAGATACGTGTATAACAGTTTTTCCAAAATCATCCCCCAATTTAAAAATTCAATGTCTTGACTGGCTGACTGATATATCAACGCACAGCCCAATCCGCTGGTTCTAGAGACATGAAATTTGGAGTGTGCGTTCTTTGTAAAGAGTAGGTATCTGCTAAGAAACAGTTTTTTAAAATTCCACCCTTAAGAGGGTGAAATGGGGTGTTGAATATTCTGTGAAACTTTTTATTCTGCGAGTCGATTGACTTGTACATTTGTATACATACTTTTCAAGTTAAATTATGAGATACGTGTATCACAGTTTTTTCCAAAATCATCCCCCAATTTAAAATTCAATGTCCTGTCTGGCTGACTGATATATCAACGCACAGCCAAAACCAAAGGTCCTAGTGACATGAAAGGAGATTGCCCGATTTGTAAGGTAAATTGGGTCCCAGTGGTAAATTGTTGTGCCCTGAAGATTTTTATTTTAAATAATAGTAAAAACATTGTATTTTTATAATCAGAAACCATTTTTAAATTATTCACCCTGGTTCAAGAGATATCATTGTTTTTCTGTTGTAAAAATCTAGGTTATAATTAGAAATTGACATTGACATTTTCTCCTTATTCTATTTAGGTTAAGTACCTACTTCTACCTATCTACTATATACATCACTATGGGGATGGGATTACGACTATATTACTTTATGCACATATAAATATAATAGCAGCATAATAAAAAGAAGATAGGTACTCATAGATGGTGTACAATTAACGTTTAAATATTAAAAAATGTATAATTAGTTAACAGCTTCACCACTAGACTTTAATAAATAACGTTATTGATAGGTAGTTCATTTCTAAGTACCAAAGGAAATAAATCAAATCAAAACTTGAATAAACCATTTATTCTTCATAAAATATACCATCCAAATATTGAGCTGGAGCACTTACATTGTTGAAGCGACCCCAGCTCAGATACCACAATACTGTCATAGTATGAGCACAACACCCTACTGTACGGTTACCCACTAGACAGTTACAATAATATGCAATGATACTATCTAAAGTATTTGCCCGATTTTCATCTTTACTTATCAATATATAAGAGTAATAAGTTCTATTACTCACATGGCGGGACTTAATTCTAGCCCTAATTAAATAATTATTTTGACCCAATGTTAAGGGCAAATCCTCTTCCAAAACATCACTGCTTACTTCAATAGTATAAGTACCATTAGTTCTTATGTGCTCCCCATAATAGGATCTCGCCTGTTTTCAATCATTAAAATCTAAGGTCCTTTGGGAAGCTCTTTCGAGCATGGAAAATATATCATCGACTTGAAAGCCAGTAAAGTCATTTAAAGTGGCATTCAGTTCATCCCACTGATTACTATTTAAGTGGTGATGGCAGATTCTAGCATTTAAGGGTATATATATATTGTACTGCAATAACAACAATTCCTTGATAGTCATAGGCACTAAAAGACGGTCAATATTTTCACAACCTACAAACATGCAGTGACGAGAAGCTGCGGCAATTCGTTTATACTTTTGTGAATTTACTTTAGATTGATGTTGTGGTGCTTGTTGTGATTGGTGTGTTGGAGCTGGCATTGGAGGTGGTTTAGGCACCCCAGTAACTTCTAAAGAAGGTGAAGCTGCATCCATGAAACTGTCAGGTCTGTTTGTATCTTGAACCTCCAAACGTCGTGTTTCCAGAGTTGCTGCTAACCAGCAAGGAATGCATACTCTTTTTAAATGTGAAGCCTAAAATGAAATACAGTTGGTATTAGTGAATATCAGAATATACACCCGAGACTTTGTATGTTGTTGCAAGAATGTGAAGTGGTCCTTGGTCTAGTGGTCGCAAGTGCGACTGCTGAGCATGAGGTTCCGGGTTTGATTCGCATGTCAGGCATTGTTTCTGGAGTTTTCCATTAGGAATTTCTCAGTAGCAGCCATGGAGTCTGGATTTGGGCCCGGTTGATGGCAATAGGCTCGCCCCCTATCACATGGGACTTCAACATAACTGGCAAAATGTGGGTGTACTATTAGGTAGACTTCTGCCTAACCCTTCGAGGATTATAAGCGTGATGTTATGTTGTTATTACAAAAAATACTGACCAGGTGTGCTAGAGTCCATCTTAAAATCATACTCCGTTGTGGGCAGTCTAACTCGACTCTATGGGTTCTCCGACTTGCAATAGAGATACCACATCCATAACAAATGTGCAAGTGGCCAAATGCAGGTGACACATCCTCATGGGATCCAGTTATATTTGATAAGATACGTTCTCGCAACAACAAATAACATTCAATACACAGGATATCATCCAACACTACCTGAAAAAGATTATAAAATCATTACTCTTCTATATTTATAACTGTTTCACTGACATTTAATGTTTAAGTATTGTAGGCAGGCAGTTGTATGGTCCATTTACTTTATCTTACTTTCAACACTTTGATGAAATAATTATTATTTAAAAAAATATCTTAGTGCATGTTGTGTTAATTTGACATATCGGTGTGTTTTTTTTAATTACGTTTTGACTGAAAAAGACATGCAAAAATTGTATTTACCTAAAAAAAACTCTCAAGTGTTTTGTTTACTCTAATCATGTCATTTAGAAGTTGCATAAAGCAGTTCATTTTTTTTTTATTGCATTGTAAAGTCCACAACATTTTTTTAAGCACATGATAAATAACAAGACTTACAGGTGTAGGCATTGTCCAGGTTCGTAAAAATACTGTCATTTGCTCGTTCAACTCCTCAACTGTATACCGGCGTAAATTAGGTGATAATAAAATCGAACAGTTAATACAGCGTCGGGAACGCTGACACTGTGTCCGACTTCTAACTGGGGTAGACATGGCTCTGACAATAACGGTTCGGGAGTCCAATATCTCACCAAGGATAGCACTAAGGGTCAAATATCTCACAAAGAACAGCACTAATAAGAGTCAAATATCTCACAAAACGTAATGCACTCGAGGAACTTATTAGCTCAACTCGGTAGTAGCAGAAAAAGCACGTATCGTAAATAATAACTAAGTAAAAGATTACGGAATTCAAAACTCAACGTATCTAAACAAAGCAATCAGGCACGTAACGAACCACAGAATAAAGTCTGTGACACTGACATGCGCAAGTTAATGTTGCCAGATCAATTTTTTTTAAATCTATTACTAAACCGTTATAAATTAATCGATAAAAACTACGTTGTTAATAAAGGGTTTTCTAAATAAATATGGCTGTCTATCTTTGTGTCTATTGCTTTTGTGAACATTTATTATTAATTAATGTAGACCTTATAAGAATTGATGCAACCTATTATTGTCGTCGTTCCATCGATTTTACTCGCATCGACTATGAGCAGTTTACTATGAATACTTTACATAAACTCATATTTGGCGTACACCTATCATTGTTCATTTCAGTTATATATGGTACAATAATACGTATAAAAGGACGGATAACATCATTCTACTTCATCATTTTAAAACAAAATGCTAACACAGTAGCGTTGAAGTTGTCAAATGTTGAGATCTAAATCTAAATGTTGAGATGTAAACTGCCCATAGGTTATATATACTTAATTAAAAATAATTGTTTTTGTATTGTTTAATTATCGTTTTATTTAATCGATTACTCAATTGTATAAATATGTCATTAGTTATTTAATTCTTTGATCCCTGGCAACATTTTTTTGTATACTAATCAAACCACAGACTACATTGAATCAAACGGATGTCGACATAAAGTTTAACTATTAATTAACTTTAACTTTATTCCCAGGGTGAAAGAAATTGTATAAAAAATACCCTGTACACAAAAAAATGAATAATATTTTTAGGTCATTATTCCAATCAGGCACACGATACCACAAAAGGGACCTGCTCTGTGGCAATCTCCTTTGGAGGGTGTATTCTTTGTGAAGATTAGGTATCCATTAAGAAAGGGTTTTTCGAAATTCCACCCCTAAGTGGGTGAAATGGGGTGTTGAATTTTCTATGAAACTTTATATTCTCTCAGTCGATCGACTTGACAATTTGTGTACAAACTCTTCAAATAAAATTATGAGATACGTGTATAACAGTTTTTCCAAAATCATCCCCCAATTTAAAAATTCAATATCTTGACTGGCTGACTGATATATCAACGCACAGCCCAATCGTCTGGTGCTAGAGACATGAAATTTGGAGGGTGCATTCTTTGTGAAGAGTAAGTATCCACTAAGAAACAGTTTTTTTTAATTCCACCCCTAAGAGGGTGAAATGGGATGTTGAATATTCTGTGAAACTTTTTATTCTCTGAGTCGATTCAATCGATGACTTGAAAATTTGTATACATACTTTTCAAATTAAAATTATGAGATACGTGTATCACAGTTTTACCAAAATCAAAATCATCCCCCAACAGAGTCAAATAAGGCTTCGAAGCTAACGTAGACGGGCGCATGGCGCGCAGTGTTGCGCGGGGCGTGCGGGAGTATTTACCTATTAAGTAAGTAGATAGAATTTTTCTGAGGTAGACGTCTGTAAATATGGTTTATTCCACAGATGTTCGCGTTGGCTTGTGATACGCGACATTGATATTAAATATTATGTAAAAGTTTAATGTCTATAAATAGATTCCTAATTAATCATTTGATTGTTGTCCCCGGTGTCCAATCTCAAACCAAGGTATCATATTTCACGTTCAAATGTAATTAATTTTTTAAATGTGATATTACTATGAACGAATGTTTGCAAGTTATAAGCAAGTACATGTAAATCTATGTATGTACTATACCATAAGTAAGATCCCGTGGGCATTTCCCGAACTCCACGCGGGCGAAGCCGCGGGCATAAGCTAGTCTATATATATAAAAGGAGAACTGACTGACTGACATATCAACGTACAACCGAAACTACTGGGGCTAGGAATGTGAAATTTTATACACGGCTTCCTATTATAATGTAGGGGAGCACTAAGAAGGGGTTTTTGGAAATTTAACCTTTAAGGGGGTGAAAAGGGGGAATTTTGTTTGTATGGAAAATCTTATTACGCGGACGAAGTCGCGGGCAAAGTGCTAGTATGAAATAAATGCTTTGCGTTTGAGCTTGGTCAATTCGTCTCAGTCTACCATTTCGTACTCGCCCATGTGAAGCATATTTTAAATGTTATTGTATTACATGTTATGCAAAGACAAAAATGTGTTATGTCTGCGTACAGTCACCGTCAAATGCATATTTGCTTTACACGATAAATTATTCCGTTATGTACCCAAGTGCTGAAATGTCATTGATTTTAATCACGGTGTGTGCTTGTTCTGTATTTTTGACGAAAAGCTACAGTTGGCGTGTCGGAAAAGAATACTAATTTCAGAAATTTTACAACATTTTTTTTTTCTTTTCTACAATACGGATGATTATTATGTTCCTTTTGCTTGGACATATGCCTATGTTTGTAATGGGCCATAGTCCACCATGCAGGTCACATCAGGTTAATGGAAGACAAAAGTCTGCTAATTTTTGGTTCGTTCACCGTTTTAGCAGTTAAGTACCATAAAATAAATTGCCGCGCAGCAACAAACGCATAAAGGGTGTAAAAAGACTTAACGAAGCCGAAAGGTACTTGTTCTCCCCGTCAACGCGATCATTTTTTTGTTCTAGATCATGCTCTTCTAGTTTCGGAGATATTGGGGGTCAAAGTTCCTACTTTTTCACAAGTTTTTTTTAAAATACATCTTTTTAAAGTGAGATTTTTACTTTAAACACCTCCACGACCCTCGTACTATTTAATCCATCCATCAGTACAATGTTCTGCGTGCGATACATTGAGTCCTACCGTAAAACGCGATTTTTCACCCCAAAAAAAAAGGCGTTTCCCAGCAAAAATGTTTGCGTAAAGTTACTTAGTTTGATGTACAGAAAGCTTAGTTGACGGCTTCGTGAAGGGTCTGTTTACACCCTGTATAGGATTACAGATTATAACGCAGGAGTATCAGGCGCGCCGCAAGACGACCATTAAGATGTGACAGCAACCACGCGCCAGAGGCAGCCATCTTGAATCTGTGCCGGACCATTCCAAGGAGTTCCTTGTTTCAAGGTGAGTCGTGACGTAATGGACCATGATGGACCGCGGTAAATTATGGTATATCGGTCACATTGGGCCCTGATGGCTCCATGATGGACCGCAGTAAATTGTGGTATTTGGGTCACAATGGGCCCTGATGGCTCCATGATGGACCGCAGTAAATTGTGGTATATGGGTCACAATGGGCCCTGATGGCTCCATGATGGACCGCAGTAAATTGTGGTATTTGGGTCACAATGGGCCCTGATGGCTCCATGATGGATCACTATGCTGGACCATGATGGGTCACAATTGTGGGCAATGATGGGACACAATTGAGGTTCATGATAGGTCACAGTGGTGCGTTATAGGTCACAGTGATGAGCTAGATCACGGTGGTCCTTAATGGGTCACAATGGTGCGCCATGTTGGTTCATAATGATGGTCATGATGGCCCACTGTGTAAATGGGTGTAAGATGGCGACGCATTAATTTTCAAATAAAACACACATACTTCCTTAAATACTTATTTTATTGTCATGATATATCGTTAAACACTTGAGCGGCGACAAAAGCATGTGGAATGACGGCGTACAACGCGGGAGTGTCAGGTGCGCCGCAGGACCGCCCGTACGAAGTGACAGCGACCACGCGCCAGAGGCAGCCATCTTGGATCTGTGCCGGCCCACCGGAGTCACCCTGTGGGTAATAAATTAAATGTCTATGACTCACCAGAAACAAAAGAAAGAAAAAACATTAAAGGCCGGAACACACCGGATCCGTACACGTAGACGTGCACATGCACGTAACAACGTAACACGTTCAACGAAATAACAAAAAAACGTTTAACGTTCTTGTTTTTTTAACGTTTTATTGACTGCAACGTCATTGTGCACGCATCAATGCGACGTTGCCGTTCCGCTCTGCGTAGGTACGCAGCCGGTTTGTCTCATGGGAGCTGCAATACGTAGCGTTACGCATGTAGTCTACGCACACGTGTACGTCACGTGAGCGGTGTGCCATGTCTCTATAAAGTTTCATATATTACAACTTTATGGTACGTGCACGTCTACGTGTACGGATCCGGTGTGTTCCGGCCTTAATTTGCCCTAAACATATTATCATCTATTTGTCTTTGTTTTTATGTTGGAAATTCTTCATTAAACCCTCCAATTTAGACCTCACCTCCCTATCTACTACCATGAGGTAGAGGCTCGGGAGATCCTCACATAGGCACGCACCCGACTGGTATCAGCCCGCCGTGTCTAACGGGCCTCGTCAGCTTTTTCCCAACTATATTGGAATTGGTTTCCAGTCTAACTGGAAGCAGGTGAATACAAATACACCGGGTGTAAAAGTACCCTTAACGAAGTCGAAAGGCACTTATTCTCCCCGTCATTACGGTCGTTATTTTGTTCTGACCATACCTTGGAACCTTCTAGTTTCGAAGATATTGGGGGTCAAAGTTCCAACTTTAATTTTTTTTCAAAGACAACTTTTTAGTGCTGTTGCTTTACTTTAAATACCCCCACGACCCCCGTACTATTCAATGCATCCATCAGCACAATATTTTGAGCGTGTTACACTGAGTCCTACTGTAAAAAAAAGTCGTTTCCCAGCAAACACTTTTGCGTACAGTTACAAAGTTTGATGTACAGAATGCTTGGTTGACGGCTTCGTGAAGGGTCCTTTTACAAACACCTTCTTTTTCATTTAGAGACAGACTTTCGACCCAATCAGCACTGGGTAAATACGATACGCTTTCGTAAGAATGGTTGTCAGACTACCTGTAACGACTGCCAAAGATCTACAAATCACAGCCGGGAACAACGGCTTGGCGTGATTTCCGATGCACGGAGAAAACTTGGTATGTAATGAGTGGTCACCGATCAGCGGACCAATCTAGCCAAGTGCGGCTTGACCTGAAGATCGATTCGAGCGGCTGTTAATATACAAACATGAGCTCCTTCTCATTTAATTTAAATCATCATCATCTGCCTAGCCTTTTCCCAACTATATTGGGATCGGCTTCCAGTCTAACCGTATGCAGCTGAATACCAGTATTTTACATGGAGCGATTGCCTATGTGACCTCCACAACCCAGTTAGTACTGGGTAATACGATACCCCTTGGTAAGACTGGTTGTCAGATTTTTTAACTTAAATATGCGACTAGTAGTCATTCTTACCTGACAAGTGTCATGGCCGCCACTCCTGTCCCCGGCGCACATGTGGCTATCAGAGGTGACCCCATTCGGGAGCTTCAGCGATGTTCCCCAGATATCCCTGCATTCCTGCATATTCCATACGTTCAGGGAGACGCTACGGAGTACGTAGGAGTGATCACCACCTGGAGAGGAAGACGAGAGAATTTTTAACATGGCTGCATCGATGGTCTAGTGGCTGCAAATGATGCTCCTGAGCATGAAATTCATTTTCCGGTCGAAAAAAGTGTAGTTGAGTTTCTCCATCAGGAATTTCCCTGTCAAATCCTGAATAATCATACTAATTAGAATTCGGGATTTGACAGGAAAAACAAAACTGTTAACTACTGGACTACACTTCTTTACGTTAGTTATGTATTTTTTCGATAAGGGAACAATGTATGTTTTTTTTTTTCTTTATTTATTTAGGGACATTTATAATCGCAAAGCGTATGTCAGTCCCATCGTACCCTAAATACACATTGTTCAATTCTGGGCCATGAACCTAAACAGAATCTTCGCATCATCGCCATTTGGTTGAGCTAGGATCTTATGGAATGTGCCTACTTCAAGTCTGTTCAACCTCAATACCCTAAACAGATTATTTCTCCCAGACTCAACAACTCAATGTATGTTCTTTTAGAATAAATAAAGAATCTTTAAACCGAAATTGGAGCCACGGAGTCTAGATTTGTGCTCGACTCATGGCAATAATCTCGCCCTCCTCGCATGGGACTTGCGAAATGGATGTACTGTAGATACACCCCTGTCTGACCTTTCCAAGAAAAACAGGCGTGGTGATACGCAAATGTTGCAAAGCGAAAACTTCTCAAAAAATTTTTGCCTGCCAGCCTTCTGGTCTACGATTCTGATCAAGTTTGTTTAAGGCGGAGGCGCCGCTCCCACGAAATTAATTTATTTTACGTTTTTTCAATTTGCAGGCTGTATGTTAAACAAAATATAATTGTTAAACAAAAGATGATGCGATCGTAACACGTATTACAACATTAAAATCATCCATACAAGCCGCTAAGGACCCCTGACCAGCAAATTGCAAGAAACGTATGAAAATTTGAATTTCGCGGGCTCCCCTGGCGCTTTCCCCTTAACTTTATTTTATAGCCTGTTCTGACCCACTGCTGGGCAAAGGCCTCCCCCAATTCCCTCCATAATTATGCTCTTTTCCCATGCCTCCTCGAACCAGCCCCTCGCGGTACGCGTCCAAATCGCCTCGTTACCTCTTTCTGAGCCGGCCTCGGAGGCGCCGTCCGTCTTCCGGCAGTCATCGTGCATGCGGCTGACCCGCCCAATCCCATCTTAGCCTAGTAGCCTTTTTGCCAACCTCCACTATACCAGTTTTGGAAGGCAGCATGTCCTGTCTTTAACATTATCATTATAATAATACTATGTAAACTAGTAACTTACCGAACTCAGTCCGTCCCCACCCCGTGGCGATGATACTTCTGCCCACTGGTGGCGGTCTGCCCAAGCACGCTGGACGAATTACTTCGGAGAACCTGAGGTAATGAGCATTAGTCATCGAGTTAGTCACAGTTGAATTTATCTTTATTCGTAATTTTGGTGTGACTAGATCAACAGAGCAGTTAGAATCGTAAAAAGTATAGATGTTCAGACGAATTATGATTTATTCCTGGTTATATGCCATCCAAGGCCAAAGTCAAAGGTTTGGCTGAAGAGGGCCAAAACCGAAACTTCGGTCGGATACTAGTGTAATTGTAACCACATGACTGCATTTTTTTTTCGTAGATAAAGGTACATTTATTTTGTAAAACATGAGTATCTGTATGTATATGTTACGACGGCTAAAACCCGAAGTAAGGTTACACCTAGTTCTAGCCGACTAAGTAAGGTTACAGCTGCTTCTAGCCATCGCGGCCGGTAACTATACTTTTTATTGCTAGAACACACCGAACAAATGGATTAGGTTAGGTTAGAACTGTGACCTGTGACTGTAGTTCGCGCGCGAGGCGAGCGAGCGTTACATCCAAATTGGTTGCATTATAACAAACTGTTACCGGCCACACCTAGCTATAGCTGGCTAGAACTAGGTGTAACCTTACTTCGGCTTTTAGCCGTAACATATACACTATACAGGTCTTATAAATAAATGGAAGTAGCTACACGTACAGTAGCAGGCTGTATTGAAGATGTATATGGTTGGCGGTGACCATTAATGTAGAAATTAATAACTCGAGATTGGAAAATCTAACAACGTTTATTGAACGGTAAAGTATTACAATGACAATTATAAAATCAAGGAGTATAGACACACTCGCACCATAATGGTAACTTTAGTAATGAGTATTTATGTTTACTATTTCAACAATTAACATCAGCCAAGCCCTATGCTTGTTCATATAACATCTTCTACCTAGTCTTCTCACAATCATGTTGGCTCAACTTCGAGTCTAACCAGATCCAGGTGAATATCAGTATTTCACATGGATCCACTGCCTGTCCGACCTCCACAACCCAGGTACTGATTACCACGATACCCCTTGGTAAATCTAGTTCTTATTCGGTCTTCTGACTCATCATCTGCTTGCCTTTTCCCAACTATGTTGGGGCCGGCTTCCAGTCCAACCGGATACAGCTGAATACCAGTATCTTACATGGAGCGACTGTCTATCTGACCTCCACAACCCAGTTAGTACTGGGTAAACCGACACCCCTTGGTAAGACTGGTTGTCAGACTTTCGGGCCACTGACTACCTGTAACGACTGTCGAAGATCTACAAATGACAGCCGAAACCAACGGTTTAACGTGCTTTCCGAGACACGGAGGAAACTCAGTATGTAATGGGTGGTCACACATTCCCGGACCAACCTACGCAAGAGCGGCTTAACCTGAAGATCGACCCGAGCGGCTGTTACTATTTAGCCACGAGCTCCTCCCCATCTCCTCCTCATACGGTCTTCTGACTGTCCATAAAACTCAAATTTTACTTACTTGACTTTGGTAACCAGCTTAATCAGCGCTATGTCATGGTAGGACCTCCTTGTCTTATACTTCGGGTGACGTATGACGGCTGATATCCTCACGACCAGGGCTCCTTGGTCGTCGAGGTAGGAGGAACCGAGCTGGACAGCTTGGGGGGGTCCACTGTAAAGATCGTTACTGATTTCAGTAAAATTGATGAATTAATATGAAGTTTTATGATAAATGGGTGGGTTTTTGACAGGTGAAGTTAAGAGGGAACAAGGCCTGCGAGGAATTTGAAAAATAGAAGACATTTGAAGAAAAAAAGATAATTCGTCCTGCTGCGTCAATCCTGCCCCGTAGAGTACGATAGGGACAGTTGTAGCTCAGACCGATTTTATCACAAACATTTTGACGAGATCGACGTTTCGTATTCCCTTTTTTGTCCTCGAACACTAAGCCAATTCAATTATTTTCGACTTTAAAATTTTAAGAAAGAGTATGTTATTGTCTAGGATGCAATTTTTTTGTCAAACTCAAACTCAAAGCATTTATTTCAATTAGACCATTTCAGGCACTTCTGAATGTCACAAAAAAAAGCGAAGCTACAGTCACAGACATAAGACATAATAACTTGTGAAACTACTGTAGTTGCCCATTCCAAAGCGTAGATCTCTATGGAGAAAAATGGGCAAGAAACTCCATGGATACTCTTTTCAATAAAAAAATTGTCATTTTTGGAGCGTCATATTTTCTTTACTTATTAGTTGCTGAAAAAAGGAAATGACAGGGACGTGTCTTCAGGAGACCTTAATTTTATGAAAAAAAAATGATTGCTCTAGATTCAGGAAGAAAAAAGGAAATCATTTTTATGGAGAATCCCAGCCTCTGTTCCCCCCTGTTCTAATGATGCGTTTGCAGCGGTTCCAAAGTAGCTTCCTTCAATAGATTATTTATTTATTATATTTAGTACAGCATGAGCCATTAATACTAAATGAAGTTATCCTTTTATTCGGTCTTCTCACAGAACCACAAACATTCTAACATTATCGTCTTCCATTCATCAGCAAACAAGTCCAATCCAGTGTTGGTCTCCACGAGCGCGTTGAGCATCCCAAGCATACGCGGTATAGGGGAAGTGGATCGAGCTACAGTGCGACAAAATGGGTATAGATAATAGATAGAATGGGAAGTGATGTTTATAACTATGGTTAAAGTCTAAGGATAGACAGTCAGTCAAATAAACGGTTTATTTATTTATTTATTTATAACGGTTCATAGGAATATGAACCTTTTTCTTTTGCTAATAATAAATTTAAAAGTATCAGGCCCTTGATCCAACCGCCTAAGGAGAGGCTCCTTAGGCGGTTGGATCAAGGGCCTGATTCAGAAGGCAGTACTCCTCGATACAGCTCGCATTGTGAGGAGGTTCCTGTCTCTGGAGCCCTAACCACCGGTAGCTTGGACCCTGCTCCCGACACCGGCGGATCACTATTTTTTGTATTTTTTAATGTTTTTTTATATGGTTTTTTTTAAGAAATGTTTAAAAATGTCAAAAATGTGTATGTAGAATGTATAAAGGAATTTAAAATATTCCTAACAGCGAATATAATAGAGTTACATGCTAATCTAAATCGCCCATTTTATTTGGCTCTAAGTTCAAGGTGCGCTGTGTGAATCTTGCCCTTGGACTTTATGGAAAATGATCAATACTTAATTATGAATTACTTTGATATTTTTACGATTTAATGATTTCCGAAAAGAGCGCATTTGGCGCCATTTTGAAAAAAATCTGATGACGGCGTTTTATAAAAAAAAAACTCTGCAACTAAACTAGGTGTAAACAGACCCTTCACGAAGCCGTCGACCAAGCATTTTGTACATCTAACTAAGTTACTTTACGCAAAAAATATTGCTGGGAAACGACTTTGTTTTTGAGGTCAAAAATCACTTTTACGGTAGGACTCAATGTAACGTACTCAAAACATTGTGCTGATGGATGGATTGAATAGCACGGGGGTCGTGGAGGTGTTTAAAGTAAAAATCTCACATTAAGATCATATATTTAAAAAAAAACTTGTGAAAAAGTTGGAACTTAGACCCCCAATATCTCCGTAACTAGAAGGTTCCCAGGTATGGTGTAGAACAAAAAAATGATCGCAACGACGGGGAGAACAAGTGCCTTTCGGCTTCGTTAAGGGTCTTTTTACACCATTTAGAATAGAATAAGAAAAATCATATCTACCTGACAACATTGGCATCCTTGTCCTGATAGGTGCAGTGTCCCGCAGTCAGGACATACCGATCGCTGATTAGAGAGCCTCCACACTTCCACGAGTAGCCATCGTTCTGGAAACAATAACCATAGATCCTCATCATCATTTCATTATCATAGATCTTTACACTAATTAGTAAAAAGTACAAAAGCGGACTCTGTCATTAGGGACCGGTCATCTCTTAGCTGCCACGGTTTATTTTTATTTTTGAACTGTATTATGATCTTTTTAGTCTGGACGCTCTTAGCTTACACTTCTTCATACATCGTTCTCACATAAATGAATAGTATCCGCATGAATGATGTAACCAAGATTTTGTAACAATATTTTGATTGTAAAGAGTGTCCATGGAGTTTCTTGCCCATTCTTCTCCATAGAGATCTACGCCTTGGAATGGGCAACTACAGTACTTTCACAAGTTATTATGCCTTGTGTCTGTGACTGTAGCTTCGCTCTTTGTTTTTTTGTGACATTCAAAAGTGCTTGTAATGGTCTAATTGAAATAAATGCTTTGATTTGAGTTTGACTTAGGCTCGGACTCCACAAAACGGGAGACGACCAGAGCAGAGAGGAGACGTACTGACACCGACCAATCACATTGGTTGAAATGGACATAGCGTCTCTTGTCTCTACTGTGATTGGTTGAATCTTGCACATTTCTCTCTCTCCGCTTTGTGGATTCCGGGCCTTAATGCCTTGGGACGTCACTACCAGACCAGCCAACAAAAGGTAGTGGAGATATAACATGGCAGGTGCATTGCATGCGAGTGTAAAATGGCGATAATACGAATGATTTTTTAGCCGACTTCTCAAAAACGAGGTGGTTATGTATTCGACCAGCTTTTTTTTTTCATGTCGCGCCAGACGCCAGCACATCAAGCTACTGCAATCTGTCAATTTTTTTTTAATATACTTTCAACTGTATCGCTAAAGCATTACAATAAAAGCTGTTTGTAATACTAACAAAATATAATTTCATATCAATGTTAATAACACTAGAATATATTTAAGCTGTTTGTAATACTAACAAAATATGGATCACTGTTGTCCGAAATAAATGAATTTTAATTTTTTTTTTGTAGTTTTTCCCGATTTCTCCGTGATTACTGGTCTGATTTAAGTGATACTTTTTTCATTTGGTAGAAGAAGCTTGCGCGATGGTGCTATATTAATTTTATGAACTTTGCTTCGGTACTTTATGAGTTATCCTCTACAATATGCATTTTTTCTTCTTCGTCTATGTGGAAGTCCGTGGCAAAAAATTCAATGAAACAAACAACGATTTTTAGTGTTTTTTTTGGAAGTCGGCTATTTTTTTACATAAAAGTTTTTTTATCAAAAAAAAATATTTAACGGGTCAAATTCTATTTCCAAAGGTAACAAAAACACAAACTTATTAGTAGATTGATAGTGTTACGTCGGTTGCTTCACGAGAACATTATAGATTACGTGCAGGCCCTGCAGTCTCGACATTAGATAGCGACAAAAATCGGTCGCTAAGTCATATCGTTGTCAAATTCCTTTAATGGATTTTCTACTTTATTTCGAAAGGATAAGGTTGAAAATCTATAAAAGAAATTTGACATCGATTACACTTAACGACCGATTTTTGTCGTTATCTAATGTCGAGACTGCAGGGCCAGGTCTCGAATGTTCTCCTAAAGACCTGTCTAGAATATAAGAGTCTAGTATCTTCCCCTATAGAACTGTCTAGACGTTTCGAAAAAGCTGTGGACCTTTTTCAAAAGATGATGTTCCACTAAGAACTGTACTGAACGGTTCCTGAAAGTTGTGGAAACTTCTCAAAGGATCGGACGGCATATAAATAGCCGTCGTGTTTGCGGGAAGAGTCAGTCTGATTTTGGCTACACAACGAAGCGAATCAAAGTGAACTAGAAGTGCGATATCTAAGTGAATAGTGATCAGTAGTTTAGTTTTGATTAAGTTTTAAGTGTTTTGTAATAAAATTAATAAAGTTATTTCGTGTTTAATCGGTAGTATTTAATTTATCCCATACCCAGCTCGTAACAATAGTTTACAGACAAAGATGAGTATGAAACTTACCCGGACTTTCATCCAGCCGACCAGCGCCATATGCGGGAAGTTCCTGATAGTAGCAACTGTTCCTCCAATCACCAGAGGTACATTGATGGGCGTACAATCAGACACGTCGACTTCCACGGGGTTCGGTGAGGGGATCAGTGGAAGGGCCACCACCTTCTTGACTGTCAGGGACTTGTAGTAGTCGCACACTGGAATAGAGAGGTTGACAGGGATTAGAGATATTGGAGATGATGGGAGAAAATAATAAATGAGCATGTACGCGTAACATTCCCATAGTCAGATATCGAGTATGCTAATAATCCTATACTAATAAATTAAGCAATTCATTAATATTTGTATACACCGTGACTTTTTAGTCGTCTTACAACGGCAGCCCACTTCATGTATCCAATGACTACTAAGCATTCATTAAAAAAAATAGGTATTTATGAGATTTTAATAATTGAAAAATAAAAATGTTATTCATTATTATGACGCATGACGTAGTTAAAACACCCTGTTGTGAGCGATGATCTACTCTACTTGAGCGCTGGGTAGGTATGTTCTCCCGTTTGACACGTAAACATCATTAACAGGATGTTTCATAATTTTATTCTAATGTATTATTTATTTTTCTTTGTACCTGTTATGGTAGGTAACAAAAAAAATCGCGTCTAGAGCTATTTCATGTCGGTTACATTGAGTGGACCACCTTTGTAAGACGACTAAAAAGTCACGGTGTATTTGTAATCACATTCTCGAAAACGGCTCTAACGGTTTCAATGTAAGTTGTAATATAGGTGTTTACGGGGGCGAAACATCGATCTAGTTATGACTCATATCTGGGAAAAATTGTTTTCTTTTTCTTCTTCTTTTAATCTTCGGTCGAGATAACGTTTGTGGTAGAACCCTAACGCTTGGGGTTGAAACCGTGGGGCTGTGGGGTCTGAGTCCTCATAGCCTATAACGAAATTTCGAAACGCCTAGTTGACGCTTCCCGTGACCCAAGGGCTGGCTTTTACCTTGGCCAGAGGTAGTTGCCATACAACGTGGCACCGCCGTCAGTCTCTTGGGCACAGTACTAGCTGACAGCGTTGCGGAGGAGTTTTTTGATGCTCCTTTTATAGTTTGTTGTTAGTTTACTTAATAGTTTTTAATTTAAAATGTATATAGTTTTTTTTGCGAAATAAACATAATTTACTCATTAGCACATTCAAACGTTTTTTCATCAATTAGAGCTGGTGAAAAATAATCTTATCACTTCAATTTAATGTAATTTAGTATTAGATCTTTACTTATTTTAAATTGTCATTCCTAAAAAAAGACACTAAAAATAGAAAAAACCATACTCACTCCTCTCAGCCTTATCCGCGAACCGTCTCTTCTGGTACTCCGTCATATCATCTTCATCAGGTCCAATCAAAATTTCTGGCTCAAGACTTGGCTGATCATCAGTAAACGTCACAGAACTGGGTTCTACAGGTCTATTATTGTAGTTGAAGAAATTATTCGTGCTGGTCACTGGTCTGTTCGTGATGGGTGGGAGAGCAGTGTCCACGGGGGCTGGTTGGACTCCTGGTCGGTTGACGAGAGGACTATCTGAAGGGTAGAAGAAACCACCGTTGGAACCTTGGTTGTTGGTATTCCAATTATTGTTGGTATTCCAATTGCTGTTCGTATTCCAATTATTGTTAAAGTTGTTTGTTGCAGGTCGATTATTGTTACTATTAAAGCTGTCAGTATCTCTGTTATTTGTATTACTGGCTGTAGGTCTATTGTTATTACTAAAGTTATTATTATTATTAAAGTTAGAAGTTCCTCTATTATTGTTATTGTTAAAGTTAGAAGTTCCTCTATTATTGTTATTATTAAAGTTAGGAGTTCCTCCGTTATTGTAATCGGCTCCTGTGTTAGCGAAGTTCGGGTTAGGTCTGTTATTGGTGAAGCCAGTGTTACTACCAAAGTTATTAAATCCTGGAGTAATGTCTGTATTTAAAAATCCATTGTTATTTCTGTTGTTAGCCGGTGAGCCAGGAAAACTTATATTGGAATCAGTGTTCAAAGTACCTCTGTTATTATTTGCATTACCAGTGCCTCG
Source organism: Noctua pronuba (assembly GCA_905220335.1). Lineage (NCBI taxonomy): Eukaryota > Metazoa > Arthropoda > Insecta > Lepidoptera > Noctuidae > Noctua > Noctua pronuba. The sequence goes on from LR999920.1 coordinate 1,157,333, forward strand.
ATTTCTGTCACTCTGAGCTCTGTTGTTCAAATCACCAGAAAAATTGGTGTTAAAATCAACACTACCTCCATTATTACCTGGTTGATTATTAACAGCAAATGTCTCTCTCTGATTAGTATTTTCAAACACATTCTCAGTTACTGGTCTGGCAGCATTAAAATTGTTGCCGAAAACATTCTGTGTTGTACCTCTATTCGCATCGTAGTAATTGAAGTAAGATTCCGTTGTTGTTGTAGTTGTTCTAACTCTATTATTCTTATTTACCTTAGTAGTTACTTCGTATGGATTGTAATATTCTCCTATAAGTATATTACTGTATTCGTTCTTATTGTTAAAGTTCCTAGAATTATTACTATGACTAGAGACTGCTTTCGTGGTCTTTCGACTTGGTTTCTCAGTAGTTGCGAAGACATAATCGAACTGGTTAACGGGAGCAGGTTTCTTCGTCCGTCTCTCTTCAGTCTGATGTCTTTGTTCTGCGGTCTTCTTCTTGCTTTGCTGTCTGTTTGTTTGTTTGTGTGTGGGGGCTCTTGTGACCCCATTGTTGAAGTTTATGTTGTAGTCATTGCCTTGGTATGGCTGGAAGAGCTGTTGAAGTCCTTGGATGATATCTGGAAAAAGAAAGAGGTGTTTTTAATACATGCTGAAAGTGACCTCTGCTTGTGTCAGCAAAGTTTAAGATACGGTCAGATAGGAGTTTGCGTCTGATTGCCTCATTAGTGTAGTTGTCGCAAGCGTGATTGTTTTACAAGGAGTTATTGCCTGATTGGTGTAGTCGTCGCAAGCATTTGTTTTAAGAGGGGTTTTGGGTGTGATTCTCAGGTCAAGTAAAGTGACAATGGGATTTTACATTACGAATTGCTTAAAATACGAAGACATGTTACATCGACTCCATGTTGATCATAGCCTAGGTTTGTGTCCCAGCTGTGGGATAGTGGGTAGTGTATTTAAGTAATATGTCATGTTATAAAATTTCATGTAATTTTGGGTGTTACGCGAATGGATAAAACAAGAAATGAGTACATAAGAGGAAGTCTGAAAGAGGCGCTGGTGACTGAAAAGTTGTGAGGTAATCGGTTGTCGTGGTATGGACATGTGATGCGGAGGAATGAGGAAAATGTCGTGAGGAAAGTTTTGAGCATGATTGTCGATGGGCAAAAGAGTAGAGGAAGACCTGAGAAACGATTGATGGACTGCGTGAAGGATGATATGGCAAGAAAGGAGGTGACTGCACAGATGACGAGTAATAGAGAAGTATGGAAGACGAAGACATGCTGCGCCGACCCCAAATAAATTGGTATAAGGGCAGGATAATGATGATGATGATGACATGTAATAAAAATATACACCGTGACTTTTTAGTCGTCTAACAAGGGTGGTCCACTCAATGTGCCCGACATAAAACAGTTCAAGGCGCGATTTTTTTTTTACCTACCGTAATAGGTACAAAGAAAAATAAATAAACATTAGAAAAAAATATGAAACATCCTGTTAATGATGTTTACGTGTCAAACGGGAGAATATACCAACCCAGCTCTCGAGTCCAGTAGATCATCGCTCACAACAGGGTGTTTTAACTACGTCATGCAATCATTGAATAATATTTTTATTTTTAAATTATTAAAATTTCGTAAATACCTTTTTTTTAATGAGTGCTTAGTAGTCATTGGATACATGAAGTAGGCTGCCGTTGTAAGACGACTAAAAAGTCACGGTGTATATATTAAGTACATAAGATTTATTATTATATAATTGACGATACGGATGACTTTATAAAAGGTATATTTATGAATGGAATTTTTCCTTATATTTTTTTAGACAACTAAACAACATGGCCTCGGATGGGTGAGGCCGCAAAAAAGACAACTCGACCACAATTTATTGCTAACTAATGTCAAACAATGCTGGTTGAGCAGGTTATCAAACTGATTAGAAAAATGTTTCTAGAATCACAATATAGGCAAAGCTACTGGTTATTATTTTTTAGCTTTTGCCCGCGGCTTCGCTCGCGTTAATTTAATGTAATAATAAAGGGTGTAAAAGACCCGTAACGAAGCCGAAAGGCACTTGTTCTCCACGTCATTGTGATCATTTTTTTGTTCTGAACCATACCTGGGAAACTTCTAGTTACGGAGATATTGGAGGTCAAATTTCCAATTTTTTCACAAGTTTTTTTAAATAGTACGACTTTTAAAGGTTTTAACTTTACTTTAATTAACTCCATGACCCGTTTACTATTCAAAGCATCTATCAGCAGTTATAAGTTTTGAGTGCGTTACATTGAGTTTTACCGTAAAACTTGTTTTTTCACCCCAAAAAAAAAAGTCGTTTCCCAGCAATAATTTTTGCGTAGAGTTTCTAAGTTTGATGTACGGAATGCTTGGTTGACGGCTTCGTGCAGGGCCTGTTTACACCTTGTATAATTCAATCATGATTCGAAAGACATGTGGCGCCATCTATTAACATAAGAACGTTATTGTTGTTTTCCTCGGGAACAGTATTTTTTTTCGAGATGAAAGGTACCCTATATCCTTTTCTGTGCACCTGACAACGTATATGCAAAATTTCAGGATGATCGGTTCAGTGGTTTAGGCGTGAAAAAACAAACAAACAAACTTACTATCGCATTTATAATATTAGTATGGATGGACTAGCTGTTGCGAAAATTTCCACGCGAACGAAGTCAGGCTTCGTTCGCGTGTAAATTTTGATGTGAATGTGTGTGAAAAAAAAAGCCTATGTCTTTTCCCAGGATATAATCTATCTCCTTGCCAAATTTCATTACGATCCGATCAGCCGTTTAGTTGTGAAAAGGTAATAAACAACAAACAGATTTTAGTTTCGTATTCATAATAAAAACGTATGGATTTTTCGTTGGTCCCAATTGTTACAGGTAGTCAGTGGATCGGAAGTCTGACAACCAGTCTTACCAAGGGGTATCGTATTACCCAGTACTAAATGGGTTGTGGAGGTCAGATAGGCAGTCGCTCCATGTAAAATACTGGTATTCAGCTGCATCCGGTAAAACTGGAAGCCGACCCAAACATAGTTGGGAAAAGGCTAAGCAGATGATGATGTCAATGGATTATTACACAATACTAAATTAAATAACCTTTTACAAGCGGTGTCAAAAGAAACATTATAGACTTGGTCTTGTTCTTGAATATAACCAGTTTTTCGTGTTTCTAACACTAGTTTCGCAAAAAGAGATATCTTGATTTATTTTTTAGGTATCTACCTACTTATGCATTGCATGATATGATGATAAATTAAATTTGAAACGGAGAAATATGGTATCATCATCAAAAAAAGATTAGGCTAGTTTTTATTAACCAGTTTCTTATATCCTAATCCTAACTAGTTTTATAAACGCAAAAGTAAGTTTGGTTGTTACCTTTTCACAACTAAACAGCTGATCGGATCGTAATAAAATTTGGCAAGGAGATAGATTATATCCTAATGAAAGACATAGGCTATCTTTTTTTCTCACACATTCACATCAAAAATTTATACGCGAACGAAGCCTGACTACGTTCGCGTGGAAATTTTCGCAACAGCTAGTCCATATTTTAATATTAAAATGCAATGGTAAGTTTGTTTGTTTGTTACCTTTTCACGCCTAAACCACTGAACCGATCATCCTAAAATTTTTTCATATAAGTAAACTCAAACTCAAACTCAAAGCATTTATTTCAATTAGACCATAACAGGCACTTTTGAATGTCAGAAAAACAAAGAAGGCGAAGCTACAGTCCCAGACACAAGGCATAATAACTTGTGAAAGTACTGTAGTTGCCCATTCCAAAGCGTAGATCTCTATGGAGAAGAATGGGCAAGAAACTCCATGGACACTCTTTTCAATCAAAATATTTTTACAAGGTCTTGGTTACATCATTCATGTTGAGATAATACATATATGTGAGAACAATGTAGAAAGATGTGCACATTAAGAGCGTCCAGAGTAAAAGATTAGATCAACACTTTAAAAACAAAGAAGTTAGAATAAACCATGGCAGCTAAGAGATGACCAGTCCCAACTGACAGCGCCCGTTCACGAACATGACGCATGGATCAGCACCATTCAACTCAACCATTTTGAAGGGAACTAAATGATCCGACACACCCGCCACCATCAGCGAGACATTTGAGTGAGCATGACATTCTCTCAACCGCCAGGGCAAACTCGAGTCAAAGAATGATAACTAAATGTAAATGGTAGCTTTACAGTACATAGTACTCACACATGTGCTATGCAATTATATAATACTAAGAGATTGAATCTATACAATGCAAGGATATTTTTACAATCTTCTGCAGCTTCAACATTAACTTCACATGTTAATCAATTAGTTTGCCCCTATGGTTGTGGAGCAGGACCAGTAAGTAAGTAAGTAAGTAAGTCGTTTATTTTGCAAATATGGGTACAGTAAAAGGTGATAATTTTTAAACATCAGGTTCAGCCATATCTTACCAACAGGCATGCAAAAGTTAAATAAGAGTTTCACGCTAAAACAATAACAAAGGCAATTATATTAGGATACATTGAAGAGCACTACTACAAACATGAATTTAATTTTTTTTTGATAAAAAGCATATGATTTTTAAGATACGTGATACAAAATTACAGTTTTAGTGAATGTGATAATTACAGCCGTACAAGTCTTGATATTGAGTACTTAGGTACATGTTTTGCCATTAAGGCGTACAAAATTAGTCTCAGTAGACAAATAAATAACAAATTATGAAATCACAATGTCAAAAATTTAAATTAATTTTAATAACCATTTCGTTTAATATGTCATGTACCTATATTCAAAATTAGTGTCAAAATAAAAAAAATAAAAAAATAAAAAAATTACAATGTCAGAACAAAATTAGTGTCAAAAAAAAAATAAAAAAAATATTCAAAATTATAATGTCAACATTTAAAACAAATGTCAATATTTATATTTAATTTGAGTAAACAAATATAAAAATAAAATAAAGCAAATCAATTTGGAGAACAAACAAATTCTTTCTCCGTAAGGAACGGACATAGGGTACCTTTCATCCCGAAAAAAAGTACTGTTCCCGAGGAAAACAACGATAACGTTCTTATGATAATAGATGGCGGCACGTGTCTTTCGATTCCCGAATTGATTGACAAATTCTAAATTAACGCGAGCGAAGCTGCGGCCAAAAGCTAGTTATTAATAAGACCCATCACGTCTTTGAAGTTTCATTAACAGCAAAAAATTATAATGTAGTGAGGAAAATATTGAGTATGAATGTAGATGGCTATAAGAGTAGAGGAAGACCAAAGAAACGATGGATGGACTGTGTGAAGGATGATATGGCTAAAAAGGAGATGACTGATGAGATGACGAGTAATAGAGGAGTATGGAAGAAGAAGACATACTAATGTCAATAGAGGGCGAGCCTATTGTCATCAACTGGGCACAATTACTCTGGGCAGCAACTGAAAAAATCCAAGTCTTCGTGTTTGTAGGGTACTACAAAAAGTACTACAGGAACATAGTTCAAATAGTGCTACAGCGCCATCTATGACACAAATGAAGAACTAACATCGAATTCCTAAATCGCGCACTTAAAGTTATCCGCGACTTAAGAATATATAGAAAAACCCGATAACAACTGTCGGGCAGTAGCCCACCAGACACAACACCCGTCTGGTCGAAGGATCCTCCCTTTTCTATGGGGGATGAAGAACTTTACACCCTGTTCTTCATACCCCCAAATGTTCAACAGTATCACTTGCCACCGCGAGACCAACGAGACCATCGACAGCAGACATGTTAAGAGTAGAGGAAGACCAAAGAAAGATGGATGGACTGTGTGAAGAATGATATGGCTAGAAAGGAGGGATTACTGCGATGTTTGGTGTTTGGATATGGAGAACAGGGTGTAAAGCTCGTCATCCCCCATCCTCGATCAGACAGGTGTTATATCTGATGGGCTACTGCGGTCGAGGTGGTTGTCGGGTTCTTCTAAATAGTCTTTAGTCGCGGATAACTTGCGCGATGTAGGATCCCTATGTTTAGTTCATCATCTGCGTCAAAGATGGCGCTGTAGCAAATTTTGTAATGTTTTGTAATCTATACATATAATAAATCTGTAGAAAAGTCATTTTTGTACATTGAAGAAATTGAAACAAAAAATAGCCAGCGTGTGAAAAGATAAGTAACAGAACCCATTTCCATCATTTTTGAAATTTTTGTCTGTTTGTCTGTTTGTTTGTGCGCACATCACGTAAAATCTACGAATTCAATGCTGACAATGTTTATATACAAAAATTATACGCAACTTGAGGTTTAACTTAGTTTTTGTTTCATCGAAATCGGTTCACTCTATCAAAAGATATGATTAATTTAGTGAGTTCAAGAAGTAAAATATTACGTTATTACGTAATTCAGTATAGTACTTGCAACGACATCTTCTTAAGACTAAAAATAGAACTAATGTTGATTTGAAATCCAAATCCGATAGATGGCGTTGTGCAAATGACGTCATTTTCTGAATCGCGGTGTTAAGATTTTCCGCGCGAGAATGAGGTCCACCGTGTTTACTAGGCAAAATGGGTTTCGTTAGGTGTCCTAATCTATACATATAGTAAGACAGTAATAGAGCAAGAATCCAAAAAAAAGAAGATCAGAAACATCTGATGTGGAAATCAAAGCTAACACTAATTTCACTGTATAATCATAAAATAACATAATCTGGGAGTACCTCCACGCGGTGAAGCCGGTAACAGTTTAGGACTGATTTTCGATGACGACGGTATATCATTGAAAATTTTACTCTACTGGACAAAACTTCCATTTATTTTTTTATTTTATCGAATAAATATGCCTTCGGGCTTATGTTATTTGAGTGTTTAATTTCCTTTTCCACTTATCTTCGTGACACGGTAGCCTACCCGGTAACGTAGGGGAGCAGTCACTTAGATTTTAATTGATCAGTTATCTTCTCAATAAAACTATAACTAAAAGAGAGCTAAAAGATTGAGGGTCATAAGATCCCAAGAATCTACCGAAGAACGTCAGGAGAGACTTGATGCTGTTCGAGAACATCAGGCTTCAACTCGCTCTGTGGAAACCTCTTCGGATCGCGAAGCACGCCTGCGTTCTCAGCGTATTTACACATCTACATCCAGGTCTCTAGAGAACTGTGAAGAATATGATGCGCGACTGACCGCTGATCGTGAACGTCAAGCATTGTCTCGGGGGTCGGAGACGTTCACGTTCGAAAGAAAATTACGCTTGAGTTCTCAGCGTGTATACACATCGACTTCTGACTTACAAAAATGAAAGATATTATGGAACGTCTCGAATCGTCTCGCGCATCCCGTTGTTTTCCCATCCCCGGGCTCTTAGAATTCGACATCAGACGTTTCAGATCTTCGATTTTGACGACCCCGTTGTCGCTGGCATAAGCAACAGGATCCGCGTACGAAGTCGCGGGCAGAAGCTAGTGCTGTAATACTTTATGTAGTGCCGCTACAGAAACGGGTCTCTTTAACGGAAGAATCGACACAATGACAGTTTGTGAAAAGAAATCTGTCATTTTGTCGACACAATCTGTCATTTTGTCGACACAACCTGTCATTTTGTCGATTCTTCCGTCAAAGAAACCCGTTTCTACGGTCGTCATGCTACGCGTGCTGATGTAAATATTTACCTAAGTACTGTGTCTGTGCGCCGGAGACTGTGATCACGGTGAGCACCAGCAGGGCGGTGAGAGCGCAGCTAGCCCCCATGATCGCATTCTTGTCTGAAATAAATAAAACAGCTTGTTAAAAACAAGGGCGTTACTAACAAAAACAATAGTTAAAACAAACAATATTCTTTTCAATCTATAAAAATCAATAAAATTTAAGTGTCTGTTTGTAATTTCAAAATAACAGCATTTTACTGAATGCATATGAAAGTATATTTATACGGTACTTATAACAAAAAAATGATTTCCACAAAACGGTTCGCATCGCATCGGATCGGAAAGGATACGAACGGATGCGTCGACAGTTGATATCGCGTCCGGCAGGATATCGACGCATACGGTCGGCTCCGTACCGTCGCTTTCGAACGAATCCGTTTCCGCGCCTAGTCAAATAGTTGATTTCCACCGTGTTGACGACCTATAGGATACGACAACAGGCGAACAGAGCCGATCGCGCGTCGCGGCATACTTTCGGCTACGATCCCATGTCGCGGAAGACGCCCGCTGTCAAGCTGCTGTGCGCGGCTTAGGAATATAGACTTTTAATACTGTGTAAGTACACGATTTAATATCGTTTAAAGATTGTAAAATTCGTTCCGATCTGATGCGATGCGAGCCGTTTGGTGGAAATCATCCTTTATACCTACTATTATACCTAATATTGAATACTCAGCGATCATACGAAAACCATTCAATTATAACCATACACAAACAAACATCGAAGTAAACAACTTTTTTTTTCTATATTTTTTAATCTATAAATAAACTTATTCGGACTCAGTGGCGTCTTTGAAGTTTTTTATTTATCTATAATGGTTTAATAAGTAGGTACCATGTGTTTAATGTTTTTAATAACACGAATGCCTAAGTACAAGCCGGTCGATGAATTTTCACCACTGAGTCCAGCGCTGTGAGTTGAAAATTCAACAACAAGATTTTGTTTAGTTAGACACTCGTTTAGGTGTTGCTTAATGTTAGTGAAAATGTGTTAATGATAGGTTGAGTTAATTTATTGAACTCCGCCGACTAATGACGTCTGTAAGGCGTGGTTACTGGATTGTTTATTGATTGTATAAAAAGAGCTTGATATTTATGATACTATAAGCCATTATTCAATGATATTATACAGGGTGTAAACAGACCCTTCATGAAGCCGTCAACCAAGCATTCTGTACATCACACTAAGTAACTTTACGCAAAATTTTTTGCTGGGAAACGACTTTTTTTTTTGGGGTGAAAAATCACGCTTTACTGTAGGACTCAATGTAACGCACTCAGAACATTGTGCTGATGAATGGATTGAATAGTACGGGGGTCGTGGAGGTGTTTAAAGTAAAAATCTTACTTTAAAAACATGTATTTAAAAAAAAACTTGTGAAAAAGTTGGAACTTTGACCCCCAATATCTCCGTAACTAGAAGGTTCCCAGGTATGGTCTAGAACAAAAAAATGATCGCATTGACGGGGAGAACAATAAGTGCCTTTCGGCTTCGTTAAGGGTCTTTTTACACCCTTTATTAACACAAGATAAGTTCATAGTTACTGGCGTTTAAAATCTAAGAAAAGATATAAAAAGATTGCAATTTTTATTACAGAGCATCAATTAGCTCGCAGTCTCACCATCATCATCATCATTCTCCTGCCCTTATCCCAATTCATTTGGGGTCGGCGCAGCATGTCTTCTTCTTCCATACTTCTCTATTACTCGTCATCTCAGCAGTCACCTCCTTTCTTGCCATATCATCCTTCACACAGTCCATCCATCGTTTCTTTGGTTTCCTCTACTCATATAACCATCCACATTCATACTCGAAACTTTCCTCACGACATTTTCCTCATTCCTCGACAACCGATGACCACACAACTTTTCAGTCACCGGCACCACTTTCAGAGTTCCTCTTATGTACTCATTTCTTATTGTATCCATTCGCGGGTCACCACACATCCCTTAGCATTCTCATCCCAGCCATATGCAAATGCCTTTCATTCATCACTTTTGTGGGCCTACATTCTGATCTATACAAGACAGCAGGTCCAAAAAACGCAGTCTAATGTCTGTTTTTTAATCCCTGAGAATAAATTGACAAGTGAAAATGTCAAAACTGACATAAATCCTATTGAAATCTGTCAGTTTGCCATTTTTACTTGTCAATTTAGTCTCAGGGATTAAAAAACAGACTATAATGTAGTAAAATTACAGTCAAAACGTCAGACATTCACTGAACTGATCTACTTAGATATTGAAAAACCTATAAATCTACTTTCTCAAGTCCCAAATACCAGTACATCATTGTATTATTCTTTTTATTGTATCAGCGCCATCAGACAGTATAGATCTTATTATATTGTCAGAAATTGAGCTTAAGTGGGCCGTGATACCGTACGAGACAGTTGTTATAACAGTTTTTTATACATATGTAACTGTGAATGGAATATAAAGAAATACTTCATATTATTTGTGTTGTGAATGAATGTTTTATTTTCGTGTCGGGTTTAATCGAATCAACAGGTCTTTTTACACTTTTTGAAATTCAAAATATTGTCATCATCATCTGCCTAGCCTTTTCCCAACTATATTGGGGTCGGCTTCCAGTCTAACCGGATGCAGCTGAATACCAGAATTTTATATGGAGCGACTGCCTATCTGACCTCCACAACCCAGTTAGTACTGGGAAATACAAAAACAGACCCTAATAATTATAGACCAATCGCCCTTCTTCCTACTGCGTCCAAAGTCTTTGAAAAAGCAATGTGCGATCGCGTATATTCCTTTTGTGAAAAATTTAAGATATTTAATGACTGCCAAAACGGGTTTCGCAAAAATAGATCCACAACGTTAGCAGTATATAAGTACATCCAAGAAGCTTTAAACATAATTAATAAAAAACAATATGCAATAGGAATATTACTAGATATGACGAAGGCCTATGACAAAGTGCAATTTCAAATCCTGCTAAATAAATTATACGGTATAGGAATACGCGGAAAAGCCCACGACTGGTTTGCATCATATTTAGAAAGTAGAGAGCAATTGGTTGAGGTAGAATTCTACAATAAAAAAACAAAAGAAGCGCAGCTCATAAGATCAGATGTCAGACCAATACAAGCTTCAATTCCCCAGGGAAGCGTTATAGGATGTCTTCTATTCCTGATCTACATAAACGACCTTCCCAAAACCATAGAAGAGCCGTGTGTTTTATTTGCGGACGACATTTCAATCCTCACCTCATGCCAAACTGATACAAATCTAAAAGAAAAACTAAATTACATTTTTAATAATATAATTAACTGGATGAATGATCATAATCTCGAAATAAATTTTACAAAAACCAAATTAATAACATTCCATCCACGCCAAAAAAATCAGATAAATATAAATTTCACAATTAATCAAATAAAATTAGAAACAGTTAATGAATTCACCCTCTTAGGTTTGACAATAGACACAAATATTAATTGGAAATCGCACGTACTTAAATTAAATTCAAAAATTTCAAAGTTTTCATATGCCCTCCGGGAGATTAAAAAGACTACCAACCTACAAACCGCAATAGTCACATATTATGCATATGCCCATGCTTGGTTCTCTTATGGTATCATTCTATGGGGAAATAGCACGGACGCTTCTTCCGTATTTATCCTACAAAAGCGTCTTATAAGAATAATTACGAACATAGAACAAACCGACAGTTGCAAACCATACTTCAAAGAACACAAAATCCTCACCTTGACTGGTATATATATTTTGGAATTGTGTAAATTGGTGCGTAAATATCCTGATACATACAAAACACGAGGAGATACACAAACAAGCCATTCGTTCCGTCATAAGAACAGATTAAATTTACCTCAGTCCCATCTTAAAATGCATTCTTCTAGTCCTTATTCTATGTCAATTAAAATATACAATAAATTACCAGAGAACTTAAAACAAATAGAAAAATCAAATATATTTTTAAGCAAAGTAAAACAATTTTTAATTAATAAAAGCTATTACTCATTAGACGAATTTTTAAATGATAAAATTTAACCATTTTTAGACTAATAATTTGACAAATTTTACTGTAGGAATACCAAACTATTACTAGTCTTTTCACTATTATTGTATATTAAATAAACAATAAATGATATAATAAATATATGACATTTTAAAAATAACAAATATGCACCCAATAAAACAGAAATACAATAATATTACAAATTATAAATACATAAAATAAAAAAATGAATGTTAAAACCAAAAATAATAATAATAAATAATTAATTTTAATAAAAAGCAATGATATAAATATAATAAAATAATCTACTTATTTTCCAATTTCCTTTAGTCTTACGGAATACGGAAAAAACCGTTTAGGTTTAAATAATAATAATAAAAATGCACCCATTAAATAAAATTTAACTGGAATATCATAATATTACAAATTATAAATAGATAGAATAAAGAAACGAATGATATAATCAAATAAAATAATTAATTTCTAAATAAATAAATGATATAATTACAATAAAAAATAAATGTTTTAGTGTTATGGTAAGTTGATAAAAGCGCTCTTCCTCTCTCCTACCTATTTTATCTAATTTTGCTGTGCCCTACTGGGTCCATAATTGTTTCTTCTTAATTGTATTTTACCACCTGTATATGTACATTATGGATTGCAATAAATAATTTGAATTTGAATTTGAATTTGAAATACGATACCCCTTGGTAGGACTGGTTGTCAGACTTTTTGGGCCACTGAAATTCTAAATATAATGGGTGTAAAAATACCCATAACGAAGCCGAAAGACACTTGTTCTCCCCGTCATTTCGATATTTTTTTTGTTCTAGACCATACCTGGGTACCATCTAGTTACGAAGATATTGGGGGTCAACGTTACAACTTTTGTTATAACTTTACTTTAAACATCTCCACGACCCCCGTACTATTCAATGCATCCATAAACACAGTGTTTTCAGTGCGTTACATTGCGTAAAACGTGATTTTTCACCCCAACAAAAAGTCGTTTCCCAGCAATAAGTTTTGCGTAGAATTACTAAGTAAGACGTACATAATGCTTAGTTGACGGCTTCGTGAAGGGTCCGTTTACACCTTGTATAAATGGCATATAAAAAATATGACTCTGCATCAGGGAGCACGGCGTCGTCTAGAGATGGCAATAGGTATATAAAAAAACTTGAACTTTTCTGGCGATCTGCCTTCAGAGTCATCATCATTTGCCTAGCTTTTCCCAACTATGTTGGGGTCGGCTTCCAGTCTAACAGGATGCGGCTGAATACCAGTATTTTACATAAAGCCACTGCCTATAAGACCTCCACAACCCATACAGACAGACAGACGGACGGACAGACAGCGGGGGATTAGTACCTAATAGAGTTCCTTTGGTTACCCTTCGGGTACAGATCCTTAAAAAAAGATACTGGTGGCGTATATTTTATTTATTTATTTATATATTCAGTTTCGGACAACAATACAATCCATTTTGTTAGTAAGAAAAAACCTTATTCCTAATGTTAGTAATACAAAAACTCACAGTCATACAAATTTACTGTCCGAGGCAGGTTGCTCAGAGAACGATCAAGCGAGAGATCAACCACCTAGTTGACCATCCTCTCCACAAAGTGCCTCAGAAAAGGGGAGTAGGGACTCTCCGCCAGCACTTTCAGGATACTATTGTGACTGATCCTCGTTCGATGCATCAGTGAAGCAAGTTTTTTGCGGATGACTGCGTGGAAACCGTCAGTTCGGTTTTGTGAAAACATCTCTGATGCACTACAGAAACGGGGCAGTCCCAACAGCATCCTAAAAACATTATTATAGAACCTCCTCCTTTTCTGGAAGTCGGTTAAAAAACGTTGGCAATTCGCTCTAGGCACGGTCGACGCATCTCTGCGTTCCATACCCTGTGTTATTGGCCGTGGGTTGGCTGCATGTGACCTTTAATAAGGACACAAGAAACCTGTTGGCACACTTCCGATATATTTCTGAGAATTTCATATAAATAGTGATTTAATCGTAAGTTGTACATATTTACATAAAATCTATATTTAATTTATTATTAATATTATAAAGCTGAAGAGTTTGTTTGGTTGTACGCGCTAATCTCAGGAACTACTGGTTCGAATTGAAGAATTCTTTTAGTGTTCGATAGCCCATTTATCGAGGTAGGCTATAGGCTATATAACATCACGCTACGGCCAAAAGGAGCGCAGCATCAATGATGCGGACGAAGGTCGCGGGAAACTGCTATTCGTCAATATCTTTCAAGTGAAGGTAAATAAGAAATCTATGTAGAGGTAGAACTTCTCCGAACGAGCTCCTCCTATAAAAGGTGTAAACGGACCCTTCACGAAGCCGTCAACCAAGCATTCTGCACATCAAACACCTCCACGACCCCCGTACTATTCAATCCATTCATCAGCACAATGTTTTGAGTACGTTACACAGAGATTTACCGTAAAACGTGATTTTTCACCCCAAAAAAAAAAGTTGTTTCCCAGCAAATTTTTTTGCGTAAAGTTACTTAGTTTGATGTACAGAATGCTTGGTTGACGGCTTCGTGAAGGGTCTGTTTATACCCGGTATACCTATAAGAGAGTGAACTCAGGGTGTTGATTACGATGATGATAAATAGGCCGTCCCTAATGCCAACTCAATGAATCACTCTAAGCCGCCTGTATACAATAACATCTATATTTATCATTCCGCGATCGGAATATAAATTACAAAATTATATTATTGTTAAAACCACAAGAAAAATAAACTATTTTTAGCACATATATACAAGAAAAACCGCAGAGTTAATTGCTGAGCAATTATGTAACGTAAACTGTTTATTTTTACGTTCAAAGTCCAATAATCGTGTTGTTCTTCGTTACTTCTGACCCCCATTTACTCGTTTTTTTACGGATCGTTGAAGCTGTATAAAAAGCCAGTTTCAACTCCTACTCTGGCAAAGATCATCATCATGATGTACCCAAGTCTGTTCGTCCTGGGCATGGTTGGGTTCACCAGACTAGCAGTAAGCCGTGGCCCTAGTCAAGTACGTGGCGAGCGTACCGCTAGGGTTGCTGCACCACCCCGAAGTGCTGGCTGCGTTGCGGCTGCGCGCACCGGATGGGTGCGTGGGAGCGCGTCGCCGGCCCGTACTGTTAGACGTGCCAGCGGCTAGGACTAACCTGCTCAAGTTTACCCCTATGTCGCGAGCCGCACGGATTATTAATATTATAACGGTATCGGAAGATATATTTGGGCAAAACCTGCCGACATTTGTTCAAAGGGCACAAATGATAATTGAAAAAGGTGTCATGTTTGACTGTAGCTATTAATATTTTTACTGGGTGTGATTTTACTTTTTTTATATTGTTTTATTTTATGTCTTATAACATCGTTTTGGACTTGGTCTGTAATGTTGCTATAATTAGTTGTAAATAAATAAATAAATAAATCATCTACCTATGTTGGGGTCGGCTTCCTGAATACCAGTATTTTACAAAAGCGACTGCCTCTCTGATCTCCTCAACACTTACAGCAAATCACCACTTGGTTACCACTAATCTCTGTTCTAAGTATACAACATTATTTTTAGTATATGCGAAACTTGAATATAGTTTGTTCAGAATAAGCAACTTAATCGGTTCCATTGTATTTTATTTTTTTTTTTTATTATTTGTCCCAAAAATATTTTAAATAGGTTGCAAGTTGGATACCGAGCGACACTAAGTACCGTATCCGCAATCATACGGCGCGGGCGCACCGCCTGTGGGCCCGCGCATGCAGTGTGTATGTTTTTGTAGGAACAACTACATAGGTAACAGAACAAGCTTATAACTTTGTGATTGTTCATGATACGGTTTTGAAATTTTGTACATAGATTCTTTACATAAAAATACTAGACACGTGTTTCGGGTTTCGCATATACTAAAACTAATGTTGTATAGGGTGGCGCCGACAATACGACAATAAATTAAACAGGTATACCTCATGACGTTCACAGTCTGCATACAAAATAATCATTCGAATATATCCAGTAGTTAGTCACAGGACATTATTTTTAATTATCAGCATTTTCTACATGCGGAGATTAATAGGCTAGTACCGATAGGTAACGAACCCCGAATAAAAATAAATTAAAAATTAAAGACGGTTCCCCTGCCCTCTTTAATATAATAATAATACCAGCCTGTTACTGTCCCACTGCTGGGCAAAGACCTCTTCTCATACAGAGAAGGCACGAGCATTGATCACCACGCTTGCTAAAGACGGGTTGGCGATTTCAGACTTATATTAATTATAAGTCCAGGTTTCCTCACGATGTTTTCCTTCACCGATGTCTGTGATGTCCAAGATAAACTTAGAAAGTACATATGAATTGAAAAAGTCACATTGGTACTTGCCCTCTTTAATTTTCAATTAATTTATTTATTTTAATAAAATAAATATTTATTTTTATCTACACAACTGTCTACCTATTACGGATCATGAGATACAGCCCGCCGACGGACAGACGGACGGACGGACAACGGAGGCTTAGTAATAGGTACCCGTTGGTTGCCCTTCGGTTACGGAACCCGAAAAGCTACCTCTATGTCGCCGCTACTTTTTGCGCCAACCAAGTAAAACAAAAGTAAGTACGTTTTATGCTGGTACTACCGATAGTACCCTTCCGGTAGAATAATTTACTACACGCAATAACAAGAACTTTACAATCATAAAGCTGTGCCCACACTAGGAGACCCAAGAACGAGCCGGGCAAATATTCGTAAACGTAAACGGACTGAGGGGCCCAGTGGGGTGCCTAAGAGTAAATTTTACGGTATGGATAAGCAGATAGAAATAGAATAAGTTCGGGAACTTTTTAACTGACTTCAAAAAAAGGAGGAAGTTCTCAATTAATTTTTTTTAATATTAATTTTGTGATGTTATATCTCCGTCATTTAAAAACCGATTTGAATCTTTTTTTTTTTGCGTGAAAAGATATACTTCCCGATTAGTTCCATAGAAATATCATCAAAATCAGTTCTGTAATTTGTTTTTTTCTTTAATACGTATTTTTTTTCTTTATGGGCTATGTAGCCGTATGTGTGTGTGTATGACATCTAGTTACAATATAAAAATAATTAATTACTAGAATTTGTGTGGTATATACATACTACAACTAAAAAGGGTAAATTAAAAAAAAGGCTTCCAAAAAAAGTCTAAAATAGCTTTACTTTCGGAAGTTAAGAAAAAGTCAATGAAACAAACAAAATCACCGACTTCCGAAAGTGTTTTTTGTTTTAACTGCTACATGGCAATCTGTCTTAGAGACAATAAGCTATACATCTGTCCGATTTCTCTATCTGCTTTCATGTATTTATTTAGTGAGCTTCGATGAGATGAAATATTCCATCAGAAACTACTCTTCAATGAGTGGAGAATCTGGTACCTATTCAGTGTTGTTATGTCTCTTCGTTTTAGTCTCACATGACGAAGGCTACCCTCCTTATTTAAGACACGAGCAAGCTCGTTAGTATGGTTTGACGGTAACTTCCGAAAGTACAGTTATTTTAGGCTTTTTTATTTATTTATTTATTTTACTATTTATGTACACAGTAGACAACACAGGAAAATAATATTATAATATATGAGTACATAGGTACTGCTTATTTCATAAGAAATTGAAGTTTTGTTTTTTTTTGTGTTTATTTGGAAGTCGGTTTTTTTGCAGTACGTTTTTTATATAAAGGAGGAGGAGCAGAAGAGAGGAGAGGCAAAGGAGCCCCGATCAAGCAGCTCTGCCGTTGAGAATCCGCTCTCCGCTTGTACTTTGCTCGCCTAGTATAGACACAGCTTAACTAACCTCTTAGGATTCTCAGGTATAACGTAATATGCCTTATTAATTACATCGGCATGTGGATGCGAATTTAGTAACTCAACACGCACGGGGAAATACCTTTAGGTTATAGGTGTGTTAGTATTCAAAGCATCATATTACTTACTTACTTTGTAGCTAAGAACTAAGTAATACACCGTGACTTGTTAGTCGTCTTACAACGGCAGCCCACTTCATGTATCCAATGACTACTAAGTATTCATAAAAAAAAATAGGTATTTATAGCAAGGAAAACCTGCTCAGGTGGAGATTCATTAATAACTCTGCCCTGGAGTGTAAATGTGGTGCTGTTCCACAAACAATGGGGCACTTAATATCGTGTCCTGCGTGCCCTGTTATTTGTTCACTACAGGAACTGATGGACGCTACTGAAAGCGCCACACTAGTAGTTCAGTTCTGGGCCGAAACAATTTAGATTGCTATCGACACGCTAAGAAGAAGAATAGGTATTTATGAGCTTTTAATAATTTAAAAATAAAAACATTATTCAATGTTATGACGCATGACGTAGTTAAAACGCCCTGTTGTGAGCGATGATCTACTGGACTCGAGCGCTGGGTAGGTATATTCTCCCGTTTGACACGTAAACATCATTAACAGGATGTTTCATAATTTTTTCTAATGTTTGTTTATTTTCTTTGTACCCATTACGGTAGGTTACAAAAAAATCGCGCCTAGAACTATTTTATGTCGGGCACATTGAGTGGACCACCTCTGTAAGACGACTAAAAAGTCACGGTGTATAACACTTGGCTAATTTATGTATGAGTGACTATTACTCCGTCCCAGCTTCCCACAGTTTTTGCGATTCGACAAAACGTTGAGATTAATTTTCATGATTCATCTGTAGACTAGACTGCTCGTGGCTAAATAATAACAGTCGCTTGGGGTCGATTTTAAGGTTAAACCGCGCTTGCCTAGGTTGGTGACCACCCATTACATACCAAGCCGTTGATCCCGACTGTCATTTGTACATCTTTGACAGTCGTTACAGGTAGTCAGTGGCCCGAAAAGTCTGACAACCAGTCTTACCCAGTACTGACTGGGTTATGGAGGTCAGATAGGCAGTCGCTCCATGTAAAATACTGGTATTTAGCTGCATCCGGTTAGACTGGAAGCCGACCTCAACATATTTGGGAAAAGGCAGGCAGATGATGATCTGTGTATGACTGCGCCGTTGATCTTTTAGTCGCAAACGCTGATACTTAGTATATGGTCTTAATAATATACAGGGTGTAAACAGGCCCTTCACGAAGCCGTCAACCAAGCATTATGTACATCAAACTAAATCACCCTACGCAAAATTTTTTGCTGAGAAACGACTTTTTTTTTGGGGTGAAAAATCACGTTTTACGGTAAAACTCAATTTAACGCGCTCAAAACTTGGTGCTGATGGATGCTTTGAATAGTAAACGTGTCATGGAGGTAATTAAAGTAAAGTTAAAAACTAGTATTTAAAAAAAACTTGTGAAAAAATTGGAACTTTGATCTCCAATATCTCCGTAACTAGAAGGTTCCCAGGTATGGTCCAGAACAAAAAAAATATCGCAATGACGGGGAGAACAAGTGCCTTTCGGCTTCGTTAAGGGTCTTTTTACACCCTTTATAAAAACAGATTGTATTACGTGTACTTAGTTGATTTTACAAAGTAGGTAGTATTAAATCTCTGGCTATCAGGTGGGTGACGTGCTGTTCTTCTTGCTAGGCTATGAAATAGCCTGTATTAAGAAGTAAGTGTGCCGATCCCCTCTAATTGTATTACTACAATTTTATTTTTACAACTTAAATATTACAACAATTTATTTTATTTTTTTACTAAACTAAAAACGCGCAAATGCGCTCGCGCACTAATATCTGATCAGTGCGCGAGCGCGTGTGCTGTGTGTGCGTGTATGGGTCTGTCTGTCTGTGTGTGTGTTTGCGTGAGCATGTGGCTGTGTAAACGTGCGTAAGTAAGTGGATTTGATTAGTGTGGGTCTATGACTCTAGACATAACTCGCGAAACTATAATTACCTCCTGGCTGTAGTACAGCCGCTATACTATAGGTACCCTTAAAACAAACAGACACACAAATAGCGGTCTTATATCGTAGATTTTAAGTCATCAATTAGAGATCGGATATTCGGATGCATATTTACCTAAAGTTGAGTGTTGACTAGTATGGAGTGCGAGTACGACTACCAAAATAATCATTGTTTTAAGTCCAGTCATATTTTCTATTTTATTCTATTTGAATATACAACAGCATGAATTCAGTTATTTCTCAAACACAGCAACAAAATTTTAAAGTTGAAGCAATTTTTTACGTGTTTAAACAAATTTCTTGCCCAGTTTTAAACGGAATATGAATATTTATTATTCTATACTACAATACATTTTATACACACTACATATTTTTTTTATGAAATCCGCGAAATCGGGAAAAAATTATTATAAGAAACTGCTTCCACACTTTTGTACCCTTTGCCGGAAAGAAATGTACTTTAGGTAAATACGGGGTGTAAACAGACCCTTCACGAAGCCGTCAACCAAGCATTCTGGACATCAAACTAAGTAACTTTACGCAAAAATTATTGCTGGGAAACGACTTTTTTTTTTGGGGTGAAAAATTACGTTTTACGGTAAAACTCAATGTAACGGACTCAAAACATTGTGCTGATGGATGGATTGAATAATACGGGGGTCGTGAAGGTGTTTAAAGTAAAAAAAAATACATTAGAAACATGTATTTAAAAAAAAACTTGTGAAAAATTGGAACTTTGACCCCCTATATCTCCGTAACTAGAAGGTTCCCAGGTATGGTCTAGAACAAAAAAAATATCGCAATAACGGGGAGAACAAGTACCTTTCGGCTTCGTTAAGGGTATTTTTACACCCTTTATACATCCGAATATCCGATCCCTAGTCATCAGTTACGTTTTCAAAATATCACATAAAACATTCCATTATGTGCTTCCCGTTTAAATCAAACGGACTCATTTGTTTTCAAAATAAATCTCCTTGGATACACACCTCAACATGACGAATTTTATAAACACCTGCTTTCCAAGAAAACCTTAGGTTTAGTTATTATTGGTGCCTTGCCAATAAATGCATCGATTGCTTTGAAAACCGCAACTAATTTGAAGTTGAAATGCCACTTTATTTACATATTTGATGGTCAGTGACCTATTTGAGTAATGCAGTTTTATTATTGTATTTAGGTAATCCCCACTGCACACCAAAACACAACCGTTTCGTAAGGAAACCAGCATGCCTGAGAGATATTGCTCGACGGCATGTAAAGCCAAGTCAGAGGGGAATTAAAACTCTGATATGTACTTTGGGAGAATTTTTTAATTTTATAAACACTAAAATGTATTATGAATTTGTTTAGTCTTCACGTTTACCATAGAAAATCAAATTGATAACCTAATAAGCAGACTTACTAATTTTTGATAGGTATTGTTTTTACATTCATATTTAGGTAAATTCACAAATAAAAATAAAGTATGAGCGATTCAAAGTGTAACTATACTCTAAAAATGATTACGAGTATAACAAACTAAAATGTCAACAATATAGCACAACTTTTCGCCAAACATCCAAATCGCTATCTCTTCGGGTTTCTTCGGGCGAACGAATGAAAGTAGCCGACCAGTTTTTTGGCTCTCCTGACAATTTTTGTTGGAACGAGTTACTATGTTTTGATTTTAAGCAAACGATCTGTTTAACCTTTCGTGTGCCGGAACGTAGATCTACGCGAGACACAATGACTTTTTAATTGTGTCTGGATACTCGGCATACGAATGGTTAAGAACCAAAACACAAGTCGTCAATGGCCAGCCCAGTACAGCTACTTCAGCTTAGCATCTTTTTGGAGCAACGTCAGTTATCATTATTCTCTTGCATTTTTTTACATAGCCTCTGATGTCCCACTGCTGGGCAAAGGCCTTCTCTATAGCCTTTCATTCTGCTCTCCGTGTGGTTTTCTCCAGCCAATCTCGCACAAACGCCTCTAATTCGTCACGCCAACGTTTTATAGGCCTCTCTCGGCGAAGACGTCCGTCTTCTGTTTGACACGGGCACTGCGTAACGACGTCCTGATGCATTCTACAGACTTGCCCGCCCAATTCCATTTCAACCCTGCTTTTATCCCAATTTATTTAGAGCCGGCGCATCATTTTGTCTTCTTCTTCCATACTTTTCGTCATCTCATGGGTCATCCCCTTTCTTGCCTGATTAGTGTGGACAGCATCGAATCAACTATTGATCGACACACAGACAAAAAGACGTTTCAATTAGGCATGTATAAAGCGCAGGCCACACCGCTCGCTTGCTAGCATAGCCGGGACCAACGGCTTATCGTGCTAAAAAGTATACATATAAATATAGTTTTTATTACTGCTTCGATTCGGCAATCCTAATTTCCTAATCCTAACTAATATTATAAATGCGAAAGTAAGTTTGTTTGTTACCTTTTCACGCCTAAACCACAAAACCAATCATCCCGAAATTTTGCATATACGTTGTCAGGTGTACAGAAACGGATATAGGGTATCTTTCATCCCGAAAAAAAGTACTGTTCCCGAGAAAAACAACAATAACTTTCTTATGATAATAGATGGTGCCACGTGTCTTTCGAATCATGATTGAATAACAAGCAGAGTGCAACCCGAATTGAATGTCATGAAGCCGCGGGCGAAAGCTACTCACATAATACATACTTGTTCAAATCATTCCAATAAATAATTTGATAAACTACATATTAGCGATTCTTATTATCTAAAATTAATGAAGGGTTAATGACCGTCTAATAGGTTTATTTACGGAAACAAATTGATAGACATTATCGTGATTACGTCAAACCATTTAGTTTGAGATCAGGTGTTGATTTGGACATATTAATTAGGTTTCGGGCGTTCTCGGCTTAGTTTTCGAATCTATTATCAAAGATGGTTTTTAATTTCTTAGTAGCAAGCTAACAAGCAACCTGGATTCTTGATTTGTAACATCATCATCTGCCCCGCCTTTACCCAACTATATTGGGGTCGGCTTCCAGTCTAACCGGATGCAGCTGAATACCACAGGGCTTCTACAGAGCCCCGATGTTCAGCTCGAGGCGAGGGCGACAGTCAATGTCTGATCGCGGCGGAGTTGAGACGTCTTAGACCTATACCCGATTCATTGTGCCCCGTGTTATTGTGTTAAGTTGTAATCTTAAGTAATTCGTTACTTTTGCTAGAAACAGTGTAGCGCACCCAGTGTGTTTTCATAGCACGAAACCCATCTGCTGCCCACGATATATACGAGCCTTACGGAATAAATCCTGACATATCCAACATACTGAGTACGTGGTAACCATTTTCGCGTCGGTGGCCCACCCGTTATAAGGCAGTCCTCTACCTCTTCTCCCTTCAACGTTTCCTCGTGTTTTAGCTAGGGAGAACCACAGATAACACAGGTTATCTTTGGTCTGTGGTGCCGCCACATGTTCTCCTCAGCAACACCTCTATCTATTACCTACAATATACCTCTAGCTCTGCTTTACCCCTTCGGCGGACACAGCCGTGATGATAAGTTACGTACATACGGCATTTTAGGTTTTTTTCTGAGGCAAAAAGTACACTCTGAATTCTTTTTTAAATTTATAGATGCGGGCCAGTAATGGTTGACATTAATGCAAATATTTCACAGAGAGATAAATATTAATTATATTACCAGAACACGCACGTAAAAATGGAATTTTCCGATACGACCGTAAAATGCGACCCATTTTAGGTCTTATTTATCTGAGTTTTTTTCTCTGGTATTCGTAATATGTAAAGTCTACTCAAAGCCTTGTTTCCAATTGCGTTTTTTTCCACTTAAACGAATATCAACTTTGCAGTCAATGAGAATTAGGTTGAATAGGTACATAACAGTAGCGAAGGGTAAATTTTTGTAAGAGGTAAGCCGGAGTACATAATATCTTTAACGTGATTATATTGTTTGTCTATAAAATACTGACTGTGACATTTTTCAAAGGGAATCCGGTAGGAATCGAGTTGAATGGAGCCTTCGCCACTGATACAGAATGAAGAGCAAAATGTTTAATATTGCAATGCATACCAACTCAATTTTAAGGGTGAGTTTTGAAATGATTTTTTATATTTGTTTGGAAACTAATTCGGAAACGTAGGATCTTTGGTTGCACCTATTCTATCTGTGATCCTAAAGGGTGCAAATAGACCCTTCACAAAACCGAAAGGCACTTGTTATCCCCGCTAATGTGATCATTTTTTTGTTCTAGACCATACCTGGGAACCTTCTAGTTACGGAGTTATTGGGGGTCAAACTTCCAACTTTTTCACAAGTTTTTGACAAACTTTTTTTTTTTTTGTCGTTTTTTTTTTCTGTGCATCGGTCTCACAGATCAATGCACAGGTAGGAAGGTTAAGGCAATTCAGGTGTGACCTAGTGTCGGTGAAAGCCTAGCACGAGCATAAATCTAACTGCCGTTACTGTCAATTAAGCATTATTAAATATAAAAAGTTATTAGCATGCCTACTAATTGCAACGAATTGGCGAATCTCAAGAAAAAAACTATAACTTTCCTGCAATCAATAGTAATTTACGATTTTTTTTTTTATACCAAGAAACAGAAACCGCAATGTCCTCAATTAATTTTAGCTCGAACGCGCGGTGTAAACATAAATAAGTCGATTTTAAAATGAATAAGTTTCACATTTAATATTTTCATAATTATTATAAGAATTTTGTCATATCTAATGGGTGTAACAATACCCTTAACGAAGCCAAGTCACTTGTTCTCCCCGTCATTGCGACCATTTTTTTGTTCTAGACCATACCTGGAACCTTCTAGTAACGGTAATATTGGGGGTCAAAGTTACAACTTTTTCACAATTTTACTTTCAATACCTCCATGACCCCCGTACCTACTATACAATGCATCCATCAGCACAATATTTTGAGTGCGTTACATTGAGTCCTACCGTAAAACGTAATTTTGAACATAAAAAAGTCGTTTCCCAGCAATAATTTTTGCGTAGGGTGACTTAGTTTGATATACAGAATGCTTGGTTGACGGCATCGTGAAGGGTCTGTTTACACGGGCACCTGGGTCTGCTTACACGGAAACCTTGTATATATATATCATACTGATTGTTCGTCTTGCAAACAATTGAACTAAAATTCTATAGGATAATTTGTATTTTCGATTCAAAATCCGACATATTTACGTTGCGTTGAGGTACACCGCGCGCTCAAGCTAGGGCTTCGATCATCTGCCTAGGCTTCCCCAACTACATTGGGGTCGGCTTCCAGTCTAACTGGATGTAGCTGAATACCAGTATTTTACATGGAACGACTGCCTATCTGACCTCCACAACCCAGTCAGTACTAGGTAATACAATACCCCTTGGTAAGACCGGTTGTCAGACTTTTTGGGCCACTAGATCTACAAAAGACAGCCGGGACCAACTGCTTAACGTGCTTTCTTTCGGTATGTAATGGGTGGTCACCCATCCACAGACAAACCTAAGTGTTAGGTATAAATAAGCGAAAAATTTGTTAATTCATTTGCGTAAATAACTTAAAAACAAACATAGGGAAGGAAGGAAAATAACATAATTTTTTGTTATCGATGGGGTCACCTTAATTTGGGTGTTGGTTTGACGTCAACGGAGCAACCAGTTAGACGCATGACACACTTCTTTTAGATCGGGTAGGTCATTACCCCGAAATTCTTCACGAATGATGTTAGTATCTACGTCAATATGGTCTTCTTCTTCGTATCGCTGGCTCGACAAACTTTAAATTTTGTTAGCCCAAAACATCGCCACTTCCACCGCGTCGTCGGTGGCAGCGCAAAGGTCACTTCGGCTGCATGTTTTTGGGCTAAGAGGGCAGGATTGGAGGAGGAGCATAGTTTGCGACACAGCTCCACAACCACACCCCACTGCTGTCTCATTAAGGTAACCCCACTTAACGAGGTTGGAGTTACATCTTCCTACTTGAGTCCGGAGACGGTTCAAGGACCTCCAGGTGGACCACGGAAGGTTAGACCCTGCAGGAAGATGCTCACTTGGTGGTAAGTAGTGAGTGGGAGGGGGGCAGCTATTTTCCCACAGCTTACATCGGGCGTCAATATGGTTAAAAAGGGGATAACTTAATGTATAAAGGGTGTAAAAAGACCCTTAACGAAGCCGAAAGGTACTTGTTCCTCCCGTCATTGCGATCATTTTTTTGTTCTAGACCATACCTGGGAACCTTCTAGTTACGGAGATATTGGGGGTCAAAGTTCCAACTTTTTCACATGTTTTTTTTAAATACATGTTTCTAATGTAAGATTTTTAAACACCTTCACGACTCCCGTATTATTCAATCCATCCATCAGTACAATCTTTTGAGTGCGTTACATTGAGTTTTACCGTAAAACGTGATTTTTCAGCCCAAAAAAAAAAAGTCGTTTCCCAGCAATAATTTTTGCGTAAAGTTACTTAGTTTGATGTACAGAATGCTAGGTTGACGGCTTGGTGAAGGGTCTTTTTACACCCTGTATAACTAGCTTTTGCCCGCGGCTTCGCTCGCGTTAATTTAGAAGTTGACAATCAATTCGGGTTGTACTCTGCTTGTAATAATTCAATCATGATTCGAAAGACACGTGGCGCCATCTATTATCATAAGAACGTTATTGTTGTTTTCCTCGGGAACAGTACTTTTTTTTCGGGATGAAAGGTACCCTATGTCCGTTTCTGTACACCTGACAACGTATGTGCAAAATTTCAGGATGATCGGTTTAGCGGTTTAGATGTGAAAAGGTAACAAACAAACAAAGTTACTTTCGCATTTATAATATTAGTTAGGATTTTTAAACTTTGTATGGAAACTCGTATTTTTCGCCAATGCGAAACTCTATTAGGCACGGCTCAATGTGTAAGGCCAATCATTGTTATCATTAACATACAGGATGTCCGATACAGATTAATATAGAATGAAAATAATAATGTCATGGGCGTTTAATTAATTGTTTAGTTTTGTTGATAATAAAATTCTCGCCAAAAATTACTAGCATCGGTGCTTGTTTAGTTTAAATTGTAGTAATTTGTACAAAGCAAATTAGAAAACGTATGTACGAGTATAAAGCTGGCTAACTGACCAGGCATTATATGACTTAAAATAATGGTTTTAGGTAATTTGATGTGATTATTATGTATGTGTTTCTATTATTCTGTTTTTGTGTGTTATTTTAATCTTTTATTCATTTTTCATACATATTTTAATTTTTTTTAAATATATCTTTAAAAAAAACATATAAAAAAATTTAAAAAAGTGTCGGGAGTAGGGTCCAAGCTACCGATAGTTAGGGCTCCAGAGACAGGAACCTCCTCACAATGCGATCCGAATCGAGGAGTACTGCCTTCTGAATCAGGACCAATATTTTTTTTTTAATTTTATGATAATTTGTCTTTGATGCTCTTTTTAATGTATAATGATTTGTGTTTTTACTTTTTTTTTTAATCTGACCTGTAATTTTTGATAATTATTAATAAATAAACAAAACTAAATTAAGTAGAAATATAAAAAAAACATAAGTCTGGAACAGACCCACAGCAGCACAAAAGGCCTCTTCGTATGCAGACAAGAAACGAACTTTGCAATACCTCTTCGAAAACTGGCTCTTATTGCACTACTGTTAGGTTTAGTAAGCAGTGGATTTTACACTCGTGGCTTTATTTTTTATTTATTTGTACTAGTGTTTTATTTCCACAAAAAACCATGTATAAACTAAGTCCTATGTGGTTAAATCCCTATGGTCGGCGGTGATATTTTTTTTTTAATTCTCAGCAAAGAGACACGTGTATTGCCTTTAAAGCTTTAATATTTTATAAATATTTAAATTGTGTTTATAAATAGAATATCATAAATAAACATTATTATTTATGAAACGATTTGCTTTTATTAACAAATTAATATTTATATTAAAGTGTTTTAAATTAAAAAAATATTTAAATTTTCTATTTTTGAATTAAGTCTACACCGGCTACAATGACAAAGTTTCCCCTCTTGTGTTAAAAAGTACTTTTCAATCGCCACACTCAATTTGTGTAGAAAATCTCCAGGTTTTTTTCACAAAGGTTTTCTTTCAACTAAAAATGATTCCCTAATCCCAAGGCAAAAAAAGTTTGAGTGTACCTTTTCCAAATACGTTGGGGTCGGCTTCCAGTCTAACCGGATGCAACTGAATACCAGTATTTTACATGGAGCGACTGCCTATCTGATCTCCACAACCCAGTTAGTACTAGGTAATACGATACCCCTTGGTAAGGCTGGTTGTTAGACTTTTGAGCTTCTGACTACCCGTAACGACAGTCAAAGATCTACCCTGCGTACACTGCAGTAGCGAAGGGTCAATTTTTGTAAGAGGTAAGCCAGAGTACATAATCTTTAATGTGATTATTTTATTTGTCTATAGAATACTGACTGCTATTTTTCAAAGGGAATCCGGTAGGAATCGAATTGTATAGAACCTTCGCCACTGGTACACTGTCAAATTGTAACGTATTAAAAGTGTTTGAAATGCCGTAAGAGACTTGAGCGAGCTGGTGAATTTGCAACGTTCCGCTCAGTACCGAAAACTGATAATCCAACACGCTCAATGTTCCTTACGTTATTTCATATTCTCACTATTGGTAGGTAAACAATGTGTAATTGGGCTGACAATGCAAAAAGAAATGCATTGAAAGTCGTTTCAAAATGTGAAGGTCGACAGTAAATAAGGAAGGGCAAAGTACGAACGACAAGCATTGGTATACTAAGGGCACATACTCACAGAGCGGACTTTGTCAAGTGAAGTATGCGTGAAGTCAAAGTTCCCGGGGCTGCGGGACTGTTCGAAAGAGATATCGCGGCACTGGAACACAAAGGGCACAGAAGGAACATGGATGGGTTTTAGTCAGTACAAGTCTGACACTCCCTCCCACTCCGCCCAGAGCGGGAGGAGTTATTTGATGATTTCCCATCCGAAAAAAAAGGGTACATATTCACAAAGCGGACTTTGACAAGTAAAGAATGCGTAAAGTCAAAGTTTGGACTGTGAATTTTGCCCCAAGCCCCACCTAAGGGGGGTTTCTGCCACTCGTGATGGAGGTAGACTTTTGGCCGCAGGACGTGGTCTTCCGTCGCTTCCGCGGACAAGTTACACTGGTCAGCACATGGAAGTGCTACTAATACGGGGTGTAAACGGACCCTTCACGAAGCCGTCAACCAAGCATTCTGTACATCAAACTAAGTAACTTTACGCAAAAAATTTGCTGGGAAACAACTTTTTTTTTTGGGGTGAAAAATCACGTGTTACGGTAGGACTCAATGTATATCACTCAGAACATTGTGCTGATAGATGGATTGAATAGTACGGGGGTCGTGAAGATGTTTAAAATAAAAATCTTACATTAAAAACATGTATTTAAAAAAAAACTTGTGAAAAAGTCGGAACTTTGACCCCCAATATCTCCGTAACTAGAAGGTTCCAAGGTATGGTCTAGAACAAAAAAATGATCCCATTGATGGGGAGAATAAGTGCCTTTCGGCTTCGTTAAGGGTCTTTTTACACCCTTTATAGTTTTAAATCTTATTTATTAACAAAAGTTTTGTATCTTTTTAGTCGTCTTACAAAGGTGGTCCACTCAATGTACCCGACATAAAATAGCTCTAGGCGCGTTTTTTTTTACCTACCATAATACGTACAAAGAAAAATAAAATCATGAAACATCCTATTAATGATGTTTACGTGTCAAACGGGAGAACATACCTACCCATAGTCCAGTAGATCATCGCTCACAACAGGGTGTTTAACTACGTCATGCGTCATAATACTGAATAATATTTATATTTTGAAATTATTAAAATCTCATAAATTTCAATTTTTTTTATGAATGCGTAGTAGTCATTGGATACATGAAGTGGGTTGCCGTTGTAAGACGACTAAAAAGTCACGGTGTATAAGGTCCCATTAAAATAGATGGACAAATTTTAACACAGCGTTCATCAAGTCTAACCAAAGACATCCAAAAAAACAAAGATATGCAAAAAACACTGATTAAAGTGATTTTATTTGACCTAAAATAATAAACTGCCGGCAGTCTAGAATAAACATATCCATTATGGGTAGGTACTTGCACTCGCGCCCCGCTGCGCGCGTTCTCGTAAGTAGGTACCAAGTCAGTTCTGTTAATATCATTCTGTATTTAATCATAGTAACTTTCAGTTGACGTTTTTAGTGTCCTTATTTTGGTGGTCTGAATGATTTCTAAAAGTTTGTCCATCTATTTTAATGGGACCTTATATATCTATGGGCACAACCCAGTTAGTACTGGGTAATACGATACCCCTTGGTAAGACAGGTTGTCAGACTTTTCGGCCACTGACTACCTAACGACTGTCAAAGATCTACAAATGACAGCCGGGACCACAGCTTAACGTGCTCTCCGAGGCAAGGAGGATACTCGGAAGTCATGGTTTTATTATACATTTTTTTAAGCCCAAAGTCTTCTCACAGTAGGTCAGATAGGAAACTCCGACCTAAGACTATAAAGGGTGTAAAAAGACCCTTAACGAAGCCGAAAGGCACTTGTTCTCCTCGTCATTGTGATCATTTTTTTGTTCTGGACCATACCTGGGAACCTTCTAGTTACGGAGATATTGGGGGTCAAAGTTCCAATTTTTTCACAAGTTTTTTTTTAAATACTACTTTTTAAGGTTTTAAATTTACTCCAATTACCTCCATGGTCCGTTTACTATTCAAAGCGTCCATCAGCAATAAGTTTTGAGCGCATTATATTGAGTTTTACCGCAAAATGTGATTTTTGACACCAAAAAAAAATTTCGTTTCCCAGCAAAAATTTTTGCGTAAAGTTACTTAGTTTGATGTACAGAATGCTTGGTTGACGGCTTGGTGAAGGGTCTGTTTACACCCCGTATAGTTTGTAAAATAAAAGTGTTTTTTTAATAATCTATTTACAAAAATAAACAATAGGTATCTTCATTCATTATTTATTTATTCATTTCAAAGCTAAAAATGTAAGTAATAAGAAGTATTTTTTATAATACATTAAAAACCTCTTTTTACGAAAGATCTCCGTGCAAAATTTGGCCATTATGTGCAAAAATAGAAAATATTCTTTGCTAAAAAATTCATAATCATTTCCTACATCGCACATTATTGCAATAAAACCAGATTTGGTCCAGCCGTTTCTGATATATGCGACGACAAACATACAAACCCGTTTTATTTGTAACTGGTTTATTTTTAATTAATCATTTGGACCTGTTTGATACTTTTTTGTTCTTTAGTTCACATTTCATCGAGTTCTAAACTTGGAGCGTATTTTTTTAGTTTGTATGTTTTCCTGTTTATCACATGATCTTCGCAAAAGAATTTTAGGGAAAAAAAGATTTTCTTGTTGGCAATGTGAGTGTTACATTGAGTCCTACCGTAAAACGTTTTTTTTCACCCCAAAAAAAAAAGTTGCTTGCCAGCAATATTTTTTACGTTCGAATTTCTTAGTTTGAAATACAGAATGCTTGGTTGACGACTTCGTGAAGAGTCCATGGTTCCACTGTTCGTGCTGTGCGCCTTTGGAATTCACTTCCACACTCCTTGCGGGATAGCCCTTCGTTGGAAGTGTTTAAGAAAGGAATAAAGGAACATTTCCTGTCGAAGTGATCAATATGTATGTGTGTATGATATGTAGGTACTACACCGTGACTTTTTAGTCGTCTTACAACGGCAGCCCACTTCATGTTTCCAATGTCTACTAAACATTCATTAAAAAATAAAGGTATTTATGTAATAATATGTTTATTTTAATAATTTAAAAATAAACATATTATTCAGTATTATGGCACATGATGTAGTTAAAACACCCTGTTGTTAGCGATGATCTATTGGACTCGAGCGCTGGGTAGGTATGTTCTCCCGTTTGACACGTGGTTTTATTTATTTTTCTTTGTACCTATTATGGTAGGTAAAAAAAACGCGTCTAGACCTATTTTATGCCGGGCACATTGAGTGAAACACCTTTGTAAGACGACTAAAAAGTGACGGTGTATGTATTACGTATATTATATTATGTGTATGTACCTAGTTTAGTTTATAAAATTAATTAATTTAAGTAACGTAACGGAATGTACTGTTAATGCACATAGGTATATAATATCCTCTTCTACAAATCTCGCAGTCAAAATTAGGTTTGCTGTAATAAAACCCAATTCTGGGTTAAGCTCGCCATTGTACATAAGCTATATTATTGCAATTTGTATGTATATTTGTTATTTTGTGTGCAATAAAGAATAAGAATAAGGGTCCGTTTACATCTTGCCAAAATATTCGACCATTATTCATCTAGACTCGGAGCTGCGTCAGATAGTATATGAACGTTCTCAAAAGTCACTGTTCAAAACACGAATTGCTCTTCAAATATATTTAATCTGTGGAATTAAAATGGACGTCCGTTTGTTTTTAAGGAAAAACTCCAAAAAATGCAAAGCGATCTCGCATAAATTTAGCCAGCCCGGAGATCATTATCTTTTACTTATACGTAAGGGTGACAAATCAACATCGAGCTATGCTGCGCTGTACTGCGCTGTGCTGTGCTGTGTTTCTTAAGCTACGTTTTTTTAACAATCAACATCAAGCTGTGCTGCGCTTCGCTTAGCTCAGTATTAAAAGTAATCAGCAGCTCGTGTAGTCGTTAATCTCGTCAAAAATGACAGAGCATGGCAGAGCTTGGCAGAGCTCCATAAAAAACATAGCACAGTTCGGCACAGCGCGGCTCAGCACGGCGGGTAGCGCGCCTCGCTCGAGACTGCTGCGTTTTTAAACAGAGCGTAGCCTCACACAGCGCAGCACAGCATGGTTTGTTTGTATCCTCATTAAAATATTAGACGAGCGAGTTGACCAAACATAGCACAGCGCAGTACAGCGCAGCATAGCTCGATGTTGATTTGTCACCCTAAGTCTGATAAAATGGTTTCTTAGGTTATTGTGTATAACGGAATAAACAGGTAGAAAGAATCGTTGCTTTTATAATAACTATGTGTGTGGGACAGTGTGGGAGGACGAGGAAAATGCAATGCGCCATTACAACTTTTTGCCTTAGGTTGGCTACGAATTAGCATTTAGCATACCATTTACAATATGGCTGTAGGCGCCTGCCTGGTGGTGGCTATTTTTTACATAAACTACAAATTACTATTTTGTTTTTAATTTTGCTAATTGATACTTTTTAATATAAATAACTCTTGACTATATAATTTTTATATGAGTTTTTCCTTAAAAATAAACGGACGTCCATTTTAATTCCGCAGATTAAATATATTTGAAGAGCAATTCGTATTTTTAACATTGACTTTTGAGGACGTTCGTATTCCATCAGACACAGCTCCGAGTCTAGATCAATGCCCCGTTGATGGCAATAGGCTTGACCCCCATTAGATGGCAATTAAACATGACAGGCGAAATGTGTGTCTTCTTTTCCCCGTATCAATGTCTCAAATTTTGTCTGATCAGTACACACAGCGACACATCAAGATATACATTGCCAGTATAACATGGCCTCGTTTTGTATAGATTTCCCGTATAATGAGAGATCCGCTTATACTGGTGTTGTATAGTTTGATTGGTTGTCATGTGTACGTAGCGACCTGGATAGTCATTTTTGTCATTTTCCTCATTCCAGTGTAGTGAGGTCCATGGTGCAGTTGTGCACATCCCGTTGTCAATCTATTGTCATAAGAACGTTATTGTTGTTTTCCTCGGGAACAGTACTTTTTTTCGGGATGAAACATACCTCATGTCCGTTTCTATACACCTGACAACGTATTTGCAAAATTTCAGGATGATCGGTTCAGTGGTTTAGGTGAAAAGGTAACAAACAAACTGACTTTCGCAATTATAATATTAGTAAGGATAAGGATTTATATTACTATTAAAATATTGTATATCCCTAAATTATATTTGACTATACTTAACTGGACTTACTGGATAACTGGGCTTTAGAAAAAACTGTAATCTAGTTCTAGACTCGTGCCCAGGGCTAGCATTCATCGGGATTTGTATGGCATTTTGGCCTTTTTTATGGCATCTCGCACGTCAACCTAAGAGGCTAACTTCTGCTTAACCGGACTATCCTGTGGGGCCTTGATTTTAAGGCCTCCAGCCAGGGGCGTTATAAAACTTATAAACTATAACCTAACTTATAAACTAAGGGTCACACCGAAGTGCACGACAGCGCAGTTTCACTGTCAAGCCATTTTATGCTTTATTTCCATTAGGAAATTCATAGTATCGTTTGTGGATACTGCGCTGCTGACCGCTGCCACTTCGGTATGAATTGTCCCTGCGTCAGCGCGCTAACGGCACCCCCTGTGGGGTACGAGCCTCGGCTTAGGGCGTCGCTGGAGGAGAGCAACAAAGGGACAGGCTGGATCCGAGTGATATGCTTTTTGGCCTTTCATCCTGGCTATTTTTGTACTTTATGTAACAGAGTTGTCATTTTGGATATAGAAGGGAATTGATGAATTTTTCATCCGATTTCAAAAGCTCTTTTGCTGATGAAAGATAAATTAATTACTGAACGCACCGAACTTGGACGAAGATAAAATCAAGTGCTAGTAGCTCGTAATAAAATAATGAAGATGTAAAATATCCAGACATTTTACATCTTTGCAAACGTTTAGCTTTTTTCAGAACTTTTTAATGGGGTTTGAATATATTGGCCTGCTTTCGAAATGGTAACCCAACTGGTGGATCTTGAGGCTCAGGTACTTGAAATATTTCAGATTTTCAGGGTTGTCTCAGTGATGACAACGCAACTGCGATACATACATATGTTACGGCTAAAAGCCGAAGTAAGGTTACACCTAGTTCTAGCCGGCTATACCTAGGTGCGGCCGATAACAGTTTGTTATAATGCAAACAATTTGGATGTAGTGTTTCGTCACAGTTCTAACCTAACCCAAAACTAATCCATTTGGTCGGTGTGTACAAGCAATAAAAAGGATAGTTACCGGCCGCACCTAGGTATAGCCGGCTAGAACTAGGTGTAACCATACTTCGCCGGCTAGAACTAGGTGTGACCTTACTTCGGCTTTTAGCCGTAACATAATATATACATATATAAACTCACGCCTTTTGCCATGGGGGTAGGCACAAACCACAGAGCGCCATATGCTACGATCCATACATACTTCTTTCATACACGTTCATACAATATCTGGTCATACACGCACTTACGCGATGCCTCGGGCATCTGCATATGTATGTAGGCGAAGACCACTTAAAAATTAAAATACCGCAATCATAATATAGCTGATTATGCTACACTATAGGAAGTAGGAAATGGGAATACCAATGAATCATCTTATTGAATTAATTCAAGCGATACCTTCAGTGTTTATTTGACCTCAAACCATAGCTGTTTTGTCGAGGAATCCATTGCTCATAGCGACTTAACCACACCACGACTTTCTGTGGTTTTGTGTCATTAATTTCAATATGATTTACTCGCGCACGGTTTTGTAAAAGTTCCTCTCAATAAGAGAACAGTTTATCTGGCCTCCTGGTAGTTTGTGAGATTCCTCTTAGTGGACCACCTTTGTAAGACGACTTAAAAGTCACGGTGTATAATACTACACACAACAAACTTTATTATTATTATTTGTATGCTCTCGAGTAAAATATAGTGAACTGACCATTTTATTGTAACATCCCATTGTAATGAAACCTATATTTACGAATAAATTTGATTTGATTGATTTAATTTGATGGAAGAAGAAGACATGCCGACCCCAAATGAATTGGGATAAGGGCAGGAGAATGATGCTGATGCTGAAGTACGCAGCGATAGGGACAGACCTTTTTGCATAAGACTGAAATTAAACCCAACGACTAAACCGGCTTTTGGAACCAGATAGCTGCTAACAATTTATTAATCTGCATAATCTCTCGCTTGAAGGCAAGATTATTTATCGATATCCATAACTGCATGTAGTTCTACCATAATGAACCAATCTACAATTTTCTATTATGAGCGTTTCAACTTACGGCATTTCATAAAAACTTTCAAGTCCTATTTTTTCGAAATGACTGAACCGATTTTAATGATACTTACTTCGTACGCATAAGCAGGATAAATAAGTCTATAAAGTTATTAGAGAACATTTTCGTTTTTTTTTTTATGAGCCTGATGTGTCCCACTGCAGGGCAAGGGCCTCCCTTCCCTCTTTCCATTTATCTTTGGCTATTTTGGCCCAATCCAGGTTCCGAACAACAGAACCCGGTGACGCGGTAGGCCCAGAAGGAGATGGCGTGACGAGCTGGACTCTTGTCAAAAGGATTGGGCCCAAATAGCCATTTTTGAAATGCCTTTAAAAAAAAGATAATTGGAAATTTCTGTCTCTATGGACAATCTAAATCTATTTTAGCTGTGACACTATTTTTCGAAAATGTTCTCTGATAACTTTTTAGACTTATGTGTCCTGCTTATGCGTATGAAGTTTCATTAAAATCGGTTCAGTCATTTCGAAAAAAAAGTACTTGAAAGTTTGTATTAAATGGTGAATAGAAACGCAGGGTTGAATCGAGACAAAACTATGATATTTTAGCAAAAAGTACTCTATTTTATTAACTTAGTTATACTTTATTGTTTAGAGACCTCGTTGGCAACATATCATATTAATTCAAATTTAAAAGCCCTTTCATAGTTTTATCCCGATTCACCCCGGCGTTCGTATTCACCCCGTTTTACCCGGTAGGTCGTAAACGCTCTTAATTCAGTAAAATACCTAATTCAAACTAATTCAACATTCTCAATGTAGTGGGTATTCGTAAAATTAGTCTCTTAATCAAACAAGTAACCAAAACAAATTAGATTTTAAATTTATCAGTTTGCCTCAAGAATCAGAATTATTCCGTTCCTATGTATGTAAATAAACAAAGCTAGACCTACTTAAAACGATACGTGAGAAATATAAGGTACAGTTTTTTTTTTTAAAGACTAGCTTTGGCCGCGGCTTCGTTCACGTAAGCGCATATTCTTTTTTCATTATCAGGGAACATTACATGGGAATGTGAAGTCCTAGTATATTCCTCACATCCTCTACGAAATAATCCATACTAATATTATAAATACGAAAGTAAGTTTGTTTGTTTGTTACCTTTTCACGAATAAACCACTGTTCCTATTATCTTGAAATTTTGCGTATACGTTGACAGGTGTACAGGAACGGACATAGTGAACCTTTCATCCCGAAAAAATGTACTGTTCCCGAAGAAAACATCAATAACGTTCTTAGGATAATAGATGGCGCCAGGTGACTTTCGAATCATGATTGAATTATGTTATTACAAGCAGAGTACAACCCGAATTGATTGCCAAATTCTAAAGTAACGCGAGCGAAGCCGAGCCGAAAGCTAGTATACTAATAAACTGACTTACTGTTAATTTAAACTAAAACCTGTGAGTACTATCTTTGTTTTAAGTATTAAAGGAACTCGTAGTCAATTTCTGGGGGGAATCAATTTAGATTGCCATCGACACGCTAAGAAGAAGTTTATAACGAAGGCAAATTGATGCAATTCATGATCTTTTTTTAAAAAATGAAGGTAGATTCCAAAAACCAAACAATCCTAGTCAGTGTTACACGATAACAAAATAATCTTCACAAAATAAAGTCACGTAAACATACTTTTGAAACAAGCAATTATAACTAAAAAAAGACAGTAAAATTCCCACGATTACCTACCTTACAGCACGCAAACTGATTTAATGATAGACAATTAAATGGCTATCACGTCCATAATCACTTATCACTAAAAGTAAAAACAATTTTTTATTTCGTCCATAAAGTTCGACCACAAACAAACAACTGATTATTAAAAAAAACAAATGAACACCACTTTTTGAGAATTTCAGAAAGAAAAAAGGAACACTTCAAAATGTCAAATTCAAAAATTCGAGTTCGATTTTGTTTTTGACAACACTGTTTTATTTTTTTGTTGATACGATTTTCCAAAATGTTTTTTTATTATTTTGTAAATGATTGTTTTAATGTTTTCCTTGATACACAAGATGTTGGTTTGAATGTTAAACTACGTCTGAGCTAAACTCGTATTGTAACGCACACGGTAAGTTGGCGCTAGGGTTGGTGACTAAGATATTTTTATACCTATATCAATTAGTTTTCTTTGAAAATAAAGGGTGTAACAAGACCCTCAAGAAACCGAAAGGCACTTGTGCTCCCCGTCATTGTGATTTATTTTTTGTTCTAAACCATATCTGGGAACCTTCTAATTACGGAGATATTGGGGGTCAAAGTTCCAACTTTTTCTCACTTTTTTTTTTAAATACATGTTTTGAATGTAAGATGTTTACTTTAAACATTTCCACGAACCCCGTATTATTCAATCCATCCATCAGCACAATGTGTTGAGTTCATTACATTGAGTCCTTCCGTAAAACCTGATTTTTCACCCCAAAAAAAAAATCGTTTCCGAGCAATAATTTTTGCGTAGAGTTACCTAGTGTTATGTACATAATGCTAGGTTGACGGCTTCGTGAGGGGTTCGTTTACACCCTGTATGATGATGAATAATAAATGATTGCATGTAGATGAAAAGAGAATGTTGAGATGTATGTGTGGAGTGAAAAAAATGGGTAAAGTAAGAAATGAGTATATTAGAGGAATTTTGAAAGTGCTGTTACAGAAAAATTGAAAGGAAGCCGTTTGTCTTGGTATGGACATGTAACGAGGAAGGATGAAACGCATGTAACTAAAAGAGTGATGGACACGAATGTAGATGAATGGAGAGGGAGAGGAAGGCCCAAGAAAAGATATATGGATTGTGTGATGATATGAAAGAGAAAGGATTAAAAATCTTACATTAAAAACATGTATTTAAAAAAAAACTTATGAAAAAGTTGGAACTTTGACCCCCAATATCTCCGTAACTAGAAGGTTCCCAGGTACGGTCTAGAACAAAAAAAAATCGCCATGACGGGGAGAACAAGTGGCTTTCGGCTTCGTTAAGGGTCTTTTTACACCCTTTATAGGAGGCATAATTCTCAACCGTAAAATATAAATAAACGTACGTACGGAATAACTTAGCTCCGCCAGCCCTACAGAAGTGGGTGTCGTTAATGACAAGTTTGCGGCGACCGGCATGCGCTACTCGGAGACGTCAGAGATTTGGAGATGGTCCAGGTTGTGAAATGTAGCGGTTATGAGCATAGGCGTAAATAGGGGGGGGGGGGGGCGTCCCCATGCCCTACACCTAGCTCAAGTTGTTCAAGTTGGTAAAGATATCACCTTGTGGGCCTTGTGATTCTGATTTGAATTTTTTTGTGAGGCACTTCACTTAACAAGCATGTAAAGTAAGGCATGAACATGACTTTACAGTGACAAGGTACCTGCAAAAGAAGTATAAGTAGAGCCATTTAATTTACGAATTACGATGCTAGTTGTGCTCTACTCTGACCACTTGTAAATAGGCAGCCGAATGAAGTCTAGTCCAATATCTAGATGCGCCAATGTTTATGAGACTGCAAGCAGGTTAACGGTTGAGTAGCGGATACGAGAGTCCGTGAGTCCAAAAACTACCGGTTGTTGTAATGAATTTGGTAATCACGATTCGGCTAACTAACTCTGAAATACTTTACTTACTTACCTTTACTTTACGAGCTTAACCCAGATTATTTTATTATATACACGAGCACCAATATGTAAACACTTAACAACTTTTAAAAGTGTTTTCTCCTACTGTTCTGATTAAAATTTCATGTTGTTACGAACATAGTATTCTGGAACTCATATTTTTACGAAAAAGATCCTATCTCCAAGTTACAATCTTTATTTCTCGCGAAAATTGCTTTTAAATTTAGAAAAGTGTATACATATAGGTGCTCGTGACTGTACATAAGCTATATTAATTTTGTGTGAAAATCTTTTAATTTTGTGTGCAATAAATAAAGAATAAGAATAACTGGAAATAACAGATACCTAGATACCTGCAAAGGTTACCTAATAAGTGAGGATTGCTCGTACCCACAACTGCGCCAAAGAGTCAAGCCGGCAATCATGCGCACAGTAGCCGATATACCTCCTTACGGCTTCGGTTTTTGCGAACTTTGCATCGGGATCCCATTTCTATGATAAAAACATTTACAATATTCAGCTAAAAAAGTTAGTTGGGGTAGGTACTAGAAAAATGTAAGTAAAAGTGTGAACTTTTTTAATGAATAGAATATATACATATACGTCATCCTTCCTAAACCATTGATCTTCAACTTCGCATTTCATCTTTGCCTCTTCATAACGGGTGTAAAAAGACCCTTAACGAAGTCGAAAGGCACTTTATCTTCCCGTAATTGTGATACTTGTTTTGTTCTGGACCATACCTGGGAACCTTCTAGTTACGGAGATATTGGGGGTCAAAGTTTAAATTTTTTCACCCGTTTTTTTTAAATAAAATTTTTCAAACTTATTCAGTTAAATAGGTACCGCCATGACCCCTGTACTATTCAATGCATCCGTCATCAAAATGTTACAAAGGTAAATTATACAAAGCGCTAAAATTATATTCCAATAGATCATGACGCGACTTCCCTATAACCAATAATGCCGTGTCATCTTCATAAAACCCAGGGGAATCCGTTATTTCCCAGGTTCTTAGAAAAATAGATAAAACTTTAAACTAATGTATGACCAGTTCTTGTTGAGCTCAAGTCAAATGGACGCCAAATCATCGCGTTATCTATAATATTCTATTTATATAACATACTAGCCTTTGCCCGCGGCTTCGCTCACGTTAATTTAGAATTTGACAATCAATTCGGGTTGTACACTGCTTGTATACACCGTGACTTTTTAGCCGTCTTACTACGGCAGCCCACTTCATGTATCCAATGACTACTAAGCATTCTTAAAAAAA
The DNA here is from genome assembly GCA_905220335.1 of Noctua pronuba. NCBI lineage: Eukaryota > Metazoa > Arthropoda > Insecta > Lepidoptera > Noctuidae > Noctua > Noctua pronuba. Next base: position 1,197,894 of record LR999920.1, read on the forward strand.
ATATAGGTATTTATGAGCTTTTAATAATTTAAAAATAAAATATTATTCAATATTATGACGCATGACGTAGTTAAAACACCCTGCTGTGAGCGATAATCTACTGGACTCGAGCGCTGGGTTGGTACCTATATTCTCCCGTTTGACACGTAAACATCATTAACAGGATGTTTCATAATTTTTTCTAATGTTTATTTATTTTTCTTTGTACCTATTACGGTAGGTAAACAAAAAAAAATCGCGCCTCGAACTATTTTAAGTCGGGCACATTGAGTGAACCACCTTCTATATTATAATATAATTCAATCATGATTCGAAAGACACATAGGGCCATCTATTATCATAAGAACGTTATTGTTGATTTCCTCGGGAACAGTACTTTTTTTTCGGGATGAAAGGTACCCTATGTCCGTTTCTGTATACCTAACAACGTATATGCAAAATTTCAGGATGATCGGTTCTGAGGTTTAGGCGTGAAAACGTAACAAACAAACAAACTTACTTTCGCATTTATAATAGTACTTCGCCGGCGACTTCGTCTGCAAAAGTTGTGATAGCTCGGCTAATACGCATGATATAAATATAATTTATAGCCTTTATCACCCACGAATAATGTAGTTTACTGCCAGTGAAAGATTTTTTTAAATTGGATCATTAGTTCCGGAGATTACTCCCTACATACAAACTTACAAATAAATTTTACGTCTTTAGAATATTACTAGCGGCCCATCCCGGCTTTGCACGGGTGGACATTTATTTTTAAACATTTTGGGATAAAATATAGCCTATGTTACTCAGGAATAATGTAGCATTCTAATGGTGAAAAAAAATTTTTGAAATCGGCACACAAAAATACAAATCTTTCCTCTTTATAATATTAGTAAGATTAGTATAGACTTATCTATCTACGTAGTTCCTATTACCGCTATTAAATCCGTATTCTCCTAAGTGTGGGGTCGTTAGTTTGAGTCCTAGATTCGGCTGTGTTATTGGGTTTTTCCGGCAAGAATTTGTTGCTAGCATACCGTAGTCTGGATTCGTGCCCAGTTTATAGCAAAAGGCTCGCTCTTTTACATAAATTACTAGCGAAATGCGAGTGGCCTACGCCTCTGGCTCAGGCCTCGGGGAATACAAACTTAATGACAAAAAAACATTTTTGTAAAAAAATTAACGGCTTCCAAAAAAAAAAATATTGGAAAATAACTTTACTTCCGGAAGTCGGTGACTTTTGTACATACACATATGTAAAGGACAACATAAAAAAAAAAAATCCTGTATGATACCACCACGCGGGCTTCCTCCAGTCACGTAGATGAATTGAACCAGTAATCACAGAGTTATGAGGTATTGGACACTTTCATTCCTGACCAGCACGCGTAGCATGACCACCGTAGAAACTGGTTTTGTCGACGGAAGAATCGACAAAATTTAAATCAGAAGATCAACAAAAGAAATCTGTCATTTTGTCGATTCTTCCATCGACAAAACCCGACGGGCGAAGCCGTGACCAGAAACTGTATCTAGTTGAATAGATGACTTTTTATTTAAATTTCTTGATCAGCAAATAAAGCCAGGAAGTATATACTTTGCACCACACACGCTCGTTACAAGTAGGTAGAACCACAATGATAATGCTACAGATATAAATACTATAATATCACAAGTCTGGCCGCCGGAATTTTATAAAAACGTTAAATAAGTACAAAGAAACGATGGAATGTGTTAACTAGCTATTGTTTTGTAATAGAAAGAAAGAAAGAAAGAAAAAATATTTATTTGTCGCAGGGACATGACGTGCATCATACAAGATGACAAAAAAAATACATAACATAACAAATATACAGGACGGGGCAAAAAAAAAGAAAAAAATACGTTAACATCTTGCATGATGCTGTGCTATGGGGAGCCACAGCACAGCGCTGGTTTTCAGTGGTCACCCGTGAATAAAATGTACGGAAGCCAAGACGGCATAAATATTTTTTACATGAATATGGAAATAAATAAACAGTACTCGGGTTATAATATAAAACAACTACCTATGAGAAATATAATAAACACTACAAAAAATATAAAATATATATGGTATCATTAAGAAATTATGAAGAAAAGTCCTCCATTATGCACTTGTTAGTCTTATGCACCTCTGGTTAACCGTTCTGTGATATCCTACTTAGAAAGTACAGACGACAGCATATCAAACTACCCGAAACTGTCAAATTTTCCCAATCAACCTTGAACCTAATAGTTTAACGATAAGGTTGAAAATCTATTAAAGAAATTTGACAGATTGTAGTAGCTCGATGTGCTGGCGTCTGTAGCTACACCTGTAATATACAAGGTGTAAACGGACCTGTCACGAAGCCGTCAACCAAGCATTCTGAAACTAAGTAACTCCACGCAAGAAGAGGGGTAAAAAATCACGTTTTACGGTAAAAGTCTATGTAACGCACTCAAAACTTGTTGCTGATGGATGTTTTGAATAGTAAACGGGTCATGGAGTTAATTAAAGTAAAGTTAAAACCTTTAAAAGTGGTTTTTTAAAAAAAACTTGTGAAAAAATTGGAACTTTGACCTCCAATATCTCCGCAACTAGAAAGTTCCCAGGTATGGTTCAGAACAAAAAAAAATGATCACAATGACGGGGAGAACAAATGCCTTTCGGCTTCGTTAAGGGTCTTTTTATACCCTTTATTGTGGTTTAGTCTCAAAACATTCAAGTTGCAAAATGACCATATGGTTGCAAAACATTCATATCTCATAAATCCAATTCTCAAAATCTCCAAGCTACCCGCTTGTTGCAAAACGTTGCCGTCTTCCAGTTCCAGGAGTACGTATGACTGCTACATCATCATCATCACTCTCTTGCCCTTATCCCAATTCATTTTGGGGTCGGCGCAGTATGTCTTCTTCTTCTATACTTCTCTATTACTCGTCATCTCATCAGACACCTCCTTTCTTGCCATATCATCCTTCACACAGTCCATCCATCGTTCTTCCTCTACTCTTATACCTATCCACAACCATACTCAAGACATTCCTCACATTTTCCTCATTCCTCCGCATCACATGCCAAATCACGACAACCATTACCACACAACTTAACAGTCATCGGCGCCACTTTCAAACTTCAGTCCATTGCTAAGATACAAGGCTCGAATTCTGTAATTACACGCCATTTAGCTTTATCGGTGGCTACGTTTGTTTCTCATTCAGCTACTACCTACACCAGCATCCCTGCACAAGGGAGTCGCCAATTGGGAGCCAGAGGCTCGGGATTTTCTTAAAGTTATAACTGTTCTTGTCTGATGTCACAGAATTAGTAAGTACGAAATGAATTGTAGCGTATAAGTAGTAGAACCACTGTCAAACTGCAAGGACCTACAAAGATCGTTGACAGAGCACCTTATTCTGACCGCCAGAGCATAGATTCTCGTGCGTGCTCTCCACGCCAAGCCACAATTTCACCTACCATTTTGTCACATATTTGTGTCGTTTGGAGTACGGGGCACGCGCTTGCTTGTCACGTATATGTGACTATGGCGGCCAAGAGGTTAACGCAGTCCTAGGAACTTTTTAAAATTTCAGCTTTGTTTCGAAGACGGCAGGTCATCTTTTTTGCCAAATATATTTCATAAAGGCCTAACTTACCTACCTCACTACTTTTTTACCTGCGTATTATTTTATGTAAATACATATTGAGGGCTTACTATATAAGGTTATTGTATCTTATATAAGATCGGTCCTCTAATTGTGTCGATAAATTGCGTATTATAATTATAGTAGCTTGCGGGCCTTATTGAGAAGTTAACATTTCATGATTCTTGATAACAGCGCCATCTATGGACCAGTGTTAAGTTAATCACAATAGTTATATCGGTTGATAATAGATGGCGCTTATAACACTACGTATGATTCTGTCCTTCGTAGTCATACTTCTTCCGCTGTTTTCTGCTACATTAATGATAAAGTCAGCCCAACAACGCCTAAGAGGAGACGAGCGAAGATGTGCGAATCGGAGATCATCTCCTCTTGGAGATGCGTAAAAGCTAGACCATCCACAGAAGTTGTGCGGAGATGTGCAAAACGGCACGCCACTCGCAGCACACCGCTCACCGCACGCCGCTCACGTCTCTTCTTGTCTCCCTCCGTAGGCCGCTGGCCTAAACAAATACGCGACACTTCCTTTCTTCTAAGCGTAGACGAGAAGTGTAAATAACGAAATTCTGTTGGTGGTTTACTCTCGTCTCGTCTCCGCTTCGGTTGAGTAACCGGTCTCTATAATCATCCTCCTGTCCTTGTCCGTCAGCATCAGCATCAGCAGCAGGTCTTCTTCCAGACTACCATTTAGGTGTACAAGGATCTTTTGGCGCGTGGCCAAAACTAATTCCATGAACAATTTTACCATAATGTTTACCAATAGAGGGCGTCTTTTGACTGTCAAAAGATCCTTGTTATGATTTATATTATACATCTCTGTCAACCGTCGTCTGATAAGTAAATATAACTCTATTTTCATTTATAATAATAGTGTTGGGTTGGTATAATTTGGGTTTGCAACCCGTAGTATCGTTAGAAAGAAAGAAAAAATATTTATTTGTCGCAGGGACATGACGTGCATCATACAAAATAACAAAAAAAAAATACAGTAAACGTAGGTATAATAACAAATATTTATAATTTCAACAGGACGGGACAAAAAAAAAAAAAATACGTTAACATCTTGCACGTCGTGACTGTGACAAGCAGGTTACCACTCAGCATGATGCTGTGCTGCCCACAGCACAGCGCTGGTTTTAGCTGGTTAGCTCGCTCACAGTAACTCACTAACTACAAGCGCCTGAGCTTGTAGTTTGCGGCTATACAGATGTTGTTAGACTTAGACCGTTCTTAATAGTAGCCATACAAAAGTCAGTAAAATATTGGAACCGCTGGATTGGCTATTTTAAACCGTTTTCCCTAGTAATTAATAGTTTTATGGCTCAGTACTTAATATTTCCATGGCTTCGTACCTAATATTTCCATATCAGATTCCTTGACAGCTTCTGTCAAAAAAATTTCGGCGTCATTTTATTTTAAGAAATAAAATACAAGTGTAAATAAAACTCTATATTAATATAATATAATAATTGTGTAGGTATAATCTGTGCTTGCACGCTCCCGTAGTGTCGTCTCACCCGCTCACGGCTTCAGGCGCTTGTAGTTCGCGAGGTGGCTGTTCAGATGCTGCGCCAGTTGATCTGCTCGAGCGAATGATGCCTGGAAAGAGAAATGGTCTTAAGTTCAAATCCTTACACACGCACTTACACGTCGCATGTGCGCTGAACACTTTGCGCATGTAGAATTTGATATTCCCTATATTTTATTTCGAGTATCGATGTGGGATGTGGGGACAGGGTGGATAGTGTTCCAGGCAATAAGAATCTGAACCACACCACCCCGTTTTGTTGTGAATATACAAAAGTGAAAGTGATTTTTGTAGGTAAAATGTGTACACAAAAACTGACCAATGTTGCACAACTTTTATTGAGCTCAATTTTTACAAAGGTCTGTGTTCGACGCGCGTAGACTACGCACTTGCACAAGTAAGTTGAGCACTTGTGCATGTGAATCGCCCAAGTGCGCATGTAAAATGTACTGGGTATTAACACTGCTTATAAAATGAAGGTCGTATAACATTTAGGAAAAGGAGTATGTGACCCGTGTTTATAATGTATCGTAAGTGCTGAGGTAGAGTAGTATGGTGCCGTGGTAGTCTGTGTCAGTGTCGTGGCAGTCTCTATCTAGTGTCTCACTCACCTTACACACGACGCAGCGGTACAGCTGCTTAGCGTGGTTGTGCATGTGCCGCGTGAGGGAGTGCGCGTGCGAGAAGCGCTTGCCGCACTGCGCGCAGGCGTGCGGCAGGCGCGCGGAGCCGGCGGGTGGCGCGGCGCCGTGTGCGCAAGCGGCGTGGCGCCGCAGCTGGTCGTAGCGCGGGAACGTGAGCCCGCACTGGGGACACCGCCCTGCGGAGAACACGGACGTCAGACTCACGTATAATGGTGCTACACAGAGCAGACATTATGACAGAGCATTAAGTCCCAGTCGCTCACCGCTTTTTTGTTACCGGTATGCCGGTAATGTAAAACGATCAAATAACTGCACGAAAATAATTCAACTACTGATGCGCCTAAACTTTTCATATAATTTGATTTTGTCCACACCGTATAATCGCAGGATTTGCAGAACGATTCAACTTTTTTGAGAGTGTTAATGCTGAAAATGAAGACAAAATCGAAATACAGCATTCAAAACCCAACAAATATTTAATTTTAAGTCGTGGCATTAAGTTTCATAAATTTTAATGCTACTATCTAAAAGAAAATATAAAAAATTCAAGATGGCTGCCAAGAAAAATTTTTTTCGCTGTGGAAATACTGGCTCCTACTCTTTCTAATGACGACAGCAAGGTCAAAAACAATCAAGAATCTAAGATGGCTTTTACAAGAATTTCAAATAAGCTCATAGAACTAAAAAAATAAACTACGTTCTTACCAGCTCGTTCATCCGCGGTGTGAGTACGATCATGCGCAGCTAGCTCCGCGTCGTCTTCGAAGCATTTGCGGCAAACTTCGCACCGGACTGTCATGGCGCCGCGGTGCGCTTCCGCTCTGGGGAAGAAATAGCGATTTGAGAAAAAGGAAAAAGTTTTGCCTGTCAAATAACCCTGTTACGAATAGCCAACATCAATTTTAAAAAATAACATTTTCATTATTTTTCCGTCATGAATCGTTTGTGCATCGTTTGTGAACGTTTGTGTCACTAATGATTTTTTTTGTGACTAATTAGTTAATTAGTAATTAATTTTTTAATTTTCAGCTTACGATTAGCCAACATTTTTTTTAATTAATCGGAAAATAGACTTCCGGGTACTTAATCGATCGGAAATCGTTTGTGAATTCCGAATATGCCAACAGAAATGTTTGTGAATAATTATTTATCGAGAAAATAGGAAAAATAAAAGTTTTTTTTTCATCATATCGCGTTGTCTTTTCTCGTCACTCCTTGTAATTGGCGCTGTTGTCTGCTTTAATACCACCTAGTGTAATACATAATAGCTAACCTTAGAGGAAAATGACAGCACAACAGCTGTATATTATTTTTATTTATAACCTAAAAAAAGAGTGAGATCGAAAGAGAAATGTCATTTCGCATAGAAAATGGTAATTGGATTATTATAAACTAATTGTTAAGTCTCCAAGCTGGACTGATGGCATCAAAAAAAAATGGAATGACACTCATTCTCAATATTCTAGTGAGATAAACGCACAGAGAACTTATAATTTATTTTCGGAAATTTTTGCTGGATTTTTATATCATAAAGCTAAAGCATTTAATCTTTTTAATCCTCCAGAATGCTGGGATGTAAGTAAACAATATTTTAATTTTTTTTTTTATTAAAGATGAAAAAGAATTTATCTAAATTATTTTAGAAAGAACGTGGATATGGATTGACAACAGTAACTAGTTGCGAAGGCTTAGCAGTTCCATCATATTTTTATATTCAATTTGTCTGGTGTTTTGCATCTTTGACTGGAATATTATTATTTCTTTATGCAACTCATCTCAGGGAATCTATTTATGGAGGTTTTATAGCCAGTTTAAGTTATTTCGTTAATTTCACCGAACGTACAAGAGTACAGTGGACATCTCCTTTACGTGAGAGTTTTGCTTATCCAATATTGTTGTGGCAAATGTTCTCTGTGACTACAGTTTTTGACAAGAATAAAACTAAAGAGAAGAAGCAATTTCAATGAAAAGATATTTTTGATAATTTTCCTTTTTGGGTGAGAATTTTTGATAATTTATCAATGTATTAAGGAATATTTATAATTTTTATGCTGAAAGGTTAAGATAATTATTTTTATTTCAGAAAATTTTTACTTCTACTACATTAAGTCTAGCATGCTGGCAGTATTTTCAATTTGTTTTAACAACTCTACTCCTTTGTTAACTTATTCTACATTGGATAAAGATAATTCCATGTGAATTATTATTGAAAACTAGCTTCTGCCCGCGACTTCGTACGCGGATCCTGTTGCTTATGTCAGCGACAACGGGGTCGTCAAAATCGAAGATCTGAAACGTCTGATGTCGAATTCTAAGAGCCCGGGGACGGGAAAACAACGGGATGCGCGAGACGATTCGAGACGTTCCATATCTTTCATTTTTGTAAGTCAGAAGTCGATGCGTAGATACGCTTGGAACTCGAGCGTAATTCTCTATCCGTGAACGTCTCCGATTCGCGAGACAATGCATGACGTTCACGATCAGCGGTCAGTCACGCATCATATTCTTCACAGTTCTCTAGAGACCTGGATGTAGATGCGTAAATACGCTGAGAACGCAGGCGTGCTTCGTTATCCAAGAGGAAGAGAAGAGAAGCGAGGAAGAGGTTTCCACGGAGCGAGTTGCAGCCTGATGTTCTCGAACAGCATCAAGTCTCTCCTGACGTTCTTCGGTAGATTCTTGGGATCTTATGATCCTCAATCTTTTAGCTCCTTTGGAACATTGGGGAAGATTTGACCTCTTTCTAGGCATGGTTATAGTTTTATTGTGAAGATACCTGATCAATTAAAATCAAGTGACTGTTCCCCTGCGTTACCGGGTAGGCTACCGTGTCACGAAGATAAGTGGAAAAGGAAATTAAACACTCAAATAACATAAGCCCGAAGGCATATTTATTCGATAAAATAAAAAAAGAAATGGGAGTTTTGTCCAGTAGAGTCAAATTTTCAATGATATACCGTCGTCATCGAAAATCAGTCCTAAACTGTTACCGCCTTCATCGCGTGGAGGTACTCCCAGCTTATGTTATTTTATAATTATACAGTGAAATTAGTGTTAGCTTTGATTTCCACATCAGATGTTTCTGATCTTCGATTTTTATAAGTCAAGAGGAAATGCCCATCAGACCGAACAACTTTTGCTAAGATGTCATTCCTAAATGTGTTATGGTGTAGCTGGGCTCTTGGAGTTCCATAACAGGTGTTCCAGATCTTCGATTTTTATAAGTCAACAGAGAGTGCTCATCAGATTGAACAATTTATGCTAAGACTTCATTCCTATATGTGTTATGGTGTAGCTGGGCTCTTGGAGTTCCACAATAGGTGTTCTAGAACTTCGATTTTTATAAATCAATAGAGAGTGCTCATCAGATTGAACAATGTTTGCTAAGACGTCATTCCTATATGTGTTATGGTGTAGCTGGGCTCTTGGAGTTCCACAACAGGTGTTCCAGATCTTCGATTTTTATAAATCAACAGAGAGTGGTCATCAGATTGATCAATTTTTGCTAAGACGTCATTCCTATACGTGTTATGGTGTAGCTGGGCTCTTGAAGTTCCACAACAGGTGTTCCAGATCTTCGATTTTATAAGTCAACAGAGAGTGCTCATCAGATTGAACAATGTTTGCTAAGACGTCATTCCTATATGTGCTATGGTGTAGCTGGGCTCTTGGAGTTCCACAACAGGTGTTCCAGATCTTCGATTTTTATAAATCAACAGAGAGTGGTCATCAGATTGAACAATTTTTGCTAAGACGTCATTCCTGTATATGTTATAGTGTAGCTGGACTCTTGGAGTTCCACATCAGGTGTTCCAGATCTTCAAATTTATTCTCTCAGCAGAAAATGCTCATCACGTGGAACAATTTTTGCTAAAGTACCATTTTTGTATCTCTTATAGTTTAGCTATTCTATTGCGGTTCTGCATCAGGTGTTCAAGTTTCCAAGATAAATTATAGCCTATATGTTGCCCAGACTTAATACCTATACAACAAAAAAAAAATCTTTCAAATCCGTCTAGTAGTTCCGAAGATTAGCGTGTACAAACAAACAGACAAACAGACAAACAGACAAACAGACAAACAGATAAACAGACAAACAGACAAACAGACAGAATTTTTTTTTTGGATTCGTGGTCTATTACTGTTTCTAAACCCCCCTCAATTTTTTTTTTTTAAATATGTTCAATGTACAGACACAGTTTTTTACTGTCTTATTATATGTATAGATAACGGCAACTCATGGATTATCAATAATCATCAATAGCTTATTAGGAAATCATTGTGCTTTTTCAATTTATGCAGCTTCGGCTGTTGGAATTTTTGTAGTGATAATTTGAATACACAATTAGAGAATACTTTAAGTCCAAAATGGCTTATTTTGATAAATATACTCAGTACAACTATTTTCACTTACTTCCAAAAGTTTACACTTGATATTGCTTACGTGGACTACAGCCATGTTTTTGATATTATAAAAGCCAAACTCACCAAATACAAAGACTTTCATACTTTGCTTTACACTTGCTCAGCAGAATTTAATTTTCTGCCATACGAAAATTATGAAGTGATCATTAAAACGTTTCTGCTTTCAACAGCAATTCTAGCAGGATTTTTAGCAGTATATTTTTGGTATAGAAATTATAATACCCTAGGTTATTCAGATTGTATTGAACCTGGAATGACTTACAATGGTCTACAAACAGGAGCTTTTGTATTAATGGCTGTAACTAAAAAGTGAAGTTTTATTCTTGTCAAAAACTGTAGTCACAGAGAACATTTGCCACAACAATATTGGATAAGCAAAACTCTCACGTAAAGGAGATGTCCACTGTACTCTTGTACGTTCGGTGAAATTAACAAAATAACTTAAACTGGCTATAAAACCTCCATAAATAGATTCCCTGAGATGAGTTGCATAAAGAAATAATAATATTCCAGTCAAAGATGCAAAACACCAGACAAATTGAATATAAAAATATGATGGAACTGCTAAGCCTTCGCAACTAGTTACTGTTGTCAATCCATATCCACGTTCTTTCTAAAATAATTTAGATAAATTCTTTTTCATCTTTAATAAAAAAAAAATTAAAATATTGTTAACTTACATCCCAGCATTCTGGAGGATTAAAAAGATTAAATGCTTTAGCTTTATGATATAAAAATCCAGCAAAAATTTCCGAAAATAAATTATAAGTTCTCTGTGCGTTTATCTCACTAGAATATTGAGAATGAGTGTCATTCCATTTTTTTTTGATGCCATCAGTCCAGCTTGGAGACTCAACAATTAGTTTATAATAATCCAATTACCATTTTCTATGCGAAATGACATTTCTCTTTCGATCTCACTCTTTTTTTAGGTTATAAATAAAAATAATATACAGCTGGTGTGCTGTCATTTTCCTCTAAGGTTAGCTATTATGTATTACACTAGGTGGTATTAAAGCAGACAACAGCGCCAATTACAAGGAGTGACGAGAAAAGACAACGCGATATGATGAAAAAAAAACTTTTATTTTTCCTATTTTCTCGATAAATAATTATTCACAAACATTTTTGTTGGCATATTCGGAATTCACAAACGATTTCCGATCGATTAAGTACCCGGAAGTCTATTTTCCGATTAATTAAAAAAAATGTTGGCTAATCGTAAGCTGAAAATTAAAAAATTAATTACTAATTAACTAATTAGTCACAAAAAAAATCATTAGTGACACAAACGTTCACAAACGATGCACAAACGATTCATGACGGAAAAATAATGAAAATGTTATTTTTTTAAATTTATGTTGGCTATTCGTAACAGGGTTGTCAAATAACTTTATGGAAGCACGCCCAATGTTGACTTTGGCCGGTAATCACGCCATGATTTTCTTGGCAAGACTGTTTCCTAGATCTATGGGCCTGGACACAACACCACGGCGCGGCGTCGTGCCGCTCTTTGCATTAACTGCCAGGCGGGCACACCGTGGGCCGGCGCGGCGCACCTTACACAGCACCGTCCGGTGGTACGACGCCGCGCCGTGGCGATGTGTCCGGGTCCTATCGGGCTTGAACTCACGATTCATAAGTAACAGTAGTTGATGGTCAAATGCCAATTTAAGGAAAACATTACGATCTTATCCCACAAAAGAACAGGTCTGCTCACTCTACTCAGTTGACCATCACGATTCCTACTCACTTGTGTTCTGCTCCCATATTATTTTTTCGATGTGCCGTTGAACAAACTTCAATCTGCTGACTAGACCAATATAAATTCGCACTCACTTATGTTTCCATGGATTTTCGCGAATGTATACCGCGATTTTTCTCCTCAAAAGACTGTAGTCTACTCATAAAACCATTTCAAGTACTTATCCATGTATGTTTCTACAGTTTCTTACTTAAGTAGACCGTCCTGCCGTCGCGGTTCTGATAGTCTACGAGTAGACCTCCGTCTTTTACTGAGTAGACCCAGGTCTCCTCCTGAGTATATTCTGTAGTATTTTTGTGTAGTCTCCTGCGTGATAGTGTCCTTCTAAGAAGACCACGGTCTTCTCATAAGTAGACCATTGTCTACTTAGTAGTCCATCCTTATCCATACTGGTGTTCCCATAGTTTCTTCCGCCGGTTAAATATTTCACTCGTATCTGTCGGAGGCGCGCAACCGCGAGTTGCCGCTACCCTAGTTCAGTAGACATCGGTCTGCTTCTGAGTATACCTAGGTCTTCTCTTAAGAAGACCATTGTCTTCTCTCAAGTAGACCATCTTAATACATACTCATTTACATTCCCATATTGTTCTCGCAACAGTAAACGAACATATTTGTAGTAAAAGACCGTGGTCTTCTCTAGATCATCATACGCAGTTCTGTAGACCACGGTCTTTTGGCGGAAAGACCATAGTTCGCTTTGTTCCCATGGTTTCTCGCGATGCTGTTTGTTTGCTTGATGAACGAACTTCAAAGTATACCATGGTCTATTTCCACAAAAGACCGCGGTCTACTCTAGATCATCATACTCACTTGTGTTCCCATAGTTTCTCCCGCCGGTTGAATGTTTCACTGCAGCAGTCGCACTCGTATCTGTCGGAAGACCGCGCACGCGACCGAGAGTTGCCGCCGCCGCGGTTCTGATGCACGCGGCGATGGATTCTGCGGAAAGAAGAGGAAGGTAAGTAGAGAGTTCTAAGATCCAAGATTGATATGGTCGTTGTGATTTTGCCACAATTTTTTCAAGATGCAGTATCTGACTTCCTTATTTACGCCAGCAAAAAAATACAATGGATGGGAAAATATTTCTGATAAATTTTCCCTTCTTTTTTGAAAATTAAAAGGACATCATCTTTTCGATTTCCAAAAATGGTAAAAATTTAACTTATTTAGTCGAAAGAAACATCGCTATTGACCCCTTAAAATGCCGTGGTCTACTCCTAAAATGGCCACCATTTATTATAAAATACCATCTTCAAAACTACTTTAATCGATGACTGGAAATACCTTAGTCTACTATTGAAAAGAGACCATGGTCTTCTACTAATGAAAAGACCATGGTCTGCTTTTGAAAAGACCATGGTCTACTTCTGAAAAGACCATGGTCTACTTATGAAAAGACCATGGTCTATTACTGAAAAGACTACGGTCTACTACTGAAAAGACTTCAAAATTGACTCACTTGAGTGTCACCCTCGTAGAATACCACTTAGAACAGATGTGACATTGGAAGCTCTTGTCAGCGGACTCGTTCTCCGACTCGCTGATCTCGTCGTGCGACACCGGCGCTCCCGGGTCCGCGGCACGTTCCGGATCCGAGTCGGATCCGCTGTCGGAAGCCGGGCCACTGTACGACCATGCACCGAACGACCTGTGGATGTGAAGACGATCAGTTTTGACGGGTTAAGTTGCTGGATGTAAAGGGAGACGGATTTTAACCCTTTGAATGCCGGAGCATGAACGCACTCGCGTGCACTCCACACCGTTTGTGTCGTTTGGCGTACAGGGCACCCGCTTGCTTGTCACATATATATAATATGTGACAATGGCGGTCAAAAGTTTAATATGATAGAAGTTCTGGATCTAAAATAATAATCCCTTTGCCGAGCCTTTTTTTTTGTTGGAATCGGTTTCCAGTCTAACCAGTATTAGATGCAGTTGAACCTCAATTTTACATGGAGCAATTGGCCATCTGACCTATAATTCAGGCAAGACATTGAGTGACACGTAGGCACTCTACAAACATGTTTTTTTTTTCTTTTCAAAGACCCGTTGAATAGACTCGGTTGGGACTTTATAAAGAAACTAGTGGACTGTATAAAATAGGTGTAATATCACAATTATCATTAATTACAACTCGTGAAGACCGCACAAAGAAATGCCCGGAGTGGCCGACGTCTGTGAGCTCAGTGAGTGGTAGGGCGTGCAGCGGCGCTCGGCAGCCGGGTTCGGTACCCCGACCCCGCGCCCTCCCCGCGGTTGTCCACGCATATGTGAGGCACCAGCACCCGTACTCCACCAAAGCAGAGCGGAGAGATGAGCAAGATTCGACCAATCAAATCACCGGAGAGACAAGAGAAGTTATGTCGTTTTTAACTGAAGTGATTGATTGGTTTCGTGGGTTTTCGCTTTGGTGGAGGTCTGTGGTCTTACCATGAGTTTGAAATGTATTATTCGTTATCGAATACTATCGCCCTGTCTCTTTCATATTCATCGACTGTTTTACGACACGAGAAGTATATCCGATAGTTTTAGATATCGAGGACAGTTTTTTACAAACTCATGGTAAGGGCACTTGGTCCTAAAACTCGATGTTTGCCGCGGCAATATTCCCCATTGCAAAATAAATGCTTTTCTGTTCGGGTACACTTAAAAAAACACCAACTTATCGGGTAATTAGCTGCTCGGCAGTTTGCTGAACTGGGCCTATTCGGCGCAGCCGCACACACAATATTATCTTTCATTTTTTTCTGTTAAGTTTTAAGTTTTTTATTGTGTAGATTTCAGTTTTTTTTTTTTTCTTTGTTTGTCGTGTGCATCTGTGGCATGTACCGAATAAATATGTTTTCTTTATTTCTTTCTTTAATTATTCTAAACTGTGATTGCGTAAAAATACAGCTCAAATTTACAAAATTCGAGTGAAAGTACACGCGTGGCGTGATTGCAGCACTTGGCAAAGAAGTCTACTCGGCACTGAGAGTAGGGTAGTACGACCTTACCTGTCATCCTCATTGGTATTATGATTGACCGCGGGCGCCGGCTCTTCAGTCTTGGGTATCTCGTCGCCAGATTCTGACTCAGAGTCAGAACTGTCTGATGAGCTCGAGGAGTCGGAGCTCGATGATGTGCTGGATCCTGAGCTGGAACTGCCTGGGGAGTGAAGATGATGGTTAGGTGAGGAGTTGGAGAAGTAAACTGCAGGTTTATGATTTTTTTCATAAGCTAGATTGATTGAAAAACTAAACGAGAAAAAAAACTATCAAAAATGTTATCGTGGAGGTAGTGAAAGGGCGTTTGTGCACTACAAGGAATTTTAGTGTCCGATAAGGCACGCCATAAATGTATATATATTTCTACCGTCCGAAATTTTACTTTTACGCATTCCGGGCCATTTAAAAAAAATCATAAGAAGCTGTAGACATCCGATAGTATTTAAAATGAATTCTTTCGTCCTGCCTCAATTTATTGTTGTTTATGTAAAATTGCCCTGTCAGGTACTTTTCACTTATAAGGGGATGAACCCAATTTTTTTTTGTCTTCTACGTCTTCGCACGTAGAGTAATAAAGCAAGCAACTGCCGACGTTCCAAGAAACTCATCGTTCCTAGCGTAATTACGCGTTCGTGACGTATAGTTTCAAAGAGAACTAACCTAAACTGCGCCGCACCGATCCGAGTCAAGACGGACAAGTGCACAAGCCAGTCATCCGTTCTTTTCATGCCACATCGGACCGTAAAAAATCGGACTGCCGGACAGTAAAATTCCATGTAGTGCACAAACGCCCAAACCATTAGTTTTCACACTTTACTTTATTTTTTCTCGATGCCTTGAGCCTTAAACATTTTTCCTTGTATTTGCTAGTTATTTTATCGTGCGGTCAAGGCGGTACTTTGGCAACATCACAAATAGATCTTCTAATTTGCCAACTTTAAGAAATATGGAATATCATAAGTTAATACAAAATGTAAACGGACCCTACACCAAGCCGTCAACCAAGCATTCTGAACATGAAACTAAGTAACACTAAACTGCTAGGAAACGATTTTTTTTGGGTTTAGGGTAGTGTCCATGGAGTTTCTTGCCCATTTTTCACCATAGAGATCTACGCTTTGGAATGGGCAACTACAGTAGTTTCACAAGTTATTATGCCTTGTGTCTGTGACTGTAGCCTCGCCCTTTGTTTTTTCTGTGACTTTCAAAAGTGCTTGTAATGGTCTAATTGAAATAAATGCTTTGAGTTTTTGAGTTTTTAAATATTCATATTCTGTTTAAAACTGGGCAAGAAATTTGTGGAAACACGTAAAAAATTGCTTCAACTTTTAAATTTTGTTGCTGTGTGTGAGAAATAACTGAATTCAAATTTTGCTGTTGTATATTTTCAAATAGAATAAAATAGAAAATATGACTGTACTTATAACAATGATTATTTTGATAGTCGTACTCGCACTCCATACTAATCAACACCCAACTTTAGGTAAATATGCATCCGAATATCCGATCTCTAGTCATAAGTTAATACAAAATGAAAACGGACCCTTCACGAAGCCGTCAACCAAGCATTATGAACATGAAACTAAGTAACACTAAACTGCTGGGAAACGATTTTTTTTTGCGTTAAAAATCACGTTTTACGGACTCTGTTAACGCACTCAAAACATTGTGCTGATGGATGCATTAAACTTATGGAAATGTTGGAACTTTGACCACTCCCACTCCAATATCTTCGTAATTCGAAGGTTCCCGGGTAAGATCCAGAAAAAAAAAATGCAATGACGAAGAGAACAAGTGCTTTTGGGCTTCGCTAAGGGTCTTTTTACATCCATAAAAGTGCTTCATGGTTCTTTGGCGCTTGCATGACATCTTCAAGAGAGAGCTCTTGGTCAACATTTGGAATTTATGTTGTAAAGACTTTAGTTGGCGTTAATTTCAAACCATGACGCACTCTAGTCAGGTAACACTTAAAAATCAACTTACTGCTGCGAGTGTTCCGGGCTGCAGAAGTGCCTTGTGAGGGTGCCGCCCGACGCTCTGTTGACGAGGGTAACTAGTTGTGAACATTGAACATACAGGACATCACGCAAGCTCCCTAGTGGGTGAATAGTGAACTACTATAGGTCTACATTTGAAGTCAAATCATGGTTAAAGACTCGAGAATAGAATAGAATAGAATAGAAATAATTTATTTGCATTGAATGTAGGTACATACATGAGTTGTTACAGTAGTAATTATTTGTTCCTGGTACATTCTACCATTAGGCATGCAAAAATTTATACTTTTAAACAATAAAACATATAACTTCAATTTAAAAACTTTCACAACAATTCAACAAATTATCTTGTAATAAAAAATCAGATCAAAATAGAGTAACATAATAATACAGCTATAATTTATCTGTTAGGAAGTCTGATACAGAATAATAACATTTTTGTATTAATAACGATGTAAACTGTTTTTTAAAAATTCTCAAAGGTTGCTCCTTGATGCTATTTGGACTTAGAGAATCTTGGTTAAAGACCTAACTAAAGGCGCTTCCTCATCGTGAGCCGTGCATATGCCTGTAATGTAACAATTCAGATGCGAGCATTACATCAGTCTTTCTTTATCGTGTGGTTAGTGCCTAACCTGGTGTCTTATGCCACCCATGGGCCTCTGACTTGGCTTAACATGCCGTCGAGAAAGTATCTCTCAGGCATGCTGGTTTCCTCACGATGTTTTCCTTCACCGAAGCAAGTGATGATAATAATTATACAATACGCACAGGAATTCGAAAAATCGAGACCTATGAATTAACAGTCTGACGTAGTCACAACACTAGGCTATACATAAGTGAGTGAGGGGATCCGAGTGAACAGTGCTACATCGATACAATTTGTAACAATCATTTGTTTCTGTACAAAATCGATTCTTGGATTGTTACATTACAGGCAAGTGCTCCGGTGAAGCTTGCAAAAATTGAAAAGGACAGAATGCTTCTCATAACAGTTTAATGTCTGTCACACACCGAACATCAAACTAACTACTTAAAACAAAGAAAGAAAGACTAATAACCTGGTTTATGATAGGCTAATCTCTCAATTAATTTATTAATGAATGTTTTTTATGTAATTATTGAAACGCTACCATAGACGGAGAGCTTAGGCCCTAGCACGAGTGCAACCAAACACAACGTAACATAAATACGTCAATTTTCGAAAATAATTTTGTTTTTTTGAAAATTTAAACTGACTTCAAAAACCCAAAAAAATTGAAAAATAACTTGAACTTCTGAAGTCGGTGGTGTTCAGCGTGTGTATGTTCAGCGATATCTTGAACTTCTGAAGTCGGTGGTGTTCAGCGTGTGTATGTATGTTCAGCGATATCTTGAACTTCTGAAGTCGGTGGTGTTCAGCGTGTGTATGTTCAGCGACATCTTGAACTTCTGAAGTCGGTGGTGTTCAGCGTGTCTATGTTCAGCGATATCTTCGCCAATTGTGAACCGATTTCGACGATTCTTTTTTTATTTGGAAGAATATTATTCCGTGGTCCCGTTTAAATTTTGTGAAGATCTGATGCTGATCTTCGGAGATACAGAATGGAACTTTTCAATAATAGACAGACCAAAAAACCAAAAAAAACTGAATCATACAATCAAAAGTCACGGACTTCTGAAGCTAAAGTTATTTTTCACTTTTTTGTTTATTTATTATTTATTAATTTAACAATTTATGTACACACTAAATGCAGAAAAGAAGAAAGGAACAGAAAATAGTACAAAGGTGATGCATATTTCTAAAGAAATCTCTTCCAGCATACCTGCTTTGCTTGCTTTGTTTTTTTTTTTAATTCAGTATTTTTTTTCAAAAAGTTTTTAATTTTAAAGACGACGTATTTACGTTATGTTTATTACCTGCGCTCATGCTAGGGCCTCTTTATAGAGTGACAAAGAAACCAGGTTTAAAAAAGCCAAAATTAACATCGCAGTGCAACATATTGACACTGTTCATCGTACGCATCATCCCACTGTTGGGCTAAGGCCTCTCCCATGACTTCCAGTTGTTTCGATCCCAGGCCAATATGGACCACTAGTCGCTGGTCATGTCCAGATCGTCCCGCCATTTTCTACGAGGTCTGCCACGACGCCTTCTGGCTGTGTCAGGGCTCCAGAAAGTTTCTATCTTAGCCCACAGCTCATTGAGCATACGGCAGACGTGGCCAGTCCAGTCCCACTTCAGCTTAGCTAAACAACTTATAGTTGCTGCCAATTAAGATGGCAATAGCGGTCATTGCTCTTTCCATAATATTTCTTCGTACGAACCAAAACAAATGAACCATGTATCGTTTTTCATTAGAAAAGATGTTGAAGATCACGATAGATGACGATTCAAGACATGAACAAGCTTATTTTTGGATTTCAAAGTTAAGAACTTTAATAAATGTAGGTGGGTCAATGACCGCCATTGCCATCTTAACTGGCAGCAACTATAGTGCAACATAGTTTTATTTAACAACAACGAAACCATGGCTCACCAGATCCTGAGCTACTGCTGTCGGAGTCAGAATTGGAGCTGTCCTCCAACTTCTCGACCCTCGTCTCCATCTCTTTGACTGAAGCACATCCTGCAACAATATTCATTATGATGAGAGGAAAACAAAATGGATTTGTTCGTTTTTCATTTTATTTTTGGGGTAATGCTGAAATATAATACAGAGTGGAAGGGATACTGACGCTAAAATGGTTACCATGTATTCTGTACATCATTCTGAAGCCTCACATAGCAATTATTCGTCAGTTTAAAAAAAAAACAGCTGTTTCCTACAAAACTGCAGTACCTACACGGTCAAAATGTCTGGAGCAGCTCATTTTTTTAAAATAACCTATGACAAAGGGCTTGGAAGATTTTTGTATTAAGCCTGGCCGGCCTAACTACCGCCTTTTTTTTTAAAGTTAAGGCCATACATAAAACCTATTTTAATCGATAGCTGATATCAATACAAACCAGTTTTGTATGAGACAAAATTTTCTAAAGTGTCACCTTTCCGAGGTATGAGCTATCAAAGTTAAAGTCCATTCACAGATGGCATCTTCAACACAACTTGGATTTGATCAGCCACGCCTATAATACCTATATCAATCGATAGCTGGCATCAATACAAACAAGTTTTGTATGAGACAAAATGTTCTAAAGTGTCACGTTTCCGAGATATAAGCTCACAAAGTTGTTCTGAAGATGCCATCAGTGAATGGACTTTAACTTTGATAGCTCATATTTCGGAAACGTGACACTTTAGAACATTTTGTCTCATACAAAACTTGTTTGTATTAATACCGACTATCGATTAATATAAGTTTTATGTATAAAAAAAAATGCCGAAAGTTAGGCCGGCAACAGCACTTGAACAAAAATGCAGACTTCCCGTTAACCCCACCAGTGGGGTAGGGTAGTGGGGCCAACGAAACGACGTTTTTGATTATTCCCGTTGACCCCACCAGTGGGGCTATCCAGTGGGTTCAACGGGAATACACCAATTCAAACTCCTTTCTATGTGAGAGGGTTTAGAATGATGTACAGAATACATGGTAACCGTTTAGCGTCGGTGTCCGTTCCACCCCGTATAAAAAAAGTAAAATGACAATGTTTTAGTACGACTATCGCACCCTGGGTGGTCACCCCGGTACCAACCTGACTCGCTAATCTTTATACTACTCGATTATTCCAAGGGTCTATCGGAGTCCTATTTTCTTGATTCTTGATTTTTGATAGATAGAGGCTCCTAAGACGTCCTTTTGAACATCGGGTCAGCTCTTCTTTTGACAAAAGTATAAAAAAATCCCATTTTATTCTAATTTTTTTAGCTGTATTGATTAATTAACTGGTTTAAACTGAACACGAACTGAAAATGCCATTGAAGCGGCCAGAATTCGTCGAAAAAAAAGTATGAAAAAAATAATTTCTGAGGTTGTTACCGAAAATATCCCATCTCAAGAATTCATCGTTTATTTAGCCTTTTCCCAACTATTTTGGGGTGAGCTTCCAGTCTAGCCGGATGCAGCTGAATTTCCATATGGAGCGACTGCCTATCTAACCTCCACGACCCTCACTGGGTAACACGCTACGTTGGTAAGGGGTCGTCCTTTAACCACGTTAAGTTTGAACAAGGGTGAAGGGGGATGGGATTATATGACAATCTCGTGTACTTTTTTGTGAAACGAAAAAAAAAAGCATTTAAAAGTGAGACATTTAAAATATTTTTACTAAAAATTAAAAATCGGAGCAATGAAACAAAAACATTTTTTTTTCTACAACAGATATTAAAACTGTCTGATATTTTCAATAATAGGGGTAACCTAAAACCTCACGACGTATCACGAAGGGGGAGGCGGGGTTTTAAAAGTGGCCTAAAAAACCTCAAGTGATTAACCTTTTGAACACCAGAGCATAAACGCACGCGCGTGTCCTCCACGCCAAGCCACAATTTTACCGCAACTTTATCGATAAACAATATTTGTATAACATTTTTGTCCGTAATTTTCGAATAACTCATGACATAGAAATTTTATTTAACGTCGCACTAATTACTACTAATTTATTTCGTGTTTAGTGCACCGCGCATTTTTTGTGACATATTTGTGACGTTGGCGTACAGGGCACGCGCTTGCTTGTCACGTATATGTGTCAATGGCATTCAAAAGGTTAAAGGATGGTCCCTAAGACTCACGAGAGCTCACCAATGTTGTCAGCAATCGTGCAGTTTCATCCGTCAAAGTTAGTCGACAAAACCACTTATTTCGCCATCTACAATACTTGTTCATATACATATACAAAGTGAATTACATATAAACTGACCTTCTGAGCTCCTGATAGACAAGACCTCGTCATCGTCACCTCTTCGCTGCGAGTCGTGCGGCTTTTTGAAGTTAGCGGCCAGCAAGTGAGTGTCGTATAGATCGTCCTGGGGACAATTGTAGATTTAGGCTCGCTTGACCAGTCACTAATAATACATTATACACCGTGATTTTTTAGTCGTCTTACAACGGCAGCCCACTTCATATATCCAAAGACTTCTAAACAAAATTCATTTAAAAAAATAGGTATTTATAAGATTTGAATAATTTAAAAATAACAATAACAATATTATTCAGTATTGTGACGCATGACGTAGTTAAAACACCCTTTTGCGACCGATAATCTACTGGACTACTCTACATTACTAACAGGATGTTTCATAATTCTATGTATTATTTATTTTTCTTTGTACCTTTTATGTTAATTAATGGCAAATAGAAATAATCGAGCCTAGAGGTATTTTATGTCGGATACATTTAGTGGACCACCTTTGTAAGACGACTAAAAAGTCACGGTGTATACATATATGGGCAAAATCGCAAACGTAAGGTAAATACGTCTATTTTTCAATTAAAAATACTCGTTTCACATATTTTTTTTATAATTTTAAGAATTCATTCATATTTATGGATGATACTGTATGATAATTTAAATTTAAATGCTATAGGATAATTGTTTTATAGATTCGAAAATCGACGTATTTACGAGCATTGGTGGCGGCCCCGACTTACGAGCAGTAAGTTGTGTTCGAACCAAGGCAGGCGCATTACTTTGTGTAATTTATTTCATCACCATATGAAGTGCCGTAAGTCGCAAACGCTCAATACTCAATACTCAATACTTTATTGCATTCCATAATGTTAAAATAAAACAGTTGGTATGTTAAAACATTGAATCAATTATGGACCCTGTCGGGCACTGCAAAGTTAAATTAATAGGTAATAGGAGAGAGGACGAAGGCGCTTTTTTGTTTAAAATAAAAAAAAACATTTTATGATATTTCAAATTAAAATAGTAAAATGGCTTTTGTGGTATTTACAATATAGATCATTTTTTTTTTTGAGTACTAATAAATTCATATGAGTCTTAAATGTAATATTTGGTTTTAATTTATTTTATTGCACTATTTTATACTAAAATTATAAGTTGTAATAATGTAAAACTAAACATTCACTTTTCCATTTAATATATAGAACATTTAGAACATTTATTATATTTATTACGCTCTAATGGTTCAGCTACTGCACCAAGGGGAATCATCTAGATTTATCCAAAATACGAACCTTATCAATATTAGCGTACTTCTCGTGAATGTGTCTCAGCGCACGCAGGTTCTCGTCCAAACTCAGCGAGTCTGACGCTTGACTTGGAGAACCTAGGACCAAATGATTCATTATTAAACTTTTGAACGCCAGAATATAAACGCACGCGCGTGCCCTTCAAGCAAGCCACAATTTCACCTACCATTTTGTCACATATTTGTGTCGTAGTATTTTCTGCAATATTTTTAACACGACATTGGTAGCCTGGTGTGACCGTCGGACTGCCAAGTCATAGGTCTCAAGTTCAACCCAAGACACGCGCCTCTGATTTTTCGGATTCATGTGCGTATTGTAAAATTATCACTTGCTTCGGTGAAGGAAAACATCGTGTTAATTAATTTCCCCACCTTTACGTTGGGATGCGCAAGAGTATGATGGCGGTGGTGATAAGACTTACCCAGATCCGGCTCATCATCGCTATCCAATGTGATCGGCTCAGAGTTGACGGGCATCAGATTATTTCTTACGCGAATCTCTGGAAATGGACCAAAATAATATTTAATAAAAGTTTTTTTGTAACGTACCGTTAACGAAGCCGAAAGGCACTTGTTCTCCCCGTCATTGCGATCATTTTTTTGTTCTAGACCATACCTGGGAACCTTCTAGTTACTGAGATATTGCAGGTCGAAGTTCCAACTTCTATACAAGTTTTTTTTAATACCGGTTTTTAATGTTCTAACTATACTTTAAATACCTCCATGATCTATGTACTATTAAATGCATCCATCAGCTCAATGTTTTGAGTGCGTTACATTGAGTCCTACCGTAAAACGTGATTTTTCACCCCAAAAAAAAAGTCGTTTCCCAGCAATAATTTTTGCATAAAGTTACTTAGTTTTATGTATATAAGGTCTAACTTTTTAAACACGAAATACTTCAAGAGTAACTTCCATAGGTCGTAAAGTCACCATAGCAATGAAAATTTTTTATCTAAGTGTATTTTTATAAAAAATAAATAAATTAAAATTACTTGACCCACAAAATAAATACTGGCTCCTTATTTTTCAACATCCATTACGCTAGCTTACTACTACGTCGTATTTGCCTACTGTCATTGAAGCGGGCGGCGCGCCGCCGGCTTCAATGACACGCCGCCGGCGCGGCGGTGTGCGATCAAAGCGCGCGCGGCTTTTATGAATACAATAGAGCCGCGCTCCACCCCCCGCGCGCGCGCCACTTCAGTCCTGCTCGGAACGCGTGACGCGCCGCACGCGCTGTCAAAACACAAACAGCCGGTCGCGCAACAATCGCAAAAATGCCGAAATACAGGTACACGAACCAGGAGTACCAGAACATGGTGGAGTGCTACAGGGAATGTGGAAATGTTTTGCTCAGAGCACAAGCCCTCTTCCTGGAGCGTTATGGGAGAAGACCATCTCTGCAGACGATCCTAGGTGCTGTACAGCGGCACCAGGACTATGGGGTCTACATACCACCAGCTGCAGACGTAGGCAGGCAACGAGTGTCAGCAAGAATTGAGGATGACATCCTCGATTTTTTTTTGCGACATCCAATGGCCAGCACAGCAGACGCCGCTCGCCAGACCCGGTTCAGTGTTAATGTGTGGGCTGGGTTACTAGGTGATAGACTGTTGGGACCTGTTTTCCTGGATCGGCTTAATGGTCAAACGTACAATATGGAGTTTTTGACAGGTGTACAAGCAACCATGCTGGAAGATATTCCACTTATTCTTATTATCCGTCTGCGTCCAACAGCAGGGCGGATATGTGCAACAATTAGTGTAAATAGTGTTTAAATAATAACTACGTAGGTATTAGGTAAGTATGTACATTTTAAATTATTGTAAATAAGTTGATTCTAATTTTTAAACACGCCAAATTGTTGTACAGTAATTCGTAAAAGGTAAGGTAAGGTATCATAGGGTAACGTAACTGAATTTAGTGTAAAATAGACATGTTTCCAACTAACTACTTACGTTGACGTACGTACCATAACAATAGTAAGTATTATTCATTATTTTTATGGTAAGTACAGCTTTAACATACGGTAACAGGTAGGTACCTACCTAATCAAATTATTGTATCAATAATACGCCCCATATGTTTTTCTTTTTATAAAACATTGCCGTACACGTAAGATTTTTTGTGTGTAGTGGATAAGTCTACAAACACAAATTTAGTATGCACGAACACCGAGACCAGAATCAAATATCTGTAGATGATTTGTTCCATGCGGAATCAAACACTAAATAAACAAATTTAATCACTAGATCATTGAGACCATCCCTACGCGTCTTGCTAGTCAAGTGTAGTGTAGATTTGTACCTAGACCACGCATTATTACCTAGGCTGTAGATAGTTCGTCAAATTTTGCCTAGTAGATACTAGATTAGGTATTCATAAATTAGGATAAACACTACACTACCAATCGCATTGAGTTTAAAAGCCATCAGCCCATCATTCAACTACAGATCTACTAACAATTTACCTACAACCAAAAATCAGCTGACGAATATTCGAAGTTCGACGCTCGCTCATAGTCGATATGAGTTACGAAAAGTTTCAAGATTTTTACAAAAAATTTAAATTTGAATTGCAAACAGCTGTTTTTGTATTAGTTTACAGATGTGTAGGTAGGTAGATGCTGGACATTATGATTTGTTTTGATCGCACCTAAGTTCCTTTTCGTAAAGTTTTACGGAGGGAATTTATTTAACGTAAATGATGGTACCTATTGTTATTTAAATTCACATTTATTATTATTGTAAGACTAGATCGAATTATGAAGTCTACCTACGTTCATACGTTGGTCTATTTTTAATATCATCACGCCTGCATTGCCCAAAGAGATAGGCAGAGGTGTATTTTCGAATGTCCACTACCTACATTAATTCACTAGAGATATTGTTACGCCCCATGTAATAGCAGGTCAGGGCAGGTGTTCGCTTCCAGATTCACACAGACTACTGTGGGTGGAGTTGAAGTGCGGTAATAGTCAGGACGCGAAATTATTACCATTCTTGCCCGGTCGCACGCTACCATGACGTGCGAACACAACCTCACACGCGCGCTGCCTGCCTAGCATAGAATAAACAGCTTGTTTAAAACAAGACGCCGCGCTTCGCCCGTCGCCGCGGCGTGTGCGGAGCGCGTCTCATTCATAGAATACGGAGTAAAGGTTTTATGCAAAATGTCGCAAGAATATTTAGAACTATAATAATTTCGTAAAAATAAAAAAACTCAGGAAAAAATTTTTTTTTCGTTGCTATGGCGACTTAACGGCTTGTAGAAGTTACTCTTGAAATATTTCGTGTTTAAAAAGTTAGACCCTATATAATGACTTAAATTACTTGTTGCTTAAATTATTTGTAATGGATTTTATGTATTGATTTGAATTTTTGACTTTGGATAATTTTTATAAAGAAATGTTAGTGATTATAATGTTTTTTTTTTGTTTTTCGTCTTTCAATATTTCGATGAATTTTTATGTAATTTTTGTTTGATGTTTTTTTTTTGTAAAACATTCAGTAT
This sequence comes from Noctua pronuba, assembly GCA_905220335.1. Taxonomy (NCBI): domain Eukaryota; kingdom Metazoa; phylum Arthropoda; class Insecta; order Lepidoptera; family Noctuidae; genus Noctua; species Noctua pronuba. Next base: position 1,224,544 of record LR999920.1, read on the forward strand.
TAAATAAATGAAATGAACATTTAAAAAAATGATTAAAAAAACTTGTGAAAAAGTTCCAACTTTGACCCCCAATATCTCCGTAACTAGAAGGTTCCCAGGTATGGTCTACAGCAAAAAAATTATTGCAATGACGAGGAGAACAAATACCTTTCGGCTTCGTTAAGGGTATTTTTACACCCAGTATTAATGTCTGTTGTTAAAATAATAAAACTCACTAGGTTGTTGTTGCTGCTTGTTGTTAGCTGCAAGTTGGTCCACCTTCCGTGGTCTACCTCGTTTGCCCTTCACGCGCTCCGTCGAAGGGGCCTGTACAAGAATAACTAGATTTTAACACAATCATATCACCTATTTGGAAGAGGGGATACAACACATAACATGACGCCTGTAATCCCCGAAGGGTTAGGCTTTGGGGGTAAAAGTCTTCATCCCCCATAGAAAAGAGATGATCCTCCGACCAGACGAATGTTATGTCTGGTGGGCTACTGCCCGACAGTTGTTCTCAGGTTCTCCTATATAGTCTTCAGTCGCGGATAACTTGCGCGATGTAGGCTTTAGATGAATTTCGATGTTTAGTTCATTATCTGTGTCATAGATGGCGTTGTAGTACTGTTCGTTTTATGTTGCAGTAGTACTCTTTGTAGTGCCGCTACAAGGCAGAGGTGTACCTAATAGTACAACCACATATCGCCAGTTATGTTTAATACCTACGCACCTGTGAACGGGCAAAATGGACGGAATCGTTTTTTTTTTAAATTATCAATTAAATATTTCTTCAAAAAAACTCAAAACTTAAAGCATTTATTTCAATTAAACCATAACAGGCACTTTTGGATGTCAGAAAAACACAAAGAAAGCGAAGCTACAGTCCCAGACACAAGGCATAATAACTTGTGAAAGTACTGTATTCCAAAGCGTAGAAGTAGTAGTGGAGAAGAATGGGCAAGAAACTCCATGGACACTCTTTTCAATCAAAATATTTTTACATAATTCATGTTGAGATAATACATATATGTGAGAACGATGTAGAAAGACGTGCACATTAAGATTCTGCTAGATTCCGAGATTCTGCCCAGTATAGTGCCAAGTGTCGGTGCAGACACAGCTGACCTGCCTCTTCCCTCACTCTTATGGTAATTTCCGAGGCACAGGGGTGTCAGATCACCAAAACCTAAACCGGTCTGCTGCTAGAAAAAGCCAATATCACTTTGTCCGACTTGGGATTCGAACTCCAATTCACATATAATCTAAAACAATGATATTACTCACAACATCTTTCTTAGCGCTCGGCGTCCTCTTAGTATATTTTCTCTTAGTCCTCGGTGTTGTCTCCCCGGCTGATGACGAGGCAGCAGAATCTGTAATGTAAGTTCAACTGTGTAATCTGCGAAGATGATATCTTCAAGAGGTTCTGGAAGAGTAGACACGATAATCTAGAATAGCCAAGGAGGTTTTCATGCATTTGATACGGCCTCATTTCGGTTTCAATATCAACACGGGTTTTAAGTGCTGACCCGCGGAGAAGTGAATTATTGGGTCTCTTTGGTGGTAAGCCAAGAGTGCACAAAGCGATCCCCACTCTGTCCCCAAGCCCTCAAGATCCGTACCGTTATATGCACAAGCGTACGTTAACGCGTAAATTGCGCCGCTCAAACTAAGTCAAAAAGTTTTTGTCGCGCCTGTATGCCTGTATTGCATGCGGTCGGCCAATATCATAGTCCGTTCAGATAATAATAACAATAACAGTACTCCTGGCCGAATTTCAGTCATGGCGGTCCATCTCAGCGGATACCATTGAAGCGGAAGTTATTATAGAGCATAAATATGCGCAGATTCAGGTGCAGTCTCTGTTCCCCCCCAAAGATATACAATATACATACCTAGACAACGCAAGAGCAGCTACTTCGCGTGCCCGGCTTAAGCATTTTATGCTTAACGTGGCTACTGTCGCAGCAAGCTTATTTGTTTAAAACAACAACATTGCAACTCTAGAATTTAATTCTAGACATTTAAATAACAAAAATGTAGTCTATTTTTGTATAGCAACTTGTTTGTATAGTAACTTGTTTGTATAGTAACTTGTTTGTATAGTAACTTGTCTGTATAGTAACTTGTTTGTATAGTAACTTGTTTTGTATAGTAACTAAATAGTGCTTATGACGTCATAGTAGGTAGTCAAAAAATGGCATACTTTGTTTTCATACGGATCTTGATACTTGCGTTATCTAGGTAAATCTAAATCTGTGGTTCATAATGTAAGACCCAGTGAGAAGCATGAATGGTCGACCATTGATTGTATGTTTCGACGCAATCATCGAGTGATCGAAGACGATTCAACGCAATCTAATTGCACCTTAGTTTCAGCTCCTGTACTCAATATGAGCGGCGTAAATTACGCTATTCTGGCACAGTGTGACAGACAGCTGTTCCCAAAAGCAAAGCAACACAATGACTTGTCTAAATATGCTCAGATGAAGATGACATGCAACATGAAATACTATAAAAAACACTGTTTAAGATTAGACGTATTAAATTGTGTGACACTTTTTTTTTCGAATTGGAAATCATCAAATGACCCCTCCCGCTCTAGGCGGAGTGGAAGGGAGTGTCAGACTCGTACTGACTAAAACCCATCCATGTTCCTTCTTTGCCCTTTGTGTTCCAGGGCCGCGGTATCTCTTTCGAACAGTCCCGCAGCCCTGGCGGGCATTGTGTAACTCTTTAAAAGGTAACTGCATTTGAGCTGCTAGCGCCAGGGTAAGCCGCGAAATACAAATGTTCTTACGTTTTTTGCAATTTATTTGCAGGTCAATGTCAGGTTGTATGTTGAACAAAATATGAATCGCGTAACACGTATGTATTTACAGAAATATAATCTTTAAAATCATCAATACAACCCTCAAAGTTCATTTAATCCCATTCAATGACTATTTCATTCACGAAAAATTCTTTCAAATGCCAATTGCAGAAAACGTAAGAAATTGTTTTGGCGCTTCCGCGTTATAACGAAAGCTGTTGCCATAACGAGTGACTAAAGCCCGATTACACAACTATAAACATTAATGAGTCCTCCGCCTTGCACCATCAAAGGCACATTAAGCGTCCACAAAGTCCTAACAATATCCCACAGGTTATTTGTTTTAAAATAACCAAAATCCACGTAGGCATTACAATACTTATTGAACCAATACGTGATCAACCTTCAGAATATTCCATTTAAATTGATACCTTCGCGAGGACTTCAACGTGTTTAAAACATCGTTATATTTCTGTCATTTTTGTCAAGGTGACAGAGAAAGACGGAATTTCAAATTTGTTTAGCGTTAAACGTAGTTTGTGATTTGTGGAAGTGGCCTTAGAATCAGAATGCAGAGCTTTTATTAATATTATTGATGGCATTAGGCCCGCCCCCTAAGCATGGGACATGGGACTTAAACATAACTGTCGGAATCGTGTGCTATTATGTTCACCTCTGCATAACGCTTCGGGGATTACAGGCGTGATGTTATGTTATTGATATCAGTACCTACCTGATTTATGTCAGTCCTTGAAACATTTATATAAAAATATGTCGACTACGAAAATATTAAAAAAAAACAGGTCGCAAAACTAACTACTTCCATGCATTTTGAAATAATTACTACCTACCTACCTATTAAATATTTTATACAATAATATAATTAAGAATACACAAGTTTTTTTTAATAAATACAAAATTACACGTTTCCTAGACACAAAAACAACATTTATTTAAAAATAGATAAGCCTTAATCTACCATTTCATGCGAAATTTATTTTAACCTGCTCTCAATAAGACTAAAATAATATTATACAAATTTTAATAAGTAAAATACCTAAATATACCGTCATATGAAATGTACCGTCAGCGACACTAGCAATACCGTAATTCCCTATCTCAAAGCAGCCGAAGCCGCGGCCAAAAGCTAGTTTGAAAATAAAATCATACCCCTACGGCGCTCTCTGTCTATAATTACTCTGTGTTTATTATTTTAAAAGTTTGTTTGGCGCGCTTTACGAATATGACTTACAAGTCTGGGTCGAGCGAATCCCGCATACCCAACGACGGATATTTAAAAGGAGCTGTAGTCAGTAAGACATAAGCTTTCTTATTCAAGCGCACAGTAGTTAGTTTTTCACGGGTAATTAGTACCCTTTACAAAATTATGCTCCCTGGACTGCCAATGTGAAAACGCGTTTTACATACAAAATCATCAGGTGACAAGGCCCTTATTGAAAATATTGCAAAAGGATAAGTTACTAGCGTTAACAGTAGATTGTTTTCCCAGGGAGCAAATTATTATAAAGGCGAGAGTGTGTCTTTGAATCCAGAGTGGAGCGAAGGACTCTAGAGTAGAATCCCGAGTGTAGTGAGGGATTCTTAAGTACGTTATTCGAGATTGAAATAGTGTTGCTCCCAAGATGGACCCTCTACTTTTTATTATGAGAAAATAATAACTATAAATTTAAAATAAATTTCAAAAACAGTAAATATATTTTGCTGACGGTACTAAAACGGCATAAGACGCTGAACTATTTTTTTCTACCCACACAAGCCTAACTACTTCCATGCATTCATTATTAACTTGTGTACAAAGCAGCCATCTTGGAATTTTGACACCTATTGTTAAGATTCTAAATTCTCGTTTAACACTTTCGGCTAAGCCTTAAATAATGTATCTTTCAGATTATTTCATATAGATTTTTGTTCTAAATGTTTTAATTTACTTGCGTTTTTACTTGGCCCCCATTTCAGAGCAGACAGAGAAAAAACTTTTTTTTTTGGTTTTTTTTTTTGACTGACCACTCGCAGTACGACTCTAAAAGGTTGTTACTGCTTAACCCAACTATCATGTGCTGGCCGAAAATTACTTTAAGGCCCCCAGCCAGGGCTTACAAACTAAGGATATTCATTAAATGAACGGGCACTAAGGGCACCCCCTGTTGGGTTCGGACCTCGGCTTAGTGCGTCATTGAGGGGAGGGCAGCTAGGGTCAGGCTGGGTCGAATTATATTTTTTTATTAAGACGACATTATCTAGACAAGAAATGATTACTATTTTTATGCTCGAAAAATATCAGGAATGATACAAAATTCTGTAGCGCGTCGGTTCAACCATTGAAATTTTAATAAACGTACAAATTATTTTTTTGGAAAAAAAAATACAGATTACATTTATTCTATAAAAATATATAAATTCATGTTTGAAAAAAAAAATGTGTTGAATTTTTATTTCCTGTCCATAACATTATTTCTTCATTTTGGCGCTTAAATAACTGAGTGTTGTTGTAAACATTTGTGACTTTTTTTTTTTCAAATTATTTTTCCATAACAATAGACGTCAAAATCCGACCCACTTGACACACAAGCTAAAAAAGAACCTAAATCACAAAATTTACCTTTTCTCCTAATCAACTTTCGGTTTTCAGCTCGCCTCACTAAAACCTTCCTATCGCCAACCTTTCGGACAGTGTTGCCAATTTTCGCCGGTAATTTCCTCATGGCAACACCCATTTTTTTATTGTTTGCTGGCAACTGTCGTTTTTTGACCCGCGATGACATTTGTAAGGCTGTCTTTGAGATGGGTTTGGCTAGAGACGAATGGGGGTGTTAGTAAGCTGGATGATGCTGTAGCGGAATTGCAAGACTTTATTTCAGCTGAATGTATTTGATTTTTTTACTTAGGGGCTTTATTAATAAATGCTGATCAAAGTTGGGAGGCGTTATAACTAATTATGATTATGCCGACACTTATTTTATTAATTAATCGAATCGTCACACAGTGGGTGCCTGATTTAGACTCGTTGCTGACTGAATGGCCAGAGAATGCAAAACACCGGGAGAGTTGGAAAGGAATGGGGGAGGCCTTTGCCGAGCAGTCGGACAGAATAAGCTAATTTACAAAAAAAAAACTTATTAACCGCCGATGGCGTTGTTGGTGGTCTCAAGCGCAACAGCTGAGCATGAGGTTCTGGGTTCGATTCCCTCGTGGGGCAAAGTGTTATTGGGTTTTTCTATCAGGAATTTCTCAGTAGCAGCCACGGATTCTGTATTTATGCCCGGTTGATGGCCCCAATTACATGGGATTTCAACATAACTGGCGAAATGCGAATGTACTATTAGGTACACCTTTGGGTAACCCTTCAGAATTACAGGCTTGATGTTATGTTTAATCGAATAAACTTTAATCAGCGTTTATGAATATACACCTTCATGATTAGTTGTGCTCTGCCGAAGACGACAGCAACCGCAAACTGCAGCGACAAAGCCGCCCAAAAGGAATGTGGTTAAAGTCGATTTTTTAGCAGAAAATTCTTATAAAACGGATTCAAAAGGACAAGATTTTTAGAGTCTTGCAACTCCGATTTTTTGTTTAGTGACTGCAAAGGAACAAATATACAAGACTGAAGCGAGAATTACATAGAAAATATTTTTTTCTTTCAACTTAGAATTATGTAGCTCAATATTAAGTATTGAATTGTGAAATTAAGTATTGAATTGTGAAATTAAGTATTGAATTGTGAAAATAAGTATTAAATTGTGAAATTAAGTATTGAAGTGTTGTATTGTATTTGTAGTTTTGTGTGTATATCTTTTAATTTTGTTCGCAATTAGGAATAAGAATAAGATCTCATTGAGAAATTCATGTATATTCTTGTTTCAGTCTAGCATAGTAATGCAAAAAATGATTAGTGTTTAGTACATGATTAGTGAAACACTTCAAAATAATAGATGTAAAAGGACCCTTAACAAAGCCGAAAGTCACTTGTTCTCCCCGTCCTGGGAACCTTTTAGTTACGGAGATATTGGGGGTCAAAGATTTTTTTAATTTAAAGTATAGTTACAACATTAAAAATTGTATTTGTAATGTTGTAACTTTACTTTAAATACCTCCACGACCCCCGCACCATTCAATGCATCAATCAGCACACAGTTTTGAGTGCGTTACATTGAGTTCTACCGTAAAACGTGATTTTCAACGCAAAAAAAGTCATTTCCCAGCAATAATTTTTGCGTAGAGTTACTCAGTTTGATGTACAGAATACTTGGTTGACGGCTTCGTGAAGGGTAGTTTTACACCTCGTCATACATTTTTGAGATATTATACACAAGTGTAGCCCACACAACATTTTGATCTACAGAATGAGTTTTTTTTATTGAATATTCAATACATTCCTCCATTACCACCCAGCACAGAATTTTCGATCATGAGTTATTATATCATAGTGCACAAGTGTGTGTGCGGACACGGATGCATATAAGGTGACTGGTAATTAGTGACCGATACTTAAACACGTGATTGTACTCATGATAACAAAGAACTTTCCCAAAGAATCATTTTTTTTAAACGGCTAACAGCTGATAGGTCACAGGCTCGCGCATGCGGCTGTTGTCTTATTGTGATAAAAGTCTGTGTATTTAAAAAAAAATGTTCCTTTGGGAAAGTTGTTTTTTTTTTACTACAATCACGTGTTTAAGTATCGGTCACTAATTACCAGTCACCCTATATAAGACCGAAAATCAGGGCGATAATCACACAATATAATAAATAAAGCAAATTGGTGAAAAGAGCTATGTATTCGATTGATTTTGGAGATACTTGAAGATGCATTTATTGGTTTTTTATTTCAAAATCTCTAGTTGATTCGGGAATCTAGGGTAAGTATTATTATACCCAGCGAAAGAGTAGCTACGCTATCTTATGTCTCAAATCAAATCTTATAAAACCCCTCTTTTTGTCGGGAGTTCAAAAGAAACGCATTTATTTCCCTAGTTTGTTCTATATCAAAAGTGATTTATATTCAGAAGAACTTTCACCCCTTTGCAGTTTAATAACTATTTTATTTACACCCTGTATATTATATCAATGGAAACGTTAACTGTCAAATTAGTTCCACGTAGATGGCGCTAAGTGTTTGACACTTTGATTCAGCTGTCATGTAGTTTTTTGCAAAACTTTGCCGCGAGATGGCGCTATGTTATGTTTTGTTTTGTAGCTGATTGGTCGCTTTTCTCACATGTCAAACGCTCAGCGCACTCTCGCGGCGAAACTTCCAGTTAAAAAACCACATTTTAAATGAAAACTTACCTCCAGTAGCCCGACGTTTATAATCTCTCTTAGCTTTTCTCTCCAATGCCTCTGTTAACAAAATAAATGTAGAATGTTACTAGTGCGTAAAAGTGGTTAATTTACCTTGGACATTTTTTACAATAATAAATGGTATATCAGTACAGTCGGTGAAAGAAAAGGTTCTTTTTTTAATAGAACACTGTACACTTGCAGAATGAGAACATTAATGTGATTGCCAAACACTTTGTTTGGTATAGTCAAGAAAAAAGTTAAAATTAGACCTAACAGTGCTTAAATTGTATATGAGTACAGTCGATGAAAGAAAAGGTTTTTTTAAATAATAGAACACTGTATACTTGAAGAATGAAAACATGAATTTGATTGCCAGGCACTTTGTTTGGTATAATCAGGGGAAAAAAAAACCTAAAAGTGCAATTCATTCATTCTGCGAGAGTACATCACACATTGCTCTCGTATTGCAAACACGTATACCACACACGAACACTCACACAACAATAATTTGTCAAGTCATACACATCTGAACACCGTACGGGAGTTGAACCCGAAACTTGTAGGATATGCAAGTGTTGGTAAATATCATCAAAATCATGACACAGACTTGCAAATAGCAAAAAAATTAAGACAATTTAAATTGCACTTCTTTACCTTGAGCTTTCAAAACAATTGAATGTGAACTTACAGGACCCGTGTATTATGATACGAGTGCGATATGATATTTAGCGACAGTTAGTATGTGTAGCGACAGCTATCGTTTAGAATTGCGAGTTTTTGGAACAATAGCGTTTTTGACTGAAAAAATCTGTTTAGTCCGTCAGTTAGATTATCAAAAAATATTGGACACGTATTTTTTCTTTTGTCATGTAAACGAAAAATGACCATGATACAGGCGTTGAAATCTCGCGTGACGTCACAATTTCTGTTACTTTTTACTGTCCAGTGACGTCACAAGACCCCCACTTGAACTTTGATGCGCTGTATCGTCGTAATTTTTTGATTATGTGACAAAAAAAATAGGTGTCCAACATTTTTTGGTGATCTAACTGACGGACTAAATATTTTTGTTTTTTTTTTCGATGTTGTCAAATAGCCTATTTCACATTCAATTGTTTCGCCTAGAAAGCAATTTGACTAACAGTATCACATTAATGTCACTTGAGTGTGAAAAAGAGACAGAGCTATACAGAACGTATTCTTCCATCTCTTTCACACTGAAGTAATATTAAAATATGCTTTAAAATGTCATGGTTGGCTACCTGATGACCTATTCGTTGCCGGGAACCACAGGGCACCACAGCAATATTCACAATTTACATATTTACAACAACAAATAAAAAAAAAGATATAAAAGCAACCATCACCATACAAACCTCGTTATTTTTATAAAAGCGAAAGCCCATTTTCGTACCCAAAGACACAAAACTGCTGAACCTATTTAGATGCGAATTTTCGACACAGGTTAAGTATGTTAGCATATAACGAGAAAAAGCTGTGGTTTATTTACATTTTGTTTTGCACGAAAATGGAGTAAGCGATACTTTTGTTGCAAATTATTGCTTAATAGGTTTTATTATGTTGATCAAATCTGTGACAATATAGTGAGACTACACGAACGTTTTTTTTTACTATTACTTAAGTTTAAAACACTTTCCAAGTGATTTTTTGTTTTGAAGAAATTTTGTATCAAATGTCAATATATCGTAACGCATTTCTGGATTTTGGGTTGTATTTCTGGATTGTGTTGTATTTATGGATTTTGTGTTGTATTTTTGGATTTGATATTGCGATTTCAGATTACTTGTCATGAATTTGTGCTAGCCTAACCTAAATGTTATCAAGCTCAAACTACACTGATATATTCAACTGGTTAAGCTCAAAACCAACCATTTATTATGTTTGGGTACAATTTCTGGATTTTGTGGTACTACACATGTAGATTTGAGTTTGTTTGCTGACTATCTAACTTCTATTCACAGAAGCTATTAAAATTATAAGAATTTACGAAAATTCTTGAGATCAGTGTTTCCTCTGATTTTTCGGTTTCATGTGTGTATTGTATAATTATCACTTGCTTCGGTGAAGGAAAACATCGTGAGGAAACCAGCATGCCTTCGTGATTCTATGTTCCATGCGGGAAGTTTAAGTCGTATTTCAGGATTTCGTGTCATATGTTCGTGTTTCGTATCACAATTCTGGATATTATGTCAGAATTTTGGATTTCGTGCAGCGTTTCTGGATTCTGTGTCGTGATTTGCAATTTTGTGATATAGTTCTGGATTTTGTGTAACAATTCTGGATTATGTGTCAAAATTCTGGATCATTGTCACAATTCTGGATGTTGTGACAAAATTCTGGATTATGTGTCTCGATTATGGATTTTGAGTCAAAATTCTGGATTAAATGTCAAAATTCTTGATTTTGTGTCAAAATTCTGAATTATGTATCAAAATTCTGGATGTTTGAGTCGAAATCATGTCTCTAAAACCACGCTAGCTTACCTAAACGTTATCAATTATCAAGCACAAGCTAAAGTTACGTCACAATTCTAGATTTTGTGTAAAAAAAATTGGGTTTTATATCAGAATTCTGGATATTATGTCAAAATCCTGGATTTTGTGTCACAATTTTGGGTTTCGTGTCAAAATTCTGGATTTTGTGTCAAAATTCTGGATTATGTCGAAATCGTGTCTCTAAAACCACGCTAGCTTACCTAAACGTTACCCATTATCAAGCAAAAGCTAAAGTTAGTGTACAAAAAAACCCAACCCCAAGTTATCCAACACCACGTAGTATGAATGTATGTTTGTTACCTAACTCTCGAGCCCGCTTCCTAGCCAAATACTCTGGGCTAGTTTTGTCCACACGTGGTCTGCCGCGCTTACGTTTTTCCCCACTTTCTGGAGTCCTGTTATTCATCATAGCAGCTGAAAAAAAAAAAGAATAAAATAATGAAAAAAAAAAGGAGACTTATTTGGCCTTGATTGTGGTTCCGAGCAAAGTATAGGCTGCACTTCCAAGTATATAAAGGGTGTAAAAAGACCCTTAACGAAGCCGAAAGGTACTTGTTCTCCCCGTCATTGCGATCATTTTTTTGTTCTAGACCATACCTGGGAACCTTCTAGTTTCGGAGATATTGGGGGTCAAAGTTCCAACTTTTTCAAAAGTTTTTTTTTAAATACATGTTTTTAATGTAAGATTTTTACTTTAAACACCTTCACGACCCTCGTTCTATTCAATCCATCCATCAGCACAATGTTTTGAGTACGTTACATTGAGTTTTGTCGTAAAACGTAATTTTTCACCCTAAAAAAAAAGTCGTTTCCCAGCAATAATTTTTGCGTAAAGTTACTTAGTTTGATGTACAGAATGCTAGGTTGACGGCTTGGTTAAGGGTCTGTTTACACCCCGTATTTTTCTAAAGCGTTAGCCACACAGAAAAGACGTAAGACGCGGACGGGGCGCAGACATATGTCTCTTCCGCGTCGCTTTCATACAAAATGTATAGAAGCGTCGTGACGCAACACATATAGAAAAGACAGGGCGCGGACACGACGCCGCGACGCTTCTGTACATTTGACATATGTCCGCGCCCCGTCCGCGTCTTACGTCTTTTCTGTGTGATACGCTTTAGTATTCACCGTTTTTAGAATATACAGGGTGGAAGGGACACCGACGCGAGAACGTTTACCACGTATTCAGTACATCATTCTGAGCCCTCCTACATATAAATTTTTCATCGGTTATTTTAAAAAATCTGCTGTTTCATACATTTTGACGTGTAGGTATTGCACTTTTGTACGAAACAGCAGATTTTTTTTTAACCCTTAATTGGTCGCGCCTAAAAAGTTAGTAAACGTTCACGTGGGGTGCGTGGCACGCCGATCATATAGAACAAATACGCGATACTTGATCATAAAGGACAAGTGTTTTTATGAAGCTAACGGGAACATCAGCGTTCAAAATTCAGAATTTAAAAAGTTCTAAACCTTTAAGGATGCGCTGGGGTGTGTAACACCCCACGCGACCAATTAAAAGTTAATAATCGAAGAAATTTCTATGTAGGGGGGCTCAGAATGATGTACTGAATACGTGGTTACCGTTTTGGCGTCGGTATCTCTTGCACCCCGTATACTATTCACCCGATGTCAAGTCCATTTTTACGACTTAAAGGAGTCTGCCCACTACACCGTACCATACCATGACCGTGCTATGAACGTAACCGGCACGGTAAAATCATGACACGGATTACTATGTCCACTAGAACGTATCAACAGCGTATCATACCCGTTTATAGGAGGTTTAGAACGGTCTTTATACGCAATTAAACCCTATATTCTTTGTATTGAAAAGTATGAAACTATGCCCTAGATCGTGCCGTCACACGTTGGGCTGAAAACGGCTTTCATAGACTTAGGGATTTCAATTTGCAAGAGCCGGATATCGCTTTTATTAGTTACTAGCGTCCCGCCCCGGCTTCGCACGGCTGCAATATACATATAAACCTTCCTCTTGAATCACTCTATCTATTAAAAAAAACTGCATCAAAATCCGTTGCGTAGTTTTAAAGATCTAAGCATACATAGGGACAGACAGTGGGAAGCGACTTTGCTTTATACTATATAATAATAATAATAATGATTACTATATACAATGAAATGACACCCGAGTGAATTCTGCACAAAAACTAAGGAATTGTACTTTTTTTTTAAGAACAAGTTGTATGAAGCTAGTATGAAAAATGAAATTTTCTCTTAAACGGAAACTAAAACCGTAATATCCTTACAAGAGGTTATAGTACTAATTATTTATGGCGCTCGAACAGCATAAATACTATCGGTAGCTAGATAGCTACTTAGACGCACGAAGAAAGGGAAAGAAAATTAAATGTCATCTACGGAATTCCTGTTGTTAGAGAGAGATAAATATATTACTTTAATTACGTTGTCATTCTGCGGCGCTTGCTCATTGCCCGAGCGCGTATGGCACGTGACTTACCTCAGGCGTCAATCGCCATTAGAAGGCATCGAAAAATATTAAATAAAATACATTTTTCTTGATACACGCATTTTTTTTGTTATGGGAGTCATCAAATAACTCCTCCCGCTCTGGGTGAATGTAATGACACTTTTTTATCTTTCACAGTTGCAGTATAATTTTTACAATTCCTAAAAACACAGGACGGTTATTTTTTTGTTATTTGAGGAAGTTATTCACACAAGTTATTTTAATATCACGTACAGCCGCGGCACTGGTTGGTACGCGACTAAATAGAGGTCCGGTAATTACCTTGAATTCATGTTGACACTACAGAGCGCGGGCAACGTTACTACTAGTTTATATATCATTGATAAAGCAAAATTTTAGCCCGTCGTCGATTGCAAAATATCGATAATTAGTAAACTACCCTCATTAGACTTTTAAAAGATATGCTAATGAAAATTTGTAATCGTCAACAACATTTCTTAGAACTAAACTAATCAACAAATTTCCTTAATTAACTTAATTATGGTCATGTAGTAGTGGAGAACATAAATATGCCTATACAGGGTGTAAACAGACCCTTCACGAAGCCGTCAACTAAGCATTATGTACATCAAAATAAGTAACTCTACGCAAAAATTATTGCTGGTAAACGACTTTATTTTTGGTGTGAAAAATTACGTTTCACGGTAAAACTCAAAGTTACGCACTCAAAACTTAGTGCTGACGGATGCTTTGAATAGTTAATGGGTCATGGAGTTAATTTAAGTAAAGTTAAAATCTTAAAAAGTGGGTTTTAAAAAAAAACTTGTGAAAAAATTGACCTTCAATATCTCCAGAACCTGTGGTTTCCCAGGTATTGTCTAGAATAAAAAAATGATCCCAATGATAAGCAGAATATGTGGTTTTCGTTTTCGTTAAGGGTCTTTTTACACCCTTTATTATATATGTTGTTGTAATTGAATGCCTATCAAAGTGATGTAAATCTTCATTGTGATAATTGTAATCTGTAATATTGGAGGAAAATAGGTAATAAGTTATTGGATAATGTAATGATTGAATTAAGAAATTTGTTTAACTGTGATTGATATATTTAATGTATAAGTGTAAAATTTAAAATTCAAATGATTCTTAATAATTGTACCTAAAATATTTGCACGCCATGAGAAATGGCAGACATTTCGTGAGCTACTCTTATTTAAGATCTGGCATGCATGTATTATTTTAATTCTGTATATACGGGGTGTAAACAGACCCTTCACGAAGCCTTCAACCAAGCATTCTGTACATCAAACTAAGTAACTTTACGCAAAAATTATTGCTGGGAAACGACTTTTTTTATTGGGGTGAAAAATCACGTTTTACGGTAAAACTCAATGTAACGCACTCAAAATATTGTGCTGATGGATGGATTGAATAGAACGGGGGTCGTGAAGGTGTTTAAAGTAAAAATCTTACATTAAAAACATGTATTTAAAAAAAACTTGTGAAAAAGTTGGAACTTTGACCCCCAATATCTCCGTAACTAGAAGGTTCCCAGGTATGGTCTAGAACAAAAAAAATATCGCAATGACGGGGAGAACAAGTACCTTTCGGCTTCGTTAAGGGTCTTTTTACACCCTTTATACACTTGTCTTAGCAAATAAAATTTCTTATTCTTAACTTAGTTATCAGTAAAAAAGTGAAAGTAGTCCTTAGTTGACATTGATGCGCGATATTGCAAATTATTTAATCACCTATTCAGACATGTAGCAGTGATAGCCTAGTGGTGTGACCATCGGACTGCCAAGTCACAGGTCTCGAGTTTGAACCCAAGGCACGCACCTCTGATTTTTCGGATTCATGTGCGTATAGTATAATTATCACCTACTTTTCGGTGAAGGAAAACATCGTGAGGAAACCAGCATGCCTGAGAGATATTTCTTGACGGCATGTAAAGCCAAGTCAGAGGCCCATGGGCGGCATTAAAACTCTGACACCAGGTTACGAACTAACCACACGATAAAGAAAGAAGACCTATTCAGACTTATTAGAAAAGACTTAAACATTTGTTATATTGATTGTATGCAAAGTTTTGGAGTATGACAAAAAATCATAAATAATTAGTACTATAATCACATGTTAGGATATTACGATTTCCTTTCCGTTTAAGAGAAAATTAGATTTTTCATAGCTAGCTTCATACAATTTTTTTCTTAAAAAAATTATAATGCCTTCGTTTTTGTGTATATTTAACTCGGGTATCATTTTTGTATATTAATAACTAATAGAAGCGATATCCGCCAAAAAATCCGACACTTGCAAATTGAAATCCCTTAGTCTATGAAATCCGATTTTCAGCCCACCGTGCGTCACTGTCGCGTGCCATGCACGGAGCGTCAACAATTGCCAGCGAGAATATATTGCCGACATGCTACGTGTAATGCTAGCACTTCACTTGGCGTATTTGTCAAATTTTCGCGCTATTGGATCAAAACAAAATGTTTTTTATGCCGTCGTCGTTGTGTTAAAAACAAAGTGAACTATCATTTTGTTTTTAACCCTCGACGCAAAAAGAGGGGTGTTATAAGTTTGACCGCAATGGGTGTGTGTGTGTGTCTGTCTCTGGCACCGTAGCTCTTAAACGAGTGAACCGATTTGGATGCAGTTTTTTTTTATTTGAAAGCTAGTTTCTTGGCGATGGTTCTTAGATACGTTTTATCAAAATCGCTGGAGCCATTTACTAGATATGGGGGATGAAAGTGGGTATTTATGTTTCATCTTTTATTTTTTCGTTGAGGGGGTTTTTTAAATTTAATTTTAATTATAATGATAGAAGGCGAATATTTGCCCAGATATGCCAAGTGTAGTGCCATAAGGTACACTACGGTATCGGTTGGTGACGAAACGGTCTAGTAGGCATAGTCATACTTTTCAATACAAAGAAAATATTTTTGCCTGATACGTTCACAGCACTGTCATGGCATGGTACGGTGTAGTGGGCTGTATCCTTTAAGGTGAACGCAGACCTGGACGCACCGCACGCGCCACAGTCATCGCATTTATTAATGGCCTCGCACATCTGTCCGCGCCGCAGTCGCCGCAGTCATCGCTTTTGTTAACAATTGCGCACGCACATCCGTGTCGCCCGCATCGGACGCTGCGCCCGCGCCGCGCCGGGCGCAGCGTCCGATGCGGGCGGGCCGGCGTTGGTGACGTCATCAGCTGCGGCTTGGGGAGTTTGGCCGCTTCAGGTACTGCGGCGCGGATGGGTGTGCGAGCTTGCATAGAATTTCATATAAAGAATTCGAATGCGGCGACTGCGGCGCGTGCGGTGCGGCCAGGTCTGCGTTCACCTTTAGCTGCATCGAAAGCAAAACGGAAGATATCAAGCTTTGTATTTAGGGTGACTGGTAATTAGTGACCGATACTTAAACACGTGATTATACTCAAACACAAAACAAACACAGACACCCAGACCCGGAACAACTATCTATAAAACAAAACAAACAACAAAACAGATATTGGCTCCGTGCTGGAATCGAACCCGCGACACGCAGCGCTGAAGCTTTTTCTGCCACTGCGCCAACCGTGCCGTTGTTATAGTAAATTGCAAACGCCCGTCATTAAAATTTTGGAATGGGCAACTCTTTTTTTTTAAATAACAACACCGTTTGGAGTAAACCATTTCTCTCTCACTCCCTTTTGACTTTCACTTTTACATTTGTTTTTGACTATTGACTTCGAATTTGACTTTAACTTCGGATTTTCAATTTTGTCTATGGAATTTTGCTTCAGTCATAGACAATGATTTGTACTTCATAATAACAAAAAAAGGCAATAAATAGTTTGTGCACACATCACAAACTTTTATATCTGGTAACACCAGTATTTTATGCAAATAAATGATTCTTATTCTTTAACTTTCTGTGACTGTATCATTTCAATGTTTACTTTAACTTCTGGCATCCATTTTTGACTATGCTTTTTTAATTTGACTTTGACTATGACTATGACCGTTACTCACCCATCTCCTTGGCCTGTTTCCTGGCCGCCAAGTTGGCCAGATACTCGGGACTAGTCTTATCCACTCTGGGCCTGCCGCGCTTCCGCTTTACTGGAGTCGGCGGGTCGCTGGTCTCAGCTGCAAAAGAAGGGAGATTGGTTATTTATGAGGGGTTTGACGCAGAATGTGCACTTCGCAAAATATGCACTTGAGGTAAAATGTGCACTTTACAAAATGTGCACAAAGAAACTACAGTTATCGTGCTAAAAATCGTGCAAAATAATTTTAAAAAAAAGGAAACAAACGTCTATTATTTTGACCCACTGTGATAAAATTCACAGTCATTTTGAGTAGTGCTCATTTTGCGAAGTGCTCTTTTTGCGAATTGCACATTTTGCGTCAAGTGCACATTTTGCAAAGTGCACATTCTGCGTCAAATCCTTTATGAGGGGTCAAAACATGCTTCAGCGATTTTGTTTGTCTTCGGTATGATGGCAGAGGCTGATGCTTGAGGAAAGTTAATGTGGACGTCAGTAGCGAAGGGTCAATTTTGTAAGAGGTAAGCCGGGGTACATATCTTTAGTGTGATTATTTTATTTGTCTATAAAGGGTGTAAATAGATCCTTCACGAAGCCGTTAACCAAGCATTCTGTACATCAAACTAAATAACTCTACCCAAAAATTATTGCTCGGAAACGACTTTTTTTTTTGGGGTGAGAAATCACGTTTTACGGTAAAACTCAATGTTACGCACCTAAAACTTAGTGCTAATAGGTGTTTTGCATAGTAAACGGGTCATGGAGCTATTTAAAGTAAAGTTAAACCCTTCAAGAGTGGTTATTAAAAAAAAAAATCCCAGATATAGTCCAGAACAAAAAAAATATCGCAATGACGGGGAGAACAACTGCCTTTCGGCTTCGTTAAGGGTCTTTTTACACCCTTTAGAATACTGACAGCCATTTTTCAAAGGAAAGCCGGTAGGAATCGAGTTGTACGGGAGCTTCGCCACTGGTGGATGTGCAGCTAGAGGAGCTGTACGCGGCGCAGTCATCGCGTTTTATAAATCTTTAGATGAAATAGTAAGCAATGTCGCCCACCTATCCGCCCACACGACCCCATCTCAGTAAAATGCTGTAGGTATACGGATTCCACTATCGTGCGCGGATGACGTGATCAATTTCGGCGCGTACGGCGCGAACGATGCGGATAGGTGTGCGGGACCATTCGTAATGCGATGACTTCGGCACGTACGGAGCGTCTAGGTGGGCGTCCACCTTTAGGGTGACAAATTAACATCGAGCTATGCTGCGCTGTACTGCGCTGTGCTATGTTTGGTCAACTCGCTCGTCTAATATTTTAATGAGGATACAAACAAACCATGCTGTGCTGCGCTGTGTGAGGCTACGCTCTGTTTAAAAAAAAAACGCAGTCTCGAGCGAGGCGCGCTACCCGCCGTGCTGAGCCGCGCTGTGCCGAACTGTGCTATGTTTTTTATGGAGCTCTGCCAAGCTCTGCCATGCTCTTGTCATTTTTGACGAGATAAACGACTACACGAGCTGCTGATTACTTTTAATACTGAGCTAAGCGAAGTGCAGCACAGCTTGATGTTGATTGTTAAAAAAACGTAGCTTAAGAAACACAGCACAGCACAGCGCAGCATAGCTCGATGTTGATTTGTCACCCTTAGGGGTCTACACATTATGGGGTAAATAGCTGGGTGACAAAATAAACGTTCAGGAAAATGTCACTCGGATTAGTCCGAATTGTGCTGAATCGACCTGAATATGAATCAGCAATGGCAGATGCCGAATGCATTGGCAAACCGAATGAAAGCCAGATGTTTAGTGTTTTTCACATTTTTTTTAATTCAAGTTTTTATTGTTAAAACTTTACTTTAAATACCTCCATCAGTCCATGACCCTTTCCTATTCAAAGCATCCATCAGTATAATGTTTTGAGTGTGTTACTTTGAGCCCTACCGTACAACGTGATTTTTCTTCCCAAAAAACGGCTTACTTAATTTGATATACAGAATGCTTGGTTGACGGCTTCGTGAAGGGTCCGTCTACACCTTGTATAAAGTAAAGTTCTTACCAGTACTGATAGGTTCCTGCTGCTTCTGCCTCGCCGCGTACAACTCCGGTGGAACGAAGTGTGAGACAGGGGAGCGGTAGTCCACAGCGAGCGGTAGACCACCAGGCACTAGAACAAAAAAAAAAAACTGTTATAGCTTTATCGCTCTGAAGTTGCAACGGTCGCGTGTTTGCACCGGTAAAGCGCAGCGCGGGAGAGCACGCGAGGGAGCGCGGGCAACTTTTAGATCGCTCTGAAGTTGCAGCGGTCGCGTGTTTCGCCGGTAATGTGCAGCGCGGGAGAGCGCGCGAGGACGCGCGGGTGTGCCTCGCTCCCGCTCCCCGGCGTGTCCCGGTGTCGATTCCGTGGCTACTACTGAGAAATTCCTGATGGAATAACCCAATAACACTATTATTTATAGTATTTTTTCAATTGAATACACAAGAATCTCCTTGCGTAAAAGGTGATCTCCAAATCATGTGTGACAACTTTATGTAATTGATTAATGCGAATCTACTCGTCACAACTTCAGAGCGGACTAGAAGTTTAGCAACTACTATACCTAAACGAAGTACTTAATGGGAAACATTCTTCCATTCATTCTTCTTAGCTTCCAGAGCACCTCTCTCGAAGGTAAGAAATTATGAAACGGGCGTTTTTGCCCGCGATCATGGCGCTTGCAACAGCATCGAAATATCGTGAGCTCAAAATAATGAACAATCACGGAAGATATCCCGTAAGTGACAGTATAAGTTTTACACTAACCTTGATTCAGACCATAGATCTCCCCATTGTGGTCGATCTTAGGCTTTTTCTCCGGCGTCTGTTGACTGCCCTCGCTGCTGGGAGACTCGTCACGCTTCAGCTGCGGCAGGGCGGAATCCAGCTGGCTTTCACAGAGTGCCATGATTGTTGATATTTATTATTGGGCTGGAAACATAATTTGCTGATATTAATACCATATAGACATTTTTTTTATATTTTCTGGGGTTCTAACCTAGTTTTTTTTTTTCAATGTTGTGCTCATACAGGGTGTAAACAGACCCTTCAAGAAGCCGTCAACCAAGCATGCTGTACATCAAACTAAGTTAGTTTACGCAAAAATTATTGCTGGGAAACGACTTTTTTTTGGGTTTTATAGTAAAACTCAATGTAACGCATTCAAAACATTGTGCTAATGGATGAATTAAATAGTACGGGGGTCGTGAAGGTGTTTTAAATAAAAATCTGACATTAGAAACATGTATTTAAAAAAAAAACTTGTGAAAAAGTTGGAATATTGACCCCAAATATCTCCGTAACTAGAAGGTTCCCAGGTATGGTCTAGAACAAAAAAATGATCGCAATGTCAGGTAGAACAAGTACTTTTCGGCTTCGTTAAGGGTCTTTTTACACCCTTTATAAAGGGTGGGTAAAAAATCGTGGATCAAACGAAACAGAGCGATAGCTGGGGTTATTTGCAGTAAAAAAATTCTCTGTGGCAGAGTCCTAACTTGATTTCCTTAAAAGTTATGACAACTTGAGTGTTTTTTTTAAGAAAATACCAATTTTTTTTACTAAATAGGCAATTAATGGTGTTTGGTTGCTTCTATGAAATGAACCATCACTACAAAAGTGCTTTTATGACACTGTGTACCATGATCTTTATTCAATATCTTTTAAGTCTCACGAAAAATTATTTGTAACTTCAGAACCTCACTGAAAAAAAAAACTACCAAAAAATTACCCTGGTAATCCCAACTATCGCCCTGTTTCGTTTGATCCACGATTTTTAACCCACCCTGTATAGAACCATTAATAATGTACCCAGTACTGAGTAATATACGGAGTGACGGCACGGTTGGCCCAGTGGCTAAGGGATTGGCTGCTGCGCTGCGTGTCGCGGGTTCGATTCCCGAACGGAACAACTATTTTACGGCCTACAGGTAGTTGTTCCAGGTAAGGCTTTTTGCGTATGACGGTTTTCATATTCATAAAGTAATAATTATAAACCAGTTGTGACTGCGGTCTGCGATAGACTTGCTGCGTTTTACTTAGCTTAGGGGTCGTCCATTAGCCACGTGATGTTTTTGAGTAACTTTTTAACACTCACCTCCTCCCCCATGATGATACGTGGTGAGGTTTTAGACAACCCCTCCCCCCTACGCAAAATCACGTGTATTTTTTTGGTATAAAATATCTTTAAAAAATTCAGAATATTTTCTTTAAATACAGGATAACATGTATAATCTAATTTAATTCTGGAAAATTAAGCACCGCGATAAAAATTTCAAGGTCACGCACAGCTTTTCGATCAAAGAAAAAATAAATACACGTGATATCTCACTACACCCCCCTCCCTTCCCCGTAGTGATAATTCGGGTTTTTTTCCGAATCCCCTCCTCCCCTTTCGAACCTCACGTAATTAATGGACGACCCCAAAATGTTACTAATGACATCAAAAACTGCTTCAATTAATCTTTTAAGGTGGAAACGCCGGGGTAGCCCATGAAATTCAAATTTTCTTACATTTTTTGCTATTTGTGGGTCAGTGTCAAGTTGTAACTTGTTTGAAAGAAGAAAGAAAGAAAAAATATTTATTTGTCGCAGGGACATGACGTGCATCATACAAAATGACAAAAAAAATAACAATAAACATACAACGCACAACAAATATTTATAAATTCAACAGGATGGAACAAAAAAAAGAAAAAAGCTAACAGCTTGCTCGTTTTGGAATTGCACGGGCTACCCTGGCACTTTCACCTTAAATACACATTAATTCTCTCAGTAGTCAAGCCATATTTTTTATAAAAAGAAGATAGTAGATCGTTTTTCCTAGTTCAAACATAATATTTTGATTTTGAGTGCAAATTAAATGACAGATGAAGGTATGAAATCCTAGCGTATTCAAATTATGACAAATTTTAGATATGATGATATCTTTCAATATGACCATTTGCTGTTAATATAGTCTCATCATCAGCCTGCATTTTTCCAAACCATGTTAGAGTCAGCGTGACCCCAAATAGAATGGGACAAGGGCAGGAAGATGATGATGTTGGAGTCAGCGTCCAGTCTAACTGGATGCAGCTGAATACCTAAATTTTACACGGAGCGTCTAACAGATTTTTTAATGGAGGATGCAGCTGAATACCAGTATTTTACATTGAGCAAGCGCCTGACTTGTTCAATAAAGACTAGACTACTTAGCTTAGAATTTAGCTTAAACTTTAAAAGCAAATAATCTGCTATATTTACCATTGGATGCAGATCAAAGCAGCAAAAAAAGATAAAAGATGTTAGCGTATCTTTATTTACATTTTTACAAATATTTTTTTTGTGATTCTAGATGTCATAGCTGAGAGAAAGAGATAGCGTATCAGAATAGTAGAGTGAGTGAGTGAGTTGCAAGATTAGCAAAGAAACTGCTTGTATGCACGGCGACCAATCAAGACCAGTTTATGCGGATCTCTCATTTTACAGGAAATCTATACAAAACGAGGCCATGTTATACTGGAATGTTTAGTTCGATGTGTCACCGTGTGTACAAGGATATTTTGGCGCTTGAATGACATTGACAGCGGCTTTGTTGGTAAACATTTGTGAAAAGCATGATGTTGGAGTTAGTTCCGATTTAGGCCACACGCCTTAAGATTCATGCCCAACTATAGAAGTAGTTCTACAATTTCAACAGATCAAAAAACTTTTTTTTGTCTATCTCTGCCATGGCTGTCATCAGTAATACAATTTTATTTTTAGTTAACTGTAGCATCCTCGACCAGTCAATTCGAAAGCTAATGTATTTAACTAAATGAAAGCCTAAAGCAAAAAGAAAACTGCTGTTGTCTACAAAAGTGTCCTGCCAAAATGTTTTTTTTAAATTAGCGATGAAAGATTGATATGTGGGGGGATTCAGAATGATGTACTCAGAGTATATGGTAACCGTTTGCACGTCGGTGTCCCTTCCACCCTATTTAAGTACTTTATCTAACTAAGCAAGCACATAATGATGTTGACTAATAATTAGCAATAAATAAATATTCATTGATGATTAAACAAAACCTAAATATAATGACCCATCCTATCAGTTTGTCTCCAAGAGCAAAATTCAAAAAAGTCATATCTTTGTATACACACAGAGACATGATTTTGCTTTTTTTTTATTTCTTATATTTAATTTTTCTTTCCCAAAGCTTTTTAATTATTTTTGGAAAAGTTCACAATTTGTAAATTTTGTTTAATTGATGTTTTTTTTTAAATAGTTAGTGTTTTACATATAATATGCATGCTACATTCACATCTAGTTGATGTAAATCAGAAATATTGCTTTGTAACTTTTTTATTGCATTCGTGATTGTACATCAGTTTTGTGAAATAAATAAAAAAAAAAATTAAAAAATTTTTTTTCGAGTTGAACAACTCAACTTTGGTAGAACAGGATAATCATTCTTTAAAAATAAGGTCCAAAGCACAATAGATAACCTGTTACACTTGACAAGCATTATCGAACACAATTTGCAATATACAAGGTGTAAACAGACCCTTCATGAAGCCGTCAACCAAGCATTCTGTAAATCAAACTAAGTAACTCTATGCAAAAATGGCGTGAAAAATCGCGTTTTACGGTAAAACTGAATGTTACGCTCTCAAAACTTAGTGCTGATGGATGCTTCGAATAGTAAACGGGTCATAGAGTTAAAGTGGTATTTAAAAAAAAACTTGTGTAAAAATTGGAACTTTTACCTCCAATATCAGAACAAAAAAATTATCCCAATGATGGGGAGAACAAGTGCCTTTCGGCTTCGTTAAGGGTCTTTTTACACCCTTTATTTAGAATAGGGTGCACCCTATCCATCAAACATATGTCTTCAACAATAGACACCTGTTATTGAGACCCACATATCAGGTTACTTGAAAAAAAAATTCAACATATGGTGAAAGTGTATGGAAAAAGTTTTATTAAAAGTTCTTTGTAGGTCACAAGTAGGGATTTGATATTCGGATGCATATTTACCTTTAGTTTGAGTGTTGACTTGTATGGAGTGTGGGTTAGTACAGAAAAAGACCCGGTTTATTTAATTAGTGTGTTTAGTTTCTTCTTTTTATTTACTAACATTAGTTATAAGCAAAATTCTTGTTACTAACAACCTTGCCTTGCCTATGGACTTTCTTGTCTGAAATAAATGATTTTTATTTATTTTAAATAAACAGCTGTTTTTTTTTTCATAATTTACCATTTTGTCTGGTCAAATTTCTTGTCTCGTTTTAAATAGATTTTAAATATACATTATGCTTATGAGTACTATATTTTATACACACTGTATATATGGGAAAACATTTAAGAAGACGCTTCCCTACTTTTATACCCTCTGCTAGAAGCCGACCCCAATATAGTTGGGAAAAGGCTAGGCAGATGATGATACATCAAGCAGGTCCTATCCTATCATACTAAACAAGATTCACTTTGAAGCTAATATCTAAGTTGGGAAAAAAATAATCTAATTCCTATACAACAGTAGACAGACTATTTCAATGCATGTCTCAAATTTTTTTTTATTATATGAATTGGATGCTGGTGACT
The DNA here is from genome assembly GCA_905220335.1 of Noctua pronuba. Classification (NCBI taxonomy): domain Eukaryota; kingdom Metazoa; phylum Arthropoda; class Insecta; order Lepidoptera; family Noctuidae; genus Noctua; species Noctua pronuba. Next base: position 1,249,249 of record LR999920.1, read on the forward strand.
AAATTGTCACTCTGTATAATTACAAAATTGGAAAACCTGGGTTTTACTGTATGAAATGAACAACATGCAGTGAGTAATTCCAGTTATCAACTGGTCTTTCTCCAATGAGAAGAGGCCTTTGCAGTTTCAACAAATAAAGGCTGATAATTACTTTATTGTTATTTTTATTTGGATGGTTTAAATATCAAAATAATAGGAAGGACAAGCTTTAAAAGTTATTATATATACTCAAAAAAGTTTCCAGTTGTCAAAGACTCTCAAATCTGTGTGGTTATTTCTTCAAAAGACCATCTCGGACATTAATCTGCATGGTCTTCATATGTCTTGATCAATGTCTGGAGTTTAAAAGAGACAGTGACCTCTGAGTTTGTTTCGGATGTTTCTTCTCAGAGTAGTCCATGAGATGTTCTGTCCATGCACATAGGTATATCCTCTTATGCAAATTTCGCAATCGAAATTTGGTTTGTTGTAAGAAAACCCAATTCTAGGTTAAGCTCGCCATTGTACATAAGCCATGTTATTGCAATTTGTATGTATATTTTTTTTTTGTTTTTTGTTTGCAATAAAGAATAAGAATAGAATAGTCAGGTACGAAACACCAGCCCCATCTAGTTTTAAAACAACATGATGACATGCAAAAGTGTTTTGTAAAACCAATTTACAGAAATAAATATGATTTATGATTTAAAGTGTTACTTATGCTTTTCCCAATAAGGTTAAACAGTGATAAATCGCCAACTTAGTTGAGTGTACATAAAGACAGATGACATATAATAAAAGTATTATAGTGTTAAAGTCACCCTCCTTCCCTTCCACACTACTAAGCCGCACCGCTGGTAGTGTCGTGGTATTTTTTTTTCCTTCTGCACTACTGGTCCAGTGGTATTGTAGGTATTTGCAAAATAAATATATGCGTTCTCTATTACACTACTAAGCCGCACCACTGGTAGTGTTGCGGGTATATTTTTTTCCCTTCTGGGTATTTGTAAAACAGATAATATCATAGTTACTAAGCCTAATCAGAAGACATCATCATCTGCCTCGCGTTTTCCCAACCATATCGGGGTTTACTTCCAGTCTAACCATATGCAGCTGAATACCAGTATTTTATATGGAGCGAATGCCTTAAAATCGGTAATATCAAATTCAGATGTTCCCTCTGCCAGCACCAAGGTCTCAATTATGACATGGCAAGTGATAATTTGGGTTGGTTAACGTCACATGTCAGCAAACTTTTATATCATCACTAGCTGACCCGCGCAACTTCGTCTGTGTCACTTAGGGGTATGAAAAATAGATAGTAGCCGATTCTCAGACCTACTGAATATGCATATAAAATTTCATAAAAATTGGTCAAGCCGTTTCGGAGCAGTATGGTAACTAACATTGTGACACGATAATTTTATCTATAAGATTATCTGCCTAGCCTTTTCCCAAATATGTTAGGGTGGGCTTCCAGTCTAACTGGATGCAGGTGAATACCAGTATTTTGCAAACTTTTATATCTAGGACGCAATGATTTCTTTCACTGTTTTGAGAGCAGTGGTGATGTAATGAAAATAAATTCCCCATAGCCTGCGAAGTTAACATGGAGCTTGGCAGGTCATACACCTAGGATGGTTCAGAACAGATGTTCGAGAATAGCCACAGTGGGTGTCTGAAGACAAGCTTTTTAACCAAGCCAGGGTCAAGAAACATTGCCTGACAACTGATTGCCGAGAGAAGGCTGAACATAAGGAAAATGTAAAAGTTGTGGGTAGGCTTTTGCCCAATAGTTGGATGAAAAAAAGAAAATAAAAAAAAAGTCTGCTGTCAAATCTATTTATCCATATTTCATATTATTATGGTTGGTTGAACAATAACAACAAACAACCAAAAAACTTGACATCACATTTAATTGTGTAAATAGATTTTCTGAAACTCCAGGTCTGTGGAAGCCCTATCATGCTGTCAACCTTTTTTTTAACAAGCATAGACAAAAATGTAAACATTCACAGGTTGTTATACCTTCCATACCACCTGTTTGAAGGAAACAGGTTTCTATTGGCTTAGGAATTTTAGAGAATTGCTCATGATACATACAAACTGACATTTTGTTAGTTTATTTTTGGTATTTGGGATTTTGTTTTAAGATTTTAAAATTGAGTTTTATAGTGCAAGTAAGATGTGGTAATATGTGATGGGTATGTATGATACATTGCTTGTACAATAATTTAATTTTAGATGATGATTATATGCAAATTAAGCTTAATAATGTGCATTTATCACGCTGGACACCATGGAAACGGTAATTAACCGCTTATCAATACTTCCTAACTATAAAAAGCTAAATGATTCTTACCTTTTAAATCAAACTCCATCAGAAAACAGAAAAACACATAAATAACACACTCTTTTACACTTAAAACTTACGATAAAACAATATTAATTAGATTTCCACACAATACAAACTTAATATTTCAACAATAAACGCATAAAATCTAAAATAAAGTTCCATTAAGTAAAATAAGTACAATCAATTTTCCTTTGCTCAACTACTCATATTGAAGCGAGAGGTAATAAGCGACAAAACAACGTTTTCCACTGTTACTTTTTAACGTTACTACATCTTTGTTGAATAAGAATGCTTTTAAAAGTGATTTCAAAAGTTTTTAGCGTAGATTATCGAAGATATAAACAAATTTCACGGCGTATTTTAGGGACACTAGACGTCCATTTCTGTACCGTACGCTACGCTACTGCCTACAGAAAAATTGAGATAGCGAATGTATTTTTTTTATGGCAACATTCTGGGTTACTTTGCGAAGTCCCGTTGAACGCGTAAAACAGTCACGGCTTGGTCCGATTCTTATAGTAAACTTCAAGAAATATTTGAAGCAAAAGTTAAATAAGTGTTTCATCGATGAACGAGTCTTAGATTTCTAGCTTGTTTTTCAAATTCTTATTGATTATGTGTAATTTAAAACAAATAAAAACTTAGTAACTAGTTAACCTTAATATGGTAATCGAATTTTATTTTTTGGACTAACAAAATAGTTATTAAAAATTCCGTTGTGAAGTTCTCATAAAAAACAAAGTAATCGTAGAATATATTCAATGTCTTGTATTTAGTATTGTCTATGTTATATGAACTGAATTTTAATGAATTTTAATTCAAGTTTCGCTCTAACGGGGACTCTCACAACGTACTTCGGAACAAAATTGACAAGCTCTCTCTCAAATGCCATGACTTCACAGGCTCTTCAATTTATCCGTATAACTGATAAAACTATCTAAATCTAAACGAAAACCCTAAAAATCAAGATAAAAACACGAAAAATCTTATTTTTTTTTTAGAATAAATGAAAAATTGTAACAAAAAAGTTTGTTAACAAAATTTTTGTTGATTTTGTGTGATAACGAGCAACATTTATGGGTGTGGGGCAAGAAGAGAGACAGTACGAAATAGAGATAGTTATAGGTAGGTCGAGCGTCGAGTTGGCATTGTAATAAACTACTTGACGTGTTTATCGTCGGCCGCGTTATCGCAAGCCCCTTTGTGCGGTTTCACCTTGTTACGATCACACCAACTAGTTATAACAAACTCTGACGTAAAACATCGTTTAATTTCTTATTTTATAAACCTCAATTAATTTATCATTTTAAAATATGATTTGATTATTTTTTTTGTAAAAAAAACAAGCTGTGATTTTTTTATTTGTGTTTTTCAAGTTTGTATTTTAAAAGTATTTTTTTTATTACTTAGGTTAAATGGTAATTTATTAGTTTTGGATTAAAATCACATGATTGCTGTGTTTCCTAAGTTATTTAGAGGCAGTAATTTAATAAAGCATTCTAAATATAACGTAAAACCACCGAAATGAGTGACTCTATGTCACTCATTTCATGGAGTAGGTATTATCGCTATCTTATTATTACTTTATTTCTAATCTTTTTATGGAAATGAACTGCGTAGTAACAACCTCATATTCTAGAATGTATTTTATCTCATATAGTAGGTACATGTACACATAATTTTCTATGGAAAAGGAGTTTGTTTAAAGCGTTTTCATGCACTTTAGCGTTTTGGCATCGTTCTCTGTTTGTCCCTATGTTATCAAACAAAAGATTACTCAAACTCAGTAGGTACATAGTATCGATTTGTTTGCATGACACTGTCTGAACGAAAATCAATAGTTTTGCCAACAAAGTCGGGGCGGGGTGAAGCATTATTAGAAAGAGACAACGATTGCTCTACATTTGAAAATTACAATGATTATAATGGATTAAATGGATTATGGGTATTGGGGATATAATAAAAAGTACAGTGTAATCCCATAAAAAGTAGAGCGTAATCCCATGTCAATAGATGTCATTTCTTAATTGATTTCACCAAAATTATTTTAATATTGTCATTAGCTAATGTGAAGTAGCTTTTAGTTAGTTGCGCCAAACAGATAATAAGGAAGAATCATTAGTTAGATTATTCAAGTTTTTCCTGTGAAATCTCATTAAAGTACAGAATTCACTGGAACTTTATTTCGAGTAGTGGCCATTATAAAGGTTTTTATTTTAAGTACTCAATATAAATAAATGGATCGTTACTTGAAGGTGATTAAGTAGGAACCTCATAACAATAATTAGGCTTATTAATTATCTTTTATTTCAAAATAAAATTGTGAGTCATAAAACTAAAAACATTTGCACTCAAATCAATTTTGTCTGCATGTAAGTACACTAGGTAGTACATAAATAAGTTTAAACCAACAATAAGCATCAAGTAAATTGTTTATTCATAAAACAATAAAGAAAAATCTGAAAAAAAAATCTAAAAATTCTCTATCATGTCGGTGACAATTATTTTTAAGTTAGATTAAAATATGGCAATATTTTTTTAACTCCGCGACTCCCGTGACGTAACATCATAATGCATAATAGGCGTTCACAAAGTTCATTGGAAATGTCAAAAGTTCGATCAACTTGTGCATAGATAAGAACTGTTTTGTTTTATTTGTAAACTGTTACTCTATGGCTTTCATTAGTTTTTATTGCAAAGTTATTTTTGTGTCACACCAAAAATTCTCCTTAGGATTTTATGATTCACATTTTAAAAACGGTACCCACACTGGGTAACCGTATAATTATGTTATTTTGGATGTTTTATATAGGGCAAGAGGATAGCGCGGCATTTTTCTTGATTGAATAAGTATCACTATTGTTTAGCGACTAGTACCTACAGTCCCTTCGTAGTTATTTTACTTCTGACAGCTGCAGTTCAACAGTAACCTTATTGCTATGAAGAATAAAGTTCAATATAATTTTGACAGCCTTGTCAGTGATATTGATATCAACTTTACAACACCCTGATGGCTACGAACAATTCAATTATTTGTGCCTCGTTCGGTCTAGTGGTCGCAAGCGCAACTGCTCAGCATGAGGTCCTGGGTTCGATTCCCGGGTCGGGCAAAGTGTTAAGATAAGATAAATTTATTTGTCAAAAACACGTGTAGGTTTACAATCAGTTGGGACGACTACAAAAAAAATTGTAATCATCTAGGCTAGCCCAGCTGATAAGTGGGTAGGTAACAGTAGCGAAGGGTTAATTTATGTAAGAGGAAAGCCGGAATACATATCTTTAATGTGATTATATTATTTTTGTCTATAGAATACTGACTGTGCCATTTTTCAAAGGGAAGCCGGTAGGAATAGAGTTGTATGGAACCTTCGCTACTGGTAGGTAACACACGCATGAGATGCATGAAGTTGAGCAATACCAGGGAAAAAATGGCGGCTTCTGACTCCACACGAGGTAAGGTACAGGTACAGGTAAAGGTACTCTTATTGACGTCTCTAAACTAAAATAAGGGGTTGAAGTGTAACCTTTGGGGCGCTATGGAGCGAGGACTTAGAAACCCCCCCCCCCCCTTGGGGCACACCGACGTTAGGTAGGTTAGGTTACTTTAAACCCTGCAGTCAGAAACCCGCGTGGCCACATCGACTTTTTCATAGTGCCCCGTTTCGTATCCACTGACCAAATAAGATTTGAATTTAGTTTTGTTGGCAGCAGAAGCGGCTCCATTGAGGAGTAATAGAGAAGTATCCATGGAAGGAGAAGCAACCATGTTGCATCAGCCTTGTACCCACAGCAGGGACCCAGGCCTCCTCTCTATGTGAGGGAATGGGCTGTAGTCCACCAAATGTCTAGAGTTTAAAAGAGACAGTGAGGCCTATGCCACACGGTGCGGCGCCACACCGCACCGCATTACTCCGCACCGCACTGGCGGCCACACGAGCAGTGCGGCGTCGCAATATTCTTACGGCGCCGCTGCGGCACCGCAACAGGGTTGGCTTGGCTTGCCCAGTTGTCGACAGTCTACAATAAACAACTGAGCGATGCCGCTGCGGTCTCCCCACCTCGTCTGCCTCGCGCCGTTGTCCGGTGCGGCGCCGGGGCAGCGCCGGACGCGCCGTGTGGCATACTATACATTTATTTATGTAGGAAACCGTCGCGACACCGCTCAGGCGCCGCGCCTAAGCCGTACCGCACCGTGTGGCCGCTCCCTGACCTCTGAGTTTGTTTCGGATGTTTCTTCTCAGAGTAGTCAGGTACGAAACACCGGCCCCATCTAGTTTTAAAACAACGTGATGACATGTAAAAGTGTTTTGAAAAACCAATTTACAGAAATTTTATGGTTTATGATTAAAAGATGGTCTTCGAATTTTTGGTTCTAGGAAATGGACGGTGTCCTCCGCATCTTTCACGATATTGAGAGCAGTGGTGATGAAATAAACTACACAAAGAAATGCGCCTGCCTAGGTTCACATCCACGACCTCCATCTTCTGCTTAGCCTTTTCCCAACTATGTTAGGGTCAGCTTCTAGTCTAACCGGGTGCAGCTGAACACCAGTATTTTACATGGAGCGATTGCCTATCTGACCTCCACAACCCAGTTAGTAAGTAAGACTCGTTGTCAGGCTTTTTGGGCCACTGACTACCTAACGACTGTCAAAGATCTACAAATGACACCCAGGACAAACGGCTTTGCGAGGCACGGAGGAAACTCGGTATATAATGGGTGGTCACCCATCCACAGACCAACCTAGGCAAGCACGCCTTAACCTAAAGATCGACCCGAGCGGCTGTTATTATTTAGCCACGAGCTCCTTTACGGAAGATTGGTTCATAACGCTTAACATAATTGGATCCCTTGTTGATATGGAAGTGGCGTTAGTCAATTTCTATCAGATATTAGTCGTCGTGCCGTATCGAACACATCCGTCGACTTGCTTGTCAACCTATCACATATGAATGGATCGATCAGCAAGTAGTACCTATGTACCTAGTTCTTACGCCATCCATTACCTTGGAAACTATATTATCTTAGTTTTGAATTCCTCGTCAAAGATGGCGCGGGTGTCTGCAACGAATAAGTTTACGCAAACGTGATTAGTTTCACTCAGTGCTTTTATTAATATACCTGATTCTCTATTTTCAGCATTAAAATTATTTTTCTTGTATAGTTTTTAATAAGAGATTAATCTCTGATGGTGCATACTAGCGAATACAATTCCAACATGCATTATTTATCCAATATACATTGTCAGTTACGCCACAGTTTTATGAAATCTTGATAATTCCACCATTCAACCATTTTCATCTCTATTGTTGTATTCATGAATTTATCCCGTTGCAGGCCATTGGATAATGTTTGCTAAAAAAATCTCTCAACATATCTTAGCAACTACGTTTTTAATTTCTAAACGACGTGTTAAACGTCAATAATTAAAACGAAACGTCAAACTTGTCAAACATAAAAAAAACGTCAAAAATATTTACCAAAGCTCATTGTGCAAACGAAACAGCGCTTTGTTTAAAATAATTTTCTTATAATTAATCTCATTAATTGCAAAAACGAATGTTATTAGAATTAAACAAAATACCTAAGTGTACTGTCTTGTCTCGAAAATTTAGGATTAATTTCTGAGTCACATTAGTGATTAGGATTTTCCCGAAATTCCTTAGTCTAGTGGAAAACACGGGTGAAAAATTAAGATAAAAATAGCGCGTGATTTCCCTTTTGATTAAAAATGAGTAGATGTGACTTTAAAATTGTGTTACTGGGCAGTGAACATGTCGGAAAAACCAGTTTAGTTCTCCGGTTTGTGAATTGCAGATTCAATGCTGATATTCCTTATCAAAATGTGAGTATTAAATATATAAATATGTTTGTAAACACGCCAACGCCATAACTACGTCTGTTATTTTTTTTTAATTTATGGCAGAAATGCACAGTCATTCGTCCATAATAATTGTCTAATGTCAGAATCTACTTGTTAATGAATTAATTCTATGAGCTAAGCATTGAACAGTATTGAAATAAATTATATCATTTTGAAATCAAACTAATTACATATTTTATTGACCTTGAAAGTTTATTTACAAGGTACCCTTCTATTTGTAAGAAATTCATGTGATCAGCTCATGTCATATGATCACAGTAACAATACATTGTATATTCTAGTAATCACTATGGGTATGGGCCAGAATTACTTTGTTATACATGGTGTAAGATGTCATAATATAAACTTTTACCCACCCGATTCTAGACTTACAATGTAGTTACAAACAAATTTCTGATTCTTATGTTTAGACTGTGTATGTATTACACAGGAAATTTTATAATAAAAAATAACATTTGAAACATTTAAAATTTTCAATGCCAATGCTATTTCCTTTGCTCAACTTTGTGCTTGTCACATTGTCCCTTTTTCTTCTTCTTAGGGTATCAAAGGCAAAAAAAGAAAGAAATGTATTTAGCACAAAAATCTGCTATGGAAACCCTGTTTACTGATGTAACCAAAAGTTCATCAAGTGTGTCCCTTACACTATATTTTTATTTAATAAGAACATACACAAATAATATTTTTTATTTTATATCATCCACTATTAGACCCCATAAAAAGAAGGTGATATTATTATAAACTGTCCAAATTCAAATACCCTATCTATGTTCTATGTTAAGGGATTTGGTTTCTGCACTTAGTCCTTAAAGTGGACCATTGTATGTGAGCCATGGTGGCCGTTACTCCAACCAACCCACCTCCCTCCAGAAGCAAATCAAATACCCTAATAGAACGACTGCTTTAATGAGTCCTCCGCCTTGCCCCATCAAAGGCATATTAAGTGTCCACAAACTCCTAACAATATCCCACAGGTTATGTGCTTTAAAATAACCATAATCCACGAAAGTATTACTATACTAATTGAACCAACATGTGATCAACCTTTAGAATATTCCATTTAAATTGATACCTTCATGAGGACTCATTAAAGTGGTCGATCTATAGTTCTTATTACTAAAACAACTCGGTTTATCCCAAATTATACAATTTTCTGGATAACTTTTCCAATTTTTATTTTGTTCTAAAAAAAAAAAAAATTATTCAAAATTTGTATAACATAAATAGTCTGCCTAACTACAAAACAGTTTGTCGGCAGTTGTTCTCGTTTCACAATATCATTATAACTAATTTAAATTTTTATTATAAAGTAACATATAAAATTAGGTAAGTAAATTTACGGAAAGAAACACATTTTACACCTGTGGAAAATTACTATTGTCCATAGATGCAACACTAGCTATGAACACAATGAGAGGTAGTGTTTTTAAGAACATTTTTAAAATAATAGTTTAGAACATTACTTGAACAATTACGAATATAAATAAAAAAATACCAAGTCTCTGCAGTCATGCACTTTACGAATGAGCAGCTTTTAATTTTAATTTAATATTATTATCAAAATTCAGAGAGAATTGAAACATTGAGATAAAAGGTATCTGTGTCCTTCACAGTTTGTGATAAATATTGTATTCTCTTGTTTAAAATACAACGTTGTTTTTATCAATAATTTATGGGCTAGATATTATAATATTATTGAAGAGAACGGGCAAGTTATTGCAAGGAATGCAATTAATCAAAAGTATATTTATACTTATATTAATTGCAAGTCCAGGTTTTCTGTTTCACCGATGTCTGTGATGTCCAAGATAAACTTAGAAAGTACATATGAATTGAAAAAGTCACTTTGGTACTTGCCCGGATTTGAACCCACAACCTCATACTTGAGAGGCTAGGCCTTCAAACCTCTGGGCCATCACAACACAATTAATATAAGTCTGAAATCGCCAACCCGTCTTGAGCAAGCGTGGTGATCAATGCTCGTGCCTTCTCTGTATGAGAAGAGGCCTTTGCCCAGCAGTGGGACAGTAACAGGCTGGTATTATTTTTTATATATACTGTCGTTCAACAGATGATGAAATTCGGAGTCTGTTTTCATGAACCTAATTTTTTTGCCACATGACATGCTATGTTCTCAACAAGTGGTACAATGTATTAAATAATTGTACTTCTTGTTTCATATTTTCAACCAAAATTTACCTAGTCACTTACAACTGTGTGGTGCCAACAGTCTCGGAGTAAAAGGGCTGTGACATATGGATGGACAAACATACAGACGGACAGGACAATTCTATGAGGGTTCCGTTTTTGCCATTTAAGAGTCCAGCTAATCCCGCAGTCTTTTTCTGGACCTAGATCAATGGTTTATTATATGAAAAATTACATTTATTTTCTGCCATTTTCTTAAAAAGATGTGTTATCCTACTTAATATTATAAAAGCGAAAATTTGTGAGGATGAATAGATGGATGAATCTTAGGTCCTCTTTCACGTAAAAACTATAGACCGGATGTGGATGAAAGTGGGACACAGATAGTTTATAACCTGGAGTAACACAAAGGATACTTTTTATCCCGTGGGACAAATACCGAACTCCACGCGGGTGGAGCCGCGGGCATAAGCTAGTATAATTATATTTAATGAAACAGCGTATTTATAGATTTAAATTCTAAATATTTGTACGGCTGAAATGCCGAATATAGTGTAACCCATACATCATAAGAACTTATGTTACCTATAGTCTGTTTTTTAATCTCGAAGACTAAATTGACAAGTGAAAATGTCAAAACTGACTTAAATTCTATTGAAATCTATGTCAGTTTGCCATTTGTACTTGTCAATTTAGTCTCCGAGATTAAAAAACAGACTTTACCTATATTCTTGCAAATAAATAAATATATCATTCGTTCATTCATTATTTCCTATTTTTAATCAATAACTTTATCCTATTAATAAAATTAATAAACGATTCAGTATTTTATTGTTGTATGGTTGATTCACATTAAAAACATGTAGGTACTGTACATTTATTGTTCTAGATAATCTGTTAGTCACTTTATATTACTCACAATGTTGTGATTTTTTTGTTATCTACGATTTAAGTAGCACTACTGTTGTTTTTTTACAATACTACGAGTATTTATAAATATTCCGCGAATTCACCGCGTGTAGGTCGGTAATCATCCCACGGACCGTACTTACGTACCCAGGTCATAGTCTGCTAAATTGCATCGAAATCTGTTCAGCCGTTTCGACGAAAAACAGTTGCAGACTGACACCGACAGACAGACGTTTCCTTTTGTATTTCGACGCCTCCAAGCAATAACCCGGTAATCGAAAAATCAAAATTTTACAGGAGAAAAGATTTACTGATTTTGTCAAATATCTTTTCAACGAGTGGGACTATTGAAGTCATTGATGTATTAAATGAAAGCTATTTTTTTGCGAAGTCTACCTGTGCCATTGATATGAAAATCCTTTTATTCAAAACCTAGTTATTTATGAAAATAAATAATACCTGAAATTTTATACATACAATATTACAGTAATACTACTTACGGGGTTATTGCAGTAAATTTATGAAATAAAATATTTCATAACATTACATTATGGGCTTCTACGGCGTTATTTTTTATTTTATGGCTGATAGATAACTTGTTTGTACGGAGTTATTGTGGTAATGTCAAGTAATTTAAAAAAAGGTATTAATAAATAACATTGTTAGTGAATATTACGGAACACGTATTTTAAAATTATTTCAACAAAAACCCCTATAAACACGTTTACCAAAAATTTCATGAAAATGATTTACGCCAATAACCCGGTAATCGCAACTTACCAAAATAAAAAAATAAATAATTTTTTCGTACAGACCTATAACAGGTTTTTTGCCGAAATATTATTGTGTCTAAATTCCCAACAATAAACACGTGTGTCATGATTTCTTTGTAAATATCAATAGGAAAAATCTGAAAAAAATTGAGAAGGTGTATTCCAGTCCATAGATGCCGAATTTGACATAACAGCATAAACCCCGTAATAGTACATTACCGAGTTCTTGTTTGGGGGCATCGATTTATACTATGCGTAGAATGCATGGAATCGGGGCGTTTGTGCACTACGAGGAATTTTACCTTCGGCAGTCCTTTTTTTACGGTCCGATATGGCACGCCATAAATGTATACAGAGTGTAAACGGACCCTTCACGAAGCCTTTAACCAAGCATTCTGTACATCAAACTAAGTAACCCTACACAAAAATTATTGCTGGAAAACGACTTTCTTTTTTGGTGTGAAAAATAACCTTTTACGGCAAAACTCAATGTAACGCATTCAAAAGATTGTGCTTATGGATGCATTGAATAGTAAACGGGTCATGGAGGTAATTAAAGTAAAGTTATAACCTTAAAAAATTTTGACCCCCAATAAATTCGTAACTAGAAGGTTCCCAGGTATGGTCTATTTACACCCTTTATACTAGTTTGTGCATTATACGTAATTTTACCATCCGACATTTTACTTTTCCCCATTTACGCTTCCACCTTAGGCGCGAATTACACAGAAACGGCGTAAGGCGCGGCGCAGGCGTGGAATTTATAAGGAAACGAAAGAACGGCTTGTCTGCGCCGCGCCGCTTGAGTGTAATTCACGACACGTCGCCTACGTACATTTTGTATGAAAACGTTTTGAAGCGGCATCATGCCTGCGTCGCGCCTTCACCGTACGCCTTTTCTGTGTAATTCGCGTCTTAAGATTATATTTTTGTTCCAGACTGTCGGTGCAGCGTTCTGCGCGAAAGCAATGCAATCAGATGGAAAGAACTTCAATATTGGCATCTGGGATACGGCGGGGAGCGAAAGGTATTTTTTATTATGTATCTCATCAACATCATCTGCCTAGCCTTTTCCCAACTATGTTGGGGTCGGCTTCCATTCTAACCGGGTGCAGCTAAATACCAGTATCTTACATGGAGCGACCGCCTATGTGACCTCCACAACCCAGTGAGAAGCATCCGCATCTGCAGCTGAATACCAGTATCTTACATGGAGCGACTGCCTATCTGACCTCCACAACCCAGTTAGTACTGGATAATATGATACCCCTTGGTAAGACCGGTTGTCAGACTTTCGGGCCACTGACTACCTGTAACGACTGTCAAAGATCTACAAATGACATACCTTAGCGACTAAACCGCGGATTAGCATCCAACATAACATCTGTAACTTTACAATAAACTTGGGATCGTGAAGTCTGTGGTTTTCGTCAACCTACACTGTAACTACGACTCTGAGCCGTACATAAAAACTGGTCCTTCGAGCCGGATATAAGGTGTGCAGAGTGTCTCTGTTAACGTTGAGATTGCATATTATGTATTATCTCAACATGAATGATGTAACCAAGATCTTGTAAAAATATTTTGATTGAAAATAGAGTCCATGGAGTTTCTTGCCCATTCTTCTCCATAGAGATCTACGCTTTGGAATGGGCAACTACAGTACTTCCACAAGTTATTATGCCTTGTGTCTGGGACTATAGCTTCGCCTTCTTTGTTTTTCTGACATTCAAAAGTGCCTGTTATGGTCTAATTGAAATAAATACTTTGAGTTCGGTCTAGCTGGTCTCCCAAAAGCGGGTCGCCCCAGTAGGATTGAGAAAGCGTTTCTTGCCGGGTCTTTTCCACAGGAAACGACCAATTGGAACAGAGCACCTAGCTTACATTTCAAAGAGCCCATGTAGATTTAAGTGAAATAAAATAATTTGAATTGAATTACTTCCTACTTATACGAATTTATGAATTCCGATGTTTGTTGATAAACGATTTAATGGCTGCACAGATTTGAATGAAATTTTGCACACTAGCAGACCTGGCCCTGCAGTCTCGACATTAGATAGCGACAAAAATCGGTCGCTAAGTCGTATCGTTGTCAAATTCCTTTAATAGATTTTCTACTTTATTTCCATAGCATAAGGTTGAAAATCTATTAAAGAAATTTGACATCGATTACACTTAACGACCGATTTTTCGATCGATTTTTTTGTCGTTATATTTGTCGAGACTGCAGGGCCTGGTTCTTAATCCGAACCATAACTTGGAGCCCCCATCCAGGTCATGGCTCACGACCCATATAGCTGCGGTAAAAAGTATCCCATCAAAAATGCAAGTTTCGCTAAACAGTTCTTCTACCGTAAAAAGTTGTGAGATCTAATGTCTTAACACATAAAAACCGGCCAAGTGCGCTTTGGACTCGCGCACCGAGGTTTCCGTAAAAACTTGTTTTATGTCTTGAGATTCTTTTCTTTGCTTTTGCTGTTAGACAAATACTTCTTGCCATATTGATGATTATGATTCTAGGTCAACGGGAAGTACCCTATAGGTTTTAATTCCCTTGTGAAATCGCAAAATATGTGACCTGTTCGTTTATGTCTTTTGATCGCGTTGTCTTACAAGATTTTTTTGGTTTTTTCACTGCTCCAAGGCAGAACTGAGTATTTGATATTAATTTCAGTTTGATACTTCCGCGATTTCTGAGAAAAAGGTCTTGACAGACCGACAGACGGACTACAAAGTGATCCTATAAGGGTTCCATTTTGCCGACAGAGGTACGGAAGCCTAAAAAGGATTCTAAGTATGTCCTAGCACGGATACTTATTATTCTGGCGGCGGCGACCTCTCGCGTCCGGCCCTGGTTCAAGCCATGGTCCAGAGCGATAGGGAATGGGAAGCGGTCACCTCCTTCTGCGAAGCAGTCATGCTAGCGAAGGAGGTGGCGGGCCTGTGGACGGTGAGTAATGAGCTGGCTCGCCGTCCGTCCGACTTATGATGACAGGCCTTGTCGACGGCGCGTTCGTGTTCCACGCGCGCCTCAAAGAAGAGATGACAGCAAACAGGAAGGGGACTGTTCGAAAGAGATACCGCGGCCCTGGAACACAAAGGGTAAAGAAGGAACATGGGTTTTAGTCAGTACTAGTCATTTGATGATATCCGAATCCGTCCGAAAATAAAGGGATACTTATTATCTCGCTACTAATTCCCAATTTCCCGTGGGAGAGTTTCCGAAATGATGTAATTATCCGACATCTAAAACTATGAGCAAGAAATAATATTACCTAATAAGATATTATACATATTTACCTATTGTTATCACGATAATTTCTATTTACATACGATCTCATTGTTAGACTGTAAACTCCAAGGTAAAGGCCTTCTTATTATCATACAGAGACAAAGAAGGATCGTGCACTGATCGCCTTGCCCGCTGCGTATTTATATTTTACAAGCTTTTACCCGCAGCTTCGCCCGCGTTAATTTTGAATTTGAAAATAAATTGTACTCTGCTTGTAATAATATAATTCAATCATAATTCGATAAGACACGTGACGCCATCTATTATCATAAGAACTTTATTGTTGTTTTCCTCGGGAACAGTACTTTTTTCGGGATGAAAGGTACCCTATGTCCGTTTCTGTACATCTGACAACGTATATGCAAAATTTTAGGATGTTCGGTTCAGTGGTTTAGGCGTGAAAAGGTAACAAACAAACTTACTTTCGCATTTATAATATTAGTTAGGAGAAGGATAAGGACACTAGCTGTTGCCCGCGACCTTCGTTCGCGTGAGATTATTATAAAAATATTACTTCCCTATTTCAATCGGACTTTGGTAACAATTTAAAGGATTTTTTTTTTGCACGGAACCTTAATCCTTTTTCTAGAATAAAAGTAGCCTAAGCCTTATTACATCAGCTATGTGCCAGTAAAAGTCCCGTCAAAATCGATCTAGCTGTTTCGGAGATTAGCCGGAACGCCCGGAACAAACTGAAAGATAGACAAAAATTAAAAAAAAAGATTTATTGTTATGCATTCCGAGATATGAGCTATCAAAGTTAAAGTCCATTCACTGATGGCATCTTCAGCACAACATTGTTAACACGTGACACTTTAGAACATTTTGTCTCATACAAAACTTGTTTGTATTGATGCCAGCTATCGATTAATATAGGTTTTATGTATGGCCGCAACTTTGAAAAAAAAAATGGCGGAAGTTAGGCCGGCCATTAAATTCAAACCCCTTTTCCTTTTGGTATCAGCAAATGCACATGTCTGATTAAAGCTTTAAGTCTAAGGAAATCTGTTATTTTTGCTGTTGTCAATTCATAATTGGGTAGCCGAAGAAACAAGAACCCAATAATCATATTTATAAGCTGTGATGAGAATTAATTTTGATAACAATTTTTCGAAGGCGATGTGACGATCTGATCATGTTCGCGGGGCAAACGTGGCCAGAAATTGTACAAAACATAGAGGTTTGGAAGGAGAAAGGAGACGCCTTTGCCCAGCAGTGGGACACAGTACAGGCTAAGAAAAAAAACGAATAGCTACAAAAAACTAGATCAATTACTTTTATTACTTGGTGTCTAATAACCAACTATCTCCCAAAACTGATGGACATCGTAGCTCTTAACCAGACGAACTAATTTCAACACAATGTCTTCCCTTTCAGATACGAAGCCATGACGAAGATATACTATAGAGGAGCACACGCCGCCATCATTTGCTACGAACCGTCCTCCGTCGCCTCTTGGGCACGATTGAGGCATTGGTTACAAGAGTTGAGGGGAGTTGAGGAGGTCAGTTACCATATTATCTACATACATATATAAACTCACGCCTTTATCCCATGAAGATAGGCAGAAACTACAGAACGCCACCTGCTACGAAAAAAAAATGTGCATACTCAAAATATGAAATGTACTGCTTTAAATACTAATCTTGCGACAACTGAAAGAACAAAGAAACGACCGAATAAAATACTGAAAATTCCGAAAATCAATAAAGCATTTGTTTAAAAAATATTTTTCCACCATCTTAAATTGCGTTTTAACCTATAAAATAAATAAAACAAGAATAAAATCGACGTCAAGATATATATCAAAATGTAAATAAGGCGTAGTCCACGTAGCTTGGCTACGCGGGCCTCCTATTTCTGTCTGCAGGGTTTAAAGTAACCTAACCTAACGTCAGGGTACCCCAAGTCTCGAGCTAGCTTCGCTCGCTCTTCCAACCTAAGTTATAGAGCTTAAAAAAAGTTAAATTTAGCAGAACATGTTTTCGGAAAATCTGTATTTTTTTCGTAAACTTAGTATTTTTTTCGCAAACTTAGTATTTTTTTCGGAAGTTTGGATTTTTTTTTGGACATTTACTCTTCGTTTTCATTTATTTTTCGTAGCATTGTAATTTGAATGAGCTCATAAGCTGATGTTTGCTTGTTAAATACATTTTTGCCGGTTAATTTCGTATTAATTTTCGGTAATTCATTTTAACCAAGCTTAGTCAGTAGTAGGCAGTCAACCACAGATCGTTGGAAGTTTTTTTTTTTTCGGAAGCTTTATTATTTCCCAAAAAAAAATCCTCTTTCATTTATTTATTTATTTATTTATTTAAAACTCTTATACTATCATTACAGGTTACAAACCTAATGCGATAGCTAAGACTACTTGTAATAATTAACTATTTAAAATAACCTTACATTACTAACAATTACACAACCTAACCTTATACAAAATGACCTTATATGTTTTACAGTCAAAAATTAAAAAATAAAACCATATCATCAGTAGATGTCTCCCAGATGAATGATTTAAATCAATCGTTCCTATATCTATTAATCTATGGTCGAACGTTTCAGGTTATTAAATAGTTGTCGTTATATTAATTGCTTTTATTTTTATGTTTCAGAATTGCAAAGTCTACCTCTGCGGCACTAAAAAAGATCTCCTGGACGGAGGGTACGTCACTCGAGAGGTCCCGGAGGATACCATAGAGAGCTACACACAAGGTCTAAGCGGACACTACTTCACCTCTAGCAAAACTGGCGAGAATGTGGGTAGGTAGAGGAAAAACGACTTTATTAACTAACTAGCTTTTACCCGCGGCTTCTTTCGCGTGGTAATTTTGATGAGTATCATCATCTGCCTAGCCTTTTCCCAACTATATTGGGGTCGGCTTCCAGTCTAACCGGATGCAGCTGAATACCAGTATTTTACATGGAGCGACTGCCTATCTGACCTCCACAACCCAGTTAGTTCTGGGTAATACGATACCCCTTGGTAAGACTGGTTGTCAGACTTTTTGGGCCACTGACTACCTAACGACTGTCAAAGATCTACAAATGGCACCCGGGACCAATGGCTTAACGTGCTTTCCGAGACACGGAGGAAACTCGGTATGTAATGTGTGGTCACCCATCCACAGACCAACCTAGGCAAGCACGGCTTAACCTAAAGATCAACCCGAGCGGCTGTTATTATTTAGCCACGAGCTCCTCGGTAATTTTGATGAGTATGAGTGAGGAAAAAAAAAGATAGCCTATGTCCTTCCCAAGGATCTATCTGCTCGCCGAATTTCATTACGATCCGATCAGCTATTTAGTCGTGAAAAAGTAGCAAACAAACAAACAAACAGAGTTACTTTCGCATTTATAATATTAGTATGGATTAATTAAGGTACAAATCCAATGGATACCATAGCGAAAAGCAAGAGAATGCGGGTAGATAGAGGAAAAACGACTTTATTTACTATCATTTAAGGATACAATTCCAATTTATATCAGAGCGAGCTACTCGCAAGGTCTAAGCGGACCAAAAAAACCAATTGATTAACAAAAAGTGTCCTACAAAAAAAACTAAAAATCACACAAAACGAGATGACCTTTTTTATCGAATTCACACCAATAAATACGAATTGTTTATCAAAAATACTAAAAATGCCCGAAAAGCAAGAGAATGTCAGTATGTGGAGGATAAAGGACTTTATTGGCTATCACTTAAGGATACAATTCCAGTTTATATCAGAGCGACCTACACTCAGGGCTCAGTGGACACTAATTCTATAAAAAACTGGCGAAAATGTGGGTAGGTAGAGGAAAAATGACTTTATTAACTATCTCTTAAGGATACAATTTCAATGGATACTATAGCGAAAAGCAAGAGAATGCGGGTAGATAGAGGAAAAAGGACTTTATTTACTATCACTTAAGAATCTAATTCCAATTTGTACGATAGCGAGCTACACTCGAGGGCTCAGTTGACACTAATTCTATGAAAACTGGCGAGAATGTGGGAAGTTAGAGGAAAAACGACTTTATAAACTATTTCTTAAGGTGCAATTCCAATGGATACCATAGCGAAAAGCAAAAGAATGTCAGTAGGTGGAGGATAAAGGACTTTATCAACTATCATTTAAGGATACAATTCCAGTTTATATCATAGCGAGCTACACTCAGGGCTCAGTGGACACTAATTCTATAAAAAACTGGCGACAATGTGTGTAGGTAGAGGAAAAACGACTTTATTAACTATTATATAAGGTACAATTCCAATAGATAGCATAGCGAAAAGCAAGAGAATGTGGATATGTGGAGGATAAAGGACTTTATCGGCTATCACTTAAGGATACAATTCCAGTTTATATCATAGCGAGCTACACTCAGGGCTCAGTGGACACTAATTCTATAAAAACTGGCGACAATGTGGGTAGGTAGAGGAAACACGACTTTATCAACTATTACTTAAGGTACAATTCCAATGGATACCATAGCGAAAAGCAAGAGAATGTGGGTATGTGGAGGACAAAGGACTTTATTAACTATAGTTGCTGCCAGTTAAGATGGCAATGGCGGTCATTGACCCACCTACATTTATTAAAGTTCTTAACTTTGAAATCCACAAATCAGCCAGTTCATGTCTTGAATCGTCATCTATCGTGATCTTCAACATCTTTTCTAATGAAAAACGATACATGGTTCATTTGTTTTGGTTCGTACGAAGAGATATTATGGAAAGAGCAATGACCGTTATTGCGATCTAAACTGGTAGCAATTATACTAGCTTTTGCCCGCGGCTTCGACCTACCAACATCCCGCTTAAAAATACATTCAACAAGCCCTCTTGTTATGTCAATCAAAATATATCATGTCAATCTATCTATTCACGAACAAATTAAAAAAGCTATTAATAAGCAAATGTTACTACAATGAGTACACCAAACGAATACTTATACGAATATTTAAATGATAAATCATTGAAAGTCGTTTAAAATAAACAAAAATGTTTTTAGAATAAGTTAGATTATAAGATATCTAAATGGAGGAATGGAATGAGGAGCTCGTGGCTTAATAATAACAGCCGCTCGGGTCGATCTTTAGGTTAAGCCGTGCTTGCCTAGGTTGGTCCGTGGATGGGTGACCGCCCATTACAGACCGAGTTTCCTCCGTGCCTCGGAAAGCACGATAAGCCGTTGGTCCCGGCTGTCATTTGTAGATCTTTGACAGTCGTTAGGTAGTCAGTGGCCCAAAAAGTCTGACAACCAGTCTTACCAAGGGGTATCGTATTACCTAGTACTAACTGGGTTGTGGAGGTCCGATAGGCAGTCGCTCCATGTAAAATACTGGTATTCAGCTGCATCCGGCTAGACTGGAAGCCGACCCCAACATAGTTGGGAAAAGGCTAGGCGGATGATGATGATGATGAGATATCTAAATCATAAGTCCTCATCTCCATATAATTACCTTTCCTTTTCTGTGTCCGACAGGGTCAACGATTCTTTCTTATGGACAAACGTTTACCACCTAAGCCTACATTGTGGAATGCAATAAAGTATTGAGTATTGAGTTAATTCAATCATGAATCGAAAGACACGTGGCGCCATCTATTATCATAAGAACGTTGTTGTTGTTTTCCTCGGGTACAGTACTTTTTTTTGGGATGAAAGGTACCCTATGTCCGTTTCTGTACACCTGACAACGTATATGCAAAATTTCAGGACGATAGGTTCAGTGGTTTAGACGTGAAAAGGTAACAAACAAACTTACTTTCGCATTTATAATATTAAATATTAAGTTAGGATACTTAAGACTTCGCCCACCGACGCGTTATCGGGCAAGACAATTACTTTTTAATTGGGTCTATAATTAAGGTATACGAGAATATCGTAATTAAAGACACAATTAAAAAGTAATTGTGTATCGCCTGATATCTATGGTGCAATTCCAGTGGATACCATATCGTGAAGCAAGACAAAAACAAGAAAAATAACTACATATTACTAAAAACAAAAACTATAAAGGTGAGTATATATTACAACATTTACTTGTAACAGAACAACGAGCCGCTCTATGATATGTTCTAGTGTATCATCCTTTTACGAACTAAACGTCGAGCACGCTCGCCTCTTTGTTACAAACCAACGAGCGTATTGGTGTAACATTTCGTCGAGCGTATTGGTGTAACATTTCGTCGAGCGTATTGGTGTAACATTTCATCGAGCCACGAGTGCGGGCGATGCGCGGTTGCGGGGCGACGCGGAGGGAGACCCGAGGGAGGATTTACCCGTAACATAATGCCGAGCATTCGCAGGAACGTTACATTACATGGAAATGCTTTGGAAACTGAGCTTTTGCCTGTATTGTACCATTCGTAAGAACGTTACAATACACAGAAATGCTCCAGAAAATGTTGTAGTCTATACTCACCTTTAGGAACAACCTGTATCAATTAAAAAACTTCCTTCACCACTTCTGTTTTTATAAACGGACGGTCGGATTGGTCACCGAGGTTCGCTCGTTAGTACGAGTATTAGATATTATTTCGCCTAATACCCGCTGTAATTTTAGTTGTAGTTTCTTTTTAACTAAGTACCTACTTGAATGGATCTAATTCTCTAAATTATGTAGTCGATGATTTTGGTGCACGGTAAAGCTCTAATGAGTTTATGTTGGCTTCAACTTAAATGAATAAAATGTATTTGTACTACTGAATAAATAATAAAAAAATTAAATGTGGGTATGTCGAGAAAAAACGCCTTATTTAAAAAAGAAAAAAATATTTATTTGACGCAGGGACATGACGTGCATCATACAAAATGTCAAAAAAATACAATAAACATACAACGCATAACAAATATTAATAAATTCTACTAAAAAAATATCAAATATTAATAATTTACTATCACTTACGATTTTTTTTTTACGTTTTTTGCAAATTACTGGTAAGTGTCAGGTTGGGGATCCCTTCTATTTGCATAATATTCTTTTTCCTAATATACTTTGGCATAACAATTTTGGCATCCTTTGTTTTGCCATAATACTACTTTGCCATATTTTTTTTTTGGCATACAGTTTATGTTGGCATAATTATCTTGGAGACTAATTTGTTTTGGCATAATAATACTTTGCCATATTTTTTTTTGGCATACAGTTTATGTTGGCATAATTATCTTGTAGACTAATTATTTGTGTTGGCAAAAATTGAATTCGCAAAATGTTACTAAGCATACTTACTATTAACGTAATTAAAATATTGTCTTAAAAATTCAATATGTTGTGCTACAAAAGTGAGTGCAGAATCGAATCGCTGCAAAACCGACTCCACGTAGTCTTGTCTGCCCTACCCCTAGAGTGTAATTTAAGCCCGCGTAGGCGCGGAGGGGCGAGGGGGCCCGCGAGCTGAGGAGCAGGTGGTTTTAACGCTCGCTGCCGCAGCTGAGGCTGGCCGGCTTAGCCGGCCAGCAAGCCGAAGCTGCGGTGGTGAGCGTAAAACACATCTGCGACGATAAGCTCGCGTGGGACCGCCGGAGCCCCGCAGCGCCGGAGCTGTGACAGAAACCATGCCTGCTGCATGTTGCATGCTGCATACTTGCTTGCATGCTGCATGCTTGCTTGCATGCTGCATGCTTGCTTGCATGCTGTATGCTTGCTTGCATGCTTGCTTACATGCTGAATGCTCGCTTGCATGCTTCTTACAGGGAAATAAAAATCACATAAAATGTTTTATAATGATCAATGTTTTGATTGATTGATTTTCTGCCGTTTAATGACTATCGATACGAAATGTATGCCAAAAGACGACTCTGACTGTGAACTTTCTGCGATAAGATGGTTCTGCTTTTTAAAAATAAGTATCAGTGTCTAACATTTTAGGAGTTAGTTATTATTTTGCGTACTTGTTATGCCTATAAAAATAATTATGTTTTAATATCATTATGCGTAAATAAATGTATGCTTTAAAATGTTATGCTTAATCATTATTAGGAGTAGAGAAATTATGCTTAAAAAAATTATGCGTAAGCTGTTATGCGTAAGTAATGTTATGCGAAAATATAATTAGGTTAAACAAAAGTATGCCAAGTCATATTAGGTCTTAAAATTTTATGCAAATGGATAGGGAACCGTCAGGTTGTATGTTGATTAAGGTATGATTCGCGACCGTCACAAATATGGCTTTACAGAGTAATAGTCATTAAACTCATCAATACAACCCTCTAAGTTCATATAATGCCATTGAATGACTTTTTCATGAAATAGTCATAAAATGGGATTAAATGAACTTAAAATGACTAAAACATAACTGGCGAAATGTGGGTGTACTATTAGGCATATCTCTACCAAACACTTCCGGAATTACAGGCGTGATGTTATGTTATGTAACACTAGATTTTCTTTAATTTCAGATGAACTATTTCAGAAGATAGTAGACGACTGCGCAGCAGACGTGCAGATGATGAAGGATGTAGAAGATCTGAGGGTTCAGCTCCAGAAAGAGGAAGTAGCCTACAGAGCGAAGAGTAAAGACTATTGCTTCTGTTGAAGAGACAGAAGAACGAGAAGAACTCAAAACAGTATATAAAAAAACAAAAATACTGGAAAAATTGCGAAAAGAATTGAACAGCTAAAAGACCTTGGTGTAATTTTGATATAATAAAGGCGCGATTCCATTTGGCAAGTTACTTGTATGCAAGTTACTTTTATGCAAGTTACTTGTAAACAAGTTGCAAATTGCATACAAGTTCAACAAACTTGCTCCATACAAGCTCCAACTTGTATGACGTATTTTGAACTTGTACATGTTTTATTCAAGTGATGCGCAAACGTCAATTGTGCGTTTCGAATTGCGAACGGTTGACGTGTCCTACTCAATAGTGTATTTGACTGAAAAAAAAACTATTTAATCCAACAGTTAGATTATTAAAAAATATTGGATACGTATTTTTTCTTTTGTCATGTAAACGAAAAATGACCACGATAACGCGCGTTGAAATCTCGAAGACACAATTTCTGTTACTTTTTACTTTTGGGTGACGTCACAAGCCCCCTCTCTTGAACTTTGATGCGCTGTATCGTCGTCATTTTTTGATTAAGTGACAAAAGAGAAAATACATGTCCAACATTTTTTGGTGATCTAATTGACGGACTAATTTTTTTTCGTTGTTGTCAAATAGCCTATTGTTGAACATCTCCACTTGTATGGAAGTAAAACTTGCATGCAATTTGTACACACTTGACAACACGTTGCCAATGCAACTTGTACGCAAATGTGACGTCTTACTTGCATGCAAAGAGACTGAAAAGACTGGAAACACGAAAATGGCTGAAAGACCTATCTTGGGTATTTCGAAAGCTTTTTTCTAAAAAAATACCTCTGAATAGGTCAAAAGAGGACTGGGAGGGGGAGTTTGTATGTAAAGCCTCTCTTTCAATATATTTTGGATAGCTGAATAATGCTTATTTCATGAGGCTAGATAACTGGCCAAATGCGGGTGTACGATACATGCGTGATGTTTTGGAGAACGTTTGTAAGATATTTAGCAATAACAGTTTTATATATAAAGTTCTGATGTCTGGTCTCGTTTTACCATCAGGAATTTCTCAGTAGCAGCCACGTAGTGGATTTGTGCTCAGTTGATGGCAATAGGCTCGCCTCCTAATACATGGGACTTAAACATTTATGTTGTGTTCTGTTGGCGCCATTTTTCTTCCAAATAAATAAAGCCCTCTGTCTACAAATGGCCAGTATTAGAAACTTGATATAAAGTAAGTTTGTTTCACTATAATATTATAATTATCATGTGATGAGAAAAAAAACTAAAAATTATTCTAAAGATAAAAGACTCTCCGTCTCTTTCTAATGTACCATGTCAGTAAGAGATAGCAATATTTTTTTACTGTTGTTTAGAAGTCATCTTCATCAATTTCCTGCCCTTATCTCAATTTATTTGGGGTCGGCGCAGCATGTCTTCTTCTTCCATACTACTCGTCATCTCATGAATTTAGAAAATGACTCAGATTTTTCCCCAAAAGTGAGTTTTAAATTCAAAAGATTATAATTATATAAGGTTCCTGTAAACTATTATTAGCCACTTATTACTTTGAATCTTTTAAACAAGCTATTATTCAAATGAACTAAAAGAGGAAAAACAAATTTATTTTTCAAAATTGAAAGCGTATACAAAATTTAGAGTCCGTGCTATTAACCGCTGAGGAGTTCTCTCGTGAGGAGACGATCCTGGCTGCTGGATCAGGTTATGTCTGACACAAAAATGTGTTGTCACCAGAACCAAAGGTGCGTGCAAAAATTCAGCTCAATCGGTTGGGAGGAACTGGTTTAAAATTCAGTTGCGAGATTTGAGCCGTAATAAGGAAAGTTATTTTATTTGTCTGTCTTGATTTGTCTCTTGAATGACACAAAACGACGTCTTTTTGTCGAAAGGGTGTAAACTGGAACTTAAGGTTCCAGGGTAGCCCGCAGGTTGTATGTTGATTAAGATATGATTTGCGACTGTAACAAATATAGTTTTACAGAGTTATAGTCATTAAACTCATCAATACAACCGTCTAAGTTCATAAAGGGTGTAAATAGACCCTTAACGAAGCCGAAAGGTACTTGTTCTCCCCGCTATTGCAATCATTTTTTTGTTCTGGACCATACCTGGGAACCTTCTCGTTACGGAGTTATTGGGGGTCAAAGTTCGAACTTTTTCACAAGTTTTTAAAAAAATATAATTTTTTAAGGTTATAACTTTACTTTAAATACCTCCATGACCCGTTTACTATTCAATGCATCCATAAGCACAATGTTTTCAATGCGTTACATTGAGTTTTACCGTAAAAGGTTATTTTTCACCCCAAAAAAAAAGTCGTTTCCCAGCAATAATTTTTGTGTAGGGTTACTTAGTTTGATGTACAGAATGCTTGGTTAACGGCTTCGTGAAGGGTCTATTTACACCCTGTATAATCCCATTGATTTTAATTATTATAATTCTGTAACTACATACGTGTTACGGTCGCGAATCATATTTTGTTTCACATACGGGGTGTAAAAAGACCCTTCACGAAGCCGTCAACCAAGCATTATGTACATCAGACTAAGTAACTTTACGCAAAAATTTTTGCTGGGAAACATTTTTTTTTTTTGGGGTGAAAATTCACATTTTACGGTAAAACTCAATGTAACGCACTCAAAATTTAGTGCTGATGGATGCTTTGAATATTAAACGGGTCATCCAGTTAATTAAAGTAAAATTAAAACCTTTAAAAGTGGTATTTAAAAAAAAATGTGTGAAAAAATTGGAACTTTGACCCCCAATATCTCCGTAACTAGAAGGTTCCCAGGTATGGTCTAGAAGAAAAAAATGATCGCAATGACGGGGAGAACAAGTACCTTTCGGCTTCGTTAAGGGTCTTTTTACACCCTTTATAGCCTGGAACTGACCTGCAAATTGCAAAAATCTAAGAACATTTCCTTTACGAAGACGAAAGGCACTTGTTCTCCCCATCTGTATAAAGGACATTGTGTACTTTTTTTTCGTTGACAATGAAATTATTGTTGTCTCGTTCACTCATATTTAAAATCGTATTTACCGTTTCATGCGAGATGGTGTGATGTTATTCTTCTCAGTATGAAATCTTTTCGCGCGACTTTGCAGCTAAGTACGGTGGGGTTATCTGACATTTTTTTGTGTTAAGTAAAGAAATTACGAGCTCGACATGCTTTAAAAAATATAGTTTTGAAAAATGTATTCCTGTCTTAATTTTAGTAAATTATTTATTTAATTATAGTGTTGCAAGCTACGTTTGATTGTCTATGTATGAATTTTAACTCAACAGCTTTATTTATGTATCGTAGCTTACTATTGGATTCTAAAATTAGTTATATTAAGGTAGAATTCTGAAGACGAACGCAGTGACAAAACCGACGATTGGTTTTCATGTCATCATCATCATCAGCCTAGCCTTTCCCCAACTATATTGGGTTCGGCTTACAGTCTAACCGTATGCAGATGAATACCAGTATTTTACATGGAGCGACTGCCTATCTGACCTCCACAGCCAAGTTACTGGGTCACACGATACTTCTTGGTAAGACTCGTTGGCAGATTAATGGACTAGTTACTATGTAACTCTATGTATTCGGCAACAGCAATGCCACCATCAACGTAAGGGTCAGTTCATCTAGATTTTTTTTTTGTCCTGAACTCTGCCACCTCGACGGCGTTGGTGGTGGCCTCGGACAGGTCCCTCAAAGTGCACGTGGAACATAGTGCAGGATAGGAGGTGAGCCATGGTTTGCTTTGAGGCACCGCAGTCACACTTGGCTTCATCGGAATAGCTCCACTGGACCAGGTTGTATCTGCAGCGGCCCACCTGGCTTCGCAATCGGTTTAGGGTCTTCCAGGTTGGCCATGGCAGCAGGTGTCCCGGTGGGAGTCTTTCTGCAACTTCGATAATGTGTCGGAGGGGGTCTGTACTGACCCTTAGTGTTGTCATATAAACCAGTCATGTCGCTGCGGTATGTCGTAGCGATAGTGCGGCTTTGTCGCTGTGCTCTGCAGTTGCGGTCGGCTTCCGAATTATACCTTAAAGCTTGTTATGAGCCAAAGTTACTAAACCTATGTTTTTAATACATAAAAGTTGTTAACATGTAAATAATTATACGTAATTACCTATAGTTTTGTAAGAAGTCAAATAAAAAGCCTTATATTTTATTAGTTTCTTTTTTCCATACTCAGCCCACAATGTTCCCACTACTGGGACACAGGCCTCCTCTCTATGAGAGGGAGTGGGCTATAATCCACCACGCGGGCCCAGTGCGGGTTGGTAGATGTCACATGTCTTCGAATGTTTGGTTCTAGGACATGCCGGTTTCCTCACGATGTTTTCCTTCACTGTTTTAGAGCAGTGGTGATGAAATAAATTACACATTATGGTCACTTTGGATACAATGTTTTGGGAGGTGAAAGGGGGTATTTATTTAGGATCGCGCAGCATGTCTTCATCCACATTTCTCTCTTATTCGTCATGTCAGCAGTCACCTCCCTAGCCATATCATCCTTCACACAGTCCATCCATCGTTTCTTAGGTCTTCCTCTACTCTTATAGCCATCCACATTCATACTCAAAACTTTCTCACGACATGTTCCTCATTCCGCATCAGAGTTTATTTATCTCTAAAATAAACCTTATGTTAAAATGAAGAGCTTCTAATGAAGTCGTGGCACGAAAATCTGGAACTTCTATTAAAGTCCGTGGCAGTGAAAAGTTTAAAGAGATCTTTAAGTGTCTAAACACACTATGCCGAAGTTACGCGACCGAAGTTCAGTACTATTACGCCTGCAATGCTATTTGAATTACTGAAGACACACTATGCCGAAATTACGTCGCGTCATAGCGTACAGCCTAACTTCGGTCGGGCGTAAGTTCAGCGGCAACTTATTCTGTGAGCACACTATACGCGACCGAAGTTCGGTTCGATTGCCGATGAAGATATAACATCGCCCGCGCCCGCGTGTCCTTTGTTTTGCGTCTGCCTGTCCAACTGTGTAGATAACACGACACGACGCGGACGCCACGACAGCGCTCGAGACACTGAATACAAACACAAAGTTGCGGAACTGAATTTCTGCCGCGCAAGTTCTGCACTTATGGTGTGTCCATATCAGCCGAATACGTCGGAACGTAAAATCAGCCGCCGAACTTCGGTCGCGTAACTTCGGCATAGTGTGTTTAGACACTAAGGGTCACTGTACTGCAAAACCACAGATAAAATATTACAATTAAATGACAGTTCTAAAAAATACAAGGTATAAAATACTGGATAAAAAAATAAAACACGAATATTTTTATGTTATTGTTATTTAATATATCCCGCATCATATATTACTTTAATCCTAGGTCATATGTAGTTTGCTAAAATACACAGGTATAGGTACAGAGTATATTTCACCTTATTTTTAATATACAATATCAACTTGTCTTCAAATACAATGAAAATTAACATTTTTTTTTCATTATCGTATTTTGTTGAAATACTTTTTTTTGTGTGCCGTACCTAAAAAGTGCCAACGGGACCCTATTACTAAGGCTGTCAATCTGTTTGTCTGTCACAGGGCATCTTTTGATTCGTAATAGTTATGACACTTGAATGTTTCAGTGTCTATGGTCGCTGTAACATCAAATTACGTGTTTTTTTGCTCTGGCAACCCTTCGTGTGTATTCGCACTTGACCGTTTCTTTTGTAACTGTCAAAAGGCCAAGTAAGTTCTATATTGTTACGTACTACCCATAGATACTGGGTTCTGGAGTTCAGACATGCAGTCGCTCATCCAGTTAGACTGGAAGTCGACCCAACATGGTTGAAAGAAGCCAGACAATTTTGCCGCAGAACGAATGAACGTTGGAGTAAACGTGTTCTTAAGTGGAGACCACGACCAGCATATAAGGTAGGACGCAAGGCTACGTGGAGCGACGATACGAGCAGGGTTGCTGATGGCAGCTGAGTCATAGCAGCCGAAGATACAGTGAATTGATTTGCGAGATGAAGCTATGTCCAGCAGTCGGCTGTTATATGGACCGTAGGGAATTTCCAAGAGTTTATAGGAGATCTCCAGAAGCCTGACAATTTTATAACTCGATAGACATTATGAAATCTATTTTAACTATTAATACAGAGCTTAACAGTCCGGCCATGTAAAGTACTGGGGGTCTAAAATAGCCGCTTTGGTAGAATCGAAATAGGAAATTAAAATGAATCGCGTTAAAATGGTCACAGATGCAGTTAATATTATGAATTGTCACTTTGTGAGCATTACAAATTGAAACTTAATTTATATTATTAACCTATTATGATTCTGTTAAAGCTGCCATTTACATCAAGACATGAAAAGTGACAGTTGGAATAACGCTGGCACACCAAAATTGTCTTTTAAAAACCAACGGTTAACAAAAAATGGCCGTAGAAAGCGATTGTATGTCAGACCGTCTGAGGGCAAAGTCTAGGACCAGCATGGAACTGTGATAGGCTGCGTTTAGATCGACCGAAAATTGATGTAGTTCTAAAAAGTACTGCTTCTTTGGGAAGGAGCAATTTTTAGACACGGCAATCAAAGATGATGTTACCATGACAAATAATTATTCGCATGACAGACGTGGCCACTGTGGTCAGTATCGCTTTCGTATCTCAACTAGAAAACGTTGACAAACGCTGCCAAACGCAAGGTTGACGGTGTTCAACGCAGCTTATATAAATTTTGAACGTATATTAAGCGTGAGATGACCCTGGGTCGACTTCCAGGTCGGGTAGCAGCGGTTGTTGGCGGTAAGGTCACCCCCTAACATGAGGTTAAATCATGCTGATACTGGAGACAGAAAGCGGAATACATGATGATACACGGATGCTGCGGCACAGATTGAGAGGGCCTTTGTTTAGATGGACCGTTATTGGCTTAGTTGAACGAAATATAAGTGACGAGACATGGGCTTCACGATTTCTTCTGAAAAGTATTTCAACATAATACTTTGAAATAACGTCAATAGTTCAACAAAAAGACAGATTAAACTTAATTTCAGTTGAAACGTAACAAGCATTACATTAGTTCTTATTACTATACTTAATTTCTACTTATTTTCTACCAATATCTCACCTAGTTTTATATTTACGCGAAATTATTTAAATTATATCGGGGGGGTATAAAAAATAACTAACTTATGGACGCTTGGCTTTTTTTAATCGAAAGCGCGTTCTGTTTTTTTTTGTTTTTTTACGTTTATGGTAAGCTGGTAATGAGTAAAACCTTTTTGGGTTATTCTGAAGATTTTTGATGATTGATTTTTTGGGTTATTCTGACATTTTTGCAGACGAAACATTTTTGGTTTTAGTTGAACGGCTTTCGATTAAAAGTCAACTCACTAGGGTCCGTTACAGTTTGGTTATATATAGTAAGATCTTAACATCACAATAATGATATAAATATTAAAAAGATGAAGATGTAGGGAAGATTAAAATCACTAACTCGTTCCTGGTCGTTTTAAGTTCGAAACATCACATTTTTTTAGAAAAAAACTAAAAACAAAAGCTCAATCTCTTGTCACTACCGAAAGTTCAAAACTGTGCGTTTGAAATTTTTTTGTCGTTGATAAAAAAATCTTCTTTGAGCTCTGAAAAAAAAACCTATTTCTACGACAACACCCATGGACGGTAGAAATAAGGGGGTCAAACAAGAAAAAATGTGCTTTAACGATTTTTAAAGATTTTTTTTTTAAATTTTAGTTTATATCCAACAGAACTTCGAAGAGATATAGAAATTATAGTTTTTAAGAAGTTGTTACTAGCGGTACGAAAAATAAAAAATCTACTTTCAACACCTATTGCGTCATTATTGCTGTGTTTTTTTAATTATTTTAATTATTTTGTTGGTAAAAATCGAAGTTTTTTTTCTGCTTATTCACCATACTACTTTTTACAAACTGTTAAAATTACAGCAACAGCCGACAGTATTCTCTTATATTAAGTATTTAAAATAAAAAAAAAAGTATTAAAAAAAAAATCTTCAGCAAAAAAATCCGTACATTTATAAAATGTACGTTTTTACCGAGTGACAAAAACCTTACACAAAAAAAAAAACGAAAAAAAAAATGTCGATTAAAAATTCTCATAGAACTTTTTATCAACAATCCAAGTATTTTCTTCGATTTTTACCACAAAAACCTTTATTATAAGATATTGCTAATCAGGAATTTTAAAACGAAATTTCTACGACATCAAACACGAGTACACACACCAAATTCTACAAAAAATGGTTCGAGCCAGCAAAAGTCTTTTAATAATGAACCTTAACTCAGAATCTTAGATCTTAAATTCCATTGCCCCTCAACTACCTAACTACCAATTACTCAACGATTTAAGTAAGCTTTATGTATTCAAGATGTCTTTTAAGTGAGTTCCAATTGTAATAAAAAGGTCTTCAATTAATCATAGTTGCAATAGAACTTCAACTTTATCATGTACGAAATTGAGTGTCTTACTTCAAACCTTAGATTCTGAATTCAAGTTAAGCTGTTATTTCGCTTTCAAAATTTTCAGACATTACTATCGTGCTATTGTGCTGTTTAATTCGCTCAAATGACCGCATACGATATGAAACCTCATTTGTCATCATACATCAACATCGTTCGAATTTCGTAGCAATATTCAGAGAATAACCCTCCTAATATTCGTACTTCATCCCGGCCAAAATGCTAGTTGTCTTGTTAGCTCACAATCTTTTTAAGATATTCCACGTTTAACCTTTTCTTTTGAGCATTTTTCTCAATTTCCTGATAAAGTCAGTGAGCAAACAGCTAGCTATGCTGCCGAGTTTAACTTTGCCTATCCGAGGCCTGCAAGATTTTGTTTCTCAGTTGGTATCACTGTGCAAATCAGTTGTCAGATTGACAGCTGTCACAGATTTTTTTTTCTTAATTTTTTTTGTGTGTTTATGCAGCGATAATTCGTAATTCGATGTTAGTTTAATATTTTTTTTTGCTGGCTCGACCCGAAAGACAAATAAAGGGACAGTTCATAGATTTTTATTTATTTATACACTTCAAAAAATATGTATATCATTATATTTTCATGTCGTTCGTAGCTTTGTGTTAAAACACAAACTTCCATCTCTGGGACATTCAACTATAAAACATCAAAAATCTAGCTCTTCTATGAAATTAAAATAAAACCACTACTTGCATGCGTTCAGACGTTGCAAAAATTACGAAAAACGTGTCTTTACAAGTTGTTATTTTGTTTTCTCGCCCCCCGTTACATGGGACTTAAACATAACTGGCGAAATGTGGGTGTACTATCAGGTACACCTCTCAACCGATCGGGATTATAGGCGTGATTTTATGTTTAAATAATTACTTTTACTCGATTTTCGCCATTTTTTTGCCATTTAACTCCAAATTGTTTTACGTCTATGTCAAAACGTTCTTTAAGTCTTGAGTAAACTGGTTGTTAAAATGATCTTTTACCTTTGCCTAGGATTCAGGGAGTGCATTGTTCGTACAAGCCTTTTATTTACTAGCTTCGTTCGTATGTATTTCTGTTATTAATTTTTCAAGCACTTCATACTTATTCCGTTGTTTTTTTAATTATTTTTCTTTGCCCTTTTTGTTGGTTCGACTAGCGTTCATTCGTTTGTATGTTGGTAGCGTTAAAATTTACAATCCATCAGCGCCTCTAGCGGTCAAGAATTGTACTAACGATGGGTAGATTTTCAAATGATTGACTTAATTCTAAATACAACTCGTTTTCTCACTTCAGTAGGTTTTTTAAACATAGATTTGAAAAATCTACCCTTCGTTATTTTATTGTACGTCATTCTTGATGTTTTTTTTTTCGTTAAAATTTTTGCAATCATTTGGACGCATGACAAAGGACATAATAACATAAAAACACTGAGTAACATCTAGTCATGTCTATTCTATAATTTTTCTTACAGTTTTACATGTATTCTCATTTTATACACAAATATTTTAGGGAAAATTGTATTGCATATCAGATACTTTGTATCTCTTTAACATTATTGATACGAAAAAAAACACTATAATATATATTTCACAAAAAACGAAAATATGTGAATCTAACATCAAGTTACTTTCTCATAGCTAATTTATTCGTAGATATGTATATTTTATTATCCCAGAAAGAAAATATTTGTAATATAAAATTTCAAATACACATGAAAATTTTAAGAAAAACGTATTTTTAGAAACGTCCTTATAGGATTACATTTTAGTCTGAATTTTTGGTGTTATAATTTTTTTAATCTGAGATAGACGGATGTCAAAATGCGAAAAGAGGAAAAAGAAAAAACTAAAAATAGTGTAAAAATATTTTTTGGCACGCGCCTCGTTGAGATTGGTGTGTCTATTCATGAAGAAACGAAAAAAACCCTTTTTGATTTTATTCTAATTTTTTAAACAGCTGGTAACAAAACTGCAGACTAAATCGAATATTATATTTCTCAGTTATAAAATAAAGTAAAATACAAATATATTTATCAATTAAAAAATTAAAATATTTCTTTGATTACAAATAAACACACCAACCTCAATTAATTGTGACATAATAAATAAAAAAACAAAAACAAGTAAGGCATCCTAGTTAGATATAAGTCCGAAATACTATATATTTTACATACATATATATCCAATTCTACTTTATATATTAAGGATTACAATATTTGGTGTTCTTGGGAGTTCTTACTATACTTATACAAGGAAAATATAAAACAAAAAAATAAATAAAATAAAAAAACCAAAAAATAATTGAATACCCTATCTAACTTATTTTTTGTTTTTATTCATTAATATTATATATTTTGCATTTTTCACCTATCTAAATACCTTAAGTAGAGCAAAGCCTTATGTACTAAGTTTATTATTATATATGATTAATATATGAAGGAAGTAGGTTTCGAAAAGGCAGCAACCTTTCCGGTCGGCATTTTTATATATTGGTTATATATGTCTACAAGCACTTAGGCATAAACGATTTTTCTAGCATTATATATATAATGTTATCTATATTCTAAATTTGACTAGCTAACTTTATATTTTGTGATATTCGAGGTCGAACCTCCGGGGACGTGTGATGGGTATATAAAAACGGCTCATTGAATAAGAAAACGGATCGACGTATACAAAAACGGATAAATGTATACATAAACGGATATCTGTATTTAAGATGGAGAAT
The DNA here is from genome assembly GCA_905220335.1 of Noctua pronuba. Taxonomy (NCBI): domain Eukaryota; kingdom Metazoa; phylum Arthropoda; class Insecta; order Lepidoptera; family Noctuidae; genus Noctua; species Noctua pronuba. Next base: position 1,284,308 of record LR999920.1, read on the forward strand.
TAACAATTTTTTGCCACAACGCCATCTGTTGCCCGTAAGTTGAAACACTATTTAAGATGGAGGATTAACAAGTTTTTGCCACAACGCCATCTAGTGACCGAAAGTGGATACAGTAAACGAAAGATCACTTTTTGAAACAACGTTCAACACAGTGGGTATCTAAACAGGTAGCAGTTTGTAATTTCGATATATGGCTTGAGTTTGTTTGAAGAAAAAAAACTTTCTGTTACAAAAAAAATACCGTGTAGCATTAAAAAATTATGTAGTTATACCAATCGAGAAAAAATAAGACTATTTCAGATGTTTTTTTTTTAAATATAAATCTCGAAATTCCCCTGTACTCAAAACATAAAATGTAGTTTTTTGTGTGTCATAAACCGTTTTTATATACCCGTTACAGGCTCCCGCCTTCCTTGATTGACTGAATGCCCAAATTGACGCACAACACTCTCCCCCCAAAGATTTTTCACACTTACCTTTATTCTATACTAAATAATTATGTTTGGTGGCTGCACTACTGAGCCACCTTAACCTAACTCGGTATATAATATTATATATAATATGCAAAATACGAATATTCTTGCATCTCTACAATATAAACTAATATTTTGTTTTTTTCTGTCAAACCATGCAATATGTGAATTTACTTGCATCTCTGATAACTAATATGCCGTATCTATTTTTTTTCTGTCAAAACGTTTCCCTGCGACTTAAAATATACTGTTTCTATTCACTATTTACCCAAGCTTCTTTTTTTATAACTGTTGTCAATCTGAGAAAAACAAAAAATGTGTATGGTATGGATAGAAAACCTGCCATTTTCTTTACAAAATAGAAATGCAGGTTGCTGATTACGAGGGATCGTCAATGTAGTCTGCGAAAATCCAAAAATTTGCAAACTGCGGCGATATTTTGATTGAAATTCATTTCGCGGCAATTCTGGTAAAATAATGACTAAATTATTACCATTTTAAACATCAATCTAGCTTTCGAAACTAAATTTACTGCAAGTCATGCCTCGATTAGTATCATGGCATTTTTTGTAGTTAATGAAGTGTCGATTTCTAGAATAAATATTTTCTTTTTTTAACATGCACGAAAGTATGCAAGTGGCTTGCATCTTTCAGAAGTTTTATTGGCAGAATGACATGCATACTTTTTTGCAAGATATTGTACCTACTCCTGTCATAAGTTTTCATGACAAAAATCATCGTTTACTACCTCCTCAAAGAATGCTTAATGACATCTACAACTAATCTTTACTCAGAATTTATATACTAACATATTCGGATATATATATCCCATAATATACTTCGAAAATCAAGTAAGTGCTGAGTCAAGATAGTATTTAACTTTAGTTCTTATTACTACACACACAAGGTCTTATTTTAAGGGACATTTTTATTTATTTGGTGTTGAGTTATACATATTACATGTATATTACAGGACAATTATAGCCTTTTGAGAGGCTTAAGAAAATAAGTAGAGCATTGCTTATTTTTCGTTGAAGGAAAGCTTTGAAGAACAGAAAAAAGGTAATTATAAACAGTTAAATCAGAAAAAGTATGCGCTTCGGTAAGTTTGGTGTTTCCCTAACAAGTACGAACTTGTGCCACAGAGTAACCCCGACAGAGCTTTTTACTTTAATCCGGCCACAGTTTGTAGTAGTGCTTTGACATTGCGACTTCGGTCGTTACTCATTTTTTTTTTGGAATAGTGTAATGTTGTCGTTTAAAATTTCGTAATGATAGTAATGCAAAATGGTCAATAACTTAAATAGTTGTAACAGCTCTATAGATCTTATTATCGAGTGCATTACCGTAGATACACGATCATTTCCGAAGCGCATACTTTCTCTGGCAGATCTGTTATTAAATATATACGTACAAAAGGATATATATAATACATATATGACAGTTCGATAGGTAGAGAATAAGTGTGAAAAGTCTTCAAGTTATGAAATAAACTATATATGTAGAATAGTTTTAGTATATAGTAATATATTATCTTATTTATAAGATTCTAGCGATATGTCTGCCAAATTTTTACTACGCTGAAGATAAAAATAAAAAACAGCTAAATTTTAAAATAAAAAATCTAACAGTCAAACCTAAATGTTTGGAGGTATCTTGTTACTTTTTATATTAGTTACACAATTTTTACTTAAGTATATTTTCTCCCTTATGTGCTTATTACACATCTTAGTCAATTGTGCTCAGCCTATCACTGTTCTCTTCTCAATACAGGCTTAATAATTCTTTCTCTTTAGTTATTTGTGTCAAAAACCAGTAAAACAAGTTTTTTTCTGGAAAAGGTATCATGTATAAGTTGATCAAAGTCAATTTAAGCCCTTATAAGCTTATTTTCATTTTAATCCAAAGAGAACCACCACCATTTTATTTTGCGAATTTTTTTCGCCCCCTTTTAAATATTTTTCGCCCCTTGCAAAAATTTTTCGCCCAACTCCCAACTAAGCGAAAAGTAGCAAAAAACGTCCAAACAAATATAATATAGTTTTTAATTTAATAATTAATGTATAAAATACGATTTTTTATACAAAGACATGTCAGGCGGTACAAGCGTACCGCCGACCAAAATGTTTCAAAAAAGACGTTTTCCCAACTACAGCGTTTTAGTTTTTTTTACAAACACTAGCCTCCGACGAGGGAAATATGAAAAGGAAATAGAGAAAAAACTCTCTTAGGAAAAAAAACGAACAAAAAAATCCATAAAAAAAAAGAAGTAGCCGAAATCGCGCTTTGTCAGCGTCGTCCATACTTTTTTTCTGAGAGAAAAAAACATTTTTTTTTGTTATAATTTCCTCTAACTACAGTAAACGGGTATTATACTTATTATCTAGGCAATAAATATTTTTTTCTTTTCACTTATACGTTAATATTAATAAATAAATCTAATTTTTTTTTCTCTACTTTTTCCTCGGATCAGTATTAGTGTATCTTTTATCTAGACACAACCTTTTTATAACAGTATTTTTTTTTAATTTTACGGATTTCTGAATTTGGCAATGGCTTTCCAGAAAGAAAAAAAAAGTGACTAAAATTAGAGATGGGCGACTTTGAAAGTCGACTTTAAATCATTCAAAAGTCGTTTTACCGACTTGTAAACTTTCCGTCACTAAACTAATTGGAAACTCTGAAAGTGTGCGCATAAGAGAAAGAACAGATTTCTCGATGTTTTTTTTTAAATATAAGTAAATTGCCGACTTTTAACCTCGTATAAAGACGTTTTTAAGTCGTATCGAACGACTTTTCGAACTTCGACTTTCACAACATCGGAGTTGAAGTCAAGAAACCGACATACAACTCACATCAAGCTCTACTCGTAGATAATAAGTCGATTTTTCGACTTTCATAAGCCTTGGCTATCGACTTCATAAAACTTCCATTGCTAAAATGGTTTCCGACTTCAAATCGGAGAAGTCGTAAAGCCGACTTCTTTCCTAGCCCATCTCAAAATTGTTTTTCTTTACCTACTCGTAGCCTACCATTCCTAGCTTCATCGGCATATACATATAAAAGTTTTTTTTCTTTATAAAATTTTTCTCACTCGGGTGTTCCAATCTATTTTTACTACTAAACATATCTCCAAAAATCTAATATTTTTTTTACTCAAATATTTTTTTCTTATTTTTACAACTTGTGCTGTCAGATGGTTCATACCGTAAAAAAAAGTTATTTTTTTCTTTAGTATTTTTTTTTCTCGCAACCCCGATTTGGCCCGCGTGTTGATACCTCCTTATATACTAGCTTATATATTAAACTTATATTTATTCTCTATATATTTTCTAAAAGTATGTTTTATACGCATTACCTTGCACTCATAAGAAGCAATAGAAGTAATCTTTCGATATTTCTGACTCACATTTTTGACTCATTTTTTTTTTTTATATATTTCTTCCCATTTTGGGTGATGCTCTGAACCGTTTTACCGCGAGAACGAATTCCTGTTGTATATTTCTTCGTTTCCCCAAAGCAGAGAAAATCATATTAAAATTAATTAAAAGTTTAAAAAAAAAATTAACCAAAAAAAGTTTTTAGTTAAAATTAAAAGTCATTAATTGACTAGATTTGATTGAGAATCTTTGGTTTATCTTTTAAAAACAAATAGATTAACACCATAACCGTGAGTTAAATATTCTTAAAAAGATACTTATAATTTATTTTAAGACAGCCAAATGTCTTTTCTTAAAGAATACCAAAAATGTTAAACTGTCATACTTTCTTCAATAATTAACAAATAACATTTTTTTATTTTAGCTTTAACTAAATACAACGGAAATCTTTGACTTTTGACTAAAAATATGACTAGATTCTGGCAACAACATTTTATATTTCTTAGAGAAACACTTTGTAATTCCAAAACGCTTTTTAAACTTTTAAAGTTAACAAAAAATCACAATATGTTTTTTTTTAAATGTCAACTCCAAAATGATTTAACGAAAAGCATTTGTGTTTGAATAACGAAAAAAATAAAAAAAAATATTTTTTTAAAACGAAATTGCTTATTATACATACAACTTAGAGTATAAACAATTAATTTGTCTTTTAAGAGTATCACACAGAATTTTAAGATACTTGATAATATTTATGAAATAAGAATCACAATAAAATAAAATAAATATTATCGGTAAGCCTTGTAACAATAACTCTTTAACATAAAATAAAGATTTTTACTGTATCACATTCAACAGCATTTCAGAAAAAAAACACTATAAACTCTGAAAAATAATCAAACCGTAATGCATAGCATTTAAAACTAATAAAAAGACCTGTTTTTGAAAATAAAGATACAACACAGAATCTGAAACGTACTCCAAACCATATTTTTTTTAAATCAAGACTTTGACAAAAAAAAATCTGCAAGAAAAAAGAGTCCAGAAAAGAATCTCGGAACAGTAATAAACCAAGGCTAACAAGTTAAATCCAGTCTTTATGCACGCAACAACAGGAAACAGGCGGTTGATGTCTACATCCTCACACCAGGAGACTGGGAGCAAGCCATTCATCTTCACCAATCTGGAAATTTGAGAAAAAAATTAAAAAAAAATTGAGGGAAAATTGTGTAACAATACTGGCAACCCAAGGCCCAAGCACCAGCGCGCGGTGTAAACGTAACGTAAATACGTCGATTTTTGAATCGAAAATACAATTTATCCTATAGCGTATTGGTTAAGTTGTTTGCAATAAGCACAATCAGTATCATCCAGCGTAGTTGACACCATTCAATAATAATTCCAAGACACAACTTCTCTAAAAAAACTCTTTATTTTAGACGTGATAACCCGATTAAATTTCAATTAATTTCAAAATTGGATTTTTAGTTGCTTTGAAATCAATAAAGTCGAGTTATTGAGTTGACTAAATAGTGACGTCACAGCGTGCTATTACCATACAAAATATAAGGGGGAATCGCGTTTTGACAGCTTATAAAAAGTATGTCAATTGATTGGTGTGTCAACTACCCTATTCGTAAAATTATGAAAATATTATAATGTGAAACGAGTATGCTGCACGGTCGTTCCAAGGCCCCCGGTGTCGCATGCTGCATAGGGAGTTTATTTTAATTTTAATTTTAAATCATAATTAACGCCTTAGCGAGCCTAGTGGCTTTTTGAGCAACGAAAGTTGTCTATCTTCGAGCGCAATGAGGTTTTACGGATAGTCACCAAACTTTCGAAGCTAAAAACTGTCATACGGTTTAAAGAAAGACTACTCTTTCTGCTTCGTTGGTCGAGTGATCGCAAGCGCGACTGCTGAGCATGAGGTCCTCGGTTCCATTCCTGAGTCGGGCAAAGTGTTTTTAGGTTTTTCAGCAGGGATTTCTCATTAGCAGCCACGGAGTCTAGAATTGTGCCAATTTGATGGCAATAGACTCACCCCCTATTACATGTGACTTAAACATAACTGGCGAAATGTGGGTGTACTATTAGGTACACCTCTGCCTAACCCTTCGGGGGGACAGGCGTGATGTTATGTTATACTCACCGGCTGCACTTGGAAGTGTTGCACCGGATAGTGAAGCACCTGCGGCGGCTGCGACATGGCAGCTACACCCCCAACCGACCCCACACCCCCTACTCCGGCCCCCAGCGCCCAGGGGAGCTGCACCCCTCCCATGCTGGAGCAGGCGGTCGTGTTGGCCCACTGGTTGTAATCCTTGCTGCTATGAGTCAGAAAACGGGTTGAAATTAGACGAGCATTTAGCAAAGAAATTAGGTATACGGGCAGATACTTTCCACTACTTTGTAGAAATTGTTAATGTTATTTTGTAATAAAATATAAAAGTTAAAAAAAATAAAAAACACGCTTTTATCAATATTACTTTAGAGTGGTTTAATTTTATTTTTCGTATTCTTCTCAGCAAAACCTTTCATTTGATACCCATATCACGGGGATGAGAGTCCGCCATATTGCATATAGAATGACGTCTTTTAGCTAACCACACATTGTCATTCAAAATAAACAAGTATGGAAAATTTCAGCTCCATCGGAAGCCGGGAAGGGGGTCGAATTTAACTTCTAAGATTTTTTTACATAGTTATTTGACGTAAAAAAAAAAAAAAAACGAAATACGAAAAAAAAATACGCGCTTTGACGTGGAGTTGCGGAAACCAGCCCGTTATACAATACAATACAGGTAAAGTTTATATAAACGCCTGTTCCCGTTTTATTAGGGTTATCTAGAAACCAGTCGTGTTTCCACGCTCTCTCATAAAGATTTGGCAGTTTTGTTGGTGCGCTTTGCGATTGCGGCTGGCTTCAGAACAAGCCTTTTTTATATCAGCTTTTTTTAACTTAACCCTTTTTAAGGTAGAGGCAGTATACGTGCCACCAACAAAATTATTTTTATTCAGAAATATCACCACTTTAGTATGGATAGTGGCACAGATACTGTTATCAAATTTTACACATATTTTCCGGTAAAAAAAAAGAAGAAGAAGGTACTAATTTAATATTTTTAGAAATTAAAAAAAAAACTTAATAACGATATTTTTGTATGATTTCTAAGATTTAATTTTATTAAATGAATTTTGAAAAAAAAAAAAAAAATTAAATAAGTATGTACCTACTTCAATTTAAAAAAAAAAAATATTAACATACCTACATAAATTTCGTTTTCCTACCACTTCCGGTTTTCTCTGCCTTATAAAGGGTTAAGATATGCTTCGAAGAGTCAAAGATTTGACTACTTAGCACAAGCATAAACTCATATACTACTTACGAAAGCCATTAATTACTCTTTAAACCATTGTTTACTTACCCCATATACTGCTGCTGGTAGCCAGCGAACGCCTGTCCCGCATAAGTGTACCCTTGCACCCCCTGCACCCCTTGGAGGAAGCCCCCCAGTTGCTGGGGGTATGTGTTGTACCAGTAAGAAGTGGGGGGGACACCGCCAGTGTAGGTGGCGCCGAAGGGACTATAGGCTGTTGGGATCTGGTGACAAAGAAAAGGAATTAGAGGATCTTCTTCATCTTCTTCATGTAGTTAGTGCCTAACCTGGTGTCAGAGTTTTTATGCCGCCCATGGGCCTCTGACTTGGTTTTACATGCGTCAAGAAATATCTCTCAGGCATGATGGTTTCCTTCACCGAAGCAAGTGATATTTATACAGTACGCACATTAATCCGAAAAAGTAGAGGTACGTGTCTTGTGTGTTTAAGCAGTGACAGCCTAGTGGTGTGAACGTCGGACTGCCAAGTCATAGGTCTCAAGTTCATATTAGAGGATAAAATCACCGTAATTCGTTGTGATGTTTACATCCCTGAAAAGTTACTGCTAGCGGGCGAGTGGTCGCTGAGATATTTCTGACTAGCTTTTGCCCGCGGCTTCGCTTGCGTTAATTTAGAATTTGACAATCAATTTGGGTTGTACTCTGCTTGTAATTCAATTATGATTCGAAAGATACGTGGCGCCATCTATGAGCATAATAACGTTATTGTTGTTTTCCTCGCGAACAGTACTTTTTTTCGGGATGAAAGGTACCCTATATCCGTTTCTGTAAACCTGACAACGTATATGCAAAATTTCAGGATGATCGGTTCAGTGGTTAAGGCGTGAAAAGGTAACAAACAAACCAACTTATTTTTGCATTTATAATATTATTAGTAAGGATTGAAATACCAATGATATTTGCTATACTCGGCTTGGCAAGCGAACCCGAATAGCATGTTAGTTGCAATGAACGCATTAGATCAACAAGACAGTCACTGTCCGTTGGAGACAATTATTGTAAAAAAAACAAAAAAAAAGCTAGAACATTTGTGAATCTAATCTTACTGATAATATAAATGCGAAAGTTTGTGAGAATGGATGGATGGATCTTTGTTACTCTTTCACGCAAAAAGTACTGAACGAATTTGGATGAAATTTAACACACAGATAGTTTATAACCTGGATTAACACATAGAATACTTTTTATCTCGATAGTATGATCCTGTGGGTCAATTATCGAACGCGGGCGAAGCCGCGGGCATAAGCTAGTATCATTTTATGATTACTAAGTAGATATTTGCATATTTACAAATACGAATGATAATGTCAATAGTTATGATAATTGACTATCTTTTGAATGTAAATTAAGGGACAAGATGTTTTTTTTGTAATTAAAGAGAATTTATAAAATTGTTCGGTACTAAACATTCTTTCTGCGATGCTTAAATAATTAATTATTTTTACTTAAGATCTCTTTTTACGATTTTAATAAATAAATAAATAAAATAAAAGTATTTTATTTCAGGTCATTGACCCATATTAGATACAATCACACACTTTTGTCAAATTTACAGGCAGATTAATAAATGTGTGTGTGTCTACTATACAAGGTGTAAACAGACCCTTCACGAAGCCGTCAACCAAGCATTCTGTACATGTAACTAAGTAACTTTACGCAAACATTATTGCTGGGAAACGATTTTTTTTTTTGGGGTAAAAAATCACGTTTTACGGTAAAACTCAATGTTACGCACTCAAAACTTAGTGCTGATGGCTTTTAATAGTAAACGGGTCATGGAGTTAATTAAAGTAAAGTTAAAACCTTTAAAAGTAGTATTTAAAAAAAAACTTGTGAAAAAGTCGGAACTTTGACGCCCAATATCTCCGTAACTAGAAGGTTCCCAGGTATGGTTCATAACAAAAAAAATATCACAATGACGGGGAGAACAAGTGCCTTTCGCCTTCGTTAAGGGTCTTTTTACACCCTTTATGTACGAGTAGCCTGAGAATAAATTAATATTAATTATATAACTTATTGTGGTAGTATTTCCTCGGATGAGCACCTTCATATTACCTCTCTGCTTACCTGTCCCTGCGCCTGAGCATTGTTGGGGTCACCAGACTCCTTCCCCCAGGAGCACTTGACGGGCTGCCCGTTCACGTCCGTGTTGTGCACCGCCACTATGGCGTGTGTCGCGCTCTCCTTCGTGGAGAATCTGTGGATGGTGGAGAACACGGGTTAATGTCTATGAAGAAATGTTACTAGATAGAGAGAAATAATATTAGGACACAATGTAGGTGGGCACAATCTGAATTGAAATGTTATAAATGGCAAGCAACTTCTTGAAGACAACCTGAGGGGCTACACAAAGTGACATTACATCAACGACGACAATGTTTGAAAAGTCTTAAAAAACCGTACCATCGTAGTAGGGGAGCCCCCCTAATTTTTAATTTATTTTTATTATTTGTTATTACAGCGGCAACAGAAATACACATTCTGTGAAAATTTCAACTGTCTACCTATTACGGATCATGAGATACAGTCTGTGGACAGACGGACGGACGGGCGGACTAACGGAACCCTATTACTAAGCCTCCGCGGCTCCCGTAATCGGGTTCCGTTGGTTACCCTTCGGGTACGGAACCCTAAAAATAAATTCGATTGACATAAACTACTGCATACTGAGTTATATAACTCTTGATGAAAGTCGTTATATGTATAAATACAAAATGCTTTTAAAGCAATCGTCAATTCTCTACACCCTCAGTAGTGCCATCACTGTTTGTCACTAACAGAACGAAAGATATGTTCTTTTGTTTATCAAATGACTGAAAAATGGAATTACCGCTGCCGTCGAAGTTGTCACAACTAGTTCGGAAGTAAAACCTGCTATGGCATTGGTGCTTGCGGTTAGTGCCTTTCGCAGCACCGCCGACTCTTGCGGTTAGCCGCCGTCTTCAGAAGTGTATTTTTGCACAACACCCAGATTGGTCGCTCCATACATTGTTTTAAGCTTTCACGGTTTACAACTAAACTTACACTGTCGCTTACGGGATATCTTCCGTGATTGTTCATTATTTTGAGCTCCCGAATTTCAATCGAGAGGATGGCTTCAAATTGTCGATTACATGGAATCCAGTTTTCAGTAACCTCAAAAGTAGCAGCTGGCATCGTAATAAGGACTCCACAAAACCTAGTGATACTGTGAGTGTGTTTGGCCGTGACTTAGTTTCGAGTTCCAGTAGTGCGCGTAGCAAAAGAGAAAGAAAGAGGGTAGACAGATCTGTCTGCTCTTAACAATTTATTTTCCATCCACCCGCATTCTCCAGTCAACCCGCGATCATGGCGCTTGCAACAGCGTCAAAATATCGGGAGCTCAAAATAATGAACAATCACGGAAGATATCCCGTAAGTGACAGTACAAGTTTGGTCTCTCCATGTATGAATATGGCATACTCCAAAGCAGTTCTCTTACCTGATGAAAGCATAGCCCTTATCCTTGAAGACGCGGATCTCCTGGATGGTGCCGAAGGGCTGGAACGTCTTCTGCATCAGCTCCTCGGTGAGGCCGGTGGTGAGGCCGCCGCAGTAGACCGTGCAGTTGGTCGGGGAGCTCTGGTTGTAGACCTCGTCGAAGGTCAGAGGTTTGGAGTTCACTGGAAGAGAGAAAAACAAGTTTATTTAGTAGAATTATTATAATTGTTACAATATTCTGTTTTAAAAGAGTGTCCATGGAGTTTCTTGCCCTTTCTTCTCCATAGAGATCTACGCTTTGGAATGTGCAACTAAAGTACTTTCACAAGTTACTATGCCTTATGACTGGGACTGTAGCTACATTTTATTGTTGTCTTTGTTTCGACAATTCAAAAGTGCCTGTAACTGGCCTATTTGAAATAAATGATTTTGATTTGATTTCTTCAGAAGAATACATAGTGTAAACGTTCATGTACCCTTCACGAAGCTGTCAACCAAGCATTATGTACGTCAAACTAAGTAACGCAAACATTATTAGTGGGAAACGACTTTTTTTTGGGAGGTGAAAAATCACGTTTTACGGTAGGACTCAATGTCACGCACTCAAACCACTGTGCTGATGAATGAATTGAATAGTAAAGGTGTCATGTAGGTATTTAAAGTAAAGTAACAACATTAAAAACTTGTATTAAAAAAAAAAACTTGTGAAAAAGTTGAAACTTTGACCCCCTATATCTCCGTAACTAGAAGGTTCCCGGTACGGTTAAGAACAAAAAACATATCGCAATGACGGGGAGAACAAGTACCTTTCAGCTTCGTTAAGGGTACTTTTTCACCTATTATAGGTCATGGAGAGGCATTTGCCCAGCAGTGGGATGACGCTCAGTAAATATAGCTATCTGTATTTATTTACCAATAATAAAACCCTAAAATTAACACTACCCCAAAAACAGAAAATCAATACGAGTTCCCAGTAATCATCACTGAGTACCTAATATATAAGGTAACACAGCGGATGTGACGTCACAGCGCTCGGAAGGTATTACCTCGCACCGGATATTAGCATTCACAAACGATGGCTATAGAGCTCGGAATACGAAATGGAGAAGTTTATTTTTAATGGGGTTACCCAGAAACCGATATACAGAGTGAATGGTAATTAGTGATCGATACTTAAACACGTGATTGTACTCATGATAACTAACAACTTTCCCAAAGAAACATTTTTTATAGTCATTCACTTTTATCACAATAACACAACAGCCGTATGAAATTCGCGTGCGCGCGCCTGTGACCTATCAGCTGTTACACGGTATGATAGTAATGAGACAGAACGGCGTCACGAACTTAACAACGAGCTCCTCCTTACTTATTATAACCTAGTACTAACTGGGTTGTGGAGATCAGATAGGCAGTTGCTCCATGTAAAATACTGGTATTCAGCTGCATCTGATTAGACTGGAAGCCGACCCCAATATAGTTGGGAAAAGGCTAGGCAGATATCATACATACAGGGTGGGTAAAAAATCGTGGATCAAACGAAACAGGCGACAGTTGGGGTTATCAGGGTCAATTTATGGTAGTAATTTTTTTTCAGTGAGGTTCTGAAGTTACAAATCATTTTCGTGAGACTTAAAAGATATTGAATAAAGTGCCACTCATAAATCATGGTACACACTATCATAAAAGCACTTTTGTAGTGATGATACATTTCCTAGAAGCAACTAAACAATTTAGTAAAAAATCTAGTATTTTCTTTAAAAAACACTCAAATAGCCATAACTTTTAAGGAGATCAAGTTAGGACTCTGCCACAGAAATATTTTTTACTGCAAATAACCCCTACTATCGCTCTGTTTCGTTTGATCCACGATTTTTTACCCACCCTGTATATAAGTAAATAAATGCACAAATTGATAATTTACCAAGTTTAATTTTCCCCAATTTGAAACAGAATATTAAATTAACAAAACAAACAAAAAAAATAATCTGAAGGGGGTATTAACATCTCTACAACGTGCCGCCTTTGAGCAACATTAACGGCAACATCAAAGAGATGCGAACTGTTAAAATTTAAACATTTGTTTTGAATTCCCTTTGTGAGTTTACCGAATCAAGATGGAGTAAGACGAAATGGCTTGAGCTTGATCGCAAGTTGAAGTAGGTATTATACAGGGTGTAAACAGACCCTTCACGAAGCCGTCAACCAAGCATTCTGTACATAAAACTAAGCAACTTTACGCAAAAAATATATTGCTGGGAAACCACTTTTTTTTTGGGGTAAAAAATCACGTTTTACGGTAGGACTCTATGTAACGTACTCAAAACTTTGTGCTGATGGATGGATTGAATAGTACGGGGGTCATGGAGGTGTTTAAAGTAAAAATCTTACATTAAAATAATGTATTCAAAAAAAAAGTTGGAACTTTGACCCCCCATATCTCCGTAACTAGAAGGTTCCCAGGTATGGTCTAGACCAAAAAAATAATCGCAATAGCTGGGAGAACAAGTCCCTTTCGGCTTCGTTAAGGGTCTATTTACACCCTTTATAACAAAATATATTTTTTTCAGTTTTATTCTGTTTGTTTCGGCTTATCTCTGAAACGGCTGGACCGGACTTTTACTGGCAGATAGCTGATGTTACAAGCAGGAACATAGGCTACTTTTTTTTAGAATAAGTATTAGGATTCCGAGCAAAAAACTCAAAACCCTTTAATTGTTACCAAAATCCGATTCAAATATGGAAGTAACTAATATTTTTATACTAATATCACGCTGACGGGGTACAGCTAGTCTTACTAATCTTACTAATATTATAAAGAGGAAAGATTTGTATTTTTGTGTGTGTGTATGTTTGTAATGAATAAACTCAAAAACTACTGTGCCGATTTCAAAAAATTTTTCACCATTAAAAAGCTACATTCACCCTGAGTAACATACGCTATATTTTATCCCAAAATGTTTAAAAAATAAATGTCCCCCCGTGCAAAGCCGGGACGGGCCGCTAGTGTTAAATAAATTCAAAGACTTTCAGTTTCTTTAAGACAATATTCTAAAAGGCTTGCGCAAAACGAACGTTTTAGTTTAAAAGTAATCCGTATTAGCTGACAACTTAAGATTCCTCAGTTTTTTACTGACAGCTAAGCTAATCTTTTAGGGGTATTAACAGAAATACTGGTCTATTTAAGAAAATGTTAATACATTTTCGGTTTTCTTGAGATATTTCGTGGTTAAAGAAATTTATTTCTCAATAAGAAATTACAAGTATTTCACTTACTTGAGAACATTTTTGGAACTTAAAAATATAATTATAAAAAGAAAAAGAAAGAAAGAAAAAATATTTATTTGTCGCAGGGACATGACGTGCATCATACAAAATAACAAAAAAAAAAATACAATAAACATAGGTAGGTACAACGCATAACAAATATTTATAATTTGAACAGGACGGGACAAAAAAAAAGAAATACGTTAACATCTTGCACGTCCTGACTGCGACAAGCAGGTTACCACTCAGCATGATGCTGTACTATGGGGAGCCCACAGCACAGCGCTGGTTTTCAGTGGTCACCCGTGAAAAAAAAAAAGAACACGTACGGAAGCCAAGACAGCATAAATATTTTTAACATTAATAGGGAAATAAAATAAATAGTACTCGGGTTATAATATAAAACAATTGTCTATAAGAATTATAATAAACACTACAAAAAAATATATAACTATGTGTGCAGGCTAAACAAAATAAACATGAACTATACATACATGAACTTTGACATACAAACTAAGTAGGTAATGTTTTTAAGAAACAAAGCTTAATTTTTTTTTGCCTATCTGACCTCCACAACCCAGAAAGTAATAAAATACCTTTGGTAAGACTGATTGACTGACTACCTGCAACTTCTGCCAAAGATCTACAAATGACATCCGGGACTTTGCTTTCAGAGGCACGGAGGAAACTCGGTGTGCAATGGGTGGTCACCCTTCACGGACCAACCTAGGCAACTGCGGCTTAACTTAAAGATCGACCCGAGCGGCTCTTATTATTTATCCACGAGCTCCTCCAAATCATATATCTCTGTGAAAAAGAATTGCCATGAAACTTCATGGACATTCTTTAAAATGTGCTACTTACATTCATTCTTGGGCGCCGGTGGCTTCCTGGTAGCCCAGTTGGTTCGGATCGATCTGGAACCTAGCCATTGTCCGTTCATGGACGTAATGGCGGATTCAGCCTCCTGTAAAAAAATTAAAAAATATTTAGATACTTATATGACATTACACAAATCGAGGTCGCTGAAGAGTTAAGATCTTCGCGGGCTTGTAGGAGCTGGAAGAAAGTAATGGAGAGAATGGATCAAGTTTAATAGTGCGTGATCTGACGGCTCTAGCCCGGCAGTGGACTGCTATACATATAGTTCGTTTTTATTAATTATGAAATCTAATATTAACGTAGACGTTTCACTTTTTTTATTTTTTTATTAGCCTATTCTGTCCCACTGCTGGGCAAAGGCCTCCCTCATTCCTTTCCAACTCTCCCGGTGTTTTGCCTCCTCTGGCTAATCAGTCAGGAACGAGTCCAAACCGTCACGCCAGCGTTTCTTGGGCCCGCCTCGGTGACGACGACCGTCTTCAGGCACCTACTGTGTGACGATTCTGGCTCATCTGTCCTGACCCATCCTGGAAATGTGACCCGCGCAGTCCCATTTTAACCTCGCAGACTTATCGCCAACATCAGCGATGCCTGTCTCGGAGCGTATTGTGGTGTTGCGTGTTCGATCGGTGATTTTGATGTTCAAAATGCTACGCTCCATCGCTCTTTAGCAAACCTTGAGTTTGGACTTCTGAGCCCCCCGTCAACGACCAAGTCTGGGCGCCATAGGTTAGGATAGGCAGGATACACATGTCAACGTCGTTTCACATTAGCAAATATTTTTTTGTATTTTAAAGGAAGATTTGAGTTTGCTCCTGGCAGTATCGTATCATATAGACACACAAACGTTTTGAAATACATTATTGCCTTTCTACTCGACCTTTTTCCCACAATATTTCATGGAAAAAGTCACATAAAATACTAGAAAGTTCCTTGAAACACGCCACGTTGGTATTCAATCAATATTTTCTATTTATTATTAATGATAACTGCAGTTTTTCCCACGACTACCCCTTATTAACGGTACCGCGAATAGGTGATAATTTACTACAGAAATGACATATAGAATTTATGTAGTGACTACATAATATGTACAGTTGTACAACATGGGCGCCGCCGCCGTGACGATTTGGACTCGTTCCTGACTGATTGGCCAGAGATAGCAAAACACTGGGAGAGTTGGAAAGGAATGGCGGAGGCCTTTGCTCAGCAGTGGGACAAAATAGGTTTATCTTATATATAAAATTCTCGTGTCACAATGTTCGTTCCCATACTCCTCCGAAACGGCTTGACCGATTTTTATGAAATTTTATATGCATATTCAGTAGGTCTGAGAATCGGCTACTATCTATTTTTCATACCCCTAAGTGACGCAGACGAAGTTGCGCGGGTCAGCTAGTAAAAAATAAAAATAAACAGGACATTTGCGTCGGCAGGATTATTTCTAGCAGTGGTCTGCAGTTCCAAGAAAACAGCTCAATTTTTATGCTGTCTTGGCCTCCGTACGTTTATTCACGGGTGACCACTGATAACCAGCGCTGTGCTGTGGGTCCCCCATAGCACAGCATCATACTGAGTGGTAACCTGCTTGTTGCCGTCACGACTTGTAAACTGTTAACTTTTTTGTTTTGTTTTTTCCTGTTGTATTTATAATATTTGTTATGCGTTGTATGATTATTGTTAACTTATTTTGTTTGTTTGCAAGTCATGTCCCTGCGACAGATTAAATTATTTGGTTGACCGTACTTTCCCATGACATAACTTTGTTTATTTTTTTTGTGGTCCCACAATACTACTCAAAAATAATCATTGCATTTAATGGTGTAATCCGGGACCGCGGTCCCGGTCCCGAAAGCCCCACGACCCATAAATATTTTGACTTTCTTTCTTTCATTTGTCAATTTGTAAAAAGTCAAAGTTACTCCACTTTGTCGAGTCGAAAAAAAATAGGATTCAAAAGCGAGCGTAGCGGGCTTGTTAATTTTAACACCCACGCCGAACTTGAAAGGTTTTATTTTGTCCTTTGTTATAGAAACTACTCACAAAAAAGCTAAGCTATTCGCAAAAAAATGTAACAGCTCGGCTAATTTGCATGATATAAATATAATTAATAGCCTGTAGCAACCACGAATAAAGAAACTTTCTGCCAGTGAAAGAGTTTTTAGAATTGGATCATAAATTCCGGAGATTACAAACTTACAAACACTTTTACACACACAAACACACATACATAAACTTTTACACCTTTTTATCTCTTTAAAATATTAATGTAGATTATAAAAATAGGGCTAATTCTGCCTATTTATAAAGAAAACCTGAACGCAAAGGATACGAGACATCTGAGCGAGCGAAGCGAGCTCGAACAATTTAGGATATTCTTTCGTTTAAATTAAGTTATTTTTATTCATACAAATAGAAACGAGAAATGCGAGCGAGTTCAAAAATTTTTGCTTTCTGCCTCGGATAGATATGTACCAATATTTACAATTTATTAAGTTATTTTTGGTAAGGTATTGGTTAGTAGTAGTAGTTTAGTTTAGTTAGTAAGAATGTTGTGCTGTTGGCTTGCTGCACGCTTTGGTCCAAACTGTAAGTGCGGCAAGTATCTAACTAAACAAATAAATACAACTTTACTTCACTTAAAGCCTCTATTTATTTTATAAACTATATTTTTTACTTGAAGGTGCGAATAAATTATTTTATTTTATGTCTGTACTCACCGATTTTTTCAAAAATGATACGAATCCGTATCCTTTAGACTTCAGAGTTTGAGGATCACGCACCACCCGGCAGTCACTGTGAACAAAGAAAAACAATTACATTAAATATTAATAGTTTTAATAGAAGCATGAAGAAATTTTTAATGCATAAATGCTACTATAATGTTGCCGACTATTTAAAATGATGTAATTTAGAAATTTCCTTCATTTAGACATAATTTTATGATTTTTGTATTTGTACGCCTTTCTAGGCAAAATATGTTGAAACTTTTTTTTTTTGTAATCGTTTCAACTGATTGTAAACCTACACGTGTTTTTGACAAATACATTTATCTTATCTTGTCTTATTAAAAACGTATACACGAACAGTCAGTTGCTCCATGAAACATGCTGGTATGCAGCTGGTGCCTGTTAGACTGGAAGCCGACAGCAAAATAGTTGGGAAAAGGCTGGGCACATAATGAAATGAATATTTGTTAAGAATGCGTCGTTGATCCATATACACCGTGACTTTTTAGTCGTCTTACAACGGCAGCCCACTTCATATATCCAATGTCTACTAAACATTCATAAAACAAAAATAGGTATTTCTGAGATTTTAATAATTCAAAAATAAAAATATTTTTTTTTTTTTGCAAAGAATAAAACCGATCAAACAAACAAAAGTCACCGACTTCTGAAGCTTAAGTTATTTTTCACTTTTTTGTGTTCTTGAAGTCGGTTTTATTTTTTGCAAAAAAGTTTTTTTACTCTGACATTCAAAAGTCAAAGGTCTAATTGAAATAAATGCTTTGAGTTTGAGTTTGAAAAAGTCCTGTTGAAATCGGTCCAACCGTTTCGGAGATTAGCCTGAACAAGCAGACAGACAGACAACAATTTAAAAAACTAAGTTTTTGTTATTAGTACCGTATATACTTTCATAAGCATTCAGTAAAAAGCTGTTATTTTGAAATAACAAACAGACACTTCAATTTTTATTTATTTATTTGTATTTTCACCCGTATGTGCAAAACATTGATATATACAAGCCACCCAGATCGAAAGATACCTACTAACAAAAAAAGATAAAAGATAAAATATTTGCCGGAGTCTCAAGATGGGCATAAACCAGCATTTTTGGCTTATTGACAAATATGAACTATGTCACTGGGGTAGGGGTGTGGTGCTACTGACAGCGGGTTTATAACCGGAGCGGGTAACTGAAGAGGCACGTTTTCTGAAGAGAAGTCATCATCATCTGCCTATCCTTTTCCCAACTATATTGGGGTCGGCTTCCAGTCTAACCGGATGCAGCTTAATACTAGTGTTTTACATGGAGCGACTGCCTATCTGATCTCCACAACCCAGTTAGTACTGGGTAATACGATACCTCTTGGTAAGACTGGTTGTCAGACTTTTTGGGCCACTGCCTACCTAACGACTGTCAAAGATCTACAAATGACAGCCGGGACCAACAGCTTAACGTGCTTTCCGAGGCACGGAGGAAACCAGATTGAACCAGGCTGATCCTGTCGAATTTGCATTAATTTCCCATATTTTTCTTTGGTCGGCCAATACGAGTAGTATGAGTATCGTGAAAACGGAAGAAGCCAAAAATAAAATCACAGATTCTAGAAAGATCCAACGACACGCATATACAATAAGGAAAACACTTGTTTTTTGTGACATTTCACTTTGCATAAAAACAGATTATTATTTATATGTCTAGTAATATACAGGGTGTAAGGGACAGCCCTCCGCAGACTGATGGGGTGAATTCAGTATATCATACTAAGATGACCGGTACTAGAAAATATTTCAGGAACGTTATGGGAATCTAATACATTTGATTTGTTTTATTTCCTCATACATAATGTATCGTTACTGTGGCAAAACCCATGGAAACAAACGAACGGCAAGCGCGACGGCGAGCTCGATGAACTCTGTAGCTAGGCAGGAAGTGAACAGCTGATTTCACGTGTCGTTCGTTAGCGTGTTATCCACATCCATTGCTGGTTTTTTATTTGCATTAATGGAGTGCTGCGTACAGATAATGTAATTGTACATTGAAATAAAGGAATACTAGTAGTAGAAACTGAAAAAACGATAAAAAAAGTTTACTGGAGAAAAAATCCGGTGGAATTTGATTCAAAATAAGGAGCTGAATGCACCCTGTCAGTTTGTGGAGGGCTGTCCCTTACACCTCGTAGAGATAATAGTAGCTATGCGTTACGTGCAGAAATGAGGAGAAAAAGTGCTTCCAAACATTCTGACTTAGTCCAATTTACTGATATTGGCAGGACCTAGATAATTTAAAAAAAACCGGCCCCGACACCGAGGGCCCCGTATACACTAGTACGTATTTTGTTATTAAACTACATATTTACGGTTTTCAGATTTTTTCCATCACATGTGCTGTAAGACTTTCTTGCCAAATTTCCAGATTCTAGGTCTACGAGAAGTACCCCAAAGGTTTTGATTCCTTTGTGATATAACAAAATATGCGACATAAACGGTCATATCTTTTGATCGCGGTTTCCATTCAAGGGTTCCGTTTTTGCTGACTAAGGTAACCCTTAAAGTGCCTGCAACTGGTTTACATCATATAAATGTTTTTAGTTTGACCAAAACGCTCCCTAACGAACACAAGCGACAAAAATTCCCCGCCTACACTAGAACCCAACCTTCTTGGCGGTAATCCAAGGCCTGTCCACGTCGACATGTCTTGCCGTACTCCGAGCACTCCACAAGAGATGAGAGGGGACTTATTGTTGATTTACTAATGTAGAATATTAGCTCTCAAATACAGGGTGTAAAATGACCCTTAACGAAGCCGAAAGGCACTTGCTCTCCCCGTCATTGTGATATTTTTTTTGTTCTAGACCATAGCTGGGAACCTTCTAGTTACGGAGATATTCGGGGTCAAAGTTCCAACTTTTTCACGTTTTTTTTTAATAGAAGTTTTTAGTGTAAGATTTTTATTTAAAACACCTCCACGGCCCTCGTACTATTCAATCCATCCATCACCACAATGTTTTGAGTGCGTTACATTGAGTCCTACCGTAAAACGGGATTTTTTACCTAAAAAAGAGTCGTTTCCTAGCAATACTTTTTGCGTAAAGTTACATAATAGTTTGATGTACATAATGTTTGGTTGACGGCTTCGTGAAGGGTCCGTTTACACTCTGTATTCTTCTGAACAAATCAAATCAAAATAATTTGTTTCAAGTATGCCAGTTCCAGGCACTTTTCAAGTGTCAAAACAAAGACAACAATGAAATGTAGCTACAGTCCCAGTCACAAGGCATAATAACTTGTGAAAGTAGTGTAGTTACCCATTCCAAAGCGTAGATCTCTATGGAGAAGAAACTCCATGGACACTCTTTTAAAACAGAATATTGTTACAAAAACCTTGGTTACATACATCATTTATGTTGAGATTGTACATTATGTGAGATGTTTAAAGAAGTACAAGCTAAGAGCCAGAGTAAAAAGATCATATACAGTTCAAAAATAAAAATAAACCATGGCAGCTAAGAGATGACCAGACCCTACTGACAGCGCCCGTTCACGAACATGACGCATGGATCAGCACCATTCAACTCAACCATTTTGAAGGGAACTAAATGATCCGACACACCCGCCACCATCAGCGAGACATTTGAGTGAGCTTGACATTCTCTCAACCCCCAGGGCAAATTCGAGTCAATGAAAGATAACTAATGCACAGCTGTAGCAAGAGGTGCACATAAAATAAAAGTGTCTATAGTAAAAACAAAAAAGGCAATTCAAAACAAAATAAATAGTTCAAATAAGCCATGGCGACTTCTCCAAATCTGAACACTGAAGTTTGATAACCAGTCTAACCAGGGGTCGTGCGTTGTGGAGGTGTATGTAAAATACTGGTGCTCGCTTTCATCTGGTTAGACTGGAAGCTGACAACAATATAGTTGGGAATCGGCTGAACAGATGATGATGAGTTAGTTATTGGGGGTGGGATTTGTCATCGGCACACAGAGTCATGATTTAACGTTTCTGGTATCTGTACATTATTATAATAAAAACCTGCCAAGTGCGAATCGGACTCGCGCATGAAGTGTTCCATACTATCGTAGCAGGGGAGCCCCCTTTAATTTTTAATTTTATTTTTAGTATTTGTTGTAACAGAAATACACATTCTGTGAAAATTTCAACTGTCCACCTATTACGAATCATGAGATAGAGCCCGCTGATAGACAGATGGATGAACAGGCACACAGCGGAGGCTTAGTAACAGGGTTCCGTTAGTTACCATTCGGATACGGAACCCTAAAAAGTGTAAGAGAAGAAGATAACTAGTCGTAGTAATTATTATAAGGTTTCTCGTATTTTGGAATATTTGTATGTATTATAATATATATTAGTTTATTTCATTTTATTTGTATATATATGTATTAGTATTTACCTATTTATATATATCAATTTATGTTTACAAAATGGTATTTTTTTTTTTTTTTTTTGTAATCTATCACAATGCTGTCCTATTTGACCCAAAGGTTGACTGGTAGAGAATGCCTTGTGGCATTAAGTCCGCCTATGTACCACTTTTGTACATGAAGTTTAAATAAATAAATAAATAACTTACGAAATCTCTCCGAAAGGCGCGAAGGCATCTCTCAAGCTCTGGGTCTCGATCTCAGGACTCAGGTCTCCGACGAAGATGTGGTAGTGCTCTGAAACAACAACATTTTACATGAGTACATAACATAATCGACATCACGCCTGTGATCCCAAAAGCGCATTATTAATGGAATGGAATGGGAATTTGGCAGAGGTGTACCTAAGTACACCCACATTTCGCAATTAAACACGGTATGTAATGGGTGGTCACCCATCCACGGACCAACCTTGGCAAGCACTGCTTAACCTGAAGATTGACCCGAGCGGCTGTTATTATTTAGCCACGAGTTCCTCAACTTTCGACTACCACTTAAAAGACGCTAATTTAAAGGAGTAAAAAACTTTAGATCAATATTTTTCTTCCTCTTTTACGTAAAGTTGTGCTACAGCGTAGTTCGCGAAGTGCTACGGCGTAGTCCGAGATGTGCTACGGCGTAGATCGAGTTGTGCTACGGCGTAGATCGAGTTGTGCTACGGCGTAGACCGAGTTGTGCTACGGCGTAGTTTCAGTGCTACAATCTCGTAATTTTTATTAAAAGTTTTTATAATTACTTTTTATAAATACAGAAAACGGGATATTTACCATGTTTACTATTTGTTGTGATCCGTGATCATGGTGCTTGCAACAGCGGAATTTCGGTAACTCACAACAAATAGTAAAGATATTAAATATCCCATTTTCAGTGTTAATAATAAATGTTAATGACCATGTCAATTTAAAAACTTAAAAAATAAAATAAATAAATAATTTTATTTCAGCTAAACCACATATAAAATTGATAAAAATTCCAAGACATAACCAGTAAGATTAGATAGAATTAAATAGAATCAAAATAAAATCAAATAAAAACCATCATCATCTGCCTAGCCTTTTCCCAACTATGTTGGGGTCGGCTTCCAGTCTAACCAGATGCAGCTGAATACCAGTATGTTACATGGAGCGACTGCCTATCTGACTTCCACAACCCAGTTAGCACTGGGTAATACGATACCCCTTGGTAAGACTGGTTGTCAGACTTTAAAATCAAATAAAATAAAATCCAAAAAAATCAAACTGAATCAATTAAAACCAAATAAAAACAAATCAAATTAAATTAAATCAAAATAAATCGAATAAAGGCCTAATAATATTGGCCTTTACCCAACAGTGGGACATTACACGCTAAATAGTGTCTGTGATTTCGACACAACAAATTTTATTATTATTATTTGTATGCTCTCGAGTAAAATGTAGCGAACTGATCATTTTATTATAACATCCTATTGTAATGAAACCTACATTTACGAATAAATTTGATTTGATTTGATTTGAATAAAAAATAATAAAGCAAGGTTAATTTTAAGGCCTTATAATATTATGTTGTACACCATTGACCCGCGCAATTCGGATAATTAACGATCTTCACGTCAAGATCGATGTATTGACATGCTATTTGAGTGAATTCGCAAAAGTACTGTTGTTTATTTTATGTTATAGTGTAGATTAGAGTAGGCTAAATGTTGTTGTTTTGTAATTTAAATATTGTGTTTAGTGTATTTAGGGAACTTAGTATAGAACTTAGGATTGTTAGATGTTATTTTAATTACTTACTACTAGTTTTTTTTGTTTTTATGTTTTGTATAGTTTAATTGTAAATAAGTTTAAATTTAAAGACCGCACTATCGCATTAGGAATACACCTGTAATGATAGTTGTAAGGGAGATTTCAATAAATAAATAAATAAATGTTACAGCACTCGTAGCATCTATTTTAATGAACCCTATCTATTTTAGACCCTAGTAGTATTAAAGATATCTATCTACTCGTATTTCTGCAAAGCAAACTGTCTGAAAGCAGTATCCTCATATATGTATGTATGTGTGTCCCGGTTTCAATCTACGCTCCGGTCTGATCAAGCAATGCTTGTATTATGAATACCTTTCTCGACGTAGGGTTGTCGAAGTCATGAAGTGGTTGGAAGATATTTTTTATAAAGGGTGTAAAAAGACCCTTAACGAAGCCGAAAGGCACTTGTTCTCCCCGTCATTGCGATCATTTTTTTGTTCTAGACTATACCTTCTAGTTAAGGAGATATTGGAGGTCAAAGTTTCAACTTTTTCACAATTAAAAAAAATACATGATTTTAATGTAAGATTTTAACTTTAAACACCTCCACGACCGCCGTACTATTCAATCCATCCATCAGCACAATGTTTTGAGGACGTAACATTGAGTCCTACCGTAACGTAACGTGATTTTTACCCCAATAAAAAAAGTCGTTTCCCAGAAATAATTTTTGCGTAAAGTTACTTAGTTTGATGTACAGAATGCTTGGTTGGCGGCTTCGTGAAGGGTCTGTTTACACCCAGTAGTTTTAAATCCTTTGGAATGACGAAAGTTTTGAGTATGAATGTGGATGGGTATAACAGTAGAGGAAGACCAAAGAAACGATGGATGGACTGTGTGAAGGATGATATAGCTAGAAAGGAGGTGTCTGATGAGATGACGAGTAATAGAGAAGTATGGAAGAAGAAAACATGCTGCGCCGACCCCAAATAAATTTGGATAAGGGCAGGAGAATTATGAGTTTTGACCCTATTTAGCATGTGATGGAGAAATCATACTATTCTCCTGAATATAAAATCCTTGTTTTCAATTACCAAATTAAGTGGTATTCAAAATTACTTTTACGTTATCCACACTATATTATATTATAGAGAGAAAAGATTTTTTGTTTTTTTATTTTTTAGTTAAATTATCAGCAAGTAACATAGGCTATAAATTATATTTATATAATGCAAATTAGCCGAGCTATCACAATATTTGCGGACGAAGTCGCGGGCAAAGTGCTAGTAATGTATATAATTAGTTTATTATGATAATAAAAATAAAATAAATGTCCCATACTAAGGTGGTTTTTCAAAAACATACATTTCACAACCAAATCACGAACGCAATAAAGACCAAAATTATCACGGAGCTCTTATTTTTATGTTATCTTGGCAATGAGAGTGCCTTTTCTTTTTTTACGAGAGCGGTTTGTCAGTGGCACTGTCTGTTTCGAACCAGTATACAAGATGGAAGGGAAACCGCCGCATAAACGTATATCATTCTGAACACCCGCATAGAAGTTTTTATCGGTATATTATATGTATGTTACGGCTAAAAGCCGAAGTAAAGTTACACCTAGTTCTAGCCGGCTATACCTAGGTGCGGCCGGTAACTATCCTTTTTATTGCTAGGACACGCCGACCATATGGATTAGGTTAGGTTAGAACTGTGACCAAACGTGCGCGAGCCGAGCGAGCGCTACATCCAAATTGGTTGCATTATAATAAACTATTACCGGTCGCACCTAGGTACAGCCGGCTAGAACTAGGTCACCTAGTTCTAGCCGGCTGTACCTAGGTGCGACCGAATGCCGAAGTAAGGTTACACCTAGTCTAGGTGTAACCTTACTTCGGCATTTGGCCGTAACATATATTATTCATCGGCAATTTAAAAAAAAACCAGTTGTTCCATACATTTAGACCGGTAGAGGTATTGCACATTTGTAGGAAACAAATGTTTTTTTTTAAATTATGGTGTACTATTTAGGTACACCTCTGCCTCTGGAGATTACAGGCGTGATGTTATTTTATGTTATATTATAATACCAGCCTGTTACTGTCCCACTGTTGGGCAAAGGCCTCTTCTCATACAGAGAAGGCACGAGCGTTGATCACCACGCTTGCTCAAGACGGGTTGGCGATTTCAGACTTATATTAATTATAAGTCTAGGTTTCCTCACGATGTATATTTAATACCAAAAATATAAAAGTTCCATTTAAAAAAGCTGATAGCAAAATGGCTTTCACAAGAACAGTTCGGAAGTACTATTTGAAATCAGACTAAATTGCTCATAAGCTAGTCATTAGTAGTCATAGTAATTATTATAAGATTTCTCGTATTTTGGACTATTTGTATGTATTATAATATATATTAGTTCATTTCATTTTATTTGTAAATATGTGCATTAGTATGTACCTATTTATGTATTACATATCAATTTATGTTAACAAAATGGTATTTTTATTTTTTTGTACTCTATCACAATGCTGTCCTATTTGACCCAAAGGTTGTCTGGTAGAGAATGCCTTGTGGCATTAAGTCCGCCTATGTACCACTCTCAAACTCAAACTCTATGTGCCAAACTTGGAAATTTACCAGAAAAGTAAAAAATAAAATTATATCCAGCCAAAGGAGTAAGGAGAGGAGCATCCTGAAAATAAGGAAAATCCAAAAGATCCGCCACACTCATATAAGACAGAAAACTCAAGCCATTGATGCTCTCAATTACTCACAAAAGCTCAAATGGCGATGGCCTGGTCACGTAGCGAGGCTAAGCGATAATAGATGGACAAGAGAGACAACACAATGGACAGGCCCACTAGGACAGAGAAAGAGAGGAAGACCACACTGGGTAGACGATATCATAAAAGTAGCAGGTACTCATTGGTTACGAGCGGTAGAGAATAGAGAGTACTGGTCTTCTCTGGAGAAGGCCTTTATCTTTCATGGAGAGGGTTCTTGCTAAAAAACATTAAATTAAATATTGTTAATATGTTATGTCAATTACAACACTAACTTCAAATTAAATCAACAACTAATTAATTTACTTATATATTTTTAAATGAAACTACAAAAATGAAATGGATTTGAATATATTATTATTACAATCTAATTATTTGTTAATCATTATCACATTAATTTTAATTTATCTATTTCTAATCTATTCTACATGCACACTGTATATGAAATTGTACTATGGAATGCAAGAAATAAAAGGCTTTTTATTTTATTTTATTTTAATTATTTGATTATGTACCACTCTAACATGAAGTTTAAATAAATAAATAAATTCATTTTATCTCAGGTGCCAGCCCTGTTTAAGCTCTGAAGCGAGCTTTTAGGAGCTGAATTAAATTCAATCGGCGGTACTCGGATTATATCATAAAATGTTACTTCACTACGAGAGCATTAGAATAGAATAGAATAGAATAGAATATATTTATTGTAAAACATGCATACTAAAGCTGGTTATGTTGGGTAGGTAGGCAAGACCACAGGTTAAATCGATGATATGCTGCAGGATATTTGGAAGACGACTTTTTTTCAAGAGTAAATGTATGTGGTTTATTTGGAGAAACCTCCTTAAAAAATTACAAAATAAAGGGTGTAAAAAGACCCTTAACGAAGCCGAAAGGCACTTGTTCTCCCCGTCAATGCGATCATTTTTTTGTTCTAGACCATACCTGGAAACCTTCTAGTTACGGAGATATTGGGGGTCAAAGTTCCAACGTTTTCACAAGTTTTTTTTAAAATATATGTTTTTAAAGTAAGATTTTTACTTTAAACATCTTCACGATCCCCGTACTATTCAATCCATCCATCAGCACAATGTTCTGAGTGCGTTACATTGAGTTCTAACCTAAAACGTGATTTTCCACCCAAAAAAAAAAGTCGTTTCCCAGCAATTTTTTTTGCGTAAAGTTAGTTAGTTTGATGTACAGAATGCTTGGTTGACGGCTCCGTGAAGGGTCCGTTTACACCCTGTATAAACATCGCGCCTGTATTTAATTTCTTTTCATTTATTCAATAAACTATTTCCCCGGCAGAGGTCAGTTAATTAGCACATCTGTACATTCTCATACTGCAATAATTGACATAATGTTAGCATGCTCCACGCTATTCACTTAAGGTGAGTATAGACTACAACATTTACTTGTAACAGAACAACGAGCCGCTCTATGATATGTTCTAGTGTATCATCCTTTTACGAACTAAACGTCGAGCACGCTCGCCTCTTTGTTACAAACCAACGAGCGTATTGGTGTAACATCTCGTCGAGCGTATTGGTGTAACATTTCGTCGAGCCACGAGTGCGAGCGATGCGCGGTTGCGGGGTGACGCAGAGGGAGAGGGACGAAAGACGCACGCGGTCCGCGCGGTCGTTTAGTTGTTCAAAGGTACAACGAAATGTTGGTAAATGCACATTCGCTGTGAGCATTTACCCGTAACATAACGCCGAGCATTCGCAGGAACGTTACATTACATGGAAATGCTTTGGAAACTGAGCTTTTGCCTGTATTGTACCATTCGTAAGAACGTTACATTACACAGAAATGCTCCAGAAAATGTTGCAGTCTAGGCCGATCCATGGTCTCTCATCATCTGGCTCCCTTTTTCCTAGCTATACTGTGGTTGATTCCCTCGGCCTGGCCTCAGAAAGCACGTGAAGCCGTTGGTCCCGGCTGTCATTTGTAGATCTTTGACAGTCGTTAGGAAGTCAGAGGCCTGAAAAGTCTGACAACCAGTCTTACCAAGGGGCATCGTATTACCCAGAACTAACTGGGTTGTGGAGGTCAGATAGGCAGTCGTTCGATGTAAAATACTGGTATTCAGCTGCATCCGGTTAGACTGCAAATCGACCCTGACATAGATGGGAAAAACGGTAGGCAGATGATTGTGATTGGTTCCCAGTCTAAACAGATGCAGCTGAATATCAGTATTTCACATGGAGCGACTGCCTATCTGACCTCCACAACCCAGTTAGTGGGTAAAACTATATCCCTCTTGTATGCATAAAAACATACATCAAAGTGTTATTGAGTTCTTCCATCAGGAATTTCTCAGTAGCAGCCACGGAGTCTAGATTCTTGCCCGGTTAATGGCAATAGGCATATTACATGGAACTTAAAAAAAACTTAACTGGCGAAACGTGTGTGTACTATTAGGTACACCTCTGCCTAAGCCTTCGGGTATATACTCTGGACGCTCTTAATGTGCACGTCTTTCTACATCGTTCTCACATATATGTATTATCTCAACATGAATGATGTAACCAAGATCTTGTAAAAATGTTTGATTGAAAAGAGTGTCCATGGAGTTTCTTGCCCATTCTTCTCCATAGAGATCTACGCTTTGGAATGGGCAACTACAGTACTTTCATAAGTTATGCCTTGTGTCTGGGACTGTAGCTTCGCCTTCTTTGTTTTTCTGACATTCAAGTGCCTGTTGTGGTCTAATTGAAATAATTGCTTTGAGTTTGAGTTTGTATTACAGGCGTGATGTCATGTTAAGTAGTTCAACACTAAAGCTATTTTCTTTGATTCTAGACAAAACCGTGTGTTTTCACAGTCATAATAATACTATTCTAATGTGATTGCAAATTCTATTGATTCTTACGTCTATTGTGACTCCAACCTATTTATTTCTTGTGTAATACAATAGATAGTGACTATGATATTCCGTAATAGATTACATTTGTTATGCAAGGTGTTAAAGGAAAGTTAAGGCGTCGGCCAATTGGAATTCATTCATGTTAATTTTAATTAGAATTTGTTGGAGTGTAAGGAGGCCGGTTGATGAGTCATTTGGTTTGATGTTCAACATTGAGTAATTATTTTTTTTCCGTACAAAGGTAGTCAAAACCCCCCTTAACGAAGAGGCACGTGTCTCTCTCGATTTTTTTTTGTATTAGACCATACCTGGGAACCTTCTAGTTATGGAGATACTGAAGGTCAAAGTTCTAACTTTTTTAATATAATATGTTACGGCTAAAAGCCGAAGTAAGGTTACATCTAGCCGGCTATACCTAGGTGCGGCCGGTAACTATCCTTTTTATTGCTAGGATACACCGACCAAATGGACTAGGTTAGGTTAGAACTGTGACCAAACGCTACATCCAAATTGGTTTCATTATAACAAACTGTTACCGGCCGCACCTAGGTATCGCCGGCTAGAACTAGGTGTAACCTTACTTCGGCTTTTAGCCGTAACATATTATATTATATGTATAAGTTTAAAATGTTACCATAAAACCTCCATGACTCCCGTACTATTCAATACATCCATCAGTACAAAGTTTTGACTGTTTTACATTGACCGCTACCGTAAAACATGATTTTTCAGCCAAAAAAAGTCGTTTCCCTGAAATATTTTTTGCGTAGACTACTTCGTTTGATGTACAGAATGCTTGGTTGACGGCTTCGTGAAGGGTCCGTTTACACCTTTTATTTAAAACGTATGTAATGAGTGGTCATATATCCACAGACCAACCTAGGCAAGCACGGCTTAACCTAAAGATCGACCCGAGCGGCTGTTATTATTTAGCCACGAGCTCCTAAGCTAGAATCTAATAATACAAAAATAACTAGCAAAATGAGTTTTCTATACAGCTCTACCTATCTCTTTCACAAAAACAATCGCAATGATATTATGTTGTGTTAAGAGCGACCAATTTATCAAACAGCTGATGTATCGCTAGTAATGTAAACAGGACATCATCATTGAATTGTCCATAATATCGTCCATTTGTATGCATAGGATAACGGAACGTTCGCGAATCAATTTACATTCCAATTGATCATTTAGTGGTTCAGGGTAAATAATAATGTACGATAGAACACTGCCCCGCCTAGCCTTTTCCCAACTATGTTGGGGTCGGCTTCCAGTCTAACTGTGCAGCTGAATACCAGTACTTTACATGGAGCGACTGCCTATCTGAGCTCCAGAACCCTGTTAGTACTGGGTAATGCGATACCCCTTGGTAAGACTGGTTGTCAGACTTTTTGGGCCACTGACTACCTGTACCACCTATCTGATCTGTCTCATCGATCGTGGTTAATTAATATGGGTCCTTAGATGACGATCATCATCTTAATCTGCCTAGCCTTTTATCGGTTAAGTTATGGTGAGGCTGAATTACCTTTGAGGATAAAAGCCTTTGAAAAAATTTAAAGATAAAAAAAAACTATATTGGCGTGTCTTCCAGTTGTTGGCAACCAAAGACATTCAAATATTTACGAGCAAAAGACGGGACAAGACGAAGAAAATTGTGATCTAATACTTGTTACTACTTAGTGACAAGTCGGCCTGTCTAGTGTCATACGCCCGCTTGTCAGGTAGCATTCGTGTGTCAAACTCAAAAATGTTCGGGATCAAAATTTTTGTATGAAAATATTGCCAATGTCCGCTCTATAATTCTCTTAAAATCTCTTTGCTGGCAACACAACATTTTAGTCTATGATTATTTTATAAGTCAGTTATGTCACTAACGTCAAGCGTCACTGTACCAAGGAGGACATTAAAACGAAACACACGATTTTGAATCAGATCTGCATTTTTCATTTAAAATAATAGTATACCTAATCAAACCACCCAACACCAGTCTAACCGGATGCAGCTGAATACCAGTATTTTACATGAAGCTGCATATCTGACCTCCACAACCTAGTTAGTACTGCGTAATACGATACCCCTTGGTAAAACTAGTTGTCAGACTTTCAGGCCACCGACTACCTGTAACGACTGTCAAAGATCAACAAATGACAGCCGGGACCAACGGCTTAACGTGCTTTCCGAGGCACGGAGGAAACTCGGTATGTAATGAGTGGTCACCCATACACGGACCAACCTCCGCAAGCGCCAGTTTGATTGCACGTGCTAAGTCGCCAATTCCTCGCACTCTGGCCACGCTTAATGATCTTTTGGATTCTAATCCAACAGACGATCAGTTTGCTGATGGATGGACGAATATTCTATTGGTATGTCAAAAGTACTGTGAGAGGAATTTATGAAAGTGTTGTTAACCTTCTTTTTTTATTTATGTTTTCACTTCAAAATTACTGTAACTGGTTATAAACCAAAGAGATTTAAAACACATATAGAGCGGACATTGGGAATATTGTCATACAATATGACAATATTCCCAATGTCCGCTCTATGACACTAGACAGAACGACTTGTTACTAAGTAGTAACAAGTTTTGGATTACGATTTTCTTCGTCATGACCCGTCTATAGCTCGGAAATATTTGAGTGTCTTTGTGTTATATGAATGCGACCTGACAAGGCGACGTATCGCACGAGACTGATCGACTTGTTACTAATTTGTAACAGGTTTTGGAATTGTCCCGTCTATAGCTAGTTATATTTGAATGTCTTTGTTGTAAACACAACCGTTGTTATCAAATAAATAAATCATCATCACGATACCTCTGTCAACTCTTCAAAGAGATAAGGAGGCTGTGTTAAGTATTAACATCAAATATCTAGGGAGAAGGCGTGTTAACTCCGTTCAAATTCGTCAGAAATCTGCCACAGCCCGTATCGTGAGGTCGCAACACATCAGTATGTATCGGGGTCACCTGCAGACGCATGTCAGCTCATAATTAAGCACATATTTGCATTTCAAGGCAGTACAGGTATGTTGACGTTGTAATATGGTGTTGGAATGTGTTGTTTTACTTTGTATCTTGTTGCTGAGGGTGTTTTTTGAGATGGGAGGGCAGGGGTTCAAATTAATGTATAAGATTTCATTTTTTTTCTCAGCTACTCATTTTTATGTTATACTTGGAGTGTCAGGGAGTTTTTGGATAAATTAACAGCCGCTCCATTCGATCTTCAGGATAAGCCAAGCTTGCCTAGGTTTTTCGTGGATGGGTGACCACCCATTATACAGGGTGTAACAAGATCCTTAACGAAGCCGTCCACCAAGCATTATGTATATCAAACTAGGTAACTTTACGCAAAAATTATTGCTGGGAAACGCCTTTTTTTGGGGGTGAAAAATCACGTTTTACGGTAGGACTCAATGTAACGCACTCAAAACTTTGTGCTGATGGATGGATCGAATAGTACGGGGATCGTGAAGGTGCTCACAGTAAAAAACTTACATTCAAAAAATGTATTTAAAAAAAAAACTTGTGAAAAGGTTAGAACTTTGACCCCCAATATCTCCGTAACCAGAAGGTTCCCAGGTATGGTCTAGAACAAAAAAATGATCGCAATGATGGGAAGAACAAGCGCCGTTCAGCTTCCTTAAGGGCCTTGTTACACCCTTTATGCCGACTTTCCTCCGTGCTTCGGAAAGTACGTTAACCCGTTGGTCCCGGCTGTCAATTGTAGATTAGACCCAGGACTAACTGGATTGTGGAGGTTACATAGGCAGTCGCTCCATGTAAAATTCTGGTATTCATCTGCATCTGGTTCGACTGGAAGCCGACCCCAACATAGTTATGAAAAAAAAAATAGCTACCCATTTTATAATTGATTCGGGTCGAGAATCATTAGCATAGATACCTCCTTGAATTTGACCAGGATGCAAAACTGCACCTTGTGTACATATTTTTACTGTGTCTGTATGGTCTATTATAGTAACCGAGTTATAAGTTAACCAAGCTTTAAAACACAGAGGTACACCGTACGAATAAAAAGTAAAATCAAACAAGAACTTTTTAATTTACCCTAAGTAAATACAGTCGTCCCCACTGGTCTGAGTCGAGAAAATCTCAGGTCGAAAATAAAATATAACAAAAAACCGGGCGGTCGGATTGGCACACGAAGAGTTCCGTATCACTGTACAATATTTAACATAGCTTTTGCGCGCGGCTTCGATCGCGTTATAATTGGAAATTATCACAGAAAGAAAAGAAAGAAAGAAAACATTTGGCACACACAAGTGCACACAACAAAAAATAAAATGTAAACAGAAAAAAAGAGATAATATTGTGTGTCTCACGGCTGCGCCAAATAGGCCCAGTTCAGCAAACTACCGAGTAGCACAGGAGAACGTTTTAAATGTAGCCTCTGATATTCGGGGATAAAGTGGCTTTCTATTTGTGAAAGAGTTTTTAGAATCGGATCAGGAGTTTCGATGATTAACCCCCACGTCCAAACTTACAAACTTCACCTCATTTTTAATTAATAATAATATTTTAATTAGTTTAATTATAATCTACACAATTTTATTAAATAGTCGCGCTAAAAAAGCCCAAAGACACGTCGCTTGTATAGGAGGCTTAGTAATAGGGTCCCGTAGGCAACTTTTGGATACGGAATCCTAAAGGTTTTTTTTAACAACGAATTGACAATTGGACTGTGAAATTTCCCCAGTGTGTCAGAATTACACGATTGGTCAATTTTTTGAACCAAACTTTTTATGTCCATATTGTTTTTTTTTCTGAAGCCCGGTGCCTTTTGTTTGCATATCATTATATTTTGGCCAAGTTCTCTCGAGATGGGCGCAGTGGGGTATAAGGGTCTGATTTGATATTGTTTTTTGATGTTTTTTAATGTGAAGTGGGTGGAGCCGGTGTTTATTTTTGTTTTAAGAAGTATTCACTGTTCAGTAAAATTGACCGGATAGGATTCTTGAGCATGATAGATACTTAAGTGCTTTATAAGTCTGAAAGTGGTGCCGGGTAAAATTAAAAATCCAAAAATAGATGTTAATCTATTGTTGGATTTTTGATTTTAGTCGTATTATTTACATAAATGGAGTGCTGCGTACAGGGAATGAACACACGAAAAAAAACACACACACAAACAAAGGACTAGTAACTGAAAAAAAAATCCGGAGAAAAATTCCGGTGGAATTTGATTCAAAATAAGGAGCTGAATGCACCCTGTCAGTTTGTGGAGAGCTGTTCCTTACACCCAGTATAGCAGGTACGAAGCCCAAAAACCAATTAAGTTTGTGTTCTTTTCTAACGAGAAACTCAGTGGTTGCCATTTTTAATATTAAATATTTAATTTGTGTAATATTCCTTTTTCACAACTTTAATTTTCTTGAAAAGTGTATGTTTTCAATTTATGATTAGGAGTACAATATTTTTTTTTTGTTTTATGAACCTACTTTATTGTTTCTTTCGAAACGAAATAAATTATATGTAACTTTAATTTCAAAAGAAATCTCAAACTAAAATAAAATTTACAAATCACTTTATTATCAAATCATAGCCATCGTAGTTGGTGGCGTTCTGTGGTAGTAACCTCTTCGTTCTTTTTCCCATGTTTTTATATATATATTTTTTTAATTGACTAAATTAGTTTAGTTAGGAGGAGCACGTGGCTAATTAATAACAGCCGCTCGGGTCGATCTTTAGGTTGAGCCTGGCTTGCCTAGGTTGGTCTGTGGATGGGTGACCACGCATTACATACCGAATTTCCCCCGTGCCACGTTAAGCCGTTGGTCCCGGGTGTCAGTTGTTAGGTAGTCAGTGGCCCAAAAAGTCGGACAACCAGTCTTATCAAGGGGTATCGTATTACCCAGTACTAACTGGGTTGTGGAGGTATGTAAAATACTGGTATTCAGCTGCATCCGGTTAGACTAGAAGCCGACCCCAATATAGTTGGGAAAAGGCTAGGCAGATGATGAATTGACTATATTAGTTAGTTAAGTACCCACCAATTTTTTTTGTCGTTAAAACACTCAAAATTCCTTTATTATCCACAAATGGTAACCAATCACCTCTCTCTCTGCCCACCCCTTTCCACCCCCCGCGTGTCTAGTTATAACAAACAGTTGGTCGCAATGACCTCAATATAATTAAAAGAAATGCTTCGTGATCACGCGAGCGATATAGTGTTAATAGGCACGGAAAAAAATTAACGGTTTAGGGTTCCGTGGGGGTGAAACCCTTTTTTCGTCGTTGAGTTTAGGAGTTGAGTTGTCAATTAGAGTTATTAAATACAGAGTGTTAAAATACCCTTAATAAAAAAGAAAACCACATATTCTGCCCGTCATTGGGATCATTTTTTTCTTCTAGACAATACCTGGGAAACCACAGGTTCTGGAGATATTGAAGGTCAAAGTGTCCATTTTTTTTTCCACTTACTACTTTTATACGTCCGTTTAGGTATAACGCACACATTAAAACAGTCGGTTGCGCGCAAACCATTGCGCGCTACAAAAATCAGATTACGATACCCCTTGGTAAGGCTGGTTGTCAGACTTTCGGGCCACTGACTACTTCAACTGTCAAAGACCTAACATTGACACCCGGGACCAACGGCTTAACGTGCTTTCCGAGGCACGGAAGAAAGTCGGTATGTAATGGGTGGTCATCCATCCACAGACCAACCCATGCAAGTACGGCTTAGCCTGAAAATCGATCCGAGCGGCTGTTATTTTTAAGCCACGAGCTCCTCGCGTCGACATCACTCGATAATAAACGTCATTAAAAAAAATTGCTACTTATTGAAAAACATTTCACGTAAATAAAAGCGATCTTGAAATTAAATATAACCAAGGGATTAATATCAACTGTCGTTCAGAGCATAATAAAACTTTTTAGTGTATTTTATCCGTTGCCATGGCAACCACAGGGCCTGCTAATCCCTCGAGTGTTATAGGATACCTTAAGATATTGTATTAAGAGATGGTTTTTGCTACCCCTCTGTGAAAATGAGGTTTTATGTTGGTACTGTGGAATTAAATATTTCAAGTTTTTGTTTATGGAAACATCATTCTTATAAAGGGTGTTACAAGACCCTTAACGAAACCGAAAGTCACTTGTTCTCCCCGTCATTGCGATATTTTTTTTGTTCTGGACCATACCTGGGAACCTTCTAGTTACGGAGATATTGGGAGTCAAAGTTCCAACTTTTTCACAAGTTTTTTTTAAATAGGTACATGTTTTTAATGTAAGATTTTTACTTTAAACACCTCCACGACCCCCGTACTATTCAATCCATCCATCAGCACAATGTTTTGACTGCGTTACATTGAGTCCTACCATGAATCGTGATTTTTCACCCCAAAAAAAAAGTCGTTTCCCAGCAATAATTTTTGCAACACAAGAAATAACGGTGGATCGCTACTGCGACAACCCATGAATAATGAGTAATTGCACAACAGCAACCCTCATAAACATAGTCCAGCCGACTGGCAATCATGGTGAGGATACTGTGGATGCTGCCCCACACCCTGCGCAACAGGGAAGCGCACCTTCTACGATTTGTTGTGTAAAAACAATCCCCAAGCGCATCATCACATCATCAGCATCTTTACGGAGTGCAACAATAGTTACATGGTAGTTTCAAAAGCACTGCTATACATCTAACGTTGCAGACGGCTCAAAATGGTTCAGTTGAATGGTGCTGATCCATGCGTCGTGTTCGTGAACGGGCGCTGTCAGTTGGGACTGGTCATCTCTTAGCTGCCACGGTTTATTTTTATTTTTGAACTGTATATTATGATCTTTTTACTCTGAACGCTCTTAGCTTGCACTTCTTTATACATCGTTCTCACATAAATGTATAGTATCCACATGAATGATGTAACCAAGATTTTGTAACAATATTTTGATTGAAAAGAGTGTCCATGGAGTTTCTTGCCCATTCTTCTCCATAGAGATCTACGCCTTAGAATGGGCAACTACAGTACTTTCACAAGTTATTATGCCTTGTGTCTGTGACTGTAGCTTCGCTCTTTGTTTTCAAAAGTGCCTGTAATGGTCTAATTGAAATAAATGCTTTGAGTTTGAGTTTGCACAAATAGGTACAGGACGGTTAGTGGCTCAATTGAATTCCGTCATAGTTAAACCAAATACGAGACTGCCTGTCTTCCACAAGAATATTAACATATTCTATTTGAAACGTCAATTTCGTAATAGCAGTAGTTCAACATATATTTTCGAATGGAATTGAATCCATTCCCGGGAGATAGCACATATTGATTGGTCCGGGATCGCCCGCGGGCGGTATGTAATTCAATTCTGTACCTACGAATATTCATATTATGTAAAAGATGGAGGTATTACATAGTCAGGTATATTGTGCTACTAGCTTATGCCTGCGGCTTCGCTTGGTCATCGGTAGCTGTCCTATAGGATCATACTACCGGGATTAAAAGTATCCTTGTGTTAATCCAGGTTATAAACTATCTAAAGGGTGTAACAAGACCCTTAACGAAGCCGAAAGGCGCTTGTTCTCGCCGTCATTACGATATTTTTTTTTGTTTTAAACCATACCTGCAATGTGCCAACTTTTACACAAGTTTTTTTTTTTTAAATACATATTTTAAATGTAAGATTTTTACTTTACATCTCCACGACCTCCATACTATTCAATCCGTCCATCAGCACAATGTTTTATAGTGCGCTCCATCGAGTCCTACCGTAAAACGTTTTTCATTCCAAAAAAAAAGTAGTTTCCCAGCAATATTTTTTGCGTAAAGTTACTTAGTTTAATGTACATAATGCTTGGTTGACGGCTTCCTGAAGGGTCTGTTTACACCCTGTATATAGCCTAACATATTTTGAAGAAGTTTATAAGGAACATTTGTGCAAAATTTGAACAGGATCTATGCAGTAGTTTTTGAGCCAAGTCAGAACATCGATTTGGATTTTAATGATTTTATTACATGTATAGATAGTACTGATTGACCCGCGCAACTTCGTCTGCGTCACATAAGAGAGAGAGAGGGTTAGAGGGAGTGGGTCGTAGGCACCTATAATACTAAAGGAGCACATCACAGATATCATTCCGCATAATGAAAATTCGCGCAATTTAAAAACTGTGATATCTCCTAAGATATTCATTCTTCTAGAATAATAGACTCCTAACCCAGGTTGGCCGCTGCAAGGAAAACCTGCTCAGGTGGAGATTCGTGGCTTCCAGTCTAATCAGATGCAGCTGAATACTAGTATTTTACATGGAGCGACTGCCTACCTGACCTCCACAACCCAGTTAGTACTGGGTACTAAGATACCCTTTGACAAGACTGGCGTTCAGACTCACAAGGCACCCCGGGGCTACCCCGTTTACTTATGTATATCGAAATAAAACAATACTGTATCAATATTAAGATCCTTTATATATTAATAAACATGATTCCTATACTCATACATATTGTATGAGTGTTTGTTTCCAATACAAGACAATGTTGTCTTTATCTACAAGTACGGAACCCGTGCAAGAGCAACAGTTCACGCTTGACCGATTTGTTTGAAGTTAACGGTAGGTACAGTCAGTAAGAACATATTTTGATGTGTGATAACCGCTCTTGTTGCCTTGTAATGAAGGCACTAACTATATCAAATTGTTACTTTGTACGTATACAAGGTGACTGACTTTATTATACGTACTGTGTCGCACCTGAGTTTGAACTCAAATTGATTTGTTTTCCAATATCGGTCGCCGCTAATATTACGTTAAATTGCGCTGTGCATCGTATTAATTATTATATTATAGCTAGCCCATATTGTCCCACTACTGAGCAAAGGCCTCCCTCCATTCCTTCCAACGGTCACGATTCTGTGCTACTTCTTTCCAATTCTCAAGGAAGACATCCAGTTCGTCCCGCCATCTCCTTCGTGGTCTGCCGGACCCCGTGTCAGGGCACCAATCCTGAGCTTTACAGGCCCACAGTTAGTTCGGCATGCAACAGACATGTCCTGTTCAGTCCCATTTAAGTTGTGCAGCCTTTTGATCCACGTCAACGATTTGCGTTTTGGACCGCAGTATAGTGTTTCGTACATGATTACAGTATTATTTAAAAACCATTAATTTAATAAGTACAAAATAAAGGATCAAATCGCTAAGTTCCTCGAGCCTGGCAAGCAGTTCGCCAAGGATTCCATCTGACTGTTCAGGAGATGCACAAAGGCAGACAGGAAAGAATACCAAAAGATCGCGATCGCCACAGCTATTGCCATAGTAACTGACCTACTATAGGAAGGGCATACGCGAGGTCCAAGGTGAGGAGCTGGTGGCTAGTTTATAACAGCTGCTCTGGTCGATCTTTTAGGTTAAGTCACCCTTGCCTAAGTTAGTCCGTGGATGGGTGACCACCCGTTACATACCGAGTTGCGTTCGTGCCTCGGAAAGCACGCTAAGCCGTTGGAACCGGTTGTCTATGGAGTATAATCTGACCAGCCTCAATCTATCTTGATGAGAAGGAGTCTTTACCCTGTAGTCATCCTAGACCTAGCCTTTTCCCAACTATGTTGAAGTCGGCTTCCAGTCTCACCGGATGCAGCTGAATACCAGTATTTTACATGGAGCGGCTGCCTATCTCATCTCCACAACCCAGTTAGTACTAGATAATAACTACGATACCCCTTGGTAAGACTGAATGTCAGACTTTCGGGCCACTGACTACTTGTACCGAATGTCAAACATCTACAAATGACAACCGGGACCGGTTTACCGTGCTTTATGGCACGGAGGAAACTCGGCTTAATAATGCGTTAATTTAATTGTGTTCAACTTTCGCATTTTCGTAAGAATCATTTTGTTTTATATATTTTATGGACATTCCTAAGTAATAATTATGACCACTGCTAATACAGCAACTGCAAAAATAAGATGGTTATAGTAAAACACTTCCAGGACGCGTAGCATGACCACCGACAAATCGACAAAATGACAGATTGTGTCGACAAAATGACAGATTTCTTTTCACAATCTGTCATTTTGTCGATTCTTCCGTCAAAGAAACCCGTTTCTACGGAGGTCATGCTACGCGTGCTGATTGTCAATGACTTTCTGACTACCCATAACGACTGTCAAAGATCTACGAATGACAGCCGGGCCCAACAGCTCAACACTTTTTCCAAGATGTCTCGGTATGAAAAACGTCTTAGATAGTTAGATAAACTTTCAAAAACATTTAAGGAGCTTTTAACTCAAAAGATTTATTTCTGTAGACACGGATTATGTTTTCAACTCTTTTCAAGCGTATTTTTTTCAAACTTAAGTCTTTCAGCTGTCGTATTAGAAATCTTAGGCCGCTAAGTATACTTGTACTGGTTTTAACAATTAAATAAAATAAAATAACTAAACTAAACTAAGAACAAATAAAAAAAACTACTTCTCAACGCTGTCAGCTGCTAATTTGCCCAAAAGACAAGCGGCATTGCCACGTTGTATGGCAAAACTTAGCCTCTTGCCAAGTTAAAAGCCAGTTCTTGGGTCACGGGAAGCGTCAGTTAGACGTTTAGAAATTTACTTAAAAAGGCTGTGAGGTAATTATAAATGTATATGTTACGGCTTAAAACCGAAGTAAGGTTACGCCTAGTTCTAGCTGGCTATACCTTGGTGCGGCCGGTATAGCCAATATCAATATCCTTTTTATTGCTAGGACACACCGACCAAATGGATTAGGTTAGGTTAGGTTAGAAATGTGACCAAACGCGCGCGAGCCAAGCGAGCGCTACATCCAAATTGGTTGCATAATAACAAACTGTTACCGGCCGCACCTAGGTATAGCCGGCTAGAACTAGGTGTAACCTTACTTCGGCTTTTAGCCGTAACATGTATACACTATACAGGGTGGAAGGGACACCGTCACACAAATGCTTACCACGTAATCATCACTTCGAATAAATCAGCTGCTTCCCAGAAAAGTTTGATACCTACACGGTCAAAATGTATGGAACGGCAATTTTTTTTACAGCGTTTGTGCGTCGGTCCTTTCTACCCTGTACATGAGCGGAAGAGCACGCGTAGCACGACCAGTATAGAAACGGGTTTTCTCGACGGAAGAATCGACAAAATGACTGATGAGATTTTTTTTGTTGATCTGTCATTTTGTCGATTCTACCGTCGACAAAAGCCGTTTCTACGGTGGTCATGCTACGTGTGCAGGTATGGTATTTTTATTTTATTTTTTATTTTAAACGCAAGAAATAAAAATAAAGCTTTAAAAAGTAACCACCAGTTTTTTTAAATGAACGCAGTATACTAGACCTATTTGGAGTGTCAACCAAACAAGCACAATGCTTTTCACTCATTATAGCTATAACGCAACTTTTTATACATTTTCACATAAAAATCGCACGTCAGACGCTCGTATCGTAACGCTCATCAAACAAAACTTAGAACATAATCATTACTTCCGAAGTCTTCAAAGAAAATAATCGTACATTAAAGTCGTTTATAAAAACACATTTGTAACAATCAGCCATCAAACTTGAAGGTTATAAAACGTAACTTTTAAACAGCTATAAAAAATAAACGCCCAAACGGGCAAACTTCAGTATTTTGTTAAAACGCAAATATTTTATGCAAAAAGAGGAAATTTTCTAACAACCCCCGAGGCCGCCATCTTGTATTCGCGATTTGTGACGTCATAAACAGCGTTGATAAACGAGACTTCAACAGCAACGACGATAGATGGCGCTTTTATAAATTTTGATCATTCTAAGGAAATTGTCGTTCTAACTTTTTTAAGGTTATGTTTATGTTTTACATAAAGATAACGCACAAATAATATACCTAACTTCTTCAACATACAATATCAAAGGCATTGTATGTACGATAATATCCCAGATACAAAGATGAAAATATGTTTTACATGCCTGAAATTATACCGGCAGCGCCCGTAATTTTTAAACGAGGACACTGGAACTTAAAATTTCGCTATTTTGTGAGTATGCTGTATTATTTACCACATACGCATTTTGACAGTTATATTTTAGTCTTCTGTATTTATTATATTTTTAGTACAGCGTTAGCCATAAATCTATATACTTTTATATATATTAATATTATAAAGCTGAAGAGTTTGTTTG
This sequence comes from Noctua pronuba, assembly GCA_905220335.1. Lineage (NCBI taxonomy): Eukaryota > Metazoa > Arthropoda > Insecta > Lepidoptera > Noctuidae > Noctua > Noctua pronuba. Next base: position 1,326,848 of record LR999920.1, read on the forward strand.
GTTGAACGCGATAATCTCAGGAACTACTGGTTCGAATGGAATAAATCGTTTAGTGTTGAATTGCCCATTTATCGAGAAAGGCTATAGGCTATATAACATCACGCTACGACTAATAGGAGCAGAGCAGCGATGAAAAATGTTGCAAAAACGGGGAATATTGTATTTTTAGTAATTTTACGCGGACGAAGGTCGCGGGGAACAGTTAGTACTAAATTAAGTTATTTCTATCACTCAGCCGTCTCACAAAACTGAAAAAGTCCAACATTATCGTCTTCCATTCATCAGAATGTAATAGGGAGCGAGCTTATTGCCATCAGCCGGGCAAAAGCCCAGACCTCATGCTGATGCTGAAAAAATGCTATCTCTCTCTAATTTCATTTCATTTCAGTATTATTGCAGCATTTCATTTCATTTACTTTTCTTGCTGACATTCAAAAATGTATTTAAATGATCTAATTTAAGTAAATTATTTGGCTTCGTACAGGTGTGGGTATGTTATAAGACCCCTCATCTAGCCGTCGACTAAGCATTCTGTACTTTAAAACAAGTGACCTTGAGCAAAAATTAGGGCTGGGAGACGCCTTTTATTTTGGTGTGCAAAATTGCGGTTTACGGTAAAGCTCAATCTAGCTCACTCAAAACATTGTGCTGATGGATGCATTAAATAGCACAAGGCTCATCGGGTATTTTACTTTTTATTCTGGTATCGATGATGCTCCCAAATTATACAGGTTGTGCCTATTGGGTATTTAAAGTTAAAAATGTTCGAACTGGTGTTGTTCTACAAACGATGGGGCACTTAATATCGTGTCCTGCATCTTCTGTTGTTTGTTCCTACTAACTGATGGACGCTACCGAAAGCGCCAAACAAGTTGCTCAGTTCTGGGCTGACACTATTTAGATTGCCATCGACACGCTGAGAAGAAGAATGTTCGAACTTTGACCTTCAATATTTCAGTAGTCAAATAAAAATATTGACATGACTCGGAGAACAAATGAGTGAGTGAGAGCGAACGAGCCTGATGCCATCAACCGGGCACAAATCCAGACCTCGTGGCTACAAATCCAACATTTTTATCTCACAGAAAGTCTGTAACTTTTAACACCAACGAAAACCATTACGTTCTGCAGATTAGTTGCGTCAAGATAAAAAGTTTTTGACTTAATCTTTTTCTTTTAAAGGTATCTCTTATCTTTACGGTTGTCGTCACAAAGAGATCGGGTAGTCTTTCCTCAAAGATCATCATCTGCCTGCCTTTTTTAACCACTGACGCAAAAAGAGGGGTGTTATAAGTCTCTGGCACCGTAGCTCTTAAATGAGTGAACCGATTTGGATGCAGTTGAATGGGACCGAGTTGAATGGTTCTAAGATGCGTTTTATCAAAATCGGTGCAGTCATTTACTAGATATGGGGGATGAAATTGGGTATGAAAAATCGATTTTTTTCTAATATACCCAAGTGGGGTATCAAATGAAAGCGCATGATGTATAATCTATATATATAAAACAAAGGCGGGTTTGTTACAACACTTATAACTCGAGATCTGCTGGATCAATTTTCATGGTTTTTGTTTCGTTGGATTTTTCTCCGCCCTGAATAGCAGAATACATTTTAAAAACAATGAAAACTTGACGAATACATAATTATGAAAATGAATCATTTTCCATTTAATTATGTTCCTTTTTTTCGTACCTGTCAAACATTTGTTTTCCTCCTGTCATCCTGTCAAATACTGTGATTGACATTTATGCATGCGTTCAGAAATGTATTTTGTGTAAACTATTTAAAAAGGGTGAATAAACTTTTGTCTGTATTTTTTTTTAATAGGTAGGTAGGTAGGTAGGTAGGGTAGGTAGGTAGGTAGGGTAGGTAGGTAGGGTAGGTAGGTAGGTAGGGAAGTAGGTAGGTAGGGTAGGTAGGTAGGGTAGGTAGGTAGGGTAGGTAGGTAGGGTAGGTAGGTAGGGTAGGCAGGTAGGGTAGGTAGGTAGGGTAGGTAGGTAGGGTAAGTAGGTAGGGTAGGTAGGTAGGTAGGTAGGGTAGGTAGGGTAGGTAGGGTAGATAGGGTAGGTAGGGTAGGTAGGTTAGGTAGGTTAGGTAGGGTAGGTAGGGTAGGTAGGTAGGGTAGGTAGGTAGGTAGGTAGGGTAGGTAGGGTGGGTAGGGTAGGTAGGGTAGGTAGGTAGGGTAGGTAGGTAGGTAGGGTAGGTAGGTAGGTAGGGTAGGTAAGTAGGTAGGTAGGTAGAGTAGGGTAGGTAAGAAGGTAGGTAGGGTAGGTAGGATAGGTAGGTAGGATAGGAAAAAGGTGCATTGCAACGCATGCCGGGCACAGCTAGTAATATATTAAAATTAGTCATGTTTTATCAAAATCGGTGCCGCCATTTACTAGATATGGGGGATGAAAGTGGGTATTTATCTTTCATCTTTCCGTTGGGGGTTTTTTAAATTTTAAATTTAATCCCAACTATGTTGCGGTCGGCTTTGTTTTAACAAGATGCAGTTGAATACCAGTATTGTACATGGAGCAAAACCAAAATCAAAGCATTTATTTCAAGTAGGCCAGTTACAGGCACTTGAACTGTCGAAACAAAGACAACAATGTAATGAAGCTACAGTCAGTCACAAAGCATAAACACTGTGAAAGTACTGCAGTTGCCCATTCCAGAGCGTAGATCTCTATGGAGAAGAACGGGCAAGAAACTCCATGGACACTTTTTTCTAGCTATCTGCCTATTTGATCCTACCCTAGTTATTGGGTAACACAATACCTCTTGGTAAGCTTGGTAAGTAATTTTCTAGCTACTTAGGTACTAGTCTTTTCCCATCGATGTACTTCCATACGCAAAATCAGCCTATATCCTTTCCAAAGCTGAGACATAGGCCTCCTCTCTATGTGAGGGAGTAGGCTATAATGCACCACGCGGGCCAAGCGCTGGTTGTTAGATGTCACACTTCTTCGATTTTTTTTATTTTAGAACATGTGGTTTCTTCACGATGTTTTTCTTCACCGTTTTGAGTATTTCTATGTAACCGACAGTAAAACGGGCACACCAAGTTTACCAAAAAGTTTAAGTTTATAGGGCGTTATTTAAAGCTTGTTATGTAATATTGACGTCCAGTACGCGTAGCAAGACCACCGTACGGATTTTGTCAGCGGAAGAATCGACAAAATGACAGATTGTGAAAAGAAATCTGTCATTTTGTCGACACAATCTGTCATTTTGTCGATTCTTCCGTCGACAAAACCCGTTTCTACCATGGTCATGCTACGCGTGCAGGTAAATACTGTGGTTGGCTTCTAGTCTAATCAGATCAATTATTGATACACACATTCTCCAGTGCTATTCTGTCTCATTGATTTGAAACCTTACTCAAGTGAGCGCATACAATTCGAAATCGAATTCATTTGTTTTTAACGTAAATCATCGCGGATTCACAACGAGACACCGTTCGAATTTCGCAGGATATATGGCATCAGGGCAGATGGATTGGTGATCTCAGTAAGTTGTTATCAACAGATAGGACGACACTACTGGCTATCCTCTTTACATAATGCGTTAGTTGCCTTTTACGTCACCCAAGGGCACCTACTTGAACCGAAATTTGAAGACTTGACAAAAAAGGTCTGAATCGGCCGCTAGGGAGAATTTCGGACATTCTAATTTAGGCGCCTTCCTAGAGACGTGATATAATGCCGTATAAAAACTGCTAGTGATGTTTATTTTCTATACATCACTTTTTTTTTTGAAAATTTAGAGTGGTGACCGCGTACCGGTAGATGCAGTGTTGGCAGACCACCCATAAGGTGAACCGACGAGCTGGTGAAGGATGCGGGAGTCGGCTGGATGAGAGCCGCGCAAGCCGGGTCGTTGTTGCGGTCTTTGGGGGAGGCCTAAGTCCAGCAGTGGACCTCTTTCGGCTGAAATGATGATGATCACTTTAATTTTGAACGGTCTCTAGATGTGATTCCGCAATGATTTACTTTAAAACAAATAATTTCATATGAGGTTCCAATTGAACGCAACAGAATACGATTATTGATTATTTCTATAAATTCAATCAGAAAAGACTACGAAAAAAATCTCAAATTCGGTTCACATTTAACAAATTATTTGATCAATATACAGGGTGTAAGGGACGTCCTCCACAAACCGATATGGGGTGAATTCAGTATATCACACTAAGATGACCGGGTCAAGAAATTATTTCATGAATGTTATCGGAATCCAATAAATTTGATTTGTTTTATTTCCTCATACGCAATGTATCGTGACCGTAGCAAAACGCACGTAGCGAACGGCAAGCGCGAAGACTAGTTCGATGAACTCTATAGCTAGGCAGGAAGTGAACAGCTGATTTCCCGCGTCGTTCGTTAGAGTATTTCAACGTCTATTGTTGGATTTTTATTTTAGCCATATTACTTACATAAATGGAGTGCTGCGAATAAGGAATATAATTTTAAATTGAAATTAGGGATTAAATAAAAATAAAAATTCCTGTGAAATATGATTCAAAATAAGAAGCTGAATGCACCCTGTCAGTTTGTGGCGGGCTGTCCCTTACACCCTGTATTATTTATGGAAGGTGTGAACGGACCACAGATAACGTCCTCTAGATTCCGCATAAAAGGAACTTATGCGCACCACCGACACATGACAGACTTAGCACAAAATATATAACTCTATGCTCGTATTTATCTCTTCAGTGTCGACCAGCACGCGTCACTGGTTTTATCGACGGAAGAATCGACAAAATGTCAGATTTCTTTGATGATCTGTCATTTTGTCGATTCTTCCGTCGACAAAACCCATTTCTACTGTGGTCATGCTACGCGTGCAGACGTTAGTCCCGTGATGACGCTAGCAATATAGACAATTCATTATGTATGAAAGTTTAATTATTACGGTTTGCTTAATAAAAAAGACTACCTACGATATTAAATGGTGTGGATAGTTATCCAGGACCTCGAGTTATAAATACTATGGGATAATATTCAACTGTTAAGAAAAATTTTAAAAATCAACCAATTTAGGAAGAGCTCAACTTATAGTGGCTGAGGTAGTCACTCTCGTTGATGTCTTTCCCTTTCACTCATTATGTACTATTGTAAAGCAATAAGTTCTTGCTTATCATAAATAAAATATCGATGCTATAAATGTTTTTTTATTTATTTGTACAAAATAGTTCAATTAGGTACAACGCATCCAATTTACGGTTTATTCTGAAATAATTAATCTGTTTTTGTGTGAATTCAACCGTCAATTAAACCAATGGCATTTAAAAATTATACCTCATTTGATTTCAATGAATATCTTAGGAGATAATATCACAGTTTTAAAATAACTCAATAGTAAAATAGTGATCAAGTACCGCGCGCGCATTCTCGCCATCCCTCTCTTATTGTGGCAGATGAAGTCGCACGGGTCAGCTAGTTAATACATAAAAAATTGAACATTAATTTGTCAAATTAAAACTTACTGATTTTCTTATATTTTTTTTCTAACCTTTTTAGGATTTCTATTAGTTTATTCATTTATGTATCTAGAATTGCCTCAAATGAAATATTTAAACCTCTAATTAATTAAAAAAAAAATACTCTCTAATTTTAATCATTTTAATTCAAATTATATAATTATAATTATAATATTAATGTATATTACAATATCTCTTCTGTTCAAAACAAAATCGATGTCCGAATCTACATATTAATATATAAATGTATAATGTCATTGTCGGCACGTGACGTCACCTTGACATAGCCAATAAGATTGTACTTATCAATCCCCGCGCACCGCGTACCTACCGCTAAATTTGGTGAACTCGAATACAAACAAAATGATCATCATGCGGCACCCAGAGGACGTTATCTGTGGAACGGTCTTCACGAAGCCGTCAACCAAGCATTCTGTTCATCAAACTAAGTAACTCTACAAAAATGTTGCTGAGAAACAACTTTTTTTTTTGTTGTCCAGGTATAGTATACCACTTTAAGTTTGCAGTTCAAAATGGCGCTGCTTGTCAAGAAAAAATGCATCGATATATCAAACTTGGTACATTAATTTTAGTTCTATGTTTTACCGCCTGCACATAAAAGTTGGTAGAAGTTTGTAAATGTAGAATAGGGTATTTGCCTAAAAATAAAAATCTATTTAGTCCGTCAGTTAGATTATCAAAAAATATTGGTCACGTATTTTTTATTTTGTCATATAAACAAAAAATGACTACGATACAGCGCGTTGAAATCTCGTTTGACGTCACAATTTCTGTTACTTTTTACTGTCCAGTGACGTCACAAGCCCCCTCTCTTGAACTTTGATGCGCTGTATCGTCGTCATTTTTTGATTATGTAACAAAAGAAAAAAATACGTGTCTAACATTTTTTGGTGATCTAACTGACGGACTAAATGTTTCTTTTTCGATGTTGTTATATAGCCTATTAGTGTTTATTTAACAATTAATTATGTCACCTTAAAACGATTTTTTGAACCCAAAGAAGTCGGACTCAGTATTTTAAAGGAATTCGGGCAATAATCGTCCGGCAATTCAAGTACATTTTGGTAAAATGGTTTTTCTGAATCTTCGGAAAAAAATCGGAAGTGTCCGAAAAGATAAATAGCATTCGACCTTTTTTGAAATGGACTTTTTTTAGGCCAAAAAAGGTCCGGATACAAAATATAATAACAGGTTGGGGTAAGATGAATTTAGTGAAGAATTGAGGAAGAATTTTGGCTTTAGACAGCCTTTTATAAATTAAAAAGTTTAAAAAACCCGGAAAAGACCCGGATAGGGGAGGCAGGGGTTTTATAAATTAGTGAATTTGTTAGTACCTTGGACAGAAATTCCGTGTTGTCCCCAGCTATGTCCAGGGCGGCGCATTTCTTCCCATCCTGAGTGACAAAGAACTAAAATATTATATCAGATGAAAAAACACACTTAAGCTCCGGGGAAACCGGTACGGACATGTTGAGGACGCGGTTCCGGACAAGGACATGGACTTTTTACGAATATTTATGGATCAGCCAAACTGGTACGGACAAATTGCGGACACCGGACAATGATCGATATTTCACTGAAATGACAGTCAATTTCTAGTGTCCACAGCTAGTCCGTATTTTGTTCGTACGTGTTTGACTGACTTTTTTCAGAAGGGTCTGTCAGTGTCCGGTGTCCGTAAATTATCCGTATCGGTTTCAGCGAATCTTCACTAAAACACTTCTAAACATTCAACTATCTACAACACACTTTGGGGTTTATCATGCTTTGGGATTGGGGATCTTATTATAGACACGTAAAGTTCAGATTAGTTTGTATTTGCACTGGTATTTGACGACCTTTTTAAGTTTTTCAGGATGGCATTTGTAGTAAAGACTTACTCAGCTTTTGCTTTAGGAATCTTATTTCATTGGCATAAGGTTATGATTACATTGCAGCTGAAAATGTCCCTAAGTAGGGTCTTAATCAACGGTTTATATTTACGTAAAAACGTAATAGTTTTTAGAAAAAAACACTTCAACGCGATGTCAATGATTTTCTTAATGCTTTTAAATACCCTAAAACTGAATTTGTGTAAAGGTGTGATCAAACCGAGTGGACTGGCTGCGGACATTTTAGTAATTATATTATCTGTCAAAGTCCGCCGTCCAGTCCAAAAACGCCTTAAAATTAAAAACGCAATATTTCCTATTTTCCCACATATATGAATATATAAAATGATTAGAATAAAATATATATGTTACACAGGTATGCTGGAAGATTTCTTTAGAAATAAGCATCGCCTTTTTTTTTCTTTTTTCGGATGGGAAATCATCAAATGACCCCTCCCGTTCTGGGCGGAGTGGAAGGGAGTATCAGACTTGTACTAACTAAAACCCATCCATGTTCCTTCTTTGCCCTTTGTGTTCCAGGGCCGCGGTATCTCTTTCGAACAGTCCCGCAGCCCAAGAATCACCTTATTACGTAATTTTATTTACCCTTCTTATTGACTGTCTTTGTTAGTACATTAACTGTTAAATAAATAAATAAAGAACTACACTCCAATTTGTGAGCATTTCCCTTTTGCATACAAAATGAAGAATCATATATACCTAAACATCTTTCCAAAATTACATTTGTCGTCCAAATAAATTGTAAGTATATACTATATTGTGTACATAATATTATGTTACGGAGGGATTCGGTGTCCCTCCTTCTCTTAAAGATAATTTCAATTACATTGTCTTTTCTTTAGCGTACCCCAGTATCTCAGTTTGGGCCGCTGTGGTGTGAGTTGTGAGCGGGGAGCGATTTTGGGTACGGACATGGAACGGACGGTCAAGTTGGGGTTTTCTATTTAAAATGGTTTTTATTTAATTTTAAAATTCCCATTAAGGCAAACTTATTGATAAGAATAAGAGATTTTATTTGCTCAAACATGTGTATACATACAGAATTAAAATAATGCAAGATCTTAAATAAGAGTGGCTGACGACGTGTCTGCCATTTCTCATAGCGTGTAAATATTTTAGGTACAATAATTATTATAGAATCAACGATTTTTAAATTTTACACTTATACATTAAAGAGTGATAATTATGTATATTTGCGTATCCTTCCCGTCCTAACCTCAAGGCAGTTTCAGATTTAAGCTCGTTTTGGAAACGCATATACGCGCCTTTTGTTTCACACGTGACTCGTACGAACGTTGACGCGCTTATAAGCTCGTATAAGTGTGAGCCGCCCGAGCTTGCTCACCCTACGCGAATACGCCACGGGTGTAAGCGCGTGTACGGGCTTCCAATTTTTTGAAGGGCAAATTGTGGCCCGCGTGTTCTCAAACCCATGTAAGCCGGTAGGAGCTTATACGCGCTAAAAATAGACTAGTTTAAAACCATTTTAGTGCACTCTAAGAACCCAGACAAGTGACAATTGAATTCAAAGCAATTCGTGTTTTCTACAATTACTTTGAACAAGTTGTATTGCATTTTTGACTTCGAGTCGCAAAAATTTCCGCCATACAATTTACAATAGCAATGAAACATAGTATTCTGGGTGTACAAAATACTGACAGAGCAGTAGGCGGCGTTCCGAAACGGAGGCAATAGAGTAAATAGAAAGTAGTGGTAAAAAAGTCTATGTTCCGCTTTCTATTCGGCCCTTAGTGCCCCAAATACAGCAAAAGTGCAGCGATGAAGTTTTGGGCCCGCAAAATTTGAAACTGGGCTTGCTGCAGATGGCCGAAAAAAGATAAGTAGGAGGAATTTGGGGGAGGTCTTTTTGCCATAGCTGTAAGACAGTAGGTAAAAAAAATAGCTTCGTTTTTGAATTTATAAGTACTTATAATGTCCTACTTTGTATTGTTTCTGCATCACTCTAAGGTAGATAATAATGATCAATATGTAAGCAAATAGGATTCTATAGGCATTGTATTGTATATATATTGTATGTATTACGTGTATAATACTGTATGTATGTAGTTTAGTTTATAAAATTAATTAATTTAAGTAATGAGATGTTATGTTAATGCACATAGGTATATCCTCTTATGCAAATTTCGCTATCGAAATTTGGTTTGCTGTAAGAAAACCCAATTCTGGGTTAAGCTCGCCATTGTACATAAGCTATGTTATTGCAATTTTTATTTATATTTTTGTTGTTTTGTGTGCAATAAAGAATAAGAATAAGTAGACTGGTAGAAATAGACATTGGGAATATTGTCGTACAAAAATTTTGTACCGAACATTTTCGATTTTGACACACGAATGCTACCTGACCAGCAGGCGTATGACACTAGACAGACCGATTTATTACTAAGTAGTAACAAGTTTTGGGTTGCGATTTTCTTCGTCTTGTCCCGTCTATCGCTGGTAAATATTTTAATAGGTTTTTATATGTATTATTTAATATGTAAACATTCATTTATCTAAATATGAGTGTAGATCAGGTGTAGGTAGATAATATTTATTGACAACAAGTGAATATTTACATTATATACAAACTACAAAACTATAATAGTAAGATAAAAAAGTATCAAAACGGTTACAGGGCGTAAATATTTGAATGTATTTGGCCAGCTCGCTCCCCGCTCATCGCTCCCGCTCACCGCTCGTCGCTCGCACCGCGCCTGACCGGCGAAGCGTGCCAGGACGCTCGTTTTACTTCTTTTTCTAAAAAGCTTTTGTTTTTTTAATGTTTCGTTGTGAATCTTTTCTTGTTCAAAGGCATACTGGCTTATTCTGTAGAAACACACGCGCATTGAATTGACGCAGGCGCGTCAAACGAAGCGGTTTCTTTTTCGTTTCGTTTTGTTTTGAATACGGAATGCGAGATGACAGTTTTTTCTTTTTTTTTTGTTGAGATTCGTCTTATGAATGGTTGTTGAGGTATAATTAGCTTTTTTATAGTGACAGCTGTCATTTCTGACATCTTTGACAGTCGTAATGTGTAGTCAGACGCCCGAAAGTCTGACAACCAGTCTTGTTTAGGATTATCATGTTTTACAGTAAGAGGATGGGCGAGGTCAGATAAGCCGTCGTTCCATGTAAAATACTGGTGTTTAGCTGCATCTGGTTAGACTGGAAGCCGACACCAGCATAGTTGACAAAAGGTAGGTAGATGATGAATAGAGCGTTTGTGTAAGAGAAGAGGAATATCAAAGAATGATGGATGGATTGAGTGAGAGACTAGAAAGAGGATGACTACGGCGATGTCGGCTGTTAGAGATGTATGAGAGAAGAAGTGCTGCGCTTACTACTTAAAAATTCGGTTATGAAACTCAAACTCAAACTATTTATTTCAATTAGATGCTCTTATTGAAATAAATAGTTTGAGTTTACAGGCACTTTTGAATGTCACAAAAAACAAAGAAAAAATGAGCAGAAATATCATGATGATTATTTAAATAGCGTCAATGAGTATACTAAGATTATATTTGAGGCAGTGACTGCTTTGTTGGTCTAGCGCAACTGCCGAGCATGAAGTTCCTGGGTTCGATTCCAGGGTCGGGCATAGTGTCATTGGGTTTTTCCATTAGCTAACTCAGTAGCAGCCACGGAATCTAGATATGTGCCCGGTTGATGGCAAAAAGCTCGCCTCCTATTACATGGCGCCTTGGAATGGGCAACTGCAGTACTTTCACAAGTTATTATGCCTTGTGTCTGTGACTGTAGCTTCGCTTTCTTTGTTTTTTGTGACATTCGAAAGTGCCTGTAATGGTCTAATTGAAATAAATGCTTTGAGTTTGAGTTTTGAGTATGGGACTTAAACGTAACTGGCGAAATGTGGGTGTACTATACTATTAGGTACACCTCTGCCTAACCCTTAGGGGATAACAGGCTTGATGTTGTGTTATAAAGGGTGTAAAAAGACCCTTAACGAAGCCGAAAGGTACTTGTTCCACCCGTCAATGTGATCATTTTTTTGTTCTAGACCATACCTGGGAACCTTCTAGTTACGGAGATATTGGGGGTCAAAGTTCCAACTTTTTCACAAGTTTTTTTTTTAAATACATGTTTCTAATGTAAGATTTTTACTTTAACTATTCAATCCATCCACCAGCACAATGTTTTGAGTACGTTACATTGAGTTTTACCGTAAAATGTTAGTTTTATAAAAAAGTCGTTTCCCAGCAATAATTTTTGCGTAGAGTTACTTAGTTTGATGTACAGAATGCTTGGTTGCCGGCTTCGTGAAGGGTCTGTTTACACCCCGTATGTATACAAATAAAATGAAATAAACTAATATATATTATAATACATACAAATAGTCCAAAATACGAGACAGTGGACTGTCAAAATTTCCAACAGCCTTTTATAACTATATTTTCTTACTTCTATATGTTCTCGTATCAAAACTTTTTATGAAAAGTTCAAAGTTTAATAAGAATAGTGGCCAGTTTCCTCGCTACCAACTTTACTCCGATGATTATTTTATCTTTTGAACCGACTTCTAAAAACGAGGAGGTACTCAATTCGGCTGTTTTTTACCTCATAACTCCGTGATTACTGGTCCGATTTACGTGATTCTTTTTTTATTTGGTAGAAAAAGCTTGTGCGATGGTTCCATTTACATTTTATTCACATTGCTTGGGTAGTTTATTAGTTATCCTAACTTTAATATTACAAATGCGAAAGTAAGTTTGTTTGTTACCTTTTCACGCCTAAACCACTGAACCGATCATCCTGAAATTTTGCATATACGTTGTCAGTTGTACAGAAACGGACATAGAGTACCTTACATCCAAAACTACTGTTCCCGAGAAAAACAACAATAACGTTCTTATGATAATAGATGGCGCCACGTGACTTCCAAATTATGATTGAATTATATTATTACAAGTAGAGTACAACCCGAATTGATTTTCAAATTCTAAGTTAACGCAAACGGAGCCGCGGGCAAAACTTTCTATAATACATATTTTATCTTCTATGTCAATGTGGATGATCTACTAATAACTGTTAGTGTATAGTACTAGTAATAGAATAAATGAATACTTGACAAGAATTTGTGTAAGATACCATAGTACCACAACTAAAAAGTCTGAAATATAAAACTTTTTTGCAAAAAAAAAAAAACCTTATTCTTAAAATTTTTGGAAGAAGGTTATTTTTTTTTTCATTTTAGTTAATGGCAGCGGTTGTATAGCGCGTTTATAACTCAAGAACTACTTATTAGATTTACATGTTTTGTGTTTTAATTCATAGATTATGTTTTCTGGCCATGTTCCAGTTGGTTAGTCACAAAATAAGCTGCAAGAGTTAAGCACAGTTGACCCTGCTTACATAATAAATGCGAGTGAAGAAGTTTTTAACTGATTTCACGCATAATAAGCTAAGCGTAAAATTCGTGCTCATGAGATGATCAGATTCAACCAGTCTTACCAAGGGGTATCGTATTACCCAGTACTAACTGGGTTGTGGAGGTCCGATAGGCAGTCGCTCCATGTAAAATACTGGTATTCAGCTGCCTCCGGTTAGACTGTAAGTCGACCCTAACATAGTTGGGAAAAGGCTAGGTAGATGATGATGATGTGACGGTCGGATTTATCATCATCATCATCACGAAATCACCCACTGCTGGGTATAGGCCTCCCCTTTTTTCTGCCACACTTCCCGGTTCTGTGCGTCCCTCATCCGGGTGTTTCCCGCGACTTTGACGATATCGTCAACCCAACGAGCTTTAGGACGGCCCTGATTTCTTTGGTCAAACCTTGGCCACCACTCGGTCAAAGCCTTGCTCCATCGGCCATCTCCGCGTCTAGCCAGATGTCCTGCCCAGGTCCACTTGAGGCGCACCGTCCGGTCCTCGACGTCGTAGACTTTTGTCCGACTGCGGATTTCGGTGGTAAGCACGCGGTCTTAGAGGGTCAGATTAGCCCACAGTAAATGAAAAGGTTTATTTTCATCCGTCGAAGCATGTGGAGTTTACAATAGCCACTTATTTGGCACATAGGCTTTTAGGAAACGTTCGGCTGTGTGGCGCTGCGCGTATGACGAATACAAAATGCTGCGTCAGCGCTCCTACAGTCTGTTTCTAAAATACTGGCCAAGTGCGTGTCGGTTCCGTACCATCGTAGCGGCAATAGAAATACATATTCTGTGAAAATTTCAACTGTCTACCTATTACGGATCATGAGATACAGCCCTCTGGTAGACAGACGGACGGACAGCGGTGGCTTAGTAACCGGGTTCCATTGGTTACCCTTCATGTACGGAACCATAAAAATCGATGTGCCGTTTTAACACCAGAGGAAATTGTAATGGGTTTTTTTTTATGGGAAATCATGAAATAACCCCCCCCCCCCCCGAGGGAGTGTGTTCCAGGGCCACGGTATCTCTTTCGAACAGTCCCGCAGCGTAATATGGGTTCCCTAAGATGCAATTGCTAAAGCTAATCCATCTACAAGAAAACTATTGTTACATCTTACTTCAATTTTATTAGCAGATTAATCAGTTGCGGGTTTAATTCGTCTTTTTTTTGTTAACAAAATCTTGCAAGTCTTGCAGTGGATTTTCATCGTATCCGTATCGTATCTAAGTCAGTTGAATTCATTTTCTTTGGATTAGAGCTTCTTTTGTTTCAGTTCTTTTCAACACGCGTAGCATGACCACTGTGGAAACGAGTTTTGTCGACGGAAGAATCGACAAAATGACAGATTGTGAAAAGAAATCTGTCATTTTGTCGACACAATCTGTCATTTTGTCGATTCTTCCGTCGACAAAACCCGTTTCTACGGTGGTCATGCTCCGCGTGCTGGTGATCGCTTCGCTAGCTTTCAGGAGTTGCAGTGATTGGGCTTGGTCTGATGGACTTCGTGTCCTGAGGTAAGTTTTGAGTATGAATGTGGATGGGTATAAGAGTAGAGTAAGACCAAATAAACGATGGATGGACTGTGTGAAGGATGATATGGCTAGAAAGGAGGTGTCTGATGAGATGACGAGTAATAGAGTAGTATGGAAGAAGAAGACATGCTGCGCCGACCCCAAATAAATTGGGATAAGGGCTGGAGAATGATGATGACTTCGGTTAATCTTCTTGTTTTACTCGTTTCGTTACTCGAAAAATATTCAAAAAATACGGCTGAAGAATCACTTTGGACCCTATCAGAATACCAGCGCTGTGACTTTTTTTAAATGTTGCAGCACCATGCTGAGATACGCTTTTTGGCCTCGTACAGGACCAATTTTATTTATTTATCTTTTTATTTTTGTTTTATAGACAATTCAACCTTTTTTTTTGTTTTGTCCTGTGTGAGACTAATAAATACCTTTTCTTTTTTTCTTAAAAAAAAATATGTTTGGTCGAGTTATACCAGAATGAAACTCACAATAAGCTACATCAAAGTCTTCCATTTTCTAAGTTCTAATGATTTCTAAGACAATCTATGTATTATTAATTTGGTTGGAACTCTGGGGCCGACTCGGGCCGTGGGGTCCGAGTGCTCATAGCCTTTAAAGGAAATTTCGAAACACCTAGTTGACGCTTCCCGTGACCCAAGGGCTGGCTTTTACCCTGGCCGGAGGCTAAGTGTTGCCGTACAACGTGGCAACGCCGCCAGTCTCTTGGGCACATTACCAGCTAACAGCGTTGAGGAGGAGTTTTGTGATGTCCTTGTATAATTTGTTGTTTATTTATTTATGTTAGTTTATTAAATATTTTTAAATTAATAATGTATACAAGGTGTAAACAGACCATTCACGAAGCCGTCAACCAAGCATTCTGTACATCAAACTAAGTAACCTTACGCAAAAATTTTTGCTGGGAAACGACTTTTTTTTTGGGATGAAAAATCCCGTTTTACAGTACCTAAAACTCAAAGTAACGCACTCAAAACATTGTGCTGATGGATGGATTGAATAGTACGGGGGTCATGGAGGTGTTTAAAGTAAAGTTACAACATTAAAACCTTGTATTAAACAAAACTTGTGAAAATGTTGGAACTTTGACCCCCAATATCTCCGTAACTAGAAGGTTCCCAGGTATGGTCCAGAACAAAAAAATGATCACAATGACGAGGAGAACAAGTGCCTTTCAGCTTCGTTAAGGGTCTTTTTACACCCTTTATAGTTAATCTGTTCTAAATCCAGCTGCATCCAGTCAGGTCAGACTGGAAGCCGATCGCAACATAGTTGGGATGAGGGTAGGCAGAGGATGAACTAAAATTAGGTATGCTTGTTTTTGCAGTAAACAAAATCATTTTAGTTCCAGTAATAAAAACTACAGCAAAGCTTAGAACTCAGAACCCAATAAAATAATCTACACTTGAAACAGAGATCCCGGGGTATATAGCAAAGCCCCGGTATCGGGCACCCCTCTAGTGATATACTGCTTGGCCACGACCTACATGCTTAACGACACGCATGAGTGCAACAGAGACTGCGGCGCAAACAAATGAAAGAAGCTACTTATGGTTCTGCGACTGAGAGCTCTCTCTATGTCTTCTCTGAGACGTCTCGTAATAAGCCAGCATGATGGAAATCAAGCGAGGAGCACCGGAGCTGGACGGGCGCTCCTATAAATTTTGTAAATAGACTTATAACGAAGCTGAAAGGCACTTGTTCTCCCCGTCATTGCGATCATACCACGTTAGCCACGGAGTCTGGATTTGTGTATTACACGGGACTTAAAAATAACTGGCAAAACGTGGGTGGGTGGACCTACTAATTAGGTACACCTCCGCCTATCTCTTTTGGGATGACAGGCGTGATGTTATGTTCTTTCATATCATTCCTCACACAATCCGACTGCGACTTGCGACAGTGCTTTATAAAACAAGTGAAACACGAACGCTTGACGCAAGTCGCATCGCCTCAGGTCTTGCAGGGGGCACTATTTCAGAAATCCCGTGGAACGTATCAAAGCTCCGGTCTCGGGCACCCCTCTAGCGATTTAAGGGTATTCGAGAGCACCTCCCTAGTCCACGGTATCGATTGAGCCCGGAATTCAATTCCGTGAGTGTGTAGGGTGGCGAAAATGTACATAAATAAATTATTATGTGAAGTGATTTCCTTTGAGCTGATCTTGTTTTCAAAGTGAAATGCGCTTTTGAAAGTCAATAATAATTATAAGGAGAGATAATTTGACTCAAAATCTATCGTTTTTATGGAGCAAGACGGGTTGAAGAATTGAATGTCATGGATGTTTTTTTTAAATAAAACCTACTTATCCATACTTCCATACTAATACAAGGAGTAAACAGACCCTTCACGAAGCCGTCAACCAAGCATTCAGTACATCAACCTAAGTAACTTTACGCAAAAATTAAATTATTGCTGGGAAACGATTTTTTTTTTGGGGTGAAAAATCACGTTTTACGGTAGGACTCAATGTAACGTACTCAAAACATTGTGCTGATGAATGGATTGAATAATACGGGGGTCGTGGAGGTGTTTAAAGTAAAAATCTTACATTAAAATCATGTACTTATTTTAAAAAGACTTGCGAAAAAGTTTGAAATTTGACCCCAATTTCTCTGTAACTAGAAGGTTCCCAGGTATGGTCTAGAACAAAAAAATGATCGCAATGACGGGGAGAATAAGTGCCTTTCGGCTTCGTTAAGGGACTTTTTACCCCCTTTATTATAAATGCGAAAGTAACTCTGTTTGTTTGTTTGCTACCTTTTCACGACTAAACAGCTGATGGGATCGTAATGAAATTTGGCGAGGAGATAGATTATATCCTGGGGAAGGACATAGGCTATATTTTTTCCCACACTCGTACTCATCAAAATTACCACGCGAACGAAGTCGCGGGCAACTGCTAGTAATATTACAAATGTAAAGTTTGTGAGGATGGATGTTTATTCCTCTTTCACGCAAAAACGGTTAAACGGATTTGGATGAAATTTGGCTCACGGATACTTTATAACCTGGAGTAACATATAGAATACTTTTTATCCCGGTAGTGCAATCCCATGGGATAATTATTGAACTTGGCGCGGACGAAGCCGCGGGCATAAGCAAGTTGTATAATAAAATCCTCATCCTCCCTTGATGACCGATTGGCTTAGTAGTTGCAAGCGCTACAGTTAGGCATGAGTTCCTGGGTTCGATTCTCGGGTCGGGTAGGTTATATTAGGTTTTCCTACCGAGAATTTCTCAGTAACAGCTACGGAGTCTGGATCTGTGACTGGTTGATGGCAGCAACCTCGCCCCTTACTTTATAGCATTTAAACATGTCTGGTGAAATGTGTGTGATGTTTGAAGGAAACTCTGCCTAGCTCTTCGGAGATCAGGCATGAGGTTCATCATCTGCCTAGCCTTTTCCTGCGAAATACCAGTATTTTACATGGAGCGACTGCCTATCTGACCTCCACAACCCAGTTCGTACTGGGTAATACGATACCCCTTGGTAAGATCGATTGTCAGACTTATTGGGCCACTGACTACCTAACGACTGTCAAAGGTCTACAAATGACACCCGGGATCAACGGCTTAACGTGTTTTCCGAGGCACTGGCAATGGGTGGTCACCCATCCACAGACCAACCTAGGCAAGCGCGGCTTAAACTAAAGATCGACCCGAGCGGCTGTTATTATTTAGCCACATCCTCCTCTAAAAAAAATCAGCTGCTCCAACTACATGTCAACCGCTAAAATACGCTTGACGAGTAATCCGCCAGTGCATAGCGCTGCGGTCCACTTCAGCCGGCCTCTATATGTCACAGTTCATACAAAATGTATGAGAGTGTTGTAGAACGATTTTTGCACTGCGGTGCGGCCCGCCCTAATCTGTGCTGGGATCAGACGAACTGGTATGGGTTTATTGCGGAACAAAGACATTCAAATACAACTAGCTATAGACGGGACAAGACCAAGAAACTGACAATTCCAAAACCTGTTACAAGTTAGTAACAAGTCGATCAGTCCAGTGCGATACGTCGCCTTGTCAGGTCGCATTCATATGACACAAAGACATTTAAATATTTCCGAGCTATAGACGGGTCATGACGACGAAAATTGTAATCCAAAACTTGTTACTACTTAGTAACAATTCGTTCTGTCTAGTGTCATCTGTGTCATACGCCCGCTTGTCAGGTAGCATTCGTGTGTCAAAATCGAAAATATTCAGGATGAAAATTATTGTATGACAATATTCCCAATGTCCTCTCTATATGTGTTTTAAATCTCTTTGTTGCGGAACGACTGCGGAAATTGGACAGTGACAATGAAACTAGGTGCTCGTGGCTAAATAAGAACAGTCACTCGGATCGATCTTCAGACTAAGCCGCGCTTGCCTAGGTTGGTCATCCATTACATCCCCGGAAAGTACGTTAAGCCGTTGGTCCCGGCTGTCATAAGTAGATCTTTGACAGTCGTTACAGGTAGTCAGTGGCCCGGAAATCTGACAGCCAGTCTTACAAGGGGTATAATATTACCCGGTACTAACTGGGTTGTGGAGTTCAGATAGGCAGTCGCTCCATGTAAAATACTGGTATTTAGCTGCATCCGGTTAGACTGCAAGAAAGAAAGAAAGAAAGAAAACATATTTATTTGGCACACGGCCACAAGTGCACACAACAAACAAATAAAAAAAATTAAAATAAGAAACTTAAATCTATACAATATAAAACGTAAATTAAACAGAAAAAAGAGACAATATTGTGTGTCTCACGGCTGCGCCAAATAGGCCCAGTTCAGCAAACTGCCGAGCAGCTAGTGCCCGACGCTGGTTTTCAACTGGACCCGAGATGGTGAGGTGACGGACATAAAACAGTTTTGCTTCTAATTAGGTATGTGTATGAATAGGTACTTAAATAGAACAATCTTGTGTTTAGTTTTAACAAATAAAAATACGTAGGTACTTATTAATATAAAAAACGAGAAAAGTGCAAGACAAAACAAAAAAACTCAAGGTACATAAATAGATAAACGGACGCATAGAAACATAAACCTGTTTTGCACGTTCCCAACTTGTAAACGCTTAATATGTCATGAATCCGTGCACTTCGTCGCTCAATACGCTGCAAGCAACCGAGCGCGATGGACTAATTATAAATATTTGTAAGAAGTGAACGGAAAAATTTGCAGATGCGATGGCAATTGTGTGGGTACATAAGAACGGCAAAATATTACATTTCCGACGAAAAATCGAGCAAAATTATTATTCAAACGCAGACATATGAAGAGTATAAGATAGGTACAAAAAGGTAAACCAGTTCAAAGTTGATAAAAAAGTGTTATATAATATGTAGAATTTAAAGACACCTTTGTGATTTTCTTTTTCGACTGGAAGCCGACCCCAATATAGTTGGGAGAAGGCAGGCAGATGATGGTTGGCATAAACTACAGATCCACGTTCATAACTTCATACATCAGGGTACAAGAAATAAAAATGTTAATTTATTATGTTAATTAAAAAGGTTCGTTTTGATGGAAACTACACAAAGACCTCTGAGTACTACTTAGTTAATTTATTTATATAATAATTATTACATTCTGAGAACTCTGTTGCCTGTTTTCTGATTGTATGAAATTACTTGTTGAATGTATTAAATTAAAGGCGTTGTCATATAGACGAGATTTTGCGCGCGACTTTACGATATTCTACGTCTTTATTAAGCAGAGTGCAATTAGTAAAAAGAAATGAGAAAAAAGAACATTTTATTTATTTATTTAAACTTCATGTACAAAAGTGGTACATAGGCGGACTTAATGCCACAAGGCATTCTCTACCAGTCAACCTTGGGGTCAAATAGGACAGCATAGTGATAGAGTACAAAAAAATAAATAAGAAAAATATCATTTTGTTAACATAAATTGAAATACATAAATAGGCACATACTAATACATATATATAAGGTCTAACTTTTTAAACACGAAATACTTCAAGAGTAACTTCTATAGGTCGTAAAGTCACCATAGCAACGAAAAAAATAATTTATTTTTATAAAAACCACCCATGAAATAAAACCCACCCACATTGACCCACAAAATAAATACTGGCTCCTTATTTTTCAACATCCATTACGCTAGCTTACTACTACGTCGTATTTGCCTACTGTCATTGAAGCGGGCGGCGCGCCGCCGGCTTCAATGACACGCCGCCGGCGCAGCGGTGCGGTCAAAGCGCGCGCGGCTTACTTGTACTCATACAATAGAGCCGCGCTCCACCCCCCGCGCGCGCGCCTCTTCAGTCCCGCTCGGAACGCGTGACGCGCCGCATGCGCTGTCAAAACACAAACAGCCGGTCGCGCAACAATCGCAAAAATGCCGAAATACAGGTATACGAACCAGGAGTACCAGAACATGGTGGAGTGCTACAGGGAATTTGGAAATGTTTTGCTCAGAGCACAAGCCCTCTTCCTGGAGCGTTATGGGAGAAGACCATCTCTGCAGACGATCCTAGGTGCTGTACAGCGGCACCAGGACTATGGGGTCTACATACCACCAGCTGCAGACGTAGGCAGGCAACGAGTGTCAGCAAGAATCGAGGATGACATCCTCGATTTTTTTTTTGCGACATCCAATGGCCAGCACAGCAGACGCCGCTCGCCAGACCCGGTTCAGTGTTAATGTGTGGGCTGGGTTACTAGGTGATAGACTGTTGGGACCTGTTTTCCTGGATCGGCTTACTGGTCAAACGTACAATATGGAGTTTTTGACAGGTGTACAAGCAACCATGCTGGAAGATATTCCACTTATTCTTATTATCCGTCTGCGTCCAACAGCAGGGCGGATATGTGCAACAATTAGTGTAAATAGTGTTTAAATAATAACTACGTAGGTATTAGGTAAGTATGTACATTTTAAATTATTGTTAAGTTGATTCTAATTTTTAAACACGCCAAATTGTTGTACAGTAATTCGTAAAAGGTAACGTAAGGTATCATAGGGTAACGTAACTGAATTTAGTGTAAAATAGACATGTTTCCAACTAACTACTTACGTTGACGTACGAACCATAACAATAGTAAGTATTATTCATTATTTTTATGGTAATACAGCTTTAACATACGGTAACAGGTAGGTACCTACCTAATCAAATTATTGTATCAATAATTCGCCAGTCCAAAGCCTGATGAAGTGTGATGGGGGATTAGAATCAATAACCTATGTTTTTCTTTTTATAAAACATTGCCGTACACGTAAGATTTTTTGTGTGTAGTGGATATATCTACAAACACAAATTTAGTATGCACGAACACCGAGACCAGAATCAAATATCTGTAGATGATTTGTTCCATGCGGAATCAAACACTAAATAAACAAATCACTAGATCATTGAGACCGTCCCGACGCGTCTTGCTAGTCAAGTGTAGTGTAGATTTGTACCTAGACCACGCATTATTACCTAGACTGTAGATAGTTCGTCAAATTTTGCCTAGTAGATACTAGGTTAGGTATTCATAAATTAGGATAAACACTACACTACCAATCGCATTGAGTTTAAAAGCCATCTTTCAACTACAGATCTACTAACAATTTACCTACAACCAAAAATCAGCTGACGAATATTCGAAGTTCGACGCTCGCTCATAGTCGATATGAGTTACGAAATGTTTCGAGATTTTTACAAAAATTTTAAATTTGAATTGCAAACAGCTGTTTATTAGTTTACAGATGTGTAGGTAGGTAGATGCTGGACATTATGATTTGTTTTGATCGCACCTAAGTTCCTTTTCGTAAAGTTTACGGAGGGAATTTATTTAACTTAAATCTTCTTAGGTTAAGATGGTACCTATTGTTATTTAAATTCACATTTATTATTATTGTAAGACTAGATCGAAATATGAAGTCTACCTACGTTCATACGTTGGTCTATTTTTAATATCATCACGCCTGAATTCCCCAAAGAGATAGGCAGAGGTGTATTTTCGAATGTCCACTACCTACATTAATTCACTAGAGATATTGTTACGCCCCATGTAATAGCAGGTCAGGGCAGGTGTTTGCTTCCAGATTCACATAGACTACTGTGGGTGGAGTTGAAGTGCGGTAACAGTCAGGACGCGAAATTATTACCATTCTTGCCCGGTCGCACGCTACCATGACGTGCGAACACAACCTCACACGCGCGCTGCCTGCCTAGAATTGAATAAACAACTTGTTTAAAACAAGACGCCGCGCTTCGCCCGTCGCCGCGGCGTGTGCGGGGCGCGTCTCATTCATAGAATAGGGAGTAAAGGTTTTATGCAAAATGTCGCAAGAATATTTAGAACTATAATAATTTCGTAAAAATAAAAACATTCAGAAAATAATTTTTTTTTCGTTGCTATGGCGACTTTACGACTTGTAGAAGTTACTCTTGAAATATTTCGTGTTTAAAAAGTTAGACCCTATATACAAATAAAATGAAATAAACTAATATATTAAACATATACACACAAACATATAACATAATTTTTAAACATATCAATTTAATTTTTTAATTTTATTTACATTTTTAAATTTTTTAAATTATTATTTTGAAGAATTAATATTAAGGTACGCTGCTCATCATCTTCTGCCTGCCTTTTCCTAAATATGTTGGGGTCGGCGTCCAGTCTAACCGGATGCAGCTGAATACCAGTATTTTACATGTAGGACTGCCTATCTGACCTCCACAACCCAGTTAGTACTGGGTAATACGATACCCCTTGGTAAGACTGGTTGTCAGACTTTTTGGGCCACTGACTACCTGAAATTACTGTCAAAGATCTACAAATGACAGCCGTGACCAACAATTTAACGTGTTTTCCGAGGCACGGAGGACACTCGGTATATAAAGGGCGGTCACCCATCCACAGACCAACCTAAGCAAACACGGCTTAACCTAAAGATCGATCCGAGCGGCTGTTATTATTTAGCCACGAGCTCCTAGTTGTGGTATACCACAAAATTCTTGTTGTAGTTCGCGTTCTTTTTGTCAATTTGATTATTTTGGCTACAGAGCGACTGCCTATCTAAATCATAAATCATATTTATTTCTGTAAATTGGTTTTACAAAACACTTTTACATGTCATCATGTTGTTTTAAAACTAGATGGGGCCGGTGTTTCGTACCTGACTACTCTGAGAAGAAACATCCGAAACAAACTCAGAGGTCACTGTCTCTTTTAAAGTCCAGACATTGATCAAGACATACGGGGTGTAAACAGACCCTTCACCAAGCCGTCAACCAAGCATTCTGTACATCAAACTAAGTAACTTTACGCAAAAATTTTTGCTGGGAAACGAAATTTTTTTTTGGGGTCAAAGATCACATTTTACGGTAATACTCAATATAATGCGCTCAAAACTTATTGCTGATGGATGCTTTGAACAGTAAACGGACCATGGAGGTAATTGGAGTAAAGTTAGAACTTTAAAAAGTAGTATTTAAAAAAAAACTTGTGAAAAAATTGGAACTTTGACCCCCAATATCTCCGTAACTAGAAGGTTCCCAGGTATGGTCCAGAACAAAAAAAATGATCACAATGACGAGGAGAACAAGTGCCTTTCGGCTTCGTTAAGGGTCTTTTTACACCCTTTATGAGGACCATGCAGATTAATCTCTGAGATGGTATTTTGAAGTCTGACCTCCACAACCCAGTTAGTACTGGGTGCTAGTCAGTCTTGTGTGAGTAAGCCCTATTGCCAGGAAGCTAATTCCGTTGCTCAGCTGAGTACTCACTAATTATTCATGGTCCAATTAAGGAAATTGAAGATGTACTTATGTACAGAAATCTGTATTAATAAAGTAAATACAATACAGGATGTAAACGGACCCTTCACGAAGCCGACAACCAAGCATTCTGTACATCAAACTAAGTAACTTTACGCAAAAATTATTGCTGGGAAACGACTTCTTTTTTTGGGGTGAAAAATCACGTTTTACGGTTGGACTCAATGTAACACACTCAAAACATTGTGCTGATGGATGGATTGAATAGTGCGGGGGTCGTAGAGGTGTTTCAAGTAAAAATCTTATATTAAAAACATATATTTAAAAAAACTTGTGAAAAAGTTGGAACTTTGATTTCCAATATCTCCGTAACTAGAAGGTTCCCAGGTATGGTATGGAACAAAAAAAATGATCGCAATGACGGGGAGAACAAGTGCCTTTCGGCTTCGTTAAGGGTCCTTTTACACCCTTTATAATAATTTCATTCCAGGCAGGATAGCAACCAATAGTTTTCCGAATGCGAAATAAAATAGCGCATTACGAGACCTGAAAATCAAATCTAAACGCTTTGCTCTACTAAAATTTTATCCAGATCTGTGCAGTCGTTCTGGCGTGATTGAATAACAAACATACATACATCCATAAAGCTTTCGCATTAAAATAGTAGTAAGATTTTATGAGTCTAGACCTAATGGCTTAGGTAATACATTGTTTATTAGTGAATAAATTTTAATATTTAATTAAGTCACTGTTACTGCTACAAGGGCTAGCTGATAATATTTGAAGGCGCGGTTGGCGCAGTCGCTGAGCGATTGACTGCTGCGCTTCGTGTCGCGGTGTCGATTCCCGCACGGAACAAAATATTTGTATGGCATACAGGTAGTTGTTCCGGGTATGGGTGTTTGTGTATGTGAGTTTAAATGTTAAACGCACCCGCGAAACGGGAGAAATTCCAAGTGTGGGGCAAGGTTTTCAAGAAAAACAAAAAAAAAAAATTGTCACTGTCGGTCACAGTACAATTTATTGGAAAAGTGTTATAAAATAAAAATAAATTATATAAACAAAGTTCTATTAAAAATTACTTATCTAAATAATTTTTAATATAACTTTGACTAAATATTCATCTTATAACCTCAAAAAATGGCTCTGAATATCATATACTTATTTTGCGAAAAATCCGTCAAGGCAGAGATAGCCTATACATAGCAAAAATTCCACGATAATATGCAAAGTTATTGCAGAATCATCAAAACTTTGCTCCAGTAACTTTCACAGAATGAAGGGTGAGCTAAAATTATATACCATCCAAACCGGTCGAAAGGCCTTATCTACCTATACCGAAAACTTAATCCACCGTGATAATACGTACCTACGTTCCAAACCAGACCGCCCCCATTCAAATTTACACCTTCAGGTTATTGACTTAAAGTTCAAAATCATCCGCAGGATCCACCCCTTCGAAAATTCGTTTTACACCGACATTGGAATATCAACTTTTGTTTCCAGGGAATAAGGTTCAGAATTGAGTGCGGATCGATGTTGGCAGGAGATATACAGCGTGAATTTTTCATGTTCCAACTTGCGGATCTTAACCGACTTTGAAAGTGGAGGTCATGTAATTTGCCTCGTAGTAGTTTATGTATGGTGTTTAAATGTTTAACTATGGCGTTATTAGAAGAGAGTCTTAACATTAATTTGTTTTGTTTTCAACGGCTAATTGGGTTATGGCCGTTTGGATGAAGATGGATGTATATTTGTATGAGTTAAACTTTAAAAGGGCTCGTGGATAAATAATAACAGTCGTACGGCTTAATCTTTTAGGTTAAGCAAACCTTGCCGAGGTCGGTCATTGGATGGGTGAATGGTCACCATCGATGGGTGGACGGTTATAATTGGGTTATGGCCGTTTTGATGATGATGGATGTTTGTTTGAGTTTAAACTTTAAAAAGGCTCGTGGATTAATAATAACAGCCGTACGGGTTAATCTTTTAGGTTAAGCAAACCTTGCCGAGGTCGGTCATTGGATGGGTGAATGGTCACCATGGTTGGGTGAATGATTATAATTGGGTTATGGCCATTTTGATGAAGATGGATGTATTATTTGTATGAGTTACACTTTAAAAGGGCTCGTGGATAAACAATAACAGTCGTACGGGTTAATCTTTTAGGTTAAGCAAACCTTGCCGAGGTCAGTCCTTGGATGGGTGACAATTCATTACATACTGAAATCCCTCCGTACCTCAGAAAGCATGTAAAGCTTTGGTCCTGGCTGTTGTGATCGTAGATCTTTGACAGTCGTTAAGCGTCTTTAAGTAGCTGGGTTGTGGAGATCAGATGAGCAGCTGCTTCATATAGTATGCTGGTATTCAGTTGCAGCCTCAAGTCGCAGATAGAACTTCGTAAGGAAGCCTAAACATTATTTTGGTACACAATAAAGCATACCTACAAGGTGTAAAGGGTCCCTTCACGAAGCCGAAAGGCACTTGTTCTCCCCGTCATTGCGATATTTTTTTGTTCTAGACCATACCTGGGAACCTTCTAGTTAAGGAGATATTGGAGGTCAAAGTTCCAAGTTTAAAAAAAATAACTAGTTTTAAGGTTACAACTTTACTTTAAATATCTCCATGACCCGTTTACAATTCAATGCATCTATCAGCACAATGTTTTGAGATTTTTCACCCCAAAAAAAAGTCGTTTCCCAGCATTTTTGCGTAGGAAAACTTAGTTTGATGTACATAATACTTGGTCGACGGCTTCGTGAAGTGTCCGTTTACACCTTGTATATCGGTATTAATGATTTAACATGTTAAGCGCCACATTTATTAGTATATACCCTAGTGCAACTCTCACAGGACGGTGTATCTAGTTATACACCTCGAGTACTCAACTTCAGAGGCCAGTGTATAGGTAAATACAGGGTGTAAACGGACCCTTCAGGAAGCCGTAAACCAAGCATTCCGTACATCAAACTAAGTAAGTTTACGCAAAAAATTTGCTGGGAAACGACTTTTTTTTGGGATGAAAAATCACATTTTTTACGGTAGCACTCAATGTAACGCACTCAGAACATTGTGCTGATGGATGGATTGAATAGTACGGGGGTCGTGGAGGTGTTTAAAGTAAAAATCTTACTTTAAAAACAAGTATTTAAAAAAAAAACTTGTGAAAAAGTCGGAACTTTGATCCCCGATATCTCCGTAACTAAAAGGTTCCCAGGTATGGTCTAGATCAAAAAAAATATCGCATTGACGGGGAGAATAAGTGCCTTTCGGCTTCGTTAAGGGTCTTTTTACACCCTTTATACACCGCGCTGAACATTTCCTTTGGTTTAGATCCAGGAGAAAGGATTCAGGCAAAAAAAAAAAATTAAATTTCCACAATATTTGACTCAGAGGTGCCTTGGCTTTGAACGTGATCCGGGATATAAGACGATACCGGCCTCCTTTTCACAGTAAAACAATCCCACCCAAATATTAAATAAAATACCTACCAACTTAATATTTTAAGCCCAGCTACCGTATTACCAACTGAACTGAATTTTAAAATAATCCCGCAT
Source organism: Noctua pronuba (assembly GCA_905220335.1). NCBI lineage: Eukaryota > Metazoa > Arthropoda > Insecta > Lepidoptera > Noctuidae > Noctua > Noctua pronuba. Next base: position 1,354,457 of record LR999920.1, read on the forward strand.
CAATAAAGACTCACCCTGTATAAATGTAAATTATAACATCAAGCGGCGCTGGTTCGTTAAGCCATCCTTTTACAACCATCCTGTATAAGTGACGAGAGGCGGCGGGAAACACCCTGTATACTGTTAAAACCTTTTTGCTGGATACGGTATAAAAGTTTATAGTTTCATGGATAATATGAACGTTATGTAAAAGTTAAGCACCATTTGTTCAGGCAAATTTTGAGATGGGTTATTATAGGATTATGTGTCTTTATAGTTTGTGGTTAGATACATAAAAAATACATACATAAGCCACCTGCTACGATCCTTATATACTCCTTTTGTCTCGTCAACGTTAAAAATATTTAAAAAATATTTTGCTTTAAAGTATACGGACAGGGTGTAAAATGACCCATCACGAAGCCATCAACTAAGCATTCTGTACATCATCATCTGCCTGCCTTTTCCCCAATTACTATGTTGGGGTCGGCTTCCAGTCTAACCGGATGCAGCTGAATACCAGTATTTTACATGAAGCGACTGCCTATCTGACCTCCACAACCCAGTTAGTACTGGATAATACACCACCTCTTGGCACAAGACTGGTTATCAGACTTTCGGGCGACTACCTGTAACGACTGTCAAAGATCTAAAAATGACAGCCGGGACCAACGGCTTTCCAAAGCACGGAGGATAAGATAGATAAGATTCTTTATTTGCGTGAAATATGGTATGTACATGGTGGTCTTATAAATAAAAAGGTTTCACATATTTCGCTGACTTCTTTCAGCATGCAAACTTAAAATAAAATTAAAATACTTAACACAATGTACTCGTAGGTACCTAGTTAAAAATTTAAAAAACATTTAAGAAACACAAAGACAATAATATTATTATTTCAGAATTAAAAATACTCGTGTAGGATAATGTAATAAAATTAGAAAAAAAAAAACAAAGACAGAAGGCTAGATAACATCAATAAAATAGGAACATAAGCTACTTAACCATTAGAAATAGGTTTATGAGTCAAAAACTCATTCATTGTGTAGAACACGAGGAAACTCGGTATGGAATGGATGGTCACTCAAAAATGAAAATCTCGGTACAAAAAACGTTGCATCCGTGCAATGCCGGATGGGGACGCTGGTCATCAATATTTGATGTCATATTCAATCGGAGGCAATATTTATATGCACCGGTTATTGTGGACTGACATATGGATTTCTATAGATTTTTAAGTAGCTTTTTGAGCGGATTGGTGCTTTTTCATTTAATATTTCCATTGTGCATAATGTAGGATGGAGAGAGATAGTGGGGCTTTAATTTTGATAATGTGTGATTTCTGAAATCATATGTGACTGGGAGAGTCACAGCATTCTCCTGCCCTTATCTCAATTCATCGGCGCAGCATTTCTTCCTCTTCCATACCTCTCTATTACTCGTCATCTTAGTAGTTACCTGTCATAAAATGTCAGTGTGGCGCCCCTCTATATGCCCCACCTCCTTTCTTGCCCATCCTGCACAGCCACCTGCACCTTCCAGAATTTAAACGAAGCAAACGACAGAGCTGTGCAGGTGGCAATATACTGGTCGGGTATTATTTGAGTCTATCGACACGCAAAGAAGAAGTAGTCACCCCCTTTCTAGCCACATCAACGTTCACACAATCCATCCATTCTCTTCTTTTGTTCATTTAGCTGTCAACACATCAGTACTCCGAACTTTCCTCACGTAGAATTCCTCATTTCTCCGCATCATTTCAGCTGCATGCAGTATCTTAACTTTATCAATTTTCTGGCCATCATTCAAACCCATACAAAGATTGTGGCAAAGAAAGTGACAATTGCTTTTAAAATCTTACTTCCCACTAATATTATGGATGGATGTTTGTTACTCTTTCACGAAAAACATACTGACCGGATTTAGATGAATTTAAGCATATAACCTGGATAGGATACTTTTATCCCGGTAGTATGTAATTACCGAACTCCAAGCGGGCGAAGCCGCGGGCATAAGCTAGTACTTTAAGGCGAAAGTTTTGGATGGATGGATGTTTGTTACTCAATCACGCCAGAACGGCTAAACGGATCTGGATAAAATTTGGCACAGAGATAAATAAATTCAAGTTGAGTAAAGTCTGGAATAGCACATAGAATACTTTTATCCCTGTAGTACGATCCCGTGATTATTAAATAATCACTAAATAGTCACTAAATAATCAACATAAAGTTTAACTTTTAAACAGACGACGTAAAAAAAATGTCTTAATTTCACAGTATTTTTCAGAGCCAATGTCGGGAAATAACCACAGATAAAACCTAATAAATAAAATTTTGAATAAGGAGATAGTACAATCATCATAAAAAGTCAGACCAATTGTAAGACAAATGTTTGTCCAATCACTATTAAATTCAAATTAACTACCGAATTTTTTGACACCCTGTAATTCTTTTCTCATTTTGATACTTGAATATATTTTTTAATATTATTTTAGATTGATTTGTAGTTTGTAAATAATGTACATAGTAATGAATACAAAATAATTGAGATTTAAAACAAGAATTTTAGTGGTAGATATACAAAAACTAAAAAAACCCGACTATTGAAAAATCACGCTCTAATTAAATTCGGGGTTTACAAGGTAAAATCGACTCCTCCTATTGTTGAAGTCGGTTAAAATGTAGCCTATGTTACCCGGGCCATTGTAACGAATCGATTGACACCTTATTCATCAAAATCGGATGAATAGTTTAGGCACTACGGAGGAACATAGGTGAACACAAACATACATAGACTGCTAAAATCATAACCCTTCCTTTTGGCTTCCTCGTAGTCGGATAAAAAAACTAACAATCAGAGGGATAATAACCGCATTCTAATCTTAGTTTCAATTTGTTAATAATAAATAATTGTTAGGAGGTTCCTCTCTCTGGAGCCCTAACCGCGCGTAGCTTGGACCCTGTTCCCGATACCGGTGGGCTACTATTTTTATATATTTTTAAATGTTTTATATATAATTTTTGTTGATAAAAATATTTAAAATGTAATTAAGTAGTAAGTAAGAAATATAAACGAAATAATAATAATTGTTATTTTTATACCGACTTTCGTTACAATTCATGAACTAATAGCACCTAATATCAAAGAGCATCGACGACCTTAGAAGGCTCTCATTGCGCGGCTGGGTCAAGGGCTTGATATGGAAAGCAGTACTCCTGGACACGGCACACATAATGAGGCGGTTCCTCTCTCTGGAGCCCTGACCGTCGGTAACTTGGATCTTGTTCCTGATGCCGATGGGATGGGATATCCAAACTCCCTTACTTAATATTATAAATGCAAAAGTAAGTTTGTTTGTTACTTTTTCACGCCTAAACCATTGAACCGATCATCCTGAAATTTTGCATATACGTTGTCAGGTGTACAGAAACGGACATAGGGTACCTTTTATCCCGAAAATAAGAACTGTTCCCGTGGGAAACAACAATAATGTTCTCATGATAATAGATGGCGCCGCGTGTCTTTCGAATCATGATTCAATTATCTTAATATATATAAATCTCGTGTCACAATGTTTGTCCTCAATGGACTCCTAAACCACTTAACCGATTATAATAAAATTCGCACACCATGTGCAGTTCGATCCAACTTGAGAGATAGGATAGTTTAAATCTCAAATTATAGTAGGGTAGGTAGGGTAGGTAGGGTAGGTAGGGTAGGTAGGGTAGGTAGGGTAGGTAGGGTAGGTAGGCTAGGTAGGGTAGGTAGGGTAGGTAGGGTAGGTAGGGTAGGTAGGGTAGGTAAGTAGGTAGGTAGGGTAGGTAGGATAGGTAGGGTAGGTAGGGTAGGTAGGGTAGGTAGGGTAGGTAGGGTAGGTAGGGTAGGTAGGGTAGGTAGGGTAGGTAGGGTAGGTAGGATAGGTAGGGTAGGTAGGGTAGGTAGGGTAGGTAGAGTAGGTAGGGTAGGTAGGGTAGGTAGGGTAGGTAGGGTAGGTAGGATAGGTAGGTAGGATAGGAAAAAGGTGCATTGCAACGCATGCCGGGAACAGCTAGTATTATTATAAAAACTTTAGTAGTGTGTTAAGAGTTTTTTTGCCTAAATTAACGCGAGCAAAAGAGCAAAAGCTAGTTTTTTTTTAAAATTTTAAATGTTTTATTTTTTATTTCAAAACTGTAAAATAATAAGTATAAAATATAAATGAATGAGAATTGTACCTAGTTGACACTTCCCGTGACCCAAGGGCTGGCTTTTACCTTGGCCAAAGGCTTAGCGTTGCCATACGACGTGGCAACGCCGCCAGTCTCTTGGGTACATTACCAGTTGACAGTGTTGAGGAATTTTTTGACGCCATTTTTTAAGTTAGTTACTTTAGGTTATTTTAATTTATCTATATTTGTGCTTTTAAGTACTTATCGGCCTTGAGACTAGACAGACCAACCGAAAGTCATCTGCCTGACTTTTCCCAACTATTTTGGGGTCCAGTCTAACCGGATGCAGCTGAATACCAGTATTTACATGGAGCGACAGCCTATCTGACCTCCACACCCCAGTTAGTCCTGGGTAATGCGATACCCCTTGGTAAGACTGGTTGTCAGACTTTTTGGGCCACTGACTACCTAACGACTGTCAAAGATCTACAAATGACACCCGGGCCCAACGGCTTAACGTGCTTTTCGAGGCACGGATGAAACTCGGTATGTAATGACTGGTCACCCATCCCCAGACCAACCTAGGCAAGCACGGCTTAACCTAAAGATCGACCCGAGCGGCTGTTATTATTTAGCCACGAGCTCCTCAGACCAACCGAAAATAAAATAATCAGTAAAACGGAGATCAAAAACGCACCTCCACTTCATTAAAACAAAACAATGGCCCAGCATGGCTCAGCGTGGGCCACTGTGTGAACGCCCGCGTATAAGTATTGATTAAAGTTGGTCTAACGTGGGGACGCGTCGAAAGCCTCGCTAACTATCTGTTGCATGATACGGAGCTTTGTATATACACGCTAGCTATGTGTGGGGGTGGGCACGGATGCAGGTTTGAATTTTTCATAGATTTTGGGAGTTTTTTTGCAGTGTACTGTCGTGTCCGTGTCTAAAAATTAGGCTTGAATGTGTAAAATTGATGGTTGTTTTTTCTTTTAGTTGGTTTTGTTACTATTTTGCTTAATTTTAAGTTGGTTTAAAAAAAATATTAGCTTGGTACCGGTTAAAAAAAAAAAGATTAAAAATAAAATAAAAAAAACAGCTGTCAGACTCTTAAAGTTGTCAACTTTTAAAATAACTGTTTTGATGAAATAATCAATAAAAGTACTAAACTAGTACTAATATAAGTACTTAATTAAATGATATTTATAGTGGTGTGTAATACTAAACTAAATAGATGCGATGTCACGTTTTAGTTACTGCAATTTATTATCAATCAAAACCCAATTCTGGGTTAAGCTCGCCATTGTACATAAGCTATGTTATCGCAATTTGTATGTATATTTTTTGTGTGCAATAAAGAATAAGAATAAGAATCAATATTTAAGTATACTTTAGAACGACAATTTAATCATTTAATTTAGTCATAATAATAAATTGATCAAAACGTCAAAATTTTTGACAGCGATGGCCGACGTTGCCAGCTTTCTGATTGCACAGACTTCATTTCAAGTCCTCATACATTCTCAATGAGTTTTTCAGTTAGTAAGTTGAAGTTAGTTATTGTAGCTATGATTAAAAAGATTTTCTTTACCATAGACTAAAATACCGGCCAAGTACGAGTCGGACTCGCGCATGAAGGGTTCCGTAGCACAGTAGTCGCAGAGCCTTCTTTAATTTTTATTTGTTGTAACATTCTGTGAAAATTACAAATGTCTACTGTAAGCTACGGCTCAGAAATGAAGGACTTTGCAAAAGAAAACCAAACATAGTATTTTAACTCAAACATATATATTTCCTTTTCCACAATACTTAGAAAAAAACACTTCAATATTACCAAAACAATAACTTACATGCTAACTTTAAAATCTAAAATTACACCAGAAGGCCGGCTCGTATTCAAAAATGCCCGCGAATGTCATAAATTCATAATCCTCGTATTATATATGGTCTGTGGTCATAATCGACGAATAATCGAATGAGTACAGCTCAACGAGCATGGACTTGGTAAGTCCATGCCAACAAGCTGCAAGCTACATGATGAACAAATAATAAAGCATCGAGTTGGTAAGTCCATGCCTACGAGTTGCAAGCTAACACTACCTATTACGGATCATGAGGTACAGCCCGCTGACAGACAAACGGACGTACGCGGATGGACCGACAGCGGAGGCTTAGTAATAGGGTCCCGTTGGTTACCCTTCAGGAACGGAACTATAAAAATTGTGGCAAAATTTGCCTTTGAAGATATTGATTCTAAAATAGTTGCATTTTTTCAAACATTTTTTTTTGTTTTTTTTTTTTTAATAAACATTTGAATTTTTATATGAACGCAACTCGAAGATTTAAGAGGAGCTTGTGGCTAAATAATAGCAGCCGCTTGTATCAATCTGCAGGTTGAGCCGCGCTTGCCTGGATCTGTAGATTGGTAACCACCCATTTCATACCGTGTCCTCCGTGCCTCGGAAAGCACGTTAAGCCGTTGGTCCCGTCTGTCATTTCTAGATTTTTGACAGTAGTCGTTACAAGTTAGTAGTCAGTGGCCTGAAAATCTAACAACCAGTCTTGTGCCAAGGGTTATCGTATTACCCAGTACTAACTGGGTTGTGGAGGTCAGATAGGCAGTCGCTCCATGTAAAATACTAGTATTCAGTACATGTTTCCGGCTTGACTGGAAGCCGACCCCAACACAAGTTGGGAAAAGGCTAGGCATAATGAACTCTTAAAAGATTTTCTTAACATAGAACACAAACATCACACCTGTAATCCCCAAAGGGTTATGCAGAGGTGTGGTAATAGTACTCCCACAGTTTGCTAGTAATGTTTAAGTCCCACGTACTAAGGGGTCGAGTATACTGCTTAAGTTTTGTCAAGAATTTGTTATACGTCGTGAGGAATGTTTTGAGTATGAATGTGGATGGGTATAAGAGTAGAGGAAGACCAAAGAAACGATGGATGGACTGTGTGAAGGATGATATGGTTAGAAAAAAGGTGTCTGATGAGATGACGAGTAATAGAGAAGTATGGAAGAAGAAGAAATGCTGCGCCGACCACGAATGAATTGGGATAAGGGCAGGAGAATGATGATGATGTACTAAGGGGTAGAGCCTGGGGTTGCGGGACTGTTCGAAAGAGATACCGTGGCCCTGGAACACAAAGGGCAATGAAGGAACATGGATGGGTTTTAGTCAGTAAGAGTCTGACACTCCCTCCCACTCCACCCAGAGTGGAAAAAGTCATTTGACGATTTCCCAACCGAAAAAAAAAAAAAAAAAAAGGGGTAGAGCCTATTGCCATAAACTGGGCACACCATCGCACATCGCGACTCCCGTTTGCTACTGAGAAATTCTTGATGAAAAAAACTAAAATCCAAAACCTTATATTTGCATACTTAAAGTATTTCTACCTTTTTTTTGTTTGTTCTCTATGTACACAAAATTGACATTTTCTCATACATTTGTTGTTTTTTAAGATTCCGTACCCGAAGGGTAACAAACGGGACCCTATTACTAAGGCTCCGCTGTCCGTCCGTCTGTCTGTCTATCAGCGGGCTGTATCTCATGGTACGTAATAGGTAGACAGTTGAAATTTTCACAGAATGTGTATTTCTGTTGCCGCTATAACTTCATCTGCCTAGCCAGTCTAACCGGATGCAGCTGAATACCAATACAGTATTTTACATGGAGCGACTGCCTATCTGACCTGACAAACCAGTTAGTACTAGGTAATACGATATCCCTTGGTAAGACTGGTTATCAGACTTTTTGGGCCACTGACTACCTAACGACTGTCAAAGATCTACAAATGACACCTTGGACCAACGGCTTAACATGCTTTCCGAGGCACGGAGGAAACCCGGTACCTATGTAATGGGTGGTCACTCATCCACAGACTAACCTAGGCAAGCACGGCTTAACCTAAAGATCTATCCGAGCGGCTGCTATTATTTAGCCACGAGCTCCTGTTGCCGCTAAAACAACAAAATAATAAATTACAAATTAAAGGGGGCTCCCCTATACCGACGGTACGGAACCCTTCATGCGCGTATCCGACTCGGACTTGGCTGCTTTTTTTTTGCTCCGCCATTTTTTCCCAACATATTCAAGTAACACATTAAATTATATCTGTCTGAACTCAAAGTTAACACGTCGCTAGCACGCAGGCACGCCCACAGTTAAATCTATACTTAATAATATTATAAAGCTGAAGAGTTTGTTTGGTTGAACGCGCTAATCTAAGGAACTATTGGTTCGAATTGAATAAATCTTTTAGTGTTGGATAGCCCATTTATCGAGGAAGGCTATAGGCTATGTAACATCACGCTACGACCAAGAGGAGTGGAGCAGCAATGAAAAATGTTGCAAAAACGGGTAAAATTGTATTTTTACAAATTTTACGCGGATGAAGGTCGCGGGGCACAGGTAGTAATTATAATTGTAACTAATAGGGCTATTTGCTGTTTTCATTGATTTTTCTTACTTGTCTTAAAGTGCAGCATGGTTCTTTAGGGTCGCGGTCAGATTTAACTCCGCCCGCGCCATCTTGATTTCTCAATCCATAGACAATTTCACTTGTGTGAAGTGTGCCAAAAGAATTGTGCTTTACTGTGTGTATCTTTGAAAAGTGTTGTTTTCTATGACCAAAAACTTTTTTGCAAGAAAATCGATTTCCAAAAAAAAAAAGCAAGTCGGAGTCAAATAATCAATGAAACAAACAAAATCACCGACTTCCGAAAGTAATTTTAGTAGTAAGTTTTTTATTTTGTCCTTTTAAATTCCAGTTTCCCACACAAATTCTTGTCATGAATTAATTTTTACATTGTAACTACAAGTTATTGAGGGATCATCAGGTCATCAATATAGGCCAAGAAATACGTATTAAGTATGAGTTCCTGCCTGCACGCGTAGCATGACCGGGTCTCCCTTGTTTGACCGAAAGGCATTTGACAAATTTTCACTTCCCAAAAAATTTTTCGCGTAATTTCATTTGCCAAATTATTACTTAGCAAAAAATCTATTCACAAAAAATTGTAACGCAAACCTAATGTTTGGGAAGTGAACGTTTAAACTATAACTTGTTTACCAACAAGTACTTTTAACATTTTTTATTTAGTCAAATATTTCAGTTGGAATAATAGTTTTTACGCAAAATTAAATAAGACAAATTCTAAACAGGTTATAATAATATGAATATTAACTATTCTTTTTTTTTTAGTTAGTAGCGTTTTTTTCCATATTTTTTTTTCTATATAATGTAGTCGTTCCTGGAGGTTACAGTTTTAACCTAACCTAACCATTTTTTTGAAATAAGTAAGTAATTATCCTAATCTAAATAGTTCAGTTCCGGGTAACCTACTAAAAACAATCTCTTTTTTCTATTAATGCAAGTCGTTTCTGCCACTCGCCGGCCGCTCCCGCGGCACCGCTCGCTACGCTCGCTCGGCTCGTGCGTAGGGGGTCACAGTTTTAACCTAACCTAACCTACCCTATTTTTGCTTTAATATTTTTAGTCTTAACAAATCATTTCACCAAACGTTTATTGTCTGAAGATTGTTTGCTGTAATAAATCATTTGAGTAAATACCAAATGCCATAATGACATTATACTTGGTAATATTTTGCCAAGTAAAAATTTGACCAAGTAAAAATATGCGTACTAAAATCATTCGAAATATTGCAATGGTATAAAAAAAAGTTGCTAAAATTTGTTTGGGTAATGAAATTTGGTCAAAATCTTTTCGGCAAAATGGCAGGCTCCCAGCATGACCACATTGACCACCATAGAAACGGGTTTTGTCGACGGAAGAATCGACAAAATGACAGATTTCTTTTGTTGATCTGTAATTTTGTCGATTCTTCCGTCGACAAAACCCGTTTCTACGGTGATCATGCTACGCGTGCTGGTAACTCATAAACTACTCAAGTAAAGGTAATTCAATTTATATGGGAACTCCGCGCAAGCTTCCTCTACCAAATGAAAAAATAATTACGAAAATCGAACCCGAAATCACAGAGAAATCGGTGTACTTACATACCTACATGAAAAAAAAAGATACTGGTTGACCATAACCTTCCCTCCTTTTTTAGAAGTCGGTTAAAAATTAACCTGTTCTCATACATCTGTTGTTTTTTAAAGACAGAGAAGACCAAAGATTTTCTAAAAGTGTCAAAAACCAAAACATCATTTTTCTAGTGAATAGGAAAGAATATTTACATAATTTACAAACTACAAATCTATAATAGTACTTAATAAAATAACAAGTATCAAAACGGTTACAGGGCGTCAAAAAATTCGTCCACGTCGCTATCAACAGGAAAAGTGCCCTGAAGGCTGGCAGCATTGCCACGTTGGATGGCAATGCTGATTCTTGAGCCAAAAAAACCCGCCCTCTGGTCACGGGAAGGGTCGACCAACCGCTTGGCAATAATAATAGTGAATAAGTGTATTTATTTCGTGCGTGGAGGAGCTCGTGGCTAAATAATAACAGTCTCTCAGGTCGATTTAGGTTAAGCCGTGCTTGCCTAGGTTGGTCTGTGGATGGGTGACCACCCATTACAGTTTTTCAGAGTTACAGAGTTTCCTCCGTACCTCGGAAAACACGTTAAGCCGTTGGTCCCGGCTGTTGCGGTTGTAAATCTTTGACAGTCGTTAGGTAGTCAGTGGCCCAAAAAGTCTGACAACCAGTCTTACCAAGGAATATCGTACTAACTGGGTTATGGAGGTCAGATAGACAGTCACTCCATGTAAAATACTGGTATTCACCTGTATCCGGTTAGACTGGAAGCCGATCCCAATATAGTTGAGAAAAGGCTAGGCAGATGATGAGGTATTTATTTAGATTTTCTGAAACATTTTAAAGCTCAATATTTTTTTTTATCGATCCGCCATTTGTTCCTAACAAAACTACTACCCAAGCTCGCAACACATTAAATTATGTCTGCCGGAGCTAAAGTTAACACGTCGGTATCACGCAGGCACGCCCATAGTTAAGTAATTTATAATTTTAACTAATAGGGCTATTCTCCTGTCTGAGTTGAACTCTGAAAAAATAGTGTTGATTAAAAACTTTTTTTTTTTGTTTGTTTTTTTTTTAAGTCGTGCGTTGGGATTATGGTTGGGTAGTAAGAATGAAAATAGTTTAAGGTTTTGAACGCTAGAGCATAAAGGCACGCGCGTGCCTTCCAAGCCACAATTTCACCTACCAGTTTGTCACATATACAACAACAATCAGATAGGCAGTCGCTCCATGTAAAATACTGGTCAGCTGCATCCGGTTAGACTGGAAGCCGACCCCAATATAGTTGGGAAAAGGCTAGGCAGATGATGAGTTTGTCACATATAAAGGGTGTAAACGGACCCTTCACGAAGCCGTCAACCAATCATTATGTACATCAAACTTAGTAAGTTTACACACAAATTATTGCTGGGAAACGACTTTTTTATGGGATGAAAAATCACGTTTTGCGGTAGGACTTAATGTAACGCACTCAAAACATTGTGCTGATGGATGGATTGAATAGTCGTCGGTCGTGGAGGTGTTTAAAGTTAAAATCTTACATTAAAAACATGTATTTAAAAACTTGTGAAAATGTTGGAACTTTGACCCCCAACATCTCCGTAACTAGAAGGTTCCCAGGTATGGTCTAGAACAAAAAAAAAATCGCAATGACGATGACGGGGAGAACAAGTTAGTACCTTTCGGCTTCGTTAAGGGTCTAGGACTCTTTAGATACAATTGTTAGTATTAGTAAAACGATCTTAAAACTATGTAAGTAAGCTTCTGTTTTGAACTGAATTCATCTATAAAATATAATTATAAACAACAAAGATGTGAAGAATTTCAGTTAAGAAAGAAAATCGTAGATGTGGATCGTGGATGGATAGATGGATGGATGGATGGATGGATGTTTTTATTTATTTAAACTTCATGTAAAAAAGTGGTACATGGTTAATGCCACAAGGCATTTTTTTAATCTTTCAAGCAAAATCTATGAACGGATTCGGATGAAATTACGCACACTAATGGTTTATAATCCAGGTGATTAGCACATAGGATACTATTATATCTCAGTAGTAGGATCCCGTGGGGCAATTAACAACCACCACGCAGGAGAAGCCACAGAAATAAGCTTGTTCAAGATAATTATGAACAAAAAAGGTAAGTTAGATTACTATTGATTAAGTTATGTTATTTCTAAGCATACAGAAACGGAAGAACATCTTCATCATCATCTGCCTGCCTTTTCCCAACTATATTGGGGTCGGCCTCCAGTCTAACCGGATGCAGCTGAATACCAGTATTTTACATGGAGCGACTGCCTATCTAACCTCCACAACCCAGTAAGTACTTGGTAAAACGGTTCCCCTTGGTAAGACTGGTTGTCAGACTTTTTGGGCCACTGACTACCTGTAACGACTGTCAAAGATCTACAAATGACAGCCGGGACCAACAGCTTAACGTGCTTTCCGAGGCACGGAGGAAACTCGGTATGTAATGGGTGGTCACCCATCCACAGACCAATCTAAGCAAGCACGGCTTTTCCTAAAGATCGACCCGAGCGGCTGTTATTATTTAGCCACGAGCTCCTCCGGAAGAACATCTTATACTTAAATAATTAAACATCTTTGTCGGATGTGTTTACTATTCAGAGTAAACGAGAGGAGCTCAGGAGCTGGGGCTGATTATAAGGAAGTAACATGGATTTGTAATATGAATGAAACTGTAATTATGTTCCTGATCCTTCCATAAATGAATTTTAACCTAACATCATGCCTGTAATCCTCGAAGAAAGAAAGAAAAAATATTTATTTGTGTCAGGGACATGACGTGCATCATACAAAATGACAAAAAAATACAATAATCATACAGGGTGTAAACAGACCCACATGTACATCAAACTAAGTGACTCTACGCAAAAATTATTGCTGGGAAACGACTTTTTTTTTGGTGTGAAAAATCACATTTCACGGTAAAACTCAATGTTACGCACTCAAAACTTAGTGCTGATGGATGCTTTGAATAGTTAACGGGTCATGGAGTTCATTAAAGTAAAGTAAAAATCTTAAAAAGTGGTTTTTAAAAAAAAACTTGTGAAAAAATTGTAACTGTGACCTTCAATATCTCCAGAACCTGTGGTTTTCCAGGTATTGTCTAGAAGAAAAAAATGATCCCAATGATGGGCAGAATATGTGGTTTTCGTTTTCGTTAAGGGTCTTTTTACACCCTTTAGGTAGATACAACGCATAACAAATATTTATAATTTCAACAGGGCGGGACAAAGAAAAGAAAAAAAATACGTTAACATCTTGCACGTCGTGACCGCGACAAGCAGGTTACTACTCAGCATGATGCTGTGCTAGAGCCCACAGCACAGCGCTGGTTTTCAGTGGTCACCCGTGAAAAAAACGTACGGAAGCCAAGACAGCATAAATAGTTTTTACATGAATATGGAAATAAAATAAACTGTACTCGGGTTATAATATAAAACAACTACCTGTAGGAAATATAATAAACACTACAAAAAATATACAGGGTGTCAACAGACCCTTCACGAATCCGTCAACCAAGCATTCTGTACATCAAACTAAGTAACTTTACGCAAAAAATATTGCTGGGAAACGACTTTTTTTTTGGGTTTAAAAATCACGTTTTACGGTAAAACTCAATGTAACGTACTCAAAACATTGTGCTGATGGATGGATTGAATAGTACGGGGGTCGTGAAGGTGTTCAAAGTAAAAATCTAACATTAGAAACATGCATTTAAAAAAAAATTGAGAAAAAGTTGGAACTTTGACCCCCAAAATCTCCGTAATGGTATGGGTATGGTCTAGAACAAAAAAAATGATCGCAATGGCGGGGAGAACAAGTACCTTTCGGCTTCGTTAAGGGTCTTTTTACACCCTTTATAACTATGTGTGCAGGCTAAACAAAATAAACATAAATACATAATGACGAAACGGCCTGTTTTTGTCTCGCTCCCGCAAAGGCAACGGGAAGGCAGAGGTGCACCTAATAGTACACCCACATTTGGCCAGTTCTGTTTCAGTCCCATGTAATAGGTAAGCAAGGGTAGCAAGTGGTAGTAGGGTAAGCAAATTCAGACTCCATGGCTGCTACTGAGAAATTCCTAATGGCAAACCCTATAATACTTTGCCCGACCCGGAAATCGTAACCAGGACCTCATGCTCAACAGTCGCGCTTGCGACCACTCGACCAACGAGGCAGTCAAAAGATTTTCCTTATAATAAAAGGTTTAACTGATCATACACGAAATATTTTCAGAATTATCAAACGGCTATAACGAAGCCATTTCAAGGGATTTTTTTATATCTATGTAAATTTTTATAAAATAAATAATTTAAAATTACTTGACCCACAAAATAAATACTGGCTCCTTATTTTTCAACATCCATTACGCTAGTTTACTACGTCATATTAACCTACTGTCATTGTTAGAATAGGGAGTAAAGGTTTTATGCAAGTCTCAAGAAATTTTAGCATTATAATAATTTCGTAAAAAAAAACACTCAGTTATTTTTTTTTTCGCAGCTATGGCGACTTTACTTATAAAAATTACTCTTAAAATATGTAATGTATATGAAAAGATAGACCTTATATAGAAAGTGTGTTGCAAATCTACGGCTTGTTATAGGTGACTACAGATTTTTTTTTCATCTTCTTCACAAAATAAAGATAAAAAGTTCCTAAGCTATTTTTTTATCTTTTCAAAAGTAAGAATAAGAAAACCATAGCGTCACCTATGCACAAAAAACTTTCCCAAAAAAAAAACATAACATTTTAATAAAAACCTTGTTTAAATTAAAACACATGAGAATGACCCGCCGGGCACGATATAGGTCGCGGTTATAATTAGTTAAATTTACGATGGTGCCCCACCCTGGCGCACGGGGGGCACGGTGGGCCGTAGGGGGTCACCTCACCCTTCTACGTAGGTTACACGTTTTAAACCCCACTTTTTATTCTAGTTTTTAACTGGTCTAGGACTAACATAGGCTTTAAACAAACTTACTTAGTTAGACTCACGCTTTTTTCCCATGGGGATAGGCAGGTATCATTCATACATCTGGTTATACAGGGTAGTAAAAAAATTGTCGATCAAATGAAACAGAGCGATAGTTGGGGTTATTTGCAGTAAAAAATATCTCTGTGGCAGAGTCCTAACTTGACCTCCTTAAAAGATATGACTACTTGAGTGTTTTTAAAGAAAATACCAATTTTTTACAAATAGGCAATTAGTGGTGTTTAGTTGCTTCTAGGAAATGTATCTTCACTACAAAAGTGCTTTTATGACAGTGTGTACCATGATTTATGAGTATTGGCACTTTATTCAATATCTTTAAAGTCTCACGAAAAAATATTTGTAACTTCAGAACCTCACTGAAAAAAAAATTAATAACGTTTTTTCTTCCAATAAATTTATTTATTTTGTAGAATTAACGAAGACTTTATACAAACATACATAAACTCATGCATGTCTACCATGCGGGATGGAAGAAATTATTGAGCGCCACCTGTTAAGACACATCACTTGTTTGCGACACTATTGACATAACTCAAAAATAAAAAAAGTAGAGGATAGCGTTTTTTTTAAGTTAAACTTTTTATTTTATACTCTGCTGGTTGTTTTAAATTTTTTTGCACCTTTTATCATAAGATGAAAGGTTTATTTTACGTATTTTGTTAATTAATTTAATACTAACTTTCTTCAATTTTATATTCAACTACATCGAAAAATCAACATTTTTGAGTTACGTCGTCCTTGTCGCAAACCAGCGAAATATTATTTTGGTTTTGTCCACGATCACGCATCTGGTCACACATGTGCTTTGTTGATAGTACTTTTTAATAATATATCATTAAAAAGTACTATCAACAAAGCTAAAAGACAGTATTTTTTATAATTATAATCTAGCCGCACTCAAGCCGTCTATGGCCTGTTTTCATTAACACTAGGGAGGTACGAATGTTAAGCAGTTCCCTATTTAGCGTAAAAAAAATATTTCGCCAGTCACTGAGCAATCACTCAAACGGGCCTAGAAACAGACTTCTAACAAAATTAACAGAACGACTTTTACATAAAGTTCGGTCAAACTGCACGGACGAACTACGGACACGTCTCGCAATACCGGAATCTCGAAAGTCAGATAATGTATCTGTCACTGTCCAGTGTTCGCTGTTCGCAGCCAGTCCGTAACAGTTTAACTATACCTCATCTGCCTAGCCTTTTCCCAATAATGTTGGGGTCGGCTTCCAGTCTAACTGGATGCAGCTGCATACCAGTATTTTACATGGAGCAACTGCCTATCTGACCTCCACAACCCTGTAACGACTGTCAAAGATCTACAAATGACAGCCGGGACCAACTGCTTAACGTGTTTTCCGAGACACGGAGGAAACTCGGTATGTAAAGGGTGGTCACACATCCACGGACCAAGCAAGCGCGGCTTAACCTAAACATTGACCCGAGCGGCTATTATTATTTAGCCACGAGCTCCTCCGTACCAATTTCATCAAACATTGAATTAACACGATCGGGGTGCTCGCATTTCTTTACGCACTCCACGCGACTCAGTTTAGTCAGATCCTTTACACACGAGTAGGTAATGTTAATACCAATTTACTTCGTTTTTAAACAAGACAATATGAACCA
Organism: Noctua pronuba; assembly: GCA_905220335.1. Taxonomy (NCBI): domain Eukaryota; kingdom Metazoa; phylum Arthropoda; class Insecta; order Lepidoptera; family Noctuidae; genus Noctua; species Noctua pronuba. Next base: position 1,371,253 of record LR999920.1, read on the forward strand.
GTAATTATCTTCAAAATTATCGTAATCAAGGCATCATATGCTAACAAAATAAACGGCTATTAAGTCTCATGAGCCGCCATTAAAATATAATGTCTGTATCATTACGAGCTACGTTTAAATATGACGTAACGTAGCGCTTGTTGTTAAGGAAAAGACAGAGCTGAAGATATTATATACAACGTGTAACAGAAAGGATATAGTCATATGAAATGATATGCTGCAGACCATCAAACTGAACAACTTCCTCCATGGGTCCAATATAGTAAAAGCGAAAAAATTATCAGCTGTCCCATACAAAACTTCAATATCTACTCGACCCAAATGTATGGGACAGCTGTTATTTTAGTTATTTGATGGTCTGCAGCATATCCTTTCATATGACTATACCCTTTCTGTTACACGTTGTATATATAAAGGATGTAAAAAGACCCTTAACTAAGCCAATAGGCACTTGTTCTCCTCGTCATTGTGATCATCTTTTTTTGTTCTGAACCATTCCTGGGAACCTTCTAGTTACGGAGATATTGGGGGTCAAAGTTCCAATTTTTTCACACGTATTTTTTTTAAATACCACTTTCAAAGGTTTTAACTTTAATTAACTCCATGACCCGTTTACTATTCAAAGCATCTATCAGCACTATGTTTTGAGTGCGTCACATTGAGTTCTATCGTAAAACGTGATTTTCCACTCCAAAAAAAAAGTCGTTTCCAAGCAATAATTTTTGCGTAGAGTTACTTAGTTGAATGTACAAAATGCTTGGTTGACGGCTTCGTGAAGGGTCTGTTTACATCTTGTTTATATATATTTTAAAACGTTGCCCCACACTAGGAATATTTCCTGCATCGTGGGTGCGCTTACAAACATTTAAACTCACATACACAAACAGCCAGACCCGGAACAACTACCTGTAGACCATACAAATACCCGTATACCCGATTCCGTGCGGGGATCGAACCCGCGACGATCAGCGCAGCAGTCAATCGTAATATTTAAGACCCAGGAACAATTTGTTTTTAGAAACACTACCATGGCAAGCTAACTCTCCTCTTTCCTATTCTACATTTTTTTAAAGAATCACTGTTTATCTCATCAATGTTTAACAATAATTTATCGGTCGGGTGGCAAAGCCATCCAGAGAAATCCCACCCCAGGGAACTGATTAGCTATCGTCTATTTTCTCGCTCAAGTAACGTATAATAATAGGTGTAAAAGTACCCTTAACGAAAGCCGAAAGGCAGTTGTTCTCCCCGTCATTGCGATCATTTGTTTTGTTCTAGACCATACCTGGGAACCTTCTAGTTACGGAGATATTGAGGGTCAAAGTTCCAACTTTTTCACAAGTTTTATTTTATTTTAAATAAATGTTTTTTACACGTATTTAAAGTAACTTTAAAGCTACAGCTCGTTGGGATGACGATATCGTCAAAGTCGTTGGATACGGGACGCACAGAACCGGGAAGTGTGGCAGAAAAAAGGGGAGGCCTATACCCAGCAGTTGGTGATTCCGGGCTGATATGATGATGATGATGAAAGTAACTTTAAATACCTCCACGACCCCCGTACTATTCAATGCACCCATCAGCACATTGTTGAGTTAGTCACATTAAGTCCTACCATAAAACGTGATTTTTCCCACCAGAAGAAAAGCACCCGGTTGATGGCAATAGGCTCGCCCCCTATTAAATGGGACTTAAAACATAACTGGCGAAATGTGTGTGTACTATTAGGTACACCTCTGCACCCTTCGGGGATTACAGGCGTGATGTTATTGCTGCTAGTTATCATCAGTTAGTTGCTAGCTCAACTCGCTTCTCGCTTCTCGTTGGCAGTGGAATAGGAACATAAGCCCTATCTAATAGGAGATGAGCCTTTTGCCAACAGTTCATCGTTCAGGAAATTAACTTTCGGCAGCTCGCCGGTCTATATTTGTGCCACAGTTAATGGCTAGCGACATGTGGTTGAACTAACTTCACTACCCATTCTGTACCTGTTTTTTAACACACATCTAGTGATATCGGCTTTGTTTTTTTTGGATGGATAATCATCAAATAATCCTCCCCCCTCTCTGGGCGGAGTGGGAGAGAGTGTCAGACTCGTACTGACTAAAACCCATCCATGTTCCTTCTTTGCCCTTTGTGTTCCAGGGCCGCGGTATCTCTTTCGAACAGTCCCGCAGCCCCGGCAGGCATCGGCCCTTGCGGGCCCCTTTCTTTTGCTGACATCCCTTTGAGGTGCACGTGGAATACGAACGCGGCGTCGACACATCTAGTGATAGCCTTGTGGTGTGACTGTCGGACTGCCAAGTCATAGGTCTCAAGTTCGAACCCAAGACTCGCACCTCTGATTTTTTAGATTCATGTGCATAGCATAGCATAATAGCATAATCAGCCTATAACTTCCCACTGCTGGAACACACGGCCTCCTCTCTATGAGAGGAAATGGGAATGTTTATAATCCACTACGCGGGCCCAGTGCGGGTTGGTAGATGTCATATGTCTTCAAATGTTTGGTTCTAGGACATGCCGGTTTCCTCACGACGTTTTTTTTCACCGTTTTTGAGAGCAGTGGTGATGAAATAAATTACACAACAATCAATTGCGCCTGCCTGGGTTCGAACCCACGACTTACGAGCTGCCACCACTAGGCCATCGCTGCTCGCTGATTCATGTGCGTATTGTATAATTATCATTTGCTTCGGTGAAGGAAAAACATCGTCAGGAAACCAGCATGCCTGAGAGATATTTCTCGACGACATGTAAAACCAAGTAAGAGGCCTATCGGTGGCATAAAAACTCTGACACCAGGTTAGGCACTAACCACACGATAAATAAGAATTCACATAATATACCCAGCCTTTTCCGAACTAAGCTAGGGTTATAAATCAAATTTATTAGTGTAAATTGGTTTAAAAAAACACTTTTACACGTCACATCATGTTTTGTTTTAAAACTAGATGGGGCCGGTGTTTCCTACCTGACTACTCTGAGAATAAACATCCGAAACACACTCTGAAGTCACTGTCTCTTTTAAAGTATAGACATTGGTCAAGTCATATGAGGACGGTGATTATTTCGTTATTAGTAGAAAAAGCTTGATAAGTCGAAAATAACTTTACTTCCGGAAGTTGGTAACAAAAAGTCAATGATACAAACAAAAGTCACCGACTTCCAGAACTAAAGCAATTTTCCATTTTTTTTTTGGAATCCGGTTACCTTTTTTTTCAAAAATGTTTTTATATTAAGCCAGGAGCCCCCAACCCCTGTCAAAATATGACAATCGTAATTTGAGCACACGTTTTAAGTTGACAGTTAATTTGTTCAGCAGCCATTTTCCCTGACTTTATATAAATATACAGGAAGAGGAAAAACCTGAGCTAATACTAAGTAAATGGCGGTCAAACGGAAAATGTTTCTAGAATTGTGAGAAAGAAGTATCACCAAGTTCTCGTTATGTTCTTATTTCTATGTTTTTTAGTCTAATGGCCGCATGCGCTGGTAGCTTAACATAGAATCTTGGGTTCGGTTACCAGGTTAGGCAAGGTATTATGGGGCTGCGGGACTGTTCGAAAGAGATACCGCGGCCCTGGAACACAAAGGGCAAAGAAGGAACATGGATGGGTTTTAGTCAGTAAAAGTCTGACACACCCTCCCACTCCACCCAGAGCGGGAGGAGTTATTTGATGACTTCCGACACAAAAAAAAAAGGCAAGGTAATATTGGGATGTTCTTTCAGGAATTTCTCAGTAACAGGCCGGAGTCTGGATTTGTGGCCCGGTTGATGGCAATAGGCTCACCCCCTATTATGTGGGACTTTACAAACATAACTGGCGAAATGTGGGTGTACTGTTAGGTACACCTCTGCGTAACCCTTTGAAGATGATGCTGTGATTTTATGTTATGTTATGTACATTCCAAATATATTGTGGTCGGTTTCCAGTTTGTAGATGCAGCCGTATATCAGTATTTTACATAGAGCGACTGCCTATCTGACCTCCACAACCCAGTTATATCCTGGATATCACCCTACCTCTTGGCAAGAGTACTCACGATTCTAACTACGCGTAACGACTGTCAAATATGTACAAATGACAGCCGGAACAAACGGCTCAACCTAGCTTTGTTAGATAGGTATCATCATCTGGTTAGCCTTTTCCCAACTATGTTAGGGTCAGCTTCCAGTCTAACCGGAGGCAGCTGAATACTAGTATTTTACATGAAGCGACTGCCTATCTGACCTCCACAACTCAGTTAGTACTGGGTAATACGATACCCCTTGGTAAGACTTTTTACGCCACGGACTACCTGTAACGACTGTCAAAGATCTACAAATGACAGCTGGGACCAATGGCTTAACGTGCATTCCGAGGCACGGAGGAAAAAAGACAGGTTATATGGCTATAAAAATATAAATAAATAGCCTCTCAATGTAAGTAAAAAGCCGAAAAACCAACGAGCAAGTCAACGCTTTATTTTCACCATAAAATGTCAATACATAGCCTTTTTTATGGCGTTTTTATGACCCAGGTAGTAACGTAAACCATGGTAGTTTTGCCATAAATCATGTGGTATTACATCTCCTTCATATTATTTTGACAATATTATTGGTGAACCTGTTGAAAAGAAACTGCTCTATAAAAGAAACCATGTATGATTTTAGGTTTTAGGTTTGTGGCTCTTGAGTTGAAAGGTTCTAGATCTTAGAGTTCGTCATGATCTGACTAGCTTTTCCCAACTACATTAGTTAGTCTGGAAGTCGAACCAACATAGTTGGGATAAGGATTGGTTGGGAGGCAGATGATGTGTAGCTCGACCCATAACTCAAGGAGCTCAACGACACGACGAACAGTACCAAAGAAAGGATATTTGGGTCAGTTTCTTTGCTGTTGATTACCAGTATGTTATAAGAAGCGACTGCTTACCCAGCCTGCACAACCCAGGTCGTTGGACTCGTCGAAAGCGCGACTGCTCAGCGTGGAGTCCTGGGTTCGATTCCCGGGTCGGGCAAAACGTGCTATTGGGTTTTTCCATTAGAATTTTCTCAGTAGTAGCCCTGAGTTTGGAAGTTGGCGGTATGATACCCCCGTGCATCGGAAAGCAAGTTACCATTACCAGTTAACCAGACTAAGCAATGGGTGGTCACCGATCCACAGACCAACCTAAGCACGACTTAATCTTAAGATCGATCCAAGCGGCTGTTATCATTTAGCCACGAGCTCTTTGCCACAGTCCCTCTCAGAATGTCATCCGAAAATCCAAACAAACTTCCTGTAATAAAACAACACACTACCTCGCCTTCTGCTTGTCCCGCAAAAGTAATGAGGGTGATAATACGCACATATTACGGTTAATGTAGGGTAGGAAGATGTATGACCCACTTAGGGTTGCTACGAGGTCGGTTTTAGTGGCAAATGTGTGTTTTTAGACGCCATATTAAGTCGAAAGATTCTTCAGGACTCGCACCGTGCGTGTGTGAACAGATGTATACAGGGTGTAAGGAACAGCCCTACACAAACTGATGGGGTGAATTCAGCATATCATACTAAGATGACCGGTACAAGGAATTATTTCAGGACTGTTATGGGAATCCAATAAAATTGTTTTATTTCCTCATACGCAATGTATTTTGGATTCTCAGGGCTAACAGAGCTCACAGTCCTAACCTAACCTAACCCATTTGGTCGGGAGGGCACAACGTGAGGTCCACAAATGGATGTGTGCTTCACGGTTTGTACGACAGACCATAGTTCGAATGCACGCAAGTGCGACAAACTGAAACTCTACATCACGCTAATGCTAATGCTTGTGGCACAGTAGTTCGACACTACCCAAGTCCGACTTATGCTTATGCGACACTGCTATCTATACAGGGTGTAAAAGGACCCTTTTTTTACGGATGGGAAATCATCAAATGACTTCTCCCGCTCTGGGTGGAGTGGGAGGGAGTGTCAGACTCTTACTGACTAAAACCCATCCATGTTCCTTCATTGCCCTTTGTGTTCCAGGGCCACGGTATCTCTTTCGAACAGTCCCGCAGCCCCGGCAGACATCGGCCCTTGCGGGCCCTTTCCTGGTTGCTGACATCTCTTTGAGGCGCGCGTGGAACACGAACGCGCCGTCGACACGGCCTGTCGTCATAAGACGGACGGACGGTCCACAGGCCCGCGCCTACGGTGGCCAGGAGCCACCACGTGGCCCCCGATGCCCGGTGCGTCGCCCGTATTCATCTTTTGGTGAATCGTCATCAAAAAGAGAAAAAAAATGTTTTTGTTTTTTTCTTTAATATTTCAGTTTTTTTTCATCATCTAATAGTTTTTGACTAGAGCAACAATTTCTTTCCTGAAAAGTTTTTCATCCGAGCTACCATTTTGGAAATCTCGATCGTTTTACTTAAAAAATAAAATAAGAGGCCTATTTCTCGGAAATGGTGCGTCATACGACTACGCGTCTCGGAAGCTAAATGCTTTCTATAGACAAGATTAACTCGATACTAGCGTAAAAATAGGAAATTTCCGAAAAAAAAATGTCCTCACTCCATAACACTCGAAACTAGATAAAAATAATATCAGACTATTCTTAAAAATCAGTCCAAAGTTTTGAGTCAGTAAAAAGTTTTGAGTCAGTAAAAAGTTTTTTTTTAAAGTATTTATTGCGTACCTGCAATAATTCTCGACACCTGAAAATGAACGGGCGTTTGCCCAACAACGGGAAAATACAGGTAGTAAATACGACAACATTAACACAACTAAATACAACGTAATATACTTAGTCTGAATAAATAATAGTCATAAAAGTTTACACGCGGCGTAAACAACAAACATCGACGCGCTGTTTCCACGAACTCAGTACATAATTCTAGCAACAAACGTTGTTTTCGTCGTATTAAAAAAAAAACTCTGAAATCTCCCGTTATTTTTTGCCCATGTAAGAATAGTATTTATATAAGCTTTTATTTTTGTTGACCCGTGACCTTCATTCTCGTGAAATTATTATAAAAAACATTACTTGTTTATTTGAATCGGATTTTGTTATCAATTTCATGGGTTTTAATTTTTTTTTTGCACAGAACCCGAATTATATTTCTAAAATAAAAACTGCTTAAGTTACTTTGTATAGCATCAGCTATCTGCCAGTAAAAGTCCCGTCAAAATCGGTCTAGCCATTTTGGAGATTAATAAAAAAAAACAAGAAAACATAGATACTTTCATATATATTCAGTAAAAAGCTGTTATTTTTAAATTACAAACAGACTCTTCAATTTTATTTATTTGTATAGATGCATAGATGAAACAGTTGTAGTATTTTATAACCGACAACAAAAAATACGCTGTGTTCCTGGAATCATGTGCTGAATTCTTAGTACCTGTTAGTGTGTCAATGTCCCACACAGTCTATATATGTGTAGTCTGACAAATACATCTACTATATTTTTCTGATAACTGTGGCAGATTAATTCTCATCATGATAATTTTTAAGTTGAAAACGGCAGGGTAGCCCGCGACATTCAACTTTTCCGATGTTTTTTTACAATTTGCAGGACAGTCTCACGTTGTATGTTGATTAAAATATGATTCGCGACTGTAACAAATATGATTTTACAGAGTTACAATCATTAAAGTCATCAATACAACCCTCTAAGTTCATTTAATCCGATTGAATGACTTTTTCATGAAATAATCATTCATCATCTACCTAGCCTTTTCCCAACTATATTGGTGTCGGCTTCCAGTCTAACAGGATGCAGCAGAATACCAGTATTTTACATGGAGCGACTGCCTATCTGACCTCTACAACCTAGTTACTACTGGGTAATACGATACCCCTTGATAAGAATGGTTGTCAGACTTTTCGGGCCACTGACTACCTAACGACTGTCAAAGATCTACAAATGACACCCGGGACCAACGGCTTAACGTGCTTTCCGAGGCACGGAGGAAACTCGGTATGTAATGGGTGATCAGACATCCACCAACCACTTAGGCAAGCACGGCTTAACCTAAAGATCGACCAGAGTGGCTGTTATTATTTAGCCACGAGTTTTTTTGATGATTTTAATGATTATAATTCTGTAACTACATACGTGTCACGGTCGCGAATCATAATTTGTTTACCATACAACCTGACATTGAGCTGCAAATTGCAAAAAACCCAAGATAATTTGAATTTACGCGGGCTACCCTGACGCTTCACCTTAAGACAGTTTTTTTATGGACTTATACAGCATTTTTCCTTTAAGTAGTGTGCACACAAGCTGCAAGTATCTGGCGTCTTGTGTAACCAACATTGACTTGCGTGGAAATACTTGCAGAATTAGAACGCGATTTTTAAACATACTTTAAATATCTTAACTTGTATGACTATTGTATTATGCAACATTGTACCTACGTTCTTAAAATTAAGGCCCATTATTGACTATGAGAATTCGCAAGTAACTCTATGATCAATTATATTTTTTCAATTTGACAGTAATGACATTTGTCAATTATTGTGTCAAATTCGGTACATTTTTTAATAGGAGCACACTTTGCCTCTAAGACAAAAACATTCTTATTATGAAAAATATAATGTAAAGCCAAAAATGTATTGCATTGACATAAGGGTAGCTTGACCGTCAGAGAGGGTTACTTTGAATGTGTCATAGTAAATATAGGGCCGAGGGGTTAATATAAGTGACATTTAATATGTAGTAGACGTGTTAGAAAAGAATGACATTAAATTGTCGCACTCACAATCCTTACTAATATTATAAATGCAAAAGTATGTTTGTTTGGTTGTTTGTTACCTTTTCACGCCTAAACCATTGAACCGATCATCCTGAATTTTTGCACGTATGTTGTCCGGTGTACAGGCACGGACATAGGGTACCTTTTATCTCGAAAAAAAGTACTGTTCCCGGGGAAAACAACAATAAAGTTCTTATAATAATAGATGGCGCCACGTGTCTTTCGAATTATGATTGACTTTTATTATTTCAAGCAGAGTACAACCCGAATTTATTGTTAAATTCTAAATTAACGCGAGCGAAGTCGCGGGCAAAAGCTAGTAACTAATAAAATAATAAAAAAATAATTATGATACTTAATAATTAAAGATTTAAGAAACTAACTAAAATATAACATGACGTTCATCTCATAGTCGAAATCTAGACCGACGCTATTTAGATTACCATCGACACGCTAAAAAAAAGATGGCGCTGTATCAAATTTTCTCGATTTTATTTAGGGCATATCAAGACCCGTCCAGTCTAGATAGATAAATTGATTGATGCGTGTGTATCTAGGTAAGTAGCGATACCGAACGGTAGTGTACCGAAAACGACCCGTGGGACGAATCGCCAGACTGCACAAATAAAGACGCTGTCACAGTTTGTAGACAGAGGATTAGTGATAGACAAGTCTAATTTAATGTAAAACTTGTTGAGGAGTATTAGGAACAAACATTTTGTGCAGTGTTGCCAACTCTATATCAAGTTTTCGGGCTAAACAGTATTTCAAAAAGGGCTAGATTTGTAAAAAAAAATCAAAAAAGGGCTAAATTGCCATTTTACTAAGAAATAAACAGTTTTGTGTAGGTGATTGTTTTTGTTACTAAAATATCACTATTAAAATACTGAATTCTGGGTACATTGTTTAATGAAATGACAAATATTTTCACACTTTCCGTTACGTGTCTATGGTTTTGACAGACGATGGTTTTGTGCTAGAAAATTAGCTAGGAGCTAAATCATTATTCTTGGGGCTAAGTAAGCAAAAAAAAGGCTAGATCTAGCCCCGAAGGGGCTAAATTGGCAACACTGATTTTGTGAGTGCAGAGACAAATTAGAATAATTTTCGACAGTTGTTTGACATCTCATTACTTTTTGACAGTTGGTTGACAACTCGACATTTTTTGACAGTGACAGCTCAAAATTTTTTGACGTTTTATTCGCAAACACGTGTACCACACAAAAATGTCACCAAAAGAAGCTCTTAATCACTATTACTTACCAACTTTATTATTATTGTGAGGATGCTGATGATGGTGCGGTTGCGGCTGCGGTTGTTGCTGCATCTGCGGGACCAGTGCGGGGTGCGGCAGCTGCAGTAGTTTCGGTTCCAGTTTCGTCGCTGCGGCCACCGGTATCGGACCAGCATTTGTCATTGTCGTCATAGTAGCAGCAGGCATCATAAGCGTTGACATTGTTAGCATTTTGGCTTGCCCTCAATTTGCAAAAAAACTCTTACGTCCAAATACGAGTCTTTTCAAAAATCCATTTTTTTTTCTCGATCGACAAACGACTTTTTTTAACACTGATTTTTTTGGTTGGATTAGATATATTTTTTGCTTTAAATATATGCTTTTGGAATGTATATAACTACTGTTTTTTTAGAGATAGCTAAATCACATAGTTTTATACACTGACATTCTTTGTTATGTATTTATTTTTGTGTTTAACATCTAAACTATAGTAGATCTGTGGAAATTGAAAATTCTCGACTTCAGTTTTTTTTAAATAAACTTGTTCGTAGTTTGTAATATTCTTGCTAACCCGTTTAAATAATAAAAAAATAACACGGAATTTTACCTTTGAAAAATTCTTTAGTCTATTAAATATTTCAAAAATATTTTATATTTTTTTTGGGTTTACAAAAACAGTCTTTTGGTTGCTTTTACTAGGAACCAAACCTAAACATCTGGACAGATACTGGACCAGCGGACTGGCTGACACCGGACATAGACAGATACTATAATACACTATCTGTTACAACCGTATCTATAAACAAATCAAAGTGATTATGTACTTGATTATAAGTAATAACTTAAGATACGATTTTTATTCTGCAGTTTAGTTATTGCTTGAAGTTATAACTGACAAAAGTTAGAACTCTTAGCTTTGCTTTCTTTGACGGTTCTAAAGTGATTACTTAAACTAAAGTTATTACTTTAACTTGACTATAGATATAAGTGTCAGAGTTCGATGTTCACAGCCGGTCAAATATAGATTTATTATATAATATCATACCGTGTAATCATAGTCTTGCAGCGATATAGGAAACTTGCAACTATAGAACTAAACTATTTGAGCTAAGTCGGCTTAGTTGTGGAATATTTAGCGTTAGTTGTGAACGGGTTAGCAGAATATTAGCGGTGGAACTAGGTACTATCTAGTGCTTGCAGGTTTGAGAGAGTGCTTGCAGAATGTAGCTGTAGTATCAAGAATTAATTTCAACGATACGATTACATTATTTCTGATTACAGACGTGCATCATTTATTTTCGATGTTTCCCGATGTCCACCCGTGGTGGCCAACGGGAATATTAAAACAAAAATCGTGTCACTGTACACCAGCACGCGTAGCATGACCACCGTAGAAACGGGTTTCTTTGACGGAAGAATCGACAAAATGACAGATTGTTAAAAGAAATCTGTTCATTTTTGTCGACACAATCTGTCATTTTGTCGATTCTTCCGCCAAAGAAACCAGTTTCTACGGTGGTCATGCTACGCGTGCTGTGGTGCCTAAGAGGACTTTTTAAAAGTTGTGTCTCTGTCCACCATCTTCTGGACAACAAGAATTATTAAAAAAAAAAGTGTATTTGGCAAGCCGTGGTGGACATCGGGAATCATAGCTTATTTTCTACTTATTTATATTTTAAGAGTTTTTATTTCAATTCATTTTAGAGAGGATTGCACCAAATGTAACGCAAATCTACTTAACGTAATCAGTACAAATTAAACGGCATTCAAGAGTTATCGGTGTCAATATTCCATTGCAATAGGATATTTTACTGAAAAAATCTATTTAATCAGTTAGATTATCAAAAAATATTGGACATGTATTTTTTTCTTTTGTCGTGTTAACGAAAAATTACCACGATACAGCGCTTTGAAATCCCGCGTGACGTCACAATTTCTGTTACTTTTACTGTCCAGTGACGTCACAAGCCACCTTATTTTTTTTTTTTTTTTTTTTTTTACGGATTGGAAATCATCAAATGACTTCTCCCGCTCTGGGTGGAGTGGGAGGGAGTGGGGGGAAGCCCCCTCTCTGGAACTTTGATTGTTGGGGGATTCAGAAAGATATACTGAGTACGTGGTAACCTTTTTAGCGTCGAAATCGCTTCTACCCCGTATTTGATCGCAACGAAAATAACGTTGTTCTACATTCTGCAAGCACCGTGAACCTGTAAGTACTAAAGAAGTATTGTAATAAAATTGAATTGGTCGTTCAATTTAATGACGTAGTATAAAAACTTTTGATTTTTTTATACGCGATTTTTCGGATGAATTGTGGCTTTTTTTCGTTATATACGTAAAGTAATTTTAATTTTTAATCAGGATTTAATACTAGAATTTTTCTAAGTTAAGTTTTATGTTAAGAATTAAGATACACATATATGCCATGTGTCGGTTGAGCAAATAGATTATGGACGCACTTTTTAGCTAAAGCACTTTATAAGTAGGTACACACGGCGACATATAAAGCTGTACATTTCCAGTATAACTTGGCCTCGCTTTGTATAGATTTCCTATACAATGAAAGATCCGCATAAACTGGTTATGTATAGCTTGATTGTCCGTCGTGCGTACCAATAATTACATTGGTACTTGTTAGGTTTGTGACAAGAAGGTCTGGACAAATGACAATCGATTTCAATGCGCTTCGTCTTTCTACAATAATTTTCAACATGATTAAGGTATTTGCAGAAATTATTGGCGTCGCGCTGCGGCAAGCCTGCCGCCGTGGAGTGCGATAGAGACAGCTACAGCTCAGACCGATTATAACACAAAATTTTTGATGAGATCAAAATTTCGCATTCCCCTTTTTTTCCTCGAAAACTGAGCTGATTCAATTATTTTTGACATTGAAGTTTTAAGAAAGAGTATGTCTAGGTTCCTATCAATTTGTCTAGTAGTCCTCTAATCACGGCCGTAAAGATGGGTCATATTTGTCATTTTTGGAGAGTTATATTTTCTTTACTTGTTGGTTATTGGTTGCCCATTCTTCTCCATAGAGATCTACGCTTTGGAATGGGCAACTACAGTACTTTCACAAGTTACTATGACTTGTGTCTGTGACTGTAGCTTCGCCTTCTTTGTTTTTCTGACATTCAAAAGTGCCTGTTATGGTCTAATTGAAATAAATGCTTTGAGTTTGAGTTGCTGAAAAAAGGAAATGACAGGGACGAGTCTACAGTAGGCCTTGATTTTATGAATAATAAAATGATTACTCTACAGTATTCAGTTATTCAGGAGGAAAAAAGGGGAATATATATGTATGGAAAATCGCAGCCCTTGTTCACTGTTTTTTTTTCAGATGGGAAACATCAAATGACCCCTACTGCTCTAGGCGGAGGGAGTGTCAGACTTGTACTGACTAGAACCCATCCATGTTCCTTTTTTGCCCTTTGTGTTCCAAGGCCGCGGTATCTCTTTCGAACAGTCCCGCAGCCCGGCAGTCCCAGTTCCCTCTTAAAATAAACTTTTTGGTAACTTATGGCGCTCAAATCCATTTTTGACTCTTGCATCATTATTACCACTAATAAAACGGCACTTTGTGTGCCTTCTGGCGTGTCTAGCTTAAAACAGTGTGTAAACAGACCCTGCACGAAGCCTTCAACCAAGCATTCTGTACATCAAACTAAGTAACTCTGCGGAAAAATTATTGTTGGGAAACGACTTTTTTATTGTGTGAAAAATCACGGTTTAAGGACGCTCAAAGTAACGCACTCAAAACATTGTGCTGATGGATGCGTTTAATAGTACAGGGGTTATGGAGGTATTTAAAGTAGAGTTACAATATTTAAAACTGGTACCAAAAAAAAAGTGTGAAAAAGTAGAAACTCTGACCTCCAATATCTCCGTAACCAGAAGGTTCCCAGGTATGGTCTTGAGGAAAAATATGACCACAATGATGGGAGGAACAAGTGCCACTCGGCCTCAACCTAGGCAAGCACGGTTTAACCTAAAGATCGACCCTCTGTTATTATTTAGCCACAAGCTCCTCAGTCTTGTATATATCATACAAAGTGACGTGCCTGCTTAGGTATTGAACCTACGATATAAAACTCTCAAGTCAAAGCTGGTATCACTGCGTCATAACAGCGGTTTTCTGTAAATTTATTAAAAATAGGCTTCTACCACAGAATCCTTTTAGTACTCGCTGCCTGCTGAGAGCGCCGTAATGTTAGGTAATAAGAAAATAGACGGGGGCTTAGAGTTAAGACTATATGCCTTGGTCTATGTAGACTTCTTGTTTCTGATACTTAGTATATATACCAGCTTTTGTAGGACTTCGCTCTTGCTCGTGGCTAAATAATAACAGCCGCTCGGATCCATCTTTAAGTTAAGCCGTGCTTGCCTAGGTAGGTCTATACAGGGTGTAAACAGACCCTTCACGAAGCCGTCAACCAAGCATTCTGTTCATCAAACTAAGTAACTTTATGCAAAAATTATTGCTGGGAAACGACTTTTTTTTTTGGGGTGAAAAATCACGTTATACGGTAGAACTCAATGTAACCCACTCAAAACATTGTGCTGATGGATGGATTAAATGGTACGGGGGTGATGAAGGTGTTTAAAGTAAAAATCTTACTTTAAAAACATGTATTTAAAAAAAAAACTTGTGAAAAAGTTGGAACTTTGACCCCCAATATCTCCGTAACTAGAAGGTTCCCAGGTATGGTCTAGAGCAAAAAAAATATTGCAATAACGGGGAAAATAAGTGCCTTTCGGCTTCGTTAAGGGTCTTTTTACACCGTTTATAATACCAGCTTTTGCAGGACTTCGCTCTTGCTCATGCTCGCTCTAGCTCGTGGCTAAATAATAACAGCCACTCGGATCCATCTTTAGGTTAAGCCGTGCTTGCCTAGGTAGGTCTATGGATGGGTGACCACCCATTACATACCGAGTTTCATCCGTGCCTCGAAAAACACGTTAAGCCGTTGGACCCGGCTATCATTTGTAGATGTTTGACAGTAGTTACAGGTAGTCAGTGGCCCAAAAAGTCTGACAACCAGTCTTATCAAAGGGTATCGTATTACCTAGTACTAACTGGGTTGTGGAGGTCAGATAGGCAGTCGCTCCATGGTAAAAATACTGGTATTCAGCTGCATCCGGTTAGACTGGAAGCTAACCCTAACATAGTTGGGAAAAGGCATGATGATGCAGGACTTCGCTCTTGGAAATTATCCCACCAAAACCGTCTTAAACACAACATAACATCACGCCTGTAATCCCTGAAGTGTTAGGCAGAGGTGTACCTAGTAGTACACCCACATTTTGCCAGTTATGTTTAAGTCTCATATAATAGGGAACGACCTTATTGCCATCAACCCGCAAAAATTCAGACTCCGTGGCTGGTACTGAGAAATTCCTGATGGAAAAAACTAATAACAAGTTGCCCGACATCAGGGTCTGCAGTCGCGATCGCGACCAGAAGACCATCGAGGCAGTCGTAGATTTCTCGTATTCGTCTCAGCAAACCCTTTCATTAATTGATATCCATGATATGGGTATGCATAATGGATAAAATAAGAAATGTGTACATAAGAGGAAGTCTGAAAGTGTCACCGGTGACTGAAAAGTTGTGTAGTAATTGGTTATCGTGGTATGGACTTGTGATGCGGAGGAATGAGGAAAATGTCGTGAGAAAAGTTTGGAGTATGAATGTGGATGGGTATAAGAGTAGAGGAAGACCAAAGAAACAATAGATGGACTGTGTAAGGAATGATAAAGCAAGAAAGGAGGTGTCTGATGAGATGACGAGTAATAGAGAAGTATGGAAGAAGAAGAAATGCTGCGCCGACCTCAAATGAATTGGGATATGGGCAAGAGAATGATTATGGGAATGCAAAAAAATATAACTAGTCCGCCATCTTTGGGAGTCCGCCATATTGGATTTAGAATGACGTTACTTAGCTAACCACGCATTGTCATCCAAATTAAACATATGTGCAAACTTTCATTTCAATTGGGAACCGGGAAGTGGATCAAATTTAACTTATAAGATTTTTTTACATAGTTAGTTACACGTCATCATCTGCCTAGCCTTTTCCCAACTATGTTAGGGTCGGCTTTCAGTCTAACTGGATGCAGCTGAATACCAGTATTTCACATGGAGCGACTGCTAATTTGACCTCCACAACCCAGTTAGTACTAGGTAATACGATAGCTCTTGGTAAGACTGGTTGCCAGACTTTGGGCCACTGACTACCTAACGACTGTCAAAGATCTACAAATGATAGCCGGGACCAACGGCTTAACTTGCCTTCCGAGGCACGGAGGAAACTCGGTATGTAATGGGTGGTCACCCATCCACAGACCAACCTAGGCAAACACGGTTTAACCTAAAGATCGATCTGATCGGCTGTTATTATTTTAGCCACGAACTCCTCAACATAGCCGTGCCGTGCACATTTTGCCGTGACTTAGTGTCGAGTTCCAGTAGTGCGCGTAGCAAAAGACTAAGAAAGAGGGTAGACAGATTTATCTGCTCTTAACAAGTTATTTTCCATCCACTCGCATTCTCCAGTCAACCCGCGATCATGGCGCTTGCAACAGCGTCGAAATATCGGGAGCTCAAATAGTGCACAGTCACGGAAGATATCCCGTAATTGACAGTATAAGTTCGATTGGTAAAGGCCATTACAGGCACTTTTGAATGTCAGAAAAACAAAGAAGGCGAAGCTACAGTCCCAGACATAAGACATAATAACTTATGAAAGTACTGTAGTTGCCCATTCCAAGGCGTAGATCTCTATGGAGAAGAATGGGCAAGAGACTCCATGGACACTCTTTTCAATCAAACTTTTTTACCTGATCTTGGTTACATCATTCATGTTGAGATAATACATATATGTGAGAACGATGTAGACAGACGTGCACATTAAGAGCGTACAGAGTAAAAGATTAGATCAACACTTTAAAAACAAAGAAGTTAGAATAAACCATGGCAGCTAAGAGATGACCAGTCCCAACTGACAGCGCCCGTTCACGAACATGACGCATGGATCAGCACCATTCAACTCAACCATTTTGAAGGGAACTAAATGATCCGACACACCCGCCACCATCAGCGAGACATTTGAGTGAGCATGACATTCTCTCAACCGCCAGGGCAAATTCGAGTCAATGAATGATAACTAAATGTAAATGGTAGCTTTACAGTACATAAACGGCAACGTCGTATTGATGCGTGCATAATGACGTTGCAGTCAATAAAACGTTAAAAAACAAGAACGTTAAACGTTTTTTGTTATTTCGTTTAAACGTTTTACGTTGTTATGTGCACGTGCACGTCTACGTGTACGGATCCGGTGTGTTTCGGCCGTAAATGTCACAAATCTTTGTTTTTTTTTGGATCTAGAGCATATCAATTGCGTCATGATGTTTCCCACCCCGGTTTTGAGAGCAGCGCTGATGAAACGTAAAAAAATATATGTGCACATGAGTGAAGCTTGATTAAATTGTGACCCATTTTTAAAAATGATTACCCACATGTGCGGGATGACCTAGATTTTTACTTTAGTAACGTGTCATCGCTTTGGATAATTAAAAGTAATCCCAGAGGTATACATGATACTTATTGAAAGTCTGCAATGTGGAGCTCGTGGCTAAATAATAACTCTATCTTCAAGGTTAAGCTGCGCTTGCCAAGGTCAGTGTGTGGATGGGTGACCATCATTATATACCGAGTTTCCTCCGTGCCTCGGAAAGCACGTAAAGCCGTTGGTCTCGGCTGTCATTTGTAGATCTTTGACAGTTGTTACAGGTAGTCAGTGACCCTAAACTGACAACCAGTCTTACCAAGAAGTTTGGTATTACTCAGTACTAACTGGGTTGTGGAGGTCAGATAGGCAGTCAGCTTCATGTAAAATACTGTTATTCAGCTGCATTTGGTAAGACTGCAAGCTGTCAATAATAAATTTGGGAGAAGGCTAGGCAGAGTATGATTGAAATTCTGAAGTGTTCATTGTGGAGATCAGATAGGCAGTCGCTTCATTTAAAATACTGGTATTGGGCTGTATCTGATGAGATTAGAAGCCGATCATAACATAGTTGGGAAAAGGATAGACAGATGGACCCTTGGACTCACGTATATTTGCAACTAGCAGTTGCCCGCGACTTCGTCCGCGATACCTCTCTGCCTTTCAAGTTTGTAGCACAAAAAAATGAAGGCCTGTCATACAAACTTGCGAGAGCCCTTAGACCTCCTTAATCCGGCCCTGACGCAAAATCCGTTCTTAGCGGACGTCTACTAAGTATAAACTACCTCCTTGCCAAATTTCATCTTTATACGTCAAGCGGTTTTCGATCTTTCGTGATGAGTGAGTGAGTGACCTTTCGCTTTTATATATTTAGATAGATAGATAGACAATACAAGATAGCAGTGGCGAAGGTTCAATACAACCCGATTCCTACCGGCTTCTCTTTGATAAATGGCACAGTCAGTATTCTATAGGCAAATAATAATAATCACATTAAAGATATGTACTCCGGTTTACCTCTTACAAAAATTTACCCTTCGCTACTGCAAGGTAGATATGAGTGGAAAAGCCGGGAGCGAACGCCCTAAAATGATATATACTGACCTTACTGGTTATGTTTTTCAGAAAGGTCAGGCAGTAATCGCAACCGGAGTGCGTGTATGACTAGATGTATGAACGGAGAGATGGATGAAGCTAAAAGAGTATACAGGAATGGTAGTTTCTGCCCACACTCATGTGAAAAAAAGCGTGAGTATAAGTACGCATTTGCGGCTTCAGAAACAAATCCTAACTGGTCCTAACTTCCTAACTTATTAATATTATAAATGCGAAAGTAAGTTTGTTTGTTACCTTTTCACGCCTAAATCACTACACCGATCATCCTGAAATTTTGCATATACGTTGTCAGGTGTACAGAAACGGACATAAGGTACCTCACATTCCGAAAAAAAGTACTGTTTCCGAGGAAAACAACAATGACGTTCTTATATGATAATAAATGGCGCCACGTGTCTTTCGAATTATGATTGAATTATGTTATTTTACTTAATTACCCAAGGGCTGGCTTTTACTTTGGCCAAAGGCTTAGCGTTTCCATACAACGTGGCAACGCCGCCAGTCTCTTGGGTACATTACCAGTTGACAGCGTTGAGGAGGAGTTTTTTGACGCCATTTTTTAAGTTAGTTACTTTAGTTTATTTTAATTTATTAATGTATATATATAAACTGAAAAATTTTAGTTAGGATTGTGAACCCGAATTGATTGTCAAATTCAAATTAACGCAAGCGGAGCCGCGGGCAAATGCTAGTTCATCATAAAAACGAGTTGGACTCGGGCACTGAGGGTTCCGTACAAACTTGTAGGTATTCTGTTATTAAACTACATATTTACGGCTTTCAGTTTTTTTTTCTTTACATGTGCTGTAAGACATTGCTTCTTGCCAAATATCATGATTCTAGATCAACGGGAAGTACTCTATAGGTTTTGATTCCCTTGTGAAATCGCAAAATATGCGACGTTAACGGTCATATCTTTTGATCGCGTTGACTTACAAGTTTGATTTTTTCACAACCAAAAGATACTGTAAATCCAAGTATTTGATTTAAATTTCAACTTGATACCTTTACGCGTTCCTGAGAAAAAGGGTCTTGACAGAGAGACAGACAGACAGACAACAAAGTGATCCAATAAGGGTTACTTTTTCCTTTTGAGGTCATCATGATCTGCCTAGCCTTTTCCCAACTATATTGGGGTCGGCTTCCAGTCTTAACTAGATGCAGCTGAACACCAGTATTTTACATGGAGCGACTGCCTATCTGATCACCACAACCCAGTTAGTACTGGGTAATAGGATACCCCTTGCCAAGACTGGTTGTCAGACTTTCGGGCCACCGACTACCTGTACTGTAACGACTATCAAAGATCTACAAATGACAGCCGGGACCAACAGCTTATCATGATTTCCGATGCACGGAGGAAACTCGGTATGTTATGCATGGTCACCCATCCACAAACCAACCTAGGCAAGCACGGCTTAACCTTGAAGGTCGACCCGTGCAGCTGTTATTATTTGGCCACGAGCTCGAGTTTCTTTTTCCTTATGAGGTACGGAACCCTAAAAAGAAACTATAGCTTCGTTTCTTCCTCATTACAGTAATAACCGCCAATTTGTCACATTTCCTTGACGCATGATTTTTGTCATGAGTTTCCGGGACACGACCGAGGGCAGCCAAGGGTTGACAACTGACATACCTTCTGAAATATTTTGTTTTTGTACAGTCAAGTGCAAAAATACAAGGTGTAAACAGACCCTTCATGAAATCGTCAACCATGCATTCTGTACATCAAACTGAGTAACTCTACGCAAAAATTATTGCTGGGAAACGACTTTTATTTTGTGAAAAATCACGTTTTACGGTTAAACTCAATGTAATGCACTCGAAACTTAGTGCTGATGGATGCTTTGAATAGTAAATGAGTCATGCAGTTAGTTAAAGTAAAGTTAAAACCTTCAAAAGTGGTATTTTAAAAAAAACTTGTGAAAAAATTGGAACTTTGACCTCCAATATATCCGTAACTTGAAGGTTCCCAGGTATGGTTCAGAAAAAAAAAATGATCGCAATGACGGGGATAACAAGTGCCTTTAGGCTTCGTTAAGGGTCTTTTTACACCCTTTATGTAGGTATGCATGACATTTATCGAATTACAGAAGTGATTTTAAACTATCTATAAAGTAAAACTGCCTAGTTGGTCTAGTGCTCGTAAGCACAACTGCTGAGCATGAGGTCCTGGGTTCGATTCCCGGGTCGGGCAAAGTGTTATTGGGTTTTTCCATCAGGAATTTCTCAGTAGCCAGCCACGGAGTCTGGATTTGTGCCCAGTTGATGTCAATAGGCTCGCTCCCTACTACATGGGACTTAAACATAACTGGCGAAATGAGGTGTACTATCAGGTACATCTCTGCTTAATCCGTCGGGCATTATAGTCGTGATGTTATGTATGTTATATATTTAAAAAAAGTTTAAGATCTCTGACCACGACTACGATAGACCAGGTACCCTGCTCTGGTTAGGACATTTTTTATCCCGGTGGTTTTTAATATTCTTCCCACCCAGACAAATACGCAGATAAAAGCTAGTGAAACAATACAATGAAACTTAAAAACAAACATTGTGGTCAAAATCACATTTAAAAACATTTTTAAAAAAACTTCAAAAAAATATTGCGTTTGAATTCAACTAAGTAAGTACCTATTTACATATTTTTGCTCTCGACCGTACACCCCAAATAAATGTGAACAAATTAATTTAACTGACAACCCTGTCCAGGAATATGTAAGGTTGTCAAATATGGAACAACAAAATATTGCTGGGTTTATGTGTTGTAATGCTAACCACTCGGCCACGACTTACACGATCGAGCGACGAGCGACTTTTTTTTTGTGAATTGTATCTCGCAGGTCACGTAGATCTTGAGGATGCCTTGAGTGTAAGGCTGAAGGAGCTCGTGGCTAAATAATAACAGCCGCTCGGGTCGGTCTTTTGGTTAAGCCGTGCTTGCCTGGGTTGGTCTGTGGATGGGTGACTACCCAATACATACCGAGTTTTCGCTAAGCCGTTGGTCCCGGATGTCGTTTATAGATCTTTGATAGTCGTTAGGTAGTCAGTGGCCTAAAAAGTCTGACAACCAGTCTTACCAAGGGGTATCGTTTTACCTAGTACTAAATGGGTTGTGGAAGTCAGATTGGCAGTCGCTCCATGTAAAATACTGGTATTGAGCTGCATCCGGTTAGACTGGAAACCGACCCCAATATAGTTGGGAAAATGCTAGGCAGATGATGACATCTCTGCCTTATCTTTAGAGAATATAAGCGTGATGTTACGTTATCATTGTTCATAGTCATTTAGAAATAACGATGAGTCGATTTCGTCCTTGAAACTGTCCTATTTGATCGAGCAGTTCCACTGATTGAACGATCCAGAATAGCTACTGTTCAGTGCCGTCAGTGTAGCGAGATAGATATCCATCTATACTAGTAAATTGTTACGTAGAGGAAATTCCCTATTGATTTCTAAATTCTCTGACGTAACCATGCCATTTTTAGCTAAGATTTTTAACCGACTTCCAAAAGGAGGAGTTTGTCAATTCGTTTTTTTTATATGTATATTCAGCGATGTCTTCGCCAATTGTGAACGGATTTTGATGATTCTTTTTTTGTTTGGAAGTATATTATTTCGCGGTGGTCTCGTTTAAATTTGATGAAGATCTGATGCTGATCTTCCGAGATAAACAATGGAACTCTTCAAAAATAGACAGCAAATCTGCCGTGATTGCTGCAATCGCTTAGATGTTTATTGTTTACACTTTTGTTTGATTGGTTCAGTTTTTTTATCACCGACTTTTGAAGTTATTTAAAGTAAAGTTATTTTTCATTCTTTTGTGTTTTTGAAGTCGTTTTTATTTTTTGCAAAAAAGTTTTTTTTCCCCTTCAAAATCACCATCTGCCTGCCCTTGTCCCATTCTACTTGGGGTAAGAGCAACACGTTTCTTCTTCCATTCTCCCCTGTCAGACGTCACGGCATCATTTACTCCTTTCTCTTTCATATCATCACCGCTCGCTCAGCCTCGTAGCGAGTGAGACGGACTTATTCTGTTGTTCTCTGAGTGAATTCACAAGAAATGCTTTATTTGTAATTAGTTATAAGTAACAATTAAATTAACTTAAGTACGTATTAAGGCACATTTACCGCATTGGTTAGCTGTAATGGTATATGAAAGTCGATAAATAAATAGATAAACAAATAAAATAAATAAATCATTCCTCACAAAATTTATCCATCTTTTCTTTGGCCTTCCTCTCCTTCTCTGTCCATCAACATAAAATATTTATTTTTGCCTTTAAAATATTGGTATTTTATACGTTGGCAATTTAATTTCCAAATATGTGAAAATTAACTTTTTGGAAAACATCTCTAAAGAGCCGAACATAAAGTTCAGTTTCCGCTACAACTTCAAACGTTTTTATGACTGTTTTAACTGTACCACATAGTCATTTTGAAACCAATTTAATTTAAACTACTGTTAAAAGTTGATATTTATTTAAGTGGAATCACTCGTGACATCAATTTATTGGAAATGGATTTCAATATGTTAATTACTGTAAATAATCCCAACTAATATTATAAATTCGAAAGTAAGTTTGTTTGTTCGTTACCTTTTCGCGCCTAAACCACTGAACCGATCATCCTGAAGTTTTGTATATACGTTGTCAGGTGTACATAAACGGACATAGGGTACCTTTAATCTCGAAAAAAGTACTGTTTCCGAGGAAAACAACAAAAATGTTCTTTTGATAATAGATGGCACCACGTGTCTTTCGAGACATAATTAAATGATATTATATAGAAACTTTAGCAGTGTCTTAAGAGATTAATTTTCAAATTCTAAATGATCGCGACCGAAGCCGCGGGCAAAAGCTAGTGGACTTATAAAAATGCTCATGGCCACACAATTTAAAAATGTGTGCTTTAATTTGTATTTAAATATTTTTGCAGTCGGATGAATAAAAAGTTAAAAATAATATCTTACAACAAAATAAATACTAAAGTTAGTGAGGATGGATGTATGTTTGTTCGTTAGTCTTTCACTCTTAAACTACTGAATGCATTTGAATAAAATTTGGCATACAGTCAGTAATTTATAATCTGTATTAACACATAGGATACTTTTTATCCCGGTAGTACGATTCTGTGGGACAATAACCGACCTACACGCGGGCGAGGTCGCGGGCATAAACTGGTATGCTATAAGTGAAAGTAATTTTCCTTATTACAGAAAGAAATAAGAAAGAAAGAAAAAATATTTATTTGTCGCAAAGACATGACGTGCATACAAACAAAATAAGTTATGAAAATTATAAGCACAACAAATATTATATATACAACAGGATAGAAACAAAGAAAAAAAATAGTTCAGCTTGCACGTCGTGACTGCGACAAGCAGGTTACCACTCAGCATGATGCTGTGCTATGGGGGCCCACAGCACAGCGCTGGTTTTCAGTGGTCACCCGTGAAAAAAACGTACGGAGGTCAAGACAGCATAAATATTTGATTACATAAAATAAGACAATAAAATAAACAGTACTTGGATTTTAACACCACATGGAATAGTCGATAAGCAACTAAAGTCTTAAAAGAAATAAAATGAGCTGAACCTCTTTATTTTTCGATTGCACGTGATTCAGAAAAAAATGGGAGTTGACTCTGATACACTGATTTACAAAAAAGTTTGTAATGTTTTAAATCTTCTTCTTTTCGTGCTCCTAATCTTGAAAGTTACCCATCAACTCCAAATATTTCCCCTTACCCTTTAAATAAATGATCTCAATCACAGAACACTAAAAGTCTATGTCAGTTTGACAGAAAACAAAAACACTTAATAAAACGAAGCAAACCGGCAATAAACCGGATTTTACGGCACGATAGCCTTCCTTTTCACTCCAGGAAAAAAAAGCTCCAAAATCGACGTAACAACGCTATACAAAAGGCTTTATTGCAACATTTACTGAAATTGAGGGTAGCTAAAGAAATACACTTAAACCCTCTACGGCGTAGCATCGGCTACGGCGTAACCCTCTACGGCGTAGCATCCTGTATAGCTCCGTTAATGGAATCATGAAACTTCTAATTTGTAGATTCTATTGAATATAGACCTTTACTACTACTATAATTTTATAATCCATACTAATATTATAAATGCGAAAGTAAGTTTGTTTGTTTGTTACCTGTTCAAGAATAAACCACTAAACTGATCATCCCGAAATTTTGCATATACGTTGTCAGGTGTACAGAAACGGACATAAGGTACCTTTAATCCCGAAAAAATGTACTGTTCCCAAGGAAAACAACAATAGCATTCTTATGATAATAGATGGCGCCACGTGTTTTTCGAATCATGATTGAATTATGTTATAACAAGCAGAGTATAACCCGAATTTATAATCAAATTCTAAATTAACGCGAGCAAAGCCGCGGGCGAAAGCTAGTAATGAACATTTACGTTATATGCATTTTAGGTAAATTGTAAAATAATCGTATGCCGAAATGTAAGAAGGCTCTTAACAATTTCTTTCATTTGTTACCTCCGCAGTCTTTGTCGCAAGACGCGTGTCACTAGCTCATAGTTAAGCAGTACAGTGTAATTTCTAGGCCAATAGTTATACTGCGACGCGACTTATGGAGCGACAGAACTCACGTGAAAAAAACAAAAGACGTGCGCGTTTTGCTTGACGATAGTTGCATCGCCCGAGGACGTGAACCAGGCTTAAGGCCCTCTACGCCGTAACCTGACCTTTGAAGTCTCAAACCTAATTATACAGCGTGAATTTTTTAAATATTAGGACAAGTTAAATTAAAGGCTGGAATTTCTGAGTAGCGCCACGGGGCTTGGATTTGTACCCGGTTGATGGCAATAGGCTCGACCCTTATATGAGACTTGAACACAACTGGCAAAATGTGGATGCACTATTTCTTTATCGTGTGGTTAGTGCCTAACTTGGTGTCAGAGTTTTTATGCCGTCCATGGGCCTATGACTTGGCTTTACATGCCGTCGAGAAATATCTCTCAGGCATGATGGTTTCCTCACGATGTTTTCCTCTTCACCGAAGTCTTGTAAGTGATAATTACACAATACGCACATGAATCCGAAAAATCAGAGGCGCGTCTTGGGTTCGAACTTGAGACCTATGACTTGGCAGTCCGACGGTCACACCAATAGGCTATCACTGCTTTAATAAAGATTATTGATTATTATCATCTGCCTAACCTTTTCCCAACTATGTTGGGGTCGACTTCCACTCTGACCGGATGCAGCTGAATACCAGTATTTTAAATAGAGCAATTTTCAATACCGAAAAATCAGAGGTGCGTGTCTTGGGTTCGAACTTGAGACCTATGACTTGACAGTCCCACGGTCACACCACTAGGCTATCACTGCTTTAATAAAGATTATTGATTATTATGATTTATTATTATCATCAATCTGACCGGATGCAGCTGAATACGGTACAGTATTTTACATAGAGCAATTTTCAATACCGAAAAATCAGAGGTGCGTGTGAAGACCTATGACTTGAAAGTCCGACGGTCACACCACTAGGCTATCACCACTGCTATACTATTAGGTACACCTCTGCCCATCTTTCGGGGATAATAGGCGCAGTGTTAAATTAAAACTGTTATACAGGGTGTGGTTATAACTGTGACATACCGTGACGCGGGGTCGTGCTGTACTGGCAGCCCCTTTTTATCGATCTGTTGAAGCCGACGCGTAGAGAAGCGTTTAGTTACAGTTTTCATGCAAATATATGTAAACAAGGTGTAGTTTTTGCCTGCGGGTTTGTTCGTGGAGTTAACTGTTGGGATAAAAAGTTAACCAGTCCTTACACAGGGTCCAGTGTCGGGCACTAGTTGTTGATTTTGCTGAACTGGGCCTATTTGACGGCGCTGTGAGGCACACTGTCACATTTTTTTCATTTTTTGTATAAGCTTCAGTTTATACTATTTTTGTTTTATAGTTTTCGCTTCAGACAGTTAGACGGGGTCGCGGCAGACCGAGGAGAAGATGGTGGGACGCCTTGGATGGCTTTCTCGTTAATTGGCGAGAAGATTTGATGATTTCACAGCCGAAAAAAAAAGGCGCAACATCGAGAAAAGTGGAAGGAATGGGGGAGGCCTTTGCCCAGAAGTGGAGCAACTCAGGCTGACAAAAAAAGAGCTTCACTTTTATTTTTTGGCCAAATAAATGTATTTTCTTTCATGGTTTTTGTCACAATAATATTGTATAAAATTACAATTGAATTTAGTACTTTTTTGAATTGATTTTAGTACTTTAACTTATACTGTCACTAACGGGATATCTTCTGTGATTATTCATTATTTTGAGCTCCCGATATTTCGACGCTGTTGCGTGCACCATGATCGCGGGTTGACTGGAGAATGCGGGTGGATGGAAAATAAATTGTTAAGAGCAGACAAATCTGTCTACCCCTTTTTCTTTGTCTTTTGCTACGCGCACCCACTCACCCGCTTTATTAAGTTAAGAGAAGATTATAAATTGCTTAGTAATTTTTCGTTAATCTAGTATTTGTAGTTCCTATTGCTGGCCATTGAGCTCTGGCCTCTATCAAAAACCCAATAACACTTTGCTCGACCAGAGAATTGAACCCAGAACCTAATACTACAATCTCTTTGGTAGATATCCGGTTTTAAACCCACAACGTATTACTTAAGAAGTATCTAAAATCTTCGGGTAGCCCGCCAAAACCCACATTATAAATAATTAATTCTACAGATTGTAGGTTTAACATATTATTATAACATAATTGAAAACAAACATGGTTCAAATCTGCCTCGAGGAGGGAACCCTTTTCACAAATAGCCTGAAGGAAAATCATGTATTTATAACAAAATACATAATATATAATATGTATTATATGCTAGCTTTCAACCGTAGCTTTGCTTGTGTCGATATCGGAAATTATTCTATAGATACTCCATCATTCTCTTGCTCTCATCCCAATTCATTTGGGTTCGGCGCAGCATGACTTCTTCTATACTAATATTATACACCGTGACTTTTTAGTCGTCTTATAAAGGTGGACCACTCAATGTGCCTGACATAAAATAGTTCTAGGCGCGATTTTTTTTCTACGTACCGTAATAGGTACAAAGAAAAATAAATAAACATTAGAAAAAAATATGAAACATCCTGTTAATGATGTTTACGTGTCAAACGGGAGAATTTACCTACCTAGCGCTCGAGTCCAGTAGATCATCGCTCACAACAGGGTGTTTTAACTACGTCATGCGTCATAATATTTTTATTTTTAAATGATTAAAATCTCATAAATACTTACCTCGTTTTTTATGAATGCTTAGTAGTCATTGGATACATGAAGTGGGCTGCCGTTGTAAGACGACTAAAAAGTCACGGTGAATTTGTTTGTAATTTTGTATGTAGGGGGTAATATCCGGAACTCATGATCCAATTCAATTTTTTTTTCATTGATAGAAAGCTGTACCACTTTTGTACATGAAGTTTAAATAAATAAATAAATAAATAAAGCTACATTATTTGTGAGTGCTATAGACTAAAAATTATTTTTATATCATGCATATTAGCCGAGTTATCACACTTTTTGCGGATGAAGTGCTAGTCTTCCATACTTCTCTATTACTCGTCATCTCATCAGACACCTCCTTTCTTGCCATTTAATCCTTCACACAGTCCATCCATCGTTTCATTGGTCTTCGTCTATTCTTATAATTCCGCAGATACTTATATCACGGTTATAGCTTCTACATGGTAAATACGGACCCATCACGAAACCGTCAACCAAGTATTCGGTACATCAAACTAATTAAGTAACTCTACGCAAAAATTATTGCTGGGAAACGATTTTTTGGGTGAAAAAACACGGTTTACGGTAGTGCTCAATGTAAAGCACTCAAAACATTGTGCTGATAAATGCATTGAATAGTACAGGGGTATTTAAAGTAAAGTCATCAACTGCCTAACTTTTTCCCAACTCTATTGGGGTCGGCTTCCAGCCTAACCGGATGCAGCGGAATACCAGTATTCTACATGAACGACTGCCTATCTGACCTCCACAACCCGGTTAGTACTGGGTAATACGGTACCCCTTGGTAAGACTGGTTGTCAGACTTTTTGAGCCACTGACTACCTCACGACTGTCACAGATCTACAAATGACAGCCGGAACCAACGGCTTAGCGTGCTTTCCGAGGCACGGAGTAAACTCAGTAAGTAAGGCGGTCACCCATCCACAGATCAACCTAGGCAAGTACGGCTTAACCTAAAGATCGACCCCAGCGGCTGTTATTATTAAGCCACGAGCTCCTCAATTCGGGTATTTAAAGTACTAACATTAAAACTTGTATTTTTATAAAACGTTGGAATTTTTTTGAACTTTGACCTTCAATATCTCCGTAACTAGAAGGTTCCCAAGTAATTATAGTCTATTACAAAATGTACACGTGCCTCTCGGATTTTTTAAGGGTGTTACATACCCTTTATTACCGGAATATAAGCATCCTTTGTCCTTTTGGGGGTTTCTTTCTTTCTTTATCGTGTGGTTAGTTCGTAACCTGGTGTCAGAGTTTTTAGGCCGCCCATGGGCCTCTGACTTGGCTTTACATGCCGTCAAGAAATATCTCTCAGGCATGCTGGTTTCCTCACGATGTTTTCCTTCACCGAAAAGCAAGTGATAATTATACTATACGCATATGAATCCGAAAAATCAGAGGTGCGTGCCTTGGGTTCGAACTCGAGACCTATGACTTGGCAGTCCGACGGTCACACCACTAGGCTATCACTGCTTTTGGGGGTATAGAGAACAGAGTGTAAAGTTCTTCATCCCCCATAGAAAAGGGAGGATCCTCCGACCAGACGGGTGTTGTGTCTGTCAGTGTTACCGAGGGGTACCGCGGTTACCCAGTACTAACTGGGTTATGGAGGTCATATGATTTACTAGCACTTTGCCCGCGACTTCGTTTTTTTAAAATTTAGTTCACTACACCTACTATATTTAACACCTGTTATCCAATTTTCTTTCATCAAATCAGCTGCGCGACATCCAATCAGACTTTCATGACGAAGTATGAAGACTTCCGTTTTTACCACTCAGCCACGGAACTCTAAAAACATAAAGCTTTTACCCTTTGAAATTGAAAGCCTTCTGACTATTTAAAGGCTAAAAAAAGCACTATTTCTGTGACACAAACTGACGGAATGCCTAACTAGAGCACTGAAACATGACTGCGAGAATGAAACAAATTTGAAGTATAGCTTTCAACACGAGGTTCAGTGGTGATTGTCGAGGTTTGAAAGTCTGACAACCAGTCTTACCAAAGGGTATCCTAATACCCAGTACTAACTGGGTTTTGGAGGTCAGATAGGCAGTCGCTCCATGTAAAATAATGGTATTTGTCTGCAACCAGTTAAACTTATACTGTCACTTACGGGATATCTTCCGTGATTGTTCATTATTTTGAGCTCCCGATATTTCGACGCTATCAATCATGGCGATGTTTATTTTCCATCCATCCGCTCCTCCAGTCAACCCGCGATCATAGCTCTTGCAACAGCGTCGAAATATCGGGAGCTCAAAATAATGAACAATCACGGAAGATATCCCGTAAGTGACAGTATAAGTTTAGTTACAAACCGTGAAAGCTTAAAACAGTGTTTGCATCCAGTTAGACTGGAAGCCGACCCCAACATATTTGGGAAAAGGCTAGGCAGATGATGATCTATGGTCAAGTTAAAGTAACATTATGCAATAGACAATAATTTAAACGAAGTACGAACCGTCAAAGAAAGCAAAACTAAGAATTCTTACTTTTAAAAGTTCTAACTTCTGTTAGAACTAATTCTGTAGTTAAGTAATAGCTTGCAATTACTTAACTACAGAATAAAAATCGTATCTTAAATACTTTTACTTAAGTAATCACTTTAACTTGTTTATAGATACCATCGTATCTATTAGGCTCTTTGGTGCGTTTGTGAGTAATATTAATCCATACTAATCTACACTAATATTATAAAGAGGAAAGATTTTAATTTTGTGTATGTTTGTAATGAACACACTCAAAAACTACAGTGCCGATTTCAAAAATTTGTTCACCATTAAAAAGCTACATTCACCCTGAGGTTACTCATATAGGCTATATTTATTACAATTTTTTTTTTTTTTTTTGATTTTGTTTTTTTTGTTATTTTGTATGATGCACGTCATGTCCCTGCGACAAATAAATATTTTTTCTTTCTTTCTTTCTTTCTAAAAACAAATGGGAGGGCAATTAGGGGAAAATAAATGTGCACCCGTGCGAAGCCGGGACGGGCCGCTAGTAATATTATAAATGCGAAAGTAACTCTGTTTGTTTGTTTGTTTGCTACCTTTTCACGACTAAACAGCTGATCGGATCGTAATGAAATTTGGCGAGCAGATAGATTATATCCTGGGGAAGGACATAGGCTATCTTTTTTTTCCCTCACTCATACTTATCAAAATTACCACGCGAACGAAGTCACGGGCAACAGCTAGTATTATAAATATGAAAGTTTGTGAGAATGGATGGATGGATGTTTGTTACTCATTCACGCAAAAACTACTGAACGGATTTAGATGAAATTTGGCGCATAGATAGTTGACAGTTAGTTGATAGTTGGTCGTAGTTGTTTGGCGTGGTGATGGCAGGTGGAGTAAAGCTGTGACGAGTGGCGTCCAAGGAATGGAAAGAGAAATGTTGGTCGTCCGGCGGCGAGATGGGCAGACGACATTGTTGCCATGGCGGGAATATCTTGGATGAGGCTGACACAAGATCGTGGAGCTTGCACAAGCAAAGAGAGGCCTATACCCCGCAGCGGGTGAAGTCGGGCTGTGGATGATCATGATGGATGAGATAGTTTATAACTAGTGTATAACTAGTTTATAGTTTTTGTTTTTGTTTTTGAGAGCATCCAAAGAAGGTTCATAAGGTATCTAAAGGGTGTAAATAGACCCTTAACGAAGCCGAAAGGCACTTGTTCTCCCCGCTACTGCCAACATTGTTTTGTTCTAAACCATACCTGGGAACCTTCTAGTTACGGAGTTATTGGGGGTCAAAGTTCCAACTTTTTCACAAGTTTTTTTTTTAATAAAAATTTTTGAGGTTAATACTTTACTTTAAATACCTCCATGACCTGTTTACTATTCAACGCATCCATAAGCACAATCTTTTGAATGCGTTACTTTGAGTTTTACCATAAAAAAAAATTTTTCACCCCAAAAAAAAGTCGTTTCCCAGCCATAATTTTTGGGTAAAGTTACTTAGTTTGATGTACAGAATGCTTGGTTGACGGCTTCGTGAAGGGTCTGTTTACACCCTGTATGTAGTATTTAGTTACTTGGTGTGAATGTCCGTAGAATCTATGTTTTCTTCTCTGTATTTTATAAGTGGAGACTTGTAATTGGCTTTCAAACTATTGTACTGTCCTTGATCTGTTTGTTTTAGCTGTAAGTCTCCCATATTATCTAAATAAGTAATAACTTGGATTAAGACATAGGATACTTTTTATCTTGGTAGTTCGATCCCGTGGGATATTTTCTGACCTCCACGCGGGTGAAGCCGCGGGCATAAGCTAATACAGTTATATAACATCATACAATGAAGCCTGTGTTTCTCGAAGGGCTAGGCTCTAGTACAGCCACTTATCGTCAGTCCCCAATTACATGGGACTTCAAACATTTAAGTCCCATATACTCGTAATAGGGGGGACCTTGTGTGAGGAGCTCGCGAGAGGAATTCGTGGCTAAATAATAACAGCCACTCGGGTCGATCTTTAGATTAACCCGCGCTTGCCTAGGTTAGTTCGTGGATGGTGACCAAAAATTCGAAAGCACGTTAAGCCGTTGGTCCCGGCTGTCATTTGTAGATCTTTCTAGTCAATAGTTCGAAAGTCTGACAACCAGTTTTACCAAAGGGCATCGTATTATCCAGTACTAACTGGCTTGTCGAGGCCAGATAGACACTCGCTCCATGTAAAATACTGGTATACAGCTGCCAGTTAGACTAAAAGCCGACTCCAATGAAGTTGGGAAAAGGCAGGCAGATGATGATGATACAAATAGGGGGAGAGCCTATTCGGGCACAAATTCAGTCTCCACGCTACTACCTACCGAGAAGTACACAAGTACAATGCGTAATTGAAAAAACAAAATGGCCGCCGCTGGTTCACTTTTCTGTCAATGAATGGGCCTGCTTTTGACCTCGATTTCGACCGGTAGGGAAGTTCAACGTTTTTCACAATCGCGAAAGTTTTTTAAGCTTCGACAGCCAAGTTACGTAGCAATCGCTTTCAAACCTTTCCGGGGTTCTAGTGTACAATTTAACAGGTTTCATTTAAACTTGTCGATAGTGTAGTAATGACATACAAACTCACACTCATAACATACACAATCACACTCATCACATACACACATACACTTGGTAACCTTTTAATTAATTATACTGTAACCGTTGTATATGTTCTATGTTCTATTTTAACAATTCATATTATCTGTCGGAAGAGGCTGGATCCTGCGACACAGGGTATCCTAGTGCGGAATCCAGTGTCATACCGAAATATTTTAACACTTTTTTATGAATCAATAAACTTTTTATTATTATTTTATTTTTATTTTTTGTGTTATACAGGGTGTTAACGGATCCTTCACGAAGCCGTCAACCAAGCATTCTGTACATCAAACTAAGTAACTCTACTCTCTAAAAATTATTTCTGGGAAACGACTTTTTTTTTGAGGTGAAAAATCACGTTTTCCATAAATGATGAACGTATGACTGTTGACTGTATGACGAGATGTATGAACGTGAACGAGGCGAAAGAAGCATGTATCTTGCTGCGGGACTGTTCGAAAGAGATACCGCGGCCCTGGCACACAAAGGACAAAGAAGGAACATGGATGGGTTTTAGTCAGTACGAGTCTGACACTCCCTTCCACTCCGCCCAGAGCGGGAGGGGTCATTTGATGATTTCCCATCCGAAATCGGATCGGAGCTGGTGACGTTCGGTAGTTTCTATCAGGGTTGTTGCTGATGCATATTTTTTTCACATCAGCGGATGCTGATGCTGATGCTGATCTTTTATCATTGACATCAGCGGATGCTGATGCTGATGCTGATTTTAATTATTTTCTTAAAAAAGCAGGGAAAAAGTAAAATCTGTCAGTATTAGTAGGTACGCCCATTGCGTGAATAATCTTTATTACATAGGTTGCAGTTTGCAGTTTCTTGACTCCTTAATTTAAAATACGTCCATATTCCACTTTTCAACGGTTAACACTCAACAGTTAACGGCAAAAAAACAAAAACTCACGCGTAATGACGAATTAACGTAATGAGACAAGTTTGTGTTTGTTTGCAATCACAATCCCCGCGGTCGATCTTTTAATTGGTCAAAGTCGCAGGCATAAACTACACGTGATAAAATCGCCGCTACGGTCATGTCACAACTCGAACTTCAGCATTAATAATCAGCATCGATCAATGCGGATGCTGATGCTGATGCTGATGTTGAAAATGATGCTGAAGATCAGCGGATGCTGATGCTGATGTTCGCAACAACCCTGGTTTCTACCTACCCCCACGGGAAAGAGGCGTGAGGTTATTCGTATGTTCATCATCACCGTCATCATTATCCTGTCCTTATCCCAATTTATTTGGGTTCGGCGCAGCACGTCTTCTATCTAACGAGTCTAAAATCAAAATCAATCAAATAAAAATATTTTATTTCACATAGGCCCAGATGGGCACATATAAAAAGTTGACAAAAAGGTGCACGGTTCGGGTTGGTCGTTTCCTATGGAGAAGAACCGGCAAGAAACTCCATGGTTACTCTTTTCAAATCATTTGGTGTTACAATATTGTCATGGTTACAGCATTTGTACTTAAGTATGGGGCAGCGTAGGCCCGACAATAAGTCGTTGTTTACTACATCATCATCTGCCTAGCCTTTTCCCAATTATGTTGGGGTCGGCTTCCAGTCTAACCGGATGCAGCTGAATACAGTATTTTACATGGAGCGACTGCCTATCGGACCTCCACAACCCAGTTAGCACTGGGTAATACGATACCCCTTGGTAAGACTGGTTGTCAGACTTTTTTTTGGGCTACTGACTACCTAACGACTGTCAAAGATCTACAAATGACAGTCGGGACCAACGGGTTTCTGAGGCACGGAGGAAACTCGGTATGAAATGGGTGGTCACCCATCCACGGACCAACCTAGGCAAGCACGGCTTAACCTAAAGATCGACCCCGAGCGGCTGTTATTATTAAGCCACGAGCTCGTTGTTTACTACAAAGGATGTAAAAAAAATACAAAGTTAACACTAAAAACTAATTAAACTCATCAGTTGAAAAATCTAACTAACTACGTGTTACTGTTAATCTGCATAAGTTAATATTTTCCTACATAAGAGCAATATATCCCAACATAGCCTGATATAGCCCAACATAGCTTGTTTACTGTGCCGTAGACTTTAGTTTCGCTCTCAACCCAACAAAATATTCATTACTAAATTCATACTAGGGATGGGACACTTACTTCGAACTTATCGATAGAATTAAATTTTAATGTTTGATTGTATTGATATTTGTGGAGCTCATGGCTAAATAATAACACCCGCTCGGGTCGATCTTTAGGCTAAGCCGTGCTTGCCTAGGTTGGTCTGTGGATGGGTGACCACCCATTACATACCGAGTTTCCTCCGTGCCTCGGAAAGCACGTTAAGCCGTTGGTCCCGGGTGTCATTTGTAGATCTTTGACAGTCGTTAGGTAGTCAGTGGCCCAAAAAAGTCTGACAACCAGTCTTACCAAGGGGTATCGTATTACCCAGTAATAACAGGGTTGTGGAGGTCTGATAGGCAGCCGCTCCATGTAAAATACTGGTATTAAGTTGCGTCTGGTTAGACTGGAACCCCAATATAGTTGGGAAAAGGCTAGGCAGATGATGGTAATTGTGTTCACCCGGGAAGTAATTTTCTCTATCATTATGGCATAATATCACACCTGTTTTGCCCGAAGGGGTCGCTTGAAATGGTTTAGTACACTCACATTTTGATGGGTACGTCTAAATTCCATGTTATAGGGGCCATTAATCGGACACAAATCCTAATGGTAAAACCCAATAACCCTTAATGTGAAGAGGGTTTGATCCAGGATATTGTAATTAGCAATCGAATTTGCGATCATCAGGCCTACGAGGCAACCCTTTCTAATAGATACTTATTTTAGAGCTGTGACATAATTTGCGTGGAAATTGTTATTTGACAAAAGATTCTTATAAAGAAAAATATATTTTATTTTTTAATTCCTTTATCCATTTCTACACATATTAAGTACATTTCTAAATATTCTAATATAAAACAATATAAAAACATTTAAAAATATAAAAAATAGTAGCCTACAAGCATCGGGAACAGGGTCCGAGCTACCGGTGATCAGGGCTCTTGAGAGAGGAACCTCCTAACGATACGCGCCGTAGAGTACTGCTTTCTGAAGCAAGCGTTTGATCCAGCTTATTTTTTTTAATTATTATTATCATAAAATCTGCGTTTTTGTAAGTACAGAATATTGCTCGTCTTCCTGAAGCGAGATGGGCAGATGACATCGCTGCTATGTGCTATACCTCATCTTGGATCAGGTTAGTACGTGGAGATTTGTACAAGCAAAGAGAGGCCTTTACCAGCAGTGGGTGATGCCATATTTCTGCTGCCAAATAACATTATTGAATCCTAGTTTACATATTTACCGGTAATAAAAGGTGTATAAAGACCCTTAACGAAGCCGAAAGACACTTGTTCTTCCCGTCAATGCGATTATTTTTTGTTTTAATACATGTTTTTAAAGTAATATTTTTACTTTAAACACCTCCACGACTCCCTTACTAATCAATCGATCCATCGGCACAATGTTCTGAGTGCGTTACTTTGAGTCCTACCGTAAAACGTGATTTTTCACCCTAAAAAAAAAAGTCGTTTCCCAGCAATAATTTTTGCATAGAGTTACTTAGTTTGATGTAAAGAATGCTTGGTTGACGGCTTCGTGAAGGATCCGTTTACACCCTGTACAATTACTGTACCTACCATGGCATAACTGTGAAAGAGAGCGCCCAGTGACATAGAAAAATAAGAACCTTTTTTGCTAAAACACAACGTGACATATTAAACACCTGGGTACTATACCTAACCTGATGATAGGCAGTAACCTTTGCTTATTACAGCTGCAATACCTCTTCAGTCACGTCTACCTGAGACGTGCTTTATCACTTATTGCATTTCATCCGTCAGTTACGGACGAAATTAAAGGGTCTCATATAGGCCTGCAATGACACAAGGTAGCAAAAGGTGCTTGAGTTTTATTTTAGAACTAACTTTTGCCTGCGTTCGGTCTCGTTATGGTCGGAAATTATCTCGGGAATAATGTAGCTTCTCATTTGTTAAAGATTATTTGGAATCGCAGCAATAGTACCGAAGATATCTACATAGAAACTTACAAACAAATTTTACCTCTTTATATTATGTGTATATAAGTATAGATGATTATACTTTGTTAAAAAATGTGCCTCGAAAGGCACTTTATGCTGTTGATTCCGAAAACGAAATTGCAAATTAGTAAACGAAAAATGACCACGATACAGCGCGTTGAAATCTCGCGTGCCGTCACAATTTCTACTACTACTACTACTGTTTTTGTTTAACTTTGATGCGCTGTATCGTCGTAATTTTTAGATTATGTGACAAAAGAAAAAATACGTTTCTAACATTTTTTGGTGATCTAACTGACTGACCAAATATTTTAGTTTTTTTTCGATGTTGTCGAATAGCCCATTGAAAAGCATAGAGATTATGAGATTTTACTTAATAACCCTGCTGATTTACTTATTTACCGGTTTATTCTTAAGCCAAGTAAGTTCTAATTAGTCTAACAGAAAGTCCCTATTCAAGAACTACACATATAACCGAAATTGAATAGCAAGTACTACGGGTAATATAGAAGACCACTATATTCGCCAGTGGACTCCAATATACCGAATTGATTGAAACATAATATTGACAAAAAATACTCTACCTTTTTGCGAATATTATCTTCGATCCTTTCAAGCCGACCCATGGGGAGGTATGTTTTTTATAATTAAATGTATATTTTCTGTTAGGGAAAACGTTTTGTTGTAGCAGCTGTCACTTTTGACATGAATAATTGCTTTCAATGGGAAGTGAGTGACATTTGGTGCGGCATGTATGTCTTTTTGGCGTGAAAGTGCAGTCCTTTTACGTCTTAAATCCTTATTTTCCTGTGAATAAGGATCATTTTATTTTGGACGAACTTGTTATCGGCTGCAACGTAATAGCAATTTTATTGTTACTATGATAAAGATCAAAGTGGTTTTGACAGCTGAGGTATATTAACTGTGGAAGATATGTATAGTATTTGTTGGTAAACCTTTACTATGCTTACTACTTTACTCAAGGTTTAATCATAACTAGTAAAAAAAAAAATATATATAATGTATATGGCAATTAGCTCAAATTCTTAAAGAAAATTGAAATCAGTGAAAAAATAACAGTTCAGCGTGTGCTGTTGTGTTTAAAATAAATCATATTAAAAGGTGATTTAAAATCAAGCATACTGCTGAGCAAGGTTGCTCAACTTATTTTGAAGGTGTGCCAAAATTTGCCACCTAGTAAACAAAATTTTGAAGAGTCGTGATAACAATTTATCAATATTTGTATTTCACCCCGCCTTGAAAATGTTAGGTTTTCTTTTAACCATTAATTAAGCTACAGGGGATGAAGAAATTTACACCCTGTTCTTCATACCCCTAAAGTATAATTATTTAAAAATCACTGTGTAAAATATTGAAACTAAGCAATGATTTGGGCTGTCTGCCTTGCATCATTCACTCTTATAATATTTTAAAATTTACCAGGCACCAGACACTTTTAAAACTTTTTTCTTAAGTTCAAAATCAAAATATTTGTTACAAATAAAAAAATACAGTGTGCTCTTGAACGCCAAACTTAACAATCAAATAATTGATACTAGAATTCTAGATGATCATTCGCAGAGGTAGTTTCGTATGCATTAGAATGAACAAGAAATTTTAGGGTTACTCTTTTAAATAATCATCTTGCTGCCCTTGTCCCATTCTACTTGGGGTAGTCGCAACACGTTTTCTTCTTCCATTCTCCCCTGACAGACGTCACGGCATCATTTACTCCTTTTTCTATCATATTATTCCTCTTAAAAATGTTACTAGTTGTTCGTTACTTTTTAAAATGATTTACAATCTTTCGAGTAAGTACATAATAAATTTATTTATTATTTAATTTTTCCTTTATTTATTTATCTACACAAAAACCCTATAAAAAACATTAAAAAATACATTTATTTTTATTTTTTGTTTTATTTTTTTATTATAAATTTTGTAATAACAACGTTATCGAAATAAAATAACATTCTACAATAAGTCCGAAGTATCAAACACAAGTTCATTAAACATATTAAAAAAAAACCCAAACCCTTTCACAACTCCCTAAAAATTAATTAACCTAAATACGTTAACCACTCAAACAAAAGTTAACCCATTATTATCGATATCGATGTTACCCATGTCCCATCCCTATTTGTTCTAATTAGTGACGTGACGGGTTGGTGGTAATGAAATTTTGAACACTGCCAACCCAAGGGACAACGCCTGAACTTTGCTCGTGAAACGTTGTGTTTATTGATGTTTATAGGGTGTTTCTTTTTGGTATTTATGATGTTATACGGGGTGTGTGAAAATGGAGAATAATGGTTTGATCAGACATATGGGGTTATAATTACGGATGTGTGGAAAAATGTGAATTATGCTGGGCCGACGACTAATTAACATAAGATAACATCACGCTTGTAGTCACCGAAGGGTTAGGCAGAGGTGTACCTAATAGTAGGTACACCCACATTTCACCAGTTATGTTTAACGCTCTGTAGCGCGGTGTAACATTTCTGTTACAAACTAATACTCTGCCTACAAACATTGAAATATTATTTCAAGTCTATTTGGTGACAATGTAACTTATCTACAGGGTGTAAACAGACCCTTCACGAACTGTCAACCAAGCATTCTGTACATAAAACTAAGTAACTTTACGCAAAAAATATTGCTGGGAAACGACTTTTTTTTTTGGGTGGAAAATCACGTTTTACGGTAGGACTCAATGTAACGCACTCAAGACTTTGTGCTGATGGATGCTTTGAATAGTAAACGGGTCATGTAGTTAATTAAAGTAAAGTTAAAACCTTAAAAAGTGGTTTAAAAATAAAAACTTTTGAAAGTATTGGAACTTTGACCTCCAATATCTCCGTAACTAGAAGGTTCCCAGGTATGGTTCAGAAAAAAAAAGGGATCGCAATGACGGGGAGAACAAATGCCTTTCGGCTTCGTTAAGGGTCTTTTTACACCCTTTATAACAAACCGATGTATCGACTTAGTTTAACATAAAAAATGTAAATGGCGTTATGGCGCGTGATGGCCGTTGCTCATCGACTGGTCGAGTTAAACTACCTTTCAAATAAATAAAAAAATTGAGATTTTTCCAGATTTTTATGCCGCCCATGAGCCTCTGACTTGGCTTTAGATGCCGTCAAGAAATATCGCTCAGGCATCAAGTGATAATTATACAATACGCACATGAATCCGAAAAATCAGAGGTGCGTGTCTTGGGTTCGAAGTCGAGACATAACTTGGTAGATGATATTAATGAATTAAATAGGTAATTAATTATTCATAAACTTTGAAACACAACACCTAAATAAATGTTTGGTGGAATTTAGCGTAAAGTTTTTGGAGAAAACCTGTAGCTTAAGGAATAAAGTTTCGTTTTAAGGTAAACCTCCGTTTAGTTATAGTTTAGATATAAACATAAATAACCTTGATCCTTGTTCCCTCTTGCGACTGCGCAGCAATCTGTAACAAAAAAGAAACGAATATATTATTATATAATTTCCTTTATTTATTTCTATACAAATACAATTACATTTTTAAATATTCCTTAGAAAAAATAATAATATAAAAAACATTTAAAAATGTAAAAAAAATAAAATTTCTATTTTATATTATTATATATAATTATTTTCTTTATTCATTTGTTAACATATCATTTACATTTTTAAATATTCTATACAAAATACTATAAAAATATAAAAAATAGTTGGCCACCAGCACTGGGAACAGGGTCCGAGCTGCCGGTGGTCAGGGCTCTTAAGAGAGGAACCTCCTAACAATACGCGCCGTGTCCAGGAGTACCGCTTTCTGAATCAAGCCCTTGATCCAGCTGTCAAGCGCGAGCCTCTTCAGGTGTTGGTCGAGGCTCTTGGCAATTAAGCCATTGGCGGACACGACTATCGGCACAATGACTGCTGTATTCACATTATTCATTATTACATATTTTAATTTTTTTGGGATGGGAAATCATCAAATAACTCGGAGCGGGAGGGAGTGTCAGACTTTTACTGACTAAAACCCATCCATGTTCCTTCTTTGCCCTTTGTATTCCAGGGCCGCGGTATCTCTTTCGAACAGTCCCGCAGCCGCTCCCCGGCAGGCAACATTGTGTCATTAAATACATATTATTATATTTAATGACACAATGTTTTAAGCTTTCACGGTTTACAACTAAACTTATACTGTCACTTACGGGATATCTACCGTGATTGTTCATTATTTTGAGCTCCAGATGTTTCGATGCTGTGGAAAATCACGGAAGATATCCCATAAGTGACAGTATAAGTTTATGTATTTAATGTACAGCCATGCATGAGGTTCTGGGTTCGGTTCCCGGGTCGGACAAAGATATTTCCATTTGGAATTTTCTCAGTAGCAGCCACGGAGTCTGGATATAAACTCGATTGAGGGCAATAGGCTCGCCCCTTATTACATGGGACTTAAACATAACTGGCGAAATGTGGGTGCACTATAATTGGGTACACCTGTTGTGCCTAACCCTTCGGGGATCACAGGCGTGATGTTATGTTATGTCATGTGATATCCCGACACTGGGTCTGCGTGTTGGATTATAGGCACTACCTCTTACAGAAAGGCCTGTGTCTCTATGGTATAGATAAACATTGTGGTTACGTTGAGTGTTGATACATTATTTTCTTCTTCTTAAATTCGTTTTTTTTTTTATTTTTGTTCATTTAAACACTTTATTTTTTTATTAATATTTATGCGTATCTGTCCGTGGCTTCACTTTGGGCCCTACCGGAATACCAGCGTTTGTCACCGACTTCTGTCTGAAAGATTTGCTGTCTATTATAGAAGAGTTCCGTTCCATATCTCCGAAGTCCATTATCAGATCATGACAATATTTCTATGGGACCAACTTGGAAGTATATAAAGGGTGTAAAAAGACCCTTAACGAAGCCGAAAGGCACTTGTTCTCCTCGTCATTGCGATAATTTTTTTGTTCTAGACCATACCTGGGAACCTTCTACATAGTTACGGAGATTTTTGGGGTCAAAGTTTCAACTTTTTCACAAGTTTTTTTTTTAAATACATGTTTCTAATGTAAGATTTTTACTCTAAACACCTTCACGACCCCTGTACTATTCAATCCATCTATCAGCACAATGTTCTGTGTGCGTTACATTGAGTTTTACCGTAAAACGTGCTTTCTCACCCCAAAAAAAAAAAGTCGTTTCCCAGCAATAATTTTTGCATAAAGTTACTTAGTTTGATGTCCAGAATGCTTGGTTGACGGCTTCGTGAAGGGTCTGTTTACACCCCGTATATATACTCTTTGAAAAAAAAAAAACAATCGTCAAAATCGATTCACAATTGACCGAGAAATCGGTGAACATACAAAAAAAATATACATACATCCGAACAAAGAACCTCCTCCTTTTTGAAGTCGGTTAAAAAGTTGTATGAAATGAATATTATTACAGCAATAGGTTCAAGACTTATCTATTAAACTAACTCGTGGTTAAAACCGCAACAATAACACCTAAACAAGACTCCTAACTAAACGAAATTTCAGGTATAAACACAAACTGGGTATCCATCCGATAACAACCAACTAAATAAGGGTAGAATCTTTTTAACAAGGTATATCGGGTGTCCGAGAATAGGAGCTCCCACCCTACTTTCAGGGACCGCTCACATAAATTTCTTTAGGGTGGAGGCCCCAACTCTCGACCTCAGTTTGCAATTATGAAAGGGATTAGTTTGAAGTTTAGCTGCCGTCAAATTTTGAGGTGGACATAGTTTGATGGAAGAATGTGTTAATGTTTTTGGTGTTGTGTTTAACTTACGTAGTGTTGTTACAAAGACTAGTTGCGGAGCGTTGACTTGTTTGCATGTGAAATTTAAACCTCTAGTCGATACAGGGTGTAAACAGACCCTTAACGAAGCCGAAAGGCACTTGTTCTCCCCGTCATTGCGATCATTTTTTTATTCTAGACCATACCTGGGAACCCTCTAGTTACGGAGATATTGGGGGTCAAAGTTCCAACTTTTTCACAAGTTTTTTTTTTAAATATATGATTTTAATGTAAGATTTTTACTTTTAACACCTCCATGACCCCGTACTATTCAATCCATCCATCAGCACAATGTTTTGAGTGCGTTACATTGAGTTTTACCGTAAACAGACCCTTCACGAAGCCGTCCACCAAGCATTCTGTACATCAAACTAAGTAACTTTACGCAAAAATTATTGCTGGGAAACGACTTTTTTTTGGGTATAAAATCACATTTTATGGTAGAACTCAATGTAACGCATTCAAAACATTGTGTTGATGCCTTGAATAGTACGGGGGTCGTGGAGGTATTTAAAGTAAACGTATAACATTAAAAACAAGTGAAAAAGTTGGAAATTTGACCCTCCATATCTCCGTAAAGTAACTAGAAAGTTACCAGGTATGGTCTAGACCAAAAAAATTATCGCAATGACGGTTAGAACAAGTACCTTTCGGTTTTGTTAAGGGCAGTTTATACCCAAGATGTAGGCATGTTTGTAGTACTTCATCGGACGAGCTCCTTCGTAAAGAGCTCTAAGAGTTACTCTATAACCAGTTCATAAGACGCGCTCACAACTCGTAACCTATGACCGACTTCGACCCCAACCTGTTCGAAACTAGGATTCTCTAGAATTCTCTTTCTATAAAAATTGGACCACCTGAATAGAATAGAACCGAATATCATTTATTTACTAAAACATGGTATTAAAGATAGTCTGTAGTGTTAATAATGTGAACAAACATGTTTTGCTTAATAGATATAATCG
This sequence comes from Noctua pronuba, assembly GCA_905220335.1. Lineage (NCBI taxonomy): Eukaryota > Metazoa > Arthropoda > Insecta > Lepidoptera > Noctuidae > Noctua > Noctua pronuba. The sequence continues at coordinate 1,415,113 of LR999920.1, forward strand.
TGAAAATTTTACATGCATAACGAAACAATCAGTGATTATGCGATTTAATGTTCCAGGAACTCCTTAACACTGTAAAAACTATGAGCAGACAGCCATTTGTATAATTGGGGTATTCCTCAAAGCGCAACCAACTAAGCGCAACTAAATTATTCCTCAAAGCGCAACCATAATGAAAAATAGAGATGGGTATGATGGATTCATTAACGATATTTAATAAAATATGATAGTTTTATTTGATGATTTCCCATCCGAAAAAAAGGCTATCACTGCTTGTGTTAGAATTAAAACATGTATTGGGCTGACCTATGTAGCCGAAAAGTATACGTATATACCAATAGAACATGAAACGATTTGAAAGCGATCGTCTCTTGTTTTGACCCTTAATACCAAAGGGTTATGAAGCATTGACCTTTCCCACAAAGATTCTTCTCATATACACGGTGTAAACAGACCCTTCACGAAGCCGCCAACCAAGCATTAATTGTAGGTGCGACACAAACTAAGTAACTTTACGTGAAAATGATTGCTAGGAATTCTTTTTTTGGGGTGTAAAATCACGTTTTACGGTAGAACTCAATGTAACACATTCAATGTATATTAAAAACACATCACGTCATCATCATCTGCCTAGCCTTTTTCCATCTATGTTGGGGTTGGCTTCCAGTCTAACCTGATGCAGCTGAATACCAGTATTCTACATGGAGCGACTGCCTATCTGACCTCCACAACCCAGTTAGTACTGGTTAATACGATACCCCTTGGTAAGACTGGTTGTCAGACTTTTTAGGCCACTGACTACCTGTAACGACTGTCAAAGATCTACAAATGACAACCGGGACCAACGATTTTACGTGCTTTCCGAGGCACAGAGCAACTCGGTATGTAATGGGTCGTCACCCATCCACAGATCAACCTAGGCAAGCACGGCTTAACCTAAAGATCGACCCGAGCGGCTGTTATCATTTAGCCATGAGCTCCTCCAATCAAATCAAAATCAAACATAAGCATAAGCTATATTATTGCAATTTGTATGTGTATTTTTTCGTTATTTTGTGTGCAATAAAGAATAAGAATAAGAAAGAATAAGAAACAATTTATTGGCATAATATGGGTAGATAGGTGGTATATAAATGTTACATTACATTACATAACAGTAAAAATCCTCATATTAACCATTTCTGGTATATGAAACATAAAATAAAATCTTATAACAAAGAAACGAAATGGCTGATATAGCTATACATAAAGGGTGTAAAAAGACCCTTAACGAAGCCGAAAGGCATTTGTTCTCCCCATCATTGCGATCATTTTTTTGTTCTAGACCATACCTGGGAACCTTCTAGTTACGGAGATATTGGAGGTCAAAGTTCCAATTTTTTCACAAGTTTTTTTTTAATTACCACTTTTAAAGGTTTTAATTTTACTTTAATTAACTCTATGACCCGTTTACTATTCAAAGCATCCATCAGCACTAAGTTTGGAGTGCGTTACATTGAATTTTGCCGTAAAACGTGATTTTTCACCCCAAAAAAAAAAGTCGTTTCCCAGCAACAATTTTTGCGCAAAGTTACTTAGTTTGATGTACTGAATGCTTGGTTGACGGCTTCGTGAAGGGTCTGTTTACACCCTGTAGGTACTCTTTTTCATTTTATACTAACTTAACGAATTATTGCACTAGAATAGGAACATAGTGAGGTGTTACAATAATTTTCGATTCTTATAACTAAGGTATTCCTGGGTCGTGTAGAAACATTTATTGACTAACCAGGCATAGATTTTTTCGGAATAAAGTAATGGGTAGGTCTTTCAGTTCACTAGGTAATTTGTTCAATAATTTAATTGACAAAAGTTACCCCAATTTTACGCAAAAATGATTGTTAGGAAACAATTTTTTTATTGGGGTGTAAAATCACGTTGTACGGTAGGACTCAATGTAGCTTTTTCGCAACTATATTGGGGTCGACTTCCAGTCTAACCGGATGCAGCTGAATACCAGTATTCTACATGGAGCGACTGCCTATCTGACCTCCACAACCCAGTTAGTACTGGGTAATACGATACCCCTTGATAAGACTGGTTGTCAGACTTTTTGGGCCACTACCTAACGACTGTTAAAGATCTACAAATGACAGTCGGGACCAACGGCTTTCCGAGGCACGGAGGAAACTCGGTAGTATGTAACGGTCGGTCACCCATCCACAGACCAGCCTAGGCAAGCACGGCTTAACCTAAAGATTGACCCGAGTGGCTGTTATTATTTAGCCACGAACTTCTCCGTGCATTAAAAACACGTATTTAAAAAAATACTTGTGAAAAAGTTAAAACTTTGACCCCCAATATCTCCGTAACGAGAAGGTTCCCAGGTACGGTCTAGAACAAAAAAATGATCGCAATGACGGGGAGAACAAGTGCCTTTCGGCTTCGTTAAGGGTCTTATTACACCCTTAATGATTGTGATTTCACCGGCATTTTTTTAACAGAAATACTAAAGGTTAGTAATAAGTTGGTAGTAGTTCTCCAAAACTCTTTTTCATCTCAAAAAAACTAAGTTTTTCCCTCAAAAAAGCGTTACTTCTAATTATTAAATAATAATATGAAATATCTAACACACCCAGCGAAATTCTCAGTGAATTTATGACGTTATCTCTCCCTTTCTGACACGTAAGCTCTTATAGTGTTCGACCGTAGTGCCGTCTCTCTCTGCTCACGCATGCGCTGTACGAATTTCTTTGTTCCTGCCGGCATATACATGTATATTTTGTATGTATGTGTATCTGTAATGAGTTTGCCGAGCGAGGATAATGTTTTAAAAACGTATCTTTGGTTTTTTGTAATTATTTCTTTTTGTGACTTCAAATGGACTGTGTGAAGGATGATATGGCTAGAAAGGAGGTGACTGCTGAGATGACGAGTAATAGAGAAGAATGGAGGAAGAAGACATGCTGCGCCGACCCTAAATGAATTGGGAGAATGATGCTGACGTGCAAACGTCTCTTGCTAAATTGTTTTTTATTGATGCAATTTAGTAGGTTTTTATTCTGATGTTAAAAGTTATGTATTATAAGTTTTTAAACTGAAATGGCCACTAAAAGGCGCTCGTCTTTAGGTTAAGCCGTGCTTGCCTAGGTGGGTCTGTAGATAGGTGACCACCCATTACATACCGAGTTTCCTCCGTGTCTCGAAAAGCACGTTAATCCGTTGGTCCCGGGTGTCAGTTGTACATCTTTGACAGTCGTTAGGTAGTCAATGGCCAGTCTTACCACGGGGTATCGTATTACCCAGTAATAACTGGGTTGTGGAGGTCAAGTAGGCAGTCGCTCCATGTAAAATACTGGTATTCAGCTGCATCCAGTTAGACTGGAAGCCGACCCCAACATAATTGGGAAAAGGATAGGCAGAGGATGATGGTCACTAACAGTCATTAACACCGAAAACAGGATATTTACCATGTTCACTATTTATTTTGAGTTCCTGATAATTTGGCGATGTCGCAAGCACCATCATCACGGATAAACGCGACGTAAGAGCGCCGAAATATCGAGAACTCGAAATAAAATGGTAAATATCTCGTTTTTTTTTTATATCGAAATGGGCGTGCTCTTGACCTCGATCACGCCTGATGGATAGCGGTAGATGAGGTCTATGATGGAACGAGCGTGCCCAGAAGATGCCTGTTCACTCTTGCTTTGAAGGCAGACGGGTTAAATGTGGGAGGGAACACAGATGCCGGCAGGGAGTTCCACACTTTGGCTGTGCGCATAATAAACGTGGAGGAGAAGCGCTGAGTACGACTCGTCGGGATATCAACCAAGTGCGGATGGTACGCCGCAGTACATCTCAAAGTCCGGTCCGGTTTTTAGTGTTAAAGATAGTGTTGTGGTATTAGTTTTGAAATCATTACATTTTTTTTTTTTCAGAATCAGAATCATTTATTTGTTAAACATAGGTATACACATTAGGGATCTTATAAATAGTAAAGGTTCTTGCTATGTTTTGTCGTTACTGACATACAAATTGGAAACAGCTTATTAAAATTACAAATAAAATGTCAATTGAAATAAAAGATTACGAATATAACATGTCAATTAAAAAAAATATATTCTATCACACCAAGCTATCATTTGGACAATGTATGACAAGTAGAATGTTTTTTTAGCATACAGATAGTTTATAACCTGATTTAACATATAGGATACTTTCTATCCCTTGGGACAATTATCGAACTCCACGCGGGCGAAGCCGTGGGTTTAAGCTAGTCTTGATAAAAAACGTCCAAGTGCTAGTCGTACTCACAGGCACAAAGGGTTCCGTAGCACCAAACAATATAGTAAAAATATTTTGAAGGCTCATACATATGTTGTAAGTATTGTATTTAATTTAACAGTAAAACTAAATTTGTTTTTTCATAGTAAGTATTATAATGCAGTTTGATGAAAAAGATATCTACCCATATCTCAAAAAATAAACATCAAATATTATTCAAACCAATTTTCGTTGAAAGTTTTTTTGCATTCTACAATCCTACATTTTTTTAGAATTTTCCTCCTCTTACTTTAAAAATTAGAGGGACACACACACACACATTTTTACCACTTTGGAAGTGTCTATCTTTCAAACGATTGACTTTGAGAAAAATGGTTTCAGGAACCTCAATGTCACTTTTAAAGACTTATCTATAGACACCCAGCACGTATAGGTTTGATGAAAAAAAAATTAGTTTCAATTCCATGAATGGGAAGCCTCCTCTTAATCTTTTAATTTTTCTATAAAAATCGTAAAGCGGTTCACAGAATACATCTAGTCCTAATAGTTTCGGAATAAAGTGGCTGTGACATACGGACGGACAGACATGACGAATCTATAAGGGTTCCATTTTTTTGCAATTCGGCTACGGAACCCTACAAAGAGCCCTCTGTTTAGACTGGAAGCCGACCCCAACATAGTTGAGAAAAGGCCAAGCAAATGACCGTAAATAGGTCTTGGAGGTCAAAGCTGTTGGGATCAAGGAAAGGTCTATCTTTTGGACCTGAATATATGAGTATACTCGCACTTGGTAAATTGGTTTCGTGAGGGCATTTATTTTTTTTCGTATGAGAAATCATCAAATGAACCCCCCGCTCTGGGCGGAGTGGAAAGGAGTGTCAGACTTTTACTGATTTTGCCCTTTGTGTTCCAGGGCCGCGGTAACCCTTTCGACTAGTCCCGTTGCCCCGGCAGGCATCGGCCCTTGCGGACCCTTCCTGGTTGCTGCCATCTCTTTGAGGCGCGCGTGGAACACGATCGCGCCGTCGACAAGGCCTGTCGTCACAAGACGGACGGACAGCGAGCTGGCCCAATACAACCCTCTAAGTTAATTTAATCCCTTTGAATGACTTCATGAAATAGTATGTTGATGGATGATTTTTCTGTTGTTGCTACTGATTACCTTCAAGCCCTGTCTACTCCATAGTCGAGCTAGCGTGATAATCAGCTAACAGCACATTGTAACAACAGTCCCTTCTAATAGAAATACGTATATTTTTTATGTGACATAACTACATCGCGTGATTTGAATGTTATAGGCTTGTGTTCCGTTGTGAATGCTATAATATTATTGTTAGGTTTCTATTATAAAATATTATGTTAGTAATTAAGTAATTTTTATTTTGAAAATATGGGTAGGTACTACAGCACATGGTGATAAACAGATAAAAGGTAGGTTAAGTCATATTTTACCAAAGACATTTAAATATTTACGAGCGATAGACGGGACAAGACGAAGGAAATCGTAATCCAATACTTGTTACTACTTAGTAACAATTCGTTCTGTCGTCATACGCCTGCTTGCCCGGTAGCATTCGTGTGTCAAAATCGAAAATTTTTGTGCGAAAATATCCCTAATGTCCGCTCTATAAGTCTTTTAAATTTCTTTGTATTTTACCAATAGGCATGCAAAAGTTATAATTTGATGCTAAAACAATAAAGACAATCAACAGACACACTGAATAGTTTTAAATCAGAACTTATCTAAAGAAACTTTTTTTTTTAATACTTGTTCACTTTTATCCCAATAAATAACACAACAGCCGTATGAAACTCGCGCGCGCAGCTATCAGCTGTTAGCCGCGTGACGCCGTTCTGCCTCACACTGTTCTCTGCCTACCCACTATTGCACGGTACGATAGTAATGAGACAGAACAACGTCATGCGGTTAACAGCTGATCACAGCAGGTCACAGGCGCGCGCGCGCGAATTTCATACGGCTTTTGTGTTATTGGGATAAAACTGGACGAGTAGGTATAAAAAAAATATGTTTCTTTGGGAAAGTTGTTTGTTATCATAAGCACAACCACGTGTTTATGTATCGGTCACTAATTACCAGTCAACCTATATACATAGAAGCACAGGCCCAACAGAGACAACACCCGTCTGGTCGGAGGATCCTAACTTTTCTATGGGGATGAACAATTTTACACCCTGTTCTTCATATCCCGCAGAAAAATAGCATAATGCTATGCTTTATTAAAATAAAGCATAGCAATACATTACCCCACACACCTTACATAAGGCTTGCGTGAATACGTATCGTGGCTAAATAACGAACACAAATAGTTCTATTTCACAAATGGCGCCCGTTTATTATCGGATACGTCTCATTTCAGCGATCAATGAGCAAATTAGGTCACCCATCATTTTACCAACCTTGAACAGAGACGCTTAACTTTGAGGAGCTCGTGGCTAAATAATAACAGCCGTTCGGGTGTATCTTTAAGTTAAACCATGCTTGACTTGGTTGGTCTGTGGATGAGTGACCACCCATTACATACCGAGTTTCCTCCGTGCCTTGGAAAGCACGTTAAGCCGTTGGGCTCGGGTGTCATTTGTAGATCTTTGACAGTCGTTAGGTAGTCAGTGGCCCAAAAGTCTGACAACCAGTCTTACCAAGGGGTATCGTATTACTCAGTACTAACTGGGTTGTGGAGGTCAGATAGGCAGTCGCTCCATGTAAAATACTGGTATTCAGCTGCATCCGGTTAGACTGGAAGCCGACCCCAATATAGTTGGGAAAAGGCTAGGCAGATGATGATGAACAGAGTCGCTTAACTTTAGAAAATCATCATCTGCCTAGCCTTATTCTTACTAAGTTGCGGTTGGCTTCTAATGTAATCGGATGCAGCTGAATACCAGTATATTACACTAGCTTATGCCTGCGGTTTGGTCCGCGTGGAGTTCGATAATTGTCCCACGGGATCGTATTACCGGGACAATTACAATTTTGACAACCAGTCTTACCTTGTGTTATCATGTTACCCATTAACTGACTTGCGGAGGTCAGATAAGCAGTCGCTCCGTCCTACTTCCTACTATCGTACTAATTTCGTACTTCCTACTAATATTATAAATGCGAAAGTTTGTAAGGATGGATGGATGAATGTTTGTTACTCTTTCACCCAAAAACTACAAAACGGATTTGGTTGAAAATTGGCACATAGATACTTTATAACCTGGATTAACTCATAAGATACTTTTCATCCCGGTAGCACGATCCCGTGGGACAATAAAGAACTCCACGCGGGAGAAACCGCGGGCATAAGCTATAGTAACCTATATTTTCGACTGTTCCATCTTCATTGAATTGTTTTCTTGTAATGTATACTGCATGTCCATTACTGTTTATAAAAAATTACCTGATTGCGTCAAAAGCCCCAAAACATTTAAATGTAAATTATTTAACTTTATTTTAAGCAAATGTTATTACTTGATTGAAGATTTTATGACTGAAAAAATTACCTAAATATTTGACATTATTAAATGATAGCGTGACGGTTGACAGAGGAGAATGGAAGAAAAAAACGTGTTGCGCCGACCCCAAGTAACATGGGATAAGGGCAGGAAGATGATGATCTACAATCATAATTTATTTCCTTGACTTCACTGAATTCTGACTTATATAATTAATCTCGTTTACTACCATTGTTCAATTTATTTTAATTTAATTCTAATGGATAATGACTTAACCCTTTATAAGGCAGAGAAAACCGGAAGTGATAGGAAAACGAAATTAATGTATATTAAGGATATTTTTATATGATTTTTAAGATAAAAAAAAAATGTTTTAAATTTTTTTAATTTCTAAAAATATTCCTACTTAATTTTATTTATTTATTTATATTGCCGGAAAATATGTGGAAAATTTGATCACAGTATATGTGCCACTGTCCATACTAAAGTGCTGATATTTCTGTATAAAAATATTTTTGTTGGTGCCACGTATACTGCCTACCTTACAAAGGGTTAAGGTTTAATATAATGATGATGATGAACCATAATTCTAAAAACCATATTTGTACGCCGGAAACGGTACAATATTATGATCATAGTATAAAGGGTGTAAAAAGACCCTTAACGAAGCCGAAAGGAACTTGTTCTCCCCGTCATTGCGATCATTTTTTTGTTCTAGACCATACCTAGGAACCTTCTAGTTACGGAGATGTTGGGGGTCAAAGTTCCAACTTTATCACAAGTTTTTTTTTAAATACATGTTTCTAATGTAAGATTTTTACTTTAAACACCTTCACGACCCCCGTACTATTCAATTCATCCACCAGCACAATGTTTTGAGTGCGTTACATTGAGTTTTACCGTAAAATGTGATTTTTCACCCAAAAAAAAAATCGTTTCCCAGCAATAATTTTTGCGTAAAGTTACTTGGTTTGATGTACAGAATGCTTGGTTGATGGCTTAATGAAGGGTCTGTTTACACCCTGTATAATGCACATAACAACTTTGTACAAAATTCTGACAAATAAATGATTCTATTCAATTTATTCATTTGAGCTGGTAGAATATAATATTGTTTGTTCCCTCAGGTGTCCATTCCCACTTAATCAGCTTACGAAGATTGACTGAAAAATCGATCAGAAGATTCCACGGGTGTGAAACTGAATAAAACCGATTTCAAAGAGAATTTGCCGTATTTTGGTAGATAGATAGATAGATAGATAAATCATTTATTTAGTGCACACAAAACACATAGCACAACACACAGAAGCACACTTAAATAATACAAATTACACGACTATTGGACTATACTAGCGGCCCCTTCCGGCTTCGCACGGGTGGACATGATTTTTTTAAGGATTCCTTATCTTTTCTGGCTATAAATATAGCCTATGTTACTCAGGGTGAATGTAGCTTTCTGAGGGTGAAAAAATTTTTCGAAATCGGCACAGTAGTTTTTGAGTTTATTCATTACAAACACAGACACACAAACAAAAATACAAATCTTTCCTCTTTATAATTTTAGTAAGATACGATAAAAACAAAGCGCCAATATAGAAAAAGAAAAACATATTTACGAAAGAAGTATAGTAACACCATGACATACTTCAAATCAAATAACGAGTGAACAAGGTGCGGTGTGCGTCTCAAGGTTGCACCAAATGGGAGTCCAGCTCAGCATGTGTCAGGTATGCACCTGACGCTGCTGAGCATGAGATACTGGGTTCGATTCCCAGGTCAGGCAAAGTGTTATTGGGTTTTTCATCAAGAGTTTCTCAGTAGCAGCCACGGAGTCTGGATTTGCGACGGTTGATGGCAATAGGCTCGCCTCCTATTACATGGGACTTAAACGTAACTGGCGAAATGTGGGTGTACTATTAGGTAGACTTCTGCCTTGCCCTACGGGGATTACAGGCGTGTTATTATATTATAGTTTAAAAATACGTTTTATTTCTCGTATTCTTGTCAGCAAACCCTTTCAATTTGATCATGGGAATGCATTAAAAAAATAACTAGTATGCCATCTTTGAGAGCCCGCCATATTAGATTTAGAATGACGTCATTCAGCTAACCATGCATTGTCATCCAAACTAAACATGTATACAAAATTTCAGATCGATCGGAAACCAGGAAGTGGGTCAAAATTAACTTCTAAGATTTTTTACATAGTTAGTTGGTTAGGTTACTATCAGATTGACAACTCATCATAATGTGCCTAGCCTTTTCCTAACTATGTTAGGGTCGGCTTCTAGTCTAAACGGATGTAGCTGAATACCGGTATTTTACATGGAGCGACTGCCTATCTGACCTCCACAACCCAGTTAGTACTAGGTAATATGATACCCCTTGGTAAGACTGGTTGTCGGACTTTTTGGGCCGCTGACTACCTAACGACTGCCAAAGATCTACAAATGACAGTCGGGACCAACGGCTTTACGTGCATTCCGAGGCACGGAGGAAACTCGGTATGTAATGGGTGGTTACCTATCCACAGACCAACCTAGGATCGATCCGAGCGGCGGTATTATTTAGCCACGTGCTCCTCATAAGATTGACAGCTGACAGAGATAAAATATCTATGAAAAACTGTAAACTCGAATACACGTATGGAGCTCCCTCCGCACCTCGAAAAAAGAAAAGCCATAACTAGAATAAAATTAAATTTAAAAAACCCCCAACGAATACATAAAAGATGAAAGATAAATACCCACTTTCATCCCTCATATCTAGTAAATGGCTGCACCGATTTTCATAAAACATGTCTAATTTTAATATGCACATCATGCGCTATCATTTGATACCCTACTTGGGTATATTAGAAAATTTTCGATTTTTCATACCCACTTTCATCCCCCATATCTAGTAAATTGCTAAACCGATTTATTTGAATAAAACGCATCTAAGAACCATCGCCAAAAAACTAGCTTTCAAATAAAAAACAACTGCATCCAAATCGGTTCACTCGTTTAAGAGCTACGGTGCCAGAGACAGACACACACACACATTGCAGTCAAACTTACAACACCCCTCTCTTTGCGACGTGGGTTAAAAAATAAAAAAGTTGGTTTTCACTTTTTTTTCACTGGTTATTTGATAAAGAGTAAATTGGTTAATTGCGTGTTCTCAACACATTATTTTTGGGTTCCATACGTAATAAGGTAAACTTACCTGTTTTTCCTTGACGTTCTTATTTTTATTCTAATGTAATAATAAGGTGCCGTTTAAGTCAGGTTTCCGCATTTTATTTTGTACCCAAGTTGTTATAATGTTATTTTTATGTTGTAAGCATAGTTATTTGTTTTTTGTTGTATATAAAAAGGGTGTAAAAATACCCCGAAGCTGAAAGGCACTTGTTCTCCCCATCATTGTGATCATTTTTTTGTACTGGACTATATCTGAAAACCGTCTAGTTACGGAGATATTGGGGGTCAAAGTTCCAACTTTTTCACAAGTTTTTTTTTAAATACAAGTTTGAAATGTTATAACTTTTACTTTAAATACCTCCACGACCCCCGTACTATTCAATGCATCCATCAGTAACGTAACCGTAAAACATAATTTTTCACCCCAAAAAAAAAGTTGTTTCTCAGCAATATTTTTTGCGTAGAGTTACTCAGTTTGATGTACAGAATGCTTGGTTGACGGCTTCGTGAAGGGTCCGTTTACACCCCGTATGTACTCCGGCTTATAGGTCCCATCACGTAAAAAGAACGCTGACCGCTCAAACAAACTTTCTCATTTTTTTTATTCCAGCCTTTTCCAAAGTACTAAGTAGCTAGTAAAGTACCTATTTCGATTCCACAATGAAACAATTTATTATAGTACTAAGCTATTGTTTTATAGTGCGAGCGAGTAAGGACTTCAATATTCTTTGTAAAGAGTTCTCATTTGACCCATTTACCACCAAAACCTATGCAGCATGCACTCGGCTGAATGCTAACTTTTTTAAAAGCGCATAGTTTTTTTCTTTTTCCCCGTGTCATTAATGCTTAACCTGGTGTCCGAGTGTTTATAGTGCTTATAGTATCTTATTCTAATTACTCTTATTTTATTTGTATCGTGCTTGTTAACTAGTGATCCTAAGATCTCTACTATATTTTCTGTGTTTACTCGTAAGAACCTGTAATTGGCTCTGTGTCGCCTATATAATTGTTATTCATTTGTCATAGCTGTTGGTTCTCCTATCTATAAATAAATAAATAAATAATTTAAGTTTAGGACGCGACTGTATAACGTGCGCAAACACATCACCTCCACTGTCGCTCAGCGTTCTTTTTACGTTACGGGACTTATACCTCTTACAAAATTGACGCTTCGCTACTGGTGTGTACCACAAATGGGTCTATTATATAAAGTTCAATGTAATTTCTTTGAAGTTTAACCATTTGACCGCTGGTCAAAAAATATTTGTTGCCCACTACAAAATGCATGAAAATACTCTGAACGTACATTGAAAAGTAAATTTTGGCTTGATTTGTTAAAACACGTCATAACGCTTGTTTCACCAAAAGGGTTGATAAAAGAGGTGCTCGTGGCTAATTAATAACAGTCGCACTAGGTCAAGCCGCGCTTACCGAGGTTGGTCCGTGGATGGGTGACTATCATTACATACCGAGTTTTCTCTGTGTCTCGAAAAGCATGTTAAGCCGTTGGTACCGGGTGTCATTTGTAGATCTTTGACAGTCGTTACAGGTAGTCAGTGGCCCGAAAGTCTAACAACCAGTCTTGCCAAGGGGTATCGTATTACCCAGTACTAAATGGGTTGTGGAGGTCAGATAGGCAGTCGCATTATGTAAAATACTGGTATTCAGCTGCATACAGTTAGACTGGAAGCCGACCCCAACATAGTTATTAAAAAGGCTAAGCAGATGATGAGTAGACAAAATTATAACCACACCCACATTTCTCCATATGTTTCAGTTTTAGGTAATAAGGGGCAAGCCTAATGCCATCAAAGCGGGCCTAATGCCATCAAGGCGAGCCTAATGCCATCAAAGCGAGCCTAATGAAATAACCCGAACACAACTCGAAATTCCGTGCTGTTACTGAGAAATTCCTAATGAAAAAACCCAATAACACTTTGCCCGACCTGGAAATCGAATCCTGGACCCCATGCTCAGCAGTCGCGCTTCCGACCACTAGACCAACGAAGTCGATACGATACGATATTTAAATATAACTTAGTTATCGTCCACAAAATAATATCCACTGACAGCATACCTGTTGAGTTTAAGTAAAAAAACGTCCTTTTTTGACACAATGAAAAATATCCAAACTTACACCCAAATTGAGTAGACCCGTCTCACTTAACTAAACGTTCTATACGAGGGCTCAATTTAAAAAGGTCCATTATATCGAGACACGTCAAACGATGTTAAATGTCTTGTAACAGGGGTCATGAGAAATTGGTGTTGGTTTTCAATTTTGGGAGACGGTTTTTGCATTTAAGAGTCTTTACTAAGTGACTGGAGATCGATCATTTGTAGCGTTCGAGGTCTTTGTGGAGGGGCTAGGCTAGGATGACTCCCTCGGACGCCCACCGAGGGAGTCATCCTAGCCTAGCCTTTTCCCAACTATATTGGGATGCAGCTGAATACCAGTATTTTACATGGAGAGACTGCGTATCTAACCTCCACAACCCAGTACTCTGTAATACGATGCCACTTGGTAAGACTGGTTGTCAGACTTTTTGGGTCACTGACTACCTGTAACGACTGTCAAAGAACTACAAATGACAGCCGGGACCAACGGTTTAACGTGCTTTCCGAGGCATGGAGGAAACTCGGTTTGTAAAAATAGATGATGATGATCAAATAAAGGGTGGAACAAGACCCTTAACAAAGTCGAAAGGCACATCTTCTCCCCGTCATTGCGATATTTTTTTTATCCTAGACCATACCTAGGAACCTTCTAGTTGCTGCCAGTTAAGATGGCAATGGCGGTCATTGACCCACCTACATTTATTAAAGTTCTTAACTTTGAAATCCACAAATAAGCCTGTTCATGTCTCTAATCGTCATCTATCGTGATCTTCAACATCTTTTCTAATGAAAAACGATACATGGTTCATTTGTTTTGGTTCGTACGAAGAGATATTATGGAAAGAGCAATGACCGCTATTGCCATCTTAACTGGCAGCAACTATAGTTACGGAGATATTGGGGGTCAAAGTTTCAACTTTATCACAAGTTTTTTTTTAAATACATGTTTGTGATATAAGATTTTTACTTTAAACACCTCCATGACCCCCGTACTATTCAATCCATCCATCAGCACAATGTTTTCACCCCAAAAAAAGTCTTTTCCTAGCAATAATTTTTGCCTAAAGTTACTTAGTTTGATGTACATAATGCTTGGTTGACGGCTTCGTGAAGGGTCCGTTTACACCCTTTATATTGCAGTACTGACAAAATATTTAAACCCAACTTGACTTTACTATTCTGCAAGTATTACTGGCATGATATCAAGTCAAATAATAAAATTATTGAGAACTCGATGACATTGAAGTAGAGCCAAACCCATTGACATCTTTAAAGATTTCCATGGTCGTACATCAAGTAGGATTACTTAAATTTATTACCACACTAGCTTTTGCCCGCGGCTTCGCTCGCGTTAATTTAGAATTTGATAATTAAACTCTTAACACACTGCTAAAGTTTCTATAATTATAAAGGGTGTAAAAAGACCCTTAACGAAGCCGAAAGGTACTTGTTCTCCCCGTCATTGCGATCATTTTTTTGTTCTACACCATACGTGGGAACCTTCTAGTTACGGAGATATTGGGGGTCAAAGTTCCAACTTTTTCACAAGTTTTTTTTTAAATACATGTTTTTAATGTAAGATTTTTACTTTAAACACCTTCACGACCACTGTACTATACAATCCATCCATCAGCACAATGTTTTGAGTGCATTACATTGAGTTTTACCGTAAAACGTGATTTTTCACCCAAAAAAAAAGTCGTTTCCCAGCAAATTTTTTTGCGTAAAGTTACTTAGTTTGATGTCCAGAATGCTTGGTTGACGGCTTCGTGAAGGGTCTGTTTACACCCTGTATAATTCAATCTCTCAATTCAAATCAAAGAAAGAAGAATACCATTACTTTACAAGGAGCGACTGCCTATCTGACCTCCACAACCCAGTTAGTTATGGGGAATACAATACCCCTTGGTAAGACTGGTTGTCAAACTTTCGGGTCACTGACTACCCGCAACAACTGTCAAAGATCTACAAATGACAGCTGGGTCGAACGGATTTACGAGCTCTCCGAGCCACGCACGGATGTTGGCATGTAATGAATGGTCATCCATCCACGCACCGACTTTGGCAAGCTGTGCTTAACCTAAAACTTAGTTACTTTGATAACCATTGTTTTATATAAATTAGAAGCATTATTTGAGTTTTTGTAAGTGTGAGTATCATGTAGACTTTCTATTATGGTTAGTAGGGCTTATCCTAATCTTTATGGTTTTAACTGTAGTTTTATTTTCCTATCTCTACACTGTGCTCACATATAGAAGCAACAATATTGTACCCGAGACTATGTAATATATCTATATAACTTGATTTGAAAAGAGTGTCCATGGAGTTTCTTGCCCATTCTTCTCCATGAGATCTACTATTTTCGAATGGGCAACCACAGTCCATTCACAGTTATTATGCCTGTGGCGGGACTGTAGGTAGCTTATTTTTGACCATGCAAAAGTACCTGTCACGGGTCTATTTGAAATAAATGCTTTGTTGAGTTTGAGTTTGAAAAGTTCGACCCGTGCGACTGTTAGAACTTAACTATGAGACCCTCTGACCCATTTTTTGACCTATTTTCGCTTTATCGTGAAATAACGGTTTTCCTAAGACTGGTCAAAGGTATAGTTGCTTTGATCAATCATTTGGAAAACGAATAAAAAAATATTAAACGAATTTCTGTCCTACGTTACGTTTTTTTTCTGAAATCGCTTTTAGCGGAGGACTGAAACAGAATTATGTCAAGTATTTTGTTTTTATCTAGTATTTACTTTATTTATAAACTACAAATATAAAGTTTTTTTTTTGTTATAAGCACCGTTTACAGTTTCATTTTATTACAGACAGACACTTCAATTTTATTAATATATGACTTTTTAATATACATTCATAATGGTATTTTTTTTTATAACTTCTTTTCGTTTCGAAAAATACAGGGTGTAAACAGACCCTTCACGAAGCCGCCAACCAAGCATTCTGTACATCAAACTAAGTCACTGTACGCAAAAATTATTGCTGGGAAACGACTTTTTTTTTTTGGGTGAAAATATACTTTTTACGGTAAAACTCAATGCAACGCACTCAAAACATGGTGCTGATGGATGCTTTGAATAGTAAACGGGTCATGAAGGTAATTAAAGTAAAATTAAAACATTAAAAAGTAGTATTTAAAAAAAAACTTGTGAAAAAATTGGAACTTTGACCTCCAATATCTCCGTAACTAGTAGGTTCCCAAGTCCAGAACAAAAAAATGATCCCAATGATGGGCAGAATATGTGGTTTTCGTTTTAAGGGTACTTGTTCTCCCCGTTATTGCGATCATTTTTGTGTTGTAGACCAAACCTGGGAACCATCTAGTTACGGAGATATTGGGGGTCAAAGTTCCAACTTTTTCACTAGTTTTTTTTAAAATACATGTTTCTAATGTATTTTTTTTACTTTAAACACCTTCACGACCCCGGGGTATTATTCAATCCATCCATCAGCACAATGTTTTGAGTCCGTTACATTGAGTTTTACCGTAAAACGTAATTTTTCACCCCAAAAAAAGTCGTTTCCCAGCAATAATTTTTGCGTAAAGTTACTTAGTTTGATTTACAGAATGCTTGGTTAACGGCTTCGTGAAGGGTCTGTTTACACCCCGTATATTTGTAATCTCCGTTTAATTTCCTTTATGTTGAAACCCTATGTTGATATGGTTGTAAAAAAAAAATAACGACTTACAATTTAGCACCAAAAATTCACCATTTTGTCTATCTAAGGACACTTGGGTTTTTGAGACGAATCTAATGATACCTTAATCGTCGAAATCCGTCCCGCCATTTGGAACATACGAGGTACTTAAAAAAGAAATTTGGAAAAAACAAACATACAAGATACGCGCGAAAAACATAACTCTTCCTTGGGTGTTGGGTAAATAAGAAAATTAAAAACTAAAAAACAACAACGATATAACTCCTACCAAAAAGTCGTTTTAAGTGTTTGTATAATAAGAATAACACGTTGTATTATCATCATTCTCTTGCCCTTATCCCAATGTATTTGTGGTCGGCGCAACATGTCTTCTTCTTCCATACTTCTCTATGACTCGTCATCCCAGCAGACACCTCCTTGTTTGCCATATCATCCTTCACACAGTCCATCCATCGTCTCTTTGGTCTTCCTCTACTCATATACCCATCCACATTCATACTCAAAACTTTCCTCACGACATTTTCCTCATTCCTTCGCATCACATGCCCATACCACGACAACTGATGACACCGGCGCCACTTTCAGACTTCATGTACTTATTTCTTATTTATCCATTCGCGTAACACCACACATCTCCCTTAGCATTCTTATCTTAGCCATCCCTTCTCATCATCAACATGATTGCTCCTCCCTTTTGTATATAAATTCATTTATTCAGGTCATTTACACCCATTGCCACTTATCACAATATAATCAGACTACATTACACAAAAAAATAAAACATTACAATTTAGATTAATAAAAAAAAATGTAAAGTGACCCAACATTCTGATCTATTCAAGACATCAGGTCTTACCATTGTTTTATAAAACTTCCCCTTAAGTTTAAGGAATCATATAAGGTTTAAGGAATATATGTAAGGAAAATATTAATAAGAGGCGGTTAAATAAAAAAACTATATCTATTAATTTTCTAATACTCCATCACAAAGACAAAGCGATCTGCATTCGCTAACAGTTCGACACATTACGGTCTGCTGCGTTCCACCCCTTATGTCCTCATTAATAAGGGTTAGCAGGCTTTTTGGATTAAAAAAACGACTAAACAAAAATATAACAATATGAAGCGGGAAAAAAACCGCGAATATTAAAAAAAGAAACGCAATTTCAAGTCGTTAAAAATTGAGTTTAATTTTTAATCCCTCTCCTGTCTTTGATTTATTTATTTATTTTTTCTTTATTCATTTCTATACATAAGATTTACGTTTTTAAATATTCCTTTACAAAATAAAAAAAAAAAAAACATTTAATAGCGCATTTAGTAGCCCACCGGTATCGGGAACTGGGTCATTTTAAAGGATATTTATTTTATTTTTATTACAAAATGGGCCTGTATTCAATTGAGTATAAAAAAACACGTAAAAAAACCTCATCTTTTTTCCATAGGGATGGACGAAGACTACTGAATACCACCAGCTTACTCTTTAACACTCCTGGCAGAGTACGAGTATAATGAAAAGTAAAGTAAGAAAAAAAAACATCTAATATCCCCCAATGACATTTGTCCATCCTACTTAGTTTTAAAATAAACTTACGCCTATTTTCGATGGCTATTATGCAGAAGTAACCGAAATACACCACAAATACACACTAAATGTATATATTGAGTGTGTATTAGTGGTTCGTAGCGAATTTTGGGTTAATAGGAGTTTTTTTTTTCTTTCCTGTATCGTGGGTGCGTTCACAAACATTCAAACTTATACACACAAACAGCCAGACCCGGAACAACTATCTGTAGGCCATACAAATATTTGTTCCGTGCGGGGATCGAGCCCGCGACACACAGCGCAGCAGTCAATCGCTCAGCCACTGCGTCAACCATGTCGTCAAATATCATCTAACCACAATACATTTACTAGTTGACGCTTCCCGTGACCCAAGGACTGGCTTTTACTTTGGCCAGAGGCTAAGTGTTGCCATACAACGTGGCAACACCGCCAGTCTCTTTGGCACATTACCAGCTGACAGCATTGAGGAGGAGTTTTTTGATGCCCTTTATAGTTTATTGTTAGTTTATTTAATAGTTTTTAATTAATAATGTATAATTAGTTATTTTCTTTTGTGTGTACTGAATACCATTAATACGGGCAATTAGAATTCTCGAACAGTTCAACACATTACGGTCTGTCGTACGTTTCACCCCTATTGTCCATGTTAATAAGGGAACGCAGGCTTTTCACAATTAATAAAAACCGTCCAAGAGCGATTTGGGCTCGCGCACCGAGGCCGAGGGTTCCGTATACACTTGTAGGTATTTTGTTATTGAACTACGTATTTACGGTTTTCAGATTTTTTCCTTTACATGTGCTGCAAGACATTGTTTCTTACCAAATTTCATGATCCTAGGTCAACGGGAAGTACAGTTTGTGATTCCCTTGTGTGTGTCATTATTCTCTTCCTTTCTCACACACTATTGTCTACATTTCTTTTTCATTTCTCCTTTTGCAGGTCTGCTGGCAGAAATTTCTTAAGAAATATGCGGGTCCTATGTACTCATATATTGTAATGTTATTTTCCTCTGTTGTCTACTGTGTGTACATAAATAGTTAAATAAACAAGTAAATTAAATTAGATCATTTATTCTATTTATACATTCTAAAGGGTGTAAATAAACCCTTAACGAAGCCGAAAGGCACTTGTTCTCCTCGTCATTGCGACCATTTTTTTGTTCTAAACCATACCTGGGAATCTTTTAGTTACTGAGATATTATAGGTCAAAGTTCCAATTTTTTCTCAAGTTTTTTTTTAAATACTACATTTAAAAGTTTTAACTTTACTTTAATTAACTCCATGACCCGTTTACTATTCAAAGCATCCATCAGCAATAAGTTTTGAGTGCGTTACACTGAGTCCTACCGTGAAACGTGATTTTTCACCCCAAAAAAAAAAGTCGATTCCCAGCAATATTTTTGAGTAGAGTTACTTAGTTTGATGCACAGAATGCATGGTTGACGGCTTCGTGAAGGGTCCATTTACACCCTGTATGTTTATTGTATTTTTTTGTCATTTTGTATGATGATCATGTCTCTGAGACAAATAAATATTTTTTCTTTCTTTCTTTAACTCAAACGGCAGAAAATATTACAACAAAAAAAACTTGTAACACCACTCGACCACCGCCATGACAAGCGATTTGAATTCGCGAACAGTTTGGCATTGCGGTCTGTCATGTTTCACCCCTTTTGTCCTTGTTAATAAGGGATGACGGGGTGTTTAGCGATCGATAGGGGGTGAAACGTTGTAGGCTTTTCAATGGGTTGAGTTTTTATGCGATGTTTTCTTTTTATCTTTTGTTAAGCTCGCGTTTGACCGTTATATCACCTGCGATGGAGAAATATTTTTTTTGCAAAAAAGATTTTTATTTTTCCAGTTTTGGTTGTGGGTAATATCCTTTAAAAAAATCCTGAGTGTTAATTTCTCATTTTGAACAATACATGTCATACATAGTAAGCTTAATATCTTACTAATATTATAAAGAGGAAAGATTTGTATTTTTGTGTGTGTGTAAGTTTGTAATGAATAAACTCAAAAACTACTGTGCCGATTTAAAAAAAAATTTCACCATTTGAAAGCTACATTATCCCTGAGTAACATAGGCTATATTTTATCCCAAAATGTTTAAAAATTAAATCGGGTCGCTAGTCCCTAATAAAATGAAACTTAAGCATAACTGGCGACATTTGGGGGTATTTGGGGGCGTTCGCGAACAACCAAGAACCTCTGTGGCAAGGCTCCTGCGGACCCTGAAGAGCCTGCGTATTGCCAAGCCGAATGCACCGGTGTACATTTCCCGCTTACAATACACCACTAAAGCGGAGGACATCGTGGAGTACGTGCGCCAAAAGACGAGGTACACACCGAGGGTGCAGTAAATGGAGTCGCATCGCAACGTCAACTTCAAGGCGTTCGTGGTGCGAGTATCAAATTGTTATCTGCCCATGGTGATGGAAGATGACATCATCAGCTTTTTTCTCAATTCACTCGAGACTAAGTCTAGATTTTTTTTAAAACTCAAACTCAAACTCAAAGCATTTATTTCAATTAGACCATTACAGGCACTTTTGAATGTCAGAAAAACAAAGAAGGCGAAGCTACAGTCCCAGACATAAGACATAATAACTTATGAAAGTACTGTAGTTGCCCATTCCAAGGCGTAGATCTCCATGGAGAAGAATGGGCAAGAAACTCCATGGACACTCTTTTCAATCAAACATTTTTACAAGATCTTGATCTCTAAATAAGCTTTTATTGTTTTTTCAGTTATTACATTATGTTCTGTTACTGACGATCCGTTTTTTTTAAAAACAGCTGGTCCTTCGAGAAAGGCCTCCTCCAAAGACTTCCACCTATTTCTGTCTCTTGCAATTCTGGTCCATTCTGAACCCTTTTGAACTCTTTTGAGATCATCTTTCCAGCGTTTCATTTGTCGAGCATTACTTCATAAAAAAAAACTAGGTCCACACTGACAGGTGCTTTGCTTGGCGCCTAGAGCCTACTGACATAATCTGGGTACTTGCTAGGATACACGGTGGCTACACTGGAAGGCGACTAGCGCACGCGTCAAGCGCGCAGTGCGTCCGAATGCGAAAATTATACAGGGTGGAAGGGACACCGACGCACAAACGGTTACCACGTATTCAGTACATCATTCTGAACCCCTCCATATAGAAATTTTACATCGGTAATTAAAAAAAATACAGATTTTCCATACATTTTGACCGTGTAGGTATAGCACTTTTGTAGGTAACAGTAGATTTTTCTTTCAGTTATGTTGGAGTTGGCACTTCAGAAAGATGTACTGTATTTCACATTCGTGGTTTTTTATTACATTTATTTCTTATTCTTTATTGCACACAAAAAACAAAAAATATACATAGAAATTGCAATAACATAGCTTATGTACAATAGCGAGCTTAACCCAGAATTGGGTTTCTACTAGTACTGTTTCCACAGATAGCAAAAAAAACCGCAAAAAAACGCACGTCCAATGCGGTTCAATGTTAAAATCTTATAGCAGTCTTAGGCGTAAGTAGTTTTTGTTTTTTTTTTTTATCTCAGCAAAGAGTCGTATGCCATCAAAACCTATTTATATTTTATGAATATTTAAATTGTGTAAACATACTTATTTATATAATTTTTTGCTTTTATCAATAAATCAAAAGTTATTCGTGTTTTAAATTCCATAATATTTCAATTTTCTATTTTTAATATTAGGCTGTTTTGCATCCTTCATTCCCATTGCTTCTAATTTAACCTGCTAAGGCAAAACGCGGAAAAAAAGGAAATTAAATTATAGTTTCATTGTGATTAATGACAAAAATACTTTCCGTTCTAATATTTTATTTCTTCGTAAGTGTATTGAAAAACGTCATTTTATACACGTGTGCAAAAAGATTCACTTCTCAGTGCACCTACATAATATGATGAAACTATGACGATTGCAGGTGCACACGCAAAATCGTGCATTATTTACACTACGCAGTTGTAAGTGTACCCTACGCAGTTATCAGAAAGATAAGAATACAAGACGTCACGAAGCGGTCAAACAAGCATTCTGTACATCAATCTAAGTAACTCTACGCAAAAATGATTGCTGGGAAACGTCTTTTTTTTTGGGGTGAACAATCACGTTTTACGGTAGGACTCAATGTAACGCACTCAAAACGTGCTGATGGATGCAATGAATAGTACGGGTCGAGGAGTTATTTAAGTATAGTAGTAACATTAAAAACAAGTGAAAAACTTGGAGCTTTGACCGCCAATATCTCCGTAACTAAAACGTTCCCAGGTTTGGTCTAGAACAAACAAGTATCACAATGACGGGGAGAACAAGAGCCTTTTGGCTTCGTTAAGGGTACTTTTACACGTATTATACACGCACAACATCTCGATAAAAACAGTTGGGCAGTAGCCCATCAGACACATCACCCGTCTGGTCGGAGGATCCTCACTTGTCTAAAGAGGATGAGGATCTTTAAATCCTGTGCCATAACAATACCTGGTGGATGGGACACAGAAAAAAAATCAACTGTTCCAAACATTTTGACCGTATAGGTATTGCACTTTTGTAGGAAACAGCTGTTTTTTTTTTTAATAACCGATGAAGAAGTTTCTATGTCGGCTCAGAATGATGTACTGAATACCTGGTAACCATTTTCGCGTCGGTGCCCCTGCCCCCTTTATTAAATACATTCACAGTCAAAATAACCTGAATAAAGTAACTAACTACCGTTGTCAGATTAATCCCACTGAATAACTTCTTCATAAAACAGTAATTCAATGGGATTAAATGAACTTAGAGGGTTGTATTGATTATTTTAATAATTATAATTCTGTAAATACATGTATGAGACTGACTGGTCAATTGCAAAAAACGTAAGAAAATCTGAATTTCGCGGACTACCTCAGCGCATCATCCTCAACAATTAACTTAAAAATGGCGTCTAAAAACTCCTCAACGCTATTAGTGCTGGTAATATGCCCAAGAGACTGTTCCTCATAGCTAAATCAACCTAAAATTTACCCACTTCTGGGATGCAAGTCTCTTATTATCTATGATAGGACACTGCCTAATAATAGGGTCATCCACTTCACGGGCTCAATGCGGGTAGGTAGATTTCAATGTCTGCGGTTTTTTTGGCTGTAGGACATGCCGGTTACCTCACGATGTTTTCCTTCACCGTTTTGAGAGCAGTGGTGATGAATTAAATAACACAAAGTAATGCGCCTGCCTGGGTTCAAACCCACGACTCGTAATAAATAAGCTCCGTAACTACTGAGCTACACTGGTTTCGTACACAGACAAGTTATATCTAAAATAATTCTGTTAGTTTATTGTGTTGTACATAATAAAGAATATTTTATTACCATATAGGTTGCCAATAAGAGTTTCATACAAGAATTTAGGCTCTCTTTGCAATTGCTGAGCAAATGGGCGAACGTCCACCAGATATTAATGTACCATCACGCCTGTAATCCCCGAAGGGTTAGGCAGAGGTGTACCTAGTAGTAAGTAGTATTTCGCAAGTTATGTTTAAGTCGCATATGTAACAGGGGGCGAACCTATTGCCATCAACCGGGCACAAATCCAGACTCCATGCAAATTACGAGAAATTCCTAACGGAAAAACCCATAAACACGTTATTCTCTTCCTTTTCTCACACACTATTGTCTACATTTCTTTTTCATTTCTCCTTTTGCAGGTCTGCTGGCAGAAATTTCTTAAGAAATAAGCAGTAAGTACCTATGTACTCATATATTATAATTTTATTTTCCTGTGTTGTCTACTGTGTGTACATAAATAGTAAAATAAATAAATAAATAACACTTTGTCCGACCTGGGAATCGAACCCTGGACCTCATGCTCAGCAGTCGCCTTTGTGACCACTAGACCAAAGAGGCAGTCTGTAATGAAATATAGCTTATAATTTTATAGATTCAGGGTGTAATCAGAACCTTCACGAAGCCGCTAACCAAGCATTCTGTACATCAAACTAAGTAACCCTACACAAAAAATATTCCTGGGAAACGACTTTTTTTTTTTGGGTGAAAAATAACCTTTTACGGTAAAACTCAATGTAACGCAATCAAAACATTGTGTTTATGGATGCATTGAATAGTATACGGGTCATGGAGGTATTTAAAGTAAAGTTATAACCTTAAAAATTAGTAGGTATTTAAAAAAAACTTGTGAAAAAGTTGTAATTTTGACCCCTAATAACTCCGTAACTAAAAGGTTCCCAGCTATGGTCTAGAACAAAAAAAATGATCGCATTGACGGGGAGAATAAGAACCTTTCGGCTTCGTTAAGGTTCTATTTACAACCTTTATATTAAAAAAAAATCTTAATTTTCCACAGAGATGCCACACATAATTGCCCATCATCCTTTCGAATTTTACAGTAAAAACAAAAAACGATCGCACGACCCGCGACCAAATAAGAAGTATCAATTTTCAAACATCACTCGATTTTGCACTTCAGTACGAAATTGACGAATGAAAGAGACAGAGCATACTAGGCTATACACCCTTCCCTTTCGTCATCGGGGTGGCAGGATCGATAACCGATGCGAGGAGTTCACAGGGTTGGATGATTCTAGATAATATTTTTAGATCAGTTTGTTAAGGTATTACCTACTTTAACACATTTTTCATTAGACACAAAATTGCTCGTGGCTAAATAATAACAGACGCTCGGGTCGATCTTAAGTCTCGCTTGCCTAGGATGGGTGACCACCCATTATATACCGAGTTTCCTCCGTGCCTCGGAAAACCGTTGGTCCCGGCTGTCATTTGTTAATCTTTGACAGTCGTTACAGGTAGTCAGTAGCCCGAAAGTCTGACAACCAATCTTACCAAAGGGTATCGTATTACCCAGTGCTCAATATGACGCACTCAAAATATTGTGCTGATGGATGCATTGAATAGTTCGGGGGTAGTAGAGATATTTAAAGTAAAGTTATAACATTAAAAACTTGTATTAAAAAAACTTGTCAAAGTTTGAATTTTGACCCCAATTATCTCTGTAACTAGAAGGTCCCAAGGTATGATCGCAATGACGGGGAGAACAAGTGCCTTTCGACTTCGTTAAGGGTATTTTAACACCCATTAAAATAAAGTTATAAAGGTTAGTACTAATGCCGACATGAAAAAAAAATGAGTATCATCAGCTAACTACTGTTATAAATGCGAAAGTTTGAGAGGATGTATGAATGTATGGATGTTTGTTACTCTTTCATGGAAAAACTTCTGAACGGATTTTAATAAAGTTTGGCACATAGAAAGTTTATAACCTGGATTATAAACTAGTTAGTTAGTTGACACTTCCCGTGACCCAAGGGCTGGCTTTTACCTTGGCCAAAGGCTTAGCGTTGCCATACAACGTGGCAACGCCGCCAGTCTCTTGGGTACATTACCAGTTGACAGCGTTAAGGAGTAGTTTTGACGCCATTTTTTAAGTTTATTGTTAAGTTAGTTTCTTTAGGTTATTTTAATTTATGAAAGTATCTATATAAGTTTTTGATTATAAATGAACTTTAATTACCTGGATTAACACATAGGATTCTTTTTATCCCGGTAGTACGACCCCATGGGACAATTACCTAACTCCACGCGGGCATAAGCTAGTACCTTATAAAATATCGAACACTACAACTAATAACTCTTAAATAGTTCAAAATCCCCGACACAAGTCTAACCTAATATTTTTCAACTTCAAAACAAACGAAATACTACTTGACAACTTAAGACGGAGTAACTTGAAGCTTCAAACTTCAAAAGAGCCGACAAAGCTTCAAGATCAAAGGCGATACGCCGACGAATAAGTACCTACTGTTTCAAGTTACTTACGTATAATATATATTTACATTTAACAGATAAATCCCTTGATGTTAACGGTTTGTAGTTAAGTAAGGGAGTTTAGTTGATTACTTGATTTGATTTGTTAGAATTTTCTGTTATGATTTGTGGCGTATATCTAAGTAAAATAAAATCGCGTTCCGGCAGAGGACACAAT
This sequence comes from Noctua pronuba, assembly GCA_905220335.1. NCBI lineage: Eukaryota > Metazoa > Arthropoda > Insecta > Lepidoptera > Noctuidae > Noctua > Noctua pronuba. The sequence goes on from LR999920.1 coordinate 1,441,383, forward strand.
AAATAAAAAAATGGAAAAATAAAAAAAAACTTTTTTGCAAAAATAAAAATGACTTTTTTTTTCGGATATCATATCTTCAAAGACTTTTACTGACTAAAACCCACCCATGTTCCTTCTTTGCCCTTTTAAAAAAAAAAACCATTTCAAAAACATAAAAAAGTGAAAATTTACTTTAGTTTCTGAAGTCGGCGACTTTTGTAAGTTTGATTTAAGTTTTTTGTCTCCGACTTCTTTTTTGCAAAAATAAAAACGACTTCAAAAACATAAAAAAGTGTAAAATAACTTTAGCTTCTGAAGTCGGTGACTTTTGTTTCTTTGATTCAGTTTTTTGCCACCGACTTCTGAAATCGGTTAATAACTAGCTTATGCCAGCGGCTTCACACGCGTAGAGTTAGGTAATTGTACCACGGGATCAGACTGCCGGGGTAAAAAGTATGCTATAAAGGGTGTAAAAAGACCCTTAACGAAGCCGAAAGGCACTTGTTCTCCCCGTCAATGCGATAATTTTTTTGTTCTAGACCATACCTGGGAACCTTCTAGTTACGGAGATATTGGGGGTCAAAGTTCCAACTTTTTCACTAGTTTTTTTTTAAATGCATGTTTTTAAAGTAAGATTTTTACTTTAACCACCTCCACGACCCCCTTACTATTCAATCCATCCATCAGCACAATTTTCTGAGTGCGTTACATTGAGTCCTACCGTAAAATGTGATTTTTCACCCCAAAAAAAAAGTCGTTTCCCAGCAATAATTTTTGCGTAAAGTTACTTAGTTTGATGTACAGAATGCTTGGTTGACGGCTTCGTGAAGGGTCCGTTTACACCCTGTATGTTAATCTAGACTATAAACCATCAGTGTGTCAAATTTCATCTCAATCCGTTCAGTAGTTTTTACGTGAAAGAGTAACAAACATTCATCCTCACAAACTTTCGCATTTTTAATTGTAGTAAGACGTACAATCTTCTGGCACACGAATTTTTGGTTCTATAGACCGACCGCTTTAACGAGTCCTCCGCCTTGCCCCATCAAAGGCACATTAAGCGTCCACAAAGTCTTAACAATATCCCACAGGTTATTTGCTTTAAAATAACCATAATCCACGAAGGTATTACGATACTAATTGAACCAATACGTGATCAACCTTCAGAATATTCCATTTAAATTGATACCTTCGCGAGGACTCATTAAAGCGGTCGGTCTATAGTTTTCTTTCATCGCATAGGGTGATGAAATAAAAAGTCTGATAACAATGGGAAACCGCTGCAATTCTATCAAAAATCATCACTACTTTAGAGCCGTCTTCCGTCTAACCGGATGCAGCTGAATACCAATATTTTACATGTAGCGACAGCCTATCTGACCTCCACAACCCAGTAAGTACTGGGTAATAAGATACCCCTTGGTAAGACTGGTTGTCAGACTTTCGGGCCACTACTTAACGACTGTCAAAGATCTACTATTGACAGCCGATACCAACGGCTTAACGTGCTTTCCGAGACGCGGAGGAAACTCGGTATGTAACGAGCGACTGCCTATCAGACCTCCACAACCCATTTAGTACTGGGTAATACGATACCCCTTGGTAAGACTTATAATGATTAATATTAAATTTGAGGTAATTATACTAAAGTAATTACTCAAATTTTATTATTAAAAACAACAATTTTGCTCCCGAGACTATAATTACTGTAATAAGACTACTAGAATTTCGGGAAAGTATTATGACGAATTTAACTGAATTTAATGCAGAGTATAACGCTAAACAGCGGCGCCATCTTGTGGGATACCTTTACATTAATCCTCTTTAAAGGTGTGTCGTTTCATAAATATGAAAGAAAGAAGAAAGAAAGAAAGAAAACATATTTATTTAGCACATGCCACAGATGCACACAACAAACAAATAAAAATAACATAAAAAAAAAACTTAAATCTACACAATATAAAACGTAAATTAAACAGAAAAAAAAAAGATATAACATTATACCTGTATTTGTCCAAAGGTTTAATTAAGCAGAGGTGTATCCTATAGTCCACCAACATTTCACCAGTTATAAAGGGTGTAAAAAGACCCTTAATGAAGCCGAAGGGTACTTATTCTACCCGTCATTGCGATCATGTTTTTGTTCTGGACCATACCTGGGAACCTTCTGGTTACGGAGATATTGGAGGTCAAAGTTCAAATTTTTTCAATTTTTTTTTTAAATACTTCTTTTTACGGTTTAAATCCACTCCACGCAGAGCGGGAGGAGTCATTTGATGATTTCCCATCCGTAAAAAAAAGCATCCATCAGCACCAAGTTTTGAGAGCGTTACATTGAGTTTTAAGTTAAAACGTGATTTTTCAAACCAAAAAAAAACTCGTTTCCCAGCAATAATTTTTGCGTAGGGTGACTTAGTCTGATGTACAGAATGCTTGGTTGACGGCTTCGTGAAGGGTCTGTTTACACCCCGTATTTATTTCTGTAAATTGGTTTTACAAAACACTTTTACATGTCATCATGTTGTTTTAAAACTAGATGGGGCCGGTGTTTCGTACCTGACTACTCTGAGAAGAAACATCCGAAACAAACTCAGAGGACACTGCCTCTTTTAAAGTCCAGACATTGATCAAGACATATGAGGACCATGCAGATTAATGTCTGAGATGGTCTTTTGAATAGTATAGTCCACCAACATTTCACCAGTTATGTTTAAGTTCCATGTAATAGCGGGCGTGTAATAAGCTGAAGTGGCCGGTCATATTAGCCGTAGAACCGATGACCGTTGGGGTAGACGTGTTCTTGAGTGGACACCGCGAATCGGCAAACGTAAGGTGGGACGCCCTCAGGCTCGGTGGAGTGACGATCTTCGCAGGACGGCTGGTAGCAACTGGATGAGAGTTGCTGAGAATCGAGTTGAGTGGCGTGCGATTGAGGAGGATGTCCAGCAGTGGGCTGCTATAGGCTGATGATGATGAATAGGGGTTCAGCCTATAGCCATCAACCGAGCATAAATCCAAACTCCATGGCTGCTACTGAGAAATTCCTGGTGGATTAAAGGATTAGGCTTCTAAGAGTTTGTTTTTTATGCAATTTGAAAGATTTTAAAGAATATTTTTGCAAATATGGGGTTTCAATTATTAGGTATTATGTTCATTTTGTAATGAGTGATATTACAGTGACATAATAATGAGATTTAAATTCGATAAGATGGTTATTCGTTTATTGCACCAATTAACATACCATCACGCCTGTAATCCCCGAAGGGTTAGGCAGAGGTGTACTTAAATAGTACACCCACATTTTGCCAGTTATGTTTTAAGTCCCATATAATAAGGGGCGAGCCTATGGCCATCAATCGGGCACAAACCCAGACTCCGTGGCCGTTATTAAGAATCGCTGATAGAAAAACCCAATAAAACTTTGCCCAACCCGTGTATCAAACTCAGGACTTTGCTCAATAGTTGAACTTGCAACCACTAGTCCAACGAGGTAATCAGCAATTATGACACATACTTATTAATACATTAAAATAACTCTGAATAAATGAAAATTCTTTGAAAACAGTGTTACAGTAATTATTACTAATTACTTACACAGAATTCCCTTGCCCACTTACTATTAAAAACGTCATTTACATATGACCTCGTGAGAAACTCGTGGCTAAATAATAACAGCCGCTCAGGTCGATCTTAAGGTTAAGCCTTGCTTGCCTAGGTTGGTCTGTGGATAGATGACCATCCATTATATACAGAGTTTCCTCCTTGCCTCGGAAAGTAGGTCTTAGATAGTCGTAAAGTAGTCAATGGCCCGAAAGTCTGACAACCAGTCTTACCAAGGGATATCGTATTAACCAGTACTAACTGGGTTGTGGAGGTCAGATAGGCAGTCGCTCCATGTGAAATACTGGTGTTCAGCTGTATCCGGTTAGACTGGAAGCCGATCCTAACATAGTTGGGAAACGGCTAAGCAGATGATGATATTTATTTTGATTTTGTAAATTATAGATTAACTTGTAGTCTGAGACTATATGATGTACTAAAACATTTATTTAAAGTTGTTATATTTCGTTCATTTTTGTTTTTAATGTTGTACTTATAATAATATATATACAAGGTGTAAACAGACCCTTCACGAAGCCGTCAACCAAGCATTCAGTACATCAAACTAAGTAATTCTATGCAAAAATTATTGCTGGGAAACGACTTTTTTTTTGGGGTAAAAAATCACGTTTTACGATAAAACTCAATGTTACGCACTCAAAACTTAGTGCTGATGGATGCTTTGAAAACTTGTGAAAAAATTTGAACTTTGACCTCCAATATCTCCGTAACTAGAAGGTTCCCAGGTATGGTTCACAGCAAAAAAATGATAGCAATGTTGGGGAAAACAAGTGCCTTTCGGCTTCGTTAAGAGTCTTTTTACACCCTTTATTAATATGTCATGCCTAAAAGGCAGAACATATAAGGACTCTAATCATTTTAACACCTGATTTATAACACCCACATTCTTTTACAAATAAAGTATCCTATTCTATTCCTAGATATCGTTTATCAACATACAGACACAAATATAAAATGCTAACCAACGTACTCTGGACAGTGTACGTTGCCCCCACATCGACGCGCAATAGAGTTTCCACGAATTTAGCGCATGATTCTGAGTAGACTACCCGGTATTGAAATGTATCGTCAGACATATCACAGCTGTTCCACGGGAGTTCCATTTTGTCCGTGTAGTTAATAGCAGATTTTTTTCCTGGAACCGCGCACTGAGTTCGTGGAAACAGGTTGTGCGTCGACGTCCGTTACGACGCAGTTCAGATATTAAATTTTCTGTTCATTTTAATATTTCATTCATGGTTTTTACTCTTGAATGAAAAGTTAAAATGAGCTCGTGGCTAAATAATAACTGTCACTTGGGGAAATCTTTAGGTTAAGCCGTGCTTGCTTAGGTTGGCCTGTGGATGGATGACCACCCATTACATACCGAGTTTCCTCCGTGCCTGAAGTGAAAAAGTTGGAACTTTGATCCCCAATATCTCCGTAACTAGAAGTTCCCAGGTTTGGTCTCAAACATAAAAATTATCGCAATGACGGGGAGCACAAGTGCATTTCGGCTTCTTTATGGGTCTTGTTACACCTTTTATAGATATACAAATGGCAGCCTGGACCAACAGGTTAACGTGCTCTCCGAGACATGGACGGAACTCGATAAGTAACAGATGCTCACCAATCCTCAGACCGACCTCAGTAAGAACCGCTTAACCTTTTAAATCAACCCCTGCGCTAAAGCCACGAGCCCCTCAAAATCCCCATTTTATGCCACCAAAATGGTAACAACCTTTTAGATCAACGCCTCTGAAGCCACCAGCCCCTCAAAATCCCCAGTTTATGCCACCAAAATGGTAACAACCTGTGATCAACGACTCTGAAGCCTATAAAATGGGAATTTTGAGGGGCTGGTCCCTCAAAATCCTCATTTTATACCACCAAAACCCCCAACTCTAGCGCTCCACCACATCCAGCGCTCCGTCATATAGGAACACGTACTCAAACTGACTTACGTCTTGCAATAACCAAATAAGCACACAAGTTACGGCTTCCAATAACCACAGATAATATAATAATTCTATATTTTTCATAAGGAGTGCCATAGACAATAATATTCAAATGCGGTTGGTTACCTCTTGGCTTTCTGCCAGGCACCTGTTTGGGAGAGTACGAGTGTGTTTAGTAAATATTAGTTTTTGTTACTGTAGAGGTATTGAAAATGTTGATATTTACTGTGTTATTTTTTTATTTATTTTTGACCTCAAAATACAGGGTGTAAAAAGACTCTTAACGAAGCCGAAAGATACTTGTTCTCCCCGTCATTGCGATATTTTTTTTGTTAAAGATCATACCTGGGAACCTTCTAGTTATGGAGATATTGGGGGTCAAAGTTCCAACTTTTTCCCAAGTTTTTTTTAAATACATGTTTCCAATGTAAGATTTTTACTTTAAACACCTTCACGACCCCCGTACTATTCAATCCATCCATCAGCACAATGTTTTGAATGCGTTACATTGAGTTTTACTGTAAAACGTGATTTTTCACCCCAAAAAAAAAAGTCGTTTCCCAGCAATTTTTGCGTAAACTAACTTAGTCAGAATGCTTGGTTGACGGCTTCGTGAAGGGTCTGTTTACATTGTATAGTTGGAAAAAGGCTGGACAGATGATGATGTTGATTGTGTTTTTTTTACTCAAACTCAAAGAATTTATTTCAATTAGACCATTACAGGCACTTTTGAATGTCACAAAAAAAAGCGAAGCTACAGTCCCAGACACAAGGCATAATAACTTGTGAAAGTACTGTAGTTGCCCATTCCAAGGCGTAGATCTCTATGGAGAAGAATGGGCAAGAAACTCCATGGACACTCTTTTCAGTCATAATATTGTTACAAAATCTTGGTTACATCATTCATGTGGAGACTATACATTTATGTGAGAAACATGTATAAAGAAGTGCAAACTAAGAGCGTCCAGAGTAAAAAGATATAATCAACAGTTCAAAAATACTCCTCAGTAATAGTCAGGAGGAGCTCGTGGCCAAATAATAACAGCCGCTCTGGTCAATCTTTAGGTTAAGCCGCGCTTGCCTAGGTTGGTCTTTGGATGGCTGACCGCCCATTACATACCAAGTTTCCTCCGTGCCTCGGAAAGCACGTTACGCCGTTGGTCCCGGCTGTCGGTTGTACATCTTTGACTGTCGGTTGTACATCTTTGACTGTCGTTACAGGTAGTCAGTGGCTCGAAAGTCTGACAACCAGTCTTGCCAACGGGTAATGTATTGCCCAGTACTAACTGGATTGTGGAGGTCAGATAGTAGCTCCATGTAAAATAGTGGTATTCCGTTGCTGGTTAGACTGGAAGCCGACCCTAACATAGCTAGGAAAAACGCAGGCATCTGATGAACTTCTCAGCCGCAGTCACATTGTCGGGATTTGTGCCCGGTTGATGGCAATAGGCTCGCTCCCTATTACATGAAACTTAACAGGCGTAATGTTCTGTTATAATATTAGAGTGTACGCTTTCATCCTTTACTTACTAATATTATAAATGCGAAAGTAAGTTTGTTTGTTTGTTACCTTTTCACGCCTAAACCACTAAACTGATCATGCTGAAATTTTGCACATACGTTGTCAGGTGTACAGAAACGGACATAGGGTACCTTTTACCCCGAAAAAAAGTACTGTTCCCGAGGAAAACAACAATAACATTCTTATGCTCATAGATGGCGTTACGTGTCTTTCAAATCATGATTGAATTACAAGCAGAGTACAACCCGAATTGATTGTCAAATTCTAAATAAGGTTTTTTTTTAAATTCCTAGGTGTTAAGTTATTTGAATTTTATTATGTCAGTGGATAATGGTGGATATTTTATAATTGTTTTTCTTTTTTATATTTTGTTTTGTTTGACCAGTGGAATATTTTTTTTGTTTTTAATATTTATTAATGTAATAAATCTGTGTTGGAAATAAAAGTGATAGCCATACTATCGAATTAGGTTTAAGATTGCCTGTTATGATAGTTGTAAGTTGAATAAATAAATAAATTAACGCGAGCGAAGCCCGAGCAAAAGCTGGTTACAAATATTGATTTATCTCTTTACACGCTCATGAACAAGGATGGACCACGAGGCGTGTTTAATATCAAAAGGTCACATCTACAAGATGACCTCTGACCCTCGACCTTTGCGAAAAGTTCCTGTTAGCTCCTCTTAATAAGTTAACATAACTGTACTACATAATAGGTCCATGAGGAGCTCGTGGCTAAGTAATAACAGCCGCTCGGGTCGATCTTTAGGTTAAGCTGCGCTTGCCTAGGCCCGTGGATGGGTGACCTCGCATTACCTACTGAATTTCCTCCGTGCCTCGGAAAGCACGTTAAACCATTGGTTTGGGCTGTAATTTGCAGATCTTTGACAGTTGTTACAGGTAGTCATTAGCCCGAAAGTCTGACAACCAGTCTTACCAAGGGGTATTGTACTAACTGGGTTGTGGAGTTCAGATAGGCAGTCGCTCCATGTAAAATACTGGTATTTAGCTGCCTTCGGTTGGACTGGAAGCCGACTCCAACATAGTTGGGAAAAGGCAGGCAGATGATGAGGACTATGAGGGGCATCTAAACTTACTTCCTCGTATGATGTGGTCTGTATAATGTCCTAGTTTTTTTGTTCCCCACTTCCAGTACATTTGTGATTTGTCAGACTTTCAGGCCACTGATTACCTGTAACGACTGTCAAAGATCTACAAAATAATGACATCCGGGACCAACGGTTTAACGTGCTTTCCGAGACACGGAGGAATCTCGGTAAGTAATGGGTGGCTGCGGGACTGTTCGAAAGAGATACCGCGGCCCTGGAACACAAAGGGCAAAGAAGGAACATGGATGGGTTTTAGTCAGTAAAAGTCTGACACTCCCTCCCACTCCACCCAGAGTGGGAGGAATTTATTTGATGAATTCCCATCCCAAAAAAAAAACACGGGCCAACCTAGGCGAGCACGGTTTATCCTAAAGATCGATCCGAGCGGCTGTTATTACTTAGCCTATAATTATAATTAATTCATCATCATCGTCAGCTTCCAGTCTAACCGGATGCAGCTGAATACCAGTATTTTACACTATAATTAAAATTAATTATGCCAAAATATTTACGCTTCGAAAATTTAATATTCCCTTAACGCATTCAAAACAACAGTTAAATGAAATAGTAGTTAAAATTAAACTGTATTCCGTACTCTAACCTATCCTATAAAAACAATCAACCGACGACGTAGAAAACGATTTTCTTTGAAAGAGCCGCCCCTTTGTTCTACCGGTCTTTGATCTTGCCGACAAGATGGGAATTAAGGCTTGAATATTGTTATAAGTAGCAAGGATGCTGAAAAGGTACTTGAGAGAGAAAAAATAGAGAACAGGAGCTCGTGGCTAAATAATAACAGCCGCACGGGTCGATCTTTAGCTTAAGCTGCGCTTGCCTATGTTGGTCCGTGCATGGGTGACCACTCGTGACATACCGAGTTTCCTCCTTGCCTCGGAAAGTACGTTAAGCTGTTGGTCCCGGCTGTCATTTGTAGATCTACCAATGGCAGCCGGGACCAATAGCTTAACGGCAGCCCTCTCCTAACTATGTAGGGGTCAGCTTCCAATATAACGGACTGCAGCTGTATTTTACATGGAGCGACTGTCTATCTGACCTCCACAACCCAGTTAGTACTGAGAAATACGATACCCCTCCTACTCCTCTCTCCTTCGAGCTCCCCCCTTGTAAAATATTAATATTTAGCTGCATCCCGTTAGATTGGAAGCTGACCACAACATAGCTCAGAAAAAGCTGGTCGAACTATTATTTCATAAAACATGTAGATTAATCTTCAATAAGAATTTCAATATTGCAAGCTACGTTTAAAATTATGAAAATGCTGACCAATAGAAAATATTGTATTGCCTAGCTTGAATTATATTGGTCCAATTTATTCTAAGCTGCTACGACCGTGGCTGGAGTTTGTGGATTTAAAACCTGACGTTTATGAAATTTACATTTTGATATATTTTATTGTTTTAGGTATAATAATTAATATATGACCGACCACCCATTATATACCGAGTTTCCTCCGTGCCTCGGAAAACAGGTAACACCGTTCGTCTCGGCTGTCATTTGTAGATCTTTGACAGTCGTTACAGGTAGTCAGTGGCCCAAAAAGTCTGATATCTATGCCTAGCCTTTTCCCATCTATGTTGGGGTCGGCTTCCAGTCTAACCGGATGCAGCTGAATACCAGTACTTTACATGGAGCGACTGCTAAATTAACTGAATGGCCAGAGGAGGCATAACACTGGGAGATTTGGAAAGGAATGGGGAGGCCTTTGCCCAGCAGTGGGACAGAATAGGTTAATAAAAAAATAACAACTTTAAATAAATGTTTTGGTACATCATACATTCTAAGACTACAAGTAAATCTATAATTTACAAAATCAAAATAAATATCATCATCTGCATGTGAATACTAGTGATGATGCAGCTGAATACTAGTATTTTACATGGAGCGACTGCCTATCTGACCTCCACAACCCAGTTAGTACTGGGTAATACGATATCTCTTGGCAAGACAGGTTTTCAGACTTTCGGGCCACTGACTACCTGTAACGACTGCCAAAGATCTACAAATGACAGCCGGAACCAACGGCTTAACGTGCTGTCCGAGGCACAGAGAAAAATCGGTAAGTAACGGATGGTCACCCTTCCACCGATCGACCTTGGCAAGCGCTGCTTAACCATAAAAATCGACCGCGTGCGGCTGTTATTAATAATAATAATAATTTATTTAATTCAGACCATTGATCCATATAGTGTTAGTAAAATCTTAACCTATTGTTAGTACATAAAAAGCTTAAATTAATTGGCGACATGTACGCCAGTACGCACATGCCTAGCTGCCCAGTGCCTAATGAAAGGCCCATCAATTTTGTCCGCCAGTGTAGCCAGTATGTTGTTGGGGCTACCCCTGAATCGCTTCAGCATACTCGCACAACGCTTGCGCATAACGGCATAAAAATCATCTAATCTCGCTTCAGCGAACATGCCAGACGCGCTACAAAACCGAGGTAGCCCCAACAATATCCTCAACGCATTGTTATACTGAACGCGCAGAGCGTTGTAAGCCTTCTGCGTATACCTTACCCACAGGCTGCACGCGTAAAACGATTGACAAAACGCTCGAAAAAGAGTCAGTTTCACCTCCTTCGTACAACGTGCAAACCTGCGAGCCAGCATATTGCATCTGGCTGCCAACGCTCTGCGCTCCCTATCTAAATCTTGGTCATCCATGAGAAAGTCCGTGACAACATGACCTAGGTATTTAAACTGCGTAACAAACTCCAACGGAGTTCCTCGTAAGTTAATAGATGGAATATTAACAGGTGTATTGTTGCGCACTCTAAAAACAATTACCTTGCTCTTGGAGGCATTATACCTCAAGCCATGAGCCTCCGCGTACCTCTCACAGATAGCCAACAATTTCCTCAGACCACAGATTGATGGACTGAGCAGCACCATATCATCAGCGTAACTTATGTTGTTGATCATAGTTCCATCAACAGAGCATCCGATCTTGGTGCCGCTCAGCTCACCAATCAGCCGATCCATATACACATTAAAAAGACTCGGTGAAGTCAATCCCCCCTGCCTTATTAATCCTAACACACACACAAAATAGTGAACCATCTTTTTTGCAGTCAGTTAGAATCTATGATCTAACTGAAATACGTTTATTGAAAACTACGTTCGATATGACAGATGGACTTAAGATGGCGGCTTGCCAACCAAAATGGTGGACGTTTTGGCGCCAACTTTCAGAAGTTAGTTACGCCGGTCGTTTATAAATGGGAGACGGTTGGAGATAGATAATAAATAGAGTTAGTAGCAGTACCTACAGTTCTTAGGCTACGGAGCATGAGGTCCCGTGTACGATACCTAGGTTGGGCAAAGTGTTATTGGATTTTTCCATCAGCGATTTTTAATAACAGCTACGGAATCTGGATTTGTGCTGGATTGATGGCAATAGACTCGCCCCTTATTACATGGGACTTAAAACATAACTGGCGAAAGGATGTACTATTAGGTACACCTCTGCCTAACCCTTCGGGGATTACAGGCGTGATGTTATGTTTAGCTGTGAATAAAGGAATAACCACCTTATTATATTTAAATGTCATTATTATGTCACTAAAATATTACTCATTAAAAATGAACTTAATAATAATGAAAAGCCCATATTTACAACAAGAATGTATGTGGTATACTACAAATTAAAAACCCGACTACTGAAAAATCACGCCCGAATTAAAATCGGGGTTTACAAGGTAAAATCGGCTCTTCCTACTGTTGAAGTCGGTAAAAATGTAGCCTATGTTACCCGGGCTAGAATAATGAATCGATTGACACCTTATTCATCAAAATCGGGTGAATAGTTTAGGCGCTACGGAGGAACATACGCAAATACAAACATACATACATAGACTGCTAAAATCATAACATTTCCTTTTGGCTTCGACGTAGTCAGGTAACAATATTCTTTGACATCTTTCAAATTAAATAAAAAACAAACTCTTAGAAGCCTAATCCTTTAACCAGCTTTAGAACACCTCCTAAAAAGAAAAGGGGTAACCCCATTCTTTCTAGAAGCCAACCAACGGCTCCATTCACGTATTAGCCACTTGGAAATGAAACCAAAAGACTGATTTGTATGGCTCTCCCGAAGTATTTGTATGGTACTCCGAAGTTCGACAAAAGTTTTGCTCTCAGCCAGGTGTATATTTTGGTTCTTTCTGTAATTAATTCAAAACTTTTTTACCAAAAACTTTTTGGAGTTTAGCATCCACATTTGAATAAGCAAATGAATTCGAACAAGACTGAGTTTCTTTTATTTTTGGAACACACAGATAGATATGAAATTTTAAAGTTATTCATCATCATTTTTTCGATACTGTACGGCGTAAAAAAGCGGCCTCGCTGCTAAACAGACTCCGTGGCAGCCCCAACAGCATTCTGAGCGCCATAGTCGGGAGGCATGACAGCCAGTTGGTGAGGTCATTAGTCACCTGTACACTGTCTGTGTTTTTAGTTAAGTACTAACATAGGTTAAGAATATTGTTACTAACCCAATGGATCCTGGTTGTCTTAATAAATGAATGAATTATATTTGCGAAGCCCTTCCCCAACTATGTATGTTAGGGTCGGCTTTCGGTCTAACTGGATGCAGCTTTCTTTCTTTATCGTGTGGTTAGTGCTTTATCTAATGTCAAAGTTTTTATGCCTTGACTTGCCTCTGACTTGGCTTTACATCCCATCGAGAAATATCTCTCAGACGAGAGACTCGCCTTGGAATGGGCAACTACAGTACTTTCACAAGTTATTATACCTTAGCTACGCTCTTTGTTTTTTTGTGACATTCAAAAGTGCATGTAATGGTCTAATTGAAATAAATGCTTTGAGTTTGAGTTTGACAGCGTTCTTTGGGAAAACCCGAGGTAGATGAAGATGCTGGAGAATTGTTTTCCTGCCGCATGAGTTATCTGGTACAGCTTGTGTCGACATGAGATATAAAACGAAATACTTACGTATTCAGTCCACGTCCATACATGTTTCAGGAAAAATATGATACCACGTTATGAGAGGAACAGATTGCTTAAATTATTGCCAACCATAACATGTAACTTATTGTGGCATTTGATTAAAAAGATGCGAGGTCAAGGCTGAGTCGAAAAGGGCTGTTTATTTCACAGTCTGACAAAAGAGGTTTTTTTGTGTTATAAGGTAACGTTCACCTGGCAAGAGTGTTCCGTGTTAGTTTTAATTTAACCAATTAAATGTTGTCAACTTGGAGGAGCTCGTGGCTAAATAATGACAGCCGCTCGGATCGATCTTTAAGTTAAGACGTGCTTGCCTAGTTTGGTCTGTGGATGGGTGACCACCCATTACATACCGAGTTTCCTCCATGCTTCGGAAAGCACGTTATTCCGTTGGTCCCGGCTATGATTTGTAGATCTTTGACAGTCGTTACCGAAAGAAGTCAGAAGCCGAAAGTCTGACAACCAGTCTTTGCAAAATTTAATGCTGGGAAACCACTTTTTTGGGGTGTAAAATCACGTTTTACGGTAGGACTCATTGTAAAGCACTCAAAACATTGTGCTGAAAGTAAAGTAATTCCATTAAAAACTTGTATTAAAAAAAACTCGTGAACTCCCAATATCTCAGTAACTAGAAGGTTCCCAGGTATGGTTTAGATTCTAGACTATAAAGCAACTACCACCGAAAAAATGCGGCTATTGAAAACCGTATTTCGTGAAAGCCAGCCTCGATATCTACCTACCCCCGTTTAGCTAGCAAGCTAAACAAAGGCAACACCAAGAAGTTAATGTGCTCTGACCTAATTTTTTAATGGGCAACACCACGCTAAAACGTCGCATAGATCTGGCTTTTGGGCGTAAGCAGAGTGAGGTAAGCTTTGTAGTTATTTTTGCTTAGATGGCTTGGTCATGTTGTGAAAATTAATGTTTTTTTTTATTACTATACAGGTTGTACAAAAAGTGATTTTATTTTAAACTGTTTAAGGACTCAAATGACTTAAATACACGTTTTCCAAAGACTATAAATTCTCCTTTCGTGCGCACTTATTCTAAATATAAAAATAATGAATCGAATAGTAACCCAATACTTGGAAAACTAGAACGGGAATACAAAAATAACATCAAAAGATGATATCACACCTCGCCTACGACACCGCGTAGCTTTCCGCCTACGCCGTAGTAAGTGCTACGGCGTAGCACATTGCTACGCGCTAGTATTATATTTTAATATTTATGTGATCTTTTTAGTGGGGTTATTTAGTAAATAGGTATCTTTAAAGGTTTCAAAAAGGAGCTTAACAATACTAATCCTTTGGTCAAAAAATAGGCGCCGCCCTCTGGTCACGTGAAGAGTCGACCAACCGCTTGGCGATTTCCCGAAATACTAGGTGGGCACTCGGACCCCATGGCCCTGCAATTTAGAATAAAAACTTTGCCCAACCTGGATCGAACATAAAACCTTACGTTCAACAGTTACTCTTTGGACTACTAGACCTACGAGGCAGTCAATTTACTCAACTCGAGACTCAAACTTAGGACCTCATGTTAGACAGTCCCTCTAAGCCAATGAGGATAAAAGTTCACAAAACACAACGTACAAAAAACCTTTTGTTGAAAAAAAAAAGATAATTGAATAGCAAAAGATAATTCATCTCCCATTACCTTTTATTATCTTTTATGAAATGTTTTCATTAAAGAGGGGAGATTAAAAAATAATTGTTGGAAAATTAATTAACTTTTTTTTTAACAAAGGAAAGTAGTTACTGTTTTAAACCGACTTTTTTGGAAAAAACGGTTCGTTTATGTTTTTTTTTGGTATTTCTAAATACCTAGAAATCGGATTTTCATTGTTTTAATGTATATAATTGTAGTAATACAATATATCTATTAGCTTTTAAACGTGGCTCGCCCACGTCATGGTCCGAAACATGTTGAAGTCCCATGTAATTTGGGGCGAGCCTATTGCCATCAACCGCGCACAAAACCAAACTCCGTGGTCTCCTCCGTGGCTCCGATGGAGTAACCACATAACACTTTGCCCGTCCCGGGAATCGAACCCAGGACCTCATGCTCAGTAGTCGCGCTTGTGACACTAACGAGGCAGTCTCACACATGACACATCAAAATTACCACGCGAACGAAGTCGCAGGCACCTGCTAGTACAATATTATTATTAGCTTTTGCTCGTGGCTCGCCCACGTAGTAATCCGAAACGTGTATCAGGAATTTCAGCAGGCTATAGAGGCTCATCATCAGCCTGCCTTTTCCCCAATTTATTAGAGTTGGCCTCCAGTTTCACCAGATGCAGCCGAATACCAGTATTTTACATGGAGCGACTGCCTATCTGACCTCCACAACCCAGTTAGCACTGGGTAATACAGTACCTACGCCTTGGTAAGACTAGTTGTCAGACTTTCGGGCCACTACACCTGTAACGCGTTCAGCGATCTACAAATGACAGCCGGGACCAACGGCTTAACGTGCTTTGCGAGACACGGAGGAAAGTCGGTAAGTAGACAAACTTCGGCAAGCGCGGCTTAATCTCGAAAATCGACCCGTGCTGCTGTTATTACTTAGCCACGAGCTCCTCAATAGGCTAACTGGTGAAATGTAACCACCATGTGTATGTATACGCTGTTACTATACAGGATGAAAACGGACCCTTCACGAAGCCGTCAACCAAGTATTATGTACATCAAACTAAGTAACCCTACGCAAAAATTATTTTTAGTAAACGACTTTTTTTTTTGGGTGAAAAATCACGTCTTACGGTAAAACTCAACGTAACGCACTCAAAAGTTAGTGCCGATGGGTGCTTTAAATAGTAAACGGGTCATGGAGATCATTAAAGTAAAGTTAAAACCTTAAGAAGTAGTATTTAAAAAAGAACTTGTGAAAAAATTGGAACTTTGATCTCCAATGTCTCCGTAACTAGAAGGTTCCCAGGTATGATCTTGAACAAAAAAATTATCGCAATGACGGGGAAAACAAGTGCCTTTCGGCTTCGTTAACGGTCTGTTTACACCCTTTATACACCTCTGCCTCTCCTTTAAGAGAAAACAGGCGTGAATGTTACGCCAATCCTCCCCTCCCCCCCTCCACCTCGCTGGGGTGGACCGACGACTTTAAACAGGTGGCTGGAACAGGCTGTATGCAGAACTGCGGGAAGTCGAGGACAGTGTGTTGGCGCAGTTTGGGAGAGGTCTATGTCTAATTACTAGTACTACTAGATTGGGACGACTTATTCTGCTGATGCGCGTGACCTTCGTCCGCGTGAAATTATTATAAGAAAGATCACTTCCCTTTCTGAATCGGATTTTGTTAACAATTTCAAGGGTTTTTTTTTTTGCACGGAATCCTAATTATTTTTTCTAAAATAAAAGTAGCCTTAGTTAGACGTTATAACATCAGCTACCTGCTAGTGAAATTCCCGTCAAAATAGGTTCAGCCGTTTCGCAGTTTAGCCGGAACAAACAGACAAACAGACAAAATTTTAAAAAAAAAACGTTTTTTTTTTATTATAAGTACCGTATTATATACATATGTACATACTTTCATATGCATTCAGTAGAAAACTGTTATTTTGATATTACAAACAGACTCTTAAATTTTATTTATTTAGATTATCAAAATGAAAACACTTTAATATAATTTCTATTTTTACACAATTTTTTTCAACTTTCAGCGCTAAACATAGAGTTGAAAATACAACATAGCTATTCCATGTAGGTATCACTTTAAGTGTCGCCTAGTAACAGTGAAACGTAACTATTACTAGACCATAACTAAACCAATTACTCATTTAAAAAATAACCATCGATTTATGTTCAGAAATACCATCAAAAACGGCTGGAACATTAATAATAAAATTTGCATTTAAACGCAGGACTTTGAGCAAAAGTGGCTTGGAACACGAAATCGAGAACACAGTCATTTTTACATTGAATTTTTCAGAACTTCGGTCGAAAGTAATGCTAAAAACAGAAAAGTTAATTTGGAAATCAAAATTATTTTAGGTTATTAAAAAAAGTTCCTGAGGAGCTCGTGGCTAAATAATAACAGCAGCTCTGGTCGATCTTTAGGTTAAGCCGTGCTTGCCTAGGTGGGTCTGTGGATGGGTGACCACCCATTACATACCGAGTTTCTTCCGTACCTCGGAAAACACGTTTAGCCGTTAGTCCTGGGTGTCATTTGTAGGTCTTTGAGAGTCGTTAGGTAGTCATTTATTACAAGTTTAAACATGCTAAAATCATCATCGTCGTCATCATCTGCCTGCCTTTTCCCAACCATATTGGGGTCGGCTTCCAGTCTAACCGGATGCAGCTGAATACCAGTATTTTACATAGAGCGACTGCATGTCTGACAACCTGGTTAGTACTGGGTAATACGATACCCCTTGGTAAGACTGGTTGCCAGACTTTTTGGGCCACTGACGACTACCTAACGACTGTCAAAGATCTAAAAATGACACCCAGGACCAACGGCGTAACGTGCTTTCCGAGGCACGGAGGAAACTCGGTATGTAATGGGTCGTAACCCATCCAAAGACCAACCTAGGCAAGCACGGTTTAATCTAAAGATCGACCCGAGCGGCTGTTATTATTTAGCTGTTTGTGTTTATTTGTTTTATTTGGCTGTTAAAAGAATACCTTGTATTATATTACGGTTGTACTATCAAGTGGTCATCCCTCATGCATATAAATTCATTAAAACATAACATCACGCCTGCAATCCCTGAAAGTTTATGCAGAGGTGTACCTAATAGTAGACCCACATTTCGCCAGTTATGTTTAAGTCCCATGTAATAGGGGGCGAGCCTATCATCGGCCATCAACCGGGCGCAAATTTAGACTGAGAAATTCCTGATGGAAAAACCCAATAACACTTTGCCCGACCTGGGAATTGAACCCAGGACCTCATGCTCAGCAGTCGCGCTTGCGACCACTAGACCAACGAGGCGCCAATTCATTAAAAAAGGTGCGTAATTAATTAATCTACTAACAGCGATCGCTAACAGCTACGCTTTGACAAATAATTTGCAACATAACCACCAGTAGCGAAGGGTTAATTTTTGTGAAGGGTAAGCTGGAGTCTCGCTGGAATCTTTAATGTGATTATACAAGGTGTAAACAGACCCTTCACGAAGCCGTCAACCAAGCATTCTGTACATCAAACTAAGTAACTCTACGCAAAATTATTGCTGGGAAACGACTTTTTTTTGGGGTGAAAAATCACTTTTTATGGTAAAACTCAATGTAACGCACTCAAAACTTAGTGCTGATGTATGCTTTGAATAGTAAACGGGCCATGGATTTAATTAAAGTAAAGTTAAAACCTTTAAAAGTGGTATTAACTAGAAGGTTCCCAGGTATGGTTCAGAACAAAAAAAATTATCGCAGTGATGGGGAGAACAAGTGCCTTTCGGCTTCGTTAAGGGTCTTTTTACACCCTTTATTATTTGTCTATAGAATACTGACTGTGCCATTTACAAAGGCAAACTGGTAGGAATCGGGTTCTATAGAACCTTCGCCACTGATAACCACTAAGCGTAGCATCAATCGATGAAAGTCGTCCAAATACTAGAAACCGGCTATTTGGTTTTAAAAGGAACGCATCACAAATTCACTTTCACCAATATAGTGAAGCGTAAATATTCCCTCTTACAGAGGAGATCTTAGTCCCAACTGTGGGAATATGAAAGGCTGATTATGTGTGTAGATAGATAGATAGATAAATAATTTATTTTAGTGCACACAAAAGTGTGACAATTAATCAATTTAGTGTCACAATAATTTGCATAGCTAGACTAGTATAGCGTTATATTTCTATCTCTTTTTTCCAACTATGTTGTGGTCTCACCAGATGCGGATACCAGTATTTAATATGGAGCGAATGTTAGAAACCGCGCCGTATTACGCATTAAAGAAAAACTGCATGAAAATCTTTCCAAAAAACGGTTTGAAATGTCCGAAAAATAAGTATACCTTTAAATAATGCAGATACATAAAAAATGTTGTCGCAAATTTTGCATAGACAATTATGCAGATTTTTTTTTGTCAAAGAAACCATAAATATTCTTTTAGTAAACATTAAAAATGCATTTTAGAATATTGTTTTCTTTTACACACTTAAATCTAAAATACTCAAGATTTTTGAAGATGTAAAGACAAAATGTGAAACACGTCCTGAAAAGTTGCAGAAAACGCAGGAAAACCCTGAAAAATACATGTTAAAGCAGAAATCCAAGATGGCTGAAAATGAATCAACTTATTACCTTTTAGTATTGCGCTCGGTGCATTAGGAACAAAGGATATTCCCCTGCCTTGGTACGGCGTTAAAAAAACCATAATGTCACTCAGTATATTTTTTCTAAAATCCACAAGGCTCTTCAAAACCTTCTTCCTAAACCACGATATTTTTACACGCAATTTAAAAAAAAAGCCACAATTCGTCGCGGTCTTTTGTTACGCGTTCGAATTTTGAATCCTCAAAAATCAGATCCAAACGTTTACGGAGCGGGCTCTAAATATTTTTCCTTGAATAAATATAATTGAACGCATCAATTTTAATTTTTAAAGTATTTTTTTTTGAATATTTTATTTATATTATTTTTGAACGACCGACCGTACCGTTTACAGAGATGGTCAACGAAACACTGGCTTGCAGAGTATAAAGCCTCCGTGCATTGATTGGGCGTAACTGACAATTGTATATCTCTCTCTTTCCCTCTCACATATCTTCTGTCTCGCTCCCACTCAAGGGTTGCCCGTGTTAAGCGAAATTTGGCTTGGCAAGGCGTGTGGTTCTCAACGTTAAGCAAATTAAATATATTACTGTTTTTCTTTTTGCATGATCGATTATATGAAGCGCGGTTGTCAAAGTGTTTAGTTTGGTTTTTGTGGTGACAGCAGGGTAGCTTGCTGATGGATGGGAATCGGTGAGCTGGTCACTGTTTAATAGTACAAAATGTCTATAATATAGCAATAAGTCTAATTCTGTACATTTTGTGTGTTTGAAGTGTTTAATCCTTAATCTTACTAATATTATAAAGAGGAAAGATTTGTATTTTTGTGTGTGTGTGTATGTTTGTAATGAATAAACTCAAAAACTACTGTGCCGATTTCAAACATTTTTGACCATTAGAAAGCTACATTATCCCTGAGTAACATAGGCTATATTTTATCCCAAAATGTTAAAAAAATTAATGTCCACCCGTGCAAAGCCGGGACGGGCCGCTAGTAATATTATAAATGCGAAAGTAAGTTTGTTTGTTTGTTTATTACCTTTTCACGCCTAAACCACTGAACCGATCATCCTGAAATTTTGCAAATACGTTGTCAGGTATACAGAAATGGTTATAAGGTACCTTTCATCTTGAAAAAAGGTACTGTTCCCGAGGAAAACTACAATAACGTTCTTATGGGAACAGATGGCGCCACGTGTCTTTCGAAACATGATTGAATTTTATTATTACAAGCAGAGTACAACCCGAATTGATTGTCAAATTCTAAATTAACGCGAGCGAAGCCGCGGGCAAAAGATAGTAAAGAAATAAACAACTTAAGTAGCTCTTTTGTTTCTTAATTTGTTTGAGAATTGAAAAAAAATTTTTTTTTTAAATTTTATATTAGATTTTTTTGTTAAAATTGACAAATTTATTTATAAAGCTAGATATAGGTTTAATTAATATAATGTTTTTAGTGTGAACTATGTGATATTAGGTAACACTAACACTGCAATATTATTAGTTTTAAGTTATCTTGCTGCGCCCTAACAGGGTCATGTACTCACTAGTTTTAAGCCTAGCATGTAAAATTGATTGTGTACATTGTGCATTAATAAAATAAATAACAAACATTACGATACTTTTTTTTTTTTTTTTTTTAATAACTTAGTCTGATTCGATCATAAACCTCATTCATTAACAATTACCGCTTCTTCAAAGCTTAAACGCTTCAGGTGGTATATAAATAGAATAATAAAATAGTAATTACTCAAAGTAAACATATGACCATATCATAATATTAGAACAAAATGGTCAAAGCATTAACTGTAAGCTCAACTTTGGAGAATAATTAAGTCTGTTTTTTTAGGATTGGTATCGTTACCTTTTACAACAAAAAAAAATCGCCCAAAAAAGCTCAAATAATTACTACACTTTCAGCTTTAACATTTTTATGACAATAAATGGCGACACTTTTTTTAAAAAAACAACAAACGTCAAATTCAAAATGACAGCTGTCAAAAACTGGTTTCGAAATCGTGCAAATAATAAATTATCCAGCCATCGTTCCACGTTTTAATAACCCGTTTCCCGCCTGATAAGGTTTTACTCGTTGCGAAGTTTATCAATCTTACAATACTAGGGGTAGAAACAAAACTTCAAATGTACTTTCAAGTTGGAGGAGAATTGGTTTGTCTTTCTTTAATTACTTTGGTTAAGTATCTATTCTTTATACTGCAGTCGATTTATTATCCAAGTAATAAAGTGACTCGAAGATTTTCAGAAGGTCTGTCAGGATTTTCTAGCAGACAGCAGCGTTGCTGTGGTGCCGGAGGCTAGTAGCCCACAAAATTCAAATTTTCTGAATGTGATACTCACTCAAATGTCTCGCTGATGGTGTTGCGTGTGTCGGATCATTTAGTTCCCTTGAAAATGGTTGAGTTGAATGGTGCTGATCCATACGTCATGTTCGTGAACGGGCGCTGTCAGTTGGGACTGGTCATCTCTGAGCTGCCTTGGTTTATTTGAACTACTTTGTTTTTAAATTGTTGATCTAATCTTTTACTCTGGACGCTCTTAATGTGCACGTCTTTCTACATCGTTCTCACATATATGTATTATCTCAACATGAATGATGTAACCAAGATCTTGTAAAAATATTTTGATTGAAAAGAGTGTCCATGGAGTTTCTTGCCCATTCTTCTCCATAGAGATCTCTGAAATGGGCAACTTCAGTACTTTCACAAGTTATTATGCCTTGTGTCTGGGACTGTAGCTTCGCCTTCTTTGTTTTTGTGACATTCAAAAGTGCCTTTAATGGTCTAATTGAAACAAATGCTTTGACTTTGAGTTCTTACCTTTTTTTGTAATAAGCAGTTCAGTGTCTGATTGTATGTTGATTAAAATATGATTCGCGATCGTAACAAATATGGTTTCATATTATCATATTATCAAATTCATATTATCATTTAATTTCATATTATCATTTATCATATTATCAAATAACCCCCCCCCCCCCGCTCTGGGCGGAGTGGGAGGCAGTGTCAGACTTTTACTGACTACTAAAACCCATACATGTTCCTTCTTTGCCCTTTGTGATCCAGGGCCACGGTATCTCTTTCGAACAGTCCCGCAGCCCCGGCAGGCATCGGCCCTTGCGGGCTCCTTCCTTTTTGCTAACATCTCTTTGAGGCGCGCGTGGAACACGAATACGCCGTCGACACGGCAATCCCATTGAAGAACTTTTTCATGAAATAGTCGGTTTCACCTTAAACAATGCTTGCCAAAGTTGATGTGAAGTGAAGCTGACCATAACATAGTTGGGAAAACGCTGGAGTATGATATGGCTACCGGTGTAATTAATTATGCGACGCTCGCGCTTTTGTGGTGGTCGTCACTGTTGGTTATGACTTTCAGGAGTTACAGTAATTGGGAGAATTTTCATGGATTCGTTCAAATAAAATAAACAGTTTTCCCTGCGATTAAGGTACACCTCTATGCCTATGGTAAGATATCTAAGCATGAACTGACTCGTCATGTCTTCATAATGTATTTGTGTTTATTTTGTTTGGCTTACAGTCATACTTATATATTTATGACGTTTTTTTATATATTATAATCCAAGTACTGTTAATTTTATTTTATTATTTATGTATTCCAAAGATTTATGCTGTCTTGGCTTCCGTACGGTTTGTTGTGTGACTGAAAACCTGCACTATGCTGTGGGCCCCCATAGCACACCATCATGAGTGGGAACCTGCTTGTTGCAGTCACGACGTGAAATCTGTCAACTTATTTTTTCCCTTTTCGATTCAATTCAAATCCTTTATATAGCATTAAGTAAATTAAAAAAAAAAAAAAAAAAAACAAAATAAGACAAAACACAACACAGCTTAATTATTACGTACAAATCAAATTGGCAAATAAATAATAATAAATTGGCAACAAATTAAAATTAGAAATAATCATAAATGTAACATATTTAAAAATAATAACTCATGTAAAAAAATTCAGTAATTATCATTAACATTTTAATATTGCAAAAATAGAAAAGAGGTTTTGATGGTATTTATAGGTGGTGATCAGATCATAATAATAGAATAAGCCCTCTGTTGGTTTGCCGGATTATTACATAAATACATAGCTGATAGAAACATAATAAAAACGTTCCCAACGCTAGGACCTCCCCGTGAAAGAGCGGCCCGTAGCGCCACCCAATGCGGGTTGCTTGGCTCCTTATAATACTAGCTCAAAAAAACTTTGAGAGCCGCTGTCACCAGTTTTATTACTGAAACGGGGGTAAGCAGGACTCCTAAAGTAATCATATTAAGCTCATTGCTTCCCTCAATTCAGTATGCAGTATTGCTATTATGCAATATTCTCTTTAAAATTCACTCAAGATTTCGTCAAACGGAGCGGATTGGAGAGCGTATACAAGGTGTAAACAGACCCTTCACGAAGCCGTCAACCAAGCATTCTGTACATCAAACTAAGTAACTCTATGCTAATATTATTACTGGGAAACGAATTTTTTTGGGGTGGAAAATGTTTTACAGTAGGACTCACTGTAACGCACTCAAAACATTGTGCTGATGGATGCTTTGTACTATTGTACGGGGGTAGTGGAGGTATTTGAAGTAAAGTTATTACATAAAAAAATTGTTTGTGAAAAAAACCTTGTCAAAAGTAGGAACTTTGAACCCCAATATCTCCGTAACTAGAAGGTTCCCAGGTATGGTCTAGAACATAAAATGATCGCAATGACGGGGAGAACAAGTGCCTTTCGACTTCGTTAAGGGTCTTATTGCACCATTTATACAATACGCACATGAATCAGAAAAATCAGAGGTGCGTCTCTTGGGTTCGAACTTGTCAGTCTAACGGTCACACCACTAGGCTATCACTGCTTGTCAGAAGAAAAACTATTATTTCATATTTAAAAAAATCGGTTAGACTGGAAGACGAC
Organism: Noctua pronuba; assembly: GCA_905220335.1. Taxonomy (NCBI): domain Eukaryota; kingdom Metazoa; phylum Arthropoda; class Insecta; order Lepidoptera; family Noctuidae; genus Noctua; species Noctua pronuba. The sequence goes on from LR999920.1 coordinate 1,465,723, forward strand.
CCCAATATAGTTGGGAAAAGGCTAAGCAGGTGATGCAGATGAGATATCCTTGTATAGCTTCTTCAACTCGAGAAAAGAAGACAACTTGGCTAATTTGTATTGCTAACTTCCTTTTACATACAAAAGAATAAAAGTTTTTCTTTATAAAGGAATGTAACGAATTCTACAAAAGAAAACTTTTCTCTGACACAATTAAGTCTAATGTCAGTTAGTGAAAACATCGTGAGGAAACCGGCATGTCCTAGAACCAAACATTCGAAGACATGTGACATCTACCAACCCACACTGGGCCCGCATGGTGGATTATAGCCCATTCCCTCTCATAGAGAGGAGGCCTGAGTCCCAGTTGTGGGCATGTTATAGGGTTATTATATATAAATAATTTAATATAACATCAGGCCTGTAATCCCCGAAGGGTATGGCAGAGATGTACCTAATAGTAGGTACATCCACATTTCGCCAGTTATGTTTAAGTCTCATGTAATAGGTGGTGAGCCTATTGCCATCATTTCGCCAGTTATGTTTAAGTCTCATGTAATAGGTGGTGAGCCTATTGCCATCATTTCGCCAGTTATGTTTAAGTCCCATGTATTAGATGGTGAGCCTATTGCCATCATTTCGCCAGTTATGTTTAAGTCTCATGTAATAGGTGGTGAGCCTATTTCCATCATTTCGCCAGTTATGTTAAAGTCTCATGTAATAGATGGTGAGCCTATTGCCATCATTTCGCCAGTTATGTTTAAGTCTCATATAATAGGTGGTGAGCCTATTGCCATCATTTCGCCAGTTATGTTTAAGTCTCATGTAATAGGTGGTGAGCCTATTGCCATCATTTCGCCAGTTATGTTTAAGTCCCATGTTATAAGTGGTGAGCCTATTGCCATCAATCGGGCACCCAACTTGGGAGTATACTCTTTCAAACAAAAACAGAATCTTCCAAATCGGTTCAGGCGTCTTTGAGTAATCGGTGTACATACCTCTCCACCTTTTTTTTTTGAAGTCATTTAAAAAACACACCGTCACAGAAGGTACAGTTCTTCCCCGTCATGTAATCACCCATCCTAATCCCAAACTCTCTCGAACGATAATTCCAGAATGCATTTCAGAAATTCGCATATACAGGGTTTCATTCACCGCTGTGCGAAAACCGATTCAGTCTCAATTTATGGCGTGGGGTAAATCTACTCGAAACACTCCCTCGGTTTCTGCACAGAGTTGCAATCAGCCTGTACTTGTTTATCTGCAGAGTAGCCTCTTCGAGAATCGAGTAGGCAGAACATATTTGGGTATTTAGTCTGAACGGCCCAACGGCCGGCTGTCATTTGTAGATCTTTGACAGTCGTTAGGTAGTCAGTAGCCCAAAAAGTCTGACAACCAGTCTTACCAAGGGGTATCGTATTTCCCAGTACTAACTGGTTTGTGGAGGTCCGGTAGGCAGTCGCTCCATGTAAAATACTGGTATTCAGCTGCATCCGGTTAGACTGGAAGCTGACCCCAACGTAGTTGAGAAAAGGCTAGGCAGATGATGAGTCTGAACGGCCCAAATCGTCAAATAACGAAAAATTGTCTACGTTCCAAAAGACCGGTGATAAAATGATGTCAAAATAATTTTAAAGAGACAGTCGCATACATTGTGATAGTCGCATAGTTTATGAATTTTTGAAGGTCGCTTAGTCTTCAATAAAGGGTGTAAAATGACCCTTAACGAAGCCGCAAGGCACTTGTTCTCCCCATCATTGCGATATTTTTTTTGTTCTGAACCTTACCTCGGAACCTTCTAGTTACGAAGATATTGGGGGTCAAAGTTCCAACTTTTTCACAAGTTTTTTTTAAACACCTGTTTTTAATGTAAGATTTTTACTTTAAACACCTTCACGACCCCCGTACTATTCTATCCATCCATCAGTGAGTGCGTTACATTGAGTCCTACCGTAAAACGTGATTATTCACCCAAAAAAAAAAAGTCATTTCCCAGCAATATTTTTTGCGTAAAGTTACTTAGTTTGATGTACAGAATGCTTAGTTAACGGCTTCGTGAAGGGTCGGTTTACACCCTGTATAACATCACGACTGTACTCCTCGAAGGGTTAGGCAGAGCTGGTGTACCTAATATTACACCCACATTTCGCCAGTTAAGTTTAAGTTCCATGTAAAAGGGGACGAGCCTATTGCCAGAAAAAAAGAGATATCTCTATAAATAAACAATCTTTGTCGATAAAAAAAATAGAAATATCTCTCAGGCATGCTGGTCTCCTCCCGGTGTTTTCCTTCACCTAAGCAAGTGATAATTATACAATACGCACATGAATCCGAAAAATCTGAGGTGCGTGTCGGGATTCGAACTTGAGACCTATGCGACTAGTAGGTAGCAGTAGCGAAGGGTACATTTTTTAAAGAGGTTTGCCGGAGCACACATCTTTAATGTGATTTTATATTGATTGAAATGACACACAGAGCTGGTGTACTCAAATTCCGGGGTTTCGCTCTTAAAAGAGCCATTTTGACGATGTTTTGGGCTACCAAAATATTAAATTTGTCGTGCCAGCGATACGAAGAAGAAGAATGTGATTTTATTATTTGTCAATGGAATACTGATTGTGCCAGTTTCCAAAGGGAAGCCGGTAGGAATCGGGTTGTATGGATCCTTCGCCACTGGTAGGTAGTGTTACCACAGACGTGGTCTACTGCACTTGCCCGGATTAAAACACATAACCTCTTGCATTAGAGACGACAACTTAACCATAGAGCAATTCTTCTTCTTCTTTACGTGTCGATGAACTCAAATTGTGTTAGACCAGTATGTAGCCACCTGCACAGCTCTAACATTTGCTTCAATTAAATCTTGGTAGGTGCAAGTGGTTGTGCAGGATGGGCAGGACAAGAGGTGGAGCATATCCTGCAGAGGGGCTCCACACTGGCAGTCTGTTTGGGATGAGTCGAGGATACCCCATTTTGCCAGATTATATCTACAGCGGCCAACCTACGCCCGCAATCGGTTAAGGGATTTCCAGATTGGTCACTGCAGTTCGTATCCGGGCGGCAGGTGTTCTTCCGGGTTGATGAAATGTGAAGGGGTGGGATGTTTGCTTCTCCACAGTTCGCATCTCTCGTCTGACGCACCGTCTACTAAGGTGGTCGACTCATAGAGCAATTACAACGTAAGGAGTACTAGACGGACACCTGCTTTGCAAAAAGACATTTTAAAAAACACATTCGTATTTAAATCCTAGATTTTCACGACACTTCAGCCAAGAACTCAGTTTGAAGCGACTCGTGGTGAGGATACTTAAATATTTAAAGTTAAAAACTGCAATTAAAATTATGAGGACTGCGTTTCTTTTCGTAATATTTTTTTTATGTGTAAAGATAAGACTGGCTAGTCGTTTAATGTAAACTACTGGTATTTAATCAGCTGCAACTGGGCAGACTGGAAGCCGACTGGTTGAGCAAAGGTAGTGATAATCTGGCAAAAAGGTTGATAATCAATCTACGATTTCTTTAAGTTATTGGATGGAAAAAAGCCAAGGGTCCAACTGACGGTAAATGGTCACAGCCGTCTATGGATCGAACTCATCATCATCTGCCTAGCCTTTTCCCAATTATGTTGGGGTCGGCTTGCAGTCTACCCGGATGCAGCTGAATACCAGTATTTTACATGGAGCGACAGCCTATCTGACCTCCACAACCTATGGATCAAACTCAAAACATTTATTTAAATTTGACCATTACAGGCACTTTTGAATGCCAAAAACAAAATGATGATGGATGAAGCTACAGTCCCAGTCACAAGACATAATAACTTGTGAAAGTATTGTAGTTTACACCTTGTATACTGATATAATCATCAACATCTGCCTAGCCTTTTCCTAACTATGTTAGGGTCGGCTTCCAGTCTAACTGAATGCAACTGAATACTAGTATTTTAAACTAGCTTTTGCCCGCGGCGTCGCTCGCGTTAATTTCAATTTTGATAATCAATTCGGATCGTACTCTGCTTGTAATAATATAACTCAATCATGATTCGAAAGACACGTGGCGCTATCTATTATCTTAAGAACGTTATTGTTGTTTTTCTCGGGAACAGTACTTTATTTTGGGATGAAAGGTACCCTATGTCTGTTTCTGTACACCTGACAACGTATATGCAAAATTTCAGGATGATCGGTTTAGTGGTTTAGGCGTGAAAAGGTAACAAACAAACTTAATTTCGCATTTATAATATTAGTAAGGATAAGGATCGAGCTACTGCCTATCTGACCTCCACAACCCAGTTAGTACTGGGTAATACGATACTTTCGGGCAAATGACTACCTACGTCTTTGACTTTCAAAGATCTACAAATGACAGCCGGGATCAACGGCTTAACGTGCTTTCACTGTCAGTCATCTTAAGACCGACAAGCACGGAGGAAACCCGATAAGTAATGTGTGGTCACCCATCCACGGCTCAACCTTGGCAAGCGTGGCTTAACCTTTGAAGATTGGCTTTGTGGCTGTTATTATTTAGCCACGAGCTCTGATACTAATATAATATGGTAGTAATTATTATAACGTTTCTCGTATTTTGGACTATTTGTATGTATTATAATATATATTAGTTTATTTTATTTTATTTGTATATTATGTATTAGTATGTGCCTATTTATGTATTTCAATGTATGTTAACAAAATGGTATTTTTCTTATTTATTTTTTTGTACTCTATGCTGTCCTATTTGACCCAAAGGTTGACTGGTAGAGAATGCCTTGTGGCATTAAGTCCGCCTATGTACCACTTTTGTACATGAAGTTTAAATAAACAAATATGAAAATGAATATTCGTTGCGTAACAAAAGCTCGTTAACGAAGTTTTGCAAAACAATCTCGTAAAGACTACCTCATTGGTCGAGTGTTCGCAAGCGTGACTGCTGAACATGAGGTCCTCGGTTCGATTCCTGGGTCGGGAAAAGTGTTATTGAGTTTTTCCATCAGGAATTTCTCAGTAGTAGACACGGAGTCTAGATTTGTGCCCGGTTGATGACAATAGGCTCACCCCCTATTACATTCGACTTAAAAACAACAGGTGAAATGTGTTTTAAGCTTTCACGGTTTACAACTAAACGTAAACTGTCACTTACGGGATATCTTCCGTGATTGTTCATTATTTTGAGCCCCCGATATTTCGACGCTGAAACTCAAAATAATGAACAATCACGGAAGATACCGCGTAAGTGACAGTGGCATCACTTTGGGCCATATCAGAATACCAGCGCTGTGACTCTTATCATTTTCTTTCTTTCAAAGTGACAGTATAAGTTTGGTGAAGTATGGGTATGTGTACTATCAGGTACACCTCTGAATAACACTTCGGGGATTACAGGCGTGATGTTATATAATCTCGTAAAGCGAATGCTCGCAGTGCCTGGAATCCTGCACATCATTATTCATCACGAATAAGATCTTTCTAATTAATACAAAGTAAGGTAAGTCTGACTTCTGATTAGTTTCCGACTTCCGACTTAAGACAAAAGGGATCGTTGCTTATTTGATCACGAGGACACATACAGGTTGTCACGAACGGAGGGTCAGCAAAAAACCAAATATATTTTTTTGTTAAAAGCCCTCTTACATTTCGACGTTACGCTAATTTTAAAATTTACCTGAAAGGCATAATTATAACGAAAATGTATTCTATTAATATAAAAGTATAGGATATTTGAAAGATGGAAAAATAAAATAATGGTCTATATTCAATAAAATCTACAAATTAGAGGTCCCAAAACAGGTCTCCCTGAGTTTTTGCCTAAAGAAATATTTAAAAAAGTAAATTATATGTAAGGCGATTATTACTAAAGAAGTTATCTAAAATTCGCCTTACTTAATTTACTTTTGTAAATATTTGTTTAAAAAAAATCTGCTGTTTCCTATAAAAGTGCAATACCTACACGGTCAAAATGCATGGAATGGCTATTTTTTTTTTTAATTACTGATGAAAAGTTTCTATGTGGGGGGCTCAGAATGATGTACTGTATACGTGGTAACCGTTTTAGCGTCGGTGTCCTTTTCACCCTGTATACAATGTGTCTGGTCATGGACTAGAGATATTCTAGGTACTTTTATAACAATTATTGTAGTACACGAAGTTGATTTACAAAAAAAAAATGTTTATTCACAAAAAAAAATTTGACATGCATCATTTTTAGTTTTTTTTTTTTAAGTTTAAGTAATTTTTTTTCTTAAATTTACAAAAATGCGAACCCATTATTTCGTAATGTGAACATTAGACAATATTGTTGCCCTCCGAATAAGCCTATTTTTATCTCAGTACGACCTAAACTTTGAGAGCTACACACAGAGAATATCTCAACAAAAAAACAAGATGGATACCAAAAAGCAGGGAATTGGATTGGACCCAAGTATGTAGTGTATTTTGTGAAGTAAAATAATTATTATACAAGTTAATTGACCGGACACATTATAATAAAGGTCGAGCCTATTGCCATCAACCAGGCACAAATCTGGACTCCAGACTACCGAGACTACCCTAATTTTAATTCATTCTTAGTTTCTTCCTGAGTAAGTACAGTACGAAACTTACCAAACTTTGTCTCAGTAACTTAACATTCAAAATGAATAAAATAAATACTCCACCAGCTACCACAACCTAATTAAACTCGTATTTACTTTAATAAAAGTTGGAGAGTCAACTTCAGAAGGTTGTATTTGTCGACCAATGTCAATTTAATTCAAGTACCGCTATGTTTTTTAAAATAAAGGCCGAGAATAAAAAAGAATATAATATATATATATATATATATATATTTTCTTTCTTTCTTTCTAATGTCAAGTTCAAGCCCTAACTTGACGATGATGAAAAATAACACAAAACATACATAATCCATACCCATATCCATACTAATTATAAATGCAAAAGTTTGTTTGTTTTTTTGTTTGTTACCTTTTCACGCCTAAACCACTGAATGGATCATCCTGTTTGCATGTACGTTATGGTGCTCCCACATTGCCGTTATAAAATGTTTGTAAACATTTTATAACACCAAAACATTTACTAACAAATGTTAACAATTGTTGCACTTTGTTAGAAACTGTTACATGTTATAAGTGCTCCTACATTGATGGAAAATGTTTAAACATTTTATAACATCTAGTATTGGCTCGCAGTTTGGTTTCGCCTTCTGAGGGCCGACGACGTCTACACGAAAATGGAAGAAGATTTGCTCATTGGAATAGCTTTTATTTTTTGTTTAAAAAAGAAGAAAAAGCGCTCTTATTGGATGCGCCAAACGCTAAAAGCTAGAGGAAAATATAGTGCCACAGACTATCTCAAGGATTTGGGTATTGACGGTTGCTTAAAAGATTTTATAAGAATGAACAGTTCCGAATTTGAATATCTACAAAATTTAATTGGGGCAAAAATAGGCAAACGAGACACTACATTTAGAAAATCTGTAAGTGTGACGGAAAGACTTGCGGTAACGTTAAGATTTTTGGCAACTGGTAGCAGTTATAAAATTCTTGGAAATGTGTTCAAGTTGTCAGACCAAGTGATATCTATTATCGTACCAGAAGTGTGCGAGGCTCTCAATGAGGTTTTAAAGGAATACATACAGGTAAGTCAAACAACATTTTTAATTATTTTTTTATTTACTTTTAATATGATCTAATCTAATCATACTTTAGGTAGGTACCTACCTTACCTTACTAATAATTTTTTTAATAATTAACAAACCAAACATGTATTTTTTAATTTTTGATTGATTCCAACAAATCGTTTAATGATTGGGTCGAATCTTGGCTTGATTCCGATAAATTAGACGGACTCTGTGTTCTTGCGCTGGTACGAGTATGTGTCCTGGAGTTATCCGAAGAACTGGTTTCAAATGAAGCCGAGGGACTCGGTGCGGTGTAGTATCCTCTCGAGCTACAGTCAGCATTATTTTCCGAAAAAGTGGATAGATTTGGTTCAGAGTTGTATCCCCAGGAACTACTAGCGGTTGGGTCTGTAAAGGTTGTTGGAAAATCATATTGTCCCATTGTCGCATTGTACAAAATATTGTTAATGTGATGTTGAGCAGTATTCTTAGCATGACTGTTTTTTATTTGTTTCAGTTTCATCGAGACATACTCTCCAAATGCGTCATTTTCATCCCTGCTTTTTCTAGATTCGTACATTCTTTGTAAAATATTTACAGCTTCTTGTTATGTTGGATCTTGTTCTACTTCAGGCCGTCTTCTTTTCCGAAATGGTTTTGGGGTGGCGAAAGGCGTGCCCGTAGTTTCATCAGTGACAGTATTTCCTGTTTCATTCAAACTGAGAGTGTTTTCTGAAGCAATTCTGTTTTCTTCGTTACCCTGAAAGAATAGAATTAAACGATAATTTCAAGTTATAGGCGCGTCAAATTAGCTAAAATTGTAAAAAAATCTATAACCGCGATTTTCTTTTTCTATTACTTAACAACCCTTAACTGAAATCATATTTTTTTATAGTGTATTCTATTAATATTTCATACTTAATAAAAATATCCAATAAAATTTGTTAGAATAACGAGTTATAAATTTATTTTTCGCGCCTATTTCTTAATCTTCTATTTTTGTTCCAGATACCAACAACACCTCAAGAGTGGCTACACGTGGAAAATTCATTTGAAGAAAAATGGAATTTCCCAAATTGCTTAGGAAGTATCGATGGAAAGCACGTAGCCATACAAAAGCCAATTGATAGCGGCAGTGAATATTACAACTATAAAAGATTTTACAGCGTTGTACTTTTAGCGATAGTGGACGCAGAATACAACTTTCTGTACGTGAATATTGGCTGCCAAGGACGCATAAGTGATGGCGGAGTTTTCGCAAACACAAAATTTCGAAATAAAATTAACGACAATAGTTTGAAAATACCCAGTGACAGCTCACTACCAGGCAGAAACAAACCTGTTCCTTATGTGTTCGTAACAGATGATGCGTTCCCTTTAGAAAAACACTTATTAAAACCTTTTCCAGGACCACAGGATAGCAATTCTAAGGAAAGAATCTTCAGTTATAGACTGAGTCGTGCGAGGAGAACAGTAGAGAACGCATTTGGGATTTTGTCAGCCAGATTTAGAGTTTTACGAACTACAATATTATTAGATCCAGAAAAAACTACTACTTTAATTATGACATGCGTGCTACTGCATAATTTTATAAGAAAAACTGAATCGAGCATGATTTACGCTCCATCTCAATACTATGATGGAGATGACATAGTAACTGGTACACGTATCGATGGACAATGGAGATTAGAACAGCAGCAATTAACACCACTTGAAGCATGTGAATCCCTGACAGATGATGGGAAAGAAATAAGAAAAGAATTCGCAGAATATTTTTCAAATGAAGGGTTTTTGGACTGGGCATCTAAATATTATTAAAAGACGTTAAAATAAAACTCACCTGCAACCCTCCATCGACAGTTAAACTTGGAATATTTTTGCCTTTAAGGAACATGAGTTTTTTAAATGCAAACCATTTACTTGACTCATTAGCTCCTGCACCAGATTTATTAGATTTACATTCTCGGTTAAATTGACCTACGAGTGATCGAATCTTTTTTTCAATTACTTTTTTATCCATATTAAATTCACTGGCAATTTCCATCCAAGCATCGTGTTTTTTATTTCGGTCTTTGTAGCTCTCTGACATCGTGTTCCATAGTACTTCTCTTGCTTGAAACATTTCAATCAGTTTGTAAACATCATCGTTATTCCAATTACCGGACATATTAAAAAATTATGAAAGATCCTGTTAATGATGTTTACGTGTCAAACGGGAGAATATACCAACCCAGCGCTCGAGTCCAGTAGATTATCACTCACAACAGGTGGAGGTTAACTACGTCATGCGTCATAATATTGAATAATATTTTTATTTTTAAATTATTAATATCTCATAAATACCAATTTTTTTTATGAATGTTTAGTAGTCATTGGATACATGAAGTGGGCTGCCGTTGTAAGACGACTAAAAAGTCACGGTGTATATACGAAACCAAAAAAAATGGGATAAGGGCAGGAGTAAGTTTATCTTGGACATCACAGACATCGGTGAAGGAAAACATCGTGAGGAAACCTGGACTTATAATTAATATAAGTCTGAAATCGCCAACCCGTCTTGAGCAAGCGTGGTGATCAATGCTCGTGCCTTCTCTGTATGAGAAGAGGCCTTTGCCCAGCAGTGGGACAGTAACAGGCTGGTATTATTATTATTATTATAAGGGCAGGAGAATGATGCGCAGCAGCTGTTATGGAAATCGGCACCAGCGGCATCAGACGTTGCCAGTCCAAAGACAAATCAAAAATTTCTCATGAGGTTGTAACTTTTCAATTCCAATGAAATTGGACACACAGGTGAACCACGATTTGGGTTAGGAAATAGGATACTTTTTATCCCATGGGACAATTTCCGGCCTCAATGAGCACAAAGCCGCGAACAAAAACTAGTGAAATATATTTCCAGTATTTCTTTCTTTGCTAACGCTACCAAAGTATTGGATCTTATTATTTGGTTCATTTACGAGTAGAGGGTCAAGAGCCGTGTGTATGTTTTCATATAGTCACATTCCTTGGCTTATGTGTAAGTTGCAGGCACGGTGAAATTGTCGGTCTTATTTCTAAAATACTGGTTGACTGGTTGGACATTGAAGTTAAAATTTACCAAGCAACCAATCAAGGTTTTCTGGGTAACGAATAGTAATAAAATTTAAACCACTGCATAGAGCTTTAAAAGGAGAACTTTTAGCAATAACACGACTTGATCCATTGATCCATTACTATCTTAACGCTATTGGACGCTGCGCGCTGGGGCAACTTTGGCTATTTTCCTTTTAATTCGGTAACAAAAAAAGCATTTAGTCACCAATTCTGCTTTAATCCAGACTACCGGCTTCTACTAAGAAATTCACAGATGGAAATATCCAAAAACACTTAGTCCAACCTGGGAATCGAACTTGGGACCTCATGCTCAGCCGATGCACTTGCAACCACTAGAACAAAGATTCAGTCAATAGAAGTCCTTAAAGACAATGTAGATATAGAGAGGGAGCGCAGGGCACTAGTCGTCCGTTGCAACATGTTGGTCCGTAGATTTGGTAGGTGTGCCGACCTAGATAAAATCAAACAGCTCAAGGCCTACAGGCAGAGTCTGTACACGGGCAATCTATGGTGAATTACACCAAAAGGTTGCTAGATGTCCTGCGCGTCCAGTATAATAATGCTTTCAGGATGTTGTTGAGACTGCCTCGCTACTGCAGTGCGTCGGAGAAGCTCATACCAGCGGGTTTTACGCGGTTGTACGCAAGAAAACTGCTTCGCTACCCAGGAGAGTGAGAGACAGTCGCAACAGCATTCTGAGAACAGTAGCGGAGAGGTTTAGCTCTCCAATTATAACACATTTTGTGCGATGGGTAATTGTTACTAACATTAGATAATACGTTATATTAATTAATTTACTAATTAAATTTACAGACATCGGTGAAGGAAAACATCGTGAGAAAACCTGGACTTATAATTAATATAAGTCTGAAATCGCCAACCCGTCTTGAGCAAGCGTGGTGATCAATGCTCGTGCCTTCTCTGTATGAGAAGAGGCCTTTGCCCAGCAGTGGGACAGTAATAGGCTGGTATTATTATTATTATATTATTTTACTAACACTCTATGGATCTCTATTGTTTTCCGAAATAAATATTATTGATTCATTCATTCAATAGCTAGACATTCCCAAAAACACTAAAAGTGGTTCACGTTAGCTGCAACAAACACTAATTGTCAGGAAATTCTGTGAATACCTGTATACCGGTAGTCGGAGAGGTATGTTTTTATTGAAAGAAAAAATATTAGATTGATTTGCAATGGGGTCTTTACAAATACAAGGTGTAAACGGACCCTCCACGAAGCCTTCAACCAAGCATTCTGTACATTAAACAAGTAACTCTACCCAAAAATTATTGCTGGGAAACGACTTTTTTTTTGGGGTGAAAAATCAATGTTTTACGGTAAAACTTAATGTTACGAACTCAAAACTTAGTGCTGATGGATGCTTTGAATAGTAAACGGGTCATAGAGTTAATTAAAGTAAAGTTAAAATCTTTAAAAGTGGTATTTAAAAAAAAAACTTGTGAAAAAGTAGGAACTTTGAGCCCAAATATCTCTGTAACTACAAAGGCCCCAGGTAAGGTCTAGAAAAAAAAAACTCAGCGATGGGGAAACAAGCCGTTCGGTTTCGTTAAGGGTATTTTTACACCCTTTATGTGTAATTTATTTCATCTTCACTGCTCTTAAAATTGTGAAAGCAAAACTCGTGAAGATACCAGTCAAACCAAACCAGAACCAAAGGCATGCAACGGCTTTCGGAGTTGGAATATGGCCCACTCCTGCTCACAGAGAGTAGGCCTGTGTCCCAGCAGTGGGATTGGGAGGCTGATTATGGAACCCTTTCGGAAACACAGATGTGTTTGAAATCAATCCAATCAACCCTCAATATTCGTAGACGTGTCTACGGCGTAGGCATGTGCTACGTCGTAGTAGATGTTCGTAGGCTCCTTTATTAATAAGGTGTTATTTCAAGAAATGCTTGTTTCTAAATAGTAATGGCCGGTCGGAGCGATCTTCAGGCTAAGCCATGCTTGCCCAGTTTGGTCCGTGGATGGGTGACCACCAATTACATACCGGAATTCCTCCGTCCCTCGGAAAGCACAAGCCGCAGCATTGGTCCGGGCTGTCATTTGTAGATCTTTGAAAGTGACATCCAGTCTAACCAAGAAGTATCGTATTACTCAGAACTACCCGCACCCAAAATACGCGCTTTGTCATGGAGTTGCGGACACCAGCCCGTTATACAATACAAACCCAGTACTAACTGGGTTGTGGAGGTCAGATAGGCAGTCGCTCTATATAAAATCCTGGTATTCAGCTGCATCTGGTTAGACTTGAAGCCGACCCCAGTATAGTTGGGAAAAGGATATAGGTACAGATGATTATTATTTTCAAAAATCAACATAGGTGTTTAAAGTCGAAGTGTCAGGGTAGTCCGCGAAATTCAAATTTTCTTAAGTTTTCTGCAATTTGCCTGTCCGTGACAGGTTGTATGGTAAACAAAATATGATTCGCGATCGTAACAAGTATGTAGCTACAGAATTATAATCATTAAAATCATCATAACCCTCTAAGTTCATTTAATCCCATAGAACGTAAGAAAATATGAATTTGTTACACAGGGAGCATAAATAAATCATAACTGTAAATTGGTTTTACAAAACACTTTTACATGTCATCATGTTGTTTTAAAACTAGATGGGGCCGGTGTTTCGTACCTGACTACTCTGAGAAGAAACATCCGAAACAAACTCAGAGGTCACTGTCTCTTTTAAAGTCCAGACATTGATCAAGACATATGAGGACCTTGCAGATTAATGTCTGAATTGGTATCTTGAAGAAATAACCACACAGGTTTGAGTGGACCTGTCCAGTCAGTGCAAGCATTTGTCAGTGATCGTGTAGCTCGACTCATAAAGCAAGCAGCGGTGGCCCAGTGGTGGCGGCCCCGACTTACGAACAGTGAGTCGTGGGTTCGAACCCAGCCAGGCGCATTACTTTGTGTAATTTATTTCATCACCACTGCTCTCAAAACGGTGAAGGAAAACATCGTGAGGAAACCGGCATGTCCTAGAACCAAACATTCGAAGACATGTGACATCTACCAACCCGCACTGGGCCCGCGTGGTGGATTATAGCCCACTCCCTCTCATAGAGAGGAGACCGTGCTCCCAGCAGTGGGAACATTATATGCTGATTATGCTTATGCTACACAATTTTAATACAAAACTATTAATAAACTAGACATTTATTTTCCCCTAATTCCCCCCCCCCCCCAATTTTTTTCTAGCAATAAATATAGCCTATGTTACTCAGGGTGAATGTAGCTTTCTAATGGTGAAAGAATTCTTAAAATCGGCACAGTAGTTTTTGAGTTTATTCATTACAAACATACACACGCACAAAAATACAAATCTTTCCTCTTTATAATATTAGTGTAGATAAGCCTACATAACACACACGTGGTACAAAAAACAAAAAACAATTTTATATTCAGACAAAAAAAAAACTCATTTTTGAAATCACAAAGTTTAGCGAACATCAAAGCAAAAGTATTACATCTGTTAAGTTATATAAATTAACAAAAAACCTAACATACCCCCGGGGGTCAAATAAGTACCCGTTTTTAATACCCCTGATGTTGACAAGGGGTGTGTGGGGGTGTTTTTAAACCAGTTACATTGGAACATGTATTTTGTGAACGAAATTTTAGAACTCGGATAGGAAGGGTGAATCTCTTTCTTTGTTAAGGAGCTCATCTGAGGAAGTATTATCAAAAACCATGATGCCTTTAATGCCCGAATGGTAAGCCAGAGGTGTACCCATATATACACCTTGAGTTTTTAGTCGTCTTACAAAGGTGGTCCATTCAATGTTCCCGACATAAAATAGTTCTAGACGCGATTTTTTTTTTTACCTCTGCCGTAATAGGTACAAAGAAAAATAAATAAACATTAGAAAAAAATATGAAACATTCTGTTAATGACGTTTACGGGTCAAACGGGAGAATATACCTACGCAGCGCTCGAGTCCAGTAGATTATCGCTCACAACAGGGTGTTTTAACTACGTCATGCGTCATAATATTGAATAATATTTTTATTTTTAAATTATTAAAATCTCATAAATACCTATAGTGGGCTGCCGTTGTGAGACGACTAAAAAGTCACGGCGTATAGATATACCTTGATCGACGATGATATAAATATGTTTAATTTATAGCCACATTATTCGTGGGTGCTGTAGCACCCACGAATAATGTAGCTTTTTACCAGTGACAGAATTTCTAGAATCAGATCATTAGTTCCGGAGATTACCCCCTACAAACAAACTTACAAACAAATTTTACCTCTTTATAATATTTGTAACTGTTATCTAAGTGCATCATCGTATTTTACAATAAGAAATTAAGGTTATCAAAAAACGGCATTTACTGTTAAAATGTCACTTCCATGGATGTCACCCACGTGGATTCCATGGATTCAAGGAAGTTTTTTTAAGAATTTTGTAAAGTAGTGATACTAATTAATAAATAATATTCGCGTAGAAGTATAGATTACATTAAATAGAGCTCAAGAGCGACGTTCTATATGAGGGAGTCTGTACTATGCAATGTATTCAGACCACATTATTGTCGATGTTCGCTGAAATCCATTGTACTTTCCAGATCTGTCGGAGCTCAGACCAACACAATGGTTTCGGGATAAGCTATGTTATAAATCTGTGATATAATGGGTGTAAAAAGACCAATAACGAAGCCGGATGAGACTCGTTCTACCCGTCATTTTTGTTCTGGACCATACCTGCCCCTGCAGTCTCGACATTAGATAGCGACAAAAATCGGTCGCTAAGTCGTATCGTTGTCAAATTCCTTTAATAGATTTTCTACTTTATTTCGAAAGCATAAGGTTGAAAATCTATAAAAGAAATTTGACATCGATTAGAAAGACAAAATTGGTCGTTTAGTCTTTTCGAGTCGACCGAACAACGACAAAAATCGGTCGTTAAGTCTTAACGATCGATTTTTGTCGTTATATTTGTCGAGACTGCAGGGCCTGGGAACCTTTTATTTACGGAGATCATCATCTGCCTAGCTTTTTCCCAACCATGTTGGGGTCGGCTTCCAGTCTAACCGGATGCAGCTGTATACCAGTATTTTACGTGGAGCGACTGCCTATCTGACTTCCACAACCCAGTTAGTACGGGGTAATGATACCCCTCTCCCTCTTTTAGTTACGGAGATATTGGTGGTCAGAGTTCCAACTTTTTCAAAATGTCAAGTTTTTTTTTAATACCAGTTTTTAAGGTTATAACTTTACTTTAAATACCTCAATGACCAGTGTTCACTATTCATTGCATCCATCAGCACAATGTTTTGAGTGCGCTACATTGAGTTTTACATCATCCTTCATCGTAAAACGTGATTTCTACCCCAAAAAAAAGATGTTTCCCAGCAATAATATTAGCGTAGAGTTATTTAGTTTGATGTACAGAATGCTTGATTCATGGCTTCGTGAAGGGTCCGTTTACACATTGTGTATATGTTACGGCTAAAAGCCGAAGTAAGGTAAGGCTAGTTCTAGCCGGCTATACCTAGGTGCGGCCGGTAACAGTTTGTTATAATGCAACCAATTTGGATGTAGATTTGGACACAGTTCTAACCTAATCCATTTGGTCGGTGTGTCCTAGCAATAAAAAGTATAGTTACCGGCCGCACCTAGGTATAGCCGGCTAGAACTAGGTGTTACCTTACTTCGGCTTTCACTGTTTCAACAATTAAATTGATTTTCATTTCAAGTACCTTTTTCTTAAACACTGTCCCGGTTACAAAACATTATATCGCAACCTGTCACTTCTATGGTTGTAACATGCTACATAACATGTTGCAGTACACGTTACTGCTCACTTCGTGGTCAACAGTTACTGTAGCACAGTAAAGAGCGAGTTACTTTAGCTTGAGGTGAGTTTGAACTAAGTTTATACTGAGGATGGTGTTATGTGAGATGGTCAAGTTAACTATTATTTCTCCGGGGCTGCGGGACTGTTCGAAAGAGATACCGTGGCCCTGGAACACAAAGGGCAAAGAAGGAACATGGATGGGTTTTAGTCAGTAAAAGTCTGACACTCCCTCCCACTCCGCCCAGAGCGGGGAGGGTTATTGGATGATTTCCCATCCAAAAAAAAAAACTATTATTTTTGACGGACTCGTGGCTACATAATATGAGCCACACGGGTTGGTTTTCGAAGTTGAGCAACGTTTGACGAGGTGTGTTCATGGCTTGGTGACTGTTTTTGATTTGAAAGTTATTATGAGAAACATAAGGAGCAAAACCAGTGGCTAAATAATAACAGCTGCTAACAATCTTCAGGTTAAGCCGCGCTTGCCTAGGTTGTTTTGTAGATGGGTAACCACCCATTATATTCCAAGTTTCTTCCGTGCCTCGGAAAGTACGTTGAGCTGTTGGTCGCGGCTGTCATTTGTAGATCTTTGTCAGTAGTTACAGGTAGTCAGTGGCCCGAAAGTCTGACAACCAGTCTTACGAGGGATATCATATTACTCAGTACTAACTGGGTTGTGGAGGTCAGATAGAAAGTCGTTTCATGTAAAATACTGCTACTCAGCTGCATTCGGTTAGACTGGAAGCCGACCCCAACATAGTTGGGAAAAGGCTAGGAAAAGTTGATGAAAATGCAAGTAAAACCACGGATATTAGCTAGTTATATTACAGCTTCTTGGTTCCCTCTCACAGTTAGACCGCCCCGGGCGATTCATTTGGGAAATCAGTGTGTACATACTGACGGCTGTGCGGCTTTGTATGTGTGGTGCAAGTCTTGAGCGGAGAGCGGGGCGGTTTGATACGCATTGTGTTGTGGTGCAAGTGTGGAGCGGGGCAGTGTGATAGGCATTGTTGTGTAATGTGCGGTGTAAGTTTTGATTAATTGCAGCTAGTCAGATGTCAATGATTGTTCAAAGGATGATTCTGAACATACTAAAACGTAGTAAAATCTTTCTTTGAAAGGCAACTATTCCCCCCGTAATTATGATTTTTTTTATAGACCAAAACCTGGGAACTTTCTAGTTACGGAGATATGGGGGGTCAAAGTTCCAACTTTTTCAAAAGGTTTTTTTTTTAAATACATGTTTTTAATGTACTTCATTGTACTTGTGTACATTGCGTCCTACCCGTAAAACGTGATTTTTCACCTCAAAAATAAAGTCGTTTCCCAGTAACATTTTTTGCGTAGAGTTACTTAGTTAGATTTACCGAATGCTTGGTTGACGGCTTCGTGAAGGATTCATTTACACCTTGTATTATATTTAATTGCTAATAACTAGTTGAACTTAGACACAAACAAAGAAAAACTTGTTTGTGTCTAGCAGAACATTTGAATCTTTTCTTCTTAGGGATAACTTCATACATACTTTTCTTTTAAAACTCAACCAATTTCCAACACTTTAACAAAAAAAAAACCGGCCAATTGCATGTCGGGCCACGCATAATGTAGGGTTCCATAGTTGTCCATCAAAATATGTGGATTTGCCTCCGAACGATGATTTTTATTGTAATAATATTGACTACGGAACCCTAAAAAATCGACTTACATACTACTACTTTCCAATAAACATTACATTTTTACTCACCTCCATTTAAATCTTTACACCACACACCATTTCAACGTCAACCCGCTTCCGCTCCTCACTTGCACCACGCTCTAAACTCACACACCGTAACCAGATGTATAAAATTCATGACGACCAAAATTAGGTTCCGGACGAGCTGGTAACCATGCAAGAATCCTTGTGTATTGTAATTTGTAATGGTGTTTAAGAAAGGTAAATTGAAATGATGACATATACAAGGTGTAAACAGACCCTTCACGAAGCCGTCAACCAAGCATTCTGTCCATCAAACTAAGTAACTCTACGCAAAAATTATTGCTGGGAAACGACATTTTTTTTTGGGTTGAAATACACGTTTTATGGTAGGATTCAATGTAACCCACTCAAAACATTGTGCTGATGGATGGATTGAATAGTACGGAGGTCGTGTAGGTGTTAAAAGTAAAAATCTTACATTAAAAACATGTATTTAAAAAAAAACTTGTGAAAAAGTTGGAATTTTGACCCCCAATATCTCCGTAACTAGAAGGTTCCCTAGGTAGGGAAGGTATAGCCTAGAACAAAAAAATTATCGCAATGACGGGAAGAACAAGTGTTTTTCG
Organism: Noctua pronuba; assembly: GCA_905220335.1. NCBI lineage: Eukaryota > Metazoa > Arthropoda > Insecta > Lepidoptera > Noctuidae > Noctua > Noctua pronuba. Next base: position 1,484,572 of record LR999920.1, read on the forward strand.
GCTTCGTTAAGGGTCTTTTTACACCCTTTATAATGTCATGGCCACGCAACACGTGTGTTGCGACGGTGAGTTTTGTAAAAACATAAAAGACTGCCTCATTGACCGAGTGCTGAACATGAGGTCTTGGGCCAATTTCCCGGACCAGCAAAAGTGTTATTCGGTTTTTCCATCAGGATTTTTTTAGTAGCAGCCTCGGAGTTTGGATTTGTGCCTGGTTAATGACAATAGGTTTGCCCCCTATTACATGGGACTTAAAACAGAAGTGTTGAAATGTAGGTTTACTATTAGATACACCTCTGGCTAAACCTTCGTGAATCACAAGCGTGATATTATGTTATATTAAAAATAAACTGTTCAAAACACGCAAAACAGTGAAGGAAAACATTGTGCGGAAATCGGCATGACCAAGGACTAAACATTCGGAGACATCATCAACAAGTCTGACAACCAGTCTTACCAAGGGGTATCGTATTACGAAGTCAGATAGGAAAACGTTCCATGTAAAATACTGGTATTCAGCTGCATCCGGTTACACTGGTAGCCAACCCCAACATAGTTTGGAATAGGCTAGGCAGATGATGATAAGTATGGATGCATAAACTCAAAGCATTTATTTCAAATAGACCCATGACAGGCACTTTTGCATAGTCAAAAATAAGCTACCTACAGTCCCGCCACAGGCATAATAACTGTGAATGGACTGTAGTTGCCCATTCGAAAATAGTAGATCTCATGGAGAAGAATCGGCAAGAAACTCCATGGACACTCATAAGTAATTCTACATGTTAACTTTTCTTCTTCCTTCTCCTTCATTTTTTTCACACAGGTAGACCATGACCTGGATTAGGCCCTAGGATACTTTTTATCCCAGTATCACGTTCCCCAGGGCTAATATTCACCGAACGAAGCTACCGGCGAAAGCTAGTCCCCGGTAAAAAAATACCAGCCACAATTTTTGTCCATTTAAAAAGCCCCAGTTTTTCAACAAAGAACAAAGTTATTTTTTCAATTAACATTTTATAAGTTCAGCTAGTATTTATACTGCGCATAGTTTTTCTATTATACCGGTTGTTTTAGTTTTTCATTTTAACTCCCCTTTGGGGGTTGAAATGAGTTATTTCATCCCACTGACCAACTGTTTTCTCTCTCAAACTAATATTATAAATGTGAAAGTGAGTTTGTGTTTGTTACCTTTTCACGCCTAAACCACTGAACCAATCATCCTGAGATTTTGCATATACTCGTACGTTGCCAGGTGTACAGAAACGGACATAGGGTTCCTTTTATCCCGAAACAAAGTACTATTACCTGAAACTACTGTCAAAGATCTACAAATGACTGAATGAATGAATTATTTCCGAAGCGCGAAGCAAAGTCGGTATCGAATGGGTGGTCAACATCCACGGACCGACCTAACCAAGCGCGCGCAAGATCGACTCGGCTGGTATGAGTTAGCCACGAGCTCACGGGTGACAACTGAGATGATAACTTTAACTAATGAGGATGTATGGAAGAACATGCTGCGCCGACCATCACTTTTTTTTTAACTTTTATACTAGGATTTTCTCCTGTATCGCGGGTGCTTTCACAAACATTTAAACTCACATACACAAACAGCCAGACCCGGAACAACTACATGTAGGTCATACAAATATTTGTTCCGTGCGGGGATCGAACCCGCGACACGCAGCGCAGCAGCCAATCGCTCAGCCACGCGCCAACCGTGCCGTCAAAACATTGGGTTAAGGGCAGGAGCTGGTCCAGGAGAACAGGGGTGGCCCAGTGGTGGCGGCCATACAAAAAGTAAATCATGGGTCCGAACCCAGTCAGACACATTACTTTGTGTAATTTATTTCATCACCACTGCTCTCAAAACAGTGAAGAAAAACATCGTGAGGAAACCGTCATGTCCTAGAACCAAAAATTCGAAGACATGTGACATCTACCAACCCGCACTGGGCCCGCGTGGTGGATTATAGCCCATTCCCTCTCATAGAGAGGCGGCCGTGCGTCCCAGAAGTGGGAACATTAAAGACTGATTGTGATATGCTTATGATTATGATATTTTTATTTTTGAACTGTATATGATCTTTTTACTCTGGACGCTCTTAGCTTGCACTTCTTTATACATCGTTCTCACATAAATGTATAGTATCCACATGAATGATGTCACTAAAGGTGAGTATAGACTACAACATTTACTTGTAACAGAACAACGAGCCGCTCTATGATATATTCTAGTGTATCATCCTTTTACGAACTAAACGTCGAGCACGCTCGCCTCTTTGTTACAAACCAACGAGCGTATTGGTGTAACATTTCGTCGAGCCACGAGTGCGGGCGATGCGCGGTTGCGGGGTGACGCGCCATCTTCTATTTCTATTTTTCTTTTTTCTTCTAATATAATTCATCAAGATAAACGCAGCACACGCAACTTGTAGGTCCGACATTTCAAAAAAGAATGAACGCAAGGTACAACGAAATGTTGGTAAATGCACACTCGCTGTGAGCATTTACCCGTAACATAACGCCGAGCATTCGCAGGAACGTTACATTACATGGAAATGCTTTGGAAACTGAGCTTTTGCCTGTATTGTACCATTCGTAAGAACGTTACATTACACAGAAATGCTCCAGAAAATGTTGTAGTCTATTTACTCACTTTTAGATTTTGTAACAATATTTTGATTGAAAAGAGTGTCCATGGAGTTTCTTGCCCATTCTTCTCCATAGAGATCTACGCCTTGGAATGGGCAACTGCAGTACTTTCACAAGTTATTATGCCTTGTGTCTGTGACTGTAGCTTCGCTCTTTGTTTTTTTTCTATGACCTTCAAAAGTGCCTGTAATGGTCTAATTGAAATAAATGCTTTGAGTTTGAGTTTGATTCTAACCATATTATAAGATGGAATAATGATAAATAGTTATAATTCTATAAAATACACAGAACCTGAGCCGCTCGCAAAACGTAGTTAAACCATCAATCCGAGTTGAACCGTTTTGAATATTTAACTACACAATTAACCTAATTTCTGTGTATTACTAGGGTCGAGACACGGGTCGTATTATTGCGTCGTTTTATAAAGTAATTATGTATGACTGACTCGTGCGTCTAGCGGCCACAAGAGCTACTGCTGCACAACGAGTCTTGGGTTCAATTCTCCGGTCGGGTTAAGTTCAATTGGGTTTTTTTAGGGTTCCATAGCTCAGTCAGCAAAAACGGAACGGAGGGATTTGGTTTCCACACTTAGTCCTTAAAGTGGACCATTGTACGTGAGCCATGGTGGCCGTTACTCCAACCAGCCCACCTCCCTCCAGAAGCAGATCAAACTTCCCGGTCTTGTCAGGACATCCGCAAGGGATCTTGATATTTCAAGAGTCTCCTCGCGGATCTGGGTGACGCCGGTGCACTGACGAAACCCTTAGGCGCTAATTACACAGAAACGGCGTAAGGCGTAAGGTGCAGCGCAGGCGTGGAATGTATAAGGAAACGAAAGAACGGCGTGCCTGCGCCGCGCCGCTTCAGTGTATTTTACGACACGTCGCCTACGTACATTATGTATGAAAATGTTTTGAAGTGGCATCTTGCCTGCGTCGCGCCTTCACCTTACGCCGTTTCTGTGTATTTCGCGCCTTATAGGATCACTTTGTGGTCCGTCTGTCTGTCTGTCCGTCTGTCACGACCCGTTATCAAGCTGAAATTAATCTGCTACCCCTTGGAGCAGTAAAAAACTTGTAAGTCAACGCGATCAAAAGATATGATCGTTTGTGTCGCATATTTTGCGATTTCACAAGGGAATCTAAGCTTATGGGGTACTTTCCTTTGACCCGCAGTCATGAAATTTGGCAAGAAGCAATGTCTTACAGCACATGTAAAGGAAAGAAATCTCAAAACCGTAAATATGTTGTTTAATAACAAAATACCTACAAGTTTATACGGAGCCTTCGGTGCGCGAGTTCAATTCGCACTTGCCCGGTTTTTTTCAGTAGCATGTTGGAGTTAGGATTCGTATTCAATTGCCGGCAATAGGCTTGAGTCATGAGACTTATATGTATATGTTTTGGAGAAGTAATTACACTTTTTCCGACTAATATTATCAACTGAAATATAAAAAAATCAAATAAATAAATGAACATTTATTTCAGAATCACTTCCATATTTGTTAGTAACAACGTTAACTTGAAAACTACTGCGCTGCTTGATGGGTAACAATTTTAAGCGCGACCGATGTGACGATTATCACAATAAATCGATTCAAAACTATAATACTCCATCGACTGGAGCCACAACACTAAAATCCTTACGCTTGAGGTTAGGTAAACAGAATACATTAATGAGAATCTTACAGCTTGTTATATAATATACCTTTTGTTACTATATTGAGATTATTTACTAATACTGGTAATTCTTCATGAAAAAGCTCGAGGCTAAATAATAACAGCCGCTCGGATCGATCTTCGCCTAGGTTGGTCTGTGGATGGGTGACCACCTATTACATACCGAGTTTCCTCAGTGCCTCGGAAAGAATGTTAAGCCGTTGGTTCCGGATTTCATTTGTTGATCTTTGACAGTCGTTACAGGTAGTCAGTGGCCCAAAGAGTCTGACAACCAGTCTTACGAAGGGGTATCGTATTAAATTACCCAGTACTACGTAACTGGGTTGTGGAGGTCAGATAGGCAGTCGCTCCATGTAAAATACTGGTTCAGGTCAGCTTCATCCGGTTAGACTGGAAGCCGACCCTAACATAGTTTGGAAAAGGCTAGGCAAATGATGATGATCCCGTTGTGTGCCACTCCTGAACATCATCATCTGCCTAGCCTTTTCCCAACTATATTGGGGTCGGCTTCCAGTCTCAACCGGATGCAGCTGAATACCAGTATTTTACATGGAGCGACTGCCTGTCAGACCTCCACAACCCAGTTATTACTGGGTAATACGATACCCCTTGGTAAGACTGGTTGTCAGACTTTTGGGCCACTGACTACCTAACGACTGTCAAAGATCTACAAATGACACCCGGGACCAACGGCTTAACGTGCTTTCCGAGGCACGGAGGAAACTCGGTATGTAATGGGTGGTCACCCATCCACAGACCAACCTAGGCAAGCACGGCTTAACCTAAAGATCGACCTGAGCGGCTGTTATTATTTAGCCACGAGCTCCTCTCCCACTCCTGAGCAAAGGCCTCATAAAAATGAATTGTATAGTTTGTTCATTTGACGATACTTTAGCATCGATGAGGAATCGGTTCCATGAAAATAAAAATGCTTTTGAATTTCGTCCGGTGCACGCATAAAGGGTGTAAAAAGACCCTTAACGAAGCCGAAAGGCACTTGTTCTCCCCGTCATTGCGATCAATTTTTTGTTCCGGAACATACCTGGGAACCTTCTAGTTACGGAGATATTGGAGGTCAAAGTTCCAACTTTTTCACAAAGTTTTTTTTAAATACTACTTTGTAAGGTTTTAACTTTACTTTAATTACCTCCATGACCCGTTTACTATTCAAAGCATCCATCAGCACCAAGTTTAAAGTGCGTTACATTGAGTTTTACCGTAAAACGTGAATTTTCACCCCAAAAAAAAAGTCGTTTCCCAGCAATAATTTTTGCGTAGGGTGACTTAGTTTGATGTACATAATGCTTGGTTGACGGCTTCGTGAAGGGTCTGTTTACACCCTGTATTAGTGCTCATGACTGTACTGTTAGGTACACCTCTGCCTAACCCTTCGGGGATTACAGGCGTGATGTTATGTAAGTTATGTTATATCCACAACTGCGCATATCAATGTTTGATTACCGCTACGTATTTTAGAACTTGCCTAAGGCTAAGAAAACGCCTCGATGTGTGAACAGTGTTCACCCATCCGTCCATGAATTGCTTAACGTCATCAATTGATCTGTGCTGTGACCTAAAATTGGGAAGCGATCTTGGGTACGGATTGGCAATTGCTAGCATTCTAAACTAACTTTAATAAAATTAAACCATTAATTATTACAGACTGGAATGTAAGACCGTGCATGTAGCTAAGTAAGTTACTAGAAAGCCTAAATTAGTTGCTGCGGGACTGTTCGAAACAGATACCGCGGCCCTGGAACACAAAGGGCAAAGAAGGAACATGGATGGGTTTTAGTCAGTACGAGTCTGACACTCCCTTCTGCCCAGCGCGGGTAAAATATATAAAAATAAAAAAAGCGTATATTAGTTCTGTTAAAAGAGGAAACCGATTGTTACTTGTCTGAAGCAAATATCTATAGAGTAACAGCGGTTTCGCACAACGTCCGATCCGAATCCGATCTGGACCCGTGAAAATATTATAGTCCGTAGTAGCCGTAGAACTATTTCTATGGTAATTTACACACTAGATCCGATCTCCGTCATCTGATTTCTTTCCGTCATTCTAGAATCTCCATTCCGGAACGTGAACACTTTGCCGTGGCTCCGCGTAAAATCACGTATTCCAAAAGACGGTTCCTGAATTGCTTGGATTTGTATCAGAGATTGGAGTAGTGCGTAAGCAATATCCGAATTCGGTCCGTGATTTCTAGACCAATATTTTCACGGGTTCGGATCGGGTTCGGATCGGGTTCGGATCGGGTTCGGATCGGATTCGGATCGGACATAGTGCGGAACCGCTCTTAGTGTGGTTTTTAAGGTTCCGTAGCCGAATGGCATAAAACGGAACCCTTATAGATTCGTCATGTCTGTCTGTCTGTTCGTCCGTATATTACAACCACTTTATTTCGAAACTATTAGGACTACACAGTTGAAAATTGGTAGGTAGATATATTTTGTAGAACCGGTTTACGATTTTTATACAAAAATAAAAAAGCAAGGGTGGTGTTTTTTTTTTATTTAAAAGTTTTAGAGTTTCAAGTTTTTTTAGTAACAAAATCATCAAACCTATACGTGCGGGGTGTGTCTATAGATAAGTTTATAAAAATGACATTCGTAAAACTATTTTTTCTCAAAGTCAATCGTTTGAAAGATAGACACTTCCAAAGTGGTAAAATGTATGTCCTCTCCCTCTAATTTCGAAAGTAAGAAGAGAAAAGCAATCGTTTTCGCGTCGGTGTCCCTCCAGCCTGTATAGTCGCGGTTTACTTTAATAGCGCGATTCAGAATTTTGATGTTAATTCCTCATTTGTGTCATAGATGGCGCTGTAGTACTTTTTGTACTATGTTGCTGTAGTACTTTTTGTTTTACCGCTACAATGCACATAAGGTTTATTTTTTGATGAAGCGTGATTGAGTTACGTTACGTTGCCGTTGGTTTTACTCTGTTACAAGGAAGTCTGTTACAAGAATACCTAAGGTGACAGACGGAATTTGGGTAGGAATAGGGATTTGTGTACGACGTGCAATGTACACAGGAAATGGTTTTCTCACTGCCGATCAAACAGACTCATATTCTTTCTTTCTTTCTCCGATTGCTAAAGGTGTCTTGGCCACAGTGAGAGGAGTTATAGGAGATGAATTGCACTCGACTTCAGCTTGATGACTAATTTAATAATGAACATAATTATATCCTGTGGTAAATACACATTGATACCTATTTACATGTGTGTTGTGTGTGTATCGAGCCGATGAAACGAAGATCTCAGTAGACCACTTCTTGGCACTGACGGTGTGCTGGTGTTGCCGGCGCGTGAAACGAATGTATATCCCTCTTAACGCTGACGCTGTAATGCTGTTGTTTACGCGTGTACTATTGATGTTCACGGTTGAACACTTAGGTTAAGTCCAGGTTAGCTGTACAGATCTAAGCCTAGGCACTTCGTATCGTATCACCCTTTTGGCTTCGTTTTAGACTTACCTTTCGGAGGTGAAGACATCGGCCCACTCGGGATGACCATTGTAGGCAGCGAAGGATTTTTCTGAAACAATAGAGCATCAATTAAATCTTAATTAAACTTAAATTAATCCTTTTGGTATTCGAACGATATAAAAACACAGTACTTGGCAGTACCTCCACAACCCAGTTAGTACTGGGTGATACGATACCCATTGGTAAGACTGGTTGTCAGAGTTTTTGGGCCACTGACTACCTAACGACTGTCAAAGATCTACAAATGACAGCCGGGACCAACGGCTTAACGTGCTTTCCGAGGCACGGAGGAAACTCGGTATGTAATGGGTGGTCACCCATCCACGGACCAACCTAGGCAAGCACGGCTTAACCTAAAGATCGACCCGAGCGGCTGTTATTATTAAGCCACGAGCTAGCAGCGAGCAGTAACTTTTATATGTCCACAGTATTTTTTTTTGTAGATCTTTGACAGTCCTTAGGTAGTCAGTGGCCCAAAAAGTCTGACAACCAGTCTTACCAAGGGGGGATGTTGCTGTAGTACTTTTTGTAGTGCCGCTAAACTCTAATCTAAATATATAAAAGCGAAAGGTCACTCACACACTCATCACGAAATATCGAAAACCTCTTGACGTATTAAGATGAAAAGCAAGGAGGTAGTTTATAGTTAGTAGACGTCCGCTAAGAACGGATTTTGCTTCAGGGCCGGATTAAGGGGGTCTAAGGGCTCTCGCAAGTTTGTATGAAAGGCCTTCACTTTTTGTGCTACAAACTTGAAATTTGGCAGGGAGGTAGCTATCGCGGACGAAGTCGCGGGCAACAGCTAGTTCTCTATATCATCATAACCATTCCCCTGCCCTTATCCCAATTTATTTGGAGTCGGCGCAGCAAATCCTCTTCTTCCATACTTCTAATATTTCAGTCATTTTCAATGTACAGATGCTCAAACTACTCGAAACTGTCAAATTTTCCAAATCAACCTTGAGCCTAATGCTTTAGTGATAAAGTTGAAAATCTATTAAAGTATTTTGACAGTATTTTTTTTATATTTATTTAATTAAATTATAGTAAAGAGGTGTTGCTTAATTCTAAATTCGCCAAAATTTACGTTTGATGGCGAGAGGCGCTCTTTTACATAACAATGAACCACCTTACTTATACATATATTATACTGTTATAGTTTATAATCTTATAAAATGTATTTAATTTTGTTTGCTATCCTGTATGAAGTTTTTTAATTTTGTCTTAAGTGATCCTTTACTTACTTTAACTTTTTCTCTTAATAAATCTATTTCGTTAAACACTTTAGGTACCAAATACTTAGATGTTCTCTTTCCATAATAATTTGTTATCTGTGGTTGAACCAGTCTGTTCTCTCTAACCCTACACACTCTCTAACCCTACTCCTCTAACAATTGTAGTAGCTTGATGTGCTAGTCTGTAATATCGATTAATAATTTTACAAAGAACGAAATTATTTGCTTAACCAAATCCAGCTGCTCCCAATATTTTTTTAAACAATACCTTTACAATACATATCCTTACATCCCCTGGGTTAGAAATAACTGAACGAACGTTGTAATAACAAAATGATATTTATACAGTAATCCCACTTCTGATAACAAAATGAATGGTATTTTTCTTTGATAATACATTTCTTTCTGATATTTAAATAACGTTGTTGTTTTTAATAGATTTGTTTTTCTTTTATCTTTTGACTAGTTTTTTTTTATATTTGTGATGAGCAACGTGTATTATAACGGGTTATTGATTTGTGAGAGGGAAAGATAATTCATCATCATCTGCCTTGCCTTTTCCCAACTATATTAGTGTTGGCTTCCAGTCTAACCGGATGCAGTTGAATACCAGTATTTTACATGACTGCCTATCTGACCTCCACAACCCAGTTAGTACTGGGTATTGGGTAATACGGTTCACATGGCAAGACTGATTGTCAGACTTTTTGGGCCACTGACTACCTAACGACTGTCAAAGATCTACAAATGACAGCCGAGACCAACGGCTTTACATGCTTTCCGAGGCACGGAGGAAACTCGGTATGTAATGGGTGTCACCCATCCACAGACCAACCTAGTCAAGCACGGCGTAACCTAAAGACCGACCCGAGCGGCCGTTATTATTAAGCCACGAGCTCCTCCTTAATATGTTCTAGAATGTCAAGTAGTATTTTATTGTAACATTTTACACAGTACCCCATAAAAGAAGTGCGCACTTTTGACAATCTGAAACGTGGCTGATCTAATTTGTCCTTATTTCTAGTACCTATTAACATTATGTTCCCTCTAGTATGTAACAACATAAGGGACTCATAAGTATCTTATGTTCTTACGTTGTTATATAAATTAATTATTTAGACCTTTAGAATTTTAAATAAGCAATTAAGTAATTATTTAAAACTAGATTAATATTATAAACTGTACTACTTCTTAATGCATGAGGAGTTTACCTGTCAGGCACGAATTACACAGAAACGCCATAAGGTGACGGTGCGGCGCAGGCGTGTAATTTATAAGCAAACGAAAGAACGGCGTGCCTGTCCCGCGCCGCTTGAGTGTAATTCACGACACGTCGCCTACGCCAACATTTTGTATGAAAACGTTTTGAAACGGCCATCATGCCTGCGCCGCGCCTTCACCTAACGACGTTTCTGTGTAATTCGCGCCTCATTGATTGTTGTACTGTTGCATTTACATTTTTGCATTTTTCTCTTAGCATACAACCTGTGTAAACAATTGTTGGTTAACCAATAAATAAATAAATAAATGCCGGTCGCTTATTTAACGTAACGTAAAGTAACGTTATAATAATATCTATACACCGTGACTTTTTAGTCGTCTTACAACGGCAGCCCACTTCATGTATCCAATGACTACTAAGCATTCATAAAAAAAGAATAGGTATTTATAAGATTTTGAATAATTTAAAAATAAAAATATATTTCAATATTATGACGCATGACGTCGTTAAAACACCCTGTTGTGAGCGATAATCTACTGGACTCGAGCGCTGGGTATGTATATTCTCCCGTTTGACACGTAAACATCATTAACAGGATGTTTCATAATTTTTTCCTTTGTACCTATTATGGTAGGTAAAAAAAAAATCGCGCCTAGAACTATTTTATGTCGGGCACATTGAGTGGACCACCTTTGTAAGACGACTAAAAAGTCACGGTGTATAATAACCTGTCATTCATCGAATCATCGCCCTCGGCAAACGTTACATTCTTAACCTTGACGATCGAACCTTTCGTTGTAATAACTTAGGCACGAGCTAGGCTGTAACCTCGTCATTCTAAAATATGACGTCATACTTATAATATAAAGCATATAATAGCATATCTTATATATAGAACAGGGCTACAGGAGCGAGTAGCCCGGAGGCAGTACAGTACCTAATTAGTGTAGTAGATGGGCAACGCAAGGTACGCGGTTTGTGTCCAGTGTTGTACGATTTCTGGGGAATGTCGGATGGCACAGAGCGTTCATCCGTTAGAACCAGGCTGGAGTCAAAATTGACGATTTCTGACGGACAATTAAACGATAATCTGTTTAATTCCTAGATAAGTTATTGACGTCAAATTATTGAAGAATTCATAATCTAGTGCATGGTTGAAAAGAATTTTCAAATATTTGTATAGTTTTCTCATTAGAACAGTTTTTATTCAAGCCCTTTTTAAAACTAGTGGTCGATGGTCTACGTAGATGTTTGATAATAGTAAGACCATATACGACCAACTTATAACAATATTACTATTAAAAACAATTACATTCACTAGTGCATGGCTGAAAAAAAAACATAATTACTGCAAGTTTTCATACAAGAAAACTATATTCAAAAGTGACATTTTTAGCCACTTTTGGAGTAATTAAAGGTGTCTTTACTATATTTCTTATTCCCATACAGTAATATTACCAAATTAATTGAACAGGTAAATATTTGACAGTTATTTGCGACGTTGCCAACTTTTTGGAATGAACGCGCTTGAACTTTTTTTCATAAGAGTTGAGTCTATGGATAGCCGTACACCGTTGAGGAGTTTTTTTGTACGGGTTGGGTGATGCCTGCGCATCGGGTCAAGGTGATCATACAAATCTTATACTGTCACTTACGGAACATCTTCCGTGATTGTCCATTATTTTGAGCTCCCGATATTTCGACGCTGATGCAAGCGCCATGATCGCAGGTTGACTGGAGAATGTGGGTAGATGGAAAATTAATTCTATCTATGATCTAATGACTTAGCAGTCCGACGGTCATACCACTAGGCTATCACTGTTTCTTATTGATTAATATTCTTTATAAAGGGTGTAAAAAGACCCTTAACGAAGCCGAAAGGCATTTGTTCTCCTCATCATTGCAATCATTTTTTTGTTCTGAACCATACCTGGGAACCTTCTAGTTACGGAGATATTGGAGGTCAAAGTTCCATTTTTTAAATACCACTTTTAATGGTTTTAATTTTACTTTAATTAACTCGATGACCCATTTACTATTCAAAGCATCCATCAGCACTAAGTTTTGAGTGCGTTACATTGAGTTTTACCGTAAAACGTGATTTTTCACGCCAAAAAAAAAGTCGTTTCCCAGCAATAATTTTTGCGTAGAGTTACTTAGTTTGATGTAAATAATGCTTGGTTGACGGCTTCGTGAAGGGTCTGTTTACACCTTGTATAGGGTGACTGGTAATTTAGTGACCGATTCAGGGTTAAGGGTCTTTTTACATCCTTTATAGTCTTCAATAATAATTTTCCCGTATCGCACGCCAAGAGACATTGGACCCTCACATAGCCCAAAGGCTACACGTCTTACAAGACGGTTACAAAGCTAAAGTTGATCTCGAATCCAAACATAATGGTTTTCTTATTAAAAATTAATCCCATTTATCTAATAAACTCGCTTTGGAAGGCTCGTGATGGCTAATTGACAATTTACATATTAACAAGGTATATCCAGGAGGGGCTCGTGGCTAAAGAACAGTTCACTTCATGTATACAGAGTGTAAACGGACCCTTTACGAAGCCGTCAACCAAGCATTGTATACATAAACCTAAGTCACCCGATGCAAAAATGATTGATGGGAAACGACTTTTTTGCTCTACAGTTCTAGACATTTCTGAGAACCTTCAGTAACGGAGATATTGTGGGTCAAAGTTCCAACTTTTTCACAAGTTTAAAAAAAAAATAAGTACATGGTTATAACGTAATATTTTTACTATAAACAGCTCCACGACCCCCGTACCATTCAATCCATCCATCAGCCACAATGTTTTGAGTGCGTAACATTTAGGGGAGAACAGGGTAATGAGAGCGGTCGGGTAATGGGAGCGATGGTGATTAAATGGAAAGTATGCACAATTTTCGCGATCGTAAGCACTCGGCCGCTTCCGTCAACCATCGAGAAACTTTACCTGACGCTCACGAGCCGTTAGTGCTATGTGTTAAGTCATGAGGGACGGTTATGTGTTTTTCGCTCCACGCTTATAAAAACTGCCGATTGCCAGCGTCAAGCTAAGCATGAAGTTATATTCTTATTTTATTACTAGCTTCTGCCCGCGACTTCGTACGCGGATCCTGTTGCTTATGCCAGCGATAACGGGGTCGTCAAAATCGAAGATCTGAAACGTCTGATGTCGAATTCTAAGAGCCCGGGGACGGGAAAACAACGGGATGCGCGAAACGATTCGAGACGTTCCATATCTTTCATTTTTGTAAGTCAGAAGTCGATGCGTAGATACACTTGGAACTCAAGAGCAATTCTCTATCCGTGAACGTCTCCGACTCGCGAGACAATGCGTGACGCTCACGATCAGCGGTCAGTCGCGCATCACGTTCCCCACTTGTCTCTAGAGACCTAGAAGTCGACGCGTAGATACGCTTGGAACTCAAGCGTAATTTTCTATCCTTGAACGTCTCCGATTCGCGAGACAATGCATGGACTTGCACGATCAGCGGTCAGTCGTGCATCACGTTCCGCACTTGTCTCTAGATACCTCGAAGTCGATGTGTATACACGCTGAGAACTCAAGCGTAATTTTCTTTCCGTGAACGTCTCCGACTCGCGAGACAATGCATGACGTTCACGATCAGCGGCCAGTCGTGCATCATATTCTTCACAGTAGATGCGTAAATACCCTGAGGTTTCCACGGAGCGAGTTGCAGCCTGATGTTCCGAACAGCATCAAGTCTCTCCTGACGTTCTTCGGTAGATTCTTGGGATCTTATGATCCTCAATCTTTTAGCTCCTTTGAAACATTGGGAAAGATTTGACCTCTTTCTAGGCATGGTTATAGTTTTATTGTGAAGATACCTGATCAATTAAAATCTAAGTGACTGTTCCCCTGCATCACCGGGTAGGCTACCGTGTCACGAAGATAAGTGGAAAAGGAAATTAAACACTCAAATAACATAAGCCCGAAGGCATATTTATTCGATAAAATAAAAAAATAAATGGGAGTTTTGTCCATTAGAGTCAAATTTTCAATGACCGCCTTCACCGCGTGGAGGTACTCCCAGTTTATGTTATTTTATAATTATACAGTTAAATTAGTGTTAGCTTTGATTTCCACATCAGACGTTTCTGATCTTCGATTTTTATAAGTCAACAGGAAATGCCCAGCAGACCGAACAACTTTTGCTAAGACGTCATTCATATATGTGTTATGGTGTAGCTGGGCTCTTGGAGTTCCACAACAGGTGTTCCAGATCTTTGATTTTTATAAATCAACAGAGAGTGCTCATCAGATTGAACAATTTTTGCTAAGACGTCATTCCTATATGTGTTATGGTGTAGCTGGGCTCTTGGAGTTCCACAACAGGTGTTCCAGATCTTCGATTTTTATAAATCAACAGAGAGTGCTCATCAGATTGAAAAATTTTTGCTAAGACGTCATTCCTATATGTGTTATGGTGTAGCTGGGCTCTTGGAGTTCCACAACAGGTGTTCCAGATCTTCGATTTTTATAAATCAACAGAGAGTGCTCATCAGATTGAAAAATTTTTGCTAAGATGTTATTCCTATATGTGTTATGGTGTAGCTGGGCTCTTGGAGTTCCACAACAGGTGTTCCAGATCTTCGATTTTTATAAATCAACAGAGAGTGCTCATCAGATTGAAACATTTTTGCTAAGACGTCATTCCTATATATGTTATAGTGTAGCTGGGCTCTTGGAGTTCCACATCAGGTGTTCCAGATCTTCAAATTTATTCTCTCAACAGAAAATGCTCATCACGTGGAACAATTTTTGCTATGGTACTATTTTTGTATCTCTTATAGTTTAGCTGGTCTATTGCGGTTCTGCATCAGGTGTTCAAGTTTCCAAGATAAATTATAGCCTATATGTTGCCCAGACTCAATACCTATACAACAAAAAAAAGATCTTTCAAATCCGTCCAGTAGTTCCGAAGATTAGCGTGTACAAACAAACAGACAAACAGACAAACAGACAAACAGACAAACAGACAAACAGACAGAATTTTTTTTTTGGATTCGTGCTCTATTACTGTTTCTAAACCACACCCATTTTTTTTTTTTTTAATATCTTCAATGTACAGACACAGTTTTTTTACTGTTTTATTATATGTATAGATATAGATGTTTATGCTTATTACATCCCTAGATTCATTTACTAACAAGTCCAATTGGTTACATTGTGATTGGAAGTAGAATTATTTATTTATGTTTTTAGTGTTCTAAATGGTGTTCAACGGGTAATGGTAGCCTAGCATGGCTCTCACTATTTTGTTTGGAGAGTACATTTTTTTATTTTTGCAACAAGTACTTCGTTGTATTCATAAGAAAGATCTAATTTAAAGTATGTTTAGTTAAATTTCGGGAAAAAGTAAATATTATGGCTCCCATTTCCCATATGAGCGTTAAATGGGCTCTGATTACCCGCATGCGTCGGGTAATGGGAGCGACTGACTTTTTTTGTAAAATCGTTATCGTATCTTAATACATGACTGTAATTGATTATAACTGTGATTAAAGTATACTTTAATAATGAAGATAACAGTTCCTAATTAAAAATTATAAAAATGTAAACAAATGACGTTTTTATCGAAATTTTCCCTTAGTAGGCTCCCATTAGCCCGTTCTCCCCTAGTCCAACCGAAAAACGTGATTTTTCAGCCCAAAAAAAAGTCGTTTCCCAGCAATAATTTTTGCGTAAAATTAGTTAGTTTGATGTACAGAATGCTTGGTTGACGGCTTTGTGAAGGGTCTGTTTACACCCTGTATATAACTGGCGATACGTGGTTGTACTATACACACTATTGGCCATCCCTTCGGGGACCTCAGACAGGAAGTTACATTACTACCAACTATCAAAATAGTTTGGAAACCACATCAGTGTCCACCCGGGAACAAACTTGGGTCATTCTGTACGATTCCTGACCGTTTAACTGTTCGCTGTCGGGTAAATGGGGTGAATTTCTGAAAATTACCTTTTAAGGGTTAACACAAGTGCGTAATTAATATAATATAATTGTAGGAAGTACTTTTAAATTGCTGTTGAGGAGCTCGTGGCTAAATAATAACAGCCGCTCGGGTCGATCTTTAGGTTAAGCCGTGCTTGCCTAGGTTGGTCTGTGGATGGGTGACTACCCATAACATACCGAGTTTCGTCCGTGCCTCGGAAAGCACGTTAAGCCGTTGGTTATCGGCTGTCATTTGTAGATTTTTGACAGTCGTTACAGGTAGTCTGCGGCCGACAACCAGTCTTACCAAGGGATATCGTATTACCCAGTACCAACTGTGTTGACGGGGGTCAGATAGGCAGTCGCTCCATGTAAAATACTGGTATTCAGCTACATCCGGTTACACTGGAAGCCGACCCTAACATAGTTGGGAAAAGGCTAGGCAGATGATGATGCTGAACTAGGAAAAAAGTATTATAAGTGAATTCATAGCATTCTCCCCCGGAATGCTATGAATCAGACTCCTGACACTTTTTTCCCCACCAATTATATGAAAATTAAACATGATATGTTATTTGTGCTATGTGTTATGTGACGTGTGTGTGTGACATCTTCAAAATACTGTACACTCAGTTCGCAATAAAGAATTTGAATTTGAGTTTGAGTATACTACGGTATCACACCTCTGCCTAATCTTGTATTTCATTGAATGGAGGCTCTGATCTATCATAACAATAATAAAATTTACTTAGGCCCTAAAATCTACCTACTACTACCTAGTATTTATTATATAGATTTTAGATCGTGAACCTACTGTAAATAAGACGTAATAGGTAAGAAATATACAATTTTTAGTCCAGGATATGGTTACTCTGATCAATCAATGGACGTGTTGATTTATTTTACGCTATGCAGTTAATAAAATCTTGAAAAGTTAAAACAGCGCCATCTATTGCCATTTTCTTTCAACCGTCGAGGAAACTCGCGCTCCAAATTCAGATTCAACTAATGTCAAAGTAAGTCAGCTTGTGTTCTTAGTAGTACATTGTTCTCAAAAGAGATGGCGCCACTAATACTAAAATGGTGGTCTTTTGATGGTAATCTCTTTTTTTATAAAAATTGGAATCTTTTTTGAATGTGACAACATTATTTACTTATTTTGTAACACATGGTAAAAAGATTTAAAAATGTTAAACTGGTATAGGAATTATTGAAATTTTAATTCTGGTAGACTGTGACGAGAATGAACGGACTCTATCGAAGAGCCTGGCCCGCAATGGCCAAGAGCAGGTAGGCCTTGGTCCAACAGTGGGACCATTACAGGCTAAAATAGGAACAGATAAACTTATACTGTCACTTACGGCATATCTTCCGTGATTGTTCATTATTTTGAACTCCCGATATTTCGATGCTGTTGCAAGCGGGATCGTGGGTTGGAAATTTAGTTGTAAACCGTGAAAGCTAAAAACAGTGTGTATAAACAGCTAAATTGTATTACGTGATGATATAGTGAAGGCTTTCGACAAAGTCTGACACAACGGCTTATTATACAAGCTGTACCAACTGGGAGTGCCGGACCGTCTCGTGCTCATCTTATGAGACTTTCAATCGGATTGCACCTTCAGCTATCGCATCGGGGAAGCTCTTTTCTGCCCTC
Source organism: Noctua pronuba (assembly GCA_905220335.1). NCBI lineage: Eukaryota > Metazoa > Arthropoda > Insecta > Lepidoptera > Noctuidae > Noctua > Noctua pronuba. The sequence goes on from LR999920.1 coordinate 1,502,474, forward strand.
ACCCCATTCGAGTAGGAGTCCCTCAGGGCGCCGTCATCTCCCCCCTTATTTTCATGTTTTTCACCTGCGATGTCCCCAAGAGCAAAAACGCTCAGGCGTATTTTGCCCCTGGTTGGAGGCCTTCACTCAAGCCACCCACAGGATAGTCCGGTTAAACAGAAGCCAGCCTCATAGGTAGACCTGCTGTATGCCATTAAAAAAAAGACGTTACGTGTTAATCAGAGATGCATACACAATACATGTTAGAGACTTTCTCATCATCTGCCTAGCCTTTTCCCAACTATATTGGGGTCGGCTTCCAGTCTAACCAGATGCAGCTGAATACCAGTACTCTACATGGAGCGACTGCCTATCTGTTCTCACAACCCAGTTAGTACTGGATAATACGATACCGCTTGGTAAGACCGGTTGTCAGACTTTTTGGGCTACTGACTACCTAACGACTGTCAAAGATCTGCAAATGACACCCAGGACCAACGGCTTTACGTGCTTTCCGAGGCACGGAGGAAACTCGGTATGTAATGGGTGGTCACCCATCCACAGACCAACCTAGGCAAGCAGGGCTTAACCTAGAGATCGACCCGAGCGGCTGTTATTATTTAGCCCTCCATGCCTCACCTGTTGTTACTCTACCCACCTCATAACTTGTCGTCGTAACTATACGAGTATTGGCTACTACAATAAAGATTTCAAACCAGTATTTATAGTTCGATAAGAAATGTTGACAAACGTACTACAACAACTGCAGAATTCGATTCTAACGTGTGTGAGGGTTTTAGTGAATGTAACACGGATTAATAATTTGACAGACATTTTTCGAAATATTATTTTGAATTTTTGCGATTTCACGGTAAGTTTGTGTTTATTTTTCTTTTTCTTTTATGACGTAATAGCCCAGTGGTATGACCGTTGGACTGCCAAGTCATGGGTCTCAACGCACTTCTGATTTTTCAGATTCATGTGCGTATTGTATAATTATCAGTAGCTTCGGTGGTTCTCGACGGCATGTAAAGCCAAGTCAGAGGTCCATGGGCGGCATAAAAACTCTGACACCAGGTTAGGCACTAACCACACGATAAAGAAAGAAGAATTAATTTACTTACTAAAGTAACTCACCCCTCAAACTGTAACTGTTCTACTACGCAACCGCACGTGGTTCTAAATCTCATAGCACTGAAACGTTACGTCGTCGTTAAAAATAGTAGAAAATTCTTTCATCTATACTAATATTATAAAGCTGCAGGGTTTGTTTGTTTGTTTGTTTGTTTGTTTGAACGCGCTAATCTCTGTAACTACTGGTCCGATTTGAATGATTCTTTCAGTGTTGGGTAGTCCATTTATCGAGGAAGGCTATAGGCTATATATCATCACGCTACAACCAATAGGAGCGTAGCAGCAATGAAAAATGTTGCAAAAACGGGACGGGATTTTACGCGGACGAAGGTCGCGGGGAACAGCTAGTAATAAATAACCGACGAATAAACTAATTGCTGTAGGTCTACAGCAATTAGTTTATTCGTACGTAGGGTATGTAAAATTTTGTGTGAAATAGCTAACTTGATTTTTTTTAAAGTTTATTTTCGAACTTAATTTTTCTGTTTAACTGATGGATTCCTTGACAATTCCAAAGTGCCTGTAACTTTGAGCTATACATATATAAATTCTTTGAGTTTGTCAAGATATCGGGAATCTCTTTTCTAGCCCGCTTGCTCGGTCTTAAGGTAGCCATACACGATAGGGTGTACCTGATAGGATTAGCTGTAGCAGTAACCTGACTGTGTATGTTGCAGAACTGTGCAGGTTCGTTCTCTACGCAGCTCAAGCTTGGTGGTGTAACTTTATAGATAAATCTTTCAACCTAGCGTGTTTGGGTACCTTTAATAGAGGAATATACGGGGTGTAAACAGACCCTTCACGAAGCCATCAACCAAGCATTCTGTACATCAAATTATGTAACTTTACGCAAAAATTATTGCTGGGAAACGACTTTTTTTTTGGGGTATAAAATCACGTTTTACGGTAAAACTCAATGTAACGCACTCAAAACATTGTGCTGATGGATGGATTGAATAATACGGGGGTCGTGAAGGTGCTTAAAGTAAAAATCTTACATTACAAACATGTATTTAAAAAAAACTTGTGAAAAAGTTAGAACTTACACCCCCAATATCTCCGTAACTAGAAGGTTACCAGGTATGGTGAAGAACAAAAAAATGATCGCAATGACGGGGAGAATAAGTGCCTTTCATTTTCGTTAAGGGTGTTTTTACACCCTTTATTAACATGATTTTATCTTTTCCAACATAACAGGCCATTCAAAATTCAATTCAACCAACCGAACTATGCAATAGCCACCAACAGCATGTGGAACCAATACTGGATCCCCTTCCTCATTCCGACCCTGATCACAAGATCTAACGGCGATTACAACAAGACGGACAGTGACACCGTCTTCGTCAGGTCCGGCGGACATGCTGATGCGGAGTATCTGAGACAGACCACGAAGACTACGACTACGACACCACGTATTTTATTATTTTTTACTGACTTTTGCTCGCCTTCCGCTTCCGCTTTGCTCGCGGTATGTTCTGAGATTATTGCACGGGGATGGTTTCTACAGGGTGTAAACAGACCCTTCACGAAGCCGTTAACCAAGCATTCTGTACACCAAACTAAGTAACCCTACACAAAAATTATTGCTGGGAAACGACTTTTTTTTTGCGGTGAAAAATAACCTTTTACGGTAAAACTCAATGTAACGCATTCAAAACATTGTGCTTATGGATGCATTGAATAGTAAACGGGTCATGGAGGTATTTAAAGTAAAGTTATAACCTTAAAAACTAGAATTAAAAAAAACAACTTGTGAAAAAGTTTCAACTTTGACCCCCAATAACTCCGTAACTAGAAGGTTACCAGGTATGGTCTAGAACAAAAAAATTATCGCAATAGGGGGGAGAACAACTCCCCTTCGACTTCGTTAAGGGTCTTTTTACACCCTTTATACAAGTTTCGGTATTGTATTTGTCGATAGAAATGGTTATACAGGGTGGAAGGGACACCGACGCGAAAACGGTTATCACGTATTCAGTAAGTACATCAATCTGAGCCCATATAGAATTTTTTTTAGAAAAATCAGTTAGTGTATGTATTGCACTTTTGTAGGCAAGAACTGATTTTCTTTTTAATAACCCGTCCATCCTGTATAATATGCCATTAAAGTATCGGTAACCGTTAACCAAACACGCTGTATAATATGCCCTTAAAGTATCGGTAACCGTTAACCAAACACGCTGTATAAATAAATCACAAAACTGGTTGTTAGACTTTCAGGCTCCCAGTGACAGCTGTCAAAGTCCAACAAAAGACTGCCCGAAACGACTGTTTAACGCATTTATCGAAGCACAGAGAGGTCTAGGTACGTTAGGGATGATCACCCATCCACGCACCGACCTCAGCAACCATTACCAAAGCTGCCGAGGTCGTTTTCACACCCTGACCATGTATGTTTAAGAATAATAACATGCACGTCGAGAACCCCGTGAAAGTAGAGAAAGATAAACAATTCAAATATCTAGATCTGGCTCGCGAGGTTGTCGACATGTGGGACGTGAGTACAGAAGTCATTGTGCCGATAGTCGTGTCGGCCAATGACTTAATAGACAATAGCCTCGACCAACACCTGAGGAGGCTCTCGCTTGGAAGCTGGATCAAGGGCTTGATTCAGAAAGCAGTACTTCTGGACACGGCGCGTATCGTTAGGAGGTTCCTCTCTCAAGAGCCCTGACCACCGGTAGCTCGGACCCTGTTCCCGATGCCGGTGGGCTACTATTATTATATTTTTAAATGTTTTTTTTACATTACTTTGTATAGGGATATTCAAAAATGTAAATTATACAGGGTGTTAACAGACCCTTCACGAAGCCGTCAACCATGCATTCTGTACATCAAACTAAGTAACTTTACGAAAAAATTATTGCTGGGAAACTTTTTTTTTGGGATGAAAAATCACGTTTTACGGTAGGACTCAATGTAAAGTACTCAAAACATTGTGTTGATGGATGAATTGAATAGTAGGGGGTCGTGGAGGTGTTAAAAGTAAAGTAAAACTCTTATATTAAAATCACGTATTTAAAAAAAAAACTTGTGAAAAAGTTGGAACTTTGACCCCCAATATCTCCGTAACTAGAAGGTTCCCAGGTATGGTCTAGAACAAAAAAAATTCGCAATAGCGTGGAGAACAAGTGCCTTTCGGCTTCGATAAGGGTCTATTTACACCCTGTATGTAAAAAAAATATGGAAATAACATGTAAATAATTTCTCTTTAGCAACAAAAGCGACAACTACAACAGTAGCAACAACAACGACAACAGTGAAGATAGAAACAACAACAGCACACTTTTACGACGAAGCAACAGACAATGTAGTGTTTGTACCTAATAAGGAACCACCAGTTACAAGGTATTTATAATAACTAGCTGTTTCAAAATTACTTCCCTTTTTAAATAGAATTTTGTTAACAGTTTGGAAGGTTTTGATCAAAATCTTTTTGCACGGAACCCTAACCCTTTTTCTAAAATAAAAATAGCCTAAGTTACTCCTCATAATATCAGCTATCTGTCAGTAAAAGTCCCGTCAAAATCGGTTTCGGAGATTAGCTGGAACAAGCAGACAGACGGACAAAAAATGTTTTTTTGTTATAAGTACCGTATAAACAGTTGCCACCAGCCAACCTGCGAAGATCGTCGCTCCACTGCGCCTGAGGGCGTCCCATCTTACGCTTGCCGATTCGCAGTCTCCACTCAAGAACACGTCTACCCCAGCGGTCATCGGTTCTACGGCTAATATGGCCGGCCCATTGCCACTTCAGCTTACTTATTCTGTGAGCTATGCCGACAACACAAGCTCTCTGTCGAATCACCTCATTCCGGATGCGATCCCTCAGAGTGACTCTAAGCATAGCCAGTTCCATAACTCGCTGAGCGACCTTGAGTTTATGGATTAACCGTATCGTGAGTTACCACGTTTCGACTCCGTAAGTCATTCCTCTTCTTTGCGTGTCGATAGACTCAAATAATACCCGACCAGTATATCGCCACCTGCGCAGCTCTGTCGTTTGCTTCGTTTAAATCTTGGAAGGTGCAGGTGGCTGTGCAGGATGGGCAAGAAAGGAGGTGAGGCATATCCTGCAGAGGGGCTCCACACTGACATTGTGTTTGGGACTGATCGATGATACCCCATTTGGCCAGGTTATTACTAGAGCGGCCAACCTGGGCCCGCAAACGGTTAAGTGATTTCCATATTGGCCACTGCAATTCCTGTCCAGGAGGAAGATGTTCTGCTGGATTGATGAAGTAAGGAGGGTTGGGATGTCGGTTCCTCCACAATTCGCATGTTTCATCTGACGCACTGTCCTCTGAGGAAATCGTGTGTCTCAAGAAGCTTTTAATTTTGTTTTTCCGTAAGTCATAACAGGCAGGACGCACGTGTTGAAGATCTTAGTCTTTAGGCTCGTTGGGATACGCGATAAGAACTGAATACGTGAACCGTTTGTACGTTGTCCCATCCATCCTCTACAGTGACCGGCCCTGTCATCATACAACAGACAATCTTGCATTTCTGTGGAATAACCAGTTTAGAATCCTTCCTCAGGGACGAGAACGAGGTTGATGGTCGTGGACTGAGGATCAATGATTTGATGATGCTGAAGACTGTTAACGACGCTATGAGTAAGGATATTCGTGTGGAAAACGACGATGGTAAGGTTTTTTCAGTATTTGATTTGGGTTCGAAATAAAACATCAAAATCATCATCCAATCATATCAAATCAATTGCTACAAAGTATTGGTACAATTTCGGTCTTAACATAAATAATCCAGATCCATAATACTTAGTCATAATAATGTGACATGTGTTTGCATGTCACATTATTATGACTTTTTCGGTTTATAATGAATTATTATTAAAATCATAATTCAATGATGCGAATACATTTTTCAGGGTACTATTAATGATTAGAGAACTATTGAGAGTAAAAAAGATTATGGTTGTTATTTATAATACCAACCTCTTATTAAATATGTCACACATCATCATCTGCCTGCCTTTTCCTAACTATGTTGTGGCCGGCTTCCAGTCTAACCTGATTCAGCTGAATACCAGTATTTAACATGGAGCGACTGCCTATCTGACCTCCACAACCCAGTTAGTACTGGATAATATGTACGATACCCCTTGGTGAGACTGGTTGTCAGACTTTTTGGGCCAATGACTAACTAACGACTGTCAAAGATCTTCAAATGACAGGGGGATCAATGGCTTAACGTGCTTTCCGAGGCACGGAGTATACACCGTCACATTTTAGTCGTCTTACAAAGGTGGTCCACTCAATGTAGGTACCCGACATGAAATAGCTCTATTATAGACGCTTTTTTTTTACCTACCATAATAAGTACAAAGGAAAATAAATAATACTATAGAATAAAATTATGTATCATCCGGTTAACGATGTTTACGTGTCAAACGGGAGAACATACCTACCCAGCGCTCGAGTCCAGTAGATGATCGCTATATGTAAGGATCGTAGCAGGTATTCTGTTCGTTCTGCCCACTTTTGACAAAAATGCGTGATTATAATATGTATGTGTGTGATTTCAGATAAACCAAACGAAGATATAGTATTCATATCAGGCAAGAACCATGATTTTGACAACACTGAACCCGAAGTTAAAACACGGAGAAAGAATGACAGTAAAAACTATAATTACAAAGGTAATAATTTCATACATTTTAATACAAAGTCATCATCATCTGCCTAGCCTTTTCCCAACTATGTTGGGGTCGCCTTACAGTCTAAACGGATGCAGCTGAATACCAGTATTTTACATGGAGCGACTGCCTATCTGACCTCCACAATCCAGTTAGTACTGGAAATACGATACGTCGATACCCGTTGTAATGACGGTCAAAGGCGCGAATTCCCTATACAGAAACGGCATAAGGTGAAGGCGCGGCGCAGGCATGATGCCGCTCAAAACGTTTTCATACAAAACGTACACGGTTGGTGACGAGTCGTGAATAACATTCAAGCGGCGTGGCGATGGCAAGCCGTTCTTTCGTTTCGTTATAATATAAATACCACGCCTGCACTGCGCCTGTGCCGCGCCTTTACTTTACGCCATTTCTGTATAATTTACGGCAAAGATCTTCAAATGACAGCCGGGAACAACGGCTTGACAACTTAAGTATAACATCCGTCGCCTCACTTATGAAGGTCCAGTTGAAAACCAGGGTCAGGCACTACTTGTTGCCTTACCGCCATTTTGGCTGCGCTGGGCATAAACTCAAACTCAAACTCAAAGCATTTATTTCAAATAGACCCGTGACAGGTACTTTTGCATAGTCAAAAATAAGCTACCTACAGTCATAATAACTGAATGGACTGTAGTTGCCCATTAGAAAATAGAAAATAATAATAATAATAATAGGGTTCTGTAGTCAAAAAGGAACCCCAATAGTCTCGTCAAGTCTGTCTGACTTAGCTCAGACACTCTTAGTCTATTACTTTTTGCATTATTATATTTTGTGTGCACTATTGCCAAAAAAAAATATTTTCTTAATTTTTTTCTTCAAATTTCAAAAGGCGAAATTGACGAACAAGAAGCAGAAGAAGAGACGACAGTACAACCGAAACTGAACTGTAAATACTTGGACTGTGATAACACGATACAGTCAGTTTGTGGAGCGAAATTGATTAATAACGAAATGCGTTACAGATTGTTTTTGAATGACTGTTTTTTTAGAAAAGTCAACTGTGCGTTTAAGTATGAAATAAATAGTAAGTATGTTTTTTTTTAATTAATTTAAGAAGAAAACAAAATACAGGGTGTAAACAGACCCTTCACGAAGCCGTCAACCAAGCAGTCTGTACTTCAAACTAAGTAACTTTACGCAAAAATTATTGCTGGGGATCGACTTTTTTTTTTGGGGTAGAAAATCACGTTTTACGGTAAGACTCAATGTGACGCACTCAAAACATTGTGCTGATAGATGGATTGAATAGTATGGGGGTCGTGGAGGTGTTTAAAGTAAAAATCTTACATAAAAATCATGTATTTAAAAAAAAAAAACTTGTGAAAAAGTTGGAACTTTGATCCCCAATATCTCCGTAACTAGAAGGTTCCCAGGTATGGTCTAGAACAAAACAATGATCGCAATAACGGGGAGAACAAATGCCTTTCGGCTTCGTTAAGGGTCTTTTTACACACTTTATAAACAGAAACATCACAAAAACCTCAATAGGTTTGTCTGGATGTTGAAACACTTTTTAGCTATCTTAATACTAACGTAGCAAATAATGATTGTTAATTTATACTTAACACATAGTTTATAACAAATTGTGAGGTAGTTCGTAAATAATAACTAAGAAAGATTACAAAAACAACGACAGTGCGGGTCAGACATCGCGTCGATGCTAATTACTAATTGAATGAAATTTAAAAAGGTGATGCATTTTCAGAGATATTCAAAGAATTGTTTGTATTTATTTTAAAATTACTATTTGGGTAATCACTTTTTTCTATCACATAATATCATCTGCCTAGCTTTTTCTCAACTATGTTGGGGTCGGCTTTTAGTCTAACCGGATACAGCTGAATACCAGTATTTTACATGAAGCGACTGCCTATCTAACCTCCACAACCCAGTTAGTACTGGGTAATACGATACTCCTGGTAAGGCTGGTTGTCAGACTTTTGGGCAACTGACTACCTGTAACGACTGTCAAAGATCTACAAATGACACCCGGGACCAACGGCTTAACGTGCTTACCGAGGCACGGAGGAAACTCGGTATGTAATCTAGGCAAGCGCGGCTTAATCTAACAATCGCCCCGAGCAGTTATTATTATTTAGCCACGAGATCCTACATTGCTTCATAAATGGTTGACTTTCAGGGCAAATCAAGCCCTGCGAATCAACTGCCTTACAAGTTACTAAGATACGGGCCAAGTATGTTCTTAGTACACAGAATAAGCATTGAGAAACGGTCCTTCGAGCCGGATTTTTCTGCATAAAAACACTTTTCACCAAGGGTGATAATTGTGATGAACGCTCATTCTTCCTATCTTACAGGGGGGGGGGGGGGGGGAATACGGCATTGTCACTAACTACCTGTGTGTGTGTGTGTGTTGACTGCCTCGTTGGTCTAGTGGTCGCAGTTGCGGCTGTTGAGCATGAGGTCCTGGGTTCGATTCCCAGGTCATGCAAAGTGTAATTAGGGTTTTTCCATCAGGAATTTCTCAGTAGCAGCAACAGAGTCGGATTTGGGCCCGGTTGATGGCAATAGGCTCGCCCCCAATTACATGGGAGTTAAACATAACTGGTGAAGTGCGGGTGTACTATTAGGTACACCTCTACCCTGTTATGTGTTACCTGTGTGTGACAGACAGTCTTTTTAACCGACTTCAAAAAGGAGGAGATTATCAAGTCGACTCATTTTTCGATGGGTTGGTGTCATAATCATTTATTTTACTTTGTTTTTTCAGGATATACGCAAGTGGATACTGACAAATGCAGGAAGACTGGGGTCCATGTAGAAAAACGTTTCGCTTCTAAAACGAATCCTTACAGTTATAAACCAGACCCAAATCTACATATTAATGGTAGAAGAAGCCCCTCTGCTAGAAGGTACGACATTAGTTACCTTCATAGCTCACGCCTTTTTGATTGAACGTTGATGGATGGAGAGGGAGAGGATGACCAAAGAAACGACGGATGGATTGTGTGAGGAATGATATGAAAGATAATGGAGTAAATGATAGCGTGACGGTTGACAGAGGAGAATGGAAGAAAAACGTGTTACGCCGACCTCAAGTAACATGGGACAAGGGTAGATGAAGATGATGATAGCTCACGCCTTTTTCTAAAGGAGGTAGGGAGAAAGCAACCTGCTATGTTCCTTATATATTGCTTTAGCTTCGTCAGGGAGGTACGAATCAAATTAATAATCATCTTTGTCATCATCATCTGCCTAGCTTTCTCTCCTGGGGTCGGCTTCCAATGTAAGTAACTGCCTACCTGACCAGTTTATCCCAAAAAAACAACCCACTGACGACAAGCGCTGGGTCTAAAATGTGCATACCCAAGAGTTGAATTGTGGGTATATCAACATCTGCCTAGCCTTTCCCAACTATGTTGGGGTCGGCTTCCAGTTTAACCGGATGCAGATGAATACCAGTATTTTACATGGAGCGACTGCCAATCTGACCTCCACAACCTAGTTAGTACGGAGTAATACGATACCCCTTGGTAAGACTGGTTGTCAGACTTTTTGGGCCATTGACTACTTAACGACTGTCAAAGATCTACAAATGACACCCGGGAGCAACGGCTTAACGTGCTTCTAACACTCGCACTCGGTATGTAATGGATGGTCACCCATCCACAGACCTAGGCAAGCACGGCTTGACCTAAAGGTCGACCCGAGCGGCTGTTATTATTTAGCCACGACTCCACGAGCTCCTCAATTGTGGGTATACCAACATTACCTACTAATTCACGAAATCAGTCGTGATGATATATTATAATATCTTCTTTTTTTCAGATCAAGGACGATGAACGTCGACGGAGAATTCTGTTCGCATCCTTGCCCAATAACGTGCCCAGAAGACTACGACCCTCAATGTGCCATATCCGAGTCTGGGCAACGCCGAACGTTTGTTAATCATTGCAAATTGGACCTTAATTCATGCACTTATCAAGTTGGTAAGTAATGCCTACCATTTATTAAACGGTACGGACTGCTTCCTTGGTCTAGTGGTCGCAATCGCGACTGCTGAGCATGAGGTCCTGGGTTTGATTCATTTGCTGGGTTCCTGCTTTATCCATTTCACTTAACCACAAATTAATATTGCCCTTAGAATACAGATGGCGTTGTCCTAAGTATTTAACATAATGACTGTGCCAGTATTCAAAATATTTTTCGCAACGGTTTTTTCGTGTCGTGATGTGATTTCCGGGTCGGGCCAAGTGTTATTGGGTTTTTCTGTCTGGATTTGTGCCTGGTTGATGGCAATAGGCTTTTCCCCTATTACATAGGTCTTAAACATCACTGGATAAATATGGATGTACTTGTCTTGTAAGGTACACCTCTGCCTAACACTTCGAGGACTACAAGGCGTGATGTTATGTTATCATGTAATTCTGTAATTCTAGCTAAACTCACAAGCGCCGGTTATTAGGTAGGTCCCTACTCCGGCAACCTTATCCTTGAAACGGCAACAGAGCAAGGCTTGACGACGGAAAAATTATGTCCATTAGTGGTACGATTTTATTTGCTTTGCGTTTAGACCCATTTCTAAAATGGTGGAGCATCTCAATTCTACAATATTTGTGTTACAAAAATAACGGTTAACTTTTTTTTTTTAATTTTCGGTACCGTCCCACTGCTGGGCAAAGGCTTCCCCAATTCCTTCCATGTGCTCTTTTCTTGTGCCACCTCGAACCGGCCCTCGCGGAAAACCTCCAGATCGTCTCGCCACCTCTTTCTGCGTCGGCCTCGGCGGCGCCGTACGTCTTCCGGCAACCATCGCGTAGAGCGTTTTTCCCTGCGGTCATTTTGCATGCGGTTAATATAATATTTTTTATTTCCAGCGTGGCACAAGCGACCTCTTGCGGAATGTGTAGGAGGTAAAAAGGCTGATATGAGACAGAACAGAGGATTCATCGGATGGATGCAACGAGTCGGGATTGTGGACAGAAAAGGCCGATTGATGTTAGAATAAAATATTTTCAAATACACCTTTTTAATAGTTTGATGCCTAGTCTAAGGAATAAAATCCGATACAACCGAATATCCGATTTCTAGTTATAACATCAGTATACAATGTCGCCCATGCGCATGTGACCGCCCGTAATTTTCTGAATATTCATGAAGAATTGTCGAAAATAAACTTCAAAAGGGTCTATCTATAACATTTTTCATGTTATTCAATTTTGATTTTTTTAAGTAGAGTTTGTAGATTTGCTTTCTTTTTTTTGACACATCTCCGAAGTTTATGGGTCGATTTGAATTCTGTTTATTATTTCTAAAAGCTCATGAGTTATTTTAACAGGTTAATTAACATTTTTACTAAAAAATATCGACGACGAAAAAAAAACGGAATCGAAGTCATTTTTTCGGTAAAAAATGTGTATTTATTTTAAAAAAACTAGTGTAAGTCCATAAATTATCCCGATAGGACGACTTTTTTAATCATTACTTGTAATCTACTACATAACAGCTACAAATTCTCAGAACATTGTTGATACCTATCTCTAAAGAAAAAACAAGGGCGGGTATAACAAATCATCGCAATCTCCATGTGTGGGCCACTGAAAATCCACATGTCATTAGGGAAACAACTTTCCAGATTCAATTTTCCAAAAATGTATGGGCTGGAATGATTGACGATGAACTTATTGCCCCTTTTGTGTTACCAAACAGACTAGATCAACACGCGTTTTTAGATTTTATAGTCAATACGTTGCCGTTGCTTTTGGAGGAAGTACCGCTGGAAACAAGAAGGCGGATGTATCTGCAATTAGATGGAGCTCCAGCACACTTCGAACGACTAGTTCGTGATTATTTAAATCAAAATTATCCGTGGTGGATTGGCAGAAGAGGAGAGGTGCCATTGCTTGGCCGCCGCGATCTCCCGACCTTACACCCTTAGATTTTTATCTTTGGGGCTACGTGAAACAAAAAGTGTATGGCCGTGCCCATCGAAAGCCGCGAGCAATTAACGGCTAGGATTTTTGCTGCTGCTGTGGAAATAAAAGAAAACCGTGAAGAATTACGTCGTACAATCAAAAGTGTTGCCTTGAGAGCTTTGGTTTGTTTACAGGAGGGTGGGGGCCATTTCGAAAATCTAATTAATTAAAATTCTTGTATTTTTTATTTTTTTAGTAAAAATCTAGCTATTGCTTGTTTGTTTTTAATTCCATTATCATCCTCATTATTAGTTTAACCTTTTAGTACTCACTGCTAAGAGCAACATTCAATTGACTTTCACATTTTCCTAAATTCTTTCTTTTCTTAAATTTGACTCATCAGAGTTTTAGAGTTTTACCTTGGATTTAGTTACAGTTAGGTATCAACAATGTTCTATGAATTTGTAGCTGTTATGTAGTAGCTTACAACTAATGATTAAAAAAGTCGTCCTATCGGGATAATTTATGGACTTACACAAGTTTTTTAAAATAAATATTAAAAAAATTACTAAAAAAAATACTTCGATTCCGTTTTTTTTTCGTAGTCGATAATTTTTAGTAAAAATGTCAATTAACCTGTTAAAATAACTCATAAGCTTTTAGAAATAATAAACAGAATCCAAATCGACCCATAAACTTCGGAGATGTGTCAAAAATAGAAAGCAAATCTACAAACTCTACTTAAAAAATTCAAAATTGAATAACATGAAAAATGTTATAGATAGACCCCCCCTTTTGAAGTTTATTTTCGACAATTCTTCATGAATATTCAGAAAATTACGGGCGGTCACATGCGCATGGGCGACATTGTATATCTTAGAAATTGAGGACAGCGCCATCTAGCGAAAAGAAGGTCTACTACGTACTAACCGGAAAGTACAATAAAGAGCACTACTTCTGCCTTTAATTTCGTATGTTTAAAAACTGTTACAAAAGCTTGCTTTGTTTTGCACCACATTTTATAAAAACGGTAGGTACAACTCAATTGAAACAAAACCTTTTCATAAATTGCACCCGTGTGAAGTCGGCGCGGGTCGCTAGTTTAAAATAATAAAGTAATTTCACTCATCTGACGATACTGTATTTTAACCCCAGAAGTCTTATTATGTGCTTTGTTTAAGTGTAAGGAACTTGTAACTTGTAATTTATAAAATCCTTATTTTATCTTAGATTTTTCAAGCTTAAACCACTGAACCGATCATCCTGAAATTTTACATAATATACGTTGACAAGTGTACAGAAATGGGATAGGGTAACGTTTTTCCCGAAAAAAGTACTGTTCCCGAGGAAAACAACAATAACGTTCTTATAATAATAGATGGCGCCACGTGTCTTTTGAATTATATTATTACAAGCAGACTACAACTCAAATTAACTGTCAAATTCTAAATTAACGCGAGCGAAGCCGCGGGCAAAAGCTAGTAAATAATAATATTACAAGAATAACCCTCAAAAAAGTAAGTACTAGGCTAGCATAAGATCAGTATAACAGCTACTATTTAGGTCGTTTACCTACTCATGACATTTATCTATCCCAAAAATTCTAACTTCCCATTTTCTGCTAGTTTTCAGTAAAAAGCCTTGAAACCCTCTTAGCCTTCCATTAGGGGTTAGGCGTTGCCAAATTGATACCGACTTTGTCTAGCCAGACTAAGTGGTAGCCAGCACTATGGGTTTATACTGCGGTTAGATATTTTAGAGGAAAGTACCAACGCATATTATGTTTGGGATTTTATCTCTAACAGAACGTAGGTCCAGAAGGAGATGGCGTGACGAGCTGGACTCTTATCAAAAGGATTGGGCCCAAATAGCCAAAGACAGAGATAAATGGAAAGAGGGAAGGGAGGCCACGTCAGGCTCATAGTAAAATAATAATTTTATCTTTGAAAAATTAGTTTACAATAGAAAATTCATGGTTTTTTGCTGCAATTTACAAAGCAAAATAAAAAACAACATCTTGCAACAATCTACAAAACAAAACCATGATTCCAAAGTCATAATTGTACTGAGCAAACTCCAGATAAGTTTTTATAACATCTTAGGGTTCCGTAGCAGTGTCTACTTGACCTACAATTCTTAGGTAAGTCGGGGTCCTTACTCCTGGCTAATGGCGTCATCAATATGTTTATTCAATAAATGTCACAGAATTTTACAAATATCTTTCAAGCTATATTTTGCATAATGCAAAAGAATTTAAAATCTGTATTTATTTATTTTACTAGGCAAAAGCCTGTATTTCGGCTATCAGCGCCAATCCCCTGAAATAATTATGCAATTATGTATATTTTTTGTTTTTTGTGTGCAATAAAGAATAAGAATAAGAATAATTAATAATTTATGGCAGCCATCAAGCAGAAATGTCAACATTTTTATCAAATTTTACCAATGAATAATAATCATAAAAAATAAAATTATTAAAATTTAGTTACTAAGAATAATAAAATCATTACATATGAATAATTTCTGTTCCGTTTCTGTACACCTGCCAACGTATATGCAAAATTTCAGGATGATCGGTTTAGTGGTTTAGGCGTGAGAGGTAACAAACAAACAAACAAACTTACTTTTGCATTTATAATATTACTTAGGAAGTCAGGATGTTGAAATCACTAAGTGACTGGTACGAAGATGACTAGGCAGATGACGATTTTGGCGATGATTGGTAACATTGACATCTCCGCTTATAGGATTATAGGAGCAACATTATTCACAGTACGGAACCCTCACGAGTAAACCTCGCATTTTGGCTTTTTCTCAACCCCAAACCTTAATGAACATGAATATTCATCCATTCAATGAATATTTCATGAATCAAGACAATTGTCGTATTATCTTTTTAGTATCTTTTTGTAGGAAAAGATTTAAAAGAAAGTTTTGAATATTCATTCTGAATTAATTTAGATAATGTAGACAGATGTCTGTGTTCTCGTGAAATGATTAGAAAATTTGAAGCTTTTTTATGCTCCTACACTGAGCCCAAATAATAATAATAATAAAGGAATGAATAAAGGAATAATAATAAAACGGTACTCCTGGACACGGCGCGTGTTGTTAGGAGGTTCCTCTCTCAAGAGCCCTGACCACCGGCAGCTCGGACCCTGTTCCTAGTGCTGGTGGGCTACTATTTTTTATATTTTTAAATGTTTTTTTTATAGTATTTTGTATAGAATATTTAAAAATTTTAAAAATATGTGTGAAAATAAATAAAGTAAATAATAATAAATCGTTTATTTAAATGGGCACATTTACAATAAAATATCTTAACAATTAAAATAGAGCACATTTGCTTATTTCCCTGAACTAGGTTGAACCTGTGTTTCAGGCTACAAGGTGCGTAAACACCTACTTAAAATAAATAAATTAACATTGCAAGAAAATAAAGTAAAGTAAACTTATAAAATTAAAATTGAAAACAGCGTATTTGCAGTTTATTTGCAGACAACAAGTAGATCTTCTATCTGTGGAAATGGACCTGGGCAGGACATCTGGCTAGACGCGGAGATGGCCGATGTAGCAAGGTTTTGACCAAGTGGTGGTCAAGGTTAGGCCAAAGGAACCAGGGCCGTCCTACGATATCGTCAAAGTCGTGGGAAACACCTGGATGAGGGACGCACAGAACCGGGAAGTGTGGCAGAATAAAGGGGAGGGTTATACCCAGTGGTGGGTGATTCCGGGATGATGTGATGATGTTGATGATGACTGAACCCGCGTGATGGATTATGGCCCACACACTTTCATAGAGAGGAGGCCTGTGTTTCAGCAATAGGAACTCACAATTTTCTTTGGAGAATGAAGAGAAGAGAATGAAACTATTAGTGATGCAAGTCTTTTAACAATTTAAATTATCCAGAAATAATTTTGTGAAAAAAGTCGAGGTTTTAATTTATTTTTGTGTTATTACCAGTGATCGGAGTAGGTAGATTGAACTGGGGTCATTGATCCGAAACGTATATATTACTATGGACATTCCTCCGGAATTGGTGGATTATTGGTGTGTTTGTTTTTATTATTCAACAGATAAATAATTAATTAATTTAGTTTTGATACCTTCCTTTAAATTTTGAATTGAGTAGTAATAATTATCACTACCAACATTAACAATATTAAATTGAATCCGGAAATACCGGAATTACTTTCCGGAAAAACGGCTTATCCATGTTATTCTTTCTGTGTGCATTTATGATACAAGTACCAAAAATCAATCTACCTACTCCGATCACTGGTTATTACTATGCACATATGAACCTACAGATGGCAGCAAATCAAGTTGCTACAATCTGTCAAATTTCTTTAGTAGATATTCAACTTTTTCGCTAAAGAGTTAGGTTCAAGGTTGATTGGGAAAATTTGACAGTTTCGGATAGCTTGATATATTATTATGCAAACTACAAAAACCTCTAAAATAATAATAAAAAATTAAGACTAAAAGTAAGTAGGTACATATCTATTTACATTTGTATACTACGACGACACTTCAAAGTACTCCTCCGCATAGCTGTCATCCGGGAACGTGCCCCCCCGAAGACTGGCATCATTGCCACGCATTGAATGGCAATGCTAATTATTTGTCCAAAGAAAGAGCCAGCCCTCTGGTCACGGATAATGGAAAATAGTTTAAGAGGAAATGCGAAACCATCAAGCAGCATCAGCTCAGCAGAAAAATTACAAAAAAAAACAGTCGCTATTTAATACCTATCTGCGAAACCAAACTATAAATAGGTACACCCAAATCTATGTCATTTAAATATAGTCCTACTAGGAATGTAGTACCTACAAAACGTTGTCCGTCTATTTTTGCGGCCCATCTCATGTACTGCTTAACGAAAAGTGATGGGACACGATCTCTTTGATAGCTAGGCAACGGATGGCGGTAAATTAAAGATTGGACATTTTATTGAGAACAGGTCTGATGATGTTTTTATTAAGAATACATGACAAGACGTAAGGATAGGCAAAAGTGTACCTATAGTATAGTAGCCTGTTTTTATTAAGAATACATGACAAGACGTAAGGATAGGCAAAAGTGTACCTATAGTATAGTAGCCCAAGGTTCAATGTCACTTGTATGACACAAAACAATATATATAAAGCTGAAGAGTTTGTTAGTTTGGTTGAACGCGCTAATCTCAGGAACTACTGGCTCGAATTGAAAAATTATTTTAGTGTTGAATAGTCCAATTATCGAGGAAGGCTATAGGCTATATAACATCACGCTATGACCAATAGGAGCCGAGCACAAATAAAAAAGTCGGAAGCGGCGGGTGAAACCGCGGGGCACAGCTAGTAATATTATAACAGGCGCTTGGATCAATCTTCAAGTTAAGCCGCGCTCGCCTAGGTTGGTCGAGTGATCGCAATCGCGACTGCTGTTCATGAGTTCCTGGGTTCGATTACCAGGTCGGGCATTGTTATTGGGTTTTTCCATTAGGAATTTCTAAGTAGCAGCCACGGAACCTGGATTTGTGCCCGGTTGATGGCAATAGGCTCGCCCTATTACATGGGACTTAAACATAACTGGCGAAATGAGGGTGTACTATTAGGTACACCTCTGCCTAACTCTTCAGGGATTACAGGCGTGATGTTATGTTAATATTTTTAACTTCTTACTAATTATAGCAAAAACCATAAATATATAAAACGCTAGGGAAATCCGCGAAATCTCCGGGATTAAAGGGAAGCTCAAATTACACGCAGATTACAATTTAATGTGTTAGTTAAGGGGATGTATTTCGTGTTTTCTTCATACAAAATCTATAAGAACAAAATGCATTTCACTATAATATAGAAGCACAATAATATAGGAGGCTCGTGGCTAAATAATAACAGCCACTCGGGTCGATCTTGAGGTTAAACCGTGCTTGCCTAGGTTGGTTGTGGATCGATGACCACCCATTACATACCGAGTTTCCTCCGTGTCTCGGAAAGCAAGTTAGGCTGTTGGTCCCGGATGTTATTTGTAGATCTTTGACCGTCGTTACAGGTAGTCAGTGGCCCAAAAAGTCTGACAACCAGTCTTACCAAGGGGTATCGTATTACCCAGTACTAACTGGGTTGTGGAGATCAGATAGGCAGTCGCTCCATGTAAAATACTAGTATTCAGCTGCATCCGGTTAGACTGGTAGCCGACTCTAATGTAGTTGGGAAAAGGCTAGGCAGATGATGATTTAATTTTTTGAATTAACAGATTACCTTGTAATGATGATCTCATTAATAACTTCAAGTTAAATTCAAATTCAAATTCAAATATGTTTATTTGTGACACATAGGTAAAATACACGGTGTTATAAAAAAGTGATGTCGCACTATGTGCTGCCTTGCAAGGCGTACAAATAATGTGTATACATTAATTAGTTAGTTACAAAGTAGAATTAATACATGGCAAGTATTTGTGTGGGACATCACAACTAAAACTGGTAAAATATTTTTTTTGCAAAAAAAAACCGAATTACCAAAAAAACTAAATAATTTTACTTTCGGAAGACAGTGGCAAAAAGTCAACGGAACAAAGTAAACTCACCAACTTTGGAAGATAAAGTTATTTTTCCCTTTCTATTTAAAATTAAAATAATATAATTTTTGTATAAACCAGCCCCCAACTGTATACCCCTTAAGCCAAAGTTAATTAGAAGCCACGGCTTAATAGCGGGCCCCAGGTTCGATGCTCGGGTGAGTAAGTTTACTGTTATGGGAAGGTCCAGTCCTAATGGTGGTGTGTTTAGAGGAGTTTATGTGATACTGTGGTTCGAGTTCCGAACGAGGTATTTAAAAAAAAAGGGTTTTGGGAGATTTTTTTGTGTTTTTATTTTATACAAGACAAAGAGAAATAGGACGAAGAAAATATAAGATAACATCACGCCTGTAATCCCCGAAGTGTTAGGCAGAGATGTACCCTATAGTACACCCACATATTTTAGCTAGTTATGTTTTTTATGTATAGTTCACTCACATTTTGCCAGTTGTCTTTTTTGAAGTCCCATGTAATAGGGGGCGAGCCTATTGCCATTAACCGGGCACAAATCCAGACTCTGTGGCTCCTACTGAGAATTTCCTGACGGAAAAACCCAATAGCACTTTGTCCAACCCGGTAATCGAACCCAGGAACTCCTGCTCCTCCTTGGATTATGCCGCGGTGGGTCACGCATGCTACAGTTGTACATAGTTGTGGGTGTGTACTATGTAGCGTGTACTGCAGTGGAAACGTAGACCCACGTCGTCAAACAAATGAATCCACACAGCTAAAATGCGCCGCGTGCCCGTGCACAGCGTGTACCGCGGTGGGTTTGCGCCTTTACTGACAGTAAAATACGGGGTGTAAACAGACCCTTCACGAAGCCGTCAACCAAGCATTATGTACATCAAACTAAGTAACTTTACGCAAAAATTTTTGCTGGGAAACGACTTTTTTTTTTGGGGTGAAAAATCACGTTTTACGGTAAAACTCAATGTAACGCACTCAAAACTTAGTGCTGATGGATGCTTTGAATAGTAAACGGGTCATCGAGTTAATTAAAGTAAAATTAAAACCTTTAAAAGTGGTATTTAAAAAAAATGTGTGAAAAAATTGGAACTTTGACCTCCAATATCTCTGAAACTAGAAGGTTCCCAGGTATGGTCTAGAACAAAAAAATGATCGCAATGATGGGGAGAACAAGTACCTTTCGGCTTCGTTAAGGGTCTTTTTACACCCTTTATAAGCTGTGTGTAATACTAAATATGGATGACTGTTGTTAGAAATAAATGAATTTTAATTTTAATAAGTAGATATTTCAAAGAGAAAAAAGAAAGGAGCACCTTTGGCTAGCAATGTACCCGTACACGTTAATTTAGAAAAAGATGCTTCTAGCTGGACAAAGGTGTCTCATACATTTGCACATGCATATTTACTAAAATAAATAACGATCAATAGCTCTCACTCACTTCTATCGATTTATTTTTGTTTGCCTGTCTGCCATGTATTAGTAGTTAATTTAGAAGTGACAGACAGACGTACTGGCGGTTAGATTAATAGTTTTCGACAATGAGTTATAGTAAAGATCTCCTTATTCATCGTCATCTTTTCCCAACTATGTTGGGGTCGGCTTCCAGTCTAACCGGATGTAGTTGAATACCAGTATTTTACATGGAGCGACTGACTATCTGATCTCCACAACCCAGTTAGTACTGGGTAATACGATACCCCTTGGTAAGACTGGTTGCCAGACTTTTTGGGCTACTGACTACCTAACGACTGCCAAAGATCTACAAATGACATCCGGGACCAATGGCTTAACGTGCTTTCTGAGGCACGGAGGAAACTCGGTATGGGTGGTCACCCATCCACAGACCAACCTAGGCAAGCACGGCTTAACCTAAAGATCGACCCGAGCGGCTGTTATTATTAAGCCACGAGCTCCTCGAGTTAATAGCACGGACACGAAACTTTGTGTACACGGTAAATGTTGATAGATGAAACTAATTTTCTTCTTTTCATTTCAATTATTTTTTAGCCAATCCTACTCCACTACGCGCTTTTAACCACTATAGGGTAGTTGACACACCAATCAATTGACATACTTTTTATAAGCTGTCAAAACGCGATTCCTCGTTAAATTTTGTATGGTAATAGCACGCTGTGACGTCACTATTTAGTCAACTCAATAACTCAACTTTATTGATTTCAAAACAACTAAAAATCCAATTTTGAAATTAATTGAAATTTAATCGGGTTATCAGGTCTAAAATAAAGAGTTTTTTTAGAGAAGTTGTGTCATGGAATTATTATTGAATGGTGTCAACGACCCTGTTCTAGATTTTTCTAACCTAACCTAACAATTTGACTTCTGAATTGTCAGAGTTCGTTATATTTGATTGCCTCAAAGAGATTTAAAACACATATAGAGAGGACATTGGGAATATTGTCATACAATAATTTTCATCCTGAATATTTTCGATTTTGACACACGAATGCTACCTGACAAGCGGGCGTATGACACAGATGACACTAGACAGAACGAATTGTTACCAAGTAGTAACAAGTTTTGGATTACGATTTTCTCCGTTATGACCCGTCTATAGCTCGGAAATATTTGAGTGTCTTGGTGTCATATGAATGCGACCTAACAAGGCGACATATCACACTAGACTGATCGACTTGTTACTAATTTGTAACAGGTTTTGGATATGTCAGTTTCTCGGTCTTGTCCCATCTATAGCTAGTTATATTTGAATGTCTTTGGATTGCCTAATGGGTTGCTCTTGACCTCTGTTAGCCCTGACAGATAGCAAATGATGAAAACGAGTTTGTGGGTAATATGAAACTCCAATGGCTTCTTTTATTTAGTCCTATTTTCGGGTAAAAACAAAAAAATCGACTGAACGATCCCATTTTAAAGCTTGGGTACCGACGATTAATTAATTTCCAATAAAAATTCCAAAGAGACAGATAAACAAAATAAAACAGTATTGTGTGCTACATACGTCTTAAATTCAATTGGACAAGATTGATGGGTTTCTATTCTTACATGAAACGCCAAACATGTGACATACTGCGTTTCGGGATGACGAATTTGAACCGACGACACAATACAGGGTGTAAACAGACCCTTCACGAAGCCGTCAACCAAGCATTCTGTACATCAAACTAAGTAACTTTACACAAAAAATATTGCTGGGAAACGACTGTTTTTTTTGGGGTGAAAAATCACGTTTAACGGTAGGACGCAATATAATGAACTCAAAACATTGGGCTGATGGACGGATTGAATAGTACGGTAGTGGAGATGTTCAAAGTAAAAATCTTACATTAAAAACATGTATGTAAAAAAAAAACTAGTGAAAAAGTTGGAACTTTGACCCCCAATATTTCCGTAACTGGAAGGTTCCCAGGCATGGTCTAGAACAAAAAAATGAATGGAATAACGGGGAAAACAAGTGCTTTTCGGCTTCGTTAAGGGTCTTTTTACACCCTTTATAACATCATCATCATCATCATCATCTGCAGTCCTTTCCCAACCATGTTAGTATCGGCTTCCAGTCTAACCGGATGCAGCTCAATACCAGTATTTTACATGGAGCGACTGCCTATCCGACCTTCACAACCCAGTTAGTACTAGGTAATATCCCCTTGACACAATACATGCCGCTTATATATATTCCCCGAAAATGTAAATAGAGCTGTACACGTACATTAAAGTTTAAAACCTGTCTTTTTCCTTGCAACTCATATGCAAAAGCGAATCTAAAATTCATAATTTGCACAATGAGCCATTCTAACCAGCCAGCACCTTTCATTTGAAAAGTGTTGGTCTCTCTTTCCGTCTGTGTGTCACACTCATAATATTAATGACAAGAGACGTCAATACATACATACAATGATTCTGTCTGGTGTCTTGTTGTATATACTAAAATTAGTGTTGTAACGGGACCTCGCCTCTGCCTCCGCAAGTTTTTTTTTTCGGATAGGAAATCATCAAATGACCCCCCTTTCCCGCTCTAGGCGGAGTGGAAGGGAGTGTCAGACTCGTACTGACTAAAACCCATCCATGTTCCTTCTTTGCCCTTTGTGTTCCAGGGCCGCGGTATCTCTTCGAACAGTCCCGCAGCGCAAGTGCGGAACTTCCGCAAGAAATCGTACCTCCGCCTTCAAGGTTTTGCGGAGTTATAACAGAGGTTGCCTCTTCTTAATTTTGATTACCAGTAAAGTTTACTATGTCAAGAATACAAAGCAAACTTAACTGGTAATGTACTATGATGTACAAACGCCAGCAAATCAAGCATAACATAAGTTATGACATTCTGTAAACAATAAACATCCAAGCGATTGCAGCGATCACGACAGATTTGCTGTCTATTATTGAAGAGTTCATTGTATATCTTCGAAGATCAGCATCAGATCTACACCAAATTTAAACGAGACCACCGCGAAATACTATTTGTCCAACCAAAAAAAGAGTCATCAAAATCGGTTCCCAATTGGCGAAGATATTGCTAACAGACGAACTGATAATCTCCTCTTTTTCGAAGTCGGTTAAAAAGTGGAGAATAACTTTACATTCGGAAGTCGTTGGCAAAAAAATCAATGAAACAAACAAAATTCACCGACTTCCGAAAGCAAAAGTTTTTATATTTATTAATTTGACCATTAAATTGAACTGCAAGAGACCAATAAAATAAAATCAGCTGCCCACATTTGAATCGAGTGGGTATTGAAATTATGACCACATATTTATGATATCTAAAATCTCAATGGCAAGCAGTGAAAGCTTAGTGGTGTGACCGTCTGACTGTCAAGTCATAGGCCTCAAGTTCGAACCCAAGACACGCACCTCTGATTTTTCGGATTCATGTACGTATTGTATAATTATCACTTGCTTCGGTGAAGGAAAACATCGTGAGGAAACCAGCATACCTTTTTTTTTTCGGATGGGAAATCTTCAATTGATCCCCCCCCCCCCCGCTCTGAGCGGAGTGGAA
The DNA here is from genome assembly GCA_905220335.1 of Noctua pronuba. Taxonomy (NCBI): domain Eukaryota; kingdom Metazoa; phylum Arthropoda; class Insecta; order Lepidoptera; family Noctuidae; genus Noctua; species Noctua pronuba. Next base: position 1,526,675 of record LR999920.1, read on the forward strand.
GGGAGTTTTACTGACTAAAACCCATTCATGTTCCTTCTTTGCCCTTTATATTCCAGGGCCGCGGTATCTCTTTCGAACAGTCCCGCAGCCCATGAAGGCATCGGCCTACCAGGCATACCTGAAAGATATTTCTTGACGGCATGTAAAGCCAAGACAGAGGCCCATGGGCGGCATAAAAACTCTGACACCAGGTTAGGCACTAACCACACGATAAAGAAAGAAATATTGGTCACAAGCAAATCCACATCAAAACCGATGTATGCCGCTAATATCCTGTCATTGGTAATCAATCTCTAGTTGGCAGGGTTTCAAGTCTATTGCTATTTATTGACAGTAAATAGTTAGCTATCGTCACGCGCTACATAAGTGGGTAAGCAGGGTTTGTAAATAACTCTAGGAGGGGACGGTATTTTGGGTACTGCTTCCAGAAGCCGCGGAAGGCGTGAATGATGGTCTTTGCAGAAGAGAGACCCCTTGAAAGAAGAAGAAAGAAAGTATTATTATTTGTCCAGGAAAATGACGTGCATATAACCAAAATAAGTTAACAAAATCATAAGCACAACAAATATTATAAATACAACAGGATAGAAATAAAGAAAAAATAGTTAACAGCTTGCACGTCGTGACTGCGACAAGCAGGGTACCACTCAGCATGATGCTGTGCTATGGGGGGCCCACAGCACAGCGCTGGTTTTCAGTGGTCACCCGTGGAAAAAACGTACGGAGGTCAAGACAGCATAAATATTTGATCTTGCAACTTTCTTATACATATTATTTAAATATGTTTAGATATTTTAGACAGTGAATCGTTTGATTGCTTGCATTTAAAGATCGTTTATACAGAACGTGGGCAACGTCGCAAATAGCTGTCAAATATTTCGCTGTTTTGATTTATTTGGCAATATGGTAGTATGGAAATAATAAATATGGCTAGTAGTATGAAATGCAATAATTAATATCGTAACCGAATATTTAGTTTTAGTTGTAAAAAAGTATTAATGCCTTTTTACATCTAAAACGATTACACCATCAAATTCAGTGTTTTAATTGTAATTCATTATTAATATTCTAGTTCACTAGGTAGCCATAATTCTTATTTCCATACAGTTATATTGCCAAATTAATTAAAACAAACAGCTGTCAAATATTTACCATATTTGACAGCTATTTGCGACGTTACCAACTTTTTGGATGAACGCTCCTTGTAAAAACCACAAATCCAGACTCCGTGGCTGCCACGATTTCCTGCTGAAAAAACCCAATAGCACTTCGCCCGACCCGGGAATCGAACCCAGGACCTATGCTCAGCAGTCGCTAAGTAATCAAAGCGCGAAATTATGTTTTTATTAAACAAAATCTGTATATTCAAGATCCAAAAACCATAACCACAGTGTAGGTAAAATCTTCCCACTCCACAGACATCCAAACTCCACTTTTCAAAAAACATTTCTCTTCATTTCATCCTCCACAATCGGTTAAAAATGTCATGTCCAAAGTTAGTACGACGACTGATCTTGACACTTTCCACATGAATATAATTTAATACCTTTTCCATAAAGGAAAATATAGATTTATGGTCTGTAAGTCCCTATTAACATGGAAGTGTGCTCACGCCCTTAGGGTTGGTAGGGACAAAGGCATAGGGCAGAAGGTCAACTACATTCTGTAAGTGAAAATGGACATGGTCATTTCAAACTCATCGTCATCTGCCTAATGGATTTGGGGTCGGCTTCCAGTCTCACCGGATACCGCTGAATACCAATATTTTACAAACAGCGACTGCCTATCTGACCTCCACAATTCAGTTACTCGATAACACGACAGTCTTTAATAAGACTTTCGGGCCTCTGACTACCTGCAACAACTGTCAAATATCTACAAATGACAGTCAGAATTAATGACACAAACTTTTCGCGACATGAAGGGATCTCGTTATGTAATAGCCGGTCACTCATCCACGGACGTGTCTGTGTCCGTGTGTTTGCGCTCGTCGTCAAAATCAAAATAAAAAGCCATTTAAAGCTGAAAATCAGAACTTTTTGAATGTCAAAAATGACATTGGACTGACACCCAAAATTTTCCACTTTTAACTGGAGCGAAATCGTGGAACAAACACCGCAATTTGCAAGAAATTGAACTTCTGTACGAATCTATATTGTGTCCCGACGGTTGGTGTGGGGTATAGAGGGGTGAGATTCAACCCCTATTCTGTATGTATGATGGTCAAGTGTAAAAGGGGTGAGTGGAGATTATGCTGTTGAATATTTTTGTAGCGGCAATGTGTAAATTTAAAAGTTTTTTGAATTTCCTAGAAGATCGAAGACCCTAAAGAATATTTCTAGACTCGGCAGCCTTAAGCACTTAAGTCAAATGCAAAAAGAATTGACTTAAGTGCTTTAGGCTTCCGAATCTAGATTTATTAGCTTAATATTATATTCATAAATAAATTAAAATTAACCTAAAGTAACTAATTTAACAATAAACTTAAAAATGGCGTCAAAAAACTCCTCCTCAACGCTCTTCTTCTTAGCATGTCGATGGCAATCTAAATAGTGTCAGCCCAGCACTGAGCAACTAGTTTAATGATTTCGGTAGCGGCCATCAGGTCCTGTAGTGAACAAACAACTCCTCAACGCTGTCAACTGGTAATGTACCCAAGAGACTGGCGGCGTTGCCACGTTGTATGGCAACGCTAAGCCTTTGGCCAAGGTAAAAGCCAGCCCTTGGGTCACGGGAAGTGTCAACTAAGCGTTTTGAAATGTCCTTGAAAAGGCTGTGAGAACTAAATAATTATTTTTTATATATTTATTTATCTATCTCAGGTTCGCGAAGAAGTATGCAGAACTTAGGGATAGTCAAAGATACAAAATAAAAGAAAAAACCTAGAGATCTTTTTCTGTTTACCTTTTATTTCCAAAAAATATATAATTTTTACACCCCCATTGGAAAAAAATATTGACGTTAATTTCGAAAAGTTTAGTCTCAATTTCTACTAAAACTGTTTAAGATATTATTATGAATGTAATGGCCCGCTCCGGGGTAAAGTTTTTAATTAAATATTAAAATTCATGCTACAACCCCTGATAAGACGCCCCTCTAAGATGTGCGTACTGCGAATGAGAGGGTTTGATACTTTGAGATGGAAATAGAAAATTGATGATTGATGGAAATTTTTTAGTTAGTCTTATTATTGGGAATACAAACAAGCTTATAGAAAAAATGTCTTTTTTTAAAACAAGCTTTAACATTTTTTATTTTGTTTTTTCAAAAAAAGTTTTTTAAAAATAGGTGACTTCACTTTTTTTTCGTATTTTTCTCAACGAACACCCTTTTAATTGATACCCATAATTATCATGGGGGTGTATAAAAAATAACTAGTCCGCCATCTTTAGGAGTCCGCCATATTAGATTTAGAATGACATTACTTATCTAACCATACATTGCCATCCAAACACACACACAAAAAATGAACAAAGTATCAAGATCCCTCCGTCGTAGTTGACAAATTCATGACAACTTGCTCATCGCACCGTCACTGCGTCACGACTGGGAACCAATGGAGCTTAAGGGCGCAGCCGCTAGGTTCGAGCATCATAGTGTTGTACATTTTAGTTTCACGATGGACTCTGACGAAATGACAATAATCACACACAATTAAGTGCTTCGACTGTACGTGATACGTTAGCTGATTATTTTGTTAGCCCAGAAGGAGAATTGTCATGGCAAACAACGAAAATATAAATAAAGTTGACGAGTATGCATGCTACATGCTGCTATTACATGCTTCATTTTTTTCACTTGGAGTCTTGTTTGTGAAGTTCTCAATAAATATATTGCATATTTCTTCCCAAGCCTTTTTCTTTTCGATTTTATTACTATACTTGTCTGACTTCGAATCCCATATCGCTGGACGACTCTCAACCTCATCGATAAATTGTTCAACCTGATTTTCGTTCATGTTTAGACCTGAACAAAAACTACGTGCGCATCGTCACTAGTCGATCGATGAAATGATGCGCGGCCGCAGCGCGGGTGTAGCGCTGCAGTCGCGCGTTTTTTATTTATATGGATTAACAAAGCAGCGCGGCGGCAGCGCTGCCACCGCGCGGCTCTTTGCGGCTAATTTGAAGGCGCCCTAACATTCACGACGTCACGCTTACGGCGTGTTTATCTGAACTTTTGGTCCAGTGTTGGGCTAAGAAGTCGCGCCTGATAGAAAATTGGGAAAATTGGGTAGATGATTTGTTTGTGTCTATTTAACCCACACAATTGTGTGTATATTCACAAACACATACAGGGTGTAAACAAACCCTTCACGAAGCCGTCAACCAAGCATTCTGTACATCAAACTAAGTAACCTTACGCAAAAATTTTTGCTGGGAAACAATTTTTTTTTTGGGGTGAAAAATCATGTTTTAGGGTAAAACTCAAAGTAACGCACTCAAAACATTGTGCTGACGGATGGATTGAATAGTACGGGGATCGTGGAGGTGTTTAAAGTAAAGTTACAACATTAAAACCTTGTATTTAAAAAAAAAACTTGTGAAAAAGTTGGAACTTTGACCCCCAATATCTCTATAACTAGAAGGTTCCCAGGTATGGTCTAGAACAAAAAAATGATCGCCATGACGGGGAGAATAAGTGCCTTTCGGCTTCGTTAAGGGTCTTTTTACACCCTTTAGATCCAGAAAAACCGGCAAAGTGCGAGTCGGACTCGCTCATGAATGGTTCCGTACCAACGCGGCAACGTAGTAGGGGAGCTCCCTTTAATTTTTAATTTATTTTTATCATTTGTTTTTATAGCGGCAACACACATTCTGTGAAAATTTCAACTGTCTACCTATTACGGATCATGAGATACAGCCCGCTGACAGACAGACGGACGAACGGACGGATATTGGAGGCTTAGTAATAGGGTCCCGTTGCTTGTTGTACAGAACCCTAAAAAACTGCCCGTAGAATCAACCTCTAACCTATTTTTTGAAGCAATTACATTAGTTAGTCTGCCTCTTTGGTCGAGTGGTCGCAAGCGACTACTGAGCATGAGGTCTTGGGTTCGATTCCTGGATCGGGCAAAATGTTATAGGGTTTCTCCATCAGGAATTTCTCAGTAGCAGCCACGGTCTGGATTTGTGCCTGTTTGATGGGACTTAAACATAACTGGCGAAATGTGGATGTATTGTCAGGTATAGGTCCCGTCACGTAAAAAGAACGCTGACCGCTCAAATAAATTCTCTATTTTTTTTTTATTCCAGCGTTTTCCAAAGTACTAAGTAGCTAGTAAAGTACCTATTACTATTCTACAATGAAACAGTTATACGTATACTAGCGTCCCACCCCGGCTTCGCACGGCTGTAATATAAATATAAACCGCCCTCTTGAATCACTCTATCTATTAAAAAAAACCGCATCAAAATCCGTTGCGTAGTTTTAAAGATCTAAGCATACATAGGGACAGACAGCGGGAAGCGACTTTGCTTTATACTATGTAGTGATTATAAAACAATAGCTTAGTACTTAAGGACGTGACTGTATAACGTGCGCAAACACATCCCTTCCACTGTCGCTCAGCGTTCTTTTTACGTGACGGGACTTATACACCTCTGCCTAACCCTTCTGGGATTATAGGCGTGATGTTATGTTAAATACGGCAGTTAAGGCCATTCGTCACTGAATAGAAATACATTGCGCTAATCGCTAAACAACATTTAACATTCTGTCTCAGTCAACTTCAAACGATTGACATAAATAGATAGTCGTTTTAACGTTTCAAGTACATAGTTTAAGCGCTAAATACGTTTTACGGTAAAACTCAAAGTATCTACGTAACGCACTCCAAATATTGAGCTGATGGTTGCATTGAAATGAAAAGGGTCATGGAGGTACCTCATCATCTGCCTAGCCTTTTCCCAACTACATTGAGGTCAGCTTCCAGTCTAACCGGATGCAGCTGAATACCAGTATTTTACATGGAGCGACTGTCTATCTGACCTCCACAACCCAGCTACTGGGTAATACGATACCCCTTGGTGAGACGGTTGTCAGACTTTTTGGGCCACTGACTACCTAACGACTAGCGACTGTCAAAGATCTACAAATGACAGCCGGGACCAACGGCTTAACGTGCTTTCCGAGGCACGGAGGAAACTCGGTATGTAATGGATGGTCACCCATCCACAGACCAACCTAGTCAAACACGGCTTAACCTAAAGATCGATCCGAGCGGCTGTTATTATTTAGCCACGAGCTCCTCGTGGAGGTACCTATTTAAAATAAAGCTATAACCTGTAAAACTAATTTAAAAAAAAAAACTGATGAAAATATTAGAACTTTGACCTCCAATATCTCCGTAGAAGGTTCCCAGGTATGGTCCAGAACAAAAAAATGATCGACATGCCGGAGAGAACAAGTGCCTTTCAGATTCGTTAGAGGTCTTAGTTAGGTTCTTATATAAGTACCATAGATTTTGAAAAGTGATAAAACAGTTATTTGTAAATTGTTGATCTGATCTAATCTTTTACTCTGGACGCTCTTAATGTGCACGTCTTTCTACATCGTTCTCACATATATGTATTATCTCAACATGAATGATGTAACCAAGATCTTCTAAAAATATTTTGATTGAAAAGAGTGTCCATGGAGTTTCTTGCCCATTCTTCTCCATAGAGATCTACGCTTTGGAATGGGCATCTACAGTACTTTCACAAGTTATTATGCCTTGTGTCTGGGACTGTAGCTTCGCCTTCTTTGTTTTTCTGGCATTCAAAAGTGCATGTTATGGTCTAATTGAAATAAATGCTTTGAGTTTGAGTTTTCATTTCATTGTATTTAGATGTCGATACAATTCAATTTGCCTCTGCACATCTTTAGACAGACATCATATCCAAATCTCATCTCCCAGCCATCCCTAATCAAAGTAAATCTTAATTAAAGAATAACACCCGGTTGTTAATTGAAACTCTTCGTCCGTGAACCTCGGAGGAGTACAACTAATTAGCTGAGGAACGGAGAGGAGGGGATCAGAGGGGAGGGAATGGACGTTAAAACTAATGGTGGCAACATTTGTGATATTTTAGTACTATTGTACATAGCAGTGATAGCCTAGTGGAGTAACCGTCGCCGCGTCGTACTGCCAAGTCCTAGGCAACAGTCATTTGTAACTTTGTCATTGTCATTAACATCTTTATTTTTTTATCTTATTATTTTTTAATCTTTCGAATTGAATTGACTTTAAGTTTTGACAAAATATGACACTGAATATGTTTTTTTTTTCCATGTGTTAATTAATACAAATAATACAATCATAATTATTGTGGGTGTACTTAAATACGTTAATAATAATATTTTAAGAAATTTATATTTTTATTTAATAGCAGGGCCCACCTGTATAATCAATTTATTTTTAATTTTTAAAAATTTATATGTCAGTTGGCAAAACATAGCGAACAACCTAATTTTTAAGATCTTTTTTGTAATGATTACCTATGATTATGAATAAATGATTCTGATTCTGATTCTGTAAGGTATTCTTAAATGTCTTATTTTGTCGTTTCTAGTCTTGTCGGAACTGCCTAACATTAAATGATTTTGTATGGAACCAAAAATTTTCGTTTTTTCTGTTTGTGTTTTTTGTTCTATTTTTTTATTAGATGAACTTTTTTGAATTATACTTTTTGATTAAGTAATAAAACAATTTAAAATAGGCATAGTGGGGAAACAAGCATGAGATATTTCTTGACGACTTAGTGGTCGCAAGCGCGACTGCAGAGCAAGTGGTTCGATTCCCGGGTCGGGTGAAGTGTTATTAGTTTTTCCATCAGGAATTTCTCAGTAGCAGCTGTGCCCGGTTGATGGAAATAGGCTTGCCCCCTATTACATTTAACTTAAACATAACTGTCGAAATGTAGGTGTACTAATGGGTACATACACCTCTACCAAACCTTTCGGGGATTACAGGCGTGATGTTTAAGTTCTTGGTTTTACCTTCCTGATTAATATCTTACCGTTTCTGTAACTTTTATTTTTCATACTACGATCAGTCGATTTAATGAACTAAAAAATTAACCGACTTCCAAAAAAAAACTCTATTAAGTGTTCGGATGTCCATGACTTTTGTTGGTTTCATTGACTTTTTTGCCACTGACTTCCAAAATCACGTCGAGTTTTTATTTTCGACTTTTAAGTTTTTTTTTCGGAAACTGGTTATTGTTTTTGCAAAAAAGATTTGTTTTACGCTTTTTAGTTGTGGTATCTCACACAAATATTTGTCAAGTATCAATTTACATTGTAACTAAAGTCTGTTTTTTAATCTCGGAGACTAAATTGACAAGTAAAAATGGCAAACTGACATGCAGGGTGTAAACAGACCCTTCACGAAGCCGTCAACCAAGCATTCTGTACATCAAACTAAGTAACTTTACGCAAAAATTATTGCTGGGAAACGACTTTTTTTTTTGGGGTGAAAAATTACGTTTTACGGTAAAACTCAATGTAACGCACTCAAACATCGTGCTGGTGGATGGGTTGAATAGTACGGGGGTCGTGAAGGTGTTTAAAGTAAAAATCTTACATAAGAAACATGGATTAAAAAAAAAAGTGTGAAAATGTTAGAACTTTGACCCCCAATATCTCCGTAACTAGAAGGTTCCCAGGTATGGTCTAGAACAAAAAAATTATCGCAATAACGGGGAGAACAAGTACCTTTCGGCTTCGTTAAGGGTCTTTTTACACCCTTTATACTTACCTCGCTGGCCTGACCTAATCAAGAAAGCTACTGAGTCTACCATCGTCCAGTGCACTCGCAACGTCTCCAACCGGCAGAAATGGAAGCACATCGCTGAAAAAGCAGTCCTCGGGGAAGTCAACGACCCACCGAACATCTCTCCGTGTACCTCGTCTGCGCAACCACGACCACTCTGACAAGAGTGTTTCGACTAAGAACAGATACCCAGACCTACGATAGTCGATTTTATGAACCCAAAATTAAAAAAAGTAAGTATCTTTACCAGAAACTACCAAAACAACGACCACTACATCGAAGCTAATAACTTCCGTATCAACCCAACAGCCATTCACGATTCCCAACCAACACAGGCCACCATACGCCATTGTTCTCTATCGTAACTGGCCCAAAAAACAACACGCGGCTCGATGTTGATCCTGCCCCCTCGCCTCAGGTGCTGCCTACCCCTGCTACCCTAACAGTCGTGAATATAAAGGTGGGAGCCCACAAACGAGGCTTTGTCGCTACGATTAATATTTAAACAAGGATAAGATAGGGGTGGGATAGGATGAGATTGAATTGTTGTCGATAGATTTTGATAATTTTATGAAGCACGTTTTTTTAACGATAAAATGATGGGTTCGAAGTTTGTGGGGATGGATGGATGGATGTTTCACGCGAAAACTACTTAACGGATTTGGATGAAAATTGGCACATAGATAGTTTATAACCTGGATTAACATATAGGACTCTTTATCCCGGTAATGATCCCGAACAAATGACTCCCCCCCCTTCTGGGCGGAAGGGAGTGTCAGACTTTTACTGACTAAAACCCATCCATGTTCCTTCTTTGCCCTTTGTGTTCCAGGGCCGCGGTATCTCTTTCGAACAGTCCCGCAGCCCCGGCAGGCATCGGCCCTTGCGGGCCCCTTCCTGGTTGCTGACATCTCTTTGAGGCGCGCGTGGAATTCGAACGCGCCGTCTACAAGGCCTGTATGTTAGTAACACTTACTTCACTTATGCCGTTAAAGTGTGAAAAGGCAACAGAGTTACTTCTGCATTGGGAAGTACTACTTTAAACACGGATAACAATTCATTTTATCGATACTCCTAATCTATCGACACTTTCCCAGCCCTACCGCCGCAGGCGACGCGCGTTCCAATTAGCTAGAATAAACACACGGTTCCGTAGATACGAGAGGACATACAGACATACAGGCTCGAGGTTTGGGTAATACTTGAGTTGGTTCAATGGATGGGTTAGAAACTCTTTGGTGTTTGGAGATCAAACGTCTATGAATGTTGGGTAAGTGTCGTGTGATGTTGGTGTTGGGAGGACCTCGTGGCTTAATAATAACAGCCGCTCGGGTCAATCTGTAGGTTAAGCCGTGCTTGCCTAGGTTGGTCTATGGATGGGTGACCACCCATTACATACCGAGTTACCTCCGTGCCTCGGAAAGCACGTTAAGCCGTTGGTCCCGGGTGTAATTTGTAGATCTTTGACAGTCGTTAGGTAGTCAGTGGCCCAAAAAGTCAGACAACCAGTCTTACCAAGGGGTATCGTATTACCTAGTACCAACTGGGTTGTGGAGGTCAGATAGGCAGTCGCACCATGTAAACTACTGGTATTGAGCTGCATCCGGTTAGACTGGAAGCCGACCCCAATATAGTTGGGAAAGGGCTAGGCAGACGATGTCGTATGATGTTGGTGTTATTTTAGATCTGACAGGGTCATATGTTTTGTCGTCTTATTAGGTACACCTCTGTCTAACAACCATTTGAAGATTTCATGCGTGATATTATAAGGGTGTAAGGGACAGCTCCACAAGCTGATGGGGTGAAATCAGTATATCATACTAAGATGACCGGTACAAGAAATTATTTCAGGAACGTTATGGGAATCCAATAATATTTAATTTGTTTTATTTCCCCATATGCAATATATCGTTACCGCGGCAAAACGCATGTAGCGAACGGCAAGCGCGACGACGAGTTTGATGAACTCTGTAGCTAGGCAGGAAGTGAACAGCTGATTTCACGCGTCGTTTGTTAGAGTATTTCAACGTCCATTGTTAGTTTTTATTTTTATTTTAGCCGAATTATTTACATAAATAGAGTGCTGCATACAAAGAATGTAATTTTACATTGAAATAAAGGAATAAAAACTAATAAACGGGTCATGGAGGTAATTAAGGTAAAGCTATTACCTTAAAAACATGTATTGAAGAAAAAAACTTGTGAAAAAGTTGGAACTTCGACCCCCAATATCTCCGTAACTAAAAGGTTCCCAGGTATGGTCTAGAACAAAAAAATGATCGCAATGACGGGGAGAACAAGTGCCTTTTGGGTTCGTTAAGGGTCTTTTTACACCCTTTATTTCAGGCAAGATGCGCCCTTACGAAAGCAAATTTAAACAAATTACATAATTGAATTGAATTTCAGAAAAATACAATTGCATTTAAAATGATTAAAGATAAAATAAATTTTAAAAAAAAACTCAAACTCTTATACCTCTTCCATTTCTCAGTTTGCATCTGTACCTCACCGCTATCGGAGCCAACTGCCTTACCTCTGATATAGATCAATCTCTCTGTCTATTAAGCAATATTGACTCAGTCGAGGTAACTCCCAAGAGTGTTAGAATCGGCTTCCTGTCGAAATTAGAGTCATATCAGGACAAAGAGAAGAATAATCAATTATTTGTTACAAGAGGAGCTCGTGGCTAAATAATAACAGCCACTTGGTTTGATCTCCAGGTTAAGCCGCGCTTGTCTGGGTTGGTCTGTGGATGGGTGACCCTCTATTACATACCGAGTTTACTCTGTGCCTCGGAAAGCACGTTAAGCTGTTAGTCCCGGTTGTCTATTGTAGATCTTTGACAGTCGTTACAGGTAGTCAGTAGCCCAAAAGTCCGACAACCAGTCTTACCAAGGGGTTACCCTGTACTAACTGGGTTGTGGAGGTCAGATAAGCAGTCGCGCCATGTAATATACGGGCACTCAGCTGCATCCGGTTAGACTGGAAGCTGACCCCAAAATAGTTGGGAAAAGGCTAGAGAGATGATGATGTGTAACAAAATACTTTTACGGAGATATTGGGAGTCAAAGTTCCAACTTTTTCTCAAGTTTTTTTTCTTTAATACAAGTTTTTAATGCTATAACTTTACTGTATTGCATCCATTAGTACAATGTTTTGAGTGCGTTTCATTGAGTCCTACCGTAAAACGTGATTTCTCACCTCAAAAAATAGTCGTTTCCCAGCAATAACTTTTGCGTAGAGTTCCTTAGTTTGATGTACAGAATGCTTGGTTGACGGCTTCGTGAAGGGTCCTTTACACCTTGTATTTGTCTTGAACTCAAGACACACATGGAACTTAACTTGCTTGCAAGGTACTTTAGTTATGAAGTTTAACTATGCAAATGTTAACTAATTTAAATACACATCAGCCGGTAAGTAATCAAGCATTGTAGTTTTAACCGACTTCCAAAGAGTAGGAGGTTCTATGTTCGTGTGTCTGTATTTTTTAACTCTCGGCACCGATTTCTTCGTGATTACTGTGCCGATTTTTACGTTATACTTTTTTCATTTGATAGAACAAGCCCGCGCGGTTGTCTCATATTATTTGCTTTTCTTGTACTTTACGAATCAGCTCCTATGATATGTATTTTTCTCCACATGGGTAATACGATACCCCTTAGTAAGACTGGTTGTCAGACTTTTTGGGCCACTGACTACCTAACGACTGTCAAAGAACTACAAATGATACCCGGGACCAACGGCTTAACGTGCTTTCCGAGGCACGGAGGAAACTCAGTATGTAATGAGTGGTCACACACCCACAGACCGACCTAGGCAAGCGCTGCTTAATCTAATTATTGACCCGAGTGGCTGATATTATTTAGATTCGAGCTCCTCTGAGCTACAAAGAAGCATTTATGTCATCATATCGTGTCAGTAATTTTTAATGGCTACATTTTATGCAAACTCAGCCTGTACATTATAAGCTTTTATGACGTCATCATAATCAAAACAAATCGTGTCATTCCTTTCATTTTAAAATTAACAAAAGAACGCAGCTTTTTTCAGTAATCTTGCCGCCTCTTTCTACACTTTGATCTTTACTGTAGCTGTCTTGCTCTCTCACTCAACAAGTCGAAAAGAAAAGATTAATGAATATCAAATGAGTTTTGCAAATTAAATTCAAACAATGGAACGACTTGGTGGGGACATACGGGAGGGAGTTGTGTACGGTAACGGGTGTATTCCCGTTGACCCCACTGGATAGCCCCACTGGTGGGGTCAACGGGAATAATCAAAAACGTCGTTTCGTTGGCCCCACTACCCTACCCCACTGGTGGGGTCAACGGGAAGTCTGCATTTTTGTTCCCGCTGACCCCACTGCCTTGTCCCACTGGTGGGGTCAACGGGAAGTCTGAAATTTTATTCCCACTGTCCCCACTACCATACGCCTTTAATGAAAAAGAAGATTACTATAAGGAAAATGGTAAGGACAACTGGGAGTTGAGAAACAAGGATAATAGTCTCACAGACTAACTACCAAGGCGCCGAAATCATGACGAAGTATAATCTTTATTGCTTGTTGCATGTTAGGTATCCGAAATATAGATTTAGTTCTGTGAAATTCCTATTTTAGTCGTGAGGTGGCAGGAACTACTAGGAGATCAGAAAAATGAAGGAATGAAACAAACTTTAATGATGTCAGTGGGAAACAACATTCGTATTCATCGCTCTTTTAGTTTCATTTGTTTCATCCTTCCTCATCACATGTCCATAATAAGATAGACGGCTCCCTCTTTTATTTTTTCTGTAATAGTCACCACTTTCAACGTCCTCTAATATACTCATTCCTAACTTAATTAATTCCTAAATTCAATCCCCCTCCACTCATCCATCTCAAGATTCTTATCTCCGTTATAAGCAATAGTTTTTCATACATCTTCATCACAGTCCAGCAATCCCAACACCACACACCTTTTTACAGAAACAAAAATAGACATTCCGATCCATACAGTACGACAGCTCTGATGCTGGCCAGGCTGGCATGTGTGGTGGTGGATTTTAGTAATTTTGGGTAGGAACGATCTTTTAGTAATAAATACCATCTTGGATTCATGCCAGCCTAGTACTGTTGGTAAGGTTACTGCCCGTAACTAGCACAACTATACTAACACTACTCGATTCCATACAATATTTTTGAGTAATAAAAAAAAAATCCAATTTGTTACCAGTGAGGCATATAATATACGACACATATTATGTTCCCCAAAAAGTACCAGGCTGGCATGATCTTAAGGTGGTGGTGGATTATAGTAATTCTGGGTAGAGAATCTTAGAGTAAGAAATACCCTCTTGGATTCATGCCAGCCTAGTACTGTTCGTAAGGTTACTGCCCGTAACTAGCAAAACTGTACTAACACTACTCGATTTCATACAATGTTTTTGAGTAATATTATAATACTCAAAAATATGGTGGGGTCAACGGGAATAATTTTGAATTATTTTATCAATTCCCGTTAACCCCACCGCCGTAGCCCCACTGGTGGGGTCAGCGGGAACAATTTTCAATTGTTTTAATCAATTCCCGCTGACCCCACCAGTGGGACCAAAGGCGGTGGGGTCAACGGGAATACACCCGGTAACGTTACTCATCTCCTTAGCCTTTTATTAACTACTAGCGGCCCGTCCCGGCTTTGCACGGGTGGACATTTATTTTTTAAACATTTTGGAATAAAATATAGCCTATGTTACTCAGGGATAATGTAGCTTTCAAATGGTGAAAAAATTTTTGAAATCGGCACAGTAGTTTTTGAGCTTTTTCATTACAAACATACACACACACACAAAAATACAAATCTTTCCTCTTTATAATATTAGTAAGATATTGGGGTCGGCTTCCAATCTCACCGTTTGCAGCTGAATACCAGTCTAATAGGAAACAGCTTAGTACCAGTATCTCACATGTAGCGACTGCTTATCTGACCTCCACAACCCAGTTAGTACTGGGTAATACGACAACCCTTTGGTAAGACAGGTTGTCAGACTTTGGGGCCACTGACTACCTAACGACTGTCAAAGATCTACACGAAAACCGAGGCTAACGGCTGAGCGTGCTTTCCGAGGCACGGAGGAAACTGGATTGCGACATGTCTTAGTACCAAAAAATCCATGACATTGTAACGTCAGCGGTCGATTATGGCCAGCTCCCTCTCACAGAGGTCTGTGTCCTAGCATTGGGAATATTAAAGGCTGATTATGCTTTAGAGCCTTCTTATATTTCGGCGTTACGCTAATTTTTCAATTTACCTAAAAGGCATATAACGAAAAAGTATTATATTATAATAAAGGATAGGATATTATTTGTGTAATGAAAATAAAATGTATGGTCAATATAATATTCAATAAAATCTAGAAATTAGAGGTCCCAGATCAGGTCTCCTTGAGTTTTTCATTAAACATGCATCGGGAGAATGATTATTACTAAATAAATAAGTTAGCTAGTTAGTAAGTTAGTTTATTTTTATACATTTATTTTTCACATTTTTAAATATTTCTATACAAAATACTTTATAAAAAACATTTAAAAATATAAAAATAGTAGCCCACTGGTATCGGGAATAGGGCCCAACCTACCGGCAGTCAGGGCTCCAGAGAGAGGAACCTCCTAACAATACGAGCCGTGACCGTACCGCGCACTGAATCAAGCCCTTGATCCAGCTGCCTAAACGAGAGCCTCCTCAGGTATTGGTCGAGCCTCTTGGCAATTAAGCCATGGGCTGATACAACTATCGGCACAATGATCGCTGAGTCCACATCCCACATGTCGACAACCTAGCCAGCCAAACTTATTATTATTGTAGAGAAAAAGAACTATTTTTAACATGTTATTGTTATTTCAAGCAACGAACGAAAAACATACAATTTCAACGTGGATACCTTGCAACTTCGCATTGTTTTTGTCAACTGAAATGGGACTGGGCAGGACATGTCTAGCAGGAATACTTAATCTAATCTAATCTTAAGCTAAGAGAAATCGATGATCTTCATACTTATTCCGATTTCTTGAAACCATGGAGCACACTTGAAACATAGATTTGTTGAGTTTTTTTGACTTATGGGGGCAGAACGGTTCTGTTTCAACTATCCTCCCGTATGTTTTCCTCGCTAAAACCTCCAGGGAAGAACTTTTAAAGAATTTGTAAGAGATCCCTTTCCGCTGTGTTTATGTATATTACATGCTTCAACGCTGCCTGCCCTCTGAAAGGGGTTGGTATTAAGATATCGACCCTGAAATTATTGCAATGTAGTAAAAAGCCTGTAATCCCAGGCAGAGGTGTATCTTATTATAGTACACCCACATTTCACCAGATATGTTTAAGTCACATATAATAGGGGCGAGTAACGATAACGGTTTGTTATAATGCAACTAGCGTTGGCAGGCGTCCGGATAAAGCCGGACATAGGTAGGCTTTTTGATTGCGTGTCCGGCCAAAACAAACGGTGTACGGCTTGTCCGGCTTTTGTTAGGCTTTTTAAATTTCGCAAACGATTTATGATAATAATCAAAAAAACTTGATTTTACATACAGTTTTTTGTTGTACATACTCGTATTAACACTGAGACAAAATTGTCAATAAAGTAGGGTCTCCGGCCTTTCTACCCAAATGTCCGGCCAAACTGGCTGGTCTGTCCGGCTATTAGGTTTGGTGACCTGGCAAACCTAAATGCAACCAATTTGGATGTAGCGCTCGCCACCCGCTGCCGCGGCACTGCTCGCTGTGCTCGCTCGGCTCGCGCGCGTTTCGTCACAGTTCTAAACTAACCTAATACATTGGGTCAGTTTGTCCTAGCAATAAAAAGGACAGTTACCGGCCGTACCTAGGTATAGCCGGCTAGAACTAGGTGTAACCTTACTTAGCCGGCAAGAACTAGGTGTAACCTTACTTCGGCTTTTAGCCGTAACATGTACATGTATAGATATCCGACATTTCTTCAAAACAAATTCCTATTTTTAATACCACTCCCTCCTTACATAAACCAACTGAACCCAAACGCCAATACTAGTCTCACAGCCAATACATCACACTGCCCACTGCGACATCTGGTCAAAGAAAATGAGGAAAAAATTACCGAAGGGGTCTGCGAGCAGTCAATTAGCAATGTCTGCACACCGTCACGAAATGAACGCGACGTGGACGAAAAAAGAATTTGATCTTTTTCGGATTCGTGTTGTGAATTTCTTGTGCTGTGGTTTTTATTTTGGTTTCGTTGATTTATTTTCGAATACATCAAACTAAGTAACCCTACGCAAAAGTTATTGCTGGGAAACGTTTCTTTTTTTGGGGTGAAAAATCACGTTTTACGGTAAAACTCAATGTAGCACACTCAAAACATTGTGCTGATGGATGCTTTAAATATCAAACGGGTCATGGAGGTAATTAAAGTAAAGTTAAAACCTTCAATTGATTCGTTATTATGGCCCGGGAAACGTAGGCTACATTTTATTCAGTACTCGGGTTTTTTAGTTTTAGTATACCATACAAATTCTTGTCATAAATAAACGAAAAAATACGTATTAAAAGAGCTAACTCATAAACTACGTAAGCAAAATTAATCAAATTTATGTGGAACCACGCTGGCTTCTTCTAACCAACGAAAAAACTCACGTAAATCGGGCCAATAATCACAAAGAAACCGGTGTACAGTCACGACAACCAATATGTATACATTTTCCTGAATTTAAAAGCAATTTTCGCGAAAAATAACGATTATAACTTGGAGATAGGTTCATTTTCATAAAAATCTAGAATACTATGTTCGTAACAACATGACATTTTAATGAGAACAGTAGGAGAAAAACACTTTTAAAAGTTGTTAAGTGTTTATATATTGGTGCTCGTGACTGTACATACATGACAAAAAAAAAACATACAATACATAACCTCCTCTTTTTTTTGGAAGTCGGTTAAAAAGAAACAGTTTCAAGTTTCCTCGCTACCGCAACGAAATCACGAAAAAACCCAACGTCCTTTCCTAATTACTACCAAAGATACATCAGTAGACTCAGTTAATTGATATAACCAGTCGGGGGGTGAAAAATGCCCGATGGTCAGTCAGCGATTTTGACCGATCACCCCCTTTCACCCCGTTTCGCCCCTGTTTCTGTGGTTTTATTGGGAGACTGCATTTTTCTGTTTCTCTTTTTGGGGACTAGCGTTTGGTCGATCGGTTCGTGGAGGTTTATTGGGGTTAGAATTGGAATATAGAGGTGTGTAAACTTTGAAAATGGCAACTACACAGTCCTCTGTGTTATTTTTAACCGACTTATCAAAAAGAGGAGGTTATTTATTCCACCAGCAGCTGTTTTTTCATGTATGTGGGATTATATGGCAAAATAAACGAGAAATATTTTTAAAAACTTTTATTTCAGACACACAAACAAAAGATCAGCGTTGCACCGTACATCAATCGTAAGACTCTACGTCGTTATATCGCTATTACACTCTCACACATACTTCTCTTTCTTTCATCTGCTGCGTTCCTTTTTAACAATAAAAGGTGTAAAAAGACCCTAAACGAAGCCGAAAGTACTTGTTCTCCCCGTCATTGCGATAATTTTTTTGTTCTAGACCATACCTGGGAACCTTCTAGTTACGGAGATATTGGGGGTCAAAGTTCCAACTTTTTCACAAGTTTTTTTTAAGTACATTTTTTTAATGTAAGATTTTTACTTTGAACGCCTCCACAACCCCCGTACTATACAATCCATCCATCAGCACAATGTTTTGAGTGCGTTACATTGAGTTTTACCGTAAAACGTAATTTTTCACCCCAAAAAAAAAGTCGTTTCCCAGCAATAATTTTTGCGTAAAGTTACTTAGTTTGATGTACAGAATGCTTGGTTGACGGCTTCGTGAAGGGTCTGTTTACACCCTGTATTATGCTGCATTCATACTTGAGCTTAATACAATATAATTATCCCACATGTATGTTCACCGATTAAAAACTGTTTTAAGCTTTCACGGTTTACAACTAAAGTTATACTGTCACTTGCGTCGAAATATCGGGAGCTCAAAATAATGAACAATCACGGAAGATATCCCGTAAGTGATCGTATAAGTTTATTTTTTATTTGGTAGAAAAAGCCCGCGCGGTGGTTTGATATTAATTTTATTAACTTTACTTGAGTAGTTTATGAGTCAGCTCCTTTAATACGTATTTTTTTCTTCTTGGCCTATGTTGAAATCGCATAAGTAATTTGAAAATTCCGGAAAAAAACAAGCACACTTTATGTTTTGTAATATTCTTCATAAATAAATTAAATATAGAGCTCCTAAATGAGAATGTTGAGGTGGATGTGTGGTGTGACAAGAATGGATAAGGTAAGGAAGGAGTAGAAGAGTGTAAAAGTTGCGCCGGCTACAGAAAAGTTGAAAAGGAATCGACTCTCTTGATATGGACATATGATGAGGAGGGACGGACATATTATGGGCAACACTACTAAGTTGGGAACCTTGCGATAGCCCAAGAGGACTCTCCTCTTGTCTTTTGATAAAAAACACACTTCAAATCAAAACAATCTGTTCAATGTCCACTACATACATACACAGGGTTATAATTCACCCCCTAGAACGTAAAAATAACAAAAGATAGAACGCCTCTCATACATTCTGAAATCTAAACTTAATTAAATTTTTGAAATCAAGAGTGTCGAAAATTCGACATTAGGGGTTGAAACGGTCCCGTCATAAATTGTTCGCATGCCGCGTAGAAGGGTTAAACCCTTCGATGCGGTCTTAATTTAGCTTTTATTTTATATTAATTTTTAATTCACGTCGTCTGTTACCATGAATTAGCTCGTGGCTTAATAATAACAGCCGCTCGGATCGATCTTTAGGTTAAGCCGTGCTTGCCTAGGTTGGTCTGTGGATGGGTGACCACCCATTACATAGCGAGTTTCCTCCGTGCCTCGGAAAGCACGCTAAGCCGTTGGTCCCGGGTGACATTTGTAGATCTTTGACAGTCGTTAGGTAGTCAGTGGCCCAAAAAGTCTCACAACCAGTCTTACCAAGGGGTATCGTATTACCCAGTACTAACTGGGTTGTGGAGGTCAGATAGGCAGTCGCTCCATGTAAAATACTGGTATTCAGCTGCATCCGGTTAGACTGTAAGCGGACCCCAACGTAGTTGGGAAAAGGCTAGGTAGATGATGATGTCGTCTGTTACAACGGATATAGATGTACCTAGATACATCTCATCATACGCAAGAGCACCTACTTCGCGAGTCTGACTTAAGCATTTTATGCTTAACGTGGCTACTGTCGCAGCAAGCTTATTTGTTTAAAACAACAACGTTACAACTCTAGAACTTAGTATGTTTGTTTCATTGTCTTTTTTGCCACCGACTTCCGAAAGTAAAGTTATTTTGGACATTTTTTGTTTTTTTTTTTGGAAGTCGGTATTTTTTTTTTTTTGCAAAAAAGTTTTTTTTTTTTTTTTGCAAAAAAGTTTTTTTTTTTATTTTACCCTTTTTGAGTGCAGTATATAGGGTTGAAGTGGGATTGTGCAGGCCATGTCTATAGAATGTATGAGGACCGATGGGCCAGAGTCGTCACGCAGTGGGTGCCAGAAGACGGGTGTCGTCGCCGAGGGAGGCCTAGAAAACGCTGGCGTGACGACCTAGACTCGTATATTATGACGCGTAGATTGGCCAGAGAAAACCGCACGGAGAGACGAATGGAAGGCTATGGGGGAAGCCTTTGCCCTGCAGTGGGATAATAGTGGCTAAGAGAAAAAAATACCTCATAATACAACGAAATTTAGAACCTCCTCCTTTTTTAGAAGTCGGTTAAGAAAAGGCTAACCTCATTTACACAGACCCCCTAAATTCATAACTGAATACGAAATAGCTTCCCTCTTTCATATATCAATTTTGAATATTACATTTCGGTATAACACATGTCGTTTCGTAACAATTTAATATCTTTTTTACCCTATTTCTCTGTCTGCCCCCTGTACACCAGACGGGATCCAATTTCCTGAGATATATTATGAAGGTTACACTTTTGTGGGTTTGGCAGAAAAGGAGGTACTGTGGGACCTGTTTTGTTTTGTTTTTTTTTTTTTGTAACTGTCGAAATGTTGGTTTAGCCCTTTACTCTATAGTATCTATAATGATTTACTAATAACTAAATGTAGCCGGCGACCTTTGTTCCCGGGAAATTATTAAAAAAATATTATACAATTTCAAGGGTTTTATATTTTTTGCACGGAACCTAAATCCTTTTTTTTCTAAAACAAATGTAGTCTAAGTTACTACCTATAACATCAGCTATCTGCCAGTTAAAGTCTCAAGCCTGAACAAACAGACAGACAAACATTTAAAAAATTGTTTTGTATTAGTACCATAAATAAAGGGTGTAAAAAGACCTTTAACGAAGCCGAAAGGCACTTGTTCTCCTCGTCATTGTGATCATTTTTTTGTTCTGGACCATACCTGGGAACCTTCTAGTTACGGAGATATTGGGGGTCAAAGTTCCAATTTTTTCACAAGTTTTTATTTAAATACTACTTTTTAAGGTTCTAACTTTACTCCAATTACCTCCATGGTCCGTTTACTATTCAAAGCATCCATCAGCAATAAGTTTTGAGCGCATTATATTGAGTTTTACCGTAAAATGTGATTTTTGACCCCAAAAAAAAAATTCGTTTCCCAGCAAATTTTTTTGCATAAAGTTACTTAGTTTGATGTACAGAATGCTTGGTTGACGGCTTCGTGAAGGGTCCGTTTACACCCCGTATGTACTTACATAGGCATTCAGTAAAAAGCTGTTATTTTGTAATAACAAAGAGACACTTAAATTTTATTTATTTATATGTATTAATATGTATAGATAATTTAATAAATCATTCATGTCCATCACTAATATTATCTGTCTACCCTTTTCCTAACTACATATATTGGGGTCGGCTTCCTGTTTACCGGATGCAGATGAATACTAGTATTTTAAATGGAGCGGCCTGTATGATCTCCAGAACCCAGGATGCTTGGTAACACGATACCATTTAGTAAGTCCGTTTGCCGGTATTTCGGGATTCTGACTACCCGTAACGACTATAAAAGATCTACAAATGACAGGTATCGGTAAGTAAGGGATGGTCACCCATCATGGACTAACCTCGGCATGATCTATATTTTATTTTTTATTGATATGATGTATTTACGTGATGAAATAATTATAAAAATGTTTTTTTTTAATGATTCATTTTTTATTGAGTAATTTTTATTTTGTTTGCCTTTGTGTTTTTAATTCTATTTTATTGTTGAATCGAAAACCTTGAAAGCCTTGTTGTGTAATTTTTCAACGAGTTTAAAAAAAGTTTTTTTTTATGAAATAAATGAAATGAAATGAAAAATGCTACTAAGCCATGAGCCATGAGCTCCTGTATGAGTGGAAGACGTATTGTATGATAATTTCTAACTTCCGAGATCAACGCAGCAAGTTAGTATTCATTATTTTAAAAGCAAGAGGGGTTGTTGTAATTTGAATCACCCCTAAAACAAGGGAAGATGGTGCTGATAAAAAATTGAATAATTTCCTTCGGGCGATAAAAAATACAAGACTTACGTGGACATGCCCAGAAAAATATGGCAAGATAATTTGAATAATTATTTTGTTTTTCATCATTTGTGACATAGCTATTGAACTTTACGTACCATTGATACTCAATGGATTACTTTTTGTGTTTTTTTTTTTCGTTAAAACTGTTTAAGTTCTTCTAAGTTTTAATAGACTTCTTCAAAACGTAGAAGATTCACAGTACCTACTCATTCTCAGTTTATTTCGATTTGTTCCGTTAACTTAATTTTAAACGATTTCTTGTCTATTCTATTCTTGTTTGTTCTATATTTTACAAAAATATACTTATGCCAAAGTAAGTAAGAAACTACCAGTAGTTATACTTATTTAAAACTATTATTCATTTTAATCCCTTTTCAAATCTAATGTTAAGGTTTTTTTAATGTTGTCAATATACTGTTTGATTCAATTGTTCAGGGAAATTAACCTAGAAATTAGTCTAGACCGCAGATTTACGGAAAACACGGCAGGGGATTATTTGCAGGGCAGGTCATGGTAACAAGTTTAGCAAGTGCAAAACTGATTGAAACGACACTTTTCAACTATTTCTTTCTTTTTTATTTTGTGGTTAGTGCCTAACCTGGTGTCAGAGTTTTTATGCCGCCCATGGGCCTCTGACTGGGCTTTACATGCCGTCGAGATATATCTCTCAGATGTTTTCCTACACCGAAGCAAGTGATAATAATACAATACGCACATGAATCCGAAAAATCAGAGGTGTGTCTTGGGTTCGAACTCGAGACCTATGACTTGACAGTCCGACGGTTACACCACTAGGCTATCACTGCTATAATCAATTTATTTTGACCAGCTATAATAGTGCAGATTAAACCCCTGATACTTAGAAAAATCAGGTGGTGCATCTCATCCACACAAATCGTTCCCTACCGCCATCTTAGTCGTAAAATTGCGTCCATTCTTGCGTGTAACTCAATGTTTATTTTATTCACTTTGACATCGGAGCGACTGTGTCTTCCTCATTGGAAAACGGAGCGAGCCGAGCGTGGAGCGAGCAGAGCATATTAATGAAGATGATTCTTTTTGGCAAGGTTTTAGCGAAATTATTTATATCCGTTGATAGATAAGGCAGTAGGAGCTCGTGGCTAAATAATAACAGCCGCTCGGATCGATCTTTAGGTTAAACCGCGCTTGCCTAGGTTGGTCTGTGGATGAGTGACCACCCATTACACACCAGTTTCCTCCAAGCCTCGGAAAGCACGTTACGCCGTTGGTCCCGGCTGTCATTTGCAGATCTTTGACAGTCGTTCCAGGTAGTCAGTGGCCCAAAAAGTCTGACAACCGGTCTTACCAAGGGGTATCGTATTACCTAGTACTAACTGGGTTGTGGAGGTCAAGTAGTCGCTCCATGTAAAATACTGGTAGGTATTCAGCTGCATCCGGTTAGACTGGAAGCCGATCCTAACATAGTTGGGAAAAGGCTAGGCAGTTGATGATAATCCTGGGTACAATATTGTTGCGTCTACAAGTGAGCACAATATGAAGGGTGTAAATAGACCCTTTACGAAGCCGAAAGGCACTTGTTCTCCGATATTGCGATATTTTTTTGTTCTAGATAATACCTGGGAACCTTTTAGTTACGGAGTTATTGGGAGTCAAAGTTCCAACTTTTTCACAAGTTTTTTTTTAATACTTTTTTTAAGGTTATAATAACTTTACTTAAAATACTTCCATGACCCGTTTACTATTCAATGCATCTATAAACACAATGTTTTGAATGCGTTACATTGAGTTTTACCGTAAAAGATAATTTTTAACCCCAAAAAAAAAAGTCGTTTCCCAGCAATAATTTTTGTGTAGGGTTACTTAGTTTGATGTACAGAATGCTTGGTTAACGACTTCGTGAAGGGTCTGTTTACACCGTGTATAAATACCACCTTCCGGACCCACCCATCAAATTATTGTCCCTGCCAAGTTAAACTTAACTTTATCAGCATCGATCTCGTCACTAAGCTGGTACCGGTGCTTACACTTTAAGTACCAAATTGTCTTCTTACAAGAAACGCTATAAAAATCCTTAGGGTAATTACAAGATTTTTTCTTTAAAGAAGTTTTGTGTGGTACAAGTATTGAGGGGCTAGCGATTTTCAAAACAAAGTTGTTTATTATCGGCGATCGGCGGCGGCGACCTCTCGCTCCCGGCCCTGGTTCAGGCCATGGTCCGGAGCGAGAGGGAATGGGAAGCCGTCACCTCCTTCTGCGAAGCAGTCATGCTAGCGAAGGAGGTGGCGGGACGTGAGAGGGAGAGAATCTCACGTCCCAGCCACCGCGGGCGAAGCACCGGGCGTCGGGGGCCACGTGGTGGCTCCCGGCCACCGTAGGCGCGGGCCTGTGGACGGTGAGTAATGGGTTAGCTCACCGTCCGTCCGTCTTATGACGACAGGCCGTGTCGACGGCGCGTTCGTGTTCCACGCGCGCCTCAAAGAGATGTCAGCAACCAAGAAGGGGCCCGCAAGGGCCGATGCCTGCCGGGGCTGCGGGACTGTTCGAAAGAGATACCGTGGCCCTGGAACACAAAGGACAATGAAGGAACATGGATGGGTTTTAGTCAGTAAGAGTCTGACACTCCCTCCCACTCCACCCAGAGCGGGAGAAGTCATTTGATGATTTCCCATCCGCAAAAAAAAAAAAAAAAAGTTGTTTATTATTTTTAACAATACTGTAAGATGATAAAATTAATCATCTAGGCGACATTGTCTTTTTGGTCTAATGCTTACTCGTATGACAGTCCAACGTTAGTTCGTGGGTTCAATATTCAAGGCGTGCAAAGTGTGCGTGTGTGTGTATGGTGGATTTTTCTATTAGGAATTTAGGGTTAGGGTTAAAGCAATAGGCTCCTTCTATTATTATGGCACTTTAACATTCATGTTTTGTGCCATGTTAAAGCGGGTCCACACCTTCGCACGAGCAGAGCACGCGCGTCAACCGTGCTACGCGCCAAATCTGTCCATACTTGTTCCTAAGATGCTCGCTAACCGTACTACTCGTGTTCGCGAGAGGACAATATAACTTGCAAGCGAACTGCTAGCTAACCGCTCATGAATATATCCATACTATGGTCCTTATTAGGCTGCGTTCAGACGACACGCGCCCGCTAAGCGCATGCCACGCGAGTCAGCACCCGCGTCTAACTCGCTTTGGAATTTTTTGTATATAATTTGAGTCTTATGACACATCAATAGATCTCAAATTGCATTTATCGAAGTCCAACCGCACACGCCACGCGGCATGGCATGAGGCGCGCGCGAGGCGGGCGCGCGGCGGGCGCGTTGTGTTTGCAATAAATACCATTTCAGATCTACCAGACCTGCGGGCCTGTGGACGGTGAGTAATGCGTTAGCTCACCGTCCGTCCGTCTTATGACGACAGGCCGTGTCGACGGCGCGTTTGTGTTCCACGCGCGCCTCAAAGAGATGTCAGCAACCAGCAAGGGCCGATGCCTGCCGGGGCTGCGGGACTGTTCGAAAGAGATGCCGCGGCCCTGGAACACAAAGGGCAAAGAAGGAACATGGATGGGTTTTAGTCAGTAAAAGTCTGACACTCCCTCCCACTCTACCCAGAGCGGGAGGAGTTATTTGATGATTTCCCATCCGTAAAAAAAAAGATCTACCACACCTGAGTATTTGATATGAATTCAGCTTGATACCTCCACGCGTTCTTGAGACCAAAGACAGACAACAAAGTGATCCTATAAGGGTTCCATTTTAGCCAACTGAGGTACGGAACCCTAAAAGCACGAAGCAATGTGATCTTCGGTCTTTCGGTGCTCTTGACTGTCATGTAAACTCGCTACCTCTTACATCTTACACCACCAACCAAAAACAAGGGTCGTCTCCAAACTGTCTCTTTAGTCCTTTACACTAATAAGCATATAAATGGGACGAAGTTTTTCTGCTAATCACTGTTTTTTCACGCGGGGGAGGGAGACAGAGCATGTTAGAGCGAGAGGTGATGATGTTACGTCTTTATACGGGGGATTTGAGTTTTTGAAAAGTTTTTTTAAGGCTCTTGGATACATAATATCAGGCCTGTATCATCACAAGAGGAAGGCAGAGGTGTAAAATAGGCTAAATTCTCCTATTTTCACCAGTTACGTCAAACCTCTTGCTGTAATCATCGTCATCTCCGAAGCCTTTTTCCAAAAATACGTCTGGGTCGGCTTCCAGTGTAAAAAAAAAGAAATGTTTTTTTTATAAAAAAGATAAATGCTATGACACCTACTTTTCTATGTATGACTAATGCAATAATAAAAATAAAAATAAAACAAATTGTGTTAAAAAGATTAAAAAAATATGTCATAATTTTCTGTGTCAATAATAAAAATGCAATGTCAAATATAAGAAAAAAAAAAGAAAAGAAAAAGTTCTGATTCTGATTCTTAAGACCCTGTGGTAAGACTGGTTGTCAGACTTTCACCTACCTTACCTTAGACCTAGGTCTAATTTTACAGACATTCTTACAATTTTTCGCGTATCCCGAGTATATTAATACTTTATGGGTTTTTGCACAATGGCTTATTTTATTATAAGTCAAGTCCAGGGGTCGAAGGTAGTCTTAAGTAAGTGGTTATAAAAATAACATGTCCTTCACTCAGCTGGGACCGACAGATAGTGGAGGAATATTACTCTTTCTTGGGGTACAGTCGGGTAGAAAATTTTTAAACACGTATTTTCGTAAGGTGAATTTCCAGGTTGTATTGTTAAACATTTATTTTAGATATAAGGTTTTAACATGACATGGTCACATCTAAAAAATAGATCGGTGTTTTGTAAAATTAAAACAAGTATAGAAAACAAACTAGCTGTTGCCCCGCGACTTCGTTCGCGTGGCAATTTTGATGAGTATGATTGAGGAAAAAAAAAGCTATCTGCTCGCCAAATTTTATTTCGATCCAACCAGCTGTTTAGTTGCGAAAAGGTAGCAAACAAACAAACAAACAGAGTAACTTTCGCATTTATAATATTATTATGGATTAGTACAATTACAAAATAACAATAGAGCAACATCATTATACGGGGTGTAAACAGACCCTTCACGAAGCCGTCAACCAAGCATTCTGTACATCAAACTAAGTAACTTTACGCAAAAAATATTGCTGGGAAACGACTTTTTTTTTGGGGTGAAAAATTACGTTTTACGCTAAAACTCAATGTAACGGACTCAAAACATTGTGCTGATGGATGGATTGAATAATACGGGTGTCGTGAAGATGTTTAAAGTAAAAAAAATACATTAGAAAAATGGATTTAAAAAAAAAACTTGTGAAAAAGTTGGAACTTTGACCCCCAAAATCTCCGTAACTAGAAGGTTCCCAGGTTTGGTCTAGAACAAAAAATGATCGCAATAACGGGGAGAACAAGTACCCTTCGGCTTCGTTAAGGGTCTTTTTACACCCTTTATAATTATAAATACGCGGAAACACTTTCGCCGCTAACTGTACCTACGCCCCCCTGCGGCCACTGTCTGCCTGACCACTGATAAGCCGGTAGCCTATACAAACACTTATTGTAACCCTCTTGTAGCTTCAACCTTTCTTTAGAATAGGGGATGAGCAGAATAGCTACCAAACAGAGATGTGAAGTTTTTTCAAAGCGTTGTCTAACTGGTATCAATTTTTCTATTCTAATGGGTGTAACAAGACCTTTTAAAATTACTTTAAAAAAAAGAGGTTTTCATACACTGGAAAACTATGAAAAAATATTTTTTTTTAAATATATAAATTGCACAGCTTTTTATTTTTTGGGGTGATTTCTTTTATTCCAAACCTTAATGGATGTAAAAGTATCTTTAACGAAGCCGAAAGGCACTTGTTCTCCCCGTCATTAGGAGATTTTTTTTTGTTCTAGACCATACCTGGGAACCTTCTAGTTACGGAGATATTGGAGGTCAAAGTTCCAACTTTGTCACATTTTTTTTAATACATATTTTTAATGCATGATTTTTTCTTTAAACACCTCCACGACCCCCGTAGTATTCAATCCATCCATCAGCACAATGTTTTGAGCGCGTTACATTGAGTCCTACCATAAAACGTGATTTTTCACCCCAAAAAAAAGTCGTTTCCCAGAAATAATCTTTCAGTAAAGTTACATAATTTGATGTACATAATGCTTGGTTGACGACTTCGTTAAGGGTCTATCTATGTTATATGTTAAGGGATTTGGTTTCCGCACTTAGTCTTCAAAGTGGACCATTGTGCGTGAGCCATGGTGGCCGTTACTCCAACCAGCCCACCTCCCTCCAGAAGCAGATCAAAGTTCCCGGTCTTCTCAGGACATCCGCAAGGGATCTTGGTGTTCCAAGAGTCTCAACACGGATCTGGGTGACGCCGGTGCACTCGAAGAGTACGTGCGCCACCGTTTCCTCCACCTCCATGCACGCTCTGGGTCACAGGGTCTTCGTTGAGGGTCTTGTTACACCCTGTATAATCGTTCCCGTGTAAGACATGTTTATGGTTTTAGACAGAAGTACGCTAAGTAATATTAATCAGTTTATGTAATTTTAATCTTAGTTGCTTATAATTCAAAGTAATTGAAAGGCACCGACTTCCGAAACATACCAATACGTCGATAATGACTGCTTAGTTAAATTAATTGGGTTTTTACAGGTTCATTTAGAATCTGGTTGATCTTTTGCTTTTAATATATTTTTCGTGTATTTTTTGGTATGATAAAAATTACCGTTTCTCACTTTACATCTTACTAAAATAGGGTGCCTGGTAATTAGTGACCGATACTTAAACACGTGATTGTACTCATGATAACAAACAACTTTCCCAAACATTTTTTTTTTATACTCATTCACTTTAATCACAATAACACAACAGCCGTATGAAATGCGCGCGCGCGCCTTTGACCTATCAGCTGTTATAGCCGCGTGACGCCGTTTTGTCTCATTACTATGGTAATGTGTAATTACAAATATTAACACCTGCTCTTCTGCTTCGGTGAAGGAAAACATCGTGAGGAAACCAGCATGCCTGAGAAATATTTCTCGACGGCTTGTAAAGCCAAGTCAGAGGCCCGTGGGTGGCATAAAAACTCTGACACCAGGTTAGGCACTAACCACACGATAAAGAAGAAAGAAGAAGAAGAAAATGATCATCATCTTCCTGCCCTTGTCCTATTCTACTTGGGATCGGCGCAACACGTATTCTTCTTCCATTCTCCCCTGTCAGACGTCACGGCATCTTTTACTCCTTTCTCTTATAAAGGGTGTAAATAGACCCTTAACGAAGCCGAAAGGCACTGGTTCTCCCCGTCATTGCGATCATTTTTTTCTTCTGCACCATACCTGGGAACCTTCTAATTACGGAGATATTGGTGGTCAAAGTTCCAACTTTTTCACAAGCTTTTTTTTTTGTAAACTAATTTTTAAGGTTATAACTTTACTTTAAATACCTCCATGACCCCCGTACTATTCAATGCATCCATCACCACAATGTTTTGAGTGTGTTACATTGAGTTTTACCGTAAAACGTGATTTTCCACCCCCAAAAAAAAAGTAGTTTCCCAGCAATAATTTTTGCGTAGGGTTACTTAGTTTGATGTACAGAATGCTTGGTTGACGGCTTCGTGAAGGGTCTGTTGACACTCTGTATTGTTCGTGTATTTTTTGAGTATGATAAAAGAAGAACATAATATTGGTCTAGTAATCTGTCCGTTCCGTATCGATTGGTTTTACCAAATCGTAAAGGAATTTGATTAATAAGAGGTCAGTAATGCTATTTAATTACTTAATATGATAAGATAGCACTGCGTAATTTTTTGGTATTTGCATAAACAATACTGATGACGTCGGTACCTACATTTCGCTAATTCTATCGTCTTAGTTCAATATCTCTGTTAATATTATATGTTACTAGCTGTACCCGGCATGCGTTGCAATGCAATTTATTTCTACCGAGTACTACCTCCTTTTATTTTTTACTACTTAGCCCACCTGCCTACTACCTACCTACTACCTTATACACTATCCCTGTCTTATGTAGAACAACTGTGTAAAATTTCATCAGAATCTATCAAGCCGTTTCTGAGTTTTAGCGAGACTAACGAACAGCAATTGATTTTTATATATAAAGGGTGTAAAAAGACCCTTAACGAAAACGAAAGGCACTTATTCTCCTCGTCATTGTGATCATTTTTTTGTTCTGGACCATACCTGGGAACCTAGAAGGTTACGGATATATTGGGGGTCAAAGTTCCAACTTTTTCACAAGTTTTTTTTTTAAATACCACTTTTAAAGGTTTTTATTTTACTTTAATAAACTCGATGACCCGTTTACTATTCAAAGCATCCATCAGCAATAAGTTTTGAGCTCATTATATTGAGTTTTACCGTAAAATGTGATTTTTGACCCCAAAAAAAAAATTCGTTTCCCAGCAATAATTTTTGCGTAGTGTTACTTAGTTGGATGTACGGAATGCTTGGTTGACGGCTTCGTGAAGGGTCTGTTTACACCCTGTATAGAATGACAAGACCCTTAACGAAGCCGAAAGGCACTTGTTCTCCCCGTCATTACGATTTTTTTTTTGTTGTAGAGCATACCTGGGAACCTTTTAGTTACGGAGATATTGGGGGTCGAAGTTACAACTTTTTCACAAATTTTTTTTTCATTCATGTTTTTAATGTAACATTTTTACTTTAAACACCTCCACGACTCCCGTACTATTCAATCCATCCATCAGCACATTTTTTTGAGTGCACATTCTCCATAGATGTTCTTAGGTGGTAAACTTATAATTAGATGATACACAGCAAATTAAGTGATTTAGGAGAGAGGAAGAATTTGCAAATTATAAAATAAACTAGCTTTTGCTCGCGGCTTCACTCGCGCTAATTTAGAATTTGACAATCAATAATTCGGGTTGTACTCTGTTTGTAATAATATAATTCTATCATGATTCGAAAGACACGAATCTAGTATCATAAGAACGTTATTGTTGTTTTCCCCGGGAACAATACTTTTTTTTCGAGATGAAAAGTACCCTATGTCCGTTTCTGTACACCTGGCAACGTTTATGATAAAATTCAGGATGATCAGTTCTGTGATTTAGGCGTGACAAGGTAACAAACAAACAAACTTACTTTCGCATTTATAATATTAGTATGGAGTAAGTATGGACTGGGATACGGTCAAGAGAATGATGATGATGATGATGGTGATGACCTTGTTTATTTTTTCACTCAGAAAAAAACACGTGAAAATAATATATCGGGTGTTTTAACAAGATAATAAATAAGTTCAAGACTTAGATAACATTAATTAACTATTAATCGCAGATTTTTATCAAAACCAATTGATTGAGTATAAATTCGCGGCTACTGATAATTTTGTTGACATTTCAAGATGGCCGCCAGCGGTGTTGTCGTGTTATTAGCGCTTGTAGCTGCGGTGTCAGGTGAGGATCAATAAAAATGTAATTCATCACTTGAAAATCATCATCATCAGCCCATAGCAGTCCACTGCTGGACATAGGCCTCCTCAATAAAAAAAAAACTGGGGGCCGTGGTTGATTGTGGCTTGCCATTTGAGGGGGTTTGCCCATAATCGCCACGCTGGGCATGCGGGTTGGCGATCGCAGATCACAACTTCTCGCACTAGTGACGCTGCTGCCCGTCGCTAGTCTGTGCTATTTAGTTGTGAGCTTTTCGAAATGGTTATACCGCCATTTATCGGTCGTCAGAGCCTCGTTTGTTGTTTAGCAGGATGTACCACGAGCAGGTGAGGTTGACTTGGGGCACTGAGATGGTAGGTGTGCCCCCTTACACCCCCTTGAAAATAAATGAAATCAAATCAAATCAATCTTTATTTGTGAACACAAGTACAAAAAGGTGTTATTTATACATTTTAGCTGATCTGTGTGTTCGGCCAATAATCGGCATACAAATATAATATTAGTTAGCTGGTTTTTTTTACTATCATAATTATTAAAGTCTAGGACAAAAGAAATGAAGCAATTGAAAAAATGTCATGAGCCGCATAAAACAAAGTAATTGAATTATATTATTAATTATTAAGAATGTCAAAGAAAATTAAAATTTAGTCACAATTTGTCATTTAAAAAGTCTTCAATCGAGTAATACGTCTTTTCAACTAGAAACAGGAACAACTTTTTTTTTAAATCACTAAAACATTTATTGAAAAAGTAACACAAAAACATTAAGTACTCTCCTTTTGGGATTTACCACAGTTGGGTAATAGGTAAACCTTTTTGAAAAATAGACGATGCAGAAGCGTAATTGGTATTGCAATTGGTCCACCGGTTTGGTCTGTGGATGGGTGACCGCCCATTACATACGGAGTTTCCTCCGTGCCTCGGAAAGCACGTTAAGCCGTTGTCTATCATTTGTAGATGTTTGACCGTCGTTACAGGTAGTCAGTGACCCGAAAGTTTGACAACCAGTCTTATCAAGGGGTATCGTATTACCTGGTACTAACTGGGTTGTGGAGGTGAGATAGGCAGTCGCTCCATGTAAAATGCTGGTATTCGGCCGCATCCGGTTAGACTAGAAGCCGACCACAACATAGTTGGGAAAAGGCTAGGCAGATAGGCTATTTCAATTTTATGTTGCATATTTTGGCACTATTGTGGCATATTTCGAGCATTTATGGTGCATATTTATTTATTTAAACTTCATGTACAAAAGTGGTACATAGGCGGACTTAATGCCACAAGGCATTCTCTACCAGTCAACCTTGGGGTCAAATAGGACAGCATTGTGATAGAGTACAAAAAAAATAGTAAGAAAAATACCATTTTGTTTACATAAATTGATATACATAAATAGATACATTTTAATTCACATATATGCAGATAAAATGAAATAAACTAATGTAAATTATAATACGTACAAATAGTCCAAAATACGAGAAACCTTATAATAATTACCATGACTACTAATGACTAGCTTGTGAGCAATTTAGTCTGATTTGAAATAGGTAGTACTTCCGAACTGTTCTTGTGCATATTTCTACAATTTTCTGTTGCATAACAATCAGGTATCTAGTGATAAGAGTAAGGGACAATCCTGTTGTCCATTAGGCACAGATTCCCTTCCACAACCATCTGATAGCCAAACCCCAAAATTATCACATTATCATAATCTCACGCTAAAATAATCTACGTCAAATCGGCACGTGTGCCATTAATAATAAAGCTTATAATCTCAGTAACACTATCTCAATTTATTAGTTTTTAATCCCATTTTATCAATGAAAGTGTCGATTCCGGTTTATGTTTGTATAAAAAACATACAAACAGAATTTATCGTTAATCTTGGAATTGGACCGATTATAAAAGGACTAGCTACCTTCCCCGGCTTCGCACGGGTTCAATGTGTATACATGTATGTTACGGCTAAAAGCCGAAGTAAGGTTACACTTAGTTCTAGCCGGCTATACCTGGGTGCGGCCGGTAACAGTTTGTTATAATGCATCCAATTTGGATGAAGCGCTCGCCGGCCGCTGCCGCGGTGCCGCTCGCTACGCTCGCTCGGCTCGCGCGCGTTTGGTCACAGTTCTAACCTAACCTAACCTAATACATTTGGTCGGTGTGTGATGTGTCCTATCAATAAAAATGATAGTTACCGGCCGCACCCAGATATAGCCGGCTAGGACTAGGTGTAACCTTACTTAGCCGACTAGAACTAAGTGTAACCTTACTTCGGCTTTTAGCCATAACATATGCATGTAAACCTTCCTCTAGAATCACTCTATCTATTGCTGAAAACTGCATTAAAATCCGTTGCGTAGTTTAAAAGATCTAAGCGTACAGACAGCGGGAGCGACTTTGTTTTATACTATGTAAAGATATTTACAATTTTGAAAATAATTGTACATTTTATGTTAGACCTTATAACATCAGCTATGTGCCAGTAAAAGTCCCCTCAAAATCGGTCCAACCGTTTCGGAGCAACAGACAGACAGAAAAAAATGTGTTTTTGTTTTAGGTGCCGTAATTATTTTCATGTTATGCACTCAGTAAAAGGCTGTTTTTTTCATATTACAAACACTCTTCAATTTTATTTATTTGTATAGATTGTACAGATGTAAAGATTATTCTGAGTATAGTATGGAAATCACAATCAAAATAACCGTTATCTTTTAATCACCCAGCTGTACCTGCAGGGTTAGACCCGATCATCACAAAGTTAGACCCTGAGGGTCTTCGGTATGGGTACATCAGGGATGATGAGGGTATCCCTCATCTGGTGGACTCCTGGATCAAGGCCAGTGATCTGAGGGAGATGGCTCGGTACAACCCTGATACGGATAATGAGTACCATCTTTATACCAGGTTAGTAACAAGCAAAATTTTTATTTCTTATTCTTATTCTTTATTGCACACAAAACCACAAAAAATATATATACAAGTTGCAATAACATAGCTTATGTACAATGGTGAGCTTAACCCAGAATCGGGTTTTCTTACAGCAAACCAAATTTCGATTGCGAAAATTGCATAAGAGGATATACCTATGTGCATTAACAGAACATCATTACTTAACTTAATTAATTTTATAAACTAAACTACATACATACAGTATAATACACGTAATACATACAATATAATTATGTATACATTATTATTTCTTATTTAAGAACTAGCTGTGCCCCGCGAGATTCGTTCGCGTAAAATTATGTATTATAAATTGTTGCTTCTCTATTTGTGTCGGATTTTTGTAACAATTTCAAGGGTTTTAGTTTTTTTGCACGGAACCCTAATCTTTTTTCTTAAATAATAGTAGCCTAAGTTACTTCTTAGAACACGAGCTATCTTTCAGTAAAAGTCCTGTCAAAATCGGTCCAGCCGTCCGTTCCGTCCGTCTGCCTGTCAGCGGGATGAAGTTTTCACAGAATATGTATTTCTATTGCCTAACGATATACTCCCTAATTGGAAAACATGATTTATATTTTTTTTTCCGCATAGAGCCAACCCCCGGGTCAGCCAGCCGATCGTCCAGGGTAACAACAACCTGCTCCAAGCCAGCCACTTCTCCCCCGACAAGAGGACCATCATCCTCATCCACGGATTCCTAGGCAACATCCTCAGTGGATTCAACACTGTATTGGTTCCAGGTAAGATAAGTGTTTTTTTAATACCTCTGAAGGGGGATTTTGGACAATCAGTCTTACCAATGGCTCCCTCGTTGGTCAAGTGATCGCAAGCACGACTGCTGCTGGTCTTGGATTCGATTGCCGGGTCGGGCAAAGTGTTATTGGGTTTTCTATCAGGAATTTCTCAGTAGCAGCCTGGTTGATCGCAATAGGCTCGCCCCCTATTACATGGGACTTAAACATAACTGGCGAAATGTGGGTGTACTATTAGGTACACCTCTGCCTAACCTTTCGGGGATTACGGGCGTGATGTTATGATGTCCTATGTTATGTTGTAGTTACTGGAAATCTAGCCAACTGGTCTAGTAGTCGCAAGTGCTGCTGAACACGGGTTTTGGGTTCAACTCCCAGGTCAGACAAAATGTTTAGAATTTTACCAACAGAAATCGAAAGTGGCAGTTCGAAGTCCGGGGTTCCCTCTTCTGGAATTTAAAATGTGGGTGTACTATACCTATTAACACTTCTGTCTAACTCTTCGGGGATTATAGACACTTATGATCTACCTAGCCTTTTCCCAAGTATGTTGGGGTCGGCTTCCAGTGTAGCCGGATGCAGCTGAATACCAGTATTTTACATGGGGATTGCAGACAATACGTCATGTTATAAGTCCCAATGTAAAGAACAAATCATAGAACTAACTATTTAACTTGATAGAACCCAAGAAGACGAATTATGGAATCATCATCATCATCATCATTTCAGCCGAAAGACGTTCACTGCTGGCCATAGGCCTCCCCCAAATGTCGCCTCATGGCCGGTCCCGTGCGTCTCGCATCCAGCGGATCGGTCCACCTAGTGGGAGGCCTTCCAACGCAACGTCGTCTAGTTCGGGGAATTATGGAATATTTACCAAACTTCTTGGCAGTATATGATTAGGTATAAATGAGACAAAAGATGTAGTATAGTCTGGTTATAATTATCCAAAGGTGCATCTTATATACTAACGACTTCGTGTCGATAACAGACAGTAGAAACATTTAATAGATATTGAACGTGCGATAAAGAACATAAGATTGCGATGTAGATTGTAGATACAGCACAAAGATATTGTACTGTAACAGTACACCCCCCTTTAAAAGAAAAAAAAAAAACAACACTGTAACAGAACACTAATAATGATTTTCTTTTCCAGCTTTCCTATTGGCTGGTGACGTGAACGTAATTGTTGTGGACTGGGGAGCAGGCGCTCATTTAGGATTCAATGGAATCGCCTCTGGTTAGTAGAAAAAATCTGATATAATCAGTGTTCCCAGTACTAGGAATTCAGCCTCCCCTCCGTGAGAAGAAGCAAGCCATGGAACCAGTATAGGTTGGTGGTTAAATTCCTTTTTGCTTCCCATCAACGAAGAAAATGGGTCCTTCCCAATAGCTACAAATGTGTATATTTATTTAAAGTTCCCAACGATTCCAAAACGGTCGTGATTATTATAAGGTAAACTAAATACAGAAAAGCATGCTACCTTAGGTTTGATCGTACTTCGGAACCGACCTGTCGCTGCCAGCCGATTGATGGTCGGGAGCGCAGAGTCGTGGGACCCGATAATCTCCTTCTGTGAAACCGTCATTTCTCAGAAGACTGCGGAAAGATTGAGGAAGGTCGAAACCACTCTCCTGACTCGCAGCAGACTTATCCAGCCTCCCTAAACGGGTCCAGGAGGACGGTGGACTTGGGGACGTCCGCCGCCCCCCCATATAACTGGACCCAAGGCGGTGGTGCGTAGTGTTCCGCGCGCGCCCCTATTGGGCGGCGGACTTGAGGATGCCCGCAGACGCGGCCGTGGACGGCGCTCAAATTCCCATGATCCCCGGTGCAAGTGTGGGAAGGGAACACTGGGGTGGTTTTTAGTCAGTTAGAATCTGACAGACCCGTCCAAGAGGACATCCATGAGGATTATACACCCCGAAACAAACAAAAAAAAAGGTTTGATCGTACTGTGACACCGAAGTTACCAACGGGTGACTACTCTGCTCTCTCTGTCCGTACTTCTTATATTGGGCCCAGGCCCCAGTGTTTCCAATTTTATACCACTTAGCACGCATTACCATACAAAGTAAAGTATTTTCTAACCCTTTTTCCATTACTTTCAAGGACGCAGCGTCGGCCGCTTCATAACCTGGCTGAACCAGGCCTCCGGAGCGTCCGTCAATAACTACCACATCCTGGGGTACAGTGTGGGAGCTCACCAGGCTGGTATCGTGGGCAGGAGTCTGCTGGGACAGGCTAGCTATATTACTGGTAAGATGGAACGTGCAGCGACGTGGCTATCTTGCATGATACGAACTAAAATCCTGCATCACGCAAGCAGAGCTACCCGCAAGATTACCATAATTATATGTATACTAGAACCCAACTCTAACCGTCGGGCAGTAGCCCACCAGACACAGAACTGGTAAGAGGATCCTCCGTTTCCAATGAAGGATGAGGATTTTACACCCCGTTCCTCATACCTCTAAATAAACACGTTTCATATAGAGTATGACTGTGGATGGGTATAAGAGTAGAGAAAGACTAAAGAAACAAAAGAAGGATGGACTGTGTGAAGAATGATATAGCTAGAAAGGGCGTGAGGCCTGTACTTGGTATATTAACGTAAGAAAATAAGTTGGTCCCGACATCTGAAAAGACCTTCTTTCTTCTTTGTAACAGCCAAAATTTGACCCCTCTTAACAGCCAAAATTTGACCCTTCTAAATAGTCAAAATTTGACCCTACTCAACACCCAACATTTGACGCTTCTTGACAGCCAAAATTTGACCCTTCTCAACAGCCAAAATTTGACACTTCTCAACTGCTAACATTTGACCTTTCTCAACAGCCAAAAGTTGACACTTCTCAACAGCCAAAATTTGACCCTTCGTAACACCCAAATTTGACCCTACTCAACAGCCAACATTTGACCCTACTCAGCAGCCAACTTTTGACCCTTCTCAACAGCTAAAATTCTTCCACAGGTATGGACCCCGCAGACCGCTGGCTGTCCAGCCAAGCTCTGAAGGCTGACGACGCAGTCTACACCGAAGTGATCCACACCAACATCGGCAACATTGGAGTAGAGGAGCCGTGTGGGGATGTGGACTTCTATCCCAACGGTGGGATCAGCATGCCTGGCTGTTCTACTGCCGTCTGCGATCATTATAGGTAAGGAGATTATAAATACAGAGGTACAGTCACGAGCACCAATATACACCGTGACTTTTTAGTCGTCTTACAACGGCAGCCCACTTCATATATCCAATGACTACTAAGCGTTCAAAAAAAAATGGTATTTATGATAATAATTTAAAAACAAAAATATTATTCAATATTATGACGCATGACTTAGTTAAAACACCCTGTTGTGAGCGATGATCTACTGGACTCGAGCGCTGGGTAGGTATATTCTCCCGTTTGTCACGTAAACATCATTAACAGGATGTTTCATAATTTTTTCTAATGTTTATTTATTTTTTTTGTACCTAATACAGCAGGTAAAAAAAAAATCGCGCCTAGAACTATTTTATGTCGGGCACATTGAGTGGACCACCTTTGTAAGACGACTAAAAAGTCACGGTGTATAAACACTTAACAACTTTTAAAAGTGTTTTTCTCCTACTGTTCTGATTAAAATGTCATGTTGTTACGAACGTAGTTTTCTGGAACTCATATTTTTATGAAAAAGATCTCATCTCCAAGTTACAAATGTTATTTCTGGCGAAAATTGTTTTTAAATTTAGGAAAGTATAAACACATTGGTGCTCGTGACTGTACAAGGAACATTTGTTGTTGTAGCGGGATTGTGACTTAATAACAGCAGTCTCACTGGTCAATCTTCAAGGTTAAGCAATGTTTGCCAAGGTCAGTTCATGGATGGGTTACCATTATGCTGTGTTATGCTTCGGAGAACAAACTAAGCCGTTAGGTCCCGGCTGTCATAGTGTAGATCTAGTAGTAAGACTAAAAGAAGCCCGAAAATCTGATAACCAGTCTTCTTGTGTTGGGGTCGGCTTTTAGTCTGACCAGATACTGCTGAATACCAGTATTATAAATTGAGAGATTGCCTATCTGACCTCCACAACCCAGTTAGTACTGGGTAATACAATACCCCTTGGGAAGTCTGGTTGTCAGACTTTCGGGCCACTGATTACCTGTAACGACTGTCAAAGATGTACAAATGACAGCCGGGACCAACGGCGGAAACTCGGAAAGTAATGGGTGGTCACCCATCCAAAGACCAACCTAGGAAAGCGCGGCTTAACCTAAAGATCGACCCGAGTGGCTGTTACTATTTAGCCACGAGCTATTATTTGTCTACCAATATTATCGATATCAAAGTGGAGTGGTAGTCTTTCTTGCCAAACCATGGTAGATCACCACAACAGCCTGGGCATTCTTAACTATGCTGTTGTCGTCAATCGAACTGATCCAGCTGAATTCCAGCGGTTTACATGGACCGACTGATGCCTAAAACATCAACTGTCATCATCATCATTCTCTTGCCCTTATCCCAATTTATTTGGGGTCGGTGCATCATGTCTTCTTCTAACACTGTTTAAGCTTTCACGGTTTACAACTAAACTTATAATGTCACTTATGGGATATCTTCCGTGACTGTTCATTATTTTGAGCTCCTGATCCGCTGGCACCTCCTGATGGCGCTTGCAACAGCGTCGAAATATCAGGAGCTCAAAATATTGAACAATCACGGAAGAGATCCCTAAAGTGACAGTATAAGTTTATGTCTTCTTCTTCCGTACTTCTCTATTACTCGTCATCTCAGCAGTCACCTCCTTTCTAGCCATATCATCCTTCACACAGTCCATCCATCGTATCTTTGGTCTTCCTCTACCCTTATACCCATCAACATTCATACTCAAAACTTTCCTCACGACATTTTCCTCATTCCTCCGCATCAAAACGTCCACACCAAGCCAACCGATGTTCACAGCTTTGCAGTCACCGGCGGCACTTTCAGAGGTTTTTTAACCGACTTCAAAAAGGAGGAGGTTGTCAATTCGGATATTTCTATTTTTTTTTTATGTGTGTTCGGTCATAACTCCGTCATATATAGACGGATTTGCAAAATATTTTTTTTGTTCGAAAGGGGTTTATTCCGAAATGGTCCCACTTAAATTTCATATGGATCTGATGATGAGTTTTGGAGACAGACACCGGAACTCTTTAAAAATTACAGCAAATCAACCGCGATTTCTGCTATCTCTTGGATGTTTATTATTTACAA
Source organism: Noctua pronuba (assembly GCA_905220335.1). Taxonomy (NCBI): domain Eukaryota; kingdom Metazoa; phylum Arthropoda; class Insecta; order Lepidoptera; family Noctuidae; genus Noctua; species Noctua pronuba. Next base: position 1,567,411 of record LR999920.1, read on the forward strand.
ACATCATAACGTAACATAAGTCGACTTCTGAAGCTAAAGTTATTTTTCACTTTTTTGTGTTTTTGAATCGGTGTTAGTTATTTTTTGCAAAAAAGTTTTTTTATTCTGCATCTTTTCCTAACTACGTTTTCTATTCCAGATCCTACTTCTACATGGGCGAGTCCCTGGCCACTGGAGGCTTCACTGGTACCCAGTGCGCTTCTCTCAGGGAAGCTAAAGCTCAAAACTGTAACGGCGAGGGGACACTGAACATGGGTGGATTCCAGCCCAAGACTGGGTATGTATACATGTTAATTCACGTTTTTTCACGGGTGACCACTGAAAACCAGCGCTGTGCTGTGGGTTCAATACAATAATGCACTGAGAGTACTGCTACGGCTGCCGTGGCGTTGTAGTGCGTCGGGGATGTTTGCAGATAATAATATTGATGGTTTTGCCGCCATTATTAGGAGTAGATGTGCATCCCTGATGACTCGTGTTCGCGGCGGCACCAACAGTATTCTCAGTGTATTTGCAGATCGATGGGATTCCCCGATGCTGCGGAGGTGGATGCGGCTCCACGCTGACTTTTAATTGTGTATTTTCATGTGTCTGAAACCTACTAACACTAGAAGTTAAGTAAAATTGTTACTAACCCTATGGACTCCGGTCTGAAATAAAAAAATTCTATTCTATAGCACAGCATCATGCTGAGTGGTAACCTGCTTGTCGCAGTCACGACGCGCAAGATGTTAACGAATTTTTTGTTCTTTTTTTTGTCCCGCCCTGTTGAATTTATAAATATTTGTTATGCGTTGTATGTTTATTGTATTTTTTTGTCATTTTGTATGATGCACGTCATGTCCCTGCGACAAATAAATATTTTTTCTTTCTTTTCTAACATGTGGATGGGAATTTCCCGTTGATCCTCGTGTAAGACCATAAAAATAACCTAATTTCCTTTTGTTTCACAGATCCACTGGCATATACCACGTGAGGACGAATGGATCGCCTCCTTTCTCCCTGGGTTAGGACCAGAAGACACCATGACAACTATCGCTAAACTAATAACCTAAGAATGAATAAAAATCTCCTTTCTATGTATTTTGTTATTTATTTTGGTGATCATCATCATCAATTTCCTGACTCCAACCAGTTATGTTGAACTGATTCATTGGTCTAGTTGTCGCTAGCGAGACTGCTGAGCATGAGGTCCTGGGTTTGATTCCCGGGTCGGGCGAACTGCTTGCTATTGGGTTGTTACATCAGGAATTTCTCAGTCACAGAGTCTGGATATAATATGCCCGATTGATGGCAATAGGCTCTCACCCCCTTTTACATGTTGTGACTTACACATAACTGGCGAATTGGGTGCTTGTACTACTAATAGTTTCCTCCGTGCCTCGGAAAGCACGTTAAGCCATTGGTCTCAGCTTTCATTTATAGATCTTTGACAGTCGTTACAGGTAGTCAGTGGCCCGAAAGTCTGACAAACTTACCAAGGAGTATCGTATTACCTAGTACTAACTGGGTTGTGAATGTCAGATAGGCAGTCGCTCCATGTAAAATACTGGTATTCAGCTGCATCCAGTGACACTGGAGGCCGATCCCAACATTGCGAAAAGGCTAGGCAGATGATGATGAAAGTGTGTGTGAGAGCTCCTCATTTTTACCAATGTGAATCCCGTCGGACGCACATCTTTTACTTAAAATAAGATGGTGGCTACCCGTCCCTTTTCCGCCAAGTGCAATATTACATCGAACAGTTAGCGCAAGCCACGCCTTCGTATCGTCGTCTCTTTCTAACAATTTATTGCTTTTAAATATCAAATCAGATTCACAGGTCTTTTGCCGCACTTGTGCGATTTCGTAGACTTTTATGAAATAATTAAAGCTGCGACTATATTTATAATATATGGAAAGTTCATGATATAATCGCGTGTTGTATAAATATCACTTGCTTCGGTGGAGGAAAACATCGTGATTTCTTGACGGCATGTAAAGCCAAGTCAGAGGCCCATGCAGCATAAAACTTTGACACCAGGTTAGGCTAACCACACGATAAAGAAAGAATGATGTAACCAAGAGTGTCCTTAGAGTTTCTTGCCCATTATTCTCCATAGAGATTGCCCACGACGTTGTTCACTTTCTGTATAAACGCTCTTAAGAGCGTTCATCCTAAAAGTTCGCAACGTCGCAAATAGCTGTCAAATATTTACCAGATTTAATTAATTTGCCAACATTACTTATGGAAATACGAAATATGTCTAACTAATGAACTAAAATTTTGATTATGAAATGCAATAATTAATCTCGTAACACCGAATACTTAGTTATAGATGTAAAAAAAGTATTTGGAAACTTTCCAAATGTCTTTTTACACCATCAAATTCAGTGTTTTAATTGCAATTCATTTTTTTTTTTTTTATTATTTTATTCTGAACAAAAATACATTTGTGTCGAATACAGGATTAATACAATAATAATAATCAATAAAAGTTACAATTAATTACAAGTTATTAATACACGGAATAATAATAATAATCAATAAAATTTACAAATAATATGGATAAAAAGTCAAAAATAAAATAAGAATTCAACTCAATCAAAAAAAAAATCAAGAAAAATAATAATAACATGTCAAGAATGAGACTTAAACGATAAACAAGTTACACTGTGGCATTATTTTTGTCCCTAAAAAACTCTTCTATACTATAGTAGCACTTCGTCAACAGGAATGAGTTTAATTTGAATTTAAATATTCTTGGATTATTAATCATTTTTAATTCTAATGGCAATTTATTGAAAATTTGTACAGACTGTACTTTAGAGCTATGTTTGACAACATTTAATTTTGGCTGCAAATAATTAGGCAAATCTTTCCTGCGCGTTTCCACCCTAGTTACCCTTTCTTCCTTTGTCTCGTATTTCTCTAGGTTTTTTAGAAAACTACTTAGTAGGACCAAAATATAAAGACAAGGTACAGGTAAAATCTTTAATTTCACAAAATGCTCTCTACAAGATTCAGTTTGCTCTATGCGAAGAATAGTTCTGAGGGCCCTTTTTTGCATAACAAAGGCTGCATTTATATTGTATTTATAACTGTTCCCCCATAGTTTAATACTGTACCTCAGCTTGGACTCAACTAAGGCAAAATAAACATTTCGTAACTGAGCAATGGTTAGTTCGTCCCTTAAACTTCTTAAGGCATAGCATGCACTGCTCAGAGTATTTGTGATTGCTTTATTTGCTATATTTGCTATATTGCATTATTAATATTCTAAGGCAGTTATATTGCCAAATTAATCAAAACAGCGAAATATTTGACAGCTATTTGCGACGATGCTAACTTTTTGGATGAACGCTCTTAAGACGATGAGAAGTAGACGACATTAAAGATAACAGATTCATTTGAATACGATTTTAGAAACATAGATATTTTAGAAGGGGACTTTATTTCATTGATCCCTCCTATCTAAAGATGCGGGCCCATTGTGCTCACCGTGACATGACAGCTTTGAACCCTACAAGTTGATAACGTTAGGTTTGTAGTTTTGTGGAAATCATTGGTTCGAATCGAGATAAAATCAGGCCTAGTACGAGCTCGCGGTGTAAACGTAATGTAAATTCGTCGTTTTTTTTTATCAAAAATACAATTATCCTATACCATTCAACAAGCACAATCAGTATTAATATAATTAACTAGCTGTGCCCGCGGCTTCACTCACGTGAGCGCATATTATTTTGACATTATCAGGGAAGATTACATGGAAACGTGAAGTCTTAGTATATTCCTAAAATTCTCTACAAAATAATATACCAATAAACTGACTTAGGTACTGTGAATTCAGACTAAAACCTATCAGTACATCTTTGTTCTAATTATTAAATGAACGTATACTTAGTCAATTTCTGGGGGGAATCAATTTAGATTGCCATCAACACGCTAAGAAGAAGTTTATAAACGAAAGCAATTCATGATCTATTGATTAATGTTCCCGACGCTAAGCATTCTTAAAAAAAAAATAGAAAATCTTTCAACTCTGAAAACAAATGTTTAACCATTTATGTAAATATTACGGCTAAAATCAAAAATCCAATAATACATGTTGAAATACTCTAACGAACGACGCGTGAAATTAGCTTTTCACTTCCTGCCTAGCTACAGTGTTCATCGAACTCGTCGTCACGCTTGCCGCTCGCTACGTGCGTTTTGCCACGGTAACAATACATTGCGTATCAGGAATAAAACAAATCAAATTTATTGGATTCTCATAAAATTCCTGAAATAATTTCTTGCACCGGTCATCTTAGTATGATATACTGAATTCACCCCATCAGTTTGTGGAGGGCTGTCCCTTACACCCCGTATGTTTATGTAATGTAAAAATAAAACAGATTTGTGTATCCCATCTGGCCGCACATACTTTGGCTACTATCACTAGATGATAAGGTATTAATTGATCAGCAAACTGTTATTGCAGTACATTCAATTAGTCACACTAATTCATTAACAGCCCGAAGGTGGATCAAGTGATTACGCTTATGTACTTACTTAAAATATAATAATCCTTTGATATTAATTTACCTAATTAGCCCGAGGAGCTCGTGGCTAAATAATAACAGCCGCGCCGGTCGATCTTTAGGTTAAGCCCTGCTTGCCTAGGTTGGTCTGTGGATGGGTGACCACCCATTACATCCCGAGTTTCCTCCGTGCCTCGGAAAGCACGCTAAGCCGTTGGTCCCGGGTGTCATTTGTAGATCTTTGGCAGTCGTTAGGTAGTCAGTGGCCCAAAGTCTGACAACCAGTCTTACCAAGGAGTATCGTATAACCCAGTACTTACTTGGCTGTGAAGGTCTGATAGGCAGTCGCTCCACGTAAAATACTGGTATTCAGCTGCATCCGGTTACACTTGAAGCCGACCCCAATATAGTTGGGAGAAGGCTTAACAGATGATGATGAATAATGTACCAATTAATTATAGTATTATTAATTTTTTGTTTGTAAAAAACTTTTCATTGATGTCGTTTCTTTGTGGTCTTATTTAAGGGGAAAGCGTCAGGGTAGCCCGTGAAATAAAATAAATAAATAAAAATAAATGAACTTAGATTGTGTATTGATAATTTTAATGATATACGGCCTAAAACTGCGTTAAGCGGGCACCCGCGCGGTTTCATACAAAAGTGCTCCGTCGCGGGGACCTGCGCGGGCGTCCGTCACGGGGAGGCGCGCCCCGCACCCACGCAACGGGGCCCGCCTCCGTACGACGGAACCCGTCGCGGGGGCACGCGCGGTGCGCGCCAGCGGTAACACGCACGGGCTTGTTCAGTCAATAACGCTAGGTGATACGGGTCGCATGCACGCTCGGAGAAAATCAAGGACAATGTCTGTCGATACAGAAAGGGTAATTGTGGAAGTACAATGTCACCCTGCCATATGGGACCAGGCGAATGAACCGCGACGGGTTCCCGCGACGGGGACCGGCGCGTTTCCACGGAGCCACCGCGCGTGTCCACGCGCTTAGACCCGCGATGGTTGCCCGTCGCGGGCGCCCGCTTAACGCAGTTTCAGGCCTAACTCTTGTAAAGCCATATTTGTATCTGTCACGGCTAAAAGCCGAGGTAAGGTTACACCTAGTTCTAGCCGGATATACTAGGTGCAGCCAGTAACTATCCTTTTTATTGCTAGGACACACCGACCAAACGGATTAGGTTAGAACTGTGACGCGCAAGACAAACGCGCGCAAGCCGAGCGAGCGCTACATCCAAATTGGTCGCATTATAACAAACTGTTACCGGCCGCACCTAGGTACAGCCGGCTAGAACTAGGTGTACCCTTACTTCGGTTATTAGCCGTAACATATTTGCATACAACCTGACACTGACCTCATCATCTTCCTGCCCTTGTCCCATGTTACTTGGGGTCGGCGCAACACGTTTTTTTTCATCCATTCTCCTCTGTCAACCGTCACGCTATCATTTACTCCTTTATCTTTCATATCATTCCTCACACAATCCATCCATCGTTTCCTTGGTCTTCCTCTCCCTCTCCATCCATCAACATTTATATTCATCACTCTTTTAGTCACATGCGATTCGTCCCTCCTCATCATATGCCCATACCAAGACAGTCGATTCCTTTTCAACTTTTCTGTAACTGGCGCAACTTTTACACTTTCTCTGATATACTCGATCCTTATCTTATACACCGTGACTTTTCAGTCGTCTTACAAAGGTGGTCCACTCAATGTGCCCGACATAAAACAGTTCTAGGCGCGATTTTTTTTTTGACCTGCCGTAATAGGTACAAAGAAAAATAAATAAACATTAGAAAACATTATGAAACATCCTGTTAATGATGTTTACGTGTCGAACAGGAGAATACACATACCCAGCGCTCGAGTCCAGTAGATTATCGCTCACAACAGGGTGTTTAAACTACGTATATTTTTATTTTTAAATTATTAAAATCTCATAAATACCTATTTTTTTATGAATGCTTAGTAATCATTGGATACCTACATGAAGTGGGCTGCCGTTGTAAGACGACTAAAAAGTCACGGTGTATAAATGGATAAGATTTTGAACTTAACCATCAACATTTTATGGTCTAAAATTATTTGGAGAAATTTGACAGCATGTGGAACTTGATGTGCTAGCGACTGTACATTTGCCCCCGTGCTTTAACGTTACGTAGTCTACGTCACATTAATCATAACAAAAATAACAGATAATTATAAATTTTATCTGTACTGGTTTAAACTGATTACACAAATCTGAAATATACTGCCAAATGTACTTTGGACATAATCTGTCTGTACCTAATTAATAGGTTCATCATGATAGTACAAGAGCTCGTCTAACATTAACTACTTTCTTATTTATTTATTTATTTTACTATTTATGTACACACAGTAGACAACACAGGAAAATAACATTATAATATATGAGTACATAGGTACTGCTTATTTCATACGAAATTTCTGCCAACAGACCTGCAAAAGGAGAAATGAAAAAGAAATGTAGACAATAGTGTGTGAGAAAAGGAAGAGAATAATGAGTTTATGTGCCTTACCTAACTTAACCTAAAATATTATATATAAATACACATATAAGTTCAAATTTTAAGTTTCTTCTTTTTGAGATCACGCCTGTAATCCTCCAATAGTGGGTACACCCACAATTCGCCAGTTATGTTTTAAGTCCCATGTAATAGGGGGCGAGCCTATTGCAATCGGGCACAAATCCAGAGCCCGTGGCTGCTACTGAGAAATTTCTGTTGGAAAAACCCAATAACACTTTGAACGACCTCAATCGAAAACAGGACCTCATGCTCAGCAGTCGTGCTTGCGACCTTTCGACGAGTATTCGGCAGAATCAGCCTATAATATTCCAACTACCTCCTGCATAGGCCTCCCCACTGTAAGAGGAAGTCAAGTCGGCTATAGGCACAAAGTGTGGGCTAGTAATCATCCGATAAAAACTATCATTAATCCTAAAAACGGGATATTTACCATGTTTGCTATTTATTTTGAGTTCCCAATATTTCAACACAAAACAAGTAACGGTCAGTGGGTCGTCTTAGCGGCGAATTTGTAGCAGTTGGAGTACGCTTAGGAGTAGCAGCAAAGAAAAATTTTTTTGATTGAAAAAAAAAATTTTGGGACTGATAAAAATTCCGGGTTTTTTTCGGTACTATGTATCTCTGAATCTAAATGATTTCTGTGGTCTAGATCAACCTGATACTGCAATAAAATTAGGACATTTTCGAAAAAAAAACTAAAAAAATTTTAAGTCCGAATTTTTTTCCAAGCCCTCGCTCCATAGCGCCTAAGGCTACAATCCAACCAACCGATTTATTCTTTTTAGTGTTGTTTTGGAAATCTGTTTTTTTTTGTAAAAATAGTTTTTTCTTTTACCCTTTTTAGTTGTAATTGAACACATAAATTCTTGCCTTGAATCAATTTTATATTGTAACTAGAAGTTATTAAGGGCCCATAATGTCGTCAAAATAGGCCAAGAAGAAAAAAAATACTTATAAAAGAAGCTAACTCATATAGTCCTCGAGCAAAATTAATAAAAATATATATGGGAAAAAAAACTCGTAAATCGACTCAGTAATCACGGAATAATCGGTGTAAATACATAAAAAAGAAGATACCCGTGGATACATAACCTTCTTCTTTTTTAAAAGTCGGATAAAAATCTGGGGGTTCTATTTCTGCCACTATGCTTTGGTCCTTACTAATATTATAAATGCGAAAGTAAGTTTGTTTGTTTGTTACCTTTTCACGCATAAACCACTGAACCGATCATCCTGAAATTTTGCATATACGTTGTTAGGTGTACAGAAACGAACATAGACGATCTTTCATGCCGAATAAAAGTACCGTTCCCGAGGAAAACAACAATAACGTTCTTATGATAATAGATGGCGCCACGTGTCTTTCGAATCATGATTGAATATTATTATTACAAGCAGAGTACAACCCGAATTGATTTTCAAATTCTAAATTAACGCGAGCGAAGCCGTGGGCAAACGTTAGTAATAGATAAATTGTCAATTATGATAATCACAGGAGGAAATTATCACACAAAAATAAAAATACTTAATAACATATTTGATGATTCATTTTAACAAATATAAATTATCCTGATATGCGTAAGATAGATTGAAACCTGGATTAAAAGTATTATGATTAGGGTTCTTTGATTCTAAGGGCAAGCTCACATAATGCGATTCAAATGAGAATGGGACTGACCTAGCGCCATCTTGTGACGTCATAGCTGTCAAATTTAAGAAGTTGGTTAGAGTCAGCAAATAGATATTATGTTTGGTAATAAAAAAATACAAGAAAGGGGTGACAGATGTCACAACATGCTGCGAGGTCAATCCTATTCTCATTTGAATCGCATTGTAGACACGCTTCACGGCATTTGATGCAGATCACCGTACGTAAGCGTCTACGTGTGCTAATGCCTGTTTTTCGATCGTAGTATGAAAACAAACTTCTATTATATTCTGTCCTACTTTCTACTGCCTGTGTGTCTTTCCGACCATCAGAAATTATTTCAGGACTGTTCTCTTTTAGCCATAATAAGTAGCCAAACAGAATACCTGTTACTATGGCTTCAACCATGCGACATAATAAAAACATAAACTTTGATAATTAGCTTAATTCGCCAAAAGCCTCGACCAATACCTAAGGAGGCTCTCGTTAGGCAGCTACTCGCAGATCAAGAACTTGATTCAGAAAGTGGTACTCCTGGACACGGCTCGTATTGTTAGGAGGTTCCTCTCTCTGAAACTCTGATTGCCGGTAGCTTGGACCCTGTTCCCGATACCGGTGGGCAGATCAAAAATATTTTTAGCTAGCTGGAGATAACTATATACGGGGTGTAAACAGACCCTTCACGAAGCCGTCAACCAAGCATTCTGTACATCAAACTAAGTAACTTTACGCAAAAAATTTTGCTGGGAAAAGACTTTTTTTTTTTGGGTGAAAAATTACGTTTTACGGTAAAACTCAATGTAATGGACTCAAAACATTATGCTGATGGATGGATTGAATAATACGGGGGTCGTGAAGGTGTTTAAAGTAAAAAAAATATAATAGAAACATGTATTTAAAAAAAAACTTGTGAAAATGTTGGAACTTTGAACCCCAATATCTCTGTAACTAGAAGGTTCCCAGGTATGGTCTAGAACAAAAAAATGATCGCAATAACGGGGAGAACAAGTACCCTTCGGCTTCGTTAAGGGTCTTTTTACACCCTTTATAACATAGATATCTTTAACTATTTATGCTCAGAGAATAACCCTGATCGGAGGACTTTTAAAAAAGGAGGAGCATCGCGGCATGTACACCGATTTCATTGTGATTACGGGTCCGATTTTTGAGTTTATTTTTTTCATTTGGTAGAGAAACCTTGCGCGGTGGTCCAATATAAATGTTAGTTTATGAGTTATCTTCTATAATAAGTATTTTTTCTTCTTCGTCTATGTTGATGTCGTGATAGTATCATAATAACTTCTTTCGTTACAAAGTAAAATTTATAACAGAATTTGTGTAGGATATCTCAATTAAAAAGAGTAAAATAAAATAAAACATTTTTGCAAAAAAAAAACACAGCAGATGTGAAAAATAATGACACCAAAAGTCACCGACTTCCGAAAGTAAAGCTATTTTCACTTCAATATGTTTTTTTGGAAGTCGATTTTTTATTTTAGCAAATTTTTTTGACAGGAATTAATACGAATTATTTTGTTAAGTACAGATTAAAAAGATTATTCTATCTAACTATCTAAAACTTAGCTGCAATGACATTCATAACGTGTTTTATCTTAATCCCGATAATGCCGAAGACATAAATGGCACTGAATTATCATTCCTATGTCTAAAACTGCAAGATGGTGTCCCTGTCAGTTGCTGGTTTAGTTTTATGTGCCGCCTTGGCTGCGGGTAAGTCCTTTTCAAATTAATTTTAAAAAAAGAAGGTTTTCATACACTGGTAAAATATAAGCAACTAACGGCCCGTCCCGGCTTTGCACGGGTGGACATTTACTTTTTAAACATTTTGGGATAAAATATAGCCTATGTTACTCAGGAATAATGTAGCTTTCTAATGGTGAAAAAATTTTTGAAATCGGCCCAGTAGTTTTTGAGTTTATTCATTACAAACACACACACACACAAAAATACAAATCTTTCCTCTATAATATTAGTAAGATAACTGCACAGCTTTAATTTTTTTGCGGTTATTTCTTTTATTCCAAACCTTAATGGATGTAAAAGTACCTTTAACGAAGCCGAAAGGCACTTGATCTCCCCATCATTGCGATTATTTTTTTGCTCTAGACCATACTGGGTTGGGTAGGAAATATTGGGGTCAAAGTTCCAATTTTTTCACAAGTTTTGTGTTTAAATTCAAGTTATAACTTGACTTGAAATACCTTCATGACCCCCGTACTATTCAATTCTTTTGTTGACTTTCCTTCACCGAAGCAAGTGATAATAATACAATACGCACATGAATCCGAAAAATCAGAAGTGCGTGTCTTGGGTTCGAACTCAACTCGAGACCTATGTCTTAGCAGTCAGACGTTCACAAACACAGACATTTAGACAGCTTTGTATTTTTTTCTCCAGCTTACCCTGCAAATGACCCTGTCCTCGGCACGTGGTCTGAGGGTCTCCGCTACGACTACCTAGAGGACGACGCCGGCAACGCGCACCTGGTCGACAACTGGCTGAAACTGAGCGACTACGACAAGCTCGCCAGATACAACCCTGACCAGTCCAACAGATACCATCTTTTCACCAGGTTTGTGATCAAAAGACCGTTCTATCCACGTTTAACTTTTGTTTATTCTACATGGCTTCTTGCAGGTCAACCTTCATAGGCTGGCTTCTGCTTAACCGGACTATGCTAGGCTTGCCAGCGGCAAAAATACTTATAAACTAAGCGACTGCGCGCTAAGGGCACCCCCTGTGGGTTCGAGCCTCAGTCTTGGGTGCCGCTGGTGAGGGTAGCTAAGGAACAGGCTGGATCTGAGTGAGGTTATTTAGCGGCTGATTAAACTACTGGCTCAGCATCGCGGGCTGGCTCGAGCAATGGTCGAGGGGGAGAATTAGGAATTAGTAGGCTATAATCCACCACGCGGGCCAAGTGCGGGTTAGAAGATGTCACATGTCTTCGGATTTTCGGTTCACATCGTGAAGAAACCCGTGGACCACTGCTGCTCAACCGCAACACGTAGGTTGTGAAAGTCAGATAAGCAACCGATCCAAGAAAAACTGGTTTTCATCAGCATACGCTAAAAGTCATCTCATTCGCAGTATCAGTTCATAGCCTTCTTATTACTTTATTTTACGTTAAACGTCTGCCTGCTCTCAAGATGATTATTGTTTTCCAAATAAATAATTTTACTAAACTTGTTCATAACTTCCAGGTCCAACCCCTCAATCAGCCAGCCCCTGGTCCTCAACAACGCTGGTACCGTCACCAACTCTAACTTCAACCGGAACCGGCGCACCATCCTCTTGATGCACGGCTTCGCTGGTTCCGTCACATCTTCATTCAACACTGTTCTGCTGCCAGGTGAGAACTCATTCGTTCGAGAGTTCTGCTTTTTTTATTATCGACAAACCAGCGGTTGCTGATGATGGCAAGTGGCTTTCTCCGCCTTCGCAAATCTGCTATAAAGGGTGTAAAAAGACCCTTAATGAAGCCGAAAGGCACTTGTTCTCCCCACTATTGCGATCATTTTTTTGTTCTAGACCATACCTGGGAACCTTCTAGTTACGGAGATATTGGAGGCCAAAGTTCCAATTTTTTCATAAGTTTTTTTTTAAATACCACTTTTAAAGGTTTTAATTTCACTTTAATTAACTCGGTGACCCGTTTATTAATCAAAGCATCCATCAGCATTAAGTTTTGAGTGCGTTACAATGAGTTTTACCGGAAAACGTGATTTTTCACCCCAAAAAAAAAGTCGATTCCCAGCAATATTTTTAGCGTACGGTTACTTAGTTTGATGTACAGAATGCTTGTTTGTCGGCTTCGTGAAGGGTCCGTTTACACCTTGTATTTTAGACTGTTCCATCTTCATTTTAGCTGGTAAAATAATAATGTTTGTTCCCTCAGATGTCCATTCCACCTTAATCAGCTTACAAGGATTGGGTCCGTTTACACTCTGTATACTTTCGTGAAAAATAGATTGCTTGTATATCATATTGATATTCTATTTCAGCATTCTTGGCTGCTGCCGACGTGAATGTGATTGTCTTGGACTGGAGTGCTGGTTCCAGCTGGGGACCCCGTGCTACTCAAGCTGGTACGTTAACCTCGTATATCGTATGCAAAAATAATGCAATGATTATCTTAAAAAGAAGGAGGAGTATTTTCGAGAAGGTCCTTAGTACCATACTTAGGATCTTCGTGAAAATTTTTGGTCTCAGCTCGAAATATTAGGTTATATCTTTTTACTCTGGACGCTCTTAGCTTGCACGTCTTTATACCTCGTTCTCACATAAATGTATAGTCTCCACATGAATGATGTAACCAAGATTTTGTAACAATATTTTGATTGAAAAGAGTGTCCATGGAGTTTCTTGCCCATTCTTCTCCATAGAGATCTACGCCTTGGAATGGGCAACTACAGTACTTTCACAAGTTATTATGCCTTGTGTCTGTGACTGTAGCTTCGCTTTCTTTGTTTTTTGTGACATTCAAAAGTGCCTGTAATGGTCTAATTGAAATAAATGCTTTTAGTTTTGAGTAATGAAATGAATTTGACTAAACGAGAAGCAACTTCTTTTTAGGAATTAACAATCCCTATTGAAATCAAAATTCATTGTTCAACAATCTTATGCTTAGAATTTGATTGAGTGATGGGTCCAGTCCTTGGGGCTCCAAAAATAATGGCCCACTCCCTCTCATAGGCAGGAGGCAAGAATCCTAGCAGTGTGATCATCATGAGCTTAGGATAATCATGTATTAATGATGGGTTCGATTCCCCGGTCGAGCAAATTGTTATTAGGTTTTGCCATTAGGAATTTCTCAGTAGCAGCTGTGTGAAGTCTGGATTTTTGCACGGTTGATGGCAATAGGCTCGCCCCCTATTACATGGGACTTAAACATAACTGGCGAAGTGTGGATGGCCTGCGCTTTAGGAACACTTCTAAATCTTCGAGGATTACAGGCGTGATGTTAAGCTATGGTATGAAATGATGGGTTTCCTTACACCTGTGTATAATTTCCAGGTCAAGCCGCAGGTCGTTTCCTTACTTGGCTGAACAACTTGACTGGAGCTAACGCCAACAATTACCACATTTGCGGGTTCAGTGTGGGCGGTCACGGAGCTGGTCATATCGCCAGGACCATGAACGGAAATGCCGCATATGTTACTGGTAAATTAAATCTTCTTATTTTCATAAACTAGCTTTTGCCCGCGGCTTCGCTCGCGTTAATTTAGATCTTGGCAATCAATTCGGGTTGTACTCTGTAAATTATATAATGGAATCATGATTCGAAAGACACGTGGCGCCATCTATTATCAAAAGAAGTTTAGTGTTGTTTTCCTCGGGAACAGTGTTTTTTTTTCGTGATGTAAGGTACCCTATGTCCGTTTCTGTATACCTGACAACGTATATTTAAAATTCCAGGATGGTCGGTCCAGTGGTTTATGCGTTAAAAGGCTACAAACAAACAAACTTACTTTTGCATTTATAATATTAGCAAGGATGTTAAAGATTGTGAGGACGGATGTATGGAATTTTTGTAACGAACAGATTTGGATGAAAATTGGCACAGAGATTGTTTGTAACCTGATCTTCTTCTTCTTTTTCGTGTAGTTACTGCCGTACCTGGTGTAAGAGATTTTTATGCCGCCCATGGGCCTCTTACATGTCTTTACATGCCATCGAGAAATATCTCTAAGGCATGTTTAGTTTCGGGACCCCAAGTAACAGGGGCTAGGGAAGAAAAATATATTAGTTGGAGCCACTGGATTATAAAAGAGCTCAAAAACCAATCCTATTCTGACTTTTGGAGGGATTGTCTTTGATACACATCCAAAAGTATATTTATTAGAATCAAGGTGAAAGTGTCTAAGTGTAGGTGGCCACTACCGCTATTAATAATAAATAAATAAAATTAAAATAAATTGTATTTTAATTCAGGCAAAATACCCATATTTAACAAAAAATATAAATTGAGATAAAACAATAACAGTAAAATAGGTAGGTAATCATAAAAAATATCATTAAAATTTATTAAAATCATTCTTCTTCTTTATCGTGTGGTTAGTTCGTAACCTGGTGTCAGAGTTTTTATGCCGCCCATGGGCCTCTGACTTGGCTTTACATGCCGTCAAGAAATATCTCTCAGGCATGCTTGTTTCCTCACGATGTTTTCCTTCACCGAAAAGCAAGTGATAATTATACTATACGCACATGAATCCGAAAAATCAGAGGTGCGTGCCTTGGGTTAAACAAGATTAAAATCATTACAAAAAGCAATACCAGACCTGACTTCTTGAGAACAATAGCACTTAAAAATAAATAAATACTCTACCAAAATTAACAATGTGTACGGGACGAGGGTTGCTGCATATCTAGTATCTTACCTTCTTAACAAACTTCCAGATGACTGATGATTCGAGAGGTTGCAAGTACAAATTTAAGCGTTTTTATACTCATGATGCGTCTTAGTTCTACGAACATGTATGTATATATTTAAGGATGTAATACCGACTCGCCAGCACACAGATAAACCCGGAGAGGTTTGCGTGTATGGCAAAATGATTGTAAAATCAGAATAAGCGTCTTGGAAATAAATTAAATTAAAAAAAAACAACATTACAAAAATCAATAAAAATCATTAAACAAAAATTAATAAAATCGCTCAAAAATTAAATCATGAGGTACGAGTATGAATAGGTACCTATAGTCTTCAACAATAAAAATTTAGGTAGACGGTTAGCCCTTTGAGGAGTATAAAAGTGATTTTATCTATTACATTCAACAGCAAAGATTATTTAATAACTACAAGTGAATATTTACATTATATACAAACTACAAATCTCTCAATCTATAATATTTTAAAAAAAATATGTACAAGTATCAAAACGGTTACAGGGCGACAAAAAATTCGTCCACATGCTATTAACAGGAAAAGTGCCCAGAAGGCTGGCAGCATTGGCACGTTGGATGGCAATGCTGATTCTTTGGCCAAAAAATAGGCCCGCCCTCTGGTCACGTGAAGAATCGACCAACCGCTTGGCGATTTCCCGAAATACTAGGTGGGCACTCGGACCCCATGGATATGTATATCTCCATGATTTTATCTTGAGTCTTCTATGTCTTCCAGGTTTGGACCCCGCAGACCGTTGGGACAACAACCTCCTCTTCAGACCTAACGATGGGGTCTACACAGAAGTCATCCACACCAATGGCGGTGACAGTGGCTGGTTGAACCCTCTGGCTGATGTCGACTTCTACCCCAACGGTGGTAGGAGTATGCCTGGGTGCGCCACTTCTCTGTGTAATCACAACAGGTTAGTAGATTGATCAGCTTATAAAAAGGTTGAACACTTGTTAGGGGTCTATCGTTTGTGGAACAGCACCATAATTACACTCTAGAGTCTCTCACTCACATATCGAGACCTTTAGGCTAAAAGGACGTAACCGCCATTTTGGCCAAAATGAGATTTTAATGCAGTCATACTTAGTATTTCGTCTTCTTTCGATTGGTATATGTAAAATTTCAATATTCGGAAAAAAAAAGGTGGATACAGCCATCATTTTTGGATCGCTAAACATTGATTTTCTTTAAATTTTTGGGTGTATACGAAGACAATTTTTTTAATTGTTAGATTTACTTTATACAGGGTGTAAACAGACCCTTCACCAAGCCGGCAACCAAGCATTCTGTACATCAAACTAAGTAACTTTACGCAAAAATTATTGCTGGGAAACGACTTTTTTTTTTGGGGTGAAAAATCACATTTTACGGTAAAACTCAATGTAACGCACTCCAAACATTGTGCTGCTGGATGGATTGAATAGTACGGGGGTCGTGAAGGTGTTTAAAGTAAAAACCTTACATTAAAAACATGTCTTTAAAAAAAAAACTTGTGAAAAAGTTGGAACTTTGACCCCCAATATCTCCGTAACTAGAAGGTTCCCAGGTATGGTCTAGAACAAAAAAATGATCGCAATGACGGGGAGAATAAGTACCTTTCGGCTTCGTTAAAGGTCTTTTTACACCCTTTATACTATTCTACGATGTTGTTTTGTCTTTTTTATAGCTATAAGCAAAAGTTATGTTGGAACACTGTTTTGCTTTTTTTTTTTTGTTGTTTGTCTCTCCAGAAAAATCGTGTTTTGGTAGATACCCTCGAGCCTAAAGGTTAGGTTGATAGCCACCAAACAATAACATATTCCTTTCTTCCCTCAGGGCCTACAACTACATGGCTGAATCTCTGAGGACCGGTGGGTTCACCGGCAGACGCTGCGAGAACCTCAACAACGCTCTAAACGGCAACTGCAATGCTGGGGGTACCCTGAGGATGGGAGGGTTACAGCCTAAGACTGGGTGAGTGGCATCTTTGTATTTAAGATATTTTTAACAAGACCGTAGTAAAATAGAAGAGCTACTCGTATAAAGAGCATTTGGCGACTTTTTTATTTTTTTTACGGATGGGAAATCATCTAATGACTTCTCCCGCTCTGGGTAGAGTGGGAGGGAGTGTCAGACTCTTACTGACTAAAACCCATCCATGTTCCTTCATTGCCCTTTGTGTTCCAGGGCCACGGTATCTCATTCGAACAGTTGCAATCTTGTTTTTCATCAAGTTTTTTTTTGTTTTTTTCCAAATGCGCTCTCTTTCAAAAAGCCTTTGGCGATCGAATAACGTTTTAAAAGGGAGCGCTTTTGGTTAATATGTAAAAATATGATGAAAAACAAGATTGCAGCATATTTTCTTTTACAACAATAATAAAAAGTGTAAACGGACCCTTCACGAAGCCGTCAATTAGTATTCTGTACATCAAACTAAGTTACTCTACGTAAACATGATTGCTGGGAAACGTCTTTTTTTGGGGCGAATAAACACATTTTACGTTAGGACTCGAAAGTAATTTTATAACATTAAAAACTTGTTTTTTTTTTATACTTGTTAAAGAGTTGGAATTTTGACCCCCAATATATAATAATAAATAAATAAAATAGCCGTAACTAGAATGTATGGTTAGGGAAAACAAGTGCCCTACGGCTTCGTTAAGGGTACTTTAAGTTTCTAAACACGCTATGCCGAAGTTACGCGACCGAAGTTCAGCACAATTACGCCTGCAATGCTATTTGAATTACTGACGACACACTATGCTGAAATTACGTCGCGTCATAGCGTACAGCCTAACTTCGGTCGGGCGTAAGTTCAGTGGCAATTTATTCTGTGAGCACACATTATACGCGACCGAAGTTCCGACGAAGATCCGGGAGCGGGGAGCAGCGGGGAGTCACCCGCGCCCCGCGTTTCCTTTGTTTTGCGTCTGTTTGTCCAACTGTGTAGATAACACGACACGACGCGGACGCCACGACAGCACTCGAGACACTGAATACAAACACAAAGTTGCGGAACTGAATTTCTGCCGCGTAAGTTCGGCAGTTATGGTGTGTCATATCAGCCGAATACGTCGGAACGTAAAATCAGCCGCCGAACTTCGGTCGCGTAACTTCGACATAGTGTGTTTAGACACTTACACCCATTATAATGTCTATCCTTCACACAATAGAGCTAGAAGTCCTTTCACAAAAAAACGAACTCTGAAAACCTCTGTTATTCATATTATAACTTTTTTTTTTTCAATTCCAGAAGCTCTGGAATTTACCATTTGGTAACGAACAACAGACAGCCTTTCTCCCGGGGATAAATGAGAAAAAAATATCACTTCCCTAGTCATATTTCTAAAATAAATATTTTTTTTTAGAACTGTTGTATTATTATATTAACCCCCCTTTTTTATTTTATTAGTTATCGTTTATGTAGAGAAGGTAAAATACAATAAATTAAAAATAACAGAGGTTTTTAAGGTTACTAATATAGCCCGTGAAATAGTCTGCGACAAGACTATTTAAGAGCATAATGAGGTTTACTAAATAGTTTTTCAAAATTACGCTTCAAATCATTTCGATGATCTTTTCCAAAAAATGAAATATAATCGCCACATTAAATGGCATTGCTAATTCTGTAACCAAAAAATGTCCTTGCCACATTGACTGGCAATACAAATTCATTGCCTAAAAAATATAGTAAAAAAAACCTCTTTTATATTAATTTTGTATTTCCCTTTTTCTATTTCAGAAACTCTGGAATTTACCACTTGGTAACAAACCCAATCTGGCCTTTTTCCCGAGGATAAATTAAAAAAAATTGTAAAGAAAAGTTTACTGCTAACCATGGTAACCATTTATAAAATAAATTATTTGTTTTAAAGTGATGTTGTATTATTGCGTTGTATCCTTTAAGCATACATAAACTCAGGTGATGCAGGAGAAGAGTTCAACAAGCCCTCTGGTTATGTCAATAAAAATTTACAATATGTTACCCGAATCAATAAGAGAAGAAAAAAAACTCCATCTATTCACGAACAAATTAAAAAAGCTATTAATAAGCAAATGTTACTACAATGTCAACGAATATTTAAATGATAAATCCTTGAAAAATATAGATTTAACATAAATGGTTTTAGAATAAGTTAGATTAAATGATAAGTCCTCTTCTCCAAATATTATTATCTTTCTTTTGCTGTGCCCGACAGGGTCCACGATTGTTTCTTTTATAAAATGTCTACCACCTAAGCCTACATTGTGGAATGCAATAAAGAATTGAGTATTGAGTATTGAGTACCTGAAAGGATATGGGGGAGGCCTTTTCCCAGCAGTGGGACATACAAGGCTATTAAAAATAAAAATAAAAAAACTCAGGCCATTTCCTCACGAGGGTGGGCAGAAACTACATACACAGAATAAATGAATATTGATATTATAACACACAAAAACTTTAACATAAACACAAAACCCCAACATAGTTTAGAAAAGGCTAAGCAGATGATGATTAAAACACACGAAAACATATATTTGTTTACCTATTACAAGACACAACTAAAGAAAAAATAACTTATTATCATCTCCCTAGCCTTTTCCCAACAATATTAGGGTCAGCTTCCAGTCTAACCAGATGCAGCTGAATACCAGCATTTAACTTGGAGCGACTGCCTATCTGACCTCCACAACCCAGTTAGTACTGGGTAATACGATACCCCTTGGTAAGACTGGTTGTCAGACTTTTTGGGCCACAGACTACCTAACGACTGCCAAAGATCTACAAATGACACCCGGGACCAACGGCTTAACGTGAGGCACGGAGGAAACTTGGTATGTAATGGGTGGTCGCATCCACAGACCAACCTAGGCAAGCACGGCTTAACCTACAGATCGACCCGAGAGGCCGTTATTATTACGAAAAAATAACTTAGCCTGCTGTAAAAGCAACAGTAAGATTGAGCATCGTAAAGAAAGTTTTGAGTATGAATGTGGATGGCTTTAAGAGTAGCCGAGTAGGTAATTACCGAACAAACGATGTATCAAAGATGATATGGCTAGAAAGGAAAGAATATGGCTATTTCTTTACGTTTTTAAGCCCTGAGGTGGTGCACAGCTTTGATAATATCGGTATTTTAGCGTTTGGGGGACTACCTGGACACTGGATCGACCAGATGACAGAAAAAAAAAGTAGGTACCCTAGGTCTCCTAGTCCAGCAATGTTAATAAGAAAATAACCCTGGATGCATGCTGGATACATCAGTGGGTTATGGCGAAACTTGTCTCATAATCACTACTCATCCGGGAGAAATAGAAGCACCTACTAAGTAAGAAAAGAGTAGAAAAAGGTAAAGGTAAAGAGTAGAAAGATTAAATTTTAAGTCGAATAAGTTGACACAGGATTAAAGCAACTTAAAGAATAATTTGAAAACTAAATATTAAAAAAACACTTATACATGATGTAAAATAAACTAACTAACTAACTAAATAAATAAACAACAGGACCCCTAGGCATCTAAAACACTTCACATCGCCGTCTAGAAGACTGGCAGAATTGCCACGCTGAATGGCAATGCTAATTCTTTGGCCAAAGAAAGAGCCAGTCCTCTGGTCACGCCCTACTAATTTATTTTCAAGATACTGGTTTTTCTATATTCCATGTTACATTTATTATACTTAAAAGAATTCTCAAACATTAGGTAGCTGTGCAGTCGTACAAAAACGAACAGTAAACAGATTTTTATCAAATCCAGTTTAAAATAAAATGATTAAATAATCAGAGGCGTGCCAAGATTAATCGATTCATAATCACGTGCGCAAATCTACTAATTAAAGATAAAAGTTAATTATAATAATCCTTGAAAGTTATCTTTAAAAATAAATACAATTAGGCATGTTTTGGTGACTAACCAAAGAAGTTAGAGCCAGTCCACACGGCGAATATTTTGACGCATAGCCGGCCACACAGGCGGTGCGCCACTGCAGCGTTACTACGACGCGTTCCGTCGACGCAGCGGCGACGCACAGTTGCGGCAAGCATTTTGTAAAAACATCGCAGTCAGTCTATCAACGCATAAGCAACTGAGCGCTGCCGCTCCGACGTCGTCGCAATGAGTACTTCGTGTCGGGGGCTGCTTTCCGTCATGTGTGCGTTGCGACGACGCAGCGCACCGTGTGTACACTTTGGTTATTTGTATGTAAAACAACGCAACGGCAGCGCTGCGTCGACGCAACGTGCCGTGTGGACTGGCTCTAGCGCAGGGTTTTTACAGATCATTTTGATAGATCAGATACCTATTCCAATTAGTTTTAAGTTTCTAATTGAATATTAGGTAGTTTTCAACAGGGCTGGCATAAAAAGAAAATCGTGTCAAAAAAAAGAAAATTCAAGAAAAAAAAAGTAAAGATAAATAGAGAAGTTAGGAAGGAGAAAGGAAAGAATTTTGGCCAGCAGTGGGACACACAAACAGGCTAACAAAGCATAAGCATAATCAGCCTATAATGTTCCCACTGCTGGGACTCAGGCCTCCTCTCTATGAGAGGGAATGGGCTATAATCCACCACGCAGGCACTGTATGGGTAGGTCGATGCCAAATGAAAAAAAAATATTCTAAACAAAAAAGTTAGAAATAAGCATCACTGTTCTTTTCTTCTTTTCTATACATCGAAAAGACGATAAAAGTTTTTGTTCAAAAAACGTATATTTAGTGTGAACAAAAATAGATGAAAAAATTAAATTTAAAAAAAGTTGATGCTATGAACACCCACACACTATAAAATAACATTAAGATTTGAACGTCCGTCGCCAAGCAATCGACCAACTCTTCATGTGACTTGAGGTGATTCTGAATCAGCATTGCCATTCAACGTGGCAAAACCAACCTTTTGGGTACTCTTCCCCTATTTTTGTTTCTACCTACAAAATATTGTATATTTTCAGTGTTAGTTTGTATAATGTACCTAATTAAGTTATTTGGTTTATTTTCAGTAACAGTTAATACATACTCGTATCCATACTAATATTATAAATGCGAAAGTAACTCTGTTTGTTACCTTTTCACGATCAAACGGATGATCGGATCGTTATGAAATTTTTCAAAGAGATAGATTATATCCTAGGGAAGGACATAGCATATCTTTTTTTTTTCTTACTCATGCACATCAAAATTTTCACGTGAACAAAGTCGTGGGCAACAGCTAGTTTAAAATAACTTATAATCCGAAGTAGGGCACTTCAAAACGTAAAAAAGACATTGAAATAACCTGTAGTAACAATCTAAAATATAGCATACAAAATTCACGGTCAACGCTGTCAACAGCTGGTAATGTGCCCAAAAGACTGACGGCATTGCCACGCTGTATGGCAATGCTTAGCCTCTGACCAAAGTAACAGCAAGCTTTTAGGTCAAGTGAAGTGTCAAATAAAACCAAGTTACAATTTATTTATTTTTGTTTTTGACTGCCTCCTTGGTCTAGTGGTTGCAAGCGTAATTAATTGATGAGCATGAGGTTCTGGGTTCAATTCCCCGAGTTAGGCAAAGTGTTATTGGGTTTTTCAATCAGGAATTGCTCAGTAGCAGCAACGGAGTCTGGATTTGTGCACGATTGATGGCAATAGGCTCGCCCCTATTACATGGGATTTAAACAGAACTAGCAAAATATGGTTTTACTATTAGTTACACCTCTCCACCCTGCGTGGATTAAAGGAGTGATGTTATGTTGTGTTATTTAACACATTTTGGGAAGGATTTCGTGGCCATCATAACCATCAGTAGGTACCTACAAAAATTAATATTTCAGTGAACCCTAAAACTCTGCAGTAACCTAATCACGTCCATTCAGTAAATTATCTAACTCCAGATAAGATTAAGACATAAAATGGCTTGTAGTTTCATGGCTAAGTCTAAAGTCGCGAAGATGATGTCCCTGACGGTAGCTGTTCTAGCTTTAAGCGCAGCGTTCGCCGCTGGTAAGTACTTACAGTAACGAAGCTGCCATCAAACTCGTTATTTATTTCCTTACTTTCTTACGTTTATAATATCGTGATAGCCTAGTGGTGTGACCGTCAGACTGCCAAGTAATAGGTCTCGAGTTCGAACCCAAGACACGCACCTCTGATTTTTCGGATTCATGTGCGTATTGTATAATTATCACTTGCTTCGGTGAAGGAAAACATGGTGAGGAAACCAGCATGCCTGAGAGAAATTAATTGACGGCATATAAAGCCAAGTCAGAGGCCCATGGGCGACATAAAAACTCTGAGACCAGGTTAGGCACTAACCACACGATAAAGAAGAATCCCACGTTAAAAGGCTTGTGTTATATTTTTTAATGGCAAACAAGCTTATGGCCCTCGCTGCGGGACTGTTCGAAAGAGATACCGCGGCCCTGGAACACAAAGGGCAAAGAAGGAACATGGATGGGTTTTAGTCAGTAAGAGTCTGACACTCCCTCCCACTCCACCCAGAGCGGGAGGAGTCATTTGATGATTTCCCATCCGTAAAAAAAAGGCTCTCTTGATGGTTAGTGCTCACCGCCTACTATGGGCAATATCAAAACCATCGAAGGTATGTTGCCATTCCAGACACAAAGTATGGTCTCATGTGCCTCTAATAACACCCGCTCCAACCCAGAACACATCAACGCTTTCTGCGACCAATGTAAAAATTTCGGTGATTATCTTCTAAGTTTAGCAATCATGCGTGCAGTAGGCATCCTTCTGGAGGGACTTAGTGGATGTTTTCCACTTCAAAATGGAGCATTTTTAACAAGATTTTTTTATCAAAACAAGTCAAAAGCTATACGCACATCCTACAATGCTCATTAGCCCTGCGTGGTAGATTATACCTGGACTCCACCAAAGCGGAGATGACCGGAGCGGAGAGGAGACATGCGGGGTCCACCAATCACATTTGCAAATCCTCACTGCTTCTCTCGTCTCTTCTGTGATTGGTTGAATCTTATACGTCTCAGTACCACTCTGCTAGTCTCCGTTTTGGTGAAGTCCAGGCCTTGCAGTCTTTAAGTAGACTCCGGAACCAGGTTGGTCGCAGCAAAGAAAACCTGCTCAGGTGGAGTTTCATTAATGACTCTGCCCTGGAGTGTAAATGTGGTGCTGTTCTACAAACGATGGGGCACTTAATATTTTGTCCTGCGCGTCCAGTTGTTTGTTCACTACAGGAACAGGTTCTGATGGACGCTACCGAAAGCGCCAGTAGCTCAGTTCTGGGCTGACACTATTTAGACTGCCATTGACACGATAAGAAGAAGAAGAGCCCACTCCTTCTCAAAGGGGGGAGATTCTGAGTAGTGGGGATATTTTCGGCTGATTCAGTTTTATTATGTTTATTTTATACGTTTAGTCTGATTAGCAGATAATGGTAATTGATTGAGTATAGATTGATAAATGGGTTATCGAGATTGATGTGTTTTTTGCCAATTGGAGTAACCTTGCGTCATAGCTAAGCCAATTAGGCGTTAACAGTTTTTCAGCTATTTTATAGGACAACTTAGGCTTTTTTGTGATTGATTTACGTTACTTAGCACGTGTTTTTATAACAAATGTATTGATGGATGGATTGTTTGAGGAATGAAATGAAAGAAAAATAGTTAGTAATACCGTGACGCATAAGCATAACCATAACCAGCCTATAATGTTCCCACTACTGGGAGACAGGCCTCCTCTCTATGAGTGGGAATGGGCTATAAACCACCACGCGGGCCCAGTACGGGTTGGTAGATGTCACATGTCTTCGAATTTTTGGTTCTTGGACATGCCGGTTTCCTCACGATGTTTTCCTTCACCGTTTTGAGAGCAGTGGTGATAAAATAAATTATAAAAATTAATACGCCTACCTGGGTTCGAACCCACAACTTACTGCTCGTAAGTCGGGCTGTCACCACAGAGCCACCGCTGCTCTCAAGGGCAGGAAGAAGACGATATCTTTGACAATTGTGTAACAGTGACTGGAATTACATATGCTCAGCCAAAGCACTTGCTAATTAACGTTTATTTATCTTGGCCTTATAAAACGGCTTTGCTGCACGAGTGCTTGACATCATTATTTTCGAGCTGTCTAGCAAATCTTCATTCAATTTGCGCAAAGCCACAAACTCACATACCACAAAATGTTCTTCTGCAGCCTACCCTGCAAATGACCCTGTCCTTGGCACGTGGTCTGAGGGTCTCCGCTACGACTACCTCGAGGATGACGCCGGCAACGCGCACCTGGTCGACAACTGGCTGAAACTGAGCGACTATGACAAGCTCGCCAGATACAACCCTGACCAGTCCAACAGATACCATCTTTTCACCAGGTAAGCCAACGCCATCATTACCATTCCCCTGCCCTTACTGTTACTGTTAGCATGTGTCATCCCACTGTTGGGCAAACACATCTCCACATGACTTCCAAATTTGTAGATCTAGGGTTAATGTGGACCAGGCGACGCGGTAGCCTTTGTTCCCACTAGTACCACCGAACTGTACCACCGGTGGCACTAGTGTGAAATCTCGTTCTCAACAATACCACCACCTACTTAGTGGTACTAATGGGACTATTTGTTCCCAATAGTACTACCTATGCAAATTGTGTAGGTAACCTTATTTTTTTACCGACTTAGCCAAAGAAAAAGCCAGCCCTTGGGTCTCGGGAAGCGTCAACTAGGCCTTTCAAAATTTCCTTAAACAGGCTATGAGCACTCGGACCCCACGGCCCCAGAGTTTCAACCCCAAACGGCTCGAAAATATAATTACCACAAAGGTTTCTATATTTACGCCACTTTCTTTCTTTCTTCTTTCTCTTTTTTACGTATTTTGTCTTTTCTTCCAGGTCCAACCCCATAATCAGCCAGCCCCTGGTTCTCAACAACGCTGGTACCGTCACCAACTCTAACTTCAACCGCAACCATCGTACTATCGTCCTGATGCACGGCTTCGCTGGATCCATCACTTCTTCGTTCAACACCGTCCTACTGCCAGGTAAAACCCTTGTAATTGTAATGATTGACGTTATACACCGTGACTTTTTAGTCGTCTTACAAAGGTGGTCCACTCAATGTGCCCGACATAAAATAGTTCTAGGCGCGATTTTTTTTTTACCTACCGTAATAGGTACAAAGAAAAATAAATAACAATTAGAAAAAATTATGAAACATCCTGTTAATGATGTTTACGTGTCAAACGGGAGAATATACCTACCCAGCGCTCGAGTCCAATAGATTATCGCTCACAACAGGGTGTTTTAACTATATCATGCGTCAAAATATTGAATAATGTTTTTATTTTTAAATTATTAAAATCTCATAAACACCTATTTTTATTTATGAATGCTTAGTAGTCATTGGATACATGAAGTGGGCTGCCGTTGTAAGACGACTAAAAAGTCAAGATATATAAACTCTATTTTAAGCTTTCACGGTTTACAACTCAACTTTATACTGTCACTTACGGGATATCTAACGTGATAAAGAAAACACAAAAAATGCAATCCAGCGGATGTCTTCAAATTGTCCAGTACGTGGAATCCAGTTTTGAATAAGCTCAAAAGTAGCAGCCGGCATCGTAATAAGTACTCCACAAAACCTGGTGATACTGTGAGTGTGTTTTGCCGTGACTTAGTGTCGAGTTCTAGTAGTGCGCGTAGTAAAAGACATATTTGTCTGCTCTTAACAATTTATTTTCCATCCACCCGCATTCTACAGTCAACCCGCGTTAATGACTCTTGCAACAGCGCCGAAATATCGGGAGCTCAAAATAATGAACAATCACGGAAGATATCCCGTAAGTGGCAGTATAAGTTTTGACGTTATACAGTTCACACATCTGAAGACTCACTCATACCGCTTGCGTGTACTAAATTTTATTAAATCTCATTCATTTTTTCATTCTATTTCAGCGTTTTTGGCTGCTGGAGACGTTAACGTCATCATCTTGGACTGGAGTGCCGGCTCCAGCTGGGGACCTCGCGCTACAGAAGCTGGTACGTCTATTAAGTTGATTTGAGATTGAGATGCATCCAGTAAAAAAATCGTTTGGCGTTTTCCTACGGTTTGTGCGCGATTAACGACAATAGGCTCGCGTCCTATTACATGGAACTTCAAGATAAATGATGAAATAGGAGTCTACTTCGTCGTCACATACCTCAGCAGCAGCATCCGCGTGAAATTATTGTGAAAATATTACTTCCTCTTGAATTGGATTTTATTAACAATTTCATGGATTTTAATTTTTTTATACAGAATCCTAAGCCTTTTTCTAAAAAAATAGCTAAATTATTCCTTATAAAATCAGCTATCTGACAATAAAAGTCCCGACAAAATCGGTCCGTTTCAGAGATTAGCTGGAACAAACAGGCAGACACAAATTAAAAATATTGTTACTTTTTCTTATAAGTACCGTATATACTTTCATAATGAATTCAGTAAAAAGCTGTGATTTTGAAATTACAAACAGACACTTCAATTTTTATTTATTTGTATACATTTTTGAATTGTCAAGGAGTTGGTCAGATTGAAACAAAAAGCTGAAGCAATACATTTCCAACTCTAAAGCGTAGATCTCTATGGAGAATGATTGTCAAAGGCCTCTACTCCACTTTAAATCAAAATATTATTTCCAGGTCAAGCCGCTGGTCGTTTCATCAACTGGTTGAATAACCTCACCGGAGCCAACCCCAACAATTACCACATCTGCGGGTTCAGTGTGGGCGGTCATGGAGCTGGTCATATCGCCAGAACCATCAACGGCAATGTCGCATACGTTACTGGTAAGTTTTTACTGCCATACCTCCTCCTGAGGAGCTCGTGGCTAAATAATAACAGCCACGCTTGCCTAGGTTGGTCTGTGGATGGGTGACCACCCATTACATACCGCGTTTCCTCCGTGCCTCGGAAAGCACGTTAAGCCGTCGGTCCCGGCTGTCATTTGTAGATCTTTGAAGTCTTTGTAGTCGTTAGGTAGTCAGTGGCCCAAAAGTCTGACAACCATTCTTACCAAGGGGTATCGTATTACCCAGTACTAACTGGGCTGTGGAGGTCAGATAGGCAGTCGCTCCATGTGAAATACTGGTATTCAGCTGCATCCGGTTAGACTGGAAGCCGTCCCCAATATAGTTGGGAAAAGGCTAGGGAGATGAATATTAGTAAGGATGTTCACCGTATTACCGTGACGACCCTTGACGCAATTGGCAACCAGTCAATTAAAATACCAATAAATACTACTCCTCCTCCAGGTTTGGACCCCGCAGACCGTTGGGACAACCACCTCCTCTTCAGACCTAACGATGGAGCCTACACAGAAGTCATCCACACCAATGGAGGTGACAGTGGCTGGTTGAACCCTCTGGCTGATGTCGACTTCTACCCCAACGGTGGTAGGACCATGCCTGGTTGCTGGTCTACCTTGTGCCATCACAACAGGTCAGTAAAATATGACGAAGGATAACGTGGAATGAATTTAGTTCTCCTTCTTAGATGTCTCGAGTTCGAACCCAAGACCTCTGATTTTGCCGGGGCTGCGGGACTGTTCGAAAGAGATACCGCGGCCCTAGAACATAAAGGGCAAAGAAGGAACATGGATGGGTTTTAGTCAGTAAAAATCTGACACTCCCTCCATTTCACCCAGAGCTGGGGGGGTTATTTGATGATTACCCATCCAAAAAAAAAAGACACCTCTGATTTTTCGGATTCATGTGCGTATTGTATGATTATCACTTGCTTCAAAACATCGTGAGGAAACCAGCATGCCTGAGAGATATTTCTTGACGGCATGCAAAGCCGAGTCAGAGACCCATGGGCGGCATAAAACTCTGACACCAGGTTAAGCACTAACCACACGAAAAAAAAGAAGAAGTTCCTTCTTTCATTTTTGTATTTTTTTTTCATCTTTCTTTTGTTTCATTTCCTTTTTTCTTCTTTTTAAATATAATGTCAGACCTGTTTTCCCAAAAAAGTACCTAATATGTACCTAATAGTACAATAAACATTTTACCGGTTTTATTTTAGTCCTATAAAATTGGGGGCGAGCCTAT
Source organism: Noctua pronuba (assembly GCA_905220335.1). Taxonomy (NCBI): domain Eukaryota; kingdom Metazoa; phylum Arthropoda; class Insecta; order Lepidoptera; family Noctuidae; genus Noctua; species Noctua pronuba. Next base: position 1,596,528 of record LR999920.1, read on the forward strand.
TGCCATCAACGGGGCACACATCCAGACTCGCGGCTGCTACTGAGAAGTTTCTGATAGAAAACCCAATAAAACTTTACCCGACCTTCAATTTTAATGGAATTCAATATTCAGATATAGCGCTTAAACCTCTAGACCAACATCTATCGCGTTGGTTCTTTTTAGGGTCCCGTACCCGAAGGGTAACAATCCTATTACTAAGCTTTCGCTGTCCATCCGTCAGTCCGTCTGTCTGTCAGCGGGCTAGATCTCATGATCCGTAATAAGTAAACAGTTTTCTACAGAATGTGTATTTCTGTTACCGCTATAACTTTTTTTTTTAGCCTGTTTGAGTGTCCCACTGCTGGGCAAAGGCCTCCCCTTTCTCCTTCCAAACCTCTCTGTCCTGTGCGATATCTGGCCATGTTCGCCCCGTAAACGAGATCAGATCTTCGTATAAAAGGTGTAAAAAGACACTTAACGAAGCCGAAAGGCACTTGTTCTCCCCATCATTGCGATATTTTTTTTGCTCTGAACCATACCTGGGAACCTTCTAGTTACGGAGATATTGGAGGTCAAAGTACCAATTTTTTCACAAGTTTCTTTTTAAATACCACTTTTATAGGTTTTAATTTTACTTTAATTAACTCGATGACCAGTTTACTTTTCAAAGCATCCAACAGCACTAAGTTTTGAATGCGTTACATTGAGTTTTACCGTAAAACGTGATTTTTCACCCTAAAAAAAAAAGTCGTTTTCCAGCAATAATTTTTGGGTAGAGTTACTTAGTTTGATGTACTGAATGCTTGGTTGACGGCTTCGTAAAGGTTCTGTTTACACCTTGTATATTGTCGTGTCATATAATAAAAATAAATTAAAAATGTTTTTTTCCTTCTTTTAATTATTTATGTTTCTCCAGGGCCTATAACTATATGGCCGAAACCCTGAGGACCGGTGGCTTCACCGGCAGACGTTGTGAGAACCTCAACAACGCTGTGAACGGCAACTGCAATGCTGGTGGTACCCTGAGGATGGGAGGGTTACAGCCTAAGACCGGGTGAGTGACCAAAGCTTTAAGCGATTGACCTTAACGCAGACTATTGCTGTCCACTGCTGTATATAGGCCTCTCTTCGGCACGAATTACACAGAAACGACGTAAAGCGTAAGGTGCGGCGCAGGCGTGGAATTTATAAGGAAACGAAAGAACGGCGTGCCTGCGCCGCGCCGCTTAAGTGTAATTTACGACACGTCGTCTACGTACATTTTGTATGAAAATGTTTTGAAGGGGCATCATGTCTGCGACGCGCCTTCACCTTACGGCGTTTCTGTGTAATTCGCGCCTACAACACCAGTAAATAAGATGTCTTCTTAACTGCTTTTCAAAACTACGAATTTACAAGTAAAAAAAAATGTTAATATTGCCATTATATATGACTAGTCAGAGACAATTATTAAAAACTAAATTGCCAAATTAATTGACAGTTCATGTTTCGAAGCGGCAAGTTCTCTGCCCAAAGAAAATATTGTCACATTGAATGGCAATGCTAAATAGCTAATTCTATGCCCAAAAATACATTGAACTAAAATCTTTTATTTTTCTATTACAGAAGCACTGGAATCTACCATTTGACAACCAACCCGATCTGGCCATTCTCTCAAGGATAAATTAATAAAAAAAATTAAGAGCACTTTTCTAATTGCCATGTAAAAATAAATAATTTTCTTTTCGAAGCATTTTGTTTGATTAATACATCATCATCTGCCTAGCCTTTTCCTAACTATATTGGGGTCGGCTTCCAGTCTAACCTGAATACCAGTATTTTACATGGGGCGTCTGCCTATCTGACCTCCATAACCGTTAGTACTGGGTAATACGATACCCCTTGGTAAGACTGGTTGTCAGACTTTTTGGGCCACTGACTACCTAGCTACTGTCAAAGATCTACAAATAACACCCGGGACCAACGGCTTAACGTACTTTCCGAGGCACGGAGGAAACTCGGTATGTAAAGGGTCACCCATCCTCAGACCAACCTAGGCAAGCACGGCTTAACCTACAGATCGATCCGAGCGGCTGTTATTATTTAACCACGAGCTCAAACACACAGTCAAATACATTACTGAAAAGATTTTGTGATTTTCATTCAGATCCTGATAGTTTATTTTTATTGAGCAAACTGCTGAGAGCTATACAGGGTGTAAACAGACCCTTCACGAAGCCGTCAACCAAGCATTCAGTACATCAAACTAAGTCACTTTACGCAAAAATTATTACTGGGAAACGACTTTTTTTTAGGGTGAAAAATCACGTTTTACGGTAAAACTCAATGTAACGCACTCAAAACTTGGTGCTGATGGATGCTTTGAATAGTAAACGGGTCGTGGAGGTAATTAAAGTAAAGTTTTTTTAAACTTGTGAAAAAATTGGAACTTTGACCTCCAATATCTCCGTAACTAGAAGGTTCCCAGGTATGGTCTAGAACAAAAAAATTATCGCAATGACGGAGAGAACAAGTGCCTTTCGGCGTCGTTAAGGGTCTTTTACACCCTTTATAAAAAAATCTACTCACTTAAAGACACAGGTATTTATAATAATATTGTCTTTTTTAAGCAGCTACATTTCCACATTACGCCTACTACTTTAAGCTCTGCTGTTCCTCTAAGGAAGTCAGCGTGACATAAGCGACTGCTCTCACGTACTCGTAATAAAGTGGCGTATAAAACGTCTTTTGAGTTGTACAGCCACACCAGTTCGTATACAGGGTGTGTCGGTTATTGCGAACGTATTTTTTTCGCAACCTACTGACTGTTTTTTTTTTCTTCGCCATCTTACTGGCTGGTTAATTCTACTATTATTATAATAATAATATTAGTAGGATAAGTAAATGGTACTCCTGGACACGGCTCGTATTGTTAGGAGGTTCCTCTCTCTGGACCCCGCCGGTAGCTCGGACCCTGTTCCCGATACCGGTGGGCTACATTTTTCTTAAGTTTTTTTTTAAATCAATATTTAAAATTAATTAATTAATCAAATTAATTTGTAAAAAGATAAATAAAGGAAGAATATTTTAAATGCGAAAGTTTGTGGGAATGGATGGATGGATGTTTGTTACTCTTTCACGCAAAAACTACTAAACGGATTTGGATGAAATTTAGCACAAATATATTTTATAAGCTGGATTAACATAAACATGTAGGGTACTTTTTATCCCTGTAGTATGATCCCGTAGGACAATATTATCTTACTCTTTTCCAAGATATGAAACCCTAGCTAGATCGATAGTTAGAGCCGTTTTCGAAAATGTGATTACATAAATATATATGCAAATATTGCTTATTTAAGGATAAGGCAAACTTAATTAAATAATCATTAAGTTCCCAAAAATTAGTGAACTCTTGTTGAATTACATGTATTCGTATAATTTGTAAAAACAAAAATATTTACTAGGCACAGTCTTAATTTAACTTACTATTTTTAAAAACTTCCAAAAAAGCACCACCCTATACAACACAGGTGCATGAACCGCACCCTTTATAGTCCCGCGAATTACGTGCGGCGAATATATACAGCGTGTTTCGAAGATATAAATGTTAAAATATACTTATAAAGTGGTTGTAACTCATAGAGAAGCTTGGAAATGAATTATTGCAAGTTTTCGTAAAACAGAGTTTTATGTTACCTCTTCATACGAAGGTACTAAGGAAGTTTTGAACAGTTTCAAGATTTCTTTGTCGGTCTCTGGTTTTAAACTATACATTTTTTATTCTTATTCTTTATTGCATACAAAATAAAAAGATATACACACAAAGTCACAATATACAGGGTATAAACGGACCCTCACGAAGCCGCCAACCAAGCATTCTGTACATCAAACTAAGTAACTTTACGCAAAAATTGCTGGGAAACGACTTTTTTTTTGGGTTAAGAATCACATTTTACGGTAAAACTCAATGTAACACATGCACTCAAAACATTGTGCTGTGAATGGATGGAATAGTATAGGGGTCGCGGAGGTGTTTAAAGTAAAAATCCTACATTAAAATCATGTATTTAAAAAAAACTTGTTGCAAAGTTGGAACTTCGACCCCAATATCTCCGTAACTAAAAGGTTCCCAGGTATGGTCTAGAACAAAAAAATTACCGCAATGACGGGGAGAACTGCCTTTTTTTTCGGATGGGAAATCATCAAATGACTTCTCCCGTGGGAGGGAGTGTCAGAAGGGTATTTTTAAAGCCTTTATCCGTTATAAAGACTCCTAGTTGAGGCCACAGCAAATAAAAAGTCTGTTATAGTTTTCATAATCCTTACTAATATTATAAATGCGAAAGTAAGTTTGTTTGTTTGTTACGTTTTCACGCCTAAACCACTGAACCGATCATTCTGATATTTTGCATATACGTTGTCAGGTGTACAAAAACGGACATAGAGTAAATTTCATCCCGAAAAAAAGTACTGTTCCCGAGGAAAACAACAATAACGTTCTTCTGATGGCGTCACGTGTCTTTCGAATCATGATATTTTACAAACTGATTGTCAAAATTCTAAATTAACGCGAGCGAAGCCGCGGGCAAACTAACTTACCATATTACTTTGAATCTGATATTGTCGATGATTTTTCTTAAATTAAAGTAGCCTAAGTTGTTTATAGGCTTTTTTGTTTTTGTTGTTTATAGGCTCACCCCATATTACATGGGACTTAAACATAACTGGCGAAATATAGGTGTGCTATTAGGTACACCTCTGTCTAACCCTACTGGGAACATCAAAATGAATGGGATAATCGTTAAAACTAGGATCAAGATTAATTTATTGGAGGACTACCGATATATTACTCTTTTAGCTTTCGCAATAAGCTACAGAAACTTAACTAGCTTACGGAGTATTCTAGTTAAGTGAATAACAGTGTAAGTACCGAAACGGGTAGATTTATGTGTTGGCTTCCCCATTTCCCCAAACGGGCGATATTTAAAACAATGTGTTTGAATGTTAAGCGTATGTTTGGAATTGTGGCAAGACGGATCTAGAATTAGTAAGTACTTTAAAAAGATCTAGAGATAATAATTACTTTAAAAAGATCTAGAAATAACAAGTACTTCAAAAAGATCTAGAAATAACAAGTACTTTCAAAAGATCTAGAAATAATTAGTACTTTAAAAAGATCTAGAAATAATAAGTACTTTCAAAAGATCTAGAAATAACAAGTACTTTAAAAAGATCTAGAAATAATTAGTACTTTAAAATACATAGGTAAACGGTATATACGGACCCTTCACGAAGCCGTCAACCAAGCATTATGTACATAAAACTAAGTAACTTTACGCAAAAATTATTGCAGGGAAACGACTTTATTGTGGTGAAAAGTCGCGTTTTACGGTAAGACTCAATGTAACGCACTCAAAATATTGTGCTGATGGATGGATTCAATAGTAAGGGGGTTGCGGAAGTGTTTACAGTAAAATCTTACGTTAAACATATGTATTATAAAAACCTTGTGAAAAGTTGGAACTTTGACCCACAATATCTCCATGACTAGAAGGTTGTTCTAGAACAAAAAAAAAATCGCAATGACGGGGAGAAAAGTGCCTTTCGTCTTCGTTAAGGGTCTTGTTACACTCTTTATGCAGGGTTATATTGGAGCACGTGGCTAAATAATAACTTTAAGTTAACCCGCGCTTGCCTAGGTTGGTCCGTGCTGTAGTAACTGTTATATAAATAAATCAAAAATAATCTAGAGAATGACTGCAGTATTAGGCGCTCAAATATTGTTCATCATCCTCAGTTTCGATTTTGTATCTTGATTTTGTATTCACAAATAAATGATGCATACTATTCTATTACCCACTGTACTGTCTGCCGTTGTGGTACTTGAGTAGATAGTTTACAGAGACGAAGGTCGTTCGTTCGTACGTTTTTTCACGGATGACCACTGAAAACCAGCCGTGAGCTGTTATGAACTTTACACCTTCATACATCTATAATACTTCATAAGATAGATTTTTTGCTGGAAGAAGAAGACATGCAGCTGCGCCGATCAGAAATGAATTGGGATAAGGGCAAGAGAATGATGATTAACACCGAACTTTTTCTCAAACTTGTGCAATATTTTGGGCACAATGCTATAATTGTCTATCCTGACACCGTTTTAAGCTATCTCAGTTTACAACTAAACTTATACTGTCCCTTAGAGGTGCTCAAAATAATGTACAATCACGGAAGATAACCCGTAAGTGACAGTATAAGTCTACTAACCGAGTACGGTTTATTTTATATCCATATTCATGTAAAATATATTTATTGCTTGCGTACGTTTTTTCACGGGTGACCACTGAAAACCAGCGCTGTGCTGTGAGTTCCCCATAGCACAGCATCATACTGAGTGGTAACCTGCTTGTCGCAGTCACGACGTGCAAGATGTTAAAGTATTTTTTTTGTCCAGTCCTGTTGAATTTATAAATAATTGTTATGCGTTGTACGTTTATTGTATTTTTTTTTTTATTTTGTATGACGCACGTAATGTTCCTGAAACAAATAAATATTTTTTCTTTCTTTCTTTCTTACCTACCCTGTTCCAACAAAGTTCAGTCTCTGTCAACTATCTACTCCATGTTCCCACAAGATAGTCTAAACATAAGGGGTGGGTACCGCCGCGGAAAAAAGTCCATGAATAAAATTAGGGTTCCCGAAGAATTTATTGCACATATAAACGGAGAGTTCTGCAATATATCTGGTATTACATTTACATATTGTTGGGTTCTGTAGCTCTTTTATGTGTTTCGGAGTTGTGGTTTTTTTTTGGGGATCAGAAGGATTGATAGTTAGTTTATTTGGCTGCTACTGGTGTAAATACTGGCGGTGTAGATATTGTAAATGGGTTTCTATTGACAACGAACGAACTTCAAGGTGGAGCAACGCTTGCCGAGGTCGGTATTTGGATTGGCAATCATGGATTATACAGGGTGTTAACAGACCCTTAACGAAGCCGTTAACGAAGCATTCTGTATAACTAACTTTACGCAAAAATTATTGCTGGGAAAAGACTTTTTTTTGGGGTGAAAAATCACCTTTTACGGTAGGACTCGATGTAACGTACTCAAAATATTGTGCTGATGGATGGATTGAATAGTTAAGGGGGTCGTGGAGGTGTTTAAAGTAAAAATCTTACATTACAATCTTGTATTTTAAAAAAAAGTTGGAACTTTGGCCCCCAATGTCTCCGTAACTAGAAGGTTCCCAGGTAAGGTCCAGAACAAAAAAAATGATCGCAGTGACGGGGAGAACAAGTGCCTTTCGGCTTCGTTAAGGGTCTATTTACACCCTTTAGAGATGGTAATCAAAGCTTACCACTTCTGAGGTGTCAAAAAACTTTGAACCACACGGTTAACCTAACCTAACTGAACCTGAATCAATAAATCTCCAAGATAAACTTTAGCTGAAACAGGGATTCTGACAGCTGACGGATTTACGAGCTGCCGGATATCCGCGCGTTATCCTGGTAACGGGTAACAACTACTTACGTCATATCCGGTGGGGAACGGGTCGGTGAGTGTTGAGATTTCTAGACGAAAAGATTTAAAGGGGACATCTTATCTTTTTATCATTTCATTTATTCTTAAACAATTCTATGTGTTGCATTTTTTTATATTTTTTTTAGCCTCATTGAGTGTCCCACTGCTGGGCAAAGGCCTCCCCTTTCTCCTTCCAAACCTCTCTGTCCTGTGCGATATCTGGCTATGTTCGCCCCGCAAACGTCACACCACCTTCGTCGCGGTCTTCCTCGACGGCGATTGTGTTGCATATGTCGTTTTTTTTAAATCTTTTATTATTCAATAAACATTGTTACGAACTATTTTTAAAAAACATAAACATACCAACACAATACTTATACTGTCACTTACGGGATATCTTCCGTGATTGTTCATTATTTTGAGCTCCCGATATTTTGACGCCGTTGCAAGCGCTATGATCGCGGGTTGACCGGGCGGGTTAATGAACAATCACGGAAGATATCCCGTAAGTGACAGTATAAGTTTAGTTGTAAACCGTGAAAGCTTAAAACAGTGTTTCTACCAACACAAACCATCTTGGATTTAACAGTGGTATGCCAGACACGGAAACTCGGTGCCACACACACACACTCGGTGTATATCACAGTATAGTACAGAATAGTATGGGTACTAAAAGGTACATTGTATGCAATTTGCCTACAAATACAACTATGAATAAAATTATTAGTGAACCAAAATTTCGTGCGTATGGCACTATATTTGAATTTCACTCGGAATGTTGGTTTGGTTTCAAATATAATGTCATTTTTTATAATGGAAATCTTTTATATTTGCCAAGTTCTTTTTAATCATTTTTTTATAATGTTTCTTTGTACGTACGCCGCACAAAAATGCACAAATCTTTTATTAGGTAATTAATTTATTACAAATTCTGAATTCTAAATTGAATTCTTACTTTTTGGAAAATACCTAATTATTTAAACACCCTTAGAACTGCTCTAATAGAATGAAGTTTTTTCCAGGCAACGAATGCTATCGTTTAAGTAATCTTTGAATAACACACACGTATTAAGTCCGTACCTAAACTACCTAAAATTGACAATTTATAAAAGAAAATATGTTTTTTTGGCACATGTTAAAAGTTCAGCACACAACATACAGAGTAGAAGGGACACCAAGGCACCACGGTTACCACGTATTCAGTACATCATTCTGAACGGTCACATAGGAATTTCCCATCGGTGATTTAAAAAAAACAGCTGTTCCATAAATTTTGACCGTGTTTTTGCAGTTATTTGAAAACAGCAGTTTTTTAGGGTTCCGTAGCCGAATGGCAAAAAACGGAACCCTTATAGATTCATCATGTCTGTCTGTCTGTCCGTTTGTATGTCACAGCCACTTTATTCCGAAACTATTAGGACTACACAGTTGAAACTTGGTAGGTAGATGTATTCTGTGAACTGCTTTGTGATTTTTATACAAAAATAAAAGATTAAGGGGGGGGGGGCTGGTTCAGGCCATGGTCCGGAGCGAGAGGGAATGGGAAGCCGTCACCTCCTTCTGCGAAGCAGTCATGCTAGCGAAGGAGGTGGCGGGACGTGAGAGGGAGAGAATCTCACGTCCCAGCCGCCGCGGGCGACGCGAGTAGTAAGAGTCTGACACTCCCTCCCACTCCACCCAGAGCGAAGTGAGAAGTCATTTGATGATTTCCCATCCGTAAAAAAAAGGGGGGGTTCCCCATACATGGAACTGAAACTAAAAAAAAATCATCAGACCTATACGTGTCTATAGATAGGTCTTTAAAAATGACATTGATGTTTTTAAAACCACTTTTTCTCAAAGTCGATCGTTTAATCGTCAATCGTTCCCCCTCAAATTTTTAAAGAAGAGAAAAATTCTGAAAAAATGTAGGATTGTAAAACGTAAAAAAAAACTATCAACGAAAATTGGTTTGAATAAGATTTGATTACTACTACATTACTATCAAAAAGGATTTTTTTTTAATAACCAACGAAAAATGTCTATGTGAGGAAGTTCAGAATGTGTGTACTGAATACGTGGTAACCGTTTTATTGTCGGTGTCCATTCCATTGTGTAAAACAATTGATAAAAGAAAAAACAATTGAAAACACAAAAAAACTGACCTTATCCAGTTTTCCCTGCTGCACGATATACGGGATGCCCGGCACAGGTCCAAAGATGGACGGCATCATGGTTGGTGTAATAATCACTTTGACCGGCCTATGACAGGACGTCTCACTCTCGCCGGAACAGTTGCAACAGCAATGACACTTCTTCACACTACTTTTCTGACAACAAGTCACTTCATCGACAATTTCACTTTTTTCTTCACTTTGACCACTTTTTATTTCACTTTGCCCAATTTTTATTTCACTTTGACCACTTTTTATTTCACTTTCGTTGTCTTTTTGGTAAAGTTTCGGTTTTTTACTGAATTCTCCGGGTAATTCGAGTAAGGGTTGACGGCGTTTTAAGTCTTTCGGAGTTTCAAGTAGGTAGTGTTTTGTTTTTTCGCTGTTTTCTTGATTTTGGTTGATACCCGATGTGTATGGATGGACTAGTAAGGTTTTTGGTGATTTTTGTATTGTTTTTAATGTTGAGGCCCCTGGCAGGGCCTCAATAGGCCTTTTTGAATCCAATTTGATTGATTTTTTCAGTCTTCACACGAAAAAAATTCAATGGTTGTTCATAGTTTTAAAAGTTTTATTTCCGTGCTTCGAGAAAGTATAGTCCTAAAAAAAATATGTGCGTCAGTTTTATGTTACCTAGTTAGATTTTAAAATAAAATAAAACTTTATTTCAGTTATTAATTAATCCATAACTTGTCAGTGATTTAATTTTCAATAGGATCGTCCCCTATTACATGGGACTTAAACATAATTAAGAAATGTGGGTGTACTATTAGATACACCTTTGCCTAACCCTTCGGGGATTACAGGCGTGATGTTATGTGTTATGTTATATTTTTTTTCCAATTGGTAGGTTATTTATTTGCAAATACCTAAGTTTTTTTATAGTAACTAGTAATAATATTTAATAGAATTTGATCATGTTTTAAAATAATTTCATTACTGATTTGAATCAAATTACTACTATACTATTCTTGATTAATGATGATATATTCAATAAGTCTTTAAAAAAAGGAACTTGTAAGGTCTACAGAAAATCGAATCAAAACATATTTAAAACAAGTATGGGTATCGTTGCTATACTCAAGCTAAGTCATTTAGAATTTTAAGATTCACTTTTTATTTCAAAGTTTTCGTGTCGCCAATATTATAACTATTTTTTGTTCAAGTCCACATAAAATTTTCAAAATACAAATTTTGACGTAAACTATTCAATTTAATTGCAAACAAACATATTCACTCAATGTTTACAACAAAAACACGTTTTAAAAAAAACAAAACACTGAATTCGCAAACCAAACCTTTTGTTTACACTAAGGTCGTTAACCTCACAACCTTGAAAAACACGTGAAACTTGTTTGTAAACAAACAAACAAAAACATTTCAAAAAAACAATTGAAAACACGGAAAAAAATCACGGAAAAGTTTCAATTTCAATGTAATTATACACCACCGCGTTTTTTCACTGAAAAAACTTAATAAATTCAAGAAAAAATGGGAAAATTATTTAAGGAAAACCAGAGGAATTTTCGGTACGTCTCTCCCCCGTCGATCAAGAGAGGATACTGAACTTTTCAGGATAGAGTCGTTGTAGGCGTGGCTTATGTTGGGAGGGGCGACAAACCACGCCTTTGGAGTCTAAAATCTAAATTATTTCATTGTCTAGACCGAGTAAAATGGCGGTTCAAGATGCTATGAAATGTAATATCACGCTTGCTTTCAGAAAAGGTAGACAGCGGTGTATAGTTTTATTTTATTTATTTATTCATACAACAATTCGTATAGTGTTTGAATTGTGTAGTCCATTAATTAATTTATTACAGCTAAAAATACTAAATTATAAATACCGAACAGTAAATTTCACTAAAAATAAAATCAATAAACTAGGTTATAACTTCGGTTTCCCCAAATAGGTCACCGAAGCGCAGCCAAGATACGGACGCTAAGAAGTCTACATCGGGACCATGTAGGGCCCGGTAAAAGCGTCCGTGAAGCTCCTTGCCCTGCCATACCTCCTTGCGATCATTAGTGTCTAATACTCTAGGTTTGCGCCAGTTCTCGTTAGCCAGGGAGAGCGGGGTGAGGCCCTTGTCCACTGAGACCACATCTCGGTGCATCCCCACGTCGGCTTCTAGGAAGTATTCCCTGAGACTGCATACCTCACGGTAGTGCAAAATCAATAACAAATAATATGTTATTATATAAATTATTGTAAATATTATCATGTCAAATTATTATAAATCTATTCTCTAAAATGCATAAAATCTAATGTCTTGAATTTATTTACTGTCTTACGACATTAAATAAATTAAAAGTAAATGGTAGGTAGAGGTACAAAAAAGTAATTTACTAAATATAATAGTACTCCCATGTTTCGCGAATTATACGGGGTGGATGGGACACCGACGCGAAAACGGTTACCAGGTATTCAGTTCATCATTCTGAGCCCCACATAGAAATTTCTCATCGGTTATTAAAAAAAAACAGCTGTTTTCTACAAAAGTGCAATACCTACACGGTCAAAATGTATGGAACAGCAGATTTTTTTTTTTAATTACCGATGAAAAATTTCTATGTTAGGGGGCTCAGAATGATGTAGGTACTGAATACCTGCTAACCGTTTTTGTGTCCACCCTGTATTGAAGTCATTGAGACTCGAGCAATATAATTTTACAAGGTGTAAACGGACCCTTCACGAAGCCGTCAACCAAGCATTCAGTACATGAAACTAAGTCTACGAAAATAATATATTCAGTCACGGTGTATATCCGAACTGAAAATCAAAGCCGGGTTCTGAACTTCAGCAGTCGCGCTTTTAATCACAATAATAGGTGTAAAAGTATCCTTAACGAAGCCGAAAGGCTCTTGTTCTCCCCATCATTGAATTTTTTTTTACTCTATAGTTTTACAAAAATGTTAACAAATAATCGCTTCAATGTCACTCAAGTGTCAGAAGATACTTGTGCAGCTTTATTAACCGACTTCAAAAAAGGAGAAGAGGTTATCCATTCGTCGGAATCTTTTTTTATGTATATTCACCGACTCGAAGACGCCTGAACCGATTTAGAAAATTCTTTTTTGTTTGAAAGAGTTTATACTCCTAAATTGGTCCCAACCGACCTCTAAGAGAATTAAAAAAAAACTTTTTTGCAAAAACACAAAAAACTAAAAATAACTTTAGCTTCAGAAGTCGGTGACAAAAAATCTAAATGAAACAAACAAAAGTCGCAAACAAAGTTTTTCTTAAATTCTCTTTGAGCTCAGTTTTCACCACAGACATATAAATATTAGGTTTTCACTTTTATTATATTATTCTTAATTTCATTTACTTCTTTCAAAAAGTTCCCCTTATCTCATTAATATTCACCAAAGGAGTTCTAAACAGAAAGAAAAAAAGAAAATGGTTAGAATCTTTAAACAAAACGCTCCTGATTTGAAATGCTCGAGGAAACTTGAAATTATTTAACTGAGGGTTTCCGGGCTCCGGTTATGTCGTGAGGAAAGTTTTGAGTATGAATGTGGATGGGTATAAGAGTAGAGGAAGCCCAAAGAAACGATGGATGGACTGTGTGAAGGATGTTGTGGCTAGACAGGAGGTGACTGCTGAGATGACGAGTAATAGAGAAGTATGGAAGAAGAAGACATGCTGCGCCGACCTCAAATAAATCGGGATGAGCAGGAAAATGATGATGACGATTCCTGGCTCCACATAAACTAGTGTTATGACCATTGAAATGAAAAGTCTATCCTGGCTCTTAGGAAGACAATTAAAATTATCCACTAGCAACAAAACACTTGTTTACAAAGCTATAGTTAAAACCTATCTGGACTTATGGAATAGAACTCTGGGCTAGCCACTTCAACATCGAAATTTTGCAATGATTCCAAAATTTAGCCTTAATAACAATCACAATTGCACCCTGGTTTATCAGAAACATAGAAATACACAAGCACTTAAAGATAGCAACAGTGAAAGAAGATATAATATGCAAAAAAGCAAAACCTATAAACAGAGACTGGGCAAACACAGCAATGTCTTTCTAAACAGACAAGGGGATATAATCATATAATCCGCCTTAAGAGATGGCAAATCCTAAACATGGACCAATGACAGTGAACATTTTAAGTTATTTTAGTACTGAACCACATAATGTGAATGTTTAATGGAACATCACAAAAAAAAGCAAAATATCGTTTGTCCACAAACGATACTATGCATTTTGTAATGGAGTTAAAGCATAAAATGGCATGAATTGACCCTAAGTGTGGTCCTCAGATTGCGTGGTAAACTGCCTTTGTCAAATTTAACCCCCGCTCCCTCAGCCCAGATCTTACTATCCCACTCTTACTGTCAACAGATCAAAGTTCTCTGCCTTTTTTTTTTGATGGGAAATCATCAAACGACCCCTCCCGCTCTGGGTGGAGTGGGAGGGAGTGTCAGAGTTTTACTGACTAAAACCCATCCATGTTCCTTCTTTGCCCTTTGTGTTCCAGGGCCGCGGTATCTCTTTCGAACAGTCCCGCAGCCCCGATTCTCCTGCCCTTATTCCAATTTATTTGGGGTATTCTCTTTTTTCCCTCCAAAACAAATCAAAAAACACCGTTCGATATTTCTAACCATAACCACGCAAACTATAAACGCATCACCAAATCTGGGACACATTCGACCCCTCAAATTGACTCAATCCCCAATTCAATGTAATGGAATCGTCAAACTTCATGTAAGGGTCAAATTGGCCTCGTATAGTTAAATTTTATCGTTCCAAAATGGACGCAAGATGGTTAAGAGGGGGATCCATACAGAGAAAAGGGACCAACATTGATATCCACAGCAGTTCAGTTAATGCTCTTTTGTCAGAAGTCATCTTGAATATGCGTCTCGGAACCTGTGTTATGGCAAACATCGTATTGATAGTCCAGTAATTTAAGCTTAAATTAGGTAAGAATCTCGGAATTCAAGATACCCAGCTGTAAGCCTGTAAATACTTGTATATTGACACCCTAAAAGTTGTCTCAAAACCTACATATGGTAGGGTGTAAGCAACTATTAAATTTCAAGGTCAAAGTTTACAAAAATCGGTTTTTTGCGCTTTTTTTGGAAATATCTCATTTCCTATGGGTTTTTTGATATTTATATTTATTATCAATATACTAGAATACAAAATTCTCTACAAATTTTGGTTACAAAATTTTTTTATACGATGAACCGTTTTCGAGATAGAGGGCGGAGAGCGCGCGGTCACAGCATCACTTCAGGTCAACCGGTGCCTCCGGTCGAAAACGCGCCATATATAGTTGATGAACTATCGATAAATCAATGACTATAAATGTTTGTCAATTTTTATGATTCGAACTTTACTGCCCCCTGCTCCAGAAAAATTTCTTAACACAATTTTTTGCAATTGCAAGAAAGGTTGTAGTGCCAAATGTGGCTGTAAAAAAGTAGGGTTGCAGTGTTCTCCAGCGTGTACCAATTGCCAAGGTGCCTCTTGCTCAAATCTTCAATTAAATACAAGAGAGGAAGATTCATGTGATTTTGATGAAGAGACAACTGATTCATCTTCATTTGAACAATTTCTAAGCGTTCATCAACAGGAAGGAGAAGAAGAAGAACAAGAAGAAATTGAAGAAAACATGATTGTTGAAGTTGAATATGACGAGTATGAATCAGATTAAAGTAATGAAAAAAAGTTAGAACGACAGTTAAACTCAGTAACCCATATCAATAATCTTCATACTATTAAATAATTATTGTTCCTGAAAATAACGTCATAAAGGTTCGTGGAATAGGCCTACCGGGGATACCACGTTAAAAAAAACGCGCCGAGTACTCACAGGTGGTGTGGAAATGTGTGCATATTATGTAGAACGTGATTCTTACAAGCGCAATATCTGGGAAATAGTGGGTCTTAGAGAAAAAATCATAGAGACTATTTTTATAGAGAATTTTAAGATCTACAACTTTGCTTTGAGGTACTTTTTCGATAAAACTTACCGTTTTCGAGAAAAATCCAAAAAACCTAAAATTTTGACCTTGGGCCCCGAATAAGTCCCTAAGCTCACATGGGACTGATGGGGACTTTTGACACTTTATTCCTTGTGGTAAACCTAGGGTCTCTACGAAGATTTGGCTCTGTCGGAATTTTCTTTATTTGATCACTATTTTTATGTTTAAAATGACCGGACTACCCAATCCTTTTTCTAAAATAAAAGTAGGCTAAGTTACTCCTTATAACAACAGCTAGCTATCCAGTAAACGTCCCGTCAAAATCGGTTTAGCCGTTTCGGAGATTAGCCGGAACAAACAGACAGACAGAGCGAGAGACGAAAATAAAAAAAAAAGGTTTTTTGTAATGAGTACCGTATATACTTTCTTTCATATGCATTCAGTAAAAAGCTGTAGTTTCGACATTTTATTTATTTGTATAGAAAATGTTAATGGATGGAGAGGAAGACCAAGGAAACGATGGATGGATTGTGTGAGGAATGAAAATTATGAAAGAAAAAGGAGTAAAAATGATAGCGTGACGGTTGCCAGTGGAGATAGAAGAAAAAAACGTGTTGCGCCGACCCCAAGTAACATGCCACACAGGAAGGCAGGAAGATGATGGCTACGCCACTGGGCAGGTCGCTAAGACCGTAGACAAAGCTGGGAAGACTGTGAAGAAGGTTGTTGGAGGAGCCACTCAGGCTGTTGGTGGGGTAAGTTGAACCTTGATTAACATTACTTAGCATGTGCTGAGGGCGCTGGTGCCGGGGCTGCGGGACTGTTCGAAAGAGATACCGCGGCCCTGGAACACAAAGGGCAAAGAAGGAGCATGGATGGGTTTTACTCAGTACGAGTCTGACACTCCCTTCCGCTCCGCCCAGAGCTGGAGGGGTCATTTGATGACTTTTCATGTTAAAAAAAAGGTCAGGAAGATGATGATATGAAAAGAATTTCTCTTAAATTATGAATTTGTTCTACAGAAGTCCTTTTACCAAGTGAATAAGATTGTAGTTTTATTTAGTTCATTTAAACTTGAACTAATAATATTTTTGTGTGTTATTGGTTTTTCTTAGTGCAGCAAAAAGAAAATTGGGATAATAATAAAGTGTGTAAAAAGACCCTTAACGAAGCCGAAAGGCACTTGTTCTTCCCATCATTGCGATCATTTTTTTGTTCTGAACCATACCTGGGAATCTTCTAGTTACGGCGATAGTGGAGGTCAAAGTTTTTTCACAAGTTTTTTTTCAAATACCACTTTTAAAGGTTTTAATTTTACTTTATTTAACTCGATGAGCCGTTTACTACTCAAAGCATCCATCAGAACTAAGTTTTGAGTGTGTTACATTGAGTTTTACCGTAAAAAGTGATTTTTCACCCCAAAAAAAAAAACAATAATTTTTGCGTAGAGTTACTTAGTTTGATGTACAGAATGCTTGGTTGACCGCTTCGTGAAGGGTTTTTTTTACACCTTGTATGTGCAGAAAAATGATGAAAATAATTATTGTTGCTTTGCTTCAAAGCGTGTTTGTTTGTGTCAAATCAATCATTATTTAAAGGAGAAAAGTCAAAGAAAACCAAAAAAAATATTGATGCATGATTATAATATAATTAATAACTAAAAAAATATAAATCAAATACCATTAATCGTAAGCTTATAGTCGTCATGAATAAAAAATGACGGCATAAATCATCACCTCTCGCTCACTCATTGAAGACAGGATCAATGTGCGAGTAAGAGGGCATGATATCCTTCGTTTGGCCGCCATTTTGAATTTGTTTCTTTATTATAAACAGGATGTTTGGTTAAAAGTGGCGGAATATGAAAAAAAAACAGCGGTTCCCTAAAAAATTAAAATGTATGGAGCAACTGATATTGGTCCCATGTAAAAGTCGTTAATTTTCATGACTAATTCACCTCTTAAAGTTGTAGGAGCGCTGACGCAGCATTTTGTATTCGTCGCACGCGCAGCGCTCAGTTACTCCGCACACACGGCAATATATACTCGCGCAAAAAAGTATTGACCACGTTTAACAAATCACCCTGTGTATTTACCGTTTACTTAAGAACTGCTTTCAAAAGAACTGCGTCTCTTCTGGTTACCACTGTGAGAGTATCTTTTCTTCAAATATTTGTTTGAATTAGAAGACCCATCCGGTTTAGTTTGTGCTTCTTGTTGCTGAACCGCCAGCTGATGTCTCTTCGCTTCCTGTTCTCCAGATCTCTCCTGACGAACTGTCGGACCATTACTGCTCCTCCTCTCAGAGGAAAAAGAGCTCTTTCTAGCATTGCCAGCAGAATCCTCTGATTTGCTACCAGCAGATTTAGACGTGCTACCATCTGAGGTTCTCCTTTCTTCTTCGTAACAATCGTCGCCACCTTCTCCAGTCTGTGACTCTTCTTGTGAAGATTTTTGTTTTGTGTAAGATCCGTCTTTGGTTTTGGATTGACCTCCTTGTTTAGTGTTGGTTCTAGATCCTTTAGATGTACTGCTCTTAGAAGCATTGGAGCTGGATTCAGAGTTGGAGCCACTGGACTGGCTAGACTTGCTTTTAGTACTACGGATAGATTGACTAGAGCTGTCACTTTCAGATTTGTCTGAGCTACTTTGTTTATTTTTGATGCTCTCATTTGAGTTAGATTTAGATTGGTTATTGTTATCGTCTTTAGCCTCAGTTGAGCTGGTTTTTTTATTATTGTTCCTTGACTTTTCTGAGTTAGATTCATATTGGCTTGAGCTAACTTTTTCAGACTCATTTGAGCTGCTTTCCTTGTTCTTGTTGCTGTCACTTGAATCATCTGAGCTAGATTCAGTATTTGTTCTCGATTTTCCAGAGCTAGATTTCTCACTCTCAGACTCGTCTGACTTAGTTCCTCCAGTTTTAGTACTTTGGCTTGAGCTAAACTTTTCAGAGCTAGAACTCTTCACAGTAGATTTGTCAGAGTCAGAATTTGAGATGGTTTTTGCTTCCTTGGTACTAGTTTGATCTTTGGAACTGGTCTTTTGAGTATTTCCGTCCTTAGATGTCTCCGAACTTGTTGAACTACTACCAGCTGTTGTAGATTTGTCTTTAGTTTCAGTAGAGCCAGCGGTTTTTGAGGTAGTTGAGCCTTTTGAGCCAGATTCCTTAGAATTACCAGTAGCAGAGCCACTGGAGGTTGAGTCTCTTGAGCTAGAGGATGAAGAGGTCTTAGTAACAGAGTTTGTTGAACCAGATTGTGTAGTGTCTGGTTTACTGGCACCTGGCTTATTACCATTTTTGCTAGGTTCACTGGCATAATCTCCGTATTCTTCATATTCTTCGTCATCGCAGTCATCTTCATCGTCTTCTTCAACATCAGGTTTTTTGCCAGAATTTTTATTTTTATTATCATTTTCAGTTTGTGCTTTATTGGTATTAGTTTGATCTTTGGAACTGGTCTTTTCAGTGTTGCTGGTCTTAGTTGCCTCTGAAGTGGATTGACCAGATTTGCTCGTGTCTGATTTATTAGCCTCTTTATTAGAGTTACTGCTGGAGCCACTCTGTTTTTGGTCAGTGCTGCCTGGCTCCTCCCCATTTTGGTTAGTTTTCTTGGTGCTTCCAGATTCAGAAGAACCCTTAGAGCCAGTAGTGGTTATTTGACTAGTGCTGGAGCTTGTTGAGCTACTGCCAGCATTTTTAGATTTGTCTTTAGTGTCACTAGAGCCAGCAGTTTTTGAGATAGTCGAGCCTTGGTTCGTTGGACCAGATTGTGTAGTATCCGGTTTACTGGCACCTTTGGCTGGCTTATCACCATTTTTGCCAGATTGATTGGCATAATCTTCATCTTCATCATCATAATCATCATCGTCATCGTCGTCATCTTCAGGTTTAGAGTTACTGCTGGAGCTACTCTGTTTTTGGTCGGTGCTGTCTGTCTCCTGTCCATTTTGGTTAGTTTTCTTGGAGCTTTCAGATTCAGAAGTAGAACTCTTAGAGGTACTGCCAGCTGTTATAGGTTTGCCTTTAGTGTCACTGGAGTCAGTGGTTTTTGAGGTCGTCGAGCCTTGGTTCTGAGAGACTTTGGAGCCAGATCCTTTAGAGCTATTAGCAGAAGAGCCACTGGAGGTTGATTCCTTTGAGCTAGATGATGAAGAGGTCTTGGCAACAGAGTTCTTTGAACCAGATTGTGTATTTTCTGGTTTACTGGCACCTTTGGCAGGCTTATCACCATTTTTGCCAGGTTGATTGGCATCTTCTTCATCTTGATCATCATCATCATCGTCATATTTATCATCATCATCGTCATATTTGTCATCATCATCATCGTCATCTTCAGGTTTAGAGTTACTGCTGGAGCTACTCTGTTTTTGGTCGGTGCTGGCTGCCTCGTCTCCATTTTGGTTAGTTTTCTTGGTGCTTCCAGATTCAGGAGTAGAAGCCTTAGAGCCAGTAGTGGTTATTTTACTAGTGCTGGAGCTTGTTGAGCTACTGCCATCAGTTTTTGAGTCAGCGGTTTTTGAGGTAGTTGAGCCTTGGTTCGTTGGACCAGATTGTGTAGTTTCTGGTTTGGCACCTTTGGCAGGCTTATCACCATTTTTGCCAGGTTGATTGGCATAATCTTCATCTTGATCATCATCATCGTCATCATCATCTTCATATACAGGCTTTTTGCCAGAATTTTTACTAACATTTTCAGTTTCAGTATCTTTTGCAGATTTTTTATCATTACCTAACTGGTTCTCTGGTTTAGCTCCAGATTTCGGATTTTTGTTATCTTCCACTGGTTTCTTTTTATCGTTTCCAGGTTTCCTTTTATTAATGACTTTGCCTTCATTATTATCAACATTTTCTCCAGAATCATCTTCATCGGAATCATTACTGTTTTTCTTGTCATTGTTTTGACGATTTTCGTAATCATTTCTATCATCATCGTTATCATTTATGGGTTTCTTACCATTCTTGGTTTTAGGGATGTTCTTATCGCCTTTATTCGAAACTTGCTTCCCAGTTTCAGTTGTTGCTGTACTACCAGTTTTCTTATTCTGATTTGTGTTGGTGGAACCCTGTTTTTTGTCGGTTGAAGACTCCGTGTTTTCTCCTTCGGTGTCCTTTTTACCATTTTTTGTTGTTGTTGTTGTTGTGGTAGTTTTAGTAACAGTACTAGATGATTTTGAACCACCATTAGACTGCTGACTATCATTTTCATCAGACCTTTGGTTATTTTCGTCGTCAGAATTACTAGAGGTGCGTTCAGTATCTGTGGTTTTCTTGCCGTTCTTTGTGTTAGTTTTCTGTGTTTTTTTATTCTTCTTATTACTGCTAGAGCCTGGATTGCTACCTCTTCTGACGGGGATTACTTTTCCATCTTTACCGATACTTTCATTCTTTTTTCCATTGCGTTTACCTTTTTTGATATTGATTATATTAATTTGTTTAGACTTGTCTTCCTTGTCAACGCCCTTATTGTTTCCTTTTTGAGAACTAATAATGCCTTTTCCTTTAGATTTTTTGTCTCCAGTTACTGTATCGTCTTCATCATCGTTTGAGACCCTTCCAGTCCTATTCTTATTTGTATTTGTCAGTTTACCAATGATTTTCTTCTTTTTGTTAACAATACCTGATAACAAACCAGATGATTCATCTGAAGATTGGTTGCCTGAATCATTTTGAGAGGATTTCTTTTCTGAATTAGTTTTACCCGTAGTTGTTTTTGATCCATTCTTTACAGTAGAACCGTTGGTCCTAGTCCCTCTATTGTCATTGTCATCATCTGAACCTTCGTCTGCAGATTCCTCATCAGTGGTTTTCTTGCTAGTCTTCTTACCACGTTTATTGGTCACTTTTGACTGTCTATCTTCACTCTCATCAGAATCAGCATCACTGCCGTCCTCAGAGCCTTGACTGTCATTATCTGTTTCATCACTTTCGAACTCTCTATCATCAGTTCCGGACCTTTTCTTGTTTGTATGTGTCAGTTTATCAATGATTTTCTTCTTTTTGTTAACAATACCTGATATCAAACCAGATGATTCATCTGAAGATTGGTTGCCAGAATCATTTTGAGAACCAGAAGTAGTGCGAGAGGATTTCTTTTGTGAATTAGTTTTACCCTTAGTTGTTTTTGATCCAGTATTCTTTACAGTAGAACTGTTGGTCCTAGCCCCTCTATTGTCATTGTCATCATCTGAACCTTCGTCTGCAGATTCCTCATCAGTGGTCTTCTTGCTAGTCTTCTTACCACGTTTATTGGTCACTTTTGACTGTCTATATTCACTTTCATCAGAATCAGTATCACTGCCGTCCTCAGAGCCTTGACTGTCATCATCGTTTTCATCATTTTCGAACTCTCTGTCATCAGCTCCTGATCTTTTCTTGTTTGTATGTGTCAGTTTACCAATGATTTTCTTAGGTATCTTAACAATACCTGATAACAGACCAGTTGATTCGTCCGAAGATTGGCGGTCTGAATCATTTTGAGAGCTGGAAGTAGTGCGAGAAGATTTCTTTTGGGTATTAGTTTTACCACTAGTTTTAGAAGAACCCGCAGTTGTTTTCGACCCAGCATTCTTCTTTGTTCCATCATCGTCATTGTCGTCATCTACATTTTCGTTTCCAGATTCCTCTTGAGTGCTTTTCTTGCTACTCTTCTTACCACGTTTATTGGTCACTTTTGACTGTCTATCTTCATTGTCGGCAGAGTTAGTATCACTACCGTCTTCAGAGACTTGACTGTCATCATCTGTTTCTTCATCTTCGAACTCTGTGCCAAAAGTTTCTTCGTCATCGTCATCATCGTCATCATTACCAATGACACCGTTTTCAAATTGTTTGTCAGTTATGGTCTTCAATCCTGACAGCCAGTCTTTACGGGCGCTGAAGGTAGAGTCTTCGATGATTTTCGTTTCATGGTTTTTCAAGTCTGAGGAAGAAAAATTGAGTTAGTTTTTATTGCTATTACATAATGACAAGCCAGTAACCCCAGACGGGTTAGGCGTCGTCACGTTGTAGTAGACCCTCATTTCAGGCCAGTTCCATGTAATAGGGGCAAGCCTATTGACATCAACTGGGCACAGATATTTTTGTAATTATTTGGTAATTAAAAAGAATCCCAGCCTAGGATGAAGGATGATAAATGGCTAGAAAGGAGGGGACTGCTGAGATGACGAGTAGAGAAGAATGGAAAAAGAAGACATGATGCTCCGACCCGAGATAAGGCATGGACCACAGCGCTTGCTCAAAGCGTGTTGGCTGTTTCAAGACTTTTTTATTACTATAAGATCAGGTTTTCTTCACCGTGAGACACAAAAGGCTAACTTATTAAGGGGTATGAGACTCAGGATGTAAAGCTCCTCAATACTCCATAGAAAAGGGAGGATCCTCCGACCAGTCTTCGGTGTGTCTGGTGGGCTAAAATCAAGATACAGCGATGCAGGATTTTTAGTTCTTAATTTGCATCATAGATGGAGCTGGTGATTATTAGTTTATGTTGCTGCACTTTGAATGTGCATGTTATGAATTAAATAAATCTATACTAATTATTCGATTTTTTTTTAACTGACAAGGTATTTATATACTTAAGATATTTACAAGGCAGATGTGAGTGGCAACGCCGGGAGGGGACGCCCTAAAAGGACACACACTGACCTTAATGGTGGGGTTCTTCAGAAAGGTCAGGTACGTCGTACTAGCAACGTGCGTGCGTGTATGACCAGATGTATGAACGTGGACGAGGTGAAAGGAGTATGTAAGGATCGTAGCAGGTGGCGTTCTGTGGTTACTGCCTACCACTATGGGGAAAAGGGGCGAGTTTATGTATGTATGTATGTATTTTAACTTACCTAAATCATAAGCACGAACAAGTGACGCCTCGTTCTTGCTGAGATTCAGAATTTCTGTAAAAGAGATTTTTCATTTATTCACACATTTTTTTTGTCTGACGCATAAATATTTATGCTACGTAGATCTTTTACACACACTGACAGCTAGGATGACGTTGTCAGGAGGACACTGTTGGTAAGCATTTGTGAGTTTATTGTTTTTGCTCAGCAGTTGGACAATAGAAGCCAAAAAACATAGATTACGGTGTTTAGTTCCGTTTTTACCCACGCGCCAAAATATCCTTGTGCTGCTTTACTTTTAAATACGAATTAATTGTTTTTCAGTAGTAAGCTTAGCATGACCAGCCTGTAATGTTCCCAGTACTGGGACACAGACCTCCTCTCTATGAGAGGGAGTGGGCTATAATCCACCACGCGGGCCCAGTGCGGGTTGGTAGATGTCACATGTCTTCGAATTTTTGGTTCTAGGACATGCCGGTCTCCTCACGATCGATGTTTTTGTTCACCGTTTTGTTTTTTAGTAATTTATAATTATTATATAAACTCACCTCCAACGACGTATCTTCCAACTGAAATAGAAAAATAAAATTAATAAATAAGGTAAAGCGATGCGTGTCTTGGGTTCGAACTCAAGACCTATGACTTGGCAGTTCGATGGTTTCAGCTCTAAGCTATCACTGTTGCTAATTCTTTCACTAATGGTAAGCTATAATATTATCTCGAGTGTCAAAACATATTCTTATTCTTATGCTTTATTGCACAAAACATTAAAAGAAATACACAAAAAATCACAATGTATAGCTTATGTACAACGGCGAGCTTAACCCAGAAATTTTATAGTAAAATTTAAATAGTTCGTGTGCGATAATTTCAAAAGCATTGTGTTTTCTAAATTAAATTGGTTTTGAGCTATCAACAACGGTAATAATCTCTACAGCTATGTATTATACGAGAAAAAGTACTTACGTCTTGGATGCAGGGTGTTAGCGAGCCATCCACCGATAGAGATCACTGTAAAAAGAAAAAATATGTTAACACATTGTTTTAAGCATCGTGAGCAAAATCATTACCGACAATGATAATTATTATAAAGAAAGATACGCTACGTTCATACTGAGCGGCGGCAAATATCGTAGCGTTGTTACGATTGCGATAGATAATACGGAACGTATGATACAGAAAGAGATAGCTATTGCGCTTGAAGTACTTAAATTACGACAATTGTCTGAATTTGTCTGCAACAATTTGCTCGCGCTAGTGCAATATGTACCTCTTTTTATTTATAGTATCATTGATTACCGGACTATAACGAAGGTTGCCAATTTTTTTTTTGGAAAAAATAGAGCATTCCTGATTTTATAGAGGGGAAATAATGAGTACAGACAATATCTTCTATTATTTTTGCTTTGAAAACAGTATGTTTTGTGCTTATTGCACTTACTCTATGATACAAGGTCTAAACGGACCCATCAAGAAACAAACTAGGATGGATGTATGAATGTTTGTTACTCTTTCACGCAAAAACTACTGAACGGATTTGGATGAAATTTGGCACACATATAGTTTATAACCTGGATTACCATATAGGATACTTTTTATCCCGGTAATAAGATTCTGTGGAACAATTATCTAAATCCGCGCGGACGAAAACATTGACTACGTTTTTGAACTGTTCATATTTTCATTAAAAAATACTTGTGGGTCTTACCTTTAGCCAACACGGTGTTGCGATCTTTTCTTGACCATTCATTTGAGTTACCTGTGGAAAAAATAAAAATACTTGATCACAAAGAAATAATATGTTAAAAAAACCCTTGTCGTGATGGCCCAGAAGTTAAGGCCTCGCCTCTCATGCGTGAGGTTGTGGGTTCAAATCCGGGCAAGTACCAATGTGACTTTTTCAATTCATATGTACTTTCTTAGTTTATCTTGGACATCACAGACATCGGTGAAGGAAAACATCGTGAGGAAACCTGGACTTATAATTAATATAAGTCTGAAATCGCCAACCCGTCTTGAGCAAGCGTGGTGATCAATGCTCGTGCCTTCTCTGTATGAGAAGAGGCCTTTGCCCAGCAGTGGGACAGTAACAGGCTGGTATTATTATATATAAAAAACCCTGTCCGATCCGTGATGATATTATTGGGTATCGAGATTAGATTCTATTTATGTGGTCCTTTTTGGATATCAAGTAAAAAAAATACCCCGACAAAAATTAAATTAAAATGTACTAAAATGGGGAAATGTATATGGCCACACAGAAGCGCGGTCGGTGACCGATCGCTTCTCGGGTAGTGACGTCATAAACAAACAGCTGACGATCGAACTTACTAATGCCGAAGATTGAACGTACTAATGTTTTCACGTTTTAAAAGTTTATTAGATTTTAGGAAACTGGTGGTCCTTTGGGCACAAAAATCAGATTTTTAAAATTCAGTACCTAATACGTTTACTATCATGAATATTTTATGTTAGTTATTTTATTTCGTAATTTGTTTGTTTTGTGTTTTGTTTGGTAATAGAGGTCTGATAGGCAGTCTCTCAATGTGCAATACTGGTATTCAGCTGCACCCGGTTAGGCTGGAAGCCGACCCCAATATATTTAGTTGGGAAAAGGCTAGGCATATGATGATTTTATTTGGTCCTCCGTAGTGTCTAAACTATTCATTCGATTTTGATGAATAAGGTGTCAATCGATTCGTTATTATGGCCCGGGTGACATAGGCTACATTTTAACCGACTTCAACAAAAGGACGAGTCGATTTTACCTTGTAAACCCCGATTTTAATTATAGCGTAATTTATATGAAGTCGGGTTTATAGTTGTAGTACCACACAAATTCTTGTTCATTTAAAATATTGACAAATACTTACGTTCGAAAAGCTGACCAATATCCAAAATGGCTAGAGCTATTTTCTTGGCATAACCTGTAACAGCAAAGAGGTACATAGTTAAAATGAGGTAAATTTTCAGACAGCACATTACGGGCCCTACCAAGATACAAAGAAAGAAAAGAAAAGAAAGAAAAGAAAGAAAGAAAAGAAAGAAAAGAAAGAAAAGAAAGAAAAGAAAGAAAAGAAAGAAAAGAAAGAAAAGAAAGAAAGAAAGAAAAGAAAATAAAGAAAAGAAAAGAAAGAAAAATCCACTCACTCACCCACTACCTAACGTAGTTGGTGAGCGATCATCCACAGACCAACCTAGGCAAGCACAGCTTAACCTGAACATTGATCCGAGCTTCTGTTATTATTTATATGCTGTGCATTATTAATTTGAGCTCACCCAAATCAATTTATTGATGATGATGACCTTAGTGACTGCCTTTTTGGTTCAGTGGTTGTAAGGTCTACTGTTGAGCATACATTCTTGAGTTCGATTACCTGGTGAACTGGTTTTTCTCAGTAGCAGGCTAGATTTGTGCCCAGTTGATGGCAATTAGCTCGTCCCCATATTATGAGCGACTTAACTGTCCAAATATGAGGGTAATATAGTACACATATACGACCTCCTTATCTTACTTGGTTGTGGAAGTCAGATAGGCAGTCGCTCCATGTAAAATACTAGTATTCAGCTGCATCTGGTTAGACTACAAACCGACCCCAACGAGGAAAGGCTAGGCAGAAGATGATGGATTAACTTACCATCGAGGCGTTCCAGGCCTCCCTTGCGTTGAAGGAGTTTCTTGATCTGCTGGACTACTCCCTGCAACTTAGTCTTGAGGATAACTTCTGCAGCGCTGGTGTAGCGGCCCTTGTAAGCGGGCAAGCCCCATTTCTTGCCGTAGTTTCGGCTTGAGCAGATGTGCACTGAAAACAGACGTGGTTTTTGATGTGAGCCATCTAGGTATATGCGCGACTAGGCAGTAAAACCTATTCGTATGCCGTGACGTAAGATGGCATGACGCTGTCATGGCGTGATGCTTCCTAATTAATCTTTGGAATTACTGATCCGATTCCGAGAATTCTTTGACTTCTTTATCATGTGGTTAGTGCCTAAACTGGTGCCAGAGTTGTAATGCCACCCATGGGCCTCTGACTTGGCTTTACATGCCGTCGAGAAATATCTCTCAGGCATGCTGGTTTCCTTACAATATTTTCCTTCACCGAAGCAAGTGATAATTATACAACACGCTCAGAATCCGAAAAATCAGAGATGCGTGGCTTGGGTTCGAATTCGAGACCTATGACTTGTCAGTCTGACGGTCACACCACTAGGCCATCACTACTTCAATGTTCCATAACCCCCGTGTCATCAGTTCGGCCGCCGCCTCGTGCGACCTCCCTTGTGCCAGTACCAGCGTGTCGTCAGCGTAACAGACTACGCTGACGCCGCTAGGGAGGTCGGCGCGCAGCACCCAGTCGTAACCGATGTTCCACAAGGGCGGCCCTAGAACCGACCCTTAACTTATTTATAATAATAATATAATAATATCAGCCTGTTACGGTCCCACTGCTGGGCAAAGGCCTCTTCTCATACAGAGAAGGCACGAGCATTGATCACCACGCTTGCTCAAGACGGGTTGGCGATTTCAGACTTATATCAATTATAAGTCCAGGTTTCCTCACGATGTTTTCCTTCACCGATGTCTGTGATGTCCAAGATAAACTTAGATAAGTACATATGAATTGAAAAAGTCACATTGGTACTTGCCCGGATTTGAACCCACAACCTCATGCATGAGAGGCGAGGTCTTAACCTCTGGGCCATCACGACTGATACTCAAGTAAATGAACCATTATCTCACTGATTTGTATTTACCTTTAAAAAGCTTAGCATGGCGTTGGGATGTACGGGGACGGCCGAGGACGCAATCACCGATTCTGACAGTACTTGTCACCACTGGAAATAAAAATGGTTTATGAATTTGCAAATTCTTACTAACCACTATAATAATGTGTATTGTGATGATGGATGGATGTATGTGTGTGTTACTCTTTCAAGCAAAAACTACTGAAGTGGTAGGGTCATTAGGAGCGTGTTCAAGTTCGTAACTATCGACGCCATTTTGAATATCGGCGCCATTTTGAATTACATTGCCAGAGCTTTGTTGGTGAAAATGATTTGAAAAATAATCATTTGCCTCTCCTTTTCTCAGTTGGGGTCGGCTTCCAGTCTACCCGGATGCGGCTGAATACCAGTATTTTACATGGAGCGACTGCCTATCTGGCCTCCACAACCCAGTTAGCACTGGGTAATACGATACCCCTTGGTAAGACTGGTTGTCAGACTTTCGGGCCACTGACTATCTGTAACGACTGTCAAAGATCTACAAGCGACAGACAGGACCAATGGCTTAACGTGCTTTCCGAGGCACGGAGAAAACTCGGTTTTTTATGGGTGATCACCAATCCACGGACAAACCTATACAAAGGCGGTTTAACCGAAAGATCGATCAAAGCGGCTCTTATTATTTAGCGCTTGAAAAGTAATATTGAAGAAAATATATGGTGGCGTTATGTGAAAAGGCGTGAGTGTGATGTATTTAATACAAAGATACTTACATTTTGAGAGCAGGGTTCCAACTGTAACAGAAAATTATCAAAATTAATCAAATGTCAAAATACCCATTATTTCTTTCTTTATCGTGTGGTTAGTGCCTAATATGCTCGCGTATCATGACCACCGTAGTAACGACAAAATGACAGATTGTGTCGACAAAATGACAGATTTCTTTTCACAATCTGTCATTTTGTCGATTCTTCCGTCAACAAATCCCGTTTCTACGGTGGTCATGCTACGCGTGGAAGTGTCAGAATTTTTATGCCACCCATGGGCCTCTGACTTGGCTTTACATGCCGTCGAGAAATATCTCTCAGGCATGCTGGTTTTCTCACGATGTTTTCCTTCACCGAAGCAAGTGATAATTGTATACGCACATGAATCCAAAAAATCAGAGGTGCGCGTCTTGGGTTCACGGTACACACGGTACGATTACATCACTAGGCTATCACTGCTTAAAAGACTTCTCTTTCTAACACCATAGTGGTGCAATTCCACTTTCTCACTCTTACATGTCATGTCTGACTTTCTGACAGTTCGCAAAAGTGACAAGCTACAAATTGTTTTTTTTTATATCGAAATGGCGTGCTCTTTGACCTCAATCGCGCCTGATGGAAAGCGATAGATGAGGTCTATGATGGAACGAGCGTGCCCAGAAGATGCCTGTTCACTCTTGCTTTGAAGGCAGACGGGTTAAATGTTTGTATGCTTACATTTTCTGTATTTGAGGTCAAGAAAATGACTTACGATCAGGGATCCATTGGTTGATGAGTCCAGAACATCCTTGGGTGTATACCAGCAAGATTTCCAGGACATCGTTGTAGCTCTTGATTTGTCCTGAAAAACAAGGAAAAATGTTGATTATTTGATCCAAAAAGAGCCAAAAATAAAATAGTTCAATGACTCATAAGTATTTATTTTATAAGTCCCGTGTAATTGGTAAGCGTTTCTGTTTATGGGAATTAGAGAAAATGATATCAAAGCACATTCAGTTCGGTTGATATACAAGGTGTAAACGGACCCTTCACGAAGCCGTCAACCAAGCATTCTGTTCACCAAACTAAGTACTACGCAAAAAATATTACTGCAAAATGACTTTTTATTGGAGTGAAGAATCACGTTTTACGGTAAAACTGGACGTAACGCACTCGAATCATTGTGCTGATGGAATGGAATGTAATTAATAGTAATCGGGTTACGAAGGTACTTAAATCCCTTGAATTTTTTTTATTTGTGAAAAAGTTAGAACTTTGACCTCCAATATCTCCGTCACTTGAAGTTTCCCTGGTATGGTCTAGAACAAAAAACTAATCGCAATGACGGGGTGAACAAGTGCCTTTCGGCTTCATTAAGGATCTTTTTACTCCTTGTATACTACAACGTCTTCGATGTTTTCTTTCACCATTTGAAGAACAGTGGTCATCAATTATTTCTAGATATTTCTTTCAACTTACTTCTGCCTGCTATCCATTTGAATGACTTGTAAGGACGTGAGCTGCGATCTAGAACAGAAAGTTAATCATAATTAGTTATTTCATTAATTTTCTATAGATGTCTCTTTGTGATTTTTTTTATTGAAATAGTCGTTAAAAAAAGTTATGCTTACCGGCAATGCCTTTAGCGAAGTATCCTGAAAACAAAAATAAAAATTAGAACCACGTTTTTAAGTTAAAAAAGTATTTAAAAAGGAAGATGCTATACAAGGTGTAATATTATAAACGCAAGACCTCTCGTGTGGTGTCTCGGTACATGAAACTGTGCAACTTTTGTTATACGAGTTCCAAAAATTTGCAGCAACAAGAAATTTGGTCTTTCTATAGGAATTTACGCGATCAGCTGACCAACATGTATGGTAAAATTTAGAAAAAGAAGAACAAAAATAGTTAATTTTCATGGTCTGAAAGACCACACGACAGGTTTTGCGTTCATTATGGTACACCTTGCATATTATTTTCAATTTAATAAATTAACAAAAAAACAATATTTACCACAACTAGGGAATCTGGCTCCGAGAATCTGTAATCAATATTACACACTATATTAGTTCCTAGTATTATTAGTAGTCTGTGCTATATTAGTTTGACAGCTGCATGACAGTGACAATGACAGCGACAGCTAAAAAACCGGACTGAAAAAACAAAAAAACAAGCGCATTTAGCAGCAGGACCCATGGAAACCAAAGACATTCAAACATTTACGAGCGATAGACGCGACAAGACGAAGAAAATCGTAATCCAATACTTGTTACTACTTAACAACAAATCGTTCTGTCTAGTGTCATTCGCCCGCTTGTCAGGTAGCATTCGTGTGTCAAAATCGAAAATGTTCGGGATTTAAATTTTTGTATAAAATGCTCCAAACGTCCGCTCTTTTACATCTCTTTGATGGAAATACAAAATTATTAAAACATGGTACGTTTTCCTTCATTGATTTGAACAGTAAATTAATTTACACAAAGTAAAGTTCCGAGCTGGTCGAACCTACACCTTTTTTTTCGGAAGCGAAATCATCAAATGACCCCTCCCGCTCTGAGCGGAAGGGAGTGTCAGACTCGTACTGACTAAAACCCATCCATGTCCCTTCTTTGCCCTTTGTGTTCCAGGGCCTCGGTATCTCTTTCGAACAGTCCCGCAACCCCAGCACCAGCGCCCTCAGTACATGCTAAGTAATATTCATCAAGGTTCAACTTACGCCACCAACAGCCTGGGTGGCTCCTCCAACCACCTTCTTCACAGTCTTCCCAGCTTTGTCCACGGTCTTAGCGACCTGCCCAGTGGCTCCACCTACAACTGACTTCAGAAGCCAGGGTAGTTTCGATTCGTGGGCACTGGACCTCTTCAGTGATGAGGAACTGTGTCCCTTCTTGTGGTGGTGTGGGGAGGCTGATACTATCGCCAGCTGAAAGAGGGTTGGTAATGTTAATGGTAGCTTGCGAAAAATTAAAAGAACTAAAAAAAAATTTAAGAACAAGCCTTTTCCCAACTATGTTGGGGTCGCAGCTCTAATCGGAAGCAGCTGATATTTCAACATCCAGGGATGGATTTTTGGTTTTAGCCATATTATTTACATAAATAGAGTACTGTGTACAGTGGGAATGTAATTTTACATTTAAATAAAGGAATAGCAAAAAAAAAAAAACCGGAGCAAAATTCCGGTAGAATATGATTCAAAATAAAGAGCTGAATGCACCCTGTCAGTTTGTGGAGGGCTCTCCCTTACACCCTGTACGTACAGCCTATAGCCCTCCTCAATAAATGCGCTATCCAACACTAAAATAATTTTTCAATTCGAACCAGTAGTTCCTGAGATTAGCGCGTTCAACCAAACAAACTCTTCAGCTTTGTAATGTTAGTCAAGATAAATAAAAAGTACGCATACCGTGCCGACCACAAGAAAATTGAGAAGAGGGTAGAACTTAAAAAACTGTTAAAATTCAAAAAAAATTAAAACTCACCAGCACGATGGCCACAAGAATCTTGGCAGACACCATAGTTGAGTCTAAGGATAGTATGACCAAGAAGGTCAAACTCCTACTATGATTAAACCAAAAAAAAACACGTTTTTATACCAAAACCATATTTGTTTGCCACCAAATATGCTCTTGTTTGCTCAAATGGTGGCAATTGGTTAAGTATGTGATTGGATTTAAATGTTAATATTTGGTGACATTAAATCATAACTTTCAGCTGAGTAAATAGTTCGATTAACTGTTGTTGAGTTTTTGTAAAGATTTTTGGCAATAGTTCATTCTTGTGTATGCTGGTAAACGGTGAGGATGCTTGGTAAGGAGGCCGGTGATATAAAGGTCCATACAAATTAACCCACGCAACGAGAAGTATCTCAAAAAAATGATAAAAATGGGTTTAAAAAGATGGCATACTTCCAAACTCCATCCTTACAGTCTAGAAAAAAAAATTCTTTCAGGGGCAGTAACTAATATCTACGATGGATATATCCAATATTGAGAAATACTTGGCTATCTTGATTTGACTTCAAATATTGAGTTCCATCATCGAACTTTTTTTTTCTCCAAAAAAAATAAGTTGTTTCCCTGCAATAATTTTGCGGTGAAGTTACTTAGTTTGATGTGCAGAATGTTTGGTTGCATCGGCATTGTGAAGGGTCCGTTTACACCTTGAATTCATTGCAGATATGACTGACCCTGAACGAATTTTCATAGCATTTTTTTATATGTTAGACTGTAAGGATGGAGTTTGGAAGTATGCCATCTTTTTATACCCATTTTTATGATTTTTTTGAGATAAAAAAATTGATTAGGACGTGGGTTAATTTTGATCCTTCTTCTTTAAGAAAATACGACTAGTTTCTTTTTTGCTTAGTCTCTACTGTCCCTCTGCTAGGCAAAGGTCTCCCCCATAGCGTCTTCTCTTCGTGCGGTTTTCTCTGGCTAATCTCTCACGAACGCCTCTAGGTCGGCACGCCAACGTTTTCTAGGCTTCCCTCCGCGACCAGTCTTCTGGCACCCTCTGTGACGACTCTGGCCCATCGGTGTTGATGCATTGTACAGACTTGGCCCGCCCAATTGCTCTTCAACCCAGCAGTTTTATTGCCCACATCAGCGATTCCAGATTTTGAGCGTATTGTGGAATTGCGAATTCTGTTGCTGAGCTTAATACCCAATACGCTACGTTCCATCGCCCTTTGGTAAACCTTGAGTTTGAACTTTTGCGACTCGGTCAGGGACCAAGTTTGAGCACCGTAGGTTAGGTAGGATGGGCGGAATGGACGTATCGATGAGTTCATTTCAATGATAAAGGCAGATCACCCTTCATCATCGACTTCATGGACCAGCAGCTCTTCCAGGCGTTCTCGACTCGGTCATTTCTCTGTCTTACCTGTATTCGAAGACCCAAATAAATATGCTATATAGTTATTTATTTTATTTATTCCTATTTAGTTTCTCCTTTATTCATTAATGCAATCGTTAATTATATAGTTCATTTTAAATTATCAGTAACTTCTTTAACATTGAGGATTTTTTGACGCCATAACAAAAACTGATGCTCTTTACATCAGCTTTAAGAAAATAGAGGTCTCGTTAACCGACGCTACTTGGACCGGTGTATTCCCGTTGACTCTACCGCCCTTGGCCCTACCGGTGGGGTCAGCGGGAATTGATTAAATTAATTAAAAATTGTTCCCGTTGACCCCACCAGTGGGACAACGGGCGGTGGGGTCAACGGGAATTGATAAAATAATTCAAAATTGTTCCCGTTGGGGCCAGCGGGTACAAAAATGCAGACTTCCCGTTGACTCCACCAGTGGGGTAGGGTAGTTGGGTCAACGAAACGAAGTTTTTGATTTTTCCCGTTGACCCCACCAGTGGGGGCATCCAGTGGGGTCAACGGGAATACACCCTTGGACCGCTTCCGCCCGATCTCCGATGTACAGCGTGCTTGGTTGACGGCTTCGTGATGGATACTTTTACACCTTTTATTTAACAATATTTGGCAGGCCAAAGTTCGACCTTCCAAGGTCCGGATACGGACCGTAGTCCGCCAGTTGCTGACCGCTGCTCTATGGTGTCGTAGCACTAACTGGGTTGTCGATGTCATATATGCTCTATGTATAATACTGGTATTCGTTGGGTTGGGAAAAGGTTATTGATTACACCTACTCCCTACTTCTTCATGAATCTACAATCTTACAATCTGCATGTCATAAGTCACGGCTGTCTCAAATGGACCACCTTGGTTCGAATACTAATTACGCTTGAATAAACTAAAGTACTGCACTATCTACTAGAGCAGTTGTGACACAGTGGCGGCGGTCCCGACTTAGGAGCAGTACGTCGTGGGTTCGAACCCAGGCATGCGCATTACTTTGTGTAATTTATTTCATCCCTACTCCTCTCAAAACGGTGAAGGAAAACATCGTGAGGAAACCGGCATGTCCTAGAACCAAAAAATCGAAGACATGTGACATCTACCAACCCGCACTGGGCCCGCGTGGTGGATTATAGCCCATTCCCTCTCATAGAGAGGAGCTCTGTGTCCCAGCAGTGGGAACATTATAGGCTGATTATGCTTATGTTTTTCTACACTATCTCACTAACCTATGTCTTTAATAATCTTTATTATTTTGTTTAATGAATATGGTTTCATGGTTTATGGTTTCAATGTTGTGATGGCCCAGAGATTAAGGCCTCGCCTCTCATGCATGAGGTTGTGGGTTCAAATCCAGGCAAGTACCAATGTGACTTTTTCAATTCATATGTACTTTCTAAGTTTATCTTGGACATCACAGACATCGGTGAAGGAAAACATCGTGAGGAAACCTGGACTTATAATTAATATAAGTCTGAAATCGCCAACCCGTCTTGAGCAAGCGTGGTGATCAATGCTCGTGCCTTCTCTGTATGAGAAGAGGCCTTTGCCCAGCAATGGGACAGTAACAGGCTGGTATTATTATTATTTTATTATATTTACATTTGTGTCGAACAGTGGTTTTAACAATAAATGTAACACAACAATTAAATAATCATCATAAAGCTAGGAAAAGACAAACACTACATTCCACATTGGTCCCAACATTATTAGTCTTAATTAATTATAATAATTTTACTTAGTATTAATTCAAAATCAATATAAATTCAATTCAAAGAAATGTATGCCAATAAAATTCATTAAGATTTGACATACGTAAGTTCAATAATACTGATTAATCATCGCACGTGTTAATGACGCAGTGTACTGCTTACAACAATACATTAATAGAGCGTGAAGAACTGGTGAATCAAACCACGTTTATAAATCGTGGTTTTATTTGGGTTCCGTAAAACATTCATTCTTTATTCTTATTCTTTATTGCACACAAAACAACAAAAAATACACATACAAATTGCAATAACATAGCTTATGTACAATGGCGAGCTTAACCCAGAATTGGGTTTTCTTAAAACGACGTATTCATGACTGCCTCGTTGGTCTAGTGGTCGCAAGCGCGACTGCTGAGCATGAGGTCCTGGGTTCGATCCCCAGGTCGGGCCACGTCTTATTGGATTTTTCCATCAGTAATTTCTCAGTAGCAGTCACGGAGTCTGGATTTGTGCCCGATTGACGGCAGTAGGCTCGCCCCCTATTACATTGGACTTAAAACATAACTGGCGAAATGTGGGTGTACTTTTAGGTACACCTCTGCCTAAGCCTTCTGCGATTACAGGCGTTATGTTATGGAAAAGTTATATTTTACTTTGTTGAATGTGACATCTACCAACTCTCTCTGGGCCATCGTGATGGATATCCCATTCCGTCACATCTTTATTTATTTATTTATTTAACAATTACACACTTAATACAAAGAAGAAATGAACAGAAAATAGTACAAAGGTGATGCTTATTTCTAAAGAAATCTCTTCCAGCATACCTGCGAAAGGAGATAATAAAACAGGAGATGTAGACATAGTGTGTAAAAGAAGAAGAGAAAATTGAATACATAAAACATAAAACAGAACTTTTTAAACATAATATACCTTATATGGTAGGTATTATTAAAACAATAAACTAACAAACTTATAAATACAAAGACAAAACAGGCTTTATGTGAGGAACAAGAAACCTGTGGTTCAGCTATGGGAACATTGTAGGATGACTAGCTTATACCCTCGTCTTCGCCCGCCTGGTGTTCGGTAACTGTTCCACGGCATCTTACTACCGGGATAGAAAGTTTCCTTTAATGAGTGTAAAAAGAGTCTTCACGAAGCCGAAAGGCACTTGTTCTCCCCGTCATTGCGAACATTTTTTTGTTCCGGATTATACCTGTGAACCTTCTAGTTATGGCGTTACTGGAAGTC
Organism: Noctua pronuba; assembly: GCA_905220335.1. Lineage (NCBI taxonomy): Eukaryota > Metazoa > Arthropoda > Insecta > Lepidoptera > Noctuidae > Noctua > Noctua pronuba. The sequence continues at coordinate 1,633,259 of LR999920.1, forward strand.
AAAGTTCCAACTTTTTCGCAATTTTTTTTTTTTAAATAATACATTAAATACCTCCATGGCCCCCGTACTATTCAATGCATCATCAGCACAATGTTTTGAGTTCCTTAAATTGATCGAAATCGTGAATTTTCACCCCATAAAAATAGTTATTTATCGGCAATCGTTTTTGCTTTGAGTTACTTAGTTTGATGTACAAAAAGCTTGGTTGACGGCTTCGTGACGGGTCCGTTTACACCCTGTATACGGCTAGGCTTTGAGTTTGACCGAAAATCCTTCGATAGGACATTAAAATTCGTAGTACAGAACCACTTATCCTAAGTTATAACTCGCATTTGTCCGGAAACCACACTCACGTTTTTGTCTGACGTAATTACTGAGAATACGACATATGTTTCCTATTGATTAACGTTATTAAATGTTATAATAACAATGTCTTACGCCTTAATACATATGATTTGGAATTATTAATTTATTGCTTCTATTGTTTCAGTCAAAGTTAGCGTCATTGGCACTGTATGTCGAATGGTTAGTCATTGTCATTATTTTGTTTGAAAAAAGAAGTGCTATTCAGTCAGAACTCCTTCAAAGCGGAGACAGCAGAGATGTGCGAAGCGGAGAGGAGCAGAGATGCGTAAGAGCTAGGGTGTATCCACTGAAGCTGTGCGGAGATGTGCAAAGCGAAGAGAAGGGATGTACACCGCTCACCGCATGCCGCTCATAGCACATCACTCACCGCATGCCGCTCATAGCACACCGCTCACCGCATGCCACTCATAGCACACCGCTCACCGCATGCCACTCATAGCACATCACTCACCGCATGCCGCTCATAGCACACCGCTCACCGCATGCCGCTCATAGCACACCGCTCACAGCATACCGCTCATAGCACACCTCTCACCGCATGCCGCTCATAGCACACCGCTCACCGCATGCCACTCATAGCACACCGCTCACGGCATACCGCTCATAGCACACCTCTCACCGCATGCCGCTCATAGCACACCGCTCACGGCATACCGCTCATAGCACACCGCTCACCGCATGCCGCTCATAGCACACCACTCACCGCATGCCACTCATAGCACACCGCTCACCGCATGCCACTCATAGCACACCGCTCGCCGCATGCCGGTCATAGCACACCGCTCACCGCATACCGCTATAGCACACCGCTCACCGCACGTTGCTCATTACACACGGCTCACCGCACGCCGCTCATAGCACGCCGCTCACGTCTCTTCTCGTTTCCGTTGTGAGCTGGGTAGCCTAGTGCGGAGGCTGGTCTAAACAATTACGAGACATCTCCTCTTCTCTCTGCTCTGCTGTTGATGGCAATAGACTCGCCCCTTGGTCCCCTGATCTTCAAGGCCATCGAGGTCGAAAACTTGCTACCATTGAAATTGTATCTTAAGGGACTGACCATGCCAGTCGAGAGTTTCAATCTTCTTTATTGCCTAACCTAGTGTCAGAGTCTTTATGCCACTCATGGTCCTTACATGCCGTCGAGAAATATCTGTCAGGCATGCTGGTTTTCTCCCGAAAGAAGTGATAATTATAAAATAACCACATGTATCCGAAAAATCACAAATTAAATCCACGCAGCTAGAATGCACCGCGTGCCCGTGCACAACGTGCACCGCGGTGGGTTTGCATCTGAACGCTTTTTCCGACGGGCTGAAGCCGTTTCCGCGTCCCTAAGTTGTTCGTCGATTCAAATTGATCTCTGATTGCATAGGCCTAAGGTAGGTTTCATCGCGTCATGCCTAAATCCCTTTATATACCTACATCGTACATCAAACAAATAATGCGAACATACATAACACATGTATAAATATTGAATACTGTTGATTTATTATTTTAATTCAGAACTACAGCTCAAACAGTTTTCAATTCTACGTCTTTTGAATAAAGATTCATTTTGTCTGTAAAAACGAACGATTACAATTCAATGATATTTGTCTTATATGCTTTCAATACCTGTATTGCGTAGGTAATCATTAAATTCCTGTTATTTTTTTACTCGACTTTAGAAAAAGAGGGGTTATGAATTCAACAGTTTCTAGTAAAGGCTTGCCAAATACCAACAAACGGTATTTACGCGGCACATGTGAGTGGCACTCTCGGGAGGGAACTGTAAGAAGCTATTATATTATTATTATAGCTAACCCATATTATCCCACTGCTGGGCAAAGGCCTCCCTCCATTCCTTCCAATGGTCACGATTCTGTGCTACTACTTTCCAATTCTCAAGGAAGACATCCAGTTCGTCCCGCTATCTCCTTCGCGGTCTGCCGCGACCCCGTCACTTTTTCAGGGCACCAATCCTGAGCTTTTCGGGCCCACAGTTCGTTCGGCATGCGACAGACATGTCCTGCCCAGTCCCATTTAAGTTGGGTAGCCTTTTGAGCCACGTCAACGATTTGCGTTTTGGAGCGCAGTGTAGTGTTTCGTACATGATCTGTTAATTTTACACCTAAGATACTGCGCTCCATAGCACGTTGGCAAAGCGTTGGTTGTAAGAAGCTGTGTGAGTGTTTTTTTTTGCCTTTTTTGGTTTGTCCCACTCCTGGGCAAAGGCCTCTCCCCATTCCTTCCACTTTTCTCGATGTTGCACCTCTTCTCGACAATTATCGAGAAAGCCGTCCAAGGCGTCCCGCTATCTTCTCCTCGGTCTGCCACGACCCCGTCTTACTGTCTTAGGCGCGAATTACACAGAAACGGCGTAAGGTGACGGTGCATTTTGTATGAAAACGTTTTGAAGCGGCATCATGTCTGCGCCGCGCCTTCACCTTACGCCGTTTCTGTGTAATTTGCGCCGCAGGGCTCCAGTTTTATGATATGCGGGCCCACACCTTAACGTTAGCGTGAAATTATTATAAAAATATTACGTCCTTATTTGAATCGGATTTTGTTGACAATTTCATGGGTTTTAATTTTCTTGCACGGAACCCTAAACCTTTTTCTAAAATAAAAGTAGCCTAAGTAAGGATCCTATGGATTTTGAGATTTTTCCATCCACCCGCATTCTCCAGTCAACCCGCGATCATGGCGCTTGCAACAGCGTCGAAATATCGGGAGCTCAAAATAATGAACAATCACGGAAGATATCCCGTAAGTGACAGTATAAGTTTGTATTGTATAACGGGCTGGTATCTGCAACTCCACGTCAAAGCGCGTATTTTGCGTGCGGATATAAGTACCTATAAGTTAAAGAATATTCTAGTATTAACAGTGTTTTTTTCTATTTATTTTTTTATTTATAAATAGGAGAACCAACAGTGAACGGGATCCCTTCTTTTTGCATAATGTGTTTTTTCCTAATATACTTTGGCATAACTGTTTTGGTATAAATTTTTTTGCCATAATAATACTTTGCCATATTTTTTTTTTGGCATACAGTTTATGTTGGCATAATTATCTTGTAGACTAATTTGTTTTGGCATAAAAATACTTTACCATATTTTTATTGGCATAGAGTTTGTGTTGGCATAATTATCTTGTAGACTAATTTGTATTGGCAAAAATTGAATTCACAAAATGTTACTAGGTATACAGACTATTAGCTTAATTAAAATTAAAATATTGTCTTAAAAATTCAATATGTAGTACTACAAAAGTTAGAGACAGAATCGAATCGCTGCAAAACCGACTCCACGTAGTCTTGTCTGCCCTACCCCTAGAGTGTAATTTAAGCCCGCGTAGGCGCGAAGGGGCGAGGGGGCCCGCGAGCTGAGGAGCAGGTGGTTTTTACGCTCGCCGCCGCGGCTGAGGCTGGCCGGCTTAGTCGGCCAGCAAGCCGAAGCTGCGGTGGTGGTCCTATAGAAATGTGGGCCTATAGAAATATGTTTTAATATCATTATGCGTAAATAAATGTATGCTTTAGAATGTTATGCTTAATCATTATTATGATTACAGTAATTATGCTTAAAAAAATTATGCGTAAGCTGTTATGCGTAAATAATGTTATGTGAAAATATAATTAGGTTAAACAAAAGTATGCCAAGTTATATTAGGTCTTACAATTTTATGCAAATGGATAGGGAACCACAGTGAACAATGAATAACGATTGTATAGGCAACACAGAGCCAATTTTAATTTAATTTTTTTCCATTTTTTTTTGTCGCATTGTCGGCGCCACCCTGTATAGCCCATCTTTATTCTATGTATAATGTACTAATCTCTGGATCGAATTCATCCAATCTAGCTCGTTGAGTAGGTGCTTCCACTGGGTGCTCGGTTGCAGCTGGGTGCTGTATTGAAGCTGGTGCTACTTCTCTCAAAATCGAAGGGCCCAGTGGTCTGAAAATGAAAGAAAAATCAGTTATGGGTGTAATAAAATATTATAGTAAAAAAAAAACTAAAAAAAGAAAAAAAAAATTTAAAGTGATGTTAAGTGATTTTTTTTCTCGGGTTTTTTTCAGCAAACCCTTTTATTTGGTAGACATATCCTGGGATCCCTGGTTCAAGCCATGGTCCGCCCCGGGCGTCGGGTCTGTGGACGGTGAGTAATGGGCTAGCTCGCCGTGTGTCCGTCTAAAGCGGCGTTTAAACGGCGCGCAAACACGCGAGCCGAGCCTGGCTCCGCTCGTGGTTCGCCGCGCCACGCGCTGTGTAAAGGGTCCATATTGGCTCACCTAAAGTTCTTTTCCCGAAATTGTTCTTCCTAACGATTTGTAATCCGAATGATCACTCTTCCGAAAATTTTTCATCCTAAAGTTTTCATTCATACTATTTGTAGTGCTACTGGCGATGTTCATAACACTCATGTTTCCGAAAATTGTAATTAATAATATCATTAATGTAAATATATTTAAACTCCTACTGTTTTTTATCATAACGCTTTTATCCCTAAACATAAGTACAGGTCAGAGTGTCGTCTTGGGGGCACTATGAAAAAAAACTTAGAAAAATTTCGCAACCAATTTTGAAGTAGCGCTCGCCGGCCGCTGCCGCGGCACCGCTCGCTGCGCTCGCTCGGCTCGCGCGTAGTTGGTCACAGTTCTAACCTAACCTAACCTATGGATCCCTTCCACATCGTTTTTACGACAAACGGTTAGTCGCAGACAAAAAACACCAAGACACTTTTATTCTTACACTTAGGTGTTTTATACAATAGAATCGAGAAAATAAACGGTTTGCAAAAATAACACTTTTTTGGCTAAATTTTTCTAAGTCTAAACAAAGAAATCTAAACAAACAATATATGACTTTGAATAATAGTGTAAAAGATGGTTATGTTGAGAAAATATAGGAAAACAAATAAAAGTATAACAGATGTTTATTGCTACTGACATTATGAAGTTGAATGCTTCGGAATTATAAAATTAGAGACAGAGTAGTTAGGAATTGTGATTGTTAGGATGAAAAATGTTAGGGAGAACATTTTCGGATTTCCAATTATCGGAGTTGAAAATTTAGGTGAACTTTGGCGCACCCCTGTGTAAACAACTGCGCTCGGCGCGGCTCGGCAAAGTTCGCACGATCCATCACTTGTCGGTTTTTTCGACACAGATCAAAGGCGCGCGCGCCATCTGCGGCTCCGCTTGTGTTAATACGCGCGCTCTAAACAGATGTCACAGAGCGCGCGACGAAGGAAGACCTCGGTTCAACAGCGCGATGTGTAGCCGCCACGGACGGCTCGGCTGGCGTAGGATCGTGCTACCCCGCGTCGTTTAAACGAGCAGGCTTGCGTCCGTATTTAGCCGAGCCGCATCTCCACGGACGGCTCGGCTCGCGTAGGATCGGGCTAGCCCGCGTCGTTTAATCGCGCCTTTATGACAATTGGCTGTGTCGACGGCGCGTCCGTGTTCCACGCGCGCCTTAAAGATATGTCAGCAACCAGGAAGGGGTCCGCAAGGGCCGATACCTGCGGGACTGTTCGAAAGAGATACCGCGGCCCTGGAAAACAAAGGGCAAGAAGGAGCATGGATGGGTTTTAGTCAGTAAAAGTCTGACACTCCCTTCCACTCCGCCCAGAGCGGGAGGGGTCATTTGATGATTTCCCATCCGAAAAAAAAAAGTCTTATACTGGGATTGCGTAAAAAATAAGTAAGTAGGTATATTATAGGTATATTCGCATAAAATGTGGTATATATTCAAAGCGTTTTTGTGCAGTACACATTCCGCCATAATATTATGTAGCATGCAAATTTTGAAAAAAAATTACATTACATTAATATTAACACCATATACAGGGAGGAAACTATCAACGGGGCAGTGAGGGGAACTATCAACCGTTGCAGCTACACGAAAATATTCTTAGGAGACTATCTATACACCGTGACTTTTTAGTCGTCTTACAAAGGTGGTCCACTCAATGTGCCCGACATAAAATAGTTCCAGGCGCGATTTTTTTTTTTTACCTACCCTTATAGGTACAAAGAAAAATAAATAAAGATTAGAAAAAAAATGATGATGTTTACGTGTTAAACGGGAGAATATACCTACCCAGCGCTCGAGTCCAGTAAATCATCGCTCACAACAGGGTGTTTTAACTACGTCATGCGTATAATATTTTTATTTTTAAATTATTAAAATCTCACAAATACCTATTTTTTTAACGAATGCTTAATAGTCATTGGATACATGAAGTGGGCTGCCGTTGTAAGACGACTATAAAGTCACGGTGTATAGTTTTTCGTGAAATTTTGATCCCCGTTCACAAGTTTAAAAAAAATGTACAGTAAGCAAGAAAATGGCCAAAGGCTGAAGTAGAAGAATGTGGCTGCCTTCTACCCTACCACACTATAAAGGGTGTAAAAAGACCCTTAACGAAGCCGAAAGGCACTTGTTCTCCCCGTCAATGCGATTATTTTTTTGTTCTAGACCATACCTGGGAACCTTCTAGTTATGGAGATATTGGGGGTCAAAGTTCCAACTTTTTCACAAGTTTTTAAAGTAAGATTTTTACTTTAAACACCTCCACGACCCCCGTACTATTCAATCCATCCATCAGAACAATGTTTTGAGTGCATTACATTGAGTCCTCCCGTAAAACGTGATTTTTCACCCCAAAAAAAAAGTAGTTTCCCAGCAAAAAAAATTGCGTAAAGTTACTTAGTTTGATGTACAGAATGGTTGGTTGACGGCTTCGTGAAGGGTCCGTTTACAGCCTGTATTAAGATAAATAATTACTTGGATGTCGTGGTGACGGTGAATAATGCACGAGATTCTATATTTGGCGGCTGAGTCTCCGGTTCCGTTTCTGGTTCTACACCGTTCGTTGATTCCTGAAAAATAATTTAAAAATGTAATTAAAACATGGGATAACAAAAATACAACAATGGATGTTGAAATATCTAACGCATGACGCGTGAAATCAGCTGTTCACTTCCTGCCTAGCTCCAGTGTTCATCGAACTCGTCGTCGCGCTTGCCGATCGCTACGTGCGATTTGCCACGGTAACGATACATTCCGTATGAGGAAATAAACAAAACAAATTTATTGGATTCCGATAACATTCCTGAAATAATTTCTTGCACCGGTCATCTTAGTATGATATTTATACGGAATTCACCCCATCAGTTTGTGGAGGGCTGTCCCTTACACCCTGAATTAAAAATAAATAAGTATAGGTACTTACATGGTGAACCTGTAAGGATTAAAAAAAAATATTAAGACAATGTTTAAGATGAAAGCACCAGGATAGCCGCGAAATTCTTGGTCTTGGAAGATTTTTGTAGGAAGCCTTCAGCATCAATCGATAGCAAACATCAATACAAACAAGTTTTGTATGAGACAAAATGTTCTAAAGTGTCACGTTTCCGAGATATGAGCTATCAAAGTTAAACCAATTCACTGATGGCATATTTTAAACCTCCACGACCCCCGTACTATTCAATTCATTCATCATCACAATGTTTTGAGTGCGTCACATTGAGTCCAACCGTAAAATGTGATTTTTCACCCCAAAAAATTTTTAACTTTTGTGTAAAGTTACCTAGTTTGATGTACAGAATTAGGGATTGCAATTGCTGGATCCAGCATACAGCAATCCAGCTGGATCCAGCGCCTTTTTAAACATGCTGGATCCAGCATACAGTGCTGAATCCAGCGATGCGGATCCGCAAACGTATCAATTTCTATTGTTTAGTTTTGAGTTGCCGCTGGATTACAATCCCTACTGCCGACACAACCCTGAAATTTGTCTTAGACAAACTATAAAGGGTGTAAAAAGACCCTTAACGAAGCCGAAAGGCATTTGCTCTCCCCGTCAATGCGATCATTTTTTTGTTCTAGACCATACCTGGGAACCTTCTAGTTACGGAGATGTTGGGGGTCAAAGTACCAACTTATTCACAAGTTTTTTTTTAAGTACATGTTTTTAATGTAAGATTTTTACTTTAAACACCTCCACGATCCCCGTACTATTCAATCCATCCATCAGCAAAATGTTCCGAGTGCCTTATATTGAATTCTACCGTCAAACGTGATTTTTGACCCCAAAAAAAAAGTCGTTTCCCAGCAAAAATTTTTGCGTAAAGTTACTTAGTTTGATGTACAGAATGCTTGGTTGACGGCTTCGTGAAGGGTATGTTTACACCCTGTATAGCCAGGGCACTTCCCTAAGTGCCGAGCTAGCTGAAGCACTACGCAACAGAATCGCAGAACGGTGTCTCTCCGAAGTTACTGGTACGTTAGTGTACTTGAAAAATCCAAAAAAGTATGAAGAAGCAGTAAAAAAACCTGGCTATTTTCCTTTGCCAAAAAAGAATGCGATGCGGCAGGGGATGAAAACTTTGTTAGAACGAGTAAATAAACAACATATTGCAGAGCCGGTGCAAGAAGATATCATGGAGTTAGAAGAGGATGGTCTAGATGATGACGCAGAACCCGTGAAAATGACTTTAAAGCAAGAGCTTGAGATGGAACTTAAAAGAGAGAAGGAGAACTTTATTTAAAAAAAGCCAAGTGGTCCATTTTTTTTTTTTTTTTTTACGGATGGGAAATCATCAAATGACTTCTCCCGCTCTGGGTGGAGTGGGAGGGAGTGTCAGACTCTTACTGACTAAAACCCATCCATGTTCCTTCATTGCCCTTTGTGTTCCAGGGCCACGGTATCTCTTTCGAACAGTCCCGCAGCCCCGGCAGGCATCGGCCCTTGCGGGCCCCTTCTTGGTTGCTGACATCTCTTTGAGGCGCGCGTGGAACACGAACGCGCCGTCGACACGGCCTGTCGTCATAAGACGGACGGACGGTGAGCTAACCCATTACTCACCGTCCACAGGCCCGCGCCTACGGTGGCCGGGAGCCACCACGTGGCCCCCGACGCCCGGTGCTTCGCCCGCGGCGGCTGGGACGTGAGATTCTCTCCCTCTCACGTCCCGCCACCTCCTTCGCTAGCATGACTGCTTCGCAGAAGGAGGTGACGGCTTCCCATTCCCTCTCGCTCCGGACCATGGCCTGAACCAGGGCCGGGAGCGAGAGGTCGCCGCCGCCGATCGCCGCTACGAGGACACGGCGGAGCTCCGCCCAAGCGGGGCAGACCTCCACGGTGTGCGCCACCGTGTCCTCCGGACGATCCTCACAATGATAACACCCGGGCGTTTCCTCCCGCCCGATTCGGTGCAGGAACCTCCCGAAACAACCGTGTCCGGTGAGGACCTGCGTCAGGCGGAAGGTGAGGGCGCCGTGGCGCCTCTCTAGCCACTCCTCAAAGAGGGGACTTATCGCCACTATTGTGGCGTGCCCTGCACTGGGTTGCGACAGTCGCTGTCTCCATGTCGCCATGAGATCGCGTCGGAGGTCTGTCCGCTGAGCGGTGATTTGCCGCGGCAGCGGAGTTTCCCCCCGACGTAGTGCCCCCGCGCGCCATTCATGCAGGCGCGCGAGGACTATCGCCTCCAGATCCCATGGCGGCAATCCGGCTAGGAGGCTCGCCGCCTCGCGGGAGATCGTGCGGTACCCCCGGATCAGCCTTACGGCTACGACCTTTTGGGGCGCGTTCAGGTAGTGCGCGGCACGCCGCTTAATTGAACGCGCCCACACCGGGGCCCCGTAAAGGGCCATGGACCGCACGACCCCCGCGTAGAGCCTACGGCAGGAGGCGTTTGGACCCCTCAGGTTGGGCAAGAGCCGCTTGAAGGCAGCCCCGGCCCGTTCCAGTTTGGGAGCCAAACGTCGGAAGTGCTCAACGAAGTTCCACCGGCTGTCGAGGACGAGTCCTAGGTACTTCAAAGTCGACTCGACGCCGATGGGAACCCCTCCTACCGTCAGCGTGGATCCCGAGGGTGGCGCATTCCGAGGCCTATGAAAGCTCATGGCCTCGGACTTGTGCAAGGCCACCTCGAGACCCAATTGCCGGATCCTCTCAACGACTATCGCAACCCCGCGTGTCATCAGTTCGGCCGCCGCCTCGTGCGACCTCCCTTGTGCCAGTACCAGCGTGTCGTCAGCGTAACAGACTACGCTGACGCCGCTAGGGAGGTCGGCGCGCAGCACCCAGTCGTAACCGATGTTCCACAAGGGCGGCCCTAGAACCGACCCCTGTGGAACACCGCACGACATCTCTCGCCGGTTCCATTCTCCGTTGGGACCAGGGTAGATGACATACCTGTCAGACAGGTAGTCCCCGACCACACGACGGAGGTAGGTGGGCACCCGGTGATACCGGAGTGCCTCCCTAATGCAGCTCCAGGGCATGGAGTTGAAGGCGTTGGCGATGTCGAGCGACACCGCCAAGACGACCCCACCCCGGGACACCGCGTCCCCCGTCGTGAGGGCTCGCACGCGCATGATGGCGTCCACCGTCGAGCGCCCCTTGCGGAAACCAAACTGGTGTTCCGCAAGATCCGGCCCCATTCCCGCGAGGTGCCCGGCGAGGCGGTTTGCAATGACTCTTTCAAAGAGCTTGCCCACCTCGTCGAGCAACACAATGGGCCGGTATGCGGACGGAGAGTCCGCAGGGCGCCCTGGCTTCCGTATGAGGACCAGCTTGCCCGTCTTCCAACGAAGCGGGAACTGGCCTCTCTCCAAGCATGCGCTTAGGAGCCCTTCCAGTCGGGACCCGAGAGCCTCAGAGGCCAGGACCCAGGCTTTGCCAGGTAAGCCATCGGGTCCCGGGGCGGCAGTTTTGGCCTTAAGCCTGCCTACCGCCACTCTCAGGTCTACCCCAGTCACCTCCGGAAAAAGTGGTCCATTAGATTACGAAAAGGTCCTGAAAAAAGAAATGAGCGTTTATGAGACCGAAGGAGTGCGAGGTGAACATTTATCTATGGTTTATGAGTATTTAATGTCCCTAAAACCGACCAGTTTAGAAGCCGAAAGGGCATTCTCAGCAGCCGGCTACATATGCAGTTCTGTGCGAAGCAGGTCGGGAGATAAGACTATAGATAAAATTTCTAAGGTCTTACTTTCAGAGAATTCAAAAAAAGACATAGTCAGTCTCTTATCGTCAGATTTTAAACTGCCTAATTATTAACGATTAACGAGTGGAGAGAAGATTATTTAGCTTCTTTTGATACAAAAAATTGATTGAAGATTAAAATAGTATTATTATTACGGTCCTTTTTTGTAGTTAATTTTAAAAGAATTTGTAAGACTGATTGCTACTGATTAGCCGTCCTATCCTATCCTATCATTAAACATAAACGTAATAAAATATTGCTTACTTAGAAACATTATCTAAAATTTTATATGAGGTTATATGTTTGTTATTTAATTTTAAGTTGATTCTTTTGATCTCTAATGATTAAGAAACCAAAGCAAATTGATATAAGATATCACCAAATGAGTGAAAGATTTCATAGATTATCGTAAGAAGTACAAATTAATAAAAAAAGTCTTAAAAATATCTTCTTTTTATTTTCGTTCCATATTTTGCTGGATCCGCGCTGGACCCAGCTGGATTCAGGTCAATCCAGCAAGAATCCAGCTGGATTGAAAACGCCGCTGGATTGCAATCCCTATACAGAATGCTTGGTTGATGGCTTCGTTAAGAGTCTTGTTACACCCTGTATGTTGAACAAAACCATTCGACGCCGTGAAATGTATGTATTCACCAGTGCCTAACCTCATCATTTCAGCCGAAAGACATCCACTGCTGGACATATTCCTCCCAAAAGAGTCACCACATTGACCGGTCCCGTGCATCTAGCATCCAACGGATCCCCGCAACCTTCACCAGGTCATCGGTCCAGTGCCTTACCTGGTACCAGAGTTTTTATGCCGCCCATGGGTCTCTGACTTGGCTTTACATGCCGTCGAGAAATATCTCTCAGGCATGCTGGTTTCCTCACGATGTTTTCCTTCACCGAAGCAAGTGATAATTATACAATACGCGCATGAATCCGAAAAATCAGAGGTGCATGTCTTGGGTTCGAACTTGAGCCCTATGACGTGGCAGTGTGACGGTAACATCGTGTGGCTTTCAATACAACGATAATACTCTGCTATACCTGGGAATCGTACCCAAGACCTCATGCTCAGCGGTCGCGCTTGCGAACACTACACCAACGAGGCATAGGGACGGCCTTACAATAGCGTGCTACTAATGAAAAATGATTTGGAAGAGAACTACACTCATCATTAAGCATGGGCGTACCCAGCATTTTCTAAGGGGTGGGGCAGAAGTAAATAAACTAAGTAGTAGGAAATTAAAAATGCTTTTTATTTACTGCCTGATACGTTTTATTGACTGCACTACACCATTTCAATAATATCCTGCGAGGGTTCTGGCAAAATCTAGCAAAAATTTCGTTTTCAAATGTATGTTGTGCTTCCAGAACCCTCTTTCTATGCACACTCACCATACAGAGGCCGACAAGACGGTTTTCTGTCATTGTTGACCTTAACCAAGTTTTTATTTTAATGTGAAAAATGTTAAAGTACCCAAATGAATATTCAATTTTATCATTATAAAGGGTGTAAAAAGACCCTTAACGAAGCCGAAAGGCACTTATTCTCCCCGTCATTGCGATATTTTTTTTGTTCTAGACCATACCTGGGAACCTTCTAGTTATGGAGATATAGGGGGTCAAAGTTCCAACTTTTTCACAAGTTTTTTTTTTTAAATACATGTCTCTACTGTATGATTTTTACTTTGAAAACCTCCACGACCCCCGTACTATTCAATCCATCCATCAGCACAATGTTTTGAGTAAGTTACATTGAGTCCTACCGTAAAACGTGATTTTTCATCCCAAAAAAAAAGTCGTTTCCCAGCAATTTTTTTTGCGTAAAGTTACTTAGTTTGATGTACAGAATAGAATGCTTGGTTGACGGCTTCGTGAAGGGTCTGTTTACACCCTGTATTAATTTTGCCTAAAACTACTTAGCTTCGGGTCAGAGAGCAGGGTGGGGCAAGCGCCCAAAACTGCCCCACCGTGGGTACGCCCATGGCATTAGGTGACCAAGGATAGAAGAAGAGGAATGAAACCAAACACAAACTGAAATACCTCATGCTGCTTCGGATGTGCAGTCGTCACCTTGGCACCCGGCTCTTCAGGAGCTGCAGTGTGGACATCTGATTTTGGCACATCCATGTGTTCCAGCAATGTGTGTATTACAGACCTGCCGTTTAAAGAAAAAATTAGCCTAGGTTGGTCCGTGGATGGGTGACCGCCTATTACTTACCGAATTTCCACCGTGCCTCGGAAAGCACGTTAATCAGTTAGTACTGGGTAACACGCGACCCCTTGACTCGTGCGACACCGCACCACCTTTATGACGTAAGGTACCTGCGTCATCGCGATAACAGGTGCAGAGGAGAAATGTGGGGTAGGACGAAGTCGTTGATCGGCAGCGCGCGCGCAGGCGAAGGCGACGCGAGGGTGGGACGGGAGCGAGACAAAAGCAGACCGTGTCGTCATTATGTATTTATATTTATTTTGTTTAGCCTGCACACATAGTTATATATTTTTTTGTAGTGTTTATTATATATTTTCTTATAGATAGTTGTTTTATGTTATACCCCGAGAACTATTTATTTTATTTCCCCATTCATGTAAAAAATATTTATGCTGTCTTGGCTTCCGTAGGTTTTTTTTTTTTTTTCACGGGTGGCCACTGAAAACCAGCGTTGTGCTGTTGGCTCCCCATAGTACAGCATCATGCTGAGTGGTAACCTGCTTGTCGCAGTCACGACGTGCAAGATGTTAACGTATTTTTTTTTTCTTTTTTTTGTTTTGTCCTGTTGAAATTATAAATATTTGTTATGCGTTGTACCTACCTATGTTTATTGTTTTTTTTTTGTTATTTTGTATGATGCACGTCATGTCCCTGCGACAAATGAATATTTTTTCTTTCTTTCTTTTCTTTCTTGCTAATTAAATACTGGTTGTCAGACTCGTTACAGGTAGTCAGTGCCCCGAAAGTCTGACAACCAGGCTTACCAAGGGGTGTCGTATTACCCGGTACTCACTGGATTGTGGAGGTCAGATAGGCAGTCGCTCCATGTAAAATACTGGTATTCAACTGCATCCGGTTAGACTGAAATCCGACCTCAACATAGTTGGGAAATTCCAATGCATTTTATGTTAAATATACATTTACAATAGACTTACAATGCATAATATAATAAATTCAATGACCTACAGAATACGCCGATCTAAAAAAAACCTTATAATTTGGAAAACGAGTTTTTTCAAGAATTTTCTTTTATAAATAAATTATTTGTCGTGTATACTGTAGCGGCACTACAAAGAGTACTAAGCAACATAGAACAAAAAGTACTACTGCGCCATCTATGACACCTATGATGAACTAAACATCGAAATACATCTAAATCCTAGATCGCGCAAGTAAAGTTATTTGCGACTGACTGAACGCTATACACCGTGACTTTTTATTCGTCTTACAACGGCAGCCCACTTCATGTATCTAATGACTACTAAAAATTCATAAACAATAAATAGGTATTTATGACATTTTAATAATTTAAAAATAAAAATATTATTCAGTATTATGACGCATGACGTAGTTAAAACACCCTGTTCCGAGCGATGATCTACTGGACTCGAACGCTAGGTAAGTATATTCTCCCGTTTAACCCGTAAACATCATTAACAGGATGTTTCATAATTTTATTCTAATGTATTATTTATTTTTCTTTGTACCTATTATGGTAGGTAAAAAAAAATATCGCGCTTAGAGCTATTTTATGCCGGGTACATTGGGTGGACCACCTTTGTAAGACGACTAAAAAGTCACGGTGTATAGAAGAACCCGACAACAACCGTCGGGCAGTAGCCCACTAGACACAACACCCGTCTGGTCGGAAGATCCTTCCTTTTCTATGGGGGATGAAGAACTTTACACCCTGTTCTCCATATATCCAAACTGGTGACCCCGACGTGATGGATGGCACCGCCTTTGGGCAGCGCTGACGTCCAAAGCAACATGACGTCAGATCACTTCCTCAAGCTTTCGAGCAGCGAGACATTCGGCATTCGGTTTTACATGCATCAGAGCCTAAATCACTATGGCGGCCTGGCATTCACCTTTGGCACAGAGATAGATTATACTCAAACTCAAAGCATTTATTTCAATTAGACCATTACAGGCACTTTTGAATGTCACACCTTTTCAACGCAAGCGCATGCCCCTCCACGCCAAGCCACACTTTCACCTGCCATTATGTCACATGTTTGTGTCGTATGGCGCATAGGGCACGCGCTTGCTTGTCACGTATATGTGACTATGGCGGTTAATAGGTTAAGACGACCCCGCCGACAAACTGTTACGCTGTTTGGTGGGTGCATAAAATTTACCAAATGTTGGGTCCTGATTAAATGTTTTATTACTTTTATTTATTTACTAGCGACCCACCCTTGCTTCGTAAAGCGCCACCTATCGGGTCCATAACTATATCTAATGTAGCCTATATTTTAAGTAAAGCATCTAGCAGTAGAGCGGTGAAATTTACTTTCCAATCCATGCAGTAGTTTTTACGTGATGCGCGTACAAACATACAGACAGAAAGACAGACAAACAAAAATTCTAAAAAATGTCGTTTTGGCTTCTGTTACTCAAATAAAGACACCCCTTTTTTTTTCAATATTTTCAATGTACAGACATTGGCCTGTTACATTTTTATTTTTAACTCAATGTAACACATTCAAAACATTGTGCTTATGGATATATTGAATAGTAAATGGGTCATGGAGGTATTGAAAGTAAAGTTATAACCTTAAAAATTAGTATTTAAAAAAAAACTTGTGAAAAAGTTGGAACTTTGACCGCCAATAACTCCGTAACTAGAAGGTTCCCAGGTACGGTCTAGAACAAAAAAATGATCGCAACAGCGGGGAGAACAAGTGCCTTTCAGCTTCGTTAAGGGTATATTTACACCTTGTATAGTAATGATTTTTCTCTCACCCAGCAAGCTCGAAGCCCAAATCCACCATGCTGTTTCTCTCGTCAACAGATAACTTAGAGGAGAACACTGTATAGTTGTCTAACTTCTGTTCTTGAACTTTGTTCTCTGACCCATCTCCCAAGGCATTTTCAGGCGTTTCCGAATCCGCTAACTGTTCATATATCTGTCGCCTAATGTCCTGAGCGTGGAAAAAACTGAAAAAGAAAAGCACACTTATTAGTGTCTAAACACACTATGCCGAAGTTACGCGACCGAAGTTCGGCGGCTGATTTTACGTTCCGACGTATTCGGCTGATATGACACACCATAAGTGCCGAACTTACGCGGCAGAAATTCAGTTCAACTTATTCTGTGAGCACACATTATACGCGACCGAAGTTCGGTTCGATTGCCGACGAAGATCTGGGGGCGGGAGGAGGGGGGAGCACGACGCGGACGCCACGACAGCGCTCGTGACACTGAATACAAACACAAAGTTGCGCAACTGAATTTCTGCCGCGTAAGTTCGGCACTTAAGGTGTGTCATATCAGCCGAATACGTCGGAACGTAAAATCAGCCGCCGAACTTCGGTCGCGTAAGTTCGGCATAGTGTGTTTAGACACTTAATCCTGACAATCCGACCACTATACACCGTGATTTTTTAGTCGTCTTACAACGCAGCGGCAGCACACTTCATGTATCCAATGACTACAAACATTCATAAAAAAAATTGGTGTTTATGAGATTTTAATAATTTAAAAATATTTTTTTTATTCATTATTATGACGCATGACGTAGTTGAAACACCTTGTTGCCAGCGATAATCTACTCGACTCGTGCACTTGGTAGGTTTGACACTTAAACATTTTTAACAGGATGTTTCATAGTAAAATTCTAATTTATGATTTATTTTTCTTTGTACCAATTATCTTAATTAATGGTAAAAAAAAATAAAACAACGCCTAGAGGTATTTTATGCTGGATACATTGAGTGGACCATCTTTGTAAGACGACTAAAAAGTCACGGTGTATATTATAAAGGATATAACGTAAATACTCTTAACGGAGCCAAACGGCTCTTGTTCTCCCCGTCATTGCGATCATTTTTTTGTTCTTAACCATACATGGGAACCTTCTAGTTACGGAGATATTGGGGGTCAAAGTTGCAACTTTTTTACAATGTTTTTTTAAATATAAGATTTTTACTTTAAAAACCTCCACGACCCAGTACTATTCAATCCATCGATCATCACAATGTTTTGAGTGCGTTACATTGAGTCCTACCGTAAAACGTGATTTTTCACCCCAAAAAAAAATCGTTTCCCAGCAATAACTTTTTTATTAACTTACTTAGGGATACCAAATATTAATTACGTAATAAATAAAAAAATAAGTAAGTATATAAAATAATAAAAAATATTTAAAAAAATAAATGGTTTTACAATGTTACTAAATAAATAAATAAATAAATGTATAAAATTTATAAATCAATAATTATAAAAATTCAATCCTTTTTTAACTTACTTAAGAAAATGTATCATAATAAACAGCCAGTGTTCTTCCTCCTCTCTCCTACTTTATCTATGCTGTGCCCGACAGGGTCCATAATTGTTACTAATATATTTGTTTCCATACCAACTACTTACATTATGGTACGCAATAAATAATTGAGAACTTTTGCGTAAAGTTGCTTAGTTTGATGTACAAAATGCTTGGTTGACGGCTTCGTTAAGAGACTTTTTACACCCTGTATAAAAATATTTTGACTTAATTATTATAATCATTTTTATTGTGCTTCTGACTTCGGTTTGATTTTAATTTGTTTTAATTTTGTTAATAATTTTATTTTGATTGCGTTTTAATTGTAATGATGATTTTAATTTAATTTGATTGTAATTTGATTTTATTTTGTTAATAATTTTATTTTGATTGCGTTTTAATTGTAATGATGATTTTAATTTAATTTGATTGTAATTTGATTTTATTTTGTTAATAATTTTAATTTTAATTGTGATTTTAATTTTATTATTTTGAATTCTGTTTAATTGTACCTGTGATCCTTAGTTGATTGAGATAAATAAATAAATAAATAAAAAAAAATAAAAAATAACCCTGCAAATAGTACTCACACAGTCTGCTTTTCTTCGAAATCGTCGGTTTTGGTGGTCATTAGGGTCGTAGGTAAGATTTTTTCTACGCGTTCCTTCATCTTACCATGGGTGTAGTGCAGTATTTGGATCGCCATTTCCTTGACTGACAATTTCATCTGCGCCAACTAAGAAGAGAATATTAGAAAAAGGATATCGATAAAAAAAAACCGCAATACCTATAAGTTTATCTAGCATAGATCCAAAATATTTACATTTTTTTTTTTTTTTCGAAAACAAATTAGGTAGTGTAATTAGGGAACGCATATATATATATTTTACAAATACCTACGATACCACTGGACTAGTAGTGCAGAAAGGAAAAAAGAATACCCACGACACTACCAGTGGTGCGGCTTAGTAGTGTGGAAGGGAACGAATATACATGTATTTTACAATTACCTACGGTACCACTGGACTAGTAGTGTAGAAGGGAAGGAAGGATTAAATCGTAGCTAAAGCGTCCCTGGTTCGCAGGGTGCGGGGCAGTGCTAACAGCATCCTAAAAATGATTTCAGGCCGACTGGATTGCGCTATTGTAAACCGGTGCAGCAAAACTGCTGGACCCGCAGCATAATAACTTTGTGTAATTTTTCATTTGTGTTATTATTGTTGTGTAAATCACTATCACTACATAGTATAAAGCAAAGTCGCTTCCCGCTGGCTGTCTGTCCCTATGTATGCTTAGATCTTTAAAACTACGCAACGGATTTTGATGCGGTTTTATTTCATAGATAGAGTGATTCAAGAGGAAGGTTTATATGTATATTGCAGCCGTGCGAAGCCGGGGCGGGACGCTAGTTAACTATATGTGCATAATTAAGTTTACTAACATAGATAATTATAAGTCAAATTGTTACTAACTGATGAGCTATGTTGCTTAAATAAATAATAGAATTATAAAGATATAGCACATCTTGTGTGGGGAGGAGCTCTTGGCTAAATAAAATCAGCCGCTTGCCTAGGTTGGTCTGTGGATAGGTGACCACCCATTACATACCGAGTTTCCTCCATGCCTCTGAAAGCACGTTAAGCCGTTGGTCCCGTGTATAGTTGTAAATAAACCGTTTTAAACCAAAATCCGTGGTTTTAAACCGTTTTAAGCCTTGGTTTAAAACGGTTTAAAACCACGACCACGTGGGCCGTACATTGATTATAAATTCTTTTAAAAGGCTAATTGAAATCATTTAGCATATTTATTAATATATGTGAAGTCATATATCATACTTATACTACTTTTTAGGATTAGACAGACTGAAAACAATCATGGAATGCGTGTTTATTAAAATATAACGGCAATGCCGTATTTTTATTTTGCAATTTGCTACCAAAATCGTAACGTAGGGTATGAGGAGAGAGAAGAAAAAAGAAGAAGAAGAAAATACATTTATTTGGCACATGCCACAAGTGCACACAATAAAAACAAAACAAAAACGTTTTAAACCATAATAAACCGCTAATTGTGGTTTTAAACCGTTTTAAACCAAAAAGACGGTTTAAAACCAAATGGTTTAAAACGTTTAAAACCCGTTTTGCATCTATAGTCCCGTGTGTCATTTGTAGATCTTTGACAGTCGTTAGGTAGTCAGTGGCCCACAAAGTCTGACAACCAGTCTTACCAAGGGGTATCGTATTACCCAGTATTAACTGGGTGGTGGTGGGTGAGTGTGGAGGTCAGATAGGCAGTCGTTCCATGTAAAATACTGGTATTCAACTGCATCCGGTTAGACTGGAAGCCGACCCCAATATAGTTGGGAAAAGGCAGGCAGATGACCTTGTGTGGGGAGTCAAGGAAAACGTCGTAATGAAAGTTTTAAGTATGGATGCGGATGGCTATAAGAAGAGGAGAAGACCATGCCAGAAGCAACGGCTTAAAAGCAGGCACAGTTTTTCAAAAACCACAGCGTCTCTAGCTGGAGCCCCGGCCGACACCAGATGTAAATTGTGGGAAAATAGCTGTACCCCTAATGAATGTTTAGTAGTCATTGGATACATGAAGTGGGCTGCCGTTGTAAGACGACTAAAAAGTCACGGTGTATAATTTTTCATACACGCACGCCGGCGCCGTTTGCAAGTACAACGCACCTGATTAAAAAGGTCACTGTACGTCCCCTCCCTGTACAACATTTTGTTAGTCGTCTTTCACTTATCCTCTGAACATAGGGTGTAAACAGACCCCTCACGAAGCCGTCAACCAAGCTTTCTGTACATCAAACTAAGTAACTACGCAAAATTTATTGCTGGGAAACGACTTTTTTTGGGGTGAAAAATCACTTTTCACGATAGAACTCAATGTAACGCACTCAAAACATTGTGCTGATGGATGCGTTGAATGTTACGGGGGCCGTGGAGATATTTAAAATAAAGTTATAACATTAAGAAGTTGTGATAAAAAAAAATTGGAACTTTGACCCCCAATATCTCCGTAACTAGAAGGTTCCCAGGTATGGTCCAGAACAAAACAATGATCACAATGACGGGGAGAACAAGTGCCTATCGGCTTCGTCAAGGGTACTTTTACACCCATCAGAAGCTTTCTCATTGAAATTACTGTGAAGATACCTTTTTCTCTAAAATCTTCAGATAATCAGGGGTTCTCCTGAATCTCTTCAGAACAGTTTCGAAATCTTGTCCATACAGCTTCCATGACTCTTGCTCTAAATCATACCTTCGAGCATTTGACTCGGCCAGGCTTGGGGAAACTGGAAATAAATAATTTAAATTTAAAAAAAAAAAAAAGTATTTATAAATTTAATTTAATTTATATTTGTAAGTATTTATAGTATTGTTATTAAAAAAAAAAGTATTTATAAATTTAATTTAAATTATATTTGTATTTACAGTATTTTTATTTTTTATTTTTTTTAAGTATTTATTTAAAAATTTATATTTTAAAATTTAAAAAACCTCCAACGAAAAAATAAAAGATGAAAGATAAATACCCACTTTCATCCCCCATATCTAGTAAATGGCTGCACCGATTTTGATAAGACGTATCTAAGAACCATCGCCAAGAAACTAGCTTTCAAATAAACAACTGCATCCAAATCGGTTCACTCGTTTAAGAGCTACGGTGCCAGAGACAGACACACACACACACATTGCGGTCAAACTTATAACACCCCTTTTTATGCATCGGGGGTTAAAAAACAAGTTCATCATCTGCCTGTCTTATCCCAACTATGTTGGGGTCGGCTTCCAGTCTACCCGGTTGCAGCTGAATACCAGTATTTTACTTGGAGCGACTGCCTATCTGACCTCCACAGCCCAGTTAGTACTGGGTAATACCTTTGGTAAGACTGGTTGTCAGACTTTCGGGCCGCTGACTACCTATAACGACTGTCAAAGATCTACAAATGACAGCCGGAACCAAAGGCTTAACGTGCTTTTAAGGCATTGTAGTCGCTCCATGTAAAATACTGGTATTCAGCTGCATCCGGTTAGACTGGAAGCCAACCTCAACATAGTTGGGAAAAGGCTAGGCATGAGATGAATGAATTCTCCCCTATTACTTGGGACTTAGTTGTAACTTGCAAAATGTGTGTGTCTTAGGAAAATTTCAGGCGTGATATTAGGTTATATAAAGAAACTTACACAAGAAACTAATACATACACACTACATACTGAAAAATACTACTCTTTTTTATTGAGCCTTGAATTCAAAGTCTTGAATTGCTCCGAAATGCGGTCCCACAGATAAAGCATGAAAAACTATTTTTTGTTGTTATATGGTGACTGAATTGCACTCGAGATAACAAACAACTTTCCCAAAGAAACATTTTTTTTTAAACGTGTGAAAAAAGCCGTATGAAATTCGCGTGCGCACGCCTGTGATCTATCAGCTGTTAGCCGCGTGACGCCGCGGGCCGTTCGGTCTCTTTACTATCGTACCATGCAACAGTGGATAGGGAGAGCAATCGCGCAGCTCGCTAGCCCGCTCCGTTAGGGCCCGCGCAAAAAAAAAAGATTTTTTCGGAAAGTTGTTTGTTATCATGAGTACAATCACGTGTTTAAGTATCGGTCACTTAAGGTCGGCCATACACGGACAGCTTGAAGCAGTCAGGATGGACTGCTTCAAGCTGCGACTGCATAGTAAACTACAGTCTTCTACGTACACACATACATGGAACCGCTCGAGCAGTTGGAAGTGCTTCGGGCGGTTGGCAGCGCAGTGAAATTTTATCGCGCGGTCAAGCCGTCGCTGTTGACTACGAATGCAATAGCGGTCCGTGTATGTTGATCACTGGCTAACTGCTCGAGCAGTCCGTGTATGGCCGGCCTAACTGTGCTCAGATCTTGGAGCATACGTTTTAACTCGGCAGTAAATAGGAAAAACTTACCTACTTATGTATTATAGTCTGTTGTTTAATCCCTGAGACTAAATTGACAAGTGAAAATGTCAAAACTGACATAAATCCTATTGAAATCTATGTCAGTTTGCCATTTTTACTTGTCAATTTAGTCTCAGGGATTAAAAAATAGACTATAGCTTAGAGAAATAAAACGGATAAACTACTTACCAATCGAAAGTACAACACATAATTTAAAAGTAGCTCTGATCATTTTTGACTTGAAGACGTAAATATTCAGTTATTTCTTTAACAAACACATTGGTATTGAAATCGGTGTCACCAACAGAAAAGAAATATTTTTAACTTAAGTCAATAAAATATTCACTCAGTAATAAAATTTGTATTAAACTACAAAATATATGTGTTTGTGATTTTGTCGGTAGCAATAAAAATGGTTTATGTACCAGTCATATAAATGAAACTATTTGGGTGCCGATATAGCTTGCAGAGTACGCTAAGCTGAAGATACAGAGGGCTGGCCGTGTTTGTCAAAGGAACGACGACCAATGGAGCCAAAAGAGTCTAAGGGTTTAACCTTTGGGCTGCGGGACTGTTCGAAAGAGATACCGCGGCCCTGGAACACAAAGGGCAAAGAAGGAACATGGATGGGTTTTAGTCAGTTTAGTTTTGAAAAATTCTTTATTAACATTAAAAATATACATAACTGTGAACTTAGAAATAAAGCAACAGTAACACTAATATTAATAACGAACACTTTTACAGGCTAGAAGCACCTTTATAAGTAGGTATATAATAACAATGGTTACAAACTTATCACAACATGAGGCATTTAACAATTAATCATTTAACATTTGCTATGAAATTATTGTGATAATTTCATTTATAGAGTCAGTAAAAGTCTGACAATCCCTCCCACTCCACCCAGAGCGGGCGGGTTATTTGATGATTTCCCATCCCAAAAAAAAAGGGTTTAACCTTATCTATCAGCATGGGATCTCAATTTTCCATACTCCTATCCTTTTCTGACGCTCAAACCCGTCATTTACTAGAGCGAGAGAAAGAGCGTGCTGCCGACCGCATCGGCAATGCTGCCACGTGCAACAGCATTCCCACTCTATGCGGCTCTAAGCGACAGAAAAGTATAGGAGCATTGGAAAAGTGCGGTGGTTCGTGCTGATAGATGAGGCGTACGAAGGTCTTCGATATTGGAAATGGAATGGAACTCAAATGGAGTTGGGCAGGACACATAGCAAGGCGTGGTGATGGCAAGTGGAGTAAAGCTGTGATCGAGTGGCGCCCAAGGAATGGAAAAAGAAGTGTTGGTCGTCCGGCGGCGAGATGGGCAGCCATTACGGGAATATCCTGGATGAGGCTGGCACAAGAGCGTGGTGCTTGGCACAAGCAAAGAGAGGCCTGTACCCAGCAGGGGGTGATGTCGGGCTGTGGATGATGATGATGAGATCAGAGAGTATAGTATAACGGGCTGGTTTCCGCAACTCCATGTCAAAGCGCGTATTTTGCGTGCCGGTGGGAGATCTATTCGATCCACCCTAACTCTCCGATATGTATAATAAACTTTCAGTGTTGCCAAATCTGTGTGTCTACGTCAACTCACCTAACTCAAAATACTTACTTACTTGCCACTTCCAAGTTAAACCGCACACACATCCCACCCCTCCTCATTTCATCAATCCAGCAGAAGGTTTTCCTCCTGGACAGGAACTGCAGTTGCCAATCTGGAAATCTCTTAACCCTTTGCGGGCCCAAGCTGGCCGCTGTAGAAATAATCTGGCCAAATGGGGTATCATCGACCCATCCCAAACACAATGTCAGTGTGGAGCCCCTCTGCAGGATATGCCCGACCTCTTTCTTGCCCATCTTGCACAGCCACCTGCACCTTCCAGGATTTAAACGAAGCCAACGACAGAGCTGTGCACGTGGCAATATACTGGTCAGGTACTATTTGAGTCTATCGACACGCAAAGAAGGAGAAGAAATTAAACTGCAAGTGTAAGGTGCCAATTGCTACGGGACCTTACAGTTATAGTGGGACACAGGCCTCTCTGTGACAGGCAGTGGACCAAAATATGTAGAACTAGCGGCCCGTCCCGGCTTCGCACGGGAATAACATGCACGACGCGACAGCGTTTATTTTTTCTATTTCTATGACTTATTAAATTCGTAATATCTATTGATTGGAATAGCCGATTTGAACAATTCAAAAAGTAATCTACATTAATTGAAACAGTCTTGAAAACAATATGAGTTATTTGGATAAGGATTTAAACAGAAGTATGAATAACATAGTCTAATTTTGGTCGGTATTTCTATCAACTTTTAAAATGTAAAAAGTGGTTATTGTGACATAACGATAATAGTTGGACATATAGTATTGCGAAGTTTTTTGTAGTTATTGATATGGTCTTTAATATTGTAGAACAAAAGAGTTTTAGTAAGGATTCCTTATCTTTTCTAGCAATAAATATAGCCTATGTTACTCAAGGTGAATGTAGCTTTCTAATGGTGAAAAATTTTTGAAATCGGCACAGTAGTTTTTGATTTTATTCATTACAAACATACACACACACAAAAATACAAATCTTTCCTGTTTATAATATTCGTAAGACGTAAGATTGGTGGATGTCAGATGTCTTCGATTCTTTGGTTCTAGGCAAAGAGATTTTAAAGACAAAGAGCGGACGTTGCGAATATTCATCATCTGCTTAGCCTTTTCCCAACTATGTTAGGGTCGGCTTCCAGTCTAACCAGATGCAGCTGAATACCAGTTGCCCATATTTTACATGGAGCGACTGCCTATCTGACCTCCACAACCCAGTTAGTACTAGGTAATACGAAACCCCCTTTGGTAAGACTGGTTGGTTGGTTATATTGTCACGCAAAAATTTTGATCCCGAAAATTTTCGATTTTGACACACGAATACTACCTGTCAAGCGGGCGTTTGACACTAGATACACCGACTTATTTTATAGTATAGTTCGGTTCAAACTTAATGGCGGCTCGGAAGTTAGCTGCGAGTGACAGTCAGCGCAGGTATAACGGTTCAAACTTTATGCTGGCTCGGAATGTCTAACGTAAAACTGCGCAGAACACAATTTTAGGTATCAGCGGGGCGCAGAGGACGCATCGTCTTGACTGTATAATGCGCCGACCGTCACTCGCAACTAACTTCCGAGCCGCCATAAAGTTTGAACCGTACTATAACAAGTATTGGATTTAAATAATTATCTTTACCTTGTCCCGTATATCGCTCGTTAATAATTGAATCTCTTTGGTCCTAGCACTACGCTATTCAGAACTGGGGGACCACTGTACTAAAAAAACACAACAAAAATGCAAAAAAACATTTATTAATTATTCAGCATAACTCTTTGCTTACTTGTAAACAGAGAAATTAAAACGAACGCGAGACTTAAACGTAACGTAAAAACGAACAAATTTTTATTTTCAATCTAAAATGTGGTAATCGGTCGTCATAGTTTAGGCATGCATAAATATTGGTTTATCAACCAAAGGAATAATTTGCACAAATTCGCGTCTGGAAATAAAATTTAAGTAACGAATTTGGCAAAGGTTTTTGAAGTAGCAAGTTTTTTTTTTTATCTACATCATGTAGAAAATATTGAAAAAGAAAAATAATTTCCTGTGACTAAACTACTGGATATATTCGAATGAATTTTTGTATGCAGACTAGGAACGTCATGAGGTAGACGCATTTTAATTTATTGTCGTATTGTCGGCGCCACCCTGTATAGTATTTGAATGGATCCTTTATCTTAGTCAACATCAACTGCTTAAAACTATCCAAATATAATGCGCAAAACGTCTATTTTTAATTTTAAAATCGTTCAACGTTTCATTTATTCCGCGCGTTCGTACTATACCTCAGATTTTTTATCCTATAACACACGATCATCTTTCAAAGTTACCTTCTTCTTTTCTTCACCAGGGTAGAGATATCCCTTCATTTCTTAGATACCACGCATCTTCTTTTTCAATGTCGGAATCCATGTTATCTCGCATATTCAATTTGCGGTCCCGTAAAATTCTGCGACCTTTTTTATTGGAACTCTTTTGTCGTTGTTTCATTTTTTTGTCTCGTTTATTCCAATTGTTTTCTTTCTTGATAGGATCATAGTGTTTGTTAGTCCATTCATCGTCGTTGCTATATCGTTGATTGTTATTTTTGTCATACTGCAGATGCCTCTTGTTCCACTCATACTCCATCTTATCAATATGACCATCATGATACCTTAGAATGTCACGATTATTCAAATCTATTTCCTTTTCCACGTTTCCTTTGTCATTTCTTTTCTTATCTTTTTTTAATTCTGTATCGTTGTTGTCAATCTTTTCAGGTTTTTTTTTATCGTATCTATGGCCGTTTTCATTTCTGTCTTGTGTAGCATATTTTAAATGCCCTTCCTCGCGTTCTTGGTTGGTTTTCTTTTTATGTTTTCTTGAAGTTATATGCACTGGTGTTGTATGTTTTCTTTTAGTTTTAGTCCCTGATCTTTGTAGCGGTTGATTATCTTTTTTCTCGCCTTCATTTTTGACAGTGTTATTGTTATTTTTTGGGTTTAAGTTGTCTGCTCTTTTCATCTTAAAATCAAATTCTTTATTTTCTTCTTTTTTTGACACTTGATCATTATTACTGTGAAGAGGTTGTGCCTCAAGCCTGTTTAGTCCAGTATCATTTAAATCCTCTTTATGTGCAATATCCTCATGAACACTGACTTTATGTTTCAAGCCCCTTGCTTTAATACCTGTTCTTTTTTCAAACCTATTAGTGTTATATATCTTAGCTGGCAAGGCGTAATTTTTTTCATCTGTCCTAGGTTTATTGTTTTCTTTTTCAGTGGTTCTAACTAGTTTCATTATACCAACTTCATCACCCTCTGTGAATGTTGGTTGGTGAGTAGGCTCGTCATTAGTGAGTCCTAGATCACCGTCCAATTCGAAACTAGGATTTGTTAGGTGATTTGATGTTTGAATAAATGTATCAGGTGTATTTAATATGTTCGTTCTATTATGTGATCCATCTTTCAGTGCGGCTGTAACAATAGATTTTGCATTAGCATAATCATACTTACCAGTACATAACTGGGTTGGAGGTCAGATAGACAGTCGCTCCATGTAAAATACTGGTATCCAGCTGCATCCGGTTAGACTAGAAGACGTCCCTAACATAGGTGGCAAAGGCTAGGTTGCTGATGATGATGCATAAGCTAATTAGTCTAAAATATTTCCACGACTGGGACACAGGCCTGCTATCAGAAGGACTTTAGTCAACCACGCGGGCCCAGTGTGGGTTGGTAGATGTCACATATCTTCGAATTTTTGGTTTCCTCACGACACGCATATTTTCCTTCACCATTTTCAGAGCAATGTCGATGAAATGAATAACACGCCTGCCTGGGTTTGATCCCACGACCTGCACCCCTAAGACGGGACCGTCCACTGCTACTAATAAAATGTTGATATTCTACTTAATACTTCGACAACAACAATTACTGATTCATGAAGATGAGGGGGGAATACGAAGAGCTCATTTATGAAGATGCGGTGAGTCGCGAGGGGCGTGAAGTCTCACGGGGCGTTGTACGTTTTTAGCCGTTTGCGGAGAGGCGTTGCGTGTCTCGGCCCGCGTTATCACAAACGCAAACACAATGTACGATGTTGTTTATCAAGACCCGAAGACGCCGCTTCTCTGTGAACGGGGTATTGCAGGAAATTGGCTGGCTGCAAAGCTGCGTGCGCTGCCTGCGATGTCATCTGCGGGCTCCGCCGCAAGTAAGCTGCACTTCAAACAAACGCGTATAAAATCGCTTCTCTGTAAACGCTCTCATACATCGCCATATGTTTGAATTTATTGCGGGTCGCGCCGCACAACGCGCCTTGAGACGCGCCGGGTTTCCGTTAATGAGCCCCAATAGCACGGGTCGATGTACACGGTTAAGCAACGGTTACCGAGGTCGTTCATCATCGAACATCGTGAGTAAACCCAACATGCCTGAGAGATATTTCTCGACGGCATGTAAAGCCAAGTCACAGGCCCATGGGTGGCATAAAAACTCTGACACCAGGTTAGGCACTAACCATACGAAAAATAATAAAAGAAAAACGTACCATTTTTGTGGAAACTTTTCAATTTATCATCTGTGTTGAAATACTTGGTTTTCTTAAGCTTCAAATAACGTCTGCATACAACATAAATAATTATAAATATTAATAATAGAATTATCAGCTTTAGTCGAACAACTAATTGTCGACGGGTTCGTTGGGCGACTCTTATAGACCATTTCATTTTAAATGGCACGCCTATGTGCTTTGGAAACCACGTAAGTCTCCTCAAAACTTCTACTCTTCATCAACGAAGAGACGCCACAATTTTGACAGGTCCCGGCTGTCATTCTGACAGATCTTTGAGAGTTGTGTTTTAGGATCTGTCAAATAGACTGACAAACAGTCTTAACCAAGGAGTATTGCGTTATCCAGTACACAGGAATCTTTTAACGCTGTTGGGCTACTCGCAAGCGAACCTCTGATTGTTCAGATTCATATGCGTATTGTAAATTTATTACTTGCTTCGGTGAAGGAAAACACCGTGAGAAAACTAGTATGCCAGAGAGATATTTCTCGATGCCAAGTCAGAGGCCCTTGGGCGCCATAGAAACTCTGACACCAGGTTAGGCACTAACCACACGATAAAGAAGACGAAGACGAAGAATCGGCTAGTCCACCGTCTTTGATCGCATCGGTCCTTTTGGCGACTTTGAAAAGAGTGCGCTGTTGGTAAAGATTTGTGAAAATTGTATTGAAAAGACGATATGGCACCCTTTTTTTTTCGGATGCGAAATCATCAAATGACCAGCTCTGGGCGGAGTGGAAGGGAGTGTCAGACTCGTACTGACTAAAACCAATCCAAGTTCCTTCTTTGCCCTTTGTTTTCCAGGGCCGCGGTATCTCTTTCGAACAGTCCCGCAGCCCCGGCAGGCATCGGCCCTTGCGGACCTCTTCCTTTTTGCTGACATCTCTTTGGGGCGCGCGTGAAACACGAACGCACCGTCGACACGGCCTGTCGTCATAAGACGGACGGACGGCGAATAAGCCCATTACTCACCGTCCACAGGCCTCCGACACCCGGGGCGTATCCCGCGGCGGCTGGGACGTGAAGTTCTTTCCCTCTCCCATCCCGCCACCTCCTTCGCTAGCATGACTACTTCGCAGAAGGAGGTAATGGCTTCCCACTCCCTCTCGTTCCGGACCATGGCTTGAACCAGAGCCGGGCGCGAGAGGTCGCCGCCGCCTATCGCCGCTACGAGGACACGGTGGAGCTCCGCCCAAGCGGGGCAGACCTTCACTGTGTCCTCCGGACGATCCTAACAATGGTAACACCCGGGCGTTGTCTCCCGCCCGATTCGGTGCAGGAACCTCCCGAAACAACCGTGACCGCCTGTCCGGTAAGGACCTGTGTCAGGTGCAAGGTGAGGGCGCCATGGCGCCACTCTAGCCACTCCTGAAAGACTTATCGCCACTATTGTGGCGTGCCCTGCACGGGGTTGCGACAGTCGCTCTCTCCATGTCGCCATGAGATCGCGGCGGAGGTCTGTCCGCTGAGCGGCGATTTGCCGCGGCACCCTTAGTTCCTATTTGGGCACCACACCAAAAGATCCGCGTACAACTGTAATCCAGCAGAAACTCACTCTATGCTCTTCTTCTTCTTCCGTTTATTGCTATACTCGTCTAAAACGTCAGGGTTGTCAATGACATGGTACCGCACTGCTTCCGCCATTCTCTCCAATTGAGTCTCTTTAAGATCTTCCTGGGGTACCAGGCTTGCAGGACGGTTTTTGATCTCCAGTGCTGGTAATTCGAAACGTCGTGAGGCATCTGAAATGACAGATAGAAGACTAGGTTTTGCTAGCAGCTTAGCCTGACTAATGCTTGTAGGAAAATATTCCATGGGAACGCGGATTTGAGGAGCTCGTGGCTAAATAATAACAGCCGCTCGGGTCGATCTTTAGGCTAAACTGTGCTTGCCTAGGTTGGTCTGTGGATGGCTGAACACCTATTACATACCGAGTTTCCTCCGTGCCTCGGAAAGCACGTTAAGCCTTTGGACAGTCGTTAGGTAGCCAGTGGCCCAAAAAGTCTGACAATCAGTCTTACCAAGGGGTATCTTCTTACCCAGTACTAACTGGGTTGTGGAGGTCAGATAGGCAGCCGCTCCATGTAAAATACTGGTATTCAGCTGCATCCGATTAGACTGGAAGCCGACCCCAGTATAGTTGGGAAAAGGCTAAGCAGATGATGATGTGTATGGAAGCGTAGAGCATACGTACGTTTATAATGAAACCCACCATATCTACTACTGTGACCAATATTCCTGCCGCCATCTTTATAAGCACTATTTATCAAGTCGATCCTTTCAACGACTTTCTTAACTTGTCTTGTGACATGGTTCTTCGTCTTTGACCGTAGCTCTGATTGCATAGGAGTTGTCATCCGCCATGCTGAGATCTCAGTTAGTAGATGAGCTGTAAAAAAACGAATACATTTATATTAAGATAAAAATAAAATCCTTAATGGGTTTCCTCGGATACAACTCGCTAGAGGTAAGTCGAGCTCGTGATCAGCTCACAATAGCCTGTAAGACGCTCTGTGGTCGCGGGCCTGTGGACGGTGAGTAATGGGCTAGCTCGCCGTCCGTCCGTCTTATGACGACAGGCCGTGTCGACGGCGCGTTCGTGTTCCACGCGCGCCTCAACGAGATGTCAGCAAAAGGAAGGGCCGATGCCTGCCGGGGCTGCGGGACTGTTCGAAAGAGATACCGCGGCCCTGGAACACAAAGGGCAAAGAAGGAACATGGATGGGTTTTAGTCAGTAAAAGTCTGACACTCCCTTCCACTCAGCCCAGAGCTGGGGGGGGTCATTTGATGATTTCCCATCGTAATTCTTTGTTCCAGACAATGACTGCCGGGGCAGAACGCACAGGCTGTTTGCCGTGCCTCCATGTCACACTGTTGCACGTGCTAAGTCGCCAATTCCTCGCACTCTGGCCGCGCTTAATGATCTCTTGGATTCTAATCCAACAGACGATCTGTTTGCTGATGGATGGACGGACGAAGATTTTTTTGGTATGTCAGAAGCACTGTGAGAGGAATTTATGAAAGTGTTGTTAATTATATTTTCACTTCAAGTTACTGTAATTGGTTGTAAACAAAACCGTTGTAATCAATAAACAAATACGAAAATAAGAGGGGTAATACAAAAAAAACGCGAAGTTGCAAAAATAATTAAAATAAAATAATAAATTAATTTGTGATTTATTTACATTTTTTTCACTAGATTTCTTATTGAGATAAATAAATAAATAATGAAAAATAACTAACACTTTCAAGTCTAAACCCAACGTGCTATGGAGCGCAGTTTCTTAGGTGTAAAATTAACCGACCATGTACATACGAAACACTACACTGCGCTCCAAAACGCAAATCGTTGACGTGGCTCAAAAGGCTGCCCAACTTAAATGGGACTGGGCAGGACATATCTGTCGCATGCCGAACGAACTGTGGGCCCGAAAAGCTCAGGATTGGTGCCCTGAAACAGTGACACGGGGTCGCGGCAGACCACGAAGGAGATGAGGGGACGAACTAGATGTCTTCCTTGAGAATTGGAAAGAAGTAGCACAGAATCGTGACCTTTGGAAGGAATGGAGGGAGGCCTTTGCCCAGCAGTGGGACCCTTCACGAAACCGTCAACCAAGCATTCTATACATCAAAATAAGTAACCCTACGCAAAAATTGTTGTTGGAAAACTACTTTTTTTGGGGTGAAAAATCACGTTTTGTCGGTTAGGACACAATGTTCCCCACTTAAAACATTTTGTTAATGGATACGTTAAATAGTACGGAGGTCGTGGAGGTATTTAAAGTAAAGTTATAACCTTAAAAACCAGACTTATTTTTTTTTGAAAAGTTGGAACTTTGACCTCTGTAACTAGAAGGTTCCTAGGTATGGTCCAAAACAGAACTGATCGCAATGACGGGGAGAACAAGTGCCTTTCGGCTTCGTTAAGGGTCTATTTACACCATTCAGGTGCCCGACCCAGTTCTTGAAAATGGCAAAATCTTACCTGTGTACAAGAAAAATATCAAAAACTTCATTTTAATTTCACATCACTGGTTTCTATACCATTGTCGACTGCCAAAAATTGTATACAAAAAGCTTATCAGATTTCTTTGATATGAAAGTACAGCATGACAAAACAATTTTAGAGTTCTAAATTAAATTCTTGATTACTACAAGTGCCACTACGTTGAACAACATATTGCTGTTTTACGAAAACCTTAACCGATCTTATAAGGTGTAAATATAGGGTGTAAAAATACCCTTAACGTAGCCGAAAGGCACTTGTTCTCCCCGTCATTGCGATCATTTTTTTGTTCTAGACCATGCCTGGGAACCTTTTAGTTACGGAGATATTGGGGGTTAAAGTTCCAATTTTTCCACATTTTTTTTTTAAATACCGCTTTTAAAGATTATAACTTTACTTTAATTAACTCTATGACCCGTTTAGTATTCAAAGCATCCATCAGCACTAAGTTTTACCGTAAAACGTGATTTTTCACTCCAAAAAAAACAGTCGTTTCCCAGCAATAATTTTTGCGTAGAGTTACTTAGTTTGATGTACAGAATGCTTGGTTGACGGCTTCGTGAAGGGTCTCTTTACACCTTGTATAGGGTGACTGGTAATTAGTGACCGATACTTAAACACGTGATTGTACTCATGATAACAAACAACTTTCCCAAAGATTTTTTTTTTAATACTCATTCACTTTTATCACAATAACACAACAGCGGGCTGTCGCAAGCGCGACTGCTGAGCATGTGATCCTGGGTTCGATTCCCCGGTCGGGCAAGGTGTTATTGGGTTTTTCCATCAGGACTTTCTGAGTAGCCTGTTCGGAGTTCGGAGCCTGGATTTGCGCCCGCTTGATGGCATCGCCCCTATAACATGGGAGTTAAACATAACTGGCGTAATGTGGGTGTACTATTAAGTTCACCTCTGCCTAGACTCGGCTTCGTGAAACTAATCTATAAGATGTAAACGGATCGTCCGTTTACATCTTATAGATTAGTTTTGTTACCACTGAATTGCGGCCTTTCCTTTACCTAATTACGTCAATGAAACGCTATTTCTCAATTAAAAAATAAAAACAGGTGTTCATTATCTTGAAAAGAACCCCATAATAGTATTTAATAATCAGTAAATTATCAATAAAAGATTCATTGATAAAATTACATCATTTACACCTACGTCATTATTGGCGCAGTATTGTGCTAGAATTATCTATACAGGGTGTAAACGGACCCTTCACGAAGCCGTCAACCAAGCGTTATGTACATCAAACTAAGTTACCCTACGCAAAAATTATTGCTGGGAAACAACTTTTTTTTTTGGGGTGAAAAATCACGTTTTACGGTAAAACTCAATGTAACGCACTCAAAACTTGGTGCTGATGGACGCTTTGAATACTAAAAGGGTCATGGAGGTAATTAAAGTAAAGTTAAAACCTTAAAAAGTAGACAGAGTATTTTTTAAAAAACTTGTGAAAAAATTGGAACTTTGACCAATATCTCCGTAACTAGAAGGTTCCCAGGTATGGTCCAGAACAAAAAAATGATCGCAATGACGAGGAGAACAAGTAGCTTTCGACTTCGTTAAGGGTCTTTTTATACCCTTTATAATAATATACAATTATTTATCAATAACTGTCCTTTTACTATATGTTACGAGATGACAGATCACTGCTGTGGTGTTCACAGACTTGTCCGAAGCATCAAACGAATAGCAACAGTAATTTTACGCTTTCACGGTTTACCACTAAACTTATACTGTCACTTACGGGATATAAAAAAGAAAAAAAGAGGGTAGACAGATTTGTCAGCTCTTTACAATTCATTTACCATCCACCCGCATTCTCCAGTCAACCCGCGATCATGGCGTTTGCAACACGTCGAAATATCGGGAGCTCAAAATAATGAACAATCACGGAAGATATCCCGTAAGTGACAGTATAAGATAAGTATTTTTACAGTACTAAAAAATCAGACGTGTTATAATCATGCCTCTGCCCAGCCTTTTCCCAACTATGTTGGGATGGGCGACATCTTCAAAATGAACAAGCCCCTTAAATAAAGAGAAAAAAAAAAAACTATGTTGGGATCGGCTTCCAGTCTAACCGGACGCAGCTGAATACCAGTATATTACACGCAGCGATAGCCTATCTGACCTCCACAACCCAGTTAGTACTGGGAAATACGCTTTGGTAAGACTGGTTGTCAGACTTTCGGGGTACTGACTACCTGTAACGACTGTCAAAGATCTACAACTGACAACCGGGACCAACGGCTTAAAGTGCTTTCCGAGCAACGGGGGAAATTCGGTAGGTAAAGTGTGGAGGGTGGTCACCCATATACGGACCAACCTAGGCAAGCGCAGCTTAACCTTAAGATCATCCGGGCGGCTGGTATTATTTAGCCAAGAGCTCCTATAGTATATTAGTATAGTGTAAGGACTATAATCTCGTGGCAAAATAATAACAGCCGCTCGGGTCGATCTATAGGTTAAGCCCTGATATGGTCCTGGGTTCGATTTCCAGGTCGGGCAAAGTGTTATTGGATTTTTCCATCAGCAATTTCTCAGTAGCAACCCTGAGTCTGGATCTGTGCCCGATTGATGGCAATAGGCTTGACCCCTATTGCAAACATGCTCGGCCTCTTTTACATGGAACTTAAACATAACTGGCGAAATGTGGGTGTACTATTAGGTACACCTCTGCCTAACCCTTCGGGGATTACAGGCGTGATATTATGTTTTGTTATTCACAAATAGATAACACTGTACCTTCAATTAAAGTGATAACACGCGGGAAAAATCACAGGTGTATGTTATCATTTAAGATTTTACGTGTGTTGCTTTATCAATCATTGATTAATTATACAATCATATCGACGAAATATACAAACAAAAACACATTTTTTTCAATTTTTGTCTGTCTGTTTGTTCTGGCTAATCTTTGAAACGGCGAACTTTTACTGGCAGATATATAGCTGATGTTATAAGGTCTAATATAGGCTACTTTTATTTTAGAAAAATATTTAGGGTTCCGTGCAAAAACAAAATCCGATCAAACGGCTAATCTCCGAAACAGCTGGAACGATTTTGACGGGACTTTTACTGGCAGATAGCTGATTTTATAAGGCGTAACTAAGCCATTTATTTTAAAAGAAAAGTTAGGGATGCAATTATAAATATAAGCATCACCTGCCTGCCTTTTCCCAACTATGTTGAGGTCGGCTTCCAGTCTAACCGGATGCAGCTGAACACCAGTATTTTAAATGGAGCGACTTAAATCGTCTGCGAACTCTTTCATGTTACTAAACTAAAAAGCTGGAAATAAAAAAAGTAGTTGAAAAAACTAAAAAACCTGACTGAAAAAACTGAAAAGCATTAAACAAGCATATTTTAAATAAAACAACAGTTGGAATCAGGCGGGGCTCATTTGAATATAAGATTTTGAAAATGGAAAAAAAAAATGTTTTATGCTTTTTAGTTTTTTCGGTCGGGTTTTTTTTTACTTTTTTCAACTGCGTTTTTTTTAATATTACAAATAGACACTTCAATTTTATTTTATTATATAGAAGAGATAAATTCTATCAAGGAGTTACTCTCTTCGAAACTACTCAACCGATTTGAAAAAAATATTCACCGATTTATAAGCTGCACTATTACAGAATGCTGCACCTATAATGTTTTTGACGCAGACGAAGTCGCGAGCGGAAGATAGTGTCAAAAATAAAATAGATAGCATTTATCTAAGATACCGATGCAAGCAAGTAATAAATTAATCATTAACGAATATTATAATTACTACTCTTTGAGCCATGCTTAAGTCTGTAGCAATATTTCTTTGTGTCGTGGCTGCTGTTTCAGGTAAACCAAATTTTTATATGTTTTTATTAATATAATTGTACTAGTGGACTGGCCACGTAGCACGAATGCGCCCGGAGAGATGGGCAACGATCGTCACCCACTGGACGCCTGTCGGAGGAAATCGCCGTCGAGGTAGACCGCGACGAAGGTGGTGTGACGATCTGATCTCGTTTGCGGGGCGAACATGGCCAAATATCGCACAGACATAGACAGGTTTGGAAGGAGAAAGGGGAGGCCTTTGCCCAGCAGTGGGACACACAAACAGGCTAAAAAAAAAAAAGAACTAGCTTTTGCTTCGCCCGCGTGGAGTTCGTTAATTGTCCCACGGGATCATACTACCGGGATAAAGAGTATCCCATGTCTAAATCCAGGTTATAAACTATCTGTGTGCTAAATTTCATCCAAATCTGTTCAGTAGTTTTTGCGTGAAAGAGTAACAAACATCCATCCATTCTCACAAACTTTCACATTTATAATATTAGTAAGACTATCCCACGGTAAAACAAATATAGCCTACTAGCTTTTGCCCGCGGCTTCGCTCGCGTTAATTTAGAATTTGACAATCAATTCGCGTTGTACTCTGCTTGTAATATAATTCAATAATTCTGCTTGTAGTATAATGTAATAATATAATTCAATCATGATTTGAAAGACAAGTGGCGCCATCTATTATCATAAGAATGTTCTTGTTGTTTTCGTCGGTTTTTTTTTCGGGATGAAACGTACGCTATGTCCCCTTAACCCTTATAAGGGTTAACCCGTATCTAACCGGTTATCCTTTTAACCCGATTAGTCTTTCTCTGGACTTTATCAATATCATTTCCCTGCCTTTCTTTCTCGATGTGGAACTCCTCAATGGATGTCCTCCGCATTGGGGAGAGCGGAGGGGTCTGTCAGACTCGTACTGATTAAATCCACACCGGTGTTCCCTCGCACACTTGCGCATGGCAGCGGGATCTTTCGATTGCCTGCCTTATCCCAACTATATTGGATTGAGATTCCTGCGTAATCAGATCCAGCTGAATATCACTATTTAACACACAAGAGCGGCGTGGAGA
The DNA here is from genome assembly GCA_905220335.1 of Noctua pronuba. Classification (NCBI taxonomy): domain Eukaryota; kingdom Metazoa; phylum Arthropoda; class Insecta; order Lepidoptera; family Noctuidae; genus Noctua; species Noctua pronuba. The sequence goes on from LR999920.1 coordinate 1,671,096, forward strand.
GCAGCGGTGGCAAGTGGTGGCGGCCCCGACTTACGAGCAGTAAGTCGTGGGCTCGAACCCAGGCAGGCGCATTACTTTGTGTAATTTATTTCATCACCACTGCTCTCAAAACGGTGAAGGAAAACATCGTGAGGAAACCGGCATGTCCTAGAACCAAAAATTAAGGACATGTGACATCTACCAACCCGCACTGGGCCCGCGTGGTGGATTATAGCTCATTCCCTCTCATAGAGAAGAGGCCTGTGTCCCAGTAGTGGGAACATGGCTGATTATGCATACACCCAAGGACTGCCAATCTGACCTCCACTGCCCACTTACGGTCGTTTGTATTATCATGTTTATGCACCTCATAATAAAGTCTAAATTCCTTCCAGCTCTTCCCTATGACCCCGTCATCAGGAAGCTGGACGAGGATCTTCGCTTCCAGCACGTTGAGGGTCCAGGTGGAAGCCTGCACCTGGTAGACCTGTGGGGTACCGTCAGTGATGTGGCTGAGGCGGCCAGATACAATCCGGATAGGCAGAATGTATACCATTTGTATACAAGGTAAGATGCTAGCTCATTGGTCTAGTGATCTTGAGGGTCTGGGTTCAATTCCTGGGTCGTGCAAAATAATATTGGGTTTTTCGCTAGGAATTTCTCAGTTGCAGTAGTTACCTTACTTGCTCGTTGGAACGTGACTAATGAGCTTTGGTACTGAGTTCGGTGAAAATACATTTTTATGATAGACATGACTCGATCTTGCAGACAGGATCGCCTCTTTACGAGATAACTCCTCAACGGTTAATAGCACAGACACGAAACTTTGTATACGCGTTCAATGTTGATAGATACACCTAATTTCTTTTTTATAATTTTAATAAAACGTGTTTTAAAAAAAAATGTCCCACTGCTGGACAAAAGCCTCCCCCAAGTCTTTCCAAGTGCTCTTGTCCCACGCCAATTCGAATGAACCCTCGCAGTATGCATCCAGGTCGTCTCGCCACCTCTTTCTGGGCCCGCCTCGGCGGCGCCATGCATTTTCGGACACTAATGTTTTTGTAAACACAAATCATAAATTATGAAGTATAATTTTTTTTTATAATAATTTGTGAAAACATAACCAAAATACATATTAAAGTACTCATATTATTTTTACATTTTATAGTGTAGCCTTAATTAAAGGCTGCCACGGCATGCATTAAACATAGGAGTAGGAAATGCAGTCACAAAACAGATTAAACTTATCTAGGTACATAATTACAAGTTAATTGCTACAAAAATCTGACATACAAATACAAATGAAAACTTACTAATTAACGCTGGATTGGTTCGATAAATCCATTCAATTTTGTTCGACGTTGTGCCAACCAATACAAGGTGTAAACGGACCCTACACGAAGCCGTTAACCTAGCATTCTGTACATTAAACTAAGTAACTCGACACAAAACTGATTGCTGGGATACGACTTTTTTTTGGGGTGAAAAATAACCTTTTACTGTGAAACTCAATGTAATGCACTCAAAACATTGTGCTTATGAATACATTGAATAGTAAACGGGTCATGGAGGTATTTAAAGTAAAGGTATAACCTTAAAAACTTGTGAAAAAGCTGGAACTTTGACCCCCAATAACTCCGTAATTAGAAGGTTCCCAGATACGATCCCGAAAAAAAAATGATTGCAATAGCGGGAAAAACAAGTGCCTTTCGGCTTCGTTAGGGGTCTATTTACACCCTTTATAAAAAGGACAGAAATACAACATTTTCTAAATCTTTATTTACAGACAAAACCCGACGGTAAGCCAGCCCATGCTGATCGGCAACGAGGGTCTTCTGGGTCTCAACAACTACAACCCGGCGAGACGGACTGTTGTCCTGCTACACGGATGGCTTGATGATGTGACTGCTGACTTTAATAGGGTGCTGGTTCCTGGTAAGTGTTTTTACTCTACTTCATAATTTACTTTTAGTACTAGTTAGGCTTGCGTTTGATGTGAACTCGCTTGATGTGAAGCGATGGCACGGCCTAGAGTAGAGCACGCTTGCTTAGAAGCCGGCAATGAATTCCACAGACTGGCGGTTAGCACAATAACACGAAAACTTTGTTTTTATGAACGGACGGTCGGATTGGTCACCGAGGTTCGCTCGTTAATACGACATATCAAAATCAAAATGTTTTATTTCACATAGGCCCAGATGGGCACTTATATGACGTCGACAAAAAGGTGCACGGTTCGGGTTGGTCGTTTCCTATGGAGAAGAACCGGCAAGAAACTCCATGGTTACGAGTATTAGATATTATTTCGCCTAATACCTTACTTTTAGTTGTAGTTTCTTTTTAACTAATTACCTACTTAAGTGGATCTAATTCTCCAAATACGTAGTCGATGATTTTGGTGCACGGTAAAACTCTAATGAGTTTATGTTCGCACCAACTTAAATGAATAAAGTGTTTGTGTACTACTGAATAAATAAATAAATAATAAAACAAAAAAAAACTATTATTTTTAAAACAAAATTAGTAAGTAGCAATAAGCAAATAACTTGAAATAAAACATTTATAACAGTCACATAAGACCACTTAGGACCAAACAAACCACAGCAATGCGTCACTAAGCTAAATAAGCTAATGGGACTGTATTTATTTATTTAAACTTCATGTACAAAAGTGGTACATAGGCGGACTTAATGCCACAAGGCATTCTCTACCAGTCAACCTATGGGTCAAATAGGACAGCATTTTGATAGAGCACAAAAAATAAATAAGAAAATACCAGTTTGTAAACATAAATTGATATATATAAATAGCTACATACTAATACAAATAAAATTAAATAAACTAATATATATTATAATACATACAAATAGTCGAAAATACGAGAAACCTTATAATAATTACTATGACTATTAATGACTAGCTTGTGAGCAATTTAGTCTGAATTCACATAGTACTTCCGAACTGTTCTTTTAATCCAGTTTTGACCACTTCCACGGCCAATTAAAAAGCCATTTAAATCTTCATAACTATCCTTACAGCATTCCTGTCGGCTGAGGACGTGAACGTGATCGTGGTGGACTGGAGTGCTGGCGCTGGCACCATCAACTACATCGCAGCTGTAGCCAATACTGTACCTTCTGGTGAGTTTAATGATCTCACAACTAAATAAGTTGACTTTTTGACTCCAAAGGGGGAAGCGCCGGGAATGCACGCGAAAGTCAATTTTTGTTACGTTTTTTTGCAATTTCTCAAAATTTCAGGATGATCAGTTTAGGCGTGAACAGGTAACAAACAAACAAACAAACTTACTTTTGCATTTATCATATTAGTATGTCCTTATCTATCCTCCTAGGCCTAGGCCTCGTTGGTCGAGTGTTCGCAAGCGCGACTGTTGAGCATGAGGTCCTGGATTCGATTCCCAGTTCAGGACAAAGTGACAACTGAGTGCAAAAAACGAACAAGAGGGTAGCAACCACCCGCAATAACTTCAGTTTATCCGTGATCATGGTGCTTGCAACAGCGCTGAAATGTCGGGAAGTCAAACCTAACAGTAAACATGGTAAAAACCCCGTCTCTAGAGATAATGATAATTCTGAGTCTGGATTTGTGCCTAGTTGATGGCAATAGGCTCGCCCCCTATACCCTTTAAATTTTTTTATATTTTTCTTTCTATTCGCAGGAGAGAGTGTAGCCCGCTTCATAGACTGGTTGAACTCTGTAACCGGCGCCATCCCCACAATGTACCACATCGTGGGACACAGTCTTGGAGGTCATCAAGCTGGTATCATCGGTAGGAATGTTGGAGGACAGATAGCTTATATAACTGGTAAGATATGCTTTCAAATTAGAAACCATCTATTAGACATCATCATCTGCCTAGCCTTTTTCTAACTATGTTGGGGTCGGCTTCCCCTCTAACCGGATGCAGCTGTATACCAGTATTTTACATGGAGCGACTGCCTATCTGACCTCCACAACCCAGTTAGTACTGGGTAATACGATACCTCTTGCTAAGACTGGTTGTCAGTCTTTCGGGCCACTGACTACCTGTAACGACTGTCAAAGATCAACAAATGACAGCCGGGACCAACAGCTTAACGTGCTCTCCGATGCAAGGAGAAAACGAAATGTAATGGGTGGTCACCCATCCGCGAACCAACCTAGGCAAGCGCAGTTTAACCTGAAAATCGACCCGTGCGGCTGTTGTTACTTAGCGACGAGCACCTCAACGTAACAAAATCGCGTCACTTTTAACACGTCACGCACAATTTTTCTTTTTTCTCCCATTCATATATACTTTCTACATCCAGCTCTGGACGCCGCCTACCCTGGCTGGATCACCAACGACGACAAGTTCCGACCCTCAGACGGTATCTACACCGAGGTCATCCACACTAATGCTGGCTTGCTCGGTTACATCGGGACGTTGGGAGACGCCGACTTCTATCCCAATGGGGGTATTGACATGCCTGGATGTAACTCTCAAGAGTGTGATCATGCAAGGTAAGGCATACTGAGTTCTGCTGCCAAGCAAACTTAAACCCAAGGCATTTAGTTCAATAAGACCATTTGAATGTCAAAAATAAAAGGATGAAGCTACAGTCACAGACACAATGCATAATAATTATATAACTTGTGAAAGTACTGTAGTCGCCCATTCCAAAGCTTAGATCTCTATGGAGAAACTCCATGGACACTCTTTTAAATCAGAATATTTTTACAAGATCTTGGTAACATCATTCATGTTGAGATTATACATATACAGGGTGAATTTTTCAAGTGTGAATTGAGAAAAATACTCAAAGGAGTCTGGAGCCCGATTTTGATAGAACTGCAATAATGAAAAAGAAAAAACAATAGCTAATAATGATCAAATTCTGGGAAATAATGGTATACGGCAAACTACTTCCCAGAATTTGATCCTTATTAGCGACACTATCGATTGGTGTACAGTGTTTTTTTTTTCCCAAAATCAATGGGTTCGATTCCTGGCTCGGAATATTGATTTTTCAAAAATCTAATGATGCAGTTTTAGTTTTTATCAAAATCGGGCTCGAGACTCCTTTGAGCATTTTTCGCTTTTCCTCAAAGTTGTAGTTATTTGGCCATCAATCAAATCAAATCAAATCATATCAAATTTACTCGTAAATGTAGGTTTACAATAGGATGTTATAATAAAATGGTCAGTTCGCTACATTTTACTCGAGAGCATACAATTAATAATAATAAAGTTAGTTGTGTCGAAACCACAGACACACATTTAAAATAAAATAACTCAATTACTTACATACTAACACACAATTTCCAATGTGAACATAATAATAATCTAAATGTTCAATTAAGAACTTATATGTACATCCAAGCCCACTTGAAAAATTCACCCTGTGACAAATTGTGAACTCATTTTTGTACACATATGAAGAGAAAATAAATGATTGTGCCCACGACTATGATTAAAAAGATGTTAAACTTAGTTATGGTTTTTCTTTCCTTCCAGGTCATACTTCTACCTAGGCGAGTCCCTCCAATCTGGCGGCTTCACGGGCCGCCGCTGCGCCTCGTTCCTGACCGCTATGACCGGGAACTGCTACCTCTGGGGCAATCTGAGGATGGGTGGGCTGGTGCCTAAGACTGGGTGAGTGCAGTGATAGACTGGAAGCTGGAAAAGGTGGAAGAGAGAGATTTTTCAATAAGCCTTGGGTGAAAAAGAAAATTCATATACAGGGTGTAAACGGCCCCTTCACGAAGCCGTCAACCAAGCATTATGTACATCAAACTAAATCACCCTACGCAAAAATTTTTGCTGAGAAACGACTTTTTTTTTGGGGTGAAAAATCACGTTTTACGGTAAAACTCAATTTAACGCGCTCAAAACTTGGTGCTGATGGATTTTTTGCATAGTAAACGTGTCATGGAGGTAATTAAAGTAAAGTTAAAAACTAGTATTTAAAAAAAACTTGTGAAAAAATTGGAACTTTGATCTCCAATATCTCCGTAACTAGAAGGTTCCCAGGTATGGTCTACAACAAAAAAATGATCTCAATGACGAGGAGAACAAGTGCCTTTCGGCTTCATTAAGGATCTTGTTACACCCTTCAAAGACCAGACTCTTGCAAAAAAATTACGACTTTTTTGAGTAGTAGGTACATAATATATTGGTATGATTTGACAAATGCCAAATAATAATTCGATTCTCATGTTGTTTTCAGACAATCTGGTATATTCTACTTGGAAACCAACTCCTCCCCGCCATTCTCACGCGGTTGAAGATATTTGGAATCGAAATAAATAAATGAATCTGTTTGTCAACCATTGTTTTATTTTGAAACTTATATTATTCTGACTTGAGTCCGAATGCAGCTGAATACCATTATTTTACGTGGAGCCAAAGCCTATCTTACTTACTGGATAATACGAGACCCCTTAGCTAGACTTAGATAGTTAGACTTTTGAGTCATTGACTATAACACACGAATATTCTAGAATAATCCATACTAATATTATAAAGCTGAAGACTTTGTTTGTTTGGTTGAACGCGCTAATCTCAGGAATTACTGGTTCGAATTGAAAAATGATTTTATTGTTGGATAGCCCATTTATCGAGGAAGGCTATAGGCTATGTAACATCATGCTACGGCCAATAGGAGCGAAGCGTCAATGAAAGAAGTTGCAAAAATTGTATTTTTACAATAATTTCGCGCGGCCACAGCTAGGGTTTAATATATACGATTATAGATTTTCTCATGAAATTTAAACTAAATCCATGCGGCTAATCGGAATATTGGTAGAATGATTGTATGCCCTCGAGACACAAGCCCCGACGCGCAAATTCCGGGAAATGCCACGACGTCGTGCGAGGCGTCTTCACACCGCGCGATTTCCTGAAAAGCGGCTCGGTAGTTTTTTAAAATTTACCTGTAACGAATGTCAAAGATGTACAAATGACAGCCGCGCACAGAGGCATTCTCAGTATGTTGAGGAGCCGGGGCTGCGGGACTGTTCTAAAGAGATACCGCAGCCCTGGAACACAATGGGCAAAGAAGAAACATGGATGGGTTTTAGTCAGTAAAAGTATGACACTTCCTTCCACTCCGCCCAGAGCGGGAGCGTCATTTGATGACTTCCCATAAGAAAAAAAAAAGAAGTATGTTCAGGATGGTCACCTATCCACGTAAATGGCGGTGACCGTCGGAATGCCAAGGCATAGGTCTTGAGTTCGAACCCTAATCACACACCTCTTATTTTTCGGATTCATGTGCTTAAATTGTATTTATACTTGCTTCGGTGAAGGAAAACATCTTGAGGAAACCAAACGAGTGTGCCTGAAAGATATTTCTCGACGGCATGTAAAACCAAGTCAGAGGCCCATGGGCGGCATAAAAACTGATACAAGGTTAGGCACAAACCACACGATAAAGAAAGACTGACCCATCCACGAACTGACTAAGGCAAGCGTTGCTTATCTTTGCCGATCGACCTATCGAGGCGAGGGTGTAGTTCCATCTCGGCACCCATGAATTTATTCAGCTTCGCTCGCGATAATTTAGAAGTTGACAATAAATTCGGGTTGTACTCTGCTTGTAATAAATTCAATCATGATACAAAAGACACGTGGCGCCATCTATAATTTCAGGATGATCGCTTCAGTGGTTTAGGCGTGAAAAGGTAACAAAGAAACTTACTTTCGCATTTATTTCGTATTTATAATATTAGTAAGGATGCCGATGAAACATTCCCATCTCGGCACCCTGTCATTAATCATTGTAAGGTACACAGTCACCAAAAAATGGCTACACAGTAGCAGTATCAGTATAGTGAGTAAACCTTCTTTTTTTTTCAGTTACTATTCCTTTATTTCAATGTAAAATAATATTCCCTGAATCAAAACAGCGAAATATTTGACAGCTATTTGCGACGTTGCCAATTTTCTGTGTAAACGCTCTTAAGCAGCTGTTATTATTGTTTTTGTGACTCGTTTCTTCTTCCACTGACGAGAGGTCATTGTATACAGGCGTGATGTGATGTTTATTATTATTTTCATTCTATGAATGAGATTACCTAGGAAGGAATTGTAAATAAACAAATGAGGAAAGGTCAGTTATATGTTTATTATTAAGACAATAACATGAGATAATATCATATCTGTACACCCCAAAGGGCTAAGCAGAAGTGTACAGTAAGGTGGAAGGGACACCGACACCTTCTACCGGGGCTGCGGAAATGTTCGAAAAAGATTCCTCTCTGCAGGCTCTTGCACTGAACAAGTATCTTTCTGCGATTGTGCTGTCATCTGCGTACCCAATGACAAAGCTGTAGCAGGTCGTTAATGTGCAGCAGAAATAAAGTCGCACAAAGAACAGACCCCTGAGGAACACCGGCATCAATGGCCATATGATCCGATGAGCAGCCATCTATGACCACTCTGATCGATCGGTCACTCAGGAAGTGGGCAATCCAGTTGCAAAAGTCAGCAGAGATGCCGAATGCGGGAAGCTTACCCAACAGACTAGCGTGCCAGACCCTGTCAAAGGCCTTTGAGATATCAAGCGACACAGCAAGATCTTCACCGTGTTTCTCAATGGCCTCGCCCCAACAATGCGTAACATAAACAAGCAGATCCCCAATTGAACGACCACGACGGTAGCCATACTGGTGTTCACTTCGAGGTATGCTAGCAGCTTATTGTTAAGCACACTTTCTATCACTTTGCTCAGTATGGAGGTTATGGCGATTGGTCTATAGTTGACAGGATCGGCACGGTTACCCTTATTTAGGTGAAGCTGGATTTTCAAATATATTCCTGCGTGTCAACATAATTATAAAAACTCTACCGTTTCGACAAGCTGCGCTGAGGCAAAATACTAAACCTGTCAGTGCGCCGCGAACTGAAAAAGTTTGGGAACCCCAGCACTAAGCCAATGAGACAAATAGGAAATTGTTTTAGTAAAACATTTTACTCTTCATGGGAATCACATGTAGGACGCAAAATGTAGGACGCCTTTTTTTTCTTTATAATTTTTTTATCGTGAAGTGCGTCTCGGCTTCGTTAAAGGTGTTTTACAACCATTAGTATCTGAAATCACTTTCAATGAATCAATAAAGTCAGCCTATCGGAGTCCATCTGGACTTGGGCCTGAACCAAGCTGTGCCACATCACCCTTCCTCATCATCAGCCCATAGGCCTCCTCAATCGCACGCCACTCAACTCTCAGCAACTCTCATCCAGTTGCTACCAGCCACCCAGCGAGACCGTCGCTCCACCGACCCACCTTACGCTTGCCGATTCGCGGTCTCCACTCAATAACACGTCTACCCCAACTCTCATCGGTTCTACGGCTAATATGACCGACCCATTGCCACTTCAGCTGTCCCTCCGTCCTCCGCATACCGCTCATCGTAAGAGAATGATGATACTGACTGTTCAGCCGTGAACTTTTGAACTAGCCGTACTGACAGTGACCGCATCTCGGCCGGTTAACTCACAATAACATGCAGGTCTGTTGATGTTTTTCCAAGAGTACAATACTCCATTATTTTAGAAGATTTTGTCAACAACAAATGCTTTCGAAATTCCTTTGCGAGGGCATAATAATACGTGCTCGCTTATATAAAGCATCGTCGGTCTCTCGCTCCGTTAGTGTCACTTGATATTCGAAACTGCTGAACGGACTACGTGTTATTTTAGATTTAATAATGTTAGATTTGGCCGCTCTGTTCAGTTTTTTGCTCATGCTGTGTCATATTTTTCATTGACAGCTACGATGTTGGTCAAAAAATAAAAGAAGAATAATAAAAATAAAAATAAAAGAATAATAAAAATAAAAGAACAATAATAAAAAAAAAAAAAAAAAAAATTATCAAATAAAAAAATAAGTTTTTGTATAGTACGTGTTGCGTTCCCAGCGCTGGGACACAGCCACCTCTCTATAAGTACTTAAATTAAGGACGAAAAAAGTGTGTGCTTTACCTATAATAAAATTATAATCAAACTATCGGGACTTACCGCGGAAGTTATTAGTGAAACTTTTTTTAAATGGAAGTGATAGTTTATTTGATTGTGTAAGGAACCAGGATGAAGATTGTGACAGTGTTTTTGCTTAGATTGGCTGCAGTGTCAGGTAAGTTATTATTTTTTACATAACATAATATCACGCCTTTAATGTTATATGAATACGTTATAGTCCAGTCACTTAAGCAAAAAAAAAGGGGTCAACCTCGGAATGAGAAATAATAAGCTGTAAACTCGTAAACACCTTCATTTTGGTGTTCTAAAAGTTGTCTCAAAAGTCTCATAAAATCTCGTGTCTGCGTCGTAAGTTATTCAAGGTCAAACGTCAAAAAAAATCAGTATTTCGCGATTATCTCGGTTTCTATAGCTCTAATGATGTTAACATGTTTTATAAAATTATAGAACATAAAATTTGCGACAAATTTGGTTTTGAAAAATTTTTCATACGTCCAACCGTTTTTAAGATAGAGGGCAAGCCCGCAGCGCTCAGCCATTGTCACTGTAATGCGAGGTCAACCGTGAATCTCAGTGAATAATACCTAGTATAAAGTTATTAAATAATTAAAATATCATTAACAACAAATAATTTGTATTATTTATTAGTTTGTTCAGTTCAGTACACCTGACAACGTAGATGCAAAATTTCAGGATGATCGGTTCAGTAGTTTAGGCGTTAAAGGGTAACAAACAAACATGCTTTCTTGCATTTCTTATAGGTAGTTGTTTTATATTATAACCCGAGTACTGTTTATTTTATTTCCATATTCATGTAAAAATATTTATGCTGTCTTGGCTTCCGTACGATTTCTTCACGGGTGACCACTGAAAACCAGCGCTGTGCTGTGGGCTCCCCATAGCACAGCATCATGCTGAGTGGTAACCTGCTTGTCGCAGTCACGACGTGCAAGATGTTAACGTATTTTTTTCTTTTTTTTCGTCCCGTCCTGTTGAAATTATAAATATTAGTTTTTTTGTCATTTTGTATGATGCACGTCATGTCCCTGCGACAAATAAATATTTTTTCTTTCATTTTTTCTTTCTTTCGCATTTATAATAAAGGGTGTAAAAAGACCCTTAACGAAGCCGAAAGGCACTTATTGTCCTCGTCAATGCGATCATTTTTTTGTTCTAGACCATACCTGGGAACCTTCTAGTTACGGAGATATTGGGGGTCAAAGTTCCGACTTTTTCACAAGTTTTTTTTTTAAATACATGTCTTTAAAGTAAAATTTTTACTTTAATCACCTCCACGACCTACTATTCAATCCATCTATCAGCACAATGTTATGAGTGATATATACATTGAGTCCTACCGTAACACGTGATTTTTCACCCCCAAAAAAAAAGTCGTTTCCCAGCAAATTTTTTTGCGTAAAGTTACTTAGTTTGATGTACAGAATGCTTGGTTGACGGCTTCGTGAAGGGTCTGTTTACACCATGTATAAGTAAGGATGTCAAATGATGGTTTTCTCCACAGCCGGCCCCTACTGGACGGAACATCCGCCGTTACTGCCCAAGGTAGACGACATACTGAGCTATCAGTATGTGACGGGAGACAGCAAGCCACTGGTGGATCTCTGGACAAAGGCGACCCACCTGGAGGAGGCTGCCAGATTCATACCTGATATTGCCAATGTCTATCATCTTTTTACGAGGTACGTATGATGAAACTAAGTGTGAATCGAAACTCCTTGGTAACACCAGCTGACAGCTGTCAAACTTCAGACACGTCAAGACTGTCAAAAATCTTCGAATGACATTTTTCTTTTTTTTTTGTGTGGCATTTCGCATGCCAGCCTATGAAGCTGGTTTCTGCTTAACCGGACTATCCTGTGGATGAATTGAGAGTAAAGCCTCCAGCCAGGAGCATTATAAACTAAGCGGCCGCGTGCTAAGGGCACCCTCTGTAGCGTCGATTGGCGGCGGCGACCTCTCGTGTCCGGCCCTGGTTCAAGTCATGGTCCGGAGCGAGAGGGAATGGGAAGCCGTGACCTCTTTCTGCGAAGCAGTCATGCTAGCGAAGGAGGTGGCGGGATATGAGAGGGAAAGCATCTCACGTTTCAGCATCGCGGTCACGAACACGACTTTTGGCCGCAGAAGCTTTGACGAGGAAGCAGGCGCGGTCTCAGCCTAAGACTTGACTTTTACTTTGGGGGGGTTACACAGGGATGTAGCCTGGAATGTGGTTGAGACGGGCTACCCCGAATAAAAATTTAAAAAAAGAGGGGGGTTAAACTATTAGCAAACAACTTTTGAAAAACGAAATTTTATCAACCATCGCTGGATTTACCTATACAAAACGATCATGGGCGCCTACAGGTTTATTTCCGGGGGGTTGCATCTGGATTTGTGTTCGGATGATAGCAATAGGCTCCCTATTACATGGGACTTAAACATAACTGGCGAAATGTGCGTGTACCTACTACTAAGTACACCTCTGCCAAACCCTTCGGGGATTACAGGTGTGATGTTATTTCTTTTATTCTTTTTCAGAGAAAACCCTACAGTAAGCCAACCCATAGTATTCCACAACGTTTTAATACTCAAAGCAACTAATTACAACTACAACAGAAGAACGATTGTGCTCATCCACGGCTGGTTAGACAATGCTACGTCTGCCGTGAACGCTGTGCTTGTTCCTGGTAAGACACCTTCCATCATCATCATAAACTTGCATCACCTCTGTTCCACCTCCTACACTCTGTGATCCAAAATATGCAGGCAAAACAAACTGTAGGGCTGCCGACGATGCCGTAGAAGTGGTGAAATTTACGCTACATGTCCGTCTTTATATGTGTACAAAATTTCAACTCAATCGGTCCAGTAGTTTCGGAGTAAATTGGCTGTGACAGACGGACAGACAGACACGAGACAAGAGTTACGACTGTATTTTGTTTCCAGCATTCTTGGAGGCTGAGGATGTGAACGTGATTGTCGTGGACTGGAGCCACGGCGCTGGCACTGTGGCCTATCCTGTTGCTATTATCAACACGTCTATTTCTGGTAAGTAAATAGCAGTTGGAAATCAATGTATAAAGGTTTACAAATGAAGTTTAGGATGATTTTCACCAAACGGGTCGCCTTGCATCGGATCGGATAGGATGCGAACGGATGCGGCGACAGGCGATCGCGTCCGCGCTGGATGTCAACGCATACGGTCGGTTCCGTACGGTCGCTTGCGAACGTATCCGTTTCTGCGCCTGGTCAAATAGTTTGATTCCTACCGTGTTCCAGTCGAAAGGATCCGATCGGATACGATGACGGGCGAACGGAGCCGACTGCGCATCGCAGCATACTTTCGGAAACGATCCCGAAGACGACCGCGGTGAAGCTGCTGTGCGCGGCTTGGTAATAGAGACTTTAAATATAATGTCCACACTTTAATATCATTTAAAGATCGTAAAATCCGTTCCGATCCAATGCAATGCGAGCCTTTTGGTGGAAATCATCCTGTATGCAAGATTGTCAAATTGGCACAGATTTCTTTCATAATTAAGTATTTTACCTCCGACAAAAGCAACCTTATTTTTACGACTATAAAAATCACTGCCTGCTTTGTTGGTTGAGTGATCGCATGCGCGACTGCTGAGCATGAAGTTCTGGGTTCGATTCTCGGGTCGGACAAAGTTCTATTTGGTTTTTAATTTTTTTTTAATTTCTCAGTAGCGGCCATAGTCTGGATTCGTGCCCGGTTGATGGTATTAGGCTCGCCTCCTATTACATGGGACTTCAACACAACTGACGAAATATGGGTGTACTAAAGTACAACTCTGCCTAACCCTAATTTAAATCTGAATCACATTCATCCCCTGGTGATTACCAACAACTTCTTCTATCCTTCCATCTTTCTTTCTCTTCAGGTGAAGCCGTAGCCAGGTTCATAACTTGGCTGAACCTGGTCACTGGGTCAATGCTGAAGAACTACCACATAGTGGGTCACAACCTCGGCGGCCACCAAGCTGGTATTGTCGGCAGGCATCTGCGAGGACAAGCAGGTTATATTACTGGTATGTTTCATTTATTATAAATTATTTATATAAAGGGTGTAAAAAGACCCTTAACGAAGCCGAAAGGCACTTGTTCTTCCCATCAATGGGAACATTTTTTTGTTCTAGGCCTTACCTGGGAACCTTCTAGTTACGGAGATATTGGGGGTCAAAGTTCCGACATTTTCACAAGTTTTTTTTTAAAATACTTGTTTTTAAAGTGAGATTTTTACTTTAAACACCTCCACGTCATCCCGTACTCCATCAATCCATCCATCAGCACAATGTTCTGAGTTCGTTACATTAAGTCCTACCGTAAAACGTGAATTTTGACCCCAAAAAAAAAGTCGTTTCCCAGCAATAATTTTTGCGTAAAGTTACTTAGTTTGATGTACAGAATGCTTGGTTAACGGCTTCGTGAAGGGTCCGTTTACACTCTGTATAGGTTAATAATTAAATTATTAAAGTTATTTTCATTATTAAAGTTACTTTCATTATTTGCATTTCTATTATTTTATGTGAAGAACTAAGACAAAAGGATTTGGATCTTTTTTTTTTACTCCTAGGTGTTAAGTTATTTTTATTTTATTATGTCTGTTAAATGATAATAGCTTTGTTAAGTTAGATAACTAAATAATTGTTTGACCAGTGAATTTAATTTTTATTTATATAATAAACCTGTGTTAGGAATAAGAGTGATAGCCACACTATCGAATTAGGTTTAAGATTACCCGTAATGATAGTTGAAAGTTGAATAAATAAATAAATAAAAATTAGAGGTTTTCCAAAGAGCTTAGCATTCTGGCCTGTAAAAAGAACTGACAGAATATGAAACACCATGCTGCACTCCAACTGCTTAGTCACTACCCACCAGGGGCGAAAGTTCCATACAACTCGATTCCTACCGACTTCCCTTTGAAAAATGGCATTGTCAGCATTCTACACCGTGACTTTTTAGTCGTCTTACAACGGCAGCCCACTTCATGTATCCAATGACTACTAAGCATTCATAAAAAAAGTAACTATTTATGAGATTTTAATAATTTAAAAATAAAAATATTATTCAATATTATGACGCATGACGTAATTAAAACACCCTGTTGTGGACTTGTGAGCGATGATCTACTGGACTCGAGCGCTGGGTAGGTATATTCTCCCGTTTGACACGTAAATATTATTAACAGAATGTTTCATTTTTTTTTCTAATATTTATTTATTTTTCTTTGTATAGGTACAAAGAAAAATAAATAAACTATAATTTATTTTTCTTTGTACCTATTACGGTAGGTAAAAAAAAATCGTGCCTAGAACTATTTATGTCGAGCACATTGAGTAGACCACCTTTGTAAGACGACTAAAAAGTCACGGTGTATAATCACATTCAAAAATGTACACCGGCTTACCTCTTACAAAAATTGCCCTTTCGCTACTGCTACCCACACGATCAAGTGACACGTATCGACTCGGAGCATGCCACGAGACATCTCGACGCGTCGAGTCGGAGCGTGGTGTTCCGTCACATCCACAAGCCACATGAATGCACAGTGACATAGTGCACCAGTGAAGTGTTACTAACATAGTTTTAAGGTTCTATTTACTAACACAATTTGTATTTTATCATGTGTATGTTAGTCTGTAAGGTATATCGGGTCCCATTAAAATAGATGGATAAATTTTAACACAGCGTTCAGTACGTCTAACCAAAGATATCCAAACAAAAAAACACTGAAAAAAGTGATTTTATTTTGACCTAAAATAATAAATTGCCGGCACTCTAGAATAAACACATCCATTATGGGTAGGTACTTGCACTCGCGTCCCGCCCGCGCGCGTTCTCGTAAGTAGGTAACCAGTCAGTTCTGTTAATATAATTCTGTATTTAACCATAGTAACTTTCAGTTGACTAGTATTTCAGTGTATTTTCGTAAGCTGATTGTTTTCATATAAGTATTTACTGCGTTTTTGTTTTTTTTTTTTACTATCCTTATTTTGGTGGTCTGAATGATTTCTAAAAGTTTGTTTTGTTTAATGAGACCTTATATATCTATGGGCCAAAGTAGCCTGAAAATAAATGGATGCTGTTGTTTTTGTAAAGACGCAGGCGAAATGCCTGCCAGTCCAAGACCTGGACTCCACCAAAGCGGAGATGAGACAAGAGGGGAGAACATATGTTGTAAACGACCAATAGAATTTCCTTTACATGGGACTTAAACATAACTGGCGAAATCTGCGTTTATGTAGGTATTATAAGTATACCTCTGCCTTATTTTTAGGATGGGAAATCATTAAATGACCCCTCCCGCTCTGAGCGGAGTGGAACGGAGTGTCAGACTCGTACTGACTAAAACCCATCCATGTTCCTCCTTTGCCCTCTGTGTTCCAGGGCCGCGGTATCTCTTTCGAACAGTCCCGCATCGGCCCTTGCGTACCCCTTCCTGTTTGCTGACATCTCTTTGAGGCGCGCGTGGAACACGAACGCGCCGTCGACACGGCCTGTCGTCATAAGACGGACAGACGGCGAGCTAGTACACCCGTGCCTAACCTCTCGAAAACATACAGACGTAATGTTAAGCTGTTCTTCTTTCTAGCTCTTGATCCTGCGTTCACCGGCTGGCTGACCAACGAAGACCGATTCAGGGCTACTGACGGACAATACACTGAAGTTATTCATACCAACGCTGGTCTACTGGGCTACCTGGGTCCTCTCGGTGATGTGGACTTCTATCCTAATGGTGGCGTCGATATGCCCGGCTGTTTTAGTCAGGAGTGTGATTCGAATAGGTAAGATCTAATAGTGAGGGCTGGCCTGTTTTTGGGGAAAGAATCAGCACTGCCATTTAACGTAGCATTGGTATCAGCATTTTGCGCACTTTCTCCATTCACAGCGTTTAAAAAATCTGTTAACTGGAAGCCTCGAGGTGGCGCAGGAGAAGAGTACCTGGAAGGATATGGGGGAGGCTTTTGCCCAGCAGTGGGATATACATGGCTATTGAAAATAAGAAACTAGAAACCTAAAAACTTCTACTATTCTTCTTTAATTTCCAGGTCTTTCCATTACTTCGGCGAGTCGATTCGGCAAGGAGGGTTCAATGCTACACGATGTTCTAACTTCGCCACCGCTATGGCCGGACAGTGCTTCTTACCAGGACCTCTGCATATGGGAGGAATGCGGCCGAAGACCGGGTAAGACATCCACTATCTACCTCCATCCACAAAAATCCACCTAATCATCAGCCTACAGTAGTCCACTCCAGCACGCGTAGCATGACCACCGTAGAAACAGGTTTCTTTGACGGAAGAATCGACAAAATGACAGAATGTGAAAAGAAATCTGTCATTTTGTCGACACATACTTGTGTGGTCATGCGCGTGTAGGAAATATTCCTGTTCAGCTGCATGCCAATAACCCGATTCTGGGCAACTCTCGGCAACTCTCGGCAACTCTCGTCCAGCTACTAACAGCCATGCTGCGAACATCGTCGCTCCACCTAACCTGGGAGCGTCCCACCTAATGCTTGCTGAATTCACCACTGTTCACAACTAGAGGTAGTTGAGCGAAAAGGATCCAATCCACAACATTGCCAAAAATAACTCAATGTAACGAGGGCACAGCGCGGCTCTTCCCGCGCGGCACACTCGGCCAGCGTATGCTGCGCCGTCTCTTCCAGACAGTGGACGCAGTTATGACACCGGGCGACCCGGCTCCCTGCTTATGCGACACAAATACTTCCTGAAGTAGCCCCGAGAACAGCAAAAAAAAAAACAAAATATCAGGGTGTAAGAGACAGCCCTCCACAAACTAATGGGGTGAATTCAGTATATCATATCAAATTACTTCAGGAATGTTATGGGAATCCAAAAAAAAAATTGTTTTATTTCCTCATACGCAATGCAATCGTTACCGTGACAAGACGCATGTAGCGAACGGCAAGCGCGACGACGAACACTGTAGCTAGGCAGGAAGTGAACAGCTGATTTCACGCGTCGTTCGTTAGAATATTTCAACATCGACTGTTGGATTTTTTACTTTAGCCGTATTATTTACATAACATGAGTGCTGCGTACAGGAAATGTAATTTTACATAAAAATAAAGGAAAAGTAACAGTTTTTTTTTAACATAATTTTTCGAACAAAAATTCCGATGGAATGTGATTCAAAAGAAGGAGCTGAATGCACCCTGTCGGTTTGTGGAGGGCTGTCCCTTACGTGTAAAGGTGTACCCTGTATTTTATAGATATTTCTTCTTTCTTTCTTTTGTTTCACCGGCGTCGCCCGAAACTTCGGCAGTTCCTCCCGAACGCAATTAATTTCCTAACCTAACTAATGAAATTATGCTCTGCCCTTTCAGACATCACGGCGCCTTCTATCTCCGAACAAGTTCCTTCCCTCCATTCTCCCGCGGATAAAGAGTTAACAAATATTTTGTACACGAAAACGAAAAGAAAATAAAGATTTTTTGTATTTTTTATTTTATTTTATTTCATTTTATTTGTCAGATATATATATATAGCTTATAGCTAACCCATATCGTCCCAGTACTGGGCAAAGGCCTCCCTACATTCCTTCCTAAGGTCACGCTTACTTGCTGTGCCACTTCTTTCCAATTCTCAAGGAAGACATCCAGTTCGTCCCGCCATCTCCATCGTGGTCTGCCGCGACCCCGTGTCACTGTTTCAGGGCACCAATCCTAAGGTTTACGGGCCCACAGTTCGTTCGGCATGCGACAGACATGTCCTGCCCAGTCCCATTTAAGTTGGGCAGCCTTTGTCAGATATGTCAGGATTTATTTCGTTAGGCTCGCACATCATGTGGGCAGACGATGGGTTTCGTGCTATGAAAACACACTGGGTGCGATACACTGTTTTTAGCAAAACTAACAAATTACTTGACATTACAACTCACCACAACAACACGGGTCACAATGAGCCGGATACAGTTCCAAGATGTCTCAACTCCGTTGCGATCAGACACTGAATGTCGCCCTCGCCTCGAGCTGAACATCGGGGCTCTGTAGAAGCACGCTGTGGTGACAGACTTGTAAGTACGTTGCATTTCATGTCCATACTAACGACCGGATCTGACATATTTAACTATTTTATAAGACAATTGGTCTTCCTCTACTCTTATACCCATCCACATTCAAACTCCAAACTTTTCTTACGACATTTTCCTCATTTCTCCGCATCATATCCATTCCAAGCCAACCGATTACCACATAACTTTTCTGTCTGCGAAGAAACGATGGATGTACTGTGTGAAGGATGATATGGCAAGAAAGGAGGTGTCTGATGAGATGACGAGTAATAGAGAAGTATGAAAGAAGAAGACATGCTGCGCCGACCCCAAATGAATTGTGTTAAGGGTAGGAGAAATGTGATGATGATGACAGCCTTTTCACAAAGTATGTTAGGGTCGGCTCCCAGTCTAACGGATGCAGCTGAATATCAGTATTTTACATAAAGCGACTGCCTATCTGACCTTCACAACCCAGTTTAACTGCGTAATACGATACCCCTTGGTAAGATTAGATGTCAGACTTTCGGATTCTGACTACTCGTCACGACTGTCAAAGATTTACAAATGACAGCCGAGACCAACGGCTTAACGTGCTTTCCGAGCCACGGAGGAAACTCTGATCGGTATGTAGTGATGGTCACCTATCGACGGACCAACATAGGCAAGCACGGCTTAAACTTGAAGATCGACCCGTGTGGCTGTTATTATTTAGCAACGAGCTCCTCCGAACCGGATGCAGCTGAATGATCCTTAAAATTAATCTGCCAAATGAATTAATGAACTTTAAAAATTGTTTACCTTGAACTTACTATGGCAATTCATAACCAGGGACCATTTTGGTTACCCATTGAAAGGGTTTTTGTTAGGGTTTTGACAAAGTGTTGTTTTAAAACCAATTTCATATTTATTACCCTCTTTTACGAAAACCCTCATCAATGGATAACCTCTTCCAAACCCTTTCGATTTGATTACCTGTACATTCAAAAACCCATTCTTGGTGGGTTATACTTTTTAATGGTAAGACGTTTTGAACGGGTTACCCCATCAACGACTGTAACAGAGTTACCCATTCGGACTACAAGTATTGTAATTTTACCTCTCGTGACTTTACTTTAAAGTACTAAACTGCATGCATTCGGCAGATATGCGTCAAGTCGCAAAACGCAGTCTAGGCCCTAGCGACTCCATACACATACGATTATAGTTATTATTGCAGTAATTTTAAAGTTCAATGTATTTTTTTTTTCTGGAATAGTCGGGATTATTTCATATATAATCTTGTCTTTTTTACGGAATCATAAATGTCATTCGATCGTCTCACTCATAATTTAGTGCCCGAAGGGAAAGCTGGAGCTGCGTCAAGCTGTAGAGTTAAAAAATGCCACAACCGAGGCGAGATACCGTACATAGATATTGTTAAGAGCTGGGTATGGGATAAATTAAATACTACTGATTAAACACGAAATAACTTTATTAATTACTAAACACTTAAAACTTAATCACAATTACACTACTGATCACTATTCACTTAGATATCGCACTTCTAGTTTACTTCGATTCGCTTCGTTGTGTAGCCAAAATCAGTCTGACTCTTCCCGCAAACACAACGGCTATTTATATACCGACTGATCCTTCGAGAAGGTTCCACAACTTTCCGGAACCTTCTTCAAAGTTCTTAGTGGCACATAATCTTTCGAGAAAGTTTCACAACCTTCTCGAATTTTCTAGACAGCTCCATAGTAAAACATTATCCATTATTATTATGAAACTTCTAGACAGTTCTATAGTGGAAGATTCTAGACTAATATTCTAGACAGGTCTTTACGAGAACATTCGAGAGTCGCACGTAATCTAGAATGTTCTCGTAAGCAATCGACGTAACACTGCCTGCCCCCTCCTTACACATGCTCGTCCCGAGCATCATTAGCCCCGTAGTATCGCGAAAATTGGTCTACATGGACAATTTTAGGCGCACCTCGTAGACCCTTCTGTATTCGGTAGGTGACATCACTGATCCTAGTCACGTAGTCGGTATGGTCGGTATGCAACCACACTGACTCATCTCCTCAGAGATCTATTGACCAGCTTGTCTGATATTCTCATAAACATCATTCAACTTGTTACGCAAGTCATTCGCATAATCTGTAACACTGCGTGGAGCATCAGGGGGAGTTCCAGTGATTAAATCTGAAGGCAACCGTTATTCCCTTTCAAAGTTTACAAAGTATGGCGTCACAGTCGTACTTTCGTGAACTGAACTACGGTAGGACAGAAGAAACGGCTGTATGTGCTTGTCCCAATCCGTTTGCCTTTCCACGACTTTTGCCAGATATCTCTCCAACGTTTGGTTGAATCGTTCCACCATTCCATCAGATTGTGGGTGGTAAGAGGTGGTTCTGGTTTTGTGGCTACCCATCAATCGACAAGTCTCCTGAAATACTTGCGATTCAAAATTCCTTCTTTGATCGCTGTGTATTTCTTAGGGCGCTCCAAAACGACAGAAGACTTCCTGAACCAATTTATCTGCTACTGTTATAGCTTCTTGGTTAGGAATGGCGAAGACTTCTGGCCACTTTGGAAAGTAATCCATGACAACCATGAAATACTTGATCCCGCTTTCACTTTCTGGAAATGGTCCCGCAACGTCTAGTGCTATCCGTTCCCAGGGGGCTCCAACGTTGTACACTTTTAATGCACCTCTGCTGCGTGTGTGGGATCCTTTCATAGCCGCACAACTGGTACATTTTCGACACCAGTCCTCCACATCCTCTCGACAGTGGATCCAATAAAATCGATCTCTGATCTTCAGTAGAGTCTTTTTTACCCCCATATGTCCTCCTTAACATCCATCGTGATGGAGCCGCAGAACATCCGTTACCTTGGCTTAAGGGACAACCATTTGTAGATGACAGCTGTCCCTTCGAGCGTTTTCCCATTTACAGCACAAGACTCCATCCTGAATAACCAAGCTGTTCCATTGCGCCCAATAACTCTTCGTGATGGAACTCATCACTGCTACATCACTCCACTTGGGTTCAGGAGTACCAACTTTGATCCACTCAAAAATCGGATGGATGTCCGAGTCATTTTGCTGAGCCTGCTGTAGGGTTTCCTTCCATTCATCGCTGAGAACCGTTCTAAGCATCCTTACGGGCATTATTTCCTTAGTCTCTTGCCTGGCACAGTTTTTGCAGTCTTCAGGACAAGGACTTCTCGACAAGGCGTCTGCGTTACCGTGAGTTCTCCCACTGCGATGTTCAGTTACGAAGACAAACTCTTGTAGTAGTTCAATCCATCTCGCAACTTGTCCCTCTGGATTTTTGAACTGCAATAGCCATTTCAATGCAGCATGATCAGTTCGCAAATAGAATTTCCGTCCCAGCAAATATTTACTGATGTGCTGCAATGTCTTTACTATGGCGAGTAGCTCCCGTCTCGTAATCGTAACGCAGTAATTTCTTTCCGGTTTGGACAAAGACTTGCTGAAGTAAGCTATGACAACCTCCTGGTTTCCTTTCCGTTGAGACAACACGCCCCCAATTCCAGTATTACTTGCATCTGCGTCAACTATGAAGTCATTTTCAATGTCAGGATATCCCAAAATAGGAGTATTGCACAGACGTCTCTGCAATGCGACGTCGTAGTTCTCGGCCCAACAGAATTGCCGCTTTTCCTCAGTGAGTTTGTATAGGGGTTTTGCAATGTCGGCAAAATTCTTGACAAACCTTCAATAGTAGGAGCACAAACCCAGAAATGCTCTGAACTGCGTCTTGTCTTTCGGAACTGGCCAATCCTTGACGGCGACTGCTTTCTCTGGGTCTGTTTGAACACCTTCCCCCGAAACCATGTGTCCTAGAAAGTTCACTTGTTCTCTGAAAAACGAGCACTTTTTCGGACTTAACTTGAGATTTGCTGTTTGGATATTCGACAGCACTCGGTTGAGGTTTTTAAGGTGATCTTCAAAAGAACGGTCCACGATGATTATGTCGTCTAGATAGACTAGACATGCGTCTCACATCAATCCGGCAAGTCCTTGCTCCATCAACCTTTCAAATGTTGCAGGAGCATTGCACAATTCGAATGGCACTTTAAACTGCCACAATACTTTTCCTGTGGATAATGTCGTTTTTTCCTTGTCCATGGGGTCTATTTCTACTTGCCAGTAGCCACTTTTCAGGTCCAGTGTGGTAAACCACTTCATTCCAGTCAGCGTATCCAGTGTGTCATCGATCCTGGGCAGTGGGTAACTGTCTTTTTTCGTGACATCGTTCAGTCGTCGATAGTCCACACAAAAGCGCATGCTGTTGTCCTTTTTCTTTACCAGGACCACAGGAGAACACCATGGACTGGATGAAGGTTCTATAACACCGTCTTTCTCCATTCCCTCATGGTTTCCACTTCTTTTTCCCGTGCAACCGGCAGTCTTCTTGGTCGCTGACGGATAGGTAACTCGTTGCCTGTATTAATCTTGTGCTGAACCAGTCCAGTTCTCCCTATGTCAGCATCATAGCCTGGTCCATTTCTCCTTCAGTTAAGTCGCAGGTTTCCAAAAGCGTTTACACGTCAAATTTTGCACTATGAATTTTATTTCCGGTAGGTAGATCTTGCAATTGACGCATCCAAGCTACTTCCTCGCAAGTGCCGATCACGGTGCCCTTAATCACTTGCTCCTTGTCACTTGGATTCAGTATGCGTACTGCTGAGACGTTGGTGGCCTTTGCCAGAGTACTTGCCATCTTCCATGGAAACTCATTGTACACTCTTTCTAACAGAACACTTGGATCTTTGCGTCCAGAATTCTGTGGTAAACTAATTGGCACGATTGTTTCTGACCTGCACACACTTTCATACAGACAGACAAAATGTTCAAAAATTCGTGATTTGGGATCTACATTGATTACTTATTACACCCCCACTAAAAGTTTAAAATATATTTAATTTACACACACAGGTTATTTACAGTTTTATTATATGTGATACTTAATTAAAATACATTTACTTACCTTCATCTTCAATATTCAGATGTTATTTGAAACTTAAAAAAGCCACACCATCCTATAAAACCGAGTAAGAAACACTAATGAACGATTCTATTATGATTCCTAACTTTCAAGGTCAATGCCTATTCCTCCATTCCAACGTAATTTAAAATGATTTGATTTAAAACCCTTTGAATACCCTGACAAACCCTTTCAAGGGGTTATCTTCTTCAATTGGAAATCATATAAGAGCCGGCAACATCTTGTACTAGTTAACTTATTGATAGGGTTACCCTAACGTTAGTGTTATGAAAGGGCAACCACTACCAAGAGGTAACATTTTCCGTTACTGTAGGCGCACAATCTGTAACACTTTCGAAAGAATTAACTTATATTCGGGGTTGTACGGTCCCTGTTCATAACCGATCAATCAAAAAATCTGCTAAAAACGGCAATACTGTCACGGTCAAAGTACAGCGAAAGTGCGGCGAAGTCCAAAAGGTCAGCAAAAAGGAAGGGGCGCCCGCCAGGACCGATGCCTGCCGGAGCTGCGGGACTGTTCGAAAGAGATACCGCGGCCCTGGAACACAAAGGGCAAAGAAGGAACATGGATGGGTTTTAGATAATAAAAGTCTGACACTCCTTTCCACTCCACCTAGAGCCGAGGGGGGGGGGTCATTTGATGAGTTCCCATCCGAAAAAAAAAAGCCCAAAAGGAGGGTTATGTGTTTTTTTTATAACTGATGGAAAATTTCAATGCTGTTTGGTGATCAGCAGTGATCGGATAATCGGGCGCTTATATACCTAAACTTCTTCCCACGAAGAATAATATGGACATTCCTTTCTGAATAAATAAGTAATCCCGGGTTTCCGGGATTGAACAATGTAAAAACAACTACCGTAAATCGGGGTGATTAGAAATGCAGGGGTAAATCGAAACAAAACTTTAAGAGGGATTTTAACGTTGCATAAATATGGTATGTTGCCAAAAAGGTCTCTAAATAATACATTAAAATTAAGCAAATAAAATAGATTACTTATTGGTAACATATCATATTAATTCAACGTTAAAATCCGTCTCAAAGTTTTGTCTCGATTCACCCCTGCATTTCTAATCACCCCGTTTTACCGATATAACAAATTTAATGAAATTATAGCAGTGGTTATTTTGATGTAGTATCTTTATTTTATTCAAAATAAATGGAATATCAATAAAAAATGATAAAGTGCACAATGTAGTCAAGTAATGGAAATTGATTTATTAAGATCTAACAGATTAGTGATCGAATCGACTAATTTATTGTATTTTAAACGAACAGAAGACTAAAAAATATAACTCAGCAATTTCATACGATTCCGGGATTCTGAAAGACATGTCCGTATTATTCCTTCGTAGGAATAAAAGTGAAGTTTTAGTATTAGTGCCCGATTAGCCGATCACTGGTGATCAGCCTACAGTCATAAAACACCGTGTATGACCCACGAGGCAAATCCTTTGTGATAGGTACGTCTCTACCCACTTTCATAATATTTATCTCGCTAAATACACGCATTAAAGACCACACAAGGGTACCTACGAAAGATTATTGTAATCATGATTGATTCACCAAATGATTACAAATTTGATTGATGTGATAATGTACTCGAGATAATAACTAACTTAGTAAATTAACTAATCTTTAAGATAAGTAAGGCTATTTATCAGCCTGTAACAATCCCAATGCAGGGGAGTTCCCACATTTTTTGAGGGACCTAGGATCCCACCAGTCGACTGAATGTATGCTTTACCTGAACTTACATAGAACGTGGTCCACCTGGAAGTCCTTAAACCGTCTCCGGACTCAAGTAGGAAGATGTAACTCCAACCTCGTTAGGCGAGGTTACCTGAATGAGACAGCAGCGGGGTGTGGTTGTGGAGCTGTGTCACAAGCTATGCTCCACCTCCTATCCTGCCCTCTTAGCCCAAAAAACATGCAGCCGAAGTGACCTTTGCGCTGCCACCAATGATGCGGTGGAAGTGGCGATGTTTTGGGCTAACAAAATATAAAATTTGTCGTGCCAGCGATACGAAGGAGAAGAAGATAGACCGATAAGGGGTCATGCTTTAATCACGCATGCGTACACATACCGGTAGTACCCACAGATATAGATATAGGTACGAGTATGTACTTAGATAAAGCAAGAGCACCTACTTCACGTGCCCCGCTTAAGCATGAAGAAACTCTATGAAGGTTGTAACACCTTTTTTGGTGAAAAATCACGAATAAAAAAAAAGGTTTTTTTGGTGAAAAATCACGTATTACGGTAGGACTCAATGTAACGCACTCAAACATTCTACTGATGGATGCATTGAATAGTAAACGGGTCATGGAAGTATTTAATATATTTTATAAGTAAAGCATGCATTTTAAAAAACTGAGCGCAATGACGGACGCGGACAACAAGTGCCTTTCGGCTTCGTTAAGGGTCCTTTTACACCCATTAGATCGATGAGGAAGAATTTTAATTATGAGCCAAGTGTTGATTCTTAAAACTGAATTTTAATCACTAATCCTTGGTTTATCAAAAAATTATATTCGTTTATTGATGGATTAATAAATTAGGCTTGCTCAAAGAGATTTAAAAGACTTATAGAGCGGACGTTGGGAATATTTTCATGCAAAAAATTTGATCCCAAACATTTTCGATTTTGACACACGGATGCTACCTGACAAGCGGGTGAGTGACACTAGACAGAACGAATTACTATTCTTCGTCTTGAGTCGTCTAGCGCTCGTAAATATATGAATGTATTTGGGCTTGCTTCATCTTTATGGTGTGGTAAGTGCCTTGACTTGGCTTTACATCATCATCTGCCTAGCCTTTTCCCAACTATGTTAGGGTTGGCTTCCAGTCTAACCGGATGCAGCTGAATACCTATCTGACCTCCACAACCCAGTTAGTACTGGGTAATACGATACCCCTTGGTAAGCCTGGTTGTCAGACTTTTTGGGCCACTGACTACCTGTAACGACTGTCAAAGATCAGCAAATGACAGCCGAGACCAACGGCTTAACGTTAAGTCACTTCCCAAACTCATTAGCTGTAAATCTAGAGACTTAACTACATACTAATACTTACATAATCCCTGCTTACTCCATCCATATAAAATCAACTTCGTGCGATAAGGGACTTCAGTACGAACAGTTGCCAACCGCGAAATGATCGGATGTGTTGCCTTACTGGCTCTTGGATTGGCTGTAACTACAGGTAAGGAAGAAAAACTATATTACTTAGTATTTTTCTAACCATGGCTGGGTTGTGAATTCAAAATGAAGTGCATAGTATTGAAAAAAAAGACCGACTTCCAAAAAAAAACAAAACGTCAAAATAAAAAACAAAAAATTATAAAGAAATATTTGCACCTACAAGTAAAAAATATGGTTTACAATGCAAATAGGCCTTAAGGTTATTAAATTTGCATGTTAGAGTTACAGCCTAAGCTAAGCTAAGATAACTTAATATCTTGTAATTATAGGTATCAGCGCCCTCCCGCGTTATAGTAGCCAATGTTATTGTGCCTAGTTTGTACAAAAATTTTGGATAAATGAGAAACATCTTGCAGCTCCAATTTACAATATTATGAGTACAGGAATAATTAAAAAGGTGGAAAATAACTTTACTTTTGGAAGTCGGTGACCTTTGTTTGTTTTATTGAATGTTTTGCTAACGACTTCTGTGGTTTTTTTTTTGAAAGTCGGTCTTGTGTTTTGGAAAAAAGTTTTTATTTTACAAATCCTTATCAAGCATCAATTTTACGTTGTAACTAGAAGTTAATGTAAGTCCAAGAAAACAATGCATATTATAGAGGAGAGATATAACTCATAAAGTACCGTAGCAAACTTAATAAAAATTATATGAGACCACCGCGCAAGCTTCTTCTACCAAATGAAAAAAGAATCACTGAGAAATTGGTGAACATCAGCAATCAAATAATTCCCATTTCTGCACAGCCCTCCCAACGGACCATGTACTCTCCAAGCCGGTGCCAGGTCCTCGCTACCAGTACATCAATGGACCGTATGGACCCGAGCTGGCGGACCTGTGGCTGAAGACCAGCGACATCCTCGCTGCGGCCAGATACAACCCCAGTAGCAATAATCATTATCATCTTTTTACAAGGTAAGTAAGAGGAAAAATCTGCATGTAACATGCAACTCTATAATTCAGGATATAAGTGTGAATAGATGTCGACCGCCAATGTCCGTGGTTGTACTAATCTTACTGCAGGGCAAATACTTCTTCATGAGCCTTCCTTTCCCGAGACAATTGAACCAAAAAACAGCTGTTAGTCCTCGTCTCTGATAAGCCAATCACGAGCCAATTCTACCCGGACATTATTTAACTCCGTGACAGTTCTACTGTAGGATAACTCGACCCCGGCAACGCGACTTTGACTACTCGATCTTCAGCCGACTCTCCCCGAACCAGTCATCCCTAGGATAATTTCTCCGCGACAACTCGACCCCGACAGCTCGACCCGGTCACAATTCAACACTAGAATTACTCGACCTCGGCAACTAGATCCCGAGAAAACCCGACCCGACCAATATTGGACCCCTGTGACAACTTGACCTAGAATCGGGAATCCAGTAACACACGCTCAGTAGCTGCACTTGCGAATACTAGACTAACGGGGCCGTCAAGCCACTGAAACAAGATCACAAAATATTAATTATCATAATATTGAATACAAGATATTAAATATTTGCTTTAATAATATTTAAATTGTCAGGTGCAATAAACTTTGAATTATTTAATCAAATCGTGTTTTTATATGCCAATGCACTATTATTGATTCAGCTTTTGGTCTGAACAAAATATTTATATTTAAACGTAGGTATTATTTTAATATAACTGTATTTTGTTAATAATTATTATATTACTTTTGCATACATTCATAGTTTCAGTACACGGGCTGATGAACTAAAGAAAACTAACTGTGGCCTAAATGACAACTTTTGTTACTTATCATCAAACAATGAACTCCGCCTGTCACACAGTTGGACATGAGCCTCCTCCATTTCCCATATACAGTCTATTCCATTCACGTTTATAGCGGCACTACAAAAAGTAATACAACAACATATTAAAAAAAGTAATACAGCGCCATCTATAACACAAATGAAGTACTAATACGGGCGTCGTCGCCGAGGGAGGCCTAGAAAACGCTGGCGTGACGACTTAGAAGCGTTTGTGACAGATTGGCGGGAGAAAAGTACACAGAGAGAAGAGTAGAAGACTATGGGGGAGGCCTTTGCCCAGCAGTGGGACAATATAGGCTGAGGGAAAAAAATATTTGTCTGTAAGATCTATGGGTCAAAGTTGCCTGAAAATAAATGAATGTTATCGTCGTGTTATTGTCTTTTTTTTATCGGATTGGATATCTTCAAATGACCCTCCCGCTCTGGGTGGAGTGGAAGGGAGTGTCAGACTCGTACTAACTAAAACCCGTCCAAGTTCCTTCTTTGCCCTTTGTGTTCCAGGGCCGCGGTATCTGTTTCGAATAGTCCCGCAGCCCATACAGTTCCGCAGCCCAACAGTCCCGAAACCCTTGTTATTATGTCTTTAAAATCATCCTTGTCCAACAGGTCAAACCGCGGGTCCAGTCAGCCAATTCCATTTGGAAATACTGGACTCCTATCGTCGTCCCACTTCAACCGGAATAGGAAGACAGTATTCCTTGTCCATGGTTGGAGAAACACTCCTACTTCCGGCTTCAATGTACACTTAGTTGCTGGTAAGTTGAAGATTGGTGGTGTTTCTAAGAAAATTCAGGGAAGTCGTATTCGCCACCAGCGTCCGTGTAGGTGACTGAACGAGGACGGCTGGGCGGCATCGTCCAAAATAAAAAACAGTATCTAAGGATGGTAGAAAGTGGTGTTTTGTGGTTTCGACCTAACCTCAGAGGATAAAAAAAAAAATACATGTTTGTTGGTCAGAAATAAGGCAAATCTAACAAGTGACCAGAGCCTACTTTATTTTCAATCTAAAAGGTCAAATTGAATTAGCCAGTGAAACGCTGCGGTGTTTTTTATCTTTAGTAATATAATAAAGCTGCAGTTTGTCTGTTTACACGTGCTTATCTCTGGAACTACCGGTCGGATTGGAAAAATTCTTTGATATTTTACATTCAGAACTCTGAATTCTGGCGAAGTTTATCGGCTATTTAACATCACGCTACGACCCTCATGAGCCAAGAAATCACGGGGCACAACTAGTAGTGGTCACTAGATCCTCAGGACTTCAAACTCACCAATCACACAAGCGACCTCTAGACCAACGAGACGATTGTTCTGCACCTAAACTATTTGTTTCATCTTTTCTTCCAGCATATCTAAATGCAGAAGATGTGAATGTTATCGTCGTGGACTGGAGTGTTGGGGCCGCAGGCGACTACTGGGCAGCACTGCCCAATACGATCAGATCTGGTAAGTATTTTTTTCTGCCTTTAAGCTATTCCCATTTTTTTTGTAGCGCCATGGTACAAAAAATACTACAACGCCATCTATGACTCAAATGTAGAACTAATATTAAAATTCTGAATCGCGATATTAAACTTATCTATGTGTCAAGACGATATTGAAAAACCTGACTAGAACCGTCAGGCACTAAAAATCCAATTACTGACATAACCTAACTAATTGACCTAACCTAACTTTCAAACATAACCTAACTTACTGACCTAACCTAACTTTCAAACATAACCTAAATTACTGACCTAACCTAACTTTCAAACCTAACCTAACTTACTGACCTAACCTAGCCTACTAACCTAACCTAACTTACTGACCTAACCTAACTTACTGACCTAACCTAACTTTCGAACCTAACCTAACTTACTGACCTAACCTAACTTGCTGACCTGACCTAAGTTGTTGACCTCACCTAACTTTCGAACCTAACCTAACTTTCAAACCTAACCTAACTTACTGACCTTACGTAACTTACTGACCTAACCCAACTTACTGACCTAACCTAACTTTCAAACCTAACCCATCTTACTGACCTAACCTAACTTTCGAACCTAACCTAACTTTTGAACCTAACCTAACTTTCATACCTAACCTAATTTACTGACCTAACCTAACTTGCTGACCTGACCTAAGTTGCTGACCTAACCTAACTTTCTAATCTAACTTAACTTTCATACCTAACCTAATTTGCTGACCTAACCTAAGTTGCTGACCTAACCCAACTTACTGACCTAACCTAACTTTCAAACATAACCCAACTTACTGACCTAACCTAACTTTCAAACCTCACCTAACTTTCAAACCTCACCTAACTTTCATACCTAACCTAACTTGCTGACCTAACCTAACTTTCAAACTTAAACTAACTTTCGAACCTTACCTAACTTTCATACCTAACCTAACTTGCTGACCTAACCTAACTTTCAAACATAACCTAACTTTAAAACCTAACCCAACTTACTGACCTAACCTAACTTTCGAACCTAACCTAACTTTTGAACCTAACCTAACTTGCTGACCTAACCCAACTTACTGACCTAACCTAACTTTCGAACCTTACCTAACTTGCTGACCTAACCTAACTTTCAAACATAACCTAACTTGCTGACCTAACCTAACCTAACTTTCGAACCTAACCTAACTTTCAAACCTAACCTAACTTACTGATCTAACCTGACTTACTGACCTAACCTAACTTTCAAACCTAACCTAACTTGCTGATCTAACCTACCTTACTGACCTAACCTAACTTTCAAACCTAACCTAACTTACTGACCTTACCTAACTTACTGACCTAACCTAACTTTCAAACCTAACCCAACTTACTGACCTAACAACTTACTGACCTAACCTAACTTTCGAACCTAACCTAACTTTTGAACCTAACCTAACTTATTGACCTAACCTAACTTGCTGACCTAACCTAAGTTGCTGACCTAACCTAACTTGCTGACCTAACCTAACTTGCTGACCTAACTTAACTTTCAAACCTAACCTAACTTTCGAACCTAACCTAACTTTTGAACCTAACCTAACTTATTGACCTAACCTAACTTGCTGACCTAACCTAAGTTGCTGACCTAACCTAACTTGCTGACCTAACCTAACTTTCAAACCTAACCTAACTTTCAAACATAACCTAACTTTCATACCTAACCTAACTTGCTGCCCTAACCTAACTTGCTGACCTAACCTAACTTTCAAACATAACCTAACTTTCAAACATAACCTAACTTTCAAACCTAACCTAACTTTCAAACATAACCTAACTTACTGACCTAACCTAACCTAACTTTCGAACCTAACCTAACTTTCAAACCTAACCTAACTTACTGATCTAACCTGACTTACTGACCTAACCTAACTTTCAAACCTAACCTAACTTACTGACCTTACCTAACTTACTGACCTTACCTAACTTACTGACCTTACCTAACTTACTGACCTAACCTAACTTTCAAACCTAACCCAACTTACTGACCTAACAACTTACTGACCTAACAACTTACTGACCTAACAACTTACTGACCTAACAACTTACTGACCTAACAACTTACTGACCTAACCTAACTTTCAAACCTAACCTAACTTCCTGACCTAACCTAACTTTCAAACCCAACCTAACTTGCTGACCTAACCTAACTTTCAAACCTAACTTAACTTGCTAAGCTAACCTAACTTACTGACCTAACCTAGCTTACTGACCTAACCTAACTTACTGACCTAACCTAACTTGCTAAACTAACCTGCCTTACTGACCTAACCTAACTTTCAAACCTAACCTAGCCTACTGACCTAACCTAACTTTCAAACCTAACCTAACTTGCTGACCTAACCTTACTTTCAAATTTAACCCATCTTGCTGACCTAACCTAACTTACTGACCTAACCTAACTTTCAAACCTAACCTAACTTGCTGACCTAACCTAACTTACTGACCTAACCTAACTTTCAAACCTAACCTAACTTGCTGACCTAACCCAACTTACTGACCTAACCTAACTTTCAAACCTCACCTAACTTTCAAACCTCACCTAACTTTCATACCTAACCTAACTTGCTGACCTAACCTAACTTTCAAACTTAAACTAACTTTCGAACCTTACCTAACTTTCATACCTAACCTAACTTGCTGACCTAACCTAACTTTCAAACATAACCTAACTTTAAAACCTAACCCAACTTACTGACCTAACCTAACTTTCGAACCTAACCTAACTTTTGAACCTAACCTAACTTGCTGACCTAACCCAACTTACTGACCTAACCTAACTTTCGAACCTTACCTAACTTGCTGACCTAACCTAACTTTCAAACATAACCTAACTTGCTGACCTAACCTAACCTAACTTTCGAACCTAACCTAACTTTCAAACCTAACCTAACTTACTGATCTAACCTGACTTACTGACCTAACCTAACTTTCAAACCTAACCTAACTTGCTGATCTAACCTACCTTACTGACCTAACCTAACTTTCAAACCTAACCTAACTTACTGACCTTACCTAACTTACTGACCTAACCTAACTTTCAAACCTAACCCAACTTACTGACCTAACAACTTACTGACCTAACCTAACTTTCGAACCTAACCTAACTTTTGAACCTAACCTAACTTATTGACCTAACCTAACTTGCTGACCTAACCTAAGTTGCTGACCTAACCTAACTTGCTGACCTAACCTAACTTGCTGACCTAACTTAACTTTCAAACCTAACCTAACTTTCGAACCTAACCTAACTTTTGAACCTAACCTAACTTATTGACCTAACCTAACTTGCTGACCTAACCTAAGTTGCTGACCTAACCTAACTTGCTGACCTAACCTAACTTTCAAACCTAACCTAACTTTCGAACCTTACCTAACTTTCAAACCTAACCCAACTTACTGACCTAACCTAACTTTCGAACCTAACCTAACTTTTGAACCTAACCTAACTTTCATACCTAACCTAACTTGCTGCCCTAACCTAACTTGCTGACCTAACCTAACTTTCAAACCTAACCTAACTTTCAAACATAACCTAACTTTCATACCTAACCTAACTTGCTGCCCTAACCTAACTTGCTGACCTAACCTAACTTTCAAACATAACCTAACTTTCAAACATAACCTAACTTTCAAACCTAACCTAACTTTCAAACATAACCTAACTTACTGACCTAACCTAACCTAACTTTCGAACCTAACCTAACTTTCAAACCTAACCTAACTTACTGATCTAACCTGACTTACTGACCTAACCTAACTTTCAAACCTAACCTAACTTACTGACCTTACCTAACTTACTGACCTTACCTAACTTACTGACCTTACCTAACTTACTGACCTAACCTAACTTTCAAACCTAACCCAACTTACTGACCTAACAACTTACTGACCTAACAACTTACTGACCTAACAACTTACTGACCTAACAACTTACTGACCTAACCTAACTTTCAAACCTAACCTAACTTCCTGACCTAACCTAACTTTCAAACCCAACCTAACTTGCTGACCTAACCTAACTTTCAAACCTAACTTAACTTGCTAAGCTAACCTAACTTACTGACCTAACCTAGCTTACTGACCTAACCTAACTTACTGACCTAACCTAACTTGCTAAACTAACCTGCCTTACTGACCTAACCTAACTTTCAAACCTAACCTAGCCTACTGACCTAACCTAACTTTCAAACCTAACCTAACTTGCTGACCTAACCTTACTTTCAAATTTAACCCATCTTGCTGACCTAACCTAACTTACTGACCTAACCTAACTTTCAAACCTAACCTAACTTGCTGACCTAACCTAACTTACTGACCTAACCTAACTTTCAAACCTAACCTAACTTGCTGACCTAACCCAACTTACTGACCTAACCTAACTTTCAAACCTCACCTAACTTTCAAACCTCACCTAACTTTCATACCTAACCTAACTTGCTGACCTAACCTAACTTTCAAACTTAAACTAACTTTCGAACCTTACCTAACTTTCATACCTAACCTAACTTGCTGACCTAACCTAACTTTCAAACATAACCTAACTTTAAAACCTAACCCAACTTACTGACCTAACCTAACTTTCGAACCTAACCTAACTTTTGAACCTAACCTAACTTGCTGACCTAACCCAACTTACTGACCTAACCTAACTTTCGAACCTTACCTAACTTGCTGACCTAACCTAACTTTCAAACATAACCTAACTTGCTGACCTAACCTAACCTAACTTTCGAACCTAACCTAACTTTCAAACCTAACCTAACTTACTGATCTAACCTGACTTACTGACCTAACCTAACTTTCAAACCTAACCTAACTTGCTGATCTAACCTACCTTACTGACCTAACCTAACTTTCAAACCTAACCTAACTTACTGACCTTACCTAACTTACTGACCTAACCTAACTTTCAAACCTAACCCAACTTACTGACCTAACAACTTACTGACCTAACCTAACTTTCGAACCTAACCTAACTTTTGAACCTAACCTAACTTATTGACCTAACCTAACTTGCTGACCTAACCTAAGTTGCTGACCTAACCTAACTTGCTGACCTAACCTAACTTGCTGACCTAACTTAACTTTCAAACCTAACCTAACTTTCGAACCTAACCTAACTTTTGAACCTAACCTAACTTATTGACCTAACCTAACTTGCTGACCTAACCTAAGTTGCTGACCTAACCTAACTTGCTGACCTAACCTAACTTTCAAACCTAACCTAACTTTCGAACCTTACCTAACTTTCAAACCTAACCCAACTTACTGACCTAACCTAACTTTCGAACCTAACCTAACTTTTGAACCTAACCTAACTTTCATACCTAACCTAACTTGCTGCCCTAACCTAACTTGCTGACCTAACCTAACTTTCAAACCTAACCTAACTTTCAAACATAACCTAACTTTCATACCTAACCTAACTTGCTGCCCTAACCTAACTTGCTGACCTAACCTAACTTTCAAACATAACCTAACTTTCAAACATAACCTAACTTTCAAACCTAACCTAACTTTCAAACATAACCTAACTTACTGACCTAACCTAACCTAACTTTCGAACCTAACCTAACTTTCAAACCTAACCTAACTTACTGATCTAACCTGACTTACTGACCTAACCTAACTTTCAAACCTAACCTAACTTACTGACCTTACCTAACTTACTGACCTTACCTAACTTACTGACCTTACCTAACTTACTGACCTAACCTAACTTTCAAACCTAACCCAACTTACTGACCTAACAACTTACTGACCTAACAACTTACTGACCTAACAACTTACTGACCTAACAACTTACTGACCTAACCTAACTTTCAAACCTAACCTAACTTCCTGACCTAACCTAACTTTCAAACCCAACCTAACTTGCTGACCTAACCTAACTTTCAAACCTAACTTAACTTGCTAAGCTAACCTAACTTACTGACCTAACCTAGCTTACTGACCTAACCTAACTTACTGACCTAACCTAACTTGCTAAACTAACCTGCCTTACTGACCTAACCTAACTTTCAAACCTAACCTAGCCTACTGACCTAACCTAACTTTCAAACCTAACCTAACTTGCTGACCTAACCTAACTTACTGACCTAACCTAACTTTCAAACCTAACCTAACTTGCTGACCTAACCTAACTTACTGACCTAACCTAACTTTCAAACCTAACCTAACTTACTGACCTAACCTAACTTTCAAACCTAACCTAACTTACTGACGTAACCTAACCTCAGATTTGACATTCAATTTCTTTCTCTTTTTTGACAAAAAATGAAAAGAGTTTGCTTCGATAGTTTGATCATGTAGAAAGTATCAGTGAAAAGCGACTAACAAAAGGTCTAACAAGGCAGATGTGAGTGGCAACGTCGGGAGATGACGCTTGTAAGAGGACTTACACTGACCTTTTTGGTGACTCTTTCTAGAAAAGTCAGGTCGGAGGGCGAAAGGAGTATAATTATAAGGATCGTAGCAGGTGGCGTTCTGTAGTTTCTGCCTACCCACATGGGGAAAAGCCGTGAGTTTATTTTATGAGTGTATGGATGTGTTCTCTCTTTTCAGGTGAGCACGTAGCTCAATACATCAACTGGCTGAACTCTGCCAGCGGCGCGAACCTCAACAATTACCACATCATAGGACACAGCCTCGGCGCGCACCAGGCTGGCGTCATCGGCAGACAACTTGGAGGAAGGGTGCCTTATCTTACTGGTAAGTTTGAATGAGCATCATCTTCCTAGCCTTTTCAGAGTGGTGATCGTCAGAAAATCGCCGGGGTAGGAGGGGGAGGGAGGAGCATTTTCTCAGTAGTAGCCAGGAGTCTAAATTTGTAAGCAAAAGACACGCCTTCTATTACATGAGACTTTTAAATACCAGGTCTTCTTTCTTTTTAATGCCGCCCATGGGCCTCTGACTTGGCTTTACATGCCGTCGAGAAATATCTTTCTGGCTTTCTGGTTTCCTCACGATGTTTTTATTCACCGAATCAAGTGATAATTATACAATACGCACATGAATCCGAAAAATCGGAGGCGTGTCTTGGGTTCGAGTTTAAAACCTATGGTTTACCAGTCCAAGGATCACATCACTAGGCTATCACTGCTTGTACCAATCACCAGGTGAAATTTGAATGTCATCCGTCTAGCCTTTTCCCAACTAAGCTAGGGTCGAATTCCAGTCTTATCGGCAGCTGAATACCAGTAATTACATGGAGCGACTGCCTATCTGACCTCCACAACCCAGATAGTACAGGGTAATACGATACCCCTTGGTAAGACTGGTTGTCACACTCTGGTAAGACTGGTAGGTGAAATAATTCGGTAAGCCTTCGGGTAAAATATATATATATTTTTTACTAGCATACGTTTTATCCCACTGCTGGGCAAAGGCCTCCCCTTTCTCCTTCCATACTTCTCTATCCTGTGTGATCTCTGACCATCTTAGCCCCGGAATATGATGTTATGGTTTTTTTAATAGGAGCCAGAATTACGCAGTTTCGGATTCTAATTCTTTATGTACATCTATCTATATAAGGTCTAACTTTTTAAACACGAAATATTTCAAGAGTAACTTCTATAGGTCGTAAAGTCACCATAGCAACGAAAAATTTTTTTTTATCCAAGTGTATTTTTATTAAAAAAAAAAATTAAAATTACTTGACCCACAAAATAAATACTGTCTAAAGGTTTAAAAAGTAAAAAAAAGTTTAAAAAAGTAAAAGTAAGTAAGTAAGTTTAAAGTTTGTAAAGGTTTTATGCAAAATGTCGCAAGAATATTTAGAACTATAATAATTTCGTGTTGTCGCGTTGCTATGGTGACTTTACGACCTATAGAAGTTACTCTTGAAATATTTCGTGTTTAAAAAGTTAGACCTTATATAAAAGGAGAACTGACTGACTGACATATCAACGTACAGCCGAAACTACTGGGGCTAGGAATGTGAAATTTTATACACGGCTTCCTATTATAATGTAGGGGAGCACTAAGAAGGGGTTTTTGGAAATTTAACCTTTAAGGGGATGAAAAGGGGGAATTTTGTTTGTATGGAAAATCTTATTACTTGTGTTAATAAACATGAAACTTGGCACGAACATCTATCTAAGTAAATTATGAAGTTTGGCATTTTTTGTTTTTCCAAATTACCTCCTGAGAGGGTTTGAGGGGGTGTGAAAATTTGTATAGAAGAATTTAGATACATGCAACGACATCTATTGGGCCAGAATGGTACTAACGAATACATATCTCAGCCTTCGAATTTTTTAGAGGAAAGTACGTAACCCACGCGGACGAAGTCGCGGACAAAGTGCTAGTATTACATAGATATTGTCACAATATTACAGCTGATGACAACCTTCTTATTCCCAGGTCTGGACCCAGCTCTTCCCGGCTGGATAACTCACGCACAAGCCCTAAGACGTACTGATGGGATCTACACCGAAGTAATGCACACTGATGCAGGGTTCTACGGCATTACCAACCCTGCAGGGGATGTGGACTTCTACCCCAATGGTGGGGCGACCATGCCTGGCTGTGGGGATAGGAACTGTAACCATCATCGGTGAGTAGCATCATCAGCGTTCCCATTAAACCAATTCATCATCTGCCTAGCCTTTTCCCAACTATATTAGGGTCGGCTTCCAGTCTAACCGGATGCAGCTGAATACCAGTATTTTGCATGGAGCGACTGCCTATCTGACCTACACAACCCAGTTAGTACTGGGTAATACGGTACCTTTTGGTAAGACTGGTTGTCAGACTTTTTGGGCCACTGACTACCTAACGATTAACAAAGATCTACAAATGACACCCAGGACCAACGGCTTAAAATGCTTTCCGAGGCACGGAGGAAACTCGGTATGTAATGGGTGGTCAGCCATCCACTGACCAACCTAGGCAGGCATGGCTTAATCTTGAGATCGACCGGATGTTATTATTAAGCCACTCATAAACCGATTAAACCAATTACAGACAGTTAAATGGAGTGTAAATGTGGTGCTGCCTCACAAACGATGGGATGCTTGATATCGTGTCCTGCCTGTCCTGTTGTTTGCACATCACAAGAGCTGATGGACGCTACTGAAAGTGCCAAACTCGTCGCCAAATTTTGGGCTAACTCAATTTCAAATTGTCATTGACACGCTAAGAAGAAGACAGGCAGAAGCCGGTCATTGGGCGACTTTGCCGCGGCTACGGTTTGCGACTGCAGTTTTATTAGAACTACCTCTAAAGTCGTTGAAATAAAGTATGAAATCCAATCATCATCATCAGCCTATAGCAGTCCACTGCTGGACATAGGCCTCCTCAAACGCACGCCACTCAAATATTGAATCCAGTAACTGGCTCAAATATTTCAATACCTAAAGTTAGAACTCTAATGAGACGGCCTACCATTTTCTTGTACCAACTGCCATATACTAACAGTTCCTCACCTTCCAGATGCATTTTCTATATGGCCGAGTCTCTGCAACGCGGAGGTTTCACCGGCCGTCGCTGTGACAACCTCAACGCAGCTCTGAGTGGCAACTGCAGCGGAGGTACTCTGAGGATGGGTGGCACTGCTGCTAAGACTGGGTAGGTAGCCTTTAGTTAGGTGACCGTAGAATTTTCATACTTAGCATTTTAATCAGATTATTATTTACGCTGAAAAATCGTTCTTTTTCGAATGGTGTTGCATAACATCCTGTAATTCCTGCGAAGAGTTAGGCAGAGGTGTATCTAATAGTACTCTCACATTTCGACAGTTATGTCTAAGTCCCATGTAATAGGGGCGAGGCTGTTGCCATCAATCGGGCACAAATCCGGGCTCCGCGGCTTCTACCAAGAAATTCTTCATGAAAACACTTAATAACACTGGCCGATGGAGTAAGGTTTTGAATGAATGGTGGCCAAGGTCTTAAGAAACCAGGGCCGTCCAGCGCGTCGGGTTGACGATATCGTCAAGATCGCGGGAAACGGATGGATAAGGAACGCAAAGAACAAAGAAGAGTGGCAGAAGAAAGGGGAGGCCTTTCTTATACCCAACAGTGTGTGATTCCATGCTGAAATGATAAACACTTTGGACGGCCTGAGGATCGAATCCAGGACCTCATGTTCGGCAGTCGTGCTTTCAAGTCTGGATTTGTGCACGGTTGACGGCAATAGGCACGTTAAACCTGTGCCTAATCTCTCTCCGGTCGTGTCGGGTTGCGATTCCATCGGATTCCAAGAGTGAGGCAAGACCAAACACAGATTCACTCTGCACCTGTAGATGCGCACACACTGCTACACTTGAAATATCTTTTTCATTACTCATACTCGGAAAGTAGGTCTGAAGTTGTCTGAGGAGCGGGTTGAAAGTAATACTTTCAGCCCTAGGGAGAATCGTTTTCAACTGACAGCTGCCAAATTATTAAGAAAAACTATTTAGTTCTGTTTTCACATTTCTATTGAACCATGTTCCAACTTTCTATACAGCCACTCAATTATAGCGCGATCTAAAATTGAAATAACATAAAATTAAGTATTAATTAAAGAAAATATTTTTAAATGACTTTATTACAATTTAGTTTCAACTATTTCTTTAAAATAACATAGATTTGGGCAAAATATTTACCATTTTTTCCATGATGAAATTGAAAATTAATGGCTGAATAGCTGGCCGGCCACAGAAAAAAAACAAAATAGGCGGGAAAGCGGGTCACTGCTTTCGCAGAACATCGGCAACTTTGCTAGCCGATTCTGGTGCCGATTGAACTGTCATTAAGCGGTATGGAGGTTGGAAGTCGAGTAAAGTAGCTGAAGGCTACATAGAAGAGTCAGTGGAAAATAATACTAAGATATCACACAGAGTAACAGAAATGATAAATCTGCATTCTACTTACTCTCCACAACCGAGCACTTCAAAAGATTATCTGGTGCAATGCAAAAATATTGCTGTGACAGCTGAAGAAAATAGACAAATATCAATGTCCCCAACATTCACCCAAGAATCCCAGGATACAGTAGAAACTCAAGTTTCCCAGAAAATATCAAATATCAACATACCCGGACAAAACCTTTCACTAACTATAACTAATTGTTCTAGTTTTACCATAAACTTAAAATAAATATCTCACCAAAGTTGTTGATTTATGTAAATTAAAATTCACTCATTTTTTCTTTGGGTAATTCATGTTTTTATTTTTACTTTCCTTGTATTCGTAATGAAAAGCACAGTGTTTACCTCGGGTTAAAGACTTATTTAGTCCCTCGAACTATTGGCGCCCTCGCTACGCTCGGGTGCCAAACCTCGTCTCGGGACTAAATAAGTTACTTTCACCCCTAGGGTAACAATGTACTATTGCATTGATGTCTAACCTCCGCTGAAATCGTCTGACATGACTGAAAATGCTCAGGAGTGTCAAGATGTATTTATCGTTCGTACAGTCGCCAGCGTATCAATTTACTACAAACTGTCAAATTTTCTCATTCAATTTTGAACTTCACCATAAACTTTTTATGGTTTAAAATCATTTGGAGAAATTTGACAGCTTGTGGTAACTTGACGTGCTGGCGGTGACTGTACACTTTTCAAGTAATTTTTATAAGCCTTCTCTGTCCCACTCCTGGGCATAGGCCTCCCTCCACTCTTTCCATTTCTGGCGAACCCGTACGTCCTCCTTCCATTTCTGACGGAACCTGTCCAGTCAAGTCATTATAACCTCCAAAATATAGTTTTTGGAACATTTACATACATATCTTAATTTTCTTTTTTTCAGACAATCTGGCTTTTACTGGTTGAGAACAAATGCGAACTCTCCATTCTCACAGGGATAGCTGACATGTTGTTAAAATATAGCTGTTATTATTAAAGAGATAGGTACCTATTTATTGAAACGACTGTTTTATTCCATAAACCTTAAATTTTCATCCCAGCAATCATCAAGCATCAGTCATTATTGATATACAGGATGGAAGGTACACCGACGCGAAAACTGTTGCCACTCCAGGATTTCGTTTCCAGTCCAAGTTTGCATCCATACAAACTAAGTAACTCTGCGCAAAAAATATTGCTGGGAAACCACTGGGGTATACATATTAACGCGGTTTACGGTAAGACTCAATGTTACGCACTCAAAAATTGTGGATGCATTGAATCGTTCAGGGGTCATGGAGGTATTTAAGGTAAAGTTTTAAAATAAAAAAAGTATTTTTAGGGTTCCGTACCCGAAGGGTAACCAACGGGAACCTATTACTAAGCCTCCGCCGTCCGTCCGTCAAAAATATAATCAAAAAAAAAGTTGTAATTTTGACCCCCAACATCTCCATAACTTAGGTTCCCAAGAGTACAGTACAAAACTTTGACCCTCGATATCTCCGTAACTAGAAGGTTCCCAGGTATGGTCTAGAAAAAAAAAATATCGCAAAGACGGGGAGAACAAGTGCCTTCCGGCTTCGTTAACAGTTAGAAATAAAAGCCAATAATATATTGTGATGTTTAATAATATATTGAGTGCAACATACAAAGTTGTGTGTGATAGAAACATTAAAAATCACAATAAGACCTAGTCTCTTCACAGTTATTTCAAATTTGACTGTCAAAATTACATTGATCTTTATCTCAGTTACAATAAGGTTAGTATTGGGTTGTTCTCACTGAAAAATCTGCCAAATTATAAAGAACTTTATTCTCGAAACCATAAGGTAGACGTCGGCGTTAAAAATAACTGTGAAAGTACTTTGGCGCCATTTTCTGAAAGCTTCAACTGTCAATTTGCTGTCAAATGTCACGCAGGCTGGTTTTTTTTAAATTAGTGGAACTTCACGGTTGTCTATATTATTGTTGTCGTGATTTGATACATAGATAAAAATAAAGTTCATTTATTGGCAAGAATTGTAAGGTAACAAAAATCACCATCCAACGTGTCTCCTAAGTTTTAAAAACTATTTAAATCTACAAGTCATCAGATTGCCAGCGTGGAGCCCCTCTGCAGGATATGCTCCACCTCCTGTCCTGCCCATCCTGCACAACCACTTGCAGCTACCAAGATTTAATCGAAGCAAATGATAGGCGCGAATTATACAGAAACGGCGTAAGGTGAAGGCTTGGGGCAGGCACAGCGCAGCCGTGGAATTTATAAGGAAACGAAAGAACGGCGTGCCTGCACCGCGCCGCTTGAGTGTAATTCACGACACGTCGCTTACGTACATTTTGTATGAAAACGATTTGAAGCGGCATCATGTCTTTGCCGCGCCTTCACCTTACGCCGTTTCTATGTAATTCGCGCCTAAGAGCTGTGCAGGTGGCTACATACTGGTCGAACACAATTTGAAGTCATCGACACGTAAAGAAGATCTACAAATCTACGTGATATTTAAAATCATATGATTAAGTAAGCTTTCAGAAACTGAGATTTCTATTTTAGAATATAAAACTGGAGTATTTCGATGTATTTAAACATTAAAGTTCTGATCAAACCAAGGCGAATCCCGCGTTAACACGGGTCGACATTTTCTCACGTCGATTGCGTCAACTAACTTCACTGGCGCGTGTCTTCCTCATTCTTTTCCACCAGACCCTTGCTCGAGTTAACCCGTACCACTAAGCCTGTAGTTTCAAATTCATCCCTTAATAATCTAGATGCAATCCAGCATATCCCTAAGTACCCCCTCCCTTTCCCCCCGCGACGAGCTAAGCTTCGTACCCGACAGGGGCCAATATTTTGCCCTGACTAGTAGCTTTCGTCCTCCTTAAAAATAGAGATGAAATCTAGCATACCCCATAGTAACCCGTCCCCTCCCCCCAGCGACGCCCTAAGCTTCGTACCCGACAGGGTAGTTTTGGTTTTGCCCCGACTGGTAGCCTTCGTACTTTTAATCACAAGGTAACAACAATCGACGCGTTTAGTAGCGTCGTTAATCCCGTGCGGGATTCGCCTCGGTGTGACCAGAGCTTTATTAGGTTAGGTTAGATATTCAACTATCTTCTTGATAGTAATCATTAAGTTTTAAATAGTAATCACTATGTCAAATTCACAAAGAGATATTTATTTCGTCAATACAAATGTTTTTAAGAATTCACATTCTTACCCCAAATTGATGTTTCTGAATTCCAATCATACAAATTAATTTATATGATAGTCATTTTTTTCTAAATCGTCGCTGAAGTTCTAAAACGACGTAAGTCAAAAATTGCAACTTTACAGG
The DNA here is from genome assembly GCA_905220335.1 of Noctua pronuba. Classification (NCBI taxonomy): domain Eukaryota; kingdom Metazoa; phylum Arthropoda; class Insecta; order Lepidoptera; family Noctuidae; genus Noctua; species Noctua pronuba. The sequence continues at coordinate 1,715,739 of LR999920.1, forward strand.
AGAGTGCAAAAACCTCATAACTATACCTAGGTAACAGTACAAAACCATTGAAACAAGCAACTTCTAGAAGTTCAAGTTGCTTGTATCTGATTGGCTGAAACAACGCGCCTTCCGATTCTCTAGCAAACGGCATCAAAATGTCAAAACCCCCAAAAATTGACTTACGTAGTGTTAGGCCCTCAACGACTAAATATTTTTTTTTTATTTGACCGTATGTACTAAACTGGTACATTACTAATTACCCCGCACACTCCTAAACAAGTTGTGATACTTGTTTTCAACAAGTTTTTTCAAATGACTCGTCAAAAGAGAACATGTGTTTATACATGTTTTGTCATTGTTTCAAACATGTTTTGTTAACAATTTCGTTCACATTTTTGACAAGTTTTGGTTGCAACTCATGTTTACAACTTGTTTTAAGAACAAAAACAGAAAACAAAACATGTTTTATACATTCTTGTAAAAGTGAAGTTTGAAGGTATGAAGTGACATAACTACATAACTATTAAAGCATAAATCATTGTACTTATATTTATTAAAACCACTTTTGCTCGGTTTTCAAAAAGCCAGATCAATCAAGTCTAAAAGAAATTAATTTACTAAGTTACAAACACTCGCAGAAATAACTAAAAAGAAAAAGAAAAAATCGCGAGCAAAAGTCAATAAAATAAGATTGTAATCTCTTTAACAACTAATTCTTTCATGAGTCTCATCGAAATAGAAGAAGCCGTTTTCGAGAACAGATCACACGTACAGTCATAAATAACTTATGTTGTTTAACACACGATCGTAAAGTTTAAGTTACATAAAATGTAACATTTGTTGTTATTGTAATTATTACCATCTAATTCAAACTCCATGGCTGCTATTCAGAAATTCCTAATGGCAGAATCAACCAATTTCCCCGACCTGGGAATTGAACCTAGGACGTCACACTGAGCAGTAGCACTTACCACCACTAGACCAACGAGGCAGCCACACAAAATTGGTATAAGTTATTATTTTTAATATTCAAGCGAAAATTTGTCTACACTACCACAAAATTTTGCTAAATTTGTCTACAATTAAATATGTGAGTATATGAATGGACAAAGTTATATATTTGTACATAATGATATTTATTATTTGTGTATTATAAAAGTATTGTCTAATACCAGAGAATAGCAAAGATTTAAATCGTCAGATTCGCTCTACTGTGTCAGAAAATGATCACCTATATAACAGTGACATTTGAAAATCGTATTATAACATCTAAGGGGCACTTATTCGGGTCCATACCGAGTTTCCTCCGTGCCTCGGAAAACACGTTAAGCCGTTGGTCTCGGCTGTCATTTGTAGATCTTTGACAGTCGTTACAGGTAGTCAGTGGCCCGAAAGTCCGACAACCAGTATTACCAAGGGGTATCGTATTACCCAGTACTAACTGTGTTGAGGAGGTCAGATAGGTAGTCGCTCCATGTAAAATACTGGTATACAGCTGCATGCGGTTAGACTGGAAGCAGATCTCAACATAGTTGGGAAAAGGCTAGGCAGATGATGATGTCACTCATACTGAAAATTGTATCGTTCCATGTGGGATTTGTGATATCATTTTTTTCAGCGTGATTTTTATCGCATGACCGAAAATACAAAGTGTGAATCTAACGGTTTAAATCTTTGCAAAAATTACAAAATTCCTTTAATTTTTAATTTATACTGTCACTTACGGGATATCTTCCGTGATTGACTGCTCAAAACCAAGTGAGTGAGTTTTGCCGTGACTTAGTGTCGAGTTCCAGTAGTGCGCGTAGCAAAAGACTTAGAAAGAGGGTAGACAGATTTGCCTGATTTTTTGAAGACAGATTTGTCTGCACGTCACAATTTATTTACCATCCACCCGCATTCTCAAGCCAACCCGCGATCATGGCGCTTGCAACAGCGTCGAAATATCGGGAGCTCAAAATAATGGACAATCACGGAAGATATCCCGTAAGCGACAGTATAAGATTAGTTTTAAGTGTTCTTTTTATTGTATTAAAAATGTGCATTGTTAAAAATTTAAAGATACTATACCCCTACTGAAACGACATTAAGTGTTAAAACGCTTGGTACACTTGTGATTGAACTTTTTTCAACTCAACGTTCAACAACTTAAGGTTGAAATTCACTTGTGAATTTTTAACTCACAAAGAGTGATTTTGATGTTAAAACATTTCCCACTCTATAAGTTACTCTTTACGGTTGAAATTCACTTGTGAAAGTTTTATCATTCGTGTACCAAGTGATTTTGAAGTGAATAGTTCCTCTCTGTCTTTTAAGTACAGTGTGACAGAGATAGCATGACTAATAGTGACTTATATACGGATGTAGTTTTGTTCATGGTATGTAGGGGAATACTTGAGTTATCCGACCGATGCCTCTGTAACAAAAAGAAAAAACATAAGTTTATAAAGTCGGTTTCACTCACTTCTCACTCAATGTCTTCAAAGTTTGAGTGAATCGGTTTCTTCTAGGCAAGCGTGCTCCATACTGGACCACGTCATAGCTTTATATCAGGCGAATTGCAGCCAAACGCAAGACTATTTAGTGCAGTAATCGTCATATTTTTCTGGTGAAGGGCCATATAGGACAATGTTATCGTCGCCTTAGAGGGGAGCCTGCCGTTTTGCCGAAAAGATTTTGATCAAATTTCATTACCCAAGCAAATTTTACCAACTTTTTTTTATACCATTGCAATATTTCGAATGATTTTAGTACGCATATTTTTATTTGGTCAAATTTTTACTTGGCCTAATATTACCAAGTATAATATCATTATGGCATTTGGTCTTTACTCAAATGATTTATTACAGCAAACAATCTTCAGACAACAAACGTTTGGTGAAATGATTTGTTAAGACGAAAAATATTAAAGCAAAAAAAGGGTAGGTTAGGTTAAGTTAAAACTGTGACCCCCTACGCACGAGCCGAGCGAGCGCAGCGAGCGGTGCCAGAAACGTCTTTCATTAATAGAAAAAAGATTGTTTTTAGTAGGTTACCCGGAACTGAACTATTTAGATTAGGATAATTACTTATTTAAAAAAAAATGGTTAGGTTAGGTTAAAACTGTGACCTCCAGGAACGATTACATTATACAATGTCGCCCATGCGCATGTGACCGCCCGTAATTTTCTGAATATTCATGAAGAAATGTCGAAAATAAACTTTAAAAGGGGGGGTCTATCTACAACATTTTTCATGTTATTCAATTTTTAATTTTTTAAGTATAGTTTGTAGATTTGCTTTCGATTTTTTGACACATCTCCGAAGTTTATGGGTCGATTTGGATTCTGTTTATTATTTCTAAAAGCTTATGAGTTATTTTAACAGGTTAATTAACATTTTTACTAAAAATTGTCGACGACGAAAAAAAAAACGGAATCGAAATCATTTTTTCGGTGAAAAATTGTGTATTTATTTTAAAAAAACTAGTGTAATTCCATAAATTATCCCGATAGGACGACTTTTTTAATCATTATTTGTAATCTACTACATAGCAGCTACAAATTCACAGAACATTGTTGATACCTATCTCTAAAGAAAAAACAAGGGCGGGTATAACAAATCATCGCAATCTTCATGTGTGGGCCACTGAAAATCCACACGTCATTAGGGAAACAACTTTCCAGACTCAATTTTCCATAAATGTATGGGCTGGAATGATTGACGGTGAACTTATTGGCCCTTTCGTGTTACCAAAACGACTAGATCAACACGCGTTTTTAGATTTTATAGTCAATACGTTGCCGTTGCTTTTGGAGGAAGTACCGCTGGAAACAAGAAGGCGGATGTATCTGCAATTAGATGGAGCTCCAGCATACTTCGCACGACTAGTTCGTGATTATTTAAATCAAAATTATCCGTGATGGATTGGCAGAGGAGGTGCCATTGCTTGGCTGCCGCGATCTCCCGACCTTACACCCTTAGATTTTTATCTTTGGGGCTACATGAAACAAAAAGTTTATGCCGTGCCCTTCGAAAGCCGCGAGCAATTAACGGCTAGGATTTTTGCTGCTGCTGTGGAAATAAAAGAAAACCGTGAAGAATTACGTCGTACAATCAAAAGTGTTGCCATGTGGGCTTTGGTTTTGTACAGGAGGGTGGGGGCCATTTCGAAAATCTAATTAATTAAAATTCTTGTATTTTTTATTTTTTTAGTAAAAATCTGGCTATTGCTTGTTTGTTTTTAATTCCATTATCATCTCCATTATTAGTATAACCTTTTAGTACTCACTGCTAAGAGCAACATTCAATTGACTTTCACATTATCTTTTCCTAAATTTGACTCATCAGAGTTTTAAGAGTTTTACCTTGGATTTAGTTACAGTTAGGTATCAATAATGTTCTGTGAATTTGTAGCTGTTATGGAGTAGATTACAAATAATGATTAAAAAAGTCGTCCTATCGGGACAATTTATGGACTTACACTAGTTTTTTTTAAATAAATACACAATTTTTCACCGAAAAAATAACTTCGATTCCGTTTTTTTTTCGTCGTCGATAATTTTTAGTAAAAATGTTAATTAACCTGTTAAAATAACTCATAAACTTTTAGAAATAATAAACAGAATCCAAATCGACCCATAAACTTCGGAGATGTGTCAAAAAATAGAAAGCAAATCTACAAACTATACTTAAAAAATTAAAAATTGAATAACATGAAAAATATTGTAGATAGACCCCCCCTTTTAAAGTTTATTTTCGACATTTCTTCATGAATATTCAGAAAATTACGGGCGGTCACATGCGCATGGGCGACATTGTATAGAAAAAAAAATATGGAAAAAAACGCTACTAACTAAAAAAAAAGAATAGTTAATATTCATATTATTATAACCTGTTTAGAATTTGTCTTATTTGATTTTGCGTAAAAACTGTTATTCCAACTGAAATATTTGACTAAATAAAAAATGTTAAAAGTACTAGTTGGTAAACAAGTTATAGTTAAAACGTTCACTTCCCAAACATTAGGTTTGCGTTACAATTTTTTGTGAATAGATTTTTTGCTAAGTAATAATTTGGCAAATGAAATTACGCGAAAAATTTTTTGGGTAGTGAAAATTTGTCAAATGCCTTTCGGTCAAACAAGGGAGACCCCCTTAGAGTGAAAACCTCGGGAATCCATTTTTGCTCAAATTTATTTTATTGCATTTCTAGGAAGAAAACCTCACAACGCACATGCTGATCTGACTAATTTGTTCATTCGATACTCGTCGCTCCATGTATGACAGTAAATGAGAATCTCGTACATACTTGCATCTGTCAGTTTGTCGTGAATAAATTGCAACGAACGTGTCGTTTCTTATTTGAAAATGGAAGTATCTTATAGTATCGAACAGTTCTGGATATAAAAGCGGGTTAAATTTCCATATTAATTAATTCAAAAACATAAAAGACGCCTTACAAAAATTTTACAGCTCGCAGTTTTTTCTTCCTCCTGAACATTTACTTCTTTTACACTTACGAGGTTTTCACTCCAAGGCGTCGTTATGTATCTCTGCGGGCCGCACATTCTTGTATCACTTAGTTCAGTGTTCCGCAAACGTTTTGTGTTTAAGGTTTACCGCAAGAATAAAACAGTTCTTGATATTTCTGACAACATTGAATCTTTTTTGAATTTCGGACAAAATAATATGCCTTCAAGTAGGAAACCATATTTTGGTAAATACTATCGGAAATAGCTACCTATGATAGCATCGATTGCACGCATCTATTAGTTTATTATTTTTGCTTTATTTTTTTGACATCTTATTTGACATTTTATCTAATTTTGCAATGTAATTTTGACGTGATTTATAATTTTGTTTTTTGAATTTCTAAAATGTATTAATTGTTTAAGAACCAAACACCATACCACTATATTCTGTATGCCTATTGGCGGGGCACAGCTCGGGTCTCATTTATTTATAACATCTTTGTATATACCCTGTGTTCACGAAATAAATGAATTTGAATTTGAATTTGAGTTCAATTTCTTGTGATAATGATATTTTGATATTATCTACTAAAATTATTTGTTTTGTCGCGAGCCGCAGTTTGACGACCACTGATTTAGTGTTAAAAAAAAACCAATCTTTTTGACAACCAGACCATCCATCCATTTATTGGGTTGTGGAGGGACATCAGATAGGCAGTCTGCCTATCAAATATTCAGCTGCATCAGGTGAGACTGGAAGCCGACCCTAACATATTTGGGAAAGACTAGGCAGATGATGATGTAACTGACCTGGTGCCGAGCCCGGCCGTGAACAGCAGGCGCCTGCCTCGCACGAGGTACTCGGGGCAGCGCACGAAACGGAACAGGACTGACGCCGTCTCGTCAGCGCGGAGGACGTTGTGAAGGGACATTATACCCTGGAATTTCAAGAACAAAAATAAAAACGATGATAAAAAAATAAAAAAAATCTTTAGTAACAAGTGATTGTTCAACATCATTGTCACCCTGGCTCTTGTACTAGGATTTCCTGTATCACAAGAGCTAGAAATATATAGATAATTTATTGATCATTTATTTAATTACAACGGTTGTGTTAACAACCAATTACAGTGACTAAAATTATAAAAATAAAAGAGACAATTATAACACATATTAAAATATACAAAATAACAAAGTAAAGAAAAAATTTAAGTGAAAACATAAAACATAATATGCGAACTAAAAAGAAAGAAACAACATTATGTAACGCACTCAAAACATTGTGCTGATGGATGCATTGAATAGTACGGGGTTCGTGGAGGTGTTTAAAGTTACAATTTAAAAAACTTGTGAAAATGTTCTAACTTTGACCCCCAATATCTCCATAACAAGAAAGTTCCCTGGTACGGTCTAGAACAAAAAATGATCGCAACGACAGGGAGAACAAATGCCTCTCAGCTTCGTTAAGTCTACTTTTATATCCTGTATATAAAGATTCATAGATACGTAAAGTCGTGAAAAACATAACATTGTCTCTGTTTTCGAAAAATAGATTTTGCCGGCCTGCTGTGCAAGCTGACCTGAAAAATGTGTGTAAGGCGAAATGGCGTAAGGTGAAGGCTCAGCACAGGCGTGGAATTTAACAAAAGAAAGAACGGCGTGCCTGCGCCGCGCCGCTTGAGTGTTATTCACGACACGTCGCCTTAGCACATTTTGTATGAAAACGTTTTGAAGCGGCATCATGCCTGCGCCGCGCCTTCACCTTACGCCGTTTCTGTATACATCGAGCCTAGGACACCATACATATGTACTCACCTCTATGATAGCAGTCTGCCTCACATTCCCGACGTGCACGGTGCATTGGAAGCCAGGGTATATAACGGTCGAGTGGCGCAGGACTTGCACTGATGCCTGTAACAAATAATATTATTATTATTATAAGCTATCTATACTAATATATAAAGGTGAAGAGTTTGTTTGTTTGGTTGAACGCGGTAAACTCCAGCACTACTGGTTCGAATTGAATAAATCTTTTAGTGTTGGATTGCCCATTTATCGAGGAAGGCTATAGGCTATAAAACATCACGCTACAACTAATAGGAGCGGAGCAGTAATGAAAAATGTTGCAAAAACGGGGAAAATTGTATTTTTAATAATTTTACGCGGACGAAGGTCGCGGGGAACAGCTAGTTAAATATACTTCGAATGGTTTTTTGGGTTCCGTAATTAAGTTTTGGTAATTTAGTGGCATCCTTGCGAATTGGCGAGAAGAAGCTCTCCATCGTGAGAAGCGGAAGGAGTGGGCGGAGGGCTTTGCCTAGGAGTAGGTATCATTCTTCCTCCAAGTACTAACAAATTAGAACCTAACTTGCTACTTAAAATCTTAAAGTTATAATAATAGTTATGGAATAGCTCAGTCTTGACCACAATGGTGAAGATTAGTAAAAATAATAAAATAAAACGTGATAAAAAATACGCGCAACACGCGAATACTATGACAGGGGTGTCCAACATAATATATACATATATATATTTATACAAGAGGAACAGCAAATAGCTACAATATACATATTATAGTATAAAAAAAGAGATACACATAACTAAATTTGAGGGAGGGCCAAGTTTAGTATTTTTGTAAGCATAGCGGGCCAAAAGAAATGCAAAGTGACCTCTAAATATAAATAAAACTAGCTTCGCCGGACTAGACTCTACACGGGTAGTTGAGGTGGGCGGGAACAACTGACAAAGGGACATTTTTTAAACAATATTCGCGCAATATTTATAGAAGTCTTGTAAATTATATATTAATAGCTCGCGGGCCGGATGAAAGACCACCGCCACCGCTGACAGGCCGTATGTTGGACGGGCCTACTCTATGCCATCTGACATTTCTGAAGACCTTACGCTACACGAACGCCTCTAGCGGCGAATTCATGCGCGATAGCCCCAATTGTGATAGTACTAACCTGGAAATAAATACAGCCCCTCGGATCATTGGGGTCTTCCAGCATCACTTTATCAGTACACCCGCAGTCATCCCACTTTGTCTCATTATCTTCATTATTGTCAAATATGATGAGTTAATGATTTTTCACAGAATACGTGTCTTTTTGAGAGTGACTCGCATTTCGCTAGGTTTTTTTTAACCGGCCAAGTTTGAGTCAGTCTTGCCTATTAAGGGTTCCGGTTACCATTTATTTTTATTATTTGCCATGATAGAAACCTTAGTAGCACGTATTTTGAGATGACCCTTACCTACCCTGGTAAGAGTTTTTAACCATTGGGTACGGAACTCCCTATCAAACCCTAATTCCATCTCAAATCTTATTTTAACCTTTAACTGGTGACAAGCGGTCTCACAGGCCGAGCGGTAACACCACTTAAGTAACTTTTAAAAGTAATTTTGTTGAACCACAAAACTCTGAAGACACGCCAAAAACACGGAAAACCTGTGCCAGTTGTCCTCCTAAGTTAAATCGCAAATCTAATTCCCAAAGTAATTCGTGTAAAAAACATGTGTGCTTGCAGTGTGCCAAACAATTATGCCCTGACTGCCAATAAAAATAACCAAAGTATGACCATTGTCAGTTTTGTAAAATGATACTTGTGATTAAAGCATTTTTTATTTTTTTATTAATTAGTATCTTAAATATAAGGAAAAATAGTATTTTTGTTATAATATGTTGATTTAATTTTTTTTGTTTATGATTTTTGATCTCATCTCTAGTTTTTAGATTTTAGTTACTACATACATTGTTATAGCAAGTTCTTCATTAAAAAATACATTTAGAGTTTATTGGTTAGTTTTATTTTATCCTTTTATATGTTATTAAACTATTTTTAAAGACAGCCCTAAACTACCTTATCGAATTTCTATGCTATAGATCAGATACGGCAGCGGCCTCTCAGGCCGTTCGTCACCAGTTACGTTACTCAAAAACCATGTCACCAGTCAAAGGTTAAACTTTTAATCATACTGATATATGTTTAGGGTACCGTAATTCAGTACTAACCTGGAAATAAATACACCCCCTCGGATCATTGGGGTCTTCCAGCATCACTTTATCAGTACACCCGCAGTCATCACACTTCGTCTCATCATCCTCGTCCTCTTCACCGTTGTCATATATGTTCGTGTCATCGATGTCATCGATGTCTTTAGTCAAACAATCTTCAGCCGTCTCGATGTCTCGGAGCAGGTTTTTGTTTTTCCTCCGTACGTTCTTACGGTTTTTAGTTTTTTCTGCTAGATTTTGTTCAATTAGCTGTTTCATCTGAGGATAAGAGAGATTTTTTAGATAATTATAATGGGTGTAAAAAGACCCTTAACGAAGCCGAAAGGCCTTTGTTCTCCCTGCTATTGCGATCATTTTTTGTTCTAGACCATACCTTGGAACCTTCAGTTATGGAGTTATTGGGGGTCAAAGTTCCAACTTTTTCACAAGCTTTTTGTTAAATACTAATTTTTAAGGTTACTTTACTTTAAATACCTCCATGACCCATTTACTGTTCAATGCATCCATAAGCACAATGTTTTGAATGCTTTACATTGAGTTTTACTGTAAAAGTTTATTTTTACCTCAAAAAAAAGTCGTTTCCCAGTAATCATTTTTGTGTAGGGTCAGTTTGATGTACAGAATGCTTGTTTAACGGATTCGTGAAGGGTCCGTTTACACCCTGTATAATTATAGCTTTATACCATTGCCACTCGAAAAAGGGCATTTTATTCATTGGTATGTAATGAATTAGTGGTCACCCATCCACCTTGGTAAGCGCGGCTTAACCTTGAAGATCGACCCCGGGTGGCTGTTATTAACCCACGAGAAAAGAAAATACTATACTTCTATTTATTTTCTCGCAGTCAATGGTAAAAAGTAGAGTACACAACTCGTGAAAAAAAAAATATCTCGGTTCTTGTATCAATCGCTCCGCTCAGGGTTCTACTCTAGAATCCTTCGCTGCTCTCGGGATCCAACTTAGTCTCTCGAATTAAATTCCCGATTTTTTCACTTGTTGTTTAATCTACTATTAAGGCCCTAATAAGGGAAATACTTTTGTAAATGAACAATGTCATTTAATGTCAGGGTAGAATTAAACCGGAAAAAGTATGCGCTTCGGTAATCTTCGAGATTCCGAATGATTACGAACTTCTTGCCGGTATAAAGGGTGTAACAAGACCCTTAACGAAGCCGGAAGGCACTTGTTCTCCGGCATTGCGATATTTTTTTTGTTCTAGACCATACCTGGGCACCTTTTAGTAACGGAGATATTGGGGGTCAAAGTTACAAGTTTTTTTTTGTAAATACAAGTTTTAAATGTTATAACTTTACTTTAAATACCTCCACGACTCTCGTACTATTCAATCCATCCATCAGCAAAATGTTCTGAGTGCCTTATATTTTAGTTCTACCGTCAAACGTGATTTTTGACCCCAAAAAAAAAAGTCGTTTCCCAGCAATTTTTTTTGCGTAAAGTTACTTAGTTTGATGTACAGAATGCTTGGTTAACGGCTTGGTGAAGGGTCTGTTTACACCCCGTATATCATTCAGTTATATTATTGTATGTGAGTATATCTTTTCATTTTGTGTGTAATAAAAGAATAAGCATATAAAGCGACATACATCGGTCCGGTCGCAGGCGCAGAACTGTGGGCGTCGTGCGGCGCTGGGCGGCGGCGCCAGCAGCACCATGCCGGGGCGCGGCGCGCCGCACAGCAGGCCCACGCTGGCGCACTGCCCCGCGCGCACGCCGCCGCACGGCGCGCGGTTGCGGTAGATGCTGCGCACGCGCGTGCGGGCGAACGACCCGTCCTCTAGCGGTCCTGAGGGGGAAATACCTCATGACAAACTCAGACATCACCAATACTTAGTTCTTAAGAGCGCTTGTTGATTGACTAGCAAATCCCGTACAACTCTGATGGAATTGGCTGTTTGACAACATCGAACGAAAAAACGAAAATATTTAGTCCGTCAGTCATTTTTTCTTTTGTCACATAATCAAAAAATGACGACGATGCTGTATCGTCGCATCAAAGTTAAAGAGAGGAGGGCTTGTGACGTCACTGGACAGTAAAAAGTAACAGAAATTGTGACGTCACGCGAGATTTCAACGCGCTGTATCGTGGTCATTTTTCGTTTACATGACAAAAGAAAAAATACGTGTCCAATATTTTTTGATAATCTAACTGACGGACTAAATAGATTTTTTCAGTCAAATAGCCTATTGAACAAAACTAGAACCAAATTAAACTGTCATTAGACGTTTATAAAACAAAGCAAATCATAGCATGCTAAACAGCGAAATGATCGTGTAATTTGCATGCTTAATTATATAAAACAACCAACAAAAGAAGGAAATAAAGTCACCAAGTTTTTTTTCAATAAAATTGGCAATAACAAAATTTACGAGGAACCGCACCACCACCAGATATTTTTTTCTGTATTCTAAACTGCGGATTGATCGGGTTGGTCGAAGAAGACAAATTGAAAAGCCATGGGGGCGGTCTTTGCCCAGCAGTGGGATAGAGTAGGCTTACATATAAAAAGGAATTTCAACTGCAACAGTTTAAGAAAACAAAAACTAAAAATCTGAATTGAGAGTACCTAGCACCATCATTGTCATCATCTGCCTAGCCTTTTCCCAACTATATTGGGGTCGGCTTCCAGTCTAACCGGATGCAGCTGAATACCAGTATTTTACATGGAGACTGCCTATCTGACCTCCACAACCCAGTTAATACTGGGTAATACGATATCCCTTGGTAGGACTGGTTGTCAGACTTTAGGCCACTGACTACCTGTAACGACTGTCAAAGATACCTAGGTATCTAGCACCATTAGTTAAAAATAGGGTAAATTGAAAACCACTGTGACATAAAAACGACAAACTTGAAACTCCAAGACCGTGGGGTCCGAGTGCTCACAGCCTTTTCAAGGACATTTCAAAACTCTTAGTTGACACTTCCCGTGACCCAAGGGCTGGCTTTTACCTTGGCCAAAGGCTGCTGCAGACTGGCGGCGTTGCCACGTTGCCATACAACGTGGCAACGCCGCCAGTCTCTTGGGTACATTACCAGTTGACAGCGTTGAGGAGGAGTTTTTTGACGGCATTTTTTAAGCTTATTGTTAAGTTAGTTACTTTAGGTTATTTTAATTTAATGTATAAAGGGTGTAAAAAGACCCTTAACGAAGCCGAAGAGCACTTGTTCTCCCCGTCAATGCGATCATTTTTTTGTTCTAGACCATACCTGGGAACCTTCTAGTTACGGAGATATTGGGGGTCAAAGTTCCAACTTTTTCACAAATTTTTCTTTAAATACATGTTTTTAAAGTAAGATTTTTACCTTAAACACCTGCACGACCCCCGTACTATACATCAGCACGATGTTCTGAGTGCGTTACATCGAGTCCTACCATAAAACGTGATTTTTCACCCCAAAAAAAAAAGTCGTTGCCCAGCAAAAGTTTTTGCGTAAAGTTACTTAGTTTGATGTACAGAATGCTTGTTTGACGGCTTCGTGAAGGGTCCGTTTACGCCGTGTATAATATTTAGCTAATAAAAAAAAATTCTACATAAAAAAAAACTTGTACAACATAATCTGTCACTTACCAATAATAACGCTATCTCCTTCATACAGCTGTCCTCTGGTGAGCAGTCCCCCCACCACCGGACCAGAGTTGTCACCCACGTGGAAGATCTCATCGATTTGAAACTCACACGTTTCCTGAAGCAATATAAAACATTATAGAAATAAGTACAATGTGTGTAAAAATACCCTTAACTAATTCGAAAGGCACTTGTTCTCCCCGTCATTGAGATAACGGAGGTATTTAAAATGAAGTTATAACCTTAAAAATTAGCATTTTAAAAAAAATGTGAAAAAGTTGGAACTTTGACCCCCAATAACTTCGTAACTAGAAGGTTCCCAGGTATGGTCTAGAACACAAAAATGATCGCAATAGCGGGGAGAGCAAGTGCCTTTCGGCTTCGTTAAGGGTCTAATTACAACCTTTATTCGAATGATTTTTTGTATGCTGACTGGGAACATCATGAGGTATACGCAGTTTAATTTTTTGTCGGCGCCACCCTGCATAATTCGAATTTAAGAGTTATTTTTATTTGGTTATACATGTGGAAGGGGCACCCACCGTCGCTAAAACGCTTAACACGCATTCAGTACATCATACAGACCCCCCCCCCCCCACATAAAAAAATTCGTCGGTTAAAACAGCTGTTTCCTACAAAATTGTAAAACCGCTGATATCAAGCTTGTTTTTTTTTTATTACCGATAAAAAACTATGATGTTCAGAATGATGTCCGGAAACCGTTTTAGCGTCGACTCCCTTCCTCATGTACAACCAAAGAAAAATACATTCTTCTCCATGAGATCTACTAGTTTCGAATGGGCAACTACAGTCCATTCACAGTTATTATGCAGCTTATTTTTGACTATGCAAAAGTGCCTGTCACGGGTCTATTTGAAATAAATGCTTTGAGTCTGAAATAACTCTTAAACTCGATATTTTACGGTTGAATACTGTCTGATTCTGTACTTACATCATCAGCCCTCAATGTGGCGACTGGCTGCGGTGGTGTCAAAGCCAGCAGGTAAGCATGGAGTGCGCTCAGACCGTTCCCTCGCACACAGCTCACCGGAAACACTGGTATTACTTCCGATTCCACGCTGCAATAAAAATACTACGTTAAATGTTGTTTAAGGACCTCAAACTCAATTATCATCAGTGATCGGAGTAGGTAGAGGAGCTCGTGGCTAAATAATAACATCCACTCGGGTGGATCTTTAGGTTAAGCCGTGTTTGCCTAGATTGGTCTTGGATGGGTGACCACCCATTACATACCGAGTTTCCTCCGTGCCTCGGAAAGCACGTTAAGCCGTTGGTCCTGGATGTCATTTGTAGATCTTTGACAGTCGTTGGGTAGTCAGTAGCCCAAAAAGTCTGACAACCAATCTTACCAAGAGGTATCGTATTGCTCAGTACTAACTGGGTTGTGGAGATCAGATAGGCAGTCGCTCCATGCAAAATACTGGTATTCAGCTGCATTCGGTTAGACTGGAAGCCGACCCCAATATAGTTGGTAAAAAGCTAGGCAGATGGTGATGAGGAGTAGGAGAGAGCTATTTTGGTACAATGACCGCAAACGTTGATGTTAATATGGAGATTTGTATAGGTTTATTTGTGTAGGTAACAATGGTAAGGTAACATGATCTTGTAGAACATAATAATAAGTTTGTAACGGCTATTGATACTTTCCTATACAAAATTGTTAAAGAAAAAAAAAAAAATATATAAGTTTTTAATTTCAACCTGAAACGTGTCCGTCTTATACTTACCCATCGGACGGGTGGAGGGATATGTGCTCGTTCATAATACCTTAAGACGTGAATAGCTTTTTACAAAGTAATTTTTAACTTATTTAATATTTGTATTGTATTGTATAACGGGCTGGTTTCCGCAACTCCACGTCAAAGCGCGTATTTTGCGTGCGAACTTATTTAATAATATACTATTTCAAATCCCGGTATTCCGGGAGCGTCCATGTTAAGACAACGTATCGCAAGTACGGTGACGGTAGGCGTAGGGTTACTTAGTTTGATGTACAAAATGCTTGGTTGACGGCTTCGTGAAGAGTCCGTTTACACCTTGTATTATTCGTGATGAATACTTACATCACATCTTCTTCCTTAGTTTGGTCGATAGCATCGATGATCAACTTCTGGGGACCCACACAGTTCCTGGCGAGGTTCTCGTCTGTTATCAGAAGTGGTTTCTGAAACAAAAACGTATTATTTTTAAAACTGTTTGAAAGCCCGGTCAAGACTTTGATGAAATTGGCATACTAATAACATGCACCAACTACCACCTGCACGTTGAAAGAGCCGTAAAAGCTTTTTAAGATATACGACCTCCTAGTAGACGGTGCGTCCGACGAGAGATGCGTACTGTGGAGAAGCAAATATCCCACCCCTCCACATTTCATCAACGCGGAAGAACACCTGCCACCCGGATACGAACTGCAGTGGCCAATCTGGAAATCGCTTAGACAATTGCGAGCCCAGGTTGGCCGCTGTAGATATAATCTGGCAAAATGGGGTGTCATCGATTCATCCCAAACAGATTGCCAGTGTGGAGCCCCTCTGCAGGATATGCTCCACCTCTTGTCCTGCCCATCCTGCACAACCACTTGAACCTACCAAGAAGATGATACCAAGGATTTTAATTTAATATGTAGACAATAATTCTTGACTTATTATTTTTTATTTTTTCGACATTTTTATTTTAAGCTATTGACATTTGTAATTTAATTTCTTTGGTTGTTATTTGAAAGCTGATATTATTTAGAAAATTTGTAATTTAATGTATTTTTTTTTTGCCTTTATAATTTGATATTTTATGTAGACAATTCTTGATTTAGTACTTTTTTTGTTGTTTTTTTGACATTGGGAATTAATTATTTTGTCACAAAATTTGCATGCCGAAATAAGTAGGTGGAATATGCTGAACTATTGTGTACCCGTATGTGTGTTGTAAAATCTGTAAAATACCATATTTCAAGCAAATAAATGAATCTGAATCTGAAGGAGATGCAAGATTTAATCGAAGCAAATGTTAGAGCTGTGCAGGTGGCTACATACTGGTCTAACACCATTTGAGTTCATCGATACGTAAAGAAGAAGAAGGCATACTAATCGTGTATTCCTCGAAGGATCACATGGCGTTGATCTGTACGATTATAACATAACATCACGCCTGTAATCCCCGAAGGGTTGTGCAGAGAGTTTTTTTTTTGGATGGGAAATCATCAAATAACCCCACCCGCTCTGGGTGGAGTGGGAGGGAGTGTCAGACTTTTACTGACTAAAACCTATCCATGTTCCTTCTTTGCCCTTTGTGTTCCAGGGCCGCGGTGTCTCTTTCGAACAGTCCCGCTGCCCCGATCTTTTTTACATCTTTTGTAGTAAACAACGATTTATTGTCTGGCCTACGCTGTCCCCCCATACTTAAGTACAAATGCTGTAACCATGACAATATTGTAATACCAAATGATTTGAAAAGAGTAACCATGGAGTTTCTTGCCGGTTCTTCTCCATAGGAAACGACCAACCCGAACCGTGCACCTTTTTGTCGACGTTTTATAAGTGCCCATCTAGGCCTATGTGAAATAAAATATAAATTGTGTAAATAGACCCTTAACGAAGCCGAAAAGCACTTGTTCTGCCCGCTATTGCGATATTTTTTTTGTTCTAGACCATACCTGGGAACCTTCTAGTTACGGAGTTATTGGGGGTCAAATTTTTCATGTTTTTTTTTTAATACAAATTTTTAATGTTGTAACTTTACTTTAAATACCTCCATGACCCGTTTACTATTCAATGCATCTATAAGCACAATATTTTGAATGCGTTTCATTGAGTTTCACCGTAAAAGGTTATTATTCACCCCAAAAAAAAAAGTCGTTTCCCAGCAATAATTTTTGTGTAGGGTTACTTAGTTTGATGTACAGAATGCTTCATTAACGGCTTCGTGAAGGGTCTGTTTACACACTGTATTAATTTTGTTTCTTTTTATTTTGACAAATTCGGATGGGAAAACCTAATATAACTGTACCCAATACAAAATCTCACTGAACTAACAGAAATTGTTTAATCATTATTCTAATTATTCTAAACTCAAGGTCTGCCAACGTGCAATGGAGCGCAGCATTCTAGGCGTCAAACTAACCGACCAGGTACGCAACACCACACTGCGCTCCAAAACACAAATTGCTGACGTTGCTCAAAAAGCCGCTAAGCTGAAGTGGGACTGGACTGGCCACGTCTGCCGCATGCCCAATGAGCTGTGGGCCAAAATAACCACTTTCTGGAGCCCTGACACAGCCAGAAGGCGTCGCGGCAGACCTCGTAGAAGATGGCGGGACGAGCTGGACAGAACCAACGACCAGTGGCCCACATTAGCCCTGGATCGAAACAACTGGAAGTCATGGGGAGAGGCCTTTGTCCAGCAGTGGGATGACGCAGGCTAGCAGTATCAGTATCAGTATTATTCTAATGTTCTAACATCTCTAGATAAACAGAAGGAAATTGGGTATAAATAAGGGATGCCCCATATAAATATTTAATCTTTAATAAATAGTAATTGTCTTATTATGGAATCACCATTTTAATACGTTTAAGGGAGTATAAATAAGGCGGGGACGGTTCTATGGGGCACACTGTGGGAACAGCGACAGTTTTGAGTACAATAGAACAAGATGGCGTCTCATATCCTTCTGTATTTCTTCGTTAATGTCACTTTGGTGTTTATGTAAGTAATTTTTAAAATCTTCTTTCTTTTTTTTTATTCTATAAAATTCTGTCTAATCATAATGGGTGTAAAACTACCTTTAACGAAGTCGAAAGACACTTTTTCTCCCCCACATTTTTGCGTACAGTTACTTAGTTTGATCTACAGAATGCTTGGGTAAAAATTTAAAAAGTCGGTGACAAAAAACTATATCATACAAACAAAAATCACCGACTTCTGAAGCTATTTTAGCTGAAGTTATTTTTCACTTTTTTGTGTTTTTGAAGTTGGTTTTATTTTTTGTAAAAAAGTTTTTTTCATATAGAATGTTCTTTTGTTGTAATCATTATAATAAACTTATGAATGTATTCGCGTGTTTACTTTGTAAATTCCTAACTTCATCTCATCTCTGCCCTTATCCTTATTTATTTGGGGTCGACGGCGTAGTACGTCTTCTACTGTCGACGTTTTCAATAAATTTTAACATCTGTTTTCAGCGCCTCTGCCGACGAGGACGGCGGCTACAAGCTACTGGAATACGGTGAAGAATCACCTGCTCATCCCTGGCTAAACATCGTGCAGCGCGCACGGACCCCGCGCGTTCAAAGGAGACAGTTAGTTCATTTTAGCTTCATAGCATTATTCATCATCTGCCTAGCCTTTTCCCAACTATATTGGGATCGGCTTCCAGTCTAACCGGATGCAGCTTAATACCAGTATTTTACATGGAGCGACTGCTTATCTGACCTCCACAACCCAGTTAGTATTGGTAACTGATACCCCTTGGTAAGACTGGTTGTCAGACTTTTTGGGCCACAGACTACCTAACGACTGTCAAAGATCTACAAAGGACACCCGTGACCAACGGCTTAACGTACTTTCCGAGACACGGAGGAAACTCTGTATGTAACAGGTGGTCAACCATACACAGACCAAGCTAGGCAAGCACGGCTTAACCTAAAGATCGACCCGAGCGGTTGTTATTATTTAGCCACGAGCTCCTCCGAGAGAGTGTGTTTTAAACAATAAGTGTGCCAAACTTCATCCAAATCCGTTCACGCCTTGCGTGAAAGAGTAACAAACATCCATCCATCTCTTTCTCGCAAACTTTCGCATTTATAATAAGTAAATAAGACTAAAATGAATATTTTATTACAGAAATGGTGATATGGTGAGGGACTATAGGTTTCGTAATGAAAAGTTCCTTAACAGTGACCCTAGGTTTAACAGGACTGAGGACAAAAGAAAATCTAGTTTTGAGGAAACGAATGAACACAACAATTTTGGCAAAGTGAGTTAATTTTCTCTTTTATACAAGGTGTAAACGGACCCTTCACGAAGCCGTTAACCAAGCATTCTGTACTAAAAACTAAGTAACCCTACACAAAAATTATTGCTGGGAAACAATTTTTTTTTTGGGGTGAAAAGTAACCTTTATCGTAAAACTCAATGTAATGCACTCAAAATATTGCGCTTATGGATGCATTGAATAGTAAACGAGTCATGAAGGTATTTAAAGCAAAGTTATAACCTCAAAAACTAGTATTTAAAAAAAACTTCGGAAAAAGTTTGACCTCCAATAACTCCGTAACTAGAAGGTTCCCAGGTATGGTCCAGAAGAAAAAAATATCGCAATGACGGGGAGAACAAGTACCTTTCGGCTTCGTTAAGGGTCTTTTTACACACATTATATTTTTTTTATAAATTCAGATAGCTTTTGTGTAACGGTTCATAGAAGACACCTGTGTCGAGAGAACAGCAAAATCGCTGTGACATAAGGAGTACAATGGGGAAGAAGAAGAGGCACAACTAACTCCCCAGCAACACACCTGTCTGTTACATTAAAAGAACCAGATTATATTAAATAACTGTTCCCCGCGACTTTCGTCTGCGTAGAATTATTAAAAATACAATTTTCCCCGTTTTTGCAACATTTTTCATTACTGCTCCGCTCCTATTGGTTGTAGCGTGATGTTATATAGCCTATAGCCTTCCTCGCTAAATGCGCTATCCAACACTAAAATAATTTTTCAATTCGAACCAGTAGTTCGCGAGTTTAGCGCGTTCAACCAAATAAACAAACTCTTCACCTTTATATATTAGTATAGACTGTATTTTTCTAAAAAAAAATGTATTTTCCTAAAAGCCGCTAGGCTGAAGTGGGACTGTGACTAACGTCTGCCGCATGCTCAATGAGCTTTGGGCCAAAATAACCACTTTCTGAAGCCCTGACACAGCCAGAAGGCGTCGCGGCAGACCTCGTAGAAGATGGCGGGACGAGCACAAAACCAACGGCCAGTGGCCCACATTAGCCCTGAATCGAATCAACTGGAAGTCATGGGGAGAGGCCTTTGCCCAGCTGTGGGATGACGCAGGCTATCAGTATCAGTATTTTTCTTTATTTTCCAGGATTCCGGAGTAAAATTCATCTACAGTCGTATGCCAATGCCTTTCATACTGGTCTCGTCCTACCAGAAACCCAAACACTGAATCTTGGAGACTTCGACATGACGATATCGATACCAACACATAACATTGATATTACTACTACATATGTAAGAACCAATACCTAAGAAATAAAGAATATTGATAATGTATTGCGGACGGTTATGTGTTTTAATAAGCAAAGGTTGGTTATTCGTAACTTTAGTTGTAAATAAACCGTTTTATAAAACCGTATATAAAAATCATACAATAGAAACACACCAAATAGAAAAGCACAACATAAAATAAGTTAGATTACAACCAGTAAAAATAATAGTACCTAAATTAATTGAAAATGACAGTGTTTACAGTTGCACCCCTCTTTCAATTACGATTTGTGCCCTCTGGACAAATCTCGGTAGGTTTTGCCCAAATATATCTTCCGATATCGTTATAATATTAATAATAATATATACAATTATAGCGTGATATTTGTGACTCACGACATCCAAGTAGGTTGCTGCGTTCGCAAAGTGAATGTACGGTTGGTGAGACCGTACAGCAAGTGTATACGGAATTGCTCCTAACGTTACATACCTTATTAGCAGCAGCCAGCAACTCCGCCAGCCTGGCCGTCAGGGACTTGACAGCAGTGGCAGCCAGCTCACATTTGCTGATGACAGCAAAGAACGGCAGGTCCAACGCTGTCAACAGGCTTATATGCTCTTCTGTTATTGAGGTTATGCCGGCTGTTGCTGATATCTGGGGGGCAAAGCATGATTCAAGTTAATTTTCGAAGCAAGTTTTTTTCCTATCTCTACATTGTGCTCACATATAGAAGCAACAATATTGTACCCAGGACTATGTAATATATAACTTGATTTGAAAAGAGTGTCCATGGAGTTTCTTGCCCATTCTTCTCCATGAGATCTACTATTTTCGAATGGGCAACTACAGTCCATTCACAGTTATTATGCCTGTGGCGGGACTGTAGGTAGCTTATTTTTGACTATGCAAAAGTGCCTGTCACGGGTCTATTTGAAATAAATGCTTTGAGTTTGAAGTGGGGGAGTGTAAGTGTAAGAGGGAGAGTATAAGAGGGTGGACATTATAGTCCTCTCTGTTCCTTTACTTTCGTAGTCTGATAGGACGGCAATCCGACACGACGATCATTCAGAACCCCCCCCCCCCCCCACTTAGAAAATTTTCATCAGTAATTTTATTAAAAAATCTGCAGTTCTTTACATTTTAACATTTTTTTTTTTAATAACCGAAGTAAACACGGTACATGGTAATCGTTTAAGCGTCGGTGTCCCTTCCACGCTGTATTATCATGACAACCGATTACCACACAACACAAGTTTTCAGCCGCCTAACTAACACATAATATACATTTTTTTTTAAGTTGTTTGAAAAATATACATAATATAACGCCTATAATCCCCGAGGTGTACCTAATAGTACACCCACATTTCACCAGTTATGTTTAAGTCCCATGCAATAAGGGGCGAGCCTATTACCATCAACCGGGCACATAATCTAGACTCCATGGCTGCTACAGAGAAATTCCTGATGAAAAAACCCAATAACACTTTTTGCCCGACCTGAGAATCAAACCGGGAACCTCGTGCTCAGCAGTCACAAGACCAAGGAGGCAGTCATTTAAAAAGAAATCTTAGTGACATGATTATTTTTTATTTACATGATTATTTTTTATTGACATAATAAATTTTGATTTACATGAATTTACTTTAATTGACGTTTTTTTTTAACATGATTTATTTTTATTGAAATGATTAATTTATTATTAACATTTGGTTTTCTTTGCTTATGTACCGAATTTTAATTGTATTTTATTTTATTTTTGAACTATAAACGTTATAAGCCGTGTTGTGTTAGTTTGTAATGAATATACAATGTAAGAATGGTTTATGAAATATATGAAAAAAAAAAAAACTCACCACCAGCATAGCGTAATGCGGAGAATACCCAGTCAGGCCGTGTAACGTGGTGCGCTGATATTTGCTGTGCCCAGCCAGGTCCAGGAAGGAGACCAGCTTAGCACTCCTCTCGCCGATTCTCTCTGCTGTCATCAGCTCTGAACAGCCGTAATTTACGACGTTACCCTGTGAAGAAAATTTTTGTTAGAGGATTTATTCACAATAATACCTAAATTAAATACGTTTATAACTGCAAAAAGTGTTTTATACACCGTGACTTTTTAGTCGTCGTACAACGGCAGCCCACTTCATGTATCCAATGACTACTAAGCATTCATAAAAAAAATAGTTATTTATGAGATTTTAATAATTTAAAAATAAATATATTATTCAATGTTATGATGCATGACGTAGTTAAAACACCCTGTTGTGAGAGATGATCTACTGGATTCGAGCGCTGGGTAGGTATATTCTCCCGTTTGACACGTAAACATCAATAACAGGATGTTTCATTTTTTTTTTTCTAATATTTATTTATTTTTCTTTGTACCTATAACGGCAAGTAAACAAAAAAATCGGGCACATTGCGTGTACCACCTTTGTAAGACTACTAAAAAGTCACGGTGTATAATTATTTATTTTATTTATTAAATATTCTGAAAGAAATGCGGGAGACCTTTGCCCAGCAGTGGGAATACAGAATAGGCTTATAAAAAAACTCATCATCCGCCTAGTCGTTGACCCCAACATGTTGAAGAAACTCAACTATGTTGGGGTCGACTTCCAGTTTGACCGGATGCAGCTGAATACCAGTATTTTACATGGAGCTACTGCCTCTCTGACCTCCAAAACCCAGTTAGTTCTAGGTAATACGATACCCCTTGCTAAGACTGGTTGTCAGACTTTTTGAACCACTGACTAACTAACAACTGTCAAAGATCTACAAATGACACCCGGGACCAACAGCTTAACGTGCTTTCTGAGACACGGAGGAAACTCGGTATTTAATGGAGGGTCACCCATCCACAGACCAACCTAGGCAAACACGGCTTAACCTAAAGATCGATCCGGGCGGCTGTTATTATTTAGCCACGAGCTCCTCAACTTGTTGTGTTTTATCAACAATATTACCAATAAATAGTCATCATCATCATCATCATTCTCCTGCCCTTGTCCCAATTCATTTGCGGTCGGCGCAGCATGTCTTCTTCTTCCATACTTCTCTATTACTCGTCATCTCATCAGACACCTCCTTTCTTGCCATATCATCCTTCACACAGTCCATCCATCGTTCCTTTGGTCTTCCTCTATTTTTATACCCATCCACATTCATACTCAAAATTTTCCTCATGACATTTGGTAATCGGTTATCATGGTATGGACATGTGATGCGAAGGAATGAAGACCTTCACCTGAATATGTTCATCTGTATAATCATTCGTAGTTTTTTTTCTACGAGCCTGATTGCCTTGCAGCGGGACATCACTGCAGGACAAAGGCCTCTCTTCCCTCTTTCCATTTTTCTCTGTCTTTGGCTATTTCCTACTGTTACTACTTATTGATTAACCATTTTTTTTTTTTTTTTTTGAATTGTCTTTTTTGTTTTTGCTATGGTCACTTTTAACGTGCACATCTTGCTACATCGTTCTCACATAATGTACCATCTCAACATGAATGATGTAACCAAGGTTTTGTAAAAATATGGAGTTTCTTGCCTGTTCTTCTCCATTGAGGTTTACGCCTTGGAATGTGCAACTACAGTTTTTGTGCCTTGTGACTGTGACTGTAGCTACATTTCATTTGTCTTTGTTTCGACAGTTCAAAAGTGCCTGTAACTGGCCTACTTGAAATAAATGCTTTGATTTTGGTTAAAATTACCTGAGCATCGAACCCCAGTATCTCGTGGCTCAGAGACGACGTCCTGCCGCTCTTCACTTCGTGCAGATGTCGGAACATGTTCAGGCGGGCGCTCCCTCTGCCGTTGTCTAGTTCACCTGGATAAATAAATATGTCGGATAAGTCAGGATTTGTGGGCAGACGATGGGTTTCGTGCTATGAAAACACACTTGGTGCGATGTTTCTAGTAAACTAAGGCGCGAATTACATAGAAACGGCGTAAGGTGAAGGCGCGGCGCAGGCATGATGCCGCTTCAAAACGTTTTCATACAAAATGTACGCAGGCGACGTGTCGTGAATTACACTCAAGCGGCGCGGCGCAGGCACGCCGTTCTTTCGTTTCCTTATAAATTCCACGCCTGCGCCGTACCGTCACCTTACGCCGTTTCTGTGAAATTCGCGCCTTACGAATTACTTGAGATTACAACTAAACACAATAACACGGGGCACAATGAATCGGATACGTTCCAAGACGTCTCAATTCCGCCGCGATCAGACACTGACTGTCGCCCTCCCTCCCTCGAGCTGAACATCAGGGCTCTGTAGAAACACGCTGTGGTATGGGTGGACTGGTAAGTAGGTCGTGTCATGTCACCAGTGCCCACTAACGACCGGATCCGACAAATAGATAATACTTTAGTATTTTTCTTTTTTAATTTTCTACATTTTCTGCGAAATATACAGGGTGTAGGGCACAGCACTCCGTAGACTGATGGGATGGATTCAGTATATCATACTAAGATGACCGGTACAAAAAATTATTTCAGGAACGTTATGGGAATCCTATGATTTGTTTTATTTCCTCATACGCAATGTATCGTTACGGTGACGAAACGCACGTAGCGAACGGCAAGAGCGACGACAGGTTCGATGAACTCTGCAGATAGGCAGGAAGTGAACAGCTGATTTCACGCGTCGTTCGTTAGAGTGATTCAACATCCATATTTGGTTTTATTTTTTATTTTAGACGTATTATTGACATAAATGGAGTGATGCGTACAGAGAATGTAATTTTACATAGTAATTGAAAAAACAATAAAAAAAAAACGTGCTACATGCAGCCAAAAATATTCCTTAAGGTGACGAATATTAATTTGGCTGTGACTGTACCTTGAGTCAATACTCCAATTAATGTCGACTTGCCAGCTTCGTTGGCACCCATGACCGCTACTCTCAGCTCCACACTCTGCTTAGGATCTGGTAACTGCAACAATATCAGATTGTGTTAAGCAATTATTGATGTTAAAGCATTTCATTATGAGAGTCTCACTTTAGAACAAGCCCGCTATATTATTCCGAGCCACTACAGCTCCTTTGTGTCAGAATCAACTGTAGTGACTACCAGAAAAGCTAGGCAATGAAGCTCGACGATTCTGTCTAACAATCACGATAATAATTGTAACGGCACGGTTGGCGCAATGGCTGAACTATTGGCTTCTACGCTACGTGTCGCGCGTTAGATCCTCGCACGGAACAAAAATTTGTATGGCCTTAGGGTAGTTGTTCCGAGTCTGGCTGTTTGTTTATGTGAGTTTAAATGTTTGTAAACGAACCCACGATACAGAAGAAATGCTTATAGTGAGGTGGTATTGGTATTCAGCTGCATCCAATTAAACTGGAAGTCTACCCCAACATAGTTGGGAAAAGGTTAAGCAAATAATGAGTTATGGGCAAGCCAGGCTTTTGGGCTTGTATGGCGGTACCACCCTTAGGTCCTGACGGTCCTAGCGGTCCTACTCACTTGGGCCCACAGCCTTGTGAGGTGCCACTGTCCTGGCCGTGAAATGGGAGGAGGGCACACCGTAGGCCTGCGGACTTGCGACTATTATCTCTCTAATTTAGACTTTTAACGAGACTAGGGATGCGACTCACCTTTCTAACATAAACTTCAGCGACAGCCCTGTGCGGCGCCACTCTCCGAGCAGTGACGTGCGTGAGCGTGGCGCCGAGCGCCTGCGCCATGCGCCGCAGCGCCACGAGGGAGCTCCGCAGTGCGCGCGCGCGGAGCCCCACGAGCGCGCCGCAGTCGCGGACGCCTAGCACGTACACTGCGCTGCCGCCGCCGGAGCGAAGACGCCATTTTAGCTGTGGAATAATATTAGAATTACTGATGAAAAATTGGTATGTGGAGGGGGGTTCGGTATGATGTACTGAATACGTGGTGATCATTTGTACGTCTGTGTGCCATCACCCTATTTAAGAAGGGTGTAATAAGACCAAGTCATTGCGATATTTTTTGTTGTAGACCATACCTGGGAACCTTCTAGTTACGGAGATATTGGGGGGTCAAACAACATTTCCACAATTTTTTTTTATACAGGTTTTTAATGTAATAACTTTACTTTAAACACCTTCACGACCCCTTACTATTCCATGCATCCATCAGCACAATGTTTTAAGTGCGTTACATTGAGCCCTACCGTAAAACGTGATTTTTCACCCCAAAAAAAAATCGTTTCCCAGCAATAATTTTTGCGTAGAGTTACTTAGTTTGATGTACAGAATGCTTGGTTGACGGCTTCGTGAAGGGTCCGTTTATACCCTGTATGTACATAATCTCATACCTGTGTGACGAGATGCTGGAACCTCCTCTCGCACAACGACACCAGCTGCAGCTTGTACTCCACATTGCCGAACCTGGGCTCTGGCGGTAGACTGCCGTACACCTCGTCCCCTGAATCTTCGGGCTCTGATGTTCTGTGAAGAAATGTGTAATGGTCATTTTTAATGTTTAAGAGTTATGATTGGGACGATTAGGCATCGTTCGGGGGAGGTATACGTCTCTAGCGTAGATCTTACGTTGATCGCCAAAAATAATCGTAAACAATTGAAATTAGGTTTTACAAGTTGCAAGTTAGTTGGCGCGAATAATAATTTTGTACGTTTCGTTAATTACTACTAACTGTTTGCATAATGTTATGTACATATTTTATCAAAAATGAACTCTTTCCGTTTGCCGTATGTCATTTCTTTCCACAATTTGATCCTTATTAGCGACACTATCGAATGGTGTAATAATACAGTGTGCGTTTTTTTCCGAAATCAATGGGTTCAATTCTTGGTTAGGAAAATTGATTTTTCAAAAATCTAATGATGTAGTTTTAGTTTTCATCAAAATCGGGCTCGAGACTCCTTTGAGTATTTTTCGCTATTCCTCATACTTTCGGATTTGGCCATCCACGCCCACTTGGAAAATTCACTGTATACATTTAAACAGGATAAAACAAAAAAAGTCCGTTTTCATTTTGAAATCAACGACCGCAAGTAGTGTAATTACTTGAAGAACCAGTTTAGGATTTGGGAGTTTTGCTAGCTAATCTTTAATTACTTATAAAAATGATTTTCAATACTTACGAATCATCAATATACTCCTCCATATCATCGGAGCTATAGAAAAAGTCATTCTCCAGGTCATTCGTGTCAAAATCTCCAGCCAAATACATATCATCCTTTAGTATAACCTTTTCTAGCTTATCTATGACATTATAGACTTCTCTGTCTCTAAACTTGTCTATGCCGCCGTCATTTAGTTTTTTATTAATGTCATTTTTTAAATCGTTGACATTTTTCCCGATATTCTCGTCGCATATCTTTTGTACTGACAGTTGATTGTTCCAGTTTCTGGTATCGGCTTCGTTACCGGTGTCTGATATCCACGCGCTGTTAGTAATGTCTTTGGCGGGTGAAATTTTGTTCTTTTTTCGGCGATATTTTCGGCCTGAGTTTCTGCGTTTTGGTTTTAGAGTGCCATCTGTTCTATCTGGAAAATAATAACGGTTTTTGCTTAAAGCTAGTCGCTTGGGACACCACTATGCTGTAATCATAAATTCTATTTTCAAATCGAATTCCAACTTTAAATATACTCTGTATACTGCATTCATATACCGATACTCTGCGTTCAAACTGAGCGGCGTTCAAATATCGTTGCGTTGTTACGACTGCGATAGATAATACGGAACGTACGATACAGAAAGAGATAGCTATTGCGCTTGAAGTACTTAAATTACGACAATTGTCTGAATTTTTCTGCAACAATTTGGGCGCTAGTGCGATATCTATTGATTTGATAAAATAAAAAATACGTATTCAATACTTTTCGATAATCTAACTGACGGACTACTTAAATAGAATCATATTTTTTTACTCAGAAATCATTCTTATGTCTATAGAATGCATCAGGACCGATGGGCCAGAGTCGTCACGCAGTGGGTGCCAGAAGACGGGCGTCGTCGCCGAGGGAGGCCTAGAAAACACGTGGCGTGACGACCTAGACGCGTATTTGAGAGATTGGCCAGAAAAAACCGCACGGAGAGAAGAATGAAAGGCTATGGGGGAGGCCTTTGCCCAGCAGTTGGATAATAGTAGACTTTCTATTATGGTTAGTAGGGCTTATCCTAATCTTTATGGTTTTAACTGTAGTTTTGTTTTATTTTCCTATCTCTACACTGTGCTCACATATAGAAGCAACAATATTGTACCCAGGACTATGTAATAAATAACTTGATTTGAAAAGAGTGTCCATGGAGTTTCTTGCCCATTCTTCTCTATGAGATCTACTATTTTCGAATGGGCAACTACAGTCCATTCACAGTTATTATGCCTGTGGCGGGACTGTAGGTAGCTTATTTTTGACTATGCAAAAGTGCCTGTCATGGGTCTATTTGAAATAAATGCTTTGAGTTTGAGTTTGAGTGGCTAGAAAGAAAAAAGAAACCCTATTGTTTAATGCATGTTACTTACCGTCGTCTTTCTTATTAATCTCAATGAAGTTTTCTATATAACTAACATTTTTGACTAAGAGATCGGTACTGAGATCCGGTTCGCAGAGGAACGACGATTCTTCTGGCAAAGTTTCGTTCTTCACGTTTGACTTGCGCCCTCTTCTGCGGCCTGGAAGAAGAATGGACAATGGTTTAAGAAGTTCTTCTCCATAGAGATCTACGCTTTGGAATGGGCAACTACAGTACTTTCACAGTTTTTATGCCTTGTGATTGGGACTGTAGCTCGTGGCTTAATAATAATAGCCGCTCGGGGTCGATCTTTAGGTAAGGCTGCGCTTGCCTAGGTTGGTCCGTGGATGGGTGACCGCCCATTACATACCGAGTTTCCTCCGTGCCTCGGAAAGCACGTTAAGCCGTTGGTCCCGGCTGTCATTTGTAGATTTTTGACAAACCTTAACGAAGCCGAAAGGCGCTTGTTCTCCCCGTCGTCATTGCGTTATTTTTTTTGTTCTACACCATACCTGGGAACCTTATAGTTACGGAGATATTGAGGGTCAAAATTCCAACTTTTTGAAAGGTTTTTTTTGTTAATACATTTTTTTAATATAAGATTTTTACTTTAAACACCTCCACGACCCCCGTACTATTCAATCCATCCATCAGCACAATATTTTGAGTGCGTTACATTGAGTCCTACCGTAAAACGTGATATTTCACCTCAAAAAAAAGCCGTTTCCCAGCAATAATTTTTGCGTAAAGTTACTTAGTTTGATGTACAGAATGCTTGGTTGACGGCTTCGTGAAGGGTCCGTTTACACCCTGTACACTGAGTATACTATGTTTATGCTAAATTGTGACGTCACTTACCTTTAGGAGCGTTATCAGGTTTCTTTTTAACCGTGTCCTGTTCCGGTTTGTGCCTCTTTTTATTAATTTTCGGCTTGTTCTGGTTTCCGTCTGAAGGATCAAATAAACTGAAGAAGGAATCCATGGCTCTGTAACAATGAAATTAAGATCCTTATAGCAACTGCCAAAGGAGGAGCTCGTGGCTAGGTTGGTGAGTGGATGGATGACCACCCATTACATACTGAGTTTCCTCCGTGCCTCGGAAAGCACGTTAAGCCGTTGGTCCCGGGTGTCATTTCTAGATCTTTGACGGTCGTTACAGGTAGTCAGTGGCCCAAAAAGTCTGACAACCACTGTGGCCGGGAGCCACCACGTGGCCCCCGAATTATACACCATTAGACAGAACTTTTCAAAGAAAACCTTTGCCATTTAACGACTTTCGTGTTCAAGTATTGACCTAATTAGCTAACTAGTTGGACACTGAAGTTAAGATTTTATTTGCAATCAATTAAGAGTTTACGGGCAACTTATAGCCATAAGATATACACTATTGGATAGTTTTTCAAAGAGAACTTTTGCTGACAACAACACTTTTGCTAATTCGTAGTCTGTTCGGAATTATTGACCTAAATGTGTGTCTAATTGGGCACTGAAGTTAAGATTTTCTGGGTAACCAATAGCAATAAGATATACACCATTCGAAAGAGCTTTCAATGAGAACATTTGCAACTATACAACTTTTACTAATTCGTAGTCTCTTCGGTTTTATTGTTCTTTATTTATTGACTCCTCTCTGACTCTGAATCGAGAAAAGTTGTCAAAGCAAGAAATATTCTTCTTGTTTCGATATCTTAACGCTATTGGGCGTTGGGGTAGTACTAACGATCTGTCTAATATACTGCAATGTACTTACACACTATGCACACTGTGTACAAACACGGGAAATATTTTTTTAGTAGGTACCAATATATTTTTCGTATTTAGGATTTCGATGTAATAATGTGTTTAATGTTTATTTCTTGCCAAATTAGGGGTGTTTGACTAGCAAGATTTAAACAGATACGGGCATAAGATAACAACTAAGTTAAATATTTATCTCAATTGAACTACTTTTCAGGATTTTCCGATTGAAATAGCCTAGTTTGCTTTTTTGATACTCACAATTTGCACGACATAGAAACCAAGTAATCTTATTCATTTTTATTTTTAGCGAACAATTTTATTCTGCTATTTAACCTACCTTCGAAATACTACAAAATGACGTTAAAGTTTACAGAATAGCTAGCCAAATGAGAGGGCTAAATAGAAGTATGGACGACTGTCCCAGCTATGTATAAACATGGTACTTAGCCATATGTAACGCTGAATAACTTCAGCTATTTTATTTTCAGTATTATAAACACACAAGCAGTGATAGCCTAGTGGTGTGACCGTCGGACTGCCAAGTCATAGGTCTCGAGTTCGAACCCAAGGCACGCACCTCTGATTTTTCGGATTCATGTGCGTATAGTATAATTATCACTTGCTTTTCGGTGAAGGAAAACATCGTGAGGAAACCAGCATGCCTGAGAGATATTTCTTGACGGCATGTAAAGCCAAGTCAGAGGCCCATGGGCGGCATAAAAACTCTGACACCAGGTTACGAGCTAACCACACGATAAAGAAAGAAAGTATTATAAAGATAGGAAAAGTTCCTAAAACTTTTTTATATAATATTCAGCTATACATATTGCTAGGTACCATGTTTATACTATGTATTATTTCCCTCTGACCTTGTCATGTCAATCAAAAAAGCAATTAAGATACTTTTTTTTTAACAGTTCACGAAAGTTCTAGGAAATTATTAAACCCTACATAATTCATCAATGAATTCTTAAATATTAAGAGTTACTGTTCGATTCCTATACATGCTTGGGGCAGTCATTTAGCCATCTCCTTTCACACTTGAAAGACTTATTTGAAGGTTTCATTATTTGATAAGATCAACAAATAAATACTCATTCAGGGTCTAAAATTTTACATATTTTCTGAAGTGTGCCCTAAGTCAAGAATTCAAAGACAGTCGCAACAGGCTAGGTATTTAATCTTTACTAATATTATGAAGACGTAAAATTTGTTTGCAAGTTTGTATGTAGGGGATAATCTCCGGAACTAATAGTCCAATTCTAAAAAATCTTTCACTGGCAGAAAGCTACATTATTAGGGGTGCTATAGGCTATAAATTATATTTATATCATGCATATTAGCCGAGCTATCACAATTTTTGCGGACAAAGTCGCGGGCTAGGTGCTAGTAGTGTAAATATATCCACAGACGGGCAGATATCGTGCCAGAATACATTAACGAGCTTTTATCTTTAGAACTAAAACTATCTCATTGTTCAACAATGTTAATACATTGCAGAAGGCGAACATTCGACTATGGTTAACAAAGTAAACAGTTGTTATTAACAGTGGCGAACCTATCTTACAAGCCGGAAAGCCGGGCTTGCCTAAAAATCAAACTCAAGAAATAAAAAAAACATTTTTACAAAAACATAAATTTTTGTCAAACAAGAACAAAATTCGCTATCTCCACAACTGTGTCCTCTATGACAGAAATTATTTTAAATTCGCGCGCTTATTCTCCGATGCCGGCCGCGATACTCTGGCTCGCTCTAACACTATACAAAAAAAGAGTTAAACGTAGAATTTTAGTACGCAATCGTACCTACGCGCGCTCGCTAATGCTTTCTCTTTCTCACCCACTGGCTTGCATTTGGCTTCTCTGACCTTTCAGTTTTCCTAACAAAATGTCTCTGTTATTGATAACATTGGTAGGTACTGATTTGAGAATTTGTATAGAGTTTAAAGCTGGGCTTTTCTTTGAATGTGTGCGTGTAAGTCTGTGTAAGTTTGAGAGAGAAGTGTGTTCGCACCGAGGATGCGCGCAATTTATATGCGCTTCGCGCGAATTTTGATAGGTACAAAGTACGATTTCATGATTGTTCGTATTTTAGTAAGTTTTGAGCGATTAGGAACTGGTGCATTTGTTTTTTGTGGTTTTATTTTTTCGATTTCTTGGGATTTAAAGTTTTTTGATTAGTTATTGCTGTAATTAACTTTGTTTTGAAGTGAACACTAAAATTAATTCGGAAACGCAATTTTTCCTTGTGAAGGATTAAAGTGTCTGTAATCGGTACCTACTTAGCAAGCTAAATACTTTGAGTTTTCCAGAAAAATATAATCTCGTTACTTCACCTAAATAAACCTACCCCTGATTTGAATATTCTCAGAAAACTAAAACCCATAATGTGCATTTTAGTCGATCAGCGTAGGTTAGCGTGTTCAATGGCTGTTCGGCTGGTCTCATTCAAACAATTTGAAAATCTATCTAGTAATAGATACGTGGTGACTTCTGTGTACTTTGTTGTTTGTCATCTGACCGGGGTAAAGAAGCGAATAATGAAGAGTTGAGTTGTGGCTGTTTACATTGTGAGTAATTACAAACATTTACAATAATGTGTAGTTAGAAACCAATTTATTGTTCGTGCGCCATCTCTAACAAAGCGAGGGAAACAATTACGAATTGACTCGAAGAGTTGAGTTGCTACATTTAAGTCAATAGATGGCTCTTATATCATTTACTTGATACTGACAACTTAATTGAATTAGTTGTTGTAATTTTGTGACGGTATGTAAAATATGAAAAGTTAATAACCACTATTTGTATTTTATATTTAGGCATATTTAAATAATAGGAAAATAAAACCGGCGTTATTAAATACCAATGTCAGAACTCGGAACAGATTTTCTCGGTCAATTCCCCCCCCCCCCCCCCCCTAAATATTTTCAGTTGTTTATTCAAGGCTTTGGCTCGATTTCATGCCGAGCACGCCACTGGTTATTAAGAGGAAACATAGGGTGACAAATCAACATCGAGCTATGCTGCGCTGTACTGCGCTGTGCTGTGCTGTGTTTCTTAAGCTACGTTTTTTTAACAATCAACATCAAGCTGTGCTGCACTTCGCTTAGCTCAGTATTAAAAGTAATCAGCAGCTCGTGTAGTCGTTTATCTCGTCAAAAATGACAGAGCATGGCACAGCTTGGCAGAGCTCCATAAAAAACATAGCACAGTTCGGCACAGCGCGGCTCAGCACGGCGGGTAGCGCGCCTCGCTCGAGACTGCTGCGTTTTTAAACAGAGCGTAGCCTCACACAGCGCAGCACAGCATGGTTTGTTTGTATCCTCATTAAAATATTAGACGAGTTGACCAAACAGCACAGCGCAGTACAGCGCAGCATAGCTCGATGTCGATTTGTCACCCATAGAGTGCGATAGGGACAGCTGTAGCTCAGACCGACGATATCACAAAAATTTGACGAGATCGACGATTCGTTTTCCCCTTATTTCTCCTCGAAAACTGATCCGATTGAATTATTTTTGACACTAACATTTTAAGAAAGAGTACGTCTAGGTTCCTATCAATTTCTATTATGTTAAAAACTTTTCGAAAGTGTCTGGTAGTCCTCTCTCTAATCACGGAAAAAATGGGGCATCTTTTGTCATTTTTGGCGGGTACTTATTAAATAGGAAATGACAGGGACGCGTCTACAGTAGACTTTGATTTTATGAAGAAAAAAAGATTACTCTAGAGGCATTATTCAGGAAAACAAAGGGGAATTCATTTGTATGGAGAATCGCATCCCCTCTTACCACTTTAATGAACTCATTGCTGAGGACGTAGACTTATTCTGTTGCACTTTGGGTGAATTCACAAGAACAGCTAACTATATAATTTGCTATGTTAGTAAATAACTGTTTAAATTTTAAGTGTGATACAATATCGCATTGGGTCTAGCCTGTAAAGATATTTGTATGTTTGGAGTAAATAAAAATATAAATAAAAATAAAATGGACATCATTTTTTTCTCGTCAACTGTATTCCATGTTATGAATCATTTGTGTTATAGTGTATCAGTGTAACAAGCTTACAAAAAAAACTCTTTTAGAATGTACAGTCAAGGGAACAAAATTATACTCACCTTAGGCTCTAAGGTTACTTTTTTAGTTGCAACTAATACTGTTTTGTCTACGTATTGCCAAAATTTATATAAACACAAATGACAGTTCAAAGAGTAACATACACCCAATTGTTGTGCTTGCGCTGCATGCCCTGACACCTGCGCACTGACGCATTTACGCATCAGCGAGCAGAGTTCGCATGGCTAATTTTGGGCCAAGTATATTTAGTGAAAATTAGCCATAGACACGAGAAAAGAACTCAATTGTTTTTTTTTTGTTAATAGTTCGTTTCGTCCTAATTGCGCACAGCCAGCAACAGGGCTCTTCTAAGCAGGTTTCAAGAATTGGTTTACTAATCTTATCTACAATGTGACAAGATCTTTGATATTCGTATGTTTGGCGGCAGGTCATTCACTCCTGTTTTTAATCAAATGACCTCGATTTAGATTCTAATATTATGTAAGTAAATAAGCATTCATTTTAAACACATTTTCACTTATAGTAAGAATGAGGCATTAGGTACATACATTGGAGCGCAGTATCCTTAGAATTAAACTTACTGATTGTATAAGGAACTCTACACTGCGTTCCAAAACTCAAATTGCCGATGTAGGACACACGGCTGCCAAGCTCAAATGGAACTGGGCTGGCCACATCTGTCGCATGCTGGAGGAGCTATGGGCTAAGGTAACTACATGTACTAATGGGTCTCAAATAGAAGCAAACGGCAGCGCGGCAGGCCCAGAAGGAGATGGCGAGGCGAACTCGAGTCTTTTCACAAGGACTGGCGAATTACAACACTGGATAGGGATAAGTGGAAAGATGGAAGGGAGGCCTTTGGCCTGCAGTGGGACACATGGCTAATAGTAATAATAAAAAAGGTACAGAAGTCATTGTGCCGATAGCGATAGTCGTGTCGGCCAATGGCTTAATTGCCAATAGCCTGGACCAACATCTGAAGAGGCTCTCGCTTGGCAGCTGGATCAAGGGCTTGATTCAGAAAGCAGTACTTCTGGACACGGCGCGTATTGCTAGCAGGTTCCTCTCTCAAGAGCCCTGATCACCGGTAGCTCGGACTGTGTTCCCGATTCTGGTGGGCTACTATTTTTCATATATTAGAATATTTCAAAATGTATTTAGTATGTTTAAAAATAAATAAAGGAAATAATAAAGATACATTAGATGCTACGTCAAGTGTTAATGGCAAGTAGCTAAGTACTTTGTCTGTGTGTTTTGTTTTTTCGGTTACTGATGAATGAAATCTAAATTATGTTCTTTTGAGGTCGTCATCAAAACTTCATTTCCTGTTCATTCTGCGTCATCTTACACAATAATTCTAATGTCTGGTATTCCCCGAATTCAGTAGACCGTACCTACTACTCAATTCATGGATAGCTATTTACTATGTACCTATGTACGGAGAATAACCTAAACGCGTACCTATTAATTTACGTCCTACGTTAACTAGCTAGCTAGCGAACAAATTAGCTACCTACATTGGCTACATTATATACAGAAAAAAAGGAAGTACCTACCTGCATTTCTGTATGTAATTTTGTCGTTCAAAAAGCGCTGATTCTCGTTCTCGTTCACTTTTGATTTTCATTAATAAAACAATTCCACTGATCTGGATGATACATGTTATTTCTATTTATACGTAAATGAAACGGCTGATTTCTAATTTTAGTTTATTCCCCAGATGTGTAGGAGAGACAAAAATAAAATTCTATCTGTGGCATTTTTTTTTCGAACTTGGCAATGAATTGACGTAAATTTTGGCGGGAATTTGGCAATCTATGTTGTTGTTGACTTGCACTGATTTTATTAAATTAAATTACTATGATGTGGGAGCCAAATTGAATAATGAATTGTAAAAAATATCATGGCTATATTTACTAAAATAGAAATGACTTTGTTGGTAAACAGTTTAAAGTTTTAAGATGCCATCAGTGAAAACTTTGATATCTCATATCTAGGAAACGTGACACTAGAACATTTTGTTTATAGTATTTGATTTGACTATGGAGTTTATTTAAACTCCTTGGACCATAAGGTTAGGTGGTAAGGTCAAGGTCGTGTTGAATAAAACTATATATGAAGGTTGAATTGACAGTATCCGCCAAAATTAAACTTTTTGGAGGAATTCAAATGGTTGTCTACAAAAAGTTATAATTGCTAGTACCTACAATGGAGTAATACAGAGTAATGTAGGTATTAAAACTGAATAGGTACTGCTAGCATTGCACTGCTGGCATTGATTGTCTATCTATACTTACATGTTAATAGTTTAATTTAGCACCATTTTGAACCAATTATAGAAGGGCAAGTTCGCAATTTAAATAGATAAAATAAAAACAATAAAATTATTTTTACCTTAAGAAGTCGAAATATAACCTGTTTACGATACCCGAAAACTTGGCATTACCTAAACTACTATATGGTATCGTCAAAATAAACTTTATTAAAAAGTACCTACTCATGAACTCATCATTCTGAAATCAACTAAATTTACACTTGGCTAAAGTTATATTTTATTTATAATGTAAAATTCAAACAAGGACTCTAAATTTAAATAAAGTTGACACAATAGACAAAGAAGGAAAATAACACAAATAAGTAGGTACCTAACTTTTTTATTTTCCTCATTTCGAAATGACTCTTCAAAACCGGCCTGATATAATTTTATTTGTTTACTAGCTGTTCCCCGCGACCTTCGTCCGCGTCAAGTTATTAAAAATACAATTTTCCCCGTTTTTGCAACATTTTTCATTGCTGCTACGCTCCTATTGGTCGTAGCGTGATGATATATAGCCTATAGCCTTCCTCGATAAATGGACTACCCAACACTGAAAGAATCATTCAAATCGGACCAGTAGTTCCAGAGATTAGCGCGTTCAAACAAACAAACAAACAAACAAACAAACAAACAAACAAACAAACAAACCCTGCAGCTTTATAATATTAGTATAGATTTCGTTCACTGCAGCACTTACTGCTATCAGGTATATATAAATGCCTTTCTTATCTGATACTGGCCGGTATCTAGATTGTATACAAATAATATAAGTAGGTTTTAGTATAGTGACCAATGTCAATAAAACTAAAGATTAGTTTAGGGTTGCCACAAGTATTATGCGTTATTTCTTGTAAACGCAAAAAACGCATTACACATGTCGCATGGGATATAATTTATATTGTACTCCCACTGAAGCATTATGGGCTGTGACCGTCCGGTCGGACTGACAAGTCAGAGGTCTCGAGTTTGAACCCAAGATCTCTGATTTTTCGGATACTTGTGTGTATTGTATAATTATCACTTGTTTCGGTAAAGAAAACATAGTGAGGAAAGCAGCGTGCCTCAAAGATACTTCTTGACGGCATGTAAAGCCAAGTCAGAAGCCCATGGGCGGCATAAAAACTCTGACACCAGGTTAGGCACCACTTGTGGTTAGTAATAGTAACCACACGATTAAAGAAAGAAGATAAAGATAGGCTGTTTCTGCCTAAGATGTATCTAAGTATGACAAGCATCTTATAAAGCACAGATGGAAGCTGGTCTGAAATCACTTGTACACCTATATATACATGCCGTTTCCCCAATTGGACAGGCAGAAACTGCGGAACGTAACCTAATACGATCTTTCGGCCCATCCACATTCATACATCTGCTTACTCCCATTTATTCAATTATAATATAGAGTCAGGCACTGAGTTACAGGTATACCATTACACAAATCTTATTTTTTTGGGTATTTAAAAGATTAGTTGGGGCATTTTTTTTTTATTGTGACCCAATATTGTTGCTTAACTTTCCACTAAAAAGTTGCCAGCCCTAACTGAAGTAGTTCACTACACTTTAATACTTATAAATAACTATGTCGGTACTTATGAATAAAGCCTCTTTGTTAATTTTCGTCCAATTGCATAATAACAATGAAACCATTGAGAAACCAAAGAGTTACAAAGTCTCCAGATTGGTGATAAAAAAAGTATGATTAATTGATTATAATTTGGATGGGATTAAGATGCGAGTTTATGTATTGTATTTTTGCCAACCTTAATAAATTACTGTTATACAGGAAAATTATGTAGTGTTTCAGGCATTTAATTTTCCTGAGTGAACTTAAAACTTTTTGGCCAGATGTTTTTTTCGGGACTTAGGTTTGATAATTCCATAGTATAGTTTTTTTTTAATTCTTATTGGACTTTTTAGAATGTATTTTTATTTTTACCCTGCAGTAATCTATACTAATATTATAAAGCTGAAGAGTTTGTTTAGTTCAACGCGCTAATCTCAGATAACATCAAGCTACGACCAACAGAAGCAGAGCAACAATGAAAAATGTTGCAAAAACGGGGAACATTTTATTTTATAATAATTTCACGCGGACGAATGTCGTGTGCAAGTTTAAATATTAATTCTAAAAAAATATTTACCACTAATGACAAAAGACAATTTATAAGTAAACGAAAAAAACTGTATTATTCTGAGCAGGTCGGAACCCGGATTTCTACTCATTTTATAGTAATAGGTTCACCCCATATTAATTAATATGACATCAAACAAAAAAAAAAATTAAAAATCTAAAAATGTGGGTATATTAAAGGCATGCCTCCTGCTAACTATATGGGAATCAAATAATAATTAATCATATAAGAATAGACATACAATACATAACAAACAATAAAAAGATAATATTTTTATGAAGGTAGTAAAACCACAAACAGCATACAATAACCACAAAACATTTTATTTAGAAATGACTCATTTTGTTGTTATAAAAATATTGTGCAATCATTAGACAATAATTTATTTTTTATCTGTACAAGATTTTTTTATGCATGTTAAAATAGCCTTGTACTGTAACTATGAGTAAAAATTTGAAACAGAAAAGAAACACTTAAGTACTTACTAATATCTTTATAATAAAGCATACAACTTATTCAATATTGCTATTCTATAATATTTCATATTTATGTATTGAAATGGGTAGGTACATATTGTTTCAAATTATTTTTAGAAAATGCTGCTGTCAAAGAAGCAAATTCATAATTATGCTTTATAGACATTTAAGGCATTTAAATTGGCCTCTCGTCGTTAAAAGTAGAGCAATTGCCTTTCTTTTATGCAACAATCACATTCATTCAAAGTTCTTTCACATAATCTTATTCCCAAGGTCTTTTCAAAGATAACCAAAATAGCCCGCGAAATATTAAACAAAAATAAAAACAAAGAGACGAACATGAACATTCTTATGATTTAAAAAACGATTTCGTTTTTACATTTGTTTTTTTTTTTCAAAAAATTAAAAAGTGCAAAGGTACTCACGCAAACAGCTGTTATGATACCCAAGGTTACTGCTTCACTAGCTTGTTGCCAACGCCAGTTCTGAGACTATTGTGAGTCAACAAACAAACAGAGGAACACAGCCAAATTATTCACTGTGACGTAAATTTACGAATTGTTACAACTGAACAAATATTATTGTACAACACTTCGGTAGTCATTCGCGACGGTCTCCACGCGATTAAACGTAACGTCACACGTGAACTAATGTAGTTATGAAGAAATGAATAATGCTTTTGTTTTAAATCCGATAAGATAATTTCGTTATGGTTGCGAAAATTTCGTCATGAATTGCATTTCACTGGACATTTTGACATTTTACAACCATAACATCAGTTGTTTTTTGTATGGCAAGGATTCTTTGATTTGCAGAGGCGCTCGGAAACCTGTCATTATTTGATTCGAAAACGATTCTTTGTTATTCTTTTCATTGCAGCTGAAGATTGAGTTACATAAATTCGTGTAACAAGTACAGACAAAGTAAGCAGTGATACCTAAACATACAAATAACACACAATTTGTAATTAGAAAATAAAATCTTCTATGAAAACTATGTTTCAGAGTACACCTAGTAACGATGTTGCCATTTTAAAGATTTTTTATAAAGCTGATTTTAATGAGATAAAGTAAAATGTGAATAAATTAAGTGGAACACACGCAAAACTAAATCTGTAGCATTTATTAGTAGGTATATCTTTTGAAAACTTACCATAACAGAGACAAAAAAGTAATTCCAGGGTCATAAAGAAAGGACAGCTTGAGAACAAAATCACTTGTGCAAGACAAGTAAACCTGCCTTAAGATTTTCACTCTGTGGAAAATGTGGAAATTCACTGTCAATGTCAAATTTAAATTCTATTGGCGGAAAATTGTAGTTTCCCGTAGTTTTAGTTCGAAAAACAGAATAAAACTGAAAAATGTCTATACAAGTTGAAAATAACCTGAGAAAAGAAGAAAACCCAGAGCTATTTGAACAAAAAGCTCATTACATGGCGTGCTCAATCGCTGCCGACGGTCCTGCGAACATAAAGAAATATTTTGAACCCTACATTACTGCTGACGACAATGGAGGTAAACAAAACAGTGAAAACATATTTACTGATATAACATTACGCTTAGATACTTGGAAGAACTGGCCAGAAATGTATAGTGCAATTGGCGGCAAGACCCACATTATAGGGGGCAAGTTGTCCGTCGTTAGATGACTCTCTGACCGTTTATTGTGCTTAACCTGTAAATTTTAATTACTACAGAACATTAATTAAATGAAAAAAAGATAGAATAAAAGTTGGAAGGGAATCGACTGTTAATCGAGTGATGAATATAAATGTTGATGGATGGAGAGGGAGAAGAAGACCAAGGAAACAATGGATGGATTGTGTAAGGAATGGATATGAAAGAAAACGTTGTAAATGATTGCATGATGGTTGACAGGGGTGAATGGAAGTAAAAAACGTGTTGTGCTGACCCCAAGTAACATGGGACAAGTGTAGGAAGATGATGATGATTAATAAATGATAAAAATAGATTCTGGAGATTATTTATTTATTTATTGGCCTATCTACAATGAACAATGTTAACTAATTTTGATTATTAGCACTCCATATTCTGTCAAAAATAAAAAATACTAGTGAAAGAATTACTTCGATACGTCAATTAGTTTCCGATTTAGAAGTAAAACAAGTTGTAAACTTGTAACCGCAGGACGCGGGCTGCCGGTGTAATGTGACGTCATCGCACAACACGCTCAGTCTGGCTCACTCAGTCCGCTCGCGGTCGCGCGCCCGTGCCGTCGAAATTATACCTAAACACTTTTAAAAATGTCCAATCCAAATACTAGGAAATCATGCGTTATGCCTAAATGTAAAAATACAACTACCAATTCGCCGGAAAAGTTGTGACATGACGTCACAAGCGGTCACGTGACTGTTACAGCGGGACTCAATATTTTCGAAACTTTGAATGCCTATAAAATCAAACTACTAGGTATTTTTGACTACAACAAAAACTAGTGTATTTGTATACATACAGGCTTTACTGAGACAAAATTTCAAGCGATTTGGCATACCTAGTAACATTCTTCATTGTTAAACTGTTTATCCTATCAATATGATGCGATAGACACAGCATGCAAAAAAACGAACTATACATTTAAAAAAAATTACAATAATAGTGCAGAAATAACACCTTCAACAACAGTAGGTAGCCATCCGTCCCCTCTAGTCAGTTTTCAAAGGGAACAGTCGGCACATATTGTCACCCCGGTGACAACTGGGAAGACAATTCCCAGCTGTCACCCTGGAGGACAGGGCTAGAGGGGACTATTGGGAATAATTCCTTTAGTAATACAGTAAATAAAAAGATGACAGAAAAGAAAAGAAAAATGGTGGTTAATTTTGATAGACTTGGCGCTTGAATTATTGAAGTGTTGTGGAAAAAATATCTATTGATTCATCGCAGTTATTAAAAAACCTGCAAATTCTGGGGATGGGAGAGCTGGATCCTGATGATTATTTTTCACTAAAGAGGTGATAACGTGTCAAAAGAAATACTTCCAGTGTAATGATATGCATCGCATGCATACCTAATGTGTTGCGGTTAGGGCTGTATATCATCATGTTTATGATAAAAAAAAACACTGGCAGATTAGATCAGCATTTTTTATTAACATGTTAACTGCCAAGGGATACTTTCAGTATCATCCAAATTTCATTTCTTGTGTATTGATTCCAAATGAAATGATTTGACTGATTTTGATGAAATTTCGCATAGTTGTTCTACATAGCTCAGGGATGGTTTATAAGATAGTAGGTAGGTGGTAGGTAGGTAGTTGGGAGGTAGGTGATAGGAAGGTGGTAGGTATTAGGTAGGTAGTTGGGTAGTAGGAGGTAGGGAAAAGTGCATTGCAACGCATGCCGGGGCAGCTAGTTATGTATAAAAAAGTGTTCCCTTTTCTTTATTTTGATAAAAAAAATCATTTTCATAAAAAATATATCATAACTCTTGTTCTAGATATAAAAGTAAGAGGCCATGTTGAATATGTCTTGCTTGGGGTCATGTCAGTCATTTCTCATTTGAATTTGATGCTTTGGCGTCAGTCATCGGTGACTGACATGGCCTACACAGATAGTGAGTCTGTCAGGCAACGGTGACTGACATGGCCTGAACAGATAGTGAGTCTGTCAGGCACCAGTGGCTGACATGGCCTGAACAGATAGCGAGTCTGTCAGGTACCGGTGACTGACATGGCCTGAACAGATAGTGAGTCTGTCAGGCAACGGTGCCTGACAGTGCGGTTAACGTGTTAAAAAAGTATATGACCAATTTTACAGATCTAACAGCATCATTCCGTGGATACCCACTCACTGGTAAGGTGACGGACTTGCCAGAAGTTTACTCCGCAGTTGTAGTCACAGAAGCCAAGAGGCCACTTGCTGAAGATGCTGAGAGGAAGTTCCAGGTGAATTTTTATTTATACCATCATGCTTGTAATCCCTGAAGGACTGCGGGACTGTTCGAAAGAGATACCCTGGCCCTGGAACACAAAGGGCAAAGAAGTAACCTGGATGGGTTTTAGTCAGTAAAAGTCTGACACTCCCCTCCACTCCGCCCAGAGCAGGGGGGGTTAATGATTTCCCTTCCAAAAAGGGGAAAGCAGAGGTGTATACTGCCCTCCTAACCATAACAACCATAACATCCATTAGGAGTACCGTTGGGGTTACGGTTGGCTTAGCTAGAAGGGCACTTTAGTGTGGTGCGGTTGGCGCAGTGGCTGAGCGATTGACTGCTGTGCTGCGTTTCATGGGTTTGATTCTTGCATGGAACAAATATTTGTATGGCCTACAGGTAGTTGTTCCGGGTGTGGGTGTTTGTGTATGTGAGATTAAATGGGGGACAGCCCTGGGCAGCCGGAAGGGTCTGTCAGACTTGTACTGACTAAAACCACACTGGTGTACCCTCGCACACTTGCTTCGGGGAGCAGCGGGTTCTACTGCGACTTCCGCTGCCAATACCGACCCACTTGACCTGCGAGCCTCGTCCTGGGGGTAGTGAGGCGATCTCTGGCGGAAACGGTTTAAACCCCCTGACAACTTCAACGATCCATCAGAAAAGCTTCCACCTGGACACGAGTTGCCGTGGCCGACTTGGAAATCTCTAAACAGACTTCGAACCCAAGTCGGCCGGAGCAAAGACAATGCCCTATCACCTGCGCTGTTAATGATTTATTTACTGCATCAGTGAGCGGGGTTCGCGTGGCCAGTTTTGGGCTAATCATATTTGAACTTTTTGCCATCGAGACGCTAAGAAGAAGAATCATGAACGACTAAACCAACGTTAAAACATCTTTTTTTATATTTTCAGGTGACCGGAGGTTTCATAGAATTTACAAACTGGAATTGGGACAAGAAGACATCTGAGAACGATAAAATTATAGGAGCATTGGACTGGGTAGATATTGCTGAAGCTGTGAGTACTTTACTTTCGATGATTACCAATGTCCCCCACCTGAGGGGGACAGTGACACAGCCTTTTAAAATTATTCCCCTTAGGCGCGAATTACACAGAAACGGCGTGCCTGCGCCGCGCCGCTTGAGTGTAATTCACGACACGTCGCCTACGTACATTTTGTATGAAAATGTTTTGAAGCGGCATCATGCCTGCGCCGCGCCTTCACCTTACGCCGTTTCTGTGTAATTCGTGCCTTAGGCACCGCTGTCGGATGGTGGCACAACAAGTGGCACTTATTAATATTATGTAAGGATCATAGGAGGTGGCGTTCTGTAGTTTCTGCCTACCCCCATGGGGAAAAGTCGTGACTGAATAACATAACATCACGCCTGTAATCTTCGAAGGACTAGGCAGAGGTGCACCTAATAGTACACCCGGTTTCGCCAGTTATGTTTAAGTCCCATGTAACAGGGACTAAGCTTATTGCTAGATTCTGTGGGTGCTACTGAGAAATTCCTGATGGAAAAACCCAATAACACTGCCCGGGATTCGAACCCAGTACCTAATGCCACTAAATAAACGAGGCAGTTTTATTTATATTTATT
The DNA here is from genome assembly GCA_905220335.1 of Noctua pronuba. Lineage (NCBI taxonomy): Eukaryota > Metazoa > Arthropoda > Insecta > Lepidoptera > Noctuidae > Noctua > Noctua pronuba. The sequence continues at coordinate 1,760,707 of LR999920.1, forward strand.
TTACTTTAATAGTAAGAAGCACTAACAGTCCGCTAAACGTAAACAATTTGTGTGCCTTACAATAAGCCATAGAACGGCAAAAACGAACAGAATATAAAAATTCAATAGAAACAGTCTTGTCTGTGAAACAGTCAAAGAACAGCTAAAAAGGATGGCCATTCAAGTATTAAGTAAGCACTACAGGGGGGCGGGGGGGTTCTGCTTTGCTTATTTTTGATGAAATGGGGGATTGGGGGGTCTGGATGGTGATACGGCAACAGTATTTATTTTTTTACTTTTTCGGATTTTCTATAAAATGTTGTCGCTTTAGGTTTTGAACACATATGGCAACCCTACTTCAAAGCGTATTCGTTATAATTAATTTCTAGACTCATGAATCAATAAAGAAACCAGAACACATTGAAAAATGCATGTACCAATGTTCACGTAAGCATGGGAGGGGGGGGCGTAAGAGATTTGCTTACTTTTGCTGACTAGGGGGAGGGGGGGAGGTTAATAATACCAAAAAATCTGCTTACGTAATACTTGAACAGCCCCATAGGAGAGAAAAAACCAATAAACAGAACGCATTTATTTTTTAAATTTAAAACATTAATATTTACTTAAAATACTTATACATAACGTTTGTACTTAGTATATTGGAATTATTCCTTACATCGATAGCAAGTACACTCTATTAGCAAAAACTTTAAACAATTCTCAAATAGTGACTTCAATTTTAAATCTAACAACATGTGCTTAACGTTTAGTTACTTTCCGCGGATGTACCGTAATGCAGATAATACTTAAATAGTTATCGGGTCGTTTATAAGGAAGAATTCTTCATAATTCAGCTTTGAGATTTCGGATAAGATGAGACCAGTATGACAGGCATTGGCAAACGACTGTAGATGGCGTTCACTCCGGCATCCTGAAAAATAAAGAAAAATCCTTATTCTCCAATGGCTTGGCACGTTCGATGGGAAGAGACCAGATGGTATGACCATAATGCCATGGAAGTTGGGTAGGACTTTGGTGTGGGATGCAACTTGTGTCGACACCCTTGCGCCATCCCATCTTCCTAGCGCAGTGAGCTTGGGCGGCTGCTACAGGTGCTGAAAACCTCAAACGGCGCAAATACAATAATTTCATTGGTAGTTATGAGTTTGAGCCGTTTGGAGTTGAAACACTAGGGCCTTGGGGTCCGAGTGCCCACATAGTATTTCGGGAAATCGCCAAGCGGTTGGTAGACCCTTCACGTGACCAGAGGGCTGGCCTATTTTTTGGCAATCAAAAAAAGAATCAGCATTGCTATCCAACGTGGCAATGCTGCCAGCCTTCTGGGCACTTTGCCTGTTGTTCCTTATAAAGTTGAATAGGTAATAAAGGGTGTAAAAAGACCCTTAACAAAGCCGAAAAGCACTTGTTCTCCCTATCATTGCGATATTTTTTTTGTTCTGGACCATGCCTGGGAACCTTCTAGTTACGGAGATATTGGAGGTCAAAGTTCCAACTTTTTCACAGGTGTTTTTTTTTAAGTACAAGTTGTTAATGTTATAATTTTGCTTTAAATAACTCCACGACGCCCGTACAATGAATCCATCACTACAGTATTGTAAAACGTGTCACCCCAAAAAAAAAAACTGGTTTCCCAGCAATATTTTTTGCGTAGAGATACTTAGTTTGATGTACAGAATGCTTGGTTGCCGGCTTCGTGAAGGGTCCGTTTACACCTTGTAGTTAAACCAGAACAGGTATATGCTTCGGTAATCTTCGTGTTTCCGAATTATCACGAACGTGAATTTCGCGCCACAGAGTAACAAGAGTTTTGCCGTCAGAATTTCTTAGTAGCAGCCACGGAATCTGGATTTGTGCCCGGTTGATGGCAATAGGCTCGCCTCCTCCTACTACGCTGGATTTAAACACATCAAAATGTGGTGTGAGCGGAGGAGCTCGTTGCTAAATAATAACAGCCGCTCGGGTTGATCTCTAAGTTAAGCCGTGCTTGCCTAGGTTGGTCTGTGAATGGGTGACCACCCATTACATGACAACCAGTCTTACCAAGGGGTATCCTATTCTATCCTATTCCTAGGGATATACAGTCGCTCCATGTAAAATACTGGTATTCAGCTGCATCTGGTTAGATTGGAAACCGACCCCAATATAGTTGGGAATAGGCAGGCAGATAATACTAGCAGTGCTACACAATTTTAAGAAATAATGAAACATTTATTTGCACGATATCATGACGAAACTGCATGCAGCTGCATACAGCTGCATCTGGTTAGATTGGAAGCCGACCCCAATATAGTTGGAAAAAGGCTAGGCAGATTATGATCATGATCATGACGCACTAAAAAATAGTGGATTAATAGTACTGAAGACCTAACGTTTTTTTTACGCGTGACGGTTGAGAAAAACGACGGCTGAAAAAGAAGACTGTCAAAGATCTACAATTGATAGCCGGAGACAACAACTCAACGTCCCGCACGTATAGCCCTGCTAGTATAAAAAAACAAAATTAACTCACTTTTCGAAAATTGTTGAGCTCATTCGTTTCCTCAAAACTAGATCCTCTCTTGGTTTCTGGGGCTTCAGTGGTGTGATACTCACCGCGGTTCCAAAAGGTTGGCACTAAATTAGAATCCCTGTAATAAATATTCACCTTAGTCTTAAATTCCCTTTATTCATTTCTAAACATAATATATAAATTTTTAAATATTCCTATAAAAAAATATCAAAAAATCATTAAAAAATATAAAAAATAGTAGCCCACCGGTATCGAGAACAGGGTCCAAGCTACCGGCAGTCAGGGCTCCAGAGAAAGGAACCTCCTAACAATACGAGCCGTGTCCAGGAGTACCGCTTTCTGAATCAAGCCCTTGATCCAGCTGCCTAACGAGAGCCTCCTCAGATATTGATCGAGGCTCTTGGCAATTAAGCCATGGGCTAATACGACTATCGGCACAAAGATCGCTGAGTCCAAATACCACATGTCGACAACCTCGTGAGCCAAGTCAAAATACTTGATTTGCTTATCTTTCTCGGCTTTCACGAAGTTCTCGTCATGCGGGACCGTTATGTCAACAATCATTGCGCGCCGCTCTGATCGATCTACCACCACTTTACCAGGCTTATTGGCTACAATAGTCCTATCAGTGATGATGGATTGATCCGAATACAATGTGATACTACCATTTTCGAGAACTGTGTCGGGCACATACCCGAAGTTCGGCACTTCCGATTCCTCATGTTTCTCCTCTTTCTTTTGAATGTGCGGGCTCCATGTCCGCTGTAAGATCTTCTGCCAGGGATGAGGGAACGCTTCGCTGAATTCCAGTAGTTTGTAGACACTGGCTCCGTTAGCAGAGGCTCTGGAAAATGTTTGTTTTTAAATCATCATCACATCAGCCCGGAATCACCCACAGGCCACACCGCCCACATAGGCCTCCCCTTTTTTCTGTCACACTTCCCGGTTCTGTGCGCCCCTTATCCGGGTGTTTCCCGCGACTTTGACAATATCGTTGACCCAACGAGCTTTAGGACAGCCCTGGTTTCCTTTGGCCTAACCTTGGCCACAACTCGGTCAAAGCCTTGATCCATCGGCCATCTCCGCGTCTAGCCAAATGTCCTGCCCAGATCCACTTGAGGCGCACCACCCGATCCCCGACGTCGTAGACTTTCGTCCGACGGCGGATTTCGGTGTTACGCACTCGATCTCAGAGGGTTATGCCGAGCATGGCTCGCTCCAGGTCCATGGCCCTTTATGCCACTCGTTCTCGGTGGACAGTCTCTTTTGTGAGCGTCCATGTCTCGGCACCATAGATTATAGTTGACAGGACACATTGGGGAGAAGGCGGGTTTTTAGGCACTGAGGGATCTTTTTGGACCGAATAATGTGCAAGAAACGATTGATGGACTGTGTGAAGGATGATATGGCTAGAAAGGCGGTGATCGCTGAGATTCTTCATCTATGTATTTTTATATCCCTTTACTTTATATATTTTGTTTGTATGTATATATTATTCTTGGAAATTTTCTGTACAGCAACACCCTAAGGTAGACTGGTAGAAAATGCCCAAGGCATTAAGTCCGCCTTTGTACATTATGTGCATAAAGTTTTAATAAATAAATAAATAACGAATAATAGAGAAGTATGGCGGAAGAAGACATGCTGCGCCGACACCAAATAAATTGGGATAAGGGCAAGAAAATGAAGATGATGAAAAGTATTTCTGCGTTCTGCAGTTGAAATTCCAACAGTGCAGTGTAATATATAGGTATTTATTTCGTTTTCGCTTAGTATACGTTGATAGAAGTAAAAATATCATAATAGGTTGACGTGACTTCGTCAAATTTCAAGTTTAGCCCAAAAAAATGAAGGAATTCATACAAACATGCGAGAACCCTTAGCCCTCCTTAATCTGGCCCTGTCGCTAAATCCGTTCTTAGCGGACGTCTACTAACTATAAACTACCTCCCTGCCAAATATCATCTTAATATGTCAAGCGATTTTCGATATTTCGTGATGAGTGACCTTTCGCTTTTATATAATTTAAAAGAAGAAGATTTAAGAAAATACTCACATGAACACTAAAGCAAAAATTACGAAGAAATTCAGCAGAATACGAGACCCCATCTTTTTCTATTGTTAAATTGTACAAAACTGTGGCTGAACTCACAATGTCCCCCATAGAATATCCCTCCCGTATTTATACTCCCATAAACGTATTTAAATGGTAATTTCTATAACAAGACAATTACTATTAATGAGAAAAAACCTCATTTTTTGCCAAATTCCCCTTGTTGAACCACTCGAACTAAAGATGTTTTTATATTAGCATAATGAGGTAATGATTAAACACAAGCTGTCAGGTAATCACAAGCTGTCAGATCGATGAGATTTTCCAGCAGGAAAAGTGTTTAGAGGGAACTGGGCTGCGATTCTTCATGCAAATGTATTTGAAGTGAAACTTCTTTACGCACGCTTGAATTGAGTGGGTGATATAAGCAAGAGACAGCAGTATGCGCGCACATTTTCTTTCTCTTATCCTCTCATAGCCAAATACGTTCCGTATATCAAATTTTTGCTGAATAATGCCTCTAGCTAGAGCAATCTTTTTTTTTTTCGTAAAATCAAGGTCTACTGTAGACAGACTCGTCCCTGTCATTTCCTTTTTTCAACCCCCGACGCAAAAAGAGGGGTGTGATATATAAGTTTGACCGCAAGGTGTGTGTGTGTCTGTCTCTGGCACCGTAGCTCTTAAACGAGTGAACCGATTTGCATGCAGTTTTTTTATTTGAAAGCTAGTTTCTTGGCGATGGTTCTTAGATACGTTTTATCAAAATCGGTGCAGCCATTTACTAGATATGGGGGATTAAAGTTGGTATTTATCTTTCATCTCTTCGTTGGCGGTTTTTTAAATTTAATTTTTTCAGCAACTAATAAGTAAAGAACGGGGATACGAAACGCCGATCTCGTCAAAATTTGAAATCTGTTCCTTCTTGAAATCATCAAAAACCTCTATCGGATCAACCGAAATCTGAGTGCTAGAAAATTCAGTCGATCTTGCTGCGGGTGTTCCTGAGGGTCGTGTACTTATTCCTCTTCTGTTCTCCGTTTCTATTAACGCAATTCACATTGCCATCTCTATGCAGAGAGCAGACGACCTGCTGCTTTATCGCCATTTTAAACTCGAAGAGATTTCTTGAGCGATCGTTGCCATCAGTAATTATCTGTAAAATATAAATCAGAGGGCTATCAGTTTTGGACTCTTAATTATTGCAACTTGTAGATGGTAGAGCGCCAAGACGACCTATGCAAAGCGAGCCTCTCCCAACCGGTCGGATCAATAGCGCAAGCGTTAAGATGCCTCTACTATCTACAAAAATGTGAAAACTTTCGAAAACTCGCGACTCGATACATGGAACGAAAAGGCCCTTGCCCAGCAATGGGTCAGAACTGGCAAAGTTGCTCCTCTTGTTTACGTCACTCCAATCTGCCCTCCTTAGAGAGCAGCGGTGGCCCAGTGATGGCGACCCGACTTGCGAGCAGTAACTGTAGGTTCGAACCCAGGCAGGCGCAATACTTTGTGTAATTTATTTCATCACTACTGCTCCCAAAACGGTGAAGGAAAACATCGTGAGCAAACCGGCATGTCCTAGAATCAAAATTCGAAGTCATGTGACATCTACCAACCCGCACTGGGCCCGCGTGGTGGATTATAGTCCATTCCTTCTATGTTTTATACAAGGTGTAATATAAAAAACGCACAACATCTCGTGTGGTCTCTCGGACCATGCACCTGAACAACTTTTGTTCTAAGATTTCTAGAAATTTCGGACGTATAGAAATTTACGCGATCAGCTGATCAACATGTACGGTAAAACTAATATTCCCAAAAGTCATAAAACAAAAGTTGTTCAGTATCATAGTCACGAGAGGTTGTGCGTTTATTTTTTGTGACACGTTTTCTATACACAGTGACTTTAAGATAATTTATTTATATAGGGTGACTGGTAGTGGTAATAAGTGATCGATACTTAAACACGTGATTGTACTCATAATAACAAACACACACATCACAATAACACAACAGCCGTTTGAAATTCGCGCGCGCCTGTGACCTATCAGCTGTCAGCCGTTTAAAAAAAATGTTTCTTTGGGAAAGTTGTTTGTTATCATATCATGAGTACAATCACGTGTTCAAGTATCGGTCACTAATTACCAGTCACCCTACATATTATTTAGTATACAGATTAGGGTTCTTATGTAGGTACTTACCAATTACAGATAAAAGGTGCAAAGAAAAATAAATACGGACCGCGCTCACAATAGGGTGTTTCTAACTACGTCAAAAGTCACGGTGTATTAAGATGTGCACAACCAATAGAAAAGGACTCCTTTGTCTCTCTTTGTTTATTTGCTCTCCTATTTCCCATCTCTTAACTTGCTATGAATGCCATATACTTAATATTGTTTCTTTTGTTTACAGTTACACGGAGATGACGACAGTAAATAATGTAAGGATTAAAACTACAATTTATAACATAAGGTATTAAAAATAAAACAAGGATTTTTTAACAAATGTAGTTTATTTTTTACTAAGATCAACATAATTAAATCTATTTTTTATTTATGTATATTCCATACACATCCTTTTGAATGTTATTGAAGATCAAAATTAAATAAGTATGGAATTATGAACACAAATTGGAAAAAATATAAATAAAATTGCAAACTTCGGAATTTCAGAAAAAAAAAATCTCTGAACACAATATCAACAAAACGCACATCCATTTTTACGTAAACTTAGGGTACTTATAAAAATTAAACATTTTTAAATTATGCATAACCTCCTCCAATTCCTCGGTCGGTTATAAAGAAATACGGCTCCGAGTAAAAAGGAAACTAGGCGTATTATACGCCCCGAAACTAAGCGAAAACTACCATTATGCGTACAGTATTATTGCACTGATAAATTAATCTCGTGAAATATAGTAGCCGCACAGCGCACGTCGCTGGTGACAATAGACGGTGAAATTTTAATGATTACTAGCTGTGCCCCGCGGTTTCACCCGCCGCTTCCGACTTGTTTTATTTTTGCTCAGCTCCTATTGGCCATAGCGTGATGTTATATATATGCCTATAGCCTTCCTCGATAATTGGACTACCCAACACTGAAAGAATCATTCAAATCGGACCAGTAGTTCCAGAGATTAGCGCGTTCAAACAAACAAACAAACAAACAAACACTGCAGCTTTATAATATTATATAGTATAGATTTTCTCGCGGCAGAACGATTTGCCATCAGTAGTATTATCTAGCCTTTTCGCAGCTATATTATTTTACATGGTGCGACTGCCTACCTGACCGCCACAACCCAGTTAGTACTGGGTAATAAGATACCCCTTGGTAAGACTGGTTGTCAGACTTTTTGAGCCACTGACTACCTAACTAACGACTGTCAAAGATCTACAAATGACACCCGGGAGCAACGGCTAAGCGTGATTTCTGAGGCAGAGAGAAAACTCGGTATGTAATGGGTGGTCACCCATCCACAGACCAACCTAGGCAAGCACGGCGTAACCGAAAGATTGACCCGAGCGGCTGTTATTATTTAGCCGCGAGCTCCTCCACGAAAACGGTTACCACGTATTCAGTACATTATTCTGAAACAGCCGTTTCCTACAAAACTGCAATACCGGTCAAAATGTAAGGACCAGCAGATGTTTTCTTAAATTACCGAAGAAAAATGTCTAAATGGGGGGGGGGGGTTCAGAATGATTTACTGAAGTTGTCCCTTCCACCCTGTATGTTCTGTAATCGCAGATAACTCGAATAGCGCGATGCAGGATTTGTAGTACATATTCTTGCGTCATAGATGGCGCTATATAAATTTTTTGTATATGTTTTCTGTCGCGCAAAAAAATGTTCACATTTATATTTCGTTGACTGTGAGGTTTGAATAATATTGTCTCGCTCACTCGTGCTGCGCATCGTATACTTCGTTTCATGCTGGATGTATGAAATTCATCATATCAGTGTAGACAATTTTTCGCTAGACATTTCTTCACTATGTTATTCTTTCTACATAATTAGATAAACTACTTATAGGTAATTAATTATACAAATTTTTAGATAACTATTTAGTAAAACTTCCTATACTTGAATTCAGAAATTTAAGGCGGGTCCACACCTGCGCACGTGTACGAACCGTGTACGCTACGCGTCTGGAATGGCTATGGATGCGTCACATTAATACACACCTGTGCAATTGAAGCAGAAATGAATTAGATGTTCTTAAGATGCACATGAACAACATATTCATGCGCGTACGAAAAAGTGGACCCGCCATTCTTTAGCTACTTTAAGTTTATAATTTAAGTGCTTGACTGTTCTACCCTTTGTCGCATTTGGTTTTTGATCTCAAGTCTTCTCAAATATTCTTTTTTGCTTATCATAATTACTCTTGTGAATGCTTTCTTCTTTATTTTTAAAGCTTTTTTGGGTTTAGCCTTAGTTTTCTCTATAACATCTTCTCTCTTCGATTCCGTTGTATTTTCGGTTTTCGAGGTATCATTATCAATGATATTATGCATACCAAAATCGATACGATTTTCCAAATCCTTAAAATCATTGACATTTTCTCGACTCATCTTGTTGAAAATCTTCAAAAACTGCCAGAATTCTATATCACCTCCTTTAATGTTTTTGTAATAGAAATCTATGAGTTCTCTATCACAATTATGATTGTTTTTTACCGGATTAGGATCGGCAAAGCGATTGGCTACCTCAGGGGTATGATCTTCTTTTTTATTAAAAACTTTTTCTACTAAACGAGATTTTTTGACAATTTTATTGCTAGTCTGGTTTTTAATTGTAACTACGCTATTATTATTTTGTTTATTATTCCCTAATCTTTTTCTTTTATTTTTAACTTTATTGACATGTCTATATTTACCTCCGATACCGTTCAAAATTTTGTTTTTCCATACTTTAGGTTTAAATTTCTTTGGATTGGCCTCATGCTTTCTATTATGAAGTTTCAAAGCAGCCATAGTCAGACATATTTTGTCACACCCTTCACACGGATATAAGATTTTTGTACCTTTTTTCTTTGCTAGAATACTCAAGCTCCGTAACTGTTCTAAATAATCTTCTCCAATAGATTTTAAAGCTAGATATTCTTCCTTACTAAACTCTGGTAGCAAATATTCAGTATTTACATCGACTTTTTCTTTTTGGACCATCCAGCTGCCGCCCTTTTTAACCAATTTAGTCGTCCCCAAAAATGTATTTTTTGTTGCACGGTTCTTTTCATCGATTTTCATCGACGCTATCTTGTTAAGATTACTGATACTTGGTATTATTTCTAAGTCACAGTCTTTATCGATTTCAAAGACGTATTTTGAACCTGTCTCCGTATCTTTTTCCTTGATCCGTCCGTAAGGTATGTCTATGGAGACGTTGTGGACTAGTTTCAGATGTCTGGACATGGTCCGGTTGGTTACGTAACCGCAGAATGGACATTTTTTCAGCATTTTTTCGTTGCAAATGGCGAAATGGTGTTTGCAGTGCAATTTTAAGTCTGTTTTCGTTTTGAAGAGCTGGAAAAATAATGGTTTAATGTCAAAAAGTTGAAACAAAACATCACGCCTGTAATCCCCGAAGGGTTAGGCAGAGATCTATTGTAAGAAAGAAAGAAAGAAACAATATTTATTTGTCGCAGGGACATGACGTGCAGACAAACAAAATAAGTTAACAAAATCATAAGCACAACAAATATTATAAATACAACAGGATAGAAACAAAGAAAAAAATAGTTAACAGCTTGCACGTCGTGACTGCGACAAGCAGGTACACTCACATTTCGCCAGTTATGTTTAAGTCCCATGTAATAGGAGGCGAGCCTATTATCACTAACCAGGCTCCGTGGTGGCTATTGAGAAATTCCTAATGGAAAAACTCAATAACACTGCTCGAACTGGGAATCGAACCCAATACCTCATCATAGCGCTTGCGACCACTTGTCCAATGAGGCACTATCTTTTTATTTTTTATAATAAGCAGACAATGTAAACCTTTCGTTTTACCCGACTGCCCTAGAAAGAGGTGTAATGATTTTTTTTTATTATCCTATATTGTCCCACTGCTGGGCAAAGGCATCCCCCATTGCCTTCCACTATTCTCTGGCCAATCTCTCCCAAACGCCTCTGAGTCGTCACGCCAGCGTTTTATAGGCCTCCCTTGGCGCTTAAAGCGCGAATTACTCAGAAACGGCATAAGGCGTAAGGTGCGGCGCAGGCATGGAATTTATAAGGAAACGAAAGATCGGCGTGCCTGCGCCGCGCCGCTTGAGTGTAATTCACGACACGTCGCCTACATACATTTTGTATGAAAACGTTTTGAAGCGGCATCATGCCTGCGCCGCGCCTTCTCCGTACACCTTTTCTGTGTAATTCGCGCCTAATGTTATACATACCTTAAAACAAATATAACACTGATGAGTATTAAATTTCAGTTTTCCATTCGGATTCGATTCTTCATCTTCACTTTCAAGATCACTTTCTCTATAATCAATGTCCTTTTTATCATCATCATCACCAATTTCTTCATCAGTGATTCCATCTTCATCATTTGAAATCTTTTCGCCGTTTTCTTTTACATTTTCAATCTTTCGTTTCTTTATTTCGTTATTTTCTTCATTATTTATTTCATCACCATTGGTTCTATCTTCACCATTTTCATCATTATGAATAATCTTTTCGCCGTTTTCTTTTTCAGTGTTTAAATCATCATTTTCTTGAATATTTATTTCATCATCTTTGATATTGCTTTCTTTATCATTATTGATATTATTTTGTGTATTAGTAGTTTCGTTATTATTTTCTGGTTTTTTGAAGTATCTGATTGATTTTTGTTCTGAAATGGGTAAAATATATGTTTATTATAGACATTGTATCGCCATTTCTCCTAAGCTAAAATACTAGAAAGTGGAGAACGGCCGATTTGATGTTCAATTTAAATGTTCTGCCCACCTACACCATAAAGTTCTATGAATGTATCAGGAAAAAAAAATAGTCTTTGTACCTATTGAAATTTATGAGACTGTGGCGACACTAACAACAAAGACGCACACTTATTAGTCGTATGAAGGGTGCACTCTCACCTAGCGCGTCGATTGTATACCTCGCCGCCTGCGCCCTCGCACCTACCTAACGTGGTTTGAGACGGTTGATCCGCCCTCGCTCGGTCACGCTAGGCAGTGCCCTACCTGTTCTATAAAATAGGGCTATGTTTCCAAAATCACAAAAAACACTTGTACGTAGTTTTCTTACCTTTTTTCTCCCCACCACTGGTCGCCATTTTGATCCGTCTGTTGTATTGTCTGCGCAGTTTCTCCAGAACCATCCATTGGTTGCGCATTCTCACTGTCGTCAGGAGTTTTTGGAGACGTTTCTCGACGCGTTTTTCTTTTTCTTCGTCTACTATCTGTTTTGGTAATTCTGGAAGAAAAAGTTTAGAAATTATAATCAGTTGCTAAACTTGTAAATATTGTTCATCGGTAGGCAAAGTTAGAGGGGCACCTGGTTAAATAAAATTGCCAAACATAGATCGTTCACAGGTTAAGGTAAGGTACGTTTGCCGAGATCAGTTTGTGGAGGAGTGACCAACAATTTCATACAGAGATCCGTTCTTGCCTCGGAAAGCACGTTAAGACTGCCATCAGACGGACTGCATCGCAGCAACCGCGCGCAGTCGATGGCGCCATAGCGATGGACAGCGTGTGTCGACACTATACGACTGCAGCTGACCGCGTGAAGTTGGATACCAAGACTGAACGAAGTCGAACGTACAACTGCATGCATATGAATATATCGACTGCGGGCGGTTGCTGCGATGCAGTGCCGTCTGATGGCAGCCTAACCCGTTGGTTGTTATTCGCAGATCTTTGGCAGTCGTTCCTATTAGTCAGAAGCCCGAAGTCTGACATCCAAACTTACATGAAAGTCACGCCTTGTTCCCATGGGCGTAGGCAGAATCTACAGAAAGCCACCCGCTATTCCAAACTAGTTTTACCAAAAGATATCGTGATGCCCAGTAACTAAGTTGGGAATATCAGATAGTTAGTCGCTACGTGTGAAACGTGTGTGGCATTCTACATCCGAGTACACTAGAAGCCGACCCCAACATACTTGGAAACCGACCGATCGATGGGGCAAATTCGAAATGCCGTAGCAGACCCTGGGCGTGCCGTTGAATTTTCAACTTTCGTTACCGAGCTCAAGGTTGCTAATCCATCAATGTGATGAGATAACCTTACCGAGAACTTCGTCGAAGGCTACGCAAATGAACGGTGGAAATTTGAAATGCCATAAGATACATTGACCATGAGGAGCTCGTGGCTTAATAATAACAGCCGCTCGGGTCGATCTTTAGGTTAAGCCGTGCTTGCCTAGGTTGGTCTGTGGATGGGTGACCACCCTAACATACCGAGTTTCCTCCGTGCCTCGGAAAGAACGTTAGCCGTTGGTCCCTGGTGTCATTTGTAGATCTTTGACAGTCGTTAGGTAGTCAGTGGCCCAAAAAGTCTGACAACCAGTCTTACCAAGGGGCGCATTACCCAGTACTAACTGGGTTGTGGAGGTCAGATAGGCAGTCGCTCCATGTAAAATACTGGTATTCAGCTGCATCCGGTTAGACTGGCAGCCGACCCTAACATAGTTGGGAAAAGGCTTGGCAGATGATGTTGTACATTGACCGTGCTATTCAATTTCGAACTTATCATCACTGAGCTCAAAGTTGCAAATCCAACACCACGATCAGATGGTAAGATTAACCTCACTTACCCTGCACTTGTTCAGTTTTCTTCTCAGGTTTTTGCAACACATGTCCAATAAAGAAATCGTGGAACACGTCTGTGTCTGTGGCGCGGTCTATCAGACTCTGAGTTATATCCTCTGATAGTACTTTCTTTGAATATGTGATTGTGTCCGAGTCTATGGTGAAGTGTTCTGGAGAGGGAGGCTGGAGTGTCACCGGGGATGGTTCTGATGGGGTTTCTGAAATGGTATAACATGGATTAGGGTGGAAGCTTCAGGGAACCCCACGAAATTCAAATTTTCTTACGTTTTTTGCAATTTGCAGGTCATTGTCAGGTTGTTTGTTTATGAAAATGTGATTCGCGCAAGTAACACGTATGTAGTTACAGAATAATAATCATTTAATTCATCAATACAACCCTCTAAGTTTATTTAATAGTCCGGTCAAAATAGACAAAAAAATAGGGGTAGGTTTGCATAAATTCCCAAGAAGCTGAAAATTTATATGAACGTTAGGGATACCATTATAATGAAATTGTGAAAAGTCCCCATCGATACCATGTATGCAAAAAAAAATATGCGAGGTCAATGTTCGCAAAAATGGGTTTTTTGGATTTTTGTTTTTTTATGAGAAAAATAGTTCCGAAAAAAATTGTAGATCATTTTAATTATCTACAAAATTTGTTTTACACTATTTTTCCCTAAGATTCACAATTTCGGCAAAGCCGCAATCAAAAGCTAGCGAAATAATATTAATTTAATCTTACCATCCACTTCATGTTTCAGTATCTCAACTTCGTATATAAAATCTGCCGGATCAGCCATCCCTTCTATTTCTATTTCTTCCAAAGGCTCCTCTTTTATTGCTATATCTTTCCTGAAAAATACAATTTTACAATCAATATACAAAAGTCGAACTAAATTAGCTAGCGAAACTGTACAGATCTTATAGAAAAGGGTAGTTATTTGTAGGAAGGGTTTTTATTAGCCTGCCTCTCCCACTCCCGGGCAAAGGCCTCTTCTGACGGAACCTGTCCAGTCTGTCCCGCCATCTCCTTCGTGGCCTACCGCGACCCCGCCTCACTGTGTGAGCGCAGCATAATAGGTGTTAAGCGGACAGATCGCGTAAGAAACACTACCCTGCGCTCCATTACTCAAGTTGCAGATGTTGGAGAAAAAAAAGCCAAGCTGAAGTCGGAGTGGGCTGGCCACGTATCACGAATGCGCCCAGAGAGATGGGCAACGATCGTCACTGGACGCCTGTCGGAGGAAATCGCTGTCGAGGTAGACCGCGGCGAAGGTGGTGTGACGATCTGATCTCGTTTGCGGGGCGAACATGGCCAGATATCGCACAAGACGAGAGGTTTGGAACGAGAAAGGGGAGGCCTTTGCCCAGCAGTGGGACACTCAAAAGGGCTAACAGAAAAAAAGTTAAATTATTATGTGTATGTTGTCACTTACTTTTCATCCAATAAAGTGTATTTCAAGTTGTGATTACTCAAATAGTGCTCCTTCAAAGTTTGACATTTAAAATAATCCTTTCTGCAAATTTGACATTTTGTATCCTGAAACAGAAAATCATATTTAAATGAACTAATAATAAATGTTTTTGTTAATTCTGCTTATTATTTTTACCGAAAAGAAAGAGGTAATGCATTCGTCGAGATTTTTAAATAAATTTAAACGGAGATTTTTTAACCACTAAAAAAACATTTGCAATTCAAAAATATGCATTTAAAAAATCTTAACTACTTTACTTCAAAAAAAAACACTAAAAAAGTCTAAAGTAACTTTACTTTCGGAAGTCGGAGACTTTGTTTCTTCATAGACTTTTTTGCCACCGATTTCCGAAAGGGATATTATATTTATGAGCCAAAGTAGCTTGAAAATAAATGGATGTTGTTTTGTTGTTATGTACCACTTATTTACATGAAGTTTAAATAAATAATATAGACACTGTTTTAAGCTTTCACGGTTTACAAGTAAACCTATAGGTACGGTCACTTACGGGATATTAAAAAAAAAAAACAATATCGGGAGCTCAAAATAATGAACAATCACTGAAGATATCCCGTAAGTGACAGTATAAGTTTAAATAATAAAGGGTGTAAAAAGACCCTTAACGAAGCCGAAGGGTACTTGTTCTCCCCGTCATTGCAATCATTTTTTTGTTCTAGACCATTCCTGGGAACCTTCTAGTTACGGAGATATTGGGGGTCAAAGTTCCGACTTTTTCACAAGTTTTTTTTTAAATCCATGTTTCTGATGTAGTTTTTTTACTTTAAACACCTTCAAGACCCCCGTATTATTCAATCCATCCATCAGCACAATGTTTTGAGTCCGTTACATTGAGTTTTACCGTAAAACGTAATTTTCCACCCCAAAAAAAAAAGTCGTTTCCCAGCAATAATTTTTGCGTAAAGTTACTTAGTTTGATGTACAGAATGCTTAGTTGACGGCTTCGTGAAGGGTCTGTTTACACCCCGTATAAACTTACTTTCTCAGTGCCATGTCCATATTTCAAATGTTGTATGATACCTCTTCTGCTATACGTCACCATATCACATACGTCACAAAGATACTCCCTGGACTTGGGGTAGGGGCCGTGAGCATTCTTTATGTGCTGGGCTAGGAAGATTTTGGCTGTGAACCTGCAATAAAAAAACTTAACATCATCTGCCTAGCGTTTTTCCAATCATATTGTGGTTTGCTTGTGAGGAGCTCGTGGCTTAATAATAACAGCCGCTCGGGTCGATCTTTAGGTTAAGTTGTGCTTGCCTAGGTTGGTCGGTGGATGGGTGACCGCCCATTACATACCGACTTTCCTCCGTGCCTTGGAAAGCACGTTAAGCCGTTGGTCCCGGGTGTCATTTGTAGATCTTTGACAGTCGTTAGGTAGTCAGTGGCCTAAAAAGCCTGACAACTAGTCTTACCAAGGGGTATCGTATTACCCATTACCAACTGGGTTGTGGAGGTCAGATAGGCAGTCGCTCCATGTAAAATACTGGTATTCAACGCCAATATAGTTGGGAAAAGGCTAAGCAGATGATGATGTTGTGGCTGGCTTGTGTAATAAATAAGAAATGATTACGTAAGGGGAACACTGAAAGTGGCGATGGTGCCTGAAAAGTTGTGAGGTAAGGTTCATATACACCGTGACTTTTTAGTCGTCTTACAAAGGTGGTCCACTCAATATGCCCGACATAAAATAGTTATAGGCGCGTTTTTTTTTTTTACCTACCGTAATAGGTACAAAGAAAAATAAATAAACATTAGAAAAAAATATGAAACATCCTGTTAATGATGATTACGTGTCAACCGGGAGAATAAACCTACCCAGCGCTCGAGTCCAGTAGATCATCGCTAGCAACAGGGTGTTTTAACTACGTCATGCGTCATAATATTGAATAATATTTTTATTTTTAAATAATTAAAATCTCATAAATGCCTATTTTTTTTTATGAATGCTTAATAGTCATTGGATACATGAAGTGGGCTGACGTTGTAAGACGACTAAAAAGTCACGGTGTATATGAACCTTACCTCACAACTTAAAAATCCGCCATTTTTCAAATTATTTTTTAAACCTATCTAAGGACACTTGAGTTTTTGAGACGAATCTAATGATACCTTAATCGTCGAAATCCATCCAGCCATTTGGAACATACGAGGTAATAAAGTTTACAAAAACACAAACAAACGTACAAGATACGCGAGAAAAACATAAGCCTTTTTTTTACGGATGGAAAATCATCAAATAGCTCCTCCCGCTCTGGATGGAGTGGGAGGGAGTGTCAGACTTTTACTGACTAAAACCCATCCATGTTCCTTCTTTGCCCTTTGTGTTCCAGAGCCGCGGTATCTCTTTCGAACAGTCCCGCAAAACATAAGCCTTCCTTGGAAACCGAGTAAAAAAAAAAAAAATCGGTAGGAACTTCTCCTAATATGCCGTAATATTGACCCCCTAGGCAGTACTCTGATGATGATGAAGTATACTTACAACTGTCCGCAGTGATGACACTGCACCCGCTTACACCCGTTCAGCATATGTTTCTGTAGTCTGAACTTGCGAGGGAACCGTCTGTTGCATACGTTACAAACGAAGTGGTATTCTGGGTAGTGGATTATTTGGTGGCGTTTCAGGTCACCCTGGAAAGAAAATACACGTTATTAGCTTATAGTTTAGGGTCGTATTATACGGGCAGTGTGTCTTATTTTTGGAACGTTTTCGGCAGGGTCAAATAAATGATGTAGCGAAACTCCGGAGACGTGGTCGATATCTAATCATGATATCAAAAATATTCGATTTTCATTTGGTGGACCACAGCATATGTTTCTATACAAGGTGTAAACGGACCTTTCAAGCAGGGTTTCATCAACCGTACCAAATACAATGTCAGTGTGGAGCCTCTCTACAGGATATGCCCCACCTCCTTTCCTGCCCATCTTGCACAGCCACCTGCACCTTCCAGGATTTAAACGAAGCTAACGACAGAGCTGTGCAGGTGGCAATATACTGCCGGGTATTATTTGAGTGTATCGACACGCAAAGAAGAAGAATGAACCGAGCATTCTGTACATCAAACTAAGTAACTCTACGCAAAAAATATTGCCGGGAAACGACTTTTTTTGTGGTGTGAAAAATTACGTTTTACGAGGCTCAATGAAAAACCTCCAATATCTCCATAACTAGAAGGTTCCCAGGTATGGTCCAAAACAAATTGCAATGATGGGGAGAGCAAATGACATGCCCACTTCTGGCTTCCTTTTACACCTTGTATTTTCTATCTTACTCACCATATTTTTGAACCGCTTCCCGCACGGCTTGTAGCTGCACCTGTAGGGTCGCACGTCTATGTGTCGCTTCATATGTGACTGTATATTGTTCTTAGTAGTCACCAGGCTGCATATCTCGCATTTTATACGATTTGATTTCTTGTGGACTGAGGCCTGAAAAGAAATATTAAGCTTGTATTCCCTGCTGCGGGACTGTTCGAAAGAGATACCGTGGCCCTGGAACACAAAGGGCAATGAAGGAACATGGATGGGTTTTAGTCAGTAAGAGTCTGACACTCCCTCCCACTCCACCACCCAGAGCACCCAGAGCGGGAGAAGTCATTTGATGATTTCCCATCCGAAAAAAAAAAAAAGAACTTGTCCCTGAATATCAGAAAGTGTGGTGATAGTTAAGGACTAGCTTATTGCCCGCGACCTTCATCCGCGTGAAATTATTATAAAAATACTAGCTTTTGCCCGCGGCTTCGCTCGCGTGAATTTAAAATTTGACAACCAATTTGGTTTGTACTCTGCTTTTAATTCAATCATGATTCGAAAGACACGTGGCGCCATCTATGATCATAAGAAAGTTATTGTTGTTTTCCTCGGGAACATTACTTTTTTTTCGGGAAGAAAGGTACCCTATATCTGTTTCAGTACACCTGACAAAGTATATGCAAAATTTCACGATGATCGGTTCAGTGGTTTAGGCGTGAAAAGGTAACAAACAAACTTACTTTCGCATTTATAATATTAGTAAGGATTACTAATTCCTATTTGAATCGGATTTTGTTAACAATTTCAAGGGGTTTTTTTTTGCATGGGACCCTAAGTTACTCCTAATAACATCAGCTATCGGCGAGTAAAAGTCTCATCAAAATTTTTAACTAAAATAATAAACACATCCAGTATGGGTAGGTACTTGCTCTCGCGCCCGCCGCGCGCGTTCTCGTGAGTAGGTACCCAGTCAGTTCTGTTAATATGATTCTCTACTTAACCATAGTTAACTTTCAGTTGACTAACATTTTTAGTGTATTTTCGTTTGCTATTTTTTTCTTGTAAGTATCTAATGCGTTTTTCTTATTATTTTATTCCGTTTATTCATTTATATACATATTATTTACATTTTTAAATATTCTAATATAAAATAATATAAAAAAACATTTAAAAATATAAAAAATAGTAGCCCACCGGCATCGGGAACAGGGTCCAGGTTGCCGGTGGTCAGGGCTCCAGAGAGAGGAACCGCCTCACTATGCGTGCCGTGTCTAAGAGTACTGCTTTCTGAATCAAGCCCTTGACCCAACCGCGCAATGAGAGCCTCCTAAGGTGTTGGTCGAGGCTCTTTGCTATTAGTCCATTAACCGTAACGACTATCGGTACAATGATTGCAGAGTCCATTATTATTATTATATTTTTATTTTGTTGGTCTGAATGATTTCTAAAAGTTTGTCCATCTATTTTAATGGGACCTTATAGATTAAGATAAAATGTTTCACTTACAACATGTAAACGGAGCGTCGGTTTAGTTTTGAACATCTTATCACAATGTTCACAGGGGTACTTCCTCGTGTCCAGGTCGAAATGCACCTCGTCCACGTGTATTTGTAATGTCACCTTCTTTTTGAAACTGTTAATACAAACAAAAATAGTTTGATAAGAATAATATCACACTTGTAATCATAATTAAGTCATAAGTCTTTTATTTCTTGACAAAATACATTGTGTAGAAAATAACTTAAAATTAATAAGGATTAGTATAGTAATAGTAATAATATGTGATACGGCTCGCATTGTGAAGAGGTTCCTGTCTGTGGAGCTCTAAACACCGGTAGCTTGGAGTATTTTTTATATTTTTAAATGTTTTTTGTATTACTTTGTACAGAAATATTTAAAAAATGTAAATTATACGGGGTGTAAACAGACCCTTCACCAAGCCGTCAACCAAGCATTCTGTACATCAAACTAAGTAACTTTACGGAAAAAAATTTGCTGGGAAACGAAATTTTTTTTTGGGGTCAGAAATCACATTTTACGGTAAAACTCAATATAATGCGCTCAAAACTTATTGCTGATGGATGCTTTGAATAGTAAACGGACCATGGAGGTAATTGGAGTAAAGTTAGAACCTTAAAAAGTAGTATTTAAAAAAAAACTTGTGAAAAAATTGGAACTTTGACCCCCAATATCTCCGTCTAGAAGGTTCCCAGGTATGGTCCAGAACAAAAAAATGCTCCCAATGAAGGGCAGAATATGTGGTTTTCGTTTTCGTTAAGGGTCTTTTTACACCCTTTATGTTTAAAAATGAATAAAGGAAATAATAATAATAGATCAAAGCATCTCGCTAGGAATTATACCTTTACTCATAACGTGTCTCAGAAATACAGCTGTGTTTAAATTGTAACTATGTGGTTCGTGACATAATAATAACTTACTTCTTATTACAAATAGAGCACGGGTAGTCCTTGGATATTCCTAGATGTCGCTCCATATGCTTTCTAATCGTCGAACTGTCGCGGCACGCGTAGTCGCAGTATTGACATACAAAAGGTTTCTCGCCTGAAATAAAACTACATGATTAATAAATGGCTCGTGGCTTGAATAATAACAGCCGCTCGGGTCGATCTTTAGGTTAAGCCGTGCTTGCCGACATACCGAGTTTCCCCCGTGCCTCGGAAAGCACGTTAAGCCGTTGGTCCCGGGTGTTATTTATAGATCTTTGACAGTCATTAGGTAGTCAGTGGTCCAAAAAGTCTGACAACCAGTCTTACCAAGGGGTATCGTATTACCCAGTAGCTCCATGTAAAATACGGGTATTCAGCTGCATCCGGTTAGACTGGAAGCCGACCCCAATATAGTTGGGAAAAGACTAGGCAGGTGATGATTAATAATTAATAAGAATAGTGAATCCATAGAGGGGCTCTTGGCTAACTAATAACAGTTGCAGGAGCTTACCGAGGGAGCGCAGCTTGACCTTTGATCGACGCTTCCCTGCCTCGGAAAACGCGTTAAGCCGTTGGTCCCGGCTGTCATACATCATTTCATTTTTCAAATAAATGTTCTTAATGCTAAACTTTAAATACCTCCACGACCCCGGGACTAATCAATGCATCCATAAACACATTGTTTTGAGTGCGTTACATAGAGTCCTACCATAAACCGTGATTTTTCACTCCAAAAAAAAGTCGTTTGCCAGCAATATTTTTTGCGTACAGTTACTTAGTTTGATGTACAGAATGCTTGGTTGACGGCTTCGAGAGGGGTTCATTCATACCGGGTCTGAGATGAGACATTTCTCTTGCAGTTGGAAAATTACAAGCTCATATTCTTTCTTTCTTCTTTATCGTGTGGTTAGTGCCTAACCTGGTGTCACTCTTTTTATGCCGCCGATCGGCCTCTGACTTGGCATTACATGCCGTCGAGAAATATCTCTCAGGCATGCTGGTTTCCTCTCGATGTTTTCCTTCACCGAAGCAAGCGATAATTATACAAGACGTACATGAATCCGAAAAATCAGAGGTGCGCGTCTTGGGTACGAACTCGAGACCTGTGACTTGGCAGTCTGACGGTCCCACCACTAGGCTATCACTGCTTATTAAACAAGGCTTACATAACCTGCCTTAGTAGGTACAAATTAACCTTCGTAATGATGGTTAATAAACTATTACTAGTTAAATTAACTTTTACAGCTATTACTTTTAACGATGGCCGTCACGTTTAGGATCAAAGTAACAGTGTTGAGTGATCTTTCGGAGGATGTTGTTAGTTCTCATTCTGATGTTGAAAATGTTATTTGCGGGTAAGTAACATAACATAACATCACGCTTGTAATTCTCGAAGGGTTAGGCAGAGGTGTGCCTTATATGACACCCACATTTCGCCAGTTATGTTTAAGTCCCATGTAATAGGGGGAGATCCTATTGCCATCAACCGAGCACAAATCCAGACTCTGTGGCTGCTACTGAGAAATTTCTGATGGATAACCCAATAACAGTTTGCCCGACCTCGGAATCGAACTCAATATCTCATGCTCAGCAGCGGGTAGGTTTGAAAAATATATACTTTCACAGCAGAAAAGGTTTGCGCTTTGATAAAATCTTTTACGAATAATTAAAATTAAATTTAAAATTTAAATAAAAATCCCCCAATGAAAAAATAAAAGATAAATACCCACTTTCATCGCCCATATCTAGTAAATGGCTGCAATTACAAAACTTGTCTAAGAGCCATCGCCAAGAAACTAGCTTTCAAATAAAAAAAACTGCATCCAAATCGGTTCACTCGTTTAAGAGCTACGGTGCCAGAGACACACACACACACATTGCGGTCAAACTTATAACTCCTCTCTTTTTGCGTCGGGGGTTAAAAATAAAGATCGCTTCCTGCCACGCATTGTAGTACATCACTAGCCGTATGATTAAAGAACTCTTGTTATAAATGTCAGCTCACGTATTAGGTACCCTTATTTTAGGAAATAAATAATTTGATTATGATTAGAATATGAATGTTGAGGGAGAGGAAGGTCAAAGAAAACATGGATGGATTGCGAGAGGAATAATATGAAAGAGAAAGGAGTAAATGATGCCGTGACGTCTGAGAGGGGAGAATGGAAGAAGAAAACATGTTGCGCCGACCTCAAGTAGAATGGGACAAGGAATACTATAAAGGGTGTAAAAAGACCCTTAACGAAAACGAAAACCACATATTCTGCCCATCATTGGGATCATTTTTTTCTTCTACACAATACCTGGGAAACCACAGGTTCTGGAGATATTGAAGGTCAATGTTCCAATCTTTTCACAAGTTTTTTTTTAAAAACCACTTTTTAAGATTTTAACTTTACTTTAATTAACTCCATGACCCATTAACTATTCAAAGCATCCATCAGCACTAAGTTTTGAGTGCGT
The DNA here is from genome assembly GCA_905220335.1 of Noctua pronuba. Taxonomy (NCBI): domain Eukaryota; kingdom Metazoa; phylum Arthropoda; class Insecta; order Lepidoptera; family Noctuidae; genus Noctua; species Noctua pronuba. The sequence continues at coordinate 1,783,696 of LR999920.1, forward strand.
TACATTGAGTTTTACCGTGAAACGTGATTTTTTACACTAAAAAAAAAGTCGTTTCCCAGCAATAATTTTTGCGTAGAGTTACTTAGTTTTATGTACGGAATGCTTGGTTTACAGCTTCGTGAAGGGTCTGTTTACACCCTGTATATTCCTTGGTAACACTGGTTGTTGGTTAGGCTCATAATATTATATTCATGCCCTTGTACCATGTTACTGGGGTCAGCGCAACTCGTTCGTTTTTTTTTTCTTCCATTTTCCTTTTATTTTTTACATTTTCATTCACATTTTTTTCATACAAATCATAGACTTATTAGTCCGGGAGGTAGCGTTGCATTTTAGGTAGTGTTTTTACGCCGATCGGTTGCCATCTTTTACAAAAGACTTCGAATGACTGATAAGTGAACCAAGCGTCAGCTGACGCACCCGTGGTGGGTGCGGGTGTGGGTGGTTCCGGAAGTCGTACTTTTGATAATTTTAACAATCACTTTGTTAAATTTCATCCGGCGTACTATAACTTTATTTTACGTGTTTCGTTTACAAGTTTATGTGAGCGGCTGACGCATAATCCCCCCTCCACCATGCAGCTGACGACTTTTTTTAAGCTCAGTATGATGTAAACTATTTATGAAAAAAGTTTCAGCCGCCGTACTTCAAATCGTTTTTTTTTTCACACCCGCATCCACCGCTACTTAAGCAGCTGACGGTTGGTTTACTTATTGGTCATATAAGATCAACCATCGATGACAATATCAGCCGGCTTACTATGACTTTGTTATTTGCAACGGTACCTCTCGGACCATATGACATTTATATCTTTCGCAGAAGCACGTGTCTTCTGCCAGGACATCAACGCAATGTCGTGGCAGCCCTTAGGATTATCATGTCCCATCACATGCAGTACCATTAAAACGGCAGTTGAGAGGTAAGTAGAGTTATTATAAACTAGCCGTTGCCCGCGACCTTCGTCCGCATGAAATTAGCGGTGGGCAATTTACTTTTTTTTAAGGATGGGAAATCATCAAATAACTCCTCCCGCTCTGGGTGGAGTGGGAGGACGTGTCAGAGTTTTACTGACTAAAACCCATCCATGTTCCTTCTTTGCCCTTTGTGTTCCAGGGCCGCGGTATCTCTTCTCGAACAGTCCCGCAGCTACGGCAGGCATCGGCCCTTGTGGGCCCCTTCCTGGTGGGAAATTTACTTTACGACCTATTCTCATATCTACCAAATATACATACAAAATTTCATAAAAATCGTTCGAGCCGTTTCGGAGGAGTGCGACCACAAACCGTGACACGAGATTTTTATGTATCAGAAGAAGATGTTACTTCCCTTTTTGAATCGGATTTTGTGGCCGATTTCAAGGGTTTTTTTTTTGCACGGAACCCTAATTCTTATTCTAAAATAAAAGTAGCTTAAGTTAGACCTTATAACATCAGCTATCTGCCAATAAGTCCCGTCAAAATCGGAGATTAACCGGAACAAACAGACAGATAGACAAAAAATGAAAAAAATAAATGTTTTTGTTATAAGTGCCTTATATATTTTCATATGCCTTCAGTAAAAAACTGTTACTTTGAAATTACAAACACACTTCAATTTTTTTATTTGTATGACATGGATTTAATTATTCTATGACCTGCACCTTGAGGGATCAGTTCGAAGCTACTAATTACGTTGCTTTTATGGAGGAGTTCTCACCTAACTCAAAAAAAAAACATGGCTAGGCGGCTCAAATGGGCCTGGGCAGGCCATCTGGCTAGACGCGGAGAAGGCCGATGGAGCAAGGCTTTGACCGAGTGGTGGCCAAGGTTAGGCCAAAGAAACCAGGGCCGTCCTAAAGCTCGTTGGGTCGAAGATATCGTCAAAGTCGCGGGAAACACCTGGATGAGGGACGCACAGAACCGGGAAGTGTGGTAGATAAAGGGGAGGCCTATACCCAGCAGTGGGTGATTCCGGGCTGATATGATGATGACGTGGTGGCGCGAGAAGAGAGTCCGTGGAAGGAATTGGGGTAGGTCTGTGCACAGCAGAGCAGCTAAAAAGTGACGAAGAGGATAGTGGACCTGGTGTGGTGACAGTCGTGGGAATCTGCTGAATGGTGGATGAGGGAGGCCTACGACCAGCCATGTGCGGATATGATGATGATATTCTTTGCTGAGAACCACACTACCTTTTCCTATTGCCAAGTATTTCGTTACGTAACGTTCCTGAGGTCCTAGCACGAGCAGCACGTAGTGTAAACGTAACGTAAATACGTCGATTTTTTAATCAAAAATACTTTTATTCAATAGCATTTTAGTTAAATTGTTTGTAACAAGAACAAACAGTACCATCCACAGATATGAATAAATTATTAAAATATTATATGTGAAAACAAGTATTTTTAATGTTGAAATCGACGTATTGTACATACCCATAAGCGGTCACCACTTACCATCAGGTGGGCCTTTGCGCTCATCATGACCTGTCTAGCCTTATCCCTACTGCTTTCGGACAGCTTCCAGTCTAACCGCACGCAGCTGAATATCAGTATTTTACATGGACCGACTGCCTATCTGACCTCCACAACCCTTAATGGCCATTGCGAATATATCATACAAAATTCTTAATTCCAATGTCTCTTTCAGACTACACCAAGCAAAATTGGAATACATGATACAATATAATAATCCAAACTACATAAATATGTCTGAATCTAGACTCCATCGTATGCGTGAAACTCTCGAAAGCAATATTTATAACAGAAGAGTAAACTCCTTACCCGTCGACGAGAGAAAACCCATCAATCTCTACCAAACATACCATAGACTATTATCCAACGAGAATTTCGAACGGGCTTTAAAAAAAGAAGCGGGAAAAATGACAGCTGAACTGAATAAGACATGTTCCAATATGGCGTCGAAAGATTTATTGAAAAAGATCGTTAATATAAAGTGTACAAGAAGATTAAATAAGAGGTCGGAGGTTTTGGAGAAATTTACGAAATTTTTGAATGATTACGCTGATCCTAAGTATCCATTTGATGAAGAGATGACTGGGGTAAGTGGAAAGAAATCTTCAAGGTGCTCTCCTGAAGACGACAAAGCGGCAACGTTGCCTAATCACAACACAACTGGATTTTTTTAAATAAAGGGTGTAAAAAGACCTTTAACGAAGCCGAAAGGTACTTGTTCTCCCCGTCATTGCGATCATTTTTTTGGTCTAGACCATACCTGGGAACCTTCTAGTTACGGAGATATTGGGGGTCCAAGTTCCAACTTTTTCACAAGTTTTTTTTTAAATACATGTTTCTAATGTAAGATTTTTACTTTAAACATCTCCACGACCCCCGTACTATTCAATCCATCCACCAGCACAATGTTTTGAGTGCGTTACATTGAGTTTTACCGTAAAATGTGATTTTTCACCCCAAAAAAAATAGGCGTTTCCCAGTAATAATTTTTTTGTAAAGTTACTTAGTTTGATGTACAGAATGCTTGGTTGACGGCTTCGTGAAGGGTCTGTTTACACCCTGTATGAAAAGTGTTAAACTGTCATGGTCACATGGTCTTTCTACATCGTTCTCACATATATGTATTATCTCAACATGAATGATGTAACCATATTGTAAAAATATTTTGATTGAAAAGAGTGTCAATGGAGTTTCTTGCCCATTCTTCTCCATAGAGATCTACGCTTTGGAATGGGCAACTACAGTACTTTCACAAGTTATTATGCCTTGTGCCTGGGACTGTAGCTTCGCCTTCTTTGTTTTTCTGACTTTCAAAAGTGCCTGATATGGTCTAATTTAAATAAATGCTTTGAGTTTAAGTTTGAGTCACTAAAATTATCATTAACCTCTTTCTTGTTCGGTTTTTGCACTCAGTACCGCTACCACTGTCACTCGCAACTCGATTCTGTCCCCGGCACACGAAACTCACTGTCCGCTCGCGAACTTTTTCGGCACTTTTTCGGAGGGTAGACCGATTTGCCTGCTCATAAACACCCACCCACAATAACTTCAGTTTTACCCGTGATCATGGTGCTTGCAACAGCGCCGAAATATCGGAAACTCAACACAAACATTAAACATGGTAAATATCCCGTTTCTAGAGTTAATGATAATGTTAGTGACCGTCAAACTTAGTTGTCATTTTTGCTATAACCCACAAAAAGATTTAACGTTTGTGAATTTCTGGATTCTATAAAATCGTTCTACATAATCATGTCTTAAATCCGTCCAAAAGGAAACAAAATCCTTAGAACCAAAAATTGTGTCAGTCACCGTACTGGGCCCGCGTGGCTTTTGTCCATACCCTCTCTCAGGAGTGATCTTTGCTCCAGCAGTACACATTAAGGCTGAGGCCAAACGAGCATAATTTTTTGGGTTGTGAGTTGCGTAAAATGCGTCGCGTAATTTACGCTGCATTCGGTTTCATACTAAAGTTCTGTTTGTACCACACGGCGTACACTCGTATAGTAGTAGTAGTATAGTATGAAACCGAATGCAGGGTAAATTCCGCGACTCATTTTACGCAACTCACAGCTCAAAAAATTACGTTCGTTTGGCCTCAGCCTTATTATGCTTATTTTTGGAACACAAGTAGTCCATGATCGTCATCGGCCTGCCCTTGTCCCATTCTACTTGAGGTCAGCGCAACACGTTTTCTTCTTTCATTCTCCCCTGACAGACGTCACGGCATCATTTACTCCTTTTTCTTTCACATCCATTCCTCACATCTTCTTCTTAGCGTGTCGACAAATGCAACTAGTTTGGCGCTTTCGGTAGAGCCATCAGTTTCTGTAGGAAACAAACAACAGGACACGCAGGACACGATATTAAGTGCCCCATCGTTTGTAGAACAGCACCACATTTACACTCCAGGGCAGTCATTAATGAATTTCCACCTGAGCAGGTTTTGTTTGCTGCGACCAACCTGGATCCGGAGTCTATTTAAAGACTTCCAGGTAAGCCATGGCAACTCATTCCTCACATAATCGGTCTAATATTTTTTCCAGATGATCTTACAAAAACTAGAAGGGAACTTGCACCTCCGTTACGGCGTAGTTGACTACAAGAGAATACTTGCTTATTTGCGACAAGCGTTGAAATACCACAGGATGCAGATGCAAGCCAGTGAGGACCCGATTATAAAACTACAGTCTAAGAACTGTCTGACTTTATACAAATCGGGGTGTTATTGTAAAATCGGGTATGTTTTACTATGATTTACCGGGCCGGCTATATTAGCCTTAGAACCAAAGACCGTTGGGATAGACGTGTTCTTGAGTGGAGATCGCAAATCGGCAAGCGTAAAGTGGGACGCCCTCAGGTTAGGCACCCGACGGGTGGCTGGTGGCAACTGGATGAGAGTTGCTGAGAATCGAATAAAGTGGCGGGCGATTGAAGATGCCTACGTCCAGCAGTGGACTGTTGTAAGCTGATGATGAACGACTGACAGATCTACAAATGGCAGGTTGGATCAACAACAGCATTATGACGGGCCTTCCGAGGAACGAACGGATTTCGATATGTGATTGATGGACACCCATCGACGGGCCGACCTCGGCAATTGTTGCTTAACCTTAAATATCGACCCGTACGGTTGTTATTATTTACTTATTTAGCCTTATAGGGCAGGAGAATGACCGCAATGCATTGCGTAATTCAGGGTTTCATCAGAATATTAATGTATTTTTATTTTTCTTCCAGATATGTGGAGAAGGATGGCGAATGCGTGAAACCAGAAGACTGCATCACTAATCGGAACTTGGCAGAATATTTAGAAAGAATTATATTATACTAGCTGTTCCCCGCGACCTTCGTCCGCGTCAAGTTATTAAAAATACAATTTTCCCCGTTTTTGCAACATTTTTCATTGCTGCTACGCTCCTATTGGTCGTAGCGTGATGATATATAGCCTATAGCCTTCCTCGATAAATGGACTACCCAACACTGAAAGAATCATTCAAATCGGACCAGCAGTTCCAGAGATTAGCGCGTTCAAACAAACAAACAAACACTGCAGCTTTATAATATTAAGTATAGACTAGCGGCCCGTCCCGGCTTCGCACGGGTGGACATTTATTTTCCCCCAATTCCCCGCCCCCCTAATTTTTTCTAGCAATAAATATAGCCTATGTTACTCAGGGTGAATGTAGCTTTCTAATGGTGTAAGTTTTTTTGAAATCGGCACTGTAGTTTTTGATTTTATTCATTACAAACATACACACACAAAAATACAAATCTTTCCTCTTTATAATATTAGTGCAGATAGTATAGACTAGCAAAGCTCTTTTCACTATTACTGTTTCTGTTTTTATTTTATTTTTGACTAGCTTGCTATCCCACGGTCCTTCGCTTAGTAGTTCCAGAGATTACGGTTTACGACATACATCTTCCTAATGTTATATCATCATCTGCCTGCCTTTTTCCAACTATGATATTGTCGGCTTCCAGCCTTACTGGGTTAAGCTGAACACCAGTATCTATTGTACTCCCTATTTTTAAGTATAGGGACTAACCACATAAAGAGTGTAAAAGTACCCTTAACGAAGCCGAAAGGTACTTGTTCTCTCAGTCATTGCGATATTTTTTTTGTTTTATACCATATCTGGGAACCGTCTGGTTACGGAGATATTGGGGGTGAAAGTTCCAACTTCTTCACAAGTATTTTTGTAATAACAAGTTTTGAATGTTGTATTGTATAACGGGCTTATAGTAAAGTTTTTTTTTGTGACTACCGAGAAAATGAATAACTTTTGTACTATGACTTTTGGGAATTAATAAGGTTTTTTTTTAGTTTTACCATACATGTTAATCAGCTGATTGCGTCTGTTCCTATACAATTTTTTTTTTTTGCCAATTTCAAGAACTCGTAGAACAAAAGTTGTTCAGTTTGATGGTCCGAGAGACCACACGGCAGGTCTTGCGTTTATTATGTTACACCTTGTATATAGGGTCTAACTTTTTAAACACGAAATATTTCAAGAGTAACTTCTACAAGTCGTTAAGTCGCCATAGCAACGAAAAATATTTTTTTTTCTGAATGTTTTTATTTTTACGAAATTATTATAGTTCTAAATATTCTTGCGACATTTTGCATAAAACCTTTACAAACTTTAAACTTACTTACTTACTTTTACTTTTTTAAACTTTTTTTTACTTTTTAAACCTTTAGCCAGTATTTATTTTGTGGGTCAAGTAATTTTAATTAATTTATTTTTTATAAAAATACACTTAGATAAAAAAAAAATTTTTCGTTGCTATGGTGACTTCAGTGGCGTAGCGTGGGGGGGGCTGGGGGGGCCATGGCCCCGGGCGGCGCGTTTCAGGGGGCGGCAGAGAGCAATAGCCAGGACGCGTTAAACGGAACCAGGCGGCAGCGTCAGGTCATAGTTATCAGCTCAGGTAATTACTAAAGTCATCGGGACTATGTTGCAAAAACAAGGACAACCAAGAAGTGGAGCATTTTCCTTAATATACGCCGTTGGCGCGGGGCGGCTTTTCATACAAGCCTCACGTATATTCCGGTCTGCCGCCCCGTATTTTCTAGATTCAAGCACTTTATTCTTCTAGCCTGTCGCCTACCTTTTTTTATATCTGTATTTATGGTAAAAAGAAAATCGAACCTATCTGGGATGCTAAAATTTTCTAGCTCGCTTCGCTCGCTCTTACAGCTAAGTTTTCCTAATCGTTCCATATCTTTAATGCATTCGTAGAAAAAGTATGTTAAATTCCATTTGTTTGAATCGTGAAAAGAAAATCTGTTACCTATCCGAGACGGGGTGCTAAAATTTTCGAGCTCGCTTCGCTCGCTCTTGCATCTTACTTACTCTCACGTCTAAAGCTTTTATGCATAAGTCAATAAAAAAGTACTTATTTATCTATATGAATACTTAAAATAAAATGTAATTTATCCGATGTGCTAAAAATGTTTGAGCTCGCTGTTTTTGTTAATTTCCGGAACGGCAAACCTATACACTAGGTATTCGCTATATTAGCAATTGAACATGACAAACCTACATACAGACGAACAATATTTTTCTTCCATACCTCTCCAACTCTTTATTACTCGTCATCTCATCAGACACCTCCTTTCTTGAATGAAATTGTGTATAAAAAATATTTTACTTTGAAAAATAAACTTATAGAAAAACATTTTTAAATAATAAAAAAAAAAATGCTTTGTATTTTGACTCTTTCCTACGGTTCTTGACTAATTATGAAATAAGAGGGGGCGGCCAAAATTACAGTCGGCCCCGGGCGGCAAAACCCCACGCTACGCCACTGGGTGACTTTAAGACCTATAATAGAAGTTACTCTTGAAATATTTTGTGTTTAAAAAGTTAGACCTTATATAGATTTTTTAGACTTACCAGTGTGTATTAACTTGTGTCCGTTTAAAGAGTATGATGAGCTGAACGCCTTGTCACAATCTTTGCACTTGTATGGTTTTTCACCTGCAACAAAAAATTACATCTATATGTTACGGCTAAAAGCCGAAGTAAGGTTACACCTAGTTCTAGCCGGCTTTACCTAGGTGCAGTCGGTACCTTTTTATTGCTAGGACACACCGTCACCGACCCAATGGATTAGTTTAAGTTAGAACTGTGAGCGAGCGGTGCCGCAGCAGCAGCCGTCGAGCGCTACATCCAAATTGGTTGCATTATAACAAACTGTTACCGGCCGCACCTAGTATACCCGGCTAGAACTAGGTGTAACCTTACTTCGGCTTTCAGCCGTAAAATATATTATACATATAATTTAAAAAAAAGTAACAGTCCGATGTCTGTACATTAAAGATATTGAAAAAAAAAATATGGGGGGTCTTTATTAGAGCAACAAAAGCGAAAACAACAGTTTTTAGAATTTTGTGTCTCAAGCAGTGGGAAATGCTCCTTAATTTTGTGACGTCACATGTCAAAATCTAATTTATGTAAGTATTAAAACACGAAATTGGAACTATTAACGAAAAACTTTAAGATATTAACAATAAACAACAAACAAATTATTCTTATTCTTCTTCTTGTTATTGACGGGGGAGGGGGTCAAAAAAATCATGAAATTCGTGTGACGTAATTTATGGATGGCCCCTTATAAGACCATCTTGTACAACCGCCAGCACATGAAGCTACTATAATCTGTCAAAATTCTTTAATAGATTTTCAACATTATCGCTAAAGCATTAGGTTCAAGGTTGATTGGGAAAATTTGACAGTTTCGGGTAGTTTGATATCCTCGCGTCTGTACTATATACACCGTGACTTTTTAGTCGTCTTACAACGGCAGCCCACTTCATGTATCCAACGACTACTAAGCATTCATAAGAAAAAATAGGTATTTATGAGATTTTAATAATTTAAAAATATTATGACGCATGACGTAGTTAAAACACCCTGTTGTGAGCGATGATCTACTGGACTCGAGCGCTGGGTAGGTATATTCTCCCGTTTGACACGTAAACATCATTAACAGGATGTTTCATAATTTTTTCTAACGTATTATTTATCTTTCTTTGTACCTAATACGGTAGGTAAAAATTAAAAAATCGCGCCTAGAACTATTTTATGTCGGGCACATTGAGTGGACTACCTTTGTAAGACGACTAAAAAGTCACGGTGTATTTCATGCAAATAAAGAATCTTGAATCTGGATAATGAAAGAGTATCAACACCACAGATATAGATAGACCTAGATAACGCAAGTATCACGATCTGTATGAAAACCAAGCGAGCCAATTTTTGACTACCTCTTATGTTTTGTTTTTCTCAAATTTGTACAGATATACAGTTTTTACAATTTATAACAGCACAATTAACCATTCAACATGTTATACCGATGCAGACTGAGCGCGAAAGTGGCCACTTACGATTTTTGTACGTAAGCTAGGCACGCGATTAGACACGCGAAGCAGTTGCTCTTGCGTTATCTAGGTCTATCTATATCTGTGATCAGCACCTACCTGTATGCACTCTCATATGAGCCCGCAGCGTACAATCATAATGGAAGCATTTCCCACAGATAGGACATGGATGCTCCGTCGGTTTGTTATGTGTCTTCTTCACGTGTCTTGAAAGATACTTCTTTATCTTACACTTGTAGTCGCACAGCTCACAGTGGTACGGCTTCTCTGTCGTGTGGAGTTTGATGTGGGCATGCCAGTTTGAGGTGTTCTCGAACGTCTAAAACAGAAGTTGATAGGGTAATCTTCTTTTCCTTAGCGTGTCGATGGCAATCTAAATTGTGTCAGCCCAGAACTGAGCTACTAGTTTGGCGCTTTCGGTAGCGTCCATCAGCTCCTGTAGTAAACAAACAACAGGACACGCAGGACACTATATTAAGTGCCCCGTTGTTTGTGGAACAGCACCACATTTACACTCCAGGACAGAGTCATTAATGAATCTCCACCTGAACAGGTTTTCCTTGCTGCGGACAACCTGGGTCCGGAGTATATTTAAAGATTTTCAGGTCAGCCATGGTAACTCATGTCCAGGTGGGAGATTTTCAGCAGGTGGAACAAATGGGTTAGGTAAGGATGCACTGCCTCGCCACAGCTTTAGTCTTTCCGTGGATCGCTCGCCAGTGGGTGGGGTGACACACTTCGGAAAGCTGTTTCGGCTTAATAGGGTAATGATAGACTTGTCGTCGTAAGACACTGTTGCGAGTGTGCACCTTCTGCTTTGTAGTTTTTGCTGAAGATCAATGATCTGTCCAGAGAGATCCCAAGATACTTTGGGAAGTTACTGTGCTCGACAGACACCCTGCCCCAAACGACAATTTTGACTGTGTAGGTATTGCACTTTTGTAAGAAACAGCCATTATTTTTTAAATGACTGACTAAATATTTATTTGTGGGGGTTTGGGGTGCCGTACTATGATAATTGATTGTCTTGGTATGGATATTTGTGATGAGGAGGGACAAAATGAACGAAACACATGTGTCTAGAGCGATGAATATAAATGTTATATATCGCTGAATGAGTGACTATAAGTCAGTTTTGACTATAGTTAAGTTTTTCTTTTATTAGTATCTTTCTTGTAATTCTGAATAATTGTGACGGCCAGGCCCGCCGCCGCCGCCGCACCGACCGGCGCGTGTGCCGGCGGCGGCGGCGGCTCGCGCTGTCATAGTATTGCTACTTTTTTTGTTATTATTGTATGAACCAAATGTATTAGACAAGCGCTAATCCCGCCGACAAACTGTTACGCAGTTTGGTGGGGGTATAAAATTTATAAAATGTTTGGTCCTGATTAAATGTTTTTTTTATTTGTTAATGGATGGAGAGGGAGAGGAAGACCAAGGAAATGATGGAAGGATTGTGTGAGAAATTATATGAAAGAAAAAGGTGTAAATGATTGCGTGACGGTTGACAGGGGAGAATGGAAGAAAAAAACATGTTGCGAAGACCCCAAGTAACATGGGACAAGGGCAGAAAGATGATAATGATGATGAGTGTAGATAGAAATGTCTGTGTAGGGAACTATTGTCTATTTTATTAATAAACTAGCGGCCCGTCCCGGCTTTGCACGGGTGGACATTTATTTTTAAACATTTTGGGATAAAATATAGCCTATGTTACTCAGGGATAATGTAGCTTTCCAATAGTGAAAAATTTTTTGAAATCGGCACTCAAGTTTTTGAGTTTATTCATTACAAACATACAAAAATACAAATTTTTCCTCTTTATAATATTGGTAAGATAGAGAGAGAATAGATGTAGATTCAGTCAAAAATGTCTAAATTCTTACCTTATGACAATATTGACATGGATACACAGAATTCTTTTTTTTTGGTTTAGCTCCTTTCTTCTTAGTTTTCTCCTTCATTGTCAAGAACTAAGGACTTGTCTCTTTTTAAAGAAATCTGTCACAAATGACCTGAAAAAAAAATGTTGTAAACTTCATTATTTCCCTATATTCCACAGTGAAAGAAGAATTTCAGTGAATATGATAATTAAAAACCACTGTTAATACTTAAATATTTTTTTCATGTTTGTTAGTGATATAGCTTAGCCAAACTGTTGATAACCACTTCACAGAAAACTAACAAAGTGTGGGTGGTATAAGTCCCGTCACGTAAAGTCAGTGGACGGTGGGTGGTTTTTTTTTTTGCCTTTATAATTTGATATTTTATGTAGACAATTCTTGATTTAGTATTTTTTTTGTTGTTTTTTTGACATTGGGAATTAATTATTTTGTCACAAAATTTGCATGCTGACATAAGTAGGCGGAATATGATGAACTATTGTGTACCCGTGTGTGTGTTGTAAAATCTGTAAAATACCATATTTCAAGCAAATAAATGAATCTGAATCTGAATCTGGAGAGGTTTGGTTTTGTGTTTGCGCATGTTATACAGTCGCATCCTGAAGTACTAAGCTATTGTTTTATAATATAAGTATAGTTGTTTCATTAAAGAATCGTAATAGGTAATTTACTAGCTACTTAGTACTTTGGAAACAGCTGGAATAAAAAAATTGAGAAAGTTTATTTGAACTGTCAGCATTCTTTTTACGTGACGGGAACTATACACTCTGCCACATTTATTTTGTTGCTGGTTGGCACTCGTATTGTCTATTGGGGTAGGCAGAGGTGAACAGTAAATCCACATTTGACTGGCTGTTGTATGTCCTAACACCCATGTAATAGAGGACGAGCCTTTTGCCAAGCAGCTTAGACTGCATTTAAGCCTGTCCCAAGTAGCGGCAGACGGCAGTATACTCGTACGTAATCTTTCTTAGTTAGATGTTGAATGCTATTCTTTTGGTTCGAGAATGTAGCTTATGCAGCAAAAATAAAACACCCACATAATTTAATTATGACCTTACCGGTGTTTATGCAGTTTTGTCAATTAAAAACGCATGCCTTAGTAAATATTACACTAACGGAAGAGTCTCAGTAGGACAACACGTTATTTTAATTGATAAAAAGAAAATAATTAATGTTTTCCTAATTTTCTCAATCCAAATCAAAGGATTGAAAAAGAAAATTAGAAAATGTTTTATTTTTTACTCTGACGTTGACGTGAGACGCTCCGTTTGGAAACATATTTTTCTATTAACCCTTTACTACGAGTCTACTGCATGAATTATGAAAGGAAGGAAATCAAAAATATTTTAACGCTGTTTGTCTTGATTTTTTTGAGCATAAGAACTGATACAGAACCAAAAAATAATAATTGTACGCTACATACATAAACAAAATGAAAAAAAAAAGTTTTTTATATATTCAAAATAGTTGGACTCATTGGTCCCATTGGGTTTCAGCTTAGGTCACGTCTTCAGCAAGCCTTCCCCATTGCGTAAACCCTGTGAATTTCTTTGGTCGGTTGTGCCTGGGCATCGAGAAATTTTTGATACAACCAATTATAAATTGAATTTTTGTGGAGGTGGAGGGTTAGCTTCATAATTCTAATTAAAACTATCATCGAAAACAACCTGTAACTTGGGAATTATAAGGAGTTCTCTTGCTGTTGAACTGTAAGTTTTGTTTTTATTATTATTTGTAGTGATTAATAAAAAACCGAAATTCCAAAACGAATTTCTGAAAAAAGAAACAACTGTCAAGTCCAGGTTGTCAATGTCAGTCAATGTGAAATGTCATGTGCGGCACATTGAATTTATTTCGAGATTTCATTTAATTATTTATTTAAATATTAATTCAAGTAGTATGAAAACATCCATATAACGTAGTACAAACTACCTTTAATTCTGATTCGCTTCATCGTAACGGAACATAATTGATGTCCTTGAATTTTGACATTAATCATTGAAAAACATTACGATGATTAGTTTTGGTTATAATTTCGTATCATAAAAAGTGAATTGTTATAAAATTACGACTTATTTGTCGTTTTCCCACAACTATTAACGAGACAGAAGTGAGTAATGTGTCTATTGTTTAATATTAAGATATAGGAAAGAGGTTATATTCATTCGTAAGATCGGATTCTTGCCGTGTTATGATAGACAGTTTTTAACATTATTTTTTGCGTCTTTCAAAGGCGGAAAATATTAAGATTATTACGTAATGTTTATATTTAATTGCCTAAGCGTAGGTGAGCGATATTATAAATAATAACAGCTGCATACTTATTTATATTTTCCTGTTTGGTATTTTCCAAGACGAAAAGTTACCTAAGTTAGTTAGTTATCCTTCTCTGTGTGTTTTTCCGATTGGATGGTCTCAGGGCTGTCAGTAGATATTTTTAAATTATTCGGCTATGTTTCTGAAATTATACAAAATTGAATGTCTGCAAACAGAGCTTAATTTTTTTTTAAACATACACAATAATGATTAATCATGTAAACTTACCTACGTTGTTTTTTATTTACTATGGTACTCACAGGCTTAACGCACATCCAACTCAAAAAATATCACCATAGATGACATTCATAATAAATTATAAACTCGGATAATAGAATTCAGGCTTTCCGTATCCGTATCCAAATATACACGAGGGTCCAGGATACAAAAAGGATACAACCAGTAACCAAATTATACAGTTTTTGTATCCAATTATACAATCTGGCAGCCCTGATGGTTCTGGTAATTAAATCAATATAAATGTTACCTGTGGAAATGTTATAAAGAAAATTATCAATTGTATGTAGAGACTAGCCATTACAGTTTCTGCCCACCAAGAAGTTGGAGGTTTGCTGTATGTGGTAAAGATATTATGTATTACTATAAAAACTTCACTTACTTAACTTCACTTAACTTCACTTACTTTTTCAATTCATATGTACTTTCTAAGTTTATCTTGGACATCACAGACATTGGTGAAGGAAAACATCGTGAGGAAACCTGGACTTATAATTAATATAAGTCTGAAATCGCCAACCAGTCTTGAGCAAGCATGGTGATCAATGCTCGTGTCTTCTCTGTATGAGAAGTAAAGAGTAGTAAGAGAAGAGACAGTAACAGGCTGGTATTATTATATGTATTATATTTCCTTTATTCATTAACTTTCTTATTTAATACATGTTTAAATATTTTAAAAAACAAAAGTAAACAAAACATTTAAAAATATAAAAAATAGTAGCCCACCGGCATCGGGAACAGGGTCCAGGCTATATTTATATATATTGTTATTATATACTATAAAAAGTAAATAGGAAAATATCTATACTTATATTATAAAGACTTAAAAGTTTGTTAGTTTGTATGCAGGGAATATGTATATGTAGAACTAATTATCCAATTCTAAAAATTCTTTTACTGGCAGCAAGCTACATCTATGTTCTATGTTAGGGATTTGGTTTCCGCACTTAGTCCTTAAAGTGGACCATTGTACGTGAGCAGCAAGCTACATTGTTTGTGGGTGCTATCGGCTATAGATTATATTTATTTTCCGCACGCAAAATACGCGCTTTGACGTAGAGTTGCGGAAACCAGCCCGTTATACCATACCATCGTGCATATTAGCTAAGCTATCACAATTCTGTATCGGATGAAGTCACGGGCGAAGTGCTAGTTGTAAATAAAATTTTAACATATAAAAACTATTTTTTTCAATACTCAATACTTTATTGCATTTCATAATGTTAAAATAAAACAGTTGGTATGTTAAAACATTGAATCAATTATGGACCCTGTCGGGCACAGCAAAGTTAAATTAATAGGTAATAGGAGAGAGGACGAAGGCGCTTTTTTGTTTAAATAAAAAAAAACATATTTTATGATATATCAAATTAAAATAGTAAAATGGCTTTTGTGGTATTTACAATATAGATCATTATTTTATTTTATTGAGTACTAATAAATTCATATGAGTCTTAAATGTAATATTTGGTTTTAATTTATTTTATTGCACTATTTTATACTAAAATTATAAGTTGTAATAATGTAAAACTAAACATTCACTTTTTCATTTAATATATAGAACATATATACATAACAAACAAAAACATACAACATATATATATTTTATAGAACATTTCTTTTTCCCTCGGGGATAGGCAGAACTATACTTAATTATCTTACTAATATTATAAAGAGGAATGATTTGTATTTTTGTGTGTGTGTGTGTATGTTTGTAATGAATAAACTGAAAAACTACTGTGCCGATTTCAAAAATGTTTTCACCATTAGAAAGCTTCATTATCCCTGACTAACATAGGCTATATTTTATCCCAAAATGTTTAAAAAATAAATGTCCACCCGTGCAAAGCCGGGCCGGGCTGCTAGTCTATATTATTCTTGAATAAAACCTATGTTGTTCAGAGATTCTCCAAGATGCTGATTAATCACTCTTGTGTCGAATAGGATTATTCTTAGTAGCTGTAGGTTTTTTTAAGCCTTTGAATTAGACAAAAATAATTTTATAGCCTTTACATCAAAATTCCCATGCAAACGAAGTCGCAGGCCATACCTATGTTGCCGGCGACTTCGTTTGCATTTAAATTTTGATGTGTGTGTGTGAGAAAAAAGAAATGTATCATTATATGCTATTCCAGACTATAATCTATCTCTGCTCCAAATTTCATCCCAATCCATTTAGCCATTCTGGCATGATTGAGTAACAAACATCCATGCATCCAAACTTTTTCTTTTTTTTAATTAGTAAGATAAGCCATAATTTTTATATTTCCAGAACTCAGCGCTGTGAAAACCCACCAAAAAATAATGTTAAACAATAGTATTAAAATGTACAAACTAACACAAATATCTACACTACTACAAAAAACAATTACCCTGAACACAAAACGAAAAATATACAACTACCCTCCAAGTGCATACTCTTGTCTATGCGGCCAGATATATTTAAAAAAAGAACAAAACCATAGATATGAAATCTCTAGAATATATTCGACTCAAAGTGATCAGCATAGACAAAAAGTGGTTATTGAAACGACAACACCGAAGATTGTCTATGATAAGTTGGGGGGGAAGGTGTTGCCAGATCGAGAAGAAATTGAAGCTAAAGCGTTGTCTTGGAAAGAGAAGATTGATCCTTATTTGAAGTTGGCGAGATGGGATAGACCTATTGGTATGTATACTTTGACAATACTTGACGTTTTTGGTTCTTATTGACTAGCGACCCGCCGCTGCTTTGCTTGGCACCGCCTATCGGGTCCAAAACTGTCCTATATTACAAGGTGGAACCAACCATACATATTCACAAAATTTCATTGAAATTGGTTTGGTGGTTTCGGAGATTAGCGGAGACTAACATACTAACATATTAAGATTGCACAATTTAAAATATAGTACATAACACACGCCCGTAATCCGAAAAGCGTTACACAGAGGTGTACCTTAATAGTACACCCTTTCGCCAATTAAGTCCCATGTTATAGGAGGCAAGCCTATAGACATCAACCGGCCACAAATTCAGATTCCGTGATTGCTACTGAGAAATTTGTGATGGAAAAACCCAATAACAGTTGCCCGCCCTGGGATTTGAACCCAGATCTTCTTGCTAAGTAGTCGCTCTTACGACCACTAAACCCACGAGGTAAAAACTCTCATCATCTTCCTGCCCTTGTCCCATGTTACTTGGGGTCGGCGCAACACGTTTTTTTCTTCCATTCTCCTCTGTCAACCGTCACGCTGTCCTTTACTCCTTTATCTTTCATATCATTCCTCACATAATCCATCCTTCGTTTCGTTGGTCTTCCTCTCCCTCTCCATCCATCAACGTTTATATTCATCACTCTTTTAGTTACATGCGATTCGTCCCTCCTCATCACATGTCCGTACCAAGACAGTCGATTCCCTTTCAACTTTTCTGCAACTGGCGCAACTTTTAAACTTCCTCTAATACACTCGTTCAAACGAGGTAAAAATACTATTGAACAATTTAAAATACACTACATATAATAAAAAGGACAAACATATGTATTTAAAACTTGCACAACGGGCTGTCTTATCACACAAGGTGATCTGTTGTGTTAGCTAGAACACAATTGTGTTTAAGAAACTATTCTTATACAAGCTGCTTAGAAAATAGTATGACCTCATACTTCCTGTGTTTTCATTTACCTATTTGTGTTGTTTGAAAAAAAAAATAGGATTTGAAATTTTGCGGAAAGAGTGTCGAGTTTTCCATCAGGAATTTCTTAGTAGCCGGGAGTCAGGCTTTGTGCCCTATTAATTGTAATAATAGGTTCACCCACTATAACTTGGGACTTCAATACCCTTACCTGAGGCTGATTATTATTAAGGATGGTTTTCACCAAACGGCTCGCATCACATCGGATCGGAACGGATTTTACAATCTTTAAGCGATATTAAATCGTGTACACAGTATTTAAAGTCTATATTACCAAGCCGCGCACAGCAGCTTGACCGCCGGCGTCTTCCGCGAGATCCGATCGTAGCCATAAGTATGTTGCGATGCGCGATCAGCTCCGTTCGCCTGTCGCCGTATCCGAAGCAGAAACAGATACGTTCGCAAGCGACGGTACGGAGCATATCGTATGCGTTGACATCCTGCCGAACGCGATCGGCTTTCGCCGCATCCGTTCGTATCCATTCCGATAAGATGCCATGCGAGCCGTTTGGTGGAACTCATCCTTTAAGCGAAGGCAATTTTTCATAAAGCCATTTTCTCCACAGGGATATACCTCCTCTACTGGCCCTGCGCCTGGTCCATAGCCATCGCTTCAGTAGCCGGCACCGTCCCCCTCCAGTCCTCTCTGCAGACTGCCGCCCTGTTCCTGGTAGGAGCTGGTCTTATGAGAGGAGCTGGATGCACTATTAATGATTTGTGGGACCGGGATGTGGACGCTAAGGTATGATGGAGTATCTTCTCCTTGAAATGTCTTTCAAACTTACAAAACATTGGATTATAACTACACGTCTGTCCCGTTTCGCTAGATAATTTATGTTAACTTTGTTCTCCCACTTCCCTTACTATCTATGATTTCCTTTCAATTGTTTTCTTTAGACTATACTGTCCCACTGCTGAGCAAAGGCCACCCTTTTGGTGATACAGTAGGTCTTATAGTTAGGTTATGGTAACTCAAAAATCTATCCATTCGCCCATACACAATTTAACAATATAAGAATTTAAAATCGGTATAACATACTAACTAACAAAAATTTCAATATTTAGTATACAATCAATATTTTTTATAATAAACATTAAAAATACAATTAATCATTATAAATAATATTCAGAATACAATTAATAAGTCAAGTTTTTGAATTGTCGATCATAAATACATAATTATCAGCTTAGTTTTGTCAAGAAAGAATTTGTCAATGGTATAATAGCATTTTTCAATTAAAAAGTTATAAGTAAGTTTAAATTGTGTCAAGTTTAGTTCTTTAGTTCTTTAATGTCATTCGGTATTACAATACGGTGTTGCTGGGGAGTTTGTTCAGCCATTTATTCCCTGCTAAAAAACTAGAAACTAGCGAATCGCGGGCGTTTTAGAGGACTGTCTCATGTAATTTTGACATTCTAAAACTTCTGATTAATCAATATTCAGCCTAATTTGAAGAAATGACTTGATTTTGGTTACTCTACTTTTTCTTACCCAACTTTTTTTGACGTGACAACGTCTAATAAATCGATGAACGCCGGCTGCATGCACAAAAAAGGATGTCTCATTGTCCCGTTACGCTCACTGTCCCGTTACGCTCATTGTACGCTTGCGCCGCATTCATCAATGTTTTGTTATGACGTTGTCACGTTAAACTATCGTCCGTAATCCAACTTTACAGACAACCAATTTTTCTTTACAGGTAGAACGCACGAAATCCCGTCCCCTGGTAACGGGCGCCATATCTGAGACGCAAGCGGTGGTGTTCTTAGCCGCTCAGTTGAGTCTAGCGTTAGCCGTTCTGCTGCAGCTCAATTGCTATAGTATAGTGCTAGGAGCGAGTAGTATGCGTGAGTACATCATAAATGTAGCTTTTATGGTCTAGTGGTAGTCGGGCAAAGTGTTATTGGGTTTTTCGTTCTGGAATTTCTCAATAGCAGCCTCAGAGCCTGGATTTGTGCCCGGTAGATGGCAATATGCTGGCCCCCTATTACAGGAGACTTAAGTATGATTTCCAGCAAACGGTTCGCATCGCATCGGATCGGAAAGGTTGCGGCGACAGCCGATCGCGTCCGGCACGATGTCTACGTATACGATCGGCTCCGTACCGTCGCTTGCGAACGTATTCGTTTCTGCGCCTAGTCAAATAGTTTAATTTCTACCGTGTAAAGGATCCCATCGGATACGACGAAAGGCGAACAGAGCCGATCGCGCGTCGCAGCATACTTTCGGATACGATCACGGAAGAAACCTGCGGTCAAGCTGCTGTGTGCGGCTTGGAAATATAGACTTTAAATGCTGTGTACACGATTTAATATCGTTTAAAGATTGTAAAATCCGATCCGAGCCGATGCGAGCCGTTTGGTGCAAATAATCCTTTAAACGTAACTGCCGAAATGCGATTACAGGCGTGAGGTTATGTTATGCCACACTCGTTTTTAAAAGAGAGAGCCATCAACTGGGCACAAATACAGAATCCAGTTGCTTCTAGCAAATCCTTCACTTTTGCCCGACTTAGGGCTCAGAACCAGGAAAAGTTTACTTCTTCTTCTTTCTTGTTTCCTCATGACCGAGGGTCGTGACCACATGAGGTCGTTTCCTTCTCCCCCAACGCTCTCCATGCTGGACGGTTTTCGGCCATGCGGACAGATGCCTGGAAATTTCCACTGGAGACTTCCTTCACCACATCTGTCCATCGCGTTGGTGATCTTCCACGGCTCCTTTTTACTTACTTCCACGTTACAAGCCACAATAAGCTTCTCCAAGCTATCAGGCTCCTTCCTTGCGACGTGTCCGAAGTACTGTAGGAGTTAATTTAAAAACTTAATAAACAGGTGACTACATGGGTAAACCCAGATCATAGCAGGAAAATATTCAAAAGAATTATTTACTAAGAAAAATGCAACAAACAACATTTATTCATCATAGAAACTCATTTGATTGATTGGAAGGTAGTTAAATAAAAAGCCAAAAGAACCTACATAAAATAAACTTTAATAAAATTCTTTCAAACATTAACTACTTAAATTAGCATCTAATGCTCTCTGCCCTGGAGTGTAAATGTGGTGCTGTTCTACAAACGATGGGGCATTTAATATCGTGTGCTGCGTGTCCTGTTGTTTGTTCACTACAGAAACTGATGGACGCTACCGAAAGCGCCGAACTAGTTGCTCAGTTCTGGGCTGTGACACTGTTTAGATTGCCATCGACACGCTAAGAAGAAGAAGGATCTAATATCGACAATGCAGCACCTACTAAGAGCAATGACCCTGTGATTAAATAGAAGATCTGTCATTTATCTTTTGTTTTTTTCAAATTGACCAAGGCATACAGCTACACAGCCTGCAACCGTCACATCTATACAACCTTCTTGGAAGTGTTGCCAGATCTAAGTTCAGCAGTCTTGAGAATTATCCGAATTTTTCTCATCATGGTCATTTCAGCCTAAGAAAGAGATACCGCGGCCCTGGAACACAAAGGGAAAAGAAGGAACATGGATGGGTTTTAGTCAGTACAAGTCTGACACTCCCTCCCACTCCGCCCAGAGCGGGGGGTTATTTGATGATTTCCCATTCGAAAAAAAAAGAAGCCTTAAGATGTCCATTGCTGGGCATAGTGGGAGGCGTTTGCCCAGCAATGGATTTTATAAATAAATATTGTACTAATTAAAAAAATATTTATCTGTTTCAGTCCTAGTAGTAACCTACCCACTAGCCAAGCGGTTTACGAACTACCCTCAAATATTTCTGGGCGCAACCTTCAACTGGGGAGCCCTACTGGGCTTCAGCGCAATACAAGGGACCATAGACTTGGCGATATGCGCGCCGCTCTACATCGGGGCGCTGGCTTGGACTGTTGTCTATGACACTATCTATGCTCATCAGGTGAGTTCGAACCCGAATTGGGCTCACATGATGGAATATTCCTTAAACAAAACAATATACAAAACATTTAAAAAAAAAATAGTAGCCCACCGGTATCGGGAACAGGGTCCAAGCTACCGGCAGCCAGGGCTCCAGAGAGAGGAACCTCCTAACAATACGAGCCGTGTCCAGGAGTACCGCGCACTGAATCAAGCCCTTGATGTGCCTGACGAGAGCCTCCTCAGGTATTGGTCGAGGCTCTTGGCAATTAAGCCACTGGCTGAAACGTCTATCGGCACAATAATCGCTGTGGCCACATCCCACATGTCGACAACCTCGTGAGCCAAGTCACGATACTTGGTTAAAATTATTTGTTTGCGCCATTAATTGTGTACGTTTAACTTCCAAATATGTGTTGTAGTTTGTTTTTTTTGCCACCTTTTAAGTGATCTTCATGGGTTTTAGCAGAACGTAGCAAACACTAACTTGATAAATGAATTAAATTGTTATTTTACACCCCCACAGGACAAAGAAGATGACTTGAAAGTAGGCATCAAATCCACCGCACTAACATTCGGCGCACACACCCGCCCCGCTCTGAGCGCGTGCCTGGCGGTGAGCTCGGCGTCGCTGGCGCTCGCGGGCCACGCCGCGGGGCTGGCGCTGCCTTACCAGCTGGCCGTACTGGCTTATACTGCGCATGCTGCGCAACAGGTAATAGACTTGCACAAGAACACACCCACTACTACAGGGTGTAAACAGACCCTTCACGAAGCCGTCAACCAAGCATTCTGTACATCAAACTAAGTAACTTTACGCAAAAAAAATTGCTGGGAAACGACCTTTTTTTTTGGGGTAAAAAGTCACGTTTTACGGTAGGACTTAATGTAACGCACTCAGAATATTGTGCTGATGGATGGATTGAAAAGTACGGAGGTCGTGGAGGTGTTTAAAGTAAAAATCTTACTTTAAAAACATTTATTTAAAATTTGGTCCCCCAATATCTCCGTAACTAGAAGGTTCCCAGGTATGGTCTCGAACAAAAAAATGATCGCATTGACGGGGAGAACAAGTGCCTTTCGGCTTCGTTAAGGGTCTTTTTACACCCTTTAGTTCTGCTGACCTTTAAACAGTGTGTTTTTAAACTACCCTTTTATTTCTATTACAGATATACACCTTAGACACAGAAAATCCCGAAGACTGCGCATCAAAATTCAAGTCAAATTCCCAAGTAGGTGCTATCATACTTATGGGTATACTCGCTGGCGGGTACAAGCAGTACTTGGATAATGTAGCTGATCACGCCAATCATGAGGATACGACTAAAGGATGTTTATTCAGCTAAGAGGGTTGAGTGGTACTTTTAGTACCAAGTGAGTTTTTGCACTAAAATTATGTGGAATTATGAGAAAGATAGTAGAAAAGATTTTTTGGTTAATTTGAGATGTGGCTCTAGGTGGTACTTTTAGTACCATCTGAGTTTTTGCTGGAAATAATGTAGATCATTCTGAGGAATGAATAGCTCCATAAATTAATGTTGAGGTTTTTCTTTTAGTCAATTTGTGGCTTGAAGTGATACTTTCAGTACAGTTAGTCACTTAACCAAACCTAAACTCAAAAGCGAGTTTAAACAAGTTTTTAATAAGATGTACTAATGGGTTATATTTTGCCTGTACCAACAATGGGCTAGTACAAAACAATTTAGAAATCAAACATGTATAAAGTAATATAAAGAATAACAGTGGCAATTCTGTATCGAAAAGGAGATTAAATGGAACTCTGATATTCTAACAATAATATTTTTAAAAAGAAATTTTTGTAACTCAAACTGGCGCTTTTAGCAAGAAGAGTTTACTAACCACAGATATAGATATACCTAGATAACGCAAAGCTAATTTGTTTAAAAAAACAACGTTACATCTCAAGAACTTAATTCTATACATTTAAAGAACAAAAACGTAGTCTATTTTGTATAGAATCAGAATCATTTATTTGTTAAACATAGGTATAAACATTATGGATCTTATAAATAGTAAAGGTTCTTGCTATGTTTTGTCGTTACTGACATACAAATTAGAAAAAGCTTATTAAAATTACAAATAAAATATATAGTAACTAAATAGTGCTTATGACGTCATAGAAGTAAAAAATAGCACCCTTGGTTTTCATATGGATCGTGATACTTGCGTTATCTAGGTATATCTATATCTGTATTCAATGTTGAGTACCGATACACGTACATTATTCCTATTATTATGCCATCAACGATACGTGTTTAGTATCGTTGATGGCATAATAATAGGAAAAGGCTTGGTTGATAGATAAATAACGCCGACGCTCAAGCTTGTTCAACATTTGTCAAGCCAATGCTTTGATTAAACATAATCTCAAAGTGGTACTTTTAGTACCAATCGCCATTGTAACACTAAAAATGCCTCATGATATTAGTTACTGTTACCAGTCTCTAGCCACTATAATAGCATTTATATTAGTTAGTTTTCGAATACTTCGAAAATAATCGACTTAGCCTTACTACCCTGCGGTTGAATATTACTTGCACGTAATAAAACGAGAAGGTATACTTGTCTGCCTCGTTGGGCTAGTGGTCGCAAGCGCGACTGCTGAGCATGAGGTCTTGGTTTCGATTCCCGGGTCGGGCAAAGTGGGTTTTTCCAACAGGAATTTCTCAGTAGCAGCCACGGAGTCTGGTTTTGTGCCCGGTTGATAGTTGGCAAAAGGCTCTTGCCCCTTATTACATGCACACTTTAAGTGGCCATACTGTACAACTATAGATAGTTGCAACCTTAGTGAAGGTTTTTTTGACTGGGGATTGTTATCACAAGTGGTGAAGCGTAAACTTTTGATATGACTTACTAACGACCGGGTACTAAAAATTAGACATGAAACGGATAGTAATTTGGCCGGATACCGGATATTCGGCAAGCTCCGAGAACGGATGGCCGGATATTATAACGCTATATAACGCTGCCGCATTTTTGTAAAATTTGGCCGGATAGGACGGATAACGGATAGTAACCCGATATCCGTTTCGTCTCTACTAAAAATGTAAATAGTTATTGAAGAAAGGGAAGTTAATTTTTTGTGGTTTAGCCAAAATTGGTTAAAAAAAACACTTATTTCATTATTAAGCAGTACTCCTGGACACGACTGGACTCCTAAACGTATTGTTAGGAGGTTCCTCTCTCAAGAGCCCTGAGCACCGGCAGCTCGGACCCTGTTCCCGGTGCTGGTGGCCTACTATTTTTAAATAGTAGGTCATTTAATATTTTTTTAAATTAATATTATTGTTGTGTGCTGTGACTAGTCTTAGTATGGGGAATTTTAAAACTAATTTTGTTATTTACCGACTAAACTAACATTTTAATACTGCAGTCTTTTACTAACCTACAATGCGAGAAGGTGGAAGTCTCAGATTTGAATGTTTTTTTAATTACTCTTGTAATAGTGGTCACGTGTCCAACTGCTGAGTAAGAGGGCAAGGTTTGATACACAAATCTGTCATATCAAGGTGATAGGGAAACTCGACCTTTTAGAAACGGGTTTCTTTGATGGAAGAATCGACAAAATAACAGATTGTGAAAAGAAATCTGTCATTTTGTCGACACAATCTGTCATTTTGTCGATTCTTCCGTCAAAGAAACCCGTTTCTACGGTGGTCATGCTACGCGTGGAGGTGGGTTCCCGGCACTGAAGGTATTAAATTGTTAAAAATCGAAGAACTGACAGCTAATTAACTGGACCTTATTTGTTGCTAAAGACTATAGTTTAATCCCTTTCAAAGAATAGGTCGAGTTTCCCTGTCACCCTGTGTAATTTATCCCATACGAAATCGTTTTGTTTGATTAGGGATACTAAGTTTAGTTGGTGAACTGCAGAATTGTGAGCCTATGTATAATTTGTATATAAATTAGCTAGTTAATGTTGGAATACCTCGCTTTTTTAGTACCGCCATCGAAAAATATTAGTTATAGTACCGCCGTAAACATTACTCGCTGACCTGCGTATACCTAAATAAGCCCATGTAGATGTACGGACGCATTTTTAAAGCAACGTTTTCACTGGGCTTTGGATTTTCAGCTCTCTGCGTTGAGGCTGACCGTTGATAATCCGGAGTAGCGCATCCCTTAAGTGTTAAAAAGCACTTTGTTGGATTTCAAGAGTCGTGCGATCATACGAAGCATTAAAGGGTGAAACCACCCATAATATGTAACTAAAATGGTGCATTCTGTATACAAGGTTAAATTAAAATAGCTAGCGAAACGTAAACACGATGAAACAAAAATAGATAAATATTATAGTTATAAAACACGCTTTCTCGTATTCTTCTTGGAAAACCCTTTCAAACTCAAACTCAAAGCATTTATTTCAATTAGACCATAAGGCCCGGCGCCCACTATCGGTGGGCATCGGTGCGGCTCGGTACAGCTCGAGCGCTTTACGCCGGCTTCGAGCGGCTTAGGGCGCCTTAGAGCTCCGTCGGGCGACTTCGGGCGGCCTCGGCAGCCGTAAGTATGGCTAAGGATGCCGAGGCGGTGTTCGGGTAGCTCGGGTGGCATTTTCGGATCAGATACGTCGCAGAACAGTCATTTCGATCACCGCACGCGCCTTCATTATCGTATCGTACAAGTAGACGCAAAATAACTTGGCAGTCCTGAACATAGGCTCTGCGAACTTCTGCGCATGTACATTCGTAAAGAAAACTGTTATTAGCATTTTTTTTTTAACCAAAATACTAATAAAAATGTCCTAATACCAAGTAAAAATAAAATAAATATCAAAACAATTTGAGACTAAAAGCTACAAAAAGCTTCATTATGTAAGGACGGAGCAGAGCAACCAAGGCTTCAAAGTTTTCATAATCCATCCTATAGTAGTCGTAAAATTTGCGAACGTCATATCGTAAGTCATTAAACAAGTTATGAAATTCACCGAAAGTACATCTTTCCTTCCAAAGCTTATTCACCGAAAATTTTCTTCTTTGTCTTAAGGCTCCAAGTTTCTCTTCTTCTTCAGCAAGATGAACAATGAGAACTAAGTCCCAATCCACCATTATAAATACACACACATAACTGTTTTCACGGAACGTTACGAGTGACTGCTCTGCGATGTTTCTGCAGCCAGAACTATTCTTAGGCTCTCCAAAATCAGCTATGGCGTCCTTAGGCGTGTTTACGACTGCCGAGGCAGCTCTCAGGCGCCCAAAGCCGCCCGAAGTCGCCCGACGCAGCTCTAAGGCGCCCAAAGCCGCCCGAAGCCGGCGTAAAGCGCTCGAGCTCTACCGAGCCGCACCGATGCCCACCGATAGTGGGCGCCGGGCCTAACAGGCGCTTTTGAATGTCAGAAAAACAAAGAAGGCGAAGCTACAGTCATAGACACAAGGCATAATTTTTGATAGTACTGTAGTTGCCCATTTTTTCATTTGATACCTAAGTATATCATGGGAATGCATAAAAAATAACTAATCCGCCATCTTTGACTTAGAATGACGTCACTTAGCTAACCATGCATTATCATCCAAACTATGGATATACTACTTGCATGTATGCAAAAATGCAAAATTTTAGCTCAATCAGAAATCGGGAAGTGGGTCAAATTTTAACTTCTAAGATGTTTTAACATGTTAAAGGTGAAGCTAATAAAAGCGTGTTAATAAAAAAAATGTTTTTTTTTTGGGATGACGTCAACTTTTTTTGCTTACTTCAAGTATGAATTGACAGAAAAACAGTATGACTCATATATCAGATATATGTTATTATAATAATAGAACGCAATCTTACAAACCAAAACTTATTTTAATTCTTTTGTTGATGCTTTTTAAAGTATCGTCTTTATTATTTGTCTATTTCTAGAAATAAAGATTTATTGAATGTAAAAATGTAACCAATCAAATATGTATAGTCGGCCTCGTTATTGCGTTACCACTCTAGGGTTGAATGTTAATTGCACGTCATACAAAGGCAAAGTTTATTTTTGCTAAACGTTCAATCAAACCGATACGGACATATTGCGGACGGGAATTGTCAGTGTCCGCTGTCCACAGCTAGTCCGAATTAGTTGAACCAGTATTACTGATTCTTTAGAGACCTTTAAGTGTTAGAGAGGTAATGGAATTCTGATGTCGACTAACCATAGCGAAATTCACTCTTAATATTAAAGGGTAGTTTTGAAAAAAGCTACTTAAACCTAAACGTAGTTTTAAAACGAGGTTTCAAAGCATTTAGAAGTAGGTCGCTAAGCGAACCAAATTGCATTGTAGATGTTTTGTTTATATATAGGTTTATGTATTGTACAGTTTGTTATGTTAATAAAATGATCTTGCCATTTATAAGAGTTTTATTTGAAGCCCTTTTTTTTCGGGTGTGAAATCATTAATTGACCCCCCCGCCCCGCTCTGGGCGGAGTGGAAGGGAGTGTCAGACCTTTACTGACTAAAACCCATCGAAGTTCCTTCTTTGCCCTTTATGTTCCAGGGCCGCGGTATCTCTTTCGAACAGTCCCGCAACCCAATTTGAAGCCCTCTCTTAATATTATAAATTGGAATACAAAGAAGCCAATTCAATTACAATTTATCATAGTTTAGTGGTGTCTGGCGGCGGGTTGCCACCACACAAAGTGTCTGGCAGTGGAGGAGGTGAATTATCATCATACTATCCGGAATTGGAACTAGTCTTTTTTCTGGTACAGCTATAACACAACTCTGTGAAAACATTAAACGCCATAGTAACCTAAAATTCTGAAGAAAATATATGAGAATAAGCAGGTCATGGCTAAAGATTTGAGTAAAAAGAAATTAAGATTTAATTCAATGTTTCAGTTAGTATCTTAGTCAAAAAAAAAATACGGAAGGGCTGAGAAATTGGAACTCGCCTTTTTCTGATGCACTTATAACAGAGCTCCGCATTACCACTGTTTAAAGTACAAAATTGTATGAATATCATACAATTTTCTACTTTACTTAACAGACATCCAAGCGTCGCCTCGCGGATGCTCGCGACTAGATCGCGCGCCTCCTAGCGCAAGTCCTCGAGGAACCCCGAGACCGCGCGAGCTATTTCTGACCATATCCTAGTTTTTCGAGTTGAAGCGTGAGACCTCTCGAGTTTTTTCTCAAATGGCGCATTGTCTCGAAGCGCATTTCTGCACTTGGCAAAAATTGACGTGTGACTGACACTGGCTTGGCAACCATCAGGAATTTCCATTTTGATAACACAAAAAATTACGACAAATTTCGACTAATCTTTTGTGTTATCAAAATGGAAATCCCTGACACACTGAATTGACCCTGACGCGTCGCCAGTAGCACCGCTTGAGGTATTTAACGTGGAGGGACTGGCGTTACGGCTTAAAATACGCCCAGTTTTAGCTTTAAAAGTAGCTAGATTTATATGGTATGGTATAGTAAGTAAAACACAGATATAAATATAACATATTATATTCATTTATTTAAGAAAAATTCATTGGACGTACAAAATATTAGGTATACATTAAATTGTATGACAACAATAAATTACGAGTACTATTAGCTAAAATACAGTTCTATGGATTACTAAGCGTTAAGTGTTCATCTTTAGCGACTCACAAACAAAAATCAAAGATCGTATTAGTTATCTTTTAGAAATCTAAGTGATACTTACACATTCAACAAAATATTTACTAAATTTAGGGGGCCTATTATAACTACCTCAGTAATACAGTGGAAAGGGGTGTTGCTATGCAGGACGTAATCTCCTTTAATATTAGAATTCATGGTTATAATAAAAAAAACCTATAACGAAATATGGAGTAGAATTAAGAAAAAATAATTACATTAATAAAGTCAATTTATTTTTCTTATAATTTTAATTATCCTTTAAGTAATGACAGTAGTCGTGATGGCCCAGAGGTTAAGGGGTAAGGCCTTCGCCTCTCATGCATGAGGTTGTGGGTTCAAATCCGGGCAAGTACCAGTGTGACTTTTTCAATTCATATGTACTTTTCTAAGTTTATCTTGGACATCACAGACATCGGTGAAGGAAAACATCGTGAGGAAACCTGGACTTATAATTAACATAAGTCTGAAATCGCCAACCCGTCTTGAGCAAGCGTTGTGATCAATGCTCGTGCCTTCTCTGTATGAGGAGAGGCCTTTGCCCAGCAGTGGGACAGTAACAGGCTGGTATTAAGTAATGACGTGGGTGTCTCACAGACGGCTGGCGAACAGATTTGAGTCTAATTTCGTCATGTTTAAAGATACCCCTGCGCCCTTTCCGCTAGCTTCGGGATTTTAATAAAAAAATTGCTGTTTTCTTACACATTCTTAGTAAATAAATAATAGATGGAACAAATTTTAAATAAATAATGTGGTTATAAGGTCATAATCATACTATTTATTTATTATTTCTGTAGCCGTCTGATATACGTCACGTCACCATCTATGACCTGGCTATACCACGTCAGAACTTAAAGGTTATTATACTAAAAGAGACGTTATTTTGACTTTAATTTACTGACAACAATCGTTCCAAAACAAACTATTCTAATGGGAAAAGGTTGATTTTAAGTGACATAGAGGAGGCATCACACCATGACAGCGTCATACCGTCTTTCATCACGGCATACGAGTTTTTCTGCCTAGGCGCGCATATAGATGTTTCACATCACAGCTCCTATAACAGCTGGTAGTAGACCCCAGTTGTGACTCCAATCGGCTACCCACCAGATAAATTAACCGTAATATATCCGTAAGTAATGTGACATGCTCCCACTACATAAACAAGTCAGCATGGTGTCCACCAGTAGCGGAGGGTCAATTTTTGTAAGAGGTAAGCCGGAGTACGTATCTTTAATGAGATTTTATTATTTGTCTATAGAATGCTTTTTTTATTTATTTTTTTATTGATGGGAAATAATCAAATAACTCCACCCGCTGTGGGTGGAGTGGGAGGGAGTGTCAGACTTTTACAGACTAAAACCCATCCATGTTCCTTCTTTGCCCCTTGTGTTCCAGGGCCGCGGTATCTCTTTCGAACAGTCCCGCAGCCCCGGGTCTATAGAATGCTGACTGTGCCAGTTTTCAAAGGGAAGCCGGCTGGAATCGCATTGTATGGAACCTTCGCCACTGGTGTCCACGGCATGACATATTCTCTATTCATAAGATAGATCCGCAAAAAACGCTTAGTAATCCATAAAATAGATCATTATAAATATTACAAGCCTTGAGTTCGCTCTTAATCATATTAGAAGCAATATTAATATAAATAATAAATGCAACAAGATATCTTTAAATTCCATATTAATATAGAATAACTGATAAAGTTTTAATAATTGAGTTAATTCATGCCTCTGTCATTGATACATATAAGGTCCCATTAAAATAAATGGAAAAACTTTTAGAAATCATTCAGACCACCAGAATAAGGACAATGGTAAAAAATATATGAAATTTGCATTAGATACTTACAAGAAAAAAATCAGCTAACGAAAATACAAGTTATCTTTCATCTTTTATTTTTTCGTTGGGGGTTTTTGAAATTTTAAATTTAATTTAATTTTGTTTTCTCAAAGACACTTTCTGATATGACATTTGCAAGAAACTGCGCATCTAGGTGTTTTTTTTACATTCTTTAATTGAGAGCATGAGGTCCCGAGTACGATTTCCGGGTCGGGCAAAAAGTTATTGAGTTTTTCCAACATGGATTTATCAATAGCAGCCACTGAACCCAATTGACGGGAATGGGCTGGGCCCCCATTAAATGGGACTTAAACATAACTGGCGAAATGTGGTAAACCTCTGCCACAGATAATATAATACTACGTATCTGCCTAACCCTTCGGGGATTACAGGCGTGATGTTATGTATATTATTTAATAATAACAAATTAGCTGCAAGTTTTCAAAATATTATTAAGCTGCATTATAAAACTATGTTATTGTCTTATAAATAGAGTCTAGTTGTAATAAAATAACTATTTAATAGTACGTATCGTTTGTTACGTAGTTCGCTAGCCAGTTAATTTTTAGGGTTCCGTACCCGAAGGGTAAGCAACGGGACCCTATTACTAAGCCTCGGCTCTGTCCGTCTGTCTGTCAGCGGGCTGTATCTCATGATCCGTAATAGGTAGACAGTTGAAATTTTCACAGAATGTGTATTTCTGTTGCCGCTATCACAACAAATTAAAGGGGGCTCCCCTACTACGATGGTACGAAACCCTTTAAGCGCGAGTCCGACTCGCACTTCAGCCGATTTTTTTTAATAATTAGCATCTCAATGACTATTAATGAGTATAAATTCAAAAGTCTTTTAATTTTGGCTAATTTATAGTTTTACTGGATACAAAAATATTTGATAATAATTAATGACTGAAAGAATCAAAATAAGTGCAGTAATTATTAAGTCAAAGTGAAAATTCTGAAAATGACCATCTACACGTCTTATATCGATGTTGTTCCGGGATGAGCTGATCGGAAACAGTTCGTTCGTGCAATAAAAGCGAAAAAAAAAACGAGTGTGCTTATGACCACACGACTGAAGTGAAACTTCTTCTTATTATTTATTTGGCTATGAGAGGAAAAGAGAAAGAAAATGTGCGCGCGCACTGCTGTCTCTTGCTTATATCCCCCACTCAATTCCCGTTCGCCTCGCCCGATCACACTTTTCGTAACGCTTACGTCACGCGTTCGCCAGCTTACTCCCCAAGTCAAGCGTGCGTAAAGAAGTTTCACTTCAAAAAATTTAAAAAAACTAAAAACCCGACTGAAAAAACAACATGCCCATTTGAATTAAAAATTTTGAAAATGGAATGGGCCTCGCTTGCTTCCAACTTTTATTTAATTTCAAATGTGTTTGTTTTTCGCTTTAACAGTTTTTTCAGTCGGGTATTTTAGTTTTTTTTAGTTGAGTAATGCGTAAGATTTCGCAGACTTTTAACGTCATTTCTAACGACTTAACATATAGAGTGACTGGTAATTAGTGACCGATACTTAAACACGTGATTGTACTCATGATAACAAACAGCTTTCCCAAAGAAACATTTTTTTTATAATCGCAATAACACAACAGCCGTATGAAATTCGCGCGCGCTCGCCTGTAACCTATCAGCTGTTTGCTGCGTGACGCCGTTCCGTCTCATTACTATCGTACCGTGCAAAAGTGGGTTGATAGAGTCACACGGGTGTTGATAACATTGAATGAATATAAAAAATATTTCTTTTGGGAAAGTTGTTTGTTATCATGAGTACAATCACGAGTTTAAGTATCGGTCACTAATTACCAGTCACCCTATAAAATCTAATCGACTAATCATCACCATCACCAGCTAAAGCAGCAAACTTATTCGCCATAGCAGTAGTCTCTTCATCATCACTACTGTCTGACCCTTCATCACCGCTGTCTGACTGTCTGTCGCCGTCGGAGTCTGACGTCAGAACCTCTTCTGTTGTCTTCGATGTGTCAGATAGCGCTTGTACCCAGCAAATGTATTTTATTTCATCGCAGGTTTCGTATTTTTCTGTGGACAGAAAGGTTTAGTAATTGTTTGAGGAGCTCGTGGCTAAATAATAACAGCCGCTCGGGTCGATCTTTAGGTTAAGCCGTGCTTGCCTAGGTTGGTTTGTGGATGGGTGACTACCCATTGCATATCGAGTTTTTTCCGTGCCTCGGAAAGCATGATAAGCCGTTGGTCGTTGGCTGTCATTTGTAGATCTTTGACAGTCGTTACAGGTAGTCAGTGGCCCAAAAAGTCTTACAACCAGTCTTACCAAGGGGTATCGTATTTCACAGTACTAATTGGGTTGTGGAGGTCAGATAGGTAGTTGCTCCATGTAAAATACTGGTATTCAGCTGCATCCAGTTAGACTGGAAGCCGACCCCAACATAGTTGGGAAAAGGCTAGGCAGATGAATGCTTGTAAGTACTACATTTTATACACAAGGAAGAATTATGAAAACCGGGAAAAAAACGTACTTTAGGTAAATATGCAACCAAATACCCGTTGGTAGTCATCTCCCTAGGCTGTTCCCAAAGCTCCTTACACAACCATAACACTAATAGACAAAGCTGAACGAACCTCTATGCTCAGTGTATCCGGGAGGACGCAACCACAGACAGATCCTTCCGTCGAGCGCCATCCGTAGCAGAGCGTTAGCTGCTCTGTAAGTATCTAACCTGTAATGAGAAAATATATTTATAAGCCGAGACCTGATTACAGGGTCGAAGCCCCCTGGCTGGAGGCCTTTCACTCAAGGCATCCACAGGTTTAATCCGGTAAAGCCGTAGCCAGCCTCCTAGGTAGAACTGACTGAACTCCAAAAAAAAAAAAACAGGATGGAAGGAGGGACACCGACGCGAAAACGGTTACCACGTATTCAGTACATCATTCTGAGCCCCCCAAATAAAGGGTGTAAAAAGACCCTTAATGAAGCCGAAGGGTACTTGTTCTCCCCGTCATTGCGATCTTTTTTTGTTCTAGACCATACCTGGGAACCTTCTAGTTACAGAGATATTGGGGGTCACAGGTCCAACTTTTTCACAAGTTTTTTTTTAAATACATGTTTCTAATGTATTTTTTTTTACTTTAAACACCTTCACGACCCCCGTATTATTCAATCCATCCACCAGCACAATGTTTTGAGCCCGTTACATTGAGTTTTACCGTAAAAAGTAATTTTTCACCCCAAAAAAAAAAGTGGTTTCCCAGCAATAATTTTTGCGTAAAGTTACTTAGTTTGATGTACAGAATGCTTGGTTGACGGCTTCGTGAAGGGTCTGTTTACACCCCGTATAAATTCGTCGGTTATAAAAAAAAAACAGCTTTTCCATACATTTCGACTGTGTAGGTATTGCACTTTTGTAAGAAACAGCAGATTTTTTTAGTAACCAATGAAAAATTTCTATGGGCTCAGAAAGATGTACTGAATACGTGATAACCGTTTTCGCGTCGGTGTCCCTTCCACCCCGGATATGCAAATGCATATGTATGATGATTCACCTCCTCCACTGCCAGACACTTTGTGTGGTGAAAAACCCCTACCAGACGCCTTTAAAGTATCTTCAATTATAAGTGAACTGATGACTGGCGCTCACGGAATTTCCCTCTAAAATGGAGAAGTATGAAAGAAGAAGACATGCTGGGCCAACCGCAAAAAAAATGAGATGGATGGATGATGATGGATGGACAGGAGAATGCTGGTGTTAAGTGTTACATACCTAGCAGCCTTAGCCGTCAAATAGCTCCTCTTCTTGGCCCATCCATCGCATATGTCTCGAGGAGACCAAGTATTGTCGCCTTCTGGGTGCTGAATCCTCAGGAGTGTTGGGAGGTCCATACGTTCAGCTAGGTATCTGAAAATAAACGGAGTATAATGCAAAATCTCTCAATAATAGGGAAAATTATTTTAGGAGGTGATAGTACTCATGAATATTAACAATAAATTTCTAAAAAACCTAGCCGTTTCCCAGTTATGTTGTAGTGTTTTCCAGTCTTACCGGATGCAGCTGAATACCAGTAGTTTACATGGAGCGACTGCCTATCTGACCTCCACAACCAAGGAAAATAGAACCGTACTAACACACATCGATATTATAATTTTCTGCTTTTAAACAATGGTTATAAAGTGTTATTTTCAATGCAGCCAGTAAATTGCCCGAGGATTTATTCGCTCTGTCTGAACTCACCGTAATTTAGCCGAAAGGTACTTGTCCTTCCCGTCATTGCGAGCATTGTTTTGTTCTGGACCATACCTGGGAACCTTCTTGTTACGGAGATATTGGAGGACAAAGTTCCAACTTTTTCAACAGTTTTTTTTTTAAATACAAGTTTTAATAGTTTTCTATTAAAACTTGTTTTTTTCAACTAGTTTTTTTTACCTAAACCGTGATTTTTTCTCCCTCAAAAAAGTCGTTTCATATTTTTAGCATAGAATTACTTAGTTTGATGTGCAGAATGCTTGGTTCGCGGCTTCGTGGAGGGTCCGTTTACATCTTGTATGGTTAACTTCAATATTACTCACCTTATAGTAGTATATGGCTCCCTAAGCTGCGCTATGGGGTAGGAGCCCATGAGTATCTGTATGGGACGCGGCACCGTCGATGGGAACACGAGTCCGGGACAGTCGCATAGACGTACCTGAGAAGAATATATTATTATTATTTGTGTAGTAATTAGCTCGTTATGATCTAAATAAAGAAATTTTCGTTTTTAGTCGAAAAAAAAAACAATCACTTTGAGGGCGTCCATTAATTACGTGAACCGTTTTAGGGGGAGAGGGGGTTGAGACGAATCTCACTAGGGGGAGGAGAGCGAGCCGAATCTCACTAGGGAGAGGGGAGCGAGCCGAATCTCACGTGGGAGAGGGGGGCGAGCCGAATCTCACGTGGGAGAGGGAACTTTATGCAAATATCTAATAACAGTGTAAAATTGCGAGAAAACTGGGTTTAATTAAGTAAATATGTTTACTTAAAATATGGCTAAATCCAACACAAAAAAAATATCCAACGCAATCAAGCAGAAATTAACGTATTTACACTAAAATAGGCATTTTGATAAATCTCACTAGTGAGATTAGTGGAAGGGGACGGGGGTCTAGTCATATCTCACGACATCTCACCAAAAAGGATTGAGCATTTTGAGATCGAAAATGAGTAAGGCTTGATACCAATGTACCACTACATAAACTTAGCATGACCAGC
Organism: Noctua pronuba; assembly: GCA_905220335.1. Lineage (NCBI taxonomy): Eukaryota > Metazoa > Arthropoda > Insecta > Lepidoptera > Noctuidae > Noctua > Noctua pronuba. Next base: position 1,820,218 of record LR999920.1, read on the forward strand.
CTGTAATGTTCCAACTGCTGGGACACAGGCCTCCTCTTATGAGAGGGAGTGGGCTGTAACCCACCACGCGGGCCCAGTGCGGGTTGGTAGATGTCACATGTCTTCGAATTTTTTTGGTTCTAGGACATGCCGGTTTCCTCACGATGTTTTCCTTCACCGTTTTGAGGGCAGTGGTGATGAAATGCCTGCTTGGGTTCGAATGATCCTATTGCCAGCAGGTGACCTTATTTAGGTGGGTTAAATGAATACTGACCTGACAGGCGACCTAACTTCGACGGATGACCTAATTCCAGCAGGTAGCCTAATATCGGCAGGTGACCTAATTCCAGCAAAGGCCTAACTTCGACGGGTGACCTAATGCTGGCTGGTGACCTAATTCCATCAGGTGACCTAACATCTGTAGGTGACCTAACTTCGACGAATGACCTAATTCCAGCAGCTGGCCTAACTTCGACGGGTGACCTAGTGCTGGCTGGTCACCTAATTCTAGCAGGTGGCCTAACATCGGCAGGTGACCTAAGTTCGACGGATGACATAATTCCAGCAGATGGCCTAACTTCGACGGGTGTCCTAGTTCTGGCTGGTGACCTAATTCCAGCAAGTGGCCTAACATCGGCAGGTGACCTAACTTCAACGGATGACCTAATTCCAGCAGATGGCCTAACTTCGAGGGGTAACCTAGTGTTGGCTGGTAACCTAATTCCAGCAAGTGACCTAACATGGAGAGGTGGACTAACTTGAACGGAGTCGTAGTGCTGGCTGGTGACCAAATTCCAGCAGGTGGCCTAACTTCGACAGGTGACCTAACTTGAACGGGTGTCCTAGTGTTGGCTAGTGACCTAATTCTGACAGGTGACCTATCATGGAGGGGTGGCCTAACTTCGACGGGTGACCTAGTGCTGGCTGGTACCAGCAGGTGACCTAACAAGGAGAGGTGGCCTAACTAAGACGGGTGACCTAGCGTTGGCTGGTGACCTAACATGGAGAGGTGGCCTAACTTCGACGGGTGACCTAATTCCAGCAGTTGGCCTAACATCGGCAGGTGAACCAAACTCACTTGCGGCGTCAAGTAGATGGTCTGAAAGTGCTTGGTATGTCCCGGCGTGCGCGACACGGAGACCACGCAGCGCCCCATCAGAGCGTTCAGCAGCGAGGACTTGCCGACGTTGGGCTGCCCGACGCAGCCTATTGAGAGCACCCCGTTCTTGTAGCGCTCGTGCGTGTAGTATGATGTGTCTGCTTTCTCGAGGATCGTTTCACCTGGGGATGAAGAAGATAGCATCACACCTGTATCTTCAAAGGGTTAGGTAGAGGTGTACCAAATAGTAACAGGGGGCGAGCTTATTGCCATCAACCGGGCACAGATCGAGAACTCCTTGGGAAATTCTTCAAGGAAAAACCCAATAACACTGCCACACCTAGGAAACTAACCCAGGGCCTCATGCTCAGCAGTCGCGCTTGCGACCACTAGTCCAACGAGGCAGTCAACGATGTCAACTTAATAATACAATTAAATTTTAAATTTTAAAAACCCCCAACGAAAAAATAAAAGATGAAGATAAATACCCACTTTCATCCCACATATCTAGTAAATGGCTGCACCGATTTTGATAAAACATGTCTAATTGTAATATACACATCATGCGCTTTCATTCGATACCCCACTTGGGTATATTTGAAAATATTCGATTTTTCATACCCACTTTCATCCCCCATATCTAGTAAATGGCTGCACGGATTTTGATTAAACTTTCTAAGAACCATTGCCAAGAGACTAGCTTTCAAATAAAAAAAACTGTATCCAAATCGGTTCGCTCGTTTAAGAGCTACGGTGCCAGAGACAGACACACATTGCGGTCAAACTTGTAAAATCCCTCTTTATGCGTCGGGGGTTAAAAAAGTAAAACTGATATTCCTCCATCACTCACCGACTTCAGCGCCCTCATCATAATCAAACTCCACATTGGTCTCCTCCTGAATCTTCTTCTCCCAAGAAGAGAGATCCACCTCTCCGTTCACGATCTCCTTGCAGGCTTCTAGAATCTTCGTGGCGCCTTCTGCGCACATCTTCTGCTTACCCTTACGTCTTCGGACTTGGAGACCTGTAAAAAATTGACTTAGTACTTAGTGGGTAAGCAGAGGTCAGTAAAATACTAGACCTCGTAATTGTGGAAGGTTGAATGTCATTTAGGGGACTTGGTGGGAGGAGCTCGTGGCTAAATAATAACAGCCGCTCGGGTCGATCTTTAGGTTAAGCCGTGCTCGCCTAGGTTGGTCTGTGGATGGGTGACCACCCATTACATACTGAGTTTCCTCCGTGACTCGGAAAGTACGTTAAGCCGTTGATCCCGGCTGTCATTTGTAGATCTTTGACAGTCGTTACAGGTAGTCAGTGGCCCAAAAAGTCTGACAACCAGTCTTACCAAGGGGTATCGTATTACCCAGTACTAACTGGGTTGTGGAGGTCAGATAGGCAGTCGCTCCATGTAAAATACTGGTATTCAGCTGCGTCGGGTTAGACTGGAAGCTGACCCCAATATAGTTGGGAAAAGGCTAGGCAGATGATGATGAGAAAACGAAGGATCCTCCGACCAGATGGGTGTTCTGTCTGGTGGGCTACTGCCCAACAGTTGAAGTCAGGTTCTTCTATACAGGGTGTAAGGGACATCGATGCACAAACGGCTACCACGTATTTAAATTACGACGTAATAATTTTCAAATTTCCATCGACAATTTAAAAAAATCAATGGCTTAATAGCCAACATCTGAGGAGGCTCTCGCTTGGCAGCTGGATCAAGCGCTTGATTCAGAAAGCAGTACTTCTGGACACGGCGCGTATTGTTAGGAGGTTCCTCTCTCAAGAGCTCGGACCCTGTTCCCGATACCGGTGGGCTACTATTTTATTTTTATTTTTACCTAAATGATTTTTATGTTTTTTTCTAAAGACATTTGTAAAAATAAAAAAGCTGTGTGTAAAAATAAATAAACGAATTAACCTATAGACTGACCGCTTTAATAAGTCCTCGCGCAGGTATCAATTTAAATGGAATATTCTGAAGGTTGATCACGTATTGGTTCAATTAGTATCGCAATACGTGGATTATGGTTATTTTAAAGCAAATAACCTGTGGGATATTGTTAGGACTTTGTGGACGCTTAATGTGCCTTTGAAAGAAAGAAAGAAAACATATGTATTTGGCACATGCCACAAGCGCACACAACAAACAAATAAAAGAAAAATAAAAAACTTAAATCTACACAATACAACAGTTTACGTTTTACGTAAACTAAACAGAAAAAAAAGAGATAATATTGTGTGCCTCACGGCTGCGCCAAATAGGCCCAGTTCAGCAAACTGCCGAGCAGCTAGTGCCCGACGCTGGTTTTCAACTGGACCCGAGATAGTGATGTGACGGACATGAAACAGTTTTGTTTCTAATTAGGTATGTGTAGGTATGTCTGAATAGGTACTTAAATAGAACAAACTTGTAGAAACACCTTTGATGGGGCAAGGCGGAGGACACATTAAAGCGGTCGGTCTATAGCTTACAATACATTATTTATTTCAGAAAATAATGTAAAAAAAAACAAAAACCTACTCACCAGCTTTATCGCTCGTAGCTCCTCTCAAATTATAAGCCGGAAGCGACGTAAAGTACAGCACTCTCAGCGCCGGATATGACGTAGTGAGGAATTGTTTCCACGCGGCGACGACAGAGGGCGGCACTAGGTCGATCTTGTTCAGTACGAGCACCATGTGCTTGTTCTGCTCCTGTACGTACGTGTACAGCGAGGGGGGGAACATCATGCCCTGGGGGGAGAGAAAAGATAAATAATACAGTACAGTAACCGTTTTTATTTATTTATTTAAACTTCATGTACAAAAGTGGTACATAGGCGGACTTAATGCCACAAGGCATTCTCTACCAGTCAACCTTTGGGTCAAATAGGACAGTATTGTGATAGAGTACAAAAAAATAAATAAGAAAAATATCATTTTGTTAACATAAATTGAAATACATAAATAGGCACAAACATCCATACATTCTCACAAACTTTCGCATTTATAATATTAGTAGGAAGTAAGATATAACAGACTAGCTTATCCTCGCGGCTTCACCCGCGTGGAGTTCGATAAGTGTCCCACGGAACCGTACTACCGGGATAAAAAATATTCTATGGTTAGTCCAGGTTATAAGCTATCTATGTGCCAATTTCATCCAAATCTGTTCAGTAGTTTTTGCGTAAAAGAGTTGCAAACATCCATCCACCCCCACAAACTATCGCAAGTAAGATTACGTGATAAAAAACGGTTAGATGTATCAATACCGTATGGGGAAATGGCATGATGATTTTGTAAAATCTCTGATACATTTTTCTCAAAATTTTAACTGAAGAGTATGTATATACACAAATTTTCAAGTCAATCGACCCCAAGAGTAAAAAATTCACAGAAAATTCAACCCCCCCATTTCACCCTCTTAGGGGTGGAATTTCGAAAAACCCTTTCTTAGTAGATACCTACTCTTTACAAAGAATACACCCTCCAAATTTCATGTCTCTAGGACCAGCAGTTTGGGCTTTGCGTTGATATATCAGTCAGTCAGTCAGTTAGGACTTTGAATTTTATATGTATAGATATACTCACAGCATATCGCACGTCGACGATAAGGAGCAATATGTCGCACATCTCCAGCACGCGCCACAACTGCCTCCACGTCTCCAGATTCAACTCGAAGTACGACATGTCTTTCCAATGTTCTGACGCCTGCAGTGCGTCTACGTAGTTCTGTGTAAAAAATATATTAGTTATTTTTAACCGACTTCAAAAACGGGGGAGGTTTTCAATTCTGTTACTGCTAACCATGCATAGTCATCCAAACTAAACATGTATGCCAAATTGCTGAGTTAACTGGATGGTCTGTGGATGAATGACCACCCATTACATACCGAGTTTCTTCCATGCCTCGGAAAGCACTTTAAGCCGTTGGTCCCGAGTGTCATTTGTAGATCTTTTACAGTCGTTAGGGAGTCAGTGGCCCAAAAAGTCTGACAACCAGTCTTACCAAGGGGTATCATATTGCCCAGTACTAACTGGGTTGTGGAGGTCAGATAGGCATTCGCTCCATGTAAAATACTGGCATTCAGCTGCAACCGGTTAGACTGGACGCCGACCCCAATATAGTTGGGAAAAGGCTAGGCAGATGATGATCAGGGATGGCAGGGCACCGCATCCAAATATCTTGGTAATGCGACAGTTAGGAGTACTAGAGAATTGTATGAGGGAACTGCTTACCTTAAAATACCTCTGTTCCTGGGCGTCCAGTTGGGCATGCGTCATGTTGAAGTCCCACGGCGGTCTCTTGGGGAAGGACAGGTCGGTAGGGAAGTAGTCCACTGGGTTCACTTCCAGATCCTTCTCTGGCACTGGCCTTAGTTCTTTTCTGTGGGAAAAGATGGTAGGTAGTAGTTTTAGAAATTCATTTTCATATTTCTTTTGCAGTTCTCACAATTGAAGTAAGGTTTGCAGGAAGAAAACTGAATTCTGGGTTAATTCGCCATTGTACATGAGCTTGTGTATTTTTTACAATTTTTGTGTGCAATAAAGAATAAGAATTGACATTCTCTTTAAACGTCATGGTAGCATTCTCCGAATACACGTGGGTAGAGGTGACTTTTCATATTGGGTGAAATGAGGGTATTTTCAGAGCAGTGGCAGCCTGGTGGTAAAATCCCTGACTTACGAGTAGGGTTGTGGGAAGCGGCTGTTATTATTTAGCCGGACTCCACGAGCTCCTCCAAAAACTACTTAGGGGGCGTCCACTAACTACGTGAGAAAATTTTGGCAATTTTTTTACCCCTCCCTTCCTGCCTTGGTCGAGATATCGTGAGATTTGGCTTGACCCCCTCACCCCGCCCTTCTCTCACGTGAGATTTATCAAAATGCTTAGTTTTGTGTAAATACGTGAATCTGTGCTTAATTGTGTTGGATTTGTTAAAAAAACATAATTTTCAAAATTATTTTCATTGAATATTAATTATTAGATTTAGCCATATTTTAGTGGAGAAACATGTTTACTTAAACTTAGTTTTCACGCAAAACACTGATTCTTACTGGAAAAAAAATTACGTAATATTTGCTGAGACCCACCTCTCCCCCTCGTGAGATCGAGTGAGATTCGCCTCGAGACCCTCCCCCCCTACACGCCTCACGTAATTAATGAACGCCCCCTTACTGGATAATGCAATACCGCTTGGTGAGATACCAAAGACACCAGCTAAACAATACATACTATGAAGGTTGAATCTACTTACAGTGCATCCTCCTTCTTCATCCTCAGTTCGTCTTCCGTCTCCCGGTAGAACTTGAGCGCGTACCGGTTGGTATCCCTGCCGCCGCCTTTGCCGCGCGCTGGTTGGTAGTTCACTGAGACCACATCGTAGGCTGTCGTGCCTCCTGATGCTGTAGAAGGTAAGGTAGTGGTAACAATAATGAGAGCATTTTTTTTTGTTCCGTTCATCAAATGGGGGTGGGTCATTTCCCCGCTCTGGGCGGAGTGGAAAGGAGTGTCAGACTTTTACAGATTGAAACCCATCCATGTTCCTTCTTAGCCCTTTGTGTTCCAGGGCCGCAGTATCTCTTTCGAACAGTCCCGCAGTCCCGGCAGGAAGAAACGAATGGTTTTAACTGCATTATGAAGCACAAAGGAAACTCGGCATGTAACAGATGGTCATCGATGCACAGACTAATCTTGGCACGCGCTACTAAGCCTTCTAGATCGACCCGTGCGGCTGTTATTATTTAGCCACGAGCTCTAAACTAAAATCGTCATTTTCAAAGAACGAGAGTCCACGAAATTCAGGAATACTTACTGGACATCAGCAGTGTCTTGTTCTGCTTTTTACCCTGCAGCTGTTGCTTCTTAGCCTTCCCGCTGAACGGAGTCTTACGCCGGGCTTGCGGCATCTTGTATTAAATACTAGAAAATAAAATAACATAACATCACGCCTGATATCTTGAAGAATGGGGGAATCCCTTTTTTATTAGTTTTCTTTGAAGCTCATAGTTAAAAGCCCCTAAGGCAACCCACTGACCATATTCCCACTTTATAAAGAAAGAAAGAAGAAAGAAAAAAAATTTATTTGTCGCAGGGACATGACGTGCATCATACAAAATAACAAAAAAAATACAATAAAAATAGGTAGGTACAACGCATAACAAATAAGATTAACTTATTTAAAGACTGCATACCAAAACCACCTGTAGCACTATTAACTTATTCAAATCATATTAACTCCTTTGTAAGCAAAAGGCAATGCAGTTAATATTCAAATAACGATAGCAAGAATGAACAATAACCTTAAGTAATTTTTCTTATAAGAAAAAAGATAATTAGGGTAATAATTATTGATCTTAATTTCCGTTAATTTTATAGTTTTATAGGCATATTAGTTTTAAATAAAAACGTTAACAGGCAGAATGAGTTTGTTTGAGGTTTCATACGGGAATGCCTCTGCCGCAGAAATCGAAAAAGGCAAAAGAACCAACAAAAAAAAAAACAAAGTTAAAAACCAGTTTTAACCAAGCCAGGACTGGTTTAACCTACGATAAAGAATAAACCGGCTATTTTAACATTAGGTCTTTGATAATTCAATCCATATTAGTTGTAGTAATCTGAAGAACAGTCTATTATTACTGAAAAACAACGTACACCGGCAAAATATGGAGATAACTGTTAATTAACCACGTTCGCAATGAAAATCTCTAAAGATAATACTGCTAGATTATTTTGAGTAACTTTTACGATTAATAACATAATAAAATGTATTCATTACGATAATTACACGAAGTTGAATAGAAATATATTTTATTTATTTTTATTGCGACACGCGGTTTAGAAATTCTAGTTTTCTCTAGGAATTACATGAAATATACATGAAAATTGTACCTGAAAGCCACTGGTGGAACAGCTGAATTATTTATCAAGTTTCAGTAATGTTTAAACGAAATAATTCCAGAATTTTCAGACAAAATCTGCAGTCAGCCGTTTTCAACAAGACATTATTTTTTATTGATTGAATGTTCCGGTTCTTGCTAGCGTAGAAGCATGTTCTCTCCTTCTCTATGACGCATTGTAAAGTAACCGTTTAGAAGAGGATATCAAAAAACTAATGCGTAAAAATGTAAGATGTGGAATAATGGACCGTGCTAAATGACAGTCGGTTTTAAGCATATTCCAGGGGTAGGACAGTTCCATATATCGACAGATTTGGGGTAATTTCTTTCAAAATGCGACATCTGTTTTTTGCATCCAAAACAATTAGTTACCTTATGTCACCACAGATGGCGAAACCGGCGACACCATCGATCCTGATATAATTTGTGACTCAAAACTTAATAAATGAAATATAATTTCATTACCTAATCATTTTATTTAACACGTATTATAATTATTTGCAAATATTTATGTAGATTACAGTCTGCGTAATAATTACAATAGCAACACATTGAATTATTGATTTGGTAATGATTGTCAAATGTCAAATTGTCAGGTCAAAATTCAAATAATATGGCGACTGTACCCTGCGCTTGCGCTTGTTTGTAGTTTTCATTCAGTGTTTGTGCCTTTCTTCGTGAAATTAATCTGCCGATCCGCGTTGTGTTGAGTCCGGACAGGACTCCGTAGTGAAGTGTACGAATTATTTTGAAAACCCAAGTATTAATGTGCTCATATAGTTGGACTTGTTCATCAAACCGGATTTTGTCTGGCAAAATCACATATCATGGTGCGGATGAAATTAAAGCAGAGGCGCAAGCTTATAAAATAAACACAAGATAAATAAATAAGTTTTTTATAAAATAAAAGTTGTTTTTTTATGTATCCACTGTGTACCTTTTGAAATTGATGCTTCCTTACTATTTTACTTGTTTTTTTAATTTGATAAAGTTTTACTATGATTTTGTTACTTAGTAAAGAGAAAAAGTAAAATGATGTAAAACTTTATCAACTTCAAAAACAAGTAAAATCGCTAATAATGCATAGGTAGTACCTATAGCTAGTTATAGCTATATATGTCGCAAGTTTGTGGATGCAAAAAATAGATGGCGCTATTTATCCGATCAATTGACATTAGCTGTATTCAAAAAATTCTGCGAGCGGGCTCTCTATACCCGTTATATTACTTTACTCTATGGCATATTCTATCTATCGTCTAAATTACTAATACTTAATTGAAGAACAAAAATAAATATTTAGCTTGCTTGCACTTTAAACGAATTTCTGTAGCTTTTTAGCGACACAATAAGAAGAAACAATGTTCGGAAGCACAATAGTGTTCATTTTGCCTCAAAAAGGGACCTGTTTTATTTAAACTTTCATTTCCACCCAAATTATTTTGGTTTTTAAATTGTATTGTATTGTTTTGGAACTGAGTAGAATACGTCTTTTTTTTTTAAATCAAATGCCAGTGTCAACTTTGAAAAAAAGATTTTTTCGAGGTGCATGAATTTGCTTGTAAGTTTGCAATACTTATATTAGAAAATAATCATACTAGAAACTAATTCGCAATGAAAGTTTTTTTTTGACAAAAATTCAATGTATGTTCTAGAATGCAATGCTATCGCAAAACGGAATACAATTTCATAGTGCCACTCTGAGCAGAAAACTTCAGTGTCAAGTCAACAATAAAAACCCAATATCCTAACCTAAAAAACGCGTCAAACAAACAGAAGCGAAAAGTATTTATTTATCTAAAAATAAAGTTAAATAGCAAAAATGTTGCCTTTATCACTGCTCCGTACTGCTCAGAACCATCCAATGCTGGTAGAGTTGAAAAATGGCGAGACTTACAACGGGCATCTTGTTAGTTGTGATAATTGGATGAATATCAATCTTAGAGAAGTTATCTGTACGTCCAGAGACGGTGACAAGTTCTGGAGGATGCCTGAGTGTTATATCCGAGGCAGCACTATCAAGTATTTGCGTATTCCCGACGAAGTCATCGATATGGTGAAGGAAGAGACACAGGTATGTTTTGTTTCAGTTTGTTTGTATTTTCTCGTTTTAATTTTCATGAAGGTTGTACTGCAGTTATTTCATGCATAAAATGATGATTATATTCCTTTATTGGAAGAAAAATTTAATTTTCTGACTAATTAGCTCTCTATTACAAATATGTTGCAATATTACCTACTTTTTTCCATTCACCATTGAAGCTTGACTTATCAAAGACTATAGATATAGCCATAAAGGCATTACCACCATGTCTTTATGGCGCGAAATACCATGGGCCAGCTGCAAAAGTAGGGCCATATTTAGGGCAGGACAACAGGTCCTCCACAAGGAAGGGGCCGCCACAATCTTTTTTCTTTAAATAATAAAAACACACCCTTTTTGTCCATGCAAGAGAAAAGAGTTCCTTTTCACAAGGTAGCTTTAATTAAGTTCTGAAAAAAAATGATTGCAATGATGGGAACAAGTCCATACATATTAATTTTGTATATTTTTTTTGTCTGTTGCAAAATTTTTCGGAGCGTCCATTTTTTGGTTGCCCCCAGGGTATCCACACCTTTAAATCTGGCCCTGGCTAAAGTCAATTATTTAAAAACAACAACAGTGGGTCTGGAAGTTGGTTGTCAGGTCGGGTGTTGTGTTTTTGAGGGTAGAAACAAATAAAATAATACTGTTGATCACAAATAAAAAGAAATTGAATAATTATTTTAGAATGGTATTATTATACCCCTGTATTATTTTCGTGCATAGTATCACCTAACCTTTCCCTAAATTGATCAACATATTTCTATCCTTGTCAAAACACAATTAACAAATTCCATGTTGATTCCCAGGTCAAATCCAGAAGTCGTAGTGAAGTATCCAAAGGCCGAGGCGGTGGCCAGAACATGAGAACAGGCCGCGGTGGCAACCGAGGCGCCTTCGGTAACCGTGGACGACCAGCCCCTCTCGCTCGAGGTGGCAGCAACCAGGGGCGGAACCCACAGCAGAATAAGAATAAAAAATAGAATTGATCTTGTGTTAGGAAAATCGTTTTTTGTAATTTTATTAAAATTAAATTTAAGTCGGTTAAGTACTGTATTTTGGTGTTTTAATTGTTTCCAGATGAACGTAATGATTTATTAATTAATCTTAAGGAATTAATTAATCAATAATTAATCCCTTCTTAATCAATCCCTTCTTATTAATCTTAATTAATTAATAGGCTAATTAATTCCTTTTTTTTAATAAGCCTATTCATTCACACTACTGGGCAAAGACCTCCCCCATTTCTTTCCATCTCTCCCGGTGTTTTGCCTTCTCTGGCCTATCAATAAGGAACGAGTCCAATTCGTCACGTCGTTTCTTGGGCATGCTTCGGTGACGACGACCGTCTTCAGGCACCCACTGGGTGGCGATTCTGGCCCATCCTGGAAATGTGATCCGCCCAGGCCCATTTTCACCTCGCAGAATTATCGCCAACATTGGCGATGCTTGTCTTGGAATGTAATGTGGTGTTATAATTCCGTTATCTGGGCATAAACCCAAATTCTAGGTTGGTTTTGAGAAATTCCTTAAGATAAATAACATAACGTACGTAGATTATAATGGGGGTGAATCCGACCCATATTACACCTGGTCCGGTGTGAGCCAAGGCAGCAATTTGGGGCCTCTCGAATTCATCATAATGATAAACGATTTGCCGGAAGTAGTCAAACATGGCGCTTGTTTATTATTTGCGGATGACCTTAAGTTGCTGCTCGAGGTTAATAGTAAATCCGATTGCGAACGGTTGCAGGAGGATATAGATAGGGTAGTGGAATGGAGTCAGGACAACAAGCTTTTCTTCAACGTGTCAAAGTGCTCGGTGATGAGTTTTACACGCGCGCGTGCCCCTCTAGTACACGAGTATGTAGTGGGTACCGCGCCTATGCAACGTGTCTCTGAGGTGCGGGATTTGGGAGTTACTGTCACTCCGGAACTTTCGTTTCGCGATCATATTACGAAGATCTGCAAAAGGGCGTTTCGAAACTTGGGGTTTGTTCTGAGGCAGACAAGGCACTTCACTAACATCGCTTCAGTCAGGGTCCTGTATGACACACTAGTCAGGAGTCATCTGGAACATAGTGCTGTCATATGGGCTCCACATGAGGCCAAGTACGTGGTAATGTTAGAACGTGTGCAGAACAAGTTCACGCGCCACTTGTATAAGAAGTTATATGGGGTTTATCCGTTCTACCCGTTGATGTACCCCACTCTATTTGTGCTCGGTATGGTCGGGTACAACCAACTGGGGGTGCGACGGGAATTCACGCTGGTGTCGTATTTGGTTGGGGTACTTCGTGGCATTGAACATAACCCAGAAGTGCTGCAGCGCCTGAGTTTGTGTGTACCGGACCGCTATGTGTGGAGGCGGCGCCGCCCGCCGCTGCTGGCCGTGCCGGTGGCCAGGACCAACCTTCTCGCTAAAACACCATTGACCCGCGCAATTCGGATAATTAACGATCTTCACGTCAAGATCGATGTATTGACATGCTATTTGAGTGAATTCGCAAAAGTACTGTTGTTTATTTTATGTTATAGTGTAGATTAGAGTAGGCTAAATGTTGTTGTTTTGTAATTTAAATATTGTGTTTAGTGTATTTAGGGAACTTAGTATAGAACTTAGTATTGTTATATGTTATTTTAATTACTTACTACTAGTATTTTTGTTTTTTTTTGTATAGTTTAATTAAAAAAACTTTAAAATAAGTTTAAATTTAAAGACCGCACTATCGCATTAGGAATACACCTGTAATGATAGTTGTAAGGGAGATTTCAATAAATAAATAAATAAATAAATAAATAACAAATTATCGATACTCATCGATCAAAATTTACTTAGACAAAATATGATTTAAAATAAAAACAATTGTATTATTTTCATATATTTTATTAGACATTTATTACAAAACATACAAATATAATAATTTCATATAAACATTGATTCTTTACATCGATATACATTGTACATAAGTTCTACATTGATATATCTATAAATTATAAATGTATAACAGATTGGTATAATTCGTATAATATTATGGCTAACTTATTAAAAAAAATTGCACCTCTTGTTAAAAAAACAAGTTTTTTTTTATTATGATTAGATAGGTGTATAAAAAAAGCCTCTCTTAGTTCAAATTACGACGACTCTGCCCGAATATGATTTAGCGAGGATGCCGAACGGAGTTTGCCGATCGGCACTAGCCGAATGTGTAACAATTGTTTCGGGTCGACTTTTTGATCAACAATCACTACCGAATTGAATTTGCCGAGCCGAACTGAGATATAATGCTATAAGAGAACATTAACAAGCAAAAAATATTATAATTAAATTAAATCCCACTTGCCCACACCAAGTTGTCCCACCAGATGAATGATGTAACCATACTCAACATGAATGATGTAACCAAGATCTTGTAAAAATATTTTGATTGAAAAGAGTGTCCATGGAGTTTCTTGCCCATTCTTCTCCATAGAGATCTACGCCTTGGAGTGGGCAACTACAGTACTTTCACAAGTTATTATGCCTTGTGTCTGGGACTGTAGCTTCGCCTTCTTTGTTTTTCTGACATTCAAAAGTGCCTGTTATGGTCTAATTGAAATAAATGCTTTGAGTTTTGAGATTATCCTTCAATTCTACCGATTAATTATTACCCTTTGGTTTCAGAAAAATAATAAAAACATACTGATTGCCAGAAAATAATTCAAATTTAAAAAAATTACGTCAGACCGCCGATCTGCCTAGCCTTTTCCCAAGTATGTTGGGGTCGGCTTCCAGTCTAAACGGATGCAGCTGAATACCAGTATTTTACATGGAGCGGCTGTCTATATATAGATATACTTAGTTAGATTCTCTATAAAAAATAAATGCATTAATTTAAAAACAATTTATCAGTGTTTCATGCAATCATTATCTTACGAAGTTATATTATTATAAGAAGAACTGTAATTGTTACGCTGTGTTTATGCTCTGCTTTCCAAGGCGCGGAGGAAACAATGAAATTCCACTAATGTCTGTTTTTTAAACCCTGAGACTAAATTGACAAGTAAAAATGGCAAACTGAAAAAGATTTCAATAGGATTTATGTCAGTTTTGACATTTTCACTTGTCAATTTAGTCTCAGGGTTTAAAAAACAGACTATATGTCCCTCTAGTGGGATCGCTTGGTGGGGCAGAAAGGAATAATTTTGATATTCATCAACAAAGTATAAAACGTATGTATATTTCATTTAATATATTTTGTACATATGGCATAATTATTTTTCTATAATGTGTATATGGCATTATTCATATATTGTTTTATAAGTATTCAAAACCTTTGTGCATTTGTTTCAATGGCAGAAATTAAAGATCAGTGCATTTATTTGTGAATCGAGGCCGAGGCAAACAAATATCGACCATGCGAATCTTGAGATAAAGTTGAAATTAAGTAAACTGCTGTTAGTCTAAGAGAATCAAGGACGTTGAAGTTTTCGACTTTATTTTAAGGGAACCTAGGTTGATATTTGTATGGCAGGGCTTTATACACAACGGTTCTATGTAAAACCAGATATTTCTAGTTGAAGGGAACATTGTAATGTCCTCGAAATCTAAGTTGGTTTGTTCGAGGTCTATACAAGGTGCAAACGGACCCTTCACGAAGCCGTCAACCAAGCATTCTGTATATCAAACTAAGTAACTCTACGCAAAAAAATATTGCTGGGAAATGACTTTTTTGGGGTGAAAATTCACATTTTATGGTAGGACTGAATATAACGCACTCAAAACATTGTGCTGATGGATGCATTGAATAGTACGGGGGTCGTGGAGGTATTTAAAGTAAAGTAACAACATCAAAAACTTGTATTAAAAAAAAAACTTGTAAAAAAGTTGGAACTTTGACCTTCAATATCTCCGTAACTAGAAGGTTCCCGTAGATAAGGTCTAGAACAAGAAAATGATCGCAATGACGGCGAGAACAAGTGCCTTTCGCCTTCGTTAAGGGTATTTTTACACCCAGTATAAAGGGCTTTTCGGGGTCTAAATGTGTTCTTAAGGGGTCTACTTTGATTCATACACATTAAATATTGACGTTCTTTGATTTTGCGATTGTTTACATTTATTTTTATCTTGATTTTCTTATAAGAACTGTGTTTTCTTTAGGTTCTTTATTTTTAACGGAAATAATGTCAGAATAACATATTACTTGCCTGTAATCCCCGAAGGACTAAGTAGAGGTGTACCTTATAGTACACACACATCTCGCCAGTTATGTTTAAGTCCCTTGTAATAGGGGGCGAGGCTATTGCCATCAACAGGGCGCAAATCCAGACTCTGTGGCTGCTACCGAGAAATTTCTGATGGAAAAACCCAATAACACTTTGCCCGATCTGGGAATCGAACCCAGGACCTCATGCTCAGCAGTCGCGCTTGCGATCACTAGACCAACGATGCAGTTATTTCAGTATATCGAGCCTTTATTAGCCATAAATACTATAAAGTTCAATGATACAGTTCACACTCATATACACCGTGACTTTTAGTCGTTTTACAACGGCAGCCCACTTCATGTATCCAATGACTACTAAACATTCGTAAACAATAAATAGGTATTTATGAGATTTTAATAACTTAAAAATAAACATATTATTCAGTATTATGACGCATGATGTAGTTAAAAGACCCTGTTGTGAGCGATGATCTACTGGACTCGAGCGCTGGGTAAGTATGTTGTGCCGTTTGACCCGTAAACATCATTTACAGGATGTTTCATAATTTTATTCTAATGTATTATTTATTTTTCTTTGTAAAAAATATCGCACCTAGAGCTATTTTATGTCGGGCACATTGAGTGGACCACCTTTGTAAGACGACTAAAAAGTCACGGTGTATAAAAATCCGTATACAATTGATATTTTTTACATAACAGTTCTTATTTTTACAATAATATTTATTATAAGACGCTAAGATACGCCATAATCATATATTTGTAAAATTACCATCTATCTACTTATCTTTTTTTTTGTATTAAATTGACGTTATTTTTGCTTTTACAAATACCAACTTTACGTAAGTATACATGAGGTCGATTTCAGACTGACAATAATTATTGAAAATTACTACTGACAAGAATTATCGTAAATTTCTAGAATTGAAGTTTTGTCAACAGTAAAGTTATTTAACTATGAATTTTCCTTATTTTTAACCGACTTCCAAAAAGAGGAGTTTATCAATTCGTCTGATTTTTTTAAAAATAATAACAATCTATTCTTACGAAGATATTAATGGGTTTCGGGGGTCTTACTGGATTATTTTGGTGTTAGTGGGGTCTTAGAGAGTAGGTACTTTTCGGGGGTCTTTGTGGGTTGTCAAGGGTCTAAATGGGTTCTTACAAGGTCTTTATGGGTTGTCAAGGATCTAAATGGGTTCTTACAAGGTGTTTGTGGGTTATCTAGGGGTCTAAATGTGTTCTTACAAAGGTCTTAATGGGTTCTATCGGGGGTCTTAATAGATACTTTTCGGGGGTATTAGTGACTTCACAGCTTAGCCTGCGGCAACAGTCGGTTAGCCTCCCTGAAGCCGGTATCAGTAGCTCCATGCACGGTGGAGAAGTGCGTGCTATCCGTGGCTTCTCCTGCGAACAGCACGCGGGGGGCGCCACTGCTGTCTACCAGGGGAGCAGCTAGGGTCGCCCTGGCGTTGGGGAACTGCGGAGTCAGAACGTTGTCGTAGGTGTAGCTGCCGCGGGTGTAAGGGTTTGAGTACCACGATGACCTGGAAACGAGGAGTGGAGATTTTTATATCACTGGTTTGACAAATCTGCTGAATATTAGATGTAGTTCTCCTGACAGTTTCTTATGTTGGAAACCAATCTTTTTAGTGGAGATTTTACAGTGTGGAATTTTTCAACCTCACCTAGGGATTTGACTCTTATGATTGACCCTATCAATTGATGCCATAAAAGTACAGGGTGTTATTTTTTCGGGTTTTAGACGGTTTTTCCTGAGTGAGCAAGCAAATTCTAGAAAATCTTTGAATGCAGATTTGTTTCTTTTTATAAATCAAAGAATGTTTTGTTTGAGTAAAATCTGCTATTTCCAGTATTTAGAGTACTTTCCCCCCAAGTGAGGTTGAAAAATTCCACCCAGGAAATAGGAGAGCCAACACAGATGACAGAACCCAGGACTGCCAGAAAGCCGTCGTTCGGAAAAGCGATTAATTAATGCAATGTGGATTTTTCAGTATTGAGCCGTGCCCATCTATGTTTGATTTTTGATTGAAGTAAGTTACGTCTTATAACTTTAACTATCTGCCAGTAAAAGTTCCGTCAAAATCGGTCCAGCCGTTTCGGAGATTAGCCGGAACAAACAGACAGACAAAAATTTAAAACATGTTTTTTTGTTATAACTACCGTGTACATACAACTATCGCTGAATGCATAATAAAAAAGCTGTTGTTTTGAAATTACAAACAGACATGACATGGGGGCGAACATGGCCAGATATCGCACAGGACAGAGAGGTTTGGAAGGAGAAAGGGGAGGCCTTTGCCCAGCAGTGGGACACTCAAAGAGGCTAACAAAAAAAAAATAGATAATAATTATAACAATGTCGACTTACCTCAACATAGCTGTAGGCTCTGGTATCGTCTTATTTTTGCCCATGAACCTCCTAAGGAGCTCCATCACTTTCCTTTTCACCACATCTTCGGGTAATGTTTCAACCTAAAACGTTGGCAACATTATGTAGAACACAGCTCTATAGACACTGAAGTGGTACGCACGGAAACCAATCAAGCTATACAAAACCAGTTTATGCGGATCTCTTATTGTACGGGAGATCTATACCAAGCGAGGCCATGTTATACTGGAAATGTATAGGTTGATGTGTCGCCGTGTGTACTTACAGTCCTAATACAGATTTACCTTTGATTTTGCATTTCATTTTTAATCAGTGATCTTTTTTTTAAATTATTATTTATTAATTAAAGAACAAAACAAAATATAAACAGAAACATCACAAAAACCTCAATAGGTTTGTCCGGATGTTGAAACACTTTAAAAAAATTAAATATTATTTTTTTTGTCGTAGTAAGGTTTTTTTTATTTTAAGGTTGCTAATGAGTTGCTGCTGTCAAAGGAAAATAACTGTATAAGGACTATTGTGATTTGTGTGGTAATTTCATCAACTTGAAAAATGCAGCTTTTCACCTATTAAGGTACCCTGGCGCTTCCCCTTAATTTAACTTTTTTTTTTTTTTTCTTGAAAATAATCAGTTTTTGTTGCAAATACTTATTAGAAATAATTGATAAAAGTATCACACGTAAGTAGGAAATTATACATTCCATTCGATATGAAAAGTCCAAAAAAAATAACAATCACATGCAATATGTCCGTGGCCATTTTTATCTCCGCAGATGTGATTGATATCGATGATATAACCAATTTTTTAAGCGTTTTTGGCTCCAAATAAGACATCACTCATTATTTTATCCCGTTGGTTAGGTACCCATAACGAGTGTCGCTAGCAAAATTTAATATGATTGTATTTTTTTTTTTTAAATAAATAAATCGTGCAATCTGGCAACACACTTCCCATGTCATGCTGTATTGTTGCCAGAGCAAAAGCGGCTTATTTTGAACCTTTGAGGCCATTCTTGCTTGAGGGTGGATGGGACACTGACGCTCAAAACGGTTTCCACGTATAAAGTACATCATTCCGAAACTTCCGATATATAAATTTTTCATCGGTAATATTTTTTTTAAATCTGCTGTTTCCTACAAAACTGGCGATAAATTTATATGTGGAGGGTTCAGAATGATGTACTGAATACGTGGTAACCGTTTTAGCGTCGGTGTCCCTTCCACCCCGTATGTATATTGGGTCTACGCAGAGGACAGAATTTGAATGACTTTGGCAGCACAAAAATCTGCTGACAGTCTGTCTAAACTCAAATTCCAAATGACAGACATGAGTTTAAAAAACAGCATTTTTTTTCGTCTTATCACACTCTTACATACAGCATTTAAAGGAGAATGGGCTTCGATGTATAGGCATCTGCCTCAAGGTCCAATAGCCATAAAATATACATAATTGAAAAGAGCTTTTTAAGGAGAACCTTTGCTACTAACAGGACTTTTGGCAATTCGCAGTACGTTCGGAGTTATTGAACTAAATAGGTAACTAGCAGCTCTCTAGCTCCTCTATTGACTCTGAATCGAGAGAAATCGTCATAATAAGAAACGTTATTCTTAAAGAGATCTATCCATTGGTATATACCTTAACGCTATTGGACGCTAGGGCAATTTCGCCCATTGTCCTTTATCTTAGAACTGCAAATTCTCCCTCCTCTGCATAACCCCACTCAAAAGACATGCAATGAAAATGTACCAACCAGTTTCGCGCCATCTCCACTCGTCCAAAGTGTCAAAACGGTCAATGAGCCCATGGGAGTACTAGCCCCAAATATCTTAGTAGTCCAGTGGTCTTCTTTAGACACTTTCATTCTTTCCACCTCGTTCCATATGAAGCCAAAGAAGGTTGCAGTCTTAGGCCACCATGCTTGTGGAAAATGGAGGACGATTTTATCGACAACACCTATCGCTACGTTGTCGATGGCTGTCACTTTGTCTTTGGGTAGACTTGGCGAAAATATCGATGTGTGCCTGGAATGTATTGTTTTTGGTTTTTAAGTGGCAACTTTGCCGGAATTTTGGTTATCAGTTGCATTTATGCCAGTATTTTGGTTGTCAGTTGCAATTTCGCCAGAATTTTGGTTGTCAGTAGCAACTTTGGCCTATTTTTTTTTGGAGTTTGATTTAAGGTATGTACAATTACGAAGATGACTGCAACTGCAAACCGCAGTGGCGAAGATGCCCAATCGCTATGACAGACCGCAGCGACGCGACTAATTTCTATGTAACTCTATAGAAAACTTCCGTACAATGGCGAAGTTGCCGCCTGTTGTGTTTTTGCGATTGGTCAACTTTGCCGCTGTAGTTTGAGGTCGATTTCGTCTTCGGAATCGTAGTAGGACACACGTCGGTAGTAACAGGCCTAGAATAGTACGGAGTTTCAATAGAATAATAGGCCAGCTTATACTGGTTTCGTTATCACCGACGTGTGATTGCCCGTACTTTGATTGTTCCACATTATTCCAGCATTATTTTTAAATACAACTTTCCAGACACGTCAGATATTTATGCCAGGATGCATATGTAGAAGAATATGAGCCATAGACAAAAAATGGATGTGTGGACCCCAATTATTAATGATTTGGTTTTTTGTTTTTAATACTTAAATGTGAGTATGCACGCGCGTGCATATGCGCGTCGCGCGTATGTATGCGCGTGTGTGTGTGTGTTTGCGTGCATGTGTGTGTGTGTGTGCTTATGTGTGTGTGTGTGTGTGTGTGTGTGTGTGTGTGTGTGTGTGTGTGTGTGTGTGTGTGTGTGTGTGCTGCATGTCATGCAGTCATTGGACAGGTGGTAGTTTGATAATTCGACATTTATGAAGGTGTTTTCATCCAATGTATCATGTACGCGTTCCACCCCAGTTTCATAATTCCTAACAATTTCTGTACTTTAATAAGAAGGTTCGTTTTGATATTCACATAACTGAAGATGCTTGGCAGTTGTAATAACTTTTGAAATAACTATTTGAAATGAAAATAGTGGGATTAGAATAGAAACATAAAACTGAACCAATATGTGCCCGCTGTTATGTACAAAATAAGTTCGTCAGCTTAGGGTTCCTATTTTTGTCAGCTGATTGTACTATAGAATCTGCTTTACCGACTGAGCTGCCGTAGAAGGACATTCAGAGATCTTTTTTTACCAAATTACACTAAAAGACGCCGAGGTTAATGTCAACTCGACTGGTCAAAGGTGTAAACTTCGATCTTTGTAATTAATCAACTAAAAATAGTTTTCTATGCATTATTTTGCTTAGTGGCTTCAAAAGATGTTAAGTATCGAATTTCAATAATTACTCAAGTTGTGTTTTCAAAGTTAATTCTGCATGTGGTCTGAAAAAGTTAATAAAAGTTGATTTTATGAATATATTGGCATTTTTGTTATTTTTCCCAGTAAACAATAACACAAACTAATACATGAATCATTAAAATAGGCTGTTATCATTTCATAACATTTTGAAAAACGCTGATTAACTTCGGGTCACCATGACCCGGTGTCATAGTCCGCGTTAATATTTCCACGTCATTGGCGCAGGGAAGGAGAGAATTTAAAAACTGACGAAAGTAAAAAAGACTTCACTGTTCTTCAGTAAGGTATATTTGAAGAATACCATAAGACAATTAGACTTGGTTGGGCCCCACCGAGTCTAATCATCAACTAGTACCTCAAAATTAACCAATGATATATAAACTATAGATACGTTGACTGCGCTCTATAGTGGTAACATGAATGCAAGGTAATTACCGGACCTCCATTTAGTCGCGTACCAACCAGAGCCGCGGCTGTACGTGACATTAAAATAACTTCCTCAAATAACAAAAACAAAATGCCGTGCTGTGTTTTTAGGAAATGTAAAAATTATACTGAACTGTGAAAGATACTCAATACTCAATACATTTATTGAGTATTGAGTATTGATAAAAAAGTATAATTAAATATATTTAATTTTTTTTCGATGCCTTCTAATGGCGGCTGGCGCCTGAGGTAAGTCACGTGCCATACGCGGTCGGCCAATGAGCGTGCAGCACAGAATGACAACGTAATTAAAGAAATATATTTATCTCTCTCTAACAACAGGAATTTTATTTTCTTTTAAGAAAAGAACTCTTTCAAAAATATTACCTCATGTTCCAGAAAATTAGTACCATGCAAGATTCTTACATACCGTGTTTAACTTCTTCGTAGCAAAAGACATAGAACTGAAGTGGCATAGTCCCCAACGCCATTTTGTTTCTGCTTGATAGGCGCACTAAGCTGGCAGACGTGGGTAGAGAAGACTTCATAGAGACTTCGTAGAGTGAAATCAATGAATAATTTAATTTTGTATGACATCAATGAACAATTTAATTGGTATGGCATCATGAGAACATAAATGAGTAATTTAATTTTAATGAAATCAATTTTAATCTAATTTGAATGAAATCAATGTACCTATTACTTAACTTATTTTTTATTTATTTATTATTAATTTTTTAACCTGATCTTGTGAATGAACGAATATATTAATGCATGATGCAATGATGGACATTGACTTAGGACGAATAATGATGTTAATGTTAAATAAACATGGAACCACCATTAAATATTGTACACCTTAAAGGTATGTTACAGCGATCCTTTATAATAATCATAAAGAAAACTCAAAATAGCGATAGGGTGGCTATGGTGGCTATATTCTTAAATTAACCATTGATTTTTTGTTAATTAAGGGTGTAAAAAACACTTAACGAAGCCGAAAGGTCCTCCCTGTCAATGCGATATTTTTTTTGTTCTAGACCAAACCTAAAAGTTCCAACTTTTTCACAAGTTTTTTTTTAAACCACTTTTCAGGTTTTAACTTTACTTTAATTAACTCCATGACCCGTTTATTATTCAAAGAATCCATCAGCGGTATCAGTACTAAGCATTGAGTTTTACCGTAAAACGTGATTTTTCACCCCAAAAATAAAAGTCATTTCCCAGCAATAATTTTCGCGTCAAGTTCCTTAGTTTGATGTACATAATGCTTGGTTGACGGCTTCGTGAAGGGTCCGTTTACTCCCAGTATGCTAGTTCCATTGAGCGCTGCAGCTTTGCAGAAAATACAAAATAGCGATAGGGTGGCTATGCCAGCTTCGATTAGGGCTATCGTTTTTGAGCTCACCAGATGGCGCCACTGTCGAGTAAGGTCTTGTCAATAATTCTATTTTATTCTTTAAACTACCAAAAACTTCATAAAAAGTTTATTTTATTACGTGTAACAACACAGTGTTAACTTTTACTTTGCCCTTTGTGTTCCAGGGCCGCGGTATCGCTTACGAACTGTCCCGTAGCCCCGGACACAGTGTTAACTTCAGATACATATTTACAATATATAATTATAATATTAGTAAGCATGCATTTAAAAATCATTCTACCTCCAAGTACTAACAAATAAGATCCTAAGTTGCTACTTAAAATCTTCAAATCATAATTAATCATAGAGCCATCTATCTAGACCAAAATCGTGAGTATTAGTAAAAATACGTCATAAAAAAGCACACAAACACTGACATCTGACATAACGGAGACCTTACGCTACACTAGCGCCTCTAGCGGCGAATTCATACGCGTTAGCCCTCAGTTCGAACTTCGAACCCCTTTCATGCAGAATCGTCAATTTTCTTTTTAAAAACCTACCACTTTAGCAACATCCCCAGAAGTCCACATAATTAAAGTATTGTCACTCCCTTTGGGGGGCGAAGCCGCACTGATGTTGGTCACCCATTCGTCCTCCTTGCTCAACCCCTTCCTATCTTCACCCAACCAAAAGAAAGGGATCCAGGTAGCTCCACCCCACCAGTGGTTTTCAAATGAGAATACAACTTTGCCTATGACGCCCATAGATAGTTTCTCTATGACTGTGACTTTTTCTTGTGGTAACGCTGGCGAGAACAGTTCATTGTGTCTATGGAAAGAGAAATAGTTTCGGTTTTAGAGGTTTTTTAATGACAGACGGGTTGCAAAGGAGTTTGTTGCGCTTAATGGCGCAAATTCATAGATAAAAGCTGTTCTTTGTCGTGTGGTTAGTGCCTAACCTGAACGCATAGCATGACCACCGTATAAACGGGTTTTATCGACGGAAGAATCGACAAAATGACAGATTTCTTTTGTTGATCTGTCATTTTGTCTATTCTTCCAACGACAAAACCCGTTTCTACGGTGGTCATGGTACGCGTGCTAGTGGCAGATTCTTAGACTTGAAGCCTTACGTAATAGGATTATTAGCATTCGTTTATTTAGACACTCCCCGTGTCTAAATAAACGAATGCTAATAATCCTAACATAGCAGATTTCCAAACACATTTTTTTGTATAGTAAATTGCTACTAATACTAATTTATGCTAAACTCAAGCCGCATTTGGCCGAACTCGCCTGTTGTGAAGCGATTTTGCGCCCCTTCACAAACTGATGCACCCTGTATATGAGGTAGAGATATATGATAAAGTTCATTAAATCATATCCAAACCCCGCATTTGCACCCATTGACAATTTGCGAGTCTTGATTTTGACAGGTCTATTTTTACCCAACTCCGGCGAAGCCAAAAGGAAGGGTTATGATCGTAGCAGTCTATGTGTGTATGTTTGTATTTACGTATGTTCCTCCGTAGCGCCTAAACTATTCATCCGATTTTGATGAATAAGGTGTCAATCGATTCGTTATTATGGACCGGGTGACATAGGCTACATTTTAACCGACTTCAACAATAGGAGGAGACAATTTTACCTTAAATTAAACCCCGAATTTAATTAGAGCGTGATTTTTCAGTAGTCGGGTTTTTTAGTTGTATTATACCACACAAATTGTTGTTACTGAAAAGTCTTATTAGTCGGTTAGTAAATCTCCTGTTATCTTGTTAGAACTTGTGCCAGTGATCTTTTAGAAGGAGCCAGATGGCTCATCTTGGATTATACCGAGTCGAACCAAATATGATTCAGCGTTAGATTTGATTGCTCAGGAGCCAGATCTAGATAATATATGTTTACGAGTAGCAGTAAAGGTATGCTTAATTATTGCATACAATTGTTTAGTAGTAGTAGTTAAGTTTAGTTAGTATTTTGTGCTGTTGGCTTGCTGCACGCTTTGGTGTAAACTGTAAGTGCGGCAAGTATCTATCTAAACAAATAACTAAAATAAATAATTTTGTGGATCCCAAACGGAGTTTCCCAATAGACTCGAACCGAATGAAAACCGAATATATGCCCTTTTTTTTGTTGAACAAATATCATACCGCCGAATGTACCGTAACCCTACCAAGAGTGTAGCAAACGTCACATACATAAAGGGTGTAACAAGACCCTTAACGAAGCCGAAAGTCACTTCTTCTCCCCGTCATTGCGATATTGTTTTTGTTCTAGACCATACCTGGGGACCTTCTAGTTACGGAGATATTGGGGGTCAAAGCTTTTTTCAAAATACATGTCTTTAATGAAGAATTTTACTTTAAACACCTCTACGACCCCAGTACTATTCAATCCATCCATCAGCACAATGTTTTGAGTGCGTTACATTGAGTCCTACCGTAAAACGTGTTTTTTCACCCAAAAAAAAAGTCGTTTCCCAGAATAACTTTGGCATAGGGTTACTTAATTTGATGTACAGAATGCTTGGTTGACGGCTTCGTGAAGGGTCCGTTTACACCCTGTATTTACCTACCAAAATTGCCCTATCACCCGTAGTCCATAGAGTCATACCATTACTAAACCCCATCGGATCAGACCCCTCGATAATCTTGGTCGTCCATTCATCCTCTTTACTTAACCCCTCCTTATCCACATTCTGCCATTGGTAGTAGAACCAGCCGGACTTAGGAAACCAGGGGGTGTCGAATAGGAGAATGATTTTGCCTTCGACTCCTACCGATATTTTGTCTATGGCTGTTGCTTTTTCTTGAGGTAGTTGGGGGGAGAATAGGCGGGAATGTCTATGGAAAAAAAAAAGAATTGACTCAATTTTTTTGTCTTGTTTCGGTATGGTTCGACTTTCGGGTTTTATCTACGCCGAAGACATTCAAATATTTACGAACGATAGACTGGACAAGACAATGAAATTCGTAATCCAATACTTGTTACTACTTAGTAACAAATCGTTGTCTAGTGTCATACGCCCTCTTGTCAGGTAGCATTCGTGAGTCAAAATCGACAATATTCGGGATCAAAAGTTTTGTATGAAAATTTTCCCAATGTCCGCTCTATTAGTGTTTTAAATATCTTTGATCTACGCCCTTACTCTGAGTTTATTGAAGAAAAAAACCGTTTTGCAAAAAAAAACCGATAAAAAAAAAACACTAAAAAAGTTTAAAATAACTTTACTTTCGGAAGTCGGTGACTTTGTTTTATTTTGCTGCGGAGTTTTTTTAAAACTGTGATTCTCGAAACTGTTCAGCTTTATATTAGTATAGATAATATCATTATTTTCTATTTCGTAGACATGCGCACCTATTGGAACAGTACCTTATGTCACAAATACATGCTGCAACATGAATGAAGGAGTTGGCTTCTCTAATTATCATTCTGTTAGTAATTAGTTGTATTAAACCCACAGAAGATGAAATACCCGGCGCTTTCACCATAATCAAAAAAAAAAAAACAGCCTAACAAAACCTACCATCTTAGCTCTATCACCACTCAACCATAGAGTTAGAGCATGACTATTTCCCAAAGGCACATGGGCTTCATCAATCCTGGTTATCCAATAATCCTCTTTGTTAATATCCTTCTTGTCTATGCTTTTCCATAGATATAGGAACCAACTGACATTTGAATGCCAAGAAGGATCGTCAAAGAGTAGTATGACTTTTCCTTCGACTCCTATAGAGATTTTGTCTATGGATGTTACTTTTTCTTGGGGTAGTGGCGGGGTGAATAGTGTGGTGTGTCTATAAAGAAATAAATGAATGGTTTGTTCTTATTAATTATAATATAAGTACTAGCTTTTGCCCGCAGCTTCGCTCGCGTTAATTTAGATTTTGACAAATTAACTCTTAACACACTAATAAAGTTTCTACAATAATTCTATAAAATAATTCAATCATGATTAGAAAGACACGTGGCGCCATCTATTATCATAAGAACGTTATTGATGTTTTCGTCAGGAACAGTACTTTTTTTCGGGATGAAAGGTACCATATGTCCGTTTCTGTACACCTGACAACGTATATGCAAAATTTAAGGATGATCGGTTCAGTGGTTTATGCGTGAAATGGTAACAAACAAACTTGCTTTCGCATTTATAATATTAGTAAGGATTGTACACAAAAGCCGAGGCTCGTACCCCACAGGGGTGCCCTTAGCGCGCTGTCGTTTAGTTTATACATTATCTGCCACTGGCTGGAGGCCTTACACTCAAGGCACCCACAGGATAGTCTGGTTAAGCAGAAGCCAGCCTTATACGCTGACCTGCGAGATGCCATTAAAAAAAAAGAACACAAAAAAATACATAGAAATTGTGCTATATTATGTAAAAACGCAAGCTTAACACATTATTGGGCTTTCTTATATCAAACCTCATAACGATAGTGAGTTTTGCAAAAGAGGATAATAGGGATGATTCCTGAGTAAAAAAACTATGATTCTATTTAGTCCGTCAGTTCGATTATCGAAAAATATTGGATAAGTATTTTTTGTTTTATCAAATCAATACAAATTGACGAAAATAAAACGCATCAAAAATCATGAGTGCGGGCTTGTGACGTCACTTTCCGGTAAAAAGTGTACCGAAATGTGACGTCACACGAGTTTTCGACGCACTGTATCGTTTTCATTTTTTGTTTACGTGAAAAAAGAAAAAATACGTGTCCAATATTTTTTGGAAATCTATCTGACGGACTTATTAGATTTTTTTGGTCATCTACCCTATTGAAGTTAATATTCACGCCTGTATTCTGAATGTGTAGATTAGTAAAGGTGTCTAGTAAAACCCAACAGCTAACAGCTGTACAAGGACTCGTTGGCGCATAGACAAAATTGTAACTAATTCCACCATCTTGTTTTTTTTTCAATTCAATCTGTCAATGTTATTTGAGAGCCCAAAGATCGTTGTACAGTCACGAGGACTAATATTTGTAAAAGGTCCTACGCCAGACTAGGCCTAGTTAGCATCACAAAAGGATTTCTATATTTTAGCAAAGGTTAACAATGTAGGTGTAAGTCAATAAATCGATGAAGTTTTTTTTTTACCTGATGTTATTTTTCCCAGTACGATTCCTGGTCTAGAAATATGTTAAAGTTAATATGCAGGTTATAAATTGGTTAAAAAGGTACATATATTATTCTTCTTTTCTTTCTTTATCGTGTGGTTAGTGCCTAACCTGGTGTCAGAGTTTTTATGCCAGCATGGGCCTCTGACTCGGCATATATTATTATTAGCCTGCTATATTAGATGGCATGTTATTTTTAGTTTAATTCCCTAATCAGCGACCAATGGTCTCTTACACTTGTATCTATAGTCAAATTAAAGTAATCACTTAAGTTTAAGTAACTACTACTAGTAAGCAACCATTTTTACGTAAAGGGAATGTAATTTTACATTGAAATAAAGGAATAGTAACATAAATAAAAAAAAATAAAAAAGTTCCGGAGAAAAATTTCGGTGGCATATGATTCAAAATAAGCAGCTGAATGCACCCTGTTAGTATGCGGAGGGCTGTCCCTTACACCCTGTACCGTGTGTTAGTCTGTACCCCATTTCATTGATGAAATATTATTTTGATGAAATTTCATTTATGCCTGCTAAAACACCCCTTTTCTCAATATTTACTGACCAATTTCCCTATGTCCCCCTTCGTCCAAACTGTCATCACATTATCTGCCCCCATAGGGATAGAAACTCCTGCTATTTGACAACTCCAGTCATCTTTCAACCCCTTTTTATCCGCAGGATACCAAATAAAATACGTAGAAAAACTTTTGTTCACCCCCCACCAATTTTCGGGGAATTGTAAAATAACTTTGCCTATTAAACCCATCGATAGATTGTCTATGGCAGATATTTTTGTCTGTGGCAACACTGGCGTAAATAGTGTTGCGTGTCTGAAAAATTAACATAGAAAAATACACATACATATACACCTGTAATTCGTATTGTAAATACTCATTTCACTTAAGTAACATGTATTAGGGGCTAGCCTGTTACCATTAACTGGGCACAAATCCAGACTACCACTAAATAAATCATTTTAGAAAAACCAAATAACACTTTGCCCGACTTGGGACTCGAACCCCAGGTCGCTCAAAAGTATTGCTTGAAACCACTCGACCTATGAGGCATCGTATTGTGGGTAAGTTTATGGACATATGAGAAATTCAACTGCGAATATCCAAATCTATATATATAAAAGGAGAACTGACTGACTGACATATCAACGTACAGCCGAAACTACTGGGGCTAGGAATGTGAAATTTTATACACGGCTTCCTATTATAATGTAGGGGAGCACTAAGAAGGGGTTTTTGGAAATTTAACCTTTAAGGGGGTGAAAAGGGGGAATTTTGTTTGTATGGAAAATGTAAGTAACCCACGCGGACAAAGTCGCGGGCAAAGTGCTAGTGTTGGAATAAATTAGTAAAAATTAAGTTTTTTTATTTTTGTTAAACGTTGCCCCACGCTAGGAATTTCTCTTGTATCGCGAGTGCGTTTATAAACAAACGTACATACACAAACAGCCAGACCCAGAACAGCTACTTGTAGGTCATACAAATATTTGTTCCGTGCGGGGATCTAACCCGTGACACGCAACGTAGCAGCCAATCGCTCAGCCACTGCGCAAACCGTGCCGTCAAAGGTCTTCAAGACGGAGCTCTTCCTGGGAAGTACTTCTCTACCACAATGTAATTAGAGGCACAAAAAATGTCACCATTGTTGACGTCTGCATCGACTCGAACTCAGAATGAAAGAGCGTCCTCAACTCTTGGGAACATTCTAATTGCCGTCGCATTTGCCAATTGTGTTAAGTTATTTGGGAATCGTACCCAGTAGCATACGCTACGCCATCACAATTGCTTTAACCGGGGATCGAACCCAAAACGAAAGAGCCCTCGACTCATCTTCAACTTCTTACCCTTGTGTCATGTTACTTAGGATCGGGATAATCCGGCCCGTCCTGCTCCATAGAAAGTAAATCATCAGTCACATTGATAATTCCATTTCGGCATAATAGGGTGACTGGTAATTAGTGACCGATACTTAAACACGTGATTACACACACTTTTATCACAATAACACAACAGCCGTATGAAACTCGCGCGCGCGCCTTTGACCTATCAACTGTTAGCCGCGTGACGTCGTTCTGTCTCATTACTATCGTATCGTGCAACAGTGGGTAGGTAGAGCACCCGCGCGGCTCGCTTCGTAAGTTTTGAAAAGTGAATGAGTATAAAAAAATTGTTTCTTTGGGAAAGTTGTTTGTTATCATGAGTACAATCACGTGTATAAGTATCGGTCACTAATTACCAGGCACCCTATATTTATTTGTACCTTATTTTTTTCAATACAACTTCTAATCTTTCAGCTACACTTGTGTTGTAGCATTGCCAGACCTAGGGATCAGAGCCAGGAATCCACGCTCACCAGCAGGTGAAAAGAATTGCTTGAGATGCTACGCCTGGCCAGCTAGGCAGTCGTTCCAAGTAAATGACTGATATTTAAACTGTAAAGCGACCCCAACATATACATGGTGTAAAAGTACCCTTAACGAAGCTGAAATGTGCTTGTTCTCCCCGTCATTGCGATCATTTTTTTTTGTTCTAGACCATATATCTGGAAACCTTCTAGTTACGGAGATATTGGGGGTAACTTTTTTTTTTGACTTTTCCAACTTTTTCGCAAGTTTTTTTTAAATACAAAACTTTGCTTTAAATACCTCTACAACCCCCAATCCATCCATCAGCACAATGTTTTGAGTGCGTTACATTGAGTCCTGACGTAAAACGTGATTTTTCACCTCAAAAAAAAGTCGTTTCCCAGCAATAATTTTTGCATAGAGTAACTTAGTTTGATGAACAGAATGCTTGGTTGACGGCTTCGTGAAGGGTCCGTTTACCCCTTGTATGACTGGAAACACTGGCTTGTTCACCTAAATCCTTGATCACGTAGGCAGTTGCTTCTTGGAATTCAGCTGCATCCAAAATCCTTGGTCAAGTAGACAGTGGCTCTGTTCAGCTGCATCCAATTACACTGGAAGTCTTCCAAACATAGTTGGAGACACCTGCTTATATCTAGAAGACTCACCTCTCCTTCAGCACGCCCAAAGACACCGTAACAATAACAGTCCTGGCTCTATAAGATGTGCCGTCCTTGCAGGTCACCACGACGTCCTGTGTGGGGTCCTGGGGCCACGTGATCTTGGAGACCTCCTTTTTGAGTAGGATCTCCAGGTTGGGGTAGCCGGGGCCGTTCTGGTATGTGTTCTGTGGAAGGCCGGGGTTATGCGTCAGTTCGTGACTTAGGTTTGTTTCATTGACTTTTTTTGATATCGACTTCCTTTGGAAGTCGGTTATTTTTTTTGGAATAAAAGTTTTTATTTTACACTTTTTGGTTGTGGTTTCTCACACAAATCCATATCAAGTATTAATTTTAAATAGAAACTAGAAGTAATAATAGCGGTGTGCTATAATTACTTCTAGTTGCTCACATAGACGAACAGGAAAAAATGCATAATATAGCGTGCAATTATACATAAAATGCATAATTGCTTACAACCTAGTCATTAGTAGTCATTGTAATTATTATAAGGTTTCTCGTATTTTGGACTATTTGTATGTATTATAATATATATTAGTTCATTTCATTTTATTTGTAAATATGTGTATTAGTATGTACCTATTTATGTATATCAATTTATGTTAACAAAATGGTATTTTTATTTTTGTACTCTATTACACTGGTGTCTATTTGACCCAAAGGTTGACTGGTAGAGAATGCCTTGTGGCGTTAAGTCCACCTATGTACCACTCTTGTACATGAAGTTTAAATAAATAAATATAGATAGAAGATAAATCATAAAGTACCACAGGAACCTCTATCTAGCCGTACTAAATTCGCGCGCGCGCGCCTTTTACCTATCAGCTGTTAGCCGCGTGACGCCGTTCTGTCTCAGTACGTGCAACAGTGGGTAGGCAGAGCACCCGCGCGGCTCGCAATTTCATAGGGCTGTTGTGTTATTGGGATAAAAGCGAATGAGTATAAAAAAAAAATTCTTTGGGAAAGATGTTTGTTATCATGAGTACAATCACGTGTTTTAGTATCGGTCACTAATTACCAGTCACCCTATATAGAGAGGATAACTCATAAAGTACCAAAGCAAAGTTAATAAAATTAAATTGAGACCACCGCGCGATCTTCCTCAACCAAAAGAAAAATGAATTACTTAATTCGGACCAGTAATCAGGAAGAAATGGGTGTTAAAAAAAGGTGGTGGAAAACATAACCTCTTCCTTTTTCTGAAGGTTAAAAATAGTATTTCTTTTAGGCAATCCCATGTACTAGAAGGTGAGCTTTTTGCCATTCACCGAGCCCCGACTGCAAATGCACACTTTGCAAAAACTGAGAATCGAAACCAGAAGTCCACGTTCAGCAATCACAATTGCAACCACAAGACGCAGCGGTCGCCACTCGAGAAATAGTTATAATAGTTTGTCAAAATTCAGTTGTTAGGGCTAGTAAAAAAAATAAAAAGGTAGTACTCACCAACAAAATCTGGAACAGCGTCTTATATCCGTGCCTGTGCCAGCTCATATGCTGATTCCCGCCAAGCTCCTCATACCTAGATTGGGTGGAGACATCGTTCCAGCTGTTAGAGGACTCGTAGTTGTCGATGATTAGGTCCAGGAACTGGAGCAGG
Organism: Noctua pronuba; assembly: GCA_905220335.1. NCBI lineage: Eukaryota > Metazoa > Arthropoda > Insecta > Lepidoptera > Noctuidae > Noctua > Noctua pronuba. The sequence continues at coordinate 1,852,784 of LR999920.1, forward strand.
TTCTGTATGAAGTCCAGGTCGAGGAGGAGCTGAGGGTGCTTTGTTTTGATGTAGTCTGTTAAGCTGGAAATTATGATAAAGGACTTGTTAAAAGATATATTTATTTCGTTGGTGTCCCAAGAAATATAGACAAGGGCAGGCAGATAATTTTGTTTTATTATTATTTCCTTTTCTTTATAAATGACACCCGGGACCAACGGCTTAACGTGCTTTCCGAGGCACGGAGGAAACTCGGTATGTAATCGGTGGTCACCCATCCACGGAGCAACCTAGGCAATCACGGCTTAACCTAAAGATCGACTCGAGCGACTGTTATTATTTAGCCACGAGCTTCTATGTCCATGAGTAATTAATGTTTTTGGAGCTGGCTAAACAGCGAATTTCGCGCGAATCATCAAATGCCCCTTCCCGCTCTGGGCGGAGCGGAAGGGAGTGTCAGACTCGTACTGACTAAAACCCATCCATGTTCCATCTTAGCCATTTGTGTTCCAGAGCCGCGGTATCTCTTTCGAATAGTCCCGCAGCTCCGGTAGGCATCGGCTCTTGCGGACTCCTTCCTGTTTTCTGACATCTCTTTGAGGCGTGCGTGGAACACGAACGCGCCGTCGACACGGCCGAGTTTATTCTCCTCTTTGTACATACTATTAGTGCAGATTAAAACATGTAGGGTCCCGCCTGCTTCCAGGTGAATTTAAATGAATAAAGGTTATAATACTAATCATACATTTATTTTCAGGTTACAAAGATATTTATATAGATAAATACCTAAATCAGGTGGGCAGTCATCGCTCGTAAATATAGGGTGTAAAAATACCCTTAACGAAACCGAAAGGCATTGGTTCTATCCATTATTGCGATCATTTTTTTGTTCTGAACCATACCTTCTAGTTGTGGAAATATTGGGGGTCAAAGTTCCAACTTTTAAACAAAATTTTTTAAATACTAGTTTTTAGTGTTATAACTTTACTTTAAATACCTCCAAGACCCCCGTAGCATTCAATGAATCCATCAGCACAATTTTTTGACTGCGTTACACTGAGTCCTACCGTAAAACGAAATTTATCACCCCAAAAAAAAAAGTCATTTCCCAGCAATAATTTTTGTGTAGTTACTTAGTTTGATGTACAGAATGCTTGGTTGACGGCTTTGTGAAGGGTCCGTTTACACCTTGTATTTGAATGTCTTTGGCCGTCAACTTGTACAACGTCATAAAAAAAATATTACATTCTGTTATTGCTAATTCTATAGGATTAGGAACACAAAACATTTGACTTAACTAGAAACACTGTAATAACTATGGTTTTTTTTATAACTTTGATAAAAAGGCAATATTAACATTTGGATACGTAATTGCACTCAAAATCTTAGTGATAAGACTAATCAGCGGTTATCAGAACAAGTCATTAATAACATCAATATTATCTCGTCAGCTGTTTTTTTCCAAACGCCACCCGATAAATCACTTCCATTCATAATACATTGTTTAATTGGTGTAAAAAGACCCTTAACGAAGCCGAGAGGCACTTGTTCTCCCCGTCATTACGAACTTTTTTTTGTTCTGGACCATACCTGGGAACCTTCTAGTTACGGAGATATTGGAGGTCAAAGTTCCAATTTTTTCACTAGTTTTTTTTTAAATACTAGTTTTTAAGGTTGTAACTTTACTTTAATTACTTCCATGACCTGTTTACTATTCAAAGCATCCATCAGCACTAAGTATTGAGTGCGTTACATTGAGTTTTACCGTAAAACGTGATTTTTCACCCCAAAAAAAAAGTCGTTTCCCAGCAATAATTTTTGCATAGGGTGACTTAGTTTGATGTACATAATGCTTGGTTGACGGCTTCGTGAAGTGTCCGTTTACACCCTGTATGTTATGGCTAAAAGCCGAAGTAAGGTTACACCTAGTACTAGCCGGCTAAGTAAGGTTACACCTAGTTCTAGCCGGCTAGGTAAGGTTACACCTAGTTCTACCTGGCTATACCTAGGTGCGGCCGGTAACTAGCCTTTTTATTGCTAGGACACACCGACCAAATGGATTAGGTTAGGTTAGAACTGTGACACAACGCGCGCGAGCCGAGCGAGCGCAGCGAGCGGTGCCTCGGCAGCGGCCGGCGAGCGCTACATCCAAATTCATTGCATTTTATCAAACTGTTACCGGCCGTACCTAGGTATAGCCGGATTGAACTAGGTGTAACGTTACTTAGCCAGCTAGAACTAGGTTTAACCTTACTTCGGCTCTTAGCCGTAACATATGTATTATGAATGGAAGTAAATTATCGGGTGGCGTTTACAAATGACACCCGGGACCAACGGCTTAACGTGCTTTCCGAGGCACGGAGGAAGCTCGGTATGTAATGGGTGGTCACCCATCCACAGACCAACCTAGGCAAGCACGGCTTAACCTGAAGATCGCCCCGAGCGGCTGTTATTATTTATCCACGAGTTCCTCAAAACACTTTTACTCAAAGGTCCATCCGATTAATTATGTTAGTACCTAATTAACAATTATCTTTGACGTCATTTATTTATTAAAATGACGAAGAAATATTTAGATAAAAAGATTGCAATCTGCACAAACAAACCCGTGCAAATTGCAATTTTCTTTCTTCAATTGTTAATTACTCATGGTTTTCCTTTCATTTAATTTATCATGTTTTATTAGGAGATTTGATCCATAACATTGAAGATTTGTTCCTTTTTAAAATAATTTGCTAACTCCAGTATTGAGAGTAGACTCCCCACAGGTGAGGTTGAAAAATCCACCCTGTACCTATATAAGTTCCTAATACCACCGTGAAATATTTCACACACCCAAACACAACCGTTTAGCTGGTAGGGGAGGGGGGGACACTTGAGTCTAACAAAAATTAGCACTTTAAAGCTATTATAATATTTCACAAATGAATCCCTTAATCGAAAAATGAGAAAAATGACGTCGAAATATTGGGAGCACAAAATAATGAACAATCACGGAAGATATCCCGTAAGTGACTGTATAAATTTAAACCGCGAAAGCTTAAAACAGTGTATCAAAATTCTAATTTTAAGGGGATAATATACGATGTTCAATGTAGGTACAATGGCGGTCTTAGCGGTAATATTGATATCATCCAGACCACAATGCCGTCACAAAAGTCACGCGTTCTCATTGTTGCAGTCGAGCGTTGCAAATGCGATTAAGGATCGCTAATAAAGTCGTCGGAGGCACGGACCTATACAAATTCAGATAAAAAAAAAACAAAATCTCACTTACCGCCTAGTAATATACTGCCCCAAAGGCTCTGGCACCTCAGGCGGATCATCGACAACCCCCAAACTGAAGGTGACCAGCTCATTCAACAGCTCCTTGTCTCCCGCACTGCCGTCTGACCGATACACGTCGAAGACCAGGTCTTGGGGTAAGATGGAGACGTTGTTCTGTATCGCCAGGTCGTACACCCTAGAGGGGAATTGACCGTGGATCCTGTAGAAGAAGACGGTGGTTAGAAATTGGGTGAATAGAATTTGGGAGAGGTAATTTGATGCAAACCACAGAGGTAGCAGCGTAACGGTTTCGTGAGAGGCCCGGACACCATCAAAGCAGAGACGTGCGGGGATGTGTGAAGGGGAGAGGAGGGGAGCTGCTTAGGAGCGAGGGTGTATCCACCGAAGCTGTGCGGAGATGCGTACTGGCTTGACCGGAGCAGAGATTTGCGTACCGGCTACTCATACCCACCCGCTAATGACCGTCACACACCACTCACGTCTCTCCGCTGTGCGTTGCTGCCGAGTGACGAGGCTGGCCTAAACAAATATAAGACATCTCCCCTCTTCTCTGCTCAACCGTTTCCACTAAAACTACGGGAGACGATAAGTGTAAAACACGAAATTTCACTGGTGGTTTAAAACACCTTTCGTTTCGTCTCGTCTCGTCTCTGGCTTCGGAGCCTTCATTTCGCTTTCGGAGTCCGGGCCTTACTCACGCAAATGAAAACGGTGACGAGTATGGAAGAGTTTCTTTCTATAGAGCTAAACAGAAACCGCGATATGCTGCCATTTGCATTTGCGGGTCGTCTTCGGAAGAGCACCTTGAGGGATATCTACATCATTTAGGAAGAAACGTTTTTTTTTTGCCTATATTAGCCGATAGATTAAAGGGTATATAAAACAGGCATTAGGGTTGAAGCAACCAGTTGTCGATCGATAACACTCTGATCCCCTGACAGCTGCAATATAAATGTAGGCTTATCTGCTTATTATTTGGCAACGTTTTGGAAATACATTATATTGGATTCCGGAAAAGCAGCTTAGCATTTGTAAGGAATCTGACAGGTTCATTTGTTGGTGACCTTGCTCATCAACGCGATTATCAAGAGGGGCTTCCAAAACTCGGTGAGTGGATTAGTCTTGCGAAGATTTGGGATTCGGGTATGTCACTGTAATACGCAATTACGCGCTGCTATATTTTTAATGCCTTTGCGTAGCATTCGGGGATCTAAAGTTCCTTCGACAGCTGCCTTCCATGTATGTAGTTAGAGATCGCAGTAAGGCAAGAATCTCACAGAACGTTCCTCGACCTCTTGCCCGAAAGCAGGGCGCCTTTTATGTGATAAGAGGTTTCATTATCATTATTCATCTGGGAGATGTCCACTGCTAAACGTGGGCCTTCTCATTGAGGATCGTTTTGCTTCCATTGGTCTATTCCAACCATCATAAAATCGTTTGACACTATACAGGGTGGAAGGGACACCAACCAAGTATACCAAGCAACCAAGCTACCATGCAAGCTACGCTTACCAAGTATTCCGTACATCATTCCAATCTCCCCTCTTCATCTCTTCCTACCAATTTGTACGCCACGATATGCGGCTGAACATGTTTGAACTTTCTATATCTTATTGTTATCTTGCATGCAATGTATCATGTACACCATGTTTAAACAAATAAAATTTTACTTACTTACCCCTCACACAGAATTTTTTTATCAGTAATTTAAAGAAGAATCAGCCGTTCCATACATTTTGACCGTGTAGGTATTGCACTTTTGTAGGAAACAGCAGATATTTTTGTTCTACAAAAAAAATCTATGTGGTGTTCAGAATGACGTACTGTAAACATGGTAAGCGTTTCTGCGTCGGTGACCCTTCCACCCTGTATAAAGACCTTCGATCTTCCTTAGGCGCGAATTACACTCAAGCGGCGCGGCGCAGGCACGCTGTTCTTTCGTTTCCTTATAAATTCCACGCCTGCGCCGCACCTTACGCCTTACGACGTTTCTGTGTAATTGCGCCTTAAATATGACAAAGGTTTCGAAACAAGACAAAAAAGGGTTACGGGACTCACCATTCAGCCCCCAACTCGACGACTCCATCGCCAAAAGGCACAGTATTGACCCTGCCTCCGACTCTGTCCATGGCTTCCAACGCTAGGACCTTCTTACCCGCCTGGGCGAGAGTGGAAGCTGCCGTGCAACCTGCAGCTCCCATGCCCACTATGATCGTATCATAGGTTTGAGGCATTGTGGCGCTGCGGAAGAAGAAGTGAGGCGTTAGTTGGTTTATAGTTAGAATTAGTATGATTAAGTGGCAATGGTCTGACTAGTGGTTAGGGTTTGCAGCGGGACAAATCTTTTCCCAACTATGTTGGGGTCGGCTTCAAGCCTACCGGATGCAGCTGAATGCCAGTATTTTGCATGGAGCGACTGCCTACCTGACCGCCACAACCCGGTTCGTACTGGGTAATACGGTACCCCTTGGTAAGACTGGTTGTCAGATTTTCGGGCCATTGACTACCTGTAACGACTGTCAAAGGTCTACAAATGGCAGCCGGGTTACCGGGTACCAACAGTTTTAAGTGCTTTACCTAAAGATCGACCCGATGGCTGTTATTATTTAGCCACGAGCTTCTTTCTACTAATATCGTTACTAACTGACGTAAAGGCTACGCTGCTCACGGCGTACTGCCAGTCGTTCTATGCATGCAGTCTGTGGGTCAACTGCAGGGGGTATACAGCGCTCTGCGCGTCCAATATAACAATGCATTTAGGGTGTTGATGGGGTTGCCGCGCTACTGCAGCGCTGTTAGCAGAAGCGGGCATAGATGGCTTTCACGCCATCATGCGCAAGCGATGCGCCTCCATCATGCGCAGGTTACGCGTCAGCCCCAACAGCATCCTGACCACTACAACGGTCAGGTGGGACAGTCACATACTGCGGCATTGGGTACGCCTACATGCCACTGTGGCGTATAATAAATAGTTGTTTTGTTTTTCTGGTAGATGTAAGTACTAACACTAGTTTCTAAGTTGTGTGTTGTACTAACTAAATGGACTTGTGGTCTGAAATAAAAGAATTTTGTTTTATTTTTATACTAATCCAGTGCGCAAATTCCTTATCACCTTATGCGAATTTGAATGTAATTCTTGTCCTCATATTGCATCATACTGACTTGCGAGATAAATTCGCGCCACATGTTATTTCATTTTTAGTGAAGTTTTGATGTAGGTACTGAAAATTATCGTCTACGGAACGCGCGGTGGGCTTTGAGGGTCCAGACACAAGTTTGCTCGCCCGAAAGTATCCGCGAGACGGCAGTGGCAGACCACGAAGGAGTTGGCGAAATGACTTCCTGAGAAATTGGCAAATAGAAGCAGAGAACTGTACTGAAGGTCTGGTCCGAACCCTGGCAAGCGCATTACCTTCATGTTACTTGGGGTCGGCGCATCCCGTTGTTTTCTTCCATTCTCCTCTGTATTGAGGGTTATTGTATTACCCAGGACTAACTGGGTTGTGGAGGTCAGATAGGCAGTCGCTCCACGTAAAATACTGGTTTTCAGCTTGCTCCGGTTAGACTAGAAGCCGACCAAAACATAGTTGAGAAAAGGCCAGGGAGATGATGATGACCCACACAGGGTTCTCGTGGTGGATTACAGCCCACTGTCTCTAATAGAGAGGAGGCCAGGTATTCCAACAGTGGGTACATTAAAGGTTGATTATCCGTCCAGTCAGTATTGACAGTCCCCTGTGCAGGACGTGCCTGGAGGTGGAGGAAACGGTAGCGCACGTACACTTCGAGTGCACCGGCGTCACCTATATCCGCGAGGAGACTCTTGGAACACCAATATCCCTTGCGGATGTCCTGAGAAGACCGGAAAGTTTGATCTGCTTCTAGAGGGAGGTGGGCTGGTTGGAGTAACGATCACCATGGCTCACGCACAATGGTCCACTTTAAGGACTAAGTGCGGAAACCAAACCCTTAACATAGAAGTTTGAAAGCATGCTGCGCAGTATTGGACTAAGGGATGGAATTGAGGGAAGCCTTTACCCTGAAAGTGGAACAGCTAGCTATCAAAATTGGTAAAGCAATTAAAAGATCAACAATGCAATAATTAACTCGAAATGGTCATTGTCCTTCTGATCGGCATTGAGTGGAGTGTTATTGTTCAAAGTCAAGTACAATTAAAACGATTGAGAGCTTGAGGACAAAACTTGTGAAGTTGTGACTCACACATTAGACAATTTATAACAGGCTATTTGACAACATCTTCTCACCCTTAAAACTAGCCCATTAGTTCTAGCCCTTGCCCATATCAATTACATTTTAATGTATGACGAATCTATGGATATTTTTGCAAGTACTGAACTGAGTCTCCTCAGCACTGCTTCTCGATACCTGGAGTCCATTGCCACTCCCATTACTATCTCCTCGGGGTTTTAAAGTATATAGTTTTATGATTATACTAGTTTTGTTCATTTAATTTTATTGTAATTTCATTGTGTTTACTCTAATTCTGTCTACTAAAAATGTTTTGTTTGCTTTTATTCTTTCATATACCATTGTTTACTTAATATTATTACTATTTTTATTTTATTTTTAATTCTAATTTTTCTGTAATTTTACTTGGTTTTTATGTTCAACCAATAACTTGTATGTGTGGTGTAAACTGTCAGTATAAGTTGGTTATAAATAAATAAATAAAAAAACATCGAAAAAAAACAAAAATATTTAGTCCAAATGTTGGACACGTATTTTTTACTACCTATTATATTTACAGAAGATTAGCTGTTTCTCACGACCTAGGTCCGGATGAAATTATTATAAAATATTAATTCCCTATTTGATTAGGATTTTGTTAACAACTTCATGGGTTCAATTTTGTTTTGCATAGAACCCTAACCCTTTTTCTAAATTAGAAGGATTCTAAGTTACTCCTTAAAATATCAGCTATCTGCCAGTAAAAGTCCCGTCAAAAGATTAGCCGGAATAAACAGATAGACGAAAATTTAAAAAAGTCCCATACAGTTTCACTAGTGGCCCGACCAGGCTTCACACGGGTGGACATTTTTTTTTTTAATATAACCTATATGACTCGAGGTTAAGGCTTGCCTCTCATGCATGAGGTTGTGGGTTCAAATCCGGGCAAGTACCAATGTGACTTTTTCAATTCATATGCACTTTCTAAGTTTATCTTGGACATCATAGACATCGGTGAAGGAAAACATTGTGAGGAAACCTGGACTTATAATTAATATAAGTCTGAAATCGCCAACCCGTCTTGAGCAAGCGTGGTGATCAATGCTCGTGCCTTCTCTGTATGAGAAGAGGCCTTTGCCCAGCAGTGGGACAGTAACAGGCTGGTATTATTATTACTCGAGGATAATGAAGCTTTCTAACCATCAGTAGTTTTTGAGTTTATTCATTACAACATACAAAAATAGAAATCTTTCCTCTTTTTAGTATTAGTGTAGAACTGTAGATATGCATTCAACAAAAAGCTGTTTTTTTAAATTTATTCAGGGATATTTATAATCGCAATGCGTATGTGTGCTTTTTTTATATTACGGATAGGCACTTCAATTTTATTTTTATAGATGACTAGCGGCCTGTCCTGGCTTAGCACAGGTGGACATTTATTTTCCCCTACCCCCTATTTTTTTCTAGTAATAAATATAGCCTATGATACTCAGGGATAATGTAGCTTTCTTTTTTTTTTTTATCGGCACTGTAGTTTTTGAGTTTATTCATTACAAACATACACACACACACACACAAAAATACAAATCTTTCCTGTTTATAACATTAATAAGATAAGTAATATTATTTATTCAGAAACTCAAATATAAGTAATCATGATGTTGTTTAAAGTAAACAAAAAAACGATAGCAGTGTCAAGTCATAAAAATGTAAACAAATGATCAGCTGACATGTTATGATAACTTTTAAATTGTTATTAATTATATTAACAAAAGGAACTTGCGCTAGACGCATTCAGTAATAATTCTTAAGTTTTCATTCAACATTGTGAAGAATAAACAAAACATTTTATTTTTTAATTCATAAAATTGCTTTTCTTATAATTCAAAAAAAGAACAAGTTAGAGTTGGGTACTCACATCAATTTAGTGGTAACTTCACGGAAGAATTGTAATTTGTTTAGTCGATTTCGGGCCCCGAACAAAGTTTTATCAGAAGAAAGTTTCGCGTTGCGCACCTTTGAACCAACTGAGATTAAATTCTGTAGGTTATTTCTGACGTTCACTTTATCCACGTGTAGTGGATCCACTCAGTAAATATAGGAGATAAGTCAATAATTATATAATTAACCACTTGTCTAGTGTTTTCTAATCTAGATAACGTGTATTTTAAAACTGTCGCCGATTCAAGGAAATAACAATTTGACGTTTCGTTCCCATACGGGTTTAAGGCCGCCAGCACTGAAATTTTAATTTGCCGAATGTCATTTGGAAACTGGTTGGAAGAAGTTGCTGTTCTTATAGTAAATTTTTTGAGATTTTGTTTAAATTAAAATATGGGTTTTTCAAACTTCAATTTAAAATCTTCAGATAGCTACGGTCGCAGCATTGCAAAAAGGCGTGCATTTTGTTTGTATGTCTGTAAATAGACCATTTTAGTGGAACCGCACAAGGGTTACGTAACATTATTCTTCTTGTATGAATATGGAATCTCAATCCAAAATTCATTTCGATAATATTCAATGTAAGCGAAATATATAAGGACTTCATAATAATGTCAGAATTTAATTTAGATTGCTCATGTCACGCTTGAAAAAGAAAAATGATGTTTAAAAAAAAAAACATCGAGGTTCTTTTAATTGAGAATGAGTTCAACTGTTTTTAAATTTACCCACAGAGGCTGGTAAACAAATTACGTGGTAACACTCCAATTGTCAAAACATAAACGTCCGTTCCATGCCAAAAATATCTTGATCTTTAGCATCATATTTCTTTACGGATTTTTCCACTGAATGTTCTAAGGCTGATGAAGGTTGAGTGTTTATCATAGCAATAGTTTATAATTTATCAAATTATAAGAAGATTTCCTAACTTACATAATTTCATTACAAAATTCAGGACTAAATGGAGAAAGAATTGCAAAAAAGACAAAATAGTTCTGCCAAGCGAATACCAAATTATAAAAAGCTTACTGTTATAAACGTAGCCGTCGTGCAAAAGATTACCCCCTGGGAGAACTGCGCGTATCTCCTGGGTTACTTAAGCGAATAGACTGCATTTGGCCTGATGGCAAGCAGAATTTAATCCTAAGACCAACAAACTTATCTTAGGAGCGCTGCTGGTTAAGGGAAGACGTCAAACTACTGTCAAATCCAATACATTTCAAATTAGTTCCTAATTTCGCCACATGCATTTGTAAGTTTGTCGACCTAAATAAGCTAATTTGCAATTGGGTCATCAGTTTTTTGTTTGAAATAGGCATCATTATCTAATTTAACTGAGTGTCTCATTAATGAAAGTGATGAATGTGATCAGTCTTTGCGAAACCTTCAAAACGGCAAAAAGCACACCGCCCTGTGCCCTACTATAACAAGACAACGCCACGCCCGGCTGAATCTCGCTAAAGGGTAGAGAGAGGAAAAGACAGTTAACACATCTACGTATCGGCAATTATTTGGTAAGATTAAGTTCATACATGACATAGGGTGGCAGTCTGTCTATGCCACAAACTGCTGCACCAGGAAATACCAAAATAACCGTTGCCAGTCCTAGTAATTAAACCCAAAACCCAACGTAGAACCTCCATTAGAACTACAAGGCTGATATGTAAACTGGCAAGACAATACACTAGTGAAACTACAATTTGAAGTAGTACATATACAGATTTCCTCGCTCCAATTTAATGGTATTTTAACAGGTTAAGCACGCTCTTCCTTTCATAGTCAATTTATTTTATTGATGACTTTAATGATTGTGCTATCTGGTGGCCTATAGCAGGAGTAATTCCAGTGTGGGAAAGAGATAGAGCTATACAGGTCGTGTAGCGCCATCTCTTTCCCCCCTGAGGTCATCTAGCTACCCAGTCACCTAGCTTATCTTCGACATAAAGGGGCTATCGTACATGAATTCGCCGCTAGAGGCGGTCGTGTAGCGTAAGGTCTTCAGAAATGTCAGAAGTCGTGGAGTGTTCGTGCGTTGCGCGCTTTTTTATCGCATATTTTTACTAATATTCCTGATTAATTATGGCTTTAAGATTTTAAGTAGCAAAGTTAGGGTCTAATTTGTTAGTACTTAGAGGAAGAATGTTTTTTAAATGTTTTCATTGTTTGGTAAAACCTTCTTCGAGTCGACACATTCAATTTAGCACTTTTTTTTCTAACAACAAAGCAATTGCGCTCCAAATATTCGCCTTTCAAGTAGCTCGAGCCAATCGGCATTCTAATGCTTTAGTGATAAAGTTGGCAATGTATTAAGGAAATTTGACAGATTGTAGTAGTTTTGATCTAAAGGGTGTAAAAAGACCCTTAACGAAGCCGAAGGGTACTTGTTCTCCCTGTCATTGCGATCATTTTTTTGTTCTAAACCATACCTGGGAACCTTCTAGTTACGGAGGTATTGGAGGTCAAAGTTCCAACTTTTTCACAAGTTTTATTTAAAATACATGTTTTTAATGTAAGATTTTTACTTTAAACACCTTCACGACCCCCGTACTATTCAGTCCATCCATCAGCACAATGTTTTGAGTGCGTTACATTGAGTTTTACCGTAAAACGTGATTTTTCACCCCAAAAAAAAAGTTGTTTCCCAGCAATACTTTTAAAATAGCGTAAAGTTACTTAGTTTGATGTACAGAATGCTTGGTTGACGGCTTCGTGAAGGGTCTGTTTACATCCAGTATGATCCCGGCGACACAGCAAAAAGACAAGGCTAACTTAGCATATTATGTGTTGCACCCGTTTATGATCACGCGGAAAGATGACAACAATGTTTTTATTTATTAACTGTGTTATGTAACATAACTTATGTTATGAATTACTGATTACAAATTGTAAGGTCACAAATAATTTGTTTAGATAAATAGTTAATTGCATACTACACGATAAACATAATAGATTGTGAGATTAACATCATATACTTTTAAGTAATTAGGTAAACTACCTATACAAGAAGTAGTTTGACGTTTACTACGGAAAAATATGATTCAACTCTGTGCCCCAAAACATGCAACCAAAGTGTCCTTTGCGCAGCCAAAGACAACGCCGCGCCGTAGAGGTAGCAAAGTTTTGAGTCAACCAAATATAAAATGGCGTCGTTCCGGCGCGGCGACACGAAGTAGAAGAATTATTACAGGAAAAGTGGTAGCCTGGTGGTGTGCCGTCGGCCTGTCCAGTCATAGGTCTCAAGTTCGAACTCAAGACACGCACCTCTGATTTTCGGATTCATGTGCATTTTGTATAATTATCACTTGCTTCGGTGAAGGAAAACATCGTGAGGAAACCAGCTTGCCTGAGAGATATTTCTCGACGGCATGAAAAGTCAAGTCAGAGGCCCATGGGCGGATAAAAACTCTGACACCAGGTTAGGCACTAACCACACGATAAAAAAATACAGGAAAAGCCGTGCGCGCCCGATGGTATTTCCCATCCACAAAAATGAAGAACTTTCATTCGTCCATTTTATCCCCGTCAGGGGATTTTCAAATTACTTCCTTAGACCGTATCTTCGTTAGGTATACAAGGAAATCTTATGCAAAGTTGTATGCTTCTAGATCCAGTGGTTTGAGTTCTGTGTTTTCCGTCAATGTATAAATGAAATTAAGGTGACCTCTTTGGACGATTCGCGGTCTCCACTCTATAACACATTTCCGTAAGTTCTATCCATACCGTCTATGGCTAATAATGAACCTCATCTACATAATTACGATACTTTTTTTTTTTAATTTCTTGTGTCACAAAAAAGATAGCCGTGGTCATTATGGTCATTCAACAAGGAAAATCGATTGACGGAAAAACCCGACAACCCATTCAAACATAAAATTACGCCTTTTTCCTATGGATGTAGGCACAAACCACCCGCTACGATCCTGACTTACTCCATCAGCCTCATCCATAGCCCATTCCTCCCACAGAAAAACCTAATTATAATAAATTATATGCCATGTTACTTTTGAATTTTACGACTGGGTTAAAGGTGACGACTATTTAGTTGTGGCTAGAGGAGCTCGTGGCTAAATAATAACAGCCGCTCGGGGTCGATAATTAGGTTAAGCGGTGCTTGCCTAGGTTGGTCTGTGGATGGGTGACCACCTATTTTCCTCCGAGCCTCGGAAAGCACGTAAAGCCGCTGGTCCCGGGTTTTATTTGTAGATAATTGACATTCGTTAGGTATAGTCAGTGGCCCAAAAAGTCTGACAACCAGTCTTACCAAGGGGTATCGTATTACCCAGTACTAACTGGGTTGTGGAGGTCAGATAGGCAGTCGCTCCATGTAAAATACTGGTATTCAGCTGCACCCGGTTAGACTAGAAGCCGACCCCAATATAGTTGGGAAAAGGCTAGGCAGATGATGATTTAGTTGTGGCTAAAAAGGGGGTAACTGCTGAGATGACGAGTAATAGGGAAGTATGGAATAAGGAGACATGCTGCGCCGACCCCAAATAAATTGGGATCAGGGCAGGAGACGATAATGATGATGTTAAGAGGGTAGCGCCAACGTAGCTCGCGAAATTCAAATTTTCTTACGTTTTTTGCAATTTGTAGGTCAAAATGTCAGGTTGTATGTTGATAAAAATATGATTCGCGCAAGTAACACGGATGTAGTTACAGAATTATAATTATTAAAATCATGAATCATACAACCCTCTAAGTTCATACTTTAAGTGTGGAAACTTTGTTATTGCATTCGGGCGGAATTTACACCTGAGCTGCAGGCTCCAAGAGGTAGATTAAATTCTAAAGGCAATAAAATATTATTATAATAAATTTATTAAACAAATCATCCATTCCCGATACATTTTTGGCTGAATGTATAATCCCATTGAATGACTTCTTCATGAAATAGTCATTAAATGGGATTAAATAAATTTAAAGTCTGTTTTTTAATCCCTGAGACTAAATTGACAAGTAAAAATGGCAAACTGACATAGATTTCAATAGGATTTATGTCAGTTTTGACATTTTCACTTGTCAATTTAGTCTCAGGGATTAAAAAAACAGACATTAGATGGGTCGGAGGCGCAATGCGCAAAAATTACCACTCAGTGGATACCAAATAGCAGGAAACGACAACGCTGCAGGCCCAGAAGGAGATGAGCTGGACTCTTTCGCAAAGGATTGGCCTACAATCGCACTAGATCGCGAAATGTGGAAGGAGGCCTTTTCCCTGCAGTGAGACAATATAGGCTTATAATAATAATAAAGATGGGTTGTATTGATGAGTTTAATGATTATAACTCTGTAAAGCCATATTTGTTACTAGCTTCTGCCCGCGACTTCGTACGCGGATCCTGTTGCTTATGCCAGCGACAACGGGGCCGTCAAAATCGAAGATCTGAAACGTCTGATGTCGAATTCTAAGAGGGGGACGGGAAAACAAAGGGATGCGCGAGACGATTCGAGACGTTCCATATCTTTCATTTTTGTAAGTCAGAAGTCGATGTGGAACTCAAGCGTAATTCTCTATCCGTGAACGTCTCCGACTCGTGAGACAATGCGTGACGTTCACGATCAGCGGTCAGTCGCGCATCACTTTCCCCACTTGTCTCTAGAGACCTGGAAGTCGATGCGTAGATACGCTTGGAACTCAAGCGTAATTCTCTATCCGTGAACGTCTCCGATTCGCGAGACAATGCATGACGTTCACGATCAGCGGTCAGTCGCGCATCATATTCTTCACAGTTCTCTAGAGACCTGGATGTAGATGCGTAAATACGCTGAGAACGCAGGCGTGCTTCGTTATCCAAGAGGAAGAGAAGAGAAGAGAGGAAGAGGTTTCCACGGAGCGAGTTGCAACCTGATGTGCTCGAACAGCATCAAGTCTCTCCTGACATTATTCGGTAGATTCTTGGGATCTTATGGTCCTCAATCTTTTAGCTCCTTTGGAACATTGGGAAAGATTTGACCTCTTTCTAGGCATGGTTATAGTTTTATTGTGAAGATACCTGATCAATTAAAATCTAAGTGACTGCTCCCCTGCGTTACCGGGTAGGCTACCGTGTCACGAAGATAAGTGGAAAAAGTCTAAAACACTCAAATAACATAAGCCCGAAGGCATATTTATACGATAAAAAAAAAAAAAAAAATAGGAGTTTTGTCCAGTAGAGTCAAGTCAATGATATACCGTCGTCATCAAATATCAGTCCTAAACTGTTACCGCCTTCACCGCGTGGAGGTACTCTCAGCTTATGTTATTTTATAATTATACAGTGAAATTAGTGATAGCTTTGATTTCCACATCAGATGTTTCTGATCTTCGTTTTTTATAAGTCAACAGGAAATGCCCATCAGACCGAACAACTTTTGCTAAGACGTCATTCCTATATGTGTTATGGTGTAGCTGGGCTCTTGGAGTTCCACAACAGGTGTTCCAGATCTTCGATTTTTATAAGTCAACAGAGAGTGCTCATCAGATTTAACAATTTTTGCTAAGACGTCATTCCTATATGTGTTATGGTGTAGCTGGGCTCTTGGAGTTCCACAATAGGTGTTCTAGAACTTAGATTTTTATAAATCAACAGAGAGTGCTCATCAGATTGAACAATGTTTGCTAAGACGTAATTCCTATATGTGTTATGGTGTAGCTGGGCTCTTGGAATTCCACAACAGGTGTTCCAGATCTTCTATTTTTTTAAATCAACAGAGAGTGGTCATCAGTTTGAACAATTTTTGCTAAGACGTCATTCCTATCTGTGTTATGGTGTAGCTGGGCTCTTGGAGTTCCAGAACAGGTGTTCCAGATCTTCGATTTTATAAGTCAACAGAGAGTGCTCATCAGATTGAACAATGTTTGCTAAGACGTCATTCCTATATGTGTTATGGTGTGGCTGGGCTCTTGGAGTTCCACAACAGGTGTTCCAGATCTTCGCTTTTATAAGTCAACAGAGAGTGCTCATCAGATTGAACAATTTTTGCTAAGACGTCATTCCTATATGTGTAATGGTGTAGCTGGGCTCTTGGAGTTCCACAACAGGTGTTCCAGATCTTCGATTTTTATAAATCAACAGAGAGTGGTCATCAGATTGAACAATTTTTGCTAAGACGTCATTCCTATATATGTTATAGTGTAGCTGGACTCTTGGAGTTCCACATCAGGTGTTCCAGATCTTCAAATTTATTCTCTCAGCAGAAAATGCTCATCACGTGGAACAATTTTTGCTATGGTACCATTTTTGTATCTCTTATAGTTTAGCTATTCTATTGCGGTTCTGCATCAGGTGTTCAAGTTTCCAAGGTAAATTATAGCCTATATGTTGCCCAGACTTAATACCTATACAACAAAAAAATAATCTTTCAAATCCGTCAAGTAGTTCCGAAGATTAGCGTGTACAAACAAACAGACAAACAGACAAACAGACAAACAGATAAACAGACAAACAGACAGAATTTTTTTTTTGGATTCGTGCTCTATTACTGTTTCTAAACCCCCCTCAATTTTTATTTTTTTAATATCTTCAATGTACAGACACAGTTTTTTTACTGTCTTATTATATGTATAGATGTCGCGAATCATATTTTAATCAACATACAACCTGATACTGACCTGCAAATAGCAACAAAAGTAAGAAACCCAGATCCAGGCGGTTCCACCTTAAATTAGGACTTTTTGTTTTGACCAATCCTAACTAATATTATTAATACGAAAGTAAGTTTGTTTGTTACCTTTTCACGCCTAAACCACTGAATCGATCATCGTGAAATTTTGCAAATACGTTTTCAGGTGTACTGAAACGGACATAGGGTACATTTCATCCCAAAAAAAGTACTGTTCCCGAGGAAAACAACAATAACGTTCTTATGATAATAGATGGCGCCACGTGTTTTTCGAATCATGATTGAATTATAATATTACAAGCAGAGTACATCCCGAGTTAATTGTCAAATTCTAAATTAACGCGATCGAAGCCGCGGGCAAAAGCTAGAAATAAATAAATCGGAGTTGCCGTTGGCCAAAAATGTTGGAAACCTCTGGTACTAGACTAATATATGACAAAGACATTTCTAAACGCCTAGTTGAAGCTTCCCGTGACCCAAGGGCTAGCTTTTACCTAGGCCAAGTAGAGGTCAAGCGTTGCCATACAATGTGGCAACGCCGCCAGTCTCTTGGGCACATTACCAGTTGGCAGTGTTGAGGTGGAGTTTGTTGATGCCATTTTTTAGTTTAGTAAATTTCGTCGTTTTTAATTGTAATAATGTATTAACTTAATTAGTTTTGCACATATTAAAATAATTCCTAATTTCCCTGCGTGAAGGTCCTAGCCCACGGGATCATACTACCGAGATAAAAAGTATCCTATAGGTTAAGCCAGGTTATAAACTATCTATGTGCCAAATTTCATCTAAATCCGTTCAGTAGTTTTCGCATGAAAGAGTAACAAACATCCATCCATCTTCACAAACTTTCGCATTCATAATATTAATAAGAACTAAGAGGAAATAAAAAAAACTGAGAGGTTTTTGGTCAAAAAAGGTCAGATATCACAGCACTAAGTCAATACTGATAAAAAAAAAGGTTTACTTACGGGCCAGCGCTCCCGCGCGCGGCAAACGCGCAAAATAGAACAACACTACACCACAACATGGTTGACATTAGTGCTGTCCTACACTGACCATGCGCGCGTATTTATAGCCACCGACGAGATAACTGACTTAGTTAATGTAAACAACAAAAAAAGCTCAACTTTAGTACCTAATGTGATAAATTGACCTTATCGTCTGCTTAATATGTTGGAGTAAAAAAACTGCTTAATATGTTGGAGTGAAAACTAGGATATTGGTGTGTTATAGAATCTATTGTCTTCTGTCAAAACTAAAAAGTTCGCGCGAAAGAACTGCCGGCACAGATTAATTATTAATCTGTGGTCCCGGGCAGAATCATCATCATCATCATCCACAGCCCGACTTCACCCACTGCTGGGTATAGGCCTCTCTTTGTTTGTGCCAAGCTCCACGGTCTTGTGCCAGCCTCATCAAGGATATTCCCGCCATGGCAACAATGTCGTCTGCCCATCTCGCCGCTGGACGACCAACACTTCTCTTTCCATTTCTTGGACGCCACTCGGTCACAGCTTTACTCCACCTGCCATCACCACGCCTTGCCATGTGTCCTGCCCAACTCCATTTGAGTTCCATAACGCGATTTCCAATATCGAAGACCTTCGTACGTCTCCGGATTTCGACCCGGGCAGAAGCTAGTAAGTAATAAATCTTAAAGTACTGCCAGCACATCAAGTGTTGATGGTTAAGTTCAAAATCCGTCGAACGGGCTTCCCTCGATTGCGCCACCTTAAAAGCCGTAGAGGGGGGGGGGGCTTCCCTCCCCCCCAACTCTCTACCCCCATAAATCAGGTTTATAATGTCAAAAACATTACGAAAACATAACCTCAAAATGAAATTTTAAAAAATTGATTAAAAAAAGCTATGCACCTCCGGCAGGGGGGAAAGTGGGGGGCAACTCCCGGCAGTACATACCGGATGACCTTGCGAGATGTTTACCTACCTTCATCCGGGTGAAGCTACGCGCAAATGCTATATAGTAACTAACTGATAACATGATAACTTATCGTCGTAATATGTCGAGGTAAGGGGTACATATGTCTGGGCCTGTGGACGGTGAGTAATGGGCTTGCTCGCCGTCCGCCCGTTTCATGACGACAGGCCACGTCGACGGCGCGAGAAAGAGACGTCAGCAAACATGAAAGGCAAGGGCCGATGCCTGCCGGGGCTGCAGGACTGTTCGAAAGAGATACCGCGGCCCTGGAAAACAAAGGGCAAAGAAGGAACACGGGTGGGTTTTAGTCAGAACAAATCTGACACTATTCCGCTCCGCCCAGAGCGGGAGGGGTCATTTGATGATGTCCCATCCTGAAAAAAGGGTTATATGTCTAGACAGCTGCAAACTTCGTCATCATGACCAGCCTATAATGTTCCCACTGATGGGACACAGGCCCCCTCTCTGTGTGAAGGAGTGCGTAATTCCATAATTGGGCACAGTGTAGTTAGACCTCCTTGCCTCGTTGGTCTAGTGGTCGCAAGCGTGGCAGATGAGCATCAGGTCCTGGGTTCGATTACCGGGTCGGGTCAAATGTTATTGGGTTTTTCCATCAGGAATTTTTCAGTAGCAGCCACGGCGACTGGATTTGTGCTTGATTAACGGCTATAAGCTCGCCCCCTCTAACTTGGGACTTATTCATAACGGGCGATATGTGGGTGTACTATTAGGTACACCTCTGGCTCACCCCTCTGGGATAGTAATGGGCCACCATTACTAGTACTGCTTGAGGAATTCACTGACGAGACAGTTCCAAAAACATAAATTACTCATGGACGTAGAATCTCGTGGCTAAATAATAACAGCCGCTCGGGTCCATCTTTCCCAAATTGATCCGTAGATGGCTGGCCACCCATTACATACCGAGTTTCCTCAGTGCCTCGCAAAGCACGTCAAGCTGTTGGTCCCGGCTGTCATTTGTAGATCTTTGACAGTCGTTACAGGTAGTCAGTGCCTCAAAACTCTGACAACTAGTCTTACCAAGGGGTGTCGCATTACCTAGTAAATGTGTTGTTGAGGTCAGATAGGCAGTCGCTCCAGTGGCGTAGCGTGGGGGGTGCCGGGGGGGGCATGGCCCCGGGCGGCACATTTCAGGGGGTGGCAGAGAGCAAGACCCAGGCCGCGGCAAGCGGAACCAGGCGGTCAGGTCATAATTTTCAGATCAGGTAATTACTAAAGTCATCGGGACTACATTGCAAAAACAAGGACAACCAAGAAGTGGAGCATTTTCCATAATATATGCCGCTGGCCTGGGGCGGCTTTTCATACAAGCCTCACGTCTATTCCGGTCTGCCGCCCAGTATTTTCTAGATACAAGCACTTAATTCTTCGAACCCATCCGAGATGCTAAAATTTTCTAGCTCGCTTCGCTCGCTCTTACAGCTAAGTTTTCTTAATCGTTCCATATCTTTAATACATTCGTAGAAAAAGTATGTTAAATTCCATTTGTTTGAATCGTGAAAAGAAAATCTGTTACCTATCCGAGGCAGGGTGCTAAAATTTTCGAGCTCGCTTCGCTCGCTCTTGCATCCTACTTACTCTCAAATCTAAAGCATTAATGTATAATTCGATAAAAAAGCTTATTTATCTATATGAATAGTTAAAATAAAATGTAATTTATCAGATGTGCTAAAAAAATTTGAACTCGCTGTTTTTGTTAATTTCCCGAACGCAAACCTTATACACTAGGTATTAGCTATATTAGCAATTGAACATGACAAACCTACATACATACGAACAAATGATCATCATCATCATCATCATTCTCTTGCCCTTTTTATCCCAATTCATTAGGGATCAGCGCAGAATGTCTTCCTCTTCCATACCTCTCTAACTCTTTATTACTCGTCATCTCATCAGAAACCTCCTTTCTTGAATGAAATTGTGTATAAAAAGATTTTACTTTGAAAAATAAACTTTTTTTTAAATAATTTAAAAAAATGCTTTGTATTTTGACTCTTTCCTACGTTTCTTGACTAATTAT
This sequence comes from Noctua pronuba, assembly GCA_905220335.1. Classification (NCBI taxonomy): domain Eukaryota; kingdom Metazoa; phylum Arthropoda; class Insecta; order Lepidoptera; family Noctuidae; genus Noctua; species Noctua pronuba. The sequence continues at coordinate 1,873,765 of LR999920.1, forward strand.
GAAATTAGAGGGGGCGGCCAAAATAGCATTCGGCCCCGGGCGGCAAAATCCCACGCTACGCCACTGAGTCGCTCCATGTAAAATCTGGTATTCAGCTGCGTCCGGTTAGACTAGAAGCCGACCCCAACATGGTTGGGAAAGGCAGGCAGATGGATGATCTCATGAACGTAGAAAATTAGAAATAAAACGACAAAATCGTAGTTATTACTTAAAACAATTATATTTCTTTTCAATTCTTAAACCCATAAGTTTAAGAATTGAAAAGAAATATAATTGTTTTGTAAAAGGTGAATTAGATTTAACAAATTCTGTACATTTTTATTTCCTATTTGTTTTATCTAGTCGACATATGATAAAGACTGCTTTTTCAGAAGACAATATAGGGTGACTGGTAATTAGTGACCGATACTTAAACACGTGATTGTACTCATGATAACAAACAACTTTCCCAAAGATTTTTTATTTTTTGTACTCATTCACTTTTATCACAATAACACAACAGCCGTACGAAATTCGCGCGCGCGCCTTTGACCGATCAGCTGTTAGTTAAAGTTGTTTGTTACCATGAGTACAATCACGTAATCAAGTATCGGTCACTAATTACCAGTCACCCTATATAATTATTACAGCTCCAAAAACATAAATTACTCTTGGACATAGGAGCTCGTGGCTAAATAATAACAGCCGCTCGGGTGGATCTTTAGGTTAAGCCGCGCTTGCCCAAGTACCCATCACTTACCAAGTTTCCTCCTTGCCTCGCAAAGCACGTCAAGCTGTACTATGTTACTCTTTTCAATGTTGAGTTCCGGAAAAAATAAAAAATCGCGCCATCCGAGACGCATCTCGACTATTTAAATTAGCAAAATCACATTCATATTAATTATCCTAACAATACATCGTCATCATCATAAAATCACGCCTGTAATCACCGAAGGGTTAGGCAGTGGTGTTCCCCATGTAATAGGGGGCGAGCCTATTGCCAACCGACCACAAATCCAGGCTCCGTAGGTGCTACTGACAAATTACCGATCGAAAAACCCAATAACACTTTGCCCGGCCCGGGAATTGAACCCAGGAACTTATGGTCAGCATTTGCGCTTGCGACCACTCGACCAACGAGGCAGTCTAACAATAAATAATTATGTAAGTGTAACAACATATACAGGGTGATTTTTCAAGTGGGCATCATCTTCCTGCCCTTGTCCCATGTTACTTGGTGTCGGCGCAACACGTTTTTTCTTCCATTCTCCTCTGTCAACCGTCACGCTGTCCTTTACTCCTATATCTTTCATATCATTCCTCACACAATCCATCCATCGTTTCTTTGGCCTTCCTCTCCCTCTCCATCCATCAACGTTTATATTCATCACTTTTTTAGTCACATGCGATTCGTCTCTCCTCATCATATGTCCATACCAAGACAGTCGATTCCCTTTCAACTATTCTGTAACTGGCGCAACTTTTAAACTTCCTCTAATATACTCGTTCCTTACTTTATCCATTCTTGTCACACCACACATCCACCTCAACATTCTCATCTCCGCTACATGCAATCTTTTTTCATCCTTCTTCTTCAAAGCCCAGCATTAGCTGCCAAATCCGAAACTATGAGGCATAGCGAGGAATTTGTCAAAGGAGTCTCGTGCCCGATTTTGATGAAAACTAAAACTGTATCATTAGATTTTTCGTCGCTCGCAGCTAACTTCCGAGCCGTCATAAAGTTTGAATGATCACCGTAGAAACGGATTTCTTTGACGGAAGAATCTACAAAATGACATTGTGTCGACAAAACCTAATATTACATTTAAGACTCATATGAATTTATTAGTACTCAATAAAATAAAATAATGATCTATATTGTAAATACCACAAAAGCCATTTTACTATTTTAATTTGATATATTATCATAAAATATGTTTTTTTTATTTTAAACAAAAAAGCGCCTTCGTCCTCTCTCCTATTACCTATTTATTTAACTTTGCTGTGCCCGACAGGGTCCATAATTGATTCAATGTTTTATCATACCAACTGTTTTTATTTTAACATTATGGAATGCAATACAAAAGTATTGAGTATTGAAATGACAGATTTCTTTTCACAATCTGTCATTTTGTCGATTCTTCTGTCAAAGAAACCCGTTTCTACGGTGGTCATGCTACGCGTGCAGACCTATACATATTATATTATTCGTTTTTTTATCTATATTTTTTTAATGTAAATAATGTTCTTTTCATAATTTCATAGGTCTTAGATAAAAAATCTAAATCCGGTAGTCTGTGATTATTAGTCGACTTCAGTTTCACTCAAGGTTAGAAGATCTTGAACCCTACGTATTGATTATGACCCAGCGATACACTTATATTATGTAGTATCTACGTAACGTATTTATTTACTAACAACAATCTGAGGGAGAGTAATTATATACAGTTTGCTATTTAGTTTTCAAACATGTAAACAAAAATATGACTTTGGATAATCAACTTCAATACCCTCACAGTTTTTATTATAACTTCACGTTCGACGTTCTTATATTACTGTGAACTTTTCAATTTATACTGCGTTGCAAATTAGTTTACAAAAATGTAAACAGATATACAGGGTGGAAGGGACACCGACGCGAAAACGGTTACCACGTATTCAGTACATCATTCTGAACCCCCCCACATACAGGGTGTAAACAGACCCTTCACGAAGCCGTCAACCAAGCATTCTGTACGTCAAACTAAGTAACCTTACGCAAAAAAAAATTGCTGGGAAACAATTTTTTTTTTACGGTGATAAGTCACGTTTTACGGTAAAACTCGAAGTAACGCACTCAAAACATTGTGCTGATGGATGGATTGAATAGTACGGGGGTCGGGGAGGTGTTTAAAGTAAAGTTACAAAATTAAAACCCTGTATTTAAAAAAAAAAAACTTGTAAAAAAGTTGTAACTTTGACCCCCAATATCTCCTTAACTAGAAGGTTCCCAGCTATGGTCTATAACAAAAATATGATCGCCATGACGGGGAGAATAAGTGCCTTTCGGCTTCGTTAAGGGTCCTTTTTACACCCTTTAGAAATTATACATCAATAATAAAAATAAAAAAACAGCTTTTCCATACATTTTGACCGTGTAGGTATTGCAGTTTTATAGGAAACAACTGGGTTTTTTTTAATAACCGACGTAAAATTTCTAGTGGGGGTGCAGAATGATGTACTGAATACGTGGTAACCGTTTTAACGTCGGTGTCCCCTCCACCCTGTGTTATGTTCTATGGAAGAACAACTTTAACACCTACATACTATAAGTTCAGTTTTTGCTAAAGTTCTGAAATTTTTAATAATCATCAATAATAATAACTCGTCATTCTGAAATCAGACTTAATTTACATTAACACAAAGTTGATATTCGATTAAGTGGAAATAACATCTAATAGAAACAAATATGTGAACAGATTTTAGGTACTATGTTCAAAGACGTTATAATATTATCTATGAATATTATCGATAATAATATTTACAAACTCTTGATCTCCGACATATTGACCCAGAGGTATTAGATAGTGAAAACTTTGGTGATAATTATATCTTTAGATGTCAACAACAAAATAATACAGGGTCAAACTAAATTCGCTAGAGAAACTTCACAAACGTAACTGATATAAAAAAAACATCGTATACGTGGCGAAATATCACAATGTATAAAGCGCAGGCCACAGCGCCAGCTAGCGAGCGAGCGAGCTGGCGGGCGAAGCGTGGCGAGGGAAACTATATAAACTAGGCGAAGAATTTGTATGTCAGTTGGCAAAACATAGCGCACAACCTAATTTTTAAGATCTTGTTTGTAATTATGATTCTGATTCTGAAGCGAAGCGCCAAAGCTTCGCTTAGTTTAGTTTACATAAAACTAAGCGAAGCTTTGGCGAGCTAAACTATGTAGGTTCACACCGAAATCTAGGGACGGACGGGCGAGCGTCGGCGGGGGCGAGCGGTGCGAGTGAGCGAATAGCAACGCTGACATCGTCGGATACTTCGTTCGCATCGCTTGTATTGCTGACGTAGTTTAGCTCTGTAGTTCGCGGTGCAAACCGAAGTATGAATGAGAGGTGAAATGATGCTCGCCCGGCTCGCTCGCTGGCTGGCGGCGTGCCCTGCGCTCAAGTGTGTCACAAGCACCAATATGTAAACTCTTAACAATTATTAAAAGTGTTTTTCTCCTACTGTTCTGTTTAAAATTTGATCTTGTTACGAACATACTATCCTGGAACTCATATTTTTATGAAAAAGGTCCTATCTCCAAGTTACAATCGTTACTTCTCGCGAAAATTGCTTTTATATTTAGGAAAGTGTATACATATTGGTGCTGGTGACTGTAAAAGGATATTTAAGCCGCGTACCTTATTTTTCCAATAAATTGACCTACGGCGACCCAGTCTATGTCATCCGAACGTTAAAAGATAATATTCGTAACACTTTTTTTATTTAACATGTGATATCTTACAAGCGGCGCTTTCGGATTTTTGGACTCAAATCTTCTATCTTCTACATATTAGACGGTGGTTGCCACGTCACAGCAGATATCTTCCTATTAATTTCCTGCAGAATCAGCCGACACCTCGCGAGTTGTGGGGGTCGTAGCTGTGGGGTGGGGTCTCTGGTCCTCTCCCCGCTGTTGTTACCCGGTGGGGGGCGTTGAGCGCGACGAAGGGCGCGACGACGGCGGGCGCGAGCTGGGGGGGAAAGGATTATGAATGGGAGTCGAAAAGGGGGTGAAAAGTCTACGTCTAGATTTTGTTATGGTAGTAGGGGTCGTCCATTAGTCACATGATGTTTTTTAGAAAAATTTAAACCCCTCTCTGGTGATATGTGGTGAGGATTTAGACTACCCCTCCCACCCTATCCAAAATCACGTGTATTTTTGGTACAAAGTATTTTTTTAAAATCAGATTATTTTCTTTAAATACAGGTTAAGAGGTATAATCTAATCACGCACCGCTTTTCGGTCTAGATATCGCGAATTCAAAAAAAAAAAACACGTCATATCTCACTACACCCCCTAGTGATATTTCGTGATTTTTTCCGAACCCCCTTACCCCTTTCGAGCTTCATGTGATTAGTGGACGACCCCTAAAGAGTGGTCTTGTAACTTTGTTTGGATGTTTGTTTTCCAAAATATGAATCCAGTCTACCGGTTACGACCAGTTATGATTTAGAAATAGAAGCAAAATGTTAAAACTACCGTCTATTTTTTTTAATACTAACTAGGCTTGCGTTTGGCCGCAACTCGCCTGATGTGAAGCGATGATGCGGCGTAGGGTGGAGCACGCTTGCCTAGAAGAAACCGATTCACTCGAACTTTGAATAGATCCAGATTATAATGTTCAGGGAACAGAGAAGTCGGCTGTGAGTTCCACAGACTGGCGGTTCGCACAATAAATGTGGAAGCATAGCGCTTTGTTCGGGTCCGTGGATCTTCAACCATATAACGGTGACACTTCACTCTAAAATGATCTTCGTCAACTGGCGCAGATTCGCCTAGTCGGCCAAATTGGTGTCTGATCCTGTGATCCATATAAGGTGGCCTTAAAATTGCGCTTATGCGCTTATGAGCGTACCCAGCATTTTTTGGCAATGGGGCAGAACTAAATCAACTAAGTAGTAGAAAATTAAAAAAAAAATTACTGACTGATACGTTTTATTGACTGCACTACACCTTATTTCAATAATAACCTGCGAGGGTTCTGGCTAAATCTGGCTAAACATTTTGTTTTCAAATGTATGCTATGCTTCCAGAACCCTCTTTCTATGCACAGCCGTCATACGGAGGCCGACAAAACGGTTTTCTGTCATTGTTGACCTTAAGCAAGTTTTTAAGTACTCAAATGAATATAATTTTGAAATTATATTAATTTTGCCTAAAAATTCTTAGCTTCGGGTCAGAGAGCAGGGTGGAGCAAGTGCCCCATCCTGCCCCACCGTGGGTACGCCCATGACTGCAACGACATGACGCTGCGACGTGTCGCTCCGACATGTCGCAACGTCACGTCGTCTACTGCGAACTCGTACCTTTAGAAGTTATAAGATCATTCTAGAACACCCAATATGTTAAGGGAAACGCTGTTAGTTCATAAGTCTGAGGAGTATTGATAACGCCTTCTTCAATGTTTCCGGTGTATACGCACCGCTGAGACAAACTTTTTGTAAGAAATTATCTGCTAGATTAAGAAAGGTAAACACCGGGGATGTTGAAAGAGGCCAGAGGTATCCCATTATTTTGTTATTCCACTCAACCGTCCGATACTTTTGAGGCTACTCGCTTTGACCTCAATTTTTTGCATTTGTTCTTAAAACCGGGGTGTAAAGTAACAGTTTTAAGGGTCAAGTAGACAAATTGCAAGGAACTGCGTTTTAATTGAATTTACGCCGCGTTCTTGACGTTAGGCGATACAACTTGCGTCAGAGCGTATGCACATGGTTTTTTGCGGCGGCGGCGCGGCAAGATTTCGCCGTCGCGGTGTTGTAGTAGACGAACAGAGGTTTTGCCATATAAACAACTGAGAGGTGCCGCTCCGGCGTCACAACGCATACGCATCTCCCCGCCTCGTCTCGCGGGTAGCATGTGCGGTGTGAGTGCGGTGCGGCACCGGAGCGCCTCGTGTGACATAACATGGATTTTTGCAGGACGCAGCGGCGACACCGTGAGCATAGCTCTTTGACAAGTCAGTTTCCAGATCCAAATGGCAAAAAGAGACGCCTAATCTATTCCGGAACGGTTAAGTGGATAAAATCTAATTAATATTTAATTAGCTTACGGCAATCGTCCGGTGCGGACGTGCGCGCAGTCGCTCTGCCCATTCGGACAGTGTCTGCAATGGCGGAGGGTGTAGATATATTAGTCACACACAGTTAGTACATGCGAAGCGAGGGCGTGAGGACCTAGGATAAAAGGAGGACATGAGGGATGACATAGACGAAAGGAGGAGATAGGACGAAGCAAGGGCATATGACGAAGCGAACGCATAGACGATAGGAGGACATAAGACGTAGAGAGGACGAGAGAGCATATAGACGAAAGAAGTACACAGGATGAAGTGAGGACGTGATGGAGGGCATAGGACAAAAGGAGGAATAGTGACGAAAGGAGGACGTGAGGACAAAAAAGGAATCGAGGACATGAGGGAGAACATAGTCTGGTGCATTCAGGGCATCGGGCATAAGAGTGAGCAGCGGTCGACCATCAGTGGGCGGTGAGCGCGGTAGTACGAGATTTAACTACAAGATTAAACGGCTAGAAATGGGGAAACTACTGAGATACCAGCTGATAGAGAATGGAAGATGACATGCTGCGTTGGCAAATAAAATTTGAATAAGGGCAGCAGGAGAATGATGATGTTATTAATCTATCTACACACAGTTCAATAGGATTGCGACAGGCTAAGTTATAAAGCACATAAAGCCATGATCATGATAGTACAGTCTAGTGCACACGAGCGAACAAATGCTCTGATCCCCAAGATACAGACTAATGTCTAGTTTGAGGATCACCGATCCAATTGCTATGTAAAATGTACTTGATTATTATTTATTATATAAATAATTTAATTTAATTTCTCGATCCTTCTTTGCAAGTTGCAATTTTGGCGACTTGTTAAAACATTAGGATTTCTGAGTTAAATCTATGTCTTATTTTAGTCGGAGTGCATTGAAGAGGCCTTTACGAATGGCGTCCGGCACCCTGTACGCGTAGCATAACTACCGAGGAAATGAAAGAAAAACAGACTGTTTTTAAAAGTTTATAACTTAAGAGGTGTATCCGTTGAAATATCACTGAATCACACAAGAGAACTATGTCATGGTGTTACTATACTTCTTTCGTAAACATGTTTTTCTTTGTGTATATTGGCGCCTTGCTTTTATATAGTTATATAGTCGTGTTGTGCTTCTATGTGTAGTGCTATGTCTTTTGTGTGCACTAAATAAATGATTTATTTATCTATCTATCTAAATGTGCTACAGTTTGAGCGTAACCATAGCTCTGTAGGCTCAAACAGAACCGACAGATGGACTTCAAAAATTGGCCATTCCCTTAGTCATGGTTGAGTCAGATGAAGAAGACCCGGCGACTTATTCCGTAAGATGCACATTCTTCTTCTTTATCATGTGGTTAGTGTCTAACCTGGTGTCAGAGTTTTTAAGCCGATCACGAGCCTCTGACTTGGCTTTACATGCCGTCGAGAAATATCTCTCAGGCATGCTGGCTTCCTCACGATGTTTTCCTTCACCGAAGCAAGTGATAATTATACAATAAGCACATTAATCTGAAAAATCAGAGATGGTTGTCTTGGGTTCGGACTTGAGACCTATGACTTGGCAGTCCGACGGTCACACCACTAGGCTATTACTGCTACATCCTTACACCAGGATGCACATTTTAGAAGGTATACCAAAAGCAGAAAGATAACCAAAAATTATGAGGTTTTCCGAGCACCACACAGTTCGCACTTCGAAGCTGCCAACTTGGTGTTACACTATTGACTAAAAAAACACAGTGCAGTGCATTTATTGTGACCTAAAGGCGCTTCCTCACCGCAAGCATTCTCCTGTAATACAAGGCGTAAATGAACCCTTCACGAAGCCGTCAACCAAGCATTCTGTACATCAAACTGAGTAACTCTATGCACAAATTATTGCTAGGAAACGACTTTTTTTTTTGGATGAAAAATCACGTTCTACGTTAGGTCTCAATATAACGCACTCAAAACGCTGATGGATAAAAACCTAAGATATTTAAAAAAAAAAAACTTGTGAACAAATTGGTACTTTGACCCCCAATATCTCCGTAACTAGAAGGTTCCCAGGTAGGGTCTAGAAAAAAAAAATATCGCAATGACGGGGAGAACAAGTACCTTTCGGCTTCGTTAAGGATATTTTTACACCGATTATAACAGTTCCAATTCACTTGTTTCTGAACAAACTCGAATCTTGGATTGTTACATTACACGCGAATGCTCTTGGTGGAGGAGCACCGTAACGCGATTTTTGTCTCCACAGTGACTGGCGTACTAAAAATCCTTTTAAGTGGAATGTTCTAGATTAGAGAAGTATGGCAGAAGAAGACATGCTGCGCCGACCCCAAATGAATTGGGATAAGGGCAAGAGAATGATGATAATGTTCTAGATTAGTGTTCATTCGTTCGTGTGGACTAAAGCAAGTAACAGCAAGAGTCACTTACGTAACTTACCGCTTTCATTTTTGTCCTTTGGTTTGTTGTCTTCGTCCATTGAGCGCGACAGGGACCTCTTCTTTGGCGACTGGAAATAGACAATACATAGAGCAAAGGGACATAGCATAGAGTTATGAGAGTCATAAACAAAACAGGATTTACAGAGTAGAGATTTGAGGAGCTCGTGGCTAAATAATAACTGCCGTTCGGGTCGATCTTTAGGTTAAGTCGCGCTTGCCGAGGTTCGTCCGTGGATGAGTGACCAGGACCACCCATTACATACCGAGTTTCCTCCGTACCTCGGTACTCGGAAAGAACGTTAAGCCGTTGGCACGGGCTGTCAATTGCAGATCTTTGACAGTTGTTAAGTATTCAGTGGCCTGAGTCTGACCACCAGTCTTACCAAGGGGTATTGTATTACCTTGTACTAACTGGGTTGTGGTGGTCAGATAGATAGTCACTCCATGTAAAATACTGGTTTTCAGCTGCATCCGGTTAGACTGGCGGCCGACCCTAACATAGCTGGAAAAAGGCTAGGCAGATGGTGATGAATTCTGCGAAAAAGATCCAGTCTTGCATGCAGGATGCAGCATCAACTATGTTACCAACCACGGCTTAACCGTAAAGATCAATCCGCCACAAGCTCGACGATTTAAATAACTACTCACCCTCCGTTTAATCTGCTTTTGATAATGCTGAGCATCATAAAACTGTGGCTGCGACCTCCGGACCCTGCCTGTCCGTCTCTTGATATCCTCCACAGCCGGCAAACAGTCTGCACCGCGGCGGGCAGCGAAGAATGTGTGCCCGCATTTACATGATTTTGAAGCTACAGCTACCTGCAAGTATTTTGAAAACTTGTTGGTTTGCTGTTTACTAGCTTATGCCCTCGGCTTCGCCCGCGTGAAGTTCAATATATGTTCCAAGGGATCATACTACCAGGGTAAAAAGTATCCAGATTCTAAATTATGAGTTTGCCGTCCTAGTTTTTTTTAAATCATGCTGAATCTCCTATAATATTAACAGCATTTCAACATTATGAATAGTTTATGATAATACTAAAACCTGTGCAAAAATCATTAAAAAAAATTTTTTTGTCACCCTCACCTGAAGCTCGCATTTAGGGCAGCTTTTAGCGATCATTTTGTGTTTCCCCATTTTCCTCATTTGTAACCGTTCACAGCCTCATATGATCTAACAATAAATTACCATTTAATTGCCTGTAATTAATTAAATTAACGATAAACAAATGAAAGTGATTTCTTGTTGATTTTTTTTCGTTTGCTTACTTACTTTGACAACTGACATTGACAGTCTAGTCGACAATGACATTACTAGAGGTGGCCGAGCCAGCGCAGTGGTAGTGCGACACAAAATCAAAAAAAAAAATTATGGAACGAAAAGAAAGTTTCTTAGTAAATGTTAGTTAATGTTAAAATAGTTTTCACTGGCCAAAAGTAGTTTTGAATGATTAACAGTTTTGACTGTGACATAGATGCTGAATCGCTGCAATTTGCAAAAAAGAAAAGAAATTCGCGGATTTCATTTTGAAATTCGCCTTACGCATCCTACGTCAGACGAACTTTGTGTAATGTTTATGAAAATTGACAGCTGTTTCTCTACGGTTTTCCCATAGAGTAAAGTAATATAACGGGGTTTTCCCATGATGGCTACCGACCGTACGTAGTTGACGTCGTTGACGCCTCGTCGGTACCATTGTTTGTAAACAAGTGCTGGTTGAAAATGGAGATAATTAATAAATTACATACTTACAACTCGCCACATCGCTGATTCAACAAATCCAAAGACATTCTAAGTATAAATTCCAACGATGTCAGGGGTAAAACGGTAAGCAGTTAAATATAACTTATAAATAATACGATTCAAGAAGAAACTACTATTATATTTTTACAAAGGAATGAATTATAATTTCCTGAACATTACTTCTCGATACCTGGATACCTATGGCCACTCCCTGTACTCTATTTTTAGGTGAATAAGTAGTATGATTTAAATACTTTGTATTTTTTTTTTCTAATTCTGTCTTATTTTATGTGCATAAACATAGCCAGCCTATAATGTTCCCACTGCTGGGAAATGGGTGTCCTCCCAATGAAAGGAAATGGGCTATCCATCATGCGGGCCCATCGGGGGTTGGTAGGGTGTTGTAATGAGGTAGTCATAGCTCAAAGAGGTTTTCTAATAGAACATGCTGAAGGTGCTGTATGAGTCTCTTGTTAGGAGACATCTTGAACACAGTCCAGTCATCTGGGCTCCACATGAAGCAAAATACTGTGTCATGTCAGAGCACATCCAATATAAGTTCAGAAGACACAAACTAATAAGACACAGACTTTAAACTATATGGGGTATAGCCATAGAAAGTTTTGAGTATGAATGTGGATGGCTATGAGAGTAGAGGAAAACCAAAGAAACAATGGATGCACTGTTTGACGGATGATATGGCTAGAAAGGAGGTGACAGCTGAGACTATGAGTAAGCCAAGTCAGAGGCCCATGGGTGGCATAAAAACTGACAACAGGTTAGGTACTAACCACATGATAAAGAAAATGGGTAATAGAGAAGTATGGAAGAAGAAAACATGCTGTGCCAACCCCAAATAAATTGCTAGGACCAATCTCCTGGCTAAAACCCCTCACCCCAATCCCCTAAACAAACCACTTGGTAAATGAGGTTCACAAGTGTATTGATATATTTTTGTGCATTCAATTGAATTCATAAAAGTTTTAATAAGAATAGATATTTATTTAATTTCCGTGCCTTGGAGCATATTAAACTGTGCTTGCTTAGGTTGGTCTGTGGATGGGTGACCAACCATTACATACCGAGTTTCCTCCATGCCTCGGAAAGCACATTAAGCTGTTGGTTCCGGCTGTTTTTGTAGATCTTTGACAGTTGTTACAGGTGGTCAGTGGCCCAAAAAGCTTGACAACCAGTCTTATCAAGGAGTATTACTTAGTACTAATCTAATCCAGGTCCAGTTGAAAACCAGCATCAGGCACTAGTTGCCCGGCATTTTGCTGAAGTGGGCCTATTTGGCGCAGCCGTGAGGCACACAGTGTTAAATTTTTTGTTTAGTTTTAAGTTTTTATTTTTGTCTTGTATTATTTTTGTTTTATATTGTGTGCACTTGTGGCTTGTGCCAAATAAATGTAGTTTCTTTCTTTCTTTCTTTCTACTAACTGTGGAGGTTAGATTCAGCTGCATCCGGTTAGACTTGAAGCCGACCCTAACATAGTTGGGGAAAGGCTAGGCAGATGATGAGTTAGGAAGGGACACTGACACAAACGGTTACTACATATGCAGTAGGTACAGACACCAGCTGATCAAGCTACTGAAATCTGTCAATTTTTTTTTAATAGATCTTTAACTTTATTGGTACAGCATTAGGTTCAAGGTTGATTGGGAAAATTTGACAGTTTCATTCAGCTTGATGTGCTGGTGTCTGTACATCATTCTGAACCCCCATACATAAATTTTTCATAAGTAATTTTAAAACCATTGTGAGGAAACCTGGACTTATAATTAATATAAATCTGAAATCGCCAACCCGTCTTGAGCAAGCGTGGTGATCAATACTCATGCCTTCTCTGTATGAGAAGAGGCCTTTGCCCAGCAGTGGGACAGTAACAGGCTGGTATTATTTTATTTAATTTTAAAAAGACAGCTGTTTCCTGTGTGCGAAAGTGCAATACGTAAAATCAATTTTGTTCCATACATTATTTATGACCAAGTGAATGGCCACATAAAAAAAAAAGTGGTTTTTTATAGAGTAGGTACATAATTGCATAATCATCATGATCCTGTTAATGATGAAACAATGATGAGTAATTTATAGGAAAACTTGCATTAGTAAAAGTTGATAGCCAACCTATTGAATCAGGTTTATGATCTGTAATGGTACTGTAAAACCTTACAAGATTACCCAACAAATTGAGTTTGCCCTTACAAATACCTATTTATAAACTAGCAACATTTTTAAATTGTATCTTTATTGAATCTATGGAAGAAATTTGAATATGTCTCTGGCAACACTACATAATTGACTTTTCCAAGTTGGTAGATTGGGGATTTTCTTTCTCTTTATTGAGGAAAAATATTTTTCTTGGGGAAATGTAACTAATTTTGGGGGAAAATCTCAAAGACATCAGACTGTTTTTTCTGAAGCTTTTGCGAATTAGCGTTAACGTATTCGGCATGCATATTTTTTTTTTCATTTATGTACACCGATTTGTCCGTGATTCCTTTTTTCATTTGGTAGAGGAAGCTCGGGTGATGGTCCCATATACATTTTATTAACTTTGCTACGGTATGAGTTATCCTCTATAATGCGTTTTTTCTTCTTCGTCTATGTGAATGATGTGAGATGCCACAACTAAAAAGGGCAAAAAAACACCTTTTTGCAAAAAAAAAACAAAACTGACGTAAGACAAAAGTCACCGACTTCCGAAAGTAATTTTGTGTTTTTTTTTGGAAGTCGGTTATTTGGTTTTGCAAATCGTTTAAGATCTACTTGTAGTTTGTAAATAATGTACATAACTAGTAATGAATAAAAAAGTTTGATTTAAATATTGTTTTTTATTAAAAAAATGCTGTTATTCAGCAGCATCCGGTTAGACTGGAAGCCGACCCCAACATAGTTAGGAAAAGGCTAAGCAGATGATGAGAAAAAATCACTTTATATTAATCAATCAACCCTGGTTTCATATTGATTCTTAGTTGCTGCATAAGCATAGGCATAATCAGCCTATAATGTTCCTACTGCTGGGCCACAGGCCTCCTCTCCACCACGCGGGCCCAGTGCTTGTTGATAGATGTCACATGTCTTCGAAGTTTTGGTTTTAGGACATGCCGGTTTCCTCACGATGTTTTCCTTCGCCGTTTTGAGAGCAGTGGTGATGAAATAAATTACACAAAGTAATGCGCCTGCCTGGGTTCGTACCAACGACTTACTGCTCGTAAGTCGGGGCCGCCACCCCTGGGCCACAGCTGCTCATAGTCTTTTTTTTTGGATGGGAAGTTATCAAATGACCCCCGCTCTGGGCGGAGTGGAAGGGAGTGTCAGACTTTTACTGACTAAAACCCATCCATGTTCCTTCTTTGCCCTTTGTGTTCCAGGGCCGCGGTATCTCTTTCGAACAGTCCCGCAGCCCCGCTGCTCATAGTCTTACTTGCTGATTTAAGCTTAATATAATCCTCTTTTATCTTCCAGAAGAAGCCAGAAGAACCCAGAAGCCGAGCTCAGATATGATTGCGTTGCGTGCAAAGCCTTGTTCCAGTTTAACAGCCAACTCAAGTATCACATTCGAAGGCATCACTTTAACCGGGTTGGTCGTGTACCTCATGCAGAAACCCAAGAAGTTGACCAGGTACCAGGAACTGCTTTTTGCATTTGTGTACTTTATTTTTAGGGTCCCGTACACAGATATATAGGGTGACTGGTAATTAGTGACCGATATTTAAACACGTGATTGTACTCATGATAACAAACAACTTTCCCAAAGAAATATTTTTTTTTATACTCATTCACTTTTATCACAATAAAACCTAAGAAGCGAGCTTGCGAGCCGCGCGGGTGCTCTGCCTACCCGCTGTTGCACGGTACGATAGTAATGAGACAGAACGTCGTCAAGTAGCTAACAGCTGATAGGTCAAAGCCGAGCGCGAGTTTACGACTGTTGTGTTATTGTGATAAAAGTAGACGTCTATAAAAAATAAAAAAATCTTTTGGAAAGTTGTTTGTTATCATGAGTGCAATCACGTCTTTAAGTATCGGTCACTAATTACCAGTCACCCTATAGATATACCTAGATAACCCAAGAGCACCTACTTCGTGTCCGGCTTAAGGTGAAAGCCTAGATGATCTCACTGCCATTTTGTCGCTAGATGGCGACACATCCACAATTTCGAACATTTTAATTTTTTACACCTAACATAGACATTTTTAATAAACAACTTTATTGTTAGCGAAACCTAGGGCATTAACTTGATTTTTTTAGATCATCACTGTGCTTGTTAACTGGTATCATACAAAGATTAGAACAAAATAATGATTTAGCCGCATGAATTTACTCTTTACACACACATGCAAAGTAAATAGTAGTAACTTCCGACTCCACTAGATGTCGTTTTATTCAAATATGGTTGGAAATAAAAATATCCAGGTGGCGTTAATTTAAAGAAAGAGGACCAAATTATTTATAAGATGAATATCCTTACATTATAGCAAAAAGTGAAAACAAATATTAATTTACTAATTAAGCATACTTTAAATTACTAGAGGATTGTTATGTTCCAATCTATTTCTTAATAATATAATTATTGGGATATGCATACTTTTGTTTCTAGGCTCGATATCAGATACCTTTTCACCATAACAAATTATTCAGATAAATTATTTTGGGTAATAGAGGTATATTGTACCTATAAAGGTTGTTGTAATGTGACTGAACCGAAATAGTACCTAACGCGTAAATAAATTGTGACTTGTACTAAATAAATAAAAGATTATGTATTCAATTGTAAAGCGTTTTATTGTATATATTTTTCTATTATCTATGGTTAATATTTTCATACAAATATCGTTTTATTTACCTACTCCCACTGCATTTACCTAAATATTTTCTGGTTGGATTCGAACAATCGACCGTACCACCACACAAAAATAACATACTTTTTTCAATATTTTGATATTTACAATTATGATTCTGAATTTAGTATTAGAAAGAATTATGTACGTAGATTACAATTTATGTAACATCACACGTAAGTGTATGTATCTTACACAACAACACACAAGTGGTTGCTAGCTAACCATAACATTTATGTTTCAAGAATACCCACTTATTATACAACTTTGAACAATAAATATTCTTTTACAATTGAATTGTTTGGCTGGTACCAAAAACATGAGTGAAACATATGTACACAGAAAAATCTTATAAACTAACAAATAACATAAACTATACATCGCTACGTACAAAAATAGCATAATAATTAGTCTATAATGTTCCCACTGCTGAGACTCAGGCCTCCCTGAACAGTGGTGATGAAATAATTTACACAAAGCAAAGTGTCGGCTTGGGTTCGAACCATCGACTTGTACCACCATACAAAGATACATAAAAAATACTATAATAAAATATCTTCTCTTCTACACGCTACTTTTTGCTGTGCCGCCGTCGCCGTATCAATCTTCTGCTTGTCAGTTTTACTTCCATTTATATCATTTCCGTGCGATCTGAATCAATTGCTGGGAGACACAGTTTTCGCTGCAACAAATGAATTTACACAGTTTTGTTAGACTATTCTTACTGAACCCACACCTCAGAAACCTGAGGAACAAGTTAGGAAATGAGTAAGACTTATATTTTTCATACCTTTTAATTCCTTGATGTCTAGACATTTAGCATTTTTCTCAACTCGTCTCAAAATAATTTCCGGCAGTACACATGTTTTGAAAAATGTTACCAACTTCGGCATCATAGCGTTGATAAATTCCTCATCCCGGTTAACTTCTATTACAGTCAATGGTTGGGTGACAGATATAAAGCAAATGAAGTAACATTTACTCATTTTGGTAATTCGCAATTGACCCTGGACCTAGAATCAAAATAATAATAGCTGAGAAACAATCCAAGAAATACATTATATTTATACATACATGAACCAAGAAATAATGATCTTTGTTACTTACTTGATAATAATAATTATGCTTTTTGTTCATAACTAAAACATCATTTTCCAAATGAATAGGAAAATTTCTATTGTCTGATGCTTCTCTAATATTTTGAGATTTCCTTTTCAAGGAGGGGAAACATTTTATTTCTACAATAGTATTTTCTGCTTCTATAATACCTGTAAAAAAGAACAGTTTTTAGGCCTACGCCACTGAACCAAATTAAAAAATCCACGCGACACACAAGATATTTATCTTGTGTCGCGTGGATTTTTTAATTTGGTTTGGGGGCGGAACCACAGGCAAAAGCTAGTTATTTGTATATTTTTATTATTGAATAATCTTACCATCAGGGCTAGCTGCTAAGAATCCAAAGTCTTCATCAATAAATAGACCTGATGGCCTGACAATTTTGCCATATTGTTGCATAAACATGCTCTTTGCAACATGTTCATTTTGTTGTCCATACATCATATCTTTAGTACAAATATTATTTTTGTAGAGAATGCATTTCACATGATTGTGACATGGTGTGGCATTACGACGTTTGCAAACCTAAAATGAACAAAGTGACAATCATAATTCTTGTACTGGCTTGAGCTGTGGCTTCTTAGGAAGTAAGAAACAATAAGAGGATGGCTGATATCTTACCATTCCAAACTGACTTGCTGTGAGACGGTCAGATCTGTATGAGAGATACTTTTCATTATCATGTTGACCCACAGTCTGGTTTTCAATTAGTACTATTTTTTGTGTATCTTCTTGGAATTTAAGCAATCTCAATTCACAGAGCCGTTTTAATTCTACCTCATTAATGTCGACAGGGTCACTTGCTTCTGGGCCATAGTCCTTATCAGGTTGAGTTTTAGTCTTTTCAGTAAAAAGCCGTTTTCGAGTCATTTTCTGTTGGCGCAATCTACTTCTCTGTTTTTGATGGACATATTTTTTTAAATATTGTCCAGGGCTCTGTGTTGTCTTCTTTTTCCATGCAGTTTGATGCCATTTATGTCCTACAGAATGAGACAATCCTGAAAAACCAAATCATAGTCACATACATGTCTGTTTGCAACCTAAGCTTTCATTGATGACCATTGAAAGTTCTATAAGTTGAGAAAAACCTCTTATATTATGAAGAGAAGAAGCCATAGATCATGGGGGTTGCTAGAGATTTATATTGTTTTAAAATATCTATAAAAAAACTTATTCACCTGCTACATGAACACGCCGCTGATAAGAGCCTCCTTTTCCAAGACTGAGTCGTTTTCCACAGTTATATTTATTAATGACACTCATAAAATTCTCTGCAACGTTTGTTGTCTCGTTAGACAACCGTCCAGCTTTCAAAGCAATTCTTTCATTTGCAGCATAAATAAGAGCCCAGACCTCTGGTGCTGTATTTCTTAGGATTTCTACTTGGTTGTCTTGCTGTTTATTGTCGTCAGGTGGTAATTGCTTCACTGAACAGTAATATTCCTTACATTTTTCATGCTGTCCAAATACATGAAGTGGACTATTCCTTAAATCATCAGCCATTGAACCTGGCTGACTGCTATTGTGAACAATAATCTTTCGCGCTACTAGTGTCAATTTCATCAATTTAGGCCTCAAAATATTTCGTCCATACAGAGGGAGTTTCGTATTACCTAAAATCTTAAATAAAATATAAATATTAAAACATAGGAAGAGAATTTTTTTTTTTTTTTTTTAAATACAACCGACTTCTAAAAACAACAAAAAACACTGAATATGCCAATAAAATTTGAGGTTTACCCTCAATTTCCCTGGGATCCTATTGTCAGGTCCTCATTTGTGACAAAAAACTTTGACAAAGTATTTTGAAAATCGGTCGACAATTGGCTGAGAAATCAGTGGACAAACAGTCGAATTGATAACCTCCTACTTTTTGGAAGTGGGTTGAAAAAGAGAGGAACATTTATTTTATAGTAGCTAAATCCTACTTTATGTGAAATTTTTGTTTTTTTTTATATTAAATGTATACCAAGCACTGAAAAATTACTGAACTGAGATGGATGAAATTAGGCACACAGATATTTTATAACCGCGACATAGGACTTATTATACTTTTTATCCAGGTAAACATTTTAACGCGGGCAGAGCCGCAAGTAAAAGCTAGTGTAAAATAATTATTATAACACTAAGAAGTGGTTGTATACCTTGTAAAGTGCACTCGTGTAGTTTTTTATAACATGATTCTTGCATTCAATTTTCTTTATTTGGTTTCCATAAGACACCTTTTCTTTCAAATTAGCAAACACTGAAGAATCCCCATCTCCTACAAAACTTAGGTACCGAAGATTATGCATATTCTCACTCTGTTGAAATCCTTCAACAATTATATCAGATTCCATCGCAGTAGATGGCCCTGTAAAGTTTTTGCAGCAACCATGACTTTTAGTGTCTGAACCTGTTCGCTCATAATACTGGCATGTATAACAATATTTGTTCCTGACACCAAGAAAAAGACATTTCTTGGTTTCCTTTCCAATAATGCAGGCCTAAAATAAAAGTTCTTAGTTCAAATATTGTAAGAAATCATAAATCAAAACATTGAACATTGTGTAAAATATGTTGACAAGCAAAAGAGTACTAATGAAATGAACACAAAAATATGGTATCAAGTTGGGACTTACCATTCCAGATGAAGAATCAAAGTTGTGACCATATGACCTTTTCAACCATCCGCCATCTACATATACAGTAATGTATGGAATACCATCTGTAGAAACATTTCCTTTATCAATAGCAATAGACCTTTCTTGCTCACCAGCTTTCTTTATTTCTTCGGTCAAATGTTCATGCCATACATTGCCCAATTGTTTTTCAATTGAACGGAACGTTTGTCCGGTCATTGTTGGTATATCCATTAGACTAGTGATGTGTGCTGCTTGCGTGTAGTAACTTCCAGCCGTCACAGTTGCCCATACAAATGCAGTGTTAATTTTCTGCTTCTTCTCTGTGCTTTGCTGCCATATTTTATTACACATGCTACATTTAAATGTTAACAAACTGTGAAATCCTTTCCGGTGTTCACTAATACACTCAATTTGAGATGACTCACAAGACTGACGATGTTTTTCCATTTGAAATGCCCATTGGATCACATGTTTCAAGTCAACAATACGGTACCCTGCCAAACCTGATAAGTTGTCACTTGATGTTTTTTCCACAGTTAGTTGATAAGCTTCAGTCTGTGGATCGGGTTGCGGCCAATCAAAATCAACAGTCTCTACTTGCTCTGTAACAGATTCAACTCTATTAGAGCTAGAGCTGCAGGCTATGGCTTCGTAACGAATTTGTGGAATACCACGTGAATACGATTTGGGCGTATCTTGAGCTGTGGAAGGGTTGGATAGCTGATCATGATCTTGAGTTGTATTTGGACTGAAATAAAAAATAAATAAATGAAATAGGTATACAGTTATTAAAAACAATGTTGAGAGACAGAAAAATATTGATGTCTGTACCTACCTAAACACAACAGGGCAGTCCGTTTCTTTTTTTTTCTTGTTACGCCATGCTTCCAGCCGGCTGCAATTTGATAAAACTTGCTCAATACACTACTTGAAACTAACCTTATCGAGCTAGCCGTTTCTTTTATTCCTACTGTTATCGACGAGACACAATAGATAAACAATTGTCATAAATCTCCTGGAGGTATCGTAACAGACAAGGGTCTACAGAAGAATTGGCGGCAAACCAACGGCAAACCAACGGCAAACGAAGCAACGAGTATCAAATACACTCATAGGTACATTCACGTAAATCTGATTCGAAATCTTATGGGAATCTGATTTACTCACTAAAAATCATTAGAAGAATTTCCATGATGTCTTTTCAATGTTGCTTGCACTTTATTCCGTGATTTCCGCGGCCCTGAATACATATGTTGTAGGTAGGCAAGTTTATTAGTTGGATTCATCTTAGGCAGAGTTGCAATTCAATCTGTAATCAAAAAGAATAATTAAACACAACAGCAAATCGTATCGTAATTATGAAATGCTTCAAGAAATTTGTATTAGTCAGAAATAACACCACCATTTGTGAAAATTTTCAAAACAAGTGACAGATCATGAGAACAGACCAAATAGAGATGTCAATCTGAGATCGATTGAGCAAAGAATCGATTTTTTGGAACAAATAAAAACGTTTTTTCAAATCGATATCTAGTACTGAATCGATACAGGGAATCGATATTTCACCCTAGAACATCAGTTTTTTGTTTGTTTGAATTGTTAAGAATTGTGGTGGCGGGAAAGTTACGAAGCATATCCAGTGCAAATCCTTTTGCGTAAAAATACGGATTTTTTCCAGATATGAGACTAGTTAAATTCTTTTTGCTCATCGATCGTTTTTTCGCCCTCGTAAACGTGTACACACGGCGGCACATGATGCTGTACATTTCCAGTATAAATTGGCCTCGCTTTGTATAGATTTCCTATAGAATGAGAGATCCGCATAAACTGGTTTTTTATAGCTTGATCGGCCGTCGTGCGTACGTTACCCTAGCAGGAATCGTTTTTCGTTTTTTTTTTTCAAAACGACAAGGGGCACCAATTTTTTATGTAATTTTTTATGTACATTTACAGCAGATTAGGCACCAACTATACGTTCCAGTCATATAACAGACTATAGGAGACACTTTCTTGCTAGGGTAAACCCCTACGTTGCGAATTTCATCGAAAACGAATGATTGATTTTTGGAAAATCATTTCTTTATTTGTGAATCGATTTTTGACGTCCCTATTAGGGGGAAATATTTGAAATTTAGAGTAGGTAGGTATGTGATGTGATGACAATCAACGAGTGTTGCTAACGTTTGATTTTGTATTTCCTCTTCTAAATCTTACACTTTTTTAAGTTTTAAGGATAATTACTATTATAATATAACTCTGTATCACCTTCAAGCAGAAAAGCATCCTTTGTACATAAAAATAACACTTACCGTCAATAAAACACAAAAACACTTCACTTTTAAATAAAAACTCTTTCACGGATGGCACTCGTATGAATGGTTCTCAGTAGTAGCCCCAGTCACCAATTCTAAACCTGAATGGTGCTTACTACTTACTTAGCTGTTCAGACGAGCCTATCACTTACTACTAAAATACTGCCCTCTGTTTTATTTCCCCTTTTTCTTGGTAAACTTCTTAGATGGCAAGACCAATTTACCTCGACTCACTTTGACGTGTGAATGTGCAATTGTTATGAAAAATCAATGTGGTTTGTCTGTGTATTCACTTATCTTGATCTGGTTTCACATAAATTAAATATGATTCAATCAATAGATGTAAGTAGTACCTACGTGTCACCATTGCGTAGGTAGGTAATTAGAAAAAAAATAGGTAAATTTGCCTACGCTGATCGCCTGATTTAGGTTTACCCTAAGTTTACATGAACTTCTATTCTCTGATTTTATTCAACCCAAACCAATGAATTAGTACCTAACCGTGTCAGAAAATGTATTATCAGTACCTACTTACATACAGTAGAAAGATTTTTAAATCTTTAGGTACTTTATATTTAAAGTAGATATTACAATAATTACATTAGTATTGTATCTGTGTGAACCAAATGCAGATCGCAGATATTTTTTTTCACTTTCTAGCATTCTTTCTCATTCCCTAATAAAAAACATTTTATCAATCATAAAATGTAAAACCCGCGGGCAATCCCGCGCGCCGCGCTAGTGCTAACTTTCTAGAAACACAATATTGGAAACGATTTATCGCGCATGGACTGACGACTGGAGAAATTTGGCAACAACGCATGGGCGGAATGGCATTACTCGACGCGTGACCTTTGCAAAGGTCAAATTCGAACAAGCGCAAAGCTTGTTCGAATTTTCGAACAGCGCCATCTATTATAAATGTTTACCGAACGTTAACTCGTAACACAACAACACTTAACTTACTCTTTAACTCTTTCTCGTTCTTGAAACTTCCGTTAGATGGCGTGATTCAGATCACTCACACAAGTAAAGATTTTTCGTTTTTTATTGGGTCTAATTCTCCTAGAAATACTGTTTTTTTTATAAAATTTTGGCGTTACGCGAACATAATACATTATAAAGTCTCATTATACCTGCTTTTATTCTGCAGAAACCGTTTATTTACGGAGATTACAACCGCTGAAAAATGTATGGCAACGATCGACTAGGGATCCACCAAGCATTTTATGCTTAACGTGGCTACTGTCGCAGCAAGCTTATTTGTTTAAAACACTAACTTTACAACTCTAGAACTTAATTCTAGACATTTAAAGAACAAAAATGTAGTCTATTTTGTATCTTGTTTGAAAAAGTAACCCTTCCCTACCCTGTAGATACCTACACTAAAAATAATGAGAACTTAATTAATTAATTAACTTAACTTAAACTTAACCGGCTTCTATATCCTCGGTCCACGGCACTGAGAAATTAATCAGGAATATCCTGGCTTCCACACTGATTGATTTTGACGTGCCGTGCTTCTCCGAGGCTATCAATGCCTGGAAACTCGCTTGCCCGAATTCTGAAGAACCCGACCATCCATTTTCCCAGAGACGGTGGGACGAGCCGCTCTGCAGAATAGTTCAGAACAATTTACTGAACACGTCTGTCACTACTGCAGAGCGTGCGCGTCTGCTGGCTGTGGGTGAGTGGGAGTCGGGTCTTTGGCTTCAAGCACTACCGTCGTCGAACATAGGCACATTACTCGACGACACTACTTTCCGCCTCGCTGCTTCTCTACGCCTAGGCGCTCCATGTTGTTCTCCTCATAGCTGTCACTGTGGTGAAGTTGTCAACAACCTTGGACACCACGGCCTGTCATGCAATCGAAGTGCAGGCCGTTTTGCACGGCACGCGAACTTAAACGACATCATCCGACGAGCTCTTGTCACCGTCGGCGTTCCAGCTTTATTAGAACCCAATGGTTTGGTGCGCGACGATGGCAAGAGACCGGACGGCATGTCTTTGTTTCCATGGAAGATG
The DNA here is from genome assembly GCA_905220335.1 of Noctua pronuba. NCBI lineage: Eukaryota > Metazoa > Arthropoda > Insecta > Lepidoptera > Noctuidae > Noctua > Noctua pronuba. The sequence continues at coordinate 1,897,661 of LR999920.1, forward strand.
GGTAAGCCCTTAGTGTGGGACGCAACATGTGTCGATACACTTGCGCCATCCCATCTTCCTAGCTCGTCGTGCTGTGCTGGGGCTGCCGCTGCGGCTGCAGAGAACCTCAAGCGGCGTAAATATAGTAACCTTATTGGTAACTATATTTTCGAGCCTTTTGGGGTTGAAACTCTAGGACCGTGGGGTCCGAGTGCTCACAGCCTTTTTAAGGAAATATCAAATCGCTTAGTTGACACTTCCCGTGACCCAAGGGCTGGCTTTTACTTTGGCCAAAGGCTTAGCGTTGCCATACAACGTGGCAACGCCGCCAGTCTCTTGGGTACATTACCAGTTGACAGCGTTGAGGAGGAGTTTTTTGACGCCATTTTTTAAGTTAGTTAGTTACTTTAGTTTATTTTAATTTATTAATGTATATATATGTAACTATATATTAAGTATATGGTATAGATCTCGAACTTGACTTAATTGTTTTGTATGAATTCAGATTTATTACTAAAAAAACTAATATATTTGTACACCAATTTCATTGGTAGGACATAGAGCTCGACTAAAATCTATACTAATATTACAAAGCTGCAGAGTTTGTTTGGTTGAACGCGCTAATCTCAGGAACTACTGGTTCGAATTAAATAAATCTTTTAGTGTTGGATTGCCCATTTATCGAGGAAGGCTATAGGCTGTATATCATCACGCTACCACCAATAGGAGCGTAGCAGCAATGAAAAATGTTGCAAAAACGGGGAAAATTTTATGTTTGATAACTTTAAGCGGACGAAGGTCGCGAGGAACAGCTAGTGTATGCATAAGACCTTTATTGTAATACCTGTGTTCACAAATAAAGATTGATTGATTGAATAATTGCAAATAAATATTTTTTCTCCCAAATTTTCTAGGTATGGTACGAGAGAGTAGCAAATACAGATGTCGTAGTGAAAATGAGAAAAGTCAGCGAAAATGTGCTCATAATACAAAGGATAAACGACCTAACGGACCTACCTACAGAAGTTATTTCTGAAGAGCAAGTAGAAGTCCTAGACCTACGAGATATGTATCCAATAAATTCAAAAAGAGAGAAGAACTATCTTGAGTGTTACGTATGCCATAAGAGCTTTGGGAGAAGACTGTTGGGCAAACATTTTGTGAAGGCGCACGCGCACCTTGTCAAGAAAAAATGTGATGCTTGTCAGATGAAGTTCAAACGTGCTTTTAACTGCGCCAGACATGTTTGTCCTGAGAGTATTCAGTAAGTGGAATAATATACCTTGTTTTGTTACTATACAATACAGGGTGTAAACGGACCCTTCACGAAGCCGTCAACCAAGCATTCTGTACATCAAACTAAGTAACTTTACGAAAAAAATATTGCTGGGAAACGACTTTATTTTTTTGGGGTAAAAAATCACGTTTTACGTTAGGACTCAATGTAACGTACTCAAAACATTGTGCTGATGGATGGATTGAATAGTACAGGGGTTTTGAAGGGTTTTTAAATAAAAATCTTACATTAAAATCATGTATTTAAAAAAAGAAAGTTGTGAAAAAGTTGGAACTTTGACCCTCAATATCTCCGTAACTAGAAGGTTCCCAGGTATGGTCCAGAACAAAAAATGATCGCAATAACGGGGAGAACAAGTTCCTTTCGGCTTCGTTAATGGTCTTGTTACACCCTTTATGATAAAAAATCTTGTCCGATCCGAAAGAGGCATATAGTTATACTAATGGCATTACCAAATAAAATACGAAACTTAAAATATTAATGAAAGAAAACATATTATTAATGTATTTTAAAATGAACGATTTTTGTGCCCAAATTACCCCCATTTAGAACGTGACAACACCATCTTCAAATTCGATTGTCAATTGTTTGTTTATGACATCACTACCCGAAAAGCAACCCGGATAATTGTTGCCATATAAGTCTCCTCGTTTTAGTACATTTTATTTAATTTTTATCGGGTATTTCGCGTATTTTTTTTACTTGTTATCCAAAAAGGATTACATAAATAGAATCTAATCTCGATAATGTAATAATATCCTCACGTATCGGACAGGGATTTTTTTTAAACATATTGTATACTTAGTTAAGAATAAGGAAAATAAAAATAATTTATTTAAAAAGTATTACAAAAGAAACCCTCCTTTGCTTCGCGCAGTCTGGTAAAAAGAGCTGATATTCGCCTAGTTTGAATAAATAATTGATTTGAAATTGTATAATTTTGGCTTGTAATTAGATAAAAAAACTTGGATAATACAAAAAAAAATCAGCTCTCAACCACAAGAGTAAAAGAAAACCTATTTCACAACTTCCGGGTGAGTATACTGTAGTAATTTATAATAAAAATATTTTATTTAAAATTCAATCATATGATTTCCGCTTTTGGAGGCTGTGAAATAGGCTTTAATATTTGTTCGTACAATTTTTACGATATTTTTTTAATTTTTGATGTCTTATACAATTTTTTTTACTCTTTTTCTTCTGTAGATAGTTTTCTCAATTTTTCGTGTTAATGACAAAGTAATTATTATTTATATACTAGTTTATGCCCGCGGTTTCGCCCACGCGGAGTTTGATATGTGTTAATCCAGGTTATAAACTATCTGTGTGCTAAATTTCATCCAAATCCGTTCAGTAGTTTTTGCGTGAAAGAGTAACAAACAACCAGACATCCTCACAAACTTTCGCATTTATAATAATAGTAGGATTAGTAGGACTAGTAGGATTTACTTTACTTGTAATTGACGTGTAGTTGCATGTTTGTTTTCATTTAAATTATAATGAACTCTACACACCAAAACTTGTAAATGAAAAAAAAAGGTAAAGCATCTTGTGGTATCGAGCTGTCATTTCGACGGATTTGGTGTGTAGAGTCCATAAGACTTGATTTTAAAATTTATAATAATTTGCTTGTAGAAAAGAAGTTGCATAACCCGTAAATCAAACTCTAAGAACTTTTTTTATATACAGAAATTGTTCATAATGTTGTTTAAAGAAAAGCGAATTTTAAAAAACAATCACCATAATCCATAATTACAATTGTTAGTCAATTTTGTAATTACTTCGTTTATTCATTTTTATTACTTACTTTTTACATTTTTTTTAAATCGATAAAAAAACATTTGAAAATGTGATTACTATTGCTAGTCTAATTTTATCTACTAGTTTTATGTTAGCCTTTTTAAGGTCTCAGGGCCATAATAAATAACTTTATTTCAGTAGTTAATATACCTAAAATTATGTTTTATAATAATTAACTCAGCTGTAGCGAAAACAATCGCGAATTGTAATGCTGCTCAGCGACGTCATATACCGAATTCATAAATTTTCAGTATATTGAGCAAATATAAGTAACTAGCTTTTGCCCGCGACTTCGTTCGCGTGGTAATTTTGATGAGTATGAGTGAGAAAAAAAATAGATAGCCTATGTCCTTCCCCAGGATATTATCTATCTCCTTGCCAAATTTCATTACGATCCGATCAGCTGTTTAGTCGTGAAAAGGTAGCAAACAAACCAACAGAGTTACTTTCGCATTTATAATATTAGTTTGGATAATTATCCAAACTAATATTATAAATGCGAAAGTATAATATAATCAGTCGATTATAATTATAATCAGTCTAAATGTTCCCACTAGATACAGACTCCTTCAAAGATTTATGTCAGGTTTTTATTTTTGTAGACTTTTGTAAGTTATACCAAACCGCATTTTTTTTTCTCATTTTAAATCTGTTTTTAGCAGACATTTTGGTCCTACACAGGACTGATTTTACTGGATAGTAATATACCACATTTAGAATGTTGAATTTCGTAGTTAGCTGAATAAATAAGAGTTTGTGGGTTGGGTCACCTTTGCAAAACTACGTCCATTTTTTAAAGTGAAAATTTGTTGTCCGCCAAAGTTAGCATTTTTACCTAACTAGCTTTTTTCCTGTGCTTTTAGGTCTTGAAATGTAAGGCTGCTGAATGTTGAGGATGCAAATATGGTTCGTTTCACTTGTATTTTTTTTTTGTTATTAATTTCACAAAACAACCCTTTAAATGATAAAGGTTTTTTTTCTTTTCAGCAAAACGCTGAAAAAAAAAGAAAACGATGAATGGGCTGTAATCGGTTAACTTTTCCGACAATTGGTACCCACAAACGAAAAAAAAAAATTACGCCAGAAAGCCTGACAACCAATTTTCTTAGTAAACTTGGTCGTGAATGTCAGATAAGTAGCCATTCCATGTAAAATACTGAAAAGACTGTTTATTCTGCAAACATAACACGTACATTATGAAACATAAAATATCAATACGAACCCAAAAACCTACTGGTATCCAGCTGCTTCCGGCTGGACTGGACGCCGCCGACGGAGAATAGGCTACGCAGATAACGGTATTTTCTTTTCGTCACATATCAGGACTAAAATCATTTCTAAAAGGAAGGTTTTGTCTGTAATATGGATGCTGCTTCGCCTCTCCTTCAGTCTTTGAAGAATGTAGTATTCATAATAATAAAAAAAATGGTTGTCTGTAAAGTTGGTTTACGGACGATAGTTTAACGTGACAACGTCATAACAAAACATTGATGAATGCGGCGCAAGCGTACCATGAGCGTAACGGGACAGAGAGCGTAACGGGACAATGAGCGTAACGGGACAATGAGTCATCCTTTTTCGTGCATGCAGCCGGCGTTCATCGATTTATTAGACGTTGTCACGTCAAAATATTTTGTAAATGTCGGTCATTGCTTGGGCAGTGTGGCGCTTGGCGCGTGGCTCATGTCAAAGATTTGAATTTTAAGATTGAAATGATCTCGTACCAGTTTCGTTGACATTTGAATAGTATTGTCTTGCTGACCCATACTGAAAACTCATGTTTTGTATAATTTAGAAGGTTTTGTTAATGTGTTTACCATGGAGACATTTTATAATGTTTTGTAGGACTTATCCTAATCTTTATATTTGGATTGTTTTTCTTTTGTCTTCGTTGTAATCACACGTAAAAGCATGAATAATGTAACCAAACCAGGGCTGGGTAATCTAATTTGATTTGAAAATAATTTTCTTGAAGTTTTTTGCCCATTCTTCTCCATGAGATTTACGGTTTGAAATGGGCAACTACAATTCTTTCACAGTTATTATGTCTGTGGCCGGACTATAAGTAGCTATATATTTAGTTTTTGAGTATTCAAAAGTGCCTGTAACGGATCTATTTAAAATAAATATTTTGAGTTTGTCCATGACAGACACTATCGTGTAAATAAATACTTTTAAATCACATCTAACGATTTAAACCTTTGGCCCATGTAAGATAAGTGCGAAAAGTAGGAATATCAGCGTTATTGTATGCATGTTAAGGCTGATTTTACACATGTCAGGACTAATATGGCAAGACTGTGCAAGCAGCGTTAATTGATGGACTGCGTAATAAAAAGTTTACATTTTTTACCCAGTATCTGGGTTGTTTTGTCAGATAGAAAGACGCTCCATGTAAATATTGGTATTCAGTTGCATCCGGTTTGACTGGAAGCCGACCCCAACATAGTTGGGAAAACGCTAGGCAGATGATGAGGGAGAAGGAGACCAAAGAAAAGATGAATGGATTGTATGAGAAATGATAATTTGACAGAAAAAAGAGTAAATGAGAGCGTGACATTTGACAGAGCAGGAAGATAATCTACACTAATATTATAAAGAGGAAAGATTTGTATTTTTGTGTGTGTGTGTATGTTTGTAATGAATAAACTCAAAAACTACTGTGCCGATTTTAATTTTTTTTTCACCATTAGAAAGCTACATTCACCTTGAGTAACATAGGCTATAAAAATGATGTCCACCCGTGCGAAGCCGGGACGGGCCGCCAGTAATAAATAAGATTACGCTGTAACGTAATAATCAATATAACATAAGGTGTGGTTATATTTCCAGATATAGTAAAGACGGGATTACGGAGTTAGTCCCATAGAGAAATTTATGCAGTTGGTCTATGGCCACCGACTTAAATATGACCACACCTTTCTGACTCATGCTACATTATTTAAATCATGATATTTGGTTGTGCAGCACTAAAATATTGACTATGTATTGCAGCTATTTTTCTTATACTCTTAAGATAGAAATTAAGTACAATGGTAATTCATTTATTATTTAATTTCATTACATGATATTATTTGATGAATATTATAATTTACTAAATTATTCGAATTCATAATGATCTCTAAGTAATGTTCATAATCATAATATCAGTATTTTAGGCCAATCTCTGAATTATACATAGTACCTATAATTAAGACTTACGCGGTCGTCTGTATACATATATCGATGTATATAAGGTACTTGTTACAAAAAAAACATTCTGACACAATATTTTCCTAATAATATTTAAGAGAAAGTCTGAAGGCGGCGCCGGTGACTGAAAAGTTGTGGTAATCGGTTATAGTAGTATGGACATGTGATGCAGAGGAATGACGAAAATGTAGTGAGGATTGTTTTGAGTATGAATGTGGATGGCTATAAGAGGAGAGGAAGACCAAAGAAACGATGGATGGACTGTGTGAAGTATGATATGGTTAGAAAGGAGGTGACTGCTGAGATGACGAGTAATAGAGAAGTAAGGAAGAAGAAGACATGCTGCGCCGACCCCAAATAAATTGGAATAAGGGCAAGAGAATGATGAATATTTCCCATTTAACAATAATTTGATTCCAAGAATGAGGCCAAATTAATTATTTATTATATTTTATTGTTAGTTGTAAGTGATTCCGACCTGAAATAAAAATATGATGATAAAGTTATAATATCGTAAATTTCTGTAGCTTGTAAGATTTAGGAATAAGTGGTGTGTTGGCCACACGTGGAAAGAGGGTCTTGGTTAAAATGGGCGTAAAGTTAAAGTTGCACAAATTATATTACTAGGACATGCATCAAAATTTCCGGATACCAGAGCTACCGCCAATTGAAAATGTTGCAATTCCCGTATTTTTTTGATACAAGATATCTACATTTTTACAAAAAAAATCATCCTTTATTTTACACAACGACGTAGTGAAGTCCTAAAAAGACTAAAAGGGGCAAAGTTTCGAACTTATATAAACCTCCTTGTCATAAAGATATTTATGAGAAAAATCAAGTTTTATATGTATACGGGGTAGAAGGGACACCGACGCGAAAACGGTTACCACGTATTCAGTACATCATTCTGAACCCTCACATAGAAATTTTTCACCGATTATTTAAAAAAAAACTGTTGTTCCATACATTTTGTCCGTGTAGGTATTTCACTTTTAATAACCAATGAAAAATTTCTATGTGGGCGGGCTCAGAATGATGTACTGAATACGTGGTAACCGTTTTCGCGTCGGTGTCCCTTCCACCCTGTATATTGGTTTATTATAAATAACTTACTAAATAAATTAAAATTACCACAGGGTAACGTGTTTAAAAAAAAATACCTGTTAGTGGGTAAAATTATTTCTCAACCCATTTTTCTCAGGGAAACTTGTCCACTTTAGAGGTATTGCGCTTTTTGGGTTAAACCTTGTGTAGTAATAATATAAGCATAATATTTTAATAATTTGCACGCCTGCTTGCAAGCAGAATATTTTTTTATTTTTTTTTTCATTTTTCTAACAACCATGATTGTATCTGGAGCAAATAAACACTTGCTTTCATCTCATTTGATCAGTATTTTTTTAGACATCCCTTTACATCGGTGTCTATAATCTGTTCTTTAGCATTTAATATGGTGTCCCATTACTGGACACACTATAGGTAAAATCTTTGTATGGATAATTTTGGGCTTCGTTGTGCCAAAATGTGCCAACACACTTTTTTAATTTAGTTAAATATATCAAACTGCTCAAACGTTTTAAATGTGGTATATTACTATCCAGTAAAATCAGTCCCGAAAAATGTCTAAGATCAAATGCTACGAACAGTAAAAAAAATAAGTTTCAAGCGCAGCTGCGTAGGTGCTATTTAGAAAAAAAAAATGGCGGAAGTTAGGCAGGTCAAAATATTCAAACTCCTTGTATGTGGGTTGGTACATTTTTGCAGAAATACGCTCCAATAAAGTACCTATGTTGTAGAATAGTCACACTGGCTAAAGGCATGTGATAAAGAGGAATGGGGAACGTGTGGTGAAGAACATTTTGAGAATGTAGATAATTTATAAGAGAGGAGGTAGACCAAAGAAATGATTGAATCATGATGTGAAACATATAATTGTACCTAGAAAGTGAGGGTGATGACTAGCAAATAGAGAAGTATGGAAGAAGACTTGCTGAATCGATTTTACGACATCTAGACCCGGAAAACTCGACCCGAGAACACTTTTGGGTCGAAATGTCCTGATACCGTTGAATAATAAAATTTGGATAATGTACAGCAAGCTTGGTCCCGATTTTTCATAATATCTTAAAGGTATTTGTCATGAAAGCAGAAACTATAATCCCTTCAGTATGTTCCACATGTTACCAGGCAACTAATACATCTAGAATTATCGTAAGATAGGAACTAATGCACAACGAGTGTCTCGAATCGAAAGTCTGTCGCTGTATTCAATAGTGACAAAAAAAAAACCGGTTTCTGAGTTGAGTAAAAGTGTTCTATAATCTTAATACTCAATTCAGAAACATGGCATATGTCTCTGTTGTATTGTATAGTAATATTAGAAGGAAAATTTATTAGGCCTAAAGGTCAGTTCACACAGTAATGGTGTAATTGTAGTTGGTCGTTCTCCCCGTTCCGATTGCCAATTCGGGCTAGCGACCAAGTGTAAATGAACGAGGTCGAGTACGCCCGTCTTCGGGCAATCTAGTCCACCTTACCCGACGCCAGTTTTTCTTTCACTTCTATCAATGCACGCGGGCGCAGGTACTCGACTTTATTCAAACTACTCATATTCGGCCGGTATTCCAGTGCGATGACCATTGTAAATAATGCACCAGGTGGCCGAACTTGAGTAGTCTTTTGAACACCCGAATGCGGGCTAACGACCAACTGTAATTACGCCATAACGCATGCATTTTTGAATGCTTTTAATGTTGATATTAATAATTGATTGATTATACTGTATCTATTTTTTTATTATTACACTTGACCGTCTATCTAATGGCGTTATTGTACATTCCCAAAAAGGTGTAAAAATAGACTTTTAAGGGATCGTAGTTGTATTATGTACTTTACAATTATCACGGGATTCTTTGTACGAATGGTTTATAATTTACAATTAAGTGGTGTTGATTTTACTATTAATATTATTTATTTATTCAGATAAGTTTGTGTACTTTGTGTTTTTGTTATGTGGGTGTATTATTAGGTACATGATGGAGGATGTTATATTATGTGTGTCAGATAACTTTGATCCATAATTTTTAGTAAACAGTGTTTAAAATTAACTGCAGTAATTTAAAAGAAAAACTGCTTTTTCATACATTTTGACCGGGACTTACCCAGACAAATTGCTTAAGAATCTGCTGTTTCCTATAACTTTTGTAGGAACTTTTGGAAACAGTAGATTTTTTCAGATTTTGTTAATGAAAACCTATAAAAAAAATTGAGTGCTTCAGAATGATGTACTGAACACATGGTAACCATTTGTACGTTAATGTTCTCTTATACTCTGGATATTAAATCATGCAAAAAAAATATTATGTTTCTGATTGTTTACACAGACTTCCCTTCGTTTTACGAATTGTTTACAACAAATCGTTTTAAACGCAATACTCATTAAATACTTCGCATAAATGTGTATTTGAACATAGTAATGTGATTGTACAGTCGATAAATAGATAGATAGAATACTCTGTACAATGTAAAACATATACATAGGGCGAAACAATGAGCGGTCTTATCGCTAAATGATATCTTCTTAAAGACGATTCATTTTACTTCCACAACAATTTTATATAACTAATTCTAAAGCTTTGAGTAATTTTCAAATACGAAAATAATTAACAATCACCAAAACACTGTTTGTTCACATTCGACAACAAACAAATATGGCGGCGCGGGGCACATGACGTTCAACCAATCAGCGCGCGAGGTGCGTTCCGTCGCTTGCCATTTAACAATTTGACGGTTTCACTTCGATAGATTATAATCTACCGAAAAGTAATGCGTTAAATTGTTAGCAGTATGTTACAGATTACAATCTCGCGAGATAGAATAAAATCTAAGGGTGTTTATAATTTTACGGTGACATATACATCCTCACAAACTTTCGCATTTATGATATTATAGTTTAATAATCGTATCGTATTGGCGAATGTAGAACCCTATTTATTACCCTAATACTATATTTATGGTGAAAAAAATCCGAATTTTGAAATTGTACAGAATCGTTAAAAATGTCAGTAATTTCTTTATTCAACATTTTAATTTATTAAGATTTACAAGGTTAAGAAAATTGTAAATAAATTAGAAAGTACCTACATGTTTTGCCATTTGGAGATAAATGTACGTACCTGATGGATGATTAAAAATACATTTCTCTTAATAGGTAGTTTTATTATTTTCAACAGAATCTTACGACTTAACCTACACAGCCGTCACACAATACGGAGTGCTCATAGCCTGATTGTTCAAAGAAATTTTGAAACGCCTAAAGTCTGTTTTTTAATCTCGGAGACTATGGTTATATGGACTATAGTTGACGCTTTTAGCTTGGCCGGAGACTAAGTGTTGCCATACAACGTTGCAACGCCGCCAATCTCTTGGGAACATTACCAGCTGACAGCGTTGAGAAGTTTTTTGATGCTCTTTTATAGTTTTTTGTTAGTTTATTTAAGTTTTTAATTAATATAGTTAAGTAGTTTACTCTACTTAGTAAATGAAGTTCATACAAAATAATTAAAAGTTCTGAGTCCTGCTGGTCTCTCAAATAAAAGTAAGGAATGGGATAACTTTTCGCAAGTGTATTTATAGTAGACTAGCTGTGCCCCGCGGTTTCACCCGCCGCTTCCACTTGTTTTATTTTTGCCCGGCTCCTATTAGTCATAGCGTGATGTTATATAGCCTATAGCCTTCCTCGATAATTGGACTATCCAGCACTAAAATATTTTTTCAATTCGAACCAGTGGTACCTGAGATTAGCGCGTTCAACCAAACAAACAAACTCTTCACCTTTAAATATTAAGTATAGATGTGAGCGGCAACGCCGGGAGGGGACGTCCTAGAAGGACACACACTGAACTTCTTGGCGAGGCTCCTCAGAAAGGTCAGGTGCGTACTCGCAACCGGCGTACATGTATGAACATGGACGAGGCAAAAGGAGTATGTAAGGATCGTAGCAGGTGGCGTTCTGTGGTTTCTGTCTACGCCCATGGGAAAAAGCATGTGTACGTAGGTAGCTCAATTAATCACTTGGTCCATAAAATAATTATGTAATTTTCAATCGGTCTTGTTAAGCGTAAAAAGCATCCTTAGCAGTCCTAATACCAGACTTGTATTGTGTGCTCGCTAGATATTATTCGCGCTGTGCTGCCAGCGGAAACTGTACTAAGGGCGCCCCAATTTAACCAAAATTTATTTATTTCATACGCGCCAGCGACGTGACGGACGGATGCCTTGGGACCGCACCTTTATTGCAAATTGTAGGTTTAGATGTTAGATTTAAAATCAAATTAGGATATAAGGAATGGGGGGAGTCGAATCTGCGGCAAATACCACACCAATGTTCGTGTGGTAATGTTCCAAAAAGGAACGTTAATGTTGTTGCCTACTAGATGTAGTTCACGGTTTAGACCGAGGTTGTCGTCACACGCCATTACCATGCATAAGATTTTTTTTTCATACAACCCTCCTAAGTTAATTTAACCCTATTCAATAACTATTTGATGAAAAAGTCATTCAATGGGGGTTAAATGAAGTTAGAGAGTTGTATTGATGATTTTAATTTTGTTACTACATAGGTGTTATTTGCGCGACTCATATTTCATCAACACAACCTGACACTGACCTGTAAATTGCAAAAAACCAAAGAAAATTTGAATTTCGCGGGTTATCCTGGCGTTTCGTCTTTAAAGACATATTTTAGTTATCTGTGGTTTTCGAATACCGAAATAGCAAATCGACTAACATAACATCTCGAGCAAGAACCGTACTCTTCGGCCAAAGAAGAACAAACGAAGGACATCACTATAAAAGTATTTTTCAACTGTCTCGAACGTCGAACCTTTGTTTTGATTCATTAAATTAATAAATTATTAATTAAAAATGACTGAAAACATAGGCTCTAGTGTTTCTAATATGAAGAATACGTGTCTAGCTTGCCTTCAAACAGCAGAAAAAGTATATCCAATGACCACTGTGGAAATGAACGCCTATCAAAAGTTTACCGAAAAGGTTAGTTTTGTATTATTGTTTTATTAACCTTAGAGTTAATTAAAACTTTTGCAAAAATCGGTTAAGGATATTTAATTTATTTTGGAAGTTCTAAACACTAAGAATGTTTCTGAAATCTACCGCAAAGTCCTCCTTTTTAGTCCTTCGGGAGTAAAGGTGTCTTGTAATTTTATCTAATTTCTAATCTGAAAATTAAATTGTTAAAACTATAATAACACTGGCACCCAGATACTTTACCAACCACCCCCAAGGCAACACTCTGATCAAAGACACAGCATTGGAGCAAAAACTGAAATGGTGGTTGTACTTCCATACACACTATGATTCCATAAAATCACCCCTGTAGACCACAAAGGGTATTCCTTATAGTACAACCACATAATATTACACCAGTTATGTTTAAGTATAATGTAATACAGGGTGAGCCTATTGCTATCAACCGTGCACAAACCCTGACTCTGTGACTCCTACTGAAAAATTCGTGACAGAAAACCCCAATAACACCGCCCACCCCGGGACACAAACCCAGGACCTCATACTCAGCAGTCGTGGTTGCGAGAAACCACATACAAAGACATTTCACTCATAAAATCTATTTTCCAGGTGAGCACCGAGGATATCAACATGAATCTCTGTCTATTGTGCAGATGGATGTTAAAGAAATGTATAAAGTTTACACAGCAGTGTGTGATAGCAAATGAAATATTAAAGTTAAGCAAAACTGTAGAAGGGGTATGTATCTATTGGTGTTTCATCAAATCCTTACTTCCTTACTAATCTAATATATAAAATTCTCGTGTCACAGTTTTCGTTGCCATACTCCTCCGAAACGGCTTGACCGATTTTGATGAAATTTTTTGTGCTTATCCGGTATCTATGAGAATCGGCCAACATCTATTTTTCATCCCCCTAAGTGACGCAGACGAAGTTGCGCGGGGCAGCTAGTCTTATATATAAAATTCTCGTGCCACAATGTGTGTTACCATACTCCTCCGAAACGGCTTGACCGATTTTTATGAAATTTTGTATGCATATTCAGTAGGTGTGAGAATCGGCTACTATCTATTTTTTATACTCCTAAGTGACGCAGACGAAGTTGCGCGGGTAAATGCGAAAGTAAGTTTGTTTGTTACCTTATCACACCTAAACCACTGAACCAATTGTTCTGTTTTGCATACATGTTGTCAGGTGTACAAAAACGGACATAGGGTACCTTTCATCCCGAAAAAAGTACTGTTCCCGAGGAAAACAACAATAACGCTCTTTTGATAATAAATGGCGCCACATGTCTTTCGAATCATGATTGAATTATATTATTACAAGCAGAGTACAACCAGAATTTATTGTCAAATTCTAAATTAACGCGAGCGAAGCTGCAGGAAACAGCTAGTTTTCTATAAATACAATCTGTAACTTTCTCTCTTCGACTAGCTAGCTAACTTGACTAGTGGCTAGGCAGACAAAGACACATAAAATAAGAAATTACCCCTTAATAAAATTATCATTAAACATTATTTTCAGGAGACAAAATCCAGCCTTTTCTTGCAACAAAACTCCATGTTTGACTTAAAAACCTGCAGCATGGAAATTCACTACTTGGGCCCAACCGATGTGACAGATTTTAATGGAGAAGAAAAGGAAGAACTTATACCTTTTGATGATGGAGCTGTTGATGATGATTATGATGACGAGGATGATGAAATACCTCTAGTGATGTTGCAGGATGATTATAAGAGTAAAAGGATGGAGGATGATGGTTTTGAGGTAAAAAAATATTATAAAATTAAACAATTACAAAAAAAAAATCTAAGTAGATTTTAATTTGTGTATCGTAACACGGTGTAAGGCGAGTCCCCCACTGCACCGCGCTCCGTCGCGTAGCGCGGAAAAATCATTTTACGCCGATGCGTACCGACGCGTTGTCAGTGTGTTGTCCTAGGCGTGTTTTCTATACAAATTCAGATACTTTCTTACAATGTTAAAATCTGCGGCCCCGCGCTACGCGACGGAGCGCGGTGCAGTGAGAGAAGCGCCTAAAGTTCTTCATACCCGATATAAAAGAGGATCCTCCGACCAGACGGGTGTTGTTGTGTCTGGTGGGCTACTGCCCGACACTTATAGTCTGGTATTTCTTTATGGTCTTAACTCATGGTCTCACGGATGACTTCAATTAGAATTTTGATGTTAGTTCTTCATTTGCGTCATAGATGGCGCAGTGGTACTTTTTGTACTTCTACAATCTGTCAAAGGACATGTCCGGAAATGGTTTTTTATTATTTAATAATTCTAACCAGGGTAAGTTAAATATATTTGAAAAGACATCTCAAAACCTAGTGCTTCTAACTATATCATACATTTTTAAAGCCCTCCAATTTTTTGAAAAATCGTTTTTTATTTTAGTGAGAATTTACTTCTAAAACGAACAAACCTTTCTAATTTTCTAGGTTAATAAAGTGAACACACCCAAAAAAAAAAGTTAACTTGTCAAAATTGACACAGGGGAACTGTCATTACTGTCAGTGTCAATCAATATTTGATTTAGTCTGTCATCAATGTAAATAAAACAATAATACAATCGCTATTACATTATTTTAGTCAAACATGTGTAGCATTACCATCAAGATCTGACTGACTAATTATGGTGACTTCACTGAATGTTCACGTGTATATTACAATATTTAACTAAGCAAGAAGTGCATGTTTCAGCATATTACACAAGAGCTTACAATCAGCAGAAGATAATGAATAATAATGTTATATACTGATTGAAACCATTGTTCAAATACCTAGGAGAATTCCTTTTATTTACTGGAAATCGAGATCGGTGTGCATGAAAAGCCCTTCGAAAATTACGCTATTTAAAAATTGATTAATACCAAGCTATAATTGAACTCAAATGTACGGTTTTGTTATGAATAAAACTCAAGTTTTTAAATAGTATTTATTTATTGATATTCTTCATTTTCAATGTCTTCTCTTATTAAAATATTGTCGAGAAACTGAGCAGGTGGAGATATATAATTTTGATGCCTAGCCCATCCAAGATACCAGACAATTGTCATCACATGAGCACAGCTTCCAACAGTCCTTTTCCCAATGCAAAGCAGAAGAATCCGTTGTGAAAAGGCCAAGTCAGTAAAACCGGAAAAATCAGCAAAGCACAAAGATAACAGTAGTCAGTAACGCACTAGAGAACGAACGATATTTTGACGGTCTGCGTCTGACAGATCAGACGAATCACGCGCTGAGCCGATAGGGGTGCGATCTAAAATCAATTAATAGAAGAATCGATTTTTCGGGCCAAAAAATACAATTTATCCTAGAAACTAGAGAACTTTTATGCTATATTATCTATTTTCTAACTTAAAATACATTTAGAAAATAAATGTCTTCTTTTATACCTGTTATTTTGATATGGTAATAAAATAATTGCATTATAGTACTATATTATCTAACTCCCGTATCACATTAATTTCAATTCGAGTTAACTTGAAGTGTGTCTTAACCTAAGTTGGCACATCTCTAACGCCAGTGTCAGATGAAGAATCATCTGTCAAAAATGACATTGTCACAGAGTGGCGGAGCTTTTTAAGGGTTGCCAACAACTAATAAAATAGTAATAACATCAATTATTATTTTATGATTTTTCTCTTAAATGGAGGGGTTTAAAAATATTATTTCAGTAGTTCTAAGTTCCATATTTTTGTCGTATTTATTTGAGTGGACTTTGATGCTGGTTAGATTTTTCTCGGAATAAAAAACCAACGTCCATACAAAAAGCGGACATCTCCTTTCTTTTGAATTACTAACGGTATTTTCCACCAGGAATTTCTGTAGTTGGGAAAAGGCTAGGTAGTGTGTCAGGTACACCTCTGCTTAATACTTTGAGGAAGCCAGGCGTAATGTTGTATCACATTTTGTGTAGAAAATACTTGACTAATTTAATATAATTCCTTTTTAGACAAAAATAGAGATAGAAATCAAAACAGAACCAATAATAAAAGAAGAGTTGATAGAAGACTTCTGTCCTAAAGTGAGAAGAAAGAAGAAGAAGAAGAGAGAAGTAAAGGAAGGCTTCTCTTCTAGAATGGTGCAGGAGACTGACGAATATGTTGTTATTAAACTTACTAAGAAAGAGGTGAGAAACAATATACTAAAATATCTACGAGTGGAAGGGATACCGACGCTAAAACGGTTACCACGTATTCAGTAAATGATTCGGATCACAGGGGACATAAAAAAATTAGTTCCATACATTTTGACCGTGTAGGTATTGCAGTTTTGTAGGAAACAGCTGTTTTTTTTAATAACCAATGAAAAATTTATATACATGGTGTAAACAGACCCTTCACGAAGCCGTCAACCATGCATTCTGTACTTCAAACTAAGTAACTTTACGCAAAAATTATTGCTGGGAAACGACTTTTTTTTTTTGGGTGAAAAATCACGTTTTACGGTAAAACTCAATGTAACCCACTCAACACATTGTGCTGATGGATGGATTGAATAGTACGGGGGTCGTGAAGGTGTTTAAAGTAAAAATCTTACATTAGAAACATGTATTTAAAAAAAAACTTGTGAAAAAGTTGGAACTTTGACCCCCAATATCTTCGTAACTAGAAGGTTCCCAGGTGTGGTCTAGAACAAAGAAATGATCGCAATGACGGGGAGAATAAATACCTTTCGGCTTCGTTAAGGGTCTATTTACACCCTTTATGGCTCAGAATGACACAGATAAGAACTAACATCGAAATCCTAAACGCGCAATTAAAGCGCGCGCGCGCTTGTCAGCTGTTAGCCGTTTAAAAAAAAAATTCTTTTTAGAAAATTGTTTGTTATCATGAGTAGGTACAATCACGTGTTTAAGTATCGGTAGCTAATAAAATTACCAGTCACGCTGTATAGAAGAACTCGACAACATATGTCGGGCAGTAGCCCACCAGACACAACACCCGTCTGGTCGGAGGATCCTCCCTTTTCTATGGGGGATGAAGAACTTTACACCCTGTTCTTTATACCCCTTAACTCCTCGGTTTCAGACTCGGGGCTCAGAGAGCGCTTTCCCGTCGGTGCCCCATAGCTAAGCGTACTAGGTACTCTGTTTAACCCTTCGGTGAACAACAGGCGTGATGTTATGTAAATGTTAACAGGTATTAGAAGAACTAGCCGAAAAAGCCAAAGCGGAGTCCTATATACGATCTCCATACAAATGTGAGAAGTGCGTGAAGGGGTTCAATTACGAAGAGGTGCTGGTCGCTCATATGATGAAACATACTAGGGTAAGTGTTATCTACAGGGTGTAAACGGACCCTTCACAATGCCGTAAACCAAGCATTCTGTACATCAAACTAAGTAACTCTACACAAAAAATATTGCTGGGAAACGACTTTTTTTTTTGGGGTGAAAAATAATCTTTAACGGTAAAACTCAATGTAACGCATTCAAAACATTTAATAGTAAACGGATCATGGAGGTATTTAAAGTAAAGTTATAACCTTAAAAAATTGTATTTAAAAAAAACTTGTCAAAAAGTCGGAACTTTGACCCCCAATAACTCCGTAACTAGAAGGTTCCCAGGTTTGGTCTAGAACACAAAAAATATCGCAATAGCGGGGAGAACAAGTGCCTTTCGGCTTCGTTAAGGGTCTATTTACACCGTTTATATTCTTCTTTTTTATCGTGTAGTTAGTGGCTAACCTGGTGTCAGAGTTTTTACGCTGCCCAGGGGCCTCTGACTTGGCTTTACATGCCGTCGAGAAATATCTCTCAGGCATGCTGGTTTCCTCACGATGTGTTCCTTCACCGATGCAAGTGATATATAATACACTTCGAAATTGGGTTCGAACTCGAGACCTATGACTTGGCAGTCCGACGGTCACACCACCCACGCCAACTT
This sequence comes from Noctua pronuba, assembly GCA_905220335.1. Lineage (NCBI taxonomy): Eukaryota > Metazoa > Arthropoda > Insecta > Lepidoptera > Noctuidae > Noctua > Noctua pronuba. Next base: position 1,915,882 of record LR999920.1, read on the forward strand.
GAAAAATTCACCGTGTATAGCAGTGATAGCTAATTTCATTTGCCATATGCCATTATTTCCCAGAATTCGATCCTTATTAGTGAGACTATCGAATAGTGTAATAATACAGCGTGTGTTTTTTTCTCGAAATCAATGGTCCTTTTCCTGACTAGGAATATTGATTTTTCAAAAATCGAATGATGCAGTTTTAGTTTTCATCAAAATCGGGCTCGAGACTCCTTTGAGTATTTTTCGCTTTTCCTCATAGTTTTTGATTTGGCCATCCACGCCAACTTTTGAAAATTCACCCTGTATAACAATACAGTAAAAATAACATTTATTTTGATTTATTTAGGACTCTCTCCAGACTCTTTCAAAGTCTATTATCCTTCAATTTACTTCCGTGTCTTTGATTAATTAAAATGTTTTTTTTTTGTCCAAATTCAGGAGCATGGCACATATCAGTGTGACATGTGCACACAGTACTGCCCCAGCCCCGTATCTCTGAGAGGACACATCAAGTCACATACGACGAGGTAAGTCATCATTATCCTGCCCTTTTGGATATAAAATAAAATAGGCAAGCCAAATAATACAAACAACGAACGAAATAAGGCTTAAAAATTAGCATAAGCATAATCAGCCTATAATGTTCCCACTGCTGGGACTCAGGCCTCCACCACGCGGGCCCAGTGCGGGTTGGTAGATGTCACATGTCTTCGATTTTTTTTGGTTCTAGGACATGCCGGTTTCCTCACGATGTTTTCCTTCACCATTTTGAGAGCAGTGGTGATGAAATAAATTACACAAAGTATTGCGTCTACTCTGGTTCGAACCCACGACTTACTGCTCGTAAGTCGGGGCAGCCACCACTGGGCCACCGCTGCTTAAAGCTCAAATTAAATTGATTTAACAAAGCTTTTTTATCAAATAACTATAAAACTCATAAATAACGATAAAGTATATCGACCAATACCTGAGGAGGCTCTCGTTAGGCAGCTGGATCGAGGGCTTGATTCAGTGCGCGGTAGTCCTAGACACGGCTCGTATTGTTAGGAGGTTGCTCTCTCTGGAGCCCTGACCTAGCTTGGACCCTGTTCCCGATACCGGTGGGCTACTATTTTTTTAAATTTTTAAATGTTTTTTATATAATTTTTGTTGATAAAATTTAAAATGTAATTAGTATTTAATGAAAATGAATAAACGAAGTATTATATTTATTTGTAAAGTTTTGCTAGTGAATTTAATTTGGCTTTGAATTAAGGGTATGACTGAAAACACAAAATAACAGCAGCAAATAATCTTAAGATTATTTATTCCGTTTTTAGTCCACGGTGCAATAAGTATATGTAGGGTGACTGGTAATTAGTGACCGATGCTTAAACACGTGATTGTACTCATGATAACAAACAACTTTCCCAAAGAAACTTTTTTTTAATACTCTTATCACTTTTATCACAATAATACAACAGCCGTATAGAATTTGGCGCGTGCGCGCCTGACGTATTAGCTGTTAGCCGCGTGACACCGTTCTGTTTCATTACTATCGTAGGCTAAAACAGAGGGTAGGCAGAGCACCTGCGCAGCTCGCAAGCCCGTTCCGTAAACGGCGCCCGCGCCACAGTCTGGCCGCTACGTGCCGTTATATGTGTATTATTGTGATAAAAGTGAATGAGTAATAAAAAAAAAATGTTTCTTTGGGAAAGTTGTTTGTTATCATGAGTACAATCACGTGTTTAAGTATCGGTCACTAATTACCAGTCACCCTATATAATTACTCTTTTCAGATATAAATGCAAGCTTTGCGGCCACATCCGTCTCTCCCGGCAGCACCTCCTGGAACACCACGCGATCACCCACACGCAGGCAGCCACCACGTACACTTGTGATAAATGCCAGTTTACTACCAAGTAAGTTATATTATAACACAACATCACGCCTGTAATACCCGTAGGGTTAGGCAGAGGTGTACCTAATAGTTACACCTACATTTTGCCAGTTATGTTTAAGTCCCACGTAATAGCCTAGGTTGGTCTGTGGATGGGTGACCACCCATTACATACCGAGTTTCCTCCGTGCTTCGGAAAGCACGTTAAGCCGTTGGTCCCGGGTGTCATTTGTAGATTTTTGACAGTCGTTAGGTAGTCAGTGGCTCAAAAAGTCTGACAATCAGTCTTATCAAGGGGACGGGTATTACCCAGTACTAACTGGATCGTCCATGTAAAATACTGGTATTCAGCTGCATCCGGTTAAACTGGAAACCGACCCCAACATAGCTGGGAAAAGGCTAGGCAGATGATGACATCTGTCGCATCTTTCAAAACTTAATTTATTATTTTATTTAAAACCTTCATCATCTGCTTAGCCTTTTCCCAACAATATTGCGGTCGTCTTTGCAGGTTTTTTTTTCTTTTTTGTTCCATCCTGTTGAATTTATACATATTTGTTATGCGTTGTATGTTTACTGTATTTTTTTTTTGTAATTTTGTATGATGCACGTCATGTCCCTGCGACAAATAAATATTTTTTCTTTCTTTCTATCAATACACCCGTATTTTACCCGCCATTCGGGTGGGTCAGTTTAAAAACATACAAAGTTTTATGTATTTTACAGCAAACGGACAACGATTCAGCGCCACGTCAAGACACACTCGTTTAGTGCGCAACACGCGTGCTATAAGTGTGGGAAGCTGTTCAACACTGTCGAGTCGCTCAGAGTGCACACCGCGTGAGTATTCATCATATGATCTAAACAAATAAAGTTTTTTTTTTTAATTTTTGTCTGACTATCCATCTGTCTGTTTGTTCCGACTAATCTCCGAAACGGCTCGTTCGATTTTGACGGGACTTTTATTGGCAGATAACTAATTTTATAAGGAGTGAGTTTTATTTTTTTAAATGTGTTAGGATTCCGTGCAAAAAAAATAAAATCCATGAAATTTTTAACAAAATCTCGCAATCGGTTAAGAGATTTCCAGATTGGCCACTGCTGTTCGTATCCAGATGTTCTTAACTAGCGATACTTGTGGTCTTTTGCAGCCGCCACGACAAGTCTCGCCGCTTCCAGTGCGCGCACTGCGACAAGCACTTCATCGTCCCGTCTCTGCTGCACAACCATGTGACTGCCGTGCATGAGAGGAAGGACTATTACTGTGTGGAGTGTGATGTGAAGTTTAAATCCTCAGTGAGTGATTTTGATAATTTATGGTATTTCTTGCCCGTTCTTCTCACTAGAGATCGCTTTCTCGACCTCTGATTTTGTCTCGAATCGGCAGCCAGGAAAATTGAAAAAAAAAAATAGTTTCATTGAAACTTTAATTTTCAGGAGAGTTTACGACTGCATTTCAAGAGAGCTAAGAGACACCGAGACTCGTCCTCTTACAAGTGAGTGAGTATATCATCTTTCATACATCACAGTTTTTTGCTGTGATTTTCTGAAAATAATTTAATTTTTACACCTAAGACCTTTTACCCGACTTGCAGCCCAAAAGGGTGTATTTTTTTTCTGTAGTTATTTACCTCATTCACATTTTAAGTGTATGCTTTTGCAAACGTTGACTGTTTTTCTACCAGTCAACGTTTGGGTGATGCAGAGACAAATTGGAGACGAAAGGAAAATTGAGGATTCAATATTTAAATGTATTCATTTAAAATTTTAAAAATAGTTTTTTTTTGTTATACCTACCGTCCCGTTTCATGTTTTAACCACAGAATATTTTAATACAGAAAATTATATAAAGGTAAAAGAACACAAAATGTATGTAAGATAGGTGTGTTCTTTGAGAAAGTCGCCAACTAATATCTACCAGGGTAGCCCACTACCCTGGCGCTTTCACCTTAACAACATACGAGGTGTAAACAGACCCTTCACGAAGCCGTCAACCAAGCATTCAGTACATCAAACTAAGTAACTTTACGCAAAAATTACTGCTGGGAAACGACTTTTTTTTTGGGGTGAAATATCACGTTTTACGGTAAAACTCAATGTAACACACTCAAAACTTAGTGCTGATGGATGCTTTGAATAGTAAACGGGTCATCGAGTTAATTAAAGTAAAATTAAAACCTTTAAAAGTGGTATTTAAAAAAAAAACTTGTGAAAAATTGGAACTTTGACTTCTAATATCTCCGTAACTAGAAGGTTCCCAGGTATTGACTAGAACAAAAAAAATATCGAAATGATGGGGAAAACAAGCGGCTTTCGGCTTCGTTAAGGGTCTTTTTACACCCTGTATAAATTACTTAATGCCGTAGGCATTTTCTAATAGCCAACCTCGAAACAAACTGTGTAAGATGCAATTCCGAAAAAGGGAAAGAAATTATTTAATTTTATTCGAATGTTGAGGATTTAATCTTTAGGTTAAGCCGTGCTTGCCTAGGTTGGTCTGTGGATGGGTAACCACCCATTACATACCGAGTTTCCTCCGTGCCTCGGAAAGCACGTTAAGCCGTTGGTCCCGGGTGACATTTGTAGATCTTTGACAGTCGTTAGGTAGTCAGTGGCCCAAAAAGTCTGACAACCAGTCTTACCAAGGGGTATCGTATTACCCAGTAATAACTGGGTTGTGGAGGTCTGATAGGCAGTCGCTCCACGTAAAATACTGGTATTCAGCTGCATCCGGTTAAGACTGGAAGCCGACCCCAATATAGTTGGGAAAAGGCTAGGGAGATGATGATGTTGAGGATTTAATGTTTTAATTTTATTTTGTGCTGGCTGTTTCCCGCGACCTACGTCCGCGTGAAATTATTATAAAAATATGACTTTCCTATTTGAATCGGATTTTTTAAACGATTTCAAGTTTTTTTTTTTTGCACGGATGCCTTATCCTTTTCTAAAATAAAAGTATCCTAAATTACTCCTTATAACATCAGCTATTGGTCAGTAAAGTCCCATCAAAATCGGTCCAGTCGTTTCGGAGATTAGCCGGAACAAACAGACAGACAGAAAAAATAAAAGTTTTTTTTGTTATAAGTACCGTATATACTTTCATATGCATTCAGTAAAGAGCTATTATTTTGAAATTCCAAACAGACACTTAAATATTTATTTATATACATTTTTGTAAGGAAGTTACTTCTCTTTCAGATACGAGTGCCCCCAATGCCCCCAACGGTTCATCACCTCCTCAACTCTGTCCGTCCACCTGACCTGCACACACGGGGCCCCCAAACAACACGCTTGCGACTTATGTCACCGGCAGTACAGTAACCGAGAGGCGCTTAGAGCGCATGTGTGGAGGGTGCATCATGACAACACGCAGATAGATAGCAAGATTTGAGACGGTAAGTGGATGTATGTTCCAGGTAAACTCCAAAGCTACTGTGTGGATTCTGTTTAAATTTTGCACAATAGGGAATATGCATGTAATTTTTTCTTCACTTAAATCAATAAAATACAATACTATCAACCCAAGAAAATAATTAAAAGTTAAGTTCAACTACTGCTTGTCGCTCAAAAAATAAATTAAACTCCTACAATTTTCTACGACAGTTCAAACGTCCGTGACTGTCGCGGCCATTCATGTCATGTTATGTGACGCCATTTACCTCTATCTGCCTTGTTTACATCTAATATTTTACCCTTAATATATTAATTTGGCAAATTGCGTGTCCTTTATTCAAGTAAACAATATTATAATAAAATCTAAGTGAAACTTTAAGTACCGTACTTTTCAAATAAAAGTGTTTCTTTGACACATAGTATTTGACGTCACTACCAGCGTTATCGAGGGGCGATGCGTTTTGAGTTTACGTTCCGTTTCACCAAAAACACGTTACATGAAATATTAAATTGTAAAGTAAGTGTTGTATTAGAAAATTAAACAAGTGTACCACAATGTTTTTATGGACCAATACAAGGCATTTTTAAGAAATAATAAAAGTTTTGTATTTCTTGCATATTCCCTATTGTTCTTTGAAGACTGCGGCTGTTAATAGGCTATACAGGGCGGAAGGGACACCGACACACAAACGGTTACCACGTGTTCCACATGATACCAAACCCCTCTCATAGAAATGTTTCATCGGTAATTTAAAAAAAAAGACCTAAAATCCACGGCTGGCGTTTCCACTCACATCTGCCAAAGTTTTCATCATCTGCTAGCGTAAACAGAATCATACACAGGTCTAAAACAGAGGCTTAATAGGGGCTCATGGCTAGTGGCCAATACTAAAAAATATTATTTATTTATTTAAACTGCATGTACAAAAGTGGTACATAGGCGGACTTAATGCCACAAGGCATTCTCTACCAGTCAACCTTTGGGTCAAATATTAACCTATACAATGTCGCCCATGCGCATGTGACCGCCCGTAATTTTCTGAATATTCATGAAGAAATGTCGAAAATAAACTTTAAAAGGGGGGGTCTATCTACAACATTTTTCATGTTATTCAATTTTTAATTTTTTAAGTATAGTTTGTGGATTTGCTTTCTATTTTTTGACACATCTCCGAAGTTTATGGGTCGATTTGGATTCTGTTTATTATTTCTAAAAGCTTATGAGTTATTTTAACAGGTTAATTAACATTTTTACTAAAAATTGTCGACGACGAAAAAAAAACGGAATCGAAGTAATTTTTTCGGTGAAAAATTGTGTATTTATTTAAAAAAAAACTAGTGTAAGTCCATAAATTATACCGATAGGACGACTTTTTTAATCATTATTTGTAATCTACTACATAACAGCTACAAATTCACAGAACATTGTTGATACCTATCTCTAAAGAAAAAACAAGGGCGGGTATAACAAATCATCGCAATCTTCATGTGTGGGCCACTGAAAATCCACACGTCATTAGGGAAACAACTTTCCAGACTCAATTTTCCATAAATGTATGGGCTGGAATGATTGACGGTGAACTTATTGGCCCTTTCGTGTTACCAAAACGACTAGATCAACACGCGTTTTTAGATTTTATAGTCAATACGTTGCCGTTGCTTTTGGAGGAAGTACCGCTGGAAACAAGAAGGCGGATGTATCTGCAATTAGATGGAGCTCCAGCATACTTCGCACGACTAGTTCGTGATTATTTAAATCAAAATTATCCGTGATGGATTGGCAGAGGAGGTGCCATTGCTTGGCCGCCGCGATCTCCCGACCTTACACCCTTAGATTTTTATCTTTGGGGCTACATGAAACAAAAAGTTTATGCCGTGCCCTTCGAAAGCCGCGAGCAATTAACGGCTAGGATTTTTGCTGCTGCTGTGGAAATAAAAGAAAACCGTGAAGAATTACGTCGTACAATCAAAAGTGTTGCCATGTGGGCTTTGGTTTTTTTACAGGAGGGTGGGGGCCATTTCGAAAATCTAATTAATTAAAATTCTTGTATTTTTTATTTTTTTAGTAAAAATCTGGCTATTGCTTGTTTGTTTTTAATTCCATTATCATCCCCATTATTAGTATAACCTTTTAGTACTCACTGCTAAGAGCAACATTCAATTGACTTTCACATTATCTTTTCCTAAATTTGACTCATCAGAGTTTTAAGAGTTTTACCTTGGATTTAGTTACAGTTAGGTATCATTAATGTTCTGTGAATTTGTAGCTGTTATGGAGTAGATTACAAATAATGATTAAAAAAGTCGTCCTATCCGGACAATTTATGGACTTACACTAGTTTTTTTAAAATAAATACACAATTTTTCACCGAAAAAATGACTTCGATTCCGTTTTTTTTTCGTCGTCGATAATTTTTAGTAAAAATGTTAATTAACCTGTTAAAATAACTCATAAAGTTTTAGAAATAATAAACAGAATCCAAATCGACCCATAAACTTCGGAGATGTGTCAAAAAATAGAAAGCAAATCTACAAACTATACTTAAAAAATTAAAAATTGAATAACATGAAAAATATTGTAGATAGACCCCCCCTTTTAAAGTTTATTTTCGACATTTCTTCATGAATATTCAGAAAATTACGGGCGGTCACATGCGCATGGGCGACATTGTATATATACGGGGTGTAAACAGACCCTTCACCAAGCCGTCAACCAAGCATTCTGTACATCAAACTAAGTAACTTTACGCAAAAATTTTTGCTGGGAAACGAAATTTTTTTTTGGGGTCAAAAATCACATTTTACGGTAAAACTCAATATAATGCGCTCAAAACTTATTGCTGATGGATGCTTTGAATAGTAAACGGACCATGGAGGTAATTGGAGTAAAGTTAGAACCTTAAAAAGTAGTATTTAAAAAAAAACTTGTGAAAAAATTGGAACTTTGACCCCCAATATCTCCGTAACTAGAAGGTTCCCAGGTATGGTGCAGAACAAAAAAATGATCCCAATGATGGGCAGAATATGTGGTTTTCGTTTTCGTTAAGGGTCTTTTTACACCCTTTATTACCTTACCCTATATTACCTTTGGGTTAATATTTTTATCAATCAACTAAGCCTATAGCAGTCCCCTGCTAGACCTACGCCTCTCCCAAGCTGTTACCCTATCCTTCGCCTTCCGTATCTAGAATATGAAGCTTCATAATTTTTTATGTTTGTTTCAGAACAAAAGTATATTCAGTCATCTTGAGGAAGCTTGAAAGAAATTCCCTCTGAGATCAAGTAAGAAAAAACCTACTTCTTCCAAAGACCATGACATAATTCCTTCTTGATCTTCCTTTGGAATGCGCTCCCTCAGAGTATCAGGACGGTGACCAGTCGGTTTCAAAGTGAAAGCTCAACGTGACCAGGCCCTGCAGTCTCGACATTAGAAAGCGACAAAAATCGGTCGCTAAGTCGTATCGTTGTCAAATTCCTTTACTAGATTTTCTACTTTATCTCCAAAGCATAAGGTTGAAAATCTATTAAATAAATTTGACATCGATTACACTTAACGACCGATTTTTGTCGTTATATTTGTCGAGACTGCAGGGCCAGCCCACTCCCACTTTAGCTTATACTTCTTAATTTTTCAGTAGCCTGTACTGTCCCACGAAACAGCACATGCACACATTATCTTCTTTATATTGTGTTTTTTTTACAGCAAGAAGACTACTGAAGTCGTTACATCTGTGGTAATGGCATTAGGCTCGCCCCCTATTACATGGGACTTAAAGGTAACTGGCGAAATGTGGGTGTACTATACACCTCTGCCAACCTTCGGGGATTACAGGTTTACAGGCGTGATAATAGGAAATGTGAAAGCTTTTTTGTAAATAAAAAGATTTGCTAATAATTTATTTGGTGTTTTATTAATAAAAATATAATATAACAAGATTCAAATGTCTTACAATATAATTACAAGTGACAATAGTTTTCAAACAACAGGTGCATTTTATGACATAATTCCTTATTCTTAAGGAGTCTGCCCACTACACCATACCGTACCATGGCCCTGCTATGAAAGTATCAGGCACGGAAATATACATGACACCGCACCAGATGATCCTCGAACAACAATAAACCACGTTGGAGTGAGCGACATGGTCGATGTCATCGATAGACCGCAACGGGGAAGACCGTTAAAAGCTAATCGTAGATGGCGCTACCGTAGCTAGGTCTCAATTTGGCCAATGAGGTCAAACTATTTTGAAATATAAAATAACATTCACCAAATTTTCAACCAATGGGGATGCTTGGTAGCTATGCTTAGGCCATTAGTTTCACAAATGCTCTGCCCATTAAGTTACACATTGACATACAGTTTTCATTGGCAGTTGTTACTACTGTAAAGGTTCGTTCCAACTGGTGCGGAGAAATTGCTTTTGACTTTAAGAAAGAAATGTTTTCACACAACTATTTTTTTAATCATACACTAGCACCTTTATCAAAAACATGTGATTAGCACCGCTAAAGATTAAGTAATGTTAAATCCACTAGAGAAAGTTTTATTTTAGACTTGACACAAACATCTGACAGTTCCCAGGTGACTCATTGAGCTTTAGGGCTCATTTACGGAGACGCGGCGCGTGCGGCTTTTTTTCTGTTTTCGGAGAAGCAGCGCGTGCAGCGGCCCGCGTTATCACACGCGCATACACAAACATATGTCAATGTACATTGTTGTTTACGGACACGCGGGTCGTGAAGCGGCGCGTGCTCCGTCGCGGGTACTGCTACGTTTCGCACGCCGCTTCTCCGTGAACAAAGTATCAAAGGAACTGGCTGGCCGCAGAGCCGCGTGCGCCGCAGGTATACGCACGCGCATAAAATCGCTTCTCCGTAAACACTCTCATACATCGCCATATATTTGAATTTATTGCGGACCGCACCGCACAACGCGCCGCGTCTCCGTAAATGAGCCCTTAGAAAGAGTCACACTGGTATGAGTGACACAGTCCATACTGAAGTTTTTCTAAGATGCAATGCATACAACAAGTTGGTGCAAACAGTTTTAGTGGAAACGGTTTCCTTGGTTCAAGTATAATACTCGATGATACTTATCATAATGGCAGTGCGAACTAAACTAGACCATTTGCTGTCTCTTTCTTGCTCCATATAAATGAGTGTTTTCTGTCTTGAAATTTATGAATTTTATAATATTACCTACTTACCTACTTTACAATTTTAGTTACAATTAAAAAAATGAAAAGGATACAGGTTACAGTTAAAATGAAAAGGATATGCAGGCACATCTTCATCTGCCTAGCCTTTTCCCAACTATGTTAGGGTCGGCTTCAAGTCTAACCGGATGCTGCTGAATACCAGTATTTTACATGGAGCGACTGCCTATCTGGCCTCCACAACCAAGTTATTACTAGGTAATACGATGCCCCTAGGTAAGACTGGTTGTCAAGACTTTTTGGGCCACTGACCACCTATAACGACTGTCAAAGATCTACAAATGACAGCCCAACGGCTTAACGTGCTTTCCGAGGCACAGAGGAAAGTCGGTAAGTAATGGGTGCTCATCCATCCACAGATCAACCTAGACAAGGATGGTTTAACCTAAAGGTCGATCCGAGCGGCTGTTATTATTTAGCCACGAGCTCCTCAAGTTTACGCAGGCACATTCGTTGCAAAGTGTTGGTGCACAGTAATACGACTTATTTTTCGGAAAAAGTGACATGTGCGCACAATACGGAGATGAAGTATTTGTGTTTTGCTTAGCTTTGCCGTTCTGTCACTGTACAAGAGATATTTCAAAGATTTTAGTTAACATAATAATAGATATAAATTATTGGTTTTCAACAACACTAACGAAACCTAAATGGATACATTGTTGCACTGTTGTAATTCCAAGTTTTGAACTATGCAGACATTTATGCGGTGTAATGGAATGTAATCGATTAAAATTAAAATATTGCTTAGTTTAACAGCATATTGTCAGCTTTGTAAATCCTTTCCATACAAACTAACACACGTATCTATAAACAATAAAACAAGTCATAGTAATTACTTTTAATACTCATTCACTTTTATAACACAACAGCAGGCCGTATGAAATTCGCGCCTGTGACCTATCAGCTGTTAGCCGCGTGACGCCGTTCTGTCTCATTACTATCGTACCGTGCATCAGTGGGTAGCCAGAGCACCCGCGCGGCTCGCAAGCCAGTTCCGTAATGCTCCGCTGTTGTGTTGTTGTGATAAAAGTGAATGAGTATTTAAAAAAAGTTTCTTTGGGAAATCGCGTGTTTAAGTATCGGTCACTAATTACTAGTCATCATATCAGGCATTAAAGGCGTCTCCAGTAGAGACGATTCCATGTTGTATGGTCAGCACACGTTGAACAGCAAAATTCTTGAGCAATTCTGATCATGATGTACATATAACACAATTGAAATACAGTTGAAAACAGCATGCAAGATATCAATTCCCTGTGGTGTTTGCGTGTGCCATTTTCAACTATATTTCCTATTCAAAATCACATTGTAGAATAATTTTATTATACCACAAATTGTAGACTTTTGTGGTGACCCTTACTCTATGAAAATTGTGTACATATTTACTCCATTATAACAATGATCACCTTGCTATTTCCCACGTTATTCTAATTCTGATAGAGTTCATAATCACTTAATCCCCTCACCCCCAAGAAGACGTATGTCATTCCTTTCTCATACATTTCCTCCGTTCCAGTACAATCATGCTCTTCAACGCACTAGCTACCGTATACCTGAGCTCGTGGAACTTCTCGTAGGAGAGCCGATATGTGTGGGTCTGTCCGTCGGACAAGTGAAGTATGAGGATAATGTAGGTGTGCTGGTGCATCAGTGCTTTGGTACGTTCTGGAGTGGCGTGCTCGGACGCTATTGAGGATTGGCTGTGAAAGAATAAAGGAGGTTTTAAATATTAAGTCTTTGTCTATACAAGGTGTTACCGGACCCGCCACGAAGCCATGAACCAAGCATTCTGTACATCAAGCTGAGTAACACTACGCAAAATGATTGCTGAGAAACAACTTTTTTTGAGGTAGAAAGTGACGGATTACGGTAGGACTCAATATAAAGTATTCAAAACATTATGCTGACATTGAATAGTCATGGAAATCGTATTAAAAAAATAAAAATAAAAAGTTGGAATTTTGACCTCCAATATTTCCGTAACTAGGTTTCCAGATATGGTCCAGAACAAAAAAAAAATGATTGTAATCAGGTCGGCGCAGTGGCTGAGCGATTGGCTGCTGCGCTGCGAGTCGCGGATTCAATTTCCGCACGAAACAAATATTTGTATGGCCTACAGGTAGTTGTTCCTGGTCTGGCTGTTTGTGTATGTAAATAAAAAAATAATCTAAACTAACCTCAGTGACATATCAATCTTCCACTGCATGCTGACCAAGCCGGGCTTGACCCTCAGGTGTAGCGGCACATTCTCATACATCTTGTCAGTGCATAGCAGTGCTGTGAACTCGGATACACAGTCCGGAGAAAACCTGGAAATAGATAAAAATATTTGTTTTAATAGCTTGGAGCAAAGTTTAATGTAGTGTGAACTTTGGGAAAAGTCAACAGAACATTCACAAACTACTGAGTTCACACTTTTCAACTTTATTACCTATTTAGGTTTCATTCAAACATTTACTGCTTTTCTCAACCACATGCCTCCGTGAAAATGCAATTCTGCTCTTGCATATACTACAAACAAATACCGAAACAGATTAAGTGGAGTGTATTCTCAAATCGAAATTTGAGAATACAACTTTGTAGTAACATCTTTCTTCTTTCTTTCTTGTTTTAAAAAACGTTGGCCCACACTAGTGATTTCGTAAGTAATTAAATAATTAATTAGTAATTTGTTGATCTTGCAATTAACTAACAGACTACGAGCAGATGATATTACAGAACTTTCTTTAAATTTGAAGAGAACTTTTATGTTTAGTATGAATAAATGGGAGGTTTTTGTCCTGCAATTGAGCATCCACAACTTTTTGCAGTAAAATATGTGTTGTAAAAACTTGATTGTTTATAAACTATTACACAATAACATAACATCACACCTATAATCCCCGAAGGGTTAGGCAGAGGTGTACCTAATAGAACATCCACATTTCGACAGTTATGTTTTAAGTACCATGTAATACGGATCGAGCATATTGCCATCAACCGGGCACAAATCCAATCTCCATGGCTGTTACTGATAAAATCCTAATGGAAAACCCAATAAAACTTTGCCTGATTCAGGAATCAAACCCAGGACCTCCTGGTCAGCAGTCACGCTTGCGACCACTCGGCCAACTAAACAGTCAGTATTACCTTAGTCCTTCTAGAAATGTCCTAACATCGTCCTGCCCCCAGGGCTCCTTCGTAGCGGAGCGTGACCTCGCAAAGTGTCGCACGACTTCTCTCACTGCTGAGAACTTGTCTGTTTTCATCAGACTTGATGTTCTACTGTCCGGGTTGCCTTCTAGCTCTTTGAGTGCCACTGAGAAATAGAGAAAGAGAGATTTAACAGACTTAAAATGGGAGGAAAATTGTTTTAAAACGAACGGTAAATTTATGATGATATACCGTCTGGAACTTGTAAATAACTTTTGATAATTATTTTGTGCGCTGCTTTGGAACATTGGGCTTATTGTTTATAAGATAAATGATAGTTAAAGTAAGTAAAAGTTTTTTCAGTTGCCAAAATGTACTCACGAATAACAAAAGGTTTAATCTCCTTCTTTTGTATTTCTGGCGTTAATAAAGATACAGTAGTCCATTGCGAAGGACTCTCTGTTAATAATTCTAATTGTTGAGACATTTTATTGCATTAAGAATTAAATTAAAACTTAACAGAAAAACCAAAACAACACCAACTTAAAATTGACATTTACAATATTTGTGACATTCAATCATATCATGTGTGACTGTCAATGTCACCATGTTTACTAGGCATATACACTAGGCTATATTTGCAGGGTTTCGGTTTTTATAATCGACTAAAACATAAAAAAAGAGTAAAAAGTGAAAATTAAATTTACTTTTGAATGTTGGTGGCAAAAAAGTCAATGATATGAAACAAAAGTCACCGATTTCTTACTTTTTGTGTTTTTAAGCCGGTTTTTTATTACTTTGAAAAAAGTTTTTCGTTATAGCCTTTTAAGTTGTAATATACACAAATTATAACACATTCTCATACAAATTCTTAAGTTGAAAAATCACGTCCAAATACATAATTTTAGAACTCGGTCAAAACCGTATAATTCGATCAAATAATCGTAACTAAGCGAACACGTCAACATCGTCCATCGCCCATCAGTGATGGGCGATGGACGATGTTGACGTGGCCATTACAATTTCTAGTGATGGGCCATCACTAGAAATTGTAATGGCCGCCGCTTGTTTGGCGTTATCGCGATAACTTCAGTTTTATTTGACGAAAACTAACCAAACTACCACAAAAATTTGACCGATAACCACAGAAAAGTTTTATTTTTGTTTGCTTAGACTGAAATGGCTGCAGTGCAAGGCGCTCCTGGCAATAAAAACTGGCCAGCTAGACCCGGTATTCAGCATCAGAATAGCCAAGGCCCGCCCTCCAGTATGACGTTAAATAGGACAATTAACCTGTACCCGCTCACTAATTACACGTTCGGGACCAAGGAGCCCTTATTTGAGAAGGATGCATCGGTTCCCGCCAGGTTTCAGAGGATGCGGGAGGAATTTTCGAAAATTGGAATGAGGAGGTTAGTTTTTCGACAGTCTTTTGGCATAGTGTTTGAAATGATTACTTGCAATGCAAATTAGCAGTTCTATTCTAAGTTGGTCATTGTTATTGAATTTGTATGGTAAACTGTAAAATTGTAAGCCTGTTTGTTGATATGGGTGAATTTAGAAACAAACTTGTATTCTAAGATTCAGGCCCATATCTGCAGGCCATAAATTCAATCACCACACTTTTTTTTTGTTGTTCTACAAATTTTGTTTACACAACTAAAATATCACTCACACACCTACCGCACCCAGAGCTTAAAAGAAACATTGAACTTTAGAAAAATACTGCGACAGAGGTGACATATTACAAAGTTGAACTATTTATAAAACTTGGACTTGCATTTTGTACAAACAACATCTTACAGTAATTTTGCAATTTTTACATCACCAATATCATCATATCAGCCCGGAATCACCCACTGCTGGGTAAAGGCCTCCCCTTTTATCTGCCACACTTCCCCGCCACTCCCGATTCTGTATGTCCCTTATCCAGTTGTTTCCCAAGACTTTGGCAATATCGTCAGCCCAACGATAGGACGGCCCTGATTACTTTAATTTGAACTATTACATGAATACAACTTATCTATCTTTCAGATCAGTAGAAGGAGTGTTACTAGTCCACGAGCATGGACTACCACATGTATTGCTGCTGCAGCTTGGGACTGCGTTCTTCAAGCTGCCTGGAGGAGAGTTGAACCCGGGAGAGGTGAGGAATTTTGTCATATCTTCTGGAAGTTTCAGCTCATGCTAATAGGAAAAGATCAAAAAAACAAAAGTCGTTTCCCAGCAATAATTTTTGGGTAAAGTTATTAGTTTGATGTACAGAATGCTTGGTTAACGGTTTCATGAAGGGTCTTTTTACACCTTGAAAACTGTTTTATATCCATAACTTTTGAAAACCAGTGTACCGCTGTGTAGCATACAGTGTGACTAGGTGTCGGGCAATTTGCCGAACTGGGAAACAAAAAGTGTTCCGAGTTTTTTTTGTATTAGTGCGTGCCGTGTGCAGTTGTAGTATGTGCCAAATAAATGTATTTTCTTTCTTTCAAATCATAATTATCATTTCCCTGCCCTTATGCCAATTTATTTGGGGTTGTCTTACATCTATTAGTCAGTTTAGAAGGAAGATTAACATCACTCCTGTTTTCGCGAAGGTTTAGGCAGTGGTATACTTAATAGTACCCCTACATTTCGCCAGTTATGTTTAAGTCCCAAGTAGGGGGTGAGCCTATTGTAGAAATCCGGAATCCGTGGGTACCACTGATGAATTCTTGATAGAAAAATCTAGTATCAATTTGCCCAACCCAAGAATCAAATCCTCATGCTAAGAAGTCACGATTGCGATCACGATCATGAGGCATATAAACTAATAATAACCATTGTGTGTTGCCCACAGGATGAGATCGAAGGTCTGAAGAGGCTACTGACAGAGACACTTGGCAGACAGGATGGTGTTAAACAGGAGTGGCTCATAGAAGACACTATTGGTGAGCGTTACTTTGTTATTAAAAGACTTCATCTTCTTTTGATACGCCTGCCATCCGAGGCAACTCAGATAATGGTCAAACATCATCATGACAGGGTCAGATAAAGATATCAGGATAAAACTTATCTGGATAAGCTGTAGATAGAGAGAGGGTGAAGTGGAAAGAAACTTGAGGGTGACCAGCCTTGGGACAGGAGTTATAAGTTGAAAGCCAAAATGGTTGCATGCTGTCTGACTAAGAAATAGAATGGAACATGCTCATGTAATTTTTCAGTAGCTGTGTCTGAATTTGTGCTTTGATTGATCATTCTT
Organism: Noctua pronuba; assembly: GCA_905220335.1. NCBI lineage: Eukaryota > Metazoa > Arthropoda > Insecta > Lepidoptera > Noctuidae > Noctua > Noctua pronuba. Next base: position 1,932,731 of record LR999920.1, read on the forward strand.
ATTAATGGTAATAGGCTCACCGTCCATAACATCAGACCATTTTTAGTAATACAGACATAATCTTAAGGAGAGCTTGTGGCTAAGTAATAACAGCTGTTGGAGTCGATCTCCAGGTTAAGCCGCGCTTGCCAAGTTCGGTCTGTGACCAGCCATTACATACTGAGTTTTCTCCGCGCCTAGGAAAGCACGTTAAGCTCTTAGTCCCGGCTGTCATTTGTAGATCTTTGCCTGTCATTACAGTTAGTCAGTGGCCTGAAAGTCTGACAACCAGTCTTACCAAGGGGTATCGTATTACCCAGTACTAACTGTTTTGTGGAGATCAGATAGGCAGTCACTCCGTATAAAATACTGGTATTCAATTGCCGACCCCAACATAATTGGGAAAAGGCTAGGCAAATGATGAAACATCACATATCTTATAATCTTAATTTATTCTTTTCAGGTAACTGGTGGCGCCCAAACTTCGAGCCTCCCCAATACCCATACATTCCCCCCCACATAACGAAACCAAAGGAGCATAAGAGACTCTTCCTAGTACAGCTGCAAGACAGAGCCCTATTTGCTGTGCCCAAGAACTATAAGCTGGTAGCAGCTCCGCTATTTGAGTTGTATGACAATGCTCAGGGCTATGGGCCGATCATCTCTTCATTGTCGCAAAGCCTGTGCCGGTTCAATTTTGTGTATATGTGAAGTTTGAAGTGAGCAAGGTGAAATTAAATTAGCTAGTGAGACTTCGGATGTGATGCGTGTGTTTAGTGATGATAAAAAAAAATTGGCGAAGTGTTCCGTGTACAAAGGGTTACGTAGCATCTGTGCCTGCGACCTTCGTCCGCGTGAAATTAGCAGTGTGAAATATATTTTATGACCTATTCTCATACCTACCAAATATGTATAAAAAAATTCATAAAAATCAGTCGAGCCGTTTCGGAGGAGTTCGGCCACAAACACCTTGACACGAGATTTTTATAATAAGATATTCCTAACGCTCATTCATAGGTCAATTTACACTAAACAGCAAAACTTTGAATTATTAAGGTTCTGTGGGCAAAAACGGAACCCTTATACTTATAGGATCACTTTATTGTCCGTCTATAAAGATCAAAGAGATTTAAAACATATAGAGAGGACATTGGGAATATTGTCATACAGTAATTTTCATCCTGAATATTTTCGATTTTGACACACGAATGTTATCTGACAAGCGGGCGTATGACACAGATGACACTAGACAGAACGAATTGTTACTAAGTAGTAACAAGTATTGGATTACGATTTTCTTCGTCTTGTCCCGTCTATCGCACGGAAATATTTGAATGTTATTGGTAAATACCTTTTTTCTCAGTAACGCGTGGAGGTAGCAATCTGAAATTAATATCAAATACTCAAGTCTGCTACCCTTTGGAGCATTGAAAAATTCAAACTTGTAAGTCAACACGATCAAAAGATATGACCGTTTATGTCACATATTTTGCGATTTCACAAGGGAATCAAAACCTATAGGGTACTTCCCGTTGACCTAGAATCATGAAATTTGGCAAGAAGCAATGTGTTACAGCACATGTGAAGGAAACAATCTGAAAACTGGAAACATGTAGGATTAATAACAAAATACCTACAAGTTTATACGGAACCCTCACACTTGGCCGGCTTTTTTTATTCTATCCTCGCTAGACATCAATCCTATAATGTCTGAAGTAGCACTAACGTATTTAATTTGACTTTTTAGGTGCAATTAGATTGCATTCAATCGTTGACTAGTTGATTTTAATGACTTCAAAACATAAAAATCAGTAGTCAATCACAAATGCAATCTATTTGCGCTTTAAAAATGATGAATGTTTAAAAAAGTATAAACACTTAATGTTTTACATTTTTTAAACAAACGTCGAGTTTGTATGTGTTATAGAATATGTATGGATGTGAGATTGTGTGTGTGACATAGATTACATAGGGTGACTGGTAATTAGTGACCGATACTTAAACACGTGACTGTACTCATGATAACAAACAACTTTTCCAAAGAAACATTTTTTTAATACTCTTTCACTTTTATCACAATAACACTACAGCGGAGCAGGCTTGCGAGCCGCGCGGGTGCCCTGCCTACCCACTGTTGCACGGTACGATAGTAATGAGACAGAACGACGTCATGCGGCGAACAGCTGATAGGTCACAGGCGCGCGCGCGCTAATTTCATACGGCTGTTGTGTCATTGTGGTAAGAGTGAATGAGTATAAAAAAAAAATGTTTCTTTGGGAAAGTTGTTTGTTATCATGAGTACAATAACGTGTTTAAATATCGGTCACTAATTACCAGGCACCCTGTATTTACAGTACATATACAGGGTGGAAGGGACACCGACGCGAAAACGGTTATCACGTATTCAGTACATCATTCTGAACCGCATAGAAATTTTTCATCGGTTATTAAAAAAATGGGTTTTTCATCGGGAATTTCTCAGTACCACGGAGTCTGTATTTGCGCCTGGTTGATGGCAATAGGCTCGCCCCCTATTACATGGGACTTATGTGGATGTACTATTAGGTCCATCTCTGCCTAACCCTTTGGGGATTACAAGTGGGATGTTAAGTTTTCTTTTTTTCTTCTCTTCTTCGCCACTATTGTCCCACTGCTGGGCAAAAGCCTCCCCCATAGCCTTCCATTCTTCTCTCCGTGCGGTTTTTTCTGGCCAATCTCTCAAATACGCGTCTAGGTCGTCACGCCAGCGTTTTCTAGGCCTCCCTCGGCGACGACGCCCGTCTTCTGGCACCCACTGCGTGACGACTCTGGCCCATCGGTCCTGATGCATTCTATAGACATACAATCCCACTTCAACCCAGCAGTCTTGTTCCCCACATCAGCGATTCCAGTTTTGGAGCGTATTGCGGTATTGCGAATTCTGTCGCTGAGCTTAATTCCCAATATGCTACGCTCTACGCCCTTTGGCAAACCTTGAGTTTGGACTTTTGCGATTCGGTCAGGGACCAAGGTAGGATGGGCAGAATGCACATGTCAATGAGTTTGCGCTTCAGGGATAAATGTACAGGCTTCTGGATGTTTTGTTATTAAAAACAAAAAACGAGTGTGCTTATGACCACACGACTGAAGTGAAACTTCTGAAAATTGCTTAGATATACGGAACGTATTTGGCTATGAGAGGAAAAGAGAAAGAAAATGTGCGCGCGCACTGCTGTCTCTTACTTATATCCCCCACTCAATTCCCGTTCGCCTCGCCCGATCACACTTTTCGTTACGCTTATGTCACGCGTTCGCCAGCTTACTCCCCAAGTCAAGCGTGCGTAAAGAAGTTTCACTTAAAAAAAAAACCATTGGGTTCAGCATGATGTACTGAATACGAGATAACCATTTTAACGTCGGTGTCCCTCCCACGTTGTATAACAAAACAATTTCTGGTACCATTTGTCCGAATACTTAGCGTTTATTAGCTAATCCAAAATATGCCGAATGTCCTTTAAAATATAGTATATTTTGTATAAACGGAATAGTCTCCAATTTTTCAAAGAACTTATGTCTTTTACTTATTTCAACCTCGAAAGAAGCAAATGATTTATTTTTCCTATAAATTCAGTTTTCTGTTTGAAAAGCACACTCTGTATGTATGTTTTCACCTTCAATTATTAAGGACTTATGATGTAATGTTTAGTTTTAAGTGAAATTTACAAAAAAATGACTTAAACCCTCTATTTCAGATGCGTTTTATTTATTTATGTACCTCAAGAAAGAAGATTGTTTTTAGTTATAAGTGTAATTTTAGATAGTTGTAGAAATCTTTATCGCACCCTGAGAACAAAAGTGATCTAACACGAATTTTGCATTTTGTGGGAAATAACAAAATTGTTTTAGTTCGTGTTCGCGAAAATGAAAGAGACGAGATGTTTTTGTTTGTCCTTTTCTAGCACGATATCGTCACTTTTTGATTAACTAGACGATAACCCATGTTATAAGGACTATAGTTGCTGCCAATTAAGATCGCAATAGCGGTCATTGCTCTCTCCATAATATCTCATCGTACGAACCAAAAAAAATGAACCATGTATCGTTTTTCATTAGAGAAAATGTTGAAGGTCACGATAGATGACGATTCAAGACATGAACTGGCTTATTTTTGGATTTCAAAGTTAAGAACTTTAATAAATGTAGTTGGGTCAATGTCCGCCATTGCGATCTTAATTGCAAGCAACTATAGTTTTAGGTTTTTAACTCAATTCGCTGTAATTTTGAGTTCGGCTACTTTTGTTCTGACTGTGCGTTATGAAACGAACAAAGAACTGTGCCCTTTATAAAGCACATTGCTCACACGGAATAGTATAAGATTTTCGCGAGAAATAAACTTGAAGATAGAATCTTTTTTCATAAAAATATGAGTTCCAAAATACTATGTTCGTAACGACATGAAATGTTATCGTTAACTCTAGAAAAGGGATATTTACCATTTACAAAAAAAAAAAAGTTAAAATATCGGGATCTCAACACTAATATCGACCACTGGGCGACCACTAGTTTTTATTGTTACTTCAAATGTTCAGAGAACACTTTTCAATCTCAGCTTACATACATGTAATCATTTCTCATTTTAAACATTGAACTGTATTATGTCAAAGCCAAACCATTTATTTCAATTGGGCTTGTAAAAGGCACTTTTGTAAGGATCGTAGCAAGTGGCGTTCTGTAATTTCTGCCTACCCTTATGTGAAAAAGGCGTGAGGTTATGCATGTTATGTAAAGGTACCGTTCGACGTCAAACTTTACAAGGAAACATTGCTCATTCGCAATGGTAATGGGCAAGTAACTCCACTGTTGATTAACAGTTTTACAATATTTTTTATACAATAATTGTAAAATTATACAGGGTGGAAGGGACACCGTCGCGAAAACGATTACCACGTATTCAGTACATCATTCTGAGCCCCCCACATAGAAACTTTACATCGGTTATTAAAAAAAACAGCGTTTTCCTACAAAAGTACAATACCTACACGGTCAAAATGTATGGAACAGCTGTCTTTTTTTTTAAATTACCGATGAAAAATTGCTATGTTGGGGGGCTTAGAATGATGTACTGAATTCGTGGTAACCGTTTTCGCGTCGGTGTCTCTTCTGCCCCGTATGTGACGACGATGTACCCGGAAAAGAACTTGCACTACTACAATATGTAGGTAAAAAGTATTTAAAATTGAGCAATGGTCAAATCAGTCTTTTGATATACACACGGTTCTCACTTATTCACAAATATTGTAACCAAAGGTTATTTTTCTTAACTTTTTGTGCATGTACACATGAAATACGAATTACAAAAAATAATATAGAAATTTGATGTAGGGTGACAAGATGAGAGGTCTTATAGAATGAGAGACAATATTGCAGGTAGCTTGGCCTTTTGTGTAAAGTAACTAAATATAAACTAGACAAGACTGACCTAATCTGTGATATTATTAATCTTTATAGTGCAGTTGCGCACATAAAATAAATGTTATTTTATTTTAGTGTATAACAGCTAACATTAATGCGCTTTATACGTGTATAATTTTATTCTAGTGAATTTCAACTAACGTTAAACCAACTTTATACTTTTAATTCAGAATATGTGAATGGTAGCTGCTCTACCAACCACTTGGAAGGATACGAGCGTGATGTTACTTAGACTACCAAGAGTCAATTATAATAATCTGTGATATTAGGTACTTTTTGTTTATTTGATTAACAAATACGAACTTTATTTTTGAAACGTTAGGTTGATTTCAAAATAACTTGTAATTAGGAAAAGTTATATAAGTGACTAATGTAGCACCGAAAAAGAAACCTTATGTTATAGTTACTTTTCTGAAATCACAGTACTGTACAGCTGAATAATGAATACACAATATTTATAATTAGACACTCAAAGGCGAGCTCAATTTTAAGGGACCTCGCGGCTACCAGTTTTGCAGGTGTCTCGAACAAAACTGGTCGGACGGCGGTCGTGCCACCAAACTTTCTTCTGGCACGAGTAGCATGACCACCGTAGAAAAGGTTTTTGTCGAGGGAGAAATCGACAAAATGACAGATTTCTTTTGATGATCTGTCATTTTGTCGGTTTTATCGACAGAAGAATCGACAAAATGACAGATTTGTTGTATTGGTCTGTCATTTTGCCGACGGAAGAATCGACAAAATGGCAGATTTGTTTTGGAGATCTGTCATTTTGTCGGTGTTGTCGACGGAAGAATGGACTAAATCACAGATTTTTTTTTGGTCTGTCATTTTGTCTTTTTTGTCGGCGGAAGAATTTTTGGTCTGTTATTTTGTCTTTTTTGTCGACGGAAGAATCGACAAAATGACAGATTTCTTTTATTGATTTGTTATTTTGTCGATTCTTCCGTCGACAAAACCCGTTTCTACGGTGGTCATGCTACGCGTGCTGGTCGGAGCTTCTGCGGCTAAAACTTGTAGTCGCGGCTGAGTAGTGATCGAGGTCCCCAAGTTGTGTTTCAAACAGTGTTTTATGACAAAAATATAGGTAAGAATAGAATATTGTAACTGTGAAGAGTGTCTGTGATTTGACTTATTTTTAAAATGAACCCTTAGCCTTTGGAGTTTTGAATCATGCAAGATCAAGGTCCTGGGTTCAGTCCCCAGTTAGTGCAGTTTTCGTCAATTATTTTTAATTATAAGTTTGATGTTATTCGAACAATAATTGTTAGAATAAAATGTAAAGTTGAAACTTTCTAAATGCAGCTGAATGTACTACTAATTCCTTGTAGTCAATAATTATGTGAGAATTTATCCTAAACAGGGTATTTTTACAGTTTTTTCAGATACTCTTGGAACAAATCATACCTATCTTGCAACCTTGGTAAGACCAATACTTAAAATTTTGACGGAATGACAAGTTAACTGTCAAGCGATTTTCAACCTTGTGCGGTTGAAACTATAAGGTAAGTCGACTGACCACACTGCTATATAGGATGTGCACGGAGAGGTATGCCGCATTAGCTGCGCGGTGACCACTTTTCACCTGTATACCCCGTGTTATAAGGATTAAAAATTGGTGGGCATTTGTTGCAAATCGGCTCCATAACACCCTCGCCTGCGGCTCGGGTGTGAATTCCACATCAACTGCAGTGAAAAAGTTTCCCCAGCTGTTTCCTACAAAAGTGCAAAACCTCCACGGTTAAAATGTGTGGAACAGCATTTTTTTTTATTGTATGTACCAGGACGAAACGAAAGAAGTATAAACAATCTTAGCAGGTGGCGTTATTTAGTTTCTGCCTAAACCCATGAAAAAATGCATGCGTTTCTGTATTGATAACGATAATTCCATGGTTGTCCCAACCCTATGCATATCAGGCCCTGCAGTCTCGACATTAGATACCGACAAAAATCGGTCGCTAAGTCGTATCGTTGTCAAATTCCTTTAATAGATTTTCTACTTTATTTCGAAAGCATAAGGTTGAAAATCTATTAAAGAAATTTGACAACGATACGACTTAGCGACCGATTTTTGTCGCTATCTAATGTCGAGACTGCAGGGCCAGGGCGGGCAGCACTAGCGATCGGGACGACCGCGACCGATAGAACAATATATTCGGGAGTGCGCAAGAGAGTGACGTGTTGTTTTAATTTCTTACAATATATTTGTGATGTTATAAGTATCCGTTATCCATGGTTTGATTTCAACCTCTAACAGTGTACCTACAAGAAAATGTAAGATGACGTTTCTACGTATAAGTAGTTCAATTTTTATTGAATTACATTTTCAACACCCACAAAAAATCCATAAAACTATAACATAAACTGCAGTGGAGTTAAATAAATCGATAAGATTTGAACAATAAACAGTTTTTCAGAGCAAGAAAATGCGTTTATTTTTTTGTGCTATTTTCCTTTATTTTCATTACGGCGAGAGTAAATTGTGGAGCAAAGGAGTTGTTCATTATGCCTTCGATACAAAAGATTATGGTAAGTTTTCACTAGAGTCTGGCGAAAACGACTGCTACTTTGAGGTCCTGTGTTCGATTCCCAGATCGGATTGTGTTATTGGATGAGAAGGCAACACGCAGGGACCTAAGGGCCATCGCCAACGGTGATTTTTTGAAGCGTTTCGAACGAGTAAAAACTTCGCAGCTATCGCTCGTTGTTCCATTCGCGACGCGCGACATCACCGCAGCGATACAGAATAGTGGTTATTTGGCGAGTATAAATAAGGTCTAACTTTTTAAACACGAAATATTTCAAGAGTAACTTCTATAGGTCGTAAAGTTACCATAGCAACGAAAAATTTTTTTTTACCTAAGTGTATTTTTATTTAAAAAAAAAAATTAAAATTACTTGACCCACAAAATAAATACTGTCTAAAGGTTTAAAAAGTAAAAGTAAGTAAGTAAGTTTAAAGTTTGTAAAGGTTTTATGCAAAATGTCGCAAGAATATTTAGAACTATAATAATTTCGTAAAAATAAAAACATTCAGAAAAAAAATTTTTTTTCGTTGCTATGGGGACTTTACGACTTGTAGAAGTTACTCTTGAAATATTTCGTGTTTAAAAAGTTAGACCCTATATATAGTCACCGAAAGGCAGTATTATATTATCTGTGCCGAAAACATAAAGCCCGTTTTTCGATTTGTTTTATGTAAATCTTTAGTTGACCCGATTACTTCTAGATCTCCACTCGCAAGACATCATAGCAACGACATTCGAGCGTCTAGAGAAGGAGATTTGCCTCAAGTTCTTCAAAACACCTCTGAACCATTCCATAGCCAATAATGAGAGGATTCTATATATTTCCAACCCTAAGAAAAGAAAGGACTGCCTGCCTCAAAACTTTAAATATAACAAACCTGTTGTGGTAAGTGTCCCGTAGGTATCCTTGCCTGTCCCACTGGTGGGGCCAACGGGAAAAATCAAAACCGTCATTTCGTTGGCCCCACTACCTTGAGATCAGAAAAATGAAGGAGTGTAATAAACCTGATGTCTGGGAATTAATAGACATTCCCATCTATACAAGAACGACAGCTCTGATCACGGTCGTGTATAATGCCCCTGGCGACAAAGGGGGAAAAAAGTTCTCGTTTATTGACACATAATATGTTCCCCAAAAAGTACCAGGCCGTACAGGCCAGTATGAGGTCAAGACGGTATGCATTTTAATAATTCTGTCTGGGTATGGTATGGGCCAAACCCGCCGACTCATCCCGGCACGCTTAAGGTTGCGCCTTATTTAGCTGCACGAAATTGCGTTTTTCTATTATGTTCTGTCGCTCAGAACCGACATGTGTTAGAGGGAAAACAATGCTGCCGCGTGTATTGAAAAAAAAGTGGCCCATCTCCTGACGCCGACATACCACAGACAATGTTTTTGAATTTGCAATGACTGAAGCCATTAAACACATTTGGTGGGGGAAAGAGATGACGCTAGACGATCTGTGTAGCTCTGTCTCATTCCCACACTGGAATTACTCCTGCTAGACGTCATAGTTTGTCGACGGAAGAATGGACAAAATGACAGATCAACAAAAGAAATTTGTCATTTTGTCGATTCTTCCGTCGACAAAACACGTTTCTACGGTGGTCATGCTACGCGTGCTGGTCAGCAGTCTAAGAATGACGGAGCGACTACCTACAAATGGTCGCCGTAACTAGGCTAGGGCAATCAGACCAAATGGATTAAGTTAGAACTGTGACGAACGAAATGCTTGCAAGCGGTAGCGACCGGCGGGCGAGCGCTACATCCAAGTTTGTTGCATCGTATTTTTCAAAGATTTGTGTCTCTGTCATTCGCTCATATTATGGTAAACCATATTCATGATTTTCGTCTAAATATACCTATTTTTTAAGTAGGTAGGTACATACTTATATTATTTTGATATTTCGCAGAACATGTACTTAGGCTACAAATGTCTGAACCACGAGGAGATATCGATGATGGTCCTCGATATGTTACGAGCGAGCCTCGGAAAAATGAGTAAGTTCATAAACACAGGTGCGCACTCTGCTTCTTCACTCTAATCTTCTTAGCATACCGATGGCAATCTAAATTGTGTCGGCCCAGAACTGAGCTACTAGTTTGGCACTTTCGGTAGCGTCCATCAGTTCCTGTAGTGAACTAACAACAGGATATTATGTTAAGTGCCCCATCGGTCCAATAGTCCAAAGGGACGGCAATCTGGCACTACCAGAGAGAGATTAGGAGCAGTACTAACGACTTTACATGCTTTACAAGCCACGGATGTTTCACATAACATTTAGATTTCCAAACTCAAGACTGCTACGGAGAAATTCCGTATGGAAAACCTCAATAATATTGCCCAACCCGGGAGTGGAACAAAATACCCCAAGCACAGCAGTCGCGCTTGCGACCACGAAACCAACAGAGCATTTAGGTGGAACCGTCAGGGTAGCCCGCCAAATTCTTTTTTTTTTCGCGGCCTTAACAAATATGGCTTTACTGAGTTATAATCAGCATCGTCTCAGAGGGAGGCCTAGATAACGCTGGCGTGATGACTTAGAGGTGCTTGTGAGAGATTGGCGGGAGAAAGCCGCACGTAGAGAAGAGTGGGGGCCTATGGGGGAGGCCTTTGCCCAGCAGTGGGACAATATAGGCTAAATAAAAAAAAAACATTAAAATCATCAATACAGCTCTCTAATTTCTTTTAATCCCATTCAATGACGTTTTCATGAAATTCTCATTCAATGGGGTTAAATGAATTTAAGGAACTGACACTGACCTGCAAATTGCAAAAAACGTAAGAAAATTTGAATTTCGCGAGCTACCTTGGCACTTCCCCTTTAAGTTACTGATAGTAGTGCAACAGAAATAGCAGGATCTAAGAGAGAGCCTGCGCCAAAGACATTCAAATATAACTATAGACGGGACAAGACCAAGAAACTGACAATTCCAAAACCTGTTACAAATTAGTAACAAGTCGATCAGTCCAGTGCGATACGTCGGCTTGTCAGGTCGCATTCATATGACACAAAGACATTTCAATATTTCCGAGCTATAGACGGGTCATGACGAAGAAAATCGTAATCCAAAACTTGTTACTACTTAGTAACAATTCGTTCTGTCTAGTGTCATCTGTGTCATACGCCCGCTTGTCAGGTAGCATTCGTGTGTCAAAATCGAAAATATTCAGGATGAAAATTATTGTATGACAATATTCCCAATGTCCGCTCTATATGTGTTTTAAATCTCTTTGGCCTGCGCATAATGCGCCACAGACTTCTGGAACCTACATATTTCTACACAAACTCACTCCATCATGGAAGTACCTAGGCATGGCAGAAACTACATTACGCCATCTGCTACGCTTCGTCCACGCTCATACATCTGCACGCATAGCATGACCACCGTAGAAACGGGTTTCTTTGGCGGAAGAATTGACAAAATGACAGATTGTGTCGACAAAATGACAGATTGTGTCGACAAAATGACAGATTGATTTCTTTTCACGATCTGTTATTTTGTCGATTCTTCCGCCAAAGAAATTCGTTTCTACGGTGGTCATGCTACGTGTGCTGGTCATACACGCACGCCAGTACGTATATAAAGAGCTTTCTAAGTTTAATAAGTTTGTTGTTTATTTCGTTCACAGCCAAGCCGAACAGTTATAAATTATTAAGAACATTCCAAACGGTCCAAGACCGCGCCGTAAGTAATCGATTAGTTGACTTTCATAATCATTCTCATCCTGTGACCCTAACCTGTCAAATGTCTGAACAGCCGACTTACTCACTTCCATACCTACAAATTGTAAACGCTTGTCGCGAGATTTAAGTGCTCGTATTTACTTAGTTTGATTTTTTTTTAAATTAAAATCATTCAATTTATTTAATTTACTTGGTTATCTACACGAGTTAATCTCGCAACAAGCTTTTATATCATACTAGCTGTTCCCCGCGACCTTCGTCCGCGTAAAGTTATTAAAAATACAATAATATTTTCCCCGTTTTTGCAACATTTTTCATTGCTGCTACGCTCCTTTTGGTCGTAGCGTGATGATATATAGCCTATAGCCTTCCTCGATAAATGGACTACCCAACACTGAAAGAATCATTCAAATCGGACCAGTAGTTCCAGAGATTAGCGCGTTCAAACAAACAAACAAACGAACAAACACTGCAGCTTTATAATATGAGTATAGATAAATTGTGTAATGACGTTATAAGTTGATAGTAAGGAAAAGTTTATTTTATTCGTCGTCGTATAGATTCGTCCTGTCCGTCTGTCTCTGTGTGACCGTACGTCACACCCATTTTACTCGGAGACTGTTGGCACCACACAGTTTAAATTTGGAGAACAGGTATCCGCTACATAAAGGTGATGTGAAATCTCGAAAAAAAATAGGGTTGGCGCTCCATACATGTTACTAAAGTCTGAAAACAAAAATCTACGTATATAACTGTGCGGGATGTTTATCGCCAATAAACACATTTTCCCTTCTTTCTTTTACCACCAGAACAAAGCCGATGATACACTGCTCTCAAAAAAAGATAGAGACTTCATCAACTCCCAATATTTGCACGAATGTGCGGAGCTGGTGCAGAAGCCCATTGACGCTCGACGATCATATGGAGGGACGATGGAACTGACTGTGGATAATGAGAGGTTTGCCGTTTTTCGTGGGAGTAACGATCCATTTATTTGCTAGGCTACTTTGGCCCATAGATATACAGGTGGGTGTGAAAGGCCAAATCTGAAACTATGAGGAATAGCGAAAAATACTCAAAGGAGTCCCGAACCAGATTTTTATGAAAACTAAAACTGCGTCATTAGATTTTAGTAAAATCAATATTCCTAGCCAGGAATCGAACCTATTGATTTCGAAAAAAAAAACACACTGTATTATACAGACCATTCGATAGTGTCGCTAATAAGGATCAAATTCTGGGAAGCTATGGCATATTTTGCCCCTAATTATTATTTTTGTGATTTTTTTTGGTAGGGACTGTTCAAGTATTACGTAAGCAGATTTTTTGGTATTATTAACTCCCCCCTCCCCCTAGTCAGCAAAAGTAAGCAAATCTCTTACCCCCCCCCCCCTCCCATGCTTACGTAAACATTGGTACGTGCATTTTTCAATGTGTCCTGGTTTCTTTATTGATTCATGAGCAGCAGTTATAAGTCTAGAAATAAATTATAACGAATAGGCTTTGAAGTAGGGTTGCCATATGAGGAGATTCAAAAATTTAGTACACCTCTCATTTTGGCATGTCTTTCAAGTTTTTTTTTTTTCCTAGGAGTTTCTCTACTTAATTAGGTTAAAATAGCCTCATAATTGAAAATTTACCCTTTTTACTACGTTTTTAACTAAATTCCAATGAAATCTAGCTAAAATTAAATATTTGTAAATTATTTTAATAAAATTCTCCCCTATATTTTGGCTTGTCCCCAGTAAAAAATGAAAACATTAAGTTCAAATTTTATCAATATTTTCTGGAACACCTGGACATGTTTTGTTGTTCACACAAAAAAGCTTATATTTAGTATATTTAAAATGATTAATAATGCCTAATAATTCCCTATAACTATTTAAAACTTAAAAACAATAAGTGTCCCCGAAATTTGTTACTTCCGGACAAGTCAGGTTTGTTACGCCAATTTCTTCAAAAAAAATCCTACCAATTGCTTTTTTTGGTTTTGCAAATATGGCAACACTAATAGTCTAAAAATCGGGTAACTTGAAAATTCTACGCCAGTGTCATTTCATCGCCCAGTGAGAGTGTGTTTTGTTACCGATTGGACTGAGAAGAAATTCGTCGTCAGTTTTGTACTAACGCAATTAATTACTTATCCACACGTTCCTTATAATAAATTAATAAACAAATGCATGGTTTATACTGAACAAATTGGTTAAGGTTGTTTAACTTAGCGAGAAACTGAACCGCCAATATTTATTTTTTAAGGTTAGGTTAACACATTATGTTACCTCGGTTTTGTTACTGCAGGTATGGTAACATATAGTTGGACCGAAAAAGTAACAAAACCGACAGCATAAAGCTAAGTTTACATAGCGGTTTTAACTGAGAATGAGGGAGGTACCTACTACCTTCAAAAGTTACTTAAAACATCTTGCTAAGATTTAAGGAGACTAGTTGGTTGTGTTTTATTGTTACTAGGTTTCCCAAAGGTATTTTTGCTTTTTTTTTCAGAAATATGCCATTAACAGCAAAAGAAAAGAAGCGTAGGTATAGAGAGAGGTTAAAAAATGAAAATCTAGAGAAGTATGAGGAACAGCGAAAAAAGAACTTAGCAAGAATTAAACCAAAAAAGAAAAAAAATAAGTTTAATTGTTGTGTTGAGGCAATGTAAACCGAACCTAACAATTTTGTTACCGTCAGTTTTGTTACTGTCCCTATACGGTTTTCAATGATTTTATTTAATTTTGTCGTAAAATTCTTTACTTTTAAGAAAAAACTTGGTTTCGGTTATAAATGTTAATTATTTACAACTTCTGAACATGTTCTTATTAAGTTATTGTTCATTTTACAACACAAGCGTGAAAAACAATTGTTGATTTGAAGACTGTGGTAACAAACCCGAGAGATAATTGTATTTTTAACAGTTTTCTAAAATGTTTTTGTAACTTTTTGATTCGATAAATTATAAAAAAAGACTTTATTTTTCGAATAAATATAATAAAGTGGTAGAAACCCCCACAGTTTTATTTATTATTCGACAACAAGTATGATAACAAAACTGACATAAATTCATACATCCCCTCACATTTTTACATTTTAACAAATAAATACTATTTCTACGTAAAATATATATTATTATTTTTAAACTAGAAAGTATAGGAATGTTATTTCAGTTAGTCAGAATACCCCACGGTGACAAATTTTTTTTTGTCATATTTTCAACAGTTGTACTAAATTTTTGAATCTCCTCATATGTGTTCAAACCGAAATCGACAACATTTTGTAGAAAATCCGAAAAAGTAAAAAAAATAATACTGCTTAAGCAATAAGCAAAGCAAAGAACCCCCTGCCCCCCTGTAGTGTTTACGTAATACTTGAATGTAGTGCTTACGTAATAGGTACCTACTTGAATGGCCCCTTATGTATCGCGTCATTTTATCACGCAAATATATGTTTTCTCTCTAGGTACTATAAGGACAAGCTATGGCCGCTCGGGATTGTGATGTATGGCGTTGAACGTAAATCATGTAAGTAAAATACAATTCTCTAAAGGTACTTATTCTAAAAGTGACCGCTGACCGCAGACCGCAGCTGCTACAGAAACGCGAAGTGGAAATTATGATTTTCCTTACTCCTCCGCTATTCTTTTCTGATTCATCTCGTTGCGGGATCCAAGACAGTTAATTTTTCTCTTAAATAATAGCCGCGCTTGCCTAGGTTAGTCCATGGATGAGATCGCCCATCACATACCGAGTTTCCTCCGTGCCTCGAAAAGCACGTTAAGCCGTTGGTTCCGTATTACCCAGTACGAACTGGGTAATACGATACCCCTTGGTAAGACTGGTTGTCAGACTTTTTGGGCCACTGACTACCTAACGACTATCAAAGATCTACAAATGACACCCGGGACCAACGGCTTAACGTGCTTTCCGAGGCACGGAGGAAACTCGGTATGTGATGGGTGGTCAACCATCCACAGACCAACCTAGGCAAGTACGACTTAACCTAGAGATCGACCCGAGCGGCTGTTATTATTAAGCCTCAGCTCCCCCACTAGGCATACAATAATGATTCTAAATTTCCACAGTTACTAGTTCCGGCTTCCCCCTACTCCAGCAGGCGATGGCCACTATCGAGCTGGCTAGCTGCGTGGTGTTCCAGCACGTCGCATATGAGGAGCCGCTTCAGCCCAAGAACCTGCTGTGGTTCGGGAATGAGGGCGAGGAGTACCCGCATCTTGGGTTCATGGAGGGAAATCAGGTGAGAACATGGAGAGAATAAGAGGACCCTTCCATCGGCAAAAATGATTGCTGGGATTGGGAAACGATCTTTTTTATTGCGGTGAAAAATCACGGTTTATGGTAAATCGCGTGATAAAATTGGAACTTTGACCTAGAATATCTCCGTAACTAGAAAGTTCCCAGGTATGGTCCACAACAAACAAATGAAAACAATGACGGGAGAACAAGTGCCTCTCGGCTTCGTTAAGAGTGTTACCACCCATTATAGCATCACTCCTGTAATCCCCAAATGCTAGGCAGAGGAGTACCCTACGGAACAGCCCAAGAACTTGCTGTGGTTCGGAAATGAGGGCGAGGAAATCACACATCTTGGGTTCATGGGAAGGAACTAGGTAAGTTGACGACAGCATCATGCCTGTAATCCCCGACGGGTAAGGCAGAGGTGTACCCTAAGGAACAGCCCAAGAAACTGTTGTGGTTCGATTGAGGGCGAGGAGTTCCCGCATCTAGGGTTCATGGAGGGAAATCAGGTAGGAAGACCTAACACCACGCCTAAGATCCCCGAAGCATCCATATTACATGGGAATAAACTTATCTGGTGAAATTTGGGTGCAACGAATCAACTGTGCTTATAGAGTAAACCTGAGATCTACTATTTGTACAAAGCGTTTATTATTCGCGAAATTTAAATTTTCTTACGTTCTACGCTCAGCACTTGTGAGGCAGTCCCTAACATACAATCACCTCCTCACAGACCGTCCTCCTCTCGTCAATGATCCACGGTGCTCCGGGCCACACCGCGCACACACTCAACCTGCTGATGCGGATCCTGGGGATACCGATGATGTCCAACCGCTATGACCGGACTAACTACGTGAATATCAAATGGGATAAGGTGGCGAAGAGTAAGTATTTTGTGTTGCTTTGAAACAATGCGTGCATGCGCGGTTGTAGGGACAACCGTAAAAACGGGGTTTGTCGATGGAATAATAGACAAAATGATTTCGTTTGTCGATTCTTCCTTCGACAAAATCTGCTTGCAGTACGCGTAGCATGACTACCGTAGAAACTTTTGTCGACGGAAGAATGGACAAAATGACAGATTTCTTTTGTTGATCTGTCATTTTGTCGATTCTTCCGTTGACACCCGTTTCTACGGTGGTCATTTACCACTTTTTTACCACTGATTCTCCATTGCTCCCGATAGTTTGACGAGCCATATTACCGCCCTAGTATAGCTGTACATGTTTTTCTGCCCCACAGTGAAAGAGCACTACCTTGAACGGACTCCTTTAAACGCATGGCTCAAGAACTCGGACGGTGAAGGCACCGCGTACGACTTCGACAGCGTGACCCACGCCCCGGCCAACTACATGTGCGATGACTGCACGCTGGGAGAGCAGACCGTGGAGCCTATACAGGTGGGTAGTGAAGGGGACTATACAAGTTAAAATGGCGGGGAAAAGTACCTAGAAAGAAAGAAAAAATATTTATTTGTCGCAGGGACATGACGTGCATCATACAAAATGACAAAAAAATTCAATAAACATACAACGCATAACAAATATTTATAAATTCAACAGAACGGGACAAAAAAAAAGAAAAAAATACGTTAACAGCTTGCACGTCGTGACTGCGACAAGCAGGTTATCACTCAGCTTGATGCTGTGCCATATAAATAAATAAAATAAATAAATAAATAAATATGGGGAGCCCACAGCACAGCGCTGGTTTTCAGTGGTCACCCGTGAAAAAAAACATACGGAAGCCAAGACAGCATAAATGATTTAAAAAAAAAATGAAAACAAGGACAAACATCCAATCAAATGTCTAAAATGATTACAACGACTAGAGATGTTACGGAAGTGGTTATACCGGAACCGCAGAGGCAAAAGGCAGATGTGTTAAGGGCAGATCTAATAAAATAAAATAACACACTATTTATCAGTTATATTCTTATTATCAGTTCAAAAAATAATCAAGTAGGTGCTTCTTGGGTGTTGAAAATAAAAACAATCGAATTTAAAATCTTAAACAGTACCAGTAGTAAATTAAATCAAATGAAGTGACTCCAAAATGTATTGAATAGTACGGGGGTCGTGGAGGTTTTTAAAGTAAAATTCTTACATTCAACACAAGTTTTTTTTTTTAAAGTTGGAACTTTGACCCCCAATATCTCCGTAACTAGAAGGTTCCAGGTGTGGTCTAGAACAAAAAAATGATCGCAATGACGAGGAGAACAAGAGCTTTTCAGCTTCACTATACTGTCACTTACGGGATATCTTCCGTGATTGTTCATTATTTTGAGCTCCCGATATTTCGACGCTGTTGCAAGCGCCATGATCGGGGGTAGATATCCCGTAAGTGACAGTATAAGTTTAGTTTGTAAACCGTGAAAGCTTAAAAGAGTCCTTTCGGCTCCATAAGGGTCTCGTTTATAGTTGTAAATAAACCGCTTTAAATCAAAATCCGTGGTTTAAAACCGGTTTTAAATTGGTTTAAAACGGTTTAAAACCACGACCACGTGGGCCGTACATTGATTATAAAATTATAAATTATTTTAAAAGGCTAATTGAAATGATTTAGCATTTTTATTAATATATGTGAAGTCATATATCATACTTATACTACTTTTTAGGATTAGACGGACTGAAAACAATCATGAAATGCGTGTTTATTAAAATATAACGGCATCGCCGTATTTTTATTTTGCAATTTGCTACCAAAATCGTAACGTAGGGTATGAGGAGAGAGAAGAAAAAAGAAGAAGAAGAAAATTCATTTATTTGGCACATGCCACAAGTGCACACAAAAAAAACAAAACAAAAACATTTTAAACCATATTAGACTAATTGTGGTTTTAAATCGTTTTAAACCAAAAAGACGGTTTAAAACCAAATGGTTTAAAACCCGTTTTGCATCTATAGTCTTGTTACACCCTTGTATGTTTTCCTTTCTAGGATCACCTTTGGCAAAGGACCCTGTCAATGGGCCACACTTCAGAGCTGAGTTCCGGAGACGTCGCGATGTTGAACCTGCTGTACAGCCGAGAGTGCCAGCTGCGGTACATTAGCAATGCTAATAAATGATGAAATATAAATAATAAATCATAATGTCTGTTTTATTGTTCTTCGTAAAGTGTCCGCTCAGTTCGTGTAGCTAGTTTCTAGATGAGACGGGGATTCCCCTGGCAAAGATATTATGGACGCGTTCAATAATCGACTTAGGATAACAGCGCATTTCGGAATGAACACTTATTTGTTAAACCAACTGGGCGTTTTTGAAAATTGAAAGAACAACGTGCGCTGGATGCTAGGCGCTTTGTGAAGCAAGTTTTTTTTTTTATTATATTATAAATTAACATCTCTTTTTTAGTATCTCCTTTCGCAGGTAAGCTGGAAGAGATTTCTTTAGAAATAAGCATCACCTTTGCACTATTTTCTGTATTTAGTGCGTATGTTACGGCTAAAAGCCGAAGTAAGGTAACACCTAGCTTGACCCGGCTAAGTAAGGTAACACCTGGTTCTATCCGGCTATACCTAGGTGCGGCCGGTAACTATCCTTTTTATCGCTAGGACACACCGACCAAATGGATTAGGTTAGGTTAGAAATGTGACCGAACGCGCGTGAGCCGAGCGAGCAGTTCCGCGGCTGCGGCCGGCGAGCGCTACATCCAAATTGGTTGCATTATAACAAAATGTTTCCGGCTGCACCTAGTTCTAGCCGGCTAGAACTAGGTGTAACCTTACTTCGGCTTTTAGCCGTATCAGTACATAAATTTGTAAAATAAATAAACATATATTGATTTTGACGCGCCTTGTAACAGCCGCCCGGAGCGTGTGCCCTGGTTTGCCCCACATAGATGAGGAGCTGGTATCGTGTTACCCAGTCCTGACTGGGCTGTGGAGGGCAGATAGACAGTCGCTCCAAGAGAACTACTGGTATTCAGCTGCATCATGTCCGTGACTACCGCAGGACCACCAACGCCAATCGCTTCCATATTTGGTAAATAATTAGTT
Source organism: Noctua pronuba (assembly GCA_905220335.1). Lineage (NCBI taxonomy): Eukaryota > Metazoa > Arthropoda > Insecta > Lepidoptera > Noctuidae > Noctua > Noctua pronuba. The sequence continues at coordinate 1,952,630 of LR999920.1, forward strand.
CTTAATTGGTACTAATTAGTGCTCGAACAAAAAAATTGGTGCTTTAGTAGTTTTCGAGAAAATCCACTTTGAAGGTGGTCCCACCGTAATCACGGTCCTTTCAGCAGGACCACCATGAGCGCCGAAAAAGAGGGCTTGTTACAGCTACATTGATGTTTGCCCGTATTGTATTGTATTGTATAACGGGCTGGTTTCCGCAACTCCACGTCAAAGCGCGTATTTTGTTTGCCCGTAACTACACCGGTTCAGAAACAGTCTAGCGTGGAACATTGCCGAGAAAATAAAAATTATTATTATAGCTAGCCCATATAGTCCCACTGCTGGGCAAAGGCCTCCCTCCATTCCTTCCAACGGTCACGATTCTGTGCTACTTCTTTCTAATTCTCAAGGAAGACATCCAGTTAATAAAAAACCTAAATTTTACTTTACATTTTTATTAGCTCCCGCTACATGATAATAAGTTCTTATCACAACATTTCGAAACAGTTATCTTACAATACATACTTCAGCCTTATGAACAAATATACAGAGAAACATTAAACATAATGAATTAAGGGATTTTGAACTTTCGGCGATGAGCTGAGCGGTGCAAATCCACCAGCAATTTCCTGCTTAAAACTAGAAAAAAGGTATTTGAAAAGCCTTAATTGAAGATGGGCATTTTTCTTTAAGGCAAGAGAACAGACAACTTTGCTAAACGACTATAAACCTTATGCTAATGTGTTTAATGTACATTTATGAGTGACTTCGAATAATTAAGAATAATGGTTATATTCTTATAAGCGAATATGAATAAGAGCTTCATGGTAATACGAACCTTATTTCTATACAGTTTATGTTTGATATTCGTATGAACCTTTAGTTGGGAAAGTCAAGTCTGACTATGGTTAATGAATTTTTCCCTCAGCAAACATTAATTAGATATACATAATGTACAGAATACTCTTTATTATGTACACCATACAAAATACAAGTCGAACAAAAAAATCTTTTAAGTCTTGTAACTACATATAGGGTGACTGGTAATTAGTGACCGATACTTAAACACGTGATTGTACTCATGATAACAAACAACTTTCCCAAGTTTTTTTTTGTACTCATTCACTTTTATCACAATAACACAACAGCCGTATGAAACTCGCGGGAGGCGCCTTTGACCTATCAGCTGTTAGCCGCGTGACGTCGTTCTGTCTCATTAATATCGTACCGTGCAACAGTACACCCGCGCGGCTCGCAAGCCCGCTCCGTAAGTTTTATTTTGATAAAATTGAATGAAAAAATATAGGGACCTATATTTTTCCAGCTATGCGATCATAAAAATGTACGGAGCAGCTGATATATTTTCGCGATTTCCCATACTAAAAGTTTACTTTCATGAGTACTGGACGCTCTTTAAGTATTGCCCGCGTTTAAAAAAATACCCAGTAGTGTCTGAAAAATTTGAAGAAGAAATCATAATATTGAATTCACAACTTTAAAGGCAGTGGTAATCTACATAATATATTACAATAAGGTAAATACTAAATTAACATCAGAGATCTCTAGATATAGGTACAGTAAACCGCACATCAGTGGTAATAACATAAGATCACGCAAAACCACGAAGTATTAAACATAGGTGTACCTTATAGTACACCCACAATTCGCTAGTTATGTTTAAGTCCCATACAGTGGCGTAGCATGGGTTTTTGTGCCGCCCGGGGCCGACTGTGATTTTGGCCGCCCCCTCTATTTTCATAATAAGTCAAGAAACGTAGAAGAGTCAAAATAAAAAGCGTTGTTTTTATTATTTTAAAATGATATTCTTTGTTTATTTTTCAAAGTAATATTTTTGTTATATACAATTTCATTCAAGAAAGGAGATGTCTGATGAGATGACGAGTAATCGAGAGGTATGGAAGAGGAAGACATGCTGCGCCGATCCCTAACAGTACACAGTAGGTATGTCATGTTCAATTGCCAATATAGCTAATACCTAGTGTATAAGGTTTACTGTTCCAGAAATTAACAAAAACAGCGAGCTCAATTTTTTTTAGCACATCGGATAAATTACATTTTATTTTAACTATTCATATAGATATTTTTTTTTGTTTTTCGACTTATGCATAAAAGCTTTATACTTGAGAGCAAGTAGGATGCAAGAGCGAGCGAAGCGAGCTCGAAAATTTTAGCTCCCCGACTCGCGTCATAACAGATTTTCTTTACACGATTCAAACCAATGGAATTTAACATACTTTTTCTACGAATGCATTAAAGATTAGGAAAGAATAAGAAAACATAGCTGTAAGAGCGAGCGAAGCGAGCTAGAAAATTTTAACATCCCAGATAGGTTCGATTATCTGTTTACCATAAATACAGATATAAAAAAGGTGGGCGGCAGGCTAGAAGAATATAGTGCTTGTATCTAGAAAATACGGGCCGGCAGACCATAATATATCACATATATTCCGGTCTGTCGCCCCGTATTTTGCTTGTAAAATGTGGCTTGTATGAAAAGCCGCCCCGGGCTAGCGGCGTATATTAAGGAAAATGCTCTTAATAATATCTCTCCTCTTCCCCACGGGGGTAGGCAGAAACTACAGAACACCACCTGCTACGATCCTTACATACTCCTTTCGTCTCGACTACGTTCATACATCTGGTTATACACGCAAGCTAGGTCGCTAGGTTGCTAGTACTACTATAGCTATTTTTATAAGTATTATTTACATTTTAAGTCTGATTTAACACGTAATTATGACTCCAAGATATCCTAGCAACATCTTTACAAGTAGAAACATGGTTTTTATAAACCTCTTTTGTATCTGCAAGAAAATTGCACAAACCACAAGGTAAAATTGGCGCCATTTCACACTTCTCACAAGAGAAGTCCTTCGTTCCATTTTCGGTTTTTTGAACACAGTAATCGCAATTGTTTAGTCGATTTTTTTCGTCTTCCAAATCAATTTTGGTGTCGCCGTTTTCTTTTTCCTTGTCTATGGGCGGTTCTTTGACATCTGTCACAGGATTCGCGGGAACTGCGTTTTCCGTTTTTTTTAATCGCTTGTTACTTTTACATTGTTTAAAAAAATCATTGAGTTTTCCTCGGACAGCTTCTAATTTTACTATAGTAGTGTTTTCTGCCGGTTTTGAGTCAATATCTTGATTATTTTCGCTTTTTTGCTTTTCTGGTGTTATTTTATACACATTTATGTATTCACATAAAACCTTTGTTTTTTTAGTAGGAACATTGTCGTTTTTTATCGCGTCTGAATTTTTTGTGTCGTGAAGATTTGAATTGTTCTCTATAGCACTTTTATTTCCCATACCAGATTTAGAATTATTATCTACTATTATAGAACTTAAATCCTCATTATTACCTAAACTAGAATTTGTACACCTATCTATACTGAGAATTTCATTAGATTTAGTATCCGATTGAAAATTTTCTTCTAAACTAACGTCACTTTTGAAATCAGAACTGTCAAAAACCGAACTTTTTATCGAGAATACTTCTTTGATTACTGGTATACATGTAGGTGGAGATTCTCTATCTGCGTTATAGTTTTTTGGCGAGACTGTTTCCACATCAGTCGATCCTATTAGGGATTCTTCGATAGGAATATCCATATTTTCGAGGTTTTTCAGTATTTCTTCTTCATTAAAACTTAAATCTGAAAAATCCCCTTCACTTTCGGAAATCTTTCTGGTACTTTTCTCACCATTATTCTTAGGTTGTATAGCTTTATTCTTTATAATACCCAGTATGTCTTCTAATTTTTGTTTTTTCTTAACAAATCTTTCGTCTGAGTTCTTAGTTTTTTCTTTTGGTGGTTCAGTTTCGTCGTCAAGATTAATGATAATATTCTTTTTGATTCGTTTAGTTGTTGTTTTGGTTGTAATCTTTCTCTTTTTAGTTTCTTTCGTTATCTTTTTAGGAGGAGGCTCTGACTTTCTTTTGTGTATTGTACCTGGAAATAATAAAAGATTTCGTTAAATGTTGTCTCTGATGATAATATAAGTCCAAAGAAAAGTTTTTTTATTCAATTATAATACTACCTACTTATGTTTTAAAAATATGTATTTAATTACTAAATGATTTAAAGAGTCTTGGTCAAAATGGGCGTAAGTCCAACAGATTTGAAATACAAGATGTAAACGGACCCTTCACGAAGCCGTCAACCAAGCATTCTATGCATTAAACCAAGTAACTCTACGCAAAAGTTATTCCTGGGAAACGACTTATTTTTTTGGAGTGGAAAATATACGGTTTTCGTTAGATCTCAATGTAACGCACTAAAACATTGTGCTGATGGACATCGAATAGTACAGGGGTCATGCGGGTAGTAAAGTTATAACACAAAAAACTTGGTGACATGTTGGAACTTGGACTGGCAACCTAGTTTAACTAGGGGGGACAAGACACGCACCTCTGATCTTTCAGATTCATGTGCGTATTGTATAATTATCACTAACTTCCGTGAAGGAAAACATCGTGAGGAAACCAGTAAGACTGAGAGATATTTCTCGAAGGCATGTAAAGCCTAGTCAGAGGCGGTATAAAAACTTCTGACACCAAGTTCGGCACTAACCACACGATCAAGAAGTATAAATAAATCTATACTAATATATAAAGGTGAAGAGTTTGTTTGTTTGGTTGAACGCGGTAAACTCGGGCACTACTGGTTCGAATTGAATAAATCTTTTAGTGTTGGATTGCCCATTTATCAAGGAAGGCTATAGGCTATATTACATCACGCTACGACCAAAAGGAGATGAACATTAATGAAAAAAGTTGGAAAAACGGGGAAAACAGATTTTTATAATAATTTCACGCGGACGAAGGTCGCGGGCAACAACTACTAAATAAATATAAGGCGATGTAATAGCCATTTTTGTATATTTACCTTCATCAATTCCTCCATCGGGCGGGTCCTCCCACCACACCGGACTAGGACAGGTCAGGATCTCCATAAAGTCCTCATCGCTAAGACTCCTAGTTTCTTCCATCATCCGGACCATGTCCTGCATGCTCAGTTCTGGACTACTGCATGGTCTGCTGGGGAATCTGGACCCATTTGGTGGTAATGGAGAATTATTGGAGGACGGTGATTTTATGCCTGTAAAATGGTGGATTAGGGTGTTAATGTATTGTTTAGTTCGGTCTTAGCAAGGAGTGTTGTATTGACCAGTAACTGGGTTGTGGAGGTCAGATAGGCAGTCGCTCCATGTAAAATACTGGTAGATGGTCAGCTGCAACCGGTTAGAATGGAGCCAGCCCCAATATGATTGGGCAAAGGATTGCCGGGTTTGACGCAAACTGTGCACTTCGCAAAATGTGCACTTCTCAAAATAGCACTTCTCTAAATAAATAAAAAATTGTAAGCAAACAGTTTTTATTTTGAGAGCATTGTGATAAAATTCACACTAATTTTGAGTAGTGCTCATTTTGATAAGTGTTCATTTTGAGAAGTGCTATTTTGAGAAGTGCACATCTGCGTCAAACCCGGGTAGGTTAGGTCAAAATCCTATTTTAAACATGATTTCATACGACAGGAACCTTGAAGAGTGAATGTGTTCTGGTGAACTGTTCATTTATTAAAAAAAAAAAAAAATAGAAAAGTTGAGATTTTCTACCTCTTAATCTTATTTAACTCTATCTCTTAGTCTTATTTAACTAATTGAAACATATTTTTTTAAATATCCAATTTAAATGTTTAAATTAATTAATACAGATAACAATTACCTTTCTGCGGTATCCCCATCTTCCTTTTATTCGTAGCTGCTATAACTTTGAAATTGTGTTTAGGTTTCAACATAATCTTCTTGGCGCGAAATTCGCGTTTGAGCGTATTCGGGTAATACTCTATTTGTTCTAAAACGTCATCGGGTACTTTGACAGGCTTAAGTAGAGACACCTGCGGGCGTTTTACGGTTTTGCTAGGTTTAGGCGATTTTGTCTCTGTGTTAGGCGATTTTGTCTCTGGTTTAGTCGGTTTTATCTCTGGTTTAGTAAGTTCCGGTTTTTCGATATTCTTTTCTTCCTTTTTTCTCAGTTGTCGTCTTTGCTGAGCTGATTTGTTTCGTGTAATTATTGGCTCTGGAGCTTTCGCTCTTGGATTTTTGGATTTTCTTGAAGTTCTTGTTGACATTTTTACCTGAAAAAGTAAAGATTGATGATGTTAGTTTATTTGCCCATAACACTCTCTGGCTCCCAAGTCATATTAGAAGAGGAAGAAAAAAAAAATATTATGTATGATTTTTAAGATATTTTTACTAATAATGAATGGGATTAAATATAATGACCACCAAAAAAACGAAAGGATGTAGCAAAAACAAAAAAAAAGAAGGTTTTAGTTATGACTGCTCTTCAAATTGTATTCAAAGTATCAATCAATCAAAAGTAAAATACAAAATATCTAATCTAGTAAATTATCACCAAATGTTAGCGAGCAAATATAATAAATGAGCAAATGTTAGAGCTGCAGGTGGCTACATCCTGGCCTTACACCATTTGAGTTTCTTCGACACATAAAGAAGAAGTAGTAACTGCGCTACATAAGGAATATCTGTAGGAAATATTAAAAAATACTAGAAAGAACAGGAAAACAATCATATCTATTCAATATTAATTTCCTCAAATTGGAACGGCAATATTACAACAATTTATTACACCAGTATATGGAACAATTTTTTTTATAATCAAATCAAAATGTTTTATTTCACATAGGCCCAGATGGGCACTTATAAAACGTCGACAAAAAGGTGCACGGTTCGGGTTGGTTGTTTCCTATGGAGAAGAACCGGCAAGAAACTCCATGGTTACTCTTTGCAAATCATAACTCCACGCCTATAATCCTCTAATGGTAAGGAGAAGTATACCTCTGATACACCCACATTTCGCCAGTTATTTGGTTTTTTAAATACGCATTTAATAGAATCAAGGCTGCAACGATTAATGAGAAAATTCTGACTAAAAAACGCATTTACATTTTATTTATTAAATAACTAGCTGTGCCCGGCATGCGTTGCAATGCACCTTTTTCCTATCCTACCTACCCTACCTACCTACTTACCTACCCTACTCTACCTACCTACCTACTTACCTACCTACCTACCTACCCTGCCTACCTACCTACCCTGCCTACCTACCTACCTATCCTGCCTACCTACCTACCTATCCTACCTACCTACCCTACCTGTCCTACCTACCCTACCTACCTACCTACCGACTTACCTACCAACCCTACCTACCTACCATGTATCCTATGTCCATCTCCTGGTTCTAAGCTACCTCCCAACCAATTTTCAGCCAAATCGATTCAGCCGTTCTTGAGTTATAAATAGTGTAACAAACACGACTTTCTTTTATATACATATATAGATTTAATTTTTATTTTTTACTTATGAATTCATAAACAATGTTCCTAATTACATACAGGAATATTAACCTAATTTGGAATTTTTGATGTGTCAACTCTACGATATTCACCCTGTATAATATTATTATTAATGTTATTTAACTTACAGTAATGTTTTTTATATATTTTTTTAATTAACAGACGATGATAATACAGGGTGTAAGGGACAGCCCTCAACAAACTGACAGGGTGCAATCACCTCCTTATTTTGAATCATTCCAGTGGAATTTTTGTCCAGTTTTTTTTTCAGTTACTATTCCTTTATTTCAATGTAAAATTACATTCCTTGCAAGTAGCACTCCATTTATGTAAATAATACAGCTAAAATAAAAAATCCAACAACGAATGTTGAAATACTCTATGAACAATGCATGAAATGAGCCATTCACTTTCTGCTACAGAGTTCATCCAACTCGTCGTTGCGCTTGCCGTTCGCTACGTGCGATTTGCCACGGTAACAATACATTGCGTATGCGGAAATAAAACAAATCAAATTTATTGAATTCCCATAATATTCCTTAAATAATTTCTTGTACCGGTCATCTTAGTATGATATACTGAATTCACCCCATCAGTTTGTGGAGGGCTGTCCCTTACACCCTGGATAATGTGTGTAATACTAGTTTTTCCCTAGGGTTCGCACAGATTTACACTGGTAATTACCCCATGAGAATGTTCTCCATCATCTGCCTAGCCTTTTCTCAACTACGTTGGGGTCGGCTTCCAGTCTAACCAGATGCAGCTGGATACATGGAGCTTCTGCCACAACCCAGTTACTATTGAGTAAACCATAACCCGTAAGATTGGTTGTCAGACTTTCAGGCCACTGACTACCTGTTGTGTGTGTGTGACTGTCAAAGATCTATAAATGCCAGAACCAACGGCTTAACATACTTTAGGCACGGAGGAAACTAGTTATGGGTGGTCACCTATCCACGGACTACCCTAGGCAAGCGCGGCTTAACCAGTGACTTATTATTTAGTCACAAGCTTCTCAAGCCACAGCTCATCCAATGGGAATGTACTAACTGGGTAACTATCCTGTCCTAAACTCTACGGTCTGTGGGTCGTCTTAGGGGCGGATTTCTAGGAGTTGAAGTATACGCTTAGGGGCACTATGAGCAGCAAAGAAAACAAAAATAAAATTGATTGAAAACTTTTTTGGAACTTGAAAAAATTTCAGAAATAGAAAGACTTTAGTTTTTTTTTTCGGAAATTTCCCAATATTATTGCAGTATGGGGTTGACCTAGAATCTAGATTTTTTTTTTTAAGTCCTCGATCCATAGCACCCCTAAGGCTACACTCCAACCCTCTAGTACGGGGAACAGAGTGAATCAGTTCTGTGTTTACAACCATAATAAGTAGGTACCGACAACTAACAAACAAAAGTGTAACTACATCTACTGCTTATTAGTAACTTACTGAACTGTGCAAGGTTGTTATTTTGATTTGGCAAATAAAGAAGTTTTTTTTTTTTCTCTACTCACACCTCAAACCAAGGACCTGTGTCAAATTCTTCAAAATTTGTTCAGCCGTTTATGCTTGAGAGGTAAAAGGCAGATAGAGTAGCTTTGTTTTACAAGATTTGTATCTTTTATACCTTAGATAAAAGTGAAAGTTGTTTTGTGTGGGCGTTTGGTGAATAAACATACATAAAATAACATGGAATTACAATATTATGTTAGCATGGCTTAATTTATTTGACTAAAAAAATATCATTACCTACTCAAATCAATCCCATATTCATATCAAGTATTTTTAGTAGGTATCTCAATAATATAAAAATATTTTAAGGTTGAATCGCTAACCTCTCTACCCACCCATAAGAAAATAAAGCTTGAAGCTTAAATATGATAAGTATAATAGTAATGGAGAAATATCTTAAAATATGAAAACAAACCCAAGTTATCAAGCCTTCAATCTTAATATAGATACGGAGGTAGGTACCTACTCAGCAGTTCTATAATCAATAGTGTAATAAAACAATGCACATAAAAAAAGTACATATATCAATGTGTACTTACCTATGTATATATGCCTGGCCTACAACAAGGAGATTCCCACATAGATATACAGTCCAAGTTAAATAAAGCAACAGACACAAGACTTTTGACACTTAACAATAGACTAAGACCAGGTACTTTCCCCAATTCAAGCAGAGTATATCAAATTGCAACTATACAGCCCTTTTTCCTTAGAACCTTCATGGTTTTCGCTTGCTTTCACATTTTGCAAGCAGATGGCGACACCTGTCTCTACCAGATCACCTTTCTCGGGACTCACGACTTTAAAATGATTAGTAAAAAAGAAAACGTAGCTCCTAACTCAATAATAGGAAGTAATTAACACCTGAGTCGACCGAACAAGACCCACGTGTGTCTATACCCGTGGGATTTCGAATTATGCTGTTATCTATCCTCTATCCTTTTCGTCAGCCATAAGTTAGATGGAGACAGCAATACCAGGTTATACGGATGTTAGGATCGACAGTATTACACCTCATGGTACCTAGGTTCATAATAAACCCTAGTTTGTCTCATTATCATACACTACTTAATTCACCATCAACTTAAAACAAGGGGGAATCTTGCGTAAAAATTACGCAAAGGCATATCATAAACATTCTTACCTGCAAGAATCGGAACCAGGTGCGAAGCTGTCCTTCAAATCCAATAACCAACTTATTTATCTGCTTTTATAACTGTTATATCACACAATTATAAGTATTTCATTCGTTTATTGATACGTAATTTGCTTTATTTTATTTCATTACTTTCGACATGAGCAGTGAGCTACAACTAGGGGATTCGATGAATAGTGTTGAGCACAGCGCGTAAAGTTAAGTAGTATAAAATCGACTAAAATATGTTTGACGTGGTAAGCGAACGCATCGGTTTAGTAAGTTTGTCCAGTATTATTATATAAATTATTGACAGGGAATTTCGGCATTTTACACGGTTACTTTTTGAATTTATTCAGGTAGGAATGACATTTTATTAAATTCAAGTGAGTAAACTTGAATGAGGGCTATCGTTGAGCTCATCAGATGGCGCCACTGTTGAGTAAGGTCCTGTAATTGATTCTATTTTAAACTTAAAGTACCAATAACTCCTTAAAAAGTTTATTTTATTTCGTATAACAACATAGTGTAAACTTCAGATACATATTTACAAATATTCTCCCTAACATTAACAAGTATGAAACATTTAAAAATCATTCTAACAAAGTACTAACAAATCAGATCCTAATTTGCTACTTAAAGTCATAATTAATCAGCATTGGCTCAATCTAGACCACAATCGTGAATATTAGTAAAAATACGTGACATTTCAGAAGACATTACACTACAGGCCTCTAGCAGCGAATTCATGCGCGATAGCCCCTACTGACGGATGTCGGGTGTCGGATAATCGGGTTAACGTTGCTGGACGTTACGTACAGACATCAGCAAATTAAGCTACTATTATATTAGGTTCAAGGTTGATTGGGATTTGTCAGTTTCGGGTACCTAGTTTGATACGCTGGCGTCTATTTCTTATATATTATCCAGTTTGAGTTCACTATCTGTGACTTTTGCCCTATTAAATTTAAAAAAAAGTACAAATACCATATTTTACCACTTTCTTTTAATTCTCATTTTAGACGGCTGAACTGTGATCCTGTTTCGTTACCTAGGGTTGTAGCTACAAACCAGTGTGCTCCAAAAAAATCTCAATGAAAAGTTCAAATCAAGTTTCTGTTTCAAAAGTATTTGATGAAATTTAAGCGTATAGCGAATAGATCGGAAAATATTCCTGTGTGGATACCAACTTGTAAAACAACTCTTTTTTGCCACTTACTCAAAAATTAAGTATCCTGCTTTGAATTGACTACTTGAACGTAAATTAACTAAAATGTAATCATGAAATTAATATCTTACTAATTTCTTTTAGTGTGCGATTTTGTGAGAATTTAACCTAAACAGAGATTGTTTACACTTTCATCAAATGCTTTTGTAACGGATTTCTATTTTAAGTTATCAATAATCGACTAAAACTACAACGATTGCACGTGACTATTGACTAATTAATAAGGTAGAAAAGTACCGACCTATTCAATGAAGCATTTATCTCAAATTATTTACAGCTTCAAAACAAAATTTTATAGATAGCGACTATGTACATAATTATGTACTACCACAACCTTGGATAAATCAGTTAACGTGTCCTAGATACAATGGAAGCGGCCAAACCTACTGCTCTCTGCTTGACGAATTTCGTTTCAATAAAACAATATTGTAGGTAAACTGTACGGGTTCCGGACAGCGAAGGTGTATTTTTTTTCCTTTATTACGGCAAGGGTCATGATTTTATTTAGCAACAATCTAGGATGTATAAATTACGTTGACGTTTGCTCCGCTTCAGCGCCTAAACTATTGAGTCGATTATTTTATTAAATTTTCCAGTATTGCTCAACATTTTTATCTAGGTGAAGAATTTGTTCAAGGTTGCAATATTATTAGTAACTGTTACGGTGACGCCAATGAACATTTTGTTAAATTCTAGGTGGGACAAAGGATGTTGACGTGTTTTCAACGAATTGGTTTGGTCATTGCTCATTTAGGAAGGTATTTACTTGACTTGAACAAGAGATAAGCGATTCGTTTTAGAGGGTAAATGCATTCTAGATTCTACTTGATTTTTGTGTCGCTGATACTACAGTATTTCATATTTTGTTGGCTCAAAAATGGCCACCTCGGTAACAGCACAGGAGTTCCTGTGGCTGCATATTTTGAGGCACAGAGGACACAGGATAGGACGTGGTAAATGCTATGTTTACGATTGAAATAACCCTAAGAATCCTCTTTGCGCCTAGCTATCACTTCCGACTTCTGTTATCAATTATGGAGTTATCTTATAGATATATTCGGTGACATACATTTCTTTCCTTCTGTCTTTCGGCAATAACTAATAATATGTAACCATAAGTAGTATGACTATTAGTCATTTACATTTTCGGTTACATTTTCTGCATAATTAGAATATCTGATCTACTATTAGTACTGCAGAACTCGGATTATGCAATTTGAGGTCAGAGTTTTTGAAGATTTCGTTTTGCAATACCAGTCTTACTTAATTTATCTAGCCTTAGAGGATAAGGAGGTAAGTGCGGACGGACTTTCGCGAATTATAGTTGGCTAGAAAAACAAGATGGTGGCGGGTCTCTGTCGATCTCTCTCCGTTTCACGGCCACGAGCGATGCTCCTTGCGTCAAACGAAACGAGCGTGCGTCATTTGTTCTAATGCTGCATGGTTATTTTGGCGTTTTAGTTACATTGTATGGAGCGCATTTTTGTTAAAAAAATTGTAAAATTTTTAGTGAAAACACACTATATGGCGGCGTTAGTTCCAGCAATGGCCACGCGCCGAAAGAACCATGCAGTACCTATATCCGAGTGTGTAAACTTCTTTCATTTGTCTTCTTCACATTGCTTTCGCGAGCTCGCAAGACGAGAATCGTTTGAGCTTGTAGTTCGTGGCCAAGATGTGGTACAGTATCACGTTATTATAGAACGTCGCGTCGCTCAAAACTTAAGGATTACTTAAAACTACAACCCGAAGAGTTAACATAAGACTTCGCTCGGATGACGTAAGCGCGCGGTGTAGTATTATATTATCTGTGGTAATACGTACGCGTCGATGGTGAGGGCCACGGTATTCGGTAAGAAGCGCGGGGTCTCAAGTTAACTCGGGTTGTAGTTTCATTCAACCAATCAAATGACTTGAATCTAGTTGGCTTAAAGCTTGAGTTTTGCGACGTTCTGTAATACGGAACTAGGATAGGTAGAATGTATGGTCGAAGGAATGGGTAATAAAACGCGCTACGATATTCATAAATAACTTGCAACTCAGAAATCCATATAATGCGAAAGTAACAAATCTCGCAATCAAAGTAAGGTTTGCTGTAAGAAAACCAGATTCTGGGTTCAGCTCGCCGTTGTACATAAGCTAATATTGTGATGTTGTGTGTATATCTTTCAATTTTGTGCGCATTAAAGAATAAGAATTAACTCTGTCTTTCCGTCTGTCTCTTAAGAGCGTTTATACAGAAAGTGGGCAACGTCGCAAATAGCTGTCAAATATTTCGCTGTTTTGATTAAATTGGCAATATTACTGTAACTAACTGGTGAACTAAAATATTGATTATGAAATGCCATAATTAATACCGTAAATAACACCGAATATTTAATTTAGATGTAAAAAAAGTATTTGGAAATTTTCCAAATGCCATTTTTACACCTAAAACGTTTACAACATCAAATTCATTGTTTTAATTGCAATTCATTATAAATATTCTAGTTCACTAAAGTATATTCTTTAATTTCGGAGACTAAATTGACAAGTACAAATTAATGGCAAACTGACATAGATTTCAATAACATTTACGTCAGTTTTGACATTTTCACTTGTCAATTTAGTCACAGGGATTAAAAACAGACTATAGTTAGCCATATTTCTTATTTCCACACAGTACCTAATATTGCCAAATTAATTAAAACAGGTAAATATTTGACAGCTATTTACGACGTTGCCAACTTTTTGGATGAACGCTCTTAAAGGGGAAGCTCCAGGGAACCCCGCGAAATTCATTTTTTCTTAGATGTTTTGAAATTGCGGTTCAGGTTGTATGTTAAACAAAATATGAGTTTAAGTTTTCTTAAGTTTTCTCACCCTAGAGACTAAACGTATTTGGATATTTTACATTGCATACGAGTACTTATACCTGAGTAAAATACTTGTTATTCCACGAGAACGTACGCCAGCACAACTAGCTACTACAATCTGTCAAATTTATTCAATAGATTTTCAAATTTATCGCTAAAGCATTTGGTTCAAGGTTGATGGGGAAAATTTAACAGTTTCGGGTAGCCTTGATATGCTGGAGTCTATACCTAACGTTGTCGTACGACAATTTCAGACCAACACGCAAGCGAAGTCGCGGAAAAACCTATTCTAAACTATAAAAAAACACTAAAAGTCAACCACCATGTTAGTTCAATTAAAACTTTTTATAATAAGAACCGCCATTTTAAATACAAAATGGCGGAAGATTACTTTCCGTACTTTTTTATTGTTTTATTTATAAAAGACATAGGAACGATTAACTTGCATTTCAATATGCCAGATGATCATAAGAATTTTACAATGCATTCACATTTACAATTTGAGAACGTCTCAAAATATTGTTTAAATAGAGATATCGCCTGCAGTTCGAATAATACGATTGTCTGTGGTCTGAAAGTGGTGAAACAAATAAGGTTTTACAAGGACTTTAAAAATGCTTGCTATTTGTTTATGAGTAACATGTGTGATCATCCTCATGAGGGTAAGTAGTAATATTTATAAGGGGTGATACACATATATCCGGGTCGGCATGATTCGGCACAGCCAAGCGGCAAATCGAAAGTATGTTAAACTATAGTTGCTGCCAGTTAAGATCGCAATAGCGGTCATTGCTCTTTCTATAATATCTCTTCGTACGAACCAAAACAAATGAACCATATATCGTTTTTCATTAGAAAAGATGTTGAAGATCGCGCTATCGTGTTGATAGATGACGATTCAAGACATGAACTGGCTTATTTGTGGATTTCGAAGTTAAGAACTTTAATAAATGTAGGTGGGTCAATAACCGCCATTGCGATCTTAACTGACAGCAACTATAATACGAGGTGTAAACGGACCCTTCACGAAGAAGCCGTCAGGCGTCAACCAAGCACTCTGTACGCACGGCGGCCGACCAATAAAGCTATACAAAACCAGTTTATGCGGCTCTCCTTGTATTGGAAATTTCTACAAAGCGAGGCCATGTTATACTGGAAATGTATAGCTTTAAGTGTCGCCGTGTGTACATTAACTTTAGGCAAAAATTATTGCTGGGAAACAACTTTTTTGTTTTGCTAGAAAATCATGGTTAACGGATGATGGATGCATTGAACAGGACGGGGGTCGTAAACTTGTACAGTAGAATCTCACTAATCCGGCACTTCAATAGACCGATACGTCCAATAATCCGACACCCTCCGCCCGCGTCTTTCTCGCCCCTCCCTACGCCAAGCACCGCGTATGCGCTCTGTCGTCGTGAAGCAGTCTAACGTCTCAGATATGAGACAGTTATAACGTGTGAGATATGTTACAGTTATAAAAATCGAGTAGAACATCAACATAATAAATATTTTATACATATTCTCTATTTGAAATTTTTCTGCACAATCCAGTAATCCGAACATTCTAATAATCTGGCACCCCGTGGTTTTTGATATTACCGGATTAGTGAGATTCTTCTGTATTTAAAAAAAAACTTGTGAAACAGAAAAAGAGTTCCCAGGTACGCTGTTGATCTAGAATAAAAAATGATCGCAATGACGGGGAAAACAAGTAACTTTCTGCTTCGTTAAGGGTATTTTTACACCCTTTATAAACGTTTCTTTAAACCTTTTTTAGAGTACTTCATAGCCTCAGCTGGTACTTGTGAGAAATTTTTGACTGAAAGACGAGATAACGAGGAAGATGGCGAACCTATCACTTCGCCCGATTATGAAACGGGAAACAACACGAATTCCACTGAGATTGTCAGTGATCATTATAATTATACAGGTATGTTTCATTCTTAAGTAGCAAGCGCCAGGGTAGCCTGCGAAATTCAAATTTTCTTCTGTTTTTTTTTTCAATTTGCAGATCAGTGTCAGGTTGTATGTTGATTAAAATGATTCAACACCGTAACAAATATGGTTTTCATCATCTTCCTAGCCTTTTCCCAACTATATAGGGATCGACTTCCAGTATAACCAGATGCAGCTGAATACCAGTATTTTACATGGAGCGACTGCCTATCTGACCTCCACAACCCAGTTAGTACTGGGTAATACGATACCCTTTGGTAAGACTGGTTGTCAGACTTTCTGGGCCACTGCATGACTACCTAACGACTGTCAAAGATCTACAAATGACACCCGGGACCAACGGCCTAACGTGCTTTCCGAGGCGCAGAGGAAGCTCCCCTTTCACGGACCAACCTAGGCAAGCGCGATTAACCTGAAGATCGACCCGAGCGGCTGTTATTATTTAGCCACGAGCATAGGCAGTCATTCCGGCTAAAATACTGGTTTTCAAATCCTGTATCGTACTGCAGACGTACTGCGGCGTACGATCCTCATTGATATACCGACGAGTCGCACTCAGCGCTTCTCCTCCACGTTTATTATGCGCACAGCCAAAGTGTGGAACTCTCTGCCGGCATCTGTGTTCCCTCCCACATTTAACCCGTCTGCCTTCAAAGCAAGAGTGAACAGGCATCTTCTGGGCACGCTCGTTCCATCATAGACCTCATCTACCGCTTTCCATCAGGCGTGATCGAGGTCAAGAGCAGGCCCATTTTGTAATAAAAAAATCTCTTTTTTTTTTTTCTCCAGTGACGGAAGCCCCCGCCCTCCGGCAAGACACCACATTCAGTTCCTTATACGACATAGACACCTCGTTCGACTACCACATATGCCCTCACTCGTGTCCCAACCTCTACAGTCCGGTGTGCCTCAACGTCAACCGAGGTTTCGGGAAGTACTTCAAGATGATGACGTTTATCAACCACTGTGCAGCCGACGTGTATTACTGCAAGAATTGGCAAGGTGAGCTTTACATACAGGGTGTAAACGGACACTTCACGAAGCCGTCAACCAAGCATTATGTACATCTAACTAAGTCACCCTACACAAAAATTATTGCTGGGAAACGACTTTTGGGGTGAAAAATCACATTTTACGTCCATTAATTACGTGAGGGGTTTAGGGGGGGAGGGTGTCTAGCCAAATCTCACCCAACCTCACGAGGGACAGAGGGGCGGTCTCGGCAATTATCACGTAATTTGTTGCCCACATGAAAAAGTTTATAATGTGAGAAAACGGGGAAATAATAAATATTCAATGGTTTTTTTTTAATTTTATGAAGTATTCAGCAATTTTTTTTTTCTTTTTTTAAATAAATCCAACGCAATGAAGCACAGATTAACGTATTTACACTATACCCGTATTTTGGTAAACCTCACGTGAGATTAGTAAATCTTCTGACATCATCTCTGGCATCATTTCTGGCGTTATTTATGGACGTCCCCCAAGCCCCCAACGAAATAATAATTGAGTTCTTTTATAAATTTTCAGAGTTTGCCGGACCACCTAATGAGGATGAGTCGGTGAGAGGTTCGCCTTTAGGCTGGTCATTCTGTGGAGCGTCCAGGTAAAGATTCCCTAATGTCGTCAGCCTACTGTACAGTTCCTACAGCTGGGTCACCGGCCTTCTCTCTAAGCGAGGGTATGGGCTATACTGCACCAAGCGCGTCCGGTACGGGTTGGTAGGTATAAAATGTATAACATAACAAATGATGGCTGTAAACCTCGAAGAGGTACGTAGAGGTAAAGGAAAGAAAAATATTTATTAGTCTCGCACAGGGCAAAACAAATAGTCGCAATAACAGCCGCTCGGGTCGATCTTTAGGTTAAGCTCAGCTTGCCTAGGTTGGTCTGTGGATGGGTGACCACCCATTACATGCCGAGTTTCCTCCGTGCCTCGGAAAGCACGTAAAGCCGTTGGTCTCGGCTGTCATTTGTAGGTCTTTGACAGTCGTTAGGTATATAGTCAGTGGCCCAAAAAGTCTGACAACCAGTCTTACCAAGGGGTATCGTATTACCAAGTACTAACTGGGTTGTGGAGGTCAGATAGGCAATCGCTCCATGTAAAATACTGGTATTCAGCTGCATCCGGTTAGACTGGAAGCCGACCCCAATATAGTTGGGAAAAGGCTAGGCAGATTATGATATATTCAACACAACGTAAATTGTTTACGAATAAATGAAATGAAATTGCCATCAACCAAGTACACATCCAGACTTCAGGGCTACTACTGAAAAAATACTGATGCAAAAACCCAATAGCATCTTACCCGACCTGAGCAATCCCGGGAATCGAAGACCCGAAGACCAACGAGGCAGTTGGCATAACTTTGGTATTTATTTCCTTATCCTCTGTTCATGGGCGTACCCACGGTGGGGCGGGGTGGGGCCCTTGCCCTCTGACCCCAAGCTAATAATTTTTAGGCAAGATTAGTATAATGACAAAATTAAATATTCATTTGGGTACTTTAACATTTTTCACATTAAAATAAAAACTTGGTTATGGTCAACAATGACAGAAATCCGTCTTGTCGGCCTCTGTATGATGAGTGTGCATAGAAAGAGGGTTCTGGAAGCACAACATGCATTTGAAAACGAAATTTAAGCTAGATTTCGCCAGAACCCTCTCAGGTTATTATTGAAAAAGGTGTAGTGCAGTCAATAAAACGTATCAGTCAGTAAATAAAAAGCATTTTTAATTTCCTACTACTTAGTTTACTTCTGCCCCACCCCTAAATAAATGCTGGGTACGCCCATGCCTCTGTTCCCAGATATCTGCAGTTTGCCCGTTTCGCGGAGGCGGCGTCGTCCATGGGTCATTACGGCTGGCTGAAAGGCGATTACAAGTATTCGCATATCATGGAGCCACACGAAAGATCGCCTGGCTATGGGTAGCTACCAGAGTGCACAGGGACGGAGCAATTGTTAATTTTTGATTGATTGAGGCTTCTCTACATCCGGATATATAATAAAATACCTATCTGAAACTTGCTTTACACATGGAAATAACAACCGACAACCGACAAATTAATAAACGAATGTCTACTGTATACTTCACACTGATAATATGCATTTGGTTTCCTCTTTCTCACACCTACACTAATCCTATTTGCTCACACACATACATACACACACACACACACACAGTCACACACACGATTTTTTTAAATGCTCTAATGTCTGTTTTTTAATCCCTGAGACTAAATTGACAAGTGAAAATGTCAAAACTGACATAAATCCTATTGAAATCTATGTCAGTTTGCCATTTTTACTTGTCAATTTAGTCTCAGGGATTAAAAAATAGACTATAGTCTAAGTTTTTTTCATTTTTTACCTAAGTTTTAAATTATTACAGGCTTTGTAAAATGTTTGCACATAAATATGGAAGAGTGAGTGAATGTATCTGTTAAAACCTGTTGATTATGAAATAAACTTATAATTATATTCTCAGTTTATTTTTTTTTGTCAAAATAAAGTTTAGGAGTTTAGGGTTTTAATGAAGAACAGGGTGTGAAGTTCTTCATCCCGCATAGAAAAGGGAGGATCCTCCGATCAGACGGGTGTTGTGTCTGGTGGCGCGATAGTTGTTGTCAGATTTTTCTAGGGATAACTTTAATAACGCGATGCAAAATTTTGATGTTAGTTCTTCATCTGTGTCATAGATGGCGCTGTCATATATACACACACACACACACACACCCGTTTCGAGTACGACGCACCCAACGCCCTAGAATCTTCTGAAGAAAATGGGTTTCTTTTTTATAACCTTAAAAAAGTCCATTCATCATCGGACGAGCAGAGATACGGCGAAGCGTCACCGTTTTATAGTTGAAGTTCCTCAGACCCGAATAAAACGCTAGGTTCTTTTTTCTTTTTTTTTTCGGGTGGGAAATCAAATGGCTCTGGGCGGAGTGGAAAGGAGTGTCAGACTTTTACTGACTAAAACCCATCCATGTTCCTTCTTTGCCCTTTGTGTTCCAGTGCCACGATATCTCTTTCGAACAGTCCCGCAGCCCCGGAAAGCGCTATGCTTCCACATTTATTGTGCGTACCGCCAGTGTGTGCAATTCACTAACCGCTTCTCTGTTCCCTTAACATTATGATCTGGATCTCTTCAAAGTTCGAGTGAATCGTTTCTCGTCGGCAAGCGTGCTCCACCCTAAGCAGCATCATCGCTTCACATCAGGAGAGTTGCTGCCAAACAAGCCTATTTATTTTATTACTAGCTTACCCGCGCAACTTCATCTGCGTATGGCATTTTCCCCGTTTTTGCAACATTTTTCATTGATGCTCCGCTCCTATTGGTTGTAGCGTAATGTTATATAGCATATAGCCCTTTTTTTACGGATGGGAATCATCAAATATCTCCTCCCGCTCTGGGTGGAGTGGGAGGGACTGTCAGACTTTTACTGACTAAAACCCATCCATGTTCCTTCTTTGCCCTTTGTGTTCCAGGGCCGCGGTATCTCTTTCGAACAGTCCCGCAGCTAGCATATAGCCTTCCACAATGAATGGGCTATCCAACATTAAGAGTTTTTTTTTTATATTCAAACCAGTAGTTCTTGAGATTAGCGCGTTCAACCAAACAAACACTTCAGCTTTATAATATTAGTATAGAAGTATAGATAAAAAGTCCATATTTAAGTTGTTTACATATTTATTTTAAATTAACTTTATCTTAATACCTATTTACACAGTCTTTGATTGAAACACACACACACACACAGTCTTTGTCTTTGATTTCTATAATTTTCTTTTTGTATGTTAATACACATAATATCTTGGCATTACAGTAACATAATTCGTAAAAGTCGCTAATACACAGATTTTGATAAAAAACAACTTAGAAGGTTGTATTTAATTATTAAATTCTGTAACTACATACGTGTTACGGACGCAAATCATATTTTCATCAACGAACAACCTGGCACTGACACGCAAACTGCAAAAAAAATTGAAGAAAATTCGAATTTCGCAGATTTTTTTTTCTTGAAAAAACTTTTTTGAGAGCATTTAATGTAATACAGCATTAGGCTCCGCCATAATCCCCAACTCCCTCAAAATCAAAGTATCTACCACAGTCTCATCCACCTCCTGTTCCGGATGATGTATCAAATGTAACAATATCCGCGGCTTACTGTTTCCCTCCCATTTGCAAATGGCGCACGTGAATACAAACTTTTTGGATGCCGATTTTCTTTCTTTTTTTTTTACTCCGTGTACTTCTAAACGGTGTTGGGCATGGAGGCGGGCGCAGAACATTTTCTTGCATTCTGGACATCTGAAAAAGAAATAGGTGTTCAGAGAAAAGTTACTAATAGGTTTTTAACTATGAAATTGCCGTTTTTTTTCTCATATCGTTCTATTTGTAACTTTGACGTATAGTTACATTTTTTCCTAATTCTATTTTTACCCGTCTGCGGCGAAGCCCAAAAGGAGGGTTATGTGTTTGACCTGTATGTATCTGTTTCTATGTTCCCTCGTAACTCCTAAACGGATGAACGGATTTGGATAAATTATACGTCGTTAGATTCGTCTTGGTGGCGAGAGTGTCACTGGTTACATTAAAAACAATGAAAAATGGCCGATTTAGGGTGCCATATCGTAGCATTCGAATTTTATTTCGTCTAATGCCATCGAGTGTTAGTTATCTAGGAAAAGATATAGGGTTCCGTGCAAAAAAACCCTTGAGATGATTAACAAAATCCGATTCAAATAGGGAAGTAAGTAATATTTTTATAATAATTTCACACGGACGAAGACCGTAGGCAACAGTTAGTTTACGTGTCTAAACACACTATGCCGAAGTTACGCGACCGAAGTTTAGCACAATTACGCCTGCAATACTATTTGAATTACTGACGACACACTATGTCGAAATTACGTCGCGTCATAGCGTACAGCCTAACTTCGGTCGGGCGTAAGTTCAGCGGCAACTTATTCTGTGAGCACACATTATACGCGACCGAAGTTCGGTTCGATTGCCGACGAAGATCCGGTGGCGGGGAGCAGCGGGGAGCCGCCCGCGCCCCGCGTGTCCTTTGTTTTGCGTCTGTCTGCCCAACTGAGTAGATAATACGACACGACGCGGACGCCGAGCCACTGAATACAAACACAAAGTTGCGGAACTGAATTTCTGCCGCGTAAGTTCGGCACTTATGGTGTGTCATATCAGCCGAATACGTCGAACGTAAAATCAGCCGCCGAACTTCGACACTTCGGCATAGTGTGTTTACACTACGAATAAAGATTTGATATACCTCTCATTGTGTCCATAGCTAGTGTTGCATCTATGGACAATAGCAATTTTCCATAGGTGTAAAATGTATTTCTGTTTTTTTCTGAAAAATCACTTACCTTATTTTATACGTTACTTTATAATTAAAATCGAAATTTGTTATAATGATATTGTGAAACGAGAACAACTGCCGACAAACTGTTTTGCAGTTTGGCAGACTTTTTATATGTTATTGTTATACAGATTTTGAATAAAAAAAAAAATAAAAAAAAAAAATATATCACTCTACAAACCTCTTCCTGCCCCTCCGATGCGCAGTGTAACTGTTGACGCTGCTGAAGGTATCCTGGCACACAGCGCACTCCTTCACCACTTGCTTCCCGTGGCTCAGCTCGTGGTGTTTCAGCGCCTTCGCATGGCGCGCTATGAAGCCGCACTGCTCGCATTTGTGAGGGTTATCGGGCCGGTGGATGAGCTCGTGTTTCTTCGTGTTCTTTTTTGAGACGCTCCGGTAGGAGCAGTGGGAGCATTTGTAGGGTTTTATACCTGTTGAAGAGATTTAAGGGTCATGTTATGTTATTGATATGTCGCAATCGAGTCGGATCTATCCAGTACGCCAGCGGCATCCGGTGGTGCTCGATGGCGTCATTGGTGCGCGCGCCGTCGAGTCTAAACCTCACTTCTCCGCCAGGAATGGGTCCGCAAGGGCCGATGACTGCCGGGGCTGCGGGACTCTTCGAAAGAGATACCGCGGCCCTGGAACACATAGGGCAAAGAAGGAACATGGAAAGGGTTTTAGTCAGTAAAAGTCTGACACTCCCTTCCACTCCGCCCAAAGCGGGAGAGGTCATTTGATGATTACCGATCCGAAAAAAAAAAACTCACTTCTCTGGGTTCGAGCGGCGCGTGCAGATCATTGAACCACCGCGCGTTCTGCGATACAGACCTACCTATCTGGCCATCTGATGTGTTTTAATGTTGGATTGGAATTATAGTCTGCTTGATTGAGTACGCCTACAGTTAAGAGGACCAACGATGAGTCTTAACGATGATCCCATCCCATACCGTCAGATATATAAGAGTAGAAGAAGACCTAAGAAGCGATGGATGGACTGTGTGAAGGATGATATGGCTAGAAAGGAGGTGTCTGATGAGATGACGAGTAATAGAGAAGTATGAGAGAAGAAGACATGCTGCGCCGACCACAAATGAATTGGGATGAGGGCAGGAGAATGATGATGTCATGTTATAGATAAATACGATTTAGATATCGCCGCACATATGCTTTTTTTTTCTTGTTAAGGTCTAGAAACATGTTCTGAATTCGTGAGAACAGTTTGCGAGTCAGTTACTATTACTAGACTAGTATAAATTATATGACCATCTCGGGCAAACTCTGCAGTTTGGTAAGAACAACTTTGAGAGGGAGACTAACAGAAGAATTCAGCTGGGCTGGGCAGCATTTGGGAAAGAGTCTCTCTGAGGGATCGCGTCCAGAGAACCAGAGTTGTCGACATGGGTCACAGAATAAATAAGCTGAAGTGGCAATGGGCCGGCCATATTAGCCATAGAACCGATGACCGTTACCGGAACACGAACGCGCCGTCGACACGACCTGTGGTCATAAGAAGGACGGACGGCGAGCTAGATCCTTGTCCCATTCTACTTGGGGTCGGCGCTACACGTTTTCTTCTTCCATTCTCCCCTATGTTCTTATCATTCCTCACACATTCCATTCAGCTAAGAGGGCACCGATTGTCCTGCAAAAAATGACTAACCTTGATGGATCCGCACATGCTCCTCAAACAGAACTTTATTATAAGTAGAGTAGTCGCACATGAAGCATTGGAAGGGATTCTCTCCGCGGTGCATCTTGCGGATGTGACGTAGCATTTTCTCTTCCGTTTCTGCTGTGTAGCGCTTGCATTCTGGGCAGCGAATGCGGCGCGGCTGGGTTGCAAGATACGCTTCTAGAGGTGACGTTGAGCGACTGAGAAAGGATAAATGATTTGTGGTTCATATTAACTTGGTCTGTTAGAGGAGCTCGTGGCTTAATATTAACAGCCGCTCGGGTCGAGATTTAGGTTAAGCCGTACTTGCCTAGGTTGTGGATAGGTGACCATTACATACCAAGTTTCCTCCGTACCTCGGAAAGCACGTTAAGCCGTTGGTCCCGAGTGTCATTTGTAGATCTTGGCAGTCGTTAGGTAGTCAGTGGCAAAAAAAGTCTGACAACCAGTCTTACCAAGGGGTATCGTATTACCCAGTACTAACTGGGTTGTGGAGGTCAGATAGGCAGTTGCTCCATGTAAAATACTGGTATTCAGCTGCATCCGGTTAGACTGCAAGCCGACCCCGACATAGTTGGGAAAAGGCTAGGCAGAAGAAGACTACAACGTGCAAACCTGCGGGCCAATAGGTTACACCGGACCGTTAATGCCCTATGTTCCCTATCCATATCAGCCTGGTCATTACAGTTGCTGGTTACGTAGTGACCCAGAAGGTTTATGAAGGGAAACGTTTTCTTATTTAAAAAATAGAAGGCTATGTAGGAAACCAGTCTGTTGCGCTCTCATTTGAACCGACATTTAAACGGCTATAATTAGTTTTTATTTGGTTATCTTACCAATATTATAAAGAGGAAAGATTTGTATTTTTGTGTGTGTGTGTGTATGTTTGTAATGAATAAACTCAGAAACTACTGCGATGAGTGCAAAAATTTTTTCACCCTTAGAAAGCTTCATTATCCCTGAGTAACATAGGCTATATTTTATCCCAAAATGTTTAAAAAATAAATGTCCACCCGTGCAAAGCCGGGACGGGCCGCTAGTTTTAAATAAATAAATAAACTAGTACTCACTTGTTCTGTTCCAACTTGACATCCTCAGGTGCTTCCACAGTTTCCACTAGTGGGTACTGAGATCCCGAAGCTACGTCTATGAATACTGTATTTGAAAGCTCAGTGGTATCCGCCTCTGCCATTTTTTATCTGTGAGATTTAAGTTTTGTTTTAAAATACGTTCTTCTTGTATATCATTAAAAAAAAAAGACGAAAAACAGAAAAAAAAAATGTTTTATTTCACATAATTATCACACACAGATCCTTCTCTACAGGCGAACAGAGCCAAGCAATGCTGGTGGTACCCTTGCTGCACCCATAGAAAGAGAGAAAATAAAATTAGACCATCATAATTAATTTTATTTTGTGAATGCAAGTGGAAATAAATAGTTTTGATTCTTTTTTTTTATTCCCCTGCCCTTATCCCAATTTGTATGGAAACAGATAATACTGAATAAATCCACAAGGAAAGAGACATTCAGTTGATTCAATTCGACGCCAATTGGAATAATGTGTGTGTATTTTCTAACAAATAAACATTTTTGATTTGAAAACATTGTAGAATGTACGAAATTCAGGTATGAAATTAAAAGAAGATAATTCTTACTTACCACATTAAAAGAGTACACCAAGTATAAAATAGGAAAATGAAAGTTTTTTTAGATAAAATGATCCTATCACGAGGCAAAGCAGTATTTTAATATTTTTATTTAACAACAAATAAAAGTAAACAAATACGATAAAACCACTGACACTGACATTAAAACAATTTGACAAGACAGGTGACAGATCATCTTCGTTTCCCTTGCCTTTAGAGATAGCAACGATATTATATTTAGTCGAGTTGAAAACGATTCACTTCGTAATGGTAACCAGAGTAAAATATATTTTTTTTGTTTATTTTTTCTCGGCCAGATCTTTATTACTACTAAATAACCAAACAGCTAATCCATTAAATTATAAAATCCATCGGATTTTCTGGGTGTATCTTTCGCCATTCAGCCATTTTCTCATTATATTCCTTGTAATCCGAGTCTTGAACATACGTATACAGCTTGCCTCCTTCTTTTCGAATGATTGGTTTGATTTGGCCTTCGTCTGAATGTTCTTTCGACTTCTGGTCTTCTAGAGAACGTTCTTCGCCGTAAGGATTGTCATCAGAAACCATTTTATTGTTCTTAACACTGTCTTCGTGATCAAGACTTACAACAATTTTATCAGTGCTACGGTTTTCTGTTTCTTCTTTAGTTTCTGCCACTTCTCGGTTAGTCTTTTCTTTAGAAGATGGTGGGTTGTGATTTTCTTCGTCTAAACTTGAAAGGTTTTCGTCCTCTCTAATGCTTTTGTCCCTGAGACTCGTCTTTTGTTTTACAATACCTTTAACTTTAAGCTCTGAATTTTGTGCTTCACGGGAATTTATGAGTTCTTGACTCGAGCCCTGTGCCTCTAGAGAATTATATTGACTGTTCTCTTGATCTTCGCCATCTGTACCGCTATGCCCACTATGACTTGATTCACTGTACCTATTAGGATCCGCCTTCCTATAATGACCTTTCGCATCGGCTCGCAAACTTTTGTTTTGGTCGATTTTCTTTTTTTTCGAATGGTTTTTGTTTGTCTCAGTTAATTTGTATTTAGAAGTACTCCCTATTGTTTTTCTGAAATGATCTTTATTTACAGATCCCTCCTCTTTGGACTGCAATTTTGTATTTGTATCGCTGTCATCGTTATCGTATTTGCGCTTGAGGTTTTCCGACAGTGTAATCATCTGATTAATGATCGCTTGTAAATCAACATTTTCTGGTAAATCTTCTCTCATTTTCGCATGGTTACCTTGATTAGTTTTTGGTGGATTTTCGTTACTGTTCTCAGTTCTAGTCCTTAATTCACTATTTGCATTTAAACGCATAATCTTGCTAGCAGCATTTACAGTCAATTTGGTCAATAGCTCATGAACATTCTTTGACGCTAGAGCTTGGCTAATAAAACCATCAATATCATATTTTATGCCTTTCGATCTATTGTTTTTGCCTTTTTCGTTGTAAACTGGAACTTCGTATATGTCAGTACTGACAATAAAGGATTTTTTAGTATCATTATACTTTATTCTGTTTGCAGCTTCTTCAGTCAATTTGTCAATCAGCTCTTCAAATCTCCTAGAAGCGAAAAGTTGACTTAGAAAATCGTCGATATTATAATCCATGCCTTTTAATCTGTGCCTTGTCGAGGCTGCTGACATTTGTATGTTACATAGATGCACCATAACTGGAATAAGTGAAATTTAGATTAAGTTTTCAGGTTTATTTATTACAAGGCTGCTCAACTTATTTGAAGGTGGTCCCAAAATTTTGATTCTGTTGTCAATCGGCGGACCGTCTAGCTGTTCTCCAAAGACTGTCTTCAGGTGACCGCTGTGGGTGGAACTCTTCAAATGCGTTGGCGGGTTGATCTAGATTTATACCTACTCGAATAAAAGTTTCCTAAGTCAATATTTATATACTTGTTCCCAGATAATTAAGACCAGCGTACCAGTTTCACTGAAAATCTGTTCACCTATTTAAACGCCACAGCCGTCAGGTATGTTAAACTTTTAGTTATTACGTACCCTCATAATCACCTTGTGACTGGTATATATAAAATTCTCGTGTCACAGTGTTAGTCACCATACTCCTCCGAAACGGCATGACCGATTTTTATGAAATTTATATGTATATTCAGTAGGTCTGAGAATCGGCTACTATCTATTTTTTATACCCCTAAGTGACGCAGATGAAGTTGCGCGGGTCAGCTAGTTTATTATAAAATGATATTTACGTGATTTTGCCAAAAGAATCAAAATATTAAACGAACAATTTATTGATTAAATATCATGTGAAACATTTGTAAATCAAAGCGTTTGCCAAATGAATGCATGTAAAGCGAGTGTTTATAAAGTAAAACATCTGCGGAATAACTTGTTTGTGAAATATATAGTACGTATTTGAAACGTTGGTTGTAAACTAAAAATTTGTCAAATGAGTTTAGGTGTAACATTAGTGTATTAAAGATATTAATATGTCTAAATAACGAACAGTGAAAAACAATTTACTTACGGAAAAAAATGTGTAGATTCACATATTTCATTTTAGTATTTTTTTACTGTTATTTAAAACAACTAGGTAGGTACAAACTATAAGCCTTTTTTATCAAATGACGGCGCGAGCATAAAAAATAATAAAAAACATAAAATAGCACTTATTTTTATTGATAAGTCATAAGGCGTTCTTATGGCTGGGCAATATTTTTATTTTACATTTAAAATGTAATACATGTAGATAAAAGAAGAACAGTTAAATGTATTGTATGAAAATTAGGTACGCCACTGCGGCGTCTAACGCGCCGCAGTGGCGCCACTGCAGCACTTGTTCACGCACGTCTAATTTGTAGGCGCTCTTAGAGCCAAGTGCGTTACAGAACGGTTACATAGCTACGGGTTAACTTAAAAAAAAAGGCATCATCGCTTTCGGAAAACCATGGCAGCCAGAGGCGACAGTGTGTGACTTTTGGCTAACACGGCTTTTTTTCTGAAATTCGACCGAAGCGTTATTAACTACACCCATATCCGTTAAGCTTATTTATAAAGCAAAAAAATGTTTATGTTTAGCCGAATTCTGTTGATGAATAAATTAACTAAATCACAAACAAACTCATTTGCCTCGGAAAAAAAAGGGCCACAAACACAATATTTTAATGCAATATGAATATGGTAACACTGCTGGCGGCTTATTTCAATCTCCTACCCTCTGCTGTTGTTAATGTTTTGAGTGAAAATAATTTTGTGATTTTCACAAAAACTTAGAAGGAAAGTAATTCTCTTCCACCAAAACATAAAAAATGTCCGTCCCAGCATTGAGACAGCCCAAAATAACGCACACAGAAGTGAAAGCCGACCCGCCACAACCCAAAATAACGCTCGTAAAAGTGAAAGAGCCGCTGACAAACTTGACAGTACCACAAAATTTTCTCATCGTAACTTTGAAAGATGGTAAAAAGCTTGTAGTGTCTTCTGATGCTTACCACGGCATGCTGACGGCTGGTGAGCTCTTCAGATGTGTGTTCTGTGAGGCAGAAATGGTTCGAGACGTAATTTGCAAGGAGAGACATAAGACTTCCGAAAATCATCGAAAAATTTTAGAATCTTACCCACATGTCGAGGAATTCAAGGAGAATTTAATCAGAAAGGTTTGTTATAGTTCTTATTTGTCGAGAATTAGATAATCCAGGTGAAAGTATCAGGTGAGGATCCAGGAAAATACTAATAATAATAATGTGTTGCTAAGGACACGAGGTTGTCGACATGTGGGACGTGGACTCTGCAATCATTGTACCGATAGTCGTTACGGTTAGTGGACTAATAGCAAAGAGCCTAGACCAACACCTTAGGACGCTCTCCTTGCGCGGCTGGGTCAAGGGCTTGATTCAGAAAGCAGTACTCCTGGACACGGCACGCATAGTGAGGCGGTTCCTCTCTCTGGAGCCCTAACCACCGGCAGCCTGGACCTTGGTCCTGATGCCGATGGGCCATCTATTTTTTATATTTTTAAATGTTTTGTTTACTTTTGTTTTTTAAAATATTTAAATATGTAATAAATAAGACAATTAATGAATAAAGGAAATGTGTTGCAAAGGACTTTGTTAAGCAACTTTTAAGTAGGTATTTAGTACAGCTGGTTATTGATTTTTATGTTTAATTCGCATTTAATAATGGCTAAAGCTATCACCATTTTAGTTCTCTCGGTATACTTATCCCTCAGCGCTAAGGATTGTGATCAATAAGTTTTGTCTTGGCACTAGGTATGTTGTTCCTGGGCCACTGCAGTTCTTGGCAAAAGAACCTGGAAGATTCTGCTGAAAATCTGCTACACAAGCTCCGCTCACTGATGCAGTCATACATAAAGTCACTAGCCAGGCACAAATCCAGACTCCCAAACTACTGATAAATTCCTGCTTCTAAAACCTGCTTACATCCGCACGCAAAATACGCGCTTTGACGTGGAGTTGCGGAAACCAGCCCGTTATACTATACAATACAACCTGCTTACATTTTAAAAAACATATTTTTTTCAGTTAAATGGAGCCGCTCACTACTGTACAATTTGCAATGTCATAGTTACATCGCACTTTATCCACAAACATATTGCTGCAGAGGTTCATACGAAGGAGTTAGAAATGGCAGTAGGACGGGCTTTAGCCTACAAGCCCTATAACTAAATAAATAATTCTTATATACTGAAGTTCAGTGTCTTAGCGTGTGTGTATTATCTGTGTTTATTTATTGTAAAGAAGAAGGTGCACGCTCCATACAAAATTAACCCACGTCCTACAGCAACAAGAAGTTTCTCAAAAAAATTATAAAAATGGGTTTAGAAAGATGGCATACTTCTAATCTCCACCCTTACAGTCTAGCATATAAAAAAATTGCTATGATAATTCGTTCAGGATTCGGTTCAGGTTCAGGTTTCGTAATATCTACGATGGATAAATTACAATATTGGGAAATACTTGGCTATCTTGATTTGACTTCAATTACTGAGTTCCATCATCAAAGTTTTTTTTTTTCCCTTAAAAATAAGTTGTTTCCCTGGATAAATTTTGCGGTGAAGTTACTTAGGTTGATGCATGGACTTAGTATGGTTTGATGTGCAGAAAGTTTTGGTTGACGGCATCGTGAAGAGTCCGTTTACACCCTTAATTCATTGCAGATATGACTGCCCCTGAACGAATTTACATAGCATTTTTTTATATGTTAGACTGTAAGGATGGAGTTTGGAAGTATGCCATCTTTTTATACCCATTTTTATAATTTTTTTGAGATACTTCTCGTTGCTGTAGGAACTAGGACGTGGGTTAATTTGGTATGGACCGTGCTCCTTCTTCTTTATTTTTTCTCCATGTTTTATAAAATTGGCATAATAAAATTAGAATTAGCAAAAGGCTAAGCACATGATGCAAGAGATATTGTTACACAAAGTAGATAAAAAAAAAATATCTAGACCCACCAAGTCATTCAAATATTACGAAGACCCCGGTGGGTCTTCGTAATATTTGAACGACTTGTCGTGAGTTTTCATGAATTAAGTTCATGATGAAGTTTTGTTTCACAATTTCTTTTACTTGTTTAGAAATAAACAGCATGTCTCTTACAAACAGATTTAACACAATTTTTATGAATGTTAATATTTAGTCAAGATGAGCTGGAACTCTTTTGCAGCAGCAATTTTAAAAGATATTTCAGTCAGAAGTTCGTAATAAATTGAGTATAGATTATTAGTCTCATTTCTTCAGTATTATTAGGTGAAGTTGCATGAAAATATTTTTTTTATAACATAAATATTGCTCATCATAAAATAATTCTCGAAGCTAGAATGTATGACGCTCTAAAGTCTTTTATTCAAATAAAAGTGCAATGGTTGCTAAAAAATACACAAACTTCACTTTCTGTGCTCTGAATGCATGTTCCAGGTACTTCTTTTTTATTGTTTATTTAGGTCAAAAACTGTACCTATCTGTGCTCTTGTAAAAATAATGGTTATTTATGCTATTATGCTAGAATTGTCAGGTTATTTATTTTTATAATGGATGGAAAGAAAGGCACTTGTTCTCCTCATCATTGCGGGTCAAAGTTCAAACTTTCTCACAAGTTTTAAATGTTATTAGTTTACTTTAAATACCTCCACAACCCCAGTACTATTCAATGCATCCCTCAGCACAAAGTTTAGAGTGCGTTACATTGAGTCCTATCATAACAGAGTACTTAGTTGATGGCTTCGTGTAGGGTCCATTTACACCCTGTATAGGACAGTTTTTTTTGTTTTCAGTGTTCTCTTTTATTTAATTTGGTTTGTTGTCGCCCCAGATTCTAAATATTCTAATAATTACTGCTTACACAAAACTGTAATGTGATCAAGAGGGCTTGAAAGTGATTATACGCAATTTCGCACTAGGGCCAGGAAATAAATTAATGGTAACTAATTTTTAATAGAGAGATAGAACTGATGTTTTGTATTCTTCAGTGCTGTTTACTTTATGTAAAGTATTGGTATTTTGTTTTAAAAGAATATAATTAACTTATTTTTTATAAATTATGTTTTTTTTTAGTATACCCTCAACCTTTTTGCAGTAAGAAACATCACAAACTGGCGCTGGTAATATTACCATACTGGTAATCTTACTTATATTATACTATATTTCGCATTTATAATATTAGTAAGATTATAAAATGCAAGTTTGGATGGATGTTAGTTACTCAATCATGCCAGAACAGCTGAACAGATGTGGATGAAATTTGGCACAGATATGTCTGCAATAGCACAAAGGCTCCTTTTTTCTTTCACACGTTAACTTTTCCACATGAATGAATTCAACGGGCAAAAGCTATTACCATTACAAAAAAAAAAATGTGAAGTTACCATAATACTTCTATAGTATGAAAATTGGAAACTAGAACAGAATAAAGAAGATAGACATTGAACATACTAAACTGTAGACTTCTATCCATAGGGGCTGGTTCGAGGAGGCATGGGAAAAGAGCACATGGAGGGAATTGGCGGAGGCCTTTGCCCAGCAGTGGGACAGCAAAGGCTAAAGACTAAAAAAAAAACTAGACTAACATTGATTCGGAACTCTTTTACAATATTAATAATTCTGAGGGTACATCATCATCATTCTCTTGCCCTTATACCTATTTATTGGGGTCATGCATGCCTTCTTCCTCCATAACTCTCTATTACTATTATTAGTACAATAGTAGTTATATCTTCTAGCCAAGGACAACCTTTGGATGAACTGAAAAAGCTAAGAATTCAGGAAAAGCAACCATAGATCAAAGACAGCATGAAAGCAGTATCGTAATCATGAAAAAGAATTTGTTCTTTTCAATTTGATGGTCTGAATCACTCTCTCAAATACGACTACACATATCTGAAACACACTGTATTTAAAAGGTAGTAATTAAATCAAAGGACTTGGGGCACCCCACCTCCTATACCAGCACACACCACCACCAGCAGCAGCAGCATGACCACCGTAGAAACAGGATTTGTTGAAGGAAGAATCGACAAAATGACAGATCAACAAAACCTGTTTCTATGGTGGTTATGCTACATGTGCTGATGAATATGATGGCAACTAAACTTTGATTTGAAATATGATTTAATCATTTCAACTTTATTTCCAATCCTTTCTCAGTTTTGTCCCTGTCTTCCATAGCAGCCGTAAAAGATGAGCGATTGGCATCAGTTCAACTTGACTCATTGTGTATACTTATTTTGCAACAAAACTTAACGTTACAAGGTCATGGAAGATCTGATGATAGATTGGACCGCCTAGTGGTCACCAACGTGTGTATTATAGAAACTAGGGAGCACATCACAAACACATTACTAAAGATGGTGTAACAAAATAAAAACACACATTTCTAAACACATATTTATTATAACCTTTTCCGCTTCTTATTCTTAGACCGTTTCTTCGTGTTTTTCTTGCCGGTTTTGGTGATTTTAGCGATCTTCCTCTTGTGCAACCACACAGGGTACTGTCCGTTCTGGTCTTTGAGTGTTTTGGAACTGAAAACTCGCTTCTTTCCGTCTTCGTCAACTTCGATTTTTTCGTCATCCGAACTCATTTCGACGTCCTCTTCGGCCTCCTTAGGTACTTCCTCTGCCTTTTTCTTGTTCTTTTTATCTTTTTTCTTGCTGATAGCTCCGGCATCTAAGAATATTACTTGGTCCGACTCCATAACCTCTTCCGTGGTGATTTCTGCGGGTTTGTCTTCTTCTTTTACGCCTAACATTTTCTTTAGACGTGACAATTCTTTGACGGCGTAACGTTCGCGCTTTATCGCCCTGCATTTTCGCTTCCAACGGCTTCTGAGTGACTTCGCCATCGTATTTTAATAAACAAAAATATTTTTGCGCGACGTGCTTTTTGACGGAGAGCACATGAAAGAACGTACCACAGATAATACACTATATAATACAAGAGAACGTACGTAATGTCAATATGATTCAGTGTTGTCGTATTATTTAGTATTAAAAAATCACAGAATGAGTAATAATAGAAAAGATGTTAAAAAAAAACACTTTAAACTTTGGTTTTTTGGCAAAATAGTTTTGGAAAATGGATTCTGCTCACTTGCATCTCAAGAATGATTTATTCGAAACCAATCTCCACAAGAGTACTTTTTTTTTAGTATTTACACTAGCAATTCTAATCAGTAACTGTCAAATTAAAATAGTTTTCTTCTGTCACCTTGTTTCTTGTTTTGAACGTAAAAGAATTTTCAGTCAAGATAAGAATGATTTACCATTCCTTTTTTTGTAATACGCTAGAAGGTATAAAACACAAGGAAAAATGTTTACTAAAAATAACTTTTATAGAGCAGTGAAAACCGTCCATTTTCGAGAGATGAAACGATTACTAATGTATTTAGTTTGTGCGCGGTGAATCAAATAATCGACTAAAAACCCAAATCAATAACTCATAACTCCTCTTCCAACCAAAAACTATAACAGCTCTAGTTGTTTTCTTCAGTCAACACCCGAGTTTTCGATTTTTGTGATTATTGTGATTTCTCAAAGAATATTTTTGGAATTGCTCCAAAATATCAAAAAATCGTGTCTGTTTGTGTGTATACTGCAGTCAACATCCTCGTTTATTCTTGTTTTCCTTTGTCTCATGGCGCTTGTGTTGTTCTCGACATTCCCGATGTGAGGGAATCTTTGGATCAGTGAATATTTTTTCAAACCGGTTATTATATTGAAAAATGGAATCGCTGAATCCTGAAAACAGCTCCATGCTGGAGTTGGATGATAGCGGATGCGTCCAAGATGGTAAGTTTTACTTTACACGTAGGTAATATTTCTAAATTACCTACCTTTTGTCTGTATAAAATATTGCGTTTTCAGTTTTTAATGATAAAAATAGCATTTTGTTGTAATATTTTCTTGTTTGAGACTTAAATAGCACAAAGGAGCGAATGATTTCGTATCTTGGTCTTTGTAACCCACTGAGAAATAAGATTATTATTGTTTGTCATTTGTGTCCCACAGCTGGACTAAGGCTACCCTTCCCACCTTCCACTTATCCCTATCCATTGCTGATATTAGCCAGTCTTTTAGAAAAGAGTCGAGTTCATCTCAAAATATGTACACAATGAATATCCTGACCATGGGGATAAGCCAAAACCTAGAAACTGCAGAATGCCAGCTGCTATCATACTTACATACTTCTTTTGCTCTGCATGCTCATAAATATCTGGTCAAGTTTATCCACACACACTTGCATTGAAAAAAAGCTTGTTTCGATGCAATTATGTAGTCCTTACCTTATCATAAAAACTACAGACAATGCATTTTTGCTCATATTGAAGTAGCTGTTACGGTCTGAGGGCTATTGGTAGTTCTCTGTAAAATTATGGTACTGAGCTATGGACCCGCTAAGGCATGCTCCTCCACCCCTGCATTTAGACCCTTCCTCAAGCATTCAGTACATCAAACGCAAAAATGACTGCTGGAAAATGACATTTTTGGGGTGAAAAGTCACAACTTATGATGGGACTCAATTAACACACTCGAAACATTGTGTTGATGGACGCGTTGAATAGTGCAGGGGTCATGGAGGTATTTAAAAAAAAAAGGTATTCATAAAAAAGTCTTGTAATAAGTTGTATCTTCGACCTCCAATATCTCAATAACCAGGTATTGTCCAGAAGAAGTAAAATATTGCAGTTTTTAGGACTGTAAGTGCCATTTGGCTTTGTTATAAGTATAATGTGTGTAGTGTTTAGGGTTCAGGCGCGGTCCTAGGGAAGGGGGCTCACAGGGGTCATGACCCCCTCAAAATCATACACGCCAAATTGACAAACCTGCTTAAAATAGCTTTTTTCAGATATAAATGATTAACATCCTGCTTAATCAAATGCTAAAATTTTCAAGCTCGCTTCACTCTCTATTGCATTCTGCCCTTTAGGTCTTACCTCTCAGTTGCTTTTATTCTTATCTCTGTATTCAATGAAGAAAAAGAACCTAATACACGGGGCGGAGGCGGGCTGCTTGAATTTTGAAGCTTCTCACGCTCTTGCATTCTATTAGTACCAAGAGCGGATCCCGGGGGGGTTCATGGCTGGGCGTCATAAGTACCACGCCTTGGCCTGGGCCTAGGACGACCGTGATCATGTTTCTGAACTCATTGATTTAAATAAAATAAGGAGATGCCCGGCTCGCTTCGCTCGCTTATTGCATTCTCTTCATCTTAAAACTTGAGAATCTAACTATCTCAGGAGCACAGCCGTAAGCAGGAGAGGTGGGTGAGGGTTAAACCCCCTCGAAATCTCCGACAACTATAAAGAAATCAACCTATCCGAGGCGGAATGCTAAAATTTTCATGCTCCCTTCGCTCGCTATCACATCCTATACTTTTTCAATTCTGCAAAAGTTGACATATCTCCTATTCTCATTTCTGAATAAATTAACAAAAGGAGTGGTGCTAAAACTTTCCAACTCGCTTCTCTCGCTAATACATCCTGTACTTTTTCAATTCTCCATAAATTGACAAAGTTTCTGCTATTCTCATTCCTGTATGAATGAATAAAAAGGACTTCATTCCGAGGAAGGGTGCAAAAATTTTCGGGCTCGCTTCACTAGCTCTTGCGTCTGAGTACCTGCAAAACTCCTGTATGAGAAGTCAAAATATAATCAAACCTACCTGAAATAGTGCTAAAATTTTTGAGCTTGCTTTGCTTGCTCTGACATTCTACATTCTTTTCAGTTTTTCTTTATAAACCGACACAATATATATAAAATCTAATGATACAGTTATTGTTTTCATCAAAATCGGGCTCGAGACTCCTTTGAGTATTTTTCGCTATTCCTCATAGTTCCGGATTTGCCCATCCACGCCCACTTGAAAAATTCACCTTGTATAGTTAGGTTATATGTCAGGTACACCAACCTCCTCGAAGGATACAGGTGGCTAAATCACCACCCTGTATGGACTGGCTTTCAGTCTAAAAGTAATTGTCTAACAGGATGCAGCTGAACACCAGTATTTTACATGGAGCGACTGTACAACTAAATTAAACTTTGTTCCCACAGCATCCGGCATTGATCATGGCTCCAGAGGCTACACACATCTGCTGGATCTCTGCGATGATGTGCTGCTGTGCATCTTGAAGTTTTTGAATCCGAGGGATTTGAAGGCGGTGGGCCAGTGAGTATACCACTTTACTGTTACGCTACCTATGTGGTGGTTAAGATGGTATTTTGAGTTTGAGAACAGCTCTGTAGACCCTTCTTAGCGTGTTGATGGCAAAAAAGTTCTCATGTGTTCAGCCCAAAATTTAACTATGTGGTGGAGTTCACATAGTACTGATGCAGCCATAAAGTCATGCCTGCCGGGGCTGCGGGACTGTTCGAAAGAGATTTCGCGGCCCTGGAACACAAAAGGCAAAGAAGGAACATGGATGACACTCCCTTCCACTCCGCCCAGAGCCGGAAAAAAGTCATTTGATGATTTCCCACCTTAAAAAAAAGCTATGTCGACAGCTCTGGTTCTCTGCCCCAGCTGTCTGCTCGTTCTTTAAAAAAAAATTAAATTGAATAGTATCATGATCTGAACACCGCACGATAGGGTGTGCATTTATTATGTTACATCTCGAATAAAAATAAAACTGTAAGTGACGTCAATATACCTATTTCCAGTACCTGCCCGCGTCTGGGAACCCTGATATGCGACCGTATGCTCTGGACTAGAGTCGACGCCAGAACCAATCCGGTCGGTCAACGGAGGCTGAAATGGTTTCTGACCCATTGCCTGTCACCAGCCACTGCTGAGCTCAAGATCGCTGGATATGCTAACAAGTTTAGCAGGTGAGAATTTATTTATTCAATGTATGTAGCAGTAGTGAAGGTTCCATACAACTTGATTCCTACCGGATTTCCTTCGAAAAATGGCACAGTCTGTCTTTTATAGACAAATAATATAATCACACTAGCGGCCCGTCCCGGCTTCGCACGGGTGGACATTTATTTTCCCCTAATTCTCCCCTCCTCCCAATTAATAATAGTAATTTTTTCTAGTAATAAATATAGCCTATGTTACTCGGGGTGAATGTAGCTTTCAAATGGTGAAAAAAATTTTGAAATCGGCACAGTAGTTTTTGAGTTTATTCATTACTAGCAGTCCGTCCCGGCTTCGCACGGGTGGACATTTATTTTCCCCTAATTACCCCCTCCCCCCCGTAATTTTTCTAGTTATAAATATAGCCTATGTTACTCAGGGTGAATGTAGCTTTCTAATGGTGAAAAATTTTTTGAAATCGGCTCAGTAGTTTTTTAGTTTATTCATTACAAACATACACACAAACACACAAAAATACAAATCTTTCCTCTTTATAATATACTAATCTCGCTTGGGAAGTACTTTCAGATAGCTGCGATCGTTTCTTTTTAGGCATATTGTTTATCTTGGGTTTATGTTAAAAAAACCCTACCTATCGTCAGACGAAAATAAATACCAGTTTTTCGAAAATAATTCGAATTATTTAAGAATATATTTAAGAAATATTGAATGAAATTATTTATAAGTATTTTTGAAAAGAACTTTTGATAATGAGTATCTAAATAGTTCCGAAATCAATTTTAATCTCGCGCGAGTGAGCCGCGCGGCAACCTGCTTCAAAGATGTGCACCCCCCTCCCCTGCGGTTTCGCCGTGCGAGTCGTGCGACACCATCATTCATTTTAATACCAATTACAATTTTAAATTCGTAATATCTTTTGAATGGATTGTCCGATTGGAATAAAATAAAAAGTAATTTATAGCTATTGAAACAATCTTGCTCAATAAATAGTTTATTTGGATAAGGATTAGTATTTGACGATAATATGATCAATAAACTTAGGCTAATAATTTTAATTACTTTTATTCTATGGAAAAGTGGTTATAATGGCTAAAATATAAATGTTTGGTTTATACTATCGCGGACTTTTTTGTAGGCATTATTGAGTTCTACAACTTTTCTATAGAAGTCAACCATACATCTCTAACCATTTAGGCAGCGTTCGCGAGAATCGTTAACGTACGGCAGGTTTTTCGACGCCTTACTCCACAATTTTCACTACCACGAAAAATCCTATCTATTTTCCGGGATAAAATATAGCCTATACGGATTCGGAAGAATCCCTCTAAGTAATGGTAAAAGAAATTTTGAAATCGGTCCAGTAGTTTTTGAGCCTATTCAATACAAACATACAAAAATACAAAAATACAAAGGTTTCCTCTTTATAATATTAGTATAGACAAACATACACACACACACACACACACACACACACACACACACACACACACAAAAATACAAATCTTTCCTCTTTATAATACTAGTGTAGATTAAAGATATGTACTCTGGCATACCTTTTACAAAAATTTACTCTTCGCTACTGGTATTTAGTACAGCATTAGCATTTAATACTTATCTAATCAGAGCTCGTGGCTAATTAATAACAGCCGCTCTGGTCGATCTTCAGATTAAGCTGGGCCCATTATACTCCTAGTTTCCTCCGTGCCTCGGAAAGCACGTAAAGCCGTGGGTCCCGGCTGTCATTTGTAGATCTTTGACAGTCGTTATAGGTAGTCAGTGGCCCGAAAGTCTGACAACTAATCTTACCAAGGGGTATCGTATTACCCTGTACTAACTGGGTTGTGGAGGTCCGTTAGGCAAAGATCTACAAATGGCAACCGGGACCAAAGACTTAACGTGCTTTCCGAGGCACGGAGGAAACTGCGTATGTTATGATTGGTCACCCATCGTCGGACGAGTCTAGGCAAGCGCGGCTTAACCTGAAGATCGACCCGAGCGGCTGTTATTCTTTAGCCACGCGAAGAATGCGGGCTAAATCACCACCTTATGTAGATTTTGTTGCTTTCTTCAAGTTGCTAATTGATATTATTTTATTCACAGATGTCTCGGCGTTCAAGACTTACACTGGCCAGTGGAAGCCGACCAGGGTGAGTTTCAATCAAAAGATTTTTTAAATTTCCAAGACTCGTACTCAGCGCTTCTCCTCCGCGTTCATTATGCTCACAGCCAAAGTGTGGAACTCTTCGGCGCGTTCGTGTTCCACGCGCGC
The DNA here is from genome assembly GCA_905220335.1 of Noctua pronuba. NCBI lineage: Eukaryota > Metazoa > Arthropoda > Insecta > Lepidoptera > Noctuidae > Noctua > Noctua pronuba. The sequence goes on from LR999920.1 coordinate 1,992,975, forward strand.
CTCAAAGAGATGTCAGCAAAAGGAAGGGTGAGCAAGGGCCGATGCCTGCCGGGGCTGCGGGACTGTTCGAAAGAGATACCCCGGCCCTGGAATATAAAGGGCAAAGAAAGAACATGGATGGGTTTTAGTCAGTAAAACATCAGAGCGGGGGGGGGGGGGGTTTGATGATTTCCCATCCGAAAAAAAAAAGTGTGGAACTCTCTGCCAGCATCTGTGTAAGATGCCACAAAATGCCTCCCACATTTAACTCGTCTGCCTTCAAAGCAAGACTGAACAGGCATCTTCTGAGCACGCTCGTTCCATCATAGACCTCATCCATCGCTTTCCATCAGGCGTGATCGAGGTATAATATTCTGATAATTATGAATGAAACAGGTAATGTACGAAACCTGGCAAGTTGTAAAATCACGCGACGGATACGTTGCGCTCGGCGCGCTGAATTTAATGTTATTATGTTTTTGATATTTATAAATTATTGTTTTTGAAGGTTTTTTTTTTCTTATTTATTGATAGACTACGTGAGGCAATTTTGACGATTTTTCGGCCCCCCCTTCCCTTCTTGGTGAGATTTCGTGAGATTTGGTTTTACCCCCTCACCCCCCTTCCTAATCTCACGTGAGATTTATCATAATGCGTAGGTTAGTTTAAATACGGTAATCTGTGCTTGATTACGTTGAATAAATGAAAAAAAAAATTGTTTAACGATTTCCATTTTTTTCCCTATATTTAACCATATTTTAGTAGAGAAACATGTTTACTTAATTAAACCCAGTTTTCTCGCAATTTTACAATTTTTTGCGGGGAAAAAAATCCCTCGCTCTCCCTCGTGAGATTGGGTAAGATTCGGCGCACGTAATTAATGGACACCCCCTAAGGCAAGCCGGGCTTCTGGGCTTGTATGGTAGGTGCGCCACTGATTAACAGTACTTCTTTTCAACAGATTTCATCCGTGGAACCTGCATCGGCTCTCAGGAAGGCGTGGACGTGGAACACTTCCTGCTCCGCATGTGGTACCCTCATCTACCACGGTAAGTTGACAATCTTCTGTGCTTCAACTGTTCATTTTTATGCTATTTCAGCCGTTGGTCCCGGCTATCATCTGTAGATCTTTGACAGTCGTTAGGTAGTCAGTGGCCCAAAAAGCCTGACAACCAGTCTTGCCAAGGGGTATCGTATTATCCAGTACTAACTGGGTCGTGGAGGTCAAATAGGCAGTCGCTCCATGTAAAATACTGGTATTCAGCTGCATCCGTCGCGCGGCGGCTGTGCGGTGAAGGCGCGAAATAATTCGTGTCATAAAAACGCGCCCGTCGCCCCTGGTCGAGGTTTCTGTGGCTAAAAGTCGTGGCCGTGTTGTACGCGTAGTCCTTTAATGTGGGAGTACTATCAGGTACTCCCTTGAAGGGTTAAGCCTTCGGGCATTACAGGCGTGATGTTATGTTAATAATTTCATCTGTAATCATAATACTATCATAGCTCGCTTGATTATTAATCGCATTCTTTTGTTTATTTGCTTTTTGGATCTCAGACACTATAGTATAATTTTAGTTGTATTATCACAATATGTACAGTCAGAGAAAATAATTATTTAGCATATTGATATTATATTGATTGAAAGAAAGAAAACGTATTTATTTGGCACATGCCACAGATGCACAAAACAAACAAAAAAAAAAAAAAAACTAAACAAAAAAAAAGAGATAATACAGACCTTACAAGACATAAACGGACCCTTCACGAAGCCGTCAACTAAGCATTATGTGCATCAAACTAAGTCACCCTACGCAAAAATTATTGTGGGATACGACTTTTTTTTGGGTTGAAAAATCACGTTTTACGGTAAATCTCAATGTAACGCACTCAAAACTTGGTGCATGCTATTCAAAGCATCCATCATGCCGTAAACGGGTCATGCAGTTAATTAAAGGAAAGTTAAAACCTTAAAAAGTAGTATTTAAAAAAAATGGAACTTTGACCTCCAATATCTCCGTAACTAGAAGGTTCCCAGGTATGGTCCAGAACAAAAAAATGATAGCAATGACGGGGAGAATAAGTGCCTTTCGGCTTCGTTAAGGGTCTTTTTACACCCTTTATTGTGTGTCTCACGGCTGCGCCAAATAGACAATTAATTAATTATTGCCGTCAACATACATTTTCAGTATATTCAAATGACATTCTTTGACGGCCTCAGGGTAGCAAAATGCTTATGGCATTATGGCCGCTTCTGTACACTTGTGAAATGAAGTTGTAAAGAGAATTATTGTCTCTGACTGTCCATAATGAAAACAGAAGAAGAAAAATTTGTATTTTTCCTTCCTTACATGCTTATTATAATCGGATAAAGAAGAGATATCATACTCGCCAATCTGGCTGAACAGAGCTATCGTCGGTATCAATCGTAAGTTTTAGCTATTTTATTATGTATATTATATGTATACTAGCTGACCCTCGCAACTTCGTCTGCGTCACATAGGGGTATGAAAAATAGATAGTAGCCGATTCTCAGACCTACTGAATATGCATATAAAATTTCATAAAAATCGGTCAAGCCGTTTCGGAGGAGTATGGGAACGAACATTGTGACACGAGAATTTTATATATAAGATAGACTACACAGAACTAAAATAATTGAAAATTGAGACTAAAAGTAAGTACCTACATATAGGGTGACTGGTAATTAGTGACCGATACTTATGCACGTGATTGTACTCATGATACCAAACACATTCACTTTTATCACAATAATTAGCCGTATGAAATTCGCGCGCGCTCCCGTGACCTATCAGCTGTTAGCCGCGCGACGCCGTTCTGTTCATTATAATCATACCGTGCAACAGTGGTTAAGCAGAGCACCCGCGCGGCTCGCAAGCCCGCTCCGTTAGCGGCGCCCGCGGCACAGTCCGGCCGCTACGTGCCGTTATCGGTGTATTATTGTGATAAAAGTGAGTGAGTATAAAAAAAAAAAATTTCTTTGGGAAAGTTGTTTGTTACCATGAGTGCAATCACGTGTTTAAGTATCGGTCACTAGTCGGCGCCATCCATATACCTAACTAGTGTTATAATCAGGTATTTTAAAGGTGCGATTTTTTAACACCGAATCCAGACTTATTATTGCAATTCGTCACGTTTTCGAAAACGGCTCTAACGATTTTGATGAAAGTTGCAATATAAGATAGCGATTTACAGGGGCGAAAAATCGAACTATAATTATAGTTAGGTCTCATATCTGGGAGAATTCATTTTCTCAATTCTCACCCGAGCAGAGCAGCGGTCCCCTAGGTACTTTATCAAAGCAGTGTAATATTTGAAAGGCATGTGCGACGACGTTGCCAATTTTCGGTATGCACCCTCTTGAAAGAGACTTCACCCTGTAATCTAAACGAAAGTGGATTTTTTTTCAGCCATTAACGAAATTCTGATTAACATTTTGTTAAAAACTGAAAACGAATAAAATTTTCTCCAAGTTTTTTTAAAATCTTTTACTGGTAAATCATGTTCGTATGTGTAATTATTAAGAAAAAATGCTAATAGATATTTTTTTTCCACCCGACTGCGGCGGGGCCCAAAAGAGGGTAATATTTTTTTCTTAATAATATTTTTCTTTTCTGATCATCAGTGGTCATGGTAAGCAGATTGATTTCTGGTATTTGCATCGTGCGATCACTTATACGCCTGTATAAAGATCGTTTAAAAAAAACACGAAAAAGACTCAGTCGAGTTTGGTTTTTTAATACTATTGTATTGGGAAAGCAAAAGCAGGTTTTTGATACTTAAGATAAGTATCTGGTCAGTTAGACAACTTAAGATAAGTATCTGGTCAGTTAGACAACTTTACTCCACCTACCTACTTCGTTTAAAATACTGGCCGGAGACAAAAATGGGATTGGAAGATTTTTGTATGAAGCATGGCCTTCTTAACTTGCGCCATTTTATTTTCAAAATAGGGACCACGTGTAAAACCTATATTAATTAATAGCGCGTATCAATACAAACAAGTTTTGAATGAGACAAAATCTTCTAAAGCGTCACATTTCCGAAATATAAGCTACAAAATTGTGTTTACTTTGGAGATGTATATCTTGGAAACGTGACGCTTAAGAAGATTTTGTCCCACTTGTTTGATTGTGTACTAAATACGTGGTAACCGTTTCTGCGTCGATATCTGTTCCACCCCGTATGTATCAGGATGGTGTCCGCCACGCCAGGTCGCTGTCTCCTGCTAATATGGAGGGAAGTGGAAATTATGGTTGCCGGACTCCTCCGCTATACTTTTCTGATTAATTTCGTAGCGGGATCCAAGACAGTTAAATTGTTTCTCTGGGACTTCGTCGAGCTTCATTGTCTCGGCGCTTTTCTGGTGGTCGCCAGTGTTGATTCTGGCGCACAGGAGTTACAGTGATTTGGGAATAGTGTGGCAGGCTTGTCCAACTGCACGTCCAAAATGCGTATTTTACAATAAGTGCAGTAGTTCAAATTTAGATTTGACAACGTGTTTTTAAGTGAATCTTTGGCGAAAGCACATTTAGAAGCCACGGATCACGGGACACTTGCGCCCTAGTAAATACGAGAACTTTATAAAACAAAATTAATTCGTATCTAAAACTAATTGTATCCAGCAGATACGCGGTCTCCCCCCGCTGGCCGGACAAGGCGGAAGCGGACAGCAAGAAAGCGAAAGCCGAGATTGAAGCCGCGGCTGCCAGAGCTCGCGCGGCTACCACCACCACTACCACATACCAGCAAGACCTGGACTTTTTTAGAATGGTCCAAAGCTCTGCCCTAGAAAATGCGGGTCCAAGCAGTTCCGGTCAAAATCCAGGCAAATCAGACCAAAACTCGAGCAAGTCGGCCGAAAAGCCAGGTAAATCGGACCAAAACTCGAGCAAGTCCACCGAAAAGCCAGGCAAATCAGACCAAAACTCGAGCAAGTCGGCTGAAAAGCCAGGCAAATCGGACCAAAATTCGAGCAAATCGGCCGAAAAGCCAGGCAAATCAGACCCAAACTCGAGCAAGTCGGCCGAAAAGCCAGGCAAATCAGACCAAAAGCCAGGCAATTCAGGTCATACCACAAGCAATTCAAACCAAAATCAAGAGAATAATGAAACAAAGATGGATGAAGAGAGCGAATTTCCATATCTGTTTGAACACGACTACACCGATGACTGTAAGGGTCCACAGTTCACACTAACAACTAATTTGATGAGACAGCTTAGAAAGACTTGCTCGAATCTAACGTCTTTGGCGCTTGAGTACTGTAATTTGGATTATAAAACGGTACGTATCTTAGAATGTTACTTTTATACAAGGTGTAACATAATAAACGCAAGACCTGCCGTGTGGTCTCTCAGACCGTGAAACCTAACAAATTGAAATTCGCAAAAAAAAATGCACTTTGTATAGGAACTGACGCGATCAGCTGATCAACATGTATGGATTTTTTATTAAAGTTCTGAATTTCCAAAAGTCATAGAACAAAAGTTGTTCAGTTACATGGTCTGAGACACCACACAAGAGGTCTTACATTTTTTATTATGTTACACCCTGTATATGAGTTTTTAATTATTATTATAAGTAGAGAATCCAATCCCGCATCAAAACCACGATCCCGCAGGCCTGCGGGATTGAGGTCATCATTCCCGCAGATCCCGCGGGATTTGCGGGATTGAGATTTTTTTAAATATTTTATTATTAAATTATTTTTGTCCCACAGACAAATCTCCGTCATTTCCCACTACACCTCAAGCAGCTATCTCTGCGTGGATCTAGATGTTACAATCTGCCGCTGAACACATCATACCTGGGGAAAGTGCAGGAGCGCTTGCCTGAGTTGGAGGTAAGTCTGTCATGATTTTGTTTTAATTTATATTATATTATTATATTATAAGCCTATATTGTCCCCCTGCAGGGCAAAGGCCTCCCTTCCCTCCTTCCACATTTCGCGGTCTAGTGCGATTGTAGGTAGAGATGTAAAGAACTCGAGTCTTTTGAGTCCTAAATTTTAGGCTCAGCTGACAAATTGCACAGCTCGACTCGTTACAACAACACCCCCAGACTAGAACACTTAAGTCTACATAGAGACTCGAGCGCAACACGGCGCTCAGGTCTTGATTCGAGCTCGAGTCGTTTCACGCGACGAGTCGCGCTCAAGTTCTTTTCCATTTGGAGTTCCTTTATAAATAAACAGGGAATAAAATATAAGTCGGAATAAAAATAATATAGGAAGAATATAATATATAATAATAATAATACAACCTGTTTTTGATCCGTACCGACATAATAAATAGTGTCACGTTTTTATCCCTCTTGGGGTACACACAGAACCTAATAATGCCATGCCTAAAGGTCACATTTAGCATGTTGCCACATGAACTATGTGACATAGTTCATGTGGCAAAAATACATAGACATAGTCTATGTCTATGTATTTTTAAATAAATCAACCTTGATACGCTCAAGACTCGATACACTCGAGCTCTTTTTAAGACTCGAGTTCTTTTTGAGACGTGAGCTTGTTTTTAAGACTCGAGCTCTTTTTGAAATACGAGTTCTATTTTGGCGCTCGAGTTTTCGAAAAAGGACTGCAGATCGGCTCGACTCAAGGCTCTGAGTTTTGTTAGTACACCGAGTCTTGTAAAATTGAGCCGAGTCTATCGAATTAAGACTCAAAGACTCGAGTTCTTTACATCTCTAATTGTAGGCCAATCCTTTGCGAAAGAGTCCAGCTCATCTTTTTTTTTTTTGTTTTAATTTAATTTAAATAAATTCTGAGGAGCTCGTGGCTTAATAATAACAGCCGCTCGGGTCGATCTTTAGGGTAAGCCGTGCTTGCCTAGGTTGGTCTGTGGATGGGTGACCACCCATTACATACCGAGTTTCCTCCGTGCCTCGGAACGCACGTTAAGCCGTTGGTCCCGGGTGTCATTTTTAAATCTTTGACTGTCGTTATTGCTGGGAAACGACTTTTTTTTGGGGTGAAAAATCACGTTTTACGATAAAACTTAGTGCTGATGGATGCTTTGCATAGTAAACGGGTCTTGGAGTTAATTAAAGTAAAGTTAAAACCATTAAAAGTGGTGTTAAAAAAAATAATTTTGGAAACATTTGTTTTACCGTAAAACGTGATTCTTCATCAGAAAAAAAAAGTCGTTTCCCAGCAATATTTTTTGCGTAGAGTTACTTAGTTTGATGTACAGAATGCTTGGTTGACGGCTTCGTGAAGGGTCCGTTTACACCTTGTACGTTATTTTATTGTTCCAGTACCTCGACGTCTCCGAATGCGATTGGTTCGAACCAGCCTCCCTCATGCCGCTGAGCAAGCTGCCCAATCTGACCGAGCTTTACATGAGAGACTGCAAGCGCCTGACCGAGTGTGTTGCTTACGCGTCGCTAGCTACCCGATACGGGTTCAGGAAACTTAGGGTAAGTCGAAGTAAGACTGAACTGCCCAATCTGACTGAGCTATACATGAGAGACAGCAAGCGTCATTCATTGGCGATGCAAAATTTAAGACAAACTCTTTGTTCGATGTTTTTGTGCATTATGAAATTCGTAATACACACTAGATATGATCTAACTAAAAACAGCACTATAAAGGGTGTAAAAAGACCCTTAACGAAAACGAAAACCACATATTCTGCCCATCATTGGGATTATTTTTTTCTTCTAGACAATACCTGGGAAACCACAGGTTCTGGAGATATTGAAGGTCAAAGTTCCAATTTTTTCACAACTTTTTTTTTAAAACCACTTTTTTAGGTTTTAACTTTACTTTAATTACCTCCATTGTCCGTTTACTATTCAAAGCATCCATCAGCAATACGTTTTAAGCGCATTATATTGAGTTTTACCGTAAAATGTGATTTTTGACCCCAAAAAAAAATTTCGTTTCCCAGCAAAAATTTTTGCGTAAAGTTACTTAGTTTGATGTACAGAATGCTTGGTTGACGGCTTGGTGAAGGGTCTGTTTACACCCTGTATTTAATCTAAATAACAGATGCAACTCAATCTCGCGCCAAAATGGAAAACAGTTGTGCCAATCTGACAACAAAAAAAAAAACAAAAAATTGCATTTCGTACGTACGTTTTGTACGTATTTTTTTCTTTTTTAGACTCGTCCCGTTGAATTTATAAATATTTGTTATGCGTTGTATGTTTATTGTATTTTTTTTTGTCATTTTGTGTGATCCACGACATGTCCCTGCCACAAATAAATATTTTTTCTCTCTTTCTTTCAATTTGGAACCATAAACAAATCATCCATACCCGATACTTTTTGACTGAATGTATTATTAAACTGGACTAATATTCCCCCATTTCTTTCCAGGTCTTCGACGTCCGAGGCTCCCCTCTCGCCGACTCAGAGGTCTCAGCTCTGGGCTGGCTGCCCTGCCTCGAGGAGCTGTACGTGGCGCCGCCAGAGGACTTCAACACCGTGACGGAGCACACGCACTCCTGGAGCGACACCCAGACTGAGTTCATTGAGCTGGACACCTGGGAGATCGAGGTGAGTTAGTCTAGCCTTTTGCCCAACCATGTCAGGTCGGCTTCTCGTGGATCTGAGATGTTATGGATATGATATTTCGGATCTGGATTCGGATATGGATATAGGAATAAAATTATATCGGTTTCGGATACGGTTACGGATATGTAATTATTTCGGATTATCCGTTACTTTCGCATAGTTTCGGTTACGGATATTAGATTAAAGTAAAATATAAACACAAATAGTATGTAATAATTTGGTTTTATTTATAGGTTTTATCTAGTCTAGGTTATCATTTAGTATTATAATCAGTCATAGGTAAGTAATTATGTCTGTGTAAAAAAATGACCAAATTAAACTCGACTTTGGTCGCATTTTGTCTATAGAAATCAATTTAGTACTTAACACAAGACTTTCTTAAATTAAGTATCTTCTCTTAAATAAAAAAACTAACTAGTTATGAAAGAGGTTATGTTATGACTAGAAATAACAAACAAACTGCAAGATACACGTGGCGCGCGAGCGGTGAAACAAAAACCTGTCGAAACATGTCGTTTTATTTAAACTCCGCCCTTACACGAAACTATCCGAAACTTGTGAAACGGATACAGTTACGGATATATTTTTATTTCGGTTATCCGATAGTTTCGGTTACGGTTACGAAGCTCCATAACATCCCTGAACAGGATGCAGCATGCAGAATTTTACATGGAGCAACATCACATTCTCCTGCTAACTATCAGCCTAGCTATTCTTCAATGTTGGGGGTCGGTTCCCCAGCAACACTTTTGCCTTTAACGTTAGAACTTTAGAAGGTTTATTTACCTGTGGTTCCTGTCATCGTCATAACAAAAAGCTTATAATGCTCTGCGTATCCAATATAATAATGCGTTCAGGGTATTGTTGCGATTGCCACGCTTCTGTAGTGCCTCAGCAATGTTTGCCGACGCACGCACTGACAGTTTTGACGCGTTGTGGCGTAAAAAATCAGCTCGCTACTCCACAGGCTGCGTGGCAGTCCCAACACTATCCTGCAATCGAGAGCAGCCCGCTAGTGTGGGCTCTTAACTAATCGCACCCGATCTGTTCTAGTTATTAAATAAGTACAAACATAGGCTAACTTATATTGTTACTAACACAGTAGACCTCTCTGTAGTCTGATAAATAAATAAATAATAATAATAATAAACATGTGTTGTTACAGGAACCGGAGTACTACAAGATCAAGAGCCCGGAGCCGGAAGAGGAAGAAGATGAAAAGGACGAGGAGCCGGACAACGAACGGTCTGGGGATAACCTGTTGAACAACCCGTGGTGGTCGCATGAACGCCGGTGAGTTGGGAGCTGGGTTAACGCGCCATCGCAAGAAACGCCTAACTCACCTAGCATCACCTCACTAGCCTCAGGGGCTCAAGCTTTTAATGCGGAAATGCTGGGTAGCCCATCATCCGCTTAGCCTTTTCCCAACTATGTTGGCGTCTGCTTCCAGTCTAACCGGATGCAGCTGAAAACCAGTATTTTACATGGAGCGACACTTTAGAAGATCTAAAAGACGCCACAGACACCGCGATTAACGTGGCCACATACTGGGCCCAAGAAATTGAAACAAGTCGTACCATCGACGCCAAAGATCCTTTATTAATACAAAAGTAGGAACTCTTAATGTCATATGAATGTGATCATTACCACCTAGTGCAAAAATCTTTGCGAAAAATCCACTAACATCATTTTATTTCCTCAACAGCATAATCGTCATCCAGCCAAACGCGAACCGCCAACTAGAAGAAAGATTCCCATTCATGAGAGAAGAAGATATTGGAGAAGAACAAAACATACCAGCGCAGCCGCGCGCCCCCAGACCTGGAGAACGAGGACCAGAAGGTATCCTACCAGAACCCCAGCCGGGACCAGCAAACTATCGAGGATTTGCGATCCCACCATCTTACCGAAGAATAGGACCTATAAGATGTGGCTCCATTGATATCCTCCCGGCTATTGGCAACCCAAGGCCCACGCAACGGGAACATGTGCTTGAAGAACCTCGACCTGGCCCCGCGAATCCAAGACCAGGCCCCGCTATTCCCAGACCAGTACCTTCGGACCCACGAGAAGACCCCCAAGGATCCAACACCAAAAATCCAAGACCGGGTACTTCAAACTCACAGAAGGGTCCCTCGAACTCCGGAAAGAGTTCCTCGAACCCACGAGCGGGACCTTCTAATCAAGCAGGACCTTCGAATCCTCGACAGGGACCTTCGAATCCACAACCAGGTCCCGCGAACGCCGGGGAAGGTACAAAACGACGCATCAGTCTACGAGAAGCGATTGACATGGCGAAACGTCGTCGCATTGAAATAAATGAAGATGAGGATATGGACAACATGCCTGTCTTATTCCCCCCCTTCAACCCTGAGGTATGCCCTCGACTCAGGTTAGAGGATATTGTGGAACCTCAAAACGACCGGCCTAGGCCAGGCTGCGTCCGCTTCCGCCGGCACGACCTACGTCCTATAATGCATATAGATGTCGACATAAACAGGCAATCGACCATTCATATCGGCAGTCATGTTGGATATCATTTGGTCTCCGATTCAGCTCTCCTACGCTTCGGTAGGGCGATCAATGAAAACGTGAACTACGTCCATATCGGCAGGCATGGTATTCATACGGGTTCTGACTCCGGTAGCCGGCCAGATAGATCCAATTTGAGAATCTTGTCAGTTACTGGGTACAGAAATATTACTGATAGAAGTCTTGAACATCTAGTAACGGCCGCCCCACACTTACTACATATTGATTTTACTGAAACTAGTGTCACTCCAAGAGGTGTGGAGTTGTTCAAAGCCGTCCGGCCAGATTGTGATGTGATTTTCAGCGAATTTGGGCGTTTGACGTAAATTCGGATATTTTAATTTCGATTTTCGGATATGGTTACATCAAAATTTTCGGATATGTCGAGTTTTTAATGAAGTGTCGGTGCGATGACGTTCGGGTATGTATGAAAAGTCGGATACTTATAAAAATTATATTTGTAAGTGTCGAGTATTTATAAAAAAGGGTGTAAGGATAGAACGTGTCAGATACTGATAGCAAGTTCTGCTCTCGAATGTTTAAAATCTCGGATATCGCAGCTCGGATTCTAAATTATCGGATATTTAATAAATCTCCGATAGTCAGGGTCAAATTCTCGTAAAAAAAAAAAATGGAATAAAAATTTCAGAATATCGGATTTCTAATTGCTATGAATTTAATAATAATCAAGTCTACATAGAAGTCGGATAAAGTCGACGGTTATAAAACTGCTACTAAGTATAATTTTACTCTATTATATGCTATTGAGTGTCAAAGAATAATATAATCGCCAGTTTTATTTAAAAAAACTTTTTCGTAGTTATATTTTCAATGGTGTTCTAATTTGCAGAATTATTACAAATATGTTAATCACTTCTTATTAAAGAATTTAATAATAGGTACATATTCTTAAAAATATAATATATAAATAAATCGTAATAAGAAGTCATAATTCTCTTGCCCTTATCCCAATTGATTTGGGGTCAGCGCAATTCTATTTGAAAAGTAATTGGTCTAAAACTATTTTATGTTCTGAATTCACTAAAATTACTAAGAAGATTTTTCTGTAAATTTGCAATTATGGAACAGGAAGTTTCCTATTTTTTGTCCTATTAGGTGTCTATCCTTGTTTGGCATTGGAAGTAGTCCTGCAAAAATGAGCTAACTCACAATCTCAAATTAATTCGGCAATTTATAAAAATACATAATGAGTGTACAAACCACTAACGAAGCCAAAAAGCACTTGTTCTCCCCGTCATTGCGATCATTTTTTTTTTGTCCTGGGAATCTTCTAGTTACGAAGATATTGGAGGTCAAACATGGTTTCCCAGCAATAATTTTCGTGTGGGGTTACTTACCTTGATGTACAAAATGCTCGGTTAACGGCTTCTAAAGGGTTCATTTATAGATTGTATTATTATTCACTAAAAATCAATCTCAAAAACATCCAAAAATTTGTTACTAACTATCTAAAATTATTGCAATTACTTCTGAAAATGGCAGGACTTTTTATGTGGGTTGGTACACTTTAGCAGAACTAAGCTCCTGTAATATAAAGAGCGAAATATACAGGGTGGAAGCGACAACGACGCACAAAATAAAATTTAAATATAAGTACATAATTCCGAACGTTCCGAATGTTCTCACGTATTCAGTAAATACACCATTCCGAACCCTCCACATAGGAATTTTACAACGGTAATTTGAAAAAAATCGGCTGTTTCTTTTTGAACGCCATTGTCACATACACGTGACAAGCAAGCGCGTGCCCTGTACGCCAACGACACAAATAAGTCGTCAAAAAATGTGCAGTGCACTATAACACCAAATAAACAATTAATAGTTTTGGAATCCCCATTCTTTTTGTAGGTATTTGCGGTGAAACTGTGCCTTGGCGTGGAGGGCACGCGCGTGCGTTTATGCTCTGGTTAAATTAATTACTTAAGTGAAGGGGTTTGGAATGATACGAGTTGCAAAGCCTCCTGTGGGTAGTGGTGATAACGCAGCGTGCTTCTACAGAGCCCTGATGTCCAGCTCGAGGCGAGGGCGACAGTCAGTCTGAACACGTGGTAACCGTTTGTGCTTCGATGTCTATTCCATTCTGTATATATATTCAAACAAAATTGATAATTTTTCAAATGATTCTGCATGCTTTAACTATTTAATAATTAGTTTAATTTAATGGGGTATCTTATTTAGTTTTCGCATGAAATTAAATATATTGTGTGTGTGTCTATTTAATGAATATAGGATTAGTATTTAAATGTACTGTAGAGTTAGTTTATAAGGTGTGTTTGAATTTCTAGTAATATTAAGGTTTTTTTCTCAAGTTAGCCTTGGGCCTAGGGAGCTACCAAATGAGCTTTGAAACATTTAAGAACCACGGCTTCCAGTCTAACCGGATGCAGCTGAATACCAGTATTCTAAATTAAGCGACTGCCTATCAGAACTCCACAACCCAGAAAATTAACTTAATATTACTTGAAATTCTTCCTTAATTATAAATAAGTATGTGATTTTTAAAAGTTATAAAAAAAATATATATATATCTCAAAATTTAGTTGTTTGTCATCTTTGGTATTTAGTCTTCTTTTCGAATTGACACACTTGGGAAAATATATTTTCAATTCACTTGTGCTTTAGGCCGAAATCTATAGACGTTACTTAGCACTTGTTCTTACTTTGGCTACGAACGCACTGACGACTGCCTTCCTTAGTAGTGACCTTTCTTTATCGTGTGGTTGGTTAGTGCCTAACCTGGTGTCAGAGTTTTTATGCCTCTGTCTTGGCTTTACATGCCGTCGAGAAATATCTCTCAGGCATGCTGATTTCCTCACGATGTTTTTCTTCACCGAAGCAAGTGATAATTATACGATACGCACAAGGCCCGTGTCTTGGGTTCAAACTCGGCAGTCCGACGGTCACATCACTAGACTATCACTGCTATGCCTAACATAATGTGACCTAACATAATGTGACCTAACATAATTATGGTTACTTGCTAGTGAAGGAACCAAGCGCGTAGTGCGACAATTCTAGAACGTTTGTTTCGCTTCTCCACTCGCTAGGCTCTAGGCTCAAAGCGAGGCATCTGCAAGTGCGTACGTAGCCCGACACATGTTACATGTTCCATCTCTATTTTACAATTGTAATTTGACAGATGTGCAACTGTGACGGAAATAACGCTTACCCTTAAAGTACACGCTAAGTAACGTTTAAAGATCTCGACCTTAGATCTTAGAATATTTTGTGTGTTGGTTGGGGATACTGAAATAAGTATTTTTTTGTTATGTGTAAGTGCGTTTATAGAAAACAAAGTGACGCACAAATAGACCGATTAAATAACTATTTGTAGGTCTTCGTGGTAGGGTGGGGGAGCCCATAGGGCTTTTCAGCGGTTTTGACGCAGATTGTGCACTTCGCAAAATGTGCACTTGACGCAAAATGTCCACTTCGCAAAATAGCACTTCTCAAAATGAGCAGGTTTTGCCAAACATTTTGAAACAAACTATCAACTATTTGATAGTCTCAATACATGCTCACTTTGAGTAGTGCTTATTTTGAGAAGTACTCATCTTGTGAAGTGCACATCTTGATAAGTGCTCATTTTGCGAAGTGCACATTCTGCGTCAAACCCTTTTCAGCAAGCATATTCGACACTAGCTTTTACTCACGGCTTCGCTCCCGTTATATACAGACGCCAGCTCATCAAGCTCCCGAAACTGTCAAATTAACCCAATCAACCTTGAACCTAATGCTCTATCAAAGAAATTTGACAAATTGTAGTAGCATGATGTGCTGACGTCTGTATACTTCGTGACTTTTTAATCGTCTTACAAAGGTGGCCCACTCAATGTGCCCGACATAAAATAGCTCTAGACGCGATTTTTTTTTACCTACCATAATAGGTACAAAGAAAAATAAAAAAACTTTAGAAAAAAAATTATGAAACATCCTGTTAATGATGTTTACGTGTCAAACGGGTGAACATACCTACCCAGCGCTCGAGTCCAGTAGATCATCGGTATCAACAGGGTGTTTTAACTACGTCATAATACTGAATAATATGTTTATTTTTAAATTATTAATATCTCATAAATACCTATTTTTTTTTAATGAATGTTTAGTAGACATTGGATACATGAAGTGGACTGCCCGTTGTAAGACGACTAAAAAGTCACGGTGTATAGGGAAATTATCCCACGGGAACATTTTAAATGTAGCCTATGACACTCGGGGATGATGTAGTTCGGAATCAGATCAGTAATTTCGAAGATTACCCCCTACATACAAACTTACAAACAATATCTCTTTACAATAATATTAGTACAGATGAAAACTTGATACTTGTGTAGATATGGGGTGAGAGAACGCTAAAATTATACTTCGTAAAGTTTAAGACAGGAACCCTTCGGGCAGAGGCCCCTTTCAGTTTTTAAAAAGGGCCAAAGGGCCATCTCGTCCTATAGGGCCTGAAACTCAGATAACCAGTCTTACCAAGAGGTACCGTATTACCCAGTACTAAGGTGTGCAGGTCAGATAGGCAGTTGCTCCTTGTAAAATACTGGTGTTCAGCTGCATCCAGTTGGACTGGAAGCCGATCCCAACATAGTTGGGAAAAGGCAGATGATGTACGAAAGGCAAAAATTCTCCAAGATATTCAGCTATCAAGTTTTCATGCTTAATGTGCTTGCTGAACAACCCTCTGGGCTCCTACCATTGTCATCCTCTACGGCCAATAGCCAACAAACGTTCCTATTCAAGAATAAAACTCAAGCATTTGATCATACATACTCCTGAGTCCACTGAGGGTCGACAACTTTTAGGTGAGTATTTTACATGGAACGACTGCCTGTCTGACTTCCATAAGCCCATTACTGAATAACAAGATACTCCTTGGCAAGACGTGTTGATCAATGCTTGAGTACTGTTCTAAAATCAGGGCTATACAGGGGTCATTTTAAATTAGCTAGCGTTACTTCGCAGACATTACTGGTGTCAAATCACGATTTAAAAAAAAGTGTTTTTTTTTGGTTTCAATGATGTGGTGACTTTAAGTATATCAGTAAAAATACTGTTTACTTACTAAAAAAAGTTTTTTTATGACAAATATTCAAGTAAATTAACAAATAAAATTTTTGTATGCGGAGTTTCACTGTCAAATTTTATTTGACCTTTTTAAATAAGATTAAAACCCATAATGTTGCCATTGTATTTATTGCACTGTGTAAAAGCCTACGATTTTCTCAGATCTCTGTTAGGTAAATTATTGAAGTAAGGATAAAATTTTAATAATTTAAATAAATAAAAAAAAAACAAATTATAATGTGATTTGTTAGGCGCTACAGTATATAAGGAGTGTATAACACAGTAAATGGAATTTGTAGTGAACACGCTACAAATGAGAATGTTAAGGTGCCTATAATGGGTGTAAAAGTACCCTTAGCGAAGCTGAAAGGCACTTGTTCTCCCCGTCATTGTGATCTAAGTCTAAATTCTGGACCATACCTGGGAACTTAGGTACAGAGATATTGGGGGGTCAAAGTTCCAACTTTTTTTTACGGCTTCGTGAAGGGTCCGTTTACACCTTGTAGATTTACTCGATTTTTGACAGCTTCTGATCAAACACAATCGAGTCAACTTTTACTGGATTACTTTACCCATACAGGCAATAGAGGATCGTCTTTGTATTTTTTATCGATGACCACTTAGAGCCTTTTGGTCGTTCTAAAAAAATCAAATAATGATGTCGGTCGATCGTAGCAAGAAGCCGACTGACCTTATTGATCGTCAATACATCAAAATTCGAGTAAATTTCTAGGCACCTATAAGAGTGAAGTCTACTATTCAATGCGTTAAGAGAAACTTCACAGAGTATTTCTAAGTTTCAGTGATATTTCTCATAGCAAACATATTTACGCTGCGCACGACAACATGGGTCTTTTGGGCAGGAGCGCGATCTTGGTAAATATGTGTAAAAAAAATCCGTAGAAATTGTATTGAAAACCCATAACGACGTGTCATACTTTCAAGCGGTGACATGAGATCGTATGGACTGCTGTGTAATATAAAAAAAAATGTACGAGAGAAGTACAAAATTGTACGTTTAATTAAAAAAAAGTACTACAAAAACTTACGAGAAAACAATAATCATCGTGTCACCGCCACGAAGTATTCGTTTTAGTTTCGATTGGCCACGGGTCTAAATAATGCAGCACTACATGCGACCGATGACGTTAACAGTAAGAGACTTCACTCCAAGTAAGAGATAGATATAATTCGTAGCCCTACAAATAAACTGTTAGGTATAAGTTTGGTATGAGATTTTGATAAAAAAGGATGTATATAATGTTTGTATGAAGAAAACTTAAGAGGAGGCATTTTTATCCGTGTTATTATGTATTAATCTTTTTAAAAGGTTTGTAAAACATAGAGCCTGTACACTGACGTAGTTTTGCCAAAAGGCACCAACCCACCGTCACTTAAATATGTCAAACTAATTTAGCGTTCGAAATGTGGTATACCGGGAGGAAGGGACATCGACGCACAAACGGTTACCACGTGTTCAGCACATCATTCTGAACCCCCCCCCCCCCAACATAGAAATTATTCATCGCTATTACCTTCTTCTTAGCGTGTCGATGAAAAAGTTCAAATGTTATGTTTAGCCCAAAACTCAGCCACGCGAACCTCGCTCACTGTTGCAGTAAGCAGATTATCAAGTGCGCAGATGATAGGGCATGCGATGCAAGATGGAAGGTCGGCCATTGTCTGTGGGGAGACGCCGCATACGCACTTGAGGTCTAACCCGTCCATGAACCCCCATCTGCAGAGATTGTCTTTGGTCCGGCCGACTTGGGTTCGAAGTCTGTTTAAGGATTTCTAAGTCGGCCACGGCAACGCATGCCCAGCTTTCCTACAAAAGTGCAATACCTACACAGAATGTCGGTCTTCACCTGAAGTTAGACCCATTTGGATGTTATTATTTAGCCACGAGCTCCACGTAATCACACTCATATACATATAAAAAGTATGCTTACAACAGATTTAAAATTTACTATCCAAATTCTTTACAATTACTTCGTAAAATGGATGATATTTTGATGTGGGTTGGTACATTTTGGCAGAACTAAGCTCAAATATAATCGAATAGTAATATTGTAGTACAGATTTTGGTAGCAATACGAAAGATATACTTGTAGGAGAACTTGTTGAGACAATTCTATGGAAAATTACAAAAAAAAAAATACTAAGTTCTTGGTTAGTTGTAATAAGGTCTGTAAGACACGGATCTCTGAATGACTTTGAGGTTCAGCGACATCTATGAGGAACGATTGGGAACTTTTGAGCTTCGTGTCCTTTTTTCGTCATTTCATATAATTGTAATGCACTAAAAATAACCATAATTTACACTGTTCATAGGTTTTCTAAGGGGGTAATATTCGGGGCCTACCTATTCGTCCGGTAACGGCCTCGCCAATTCCCTATTTATATTATTTTGAACGCCAGAGCATCAACGCACGCGCGTACCCTCCACGCCAAGCCACAATTCCACCTAGCATTTTATCACATATTTGTGTCGTTTGGCGTAAAGGCACGCGCTTGCTTGTCACGTATATGTGCCAATGGCCGTCAAAAGGTTAATAGCTGGTATCAATACAAACAAGTATTGTATGAGACAACATTTTCTAAAGCTTCACGTTACCGAAATATAAGCTATCAAATTAGTACTGTTGGCGAGGCCGAAGATTGTAACAGTAATAGCTCAGAAACGACGCTTTAGAAGATTTTGTCCCATACAAAACTTGTTTGTATTAATACAGGTTTTAAGCGGGGTCGCCATTTTGAAATTAACATAAAATGGCGGACGTTAGGCAGCCCAGGCTTCATACCAAAATATTCAAACAACTTTGCGAGATTTCTCAAAAAACAAGACCTTGCAAGATCTCTTGAATTCCTGAACGTGTGTGCCAAACGCCTAAAAAACTTCGGTTTATTTCCAAGAATTATCTCAGCGAGTGTAGGGTAAAAAAGGCAAAATTAAAATTTTGTATGAAGCGCTACAAATACCTGTAAAATGTAAGAAAATGTTTAGGGTACTTGTAGTGAGACGGTTGAGAGCAAAAATATGTATTCAATTTGTGAATTTCAATAAAATACACTATCGATCTTTTGAAGTCATTATTGGTCTAGAATTTTTCCAACTATGTTGGGCTCGGTTTAAAGTCTCATCGGATGCAACTGGATACTATAATTCTATTTTCTCCTAAAATTATTGAATTGGGGTTGTTTTGCATATGACATTTTCACAAAATTGTTTCACATTCTAACAAAACGATATTGTACGGGAAATTGCATTAAAAAAAAAAAATCTAAAGCCAAACTCAAAGTATTTATTCCAAATAATATTATTTAAAAAACAAAAAGATTTGCCTATTCCAAAGCGTAGCATTCTCTATGGAGAAGAACGGGCAAGACACTCACATTTTCACACTTATAATTGTTTTTAATTTTTTTGAATGGCTATAAGAATAGGTCAATGAAAAAAATGTTTAAAAGTCTATAAGAGTAGGTCAATGTTTTATGCAAAACAAATTGGTATGAGTACATATTTTTGTCCTTAACTGTACAAAAAGTTAGGTATTTTGTAGAGTAACAAGATGTAAATATCTTTTTAAAGTGATGGCTAATGTGGCGCCGGTATTTGTAGTGAGAGCACACCCTAGAGAGTCGGTTTACACGAGTTTGGCTACTAACACTTGAAACCAACTCGTGTAAACTTGACGTAGTAAGTCTGGTACTAGAAAAGCTACTTGTTTATGCCTTTGGCCGTTAAAACAGGGAAATTAATTATTATGCAAATTGACTGCCTACTTTAATTGTCTGCATGTACAAATCACAGTTTTATAAAACTACCCGACCTAGCTTCGACCGGTGAAGGATTTTCGTACAAAGTTTCAACTCATGTTTCACCTGCTTAGGGGTTGATTTGTCCAAAATCCTTTCTTAGCGGTTGTCTACGCCATAATAGCTATCTGTGTGGTAAATTTTAGCTCGATTCGTCCAGTGGTTTGAGCTGTACTTTGATAGATCAGGACAAACGATTTTATAAGTATTGATAGATGGTTTATTTCTGTTTCACAAATAAAAACAATGAGAACTTAAAAGGGTACATACTGAAAGTTGGCAACGTCGCAAAGAGCTGTCAAAGATTTAGCTGTTTTGATTATTGAATAAATATTATTGATTGCAATAATGAGATATCGCTCTGTGTTGTACTAAAATATTGACTAAGTATTACAACAAAAACACTGGATAAGGTGTTGTAATACATTTGGAATATTTCCAAGAGTTTTTTGTACCATATTGACTAAGTATTACAATAATAACATTGGATAAGGTATTGTAATACATTTGGAATATTTTCAAGTGTTTTTTTGCACCTTAAACTAAATATTCAGTATAACTAACTCGTATATTAGTTATTACAATTTATAATCAATATTTAAGTGCAACACAGCGATATTCCATTTTCATTTAGTAATAATAAAAAAAACATCATAACAGCGATATAATTGACAGTTACATGCGACGTTACCAACTTTCAGAACACTTAATTTTTATGACATTAATAACTATAACACGACAAATTGACGTATGGGATGTCAATTTGCATAACAATTAATTTACCTGGCTATACATAGCATGGTAATCTTTAATACATGATTTTCATAGCAAGAATTGTCACTCAATTCAGTACTTATGTAGTTTACAATTGTCAGCCAGAATTGTCAGTCAATTCAGTGTGTAGTTTACAATTGTCAGCCAGAATTGTCAGTCAATTCAGTACGAAGTTTACTATTGTCAGCCAGAATTGTCAGTCAATTCAGTATGTAGTTTACAATTGTCAGCCAGAATTGTCAGTTAATTCAGTATGTAGTTTACAATTGTCAGCCAGAATTGTCAGTCAATTCAGTGTGTAGTTTACAATTGTCAGCCAGAATTGTCAGTAAATTCAATATGTAGTTTTTCAGTGTTTTTTCTTATAATATGATTAATTGAATAATTATATCAAATACAAAATAATATTCCAATATCGAATCATCTAGATGTTTTAATATCATATCACATTTAAAATTCAATATACTATGTGTAGTTCTCGAGTTTGTATCAATAAAAAAATTTAAATAATATAATATCACGCTTAGGAGTAAGAAGGGCGGGGGGGGGGGGGGAGTGTAAAGTACACTCACAATTCGCCACTCATGTTTAAGTCCCATGTAATAGGGGGCAAGCCTATTGCCATCATGGTGCAAATTCAGGTTGAGGGCTGCTAATGAAAAAATCTAGAATAAAAAAGTTTTTTTCAATCAATAAAATTAATTAATTATAAGGTAACTTGAGTACTTTTATATTGATACAAGTTCAATGCAAAATAGTCCGTATGATAAGGTGTTAAAGCTCTGATTTCCAAGTTTTTTGTGTAGACATATTATGGATGTTTAAAATATTTTGAACTTCTGAATGTGTAAATGAAATAAAAATAAATAAAGCGAGTCTTTGAAAAGTATGTTGTTTTTTTGTATGTCCCTTTCACGTTTTGAACGCCATTGTCACATATACGTGACAAGCAAGCGCGTGGCATCGTCGACATGCGTGGCATGACATCTAATGCAGTGTCTATGATGTCCTAGCCATAAACGCAGAAAATATCGTCGCGCACGACTTTGTGAAGAAAGAAAGAAAAAATATTTATTTGGCACATGGACATGAAGTGCATAATATGTTACGGGTAAAAGCCGAAGTAAGGTTACACCTGGTTCTAGCCGGCTATACCTAGGTGCGACCGGTAGCAGTTTGTTAAACTTAGGTATATCCTTTTTATTGCTAGGACAAACCAAACAAATGGATTAGGTTAAGTTAGGTTAGACCTGTGACCAAACGCGCGAGCCGAGCGAGCGCAGCAAGCGGTGCCGCGGCAGCGCCGGCGAGCGCTACATCCAAATTGATTGCATCAAACCTCAAAATTGAAAGCCGCACCTAGGAATAGCCGGCTAGAACCAGGTGTAACCAAGTGTACTTCGGCTTTGAGTCGTAACAAATACAAAATTACAAAAAAAACAATAAACATACTCTGCATAACAAATATTTATAAATACAACAGGACGGAACAAAAAAGTTAACATCTTGCAAGTCGTGACAGTGACAAGCAGGTTACTACTCAGCAAGATGCAAACACAGATGCACTCAGTCTTCTCTCACTCTTATAGTCCGATGGAACAGCAAGCCGACTCGGCTGAAGAGAGAACAGGCGCAGGACCAACGGTTCAACGTGTTTTCCGAGGCCCGGGGGTATTACATTGCCTACTTCCAATCTCCAGGTAGCTGAGAATTACGGGTCCATATTGGCTCACCTAAAGTTCTTTACCCGAAATTGTTCTTCCTAACGATTTGTAATCCGAATGATCACTCTTCCTAAAATTTTTCATCCTAAAGTTTTCATTCATACTATTTGTAGTGCTACCGGCGATGTTCATAACACTCAAGTTTCCGAAAATTGTAATTAATAATATCATTAATGTAAATATATTTAAACTCCTACTGTTTTTTATCCTAACGCTTTTATCCCTAAACATAATTACAGGTCAGAGTGTCGTCTTGGGGGCACTATGAAAAAAATACTTAGAAAAATTTCGCGACTAATTTCGAAGTAGCGCTCGCCGGCCGCTGCCGCGGCACCGCTCGCTACGCTCGCTCGGCTCGCGCGTAGTTGGTCACAGTTCTAACCTAACCTAACCTATGGGTCCCTTCCACATTGTTTTTACGACAAACGGTTAGTCGGAGACAAGAAACTCCAAGACACTTTTAGCCTTACATTTAGGTGTTTTATAGGATAGAATCGAGAAATTAAACGGTTTGTAAAAATAACACTTTTTTGTCTAAATTTTTTTAAGTCTAAACAAAGAAATCTAAACAAAAAAGATATGACTTTGAATAATAGTGTAAAAGATGGTTATGTTGAGAAAATATAGGAAAACAAATAAAAGTGTAATAGATGTTTATTGCTACTGACATTATGAAGTTGAATGCTTCGGAATTATGAACATTAGAGACAGAGTAGTTAGGAATTGTGATTGTTAGGATGAAAAATGTTAGGAAGAACATTTTCGGATTTCCAATTATCGGAGTTGAAAATTTAGGTGAACTTTGGCGCACCCGAGAATTACCTAATCGAAAAACCCAGAGATAATGCCGTGCCTATCGACTGATGATCAGAGAGTTGTCTTAGGGGCACTTAGTTTGGAGTCTTTTCTCGCTTAATTCATCATCATCTGCCTAGCCTTTTCCCAATTATCCTGGGGTCGGCTTCCAGTCAAACCGGAGCAGCTAAATACCAGTATGTTTACATGGAGCGACTGCCTATTTGACCTCCACAACCCAGTTAGTACTGGGTAATACGATACTCATTGGTAAGACTGACAACCAGTCAGACTTTCGGGCCACTGACTACCTGTAACGACTGTCAAAGATGTTAAATGACAGCCGGAACCAACGGCTTAAATGTGCTTTCCGCGGCATGGAGGAAACTTTGTATGTAATGGGTGGTCACCTATCCACAGACCAACCTAGGACAGCGCGGCTTTATGCTGTTATTATTTAGCCACGAGCTCCTCCGTCTTTTCTCGCATAATTAATCATACTATATTCAGTTCGACTTGGCCGCTTTGCAGAATTTGAGCTAAGCCGACCGAGATTTTCCCAAACATATTCGCCTACATAATATACCTATTCGACTTCGCTGCCGAATGCTGAATGTTCCGAATGATCCCGACCGACCCCGATGTCATGGTCCTTTAGAAACCGTTATCAAGCCTCTACCCACCTCTCCACCTAAACAGGCGTGATGTTATGTTAAACAGTCATTATTTTAAACGCAAGCATTGCAAAGTTTTTTAGCTCGACAGCGTACACTACTTTCGCCGACCATACCGACGAAATGCGAAATAACTGCACATTTTTAGTACCAATTCATATCCCAAGGCGAGTGCACGCTTGTAAAACTCGCGCGCGCGTCGTAAAAATAAATGTAACTTAATTTAAAAGTTATTTTATTGATGCAGTTCATTGAGAAATTGATTTATTAGAAGTGATTTTTCCATTTCCGTGTTTTATTTAGTAGTTTGTGACAGTTTTGGTTTCAAATAAAAGTTTTTTTTTTATTTACGTCGTGTTGTGAGGAGGTAAGTTTTTATGTCACTTTTGTTTTGTATGTGTTTAATGAGATAGTTTTATTTTAAGTTGGAACCGTCAGGATAGTCTGCGGATTTCAAATCTTACGTCTTTTGCAATTTGCAGATAAATACCTATCGGGTTGTGACTGATTTGCGACCGTAGGCAATACCTATAAAGGGTGGAATTTTTCAACGCTACCTGGAGGGAAAGTACTCTAAATACTAGAGATAGAATATTTTACTCAAAGGAAACATTCCTTTATTTTTAAAAAGAAATAAATCTGCATTCAAAGATTTTCGAAAATTCGCTTGCCACACTCGAAAATCGAACCGGCTAAATTAAAAAAAAAATAACACTGTACTTTTTTGGCATCAATCGCTAGTGTCAATCATAAGGATCAAATCTCTCTAACAAACATGATAAATTAAATGAAAGGAAAACCATGAAATCTTAACTTATAAATTCAATGGGGTAAGATAAAGCACTTTTACTCAAAGGTCCATCCGATTATTTATGTTAGTACCTAATTAACAATTATCTTTGACGTCATTTATTTATTAAAATGATGAATTGTGCTCCGGCCCATAATATAAAATAATAGTAAACAGTCATCTTGTACAGAAAGAGGTTCATTTTACAACTTCTTTTTGATAATGTGTGTGGTTTCAATAATTGTGTTAACTTATGATTGGGGTATTCCTCAAAGCGCAACTATTTTTAAGCGCAACTAAATTATTCCTCAAAGCGCAACCGTGATGAAAAATATCGTTAATGAATCCATCATACCCATCTCTATTTTTAATCATGGTTGCGCTTCGAGGAATATTTTTTGGAATTTAATCGGTTCGATTCGAGAGTGCGGCAAGCGAATTTTCGAAAATCTTTGAATGCAGATTTATTTCTTTTTAAAAATAAAGGAATGTTTCCTTTGAGTAAAATTTTCTATCTCCAGTATTTAGAGTACTTTCCCTCCAACAAGCGTAGCATGACCACGGTGACCACCGTAGAAACGGGTTTGACGGAAGAATCGACAAAATGACAGATTGTGTCGACAAAATGACAGATTTCTTTTCACAATCTGTCATTTTGTCGATTCTTCCGTCCACAGACTACTATATACATATATCTTCCGTCAAAGAAACCCGTTTTTACGGTGGTCATGCTAAGCGTGCTGGTGAGATTGAAAAATTCCAACGTGAATTCCATTAATAGAATAAATTCATTGTAAATGATCAAGCAATCTTACTATTTGCATAATTATGTAAACACAAACTTAAGATAATAATAACAATATGTAGGTACCTACATATAAAAAGAAAAGAAGCATTTATCTTTTGAATGCTATTGTCACATACCTATTCGTGACAAGCACGTGCCCTGTACGCCAACGACACAAATATGTGACAAAAAATGCGGTGCACTATAACACAAAATAAACAATAAGTAGTTTTGGAATGCCAATATTCTTTTTTTAGGTATTTGCGTTCAAAAAGATTAAGGGCATCAAAAAATTCGTCCACATCGCTGTCAACAGGAATAGTGCCCCGGAGGCTGGCAGCATTGCCACGTTGGATGGCAATACTGATTGTATGACCAAAGAATAACCAGCCCTCTGGTCACGTGAAGAGTCGACCAACCGCTTGCCGATGCCCCAATAGATTAGCACTCGGACCCCAAGGCTCTAATGTTTCAACCCCAAACGGCTCAAGCACATCTAGCTACCTATGAGAGAAATAATAATAAAATTAGTTTATTTTAAGTAACAATACTCATATGCAACAGATACTTACATAAAAGGATCATCATCATCTGCCTTTTCCTAACTATGTTAGGGTCGGCTTCCAGTCTAACCGGATGCAGCTGAATACCAGTATTTTACATGGAGCGACTGCCTATCTGACCTCCACAACCCAGTTAGTACTTGGTAATACGTTACCCCTTGCCCTTGGTAAGACTGGATGTCAGACTTTTTGGGCTACTGAAAAACCTGTTACGGAGTGTTACGACTGTCAAAGATCTACAAATGACAGCCGGGACCAACGGCTTAACGTGCTTTCCGAGGCACGGAGAAAACTCGGTATGTAATGGGTGGTCACCCATCCACAAACCAACCTAGGCAAGCACGGTGTAACCTAAAGATCGACCCGAGCGGCTGTTATTATTTAGCCACGAGCGAGACAAAAACGAACACTCACAAGGTAGCAGGCTACAGCATTGCTGGATATAAGTGCAATCCAGTCTGTTGGCGATCATCGCGAAATTATTGTATTTGCGCTGTCTGAGGTTTTCAGCACTGGCCGCAGCCGCCCCAGCACAGCTCGTCGTGTTAGGAAGATGGGATGGCGCAAGGGTGTCGACACATGTAAAGGTCTACCCAACTTCCAATGCATTATAGTCATACCATTTGGTCTCTTAACTCAAACTCAAACTCAAACTCAAAGCATTTATTTCAATTAGACCATTACAGGCACTTTTGAATGTCAGAAAAACAAAGAAGGCGAAGCTACAGTCCCAGACACAAGGCATAATAACTTGTGAAAGTACTGTAGTTGCCCATTCCAAAGCGTAGATCTCTATGGAGAAGAATGGGCAAGAAACTCCATGGACACTCTTTTCAATCAAAATATTTTTACAAGATCTTGGTTACATCATTCATGTTGAGATAATACATAATATGTGAGAACGATGTAGAAAGATGTGCACATTAAGAGCGTCCAGAGTAAAAGATTAGGTCAACAATTTAAAAACAAAGTAGTTAGAGTAAACCATGGCAGCTAAGAGATGACCAGTCCCAACTGACAGCGCCCGTTCACGAACATGACGCATGGATCAGCACCATTCAACTCAACCATTTTGAAGGGAACCGAATGATCCGACACACCCGCCACCATCAGCGAGACATTTGAGTGAGCATGACATTCTCTCAACCGCCAGGGCAAACTCGAGTCAATGAATGATAACTAAATGTAAACGGTAGCTTTACAGTACATAGTACTCACACATGTGCTATGCAATTATATAATACTAAGAGATTGAATCTATACAATGCAAGGATATTTTTACAATCTTCCGCAGCTTCCACATTAACTTCACATGTTAATCAATTAGTTTGCCCCTATGGTTGTGGAGCAGGACCAGCATTGAGCCAAGCATTTCTATCATCAATGTAATCCCCCAACTTATAATATGCTTGCCCACATAGTGTGCGTTTAATACAAGATTTAAATTTCGTCTCATTCAGTTGTAGAATGTGGGGAGGTATTTTATTGTAACATTTTAAACAGAACCCCATGAAAGATGAGTCTACTTTAGCTAGCCTGAAACCTGGTTGTACTAGTTGGTCCCTGTTTCTAGTACTATAGTGGTGTCTGTCACCTCTTTTACTAAATAAATGCAGATTTTTTCTAACGTACATGATGTTTTCATATATGTATTGACAAGGTACTGTCATGATGTTAATTTCCTTAAACAGTTCCCTAAGAAAATCGCGCTTACGAAGATCATATATCGCTCTAATGGCTCTTTTCTGCAGAATAAATATAGACTCGATGTCTGCAGCCCGTCCCCATAGTAAGATACCGTATGACATAATACTATGAAAATAACTAAAATAGACTAGCCTCGCGGTGTCTACATCAGTAAATTGACGGATTTTTCTAACAGCATATGCTGCTGAACTCAGCCGTCCTGCAAGAGATGTTATATGCGGACCCCATTGTAGCCTTGAGTCGAGCGCGATCCCCAAGAAAACAGTATTTTCGACAAATTCTAGTTTCTCTTGGTTCAATACTATGTCACTATCACTACTTTTGACATTCGGTAGAGTAAATCTTATGCACTTATCATCTCCCTTAGTGCTTAGTACCAAAAGAATGAACATTAGATCATCACTAATTAGAGATTTGTATTGAAGATTCTTATGGTTTTAACCCATATACGCTCTGAACTATTTTAGGATTCCGTTTTTTTTTATTTTCAGATATAGATAGTTTATGTCGGAGGAGCTCGTGGCTAAATAATAACAGCCGCTCGGGTCGATCTTTAGGTTAAGCCGTGCTTGCCTAGGTTGGTCTGTGGATGGGTGACCACCCATTACATACCGAGTTTCCTCCGTGCCTCGGAAAGCACGTTAAGCCGTTGGTCCCGGGTGTCATTTGTAGATCTTTGACAGTCATTAGGTAGTCAGTGGCCCAAAAGTCTGACAACCAGTCTTACCAAGGGGTATCGTATTACCCAGTAATAAGTGGGTTGTGGAGGTCTGTTAGGCAGTCGCTCCATGTAAAATACTGGTACTCAGCTGCATCCGGTTAAGACTGGAAGCCGACCCCAATATAGTTGGGAAAAGGCTAGGCAGATGATGATAGATAGTTTATGTCGATTTACGATGCTTTTAAGACAGTACTACTTCTTGTTTCGTTTTCGAATCAATGGGGACGTATATGGGTTAATTCCATTTGGCGCTTTCGTCTTAAGAGGGAGGTGTTAGGTAACTTTTAAATGATCTAGGCTTTGTAATGGGCAACTTTCACAAGTTATTATGCCTTCTTCTTTCTTTATCGTGTGGTTAGTGCCTATCCTGGTGTCATCTCAGAGTTTTTATGCCGCCCATGGGCCTCTGACTTGGCTTTACAAGCCGTCGAGAAATATCTCTCAGGCATGCTGGTTGCCTCACGGTGTTTTCCTTCACCGAAGCAAGTGATAATTATACAATACGCACATCATCTGCCTAGCCTTTTCCCAACTATATTGGGGTCGCTTCCAGTCTAACCGCATGCAGCTGAATACCAGTATTTTACATGGAGCGACTGCCTGTCAGACCTCCACAACCAAGTCTTCTTCTTTCTTTATCGTGTGGTTAGTGCCAAACCTGGTGTCAGAGTATTTATGTCGCCCATGGGCCTCTGACTTGGCTTTACATGCCGTCGAGATATCTCTCAGGCATGCTGGTTTCCTTACGATGTTTTCCTTCACCGAAGCAAGTGATAATTATAAAATACGCACATCATCTGCCTAGCCTTTTCCCAACTATATTGGGCTCGGCTTCCAGTCTTAACCGGATGCAGCTGAAAACCAGTATTTTACATGCAGCGACGGCCTATCAGACCTCCACAATCCAGTTAGTCCTGGGTAATACGATACCCCTTGGTAAGACTGCTTTTTGGGCCACTGACTACCTAAATACGCACATGAATCCAAAAAATCAGAGGTGCGTGCCTTGGGTTCGAAACTTCGAACTGGAGACCTATGTATGTTTAAACGTCACTATTAAGTAGGAAGGTAGGTACAATAAGGGAAATAATGTTGTGTAAAACGAACAGTTTCGACAAAACATACCTAAGTTAAGTACAACCTACTATGCGCACGGGTGGAATTTTTTAATGAAGAAAATTAGAATTGCGGTTAGCAAAAAATTAAAATCACGAACGTACTGGATAATACCATACCCCTTGGTAAGAGTGGTTGTCAGACTTTCGGGCCACTGACTACCTGTCTAATCGGACAAAACGATCCATAATTTTGTTAGTAGGTCCAAGGTACACTTAAAAAATAATAATGGTAGTAAATAAATATTCAGAGAAAAACACACACCACATAGTTCATTTGAGATCTGAGATTTTTTTTTTCCTCCCACTCTTTCCATTTATCACGGTCCCGCGCGTCCGCCTTTCAGTTCTTCCAGATCTTAGTATACACCACTAAATTTTAATTATTATTGTAGAAGGTCTTGTTATTATATAAGTAAAGTTTCAATAAATAATATTCATAAACAGCAAAGTTATTAGCGTTTGTTTATATCCCAAAATGTCACTTAATTTATGGAAATATTGTACAGGCTATTCATAGTAGTAGGTATTCATTCATCTTATTCTTAACTAGCTTCTGCCCGCGACTTCGTACGCGGATCCTCTTGCTTATGCCAGCGACAACGGGGTCGTCAAAATCGAAGATCTGAAACGTCTGATGTCGAATTCTAAGAGCCCGGGGACGGGAAAACAACGGGATGCGCGAGACGATTTGAGACGTTCCATATCTTTCATTTTTGTAAGTCAGAAGTCGATGCGTAGATACGCTTGGAACTCAAGCGTAATTCTCTATCCGTGAACGTCTCCGACTCGCGAGACAATGCGTGATGTTCACGATCAGTGGTCAGTCGCGCATCACGTTCCCCACTTGTCTCTAGAGACCTAGAAGTCGATGCGTAGATACGCTTGGAACTCAAGCGTAATTCTCTATCCGTGAACGTCTCCGATTCGCGAGACAATGCATGACGTTCACGATCAGCGGTCAGTCGCCATCATATTCTTCACAGTTCTCTAGAGACCTGGATGTAGATGCGTAAATACGCTGAGAACGCAGGCGTGCTTCGTTATCCAAGAGGAAGATAAGAGAAGAGAGGAAGAGGTTTCCACGGAGCGAGTTGCAGCCTGATGTTCTCGAACAGCATCAAGTCTCTCCTGACGTTCTTCGGTAGATTCTTGGGATCTTATGATCCTCAATCTTTTAGCTCCTTTGGAACATTGGGAAAGATTTGACCTCTTTCTAGGCATGGTTATAGTTTTATTGTAAAGATACCTGATCATTTAAAATCTAAGTGACTGCTCCCCTGCGTTACCGGGTAGGCTACCGTGTCACGAAGATAAATGGAAAAAGTCTAAAACACTCAAATAACATAAGCCCGAAGGCATATTTATTCGATAAAATAAAAAAAATAAATAGGAGTTTTGTCCAGTAGAGTCAAATTTTCAATGATATACCGTCGTCATCGAATATCAGTCCTAAACTGTTACCGCCTTCACCGCGTGGAGATACTCCCAGCTTATGTTATTTTATAATTATACAGTGAAATTAGTGATAGCTTTGATTTCCACATCAGATGTTTCTGATCTTCGATTTTTATAAGTCAACAGGAAATGCCCATCAGACCGAACAACTTTTGCTAAGACGTCATTCTTATATGTGTTATGGTGTAGCTGGGCTCTTGGAGTTCCACAACAGGTGTTCCAGATCTTCAATTTTTATAAGTCAACAGAGAGTGCTCATCAGATTGAACAACTTTTGCTAAGACTTCATTCCTATATGTGTTATGGTGTAGCTGGGCTCTTGGAGTTCCACAATAGGTGTTCCAGAACTTCGATTTTTATAAATAAAACGAGAGTGCTCATCAGATTGAACAATGTTTGCTAAGTCGTCATTCCTATATGTGTTATGGTGTAGCTGGGCTCTTGGAGTTCCACAACAGGTGTTCCAGATCTTCGATTTTATAAGTCAACAGAGAGTGCTCATCAGATTGAACAATGTTTGCTAAGACGTCATTCCTATATGTGTTATGGTGTAGCTGGGCTCTTGGAGTTCCACAACAGGTGTTCCAGATCTTCAATTTTTATAAATCAACAGAGAGTGGTCATCAGATTGAACAATTTTTGCTAAGACGTCATTCCTATATATGTTATAGTGTAGCTGGACTCTTGGAGTTCCACATCCGGTGTTCCAGATCTTCAAATTTATTCTCTCAGCAGAAAATGCTCATCACGTGGAACAATTTTTGTTATGGTACCATTTTTGTATCTCTTATAGTTTAGCTATTCTATTGCGGTTCTGCATCAGGTGTTCAAGTTTCCAAGATAAATTATAGCCTATATGTTGCCCAGACTTAATACCTATATAACAAAAAATAAATCTTTCAAATCAGTCTAGTAGTTCCGAAGATTAGCGTGTACAAACAAACAGACAAACAGACAAACAGACAAACAGACAAACAGACAAACAGATAAACAGACAAACAGACAGAATTTTTTTTTTGGATTCGTGCTCTATTACTGTTTCTAAACCCCCCTCAATTTTTTTTTTTTTAATATATTCAATGTACAGACACAGTTTTTTTACTGTCTTATTATATGTATATAGATTGTAGTTAACTAAAACGCATCTTTATGCTTTACAATTTAAAACTAAGACAAAGTAAAATAAATTCAATTCAAATTTGTTTTTTTTTAATTTTTTTTTTTTACTTTTGGCTACACAAATATGATCAGTAACGGGTACAGATAGAGCCCCATTTTTTTGTACTAATAAAAAAATAGTGGTGTATAGATTACATAAATAAAATAAAAACAACACTTAGATTTTTTTTGACACACTTAAGCACTTTCTCCCGTACCTAATGTCACTTAGGTCACCATTATTAGAGCTTACCTTAAAATTGAACAACAAACAAGTTCTAAGCGACATTCAATTCATAGTGTTGTGCTAACTCCTTTCACTAGTTAACACAGTGCGATCTCAATACCGGCCGTTGCTAAACAACCTGACCTTATGGCATTTAGCGCTTTTAGGTGCTCTCTTTTTGACGGAGGAGCTCGTGGCTAAAAAATAACAGCCGCTGGGATCAACCTTCGCACGGAACAAATATTTGTATGGCCTACAAGTAGTTGTTTCGGGTCTGGCTGTTTGTGGATGTGAGTTTAAATGTTTGTAAACGCACCCTCGATACAGGAGAAATTTCTAGTGTGGGGCAACGTTTTAAAAAAATAAAAATAATAATAACCCGCGCTTGCCTAGGTTGGTCTGTGGATGGATGACCGCCCATTACATACCGTGTTTCCTCCGTGCTCCAGAAAGCACGTTAAGCCCCGTCCCGGCTGTCATTTGTAGAGCTTTGACAGTTGTCAAAGGCGTAATACAGTAATACATTGTGAAATTTTAAGCTACTCATCCCAGTATCACGCACGAGTATTTTTTACTGTTGAAACCAATTTTGAAACGATCAGATAGTTTTAGAATATGTTATTAAAAAAAAAAAACGATTTTTCGGAAAAAAACCTTTTTTTTCCTGACCCCTCCCCCCCTTGTCCAAACCCCCTCACCCTCATGTGAGTAAAGGACGACCAACAACGTCCTACGTCCTCGAAATTCAATGCTCAAGTACCTAGACTTTGACAAGTTTTCAACTTAAATTAAGTAAATAAGTATGTACGGAAACTCGGTCTTTATCTCTTTCAAATAAAAATCAAATCAAATCAAATAATTTATTCGTATAATATGGGTTAGTAGGTGGTATATAAATGTTACATTACATAATATAACAGTAAAAATCCTCATATTGACTATTTCTGGTATACGAAATATAAAGGGTGTAAAAAGACCCTTAACGAAAACGAAAACCACATATTCTGCCCATCATTGGGATCATTTTTTTGTTCTGGACCATACCTGGGAACCTACTAGTTACGGAGATATTGGAGGTCAAAGTTCCAATTTTTCAACAAGTTTTTTTTTAAATACTACTTTTTAAGGTTTTAATTTTACTTTAATTACCTCCATGACCCGTTAACTATTCAAAGCATCCATCAGCACCATGTTTTGAGTGCGTTGCATTGAGTTTTACCGTAAAAAGTATTTTTTCACCCAAAAAAAAAAAGTCGTTTCCCAGCAATATTTTTTGCGTAGGGTGACTTAATTTGATGTACATAATGCTTGGTTGACGGCTTCGTGAAGGGTCCGTTTACACTCTGTATAAAATAAACACTTACTTTTAACAAAGAAAAATGGGTGACATATCTGTACATAGGTACTCTTTTTCATTGTTTACTAACTTAACAAATTATTGCACTAGAATAGGAACATAATGAGGTGTTACAATAATTTTCGATTCTTATAACTAAGGTAGTCCTGGGTCGTGTAGAAACATTTATTGACTAACCAGACATACAATTTTTTTCGGAATAAAGTAATGGGTAGGTCTTTCAGTTCACTAGGTAATTTGTTTGAATTGGCCAACGAGGCGCTCAATGCAAATATTGAAAGCTTAGTAAGTTTTGCTTGGTTATGGCGCGAACATCAAATTGTCCCCTACTTTGACATAACGGTAAATGAGATACAGGTTTCTGAGGCTTTCTGTAATATAAGCTATGCTACGGTAACGGTATGCTCTCTACATACCTAACTACAAATGTAAGTAAATACATAAATGAGCTTATTTCCTATTTCTGCCCGCCAAGTGCTGTGTGGTCCGGTTTGCGGTAGCATTCATAGTGTATAGAGTTCCTCAGTAGCATCCATAGAGTCTGGATTTGTGCCCGGTTGATGGCTTCCTATTACATGGGATTTAAAAATCACTGTATGTTTGATGATTTATTTTGTACTGTTTAAATAGCTCTAACGCTTTATAATTGATTGCGATTATAGTATCTCAATTTGAATAATGACACATAACTCGCGTAGTCAACAGCAAAAATATGTTAATGCATGCTTCGTGAAATTCAAAAAGGTTTTTCTCGAAAAGTGCTAAGCGCCAGGGTAGCCTGAGATATTCCAAAGTTCTTTTACGTTTTTTTGCAATTTGCCGGACAGTGTCAGGATGTATATTGAACAAAATATGATTCGCGATCGTAACACGTACAAGATGTAAACGGACACTTCACGAAGCCGTAAACCAAGCATTCTGTACATCAAACTAAGTAACTCTACGCAAAAATTATTGCTGGGAAAGGACTTTTTTTGGAGTTAAAAATCACGTTTTACGGTAAAACTCAATGTAACGCACTCAAAACTTAGTGCTGATGGATGCTTTGAATAGTAGGTAAACGGGTCGTGGAGTTAATTAAAGTAAAGTTAAAACCTTTAAAAGTGTCTATTTACACCCTTTAGAGTGTTTCTCAGTAGCAGCCACAGAGTCTGGATTTGTGCCCGGTTGATGGCTCGCCCCCTAATATAACATGGGACTTAAACATAACCGTATGTATCATGATTTATTTTGTACTGTTTAAATAGCTCTAACGCTTTATAATTAATTGCGATTATAGCTGTCTCAATTTGAATAATGACACATATACCTCGCGTAGTCAACAGCGAAAATATGTTAATGCTTGCTTAGTGAAATTCAAAAAGTATTAAGCGCCAGCCAGCCTTCGAAATTCAAATGTTCTTTTACTTTTTTTTGCAATTTTCCGGTCAGTGTCAGGCTGTATATTGAACAAACTATAATTCGTGACCGTAAAACGTATAATACAAGGTGTAAACGGACCCTTCACGAAGCCGTGAACCAAGCATTCTGTACATCAAACTAAGTAACCCTACACAAAAATTTTTGCTGGGAAACGTATTTTTTTTGGGGCCTAAAATAACCTTGTAAAACTCAATATAACGCATTCAAAACATTGTGCTTATGGATGCTTTGACTAGTACTTAAACGGGTCGTGGAGTTAATTAAAGTAAAGTTAAAACCTTTAAAAGTGGTATCTAAAAAAAAACTTTGAAAAAAATTGGAACTTTGACCTCCAATATGTCCGTAACTAGAAGGTTCCCAGGTATGGTCTAGAACGCCTTTCGACTTCGTTAAGGGTCTATTTACACCCTTTAGAGTGTTTCTCAGTAGCAGCCACAGAGTCTGGATTTGTGCCCGGTTGATGGCTCGCCCCCTAATATTACATGGGACTTAAACATAACTGATCTACTACTACTACTATCATGATTTATTTTGTACTGTTTAAATAGCTCTAACGCTTTATAATTTATTACGATAATAGCTGTCTCAATTTGAATAATGACACATACCTCGCGTAGTCAAAACCAAAAATATGTTAATGTTTCGCAGTAGCGAAGGGACAATTATTGTAACAGGTAAGCCGGAGTACATATCTTAATCTTTGTCTATTATTTGCCTATAGAATACTGACTGTGCCATTTTTCAAAGGGAATCCGGTAGGAATCGAGTTGTATGGGACCTTCGCCACTGATGCTTAGTGTAATTCAAGAAGGATTTACAAAAAGTATTAAGCGTAACTTTTAATTGTTTTTCCAGGTGAAAAAATGTATTGAGGTAGGTTAGTCGACTTATGTACAAACTTAGTTTAGCGGCTCTCTAAATTAAAATGTTCTTTTACGTTTTTTTTGCAATTTGCCGGACAGTGTCAGGCTGTATATACATTTTATGAACAAAATATGATTCGCGACCGTAACACGGATGTACAGTGTTACAGAATTATAATCATTAAAATCATCGATACAACCCTCTAAGTATAGTTAATCCCATTCAATGACGATTTCAAAAAGTGATTTCTCACTTTTTAGTATTGTTTTATTTTTGCAAAAAAGTTTTTTTATTTTTATGAATTGTAACCTCAATTGAATAGAAAGGTACTATAAGTACCTACGAGGAACGCTTCTGAATAATTTAACTGAGTCGACAACTCTATTAGATACATATTTTTGACGTTCATTGTACAACGATAAACGTGTTAAAATCGCGCGACAATGAACTGCAAAGGGCAAGAACAATTTAAGTATTCAAACAATAGACAAGATACGTCATTTTTATTAATCATAGTGTTACTGGATTCTTTTATTTTACCGATCGTTCATAGAACTACCCTGGCTCATCCTGAGTATGAGTTCGCTTTCGAATTGTGTGCGGTCAAGTTCCGTCTTACTTGTGCAGGTCAGATAGGCCGTCGCTCCATGTAAAATACTGGTATTCAGCTGCGTCGACGCAGATTGAGTTGAGTGAGGTTCTAAGCTAAGTAGACCGTCCAACCCGATTTGTCCTTGTAGCTTGTGGCCGAATTTTTGGTACCCACCCGCACCTTTCGCTGCCGCCTTGTCATTTATTAGAATTTTCAAATTAAAGGCCTTTTTAGGATTCTGTAGCCGAAAGGTGTTAAGCCTCCGCTGTCCGTCCGGCTTTGTGTCAGCGGGCTGTATCTCATGACCTGTAATAGGTAGACAGTTGAAATTTTCACAGAATGTCTATTTCTGTTGCTGCTATAACAAATTAAAAAATATTATTATTTCCATTACCCTACTACGCTGGTATGGAACTCTTCATGCGCGAGTCCGACTCGCACTTACCCGATTTTTTTGATTTTAACAAAATTTTAAAATCAAAAAAATCGGATAAGTGCGAGCAAGCCTTTGAGGTTTGAGGGAGGGGAGGCCTTTGCCCAGGAGTGGGACAGTTTACTGTCCCACTCCTGGGCAAAGGCCTCCCCTCCCTTCTTTCACTTTTCTCGATTTTGCGCCTCTTCTCGCCAATTAACACGAAAGCCATCCAAGGCATCCCGCCATCTTCTCCTCGCCAGGATGATCGGTTCAGTAGTTTAGGCGTGAAAGGGTAACAAACAAACATACTTTCGCATTTAAAAGTATGGAAGTATGAATTACTGTTTCTCCATAGTTACAACACAACCTCTGCGTACGTTATGAACTTAAGATTGCGATACTTCCTTATAGTCTTAGGCATTATGTCATGATTGCCTATTACGTGTTCTTGAGTCGCGAATGACTGAGCTACCTCGTAGGTCTGGTGCTGGCAAGCGCGACTCTTTAATTCCCCGGTTAGGTCAAGTATTAATAGTGGTCTTCGATCAGGAATTACAGCTGTGAGCAGCAGTGATAGCCTAGTGGTGTAGGACGGCGAGTAATGGGCTAGCTCGCCGTCCGTCCGTCTTATGACGACAGGCCGTATCGACGGCGCGTTCGTGTTCCACGCTCGTCTCAAAGAGATGTCAGCAAAAAGGAAGGGGCCCGCAAGGGCCGATGCTTGTCGGGGTTGCGGGACTGTTCGAAAGAGAGACCGCGGCCCTGGAACACAAAGGGCAAAGAAGGAACATGGATGGGTTTTAGTCAGTACGAGTCTGACACTCCCATTCCACTCCGCCCAGAGTGAAAGGGGGGGTTGATGATTTCCATCCGAAAAAAAGCCTAGTGGTGTGACCGTCAGACTGCCAAGTCATAGGTCTCAAGTTCGAACCAAAGATACGCACCTCGAATTATTCGGATTCATGTGCGTATTGTATAATTATCACTTGCTTCGGTGAAGGAAAACATCGTGAGGAAACTAGTATGCCTGAGAGATTTTTTCGACGGCATTTAAAGCCAAGTCAGAGGCCCCTTGGTGGCATAGAAACTCTGACACCAGGTTAGGCACTAACCACACGAAAAAGAAAGATCAGGAATTCGTATTAGAGCCACTCGACGCATTCATCCGATCGGCCATGTCTCTAAATCTGAAGATTTAACTATCTGTCTATTTATTAGTGTCCCATCGCAGCAGGTTTTGTCGACATAGCTCACAGAATAAGTAAGCTGAAGTGGCAATGGGCCGGTCATATTAGCCGTAGAACCGAAGATCGTTGGGGTAGACGTGTTCTTGAGTGGAGACCGCGAATCGGCAAACGTAAGGTGGAACGCCCTCAGGTGAGGTGGAGTGACGATCTTCGCAGGGTGGCTGGTAGCAACTGGATGAGAGTGGCTAAGAATCGAATTGAGTGGCGTGTGATTGAGGAGGCCTATGTCCAGCAGTGGACTGCTATAGGCTGATGATGATGATGATGATGACAGCAGGATTTTCAGCCGAAACTGAACCCAACCATCGGCCCTGGTAATATTCAAAGCCGCAGGCATAACTTAGTAATGTTCTAATTTGCTGGGAATTGCTGTTAAAACTGGCAACGCATCTACGAGGCCAACTATACTTAACACACCTGCATAAGGAGCGAATTACACAAAAACGGCGTAAGGTGCGGCGCAAGCGTGGAATTTATAAGGAAACGAAAGAACGGCGTGCCTGCGCCGCGCCGCTTGAGTGTAATTCACGACACGTCGCCTGCGTACATTTTGTATGAAAACGTTTTGAAGCGGCATCATGCCTGCGCCACGCCTTCACCGTACGCCTTTTCTGTGTAATTCGCGCCTAATACTTCTGGGATTACAAGCGTAATGGTACGTGAAATACTTAAATTAATGCATATAGGCGAGTAAGGTTCAAACGTATTGCCATTTCGAATTTAAATCGTACTTCATTTGTTATTCAAATTAGTGAATTTCTATTATGTAGTAAGCAGTGAGTCAAATGTTTACTTTTAATTGTTTTTCCAGGTGAAAAATATATTGAGGTAGTCGACTTATGTACAAACTTAGTTTAACGGCTCTCGAAATACAAATTTTCTTACGTTTTTGGCAATTTGCAGGTCGAACAAATTGTATGTTGTTGAAAAATGAGTCGCGCAAGTAACATGTATGTAGTTACAGAATTATAATAATTAAAATCTTCAATTTAACTCTTCTTCTTATTCTTAGCGTTTCGATGGCAAAAAGTTCAAATATGTTTAGCCCAAACTCGAACCCCGCTCACTGAAGCAGTAAATAAATCATCAACAGCGCAGGTGATAGGGCATGCGGTGCAAGATGGAAGGTGGACCATTGTTTGTGGGGAGACGCCACACACGAACCCGAGGTCTGAGCCGTCCATGAACCCCCATCGGCAGTGATTTTCTTTGCTCCGGCCGACTTGGGTTTGAAGTCTGTTTAGAGAATTCCAAGTCGGCCACGGCAATTCGTGCCCAGGTGGAAGCTTTTCTGATGGATCGTTGAAGTTGTCAGGGGGTTTAAACCGCTCCCGCCAGAGATCGCATCTTGCTGTGGAAGCGTTGAAATTGACTGGGCTAGCTGGGCCCACGCACCCAAGAAAACTTTTGCGACTTTTCAGCCTCTGGGGCACTGAGACGTAGCTGTTCATTGGGTGGCGCGAGTCAGCTTGTAGCTTCGTCCTCTCTATACGGCTGGCTATAGTCCTGCGAACTTGAGGAGGCGCGATGCCGGACAGTGGATACAGCATTCGTACCGGTGTCGGTTTAAGACAACCAGTAATTACGAGGCACGTCTCGTTTAGAGCTGTATCCACTAGGTGTGCGTGCGCAGAACGGTCCCATACTGTACTTTGACCCCCAATATCTCCGTAACTAGAAGGTTCCCAGGTATGGTCTAGAACAAAAAAATGATCGCATTGATGGGGAGAGCAAATGCGTTTCGGCTTCGTTAAGGGTCTTTTTACACCCTTTATATTCATTCAATAAGACCCACTAAGTTCATTTAACCCCACTGAATGACTTTTTCATGAACTTAGGGGGTTGTATTGATGATTTTAATTATTAAAATTCTGTATGTGCTCATTTGCAATTTCTGTCTGCTCAAATTCCATCATCATTTTATTAAATACCCTATAGCATTTTATTTAGAAGAGCTCGTGGCTTAATAATAACAGTTGCTCTGATCGATCTTCAGCTTAAGCCGCGCTTGCCTAGGTTGTTCCGTGGATGCGTGACCACCCATTACATACCGAGTTTCCGCCGTGCCTCGGAAAGCACGTTAAGCTGTTGATCCTGTCATTTGTAGATCTTTGACAGTCGTTAGGTAGTCAGTGGCCCAAAAAGTCTGACAACCAGTCTTACCAAGGGGTATCGTATTACTCAGTACTAACTGGGTTGTGGAGTTCAGCCAGGCAGTCGCTTCATGTAAAATACTGGTATTCAGCTGCATCCGGTAGGACTAGAAGCCGACCCCAACATAGTTGGGAAAAGGCTAGGCTGATGATGTACGGGTGCCTTGTTTCCGAAGGGAAGCCGTTAGGAATCGGCTTCTTCTAGGAGCCTTCGGGCCTGGTTGATGATGATGTTATGAGAGCAGCGGTGATGAAATAAATTACACAAAGTAATGCACCTGCTTGGGTTCGAACCCGTGACCTACACCTCGTAAGTCTGGGCCGTTACCACGAGGCCATAACTGCTCACTGGCGCGAATTAGACAGAAACGGCGTAAGGTGAAGGCGCGACGCAGGCATGATGCCGCTCCAAAACGTTGTCATACAAAATGTACGTAGGCAACGTGTCGTGAATTACACTCAAGCGGCGCGGCGCAGGCACGCCGTTCTTTCGTTTCCATATAAATTCCACGCCTGCGCCGCACCGTCATCTTACGCCGTTTCTGTGTAATTTGCGCCTAAGATAATAAATATTTGAAATAAATTGCCAATATGTGTAGCGTGCGTGTGTGTTATTAATTAATTAATTTAGTCATGTTATCAATCGTAATCATACTGCTTTTAAGAGGCCAAAAGAGAATGTTTAACTAACGTTTCTCATAAGAAGTACAAATATTAAGTTCTTTGACTTATAAAAGTTATAGTATACTAATTTTATCCAGACCCATAATATCAAACTAGTCGATACTTAATTTAAACCTAATCTAAAATCAGTGAATTCATACAACATTTTCAATTCACAAATTCTGCATTTTATTTGCAGGACAATTTTAGTCTAATCATAGTCCCTCTGAATTTAAATATTTAGTAGGTTCTGGCTGGCCCAAAAATCACTGAAACTTTACAGTACAAGCAGGTACTATTTTATGAAATTTAGCTTACAGAATTCCAGGGGTCCGTATAAAATACGGGGTGGAAGCGACACCGACGCGAAAACGGTAACCACGTATTCAGTACATCATTCTCAGCATCTCCCCACATATAAATTTTTCATCGGTTATAAAAAAAAAATCAGATGTTCCACACATTTTGACCGTGTAGGTATTACACTTTTGTAGGAAACAGCAAATTTTTGTTTTAATAATAATATAATAATAATTCATTTATTCAGGTAATTTACACCCATTGCCATTTTTCACAATACAATCACACTACAAACACAAAAAAACAAAACATTAAAATTGAGAAAAAAAATTAGAAAAAAAAAAACTGGTGAAAAATGTCTATGTAGGGGGTTCAGAATGATATACTGAATACGTGGTAACCGTTTTCGCGTCGGTGTCCCTTCCACCCCGTATATATAATTCCGAAAAAAAGTAACTCTGTCAGTGTTACCTCCTGCTAAAAAGGCGCCACACAGATTTCGGTGAATTTAGCTCACAGGTGACCTGGATCAGGGACATCCACGCACGTGTAACCGTTTGTGAGTGGATGACCCTTCCACTCTGTATTCAAATGTTATCTTGGATGGAGTAGGTACCTTGTAAGGCAGGAAATAGGAATAATAGGCCTTCTAGTCTTTGGTACAATAGTGTTCTGTGTTTAGACAAAACTGTATTGTTTCTAGTCTGTTCGTTAGTTACTTCTGCGTCTTAAGAATACATCTAAGAACGGAATTTAACAAGAACTTAATAAAACTTAGGTTTTACTCAGTGGTTTTAAAGTCTCAGGTTGGTCGACTCTTCACGTGACCGAGGGCGGGTCTAATTTTTGGCCAAAGAATCAGCATTGCCATCCAACATGACAATGTAGCCAGCCTTCTGGGCACTTTTCCTATTGTCAGCGATGTGGACGAAGCTTTTGACGCCCTGTAACCCTTTTGATACTTGTCCAATTTTTATTTAAGATCTATAATTTCTAGTTTGTAAATGGGCATTTTTGCCAAAAAGTGTACCTAGGTGAAATTGTAATGTCCCAGATCATTTTTATTTTTTTTAACCCTGCCTGTACCCATAAGATTACAACTAAGGATACGAACGTAAACTTTTGTTATGTGCCACGTATTTATAATCAAAATTATAGAGAAATAATCAATATTTATAGCTTAAAATCAAATTTCAAAACAGAGATATTTTCGTTTTCATACTGTCCCAAAAACTTTCTTCATGTTTAAGAGGCTATTGTTCGATTTTTCCTCATAAGACCTAAGGTTGTTTAGATTTTTGTAAGATAAAATGACCTATTATCTTACTAAATAATACCAAATATATCAATAATAATCCTTATTACTAATTTTTAAATTAATTTAAAATTTTCTATAAATATGAATGGCGCCTGACAGGTCAGAGTATGTTACGATAATTACGTGATACTGAAACATTTTACCCTATAAATTTTTACAATTCATAAAATTGGCAACATTTTGACCATAAACAAGCAAATCCGAAGTCATTTTGCTGTCAGATATCAGTGTAACGACTAAAACTTTTCGAGACGGACGTTGTTAACGGTTTTTAGCCAAATTTTATGTCAGGGTTTTTTACGCTCTAATATAAATGTTATAAGAGCTTCGGTGCTACTTTTCTTCAATCGTTTAGTCGACTTTTAGCAGAATACAGGTATGTATAAATTTGTGTGCTAAATGTTAATCTAAAATTCTAAAATATTATTTTGAGTTGAGTAGTGTTATGTTGTTACGTCAGTAACGTTACAATTTGCAGTGTAACTTATACGGCTGACAACGAATGTAACGTAACTGACAGCTAAAAGTTAGCGACACACAAAGCTTTTATAATTTTGGAAAAAGATTTTTTTTAAATATATATAGTTTAAAAGTAATTAAAAATCCTTTTTTTTTTCTAGAATGCCGCAAACTTCTGCGGAACGAATGAAAAAGTACAGAGAACGCTTGAAAAACAATCCAGAAAGGTATGAAGAACACCGGAAAAAGAACTTTGAGAGAGCTAAGACTAAAAAGAAAAAAAAATGAAATGAGTGAAGAGGAAAAATTAAAGCACAGGAAAATGACGAAACATTACCTAAAAAAACCAAATTTAGGGATTTAAGAGTAATTTAAGACTAAGTGTGATCTCAACCTTACTGTGTCAGTTAAGTTACAAATCTGTCATGCGTTCAGTTGTCCCAGATTTTCTTTATGAATATTGCTGTTTTTTAGGAATGATTGAATGTTAATGTTGTTTTATAGTATATAATTTGGTAATAAATATTGATTGCTTTTTATTTAACACAAAATTTATATAATTAAAACAAAACTATAAACGTGACTCGAAAAATTACCAGTCTGATTAGCTCCTAACGTAACAAAATGCGATAAAATACGCACTATTTGAATAGTTAGTTACAAAATAATTATTTTTCTTTTGTGTATTTCTATAGTTATAAAAAATATACTGAATAAATGCGATTTTGAGATGTAAATTGTTTTGTTTACTTTGTAAACTGAATAAAACTCTGTAACGTTTGTGTAATGTAACTGACAGAAAATTGAGTTTAATTCTCACAAAACTTGATTGAAATACTATTAAAATAAATTAATAACTTAATCTATTGTATTTTCCTTAAAATTTAATATATTTAGAAGCAAAAACAGCTTAAAACTCCAATAAATTACACACTTTAAAAGTGAAAGCTTATTTTCATTATTGGTACACTTTTTCGCAAAAATGCCCAAATAATGTACGTCGGTACTGGATCCAATAAAATTATTTTAACAAATTATGTATTTACACACTTTTAAATAGATAAGAAGAAAGGAAACAAAAAAAAACGTAAAATAAAATGCTTATTTCCAAAGAAACCTCCACCATTTAGTTTTTGTTTTAAACGTCAATTTAGCTAAGACTTCCGCTGTATTGAATCATTCCGCGAAAATTCACAAAATGAAAAACAATACTCTGAGATTTCGCGAAGATAAATATAAATTGTAAGTAATTAAGAATTATTATCAAAACTGATAACTATAAACACCATTGTCTATCATTTCTTGAGAACGGAAACCATTTTGAATTATTTTCGTTTGACATTCGAAACTTAAATGCATTGAGCAAAGACTGACAGTCCGTGACTGTGACAGTCCTGTCACATTCTAATTACCGGTAGCTACAATGTTCGTTGAGGA
Organism: Noctua pronuba; assembly: GCA_905220335.1. Taxonomy (NCBI): domain Eukaryota; kingdom Metazoa; phylum Arthropoda; class Insecta; order Lepidoptera; family Noctuidae; genus Noctua; species Noctua pronuba. Next base: position 2,037,654 of record LR999920.1, read on the forward strand.
GCTCGTGGCTAAATAATAACAGCCGCTCGGGTCGATCTTTAGGTTAAGCCGCGCTTGCCTAGGTTGGTCTGTGGATGAATGACTACCCGTTACATACCAAGTTTCCTCCGTGCCTCGGAAAGCACGTTAAGCCGTTGGTCCCGGGTGTCATTTTTATATCTTTGACAGTCGTTAGGTAGTCAGTGACCCAAAAAGTTTGACAACCAGTCTTACCAAGGGGTATCGTATTACCCAGTAATAACTGGGTTGTGGAGGTCTGACAGGCAGTCGCTCCATGTAAAATACTGGTATTCAGCTGCATCCGGTTAAGACTGGAAGCCGACCCCAATATAGTTGGGAAAAGGCTAGGCAGATGATGAGCTGCATCCGGTTAGACTGGAAGCCGACCCCAATATAGTTGGGAAAAGGCTAGGCAGATGATGAGCTGCATCCGGTTAGACTGGAAGCCGACCCCAATATAGTTGGGAAAAGGCTAGGCAGATGATGAGCTGCATCCGGTTAGACTGGAAGCCGACCCCAATATAGTTGGGAAAAGGCTAGGCAGATGATGAGCTGCATCCGGTTAGACTGGAAGCCGACCCCAATATAGTTGGGAAAAGGCTAGGCAGATGATGAGCTGCATCCGGTTAGACTGGAAGCCGACCCCAATATAGTTGGGAAAAGGCTAGGCAGATGATGACAATGTTCGCTGACATGAGATCTGTGATTCAGCCCCTCCCTTTGGTGCCCTCTCCAGTGACGCCCTAAGCCGAAGCTCGTACCCTACAGGGGGTGCTATTAGCGCGCTGTCGCTTAGTTTGTAAGAATTTTGCTCCTGGCTGGAGGCCTTACACTCAAGGCACCCACAGAATAGTCCGATTAAGCAGAAGCCAGCCTCATAGGTTGACCTGCGAGATGCCTTGTCGAAAAAATGTTCTACGGGGCTACGGGGTAATAAATCACATATCAGGTTAGGTTAGCTAACGGTAAATATACTGTGCATGGACTGTAGAAGAAGTAAGATTCGGGGTAGCTGAGCATTCTGGATTTGTGCCCGGTTGATGGCAATAGGCTCGTCCCTATTATAGAACTTAAACATAACTGACAAAATGTGGGTGTACTACAGTAGCGAAGGGTCAATTTTGTAAGAGGTAAGCCGGAGTACATATCTTTAATGTGATTATATTATTTGTCTATAGAATACTTACTGTGTCGTTAGTTAAAAGGAATCCGGTAGGAATCGAGTTGTATGGACCCTTCGCCACTGCCTGACAATGACCTGCAAATTGCAAAAAACGTAAGAAAAATTTGAATTTAGCGGGCTACCTTGGCAAAGTGGTTTCCATTACCGCGTTGCCCTACATACCGTACCATCAAAACTATTATTTCCAGGTACATTGTCATCTATAACTCACTAACTCACCGATCTCACGTGCCACTTACAGCACTTACTGCACGGGTAGTGGTAACATTAGAGCTCTTCTACACGCTCTGTTTATCGGCCATACTTTTATGATATTATCTGTCGCCCGTATCCGGTAGAGGTCGTTGACTTTTGTGCATTTCGAGAAGATTTACGCGTCATCGCAAAGAAAGAAGAAGTACCTTTTTATTTGTCTCACACACACACACACACACACAAAGGACAAAACATTTATGGTTAAATTAACAATAAAACAAAATGATATAAAAAGGTTTTTTTTTAGCCTGTGCTGTCCCACTGCGGGGTAAACGCCTCCCCCATAGCCTTAAATTATTTTTCTGTGCGGTTTTCTCCGGCCAATCTGTCGCAAACCCTTCTAAGTCGTCACGCCAGCGTTTTCTAGGCCTCCCTCGGCGACGACGCCTGTCTTCTGGCACCCACTCTGTGACGACTCTGGTCCATCGGTCCTGATGCATTTTACAGACGAGGCCCGCCCAATCCCACAATAGGATAAAACGGTTAGGTAAGGAAATTGGTCTCCTATCTCAGCATGGTGCTGTAAAATTAAAGAAAAGAACATCATAGACTTTTCTCATAGATGACGGTGATCCATTTGGAGGAACTTCTTTCAAAACTAAAAAATATATGAAAAAAAACAATTTATCGGGTTATCCTTATTATCATGCAAAAGAACCATTCTTGACATTTATTTTTTAAAGATTATTTCTTTCAAATGTCCGTAACTGCGGTTAACATGGTTCATTCTGCAGTTCCAATTTTCGATGACGCGTCCGAGCATTTCGAGTGGTATTTGGCGCATAACGCGAGTAATGTTGGCTACCAGTTGCTCAATCGCGGGTGGTTTATCCATAGGTATAGACTTTGGAAAAATGAAAAAGTCTAGGGTGTGATGTCACAGGATCTAGGGTCCATCATCTGCCTAGCCTTTTCCCAATCATATTGGTTCTGGCTTCCAGTCTAACCGGATGCAGCTGAATACCAGTATTTTACATGGAGCGACTGCCTATCTGACCTCCACAACCCAGTTAGTACTGGGTAATAATAACCCTTGGTAAGACTGGTTGTCAGACTTTATGGGTCACTGACTACCTAACGACTCTCAAAGATCTACAAATGACAGCCGGGATCAACAGCTTAATGTGCTTTCCGAGATATGAAGGAAACTCGGTATATGATGGGTGGTCATCTATCCACGGGCCCACCTAGGCATGCGCGGCTTAACCTGAAGCCTGTTTTAATAAAATGCTGATGGAATTTGAGCAGCGAAATGCATTAATTAACTAGTACGGTAACTATTTACTTTACACCACACAATTTTGTACAAACACAGAATACGTAATAGTTCAGAAAGATTGTCAAGAAAACCAATTATACCATTATTTAAAAAACAACAATTAAACTTATCACTTAATAGACAATTTTTACTAATTGCACAATTTTTTTAAATACTCACAATTTTGTTAAGTTATTCGTTCAAAAAAGCCTTGTACAGTTAGAAGTAATTGGTTTCGAAAAATCACTGTATAGCTTATGTCCGCTGCTTCGCCCGTGTGCAGTTTGGCAATTGGCCCATGAGATGCCGGGATAAAAAGCATCCAATGTGTTAATCCAGGTTATAAACTATCTGTGTGCCAAACTTCATCCAAACCCGTTTAGTGGTTTTCGCGTGAAAGAGTGACAAACACCCTCACTATCTTTCGCAATTATATTAATAGTACATAATATGATCTGTCCGCGACTTTGGCCGCATCGGTGAAACCGGTGTATTATATCACTATGGTCAGAGTATAGTGTATCAGAGTGTCCATGGAGTTTCTTGCCCATTCTTCTCCATAGAGATCTACACCTTGGAATGGGCAACTACAGTACTTTCACAAGTTATTATGCCTTGTGTCTGTGACTGTAGCTTCGCTCTTTGTTTTTTTCTGTGACTTTCAAAAGTGCCTGTAATGGTCTAATTGAAATAAATGCTTTGAGTTTGAGTTTATGCTATAATTGTAAGATGTAACGGACCCTTCACGAAGCCATCACCCAAGCATGTTGATATCTTGGATTGGGTTGGGAAAAGGCTAGGCAGATGATGATGTCAATGCTCCTCATCCCTCTGCAGCATACAGGGTGTAAAAAGACCCTTAACGAAGCCGAAAGGTACTTGTTCTCCTCGTCATTGCGATATTTTTTTTGTTCTAGACCATACCTGGGAACCTTCTAGTTACGGAGATATTGGGGGTCAAAGTACCAACTTTTTCACAACTTTTTTTTTAAATACGTGTTTCTAATGTAAGATTTTTACTTTAAACACCTTCACGACCCCCGTACTATTCAATCCATCCACCAGCACAATGTTTTGAGTGCGTTACATTGAGTTTTACCGTAAAATGTGATTTTTCACCCCAAAAAAAAAAGTCGTTTCCCAGCAATAATTTTTGCGTAAAGTTACTTAGTTTGATGTACAGAATGCTTGGTTGACGGCTTCGTGAAGGTTCTGTTTACACCCTGTATAAACGCAGATCTATTGCACATATACCACGTAATGACTTGTCCACAAGTAGTCGATTTGCATAATAATATATTAAACGTCCAGCCTTACGGCATAGTAAAATAAGGTTTGAAATCCCTTAGCAGAAAGAGGCATCCCATCTTTACCGTTTCTCACGGAGGTAGATAAGATTTCATGGTAAGATGCGCTTACCTAAGTAGTTAGTAAGTATATAAGTATCTGTGACAGAGTACGGTCCCATGGATTTAATATGAGTGAAAGACAAACCGACGCCTTAGAGTAAAAACCTCGCAAGTGTAAAAGAAGTAAGAAAGATGCCAGGGCTGCGGGACTGTTCGAAAGAGATACCGCGGCCCTGGAACACAAAGGGCAAAGAAGGAACATGGATGGGTTTTAGTCAGTAAAAGTCTGACACTCCCTCCCACTCCACCCAGAGCGGGAAGAAGTAACTGTTCAGGAGGAAGAAAAAACTGCGTGCTGTAAAATTTTTTACGGCATCTTTTATGTTTTTGAATTAATAAATATGGAAATGTATCCCGCTTTTATATCCAGAACTGTTCGGTACTATAACAAACTTCAATTTTCAAATAAGAAACGACACGTTCGTTGCAAGGTATTCACGCCAAACTGACAGATGCGAGTATTTACGAGGTTCTCATTTACTGTCATAGATGGAGCAACGAGTATCGAATAAACAAATTATTCAGATCAGGATGTGCGTTGCGAGGTTTTCTTCCTAGAAACGCAATAAAATAAATTTGAGCAAAAATGCAGAGGTTTTCACTCTAAGGCGACGAAACTAAATGTAGGTTATGAAAATACGTACCTTTTAGTCCATACGTCATCATCTGATCAGCCGTTTCCCAACTAAGTTACCTTCAGGGTGTTGCTGAGGCTTCCACCTCACTGCCCTCATGGGCGTACCCAGTATTTTCTAAGGGGTGGGGCAGAAGTAAATAAACTAAGTAGTAGGAAATTAAAAATGCTTTTAATTTACTGACTGATACGTTTAATTGACTGCACTACACCATTTAAATAATAACCTGCGAGGGTTCTGGCTAAATCTAGCTAAAATTTCGTTTTCAAATGTATGTTGTGCTTCCAGAACCCTCTTTCTAAGCACACTCATCATACAGAGGCCGACAAGACGGTTTTCTGTAATTGTTTACCAAGTTTTTATTTCAATGTGAAAATTTTTAAAGTACCCAAATGAATATTTAATTTTGCCATTATATTAATTTTGCCTAAAAAATCTTAGCTTCGGGTCAGAGATCAGGGTGGGGCAAGAGCCCCACCCTGCCCCACCGTGAGTACGCCCATGACTGCCCTGCATCAGGTATGTTCGCGGATGCGCATACAGATGGTTATTTTGCGGTAATGCGAAAGGAAGTTGCCTCAATCTTACGTAGAATGTGGGGAAGCACAAATGGCATTCTGAAGGTTCTTGCGGAAAGGCTGGATGGGCCAACAATTGGTAGGTTTGTCAAGCTACATGTCATGCATGGGTCTTGATAAACTTGCCAAAGATAATAATGTGTAATATTGTAGTTATATGTATGTCTCCTCCTTCTTCTTTATCGTGTGGTTAGTTCGTAACCTGGTGTCAGAGTTTTTATGCCGCCCATGGGCCTCTGACTTGGCTTTACATGCCGTCAAGAAATATCTCTCAGGCATGCTGGTTTCCTCACGATGTTTTCCTTCACCGAAAAGCAAGTGATAATTATACTATACGCACATGAATCCGAAAAATCAGAGGTGCGTGCCTTGGGTTTGAACTCGAGACCTATGACTATATGTACCTATGAGTTATATGTATGTATGTACATAATTGTAAAGCCTGAAAAAAAATATATACATATAACATAAAACTAAAAAAAAAAAAATATGGACTCAAGTAGATTTTAAGTTACTATAATAAGCTCAAGTACATGTAACGTGTCCAGTGTGGGAGCACGTATGTTATTAAAATAAATAGAAAGTATAGCAAACAATTATATAAATTAAAAAAGGGCGCGGACCACCATGTCTGCGGTAATAAATTCATATATAAAAATAAAAAAAAATTGTTGTTATAATCGTGTTAACATAGTTTTAAGCAATTGTATGTAATGCATCTGAGATGTGTGTGGTTTGGGTATCCTAAGGTGCCTCTTCACTAAACGAACCGAGGATGCGCGTGAGTCTCGAACCGTCGAAAGAGTGCGCCTCGAGCGTTTGGCTCGTGCTCGGCTGCGCTCAGCCAATTGTCGGTTTTTTGACGAAAACAAACCAATTTTCACCACGTTCGAGGGCTGTGATCGTTGTAAGTCTACACACTTGATACCGCGAACGGCTACGCGCGTGCTCGACCCGCTTAGCGTAGACCTATAATGACTACCGTCTTGACCCCAGTGACCCCCAACAACATTACATCACGTTTGTAGTCCCAGCAAGTGGTTGGCAGGTGATTATAAAGGGTGTAAAAAGACCCGTAACGAAAACGAATACCACATATTCTGCCCATCATTGGGATAATTTTTTTCTTCTAGACAATACCTGGGAAACCACAGGTTCTGGAGATATTGAAGGTCAAAGTTCCAATTTTTTCACAAGTTTTTTTTTTAAAACCACTTTTCAAGATTTTAACTTTACTTTAATTAATTCCATGACCCATTAACTATTCAAAGCATCCATCAGCACTAAGTGTTGAGTGCGTAACATTGAGTTTTAACATAAAACGCGATTTTTCACCCCAAAAAAAAAGTCGTTTCCCAGCAATAATTTTTGCGTAGAGTGACTTAGTTTGATGTACAGAATGCTTGGTTGACGGGTTCGTGAAGGGTCCGTTTACACCCTGTATAGCAGAAGCTGCTGGCAAAATTCAATTTAGGTATGAATATTTTTGGCACAGACAAGTGTGTAACACGCCAATACTGAAAAATTCCTAATGGATAAACCCAAGAACAGTTTTCCCGATCTGCGATTCAAATTCAGAACAGGCAGATCGTGCTTGACACCACAAAAGAAAGCCATAATTTAAAAATAACGTTCCATTTTCACTTGTTTCAGAAAATGTTTCAATACGAATATGAAAAGCGGCCGCCATCTTCAACTTCGTGCGACAGTCGCGCCACGATGACGACCGACTGGAGCCGAACTTACCCGACGGTGCCCGAGCGCATGCCGAATGCGCGCCGACCGCTGCCGCCGAGACCAACTGTCATACACCGTGTTCCGGATAAAACTACCGTAAGTTTGGAAAACAATAAGGACAATTTAGAATATTCTGGTTATAAGAGGCAATTCGACCGTGATTTTTGCGTTAAATGGGCAACTTTGGCGTTCTTATTCTGTGAAACTGATAGACTTCGCCCACTTTTACTTATTAAGTGGTGGAGAATAGTTGGGGGCCATCCTTAATCACGTGAGGTTTTTTAGTCCACTTTTATAGACCCCTCTCGCTCTTGGGAATACGACAGGAGGATTTAAGGTACCCCTGATTTAAACTCACGCGTCGCAGTTGACGCGAATATTTTTTATGTTTAAATCAAATGGAAAAGCCTGATAAATACCACTTGCCCGATCCCCAATCGAACCGGAGCGGGAGGACCTCATACTCAGAAATTCCGCTTGGGACCTCAAAAGATCTACGAGGCAGTTTTGTAAGAATTTTTTTAGAACACTATTCCGTGGTCGGTTTGAAGATTGCAACACCGATAGACATTTGTACTTATGACCCACAGACATTTAAACATTTTTGTTCCGGGTCTGGCTGTTTGTGTAATCTATTGTGTAGTATCGATATTAATTGTGTCCGAAGTTATGCACGCGATCCTGGAGAAATTGCTTAAGTTACTTTTTGGATAAAATTAACTATACAGTACTATATCGTGAGGAATTATTAGGAAACTATGATTTAATTTGCTTTTTTTCTGCGCTTTGCTTTCGCCAGGTTGAAGAAGAAGCAAAGGGATGATGATAATATGAAAAATTGAAAATCCAAATATTTTTGAATAACACAAATAAATGTTAATTTGCTCATAAAAGTAAATATTTCTTTTAAATAATCATGTTTATCTATGATATTCTATTTATAAACACAATTTAAATACTCAAAAATATTTACGCCGTAAGGACGCATATCTCTTTGCGGAGATTTAAAAAAAAACAAAAACCGCCGGCTGTGGTCATTGAACCGATTTGGCCTTATAGTCTGTTTTTTAATCCCTGAGACTAAATTGACAAGTAAAAATGGCAAACTGACATAGATTTCAATAGGATTATGTCAAATTTAGTCTCAGGGATTAAAAAACAGACATTATTATAAGTATATCTGTCGAAATTTCTATTTCACACGTGTGCGGAAAAATATTAAAAATCCACGTGTGTGAAATACATTGCATATTGAACCTAATCCTAGAGCGATAAGAACCAGTTTTCGAGAAAGTGTATTGACAATATTTTGTATAACATTATTAATGTCATAGATTTCCGTAACGCCTGATTGTATAACTTAAGTTTAACTTGGACACTACTGACATACAATACTACAACACAAATACAACACAATACATATTTTAATGATAAATTTTAAATTAGATAAATACATGTTTTAATAGATAATTAGATTGCATTATAAATATTACATTTAGGAATATTCAAATATTTAGTCAAATAAAAGCCCTTCCTCTCTCCTACTTTTGCAGTGCCCGACAGGGTCCACAATGATCATAACTTTGTAAAACCTACCATCTAAGTATACTTGTGGAAGCAATAAATTTATTGAGTATGGAGTACAATGAAGGAAGACATCGTGAGGAAATCTTCAAAGTAATTGCGTAACAGTTTCACAATGGTATGCTTTTCATTTGGACTAATCGAAAAAAACCACACATTGCTTTTATGTTGCGGTTTTCGTTGAATGAAGCAATGTTATAATAAAACTGATTCGAGAGTCGTGAGGGAAAGTGTTTTACGCAATTAGGGAGGTAGACTTTATGTCTGATATACATAAAGGGTGTAAAAAGACCCTTAACGAAGCCGAAAGGCACTTGTTCTCCCCGTCATTGCGATCATTTTTTTGTTCTAGACCATACCTGGGAACCTTCTAGTTTCGGAGATATTAGGGGTCAAAGTTCCAACTTATTCACAAGTTTTTTTTTAAATACATGTTTCTAATGTAAGATTTTTACTTTAAACACCTTCACGACCCCCGTACTATTCAGTCCATCCATCAGCACAATGTTTTGAGTGCTTTACATTGAGTTTTACCGTAAAACGTGATTTTTCACCCCAAAAAAAAAGTTGTTTCCCAGCAATAATTTTTGCGTAAAGTTACTTAGTTTGATGTACAGAATGCTTGGTTGACGGCTTTGTGAAGGGTCTGTTTACACCCTGTATAAATGTGATGGTTGGAGAGGGAGACGAAGACCAAGGAAACGTTGGATGGATTGTATAAGGAATGATATGAAAGAAAAAGGAATAGTAAGTAGGGGCAGTTACCACTGAGCACCAGTGCTTAAGCGTGATTCATCTTATTTTTCCTCATCTGATTTATGTACAACGATTCCTCTGTGATTACTGGGCGATTTACGTGGTTCCGTTTTTCATTTTGTAGATTTTTTCTTCTTGGCCTATGTTGATGACACGATGATCCTTTAATAACTTCTAGTTGAAATGTAAAATTAATTTATGAAAAGAATTTGTGTGGGATACTTAAAACTAGGGAATCCAATCTCGCAAACGCGGGATACCGCACATTTTTTTGCGGGATCTGAATTCGGGATCACACAAACGGCGATTTACCTCTAAAGCATCATTTAATTTAATTGTTGATTAATAATAAGTCATAACTCTACTTAATATTAGTAATGATAATAAAAAATAATAATAATAATTCAGATGACAGAGCTACACGACCTAAACCAGCCGTACCAGCATGGCAATACAGGATTGAACGACGTATTGGTGGGGCCAGAGCACTCATCGGCAAACTGATCTGCTTCAGGGAGGGCAATACTCGCCCTAGAGTGATGCGTTTTGTGAGGCGGGCGTTCTCGGGGACTGATATCAGTCCACGAGACTACATGTCCCGTGTCACAGAGCGCATCGACTTCCTGAAGCAGAAAGTATATGCATGGGCAAACCGTATTCGTAGGTATAAACGGCGGGTGGATAGATACACTCAGAATCGCACATTCCAAAGAGATGAAAGGTGGGTTTATAGGGCTTGGGAGCGACCGGACCAAGGTGTGGCTGACACGCGCCTACCGGATGATGACGCCATGTGTTCATTCTGGCGCAGCATCTGGTCGGTGCCTGTTAGCCACACCGAGGATGAATGGACTCGGGAGGTCGAGCGAGCGTGCGATCCAGTACAAGAAATGGGGGCAATTACTATCAGCCCCCAAGACGTAGTTTGTGCAGTCCGTTCGTTGCCTAATTGGAAATCTCCAGGGCCGGATGGGCTGCACAACTTCTGGATTAAATGGTTTACAAGGTCGCACGCTCGCCTGGCGACTCTATTCCAGTCAGCCTTAGAGTCAGGGTCGCTGCCCGAGTTCCTGACAACAGGTATAACCCACCTGCTCCATAAATCGGGTAGTACTGCGGAACCCAAAAATTATAGACCGATTACCTGTCTTCCGACAGTGTATAAAGTTCTTACTTCCATTTTGAGAACTAAAATTAGCAAACACATTAATGACAATTCTATCATGTCTCCTTCTCAAAATGGATGTAGGAACGGGTCCTGTGGTACTAAGGAGCTACTCCTTATTGATATGGCCATTAGTCAACAGGTTCGCCGTTTCCGAAGGGATCTGTCGACATGTTGGATAGACTATAAGAAGGCCTATGACTCGGTACCACATACATGGCTCATGAGGGTGCTAGAGTTGTATAAAGTTGATACAACTCTGCGCACCTTCCTGATGTCGTGTATGGGGCAATGGAGGACAGTCCTTCGCTATCCAGGATGTCGGCAAATCCAGAGGGATAGCGAACCGATAAGGATAGAGCGAGGTATATTTCAGGGCGATAGTTTGAGTCCGCTTTGGTTCTGCTTAGCCTTGAATCCTCTTAGCACACTGCTGGAGGATTCAGGTCTAGGTTATCGGTTGAGGAGAGGTGGTCAAGTTATATCTCACCTCCTTTACATGGATGACCTGAAACTCTTTGCCCCCAACGATTTACAACTGATGGAGCTACTGAAGGTAACTGAAACTTTCAGTAGCGCCATCAGGATGGAATTTGGTGTGGACAAATGTGCGGTCATGCATGTAAAGCGAGGGGAGATTGTGGAATCTGTGAGAACCCAGCTTTCGGATTCCATAAATCTTAGATCTCTTTCAGCAACCGAAACTTATAAGTATTTGGGTATGTCGGAAGCGCTGGGCATCAATGTCGCTGACATGAAGCAATCGTTGAAGGAACGCTTCTTTGGCCGCCTGAAAAAAGTATTTAATAGTCTTTTATCAGGCGGAAATAAGGTGCGTGCCTTCAACGGTTGGGTCATGCCGGTTTTGATGTACTCTTTCGGCATACTCAAATGGACTCAAACAGAACTAGACGCCCTGGATAGGAGGGTTCGTACACTGTTGACGGCATACCGAATGCATCACCCGCGTTCTTCGGTTATGAGACTGTATATCCCGCGGAGGTGTGGGGGTCGAGGCTTTTTAAACGCTAAGACTCTCCACAATCGCGAGATATGCAGTCTTAGGGAATATTTCCTAGAAACCGACGTGGGTATGCATCGAGATGTAGTCGCGGTGGACAAGGGCCTCACCCCTCTCTCCTTGGCTAAAGAGAACTGGCGCAAACCAGTAGTGCTTGATACTAACGACCGCAGGGAAGTATGGCAGAGTAAGGAGCTTCACGGACGCTTTTTCCGGGCCCTGCATGGGCCCGATGTAGACCTATCAGCGTCCGTAGCCTGGCTACGTTCCGGGGATCTCTTTGGAGAAACCGAAGGCTTTGTCTGTGCAATTATGGATGAAGTTATGATGACAAATAACTACCGGAGATTTATTGTGAAGGACGGTACGGTTGACATATGTCGGGCATGCCACCGTCCAGGCGAATCAATCCGTCACATTATCTCCGGGTGTTCTCGTCTGGCTAACGGAGAATACTTGCATAGACACAACCTTGTAGCCAGGATTATTCATCAGCAACTTGCTCTGAAATACAACCTTGTGGAATCGGAAGTGCCGTACTATAAGTATGTGCCCGACCCAGTTCTCGAAAATGGCTGTGTCACATTGTACTGGGATCGATCCATCATCACTGACAGGACTATTGTAGCCAATAAGCCTGATATAGTGGTGGTGGATCGATCAGAGCGGCGCGCAATGATTGTTGACATAACGGTCCCACATGATGAGAACCTCGTGAAAGCCGAGAAAGATAAGCAAATCAAGTATCTTGATTTGGCTCACGAGGTTGTCGACTTGTGGGATGTGGACTCAGCGATCATTGTGCCGATAGTTGTATCAGCCCATGGCTTAATTGCCAAGAGCTTCGACCAACATCTGAGGAGGCTCTCGTTAGGCAGCTGGATCAAGGGCTTGATTCAGAAAGCGGTACTCCTGGACACGGCTCGTATTGTTAGGAGGTTCCTCTCTCTGGAGCCCTGACCGCCGGTAGCTTGGACCCTGTTCCCGATACCGGTGGGCTACAATTTTTTATATTTTTAAATGTTTTTTATATTGTTTTTTCTAAGGAATATTTAAAAATGTAATTATATTTGTACAGAAATAAATAAAGGACATAATAAAAAATAAAATTTCCATGTTTTTTAATTTCATTTTTTTTCAATATTTAAAAAAAATCTCAATCTCACAAATCCCGCGGGATTTGCGGGATTGATGACCTCAATCCCGCAGGCCTGCGGGCTCGCGGTTTTGATGCGGGATTGAATTCCCTACTTACAACCACTAAAAAGGGTAAAATAGAAACAAAACTTTTTTGCTTGAAAGCCTTCAGTGGCTGATATTTAATTGTACCTTCTTTAATTTTCAGGTCCCTCTAAAGGTATGGATTATTGCCAGCGCCTCGTGCTTCGCCGTGTGTGCCGCTCTGGTCCTTGCTACCGTGGTGATCACCAAGTGGGGAACTTCTGATGCCTTCACCACACGAGAAGTGTTTCAGTCGCCGGTGATTATTGAGATTTTGTTTTGTTTTACATCATCTTGATTCAGCCGAAAGTTAGACTTTGAACCGACTCTTACATAGGAAAAAACTGGCGACTGTCGAGCATGAGGTCCTGGGTTCGATTTCCGAGTCGAGCAAGGTGTCGCTGGGTTTTTATTAAAACTTCATGTACATGAGTGGTACATAGACGGACTTAATGCCACAAGGCATTCTCTACCAGTCAAACTTTGGGTCAAATGGGGCAGCAATAAAAAAAAAAGAGAAAAATACCATTTTGTTAACATAAATTGATATACATCAATAGGTACATACTAATACTTAAATAAACAAATATAACATATTATGATACATACCAATAGTCCAAAATACGAGAAACCCTACAATAATTACTATGACTACTAATGACCAGATTGTGAGCAATTTAGTCTGATTTTAAATACCTAGTACTTCCGAACTGTTCTTTTGAAACCCATTTAGCCTTTTCTATAAATTCTTGATATTAATGATATATTTTATCATTTCCAGCAACCAATACACTCTCCACAATACCCAAAAACAACAGAGTTCACCCCAGACTCGGACGAAACGGAAGAAAATGCAATTCTAGAAAAACTATCCATCTTCAAAAACGTGGTTGCAAATAGAGAACATAAGAATCTTATATCGAAGACTCAGATACATCCTGTACACGACGAAATTAAACATGAAGAGAGGAATATTAAGAAAAAAGATAAAGCTATCATTGACAGCGTTCAAGACGAAAAAGGTTTTAATACAAACGTTGAAGAAATAAATGACAGTACTGTCCAAGAAGCTGTGGTAGAAAATGTTAAAGTAAACGAAACTAGGATGAAAATTGTAGAAGATTATGTTCCGAATTTCAAGCCAATTCTGCCGGGTTTTGGGAAGAATATGGATTTGGAAATACCTTACGGATATATGGATGGTGCGTATACAGGGTAGAGCAAACTAAGTAACTTTACGCAAAAATTATTGCTGGGAAACAATTTTTTTTTTTGGGGTGAAAAGTCACGTTTTACGGTTGGATTCAATGTTACGCACTCAAAATATTGTGCTGATGGATGCATTGAATATATATAATTGAATTGACTATATGCATTGAAGTATGGCAGCCATAGAGGTGTTTAAAAATCTTACATTAAACACATGTATTTTTAAAAAAACTTGTGAAAAAATTGGAACTTTGACCCCCAATATCTCTGCAACTAGAAGGTTCCCAGGTTTGGTCTAAAACAAAAAAATGAACGCAATGACGGGGAGAACAAGTGACTTTCGGCTTCCTTAAAGAAGCCGTTTTGTTACACCCTTTATTTCTTATCCCAGTTCACTTGGGGTCGGCGCAGCATGTTTTCTTCTTCCATACTTCTCTGTTACTTTCATCTCATCAGACACCTCCTTTCGTGCCATATCATCCTTCACACCGTCCATCCATCGTTTGTTTGATCTTCCTCTACTCTTATACCCATCCATAGTCACACTCAAAACTTTCCGCGCAACATTTTCCTCATTCCACCGCATTACATGCCCATACCACGACAACCGATTATCACACAACTTTTCAGTTACCGGCGCCACTTTCAGACTTCCTCTTAAGTATTCTTATGTATGGTGCTTATGATTAAATACCAATTTTTTTTTTAAACCCGCCCTTATAAGCGGACCTCATGTATTCCTTAATCCTCCAATATTCTTCTCTGATTAATTTCGGTGCGGGATCCAAGACAGTATTTCTTGGACTTCGTCAAGCTTCATTGTCTCGGCGCTTTTCTGGTGCTCGCCACTGTTGATTCTGGCTTTCAGGAGTTGCAGTGGTTTGGGAGTAGTGTGGCGGGCTTGTCCCAATAAAAAAAAACCCACCCCTATGATGACATGGTCATATACAAATTGTTAACTTTTTCTATATTATTTGGGGTAAGACTTATCCTATTTTTATCTTCCATTCTTCCCTGTGACGTCACGCATTCATCATTCACTGCCTTGTCATTGATAACCTTTTTCGTCTAGCAATTCATCCATCTTTACTTCGGACTTTCTCTACTTCATCTGTAATTTTAAAATTTCACATTTCTCCAGCTGTAACTTCCATGACAAAGCAAGCCTTTTGCTATAAATCGGGTTCCAACTATGATTGCCTTTGGAAGCTTCCAAATATACAAAAAAATAAACTCACACCATATGCCCATGGGTGTTCACCTCAAACTCAGACGAAACAGAAGAAAACGCAATTCTAAAAGAACTATCCGTTTTCAAAAACATAGTCGAGAATACTACAGAGGTTTGCGTTTGTTTAACAACAGAGATTGGCAGAAACTAAAGACCTAAACTAAAGAACTAAACCTGCTACGATCCTAATCTCCTGAAAATTCTATAATAATGGAACGAAAACCCTTAACTTAGCAATATTTATAGTAGCAACTTTTCAATTCCAGCAAAAGACGACTACTTTTACAACGACGAAAATCTCTACGATGACTACATGCAGAGCAACACCATGACCTCTTACCTCATAGAGAAGGTTCAAGAACTGCACGAATGGGTCTCATCAGACCCTGATCTCCAAACCAACGAGACTAGAAAAGACAGCGACTTCGGAAGTCTTCTGAAAGCGTTAAACGAAAGCCTGGTCGAAGGCAACGTGACCATCGTCATGCATAAGCTCAGGGATATGTATTTCGGAGATAATTATACGCACTTTAATGCTAGTAGAAAGGTCATAGTGACAAATAGTACTGATCTGCTGTCATTTGGGATATTGACGTTGGATGTTATGTTGTTGCATAATATTCAGCTGATGGCGTGGGAGAATCAGGTATGTGTTATAAGCTTGTGCTTTTCTTATTTAATTAGTCTACAAGGTTTGGTTTACAGCTAGTACTTAGGTTTATTCCCCGTGAGAAAGTGGGATGTAATACATGCGGGCACAGAAACCGAGGAAAAACGAGGTTTCCTGGAAATTTTCCCGGGAGTTTTGAAGATAGGTAATTTTTAGATTTCGATTTTCTCGTTCCGAATTTCAACTTTGTCACCTCTTATCTTTGCCGCTCGCGCCCGCCATATTGGAAAAATGGCGCCTTAAAGCAGAGCAGCAACAACATCTCCGTTCCGACTCATTTCACGATTAAAATATCACGTATAAAATTAAACTAGATAAAAAAGTCCTACAATTTATGTAAAAACCAGTCTCTCTACCTCACATCAGCACATTTCAAGTTGAGGATTACTTTTTGATGCCCTTTTATAATTATTTTTCCAATAGGGCGGCGCGAGTGGCAAAGATAGGTATAGTAGTCGCCAAACTTCTAGTTCGCTCTGAAGTTGTGACGAGTAGAGTCACAGTAACAACAAAACAGGTGTCACGGGACACGCCGGGGAGCGGGAGCGGAGCACACCCGCGCACTACCCGCGCACCACCCGCGCCCTCTCGCGTGCTCTGTCACGCTGCGCTTTGTTATGTGTACCGGCGCAGCCGTTGCAACTTCAGAGCGAACTAGAAGTTTGGCGACTACTTATACGAGGTGGCAAAGTTGAAATTTGGAAAGACCATATCGAAATACATAAAATTACCCCTTTTCGAAAACTCGCGAAAAACTTTCCAGGCGACCTACCGAAGTTGGGCAATGGACTATAATAATGATAATTAAGTTCTTCTAACTTAACAGAAAGACGTGTTTCTGAGGAGTTTCTTCTGCCAGTTCTTCTCCACAGTTAAAACACTAGATGAAGGGCGAGGGTTTTGGAGGACCGTCCATATTTATTCCAAACGTCTTTTGTATTTTTAACCCCCGACCAAAAACGAGGGTGTTATAAGTTTGAAGTGTGTTTCTGTGTCTGTCTGTGGCATTATAGCTCCTGAACGGATGAACCGATTTTGATTAACTCATTCGAAAACGAAACAAGAAGTAGTACTGACATAAAAGCATCGTAAATCGACATAAACTATCTGTCTATCTAAAAATAACCAAAATCGGAATCCTAAAATAGTTCTGGGGTATATGTGTTAAGTTTTTTTTACCTTTAAAAAATTGCTGTTTCTCAGCCTCATTTGAATACATGTATTTTGATTTTAGTGTGTTAATTCTGTGCCAAAATTTCCAGGAGATGGCTAGAACAAAGATGATGAAGGACCCCGATGTATTTGCGTTCAACGCGCTGTTCCTGGACCCCAGTAAAGTGGAGACAAAGCAGAATGAAGTGGCCCATGATGGATCTCTGTTTTTGTAAGTATACAGCGTGTAAATAGACCCTTAAAGAAGCCAAAAGGCACTTATTCTCCCCATCATTGCGATCATTTTTTTGTTCTGGAACATACCTGGGAACCTTCTAGTTAAGGAGATATTGGTGTTCAAAGTTCCAACTTATTCACAAGTTTTTAAGGCTATAAGTAACTTTACTTTAAATACCTCCATGACCCCGTACTATTCAAAGCATCCATCAACACTAAGTTTTGAGTGCGTTACATTGAGTTTTACCGTAAAACGTGATTTTAAACCCCAAAAAAAAGGCGTTTCCCAGCAATAATTTTTGCGTAGGGTTACTTGGTTTGATGTACGTAATGCTTGGTTGACGGCTTCGTGAAGGGTCCGTTTACACCTTGTATAACATAACATCACAACTGTATTCCTCAAAAGGTATGTGTGTATGCTACACCCATATTTCTCCAAGTAAGTTTGGAACCCAAGTGCATCTTCAGACTCTGGGCCGCGACTGTGAAATTCCTAATGGAGACTACTAAGGATCCGACCTTGCCGTCAATTGGGCACACATCTAGACTCCGGCGTTCCCGTTTCCAGAGGGTTACTATGACGTCTTAAAGCAAGAGTAATTCCAGTGTGGGAAAGAGACAGAGCTATACAGGTCGGCTAGCGCCATCTCTTTCCCACACTGGAATTACAACTACTTGAAGATGTCATGGTACACCTGTACTGTGAAATTCCTAGTGGAAGAAACCTCAGAATTAATACTGATACTGATACTGCTAGCCTGCGTCATCCCACTGCTGGGCAAAGGCCTCTGCCCATGACTTCCAGTTGTTTCGATCCAGGGCTAATGTGGGCCACTGGTCGTTGGTTCTGTCCAGCTCGTCCCGCCATCTTCTACGAGGTCTGCCACGACGCTTTCTGGCTGTGTCAGGGCTCCAGAAAATGGTTATTTTGGCCCACAGCTCATTTGGCATGCGGCAGACGTAGCCAGTCTAGTCCCACTTCAGCTTAGCGGCTTTTTGAGCAACGTCAGCAATGCAAAAGACAGAATTAATAAGCGCACCTATAAAAAATACCGGCCAAATGCGAGTTGGGCTCGCGCATAAAGGGTTCCATAACATCCTAGTAGGGGAAGCCTCCTTTAATTTTTAATTTATTTGTTGTTATGGTGGCAACAGAAATATACATTCTGTGAAAATTTAAACTGCCTACCTATTATAGATCATGCGATACAGCCCGCTGACCGACAGACAAACGGACAGCGTAGGCTTAGTAATAGAGTCCCGTTGGTTACCTCCTTCTGACATTCAAAAGTGCCTGTTATGGTCTAATTGAAATAAATGCTTTGAGTTTGAGTTTGAGTTTACCCTTCGGGTACGGAACCCTAAAAAATAAGTAGTACTTTATGCTTAATGCAATTTGAAGGCACGGTTGGCGCAGTGGCTGAGCGATTGGCTGCTGCGCTGCGTGTCGCGGGCTCGATCCCCGCACGGAATAAATATTTGTATACATCAGGTAGTTGTTCCGGGTCTGGCTGTTTGTGTATGTGAGTTTTAAATGTTTGAAAACGCACCCACGATACAGGAGAAATTACAAGTGTGGGTGCCAACTTTTTTTTTTAAGAAAAAAAAAGCGATGTGGGCATACTTAACGCCCCTATACGGCGCGAATTACACAGAAACGGCGTAAGATCCAAGCGCAGTGCAGGCATGATGCCGCTTCAAAACGTTTTCATACAAAATGTACGTAGGCGACGTGTCGTGAATTACACTCAAGCGGCGCGGCGCAGGCACGCCGTTCTTTCGTTTCCTTATAAATTCCGCGCCTGCGCTGCGCCCTACCGTCGTGTAATTCGGGCCTACCACGGCTAGTGTAACATTCCGTTTATTTTGCCAGAAAACGCTTGAATCCTCGCCAGGATGACATAGACATCGGAAAGAATCTTCTGGAGAACATTATGGAAGTCGGCATGAGCACTGCACGAGCTGCCATACATCTTGGCAGGGCTTATAAGAACACCAAGTAAGTTGTATTTAGCAAACTCCTGCCTGTATCTCAATTTTGATCGAAGAAGTTTATTTTTGTCTATGCTGGGCAAAGGCCTCTGATTCGTTTTATTAATGAACTGGTTTCAAAACGTACAAACCATACCTCTATATAATATTAGTGCAGATAAATGGGTAGCTTCTTTTCTGTATTTAGTGTGTACATAAATTGTTAAATAAATAAATAAATAAGTAAGTCTTTTTCTAAAGCTCGATGTCGTGTACAGTTAACACGTTAACTGCCATGTCACCGGGCAACAGGCACCGGTGCCCAGAGGCGGATTATCCTTAAGGCAAACTAGGCATGTGCCTAGGAGCGCAAGGGCACAAAGGGGCGCACGGGCGGAATTGTAAAATAAAGAATAAATATTTAATAGGTAGGTATAGCATAAAATTAATAAGAAGAAGATATTACTTCGTCACGGTCGGGAAACCTTCAGAGTGAGTTATAGACAGACTTGTGGTTGAACTTCAAAAGAGACGATAATCATACAGTATTTTCAGACTTTACAGCGACAAGGTATCTACATATGAAGTATAAGTAGAGCTATTTAATTTACGAATTACGATGCTAGTTGTGCTCTGCTCATTGACCACTTGTAAATAGGAAGCCGAATGAAGTCTAGCCCCATGTATCTCAACATCCAGGGGAGCTACCGCCGTATCAGCCGTATTAATTATACGGGGCCCCCGACTAGGAAACAAAAATAAAAACCTTCTGTCAACCTCAAATATTCTTCTTGATAAAAGATAAATTGAAAATATAACTTAACACGGTTCAAAAAGCTCCAATTTTTCGAGCTCGCTTCGCTCGCTCTTTGATGAAGGCTTCACCAATCGCTGTTCAAAAACACCAATTTTTCGAGCTCGCTTCGCTCGCTTTTCGATGAACACTTGTAACCTTTCAGGATGCTGTAATTTTCTAGCACTTTATTGAAGTCTTAACCTTCATGATCCAGTCAGTCATGATCGCAGTTAGAAGTTTTTTTTTTCAAGTTTTTTTGTCTCACTTTGCTCGCTCACACATTCTCTTAGTAAAATGAATGACAGCTAAAGCGATGCAAGTCAGGATGCTATTTTCTTAGTTTTGCAAAAATAATTTGTTGATTTTCTCTTCTTTTCGGGTTTGGCCGCACTCGGGGTTCAAAGGGCCCCCAAAAAAATGTTATATGGGGCCCTACTAGGACTAGCTACGCCACTGTCAACAAGGCACGGGCCAGGCCCCCCCTAGAAAATACCTCTAGATACGCCAATGAATATT
Organism: Noctua pronuba; assembly: GCA_905220335.1. Taxonomy (NCBI): domain Eukaryota; kingdom Metazoa; phylum Arthropoda; class Insecta; order Lepidoptera; family Noctuidae; genus Noctua; species Noctua pronuba. The sequence continues at coordinate 2,058,238 of LR999920.1, forward strand.
TTTCAAGTAAATTTTCATTTTTAAACAAGTTGACCAATTTGAGCACTGAAGAAGTTCAAAATTGAGCTAGTACGTTAGTAACAATGTATTCCTGTGACTTAGAAAAGTGTTTTGTGGATGAATGTATCCTGCGTTCTTATCTAACAATGGTAGCTCGAGATGGAAAACTGTCCCGAACAACCAACGCAATTTTATAGGTTCTGAGAAATGAAGAACTTGAATCAATTTATCCAAACGTTGACATAGCTTTAAGAATGTGTGTATCGGCGGCAGTCAGCAATTGCAGTGGTGAGCGGAGCTTTTCCTGTCTAAAGAGAGTGAAAAATTATCTTCGCTCAACTATGTCACAGACAGACAGTTATCAGATTAAATTAGTTAGCAATACTTAACATAGAATCAAACTTATTGCGATCTTTAAACTATGACGATGTTATTTTCAATTTCGCTAAACAAAAATGTAGGCGCCGAATTTTTTTATTTTTTTTTAGTTTGTCATTTAAGCTGTAACAAGTAAATCAAAATTAGCAACTTCAAAGGCGAGCGAAAAAGCTGCTTAATTTTACATACATACCATTATAATTTCATTTTTACTTTAAATAATTTCTGCAAACAATTCAATTATTTCAAATTATATCTAACTTTAAGTTTCAAGAGTGCTTTTAAGTTCACTTTAAGTATACATAAAAATTCAGACCGTGTTGAAAATTTAACCCTGTATCAGTGTTTAAATAAATAATTCATAACTTGATTTTTTTTTATTCACCAAGTATTAATAAATTCTTAAAATTAATAAAAGCGCCAGACAATTCACGACGACGTTCGTTTCCCAAATTTGCCCGACCGAGAAAGAAATCCGGGACCTTCCGCGCTTGCGGCAGCCACCTAGGCCACTATCTACAGGGTGTAAACAGACCCTTCACGAAGCCATCAACCAAGCATTATGTACATCAAACTAAGTCACCCTAGGCAAAAATTATTGCTGCGAAACGACTTTTTTTTTGGGGTGAAAAATCACGTTTTACGGTAAAATTCAATTTAACGCACTCAAAACTTGGTGCTGATGGATGCTTTGAATAGTAAACGGGTCATGGAGGTAATTAAAGTAAAGATAAAACCTCAAAAAGGAGTATTTAAAAAAAACTTGTGTAGGGAGACTTAGTTTAATGTACATAATGCTTGGTTGACGGCTTCGTGAAGGGTTCGTTTACACCCTGTATAGGGGCGCCGATGAGATGCCTGCCTATGGCGCTCTCAACGTTTAATCCGCCTCTGCCGGTGCCTGACAGACTCACTATCTGGTGTCAGTCACCGGAGACTGACACCGAAGCATAAAATTCAAATGACTGCAGTGTGCCGCCTGGCACGTTTACTATGTTCTTTTCTATTAGAAATGACTGAGATGGCCCCAAGCAAGACATATTCAACATGGCTTCGTACTTTTATATATAGAACAAAAGTTATGACGAATTTTTTATGAAAATGAAAAAAAAACTGTCACGGGTGCCTGACAGTTTTTATTTTCTCTTTTTTTTTAACAAAATAAAGAAAAGGGAACAATTTTTATACATAATTATTCAATATAAACCATTTGGAATAAATACGCAAGAAATGTATTTTGGATGATACTGAAAATATACCTTGGCAGTTAACGTGTTAATTATGCTAGGAACACTGACGCTGGTATTAAACTTTATAAGTAATCGTCTGAGAAATGATTACTTTCAAACTTAATTTCAATAATTATTTCTATTTTATTTTACAGAAACATCCTAAACCAAATCTCAAATAAAGAACAGCAAGCTACCAACATACAGAACCAACTGTCACGCAACCTTGATGCCAACACACACGCGCTAAATCACCTACAAACGTCATTTGACAGTACGAATGGTGTTGCCAACAACAATGGTAGTTTTTATACTGAGCTGGATTGTGTGTGGCTGCTGTATTGTAGGAATTTGGTGGCTACTACTAAGTTGAACCCGCCTTATGGGACCATGGCTAGGATTAATGGGTTAGTATTTCTTTTCATTATGTTCTATTAGGTATATAGCCAGCCACAGGTTACTGACAACAGAACCTGTATATGCTGACCTCTTATTCCATGGAGACTCCGTAGTAAGCGAGGCCAGCTCAAGGCCTACTTGTTACCAATGATGCGCAGCCTACAACTGTACTTCAATACACTAACGTATTCCCCGAGATAAGGGCAGAAAATTAATTGAATGGTACAGTTAAGCTTATATCAGGGATAACACCAGAACATTCAGAACTACGGAAACAACCCTAATAGCTTAAATGTCAAATTGCCATGATGATTTGGATGTGCGGTTGATTTGACATCCACATTTTGCCAGTTAAGTTTAAGACTCATGTATTGTATTGTATAACAGACTGGTGCCCGCAATTCCACGTCCAACACCAAATAGAAACAGGCTTAAATTCAGACTTCAAATGAAGTTGCTACCGAAAAATTCCTGATGTAACAATACCCCACTTAGGAATAGACCCTATTCAGCTGTGAGCTGCGCTTGCCACCACTGAACCAGACAACGCATGCATATTTAACTACATAAAATTAACATTTATTTTCTACCATTTCAGCGTGGCTCTCAGAATGCTGACCGGGGAACTAGCAGCAAATAAGGCGCTCGACACAATGCTATACGAAGTACTGACTGGCTGGACTGAGCTGAAGTGCAATGATATGTTTCCTAGGTAAGTCTTGTTGTGTTTCTCTCGTCAGTATTTTTAAGATATACGTTGTTTTTTTTATCTAAAAGCGTCCCACTGCAAGGCAAAAGCCTCTCTTCCTCCTTCCGCTTGTCTATGTCTACTTCTAAGCCATCTGAGGACAGTCCTTTAAATAGTCGACCATAGCAGTCTGAAAAAATACATTGTTAAATATGGACCACCAAGAACGTAACAATATCACACCTTTTTTTCCTAAAAAGGACGCAGGAATGTAGGTAGTCTCCACATTTCGACAGTATTTTATTGAATTAACTAACTTAAATCTGGCTTTAGTATAGTGTTTGGCAGAAAAAGTGGTATTGGACTGAGACGCTGACTCCTGGCATACAGGTTTTCTACCTAGTGTGGGTTTCAGAGGCCCAATTATTATGTCCATTAAATTTTATTTTAATTTTAATGTGAATTCCTATGTTATTACAACCGGCCACAAACCCAGACACCGAGTTGTTACTGAAATTCCAGTTTAAAAAACCTTGGAACTCATTTCCCAACCTCAGGAACAATCCGCATGCTCGCTCCATGCTCAGCAATTGCGCTTGCGACCACTAAAAGTACGAGACAGACTTTATGTAACCATCATCATCTGCCTAGCCTTTTCCCAACTATGCTGGGGTCGGCTTCCAATCTAACCGGATGCAGCTGAATACCAGTATTTTACATGGAGCGACTGCACATCTGACCTCCACAACACAACCCAGTTAGTACTGGGTAATACAATACCCCTTGGTAAGACTGGTTGTCAGACTTTTTGGGCCACTGACTACCTAACGACTGTAAAAGATCTACAAATGACACCCGTGACCAACGGCTTAACGTGCTTTCCGAGGCACGGAGGAAGCTAGGTATGTAATGGGTGGTCACCCATCCACAGACCAACCTAGGCAAGCACGGCTTAACCTAAAGATCGACCCGAGCGGTTGTTATTATTTAGCCACGAGCTCCTCAGACTTTATGTAATATTATATACTTTTTTCTTTGTTACAGATGCAGTAAAGTGAACGCCGCGTCGGTAGTGGTTGATACAATTCTTCAATCGCACCGAAAATCTTCAACAACTAACAGAGGATGAAGAGAAATCACACAAATAGTAAAATTAAATAAGTATCTTAAGATAGAATCCCAGTATAATAATTATTATGAACGAATTTCCCAGTAAACTAAAGCCAGTAATTTAACGGCTTACCAGTTATCAGTAATTGAATCTTTCTCAGTTTTACAGATTCTGAGAAAGTAAAACTACTAAAATAGTAGAATTTTTATTACACTGGTAACATTGTTGTTCGTTAAGTTGGTAGTTATAATAAATGTTAAGTTTTTAGAATTTTATTTTGTAAAGCTAGATTTAAGTTTATTTTCGTCATTTATAAGAAATTTTCTTTACACAATGATAATTTCTTATCAGTGCACAAATTTAGGGGCTGCAATTGAGGAATTCCTATTGGAAAATACTCTCTAAAGCTTTGCCTCGCCTGCGAATCGAACTCAGGGGCTTATTAAATGTTCGGTCAAACTCTTTGGACGGATTGCGGAGTGGCGGACAGATACCGGACTCTGACGGATAATGTACTGAAGTATCTGTGGTGTCCGCTTTCCACTACCAGAGGCACGAACGCCCGGTGTAAACGTAACGTATATTATACGTCGATTTTAAAATTAAAAATACTCGTTTCACATACAATATTTTAAGGATTTATTCATATCTATGGATGATACCGATTGTGCTTGTTGCAAATAAATTAACTAAAATGCTATAGGATACTTGTATTTTCGATTCAGAAAACGACGTATTTATGTTAAAGTTTTCACCTAGAGATGGCGCTGTTTGTCGCTAGAGAGACATGGCGCTAGACGACCTGTATAGCTCTGTCTCTTTCCCACACTAGAATTACTCCTGCTTTATGACGTCATTGTAACCCCCCTGGTGGCCTACCATGAGTGTGGGAAAGAGATACAGCTATACAGATCGTCTAGCGCCATCTCTTTCCCACACTGGAATTACCCCTGATTTAAGATGTCATTTTAAACCCCCTGACCGTTCCTATTTGACCGAATCTTTATTAGAAGATACGTAGTATATAAACAAAACTAAAATGTACTTTAAGAAAGTGCAGAATTACTTAAATATTAAGTACAAACATTAAGTTATTATTTTAATTATTAATTAAAAATATTTTAATGTTGAGGCTTCATGTTGTTAAATGATAGACTGATAATTTAAAATAAAAACTTTGATTTAATACCTATGTGTTTATTTCTCTTACCCTTCTATATTTTACTAATTATTCAATCTAAAAATGCCTTATCATATACAGTGTGTACGGTCATGGACTAGCGATATTTTAGGTACTTATGTAACAACTATTTTAATACACAAATACACTACATACTTGGGTCCAATCCACTTCCCCGCTATTTGGCAGCCATTTTTTTTATTTGTTGTGATAAACTCTACGTGCGTACAAAAAAACACATATCTGTCAAAGTTTTGGTCTTATTGAGACAAAAATAGACTTATTTGGAGGGCAACAATATCGTTGAAATTCCGAAATAATGGGTTCACATTTTTGTAACTTTCAGAAAAAAATATTAAAATCCAAAAATTTTGCAAATCGATAATTTTTTTTGTGAACAAACAAAAAAGTAAAAACGACCGACCATTGCTTGATCTTTTTCTTACGTTTTTTGCAATTTTCAGCTCTTTGTCAGGTTGTATATTGAACAAAGTATGATTTACTGTCGCGAAACATATTTTAATATACATACAACCTGACACTGACACTGAGAAGAGATACGAAGAGAGACGAGAACAGTGCTGGCTGGTAAGCGCGTTCGTGTTCCACGCGCGCCTCAAAGAGATGTCAGCAAAAAGGAAGAGGTCCGCAAGGGCCAATGCCTGCCGGGGCTGCGGGACTGTTCGAAAGAGATACCGCGGCCCTGGAACACAAAGGGCAAAGAAGGAACATGGATAGGTTTTAGTCAGTACGAGTCTGACACTCCCTTTCACTCCGCCCAGAACGGGAGGGGTCATTTGATGATTCCACATCCAAAAAAAAAAAAACTGTGAGCAGTGTGAAGTTGTCTGCGGGTGTCGTTTGACGCACTGTGCAAAGTCGAAACGGAACGGTTAAAAAGAAAGACAAATAATTGAAAATAAGCTTTATTATTTCATCATCATCATCTTCCTGCCCTTGTCCCATGTTATTTGGGGTCGACGCAACACGTTTTTTTCTTCCATTCTCCCCTGTCAATCATCACAACAAGCTTTATTATTTAACACTCTCCCTGCAGACAATATATAAAGCTTTTTAAGTTCAGGAGGCCATGGAGGTCGCCGGCGGGTCCCAAATTTGCTGATTGTGAACGCCGTGAGTCAAAAGTTAAAATTATTACAAGAAGCCGTGTGAGCAGCCGGCGGGTCCAAAAAAAAAATATTTCAAGATGCCGTGGGATCCGCCCTGATCTCCCGAATTCAAATAATTTTTAGAACTACTGGCGAGCTGTTATCGAAAATGTGATAGTTCTCGTGCGTGTTGTGCTTTGGGCTGCTGAACAAAATTTTTTGGGGATCGCCGGCGGTTTCCATGTTTGACCTAATCTTTTACTCTGGACGCTCTTAATGTGCACACCTTTTTACATCGTTCTCACATATACGGGGTGTAAACAGACCCTTCACGAAGCCGTTAACCAAGTATCCTGTACATCAAACTAAGTAACTTTACGCAAAAATTATTGCTGGGAAACGACTTTTTTTTTTGGGGTGAAAAATCACGTTTTACGGTAAAACTCAATGTAACGCACTCAAAACATTGTGCTGATGGATGGATGATTGAATAGTACGGGGATCGTGAAGGTATTTAAAGTAAAAATCTTCCATTAAAAACATGTATTTAAAAAAAAACTTGTGAAAAAGTTGGAACTTGATGAATGATGTAACCAAGATCTTGTAAAAATATTTTCATTGAAAAGAGTGTCCATGGAGTTTCTTGCCCATTCTTCTCCATAGAGATCTACGCTTTGGAATGGGCAACTACAATACTTTCACAAGTTATTATGCCTTGTGTCTGGGACTGTAGCTTCGCCTTCTTTGTTTTTCTGACATTCAAAAGTGCCTGTTATGGTCTAATCGAAACAAATGGTTTGAGTTTGAGGGAGAGTGTTAAAACAACTAAAAATATAACTTATTTCCTAGGTAAATACTTCTTAAGAGACTCTATCAAACTTGTAACCACCGTACTGGTCGCTTTTATTCTATCGAACAAGTCTAAAATTTTCTCGTCGTCCCAAATGTTTTGATGCAAATTCATATCTTTTCTCAACTTATTCAAATTCACTTCCAAAGTATCAATTGTGGCGATGATGTACCCGATGCGGTAGTTATCATCATTGGATAACGCAATTTTGATATCTGCAAGCGGCTTTATTTTTCTTTCGACTTCGTTAAAAGTATCTTCGAGGTACGATAGAAGTTTGTCTTTGACTCTAGAAGTTTTGGTTACATATTCTGGTGGTGGAGCTATCATAGACGTAGACATCATTCGTCTACTATTTAAAGGCGTTTCAGTTTTGTTTGTAACGTTAAAATTTTCGCTTTTCACAGAACTTTCGTTTGTTACTGCCAAGACTTCAATTGGCTTAGTAACCGTTTCTGGTTTTTCCGTCGTAGTAACGACTATTGTATCGTTTTTATCGGCAGACATTATATTTGCTTCTGTAACATCGTTTACATCTCTTTTATACCTCTTTTCGGATTTAGTAACAGGTACATCAACTGTGAAAACGCCATCATTATTGAATTTTGTCAATTCATGTTTTATTATGTCTAACGCACTTGAGATTTCGGATAAAACTTCTGCTAATTCCTCTTTATCTTCCCTGTTAGGTTTATAATTGAAATCATTGTAATCATCAACAGTTTTGCTGTCGTCATTATAGTCTGATGTTCTCTCTTTGAATAAGGAGTGAAGGTTGGAGATTATTTGATCATAACGTCTCTGTTTGGACTGGGAGCCGTAGTCGGTGAACTCCTGGTCATCCAGGTCCTTCTCGTAGCCATATTGCAAAGCACTGGTAGCTGTGTGTAGCACGATGTCTGGAAATTATGGACATTAGTTGAGAAAATATTTAAGAACTAGCACTTTGCCCGCGACTTCGTCCGCGTGGGTTACGTACATTTTCCATACAAACAAAATTCCCCCTTTTCACCCCCTTAAAGGTTAAATTTCCAAAAACCCCTTCTTAGTGCTCCCCTACATTATAATAGGAAGCCGTGTATAAAATTTCACATTCCTAGCCCCAGTAGTTTCGGCTGTACGTTGATATGTCAGTCAGTCAGTTCTCCTTTTATATATATAGATTATAATATTAATAGAATATTTAAGAGGAGCTCGTGGCTTAATAATAACAGCCGCTCGGGTCGATCTTTAGATTAAGCCGTGCTAGCCTAGGTTGGTCTGTGGATGGGTGACCACCCATTACATACCGAGTTTCCTCCGTGCCTCGGAAAGCACGTTAAGCCGTTGTCCCGAGTGTCATTTATAAAATAGATCTTTGATAGTCGTTAGGTAGTCAGTGGCCCAAAAAGTCTGACAACCAGTCTTACCAAGGGGTATCGTATTACCCAGTACTAACTGGGTTGTGGAGGTCAGATAGGCAGTCGCTCCATGTAAAATACTGGTATTCAGCTGCATCCGGTTAGACTGGAAGCCGACCCCAAAATAGTTGGGAAAAGGCTAGGCAGATGATGATGGTTGAGAAAATATTTTAATGAAGATATTTTATGGAAACTGCCTCGATGGTCTAGTGGTCGCAAGCACGACTGCTGATCGTGAGGTTCTGGGTTCTGTTTCCGGGTGGGGGAAAGTGTTATTAGGTTTTGCCAACTGAAATTTTTCTTTGTGTCCGGTTGATGGCTAACAGGCTCGCCCCCTATTACATGGGACTTAAACATAACTGGCGAAATATACGTGTACGACCACTAGATCGTCGAGGCAGTCAAATCACTTTAAAATTAATTAAACATAATTGCCATGAAATGAATTTTAATCGACCTAACGGTATCTACAACGTAAACAGCACCACAATTTGAAAAAAATACGTATTTTTTTAAAATTACACCTCGAGCTTCACGGATTCTCTCTAAGACCCGGCACACACTGACGGCACGGCATCGCAAGGGATTTTTAAGTGATGAATAAGAGTATGATAATTAAATTGAAATTTCAATGATAAGGATAATAATTACTAAGATAGAAAAGAGGATCTTTCGGCATCCCTAATTACGCTTACATAAGTGCATATTGACGGTAACTTTGTCACGGTAAGCTTAGGCATGTCGGTAGCAAACACATTCAAATATAACTAGCTATAGACGGGACAAGACCAAGAAACTGACAATTCCAAAACCTGATACAAATTAGTAACAAGTCGATCAGTCCAGTGCGATACGTCGCTTTGTCAGGTCGCATTCATATGACACAAAGACATTTAAATATTTTATGTGTTTTAAATCTCTTTGGTCGGCAGCTTTTGGAATGCCTTGCCATCGCTCGGGACGCTTCGGCAGTCTTCGATATGCGGGGAGGCAAGCAAGACTTCATTCGCTTAGCGTCTTTCCTTACCATAAGCATGCCTAAGGACATTGACGCATGCCTAAGGATCCCGCGGCAAAGTAACGTCAGTGTGCGCTTGTATGTAGGAATGCGGCAGGATCGCCTGCCGCGGCCGTGCCGTGCCGTGCCGCAAGTGTGAGCCTAGCTTTAGTTCCCCCTTAATTACTTTATACTTAATGTTGTACTAATTTGGTTCATTCTCAAAAGTAGGCCCTCTTATTAATAAGCTTTGAGTAGAATGATGCCTTCCATAAACCTCGAAATAATTTGTGAATACCATGTTTTTTTTAATTGCATAGCACATGTGTGAGTACTATGTACTCTAAAGCTACCATTTACATTTAGTTATCATTCATTGACTCGAATTTGCCCTTGCGGTTGAGAGAATGTCATGCTCACTCAAATGTCTCGCTGATGGTGGCGGGTGTGTCGGATCATTCGGTTCCCTTCAAAATGGTTGAGTTGAATGGTGCTGATCCATGCGTCATGTTCGTGAACGGGCGCTGTCAGTTGGGACTGGTCATCTCTTAGCTGCCATGGTTTATTTTAACTACTTTGTTTTTAAATTGTTGATCTAATCTTTTACTCTGGACGCTCTTAATGTGCATATCTTTCTACATCGTTCTCACATATATATATTATCTCAACATGAATGATGTAACCAAGATCTTGTAAAAATATTTTGATTGAAAAGAGTGTCCATGGAGTTTCTTGCCCATTCTTCTCCATAGAGATCTACGCTTTGGAATGGGCAACTAAAGTACTTTCACAAGGTTATTATGCCTTGTGTCAGGGACTGTAGTTTCGCCTTCTTTGTTTTTTTTTGACATTCAAAAGTGCCTGTTATGGTCTAATTGAAATAAATGCTTTGAGTTTGAGTTTGACTTTATTTTGTGTAAATAAGTTATTTAATTGTATAACCGTCACATCAGATATCATGGGATGTCCCAGTTGATTATGCTTTTATTCATTTATTCTTTGAGTAATTTTATAGTGATTTATAATAAGGTTTTTTTGTTAAAAATCACCAGGCTTTACAGGAGTCGGGTAAAAAAATGTCAAACGAAGAGAATACTGTCGCTCTCTCTCTTTAAAAAATTAAGGGCCAGGGTAGTCCGCGAGCTCCCTCTCACTCCACCCAGAGCGGGAGGAGTTATTTGATGATTTGCCATCCCAAAAAAATTAAAATGGGTAGTCCGCGAAATTCACTTACGTTTTTACAATTTGCAAGTCAGTGTCAGGTTGTATGTTGATTAAAAATGAGTCGCGCAAGTAACTCGTGTGTAGTTACAGAATTATAATCATTAAAATCATCAATACAAGTTCATTTAACCCCATTCAATAACTATATATACGAAATAGACAACCTTCAGTTATTTTCCCCTTTTGATAAACGTGTATTTTTGTAATGTATAGTTGTAGTGTGTAAAGAATGTGCGTAGTTCTCTCTGTTTAAATATTATTAATACATGAAACTAAAACTTACAGAATATAAATATCCGCAGCATTCTTCCTAAGTAATTTCTTAAACTATCCATGGCTATTTACAAAAACTAACTAAGTGAAAGTAAATTCGTTTCGTAACCTCGAAATATTGCCAATTTAGAAAAACATCGTACAATCAAATCGTACTGATGAAGTACAATCGTCAACACAGATTTCCGAGTTTTAATATTTTAAAAACATATGTCATTTTTGAGTTTCGTTTCGGATTTTGCATTATGAAAAGAACTTTAGAACATTGAAACTCAGGTTTACTTGCCTGTAGAGAGCACCTGTTTAACACGAATTCTTAGAGGTAGAACTGTACGTATAGTTAAATTGTGGACTCAACCGTACATGGATCTGAGTAATCGATACTAAGATCTAAGTATGTCGAATGATAACATTTGACACACAATGCGTAGGGAACGGTCTCACCGTTAACTAGAAAGCGAATTGCCATCGACTATTTTCTCGCTCAAAAACCACATAAGCTGTCTACACAACGAAGCCGGCCCGGCGAGTTAGTGCTGGCGGGTGGACCCTGGCGGCTTTAGAAGTTGCGAGCCGGTCAATTTTACCGGCGGCACGACAGTCGCGGCATGCAGTGTTCACAATTAGTGAGTGCTAAGTGCGGCGAGCAACTGAAGAGCCAAGATCGTTATAATATCCGCCGGCAAGATCGTTAAAATCAGGCCTTGCCCGCCGGGTTCGTGCCGGCGGCGTTTACACCTTGTACGTATTCCAGCAAATGACAGGGCGCGAGTAATCGCCTGTGGCACTCGCTTAGGCCCAGCGACAAAACTATCCGTAGGTACTAATACTAAACACTCGCTGCTAATACCTAGATAACGCGTGCCCGGCTTAAGCATTTTATGCTTAACGTGGCTACTGTCGCAGCAAGCTAATTTGTTTAAAACAACAACGTTTGTAAAATTGTTGTTTTCAAGAACTTCATTCCAGTTTTTAAAGAACAAAAACTTAATCTATTTTGTATAGTAACAATAGTTAATAATATAGTATAATAGTTGTATAGTAACTAAATAGTGCTTATGACGTCATAGTAGGTAGTAAAAAAATGGCAGAATTGGTCGGATCGTGATACTTGCACCTAAAGGCTGTAATTTAATAATAATACCAGCCTATTACTGTCCCACTGCTGGGCAAAGGCCTCTTCTCATATAGAGAAGGCAGAAGGTGTAAATAGACCCTTAACGAAGCCGAAAGGCACTTGTACTCCCCGTCATTGCGATTCTCGAATTCTGTAGATTTCTCTACCTTAAGCAGTATGGAGTTTATCCCTTTTATCCCCTGATGTACTCGAGTCCGTCCTGGGCATGGTCGGGTACACCAGACTGGCAGTAAGAAGGGACGTGGCACTAGTCAAGTACGTGGCGAGCGTACTGCTAGGGTTGCTGCACCACCCCGAAGTGCTGGCTGCGTTGCGGCTGCGCGCGCCGGATGGGTGCGTGGGAGCACGTCGCCGGCCCGCACTGTTAGACGTGCCAGCGGCTAGGACTAACCTGCTCAAGTTTACCCCTATGTCGCGAGCCGCACGTATTATTAATATTATAACGGTATCGGAAGATATATTTGGGCAAAACCTGCCGACATTTGTTCAAAGGGCACAAATGAAAATTGAAAAAGGTATGCAACTATAAACTTGGTCATGTTTAACTAATAATATTTAACTGCTGCTGCTGCTATTAATATTTTTTACTGGGTGTGATTTTACTTTTTTTCTATATTGTTTTATTTTGTCTTATAGCATCGTATTGGACTTGGTCTGTAATGTTGCTATAATTAGTTGTAAATAAATAAATAAATAAAAATATTTTTTTTTTTTTTTTCTAGACTTACCTGGCAACCTTCTAGTTACGGAGATATTGGGGGTCAAAGTTCCAACTTTTTTAAAGTTTTTTTTAACTACAAAGTTTTAATGTTTTAATTTTACTTTAAATACATCCACGACCCCCGTACTATTCAATGCATCCACCAGCACAGTATTCATTTTGAGTGCGATACTTTGAGTTTTACCGTAAAACGTTATTTTACACCGCAAAAAAAAGTCGTTTCCCCGCAATAATTTTTGCGTAGGCTTACTTAGTTTGATGTACAGGCTTCGTGAAGGGTCTGTTTACACCTTGTATATCTATGGTCGTTTACATGTACACGTTTCGAGTTTCTACTCGCTTATCGTCGCCAGTGGGACTGATACCCTGAGTCGGCCATTTACAGAAGAGAAGTCTTATCCGAAGAGCCGGGAGACGCGTCGACGGCTGCGGCTAGACACGGCGCAGCGCGGTTTGCACACACAAGGCGTGTCTCCATTCCTACTATACCTGGATTATAAAGGGTGTAAAAAGACCCTTAACGAAAACGAAAACCACATATTCTGCCCATCATTGGGATCATTTTTTTGTTCTGGACCATACCTGGGAACCTTCTACACACACCGGCAAAATTAGGGGAACACAAAAAAAGTGAATGATTTTTTGAGATTTAAAGTATTTTATTTATTGTTGTCGCTTTATTTGAGTGTGTTTCTTTATTTTATGAAAGAAAACAACAAAATGTGGGGTTGTTAGAATTTATTTATAGAGAAATAAAAAAAATGGTCGTAACTGAAAAATATTGAAGTGCTAAGTTTACTAAAAAAAGTAAAAACTTAAGAATTAATAGCGTGTTTTGCCTCCACGCTCTCTTCTTAGGGCTTGAATACGTCTATCCATGCTCCTGATGACTCCTCCAATCATTTTCTGAGGCAAAATGTCCCATTCTTCAACCAGCGCCAATTTAAGTTCTTCAACATTCCTAGGGGCTGGATTTCTTTCTCTGATCCTGCGTCCAATAATGTCCCAGACATGTTCTATTGGATTCATGTCTGGCGATCGTGCTGGCCAGTCCATCTGCGTTATAACGGTCTCATTAAGGTAATCCCGCACTATGCGAGCAGTGTGGGGACGTGCGTTATAGTGCATAAACACAAAATTTGAGCCGATGAGTGGAGCAAAAGGGATAACATGGGGTTCTAAGATCTCAGTTATGTCCTGTGTGCAGTCAGAGAACCGCCATCAATGATGACTAGAGCGGTGCGTGCCGTCAAACTTATACCACCCCATACCATTACAGACCCTCCCCCGCAAGCCGTTGTTTCGGAAAAATTTGCTTGGTGGTAACGTTCTACTCGATATCTCCACATCCTGTCCCTTCCATCAATGAAATTTACGCAGTAACGGCTTTCGTCAGAGAATAAAACTCGACTCCACTCATCGGACCAATTTTGTTGCTGACGGGCGAACGCTAATCTGGCAACTCGAAGGCTCACCTCAAGTTTTGGCGCTTTTGCTGGCACTTATGACTTCAAACCAGCTGCATTCAACCTTCGCCTCACTGTTCGTTCACTAACACGTACGTTACGCACTTCTTCTAAGACATTTCGGGTCTGAACAGCCGTTTGACGACGATTTCTTAAAGTTTGCACCCTTATAAAACGGTCGTCTACGGCACTGGTTGCACGATTTCTGCCTTGCCCTCGCCTGCGCATGTTAGATCCTGTCTGTCTGTATCGTTGCACATTACGTTGGATCACGGATACTGATTCACCCAACGTTCGACTGACTGAACGGTAGGTGTGACCTTCCTCAATCATTATTACAGCCCTGGCGACTTCAGTTGCTGGCAAATCACTCATTATGTATGCAATACAATGTTAACTCTCCAATCAAAACAAACAAAATGAGCTAGGGCCACCATTGACTGCATAAATCAACTTCCTTATCAAAAACACTTAGAAGCGTTAATTGTAAACAAACACTTAAGAGGGTACAATTTCTGTAAGAGGGTTGAAAAATGTCAAAATCACCCATTAAGTTATGTTAAAAAAGGGTAATCATTCAAATAACGGTACCACTTGTCGAAATACCCATTAGTTTTTAAAAAAAGGCACCTTTTTTTGTGTTCCTCTAATTTTGCCGGTGTGTGTAGTTACGGAGATATTGGGGGTCAAAGTTCCAATTTTTTCACAAGTTTTTTTTTAAATACTACTTTTTAAGGTTCTAACTTTACTCCAATTACCTCCATGGTCCGTTTACTATTCAAAGCATCCATCAGCAATAAGTTTTGAGCGCATTATATTGAGTTTTACCGTAAAATGTGATTTTTGACCCCAAAAAAAAATTTCGTTTCCCAGCAAAAATTTTTGCGTAAAGTTACTTAGTTTGATGTACAGAATGCTTGGTTGACGGCTTGGTGAAGGGTCTGTTTACACCCCGTATAATATGGAGACATTATCCACATGTTACTTACTTCCTTGGAGTTTAAGCGAGTAAATCTGCCTAATATCGGAAATCCATGGAAATCTTCAATCAATCAATAGTCTTTATAGGTAAAACCAAACAGTGTGCAATATATTACCATTATTCAAGTTTCCGTTTTAGAACGATCGTCGCGCGAGTTTTTTTTTTTCGGATGGGTTATCATCAAATTACCCCCCCCCCCTCTCCCCGCTCTGGGTGGAGTGGAAGAGAGTGTCAGACTTTTACTGACTAAAACCCATCCATGTTCCTTCTTTGCCCTTTGTGTTCCAGGGCCGCGGTATCTCTTTCGAACAGTCCCGCAGCAACAGAGTAACCCTCACAGAGCTAAAGCTATTAGGGACTGCTTGACGTATTGCATGTAAAAACCAATGCGGCGAAATCTGGCCGATCCGCCGCCGCAATGCACCGTGAGCATACGCTCTTATAGTAAGTTCTCTGCTGCCGCGGTTCGTAGTACCACCTATCACAGCACGTGTACATTGGCGTATCTAGAGGTATTTACCAGGGGGGGCCTGGCTCGTGCCTTTTTGAGATACATTGGGCTAGACTTCATTCGGCTTCCTATTTACAAGTGGTCAATGAGCAGAGCACAACTAGCAACGTAATTCGTAAATTAAATAGCTCTACTTATTCTTATGTAGGTACCTTGTCGCTGTAAAGTCATGTTCATGCCTTACTTTACATGCTTGATCAGTGAAGTGCCTCACAAAAAAATTCAAATCAGAATCACAAGGCCCACAAGGTGATTTCTTTACCAACTTGAACAACTTAAGCTAGATGTAGGGCATTTATTTTAAGTAAGCAGGTTTTTTTTTTGTGTCCAGCCTAGAATTTCGAATCGGTAACCCAACATCCTGGGGTGGGCACTAGACCATTCTGGGGTGGGCACGGCCCACCCGCCCCCCCCCCCCCCTATATACGCCTATGCACGTGTATGTAAGAACAGGGTGAGGCAGGGTGTAAAATTTTTCATCCCCCATAGAAAAGGGAGGATCCTCCGACCTGCACGCGTAGCATGACCACCAGCGTAGAAACGAGTTTTGTAGTTCATCTGATGAAGAAGCAGTATTACTGTTATTGTGATTTCAATTTTTTCCCATAATAAAGATTTATTATTTCATTTTATTTGTATACGGGGTGTAAACAGACCCTTCACCAAGCCGTCAACCAAGCATTCTGTACATCAAACTAAGTAACTTTACGCAAAAATTTTTGCTGGGAAACGAAATTTTTTTTTGGGGTCAAAACTCACATTTTACGGTAAAACTCAATATAATGCGCTCAAAACTTATTGCTGATGGATGCTTTGAATAGTAAACGGACCATGGAGGTAATTGGAGTAAAGTTAGAACCTTAAAAAGTAGTATTTAAAAAAAAACTTGTGAAAAAATTGGAACTTTGACCCCCAATATCTCCGTAACTAGAAGGTTCCCAGGTATGGTCCAGAACAAAAAAATGATCCCAATGATGGGCAGAATATGTGGTTTTCGTTTTGGGTATTTTTACACCCTTTATGTATTAGTATGTGCCTATTTATGTATTTCAATTTATGTTAACAAAATGATATTTTTCTTATTTATTTTTTTGTACTCTATCACTATGCTGTCCTATTTGACCCCAAGGTTGACTGGTAGAGAATGCCTTGTGGCATTAAGTCCGCCTATGTACCACTTTTGTACATGAAGTTTAAATAAATAAATAAATTTATATGACATTTTTTTGTACTCTTTTTTTTCGTGTTGTACAAACATTCATGTTTTCGCACTATTTCTATTAGTTTTTCTATAATTTCGTTATTCATCATTAAAACCGAAACAAAACATCACTTACTACCAGTACAATTTGTAAATAAATACAACTGAATGCGTAAGACACGCGAGTAGTGACATAAAAAAAAAAAAAATCTTAGACATCTTACTAATTTATAAAGAAGAAAGATTTGTATTTTTGTGTGTGTGTGTTTGTAATGAATAAACTCAAAAAATATTGTGCC
The DNA here is from genome assembly GCA_905220335.1 of Noctua pronuba. Taxonomy (NCBI): domain Eukaryota; kingdom Metazoa; phylum Arthropoda; class Insecta; order Lepidoptera; family Noctuidae; genus Noctua; species Noctua pronuba. The sequence continues at coordinate 2,075,394 of LR999920.1, forward strand.
GATTTCAAAAAAAATTTCACCATTACAAAGCTATCCGTGAGTAACATAGGCTATATTTTATCCCAAAAGGTTTAAAAAATAAATGTCCACTCGTGCAAAGCCGGGACGGACCGCTAGTATTATTATAAAGAAGTCTCGTTGTTTTGTCAAAGCTATAATTAGAATACCGTGCGAAGCAGGGGCGAGCCACTAGTTCACTACTATTCAGTATTTTTTTAGCTCTAGTAAATACCTAAGTTATGACGCTCAATGTTCCGTGTTCAACAATGAACGTGGAAAATTCGCTCAATGTCGCTTACAAATTAACTTTTCAAAATAAACACGGTATTTTGATTGAATATTGAGTTTGCTCTTATCGGCGTAGTATAATAGCGTAACTGTAATCGTTGATGTAAGGTGTTACAAATCAGTGGTGCCCTACCGTATACAGAGTGGAAATGGATGGGTTTAAGTCAGTAAAAGTCTGACACTCCCTTCCACTCCGCCCAGAGCGGGGCAGTCATTTGATGATTTCCCACCCGATAAAAAAAACATGATCCGAAAGACACGTGGCGCCATCTATTATCATAAGAACGTTATTCTTGTTTTCCTCGGGAACAGTAATTTTTTTCGGGATGAAAGGTACCCTATGTCCGTTTCTGTGCACCTGACAACGTATATGCAAAATTTCAGCGTGATCGATTCAGTGGTTTAGACGTGAAAAGGTAACAAAAAAACTTACTTTCGTTTTTATAATATTACTAGCTTATGCCCGCGGCTTCGCCCGCATGGAGTTCGGTAATGTCCCTCGGGATCGCACTATCGGGATAAAAAGTATCCTATATGTTATTCTGATATATAAGCTATATTACTGCCAAGTTTCATCAAAATCCATCCAGTAGTTTTAGCGTGAAAGAGTAACAAACATCCACACATACATACTCACAAACTTTCACATTTATAATATTAGTAGGATTAAGGATTCTAAGGGCCCGTTTTCACCAAGCGGAAAAATCCTCGTGCAGCCAGGAGTCCTTATGATCATCATCTGCCAAGCCTTTCCCCAACGATGTTGGTGTCGGCTTCCAGTCTAACCGGATGCAGCTGAATACCAGTATTTTACATGGAGCGACTGCCTATCTGACCTCCACAACCCAGTTAGTACTAGGTAATACGATACCCCTTGGTAAGACTGGTTGTCAAGACTTTTTGGGCCACTGACTTCCTGTAACGACTGTAAAAGATCTACAAATGACAGTCGGGACCTACGGCTTAACTTGCTTTCCGAGGCACGGAGGAAACTCGGTATGTAATGGGTCACCTGTCCACAGACCAACCTAGGCAAGCACGACTTAACCTAAAGATCGACCCAAGCGGCTGTTATTATTTAGCCACGAGCTCCTCTCGCGTACAAATAAAATCATTACTGTATCGCACTTCTATGATACGTTGTAGATATAAAATAAAACGATAATCTTTACGAAACATTATAATTATTTTCATATTTACAAAAAATAGGTACATTAATATAGCCTTAATCTAACATACTAAATGTATATAATAATAGCTTAGAGAATCCCTATACCGGAGCCGCGACAGACGAAGCGAAGCGGACACTGGCAAACAAATACCAAACTTATGCTCTTTGAAATAACGTTGAAAATCATTTGTGTAAGAGCATCGACGCGGACAGAGATATACCGTTAACTTCGAAACTGCAACTCATGATAAAATATTCACAAGCGAATTGCAACCGTAAATACTAAGACTAATAGAGTTTAAAACAGTTTCGGTATAGTTGCACACATGTATACCAACAATGAGAGGGCTTATTTGATTTTCGACTTTATTTTAAGTGACTTAGTATTGTGATTTGTTTGGCCGAAAAGATCTTGCTTCGCTACGTCCCCGCTGGTCGACAGAATTCTTAGAAATATTTCTTATAGAGTTACAGACGTATCTTTAGAAAGAAATATAGACAGAGAAAGTGAACTAAAAAGCTCAACAAATAAACATTGTGAAACAAAGTTGTCAACATGTTTTTGTGTTGTCAAACATGTTAGCAACATGAAAAAAAAAATATACAGGTTGTATATTTAACTAATTGGCAAAACTTCGCTGACTTAAGTATTTCAATAATTAAGTAAGATAAAACAAACAAAAAGATTGCATTTTTTCCTAAACTTGTGTTATAATATAAATTATAACTCGGCAGTTTCAGCACGTATTTTTTAAATACATAGTATTAAAGTTTATTATCAATAGAGCGCTTCCTTCGTCTTTCAAATTTCTAACGAATAATTTGGGTCATAGCAATAGTTTTTCTCTTTCACAAATGTGTAATTAACTTTTTGGACGCCATTGTCACATATACGTGACAAGCAAGCGCGTGCCCTTTACGACAAACGACACAAATATGTGACAAAATGGTAGGTTTGTGGGTTGGCGTGGAGGGCACGCGCGTGCGTTCAAAAGGTTAATTTGTAAACCGACGCGCGCAAGAGCACACCCATCAGCGTTATACAGGGAGGCGATTTAGTTACCTATATCCTTCAAGGAGATGAATCTATCCATTATATTAAACAAATTTCTCGAAGAAACTAATATCCAATTTATGAATAAAATATTATGATTAAAAAAAACTAAAAAACATACTTTAGAGTTACGTCATTTTATTTCTCGGCAAACCCTTTCATTTGATACCCATATCATGGGAATGCATAAAAAATAACTAGTCAGCCATCTTTGGGAGTCCGCCATATTGGATTTAGAATGACGTCACTTAGCTTACCATACATTGTCATCCAAACTAAACATGTATGCAAAATTTTAGTTCAATCGGAAACCAGGAAGAGGGTCAAATTGAACTTCTAAGATTTTTTTTACATAGTCGTTACAGTAAAAGCTAATACATGCATTAAAACAGTATGTCTACTGTTGTCATCATCTGCCTAGCTTTTTCCCAACTATATTGGGGTCGGCTTCCAATCTAACCGGATGCAGCTGCATACCAGTATTTTACATGGAGCGACTGCCTGTCTGAGCTCCACAAGCCACTGGGTAATACGATACCCCTTGATAAGACTGGTTGTCAGACATTTTGGGCCACTGACTACCTAACGACTGTCAAAGATCTACAAATGACACCCGGGAAACTCGGTATGTAATGGGCGGTCACCCATCCACATACCAACCTAGGCAAACACGGCGTAATCTAAAGATCGACCCGAGCGAGCTGTTGTGTAAGTCTTTATTTTTTTGTCACAAATCGGTCATGAGTTTCGAAAGTTGTTACGCATAACATGAAGAATCACCCCCTTGACGGATGCAGGTGAGTAAATCGCTGTATAATATATATAATAATCAATACATACAAGCTTAATGTATAATTAAATTGTAGGAATATACAAAACATATTGCAAAAGCAGCTGCTAACAGTCAACTCACAATAGAACTAAAAAACTTGTAACAAAAATATAATATTCGCATTCTTTTTCGTTCAAAAACATAATCTTTATAGAATTCTGGCTGGAAGGGACACCGACGCGAAAATGGCTACCACGAAGTCCCCCAACATAGAAATTTTGTCATCGGTTATTAAAAAAAAAATCCGCAGTTCCATATATTTTGACTGTGTAGGTATAGCACTTATGTAAGAAACAGCAATTTTTTTTTTTAATAACCCATGAAAAAATTCTATGAGGCCCCGGGACTCAGAATGGTTTACAGTCACGAGCACCAATATGTAAACATTTAACAACTTTTAAAAAGGTTTTTCGCCTACTGTTCTGATTAAAATTTCATGTTAATACGAACATAGTATTCTAGAACTCATATTTTTATGAAAAAGACCCTATCTCCAAGTTACTATCGTTATTTCTCGCGAAAATTCCTTTTAAATTTAGGAAACTATATACATATTGGTGCTCGTGACTGTACTGAATACGTGGTACCCGTTTTCGCGTCGGTATCCCTTCCACCCTGTATTCTAAACAAATGTCATGTCCATTTTTACGTTTGAGGAATTCCGTTACATAATTAAATTTAACCCTGGATACTAGGTAATTTTTATAGTAATTCATTTGTGACACAAGCTGAATGATAATTGGATAGTCCACACCCGAAAAACACTTTATTTTAAGCCTGACAACTTGATTAATAGGGAATATGCAAGAAATACAAAACTTATTTTATTTCTTGAAAATGCCTTGTATTGGCCCATAAAAACATAGTGGTACACTTGTTTAATTTTCTAATACAATACTATTTTACAATTTAATATTGTATATAGCGTATTTTTGGTGAAACGGAACGCTAACTCAAAACGGATCGTCGCCGGTAGTAATGTCAAATACTATGTGTCAAAGAAACACTTTTATTTGAAAAGTACTTAAAGTTTCACTAAGATTTTATAATAATATTGTTATTGCAATGTTTGCTTGAATAAAGCACATACTATTAGTAAAAATATTATATTAAGGGTAAAAAATTAGATGTAAACAAGGCAGATAGAGGTAAATAACGTCACATGAATGGCCGCGACAGTCACGGACGTTTGAACTGTCGATGTAGAAAATTGTAAGAGTTTAATTTTGTTTTTGAGCGACAATCAGTAGTTGAACTTAACTTTTAATTATTTTCTTGGGTTGATAGTATTGTATTTTATTGATTTAAGTGAAGAAAAAAATTACATGCATATTCCCTATTGTCTATTACTGCATAATTACATTTTTTAAATATTTGAGTCATGAGTTGGCAAATAAGTGACGACAGAGGTGCTATTGCCACACACAATCTAAGGCGCGAATAACACAGAAAAGGCGTAAGGTGACGGGGCGGCGCAGGCATGATGCCGCTTCAAAACGTTTTCATACAAAATGTACGTAGGCGACGTGTCTTTTTGAATTACAATCAAGCGGCGCGGCGCAGGCACGCCGTTCTTTCGTTTCCTTATAAATTCCACGCCCTACCGCACCTTACGCCGTTTCTGTGTAATTCGCACAAAGGGGGAGTCGCGTTTTGTTTGACAGCTCAATAAAGAGTATTCAATTGATTTCTGGAGTCAAAGTACCCTTTTACATAAAGATCTATGTCACAATCAAAACTGTTAATCAGTCAAAACTACTTTTGACCGCTGTTAATCAGTCAAAACTACTTTTGACCGGTGAAAACTATTTTAACAATAACTAACATTTACTTAGAAACGTATTAGGTTGTTAGTTTTTTTTTGTGACCATTTGCAAAACATTATGTTGTAGTAATTCTAACACTAGGTAATTACAACATTTTAAATGGAGAAAACGTATTTTAACATAAGGATATTGACTGACACCTGTCAAAAGTGGTTTTGACAGATTAACAGTTTTGACTGTAACATCTGTACGGTTTTGTTAACTATACTTAAATTAGGCTATAGCTATCCTTTTCTCGCACATAAAACAAGAAAAGGACGAAACTTGACAGATATCGAACTAGGAATAACAATATTGGTACCTAAGACAATATTAACGAAACGTTATTGTGACATTTAAGGAGTTTGACATTTATTTTCCGCCATTTTTTTTTTCAAACTATCGACCCGGCCATGCTTAGTATGGGTGCAATTTTCTAATGAAGAAAAATTCAATGAGAAGTGCGGTTAGCAAGTAAAAATTCAATATTTTTTTCATTTAAACCTTGCTCTTACAATAGGCTATTAGACAAAATCGAAAAAATATAGATATATTTAGTCCGTCAGTTAAACCACGAAAAAATGTTGGGCACGTATTTTTCCTTTTGTGACATAATAAAAAAATAACGACGATACAGCGCATCAAAGTGACGAAAGTAACAGGAATTGTGACGTCACGCGAGATTTCAACTCGCTGTATCGTAGTCATTTTTCTTTTAAGTACATGAGAAAAGAAAAAATACATGTCCAATATTTTTTTTTGATAATCTAACTGACGGACTAAATAGATTTTTTCAGGTAAATACACTAGTATTACAAGTGATGGTCCGTCATAAACGTGGCAGTTGATTTTTATTTGTAAAAATAAAATTTGAAATTTTGCGTGACTGCTATCTATGTATAGATAGCAGTCACGCAAAATTTGCGTAGAAAACGTGGCCGCAATTAAAAAAAAAATGGCGGGTTATTCAAACCTCTTTATAAAAAAAGTAATGACATATATCAAGAATAAATGACTATTGAAGAAGAATTTACAAAAAAAAAAATGTGAATCTTTTCGAAGAAATTGTGTACTTTTTAAGCATTTATTTAAAGCATAAATTCAAACATGCTTTAATTTTTCTAATATTATCGACGGCGTTAAGGTTCACCTTGATATGAACCAACATGTTTTAAGCTCAAAACCCATTCTAACAAAAAAACCACTGATGCTACAACTCCAAAGGCGACCACAACGACACTCACTCAACCGCAACGACACTCACTCAACCGCAACGACACTCACTCAACCGCAACGACACTCACTCAACCGCAACGACAGACAGCAACCACACAACAGGATTCTTTGCAACTCTATGTAAACGGCAATTGTTGCCGTGTTGATTTCTACGGAAGCAGGTAACTATGAAAACGGCAACAGACGGCAATACAGCTATATACAGAAGTTGTTTTCTTGATAGCATAACCAGCCCATACTTTCCCACTACTGGGGTCCTCCCTCATCATCTGCCTAGCCTTATCCCTACTATGTTGGGATTGGCTTCCAGTCTAACCGGTTGCAGGTCAATACCAGTATTTTACATGGAGCGACTGCCTATCTGACTTCCACAACCCAGTTAGTACTAGCTCGCTAAGACTGGTTGTCAGACTTTCGGGCCACTGACTACGTGTAACAACTATCAAAGATCTACAAATGAGAGCCGGGACTAACAGCTTTCCGAGACACGGAGGAAACTCGGTATGTAACAAGTGGTAACCCATCCACAGATCAACCTAGGCAAGCGCGGCTAAACCTGAAGATTGATCCGAGCGGCTGTTATTATTTAGCCACGAGCTCCTCGCGGGCCCAGTGTGGGTTGGTAGATGTCACATGTCTCCGAATTTTTGGTTCTAGGACATGCCGGTTGCCTCACGATATTTTCTTTCACCTGTACCTGTACCGGGTTCAAACCTATCAACTAGAAAGTCGGGCAACTACTGCCGTTTCATAGAGTAACATAAGATTATTTGTGCATTGTGAACTGCAATAATTCTTCAAAATTTTGAGTGAAAACTCAGTACTAGACAACATTTACTCAATAACAAACAATTCACAATCAATCAAGCATCAAAATTAAAGTCTTCAGGAAGTATATTATCAATGTCACTATTCTTACCCGAAATCAAGTCTTCTAACGCTATCTTATCATTAAAATTATCATTAATCTGTCCTCGAGAATTCTCATTGATAACATCTCGAGAATTATCGTTACTCTCACCGATCTGAGCGTCTAAAGCTGCCATTAGCTTGGAATTTTCTTCTAATTCCTCAGAATCTGTTAAGATTTTACTTTTTCCGCTGTTAACAATAACACTGATTGCATTTTTATAATCATTTTCGTTTATACTGTCAGTGTTTTGACTAAAATCCGTTTGTTTGTCATCATTCTGACTATTGTCGTCTTCTAACTCTGTCACTTCCGTTTCCTGACTTACATTATCGATTGACTGCGATTTCGTTGCATCTGAATTTTGTTCTGATAGCGGTGTAGCGTTATCGATATTAATTTTATCGATAGTTTCTCTATCGCTTTGTGTGTTATTTAGTAAGCTGTCGCTACCACCGCCGACTGAGTTAGAATCTTGACTATTTTCATAATCAATTTTGACGCTTTCGATACTTTTCGACTCGGTTGTTTCAAAACCTTCGTTTTGATTTTCATCTTTACTATCTGAAGACGATATATCATTTACCTTTTTACTTACAACTCCACCATCATCATAATCGAAGCTTAGATTGTTAATATTAATAGTACCATTATTAATCTTATCCTCTATACTATTATTTTCATTATTACTACTTAAATTATTATTTGAACCTTCCTTATCATTGCACACACTATTAAAGTTTTTAGACGCACTACTAATTTCTTTTTGTTTTGACACTTCATCATCACAAATGTCATTTTTCTCATTAGAACTGTCAATTATGTCACTTTTAACATCAATATTTTCATTTTTCTCTGAACTGTCATTGACATCAACTTCGTTGTCATCGACATTAGTATTTTTGCTATCACTGACATCCAAACTTTTGTCTGAATCATTAAATTCTTTATCATCACCCTTCTGACTTTGACCTTGATCTTTCAGACTTTCCTCATCAGCCTTCTGACCATCAAAGTCATCATCATCACCCAAATTATCAATAATACTGTTAATATCTTGGGTCACGTCATCTTCCGTCTCAGTCAGAAGAGAGTCAAACATATTCTTCTCTTGTTTAACTCTTCTTTTTTTCTTAGGGACCTTACCTAGACATTTCTTGGAGAAGATAGTTTTTAGAGTGAGATTTGCTAGAGTATCTATCTTTTTCTTCTTAGGTTCTAGAAGTAAACTGCTTTCTTCTTCATCTGAATCAGTATTTTCTGAGTCCCAATGGATGTAATCTTCTTCGATATAGAATTCGTCTTTAATTTCGTCTTGTATATCCACCATGCGGTCTAGGCCGTCGGGGTCCGATTTTATTCTGAGACGCGAAACTGAGGAAATGTATGGATAGACACAGTTTTTGTCTAGCCCGAAATCCTGCGGACAAATAAAAAACATAATCAGTAATTTTTTTTTTTTTTATCGATGGGAAATCATCAAGTAACTCCTCCCGCTCTGGGTGGAGTGGGAGGGAGTGTCAACAGTATTTACAACAATTCGAATACTTAAAACGCGCACGCTGCACTTTAATACTGCAGTTTTATAATGGGTGTAAAACGACCCTTAACGAAGCCGAATTCATTTTGCGGAATATTTTTTGTTGTAAAAAAAAAACTAGTTTTTGATATTATATCTTTGTTATTAACACTATAAACGGGTTTTTTACCATTATTACTGTTTGTTAATGATAATGTTAGTGACCAGTTAAAAAACTTATGTTATATCTTTATTTGTTTATTTAAACTTCATGTACAAAAGTGGTACATAGGCAGACTTAATGCCACAAGGCATTCTCTACCAGACAACCTACAATCTTTTAGCAAACAATCTTTGCTTTAAATACCTCCATGACTCCTTTACTATACAATGCATCCATCAGCACAATCTTTGATTTTGAGTCACATACTGTTCTAAAACAAATTGAGTTCATCGACACGTAAAGAAGAAGCACTATGTTTCGAGTGCGTGATTTTCACCCCAAAAAAAAGTCGCTTCCCAGTAATAATTTTTGCGGAGAGTTACGTAGTTTGATGTACAGAATGCTTGGTTGACGGCTTCGTGTAGGGTCCGTTTACACCTTGTATACATAGACATGCGCTAGTAAACATACAAACACACATAAATAGCGGCACAGATAAAACATACAAAAATTACATTAGCGCCATCTATGACGTCAATGAAATAAAGATTGTAACTTGGAGATTGGATCATTTTCATAAAAATTTGAGTTCCAGAATATTTTGTTCGTAACAACATGAAAAATTACCTAATAGTATTAGTTAGTGTTAGTTGCCACGGCTTATTTGAATTAATTATTTTATTTTTGAATAGTTTTGTGTTTTTTGTCTCTTCTATGAACACTTTTAACGTGCACATCTTGCTACATCGTTTTCACATAATGTACTGTACTGTACCATCTCAACATGAATGATGTAACCAAGATTTTGTAACAATATTCTGATTTAAAAGAGTGTCCATGTAGTTTCTTGCTCATTCTCCTCCAAAGAGATCTACGCTAGGGAATGAGCCACTACAGTACTATCACAGTTATTAAGCCTTATGACTTGGACTGTAGCTGCATTTCATTGCTGTTTCGAAAATTCAAAAGTGCCTGTAACTGGCCTATTTATAATAAATACAAATAAGTGGCTTTGATTTTGACCCATATTTCACCAGTTGTGTTTAAGTCCCATGCAATTAGGAGCGAGCCTATCGTTATAAACCGGGCACAAATCCAGACTCGATATAGCTACTACTGAAAAACTTAATAATAGGTCTTTAACTATGAAATTGCCTTTATTTCTTTGAAACTTTGACGTATAGTTATATTTTTTCCTAATTCCATTTTTATTGGATTAATTGTTAAATTACGTACCTTTTAGAGTTTAAAAACCGTACTAGTAGTTGCATATTACCTCATAGGGTAGTGTGTTAAAACTCGTTTCAATGTGCCGTCGGTTTCACTACTTCAAGTAGGTATATTTTGTAATAGACTGTGTTTTGAGAATTTAAGATACGCAGTGCAGCGCAGCTTTTTTCACTCTAACTATAGTTTGCAATTTCATCATAATCTGTTCAGAGGTCTCCAAGAAAAAAAAATGATATTATGGAGATATCACTTTTCACGAAATCGTCCATACAAATCGGCAATTTCATACTTTAACCCCTTATATCACTTGAACCTCACGCTCAGCAGTAACCTTAAAATTACTTAAATAAAATATGAAACTTATAATATAGGTTTTACAATCAAATGGGGTTTTACGAATAGATCTTATTAAAGAGACGTGCTACACGCTCGTAATTTCCCCGAAATTGTTCACCAACGCACTGGAGGATGTGTTTAAGACGCTAAAATGGGAGGGACGTGGGATTAACATCAACGGCGAGTACATCTCACACTTCAGATTTGCAGACGACATCGTCATACTGGCTGAATCGCTGCACGACTTGCAGCAGATGCTGGATGGCCTAGTTGATTCTTCAATACGCATTGGTCTCAGGGTGAACTTGGACAAAACCCAGGTTATGTTCAACTAACACGTCACCCCAGGACCTGTTGTTGTCAATGGCGGTCCTCTCGAAGTTGTTCGAGAATATGTTTACCTCGGGCAAACTCTGCAGTTTGGTAAGAACAACTTTGAGAGGGAGGCTAACAGAAGAATTCAGCTGGGCTGGGCAGCGTTTGGGAAGCTTCGTCGGGTCTTCTCATCGCGTATTCCACAGAGTCTAAAGACTAAAGTCTTCAACCAGTGCGTCCTGCCTGTTATGACTTGCGGGGCCGAAACGTGGACACTCACGGTACGGCTGGTTCATAAATTCAAGGTCGCTCAGCGAGCTATGGAACGCGCTATGCTTGGAGTCTCTCTGAGGGATCGCATCCGAAACGAGGTGATCCGGCAGAGAACCAGAGTTGTCGACATAGCTCACAGAATCAGCAAGCTGAAGTGGCAATGGGCCGGTCATATTAGCCGTAGAACCGATGACCGTTGGGGTAAACGTGTTCTTGAGTGGAGACCGCGAATCGGCAAACGTAAGGTGGGACGCCCTCAGGCTCGGTGGAGTGACGATCTTCGCAGGGTGGCTGGTAGCAACTGGATGAGAGTTGCTGAGAATCGAGTTGAGTGGCGTGCAATTGAGGAGGCCTATGTCCAGCAGTGGACTGCTATGGGCTGATGATGATGATGATGATGAATGTAAAATCGTTTTTTGTATTCTTTTTACCGACAAAGTTTTTATTATTAAAAATATATCTGTTTTGTTGACCGTAAATGGATCTATTTCACCGCCATTTATTTATTTAACACTTCAGTACAGAGGCGGACTTAATACTATACACATTAGCTACCAGTCAACCTTTGGGTGATGCAGAGACAAACAGTGGAGGTATAATTGACGAACCGAACTGACGGTTTCCACGCCGTCTGTTAAAACTGTGTCGCGAGCAAGTGGCAACAGCATACTAAAAACTGTGGCAGAGAGAATCGACTCTCCGATTATTAAGTTTTGTGAGAAGGACAATCACTTGACATTAATTTGAGGATGTCCTTTTCACAATACTATTAAAATTTAATCTGTCTTCTTCTCTGTTTTATTTAGCTACTAACACTAGTGATAAGATACATTAATGTTTGCTAACACGCTGGATCATTGTTGTCCGAAAATAAAGACTATTATTACTATAATTTGAAAATGTTTAGCTCATAAATATAATATTTATCTATGACGACACAATACAGCGAAAGGTAATTCCTATTCTTAGTTGAAACGCATTTTACTAGGATTAGAAATATTCGATTTGCCGGCCGGCTGTGCCGACAGATGCCGACCCGAACATACGTGTAACCCGGAATTTTACCTTTAATATATGACATACAAATGTCAGTTATCCCACAAATCAGTCATGCTGAAAACGGTCATCAATGTCAGATACTGAGTTAAAGATATCAAGGGTGTAAACGGACCCTTCACGAAGCCGTCAACCAAGCATTCTGTACATCAAACTAAGTAACTCTACGCAAAAATTATTGCTGGAAAACGTGTGAAGAATCGTTTTAGGTTTAGGGAAGGACTTCACTGAAGCTGAGACGAGGAGAGAGATGTGTTTTAAAACTAATAATATAAAGAGGAAAAATTTGTATTTTTGTGTGTGTGTCTGTGTGTATGTTTGTAATGAATAAACTCAAAAACTACTGTGCCGATTTCAAAAAAATTTTCACCATTAGAAAGCTACATTCACCCTGAGTAACATATTTATTACTAGAAAAAATTACGGGGGGAGGGGGGAATTAGGGGAGAATAAATTTCCACCCGTGCGAAGCCGAGACGGGCCGCTAGTCACTAATAAAATTACGTTATTTACACTTTTCGTCTCCGCTTAGCTTGGAAACAATTGAGCAGAGAGGAGAGGAGCTGTCTTGTAATTGTTGAGGACAGCGGAGACGAGAAGAGACAGTTGAGCAGAGAGAAGAGGCGTGCGGTGAGATGTGTGCTGTGTGCGGCGTGCGGTGAGATGTATGCTGTGTGCGGCGTGCGGTGGCTGTGTGCGGTGTGCTGTGTGTGGCGTGGGGTGTGCTGTGTGTGGTGGGTGGCGTGCGGTGTGCGGTGAGATATGTGCACTATGCGGCGTGCGGTGAGCGGTGTGCGGTGTGCGGTGACCGGTGTGCTATGCACGGTGTGCTGTGACGACCGCTCTCCTCTCCGCTTTGCACATCTCCGCACAGCTTCGGTGGATACACCCCTAGCTTTTACGCATCCCCGCTTGTCCGCTTTGGTGGAGTCCGGGCTTTACGGTAGGACTCAATGTAACGTACTCAAAACATTGTGCTGATGGATGCATTGAATAGTTCAGGGGTCATGGAGTTCCACACATTCGCACGAAGCGCTTTGCTACATCGTTTATTATGCGCACAGCCAAGGAGTGGAATTCCCTGCCTGCGTCGGTGTTCCCAAGTTCTTATGACCCCAATATATTTAAGTCGCGAGCTAATAGGTTTCTTTTGGGTTAGCTCGTTCCATAGTCGATCTCATCTCTGTCCTCAGGGGAAGATTGAGGTCAAGAAAATGTATGAAATGGGCATTTCAATATTTAAACGTGAAAAAATTGGAACTTTGACCTTCAAAAACTACATAACTAGATTCCCAAATATGGTCCAGTATTAAAAATGATCGCAATGACGGTGAGAACACATGTCTCTGAGCTTCGTTTAGGGTGTTTTACACCCTTTATATTTATAAAGACCAGTAAAATGACAGAACCTAAAGAACGCTTTTTTTTTTACGGATGGGTAATCATCAAATGACTCCTCCCGCTCTGGGTAGAGTGGGAGGGAGTGTCAAACTCGTAGTGACTAAAACCCATCCATGTTCCTTCTTTGCCCTTTGTGTTCCAGGGCCGCGGTATCTCTTTCGAACAGTCCCGCAGCCCACCTAAAGAACACTTACATACTCTTTTTGTCTCATCCACGTTCACACTCACGCCGGTTACGAGTACTACGCACCCGAACTTTCTGAAGAACTTCACCAATAAGGTTCCTTGAAGATACCTCTTTTTGTTCGCCTGTCACTCATCCTCTCAACATGACCAAACCTAAACATACTCTTTTAATTTTTTGTCACTACCTCTACCTTTCATCATCCGCAAAATATAAAGAGGTAATGTTTATAAGTTTGTATGTAGGGTGTAATTCTTCGGAAGTACAGATCCGATTCCGAAAATTCTTTCACTGATTGGAAGCTACATTATACCTGAGAGTCAAAGGCTATATACGAGAGCGAAGTCGGAAAAAATCATCATCTTTTTCTTTACTATGTTGGGGTCGGCTTCCAGTCTAAAAAGATGCAGCTGAATACCAGTATTTTACATGGAGCGACTGCCTATCTGACCTCCACAACCCAGTTAGTACGGAGCAATACGATACCTCTTGGTAAGACTGGTTTTCAGATTTTCGGGCCACTGACTACCTGTAACTTCTGTCAAAGATCTACAAATGACAACCGGGGCCAACGGCTTAACGTGCTTTCTAAGGCACAGAGGGAACTCGGTATGTATAGGTGGTCATTCATCCACGGACCAACCAGTGGCGAACCTATCTTACAAGCCGGAAAGCCGGGCTTGCCTAAAAATCAAACTCAAGAAATAAAAAAAACATTTTTACAAAAACATAAATTTTTGTCAAACAAGAACAAAATTCGCTATCTCCACAACTGTGTCCTCTATGACAGAAATTATTTTAAATTCGCGCGCTTATTCTCCGATGCCGGCCGCGATACTCTGGCTCGCTCTAACACTATACAAAAAAAGAGTTAAACGTAGAATTTTAGTACGCAATCGTACCTACGCGCGCTCGCTAATGCTTTCTCTTTCTCACCCACTGGCTTGCATTTGGCTTCTCTGACCTTTCAGTTTTCCTAACAAAATGTCTCTGTTATTGATAACATTGGTAGGTACTGATTTGAGAATTTGTATAGAGTTTAAAGCTGGGCTTTTCTTTGAATGTGTGCGTGTAAGTCTGTGTAAGTTTGAGAGAGAAGTGTGTTCGCACCGAGGATGCGCGCAATTTATATGCGCTTCGCGCGAATTTTGATAGGTACAAAGTACGATTTCATGATAGTTCGTATTTTAGTTAGTTTTGAGTGATAAGGAACTGGTGCATTTGTTTTTTGTGGTTTTATTTTTTCGATTTCTTGGGATTTAAAGTTTTTTGATTAGTTATTGCCGTAATTAACTTTGTTTTGAAGTGAACACTAAAATTAATTCGGAAACGCAATTTTTCCTTGTGAAGGATTAAAGTGTCTGTAATCGGTACCTACTTAGCAAGATAAATACTTTGAGTTTTACAGAAAAATATAATCTCGTTACTTCACCTAAATAAACCTACCCCTGATTTGAATATTCTCAGAAAACTAAAACCCATAATGTGCATTTTAGTCGATCAGCGTAGGTTAGCGTGTTCAATGGCTGTTCGGCTGCTCTCATTCAAACAATTTGAAAATCTATCTAGTAATAGATACGTGGTGACTTCTGTGTACTTTGTTGTTTGTCATCTGTCCGGGGTAAAGAAGCGAATAATGAAGAGTTGAGTTGTGGCTGTTTACATTGTGAGTAATTACAAACATTTACAATAATGTGTAGTTAGAAACCAATTTATTGTTCGTGCGCCATCTCTAACAAAGCGAGGGAAACAATTACGAATTGACTCGAAGAGTTGAGTTGCTACATTTAAGTCAATAGATGGCTCTTATATCATTTACTTGATACTGACAACTTAATTGAATTAGTTGTTGTAATTTTGTGACGGTATATAAAATATGAAAAGTTAATAACCACTATTTGTATTTTATATTTAGGCATATTTAAATAATAGGAAAATAAAACCGGCGTTATTAAATACCAATGTCAGAACTCGGAACAGATTTTCTCGGTCAATTCCCCCCCCCCCCCCCCCTAAATATTTTCAGTTGTTTATTCAAGGCTTTGACTCGATTTCATGCCGAGCACGCCACTGGGACCAACCTAGGCACAATTTAATCTGGAGCTCGACCTGAGCAGACAAATGAGCGCCTGTTATTATTTAGTCATGGGCTTCTGGCGTAACCTAGCGTTATGGTCGTAAATTAACCCATGGGAACGTTTTATATGTCTGTGGGATCCCGTCGTTTGTATGTATACAAAATGAATCGGAAATATGCCGGTGGTGACATCACGCGTCCTACTTACAAGTCTACCCACACCACAGCATGCTTCTATAGAGCCCTGATATTCAGCTCGAGGCGAGGGCGACATTCAATGTCTGATCGCGGTGTAGTTGGGACTCTTGGAACTGTACCCGATTCATTGTGCCCCGTGTTATTGTGTTAAGTTGTTATCTCAAGTAATTCGTTAGTTTTGCTAGAAACAGTGTATCGCACCCAGTGTGTTTTCATAGCACGAAACCCATCGTCTGCCCACATGATGTACGAAACTACGAACCTAACGGAATAATCCTGACATATCAAACTCAAACTGTTTATTGCATTCATGTGTACATTTAGTTGTTACATATATTTCAGTAAGTTCCAACATGAAACCCGGTTAGGGCACGGCAACATAATATTGGACAAAACAAGCATCCAGTGAGTAGGTATACTGGATTGCAAGTTTGTTAAACAAATATAATTATTATCTTTAATACTACTAGTATTAGGTTTATTTATTTATTTTAATTAACATCATGAAACTATCAAATTAAAATAATTTAATAACCTCATGATGCCAATCAAAATTTACCCGACACCCCCTACATTCAAACATTACCTCTTAATAATAAGAAATATAGACACTGGAGAACGGTCCTTCGCTATCCAGGATGTCGACAGATCCAGGGGAATAGCGAACCGATAAGGATCGAGCGCGGTATATTCCAGGGTGATAGTCTGAGTCCGTTGTGGTTTTGTCTGGCCTTGAACCCTCTCAGTACACTGCTGGAGGGTTCAGGTCTAGGCTATCGGTTGAGGAGAGGTGGTCAGGTCATATCTCACCTTCTTTACATGGATGATCTGAAACTCTTTGCCCCCAACAATTTGCAACTGATGAAGCTACTGAAGGTAACGGAAACTTTCAGTAGCGCCATCAGGATGGAATTTGGTGTGGACAAATGTGCAGTCATGCATGTGAAGCGAGGGGAGATTATGGAATCCGTGGGAACGCAACTCTCGGATTCCATACAACTTAGATCTCTCTCCTCAACAGATACATACAAGTATTTGGGTATGTCGGAAGCATTAGGTATCAATACTGCCGACATGAAACAATCGTTGAGGGAGCGCTTCTTTGGCCGCCTGAATAAGGTGCTAAGTAGTCTTTTGTCAGGCGGAAACAAGGTGCGCGCCTTTAACGGTTGGGTCATGCCGGTTTTGATGTACTCTTTCGGCATACTCAAATGGACTCAGACGGAACTTGATGCCCTGGATAGGAGGGTCCGTGCACTGCTGACCGCAAATCGGATGCATCACCCACGATCGTCGGTGATGAGACTGTATATCCCACGGAAGTGCGGAGGTCGTGGCTTCTTAAATGCTAAGACCCTGCACAACCGTGAGGTATGCAGTCTCAGGGAATACTTCCTAGAAGCCGACGTGGGGATGCACCGAGATGTGGTCTCAGTGGACAAGGGCCTCACCCCGCTCTCCCTGGCTAACGAGAACTGGCGCAAACCTAGAGTATTAGACACGAACGATCGCAAGGAGATATGGCAGGGCAAGGAGCTTCACGGACGCTTTTACCGGGCCCTACATGGGCCTGATGTAGACTTTTTAGCGTCCGTATCCTGGTTGCGTTTTGGTGACCTCTTCGGGGAAACCGAAGGTTTTGTCTGTGCAATAATGGACGAAGTTATGATGACGAATAACTACCGGAAATACATTGTGAAGGATGGCACGGTTGACATATGTCGGGCATGTCACCGTCCGGGAGAATCGATCCGACACATTATTTCTGGGTGTTCTCGTCTGGCTAACGGAGAGTACTTGCATAGACACAACCTCGTTGCCAGGATTATCCACCAGCAACTTGCTTTGAAGTACAACCTTGTGGAATCAGAAGTGCCATACTATAAGTATACGCCCGACCCAGTTCTCGATAATGGTAATATCACGTTGTACTGGGATCGATCTATCATCACTGACAGGACTATTGTTGCCAATAAACCTGACATTGTGGTGATAGATCGATTGGAGCGTCGCGCAATGATTGTTGATATAACGGTCCCGCATGACGAGAACCTCGTGAAAGCAGAGAAAGATAAACAATTCAAATATCTAGATCTGGCTCGCGAGGTTGTCGACATGTGGGACGTGAATACGGCAGTCATTGTGCCGATAGTCGTGTCCGCCAATGGCTTAATTGCCAAGAGCCTCGACCAACACCTGACGAGGCTCGCGCTTGGCAGCTGGATCAAGGGCTTGATTCAGAAAGCCGTACTCCTGGACACGGCGCGTATTGTTAGGAGGTTCCTCTCTCAAGAGCCCTGACCACCGGCGGCTCGGACCCTGTTCCCAGTGCTGGTGGCCTACTATTTTTTATATTTTTAAATGTTTTTTTATAGTATTTTGTATAGAATATTTAAAAATTTTAAAAATATGTGTAAAAATAAATAAAAGAAGAAATATAGATATAAATGGTACTTACTGCAGTAACATTGGAGACATCATAGTGTTCTTGCTTGAGATTCGTCAGCAGCGGGTCGCAGCGGGACACTCGTATTTGAATAGGTTTCAACTTGCCCAGTAGTACTGGGTCCACTATTAGTTCGCCTGGGAAAGACAAATGATTTATTTTTAAAATGAATACAGCAGTCATTGTGCCGATAGTCGTGTCGGTCAATGGCTTAATAGCCAATAGCCTCGACCAACATCTGAGGAGGCTCTCGCTTGGCAGCTGGATCAAGGGCTTGATTCAGAAAGCAGTACTTCTGGATACGGCGCCTATTTTTACGAGGTTCCTCTCTCAAGAGCCCTGACCAACGGTAGCTCGGACCGTGTTCCCGATGCGGGTGGGCTACTATTTTTTATATTTTTAAATGTTTTTTATATTGTTGTACATTTAAAAGCAGACAGAATTCGTCTTGTTGCCTCCATTCCAATATGGAATTTTCCAAACCACTTAAAGTTATGCCTTGAACTTCGAACTGCGTTGATTTGTCAATATTCGTCTCTTTCTTGGTTCTTACCCTCTCGAATGTCTTATGTTACACAGTTCGACATAAGAAAAAATGCTCCAAGTGTCTTAAGTCGGACAGTTACACTTTTTTTTTTTTTTTTTTTTACTGATAGGAAATCATCAAATAAAATGCTCCAAGTGTAGCATTTTTTCTTATGTCGAACTGTGTAACATAAGACATTCGAGGGGTTAATAAGAGTGAAAAGATAGTCTAAAGATTGAAGAGTGAGTCTAAAGATAGTTTATGCACAAAACAAGGCACAAATACCTAATTTTCCAACAATCAAAACCTTACCTTTTTTCTTAGCTGTGCAGGTCAGTTCGTGTTTCTTCAAATTCCTCAGCAAAGCGTAAGTTCTTCTGCATTTACTGCATTTACCTGTACCGACAGAAAGAGCATGTTATCTTTTTAGCTAACGAGAAAGACGGGGTGGAAGGGAGACTGACGCGAAAACGATTACCACGTATTCAGTACAGTCACGAGCACCAATATGTGAACACTTAACAACTTTTAAAAGAGTTTTTCGTCTACTGTTCTAATTAAAATTTCACTTTGTAACGAACATAATATTCTGAAACTCCTATTTTTATGAAAAAGATTCTATTTCCAAGTTACAATCGTTATTTCTCGGGAAAATTGCTTTTAAATGTAGGAAAGTGTATACATATTGGTGCTCGTGACTGTACATCATTCTGAGCCCCTCCTACATAGTAATTTTTCATCACTTATTAAAAAAAAACAGCTGTTTCCTACAAAAGTGCAATACCTACAGCCTACATGGTCAAAATGTACGGAACAGCTGTTTTTTTTAAATAACCAATCAATTCTGTGGGAGGAGCTCGTGGCAAATATTAACAGCCGCTCGGGTCGATCTTTAGGTTTAGCCGTGCTTGCCTAGGTTGGTCTGTGGATGGTTGACCACCCATTACATACCGAGTTTCCTCCGTGCCTAGGAAAGTACGTGAAGCCGTTGGTCCCGGGTGTCATTTGTATATCTTTGACAGTCGTTAGGTAGTCAGGGGCCCAAAAAGTCTGACAACCAGTCTTACCAAGGGGTATCGTATTACTTAGTACTAACTGGGTTGTGGAGGTCAGATAGGCAGCCGCTCCATGTAAAATACTGGTATTCAGCTGCATCCGGTTAGACTGGAAGCCGATCCCAATATAGTTGGGAAAAGGCTAGGCAGATGTTGTGTGTGATGATTTGATGCTGTGACTAAGTCTTTGATCTAGGGGTTGCTGGAGACTAGTGGGCGTAAGACCTCATGCTCATAGCTCAACTAACGCTCAGGTTCGATTCTCACGTTGGTTAAAGTGTTATTGGGTTTTTCATCTGGAATTTTTCAATAGTGGCCCGGAGTTTAGATTTGTGTCCGACTGACGTCAATAGGATTGCCCTTATTACAATTAATGCGATGTCCTACACACCTCTGTATTACCCGTTCGGGGATTACAGCCGACCCCAATATAGTTGGGAAAAGGCTAAGCAAATGATTTGAACTTTTTGCCATGGAATGCTAAGAAGACAGAAGGAGACTCACCACCAGGTCTATGCTCTTCTCCCAAACACTTGTGGTCATCGTGTAGCTTGGTTGTCGCAAATAAATGCCAGCACACCTCGCACTTGACGTCGGGCACCTCGTCGAATGGTATGCACTGATTGTTGCCAAAGTGTCTGAAAATTGTAAAACAAATATTATATTTAGAAATATAAAAACTCTAGCTTTTGCCCGCTGCTTTGCTCGCGTTAATTTAGAATTTTACAGTCAATTCGGGTTTTACTCTGCTTGTAGTAATATAATTCAATAATGATTCGAAAGACACGTGGCGTCATCTATTATCATAAGAACGTTATTGTTGTTTTCCTCGGGAACAGTACTTTTTTTCGGGATGAAAGGTACCCTGTGTCCGTTTCTGTACACCTGACAACGTATATGCTAAATTTCAGGATGATCGGTTCAGTGGTTTGGGCGTGAAAAGGTAACAAACAAACTTACTTTCGCATTTATAATATTAGTAAGCCTGTAATCCCCGAAGGGTTTAATAGTACACCCATATTTCGCCAGTTATGTTGAAATCCCATGTAATAGGGGGCGAGCCTATTGCTCAACCAGGCTAAAATCCAGACTCCGTGGCTGCTACTGAGAAAAACCCAATAACACTTTGTCCGACCTGGGAATCGAACCCAGGTGCTCATGCTTGGCACGCTTGCGATCACTAGACCAACGAAGCAGTCCAATATTTTCATTATGTAGATTGAATTTCTTCTAACACTGTTTTAAGCTTTCCCGGCTTACCACCAAACCTATACTGTCACTTACGGGATATCTTCCGTGATTATTCATTATTTCGAGCTTCCGATATCCCGGAAGGGGGTAGATTTCTCTGCTCTTAACAATTTATATTCCATCCACCCACATTCTCCAGTCAACCCGCGATCGTGGAGCTAGCAACAGCGTCGAAATATCGGGAGCTCAAAATAATGAACAATCACGGAAGATATCCCGTAAGTGACAGTCATCATCATCATCATCAGCCCATAGCAGTCCACAGCTGGACTTAGGCCTCCTCAATCGCACGCCACTCAACTCGATTCTCAGCAACTCTCATCCAGTTGCTACCAGCCACCCTGCGAAGATCGTCACTCCACCGAGCCTGAGGGCGTCCCACCTTACGTTTGCCAATTCGCGGTCAGTATAAGTTTTGAATTCCTTCTACTTACTCATCATAGCTTGATATTTGTCTGAAGTCGGTCTCACATCTCCTGCAGGTGTACGGCTTAGACTTGTTTCTGTGTTGCTTGTGATGCGTCGTGGCTTCGTCTGCAGACATGAACCAGAGACCGCAGGGGTTGCATGCTAACCTGTAAGCAAGAAAAATCATCATCTGCCTGTCTTTTCCCAACTATGTTAGGGTAGCAACTGAATACCAGTATTTTACATGGAGTGACTGTCTATCTGACCTCCACAACACAGTTAGTACTGGGTAATACGATAGCCCTTGGCAACACTGGTTGTCAGACTTTTTGGGCTTCTGACTACCTGTAACGACTGTCAAAGATCTACAAATGACAGCCGGGACGGCTTAACGTGCTTTTCGAGGCACGGAGGAAACTCGGTATGTAATGGGTAAGACTGACTTAAAGACAAGAGAAATATGTTTAAAATTAAATTAAAAATTTAAAGAAATCCACCACACAAGAAATCTCTAAAAAGGAAGAATTAATATCTAAATATTGTTCCTTTACGTTTAATGTAAGTAGAATACTTTAATCCAAACGTCGTTGCGTCGCGGGACCGCTTTTAAGTAAGAAGGTTTTTAGTATTGTCGAGTTTCATACTTTTTAAACATATACCGGGTGTAAACGGACCCTTCACGAAGCCGTCAATCAAGCATTCTGTACATCAAACTAAGTAACTCTACGCAAAAATTATTGCTGGGAAACGAGTTTTTTTTTTGGGGTGAAAAATCGCGTTTTACGGTAGGACTCAATGTAACGAGTAGTACGGGGATCGTGGAAGTATAAAGGGTGTAAAAAGACCCTTAACGAAGCCGAAAGGCACTTGTTCTCCTCGTCATTGTGATCATTTTTTTGTTCTGGACCATACCTGGGAACCTTCTAGTTACGGAGATATTGGGGGTCAAAGTTCCAATTTTTTCACAAGTTTTTTTTTAAATACTACTTTTTAAGGTTCTAACTTTATTCCAATTACCTCCATGGTCCGTTTACTATTCAAAGCATCCATCAGCAATAAGTTTTGAGCGCATTATATTGAGTTTTACCGTAAAAGGTGATTTTTGACCCCAAAAAAAAATTTCGTTTCCCAGCAAAAATTTTTACGTAAAGTTACTTAGTTTGATGTACAGAATGCTTGGTTGACGGCTTGGTGAAGGGTCTGTTTACACCCCGTATAAAGTAAACATTAAATAATTGTATTTAAAAAAAAAAAGTGAAAAAGTTGGAACTTTGACCCCCAACATCTCCGTAACTAGCAGGTTCCCAGGTATGGTTTTAAACAAAAAAAATATCGCAATGATAGGGAAAACAAGTGCCTTTCAGCTTCGTTAAGGTACTTTTACACCCATTATTACCGACAGACACGCTACCATCGACTCTCAAAGAAAGAAGATGTAAGGTCAAGATAAATTAGCTAGCAAAACTTGATCACTTGACCCTGTACAATTAAAATAGCTAGCGAAACATCCTGTATCCTAAACTTTCTAGTACTCACTTGGGACTAGTGAAGCTGACTGTATGCGACCTCAAATGGTTGCTATTAGCCTGCACCGTCTTGTTGGGCTGCCCGCACACGCAGCACTTGTACACGCGCGAGGGGGGCGCCCTGGGTGCCCTACTGGCGGGCCGGCCGGACGTGCGCGGGGATGTCTTCGGTGATGATTTGGGGGTTTGCGGTGAAGATGTCACCGATGTTCGTGTTGCGATTCTGTGGGGGAGAGAGGGAAAGGTAATTTTTAATTTTTTGATAACAATTATCAATAATATTTGTAAAACCCTTGAATAGTTTACTGCGCCAGGTTGAAGCTATTTAGTAGATATCTAGGCAGACTGGTAGCAAATGACCAAGGCATTAAATCCGCCTTTGTACAATTTATACTTGTGCATAAAGTTTTAATAAATAAATATCTATACAGAGTGATTGTTTTAAGTGAGACAGTATAGGAACCCCCTAATCTATAAAATAAACTCGGAAACTTTAGTTCTTTATTCATTAAAATAATTTTGATATACTTAACTTTTCGGTCAAGTGTCGTTCATAAGAATGAGGGAAATGGCTGATTATGTAGGTATATCGCCCTCGTGATTAACATTACCTATATCTTTACAAATAAATAAAACTAAAGTATGTTTGTAATTTCAAAATAACAGCTTATTACTGAATGAAAGTATGTACGGTACTTATAACAAAAACTTTTTTTTAAATTTAATTTTCTTCTGTCTGTTTGTTCCGGCTAATCTCTGAAACAGCTGCACCGATTTTGACAAGACTTTTACTGGCATATAGCTGATGATAGGAGTAACTTATGCTACTTATTTTAGAAAAAGAATTAGGGTTCCGTGCAAAAAAAAACCCAAGAAATTTTAAACAATCCGATTCAAATAGGGAAATAATATTTTTATAAAATATGTTTTTTTTTTTGTTATGTTTTTTATAGTTTCTTTCATAGGAATATTTAAAAATGTAATAAATATGTATAAAAATAAATAAAGGAAATAATATCAAGCGGACAAAGGTCGCGGGCTACAGCTAGTCTATAGTATACTAGAAGGTACATACTTGACTCTCTTGGTAGGTGTATCCAATTTGACAGGCTCTTTATCTCTGGTGCGTTTGAGGCGCGACGTTGGCAATGAATTGTCTTCATTCTGTAAATAATTAAAAACAATAATATTAAAACATTTTCCGAGTAAACATTCATTAAATTTCAATTTTTTTCACATTTGCACATTTCACAATAATTTTTTTTCATTTTATTTTTATTATAGACAGCAGTAGCGAAGGGTCAATTTTTGTAAGAGGTAAGCCGGTGTACATATCTTTAATGTGATTATATAATTTGTCTATAGAATACTGACTGTGCCATTTTTCAAAGGGAAGCCGGTAGGAATCGAGTTCTTTGGAACCTTCGCCACTGATAGACAGCTTCTTTGGTCTAGTAAACTGCTGAGCATGAGGTCCTGGTTCTATTCTAACCTGTCATTTGTAGATCTTTGACAGTCATTACAGGTAGCCAGTAGCCTGAAAGTCTGACAACCAGTCTTACCAAGGGGTATCGTATTACGCAGTACTAACTGGGTTGTGGAGCTCAGATAGGCAGTCGCTCCATGTAAAATACTGGTATTCAGCTGCATCCGGTTAGACTGGAAGCCGACCCCAACATAGTTGGACAAAGACTAGGCCGATGACGACCTTTTCATGTAGAACTTTATAAAAAAGATTATTATTTACCTTCGTATCCTTCTTCAATATCGATTTAGGTCCCGCCTTCTGCGATTTCGTGTCCTGCAATATAAAAATAAAAAACATAAAAGAGATTATGTATGAAGATCATCTGCTAATTTGTTATTTTGTATGTATGTAATTTGCTAAATTGTTTTAAAAATGTACGATACATAGAATATACTACAGTAGCGAAATTAAAAATTAATGGGGGCTCCCCTACTACGATGGTACGGAACTCTTCATGCGCGAGTCGGCCTCGAACTTGGCCGGTTTTTTTGGTATTAAAATTAAAATATAAAGGGTGTAAAAAGACCCTTAACGAAAACGAAAACCACATATTCTGTCCATCATTGGGATTATTTTTTCCTTCTAGACAATACCTGGGGAACCACAGGTTCTGGAGATATTGAAGGTTCCAATTTTTTCACAAGTTTTTTTTTTAAACCACTTTTTAAGATTTTAACTTTACTTTAATTAACTCCATAACCATTAACTATTCAAAGCATCCATCAGCACTAAGTTTTGAGTGCGTAACATTGAGTTTTACCATGAAACGTGATATTTCACACCAAAAAAAAATGTCGTTTCCCAGCAATAATTTTCGCGTAGAGTTACTTAGTTTGATGTACAGAATGCTTAGTTGACGGCTTCGTGAAGGGTCTGTTTACACCCTGTATTGCGGACTGACGCGGTCGTAAAGTACTCAATAAATGTAGTATCTCTCTTTCTTACCTTCAAGCGACTGAGCGACACATTGTCATCTTTCGAGGTGGTTCTATGACGCGTCATTCTGGGCGGCGTTGCAGCACGCTTGCTGAAGCGGCTGGCTCGGGACTCCGTCAGTATCCTGTTCTCCAGCTGCAAGAAAGGAAGATGGAATTATTAACATAAAAACATATAGCCAATATTGTTAAAAAACCGGCCAAATACGAGTCGAACTCGCACACACATGGTTCCGTAGCACCAAACAATATAATAACAATATTTTTCATGCTCATTCATATGTAAATTTACCCTCAACAGCAAAACTAAATTTACTGCTCAGTTTGACGAAAATGTCTCAAAAACTAAATATCAAATCTTATTCAAATCAATTTTCGTTGTAATTTTTTTTTACGTTCTATAAACCAATTTTTACAGAATTTTCCTCTCACTTTAGAAATTAGAGGGTATACACAATTTCGACGGCTTCAGAATCAAATATCTCGATATAATTTGTCGATGGACACATCACCATGTAAAATATTGGTATTTAGCTGAATCCAGTAAGCCTGGAAGTCGACCCCATAGTTGGGAAAAGGCTAGGCAGATGATGATGAACTTGAACATACCTGGACTTTCAACTCCGGTTCCCTCTTGACTTTGACCTTGGGATTCAGCTTCTTCTGCTTCGACAGTGGCTCTCCATCAGAGTCCTCATTGACATATACCGGCTCTGTTAGACCGAGGATACATTCACCAGCATCCGGCTGAAAAATCAAGGCATATTTTTGTTTAGTGGAGTCTAAGTGTTAACGTAACAGCTAATAACGTGTGTTCATATTGTTTTTAAAGGCAGAGAATTTCAAATGAAATAAACACAGAAAATTCTTTAAATGAATAACTTGACTGATCTTTTCTTTCGTTTATAGTGTGGTTAGTGCCTAATCTGGTATCAGTTTTTATGCCGGCCATGGACCTCTGATTTGGCTTTACATGCCGTCGAGAAATATCTCTGAGGCATGCTGGTTTCCTCACGATGTTTTCTTTCACCGAAGCAAGTGATAATCAGTGATCGGATATTCGGATGCATATTTACCTAAAGTTCATTTTTGGTTAGGAAATTATGGAAGCGGCTTCTTAAAACATATTTTTTTAAATATAAATCCCGGGATTCCCGAAAATTCGGGAATGCGAAACTAGTCTGTAACATGGTGAGGAAACGACGTCTTTAGCATGTAGTATAGTAGTCGCCAAACTTCTAGTTCGCTCTGAAGTTGCAACGGCTGCGCCGGTACAATAACAAAGCGCAGCGTGACAGAGCACGCGAGAGAGCGCGGGTGGTGCGCGGGTGTGCTCCGCTCCCGCTCCCCGGCATGTCCCGGTGACACCTGTTTTGTTGTTACTGCGACTCTACTCGTCACAACTTCAGAGCGAACTAGAAGTTTGGCGACTACTATACCCATTTAAAAAAAAAAAATTACATAATTATTAATGTGTATTTACTTGAAGTTAATTTTAAGCTCCCCGTCAATTTATGACTGACTATGTTGAGTGTAAGAGGAATAGTAGATAGTAGGTGTTAATTAAAAAAATGAATTCAATTATACTTTATTGCACATAAGTACACGATACAAAACATATGAAGTACTATAAATATCCTTTATTGAAGTGTACAAAGGTGCTGATATCCTGATTGGGCGTAAATATTACCTACCCACGATTTGATTCTATAATAAAAACAGTAAATTTGTTGATTACGAAATCCCGGGATTTTTTCGATACAAAAGTGCATTCCATAATATTAGCCAACACCTTAGACTAAGTAAATATTCCTACACCCGATTTGATTCTATAGTAAAAAAAACTAAATTTGTCGATTCTGAATTCCCGGGATTTTTTCGATACAAAAGTGCATTCCATAATAGCACCTACACTTTAGGTAAATATGCATCCGATTATCCGATCACTGGTGATAATTATACAATAAGCACATGCATCCAAAAAATCAGAGGTGCGTGTCTTAGGTGCGAACTCGTGCCTATAACTTTGCAGTCCAACGGTCACACCACTAGGCTATCACTGCTTTTTTTTTGACTGATAATTTTCTGCCATTAATGTTAGAATATGATTTTGGGCATGTGCCCATCGCGGCAGGTTTCTTTGAGTAAATCAATCGTATCGTTAATACATAGCAATCGCAAGCATTGTGCGTGTATGGCCAGGTGTATTATTATTTTTCCCCAAAGTTAATTATAACCAAATAAAAAGTGTACCCCTAATGTCACAGACTCACAGTACACTATTTTCTGTAATTCACAGTTAGTATAAGTATACGCCAATGATATGGAAGCGCGGAGGCTCCTAATACAGGCACTATTTTGCTTAATAGGAGGCTCCAAACACGTTTTAACGTACTATTATGCTAATGGGGAAGACCGTTAAAAGCTAATTGTAGATGGCGCGACCGTAGCTAGGTCTTAATCTGACCAATGAGGTCAAGCTTTTTTGAAATATAAAAAGATTTTCGCTACTTAGGAGTAAGTGGACATCTTCAAAATGAACTTTATTTCAAGGAGTTTATGATATATTTTCTATTACTAAAGTAACATCAATATTTCCACTAATAAATCAGAGTGTAGTGTCAGACTGCGCGACATAAAGGGTGTAAAAAGACCCTTAACGAAGCCGTTCGCCCCGTCAATGCGATCATTTTTTTGTTCTAGACCATACCTGGGAACCTCCTAGTTACGGAGAATTGGGGGTCAAAGTTTTTTTTTAAAATATGTTTTTAAAGTAAGATTTTTACTTTAAACACCTCGACGACCCATGTGCTATTCAATCCATCCATCACAGCACAATGTTCTGAGTGTGTTACATTGAGTCCTACCGTAAAACGTGATTTTTGACCCCAAAAAAAAAAATCGTTTCCCAGCAAAATTTTTTGCGTAAAGTTACTTAGTTTGATGTACAGAATGCTTGGTTGACGGATTCGTGAAGGGTCTGTATATCTCCATTTGTCAGTCTTTATTGCACCTTATTGCAACAACAATAAAGATCACTGATTCTGACACAATACAAAATCTTAGATTAAATAACTGTATTAAGTTTGACACTCAAGTGTTTCCTAGTAAGTCTAAAAGTGGTGTCCGTGACAGAGTTGTGTGGTAGAAACTGCTTCATTGGTTTTGTGGTCGCAAGCGCGAATACAACTAACATTATGTCAACAAATATTAAAAAATCGTCATGCAGTGTTAATGGATTTTCCGGTTCACTAAAGTTTCACCGAAACTTCATTGACAAATTTTCATTTTACAACCAACGTTTCGTATACTATTTATTTCGAAAACTACTTATTCCGCAAATGTATTATTTTATAAACACTCGTTTTACATATATTTATTTGGCAAACAATTCTTTTTACAAATGCATCAGATGATATTTAATCATCTATACATTTTTCATTTCTCATTTAGATTCATTAGGATAAATCACGTTTCTACTAAATATCATTTAATTACAATACAGTCGACGAAGCCCCGCTGCGCGGGGCTCCTATTTCTGTCTGCAGGGTTTAAAGAAACCTAACTAACCGAACCTCGGGGTGCCCCTGACGTCGACCGTCTAGGGTTAGGGTTTCTGTCAGCATCTGTGTTTGTTTGGGGGGTTTCCGCTTACAGAAAACAAAATTCATTTATTTTCTCTTTTTTTAGAAAATTCCAGAGCAATTATGCTAATGTGAGTTTTAAAAAAAAATTATGTTATATTAAGTCAATTTGTATAATGTCTTTATTCCAAACGTTATTTATGGAATAAAATTAAAAATAATGAATTGTTTGTCAAATAATACGTTATTAAATAAAAGTTTATCGGATAATTATTTTGCTAAGTGAAATATTTGGTAAACTTGTTGTTGTAGAATGATGAAATGACAAATCATGTTTTTGCCAATCGTTGCTTGTCAAGTAAAAATTTTTGAATTAATGTTTGGTGAACTGACTGGTCACCGGATTTTCCATTTACAGCCTTGGTGAGGAAACCAGCATGGCTGCGGGATATTTTTAGATCTCTGACACTAACCACACGATTAAGAAGAAGAAGAATGGATATTCCATCAAGAATTTCTCAATAGCAGCAGCCACGGACTCTGGATTTGTGCCCGGTTGATGGCAATAGGCTCACCTCCTATTACATGGAACTTAAACATCACTGGCGAAATGTGGGTGTAACCTTAGGTACACCTCTGCCTAACCCTTTGGGGATTACAGGTTAGATGTTGATGAAGAAATATGCGTTATTTATTATCTACACCCATCGTAACCTCAATTTTTGTCTATGCCATGAGCAGTGATCGTTATAGGTAGACTATATTTGCCTAAACTTCGGAGAACAGAGACAGAAAGTGGAAACTTCCTTACGACTATATTTTTTTTTCCGGAATTCGGGAAAAATCTTCAATAAGTTGAAAATAAGCTTTATTTAAAATGTGTAAAGGCTATTTTTAACTAAACTTGCAATTACCATATTTTCGGGATTAAATCCCGAAATAATACATATCGAAGTACCTTTTATGCAATTAGAAATTAGTTTTACTTACCAGTTTAAGGATAATTCTAATACATGATTAAAGTTAGATTCGTTTTAGTGAAAATTCCCAAGATTTGTTAGTTGCAAGTTTTGTTAAAAATAGCCTTTACACATCTTAAATAATCCCGGAGAAAAAAAAATAGTCGTAAGGAAGTCTCCACTCTTTGTCTCTGTTCTGTGTGTAAGTTGAGGCAAATATAGTCTACCTATTCCAATCACTGGCCATGAGTGATGACGATTCAATGCTTACCGCTCCCCTAGGCATGGACTGTGGAGGCAGGCCGAGCCGCAACCTAGTCCGTTTGTTGGTCTGCCGGCACATCTCCAAGAACTCGTAGAAGTCGTTCACCTTGTCCACACAGAGCTCACAGATGAGAGGAGGCATCTTATCATCCTGGTGTACCTGGAATTGAAAGAATAATTAACAACTAACTGGGTTGTAGAGAGGTGCTCGTTGCCAACGTAGGTTAGCGCGGCTAAACCTAAAGATCGACCGGAGCGACTTTTATTAAACAGTCGCTTGGGTCGATCTTTACGTTAAGTTGTGCTTGCCTATGTTGATCTGTGGATGGGTGACCTCCCATTACATACTAAGTTTCCTCAGTGCCTTGGGAAGCACGTTAAACCGTTTGCCCGGCTGTCATCTGTAGATCTTTGACAGTCATAACAGGTAGTCAGTGGCCCAAACAGTCTGACAACCAGTCTTACCAAGGGGTATCCTATTACCAAGTACTAACTGGGTAGTGGAGGTCAGATAGGCAGTAGCTCCTTGAAAGTTACTGGTATTTCAGCAGCATCCGGTAGAATGCAAGTCAACATCAAGATAGTTGGGCATAGGCTACACAGATCATGATGATATTTATTCTGTAAAGGCATTTTTTTTTCTTAGTCTGTCGGGGGTCCCACTGCTGGGCAAAGGCCTTCCCTTTCCTCTTCCAAACCTCTCTTTCTTGTGCGATATCTGGCTATGCAAACAATATCAGATCAACGGCATGTCAAAAAAATATTGTATCATTCTGAGCCCCCCACATAGAAATTTTTCATCGGTTATAAAAAAAATCTGCTGTTCTGTACATTTTGACCTAGTAGGTAACACACACTGTAGGAAACAGCAGATATTTTCATAACCGATGAAAAATTTCTATGTGGGGGGGCTCAGAATGATGTACTGAATATGTGGTAACCGTGGTATTCGGTCAGTGGCACTTACACCCATATAGAAGTCAGATGAGGTTACTGTTTCTTACCCAACTACTCAGAGCAGAAACACCTTTTTAATCCCAGACGCAGTCCCATATAAGAGAACATCACTCAAGATTCAAGCAATACTTAAAATCAGTTTCAACAAATTAAGTGACGTTCTGTAATACTGGCCATAATCTTGGTCAAAGTCATATGCTACGCAAAGCTGTTATTTTGATATTACAAACGGACACTTTAATGTTATTTATTTATTTAATTTTAAAATGTTAAACAGAATCAATTAATCAGGATTGGTGCCCTGAAACAGTGACACGGGGTCGCGGCAGACCACGAAGGAGATGGCGGGACGAACTGGATGTCTTCCTTGATAATTGGAAAGAAGTAGCACAGAATCGTGACCTTTGGAAGGAATGGAGGGAGGCCTTTGCCCAGCAGTGGGACAATATGGGCTAGCTATAATATAATAATAATAATAAACAGAATCTCATCAGCTGAAGGTCAAACACAGGCTACTTTAAAAAAAAAAAATTAAAACAAAAAAAAAACCCCTTGAAATTGGTAACAAAATTCGATTCAAAGAGGGGAAGTACCTAATATTTTTTATAATAATATCATGTGAAACTAAAATAAGTATCAACTGAATTAGCTATCAGGGAACTAATATGAGGAGGTAGTTTTAGCAATTATATAGAAATCCGTTCAGTTAACGAAGACAGAGCTATTGAATTTATAATATTAACATCATTGACTTATATATTACTTGATCAGCATATATTTTTGTTTCAACAAGTTAATTTCATAAATCTTCCACCTCTTCGTCGTGCCCACACTGCTAAGGATCACGACCACATATGACATGCCTCCAAGCCATGCCATAAATCATGAGCAAGCCTAAGATAACCTATTTTCAAATTGGATTTTAATGGGTTTTCATACTGGAAGAATAATAAGAAATATATATAATAAGTACATTTCCTAAATACCTTAATTGTATTTTACAGTAATTTATTATCATTTAGAGAAGATAATAACCAATTCAGGGAAACTTTCACTCATTTGTTTGACAACAAACAAAAAAAATTCGAACGCATTTATTTACAGTAAAATAAGATTGGGATAGCTTGAATTAGGTTCCATATGGTGGGGAATGTCAGCAGGTTAATAAATAATCAAGTATTTTTGTAATAATTACCTCAATTTGTACACAATCGCGTACTTTTTGCTTCAATTCCACATCAGTGTCATCCAGGTCGACGACGTTCTGAATAATCGGCATTTTGTAGCCGGCACCGGCTCCACACAGGCGACATGCTCTGTATATCTCATAAATTGTCTCCTTGTCCTTTTTAGAATTCAACTGGCGATCCATTTTCGACATTGTAGCATTTCTATGTAATTCAACAACTATGACGACGATTGCCGCTTTTCCGCCATTAGAAATGATACCATAGACGAAAAATGTGAAAATCACAGCTAAAAATCAATTTAAAAAAAACTTCAAGGGAATAAAAATCAACTAAATTGCTATAGTGAGTAATTTTCAGTTTCATGAATGTCACACTTTTATCCAAAGGTCTCGCTTCAAAGTATCCTGAGCCACCTGGAATCAACCTGCGTAATGTGCGTTTCTGTCATCTCGCCATCTCTTCCTGGGGCGCCTTTGCGGTACCTTCCGC
This sequence comes from Noctua pronuba, assembly GCA_905220335.1. Lineage (NCBI taxonomy): Eukaryota > Metazoa > Arthropoda > Insecta > Lepidoptera > Noctuidae > Noctua > Noctua pronuba. The sequence goes on from LR999920.1 coordinate 2,108,560, forward strand.
CCTCAGATCATGCGGTAATTAGATTTTGCGTGCGGCGCACGGTGGGCTGAAAATCGACTTTCATGGACTTATCCTCACAGGTACAAAGTACTAATTATTTATGATTTGTTGTTATACTCCACCCGGTGCAGTAATAACTAATAGAATCGATATCTGGCAAAAAAATCCGACACAAGACTTGTAAATTGAAATCCCCAAGTCCATAAAAGCCGATTTTCAGCCTTCTGCGCGGCGCACGTGTTCCAATCAACATGATTCGAATCAAGCCATCCATTTTAGTAGACTTAAAAACGCACACCACTATTTCTGCCATAGACAAACTTACTAAAAACTTCTCTGCTATCCTAGAGGCAAAAATTCTATATTGTCTGTGGGTGGTTTGTCAATGTGCGATGGTTTTGCGAGGTGTTTCGTGTTTATTCCGCTGAATTTTGCAGAATAGTGCTAAAATAACTGTGTTTCTAATATTATTTCATCAAAAAAGTGTCGGCGCGTGCCGATTGCACATTTTCAGTGTATTGTTTCATGTAAGTATTGCGTTTTTCAACTGAAAACTGCGTCTGTTTGTATAAACCTGCCGATTTGAATGGTGTAACCGCCTTTTGGATTGCACACTTTTTTCTTGTCATGATTGCAAAGTTTACTTTCTTTTCAATGTTAATGTAGGTATTCCAAGAAATGTTAACCTCCTATGGACATTTCTGAGGTAAAAAATATTTTTATAACCTTACATTTTGAATAAAATGCTACTTTTTACGATTCCTTTTAAAATTTTCAGCCGACCTCCACTGCGTTAAATTTGGTCGCTTAATATGTCATATTTTGGAATGTCTGAATAAATTCTAGTGGTATTATTTTATTATTTCATCAAAATTATTACAAAAAAACATTCTGGCAAATAAAATTGCAGTGATATTTGATTAAGTTTCAAGTTTGAAAAAATTGGAATACAACAAAACTTAAAAGTTAGTCATTTCAAAACTAAGGTTATATTAGAAACTTAAGATTTGCCTAATAGTTCGCCTTGGCCTACTTAGAAACTCGAATCCTTAAATAGTTTTGTTTTCGCGCTAAAACTTTCGTTTGTTTATTTGCTCCAAGAATAATACCTATTTATTAATTTCTAAGTTTTTCCCGCGTCTTCTCCCCCAGGAGGTCGGGAATTATACCATAGGAATGTAACACCAAGCTAAAAAGTATCTTATCCCTTAACCTGGTTCAGTGGTCAATCTGTGTGCCTAATTTCATCCAAATCCCTTAAGCTGTCACAATGTGTAAAGTTCACTAACATACAGACAGTGTTATTTCATGTTTTGTGTTAACCTTTTCGGTGCCCAGCACCCAGCATATGGGTCCAACAATAATTCATTCATGTGCCCACAACCCATATCCGAGTCTTCGTTATATAAAATGGTATTTTTAAAATACAAGTAATTGATAGCTAATTACACAAATGAATTATTGTTGGACCCTTATGCTGGGTGCTGGGCACCGAAAGGGTTAATCAGTTATTGTGGTATGGACATGTGATGCAGAGGAATGTGAAAAATTTTGTGATGAAAATTTGGAGCATGAATGTAGATAGCTGATGGATGGATTAGAGTAGAGGAAGACCAAAGAAGTGTTGGATGGACTGTGTGAAGGATGATATGCCTACAAAGAAGGTGACTGCTGATAGAGAAGTATGGAAGAAGATATGCTGCGCCAACCCCAAATAAATTGGGATATGGGCTGGAGAATGATTATTACCACATTATAATATTATCCATGTATAATATGGGTATTCAGCTACATCATCCACCTAGACTGGAAGCCTAGGGTTGGGGTAGGCCCAACATATTTGGGAAGAGGCTAGGCAGATAATGAACATACTTAACTCATTTGATATAATGTCATTAGTTCCCAACAACCAGTGGGCAGCAGAACACCAGAGGTCCCCAAGAGCTAAAACGTATAGTCTGGGTGTCAGTGCATCACGCCTGTTATCCCCAAAGGGTTAGGCAGAGGTGTACCTAATAGTTCACTCACATTTTGCCTTCTAAAGTATAGCTCATAGAAAGTCGAAATTTTGGATTTGTAAGTTACATAATAATTTCTAACTCCGAGCACTATTGGGCGATCTAAAAGTATAATAACAATAATAATAATCATAAGGGGCCCGCTAGCTAGACACTTCATAGAAACATCATTTAATCAAAAACTGTGGGGGTACAAAATATACCTTATTTATTTTATTTAAAACTAGCTGTGCCCGGCATGCTATGCAATGCAATTTTATCTACCTAGTACTACCTCCCGCCTAGTCCACCTGCCTACTACCTACCTAATACCTACCTACTACGTTATAAACCATCCCTGACCTATGCAGAACAACTGTGTAAAATTTCATCAAAATCGGTCAAGCCGTTTCTGAGTTTTAGCGAGACTAACAAACAGCAATTGATTTTTATATATATAGATAATGTCTTTCTGAAAAGTTATCACCTGTTTATAAATCTCGTTGGGGCCTGCCAGATAGACTCACACAGTGCTATCGCATGTGGCAACATTGACAATGCTTTAACCCTAGGAAGCCGAAAGGCACTTGTTCTCACCGTAATTGAGATCATGTTTTTGTTCTGGACCATACCTGGGAATCTTCTAGTTGCTTAAATATTGGAGGTCAAAGTTCCGAAGTTTTCACAAGTTTTTGTTTAAATACAGGTTTTATGATAGAAGTTATCATAAAAATCTGTATTTGGATCCGCTCAACCTTCACCAGGTCATCAGTCCACCTTTGACCTCGTACCTACATAATGAATTTAAAAGTGCCCTTAACAAAGCCGAAAGGCACTCATTCTCCCTGTCATTGAGGTCATTTTTTTGTTATAGACCATACGTTTTAAAATACATGTTTTTAATGTTATAACTTCACTTTAAATACCTCGGGGATCCCTGTACTATTCAATGTATCCATCAGCTTAATGTTTTGAGTGTGTTACATTGAGTCATACTGTAAACCATGATATTAGCCCCCCCCCCTCCCACAATTCGCTTCCCGGCAATAATTTATGCGTACCTTATATCTCTGCCAACCATTTCCTAAAACACAGCCGCAACTTTATTTTTTTTTCAAAGTAGAACATTATTCAAACCGCTGAACTAATATTTGGCAAAAATGTTTGAGAATTTCAATTTCGTGAGCAACCTTCAAGGTCATACCCATTAGCCATAGACTGTTACATACCTACTAAGTTTAAAGTAATATTCATAAAGAAGTAAAGTAACTACTCTTCCCGGGCCTGAGGTCGGTGAGTAATGGGCTAGCTCGCCGTCTGGCCGTCTTATGACGACAGGCCGTGTCGACGGCGTGTTCGTGTTCCACGCGCGCCTCAAAGAGATTTCAGCAATCATGACGGGGTCCGCAAGGGCCGATGCCTGCCGGGGCTGCGGGGTTGTTCGAAAGAGATACTGCGGCCCTGGAACACAAAGGGCAAAGAAGAAACATAGATGGGGTTTAGTCAGTACGAGTCTGACACTCCCTTCCACTCTGTCCAGAGCGGGATTTGATGATACCATCGAAAAAATAAAATTGTGGTTCTCTTACCACCGGACCAGTGAAGTACCAATACGTATTTAGAATAGGTTGCGTCCATTAATTACGTAAGGCAATTTTGCCGATTTTTCGACCCCTCCTCCCCCCTTGGTGAGATGTCGTGAGATTTGGCTTGACCCCTCACCCCCTCCTAACCTGACGGGAGATTTATTGAAATGCGTAGTTTAGTTTAAACACGGTAATCTGTGCTTGATTGCAGTGCCGGATTTAGGGCAGGGCAACAGGGGCACTTGCCCCGGGCCTCCACAAAGAAGGGGGCCTCCACAACTTGGTCAAGAAAAAATTACATCCTTTGGGTCCATTAGTCCATCAAAGAGTGTTCAAACACCCCCCAAATCTCGGACATCTATAGAGAAACCAACCTATCCCAAGCGGAATACTACAATTTTTGAGCTCGCTTCGCTCGCTAATACATCCGGATCATATAATTACTGAATTCAATATTAGTTGAACTTTTATTAGGGTTATTAAGTTACACCTTGTTTTTTTTTTTCGTCTGTCCCAAATCAAGTTTCGGTGCCTCCACTTGTTGGTTGCTCCAGGGCCTCCACACCATAAATCCGGCCCTGCTTGATTGCGTTGAATTCATAAAAAAAAAAAACACATTTCGCCATATTTTACCGGTTTAACCCAGGTTTCTCGCAAATTTACTTTCTTGCGGGGAAAAAAATTACGTGATATTTGCCGAGACCCCCTCTCTCCTTCGTGAGATTGGGCTCGACGAACCCCCACCTCCCCTCCCCTCCTTAAACGCCTCACGTAATTAATGGACGCAACCTATTCTAAATACGTATTGGTACTTCACTGGTCAGGTGGTAAGAGTCACTACGTTTTTTTTTTCCGATGGGAAATCATCAAATGACCCTCGGATGAACCCACGAATAAACAACAGCATCCATTTATTAAAGGCTATTACTGTATACATATTTATATAGATCGTACTGCCTCGTTGGTCTAGTGGTCCAAGCGCGACTGCTGAGCATGAGGTCCTGGGTTCGATTCACGGGTCAGGCAAAGTCTTATTGGGATTTTTATCCGGAATTTCTCAGGAACAGCCACGGAGTCTGACTTTGTGCCCGGTTGATGGAAATAGGCTCGCGCCCTATTACATCATCGTCAACTTTCTCCTGCTCTTATCCCAATTTATTTGTGGTCGGCGCAGAATGTCTTCTTCTTCCATACTTCTCTATTACTCGTCATCTCAGCAGTCACCTCCTTTCTAGCCATATCATCCTTCACACAGTTCCATCGTTCCTTGCTCGCCCCCCTATTACATAGGACTTAAACATAACTGGCAAACTGTGGGTGTTACTGTTAGGTACACCTCTGCATAACCCTCCAGGGATTACAAGGCGTGATGTTATGTTATTTATAGATCGTTACTAAAACAAAAGGAAAAACCTTGAACCGAAATGCAGTGTTTGTAAACACAGATTGTATAATCATAGCGTCCTATGTAGGTATACAAAATTCTCGGAAACGATTGCACAATATTTACGAAACATTGTGCAATACTTAAGTGCGCAATATATTTCGAACTCATACTTTCTCTTTTATCAACTAAAATCTTCAGATTTCGCCAAAAAAAGATCCTTCGTCCATTTATTAAAAAAAAAAAACAACTGTCATCCAGAATTGACAGGTCTGAGGTCTTGAGTTCGATTCACAGGTCAGGCAAAAGTGTTATTGGGTTTTTCATCAGGAATTTCTCAGTAGCAGCCACAGAGGCTGAATCAGTGCCTGGCCGACAATTAGTAGGCTAAAAAACTGGCGAAATGTGGGTGTATTATTAGGTACAGTCACGAGCACCAATATGTATACACTTTCCTTAATGTAATAAGCAATTTTCTCGAGAAATAACGATTGTAAGAGAGATAGGATCTTTTTCATAGAAATATGAGTTCCAGAATACTATATTCGTAACAACATGAAATTTTAATCAGAACAGTCGGGGAAAAACCCTTTTAAAAGTTGTTAAGTATTTACATATTGGCGCTCGTGACTGTACACCTCTGCCCAACCCTTCGGGGATTACAGGCGTGATGTTACATTTATGTATAATCCGGAATCTATGGATTAATCAGTACCTACAAAAGAGGTTTCGTTAGAAAGTCTGCTTCATATTTTATCATTTTTGCACACCTCTCTTGCATATTGCATAACATTTGATTATAAGGAAAACCGGCGCGTATATAAAGGCTGCCTGGCATACATTCAGTTCAGTCCAACCTGATCACTCTGTGATGCTGGTTGATTTTACAAAAAACAACGTTGTATGAGGTTGAAATTATACGCCATTATATTTTCGACGTACACACAACACATTTAAAAAAAATATATTGCGAAAAAAGTACATATTGTTGCAAAAAACAAAAGTTGAAAAAAGAAGTTCTTTATTCAAAAATAAAAAGTCGAAATCGTATCGTAATCGTAAAAAAAGTTTTGTTGAAAAAAAAAAGTTAATTATTCAAAAAATACCAAACAAGGTTTCGTTGAAAAAAAAAGTTGAAAGAAAAAATACTAAAATATTGTACAGTTTTTATTATATTATTTTAAAATCATAACTTTAATTGTTATGTAATCTTCAAGTAAGTCATTTTCTTCAATCTTCATAGCATATTTTAGTTTATTTATTTATAGTTTTAACTAGGTGTAATTTAAATAACAGGAAACCTGTAAAAGGATTTGCTCATTATTTTGATCAACTTTTTTTATGGGACCAACATTAAAAATTGTTGCTCCCATAGAAATGTTGTTCATAATGATAGTAAAACTTTTACTCTTTTTCAAGTTTTCTGTAGTTCATTTTACACTTCATAAAATCATTTTATATATTTTTTCATATTTATCTGTATAAAGGGTGTAAAAAGACCCTTAACGAAGCCGAAAGGCACTTGCATTTCCAATTTTTTCACAAGTTTTTTTAAAATACCAAGTGGTATTTTGAAAGTTTCAACTTTACTTTAATTAACTCCATGACCCGTTTACTATTCAAAGCATCCATCAGCACTAAGTTTTGAGTGCGTTACATTGAGTTTTACCGTAAAACGTGATTTTTCACCCAAAAAAAAAGTCGTTTCCCAGTAATAATTTTTGCATAAAGTTACTTAGTTTGATGTTCATAATGCTTGGTTGACGGCTTCGTGAAGGGTCCGTTTACACCCTTTATATTTTATCATATTTATCTGTATATATTTAGTCGTATTTCGTACATATCCACACAAACAAGGTCATCACTCTAGTTCAGAACTTGAGTCATCTATTGATGGACAGTTTGATAACTGTAAAAGTAGTTCTTTGTTCAACAGTAGGTCATATAGAGGTTTTTCAACTCTATTTGACCAGCTTTGAACTAGACATAACCATCACGCCAATGTAATCTCCAAACGGTTAAGCAGAGGTGCCGTAGTGGGCTGCGGGACTGTTCGAAAGAGATACCGCGGCCCTGGAACACAAAGGGCTAAGAAGGAACATGGATGGGTTTTAGTCAGTAAAAGTCTGACACTCCCTTCCACTCCGGCCAGAGCGGGGGGGGGGGGGGCATTTGATGATTTCTCATCAAAAAAAAAAAGAGGTGCCATAGTACACCCACATTTCGCCAGTAATGTTTTAAGTCTCATATAATAGAGGGCGAGAGAGAATTCCTCATGGAAAAACCCAATAACACTTTCGAAACGTACAACAACCTGAATATGTGGTCATTTAAGTCCTCGTGGTCTAAGGAAAAACGACAAATTAGAAGTTTCCTTAAGCAAAATAATTCGTTTAAGAACAAAAGTTAAAAGCCTGGGTTCGATTCTCAGGTAGGGCAAAGTATTATTAATATTGTATTATTAATACTATAGTTAAGTGGCACTGGGTTCGAATCCCAAGTTTCTGTGGTATGACAGTCATACCGCAGAAACATTCGTTCGTGAAACTCATTTCCTGAACGAATTAGAATCACAAGGTTTGCATATTAAACTTAGATGCGTGTTACAGATAGAAAAAGTATTTATTTTTCTAAAACAAAATGATTAAATTAACTATAAAAGAAAATCTAGACTTCAAGCATTACCTAAAATTAGTTCCATACTAATCAAATGATTTGAAACTAGTTTTAAGTTTTGCTTGAGTATTGAGTGTCATTCTGTAATTCGAAGCTTAGTAAATAATCAATAAATACATTGATCGATGTGACGTCATAATGTTCTACCGAGGTCACTGGTCTGCCACTTTTCACCCTTATGAGTCAAGTAATAAGGCTGAAAATTGGCAGACCGTCAATGAATTCGGTAGTTCGTATATGAAAGGAAAAAGAGTACTCGCGTGTCACCTTGCCGTGCCCCTAGCCACATCATGTCTACATTTCAGTAGTTGGCAGATCAGTTGGTCCTGGGTTCGAATCCCTGGTTGCGCCAAAAAACGTGAAGGATAAATCATAAATCATATTTATTTCTTTAATTTGGTTTTACAAAACACTTTTACATGTCATCATGTTATGTTTTAAAACAAGATGGGGCCGGTGTTTCGTACCCGACTCCTCTGAGAAGAAACATCCGAAACAAACTCAGAGGTCACTGTGTCATTTAAAGTCCAGACATTGATCAAGTCATATGAAGACCATGTAGATTAATGTCTAAGATGGCCTTTTGAAGAAATAACCACACACATTTGAGGGATGTGGATGTGGTTTTAGTCGATAGATACGAAATGACCCTTCCATTGGTGTGCTTAGGGGCCAACAATACGGCAAGCCCATAAGGCAAGCGGACTGTTCAGAAACCCTGACATCATGAAGAGTAGAAGGTAATAAGGGCAAGCCTGAGAAACAAGAAAACCTGCTCAGGTGGAGATTCATTAATGACTCTGCCCTGGAGTGTAAATGTGGTGCTGTTCCACAAACGATGGGGCACTTAATATCGTGTCCTGCGTGTCCTATTGTTTGTTCACTACAGGAACTGATGGACGCTACCGAAAACGCCAAACTAGTAGCTCAGTTCTGAGCTGACACTATTTATATTGCTATCGACACGCTAAGAAGAAGGGCAAGCCATGCTTTGAAGCTTGTATGAAAGTACCTGCACTAGGAGGAGCTCGTGGCTAAATAATAACAGCCCCTCGGATCGATCTTTAGGTTAAGCCGTGCTTGCCTAGGTCTGGATGATCCAGCTATTACATACCGAGTTCCCTCCGTGCCTCGGAAAGCACGTTAAGCCGTCGGTCCCGGCTGTCATTTGTAGATCTTTGACAGTCGTTAGGTAGCCAGTGGCCCAAAAAGTGAAAACCAGTCTTACCAAGGAGTATCGTATTACCCAGTACTAATTGGGTTGTGGAGGTCAGATAGGCAGTCGCTCCATGTAAAATACTGGTATTCAGCTGCATCCGGTTAGACTGGAAGCCGACCCCAACATAGTTGGGAAAAGGCTAGGCAGATGATGATTATAAAGGGTGTAAATAAACCCTTAACGAAGCCGAAAGGCATTTGTTCTCTCCGTCATTGCGATCATTTTTTTCTTCTGGGCCATACCTGGGAACCTTCTAGCTATGGAGATATTGGTGGTCAAAGTTCCAACTTTTTCACAAGTTTTTTTTTTTAATACTAGTTTTTAAGGTTATAACTTTACTTTAATTACCTCCATGACCCGTTTACTATTCAAAGCATCCATCAGCACCAAGTTTTGAGTTTTACCGTAAAACGTGATTTTTCACCCCAAAAAAAAAAGTCGTTTCCCAGCAATAATTTTTGCGTAGGGTCACTTAGTTGATCATAATGCTTGGTTGACGGCTTTGTGAAGGGTCTGTTTACACCCTGTATATTAGGATTGAATTTATTATAATTTTATTTTGTTACAGAAAATGATGGTGAACGTCTAACCTAGCTGTAAGAGAAGTTAAAAGTGAATTATAAGCAAAACCAGTAAGAAAAAATCGTCAAAATGTTTCAAAAACCGGCTTTTGGGTCTACTACGGCCAACTTTGGTAAGTACTGATAATATCTTCTAGTCTTTGATCAATGTCAGCGCTTTTGAGCAAAGGTTCTTCCATAGCTGTGCCATGTACAAAATCGGAAAATCGATATACATATGTATGTCTACCAACCTGCTATGGATTTATTGCATTGTATCTAATCCCTATTTTATTTATTTATTTAAAGAGCTTAGAAAAAACTAAAAATAAGGGGGGAAAGTGGAATAACTCAAAATGAAAAGGGGACTTTCTGGATTTGTTTTACATTAGGGTCCAGTTTTCCTCCCTGAGGGGGATTCTCTCAAGGGGGAATCGTGGAATAAGCCTATGTGATTAATGACGGCCCATTTTTTTTAATACCTGCTTGCGTTTTGCCGCAAGTCGCCTGTTGTGAACTGATGATGGGTGGAGCATGATTGCCTAGAAGATGCAGATTCACTCGAACTTTGAAGAGATCCTTACAGAGAGAGGGCATATAACATTCACACTCCTGGGACATGACTTCGTCTGTGTAAAAAAAATGGGACATAATCTATCACGTCACAAATAAATTGTGGTATTGGCTTTCTGGGATCGAATCTACGACTCGTATATCGAAGCCGCTACATGACTGAGCGAAAGTAGTTATTTTAAGTAATAAAATTTTGTTACCGGTTGCTGCATAAAACTTGCCCAATTGTAACCTAAATGGAAGAAGTCACTGGCTCCTGAAATACAGGTATTATAACCTAGCTCTGGAGCCAGGGTCTCAAATTTTTCTGTACCCTGTTTTTATGGCAGTAAAAGAATTTTTTTATAATGAAGTGCCTATAAAATATGGTCCTCATCACCATCTTTAAAGCCCCTGGCTGAAGGTCTTGAGTCCGGTTAAGCAGAAGCAACCTCATAGACCTGCGAGATGCTTTTCACGAAAAAAAAAACATCTTAAAATCTTATATTGCGACGCAGTTCAAATTGCGCAGTAAGAGAAAATGTTCCATGACGTTTGAAAACACAGGTGACTCATACATGCAAATATTTGCGTGTGTGAGTCATCTTTGTTTACTTATAACTGTGACGTAGTGGCGGAGAATCCGGACTGCAGTATCTAAGTTCGATTACCGTGTTGAGGAAAATGGTTTTGATAAATATTTTGTCCGCGTGGTAGATTACGGGCTACGACTCACTCCTTCTCGTAGAGAGGCAGTCTGCGTCCCTGTAGTGCGTATATTGTCCCACTGCTGGACAAAGGCCTCAAAGCCGAGAAAAATAAGCAAATCAAATATCTTGGCTCGCGAGGTTGTCGACATGTAGGATATGGACTCCACGCTCATTGTCGATAGTCGTATCAGCCAATGGCTTAATTGCCAAGAGCCTCGATACCTGAGGCGGCTCTCGTTAGGCAGCTGGATCAAGTTCTTGATTCAGAAAGCAGTACTCCTGGTTTTTTGGATTTGTGTCCGGCTGATGTCAATAGGCTTGCCCTTATTACAATTAAATGCTGATGTCTTACACACCTCTGCCTAACCTGTTCGGGATTTACAGGCGTGATGTATCTAATCTATTATGACAGCACATAATTGCTGATGTCCTTTAGATTAAATATGTGTCAAGTGTGAATGCGTGTGTGTGTGTGTCATTAAATATTGGCGATTTATTGATAACGATGTAAATAAAGCAGTATTATTGAATTAGCTGATAAATAAATACTGTGATGCGTCATTGGAAGACAAAAACGTGTTGCGCTGACTCCAAGTTACATGGGACAAGGGCAGGAAGATGATGATGAACTGTCCTTGGTATGGCTCCACGCGTTTATAATAAAATTCCAGCCATAAAAGAATAAAATTTTACACAATTTAAGAATAAGAAAAATGTTTCTTTGGGAAAGTTGTTTGTTATCATGAGTACAATCACGTGTTTAAGTATCGGTCACTAATTACCAGTCACCCTATACTTTCATAAAAGCATCGTAAACCGACATAATCTATCTGAAAATAAACAAATAGGTGTCCTAAAATAGTTCTGGGCGTATATGGGTTAATGCATTAAACGATCGTTTACCGTACTTAGTGTAAGTACAGACACAATTAAAAAGTAATTGTGTCTCGCCCGATATCGCGTCGGTGGGACACGAAGTATAACGTCTCAGTGAGATATTGAAATTTCGTTAGCGTCTTACATTATCCGATGTTTCAATCAGATTGAACTACGGCAGTGGTCAGTGATATCATTATATGAGTGTGGACGAATCAAAAGGAGTATGTGAGGCTCGTAGCAGATTTAAAAAAAATACGACTTACAATTTAGCGCCAAAAATCCACCATTTTTTTTTTTTAGACATCTATCTAAGAAGACTTGGGGTTTTGAGACTAATCTAATGATACCTTTATCGTCGAAATCCATCCAGCCATTTGGAACATGAGAGGTAATAAAGAAATTTACAAAAAACAAACAAAGAAACATACAAGATACGCGCGAAAAACATAACCTTTCTTTGGCAGTCGGGTAAAAAGACTCAGGGAGTCGTAGAGGAAAAACCTGCGTAATCTAGTTTAAAAGAAATCGCCTTAAACGTGTATCTTAAAAAAATACGAACATATGGGGTGACTGGTAATTAGTGACCGATACTTAAACACGTGATTGTACTCATGATAACAAACAACTTTCCCAAAGAAACATTTTTTTAAACGGCTAACAGCTGATAGGTCACAGGCGCGCTCGTGCGAATTTCATACGGCTGTTGTGTTATTGTGATAAAAGTCTGTGTATAAAAAAAATGTTTCTTTGAGAAAGTTGTTTGTTATCATGACTACAATCACGTGTTTAAGTATCGGGCACTTATTTCATTTAGTTTTAATAAAACCTCTTTCAATGTTCTCAGGTTCCTTCAATTCGGGAACAGCGACGGCTTCGCCCTTCGGGGGCTTCAAGCCAACGACTGGGACCAGCGCGTTTGGCGCTCCGCCCGCGTTCGGGGCTGCCACAGCGACGCAACCCGCTACTGGTGGAGGTATGTACGATATCATGTTTACTGGATGGAGTGTCCCAGCCTTCTTTGATAGATCCATGAGCTAGGTAACGTGGCTAATACCAGTTTTTAACGTCCTATTTTGTCTTGCTCTGTTCTGTCTAAACAGGGTGTAAACGGACCCTTCACGAAGCCGTCAACCAAGCATTCTGTACATCAAACTAAGTTACCCTACGCAAAAATTATTGCTGGGACACGATTTTTTTTTTGGGGTGAAAAGTCACGTTTTACGGTAAAACTCAATGTAACGCACTCGAAATATTGTGCTGATGGAAGCATTTAATAGTAAACGGGTCATGGAGGTATTTAAAGTTATAACCTTAAAAACTAGTACTCTTTTATTGAAAATTGACCTCCAATATCTCCGTAACTAGAAGGTTCCCAGGTATGGTCCAGAACAAAAAAAAATATCGCAATGACGGGGAGAAGAAGCGCCTTCCGGCTTTGTTAAGGGTCAATTTACACCCATTATGTTTTTCTTACTCCCCCGCTATTATATTCTGATCTAAAACGGCATTCTACACTTCAACAATGGCGTTAAAATGGTTAAGACAATTTTTCTTAATAATAATAATATAATACCTGCCTGTTACTGTCCCACTGCTGGGCAAAGGCCTCTTCTCATACAGAGAAGGCACGAGCGTTGATCACCACGCTTGCTCAAGACGGGTTGGCGATTTCAGACTTATCTATACTATAATATTATAAAGCTGCAGGGTTTGTTTGTTTGTTTGTTTGTTTGTTTGAACGCGCTAATCTCTGGAACTACTGGTCCGATTTGAATGATTCTTTCAGTGTTGGGTAGTCCATTTATCGAGGAAGGCTATAGGCTATATATCATCACGCTACGACCAATAGGAGCGTAGCAGCAATGAAAAATGTTGCAAAAACGGGGAAAATTGTAATTTTAATAACTTGACGCGGACGAAGGTCGCGGGGAACAGCTAGTATTAATTATAAGTCCAGGTTTCCTCACGATGTTTGCCTTCACCGATGTCTGTGATGTCCAAGATAAACTTAGAAAGTACATATGAATTGAAAAAGTCACATTGGTACTTGCCCGGATTTGAACCCACAACCTCATGTATGAGAGGCGAGGCCGTAACCTCTGGGCCATCACAACAGTATCACACATCATCATCATCACAATTTTTCTTAAACCTTCTAAATCGTCAATGTACCCATCCAGGTCTATTCGGCACAACTAACACGTCCGGAGGCCTATTCGGCGGCTCGACAGCCTCCACATCGACGGCAGGCTTCGGAGCCAGCACCTCGGGCTTCGGCTTCGGTGCTGCGCAGCCTGCTGCGACCGGAGGCCTGTTCGGCAACACTTCGACTGTCGGCGGGGGCTTGTTTGGGACTACGCATAACCAGACGGCGTTTGGGGCTAAGCCTACTGGTGAGTCTAGATTGTAACGGCCTAGTAGCGGCGGCATCAACAATGAAGAAGACGCTAATGAAGGGTGATCTTCCACGATTCTTAGGCGCGGGCCTGTGGCCGGTGAGTAATGGGCTAGCTCACCGTCCGTCCGTCTTATGACGACAGGCCGTGTCGACGGCGCGTTCGTGTTCCACGCGCGCCTCAAAGAGGTGTCAGCAAAAGGAAGGGGCCCGCAAGGTCCGATGCCTGCCGGGGCTGCGGGACTGTTCGAAAGAGATACCGCGGCCTAGGAACACAAAGGGCAAAGAAGGAACATTAGTCAGTAAAAGTCCAACACTCCCTCCCACTCTGCCCAGAGCAGCATACTTGATGATTTCCCATCCAAAAAAAAAAGGGTAATCTTTCAATCTCCCTGAAGCGCAACCGCATTAACATGTGTATCCTGCCCGTCCTATCCTACGGTGCTTAGACCTGATCACTCACCGAGTCTCGGAAGATCCGCCTTGGATTTTGCCAATGGGCAGTGCAACGCAGCATTCTGGGTGTCAAAAGACAAAACAGGGTTCGAAACACCACGCTGCATTCAAAAACGGGCATAGTAGACGTTGGCAAAAAGGCTACTGGTCTAAAAAGGGATTGGGCGGGTCACGTTAGCCGCATGCACGATGACCTTTGGGCAAGTCTCCACACGATGGGTGCTGGTAGGCGAATGGCACTGCCGAAGCCGGCCCAGAAAGAGGTGGCGAGACTATCTGGACGCGTACCGCGAGGGCAGGTTCGAGGAGGCACGGGAAGATAAGAGCTCATGGATGGAATTTGGGGAGGGCTGCGGGACTGTTCGAAAGAGAAACCAACATAAAGGGCTAAGAAGGAACATGGATGGGTTTTAGTCAGTACAAGTCTGACACTCCATTCCCATCCGATTTGATGATTTCCCATACTAAAAATTAACGAAAAAGGAATTGGGGAGGCCTTTGCCCAGCATTGGGACAGTACAGGCTAAAATAATGAATGAAATGGTTATAATTTATGGAGGAGAAGGGACAAGAACTCCTTGGACATTCTTATTCATCTCTTATAATATATCATTTATCCATTTCACTTTTAACTAAATGAATATCTTCACCAGGATTCGGTTTCGGCGGCACGACCACAACTGGAGCTACGACGGGCAGTCTCTTCGGCTCCACTCCATCCACGGGAACTGGTCTGTTTGGACAACAGACCAACACTCTTGGAGGTGGCGGACTTTTCTCCAACAACACTGGTAAGTGAGACAGTAAGATTACATTCTAACTAGCAGCTTATGTCCGCGGCATCGCCGAAGTTCGGTAAAACCGGGTTAAAAGAATGTGCGAATATGTTAATCCAGGTTATAAAGTATATGTGTACCAAATTTTATCCAAATCCGTTCAGTAGTTTTTGCGTGAGGGTAACAAATATCCTCACAAATTTTCGCATTTATAATAGTTAGATTTGTAAACAACACACGTTTCTATAAGGGAACAGGAAGGCTGTTTTGTCTAATACACCTACATTTTGTCAGTTATTTTTATAAAGTACCATATTTTTATAAACTTTTATTTTACTTGCCTTGTATTGGTCAAAACTAGTCCAATAGTGTAGTGGCCCAGATCTCTATGGAGAAGAATGGGCAAGAAACTCCATGGATACTCTTTTAACACTTTCGCTGCCCAGAACCCAGCATATGAGTCCAAAGTCCATACTACGCGGGGTGCTGGGCAGCGAAAGTGTTAAATAAGAATATTTTTACAAAACCTTGGTTACATCATTCATGTTAAGATGGTACATTATGTGAGAACGATGTAGCAAGATGTGTACGTTAAAAGGGTCCATAGGAAAAACAAAACAAAAAAAAAACATTCAAATATGCGCCGTGTCTTACCAAGGGGTATCGTATTATCCAGTACTAACTGGGTTGTGGAGGTCAGATAGGCAGTCGCTCCATGTAAAATACTGGTATTCAGCTGCATCCGGTTAGACTGGAAGCCGAACCCAACATAGTTGGGAAAAGGCTAGGTAGACGATGATGGCATCTCGCAGGTCAACCTGTGAGGCTGGCTTCTGCTTAACCGGACTATCCTCTGGGTGCGTTGAGTGTAAGGCCTCCAGCCAGGGGCTTTTAAAATGATGATGAGGACCATATTTTAAAGATACTTTCGTCCAGCTGCGTAGCGGCCCAACATAGTTAGGAAAAGGCTAGGCAGATAGATGGATGGGTCAAAACTTGCAACTGAATTTCAAACCAATTCCCCCCAACCGGTTGAGCTGAAATTTTACACAGACACACTCATTTTTCTTACCCAAATTTTAACAATAATGGCATCAATGGGTGCACAACTCAGTGAAGATGCAGGGTGTAAACGGACCCTTCACAAAGCCGTCAACCAAGCATTCTGTACATCAAACTGAGTAAGTCTACGCAAAAATTATTGCTGCGAAACGACTTTTTTTTTGGAAAAAAAAATTAGAACTTTGACCTTCAATATCTCCAGAACCTGTGGTTTCCCAGGTATTGTCTAGAAGAAAAAAATGATCCCAATGATGGGCAGAATATGTGGTTTTCGTTTTCGTTAAGGGTCTTTTTACACCCTTTATATCTACCGATGAAAATCTGACAACATATTAGATTATTGTTTCAAGGAAACAGATTGCTAAGTAACAGGATTAAAAAATATATATATATTTCTCTCTTCCTCTAGCAGGTGCATTCGGGCAGCAGCAACAACAGCAGGCGGGCACAGCGCACGTGAAGTACAACCCCGTGGTGGGCACAGACGTGGTCGTCAAGTCAGGGACGTCCCAGAGTGTGAACATCAAGCATCACTGTATTACTTGTATGAAGGTAGCGAATATTTGTATTATATTTAGAATATTTTTTTATTTTCTCACACTAGCTGTTCCCCGCGACCTTCGTCCGCGTCAAGTTATTAAAAATACAATTTTCCCCGTTTTTGCAACATTTTTCATTGCTGCTACGCTCCTATTGGTCGTAGCGTGATGATATATAGCCTATAGCCTTCCTCGATAAATGGACTACCCAACACTGAAAGAATCATTCAAATCCGACCAGTAGTTCCAGAGATTAGCGCGTTCAAACAAACAAACACTGCAGCTTTATAATATTAGTATAGATATGATGAGGAGGGACGAATCGCATGTGACTAAAAGAGTGATAAATATAAATGTTGATGGATGGAGAGGGAGAAGAAGACCAAAGAAACGATGGATGGATTGTGGGAGGAATGATATGAAAGATATAGGAGTAAATGATAGCGTGACGGTTGACAGGGGAGAATGGAAGAAAAAAACGTGATGCGCCGACCCCAAGTAACATGGGACAAGGGCAGGAAGGTGATGAAGATAGAGAATCATTCCATTATTTTTTTTCGTTAGTCTGAATTGTCTCACTCACCTAACTGAGGAGCTCCTGGCTAAATAATAACAGCCGCTCGGGTCGATCTTTAGGTTAAGCCGTGCTTGCCTTGGTTGGTCCGTGGATGGGTGACCACACATTTCATACCGAGTTTCCTCCGTGCCTCGGAAAGCACGTTAAGCCGTTGGTCCCGGCTGTCATTTGTAGATCTTTGGCAGTCGTTAGGTAGTCAGTGGCCAAAAAGTCTGCCAACCAGTCTTACCAAGGGTTATCGTATTACCCAGTACTAACTGGGTTGTGGAGGTCCGATAGGCAGTCGCTACATGTAAAATACTGGTATTCAACTGCATCCGGTTAGACTGGAAGCTGACCCCAACATAGTTGGGAAAAGGCTAGGCAGATGATGAATTGCCTCACTCATGGGTAAAAGCCTCCCCCCACTCCTTCCACTTTTCTCGATGCTGCGCCCCTTCTCGCCAATTAACGAGAAAGCCATCCAAGGCGTCCTGCCGTCTTCTCGGTCTGCCGTGAGCGCTGTCTCAGGGCTCCAGGCTCCACAGCTTTGCTGCCCAGTTCCATTTTAGTTCGACAGCTTTATAAGCTAATTTATATAATAAAATTCTAATTTGAGTTCTGCCAGAATTAGTAAGGGAAAATGGCCGATTCGGGCCATTTTCCCTTGAATGAATATTTTGCCCCTAATATTTAAAATAGCAAATTCAAATGTTTATTCAAACTCAAACTCAAAGCATTTATTTCAAATAGACCCGAGACAGGCACTTTTGCATAGTCAAAAATAAGCTACCTACAGTCCCGCCACATGCATAATAACTGATGGACTGTAGTTGCTCATTCGAAAATAGTAGATCTCATGGAGAAGAATGGGTAAGAAACTCCATGATTGCTCGACACAGTACATTTCATACATTTCCAAATATCAAGTGAATGCGCAGTCCACTGTGTTGTACCAATTCAGGCCTCATTTTCGTTAAGCATATTTAATTTTGTATTTTTATCTCCAGGAATATGAGAACAAGTCATTAGAAGAGCTTCGTCTTGAAGACTACGTGGCTGGTAGGAAAGGCAACACCAGTGGAGTCTTTGGTGGATTCCAGCAGCAAACTGAAAATAAACCACTCTTTGGGAATACTTGTGAGTAATATTATTTTCTTGTGGTTAGTGCCTAACCTGGTGTCAGAGTTTTTTGCCGCCCATGGGCCTCTGACTTAGCTTAAGAGCGGTTTCGCACTATGTCCGATCCGAATCCGATCCGAACCCGATCCGAACCCGTGAAAATATTGGTCTAGAAATCACGGACCGAATTCGGATATTGCTTACGCACTACTCCCATCTCTGATACAAATCCAAGCGATTCAGGAGCTATCTTTTGGAATACGTGATTTTACGCGGAGCCACAGCAAAGTGGTCACGTTCCGGAATGGAGATTCTAGAATGACGGAAAGAAATCAGATGACGGAGATCGGATCTAGTGCGTAAATTACCATAGAAATAGTTTTACGGCTATTCCGGACCATATTTTCACGGGTCCAGATCGGATTCGGATCGGACGTAGTGCGAAACCGCTCTTACATGCCGTCGAGAAATATCTCTCAGGCATGCTGGTTTCTTCACGATGTTTTTCCTTCACCGAAGCACGTGATAATTATACAATACTAGGTTTTGCCCGCGACTTCGCTCGCGTTAATTTAGAATTTGACAAACATTTTGGGTTGTACTCTGCTTGTAGTAATATAATTCAATCATGATTCGGAAGACACGTGGCGCCATCTATTATCATAAAGAACGTTATACGTTTGTTTTCCTCGGGAACAGTACTTTTTTTCGGGAAGAAAGGTACCCTATGTCCGTTGCAGTACACCTGACAACGTATATGCTATGTTCTATGTTAGGGATTTGGTTTCCGCACTTAGTCCTTAAAGTGGACCATTGTGCGTGAGCCATGGTGGCCGTTACTCCAGCCAGCCCACCTCCCTCCAGAAGCAAATCAAACCTCCCGGTCTTCTCAGGACATCCGCAAGGGACCTTGGTGTTCCAAGAGTCTCCTCGCGGATCTGGGTGACGCCGGTGCACTCGAGGAGCACATGCGCCACCGTTTCCTCCGCCTCCATGCAGGCTCTGCACAGGGGGCTATCAGTGATACCTAGGGTGTGAAAGTGTTTGTTTAGTGAGCAGTGTCCAGTGATGGTCCCCGTCACCAGTCGCAGGCTGTCTCTGTCCAGGCGCAGAAGGCGTTTTGTCAGCTTTCTATCCAGGGATGGCATGGCCTCCTTGGATTGCCTACACCCTGGTGTCGAGGACCACCATTTCTCCGCTTGTGTTTGGGTATGATCCTTTAACCAAGTTCTTAGCTGCTTGAAAGGAATGGGTACAATAGGTTCGGGTCCGAAGACTTTTGTGCTGGATCCTCTTCTTGCGAGTTCATCAGCTGCATCGTTTCCAAGCGATCCACTGTGTCCTTTGATCCATTGTAGTGTCACGGTGTTACGGTTTAGTACCGTAACTCGTTCTAGGGCATTATGACATTCCAGTATTAATCTCGACGTGATCTGGTTCCTCTTTAAGGATTGAAGAACCGAGGCACTGTCGGAAAGTATACGGATATAGGTATCCGTAACTTCCCTGGCCTCTATGGCGTGTGCAGCTTGGATGATGCCCACACACTCTGCTTGATAGACAGAGTTGAGCATTCCTAGGGGTCTGGATATTTTAATGTTTAGGTCGTCGGAGAAGACTCCGACACCTGTCCCATCGTCAGTTTTTGATCCATCAGTGTAGATCCTTAGCTCCTTTGGGCCTGAGTAGTCACACATTTCCGCTGTGAGCTCAATGTTGTAGTGTTTTTGAAAGCAGTGGGTCTTCAGGGTTCTGTCGCTGGGTGATGCCATCATAGGTTGCTGTTTGATTGCATCCTCCTTCAAGCGTGTATGTTTGATTCTGGAATCTTTACTTAGGGTGCCGGATACTTCAAGTCTGAAAGTCGCTAGGGCCGCCTCCTCTCTTACGATGAGATGTAGAGGTGGTAACCCCAGCATCACCTGTAAAGCGGCGGTGGGTGATGTTCTCATGCCGCCGGTGATTGCTACGCAGGCAAATCTTTGTAGCTTCTCGAGATCCTTCTGGGCTGTGCTCAGGTTGGTCCTGGGCCACCAAACTAAAGAGCCGTATGTGATAATTGGTCGGATGACTGTGGTGTATAGCCAGTAAGTGATTTTGGGGCTTAGGCCCCAATTCTTACCAAGCAATCTTTTGCATTGCCATAGGGCTATGCTGGCTTTTGTGGTAACGTAATCGGTATGTTTTGCCCAGTTCAGCTGTTTATCCAAATAGATGCCCAGGTATTTGGTTTCAGTCGATAGGCTTAGGGTGGTCCCGAAGAAGCGGGGTAATTGTAGGGCTGCCAACTTCCTTTTCTTTGTGAAAAGGACGAGTTCGGTTTTGGTAGGGTTCACCGCTAGTTTGTATTCCTTGCACCAGTCCTCTACCATCTTCAAGGCTTGGCGCATGAGGTTGCATAGTGTGTTTTCATGTGTGCCGTTTATTATTATGGTTATATCGTCAGCATAGCCCACCGTATAGTAGCCTCTGTCATTTAGACGCTTGATGAGGCTGTCTACTACGAGGTTCCATAGGAGTGGCGAGAGGACGCCCCCTTGGGGGCAGCCCTTCGCCACGATGGCTCTAGTGGTGTTGTTCACCGTAACCTGTACGGCTCTCAGTCTGAGCATGTTTGTAATCCATCCTCGCAGGGTCGAGTCCACACCGTGTTCCTCGAGGGCTGCGTTGATACTATGGAAAATGGTTTTGTCAAAGGCGCCTTCTATGTCAATAAAGACAGCTAGTGAGGAGCACTTGTGGTCTACTGCACATTCGATCTTGGAGATCACACTATGTAGTGCGGATTCTGTTGATTTTCCTGTGGAGTAGGCGTGCTGTTGTTTGTGTAGCGGCAGCTCCCGAAGAGGTCCGTCCCGAATATGTCGGTCGCAGAGTCTCTCAAGAGTTTTCAGTAGGAACGATGTCAGACTTATTGGTCTGTACGCTTTAGGTTGTGTGTAATCGGGTTTTCCTGGTTTAGGGATGAAGATAACTTTCACCTCTCGCCATTCTAGTGGTACATAGTTGAGTGCTAAGCAGGCTTGGTAGATGACAGCCAGCCACGGCGTAAGGGTATCTGCTCCCCATTGAAGCAGGGCTGGGAAAATTTCATCAAGGCCTGCGGATTTGTATGGTTTGAAGGTCTTAATTGCCCATTTTATTCTGTCTTCGGTTACTATGGTGCGGGCTCTGGACCAGTCCTGGTCGTTTGGTGTGTGCATTGGCTCACTTGCCCATGTTCTGTCCTCGGAGAGGTTGCAGTCTGGGAAGTGGGTTTCCAGGAGGATTTTACTTGTCTCGTAGTCCGACTTTGTGTAGGTGCTGTCTGGGTTTTTCAGCGACCCGAGGGTACGATCCTGATCAGTGGATAGGATCTTCCTTACCCGTGCGGCTTCGCTGTTTGATTCAATGTCCTCACAGAATTTTCGCCAGGCTGCTCTGCTGGCATTCCTGACTTGTTTTTTGAAGGTGTATTGTGTTTTCTTGTATAAATCCCAGTCTTCTGGGAGTCTGGAGTTTTTGGCTCTGTTAAATTGCTTACGCATGGTTTGCCTGAGCTTGCTGAGTTCTGCATTCCACCAGGAGCTTCCCTTGCTCTTGGTGTTGGGTTCTTTTAGTTTGCAGCAGGCGTGGTAGGCTTCAGTGATATATTCTGAGAGTCTGATTACAGTGTCCTCGAGTTGTTTGGGATCCGTTAGAGTTATGGGTATTTGGTGCTGTGTTAGCAAGGAGGCTAGAAGCCGTTTGTAGCCGGGTATGTTGGTGCGGCGTGGATTGCGCCTAGGTTCGGGTTTTTTTGTGGTAGCTACTAGTGAGAAACGAATCCTTCTGTGATCAGAGCAAGAAGGTTCGTCAGACACGTGCCAGTCAGAGATAAGTTTTGTCGCGCTTTCCGAAGCCAGCGTTAGATCAATGATTGTTTGTCCGCGTGCTGTGACCCAAGTGGGTTCCGAGCCACGGTTTACTATGTTAAGGTTAGTGGAGAACAGATATGTGCATAATACCTCACCTCTAGTGTTGGCTTTGTTGCAACCCCAAAGCGGGTGATGGGCGTTCGAGTCTGTGCAGATGACCAGGTCCAGGTTGTCGTCTTCACAGTATCTTACCAGGTCGGCCATCTCTTTTGGTGGGCAGTCTTCGTCCTCGCCTGGCATATATACCGAGGCTAAGACGATGTCAGGAGCGTCGCCGTCAGTTTTGAGCCTGACGGCTGTTAGATCTCTGGAACATAATTGTGTAAGTGTTGTGGTAGGTACATCTTTGGGTATATAGGCGCAGGTTCGTGGTTTGTCCCTGCTCTGTATGTCGAGAATAAGCTTACCTCCAATATTACCGAGGCCGCATATTCTGTTATTTCGGATCCACGGTTCTTGGATCAGGGCAATGGTTCGGGGTTGCATCTCCAGCGCCCTGCGCAGACAAGCCGTAGCAGTCTGGCTGTGCTGAAGGTTGGTCTGGATGATGCTCATGGGTCTGGATGTGGGTGCCGGCAGTGGGGTGGAGTTATGAGGAGACTGATCCATCGGAAGAATCCCCCCCCTCCTCCAGTCCGTGCCGGTCGTCGCTCAGTGACGGTGACGAGGTGAGCACCTGTTCTGTCCACCCTGGTGGTGAGATTGGCATGCTCACGGCGTCGGCATCAGCCATCACCGTTCTAGCCATCTCCTCCTCCAGCTGCGTTATGGTCAGATCAAGGTCTGTCGGTTGTGTCTGTGCGGTCGTCGTGGTCGTCGTTTGGGTGTCAGCGGGTTGGGTGTTGGGGAAGAAGCGCACGTATATCGACCCAAGTAGGTACGATACCCGTCGCTCCCGCCCCAAGACCTTTTCGGCTTCGTCCGGTGGGATACCCAGGGTCAAATAAGTCCCATGCTTATCACCACCGACTGATGTCGCCCTATACAGTGACCACCTCCCTATGTCATACCAAGTGTTCTGACGAGTCAGAACACTCTGGAGCCGCGCCATGTCCCCATTATATCTGGGTACGAAGAGCGCCGCTCGGACACGGGTCGGCACGTCAGACTGTCTCATAACGGTCAGTGTCGCGTCTGTGTTTGGAAGTCGAATACCGGGCACGTTTTCGATCAGCCAGGTCAGGGCGCTGTCGTCCTCACACCACATCTGAACCGTGCCGTCCGCTACCCGTGGGTAACCGCGGAAGGCCGGGAGTGGTTTAGAGGGGTCGGCGTCCATGACGAGGTTTTCGAGGCTGACTTTGACGTGCTCGGTCTCGTCTGTGGTCATGTCACGGGATGGAGGCGAGAGGCAGATCGCTACGGCGAGCCGCGCAGGAACATCCTTTGTGGCCCGTGCGTAGGTTCTCTGCTCCCCTAGAGCGGTCTGGGTTTTAACGCGCTTGGCGTCCCCCTGGAGCATGCTCGGCGAAGCCGTGTCGTCCGGGCGCACCCTCTTCGCCGCTCCCTGACCACTTGGTCCGGGTTGCGGTTCAGAGGAGCTTGGCACGGTGTGCTGTGCCAGGGACACCACGCGAGAGAATCCAGAACGCTTGCCTCGTTTCTTCTTTGATAAGTGTCGGTCTTGGGTACGGTTCCAGTCGTTTCCCCTGGGTAGCTCTGGTGCGGGCAGTGACGTTTCGCGCTGGGTTTCCCCTTCGCGTACTGGTCCTTGACCGCTCGTTTCCGCGTCCGGCCGCTTTTCGCGCTGGGTTTCCCCTTCGCGTACTTGCGGCTGGTCGCGTACTCCCTTACAAGCAACCGTTTGTGCTTCGCGCTGGCTATTGCCTTCGCGGATCTTGCGCAAACGGTTGTTGAGGTCTCTCTCTCTGTTCCGGATTTTTCCGCGCTTACGCTTCAGCAAGCGTACTTCATCCCCAGAGATGCCAGAGCCACCAGGTTCAGCTTCCTTTGCCGTCCCGTGGTGTCCGGAGTCAATGTCTCTCAGCCTTGCCTCGATCTTCTCGCGCTGGTATGCCAGCGCGCGGAGTTCGTCGTCAAGACTGGAGAGTCGTGCTTTGTCAGTGTCGTTGTCGGGGTTGTTTGTTATACTCTTCCGAACGATGCTCTGTTGCCAGGCGCTCGTGGAAGGTATACCGGGTGTCAGGGTAGTAGGCGCGGAAGTCGCAGCCGTCGGTGTCAAGGTAGGCGCAGAAGTCGCAGCCATGGTTGGGTCGGTTGGCGCGTAAGCCGCAGCCTGTGCTGTTGGCGCTAAAGCAGCCGGCCGCGCAGAAGGCGCGGCACTAATTTGCAGAGTGGTGCCCCCCCCCAGATTACGGTGGGAGCGGACCGACGAATCGGTGTGGGATTCCCCGGCGTTGCCGGGACCCACCTGGGGATTATTTTCCTCAATCTGCGACATTTGGAGGTTTTTTGGGCTTTTTTGGAGATGAGGTTACCCCTCCTCATGGACCGAAAGGAGAAAAGGAAAGGGAGGGAAGGATTGGGAGTTGGATCATGGGAGTGGGGTTTGGATTATCCTAGGCCTGGGATTTTGGCTTTCGGGAATCAAGAAAAGCGCCTGGTGGTTTCTGTTACGTCTATTTCTTATGGAATTAGACCAAGAACAGGGCGGCAACCTCGTGAAGGTAAAACCACCAGACTTGCCTTGAGGATCTACGCGACTGTAGCGCTCGCCCTCAAGACCCCGCCACCTTACCACCTCTGAAGGAGGTAGTAAGGTAGGCCTGCAGCTATACTACCAAGCAAAGCGTGAGCAAAGCGTGTCGTTGTGCAACCGCAAAAGCATAATTACAGGCCCTCCCCTTCCAACGTATATGCTAAATTTCAGGATGATCGGTTCAGTGGTTTAAGCGTGAAAAGGTAACAAACAAACTTACTTTCGCATTTATAATATTAGTAAGGATGAAACATCTGAGGTCCGTATCTTGGGTTCGAACTCGGAGACCTATGATTTGGCAGTCACACCACTAGGCTATCACTACTCTTGAGTAGCAAATTTAACATTTTTCTCCACAGCATTCGGGCAACCAGCGACAACGAGCGCGCCCTCAGTGTTCGGGGGCGGAGGCCTAGGCGGTACGGGGAGCTTCGCCGCGCAGCCCTCGTCGTTCTCGTTCGCCAACAATGCACAAAGCACTAATACTACGGGGCTCTTCGGAGCTAACAAGCCTGCTTTTGGAGCTGCTCCTACTACAGGTGAAAACTTAACACTTTGAAAATAGAGATAACGAATTCTCCCAGATATGAGGCCTAGCTAGATCGATTTTTCGCCCTCGAAAACCCCTATATTGCAACTTTCATAGAAATCTTTAGAGCCGTTTTCGAGAACGTGATTACAAATAACTATTTCATGATATGCTGTGGAGGAGCTCAACATCAAACGGCTACCCAAAATCTGCCTGGAGCGTGCCCTCAGCATTTTCGGACATATCATGCGTTGGGCTGGGCATTGTCTGGACAAGCTTATGATATTGGGTCGAGAGCACCGGCAAGATGGTGACCGAGCGGTTCACATTGCAGGAGACCACACGGCTTGGAGACGTGTCATAAAGCGTGTAAAAAGACCCTTAACGAAGCCGAAAGGCACTTGTTCTCCTCGTCATTGTGATAATTTTTTTGTTCTGGACCATACCTGGGAACCTTCTAGTTACGGAGATATTGGGGGTCAAAGTTCCAACTTTTTCACAAGTTTTTTTTTTAATACATGTTTCTAATGTAAGATTTTTACTTTAAACACCTACACGA
Source organism: Noctua pronuba (assembly GCA_905220335.1). Classification (NCBI taxonomy): domain Eukaryota; kingdom Metazoa; phylum Arthropoda; class Insecta; order Lepidoptera; family Noctuidae; genus Noctua; species Noctua pronuba. Next base: position 2,134,672 of record LR999920.1, read on the forward strand.
CCCCCGTACTATTCAACCCATCCATCAGCACAATATTTTGAGTGCGTTACATTGAGTTTTACTGAAAAACGTGATTTTTCACCCCAAAAAAAAATTTCGTTTCCCAGCAAAAATTTTTGCGTAAAGTTACTTAGTTGGATGTACAGAATGCTTGGTTGACGGCTTGGTGAAGGGTCTGTTTACACCCTGTATGGTCGGGATCCTCAGCTGAAGAAACGACGAAAATGATGATGTAATGTCAATGTTTGTCGCAGGTGGTACAGGACTGTTTGGTGCGGCTACCACTCAATCTCAAGCGCCTACCTTTGGTACCAACACCTCTACGTTTGGGTTTGGGGCTACCACACAGAATCAGGTGAGTTTATCATGGTGAAATTTTAATAGTTGTTTTCTCGCAGCGAAATTATTTTGGTTATACAATCGATTTATATAAAAAAAAAACTAGAAACAAAAATTGGCAGATTAACAATTTATTGTGAAAAGAAAACTCGAAAGCGAAAACGAACCAATAGTAATATCTTGCGATTGCTTCGCGCAGCTCGCGCGGCTTCCTTTGTATTGTTGCGTGCTGGCTAGTTTATGCCGTATCACTACACGCGAGAGCTTATTTTGCTTTGAACTTTTACGAATCGGTCGTCTTTGGGGTTCGAGTAGTACACACACCTTCGTCGAGTGAATTACTATTGTTTCTCACGCTATCGAGATCATGAATATTTTCTCAATTATATTAAAACAAAAACATTTTTTTTTTACTTTTGCTCTACGCTTCGATAGTACTACTGCACATGTACCATGATCACTGTAGAAACGGGTTTTGTCGTCGGAAAAATCGACAAAAAGACAGATAAACAAAAGAAATCTGACATTTTGTCGATTCTTTCGTCGACAAAACCCGTTTCGTTTCTTCGGTGGCCATGCTACGCGTACTGGTGGCAAATTGTTCTGCGGCGGAAAAACAATATAATGATAAATATGGCTTTGGAAATTGTATATTTGTATTTATACGAGTATAACTGCTAGTGACTGTATGGTGCTGCCTCACCATTTGTAAATTTCAAGCGTGATGTTATATTTGTTGTGTTCTGGTGTCCCCCCAGCAACAAGCAGGCGGGATGCTGTTCGGCGGCGCCAAACCAGCCACCACCGGCTTCGGCGCGCCGCCCGCCAGCACCGGGTTTGGGGCCTTCGGGGCCAGCGGGGTCTTCGGGGCCAAGACACAGGCACCCACCTTCGGCACACAGGCCCCTGGTGAGTACACTTACATCATCATCATCTACAACTTGTTGGAGACAGCTGGTAGCTTGATCATCATCATCGGCTCGGCTTCCAGTCTAACCGGATGCAGCTGAATACCAGTATTTTACATGGAGCGACTGCCTATCTGACACAACCCAGTTAGTACTGGGTAATACGTTACCCATTGATAAGACTGGCTTGTCAGACTTTCAGGCCACTGACTACCTGTAACGACTGTCAAAGATCTACTAATGATAGTCGGGACCAACCTACGCCAAGCCTTGGTCTTGTTTCGTTCTGTCTCTTGCTGATATGGAGGGAAGTGGAAATTATGGTTTTCCTACTCCTCCGCTATACTTCTCTGATTAATTTCGTTGCGGGATCCAAGACAGTTAATTTGTTTCTCTGGGACCTCGACGAGCTTCATTGTCTCGGCGCTTTTCTGGTGGTCGCCACTGTTGATTCTGGCGCACAGGAGTGTCAGTGGTTTGGGAATAGTGTGGTGGGCTTGTACCAATAAAAGCCGGAACCAACGGCTTAACGTGCTTTCAAAGGCACGGAAGAAACCCGGTATGTAATGGGTGGTCACCCATCCATGCATCGTTTCTTTGGTCTTCTTCTACTCTCTCTATTTTAATAATATAAAATAAAATATCTCGACTTGGCACACGAGGTTGTCGACATATGGAATGTGAACTCGGCTATCACTGTGCCGATTGTCGACGACCAATTGCCTTATGGCCAAGAGCCTCGACGACCATCTTTGGGGGCTCTCCTTAGGCGGTTGGATCAAGAGCCTGATTCAGAAGACAGCACTCCTCGATACGGCTCGCATTGTGAGGAGGTTCCTGTCTCTGGAGCCCTAACCACCGGTAGCTTGGGCCCTGCTTCCGACACCGGCGGACCACAATTTTTGTATTTTTAAATATTTTTTTAGATGGTTTTTTTTTAAGAAATATTTAAAAATGTAAAAAAATGTGTAGAGAAACAAATAAAGGAAATATGTAATAATAATCCAATATTCTTTGCAGCTTTCGGCTCAATGACGACGGGAGCCTTCGGCACCACGACCTCGAGCGCGGGCGGTCTGTTCGGAGGTCAGCAGGCATTTGGCAAGCCCACCTCAGCGCCCACGTTCGGATTCAACACACAGCAGCCTGGAATGGGTGAGTGTACTATATAATAACTACCAGCTTCGGGCGTTGTCGGCTGTTTCCGTCAGAGTTGCTTGTTTCATCTGCCTAGCCTGTTCCCAACTATTGTTAGGGTCGGCTTCCAGTCTAACCGGATGCAGCTGAATACCAGTATTTTACATGGAGCGACTGCCTAGGTAATACGATACCGCTTGGTAAGACTGGTTGTCAGACTTTTTGGGCCACTGACTACATGTAACGACTGTCAAAGATCTACAAGTGACAGCGGGACCAACAGCTTTCCGAGGCACGGAAGAAACTCGGTTTGTAATGGGTGGTCACCTATCCACGGACCAACCTGGGCAAACGTAAAATCTGAAGATCGACCAGTGCGGCTGTAATCGCTTAAACGAAAGACTGGTTGTCAGACTTTTTGGGCCACTGACTACCTGTAACGACTGTCAAAGATCTACAAATGACAGCAACGGCTTGACGACACAGTTAGTTCGTTGGTTTAGTTTGCGATTTATCCTAATAAACCACTTGTCATTCACAGGTACAGGTCTAGGCGGAGGTTTAGGTACAAACACGTTTCAAACGAAGCCTGCAGCGCCCGCCTTCGGCACTACCATGTTCAACCAACCAGCTCAGAATAACACCTTTAAAACTGGTGAGTATTTGCAAAGATATAAAAATATCAGCCAAAGATAGCAGTAACCAGTTAACTTTTCTCTGACGAATAAATTTGTTGTTTTGTCAGTTTTTGTATGGACACTCCGTCAAAACGTCACATTTACTCTTTAGGTAAAAGTTATCTAATGATTCAAAAAACGGCCCTTATAGGATTATCTTCAAATTCAATTTTTTATTATAAAGGGTGTAAAAAGACCCTTAACGAAGCCGAAAGATACTTGTTCTCCCCGTCATTGCGATCATTTTTTTGTTCTAGACCATACCTGGGAACCTTCTAGTTACGGAGATATTGGGGGTCAAAGTTCCAACTTTTTCACAAGTTTTTTTTTAAATACATGTTTCTAATAAGTAAGATTTTTACTTTAAACACCTTCACGACCCCCGTACTATTCAATCCATCCATCAGCACAATGTTTTGAGTGGGTTACATTGAGTTTTACTGTAAAACGTGAATTTTCACCCCAAAAAAAAAAGTCGCTTCCCAGCAATAATTTTTGCAGAAAGTTGCTTAGTTTGATGTACAGAAAGCATGGTTGACGGCTTCGTGAAGGGTCTGTTTACAGCCTGTATTTATTGGAGTAAATTTAACTTTTTTTCCTCTGCAACTTATGTAAAATTTAATAAGAATTTGTTCTCCCTGCCATTGCGATTATTTTTTTGTTCTAGAGTTTAGAATCTAGACCATACCTGGGAACCTTCTAGATATGGAGATATTGAAGGTCAAACTTTCAACTTTTTGACAATTTTTTTTTTCAAACAATTTTTTTTTTTTTTGTTTTGTTATAACTTTACTTTAACACTTTCGCTTCCCAGCACCCAGCATATGAGTCCAAAGTCCATATAACGCGGGGTGCTGGGCAGCGAAAGTGTTAAATACTTCCACCACCCCCGTACTGTTCAATGCATCCATCAGCACAATGTTTTGAGTGCGTTACATTGAGTACTACCGTGCCACGTCATTTTTCACCCCAAAAAAAAGTACAAAACACAGTGTAAGCTTGGTTTACGGCTTCGTGAAGGGTCCGTTTACACCTAGTATGTTTGTAAGAGTGTGTTTTACCCCCGACGCAAAAAGAGAGGTGTTATAAGTTTGACCGCAATGTGTGTGTGTGTCTGTCTCTGGCATTGTAGCTCTTAAACGAGTGAACCGATTTGTATGCAGTTTTTTTTTTATTTGTAAGCTATTTTCTTGGCGATGGCGTTTTATCAAAATCGGTGTAGGTATTTACTAGATATTGGGGATGAAAGTGACATCTTTTATTTTTTCGTTGGGTTTTTTTTTAAATTTTATTTTATTGTTACCAGGTCTGGACAGCGGCTTAGGCGGCGGTATGTTCGGCAACACGACTTCCCTGGGCGGCGGGCTGGGCATGGGCATGGGGAGTATGCTCAACAACCCTGCAGCCGGGATGAAGTAAGTACACACGTATTTATTTAATTTTCTTCTGAGCGTCATCTACATAGCCTTTTCCCAACTATAATGGGGTTGGCTTCCAGTCCACCAACCAGAGGCAGCTGAATTGGTATTCTACTGCATCTGGTTGGTGGAAGATAAATGTAGAATATGACTGTTTCTGTACAAAATTTCAGCTCAACTGGTTGGGGGGAACTGGTTTGAAATTCAGTTGTAAGATTTGACCCATTCATCTGCCTAGCCTTTTCACAACTATGTTGGGTTCGGCTTCCAGTCTTACTAGATGCAGGTGAATACCAGTATTTTACATGGAGCGACTGCCTTTCTGAGCTCCACAACCCAATTAGTACTGGGTAATACGGTGCCCCTTGGTTAGACTGGTTGTCAGACTTTCAAGCCACTGACTACCTAAAATAATTACTGTCAAAGATCTACAAATGACGGCCGGGACCAACGGCTTGACGTGCTCTCCGAGGTACTTAGGAAACTCAGTATGTATGATGGTCACCCATCCACCAATCGATCTTGGGAAACACGGCGTTACCTTAAAGATCGATCCTTGCGGCTGCTATTATTTAGCCACGAGCCTTATTTTCTGTTGAGCGTGTCATCCGAATCGTAGTTAAGGCCTGATTAATAGGTCACTGTTAAACAAACACCAAATATGTACAAATACAACTGACTGCCTCGTAGGTGTAGTGGTCGCAAGCACGACTACTGAGCATGAAGTCCCGGTTTCGATTCCCAGGTCGGGCAAAGTGTTATTGAGTTTTTCCATCAAGAATTTCTCAGTAGCAGCCACGGAGTTTGGATTTGCGCCAGGTTGATGGCAATAGGCTCGCCCACTATTACATCGGAATTAAACATAACTGGAGAATTGTGGGTGTACTATTAGTTACACCTCTGCCTAACCCTTTTGGGATTACAGGCGTGATGTTATGTTATGTACTAATACAATAAATTTTTGTCACAGCAACAGCCTGTCCGGTTCTTCAGCCGGTGGGAATGTTCACGAGCAGATACTAACGTTGGCAGCCCGGCCGTACGGCGACTCGCCGCTCTTCAAGGATCTGTTGCCGGATTCATGTGAGTATTTAACCCTTTATAAGGCAGAGAAAACCGGAAGTGGTAGGAAAACGAAATTGATGTATGTTAATAAGGACTTTTTTATATGATTTTTATTTTTTCTATAAATATTAATCAAGTACGTACTTCAGTTTTTTTTTGTTTTTTTTTTAAATTGCCGGAATATATGTGGAAATATTGATAACAGTATCTGTGCAGCTGTCCATACTAAAATGGTGATATTTCTGTATAAAAAATAATTTTGTTGGTGACACGTATACTGCTTCTATCTTAAAAAGGGTTAAACTGCGTTTGTTACAAATTTTTGAACGAAATACTTTAAAACAACACATACAGTTCAGTTTGCTCCACAATTTCAACAGTATTTACGATTTGCTTCAAGAGAAAAAAATCATATTTGTGTTTGAGGAAAACAGTAATTCATCTGCCTAGCCTTTTTCCAACTATGTTAGGTTAGGTCGCTTCCAGTCTAACCGGATGCAGTATGTTACATGGAGCGACTGCCTATCTGAAATCCACAACCCAGTTAGTACTGGGTAATAAGATACCTCTTAGTAAGACTGGTTGTCAGACTTTCGGGCCACTGACTACCTAACGACTGTCAAAGATCTACAAATGACAGCCGGGACCAACGGCTTAACGCTCTTTCCGAGGCACCTATCTACGGACCAACCTAGGCAAGCGCGGCTTAACCTGAAGATCCTATATCCAATATTTTGAAAAGAGTGTCCATGGAGTTTCTTGCCCATTCTTCTTCATAGAGATCTACGCCTTGGAATGGGCAACTACAGTACTTTTACAAGTTATTATGCCTTGTGACTGTAGCTTCGCTCTTTGTTTTTTTTGTGACATTCAAAAGTGCCTGTAATGGTCTAATTGAAATAAATGCTTTGAGTTTGATCGACCCGAGCGGCTATTATTATTTAGCCACGAGCTCCAGTGATGGGTCTAGTAACACCCAGTATATTTTTAACCGTAACGTACTCATCCCCTCTTTCTCTCCACAGCGACAACAGCCGAAGACGTCCTGAAACCTACGAACCCGGCGGCTGTGAAGGCGGTACTAGACAGTTGCAACAGCTCCGCCTACCGTGTGTCGTCGCCTAACGCGTTGCGTCTCACTGTCACCCCTAGAACTACGCGTGATGACAAGGTAGAATCTTAATATAATTAATATGTGAAGAAAAAAGTTTCGTAACTGCACCAATAACTGGGAAAAGACACTACGTAGAGTGCCTTGTTCCCGAAGGGAAGCCGGCAGGAATCGGCTTCTCAGGTGCCTTTGGGCCTGCTGGGATGATGTCGAAACTCCAGGTTGCTACTGAGTCATTTCTAGTGGATAACCTTGTAGCGGACAGTAAGAAAAAATACTACAGCGCCATCTTTGACACAAATGAAAAACTTATATTAAAATTCTGCAGAAGACTAAAAGACTATACAGAAAAACCCGACAACAACTGTCGGGCAGTAGCCCACCAGACACAACATCCGCCTGGTCCGCTGGGCGGATCCTCCCTTTTCTATGGGGGATGAAGAACTTTACACCCTGTTCTTCATACCCCTAAAACCTAATAACTCTTTTTCCTAGCTGGTAATTGAACTTAGAAAGGAATTTAACGAATATTTTTATTTATTTACTATCTGAAGCCCGCGACCTTCGTTCGTGAAATTATTATAAAAATATTACTTCCCTATTTGAATCGGATTTTGTTAACAATTTCGAAGGTGTTATTTTTTTGCACGGAACCCTAATCCTTTTTCTAAAATAAAAGTGGCTTAAGGTACTCGTTACAACATCAGCTATCTGCCAGTAAAAATTCTGTCAAAATCAGTCTAGCTATTTAGGAAATTATCCGGAACAGACAGACAGACAAAAATTTAAAAAAAAAATGTTATAAATACCGCATATACTTTCATATGCATTCAATAAAAAGCTGTTATTTTGATATTACAAATAGACACTTCAATTTTATTTATTTGTATTCATTAAGTTCAGCAGTAACGCTTGCGACTACATCAAGACACATGCACATCGAGGTTTAGAAAATGTGTAATAGTCACTTTCTGTATGCTGAACATTCAATGTACATACATTAATAATACAGTTTCTTTCACAGAAATCTCTGTTCGACGGTCTAGAAGAATCTGACGCCAGCCTAGAAGACAAGCTGTGTCTGAAGCCGTCGCGCAAACGTCTCGTGCTGCGACCTAGTCAGCCGAATGACAGCCATCACGACTCCGTGGACCATAATAACGACACCGGCAGGTTAGTACGTTGTATAGATGTATGGGACATTATACAGGGTGTAAACGAACCCTTCACGAAGCCGTCAACCAAGCATTCTGTACATCAAACTAAGTCACTCTACGCAAAAATTAATGCTGGGAAACGACTTTTTTGTTTGGGGTGAAAAATCACGTTTTACGATAAAACTCAATGTTACGCACTCAAAACTTAGTGCTGATTGATTCTTTGAAAAGTAAACGGGTCATGGAGTTAATTAAAGTAAAGTTAAAACCTTAAAAAGTGGTTTAAAAAAAAAAATCTTGTGAAAAAATTGGAACTTTGACCTTCAATATCTCCAGAACCTGTGGTTTCCCAGGTATTGTCTAGAAGAAAAAAATGATCCCAATGATGGGCAGAATATGTGGTTTTCGTTTTCGTTAAGGGTCTTTTTACACCCTTTATAGGGTGACTGGTAATTAGTGACCGATACTTAAACACGTGATTGTACTCATGATAACCAATGATCGGAGTAGGTAGATTGATTTTTGGTACTTGTATCATAAACGCACACAGAAAGAATAACATGGATAAGCCATTTTTCCGGAAAGTAATTCCGGTATTTCCGGATTCAATTAAATATTGTTAATGTTGGTAGTGATATTATTACTACTCAATTCAAAATTTAAAGGAAGGTATCAAAACTAAATTAATTCATTATTATTTATCTGTTGAATAATAAAAACAATCACACCAATTCCGGAGGAATGTCCATAGTAATATATACGTTTCGGATCAATGACCCCAGTTCAATCTACCTACTCCGATCACTGATGATAACAAACAACTTTCCCAACGAAACATATTTTTGAATACTCATTCACTTTTATAACACAACAGCGGGCCGTATGGCATTCGCGCGCGCGCGCCTTTGACCTATCAGCTGTTAGTAGCGTGACGCCGCGCGCCGTTCTGTCTCATTACTATCGTACCGTGCGCGAGTTTCATACGGCTGTTGTGTTATTGAGATAAAAGTGAATGAGTATAAAAAAAAAATCTTTGGGAAAGTTGTTTGTTACCATGAGTACAATCACGTGTTTAAGTATCGGTCACTAATTACCAGTCACCCTAATTTAAGCTGACGCAAAACTTGTGCAAGTAAATAATACTTAAAACTATGTTAGTAGCACTTTATTTGTTCACACTTCACTTGTACTGGTTGACCAGTAGAACTGACAGTAACGACTGTCAGAGATACGATTTTCAACCGGGTTTTAAGGAGTCTTGGTAAGGCGCGAATTACACAGAAACTGCGGAAGGCGTAAGGTGCGGCGCAGGCGTGGAATTTATAAGGAAACGAAAGAACGGCATGCCTGCGCCGCGCCGCTTGAGTATAATTCACGACACGTTGCCTACGTACATTTTGTATGAAAACGCTTTGAAGCGGTATCATGCCTGCGCCGCGCCTTCATCGTACGCCGTTTCTGTGTAATTCGCGCCTAAGATAGTCAACCATCCACAAACCGACCTTTGCAAGCGTCGGTAATCGTAATCTACCGTCACTTGCTACTTTAATAACGAGTATCCAACAACACAAACTTATTGTTACTCTTCGTTACAGATCTCTTGAGGAACACCCCCAATCGAATGGCAGTCTGCCCAATAGGGAGATATCCGAACAGCAGCCGAACATGGACGAGGTTGACCGGAGACAGGACGAATATATTTCCATGAAGAACACCTCTGCTGGCAGACGTGAGTATTTAGTCTTTTAACGCGATCTTTGAATTACAATCGAAGAGTCATATGAACAGACTAGCTGTTCCCCGCGACCTTCGTCCGCGTAAAATTATTCAAAATACAATTTTCCCCGTTTTTGCAACATTTTTCCTTGCAGCTCCGCTCCTATTGGTCGTAGCGTAATGTTATATAGCCTATAGCCTTCCTCGATAAATGGGCAATCCAACACTAAAAGATTTATTCAATTCGAACCAGTACTTCCTGAGATTAGCGCGTTCAACCAAACAAACTCTTCAGCTTTATAATATTAGTATAGATGAGACGACGATCTACAAAGCTAAACTTCAACTACACACATCAATGAACAAAAACGTTTCCATTACAGTAAACTAAACATACTGTAAAATACTTCATTTAAGTTGAGGGTATACTTACATAATTTCACTCCGCGCGCGCGCACTTTGTAAACATCAATTAATTTCGTCTGCCCGACGTCCGTATGTCACTACAAGGATCCAGCAGAATATCAGCGTCAGGTGCATGCCTGACACATGCTGAGCTGGACTCCCATTTAATGCAACCTTGAGACGCACACCGCACCTTGCATACTCGTTATTTGATTTGAAGTATGCCATGACAGGTGTTACTATACTTCTTTCGTAAATATGTTTTTCTTTGTATATATTGGCGCCTTGTTTTTATATAGTTATACAAGGTGTAAACAGACCCTTCACGAAGCCGTCAACCAAGCATTCTGTATATCAAACTAAGTAAATTTACGCAAAAAATATTGCTGGGAAACGACTTTTTTTTTGGGTGAAAAATCACGTTTTATGGTAAAACTCAATGTAACGCAGTCTAAACTTAGTGCTGATGGATGCTTTGAATATTAAACGGGTTATCGAGTTAATTAAAGTAAAATTAAAACCTTTAAAAGAAGAATTTAAAAAAAAACTTGTGAAAAAATTGGAACTTTGACCTCCATTGTCTCCGTAACTAGAAGGTTCCCAGGTATGGTTTAGAACAAAAAAAATATCGCAATGACGAGGAGAACAAGTGCCTTTCGGCTTCGTTAAGGGTCTTTTTACACCCTTTATAGTCGTGTAATTTGTATTATTTAATTGTGCTTCTGTGTGTTGTGCTGTCTTTTGTGTGCACTAAATAAATGATTTATCTATCTATCTAACTAACTAAAACATTAAAATCCTCGTGTTAATATTTTGTTATTATTTCTTTGCAGAAGCTGATATTAGCTCGGGTTCCGACAGACATGGCAGTTGGTGAGTCACGTTTTCAATAAGTTTTTTGTCCTGAAGTCTAGTATGTTTGCGTGAGCCTTCCTTCCCTTCTACACTACTAAGCCGCACCACTGGTGGTGTCGTGGGGATTTTTTTTTCCCTTCTACACTACTAGTCCAGTGGTACCGTGGGTAATTGTAAAATACATGTATATGCGTTCCCTTCCACACTACTAAGCCGCACCACTGGTAGTGTCGTGGGTATTCTTTTTTCCTTTCTGCACTACTGGTCCAGTGGTATCGTAGGTATTTGTAAAATACATAAACATGCGTTCAAAAAAAAAAAAAAACGCAATACCTATAAGTTTATCTAGCATAGATCCAAAATATTTTCATTTTTTTTTTTTCGAAAACATATTAGGTAGTGTAATTAGGGAACGCATATATATGTTTTTTACAAATACCTACGATACCACTGGACCAGTAGTGTAGAAAGGAAAAAAGAATACCCACGACACCACCAGTGGTGCGGCTTAGTAGTGTACAAGGGAAGGAAGGTGCGTGAGCCGATTGAATCGAGTGAAAGAAAAGAAAGAATAAAGTTTATTTGGCGTCGTACGTTCCCTTGACCCAGAACATATTGAATACTAGCGGCCCGTCCCGGCTTTGCACGGGTGGACACTTATTTTTTAAATATTTTGGGATAAAATATAGCCTATTTTACTCAGGGATAATGTAGCCTTATAATGGTGAAAAAATTTTTGAAATCGGCACAGTAGTTTTTGGGTTTATTCATTACAAATATACACACACACAAAAATACAAATCTTTCCTCTTTATAATATTAGTAAGATAATGTTTTTTTTGTTACAGGCTAAGCTCTTCGAAACTGCCGTGGAATGACAAGGAGAAACCTATTGATGGAGAGCCAACGCCGCGACTGTACCCCAACTTAGGTCAGTAATATTATTACTTCAGAAAGTTCTTTTTGTTACTTATGTAGTTTAAAGTTGCTTAAAATGTGAGTAACGGAGAATGAAAGGTTTTTTTGGATTCGGGCCGAGTGAGTAAATAAATAAATAATAAATGGCGCGTATCGTTAGGAGGTTCCTCTCTCAAGAGCCCTGACCACCGTCCTAACCAAAAAATGGCAGTCAGTATTCTATAGACAAATAATATAATCACATTAAAGATATTATGTACCCTGGCTTACTTCTTACAAAAAATGACCCCTCACCACTGTTATCTATCGCACCAGTGGGTCTTAAACATGCTATGTGGCTGTACTATACGTCTGGCCCTATCCCTTTTAGACTGGACGGCAGTGGCGAAGGTACCATACAACTCGATTCCTACCGGCGTCCCTTTGAAAACGGGCACAATGAGTAATCCATAGGAAAAAAATAAAATCACATTAAAGATATGTACCCCGGCTTACCTCTTAAAAAAAATAACTCTTCGCTACTGCTGGATGGACATGGTGTTACATAATCTATTTAGCTATACCAGCAAAGATCTTAACCAGCATCTCCTCTTCCAGAGAAAGACATCCAAACCCAGGTATCAGAGCGTCGCGCCAGCTGGCTCACTACGAAGCCCCTTCGGCCTCCGCTGGTCAACAACCCTGATTCAGCCGAGAACTCGGTCAGGGAACTGGCTGTGAGGTCTGACCGCTCGCACGACAAGGAGAATATTGATACGTTGTCCTGTAAGTAACCTTGTTAGGCTTCGTTCACACGGCATTGTCCTGCACGTTTTTTTTGTAATCGTGTTTTTAACGCATAGTCAACCGGGTGTTCATATGGTAAATTTTCATTCGTGTAAAAACGAATAGCCGCAGTTTCCACACAGTTGTCACAGTGAGTCACTGATGGATCCACGCTTGGTTGTACTTTTATATTGGTATCGAAGGCGCCAACGGTCTCGCCGCCGACAAAACAGAAGATTCCTATTAATCAAGAATCTACGACGACGATCACATTTGAAAAATTATTCGAAAATCTTAGAAGCGATGAAAAAATGTTTTTTATTACTTTCGAATGTCTATTGAAAGTTGTGAAAAGTTATTAACTCGACTGGAAAATTGTGATGCTATTCGATAAAAAACGTATGACATCGTGTCGTGTGAAGGAGACAAAGCTATACCATATGCCACTGCGAACCGAATACGTCAAAGTTCATTCGATTTGCTTGACAAGTCCGTTGAGTATGCGTTTAAACGTATAAGCGGTACACGTTTTTTTGCAGTACAATCGACGTGTGAATGGATCTATGTACGTTGTATGGTCACTATTTATACGTTAAGACGTATACTGCAAAAAAACGTGTAGGACAATGCCGTGTGAACGAAGCCTTACGATGTTAAAATTGTCCCGCTGTTAGAAAACATTGCCAAATGTGTGAGAGAATATTGCCTAAACGTGTGACGGAATATTGCCAAATCATATCAGAGAATAATGTCAAATCTCACTCGGTAATATATATATATATATATATTTTTAAACTTTGCCCCACACTAGGAATTTCTCCTTTATCGTGGGTGCGTACACAAAAAACTAGACCCGGAACAACTACCTGTAGCCCATACAAATATTTGTTCCGTGCGGGAATCGAATCCGCGACACAGAGCGCAGCAGTCAATCGCACAGCCACTGCGCCAACCGTGCCGTCAAATTTAATATTGCCATACCATATCGGGTAATATGACCGAATCCTGTCGAGTAATATTGCCATACCATGTAGGATAATATTGCTAAATCATGACGGGTAATATTGCTAACTTATGTCCGGGAATATCGCTTAAGAAACGAGGGAATATTGCCAACCCATCTTGGGAATATTTCCCACTCTGGTGCCTTCACCACTATGGCAAGTCTATAAGGCAAGCGGACTGTTCAGAAACCCTGAAACCCATCATGAAGAGTAGTAGGTTATAAGTGCAAGCCTAGCTTTTAGACTTGTATGAAAGTACCGCCACCAGGCAACTTCGTCGTATGCGGTTATTTCAACGGCATCGCCACTGGCGATTGTGGTCTACCGTCGCCTTTGGAGGTATACAGTCACGAGCACCAATATGTATACACTTTCCTAAATTCAAAAGCAATTTTCGCGAGAAATGACGATTGTAACTTGGAGATAGGACCTTTTTCATAAGATATGAGTTCCAGAATACTATGTTCGTAACAACATGAAATTTTAATCAGAACAGTAGGAGAGAGACACTCTTCTTCTTCTTAGCGTGTCGATGGCAATCTAAATAGTGTCAGCCCAGAACTGAGCTAGTAGTTTGGCGCTTTCGGTAGCGTCCATCAGTTCCTGTAGTGAACAAACAACAGGGCACACAGGACACGATATTAAGTGCCCCATCGTTTGTGGAACAGCACCACATTTACACCCCAGGGCAGTCATGAATGAATCTCCACCTGAGCACATACAGGGTGTAAACAGACCCTTCACGAAGTCGTCAACCAAGCATTCTGGACATCAAACTAAGTAACTTTACGCAAAAATTTTTGCTGGGAATCGACTTTTTTTTTGGGATCAAAAATCACGTTTTAGGGTATAACTCAATGTAACGCACTCAGAACATTGTGCAGATGGATGGATTGAATAGTATGGGGGTCGTGGAGGTGTTTAAAGTAAAAATCTTACTTTAAAAACACGTATTTCAAAAAAATCTTGTGTAAAAGTTGGAACTGACCCCCAATATCTCCGTAACTAGAAGGTTCCCAGGTACGGTCTAGAACAAAAAAATGATCGCATTGACGGGGAGAACAAGTGCCTTTCGGCTTCGTTAAGGGTCTTTTTTACACCCTTTATAACACTTATAAAAGTTGTAAAGTGTTTACATATTGGTACTCGTGACTGTATTTTATCCTCTATTCCTCCCTAACTCCCGTCCCTCCTCCCCTCCCAGTGAGCTCGCTGTGTGCGAGCAGCGCAGACCGGCTCCAGTTCTGCCGGCACCGCTGGGGCGAACAGGCGGGGTGTTCGCGCTGTGAGAAGATAGCTCATCAGATTGGTGGATTATATGGTTATTTTACGTTGATTTTTGTAGATGTTGCCTCATTTTATCTTTGTATGTAGGTCCGTAAATGGGTTGTGGAGGTCAGGTAGGTAATCACTCCATGTAAAATACTGGTATTCAGCTGCATCCGGTTAGACTGGAAGCCGACTCCAACATGGTTGGGAAAAGGCTAGGCAGCTATGATGACGATGTAGATTCATTAGGTATCATGTTACTGTTATTTTCCATTTTATTTTAGTGTAGTTTTAGATATTTTGAAATCGGATTATTTTTAGTCTTTACGCTCTGACACCAGATTAAGACACCAATGGCACGGGGAAAAAAAGAAGAAAGTAGAAAAAACTAGAATTCAACCGCGAGTGCTATCAGATTTTTGGTGGCAAATGGGTCAAATGAAAACTCTAGACAAGGAATATTAAAACTAAACTTATACTGTCACTTACGGGTTATCAAAGAAAGAGGGTAGACAGATTTGTCTGCTCTTAACAATTTATTTTCCATCCACCCGCATTCTCCAGTCAACCCGCGATCATGGCGTTTGCAACAGCGTCGAAATATCGGGAGATCAAAATAATGAACAATCACGGAAGATATCCCGTAAGTGACAGTATAAACTAGAAAAATGTTATTATAGTATCCAAGAATTTATGGAAGATAAAATGTTTAAATAGAGTTCAAATACGGGGTGTAAACAGACCCTTCACCAAGCCGTCAACCAAGCATTCTGTACATCAAACTAAGTAACTTTACGCGAAAATTTTTGCTGGGAAACGAAATTTTTTTTTGGGGTCAAAAATCACATTTTACGGTAAAACTCAATATAATGCGCTCAAAACTTATTGCTGATGGATGCTTTGAATAGTAAACGGACCATGGAGGTAATTGGAGTAAAGTTAGAACCTTAAAAAGTAGTATTTAAAAAAAAACTTGTGAAAAAATTGGAACTTTGACCCCCAATATCTCCGTAACTAGAAGGTTCCCAGGTATGGTCCAGAACAAAAAAATGATCACAATGACGAGGAGAACAAGTGCCTTTCGGCTTCGTTAAGGGTCTTTTTACACCCTTTATATATATTTTAGTGTTAATTTTAATATTGGTTCTTTTTATGTATAAAGCTAGATTTAAGTTTAATGAATATAATATTTTTAATGTGAAAGTTATGTATACAGTTATGTGATATTAGATTATATATAACACTGACACTGCAATCATTTTAGCTTTAAGTTATCTTGCTGCGCCCTAACAGGGTCATGTACTCACTAGTTTTAAGCCTAGCGTGTGAAATTGGTTGTGTACATTGTGCATTAAATAAATAAATAAGTTTAGTTGTAAACCGTGAAAGCTTAAAACAGTGAAGGAATATTACTGTCCTTACTCGCTCGCACTATGTATGAGTTTTACCTGTAGTTGAATGATGAAAGAGGAATGGAAATAGGCGGGTTATCTGATGATGATGGTGATGATGATGATGATGATGATGCCATCTAGCCGATTTCGGCCACCGCGACTGCATTCAATGGCTTTCTAGAGAGGTTGTCGAGAGCTTTGTTATTTTCGGGTTATCTAACTGATCCCTGAAGGACATAGCATTATGCAGGGGATCAGCATAGCTACTCACAAACGCTTCGATTCGGAAAGTCTTGTCTATCTCGCTCGCTTTCCTAATGCCAAAAAAAGATAGACATACTACTTGTCGAATCGAAGCGTTTGATTAGCTATGCAGGGCAGTCAATCTCGTTATTTAAAATTTATTCCAGTCATCATTGTGTAATTTACATCAATATTACTATCATAGTTTACCAGAAAAATACACTATAGTTTTAATACAAACACCCCTCCCCCTCCCCCTCCGACACACTATATTGAAGTTGCGGAAAGACTCCCACCGGGACACCTGCTGCCATGGCCCACCTGGAAAACCCTAAACCGATTGCGAAGCCAGGTGGGGCGCTGCAGATACAACCTGGTCCGGTGGGGGTATTCCGATGAAGCCATGTGTGACTGCGGTGCCTCAGAGCAAACTATGGCTCACCTCCTATCATGCACTATGTGTGGTTCCACGTGCACTTTGAGAGACCTGTCCGAGGCCACCACCAACGCCGTCGAGGTGGCAGAGTTTTGGATAAAACAAATTTAATTAAAGGGGAAATCATCGACACGACGAAGAAGAATCCAAACACCATTTCACAATCTAACCTGAACATTCCTTCACCAGTATCCGAAGAGGAACACGTGGCACCTCGGGAGGCACCTCCTCACCCGACCGGCGTGAAGCTCACCCGCCCAGGATACTACACCATACCCAGTTTGGATGAGATGCTTGGTGAGTACACTGTGCTGACTTTTGTTTGTATTATTGACTAGCACTTAGCCCGCGACTTCGTCCGCAAAAAGCTAATATGCATGATATAAATACAAGGTGCCGTCAAAATTCAGGAGGTTGTCACAAAAGACAATCAATTTAAATTACGGTACCTGGTCAATAATTAATAAAGCTGCTATTTTAAATTTTTTAAATTTGACAGTATTTCAGAATAATACGAATACTTTCGTGTTAACATTTCAACAAAACGAACAGAATCACCCATCGCGCGATATGTCGCTGTGTGCGTGTGTAGACGGTCTGTGTGAGGCGCCGCGTCGCCGCTGTCCACACTTACCGATTTCCATAAATAAGAAAAAAAAAATACCTACCCATTTTATTATTGATTCAGGTCGAGAATCATTAGCATAGATACCTCCTTGAATTTGACCAGGATGCAAAACTGCACCTTGTACAATTTATAGCCTATAGCATCCACGAATAATGTTGCTTGCTGCCAGTGAAAGAATTTTTAGAATTGGATCATTAGTTCCGGAGATTACCCCCTACATACAAACAAATTTTGCCTTTTTGTAATATTAGTATAAAGAGTGTAAACGGACCCTTCACGAAGTCGTCAACCAAGCATTCTGTACATCAAACTAAGTAACTCTACGCAAAAATTATTGCTGGGAAACGACTTTTTTTTTGGGGTGAAAAATCACGTTTTACGGTAAAACTCGATGTTACGCACTCAAAACTTAATGCTGATGGATGCTTTGAATAACAAACGGGTCATGGAGTTAATTAAAGTAAAGTTAAAACCTTAAAAAGTGGTTTTAAAAAAAAAAAACTTGTGAAAAAATTGGAACTTTGACCTCCAATATCTCCGTAACTAGAAGGTTCCCAGGTATGGTCCAGAACAAAAAAAAGATCGCAATGACGGCGAGAGCAAGTGCCTTTCGGCTTCGTTAAGTGTCTTTTTACACCCTTTAGAATTTTAGATGTATACTAATAAGCACTCTCTTCCTCAGCCTACATACGTCCAGATGGATCCTGCGTGGTGCCGCACCTGACGATCGGTCGCAAGAACTACGGCAATGTCTTCTATGACTGCGAGATCGACGTCGCCGGCATGGACCTGGATAGTTTGGGTAAGTTGTCTTATTTTAACGGCTAGATATTATTTATTTGTGTTTTTTTTAGTGAATTACCTAAATTATTGCTCATACAGAATGTGGCACATGGGAACCTAAAAAATTAGATACCTATCAATTTATAATTAAATATTACTTCCCTTTTTGATTCGGATTTTGTTACCAATTTCAAGGGTTTTCATTTTATTGCACGGAACCCTAATAATTTTTCAGAAAGTAAAACTCCCGTCTTAATCCCGAATAATATCAGTTATCTGCCAGTAAAACTCCCGTCAAAATCGGTCCAGCCGTTTCGGAGATTAGGAACAAACAGAGAGAAATGATAGAAATCTTTTTTTGTTAAAAGTACCGTGTATACTTTCATATGCATTCAGTAAAAAGCTGTTATTTTGATATGACAAACATACTTTAATTTTATTTATTTTTATAGATGAACCGGTGTAGACTAAAAGACTTGTGTTTTGTATAGGATTTCGTACATGATTCAATAAAGGCAATTGCCATAATACTTTTAACAGTATTTAATTTGTAACATTTTTTTCTCTTTCCAGTACACTTCCTCAACAAAGAAGTAATAGTGTACCCGGAGGAGTCAGCCAAACCTCCCCTAGGCGAGGGTCTGAACAGACGCGCTATAGTCACGCTGGACAGAGTGTGGCCCAGAGACAAGAGCGAGAAGAGAGCCATCACAGAACCTGAGAGGTAAGATAACATTATGTATCTGTATGCTCCAAGGGATGGGCACAATGGTGGCGATGACGACGAGCGGTCTGGACCCAACGTGACACGCGGGGGGGGGGGGGTGAGGATCTCATCAAAGTATCGTGTGTTCCTCAGCGGTTTTGAGTACATAGTCGCGGGGTGGAGGGTATACCAAAATTACGTGTGTCTAAGCGGTTAGGAATTGATATGTTACGGCTAAAAGCCGAAGTAAGTTAGCTAGCTGTTAGGCGCGAATTACACAGAAAAGGCGTAAGATGCGGCGCAGGCGTGGAATCTATAAGGAAACGAAAGAACGGCGTGCCTGTGCCGCGCCGCTTGATTGTAATTGAGGACACGACGCCGACGCACATTTTGTATGAAAACGTTTTGAAGCGGCAACATGCCTACACCGTGCCTTCACCGTACGCCGTTTCTGTGTAATTCGCGCCTTAGGTGGCTAGGTGGTAGGTATTAAGCTAGTTGTTTATTGCTAGGACACACCGATCAAATGAATTAGGTTAGGTAAGAACTGTGACCAAACTACATTCAAATTGGTTGTGTCAAACCTCTAAATTTGAACTGCACCTAGTTCTAGCCGGCTACAACTAGGTAACCTTACTTCGGCTTTTAGCCGTAACAGATACAAAAAAAAAATGTGTGTGCCATATTTCATCAAAATCCGTTCAGTCGTTTTTGCGTGAATGAGTAACAAAAATCCTTAACATCCATGTTTTTCCGTGTTAGCTATCAGCATCCTTTTTATAGACCTAAAGATTACCCTACACACCAACACATAAAAACCAACACCCATCGTAACATACACACCCTGAGCTACCTTTTAGTTTTAGTTATCTTTTATGATTGAAACCGTTGCATTTTATATCTTTTAACAGTCAACCATATTTGTCGAAAGAGACTGAATTTTGCGACACAGGGTATCCTAGTGCAGGATCCAGTGCCACATCTTATTGTAACACTTTTATGAAACAATGTATTTTTTTTTCTATTTTACCTTTTTTTTTAATTTGTAAGGCCTCAGTATTTTGAGAAACTTGTCTAACAAAACCTCCTTTTCCACAGACTCCTAAAAATGGAATACGAAACCAAACTCCGTCGAGTCTGCGACAAACACAACACCAAGTTCATCGAATACCGACCGCAGACCGGCAGCTGGGTGTTCCGCGTCGAGCACTTCAGTAAATACGGGCTCACGGACTCTGATGAGGACGAGGATGTGCCGCAGCTCATGAAGAGGCAGCTCCAGACACAGGCGCTGCAGACTAGCGCGGCACCTGGTGAGTAGCTTACATAACAGACACAGAGAGTGGGCCATATTGGCTCACTGTGACATGGTGGGCCATATTGGCCCACTTTGACATGTCCTTGTGGCCCACATCACTATAGTGAGCTATAGTAGCCTAAATCATACTGGTGGGTCATATAGGCTTCCAGAGTGACATGGTGGGCTATAGTGGCCCACCATCAGTTTTAAGTGACCCAAAGCAGAAAAGTACTTTTTTTTTTTTTTTGAATGGCCTCTCGTAGCACAACAACTCTAGAAGGTTGTAGCTACTTAACCGGTCTATCCTGTGGTGGCCAAAAATTACTTTAAGGCCCCCAGCCAGGGCTTACAAACTAGGATATTACATTAAATGAGCATTCACTAAGGGCACCCCCTGTGGGGTTCGGGCCTCGGCTTAGTGTGTCATTGGGGGGGCAGCAAGGGTTGGGCTGGGTCAATATATTAATTGGGGAATTTAAAGCTACAGGCTCAGCGGCGCGGGCTGGCTCGTCGAGCAAGGGTCGGGCGGTGCAGAAAAGTACAATTACAGTCTGTAGCACCCATATAAGGCCACAGATGTAACAGTGGGCTTCAGTGGCTCACTCTTCATAGTGGGCGATAATGGCCGACAAGTCATCAGCCATAGCGGCCCACAGCAGCCATAGCGGTCCATAGCTGCCATAATGGCCTATAGCAGCCACAGTGCCCCACGGTAGCAAAGATAGACCATAGCGGTCAGTGAAAACCCCGACACCGCGACCTACCAGACCTGTCTAACAAAACTGTTCTCATCCCGCAGCATCCAAGCAGCCCATCCCACCTCCTACAACAGGCCTAGGCGGCTTAGGCGGCCTCGGCACATCAGCAGGTCTAGTACCAGAAGACAACCTGTTCGCGATGCAGCAGACCTCGCTGAACCTGCTCAATGGAGCCGCCAAAGGTATGTAGACTACACAAGCTCCACGCGTAGCGACCGCGGGAAATAGACAAATGAAAGAGATGCTGCGTGTCTTTACGACGTGACTAACGGAGTGACCCCACAACGTCCGGAGCGATAGACCGCAGTTCTTCGAGTCCTCTCGTATCCGAGTGCGCTCGGATGGGTTGGTATGGGTTGCCAAAATACGAGTTGAGTCCGAGTAGGTATCCGAGTGCACTCGATCCGAGCATACTCTGATCGTGTCAAAGCGGCTTTAATCTGCATAACTCAGTGATCATTGTGCCGATAGTCATGTCAACCAATGGTTTACTAGCCAAGAGCCGCGCTCGCGACCAATACCTTAGGAAATTCTCGTTAGGCTGGTGGATCAAGGGCTTGATTCAGAAAGCTGTACTCCTGGACACGCCACGTATTGTTATGTAACCACCTAACAATACGTGTGTCCTCTTTCTCTGGAGCCCTGACCACCGGTAGCTTGGACCCTGTTCCAGATACCGGCGGGCTATTATTTTAAATATTATTTTAGACTGAAATATAAATTTATGTAATAAAAATGTAATTAATGTGTACAGAAATAAATAAAGGTAATAAAAACATAACATGACATTAGGAGGTCATACAGCGAAGGGTTAGACTGAGACATTACATTTATTTCCCATGCACTTGAGGGCAACCGTATTGCCAACAAATCCGTCACCGCACTGCTACTGTGAAATTTCTACTGTAAAACGTAACAACACTGCCAAACTTGGGAATCGAGGCCAAGACCTCGTGCTTATCAGTACCACTTGCGGCCACTAGACCGAAAGTATAAAAACAATAAATAAGCGGAAACACCATACTCCTTCTTAGCGTATCGATGGCAAAAAGTTCAGATGTGTTCAGCCCAAAACTCAGTCACGCGGACCCCACTCACTGGTGCCGTAAAAGATCATCAAGTGCGCAGGTGATAGGGCGGTGCAAGATGGCGCAGTGGGCCATTGTCTGTGGGGAGACGCCGCATACGCACTTGAGGTCTGAGCCGTCCATGAACCCCCATCTGCAGAGATTGTTTTTGCCCCGGCCGACTTAGGTTCGAAGTCTGTTTCGAGATTTCCACGGCAACGCATGCCCTGGTGGAAGGTTTTCTGATGGATCGTTGAAGTTGTCAGGTTAAACTGCTCCCGCCATATATATGTATAATACCATACTATTTAAAACAGTTTGATTCCCCCAACCCAACAGGCAACCAACAATCGACGTACCCTTTTTACCCGACATACGAACCCCATCGCGGGGTACAATATCACCCCGTTGGGGTACCAAATAACGCCAGCGGGGTACCATTCGACCCCAGTGGGGTACCACTGAACCCCAGTGGGGTACGAATCGACCCCGAGATGCCGTCAGCGCCGTACAACGAGGAATATGTACTACAGAACAGAGTAGCTAGAGCAATGCTTTGTACTAATATGTATTTAATAACTGCATTATTGATAGTAGTTATAGTGTCTTTGGTTTTCTGCTTTTTGTTTTTTACTGGGTTTAGATTAATTTGAATAGACATCTATATATTGTATTTACATAAAAAGAGAGGACAGAAAGAAATCATTATTGTTATAGCTGGCCTCGACTGTCCCACAGTTGGACAAAGGCGTCCCTCTCTCCATTCTTATTCTTTATTGCACACAAAATAAAAAATATAAGCATAAAAATTTCAATAATATAGCTTATGTACAATGGCGAGCTTAACCCAGAATTGTGTGTTCTTACAGCAAACCAAAGTTAGATTGCGAAATTTGCATAAGAGGATATACCTATGTGCATTAACAGTACATTTTATTACTTAAATTAATTAATTTTATAAACTAAACAACATACATACAATATCCATTATTTTATTGTAAAGGCTTATTTAGATCATTAAGTATAACGGTACACAGATGAATTTCTTGGATTTCATTTATCATTCATAAGATAAAACGCTGAATGTAATTGTTTAATAAAAACATTCATTATTGCTTTAAATATTAGATATTATAAATATTATTTTTATATTTAACTTATGAATTTATTGATAAGTGTTTAAGATAGGAGATGATTTTCTGTATATCTTATTTAATACTTAATATAAATCGCGTTCCTGTAATGTTTAAATAATAATAATACCAGCCTATTACTGTCCCACTGCTGGGCAAAGGCCTCTTCTCATACAGAGAAGGCACGAGCATTGATCACCACGCTTGCTCAAGACGGGTTGGCGATTTCATACTTATCGATGAAGGAAAACATCGTGAGGAAACCTGGACTAATAATTAATATAAGTCTTATTAATGTTTAAATATTTTTATTTATATTTTTTTTTTTTTATAGTTATATTAGATAGTTTATGTCCTATGCCTTACCAAAAATCCTATACTAATGTGATATATTTAAGTAAATATTATAAGTAGATTTATGCATTATATTTATTTTATGACTTAATATAAATTAAAGTTTGTTAAATCTAAATTAGTTAGTATAGTTTGTACTTAAAAATATATTAAAAAAAGTACATTAACTATAAGAAAATATTGTAATTAAAATATAATCATAATATCCTAGAAAATTACTACAATTATTCATTTGTATTGAGATTTCAAATAAAATATTGAGTTGATAAAAGAAAATAAATATACAAAATCATTGAAGAATATCCTACTATCAAATACCTTCATTTTATCTTCTTCAGAAGCTTATAGTAAAAGTCGTTGGTCCCGGGTGTCATTTGTAGATCTTTGACGGTCGTTAGGTAGTCAATGACCCAAAAAGTCTGACAACCAGTCTCACCAAGGGGTATCGTATTACCCAGTGCCAACTGGGTTGTGGAGCTTAGGTAGGCAGTCTTTCCATGTAAAATACTGGTATTCAGCTGTATTCGGTTAGGCTGGAAGCCGACCCCAATATAGTTGGGAAAAGGCTAGGCAGATGATTATAACAAGCTTATAGTAAAAAAACATGTTTAAAAACATCTCAGCAAACCTTTTAATTGATACCCACCATTAATTGATACATCATGGGGGGGGGGGGCATAAAAAAATAACTAGTCCGCCATCTTTGCGAGTCCACCATATTGGATTTAGAGGGACGTCACTTAGCTAACCATGCATTGTCATCCAAACTAAAGGTTTTAATCTTAAATTCAGCTGCGAGGAATTTGAAAAATAGGTATTTGAAGAAACTATTGCCGTCGCGCTGCGTCAAGCCTGCCCCCGTAGAGTGGGATAAAGACAGCTGCAGCTCAGACCGATCATATCACAAAATTTTTGTCGAAACCAACGAGTAAAGAAACAAGCGGGGTTAACTTCCCCCTTTTTCTCCTTGAAAACATTAAAATTTTAAGAAAGAGTATGTCTAGGTACTTATCAATTTCTTTTATGTTAAAAACTTTTAGAATTTGTCTGACAGTCCTCTAATCACGGCCGTAAAAATGGGGCATTTTTGGAGGGTCATATTTTCTTAACTTACTAGTTGCTGAAAAAAAGGAAATGACAGGGACTTCTTCTTAGCGTATCGATGGCAATCTAAATAGTGTCGGCCCAGAACTGAGCTACTAGTTTGGCGCTTTCGGTAGCGTCCATCAGTTCCTGTAGTGAACAAACAACAGAGCGCGCAGGACACGATATTAAGTGCCCCATCGTTTGATGAATGACAGTGACAGGGACGTGTCTACAGTAGACCTTGATTTTATGAAAAAAAAATATTGCTTTTGAGGCATTATTCAGAAAGAAAAAAGGGGGATTCATTTGTATGGAGAATCGCAGCCCCTGTGCCCTCTCAAACACGATGACTGGACTACAAGCCCGTCCCTTAAAACGTTCTGCCCTTCTCCACATCCTAGTCTTTTAGCTGGGGGAGAGCTGGCCTCAAGTTATACCTAAAAGTAGAACTGACCACATATTATGATGGCATTTAGGCTTTATCCCCATAAACTTGCATGTACTTTTAACTCATAGAAAGCGGTAAAAGTGAGATTAAGAGGTTACACTCACCAGAATCGTCATAAGTATGAATAAAGATAAGTATTATAAAGTATATAAAATAAATATTAATTACACTGAAAAGGGCAAATGACCAAAAAAAAACGAGGAGCTAGGACTCTCTTGTATCGTTTTTGCGTTTATAAACTCAAACTCAAAGCATTTATTTCAATTAGACCATAACAGGCACTTTTGAATGTCAGAAAAACAAAGAAGGCGAAGCTACAGTCCCAGATACAAGGCATAATAACTTGTGAAAGTACTGTAGTTGCCCATTACAAAGCGTAGATCTCTATGGAGAAGAATGGGCAAGAAACTCCATGGACACTCCATGGACTATAAAAAATTAAACTCACAAACACGAACAGCCAGACCCGTAATAACTGCCTACATGTCATACAAATATTGTTCCCTGCGGGGATCCAACTCGCGACAGGCAGCGCAGTAGCCAATCGCTCAGCCACTGCGCCAACCGTGCCGTCATCTACTAAATGACCTTGACCTACTTATGCTAGGTCAATTGAAAGATTGATGGCCTTGTTACTGCTGACTACTAGGCTACTGTCAAATATACGTCGTCTCTGTCACTTATACCTTTGTGACAGAATCTATCTAAAGTTCGATGAGAATGAAATTAATTAACCTTAAAGGCTTTATAATAAAAAAAAACGTGGCCAGAAATTGCACAGAACAGAGAGGTTTAGAGGGAGAAAGGGGAGGCCTTTGCCCAGCTGTGGGACACAATGTAGGCTATCAAAAAAAAAAGGCTTTATAATAATTGTTTACCGTTTATTAAGAACTAGCTGACCCGCGCTACTTCGTCTGCGTTACACGAGAGAGAGAGAGCATAATAAGAATGCGCGGTACTTGATCATTATTTTGCTGCGGAATTATTTTAAAACTGAGTTATCTCCTAAGATATTCATTGAAATCAAATGATGTAAGGGCAATTTTGTACATATTTACTTGGATAAGGATTAATACCATGATTATAAAAAGGCCAAGGGGTGTCGTATTACCTAGTACTAACTGGGTTGTGGAGGTCAGATAGGCAGTTGCTCCATGTAAAATACTGGTTTTCAGCTGCATCCGGTTTGACTGGAAGCCAACCCCAACATAGTTGGGAAAAGGCTAGGCAGATGATGACGATGACCATGTTTATAAAAACCTTCGCAAATAATGCATTATTTTAGAGAAAAAAAATGATTACTATAAATAAGGTTATAGTCAGTCAAATTGTTGCGTAACTTTAACCGTTTCCGCAAAACACGCGAGGGAAGCTCTCAAAAGGAATAAATTTTCCCCGTT
Source organism: Noctua pronuba (assembly GCA_905220335.1). Taxonomy (NCBI): domain Eukaryota; kingdom Metazoa; phylum Arthropoda; class Insecta; order Lepidoptera; family Noctuidae; genus Noctua; species Noctua pronuba. Next base: position 2,161,152 of record LR999920.1, read on the forward strand.
TTTGCAGCATTTTTCAATGATGTTCCACTCCTATTGGTGATGATGTTATATAGCCTATAGCCTTCCCCGATAAAAAGGCTATCCAACAATAAAATAATTTTGCAATTCGAACAAGTAGTTCCTGAGATTAGCGGGTTCAACCAAACAAACTGCATCAGCTTTTCCTTCGGTCGTGCACTGAGTTTTATACCGAGAAATTCTAAAATACTGACTGTGTACAGTTCATAACAATTATTTTCTTGTTTTAAAATATACTCCTTTGTTACAGCCTTCGAGATGGACACCACTGAAGATAATACGGAGTCACAGAGCCTATATTTAGATAACAAAGGTAAGTCATTTCTAGTGTCCGACCGAAATACGACTCTTGGCCGGAGCCTATTAATCGGCGATCGCCACAACCTTAACAAATTCAGTTAAAGAATGGCTAGAACTGTATTATACAAGGTGCAGTTTTGCATCCTGCCCCTGCAGTCTCGACATTAGATAGCGACAAAAATCGGTCGCTAAGTCGTATCGTTGTCAAATTACTTTAATAGATTTTCTACTTTATTTCGAAAGCATAAGGTTGAAAATCTATTAAAGAAATTTTACATCGATTACACTTAACGACCGATTTTTGTCGTTATATTTGTCGAGACTGCAGGGCCTGTACAAATTCAAGGAGGTATCTATGCTAATGATTGTCGACCCGAATCAATAATAAAATGGGTAGGTACTATTTTTTTTTTCTGTTATTTACGGAAATCGGTAAGTGTGGACAGCGGCGGCGGCGCGACGCCTCGCACAGATCGTCGACACTCACGCAAACAGCGACATGCCGGGCGATAGGGATTCTGTTTGTTTTGTTGAAATGTAAACACAAAAGTATTCATGTTATTGTGAAATACTGTCAATTTGAAACAATTTAAAATAGCAGCATGATTAAGAATTGACCAGGTACCTTAATTTAAATTGATTATTTATTTCTTTAGTGACAACCTCCTGAATTTTGACGAGGATGCAAAACTGCACCTTGTATAATGTTTTTTTTTTTTAAGAATATTTAAGAACAATTTAGTTGACACTTGATAAAAATGAACTTCCAACTTTTTTGAATAGGCAACAGATTCGCCCCTAATACATGGAACTCACTGATGCAAGATCTCATGTTCTTGTACAAATTAGTAAATAACAAATTGGACTGCAGTAAGCTAGTTGAGCGTATTGGTCTAAAAGTACCTTACAATATGCCTAGATATCCTATGACCAACCTGTTCAATACTCAAGGATCTAACACAAATATTGGGGTAAACTCGCCACTTAACAGACTCTGTAGACAGATGAATTCTTTTATTAAATCCTCACCTGATGTTGACATTTACCATGACTCCGCAAGAATTTTTAAAACCCAATTATTGGATTCCCGAAAATCGCAACACGATGTTTTATTATGTTAGTAAAAATGATTCCTTTGTTTGGTTTTATTTTATTTTAATTTTATTTTATTATACTACTTTTTCTTTATTTTTATTAATAGTTGTGATCTCAGTTATGATCTCAGTTATGATCTCAGTTATGATCTCAGTTTTGATCTCATTTTTTTGTTTTGTTTTAGCACTAATAATTTTATATACCTATATTTTTTTTAATTTTTAGTAGTAATTGGTTAATAAAATAGTAGTGATACCGTTTTTCATTATATTATATTTCGTAAGTTAAGTAAATTCTTAAATGTAAGGAGGTTACTGTTAAAGTTATCTAGAGTCACTCGTTAAATTTCTGTTTTTTTTTTTTCTTTCTTATGTTATCACTTACTTTTGTGAATGCTGGTTAACCTATAATTGGCGACTGTGTAAGTCTAAGACTAAAACCTATGTATAATTCTGATATGTTGTACACACAAGCTGTTGGTGAACCTATATTAATAAATAAATAAATAAACTCAAACATACCCAGCGAAATGTGGGTGTACTAGACACCTCTGCCCACCTCTTTGTGGCGTAAAGACGTGATAGTTTTAATGTTTATTGTATGTTCCAGCCTACGGCGTGAAGAGTCCCACCAGCGAGTTGGCTCGTCTAGAACATCGTCAGAGCCACAACGTGCAGCTGATGAAGGCTTCCCTGTACGCTGATACTGGTATGTATATAAATGGTGTAAATAGACGGGGCTGCGGGACTGTTCGAAAGAGATACCGTGGCCCTGGAACACAAAGGGCAAAGAAGGAACATGGATGGGTTTTAGTCAGTACGAGTCTGATACTCCCTCCCACTCCACCCAGAGCGGGGGGAGGGTTATTCGATGATGTCCCATTCAAAAAAAAAGGGTGAAAATAGACCCTTAACGAAGCCGAAAGGCACTTGTTCTCCCCGTCATTGCGATCATTTTTTTGTTCTAGACCATACCTGGGAACCTTCTAGTTACAGAGATATTGGAGGTCAAAGTTATCACAAGTTTTTTTTACTAGTTTTTAAGGTTGTAACTTTACTTTTAATACCTCCATGACCCGTTTACTATTCAATGCATCCTTTAGCACAATGCTTTGAGTGCGTTACATTGAGTTTTACTGCAAAACCTGATTTTTTTCCCAAAAAAAAGTCTTTTCCAGTAATAATTTTTGCGTAGAGTTACTTAGTTTGATACACAAAATCCTTGGTTGACGGCTTCGTGAAGGGTCCTTTTACACCTTGTATTTATTGAGATTACTATATTTCTATTGTACTAAAGAGTGCACCTCAGTGCGTCAAATAAACGCTCTGCTAGATTTACAACTCCAAGCAAAAAAACCGCACAAGTTCGAGTTTTACTCGCACACGATGCGTTCCGGACAATATTGAAAACGATTTCATTCTTAACTGTTTAAAATAACGAGGGCGTTCATAAGCCCTCTTTTTTACAAAACTGATATTATTCTTTGTGGCTATATTTGTCTTGTAAACATAAACTTTTGTCCCCCACAGAAATGGAAGACGACGCGTCAGTATCAACGGGGGACCAGCTCGTTCCCGTGTCGGTACCCTTACTATCTGTGCCATCACACCCTCCATCCACGATGAGAGAGGATCAGCAGATATCTGAGATCGAAGCTACACACACCGAAGGTAAGACTGACTGTTCTAAATAGGTTACTCCTCATTAGACAACATATGTGATGTTTATGTAATCCTTGAATGTTTAAGAGCGTTTTTTACTCGATACCAATGGGTTACAATTTTATATATAAAATTCTCGTGTCACAATGTTAGTTACCATACTCCTCCGAAACGGCTTGACCGATTTTTATGAAATTTTATATGCATGTTTAGTAGGTCTGAGAATCGGCTACTATCTATTTTCCATACTCCTAAGTGACGCAGACGAAGTTGCGCGGGTCAGCTAGTTTTTATATAAAATACTAGCGGCCCGTCCCGGCTTCGCACGGGTGGACATTTTTTTTGTAATAAATATACGGGGTGTAAACAGACCCTTCACCAAGCCGTCAACCAAGCATTCTGTACATCAAACTAAGTAACTTTACGCAAAAATTTTTGCTGGGAAACGAAATTTTTTTTTGGGGTCAAAATTCACATTTTACGGTAAAACTCAATACAATGTGCTCAAAACTTATTGCTGATGGATGCTTTGAATAGTAAACGGACCATGGAGGTAATTGGAGTAAAGTTAGAACCTTAAAAAGTAGTATTTAAAAAAAAAATTGTGAAAAAATTGGAACTTTGACCCCCAATATCTCCGTAACTAGAAGGTTCCCAGGTATGGTCCAGAACCAAAAATTGATCCCAATGATGGGCAGAATATGTGGTTTTCGTTTTCGTTAAGGGTCTTTTTACACCCTTTATATGTATGCCTATGTTACTCAGGGATAATGTAGCATTCTAATGGTGAAAGAATATTTGAAATTGGTCCCGTAGTTTTTGAGTTTATTCATTACAAACATACACACACACATACAAAAATATAAATCTTTCCTCTTTATAATATTAGTAAGATTTATATATTTTATAAAAGAATTGTAGCCTATTGTATCGGGAATATGATCCAAATTAGTCATGTATGTTTTTTCTAAAGCGGTAATCTCAAAAAGAGCGTGAATTTCAAGTTTTTTAACACACACAGATATTGACAATTTGTATTATTTTTGCTCACAGAAACCCCAATGAAGCCTCTGATCGTCCGACCACACACGATAGTGCTAAAGTACCACAGAAAAGTACCGCCCTTCAGACAGACTATTGCCGGTAAGTGCTGCTATAAGTATCGCAAGTCTTTTCTTCGTGTCAGTAGAAGGGCAGAAGAGAGGAGCTCGTGGCTAAATAATAACAGCCGCTCGGGTCGATCTTTAGGTTAAGCCGTGCTTGCCTAGGTTGGTCTGTGGATGGGTGACCACCCATTACATACCGAGTTTCCTTCGTGCCTCGGAAAGCACTTTAAGCCGTTGGTCCCGGGTGTCATCTGTAGTATCTTTGACAGTCGTTACAGGTAGTCAGCCTGCCAACTACGACTTACGACATTTCGATTTTTTTTTGTCTTTTTAAAAAAAAAAGATAATTGGAAATTTCTATTTATATGGAAAATCTAAAATCGGTCTAATTTAGCTGTAACACTATTTTTCGAAAGTTGTCTGACAACTTTTTAGACTTATGTATGCTGCTTATGTGTATGAAGTTTCATTAAAATCGGTTCAGTCATTTCGAAAAAAAAGGACTTCAAAGTTTGTATGAAATGCCATAAGTCGTAAACGCTCTTAAGCGCAACTACTGAGCGTGGGCTGTCTTCCACTTCTTGTCTAGCCTATCTCTTCGGTAAATACAGGCATAATGTTATATTATCATATTCTTCCACAGGTCGTCTCGACGCAGCTTACATATCAGACATGTCAGTCTGCCGCGCTCGCCACTCGCGCGTTGGCTTCGGTCCTGCCAACACGCTTGCTTTTGCCACGTCATACGATTCGGTCAACGAACTACCTAGATGTAAGTATTACTGTATCCCACAGGGCGTCTAGACGCTCGCCTAGGTCGAGCTGTGGATGGGTGACCATCCATCATGTACCGAGTTTCCTCCGCTCCTCGGAAAGCACGTTAAGCCGTTGGTCCCGGGTGGGTGTCTTTTGTAGATCTTTGACAGTCGTTACAGATAGTCAGTGGCCCGAAAGCCTGACAACTAGTCTTACCAAGGGTTATCGTATTATCCAGTCAGATAGGCAGTCGCTCATATCAAATAAACCTACTTTCTTTCTTAAAAAAAGACCAACTTCAAAAAAGGAGAAGAGGCTCTCAATTCGTCGGAATATTTTTTTACACAGCTCTTTCGCTTCTACATCTGGTAGTGCGCGTGGTGGCAACCAGCGTGCGTGTATGAAAACGCACGCTGGTTGCGAACACTCGTAGTGCCTACGCACCTGATCTAAGTTTTATCTATGAATGCATAATATGAATATTCTTGGTCCACAGCCGCAGAACTGTCGGAGCTGGGCAAATACGTGCGCGGTAGATCGTCCAACGACTGGTCCGAACCATTGCTGGTGAGAATGGCAGTGGGCCAACCTGAGAAAAACGATGGCATGCTGGTAAGTTGTTAAAATGATGATTTAGAAAATAAAGGGTGTAAAAAGACCCTTAACGAAGCCGAAAGACACTTGTTCTCCTCGTCATTGCGATCATTTTTTTGTTCTGAACCATACCTGGGAACCTTCTAGTTACGGAGATATTGGAGGTCAAAGTTCCAATTTTTTCAATTTTTTTTTTTTAAGTCCACTTTTAAAGGTTTACACTTTACTTTAATTAACTCGATGACCCGTTTACTATTCAAAGCATCCATCAGCACTAAGTTTTGAGTGCGTTACATGAGTTTTACCGTAAAAAGTGATTTTCCATCCCAAAAAAAAAGTCGTTTCCCAGCAACAATTTTTGCCTAGAGTTACTTAGTTTGATGTAATGAATGCTTGGTTGACGGCTTCGTGAAGGGTCTGCTTAGACCTTGTATATGAAATGGCTTTTCAGAAGAAATAAGTTTCCTATTTTAATCTGATACTGTGTAATAGGGAAGTTTCGAAGGGTTTGACGCAGAAAGAATGTGCACTTCTTTTGAGAAGTGCACATTTTTCGTCAAGTGCACATTTTGATGTGCACTTGACGAAAAATGTGCACTTCGCAAAATGCGCACTTCGCAAAATGTGCACTTGACGAAAAATGTGCACTTCGCAAAATGTGCACTTCGCAAAATGTGCACTTCGCAAAATGTGCACTTCGCAAAATGTGCACTTCGCAAAATGTGCACTTCGCAAAATGCGCACTTCTAAAAATAGCACTTCTCAAAATGTTGCGAGTCTGGTTGTCAGACTTTCGCCTTGGAAAGTGGTTGGAACTGGTGAAATGTGGCTATATTTACGTAATGGGTACACCTCTGCCTTACCCTTTGGAGATTACAGGCGTGATGTTATATTAGGTCCTATTTTTAACCCCCGACGCAAAAAGTGGGGTGTTATAAGTTTGACCGCAATGTGTGTGTGTTTGTCTCTGGCACCGTAGCTCTTAAACGAGTGAACCGATTTGGATGCAGTTTTTTTATTTGATAGCTAGTATTTTGGCGATGGTTCTTTGATACGTATTTATCAAAATCGGTGCAGCCATTTACTGGATATGGGGGATGAAAGTGGGTATGAAAAATCGAATATTTTCAAATATACCCAAGTGGGGTGTCAAATGAAAGCGCATGATGTGTATATAAAAATTAGACATGTTTTTATCAAAATCGGTGCAGCCATTTACTAGAAATGAGGGATGAAAGTGGGTATTTATTTTTCATCTTTTATTTTTTCGTTGGGGGTTTTTTAAATTTAATTTTTATTCTTTATTTTTCTACAGGAAGTGCTCAAGAAACATCTGGCAACTCTTCTAGAATATTCAACATTTACTCAGACGGACGACACACAATGCGCACGACTAACTTTGTCGCAGAGTGCGCGCGACAGACGCGAGGTGCTGACGCAGTACGGTAGAGACGCTCACACGCAGTCCTCGAGATACAAGGTAGGTTCAATGCCTGGGTCGGGCAAAGAACATTATTACTAGATGGCCTTAGAACGAGATAGCACGTGGTGTTAAGCTACTGTTACCGAGGTCGGTACGTGGATAGGTGACCATCTATTTCGTACTGAGACCTAACCGTGCCTTCCCAATTACGTTATGCCGTTGGCTCCGACTGTAACATCTATACAAATAAATAAAATTGAAGTGTCTGTTTGTAATTTCAAAATAACAGCTATTTGCTGAAACTTATAACAAAAAAACATTACCTTTTATTTTTGTCTATCTCTGTCTGTTTGTTCCGGCTAATCTCCAAAACGGCTGGACGGTTTTGAAGGGACTTTTACTGGCACAAGCTGATGTTCTAAGGAATAACTTAAGCTACTTTTATTTAAGAAAATGGATTAGGGTTTTTTTTTTGGATGGGAAATCATCAAATGCCCTCCTGTTTGGGCGGAGTGGAAGGGGGAGTGTCAGACTTGTACTGATTAAAACCTATCCGTGTTCCTTCTTTGCCCTTTGTGTTCCAGGGCCGCGGTATCTCTTTCGAACAGTCCCGTAACCCCGATGTACGTAATGCTTGGTTGACGGCTTCGTGAAGGGTCCGTTTTCCTGTATGACATAACCAGTTTTGAACAACAATTTATTTGTCAACAGTTTGGAGTATCAGGCGCTTATTGCTCCGAGGTATGGCAGCTGTGTGACGCGCTGTGGGGAGCTGACCTAGAAAATGATGGTGAGTTACTATGACAAGATTACTGATAGTTTAGATTAATATTTTCGTAATAATTTTTATGTAAATCTCGAACCTGTTTTTTGATTACAAGATTTATATTTTTACGCCTGTGATCCCCGAAGGCTAGGCAGAGGTGTACCTTATAGTAAACCAACCAGACTTCGTAGCTGCTACTGAGAAATTCCTGATGGAAAAACCCAATACCACTTTGTTCGACCTGGGAATCGAATCCAGGACCTCATGCTTAGTATTCGCGCTTGCGATCACTAGACCTACGAGGCAGAATGTATGTTTTAGGGTTTACTTAGCCTCCACTGTCCGTCCGTCCGTCTGTCTGTCCACGGTAGATGGACAGTTGAAATTTTCACAAAATGTGTTCTGTTGCCGTAATAACAACATAATTATAATAAAAACAAATTCAGAATTAAACGGCTCCCCTACTACGGTGGTACGGAACCCTTGCGCAAGTCCAATTCGCACTTTTCCAATTTACTTTATCGCTTTTATAATTTTTTTTTTAAATCACAGGAGTACCCGGCACAGACCCGCTGTCAACTGTGAACCGCCACAGAAAATTCCTGGATTGGCTCAAGACGGCCGTCGCGGAGGCTACCGACGAAGACTTGTCTAAACTCACACACGGAGAGAAAGAGGATGGTAAGGAAACCAAAACATCTTGCACACATAGACTCATGACCAGTGATCGGATACTCGGGCGCTTATAAAGGGTGTAAACGGATCCTTTACGAAGCCGTTAACCAAGCATCCTGTACATCAAACTAAGTAACTTCACGCAAAAATTATTGCTGGGAAACGACTTATAAAGGGTGTAAATAGACCCTTAACGTAGCCAAAAGGCACTTGTTCTCCCCGTATTGCGATATTTTTTTTTTGTTCTAGACCATGCCTGAGAACCTTCTAGTTATGGAGATATTGGAGGTCAAAGTTCCAACTTTTTCTCAAGTTTTTTTTTTTTAAATGCATGTTTTCAATGTAAGATTTTTACTTTAATCACCTCCACAACTACCGTTCTACTCAATCCATCCATCAGCACAATGTTTTCAGTGCGATACATTGAGTTTTACCGTAAAGCATGGTTTTTCACCCCAAAAAAAAAGTCGTTTCCCAGCAATAATTTTTGCGTACTTAGTTTGATGCACATAATGCTTGGTTATCGGCTTCTGGGTCCGTTTACACCTTGAATGTGTCGGATCCTGTCATTGGTACGGACATACAATGAATCGCAAGCGCGCCAGTGGTGATATCAAGCGACCTACTTACCAGTTCACCCACACCACAGCGTGCTTCTCCAAAGTATCTCTTTGTTCCTTTTGTAAATCTTCCGTTTTTTCTAACACCTCAACAGACCAGAAGAACAATTACCCGTAATTAAAAATTCAGATTAGCAAATATTCTAAAAAATTAAAATACAGGAACCATTGTAGAATCTTTGTTTTTTTCCTTTAATATTAATCACCATATTTGTCCCACAGAGGCAGACGGTCACAGCGCCCGCATCTGGACCCTGTTGCTGGGCGGGCGGATACTGGAGGCGTGCAAGGTGGCCAAGGAGCACGGCGACCTGAACATGGCTGTACTCATTGCTCAAGCTGCTGGTAAGTTACGGAACCGGAACGTAGATCCTTGATAGTCGATATGGCTAGTCAGGCGGCCGCAAATCTTACAACCGGTCTGGCCAAGGGGTACCTAGTGCCGTGTAGAGGACGCGTTCGTGTTCCACGCGCGCCTAAAAGAGATGTCGGCAACCAGGAAGGGGCCCGCAAGGGCCGATGCCTGCCGGGGCTGCGGGACTGTTCGAAAGAGATACGGAACTATGATGGAACATGGAAGGGTTTTAGTCAGTAAAAGTCCGCCCAGAGCGGGGGGGGGGGGGTCATTTAGTGATTCCCCAATCGAAAAAAAAAGGCCATTAAAATATGATGACAGTTTAGTTTAACTGAGCGATATCAACCAAATGAAATGTATTTATTTATTAAAACTTTATGCACAAGTAAAAACAGTACAAGGCGGACTTAATGCCTTGGGCATTTTCTATCATATCTATCTATCTTAGGGTGATGTATAGACAATATACAGATATTGGGCAATAATTAAATGTGCGTCCTACCAAGTAACTGCGACAGCAGCACCGCTTGTTTCGCTCGCTCGGCTTGCGCGTGTGTCGAAATGCCCTAGCTTAATTACTATACTATAAACAGTCTCATATAATTTAAAAAAAAACTCGTCATTAGAAGACTAAACAATTTTTCAAAAAGTCAAACAAGTTTTTAGAGGATCGATTAAAACTCTCCTTTTTTTGTTAGCCTGTCATGTGACCCACTGCTGGGCAAAGGCGTCCCCTTTCTCCTTCCAAAGCTCTCTATCGTGCGATATCTGGCCATGTTCGCACCTATAATAATATTTCCTTATTTTTTTTAATATTTTCTATCATGTTGTCCACAGGTGACCCAACATTCCGCTCCCTAATAACCCGCCAACTGTCACTCTGGCGTGAGTGCGGCGCCGACACTCTCATATCGTCCCACCGCTGGGCAACGCTTCACCTCATCGCTGGGCAAAGCTCGCCCAGAGACAAGCTGCTGGAGACCGACTGGTTGAGAGCGCTGCATGCTACTGCTAGGTAAGTGGGTAGAAGAGTTATTAAAAGAGCTTTTTGCAATAATTAAGGGAAGCGCCCAGTCACAGATTACAAAGTTTAGAGATCGACTCCAAGGACCCCTTGAATATGACACAACATTCAGGAATCATCTTGTTACGACTAGTTACGTATGAATTTACGTTTAAGTTACGTATGTTCAATGTCAGGAAAGGATTTCCTTTGATGCCTTCAGGCCGATTTCTAAACTTTGTAATCTGTATCTAGTTACCACTAGATAAGTATGAATTTAGGTTGGGTAAAGATAAAATGCTTTGCCGTGCCGTCCGTGCAGTGCTTTGATGTGCGATGGCCATTATTCTATTTGTTTAATCATTTGTATCTGTACAGTATCAGTTCTTAATCCGAACCCCCCCACATATTTTGACGTCAAAAAAAACAGCTGTTCCGTACATACATTTTGATGTGTGAGGTATTGCACTTTTGTAGGGAACAGCAGATTTTTTAAATATTACCATTTAAGGCCCGGACTCCATCAAAGCGGAGACGAGCGGAGCGGAGAGGAGACGTGCGGACACCGACCAATCACATTAATTTATATCTACATCGTGTTTCTCGCCTCTTCTGTGATTGGTTGAATCTTGCACATCTCTCCGCTCCGCTCGTCTCCGCTTTGGTGGAAACCGGGCCTAAAAGTTTCTATGTGGATACGTGGTAACCATTGATGCGTCGGTGTCCCTTCCACCCCGTATATTTGTTTAGAAGTTAATAGTTTTCATATTTTTTCTTCCACAGATACCTCTGCTCGCACATCCCATCCCTCGAGCAAGTGATGCGCACCTACGAGAGCTTCTTCACCAACGAAAACCAAGATGGCGACGATGACGACATAGACCTGTCTCTGATCGAGAGCGACGAGATGTGCATGAGACTGCCTCTGCCTCCCTACGTCACCACTTATGACGTCACTGTTGTTAATGTAAGTGCTCGTTGGTCTAGTGAAGGTTAAACAGCGGTTGCCAAGGTTGGCCTGTGGATGGGTGGCCTTCTATTAGACTGCCTCTACCGCCCTACGTCACGACCTATGACGTCACTGTTGTTAATGTAAGTGCTCGTTAGTCTAGTGAAGGTTAAGCAGCGGTTGCCAAGGTTGGCCTGTGGATGGGTGGCCTTCTATTAGACTGCCTCTGCCGCCCTACGTCACCACTTATGACGTCACTGTTGTTAATGTAAGTGCTCGTTGGGCTAGTGAAGGTTAAGCAGCGGTTGCCAGGGTTGGCCTGTGGATGGGTGGCCTTCTATTAGACTGCCTCTGCCGCCCTACGTCACCACTTATGACGTCACTGTTGTTAATGTAAGTGCTCGTTGGGCTAGTGAAGGTTAAGCAGCGGTTGCCAGGGTTGGCCTGTAGATGGGAGGATGAGACTGACGAGATGTGCATGAGACTGCCTCTGCCGCCCTACGTCACCACTTATGACGTCACTGTTGTTAATGTAAGTACTCGTTGGTCTAGTGAAGGTTAAGCAGCGGTTGCCAGGGTTCGTCTGTAGATGGGTGGCCTTCTATTAGACTGCCTCTGCCGCCCTACGTCACCACTCATGACGTCACTGTTGTTAATGTAAGTACTCGTTGGTCTAGTGAAGGTTAAGCAGCGGTTGCCAGGGTTGGCCTGTAGATGGGTGACCTTCTATTAGACTGCCTCTGCCGCCCTACGTCACCACTTATGACGTCACTGTTGTTAATGTAAGTACTCGTTGGGCTAGTGAAGGTTAAATGGCGGTTGCCAGGGTTGGCCTGTGGATGGGTGGCCTTCTATTAGACTGCCTCTGCCGCCCTACGTCACGACCTATGACGTCACTGTTGTTAATGTAAGTGCTCGTTAGTCTAGTGAAGGTTAAGCAGCGGTTGACTGGGTTGGCCTGTGGATGGGTGACCTTCTATTAGACTGCCTCTGCCGCCCTACGTCACCACTTATGACGTCACTGTTGTTAATGTAAGTGCTCGTTGGGCTAGTGAAGGTTAAGCAGCGGTTGACTGGGTTGGCCTGTGGATGGGTGATCACCCATTACATACCGAGTTTAAGATATTGGTCCCGGCTGTCGTTTGTAGATCTTTGATAGTCGTTACAGCTGCCCGAAAGTTTGACAACCAGTCTCACCAAGGGGTCTCGTAGTATCCAGTACTAACTGGGTTGTGGAGGTCAGATAGGCAGCCGCTGCATGTAAAATACTGGTATTCAGCTGCATTCGAAGGCAGGAAGCCGATCCCAACGTAGTTGGGAAAAGGCTAGGCAGATGTTCCTTTCATTGGTTCCGCAGCAAATAAACATATCGCCGGGTTAAAGGCAAAACCAACTATTTAGTCCAAAAAAGTCAATGTAAAATTTTCCGTAAGGGCGTTTACAAAGTTTGCAATTAAAATTAAGTCCTTAGTAATAAAATTATATCAGTCGCAAATATATGAGCGTGTTCTATAATTATCTTATTTTCTAACAGTTACATACTAAACACAAAAAATAACTTAATTTGTTCAAAAAATAAATAAATTAACATTAACCCCCTCTTTTAGTTGGTTTTGCCTTTCTAGTACAAATACGAGCATATCTGAAAAAGTAATGGTCCTGTATCTCACAGACTTGGCATTTACGTGAGTTAAAGTATTGTCTTGATAACTTGCTAGTAAGGCTGATTTTAGGACCATTCGTTTTGAAATAATTTAAAAAATACGAAAAAATAGTTGGTTTTGCCTTTCTATTTCATAAGACATTTCTTCGAATGTAGAATGCAAAATTGTACTAACATTATAAGTTACTGATTTGTATTGCTTAAATCATTCAAATTGTGTATTACTAGCCAGTATCAGCCAGTACAAGAAAACATTCAGAAAGTAAAACTGACAGGTCACAAGAAGAAGCATTTATTTTATTGATATTTTACTTTGTATGAACATAAAAGTTTCGTAATCTAAACAAACAATAATTGGCCTTTAAAAATTTTTTTTTTTTTTTTTTTTTTTTTTATTAGCCTGTACTGTCCCACTGCTGGGCAAAGGCCTCCCCCAATTCCTTCCATGTGCTCTTTTCTTGTGCCACCTCAAACCAGCCCTCGCGGTAAAAAAATTAATTTTAAAAATTAATTAAAAAAAAAAAATCACTTAGTCATCCGAGTTCTCCGGGTCCTCTGATTCTTCAGAAACCGTAACATCAGGTAGACGATCCACTTTTTGGCCATCAGCTCTCAAACTTTGGAACCATCCATGATATTCGTCAGGAATGACTCCTCTTTCACAAAGTTTCAATAGATCGGCTTTTTGGCTTTTGAAATGCATAATAGTTCTATAAATAACGGGGACAGTATCTGTGGAAAACATGGTCGTTTGTGGCTTGTGGTGGTGGTGGTTCAGTGACAACTTTTTGGACTGGCTTGACTTTGCGTGCTTTGACTGGAGTCTGCCGCTCTTAGCTTGCACTTTAACATCGTTCTTACATAAATGTGTAGTCTCCACATGAATGATGTAACCAAGATTTTTTAACAATATTTTGATTGAAAAGAGTGTCCATGGAGTTTCTCCATAGAGATCTGCGCCTTGGAATGGCCAACCACAGTACTTTCACAAGTTATTATGCCTTGTGTCTATGTCTGTAGCTTTGCTTTCTTTGTTTTTTGTGACATTCAAAAGTGCCTGTAATGGTCTAATTGAAAAAAATGCTTTGAGTTTGAGTTGAAAATCGCTTCGCTGGAGAGCTAGACAAGGAACAACCTCCCGAGCAACCAGGCTTCCGTCCCGGACTTTCTACTACCAACGGAGAGAGAAGAGAATACACTATGTCCAAGAATATAATCTACCTGGGCCAAGTAATCTCCTTCCAGGAGAGACAAGACAAAGAAGTTGCAAGACGCACGGAAAACGCCTGGAAGAGCTACTGGTCAATGAAAGAGCTATTCAAGGGCGATTTACCCATCCCCTTAAAACTTAAGCTAGTAGACATGTGTATTCTCCCCATACTGACATATGGTGCAAAGACTTGGTCATTGACTAACATCCAGAAGTCCAAACTCAAGGTTTGCCAACGGGCAATGGAGCGCAGCATACTTAACGTTAAACTTACCAATCGAATAAGGAACACTACGCTCCAGAACTAAAAATGCTGACGTCGCTCAAAAAGCTGCTAAACTGAAATGGGACTGGGCAGGCCGTGTCTGACGGATGCCGGAAAAGCTGTGGGCCCGCATATCACAAAACTGGAGCCCTGAGACAGTTAGACGGGGTCGCGGCAGACCGAGGAGAAGATGGCGGGACGCCTTGGATGGCTGCCTCGTTAATTGGCGAGAAGAGGCACAACATCGAGAAAAGAGGAAGGAATGGGGGAAGACCTTTGTCCAGGAGTGGGACAATTCAGGCTGAAGAAGTTTTGGCATATCTGAGATTTTACGGTTGTTTATAGAAAAAATACTGCTTTGAATTTGATCTCTTTGTAGTTCGTTTTCTATTAAGAAAAAGTCTGACAACCAGTCTTACCAAGGGGTATCGTATTACCCAGTACTAACTGGGTTGTGGAGGTCTGATAGGCAGTCGCTCCATGTAAAATACTGGTATTCAGCTGCATCTGGTTAAGACTGGAAGCCGACCCCAATATAGTTGGGAAACGGCTAGGCAGATGATGTAGTTCGTTTTCTATAAAGCGCAGTTGTTTTAGTTGGTTTTACTTCTATTAATGTCAAAATCATGTTTTCTTTACAGTATAGCTTTGAGCCGAAAAATGCACTGTATGACCTCGTCGTTCGCTGCGCAAGATTCGACTCAATCCCCGTAAAGCCCTCGCGCTGCTGTTGTCGCCCTCCCGCGACAGCGGCAGCGCGGGGAAGTACCGACTATAATAATTTAATCGGTTTTGCTTCTAGGCAATTCGCTAAAAAGAAACCGAAATACCGAATGCCAAAATCGACTATATTTATATAATATTTATTTAGTTTGAATGTTCAAGAACAAAAAGGTGCTAATCCAATATATTATTTTTTACCACTAGTGATTAAGACATTCCTTTGACAGTATTGTAGGACTAAAAACCACTAAAAACGTTTGGTATTTTTTGCATCTATATTTCGAAATATTCCAGACAAATTATTACGAATTATAGGTTTTTAATTCTCTAAAAATACACTATTAACTATATAACCGGTTTTTACATTCGATAACTCGGGAACGGTAAGTCCTGCGGTTTAGTTGGTTTTACCATTAGATAGAGAATAAAATACCGATTCGAATGATATATTAAAGTGAAAAACTGCAAAAATCACAGATAGTCGGTTTTGCCTTTAACCCGGCGATATTTCTTTCTTGCTTCTAACATAATTAATTATTTTCCTTTATTTAAATCTTTACAAATCACTTAAATTTTTAAATATACTTTAGAAAAAACAATATAAAAAATATAGAAAAATGTAGCCCACCGGTATCGGGAACAGGGTCCAAGCTGCCGGTGGTCAGGGCTCCAGAGAGAGGAACCTCCTAACAATACGAGCCGTGTCCAGGAGTACCGCGCACTGAATCAAGCCCTTGATCCAGCTGCCAAGCGCGAGGCTCCTCAGGTATTGGTCGAGGCTCTTGGCTATTATTATTAAACATTTATTATTAATATAAAATTTTTCAATTAATTTAAAAAAAAAACACAATACAACATCACATAATGTATGGTTTATTTTCTGCAGAACGGCAAACGGCGTCGCGTACTAGACCTGCGATACGAGTTAATCCGCGCGCGCGCATTCAACTCGCGCCCGAAGCTACGACCTGCCGGCTACACGCCCGACCCCTTGGATTATAGTCTATGGTAAGTTTATCAGCCAATACTGTCCCACTGCTGGGCAAAGGCCTCCCCCAATTCCATCCATGTGGTCATTTCTCGCGCCTCCTCCGGCCAGCGACAAATGTGTTGTTTTTTTTTTTAATAGCCTTGAATGTCCCATGTTAGGCAAAGGCCTCCCCATATCCTTCCAGGTACTCTTCTCCTGCGCCACCTCGAACCAGCATTCGGGGAGGCCTTTTATTTATATATTTTTTTTGTAGTGTTTATTATATTTCTTATAGATAGTGTTTTATATTATAACCCGAGTACTATTTATTTTATTTCCCTATTCATGTAAAAAATATTTATGCTGTCTTGGTTTCCGTACGTTTTTTCATGGGTGATCACTGAAAGCCAGCGCTGTGCTGTGGGTAGCACAGCATCATGCTTAGTGATAACCTGCTTGTCGCAGTCACGACGTGCAAGATGTTAACGTATTTTTTTCTTTTTTTCTGTCCCGTCCTGTTGAAGTTATTAATATTTGTTATGCGTTGTATGTTTATTGTATTTTTTTGTCATTTTGTATGATGCACGTCATGTCCCTGCGACAACAGATACACATACTTCTCAACACATATTTCTCCTTCCAGTTTCCTCCTGGGCACCTGGTTCGGCAACCCGTCCACAGAGAGCATCACCGGTATAGCTGACCAGCTGGAGGCGAGTGGCGAGTGGCATCTAGCCGTACAAGCGCTGTCCTACCACCCTGACGATATAGCGTGAGTATACTATTTTATTTTTAGTTATGTCTCGAATATTGGAGATGGGTGTTAATGACTGCAACACAGTTTTATACTAATGCAGTTGTTATCAAACACAGAGTTTTTGTAAACTGAGTTTTTTCCTTCCAATAAATTATATTAAAAAAAATATATATATATATATCATTACATTAAGTATTTAAGTCCATAAAACGGGATGAATAACGACGCAGGGGTGAATCGAGACGAAACAGTTTTTATTTCTTATATAAAATCATCGGGAAGATTTGCGAGTACATTTATTTATACAATTTATGCAATATTTAGTTGGAGATAACTAAATATTGCCTCGTTGGTCTAGTCACTAGACTCAGAAAAAAGAAGTGTACCCAATTATAGTACACCTACTAAAAATAACTGGCGACATCAGTTATTTTTAAGTCCTATGAAATAGGAGGCGAGCCTATAACCATCAACCGGGCACAAATCCGGACTCCGTAGCTGCTACTGAGAAAATCCCGGTAATGGAACCCTGGACTTCATGCTCGGTAGTCGCGCATGCGACCACTAGACCAAGGAGGCAGTCTGATCTGTCAGATTTTTTAATCTTCTTTTTTTATTCACAGTCGCGGCCACCTAGTCCGCGGTGTACTATCACGCCACGCGCCCGCCAAAGCGGAGACAGCAGAGCTGAAAGCGCGTCTAGAACTGATCAGACGACTGCGAGTGCCGGAGCAATGGCTGCTGTTGGCTCAGGCGCATAGGGCCAAGTACGAGGTAAGAAATATCTCAACTGTCTTTTTTTCGCGCCGCTATTGCCCGGCGGCGCTTTTTACACGCGCCGCGTCTCCGTAAATGAGCCCTAACACAACAGTTTACAAACGAATTAAATTCACCCGCATTTTATCATCTGCCTAGCCTTTTCCCAACTATGTTGAGGTCGGCTTCCAGTCTAACTGGATGCAGCTGAATACCAGTATTTTACATGGAGCGACTGCCTATCTGACCTCCACAACCCAGTTATTACTGGGTAATACGATACCCCTTGGTAAGACTGGTTGTCAGACTTTCGGGCCACCTAACGACTATCAAAGATACCCGGGACCAACGGAGGCACGTAGAAAACTCGGTATGAAATCGAAGGTCCAATCTAGGCAAGCGCGGCTTAACCTTAGGATCGACCCGAGTGGCTGTTATTATTTAGCCACGAGCTCCTCCTAAATTCACCCGCACTTATTTAAGAAAATTCGAACCTTTTGTCTTGTTTTGAAAGCTAAAATATTTAGATTTACCGAGTTTTTTTTTATAATGTATTGAACGTTCTCATTCATTCATTCTTATTCTTTATTGCACACAAAACAACAAAAAAAAAATACACATACAAATTGCAATAATATAGCTTATGTACAATGGCTAGCTTAACCCAGAATTGGGTTTTCTTACAGCAAACCAAATTTTGATTGCGAAATTTGCATAAGAGGATATACCTATGTGCACTAACAGAACATCCTATTACTTAAATTAATAAATTTTATAAACTAAACTACATACATACAGTATAATATACGTAATACATACAATATATATACAATACAATATTATGTAGAATCCTATTTACCTACATATTGATCATTTCGACAGGAAATGTTCCTTTATTCCTTTCTTGAACACTTCTAACGACGGGCTATCCCGCAAGGAGTGTGGAAGTGAATTCCAAAGGCGCACAGCGCGAACAGTAAATGATCCATCATACCGACTTGAGGAGTGAGTAACGTGTTATGTTTTGTTTCAGCGCTTACCCGCGGTGGAAGCTGAACATCTAGTGGGCGCGGGACAGTGGAACGCCGCACACAAAGTGTTGTTAGAAGAATTACTGCCTGAAGCTGTGCTAGCAGGTAATGTATCAATTAAAAATTGCAGCGCCATGCTGAGATAGGGGCCTTTTGGCCCGTACCGGACCAATTTCACTTGTTTTTATCTTTTTCTTATGTTTACTTTTTTAATAATTTTTGTTTTATTGTGAATTCAACCAATTTTTTTTGTTGTTTTGTCCTGTGTAAGTCTAATAAATACTTTTTCTTACTTTCTTTGCAAACTACAAATATGTGACAAAATGGTGGGTAAAATTGTGGCTTTGCGTGGAGGGCACGCGCGTGCCTTTATGCTCTGGTGGGCAAAAGGTTAAAAAGTTAGCATTCAGCCGAGTGCGTGCAGAATAGGTTTTTTTTGGTAAATGAGTCAAATGAGAACTCTTTTCAAAGAATATTAAAGTCCTTACTACGCACTATGTATGAGTTGTGTTCTCTTAAATCCTTTTCATATTACAGATGACCTACAAAGCATAGCACCGCTCCTAGAGAAAATGAACGAAGCCGCGAAACGTCACGAGGTTAGCGGCTGGGAGAACGGCGGACAGGCGCTACACGCCTATCTACATGTGTGTGATGAGGTAAGGACACTAGCTTGTACTTTTTAGGGTTCCGTAGCTCTAAAGGAAGACCAGAACCCTTATAGGATTTTTCATTGGTAATTTAAAAAACATGATTAGATCGTCACGCCACCTTCGCCGCGGTCGACCTCGACGCTGTCCTTCCTCAGGCGTCCAGTGTGTGACGATCTTTGCCCATCTCTCCGGGTGCATCCGTGCCACGTGGCCTGCCCACTGCCACATGTTTGCGGGGCTAACATGAGATCGCACAAGATAGAGAGGTATGGAAGGAGAAAGGGGAGGCCTTTGCCCAGCAGTGGGACACAATGTAGGCTAGCAAAAAAAAAACAGCTTTTCCATACATTTTGACCGTGTAGGTATTGCACTTTTGTAGGAATCGGCTGTTTTTTTTAATAAACGATGAAAAATTTCTGTGTTACATAGAATGATGTACTGAATACGTGGGAACCGTTTTCGCGTCGGTGTCGCCCTTCCACCCTGAATTTAAATATGTGTTTTATACAATAAGTTTGTTTATTTCAGATCCGAGGGCTAGTATCGTCAGCGGAAGCACAACGTGACCGGTCGAGCGTACACGCACGACTAGAAGCGTTGCGACCGAAAGTCGCAGCCGCGTGTCGCGCTTTAGGCGGACTGCAGCCTAAGTAAGTGATATTTAAAAATAATAATTTACTGTTTGCAATTTTGTAATGGAAGTTAGGTCATACAACAGTTATGAGTGGAAAATAGTGTAAAGTAAATAATATGTGGGCTGCGGGTGTTCGAAAGAGATACCGTGGCCCTGGAACACAAAGGGCAAAGAAGGAACATGGATGGGTTTTAGTCAGTACAAGTCTGACACTCCCTTCCACTCCGCCCAGAGCGGGAGGTCGTCATTTGATGATTCCACATACGAAAAAAAAAAGTAAATAATATGGAAAATAGGATAGTGCGCATTTCTACATATCATTCCAGTATGAATTGACTCATGTCAGGTTGGCTTATAAAAATGTGTATGTCGTTATGAATATGAATAATTTTGAGCATGGGGTCGACCCGAAAAGTATCGGCTCCAGTTTATACACCAAAAACTCTGCCACTCGATAAAAGGGCATTTTAGTCATTGAATAAAACTCTATTTTTCTCACTGAGTGAATATAGATATTTTGAATTTGGAACAAGCACAAATTATAAACAAAAAATAAAGAAAACGTGCCGACAAGACCGAATTTCGAAAATTGTTCTAATTTCACAATACATTTTTAATGTTTATATTTAATCCTTTGTTCTCGTGTATCTGTGTGAAAAAAAAAATCATCTCGGTTCTTGTATCCCTCTCTCCGCTGAGGATTCTACTCCAGGTTCCCTTGCTACGCTCGGGATTCTATTCTAGAATTCTTCGCTGCTCTCGGGATCCAACTTAGTCCATCGAATTAAATTCCCTTCTTTTCCGTTTGTTGTATAATCTACTATTAACCTTTTGAGTGTTATGGTCGGATAGCCAACAAATGAAAACGTGCTTAATACGTCACCTTGGTTAAAACAAGACAAGACAACGTCACTATTTTAGACTTTTTAACTGCTATTTAATGATAGTATCATACTAAATAGTGTCAAATAAGTAAAATAATGATGTTACGAGTGATTTTTTTTTTTTCAAATTTGGGACGAAAGGCAATTATTAATTGGTTATCGAAAAGATGTTGGAATACTGTATTGTAGGTATTTATTTTGAATTTGTGGCTTGGCGTGGGTGCCGACGCCAAAAGGTTAATATATTTGTAAAACATCCTGTTTCCCTCTCCCCAGGAGCGTGGGCGTCCGCTTCGCCCGCGCGGAGATGGGCGCGCGCCTGGTGCAGTGCACGCTGGCGGCCGGCGAGCCGCCCGCGCACCTGGCGGCGCTGCTGCGCGCGCTCAAGCTGCCGCCCGACACCACCTACGCCGCTACTCATAAGGTAACACACTCGCTATGTGTGGCTTGTTTATCTGCAGCCTATAAACACACCACAAAGGGCCATAGAGCGACCCATGCTCCCCGTCGGCCGAAAGTCTACGATGTCGGGGACCAGGTGCGCCTCGAGTGGACATGAGCAGGACATCTAGCTAGACGCAGAGATGGCCGATGGAGAAAGGCTTTGACCGAGTTTCCGAGTTGTGGCCAAAGAAATCAGCGGGAAACACCTGGATGAGGGACGCACAGACCTAGAAAGTGCGGCAGAAGAAAAGAGACGCCTATAACCCAGCAATGGGTGATGCGGGGCTGCTTAGATGATGAAAAAACGCACTGCACAGATTATACTAATCACCTCTACACAAATACTCTTAAACCAATCCATATAACATACTGCCGTCCGCAAGCTATAATGCCGTTATCTCGCATCTGGTCGATATTCGTTTTTTGATACCACAATAATCAAAAAAAGCGAAAGCTCAATACTATATCTATTTTTTGATACCAATAAGTCTCGCATACGAGTTATAGTTAAGAAACGGCATCATTTTTTTATTTTTTCGACCTCTTTTTATCCTTTACTCGAAATATGATTTTGTTGGATAACGGCATTATAGCTTGCGGACGGCAGCATAATAATTATGACGACACGGTAGGCGCAGTGGCTGAGCGATTGACTGCTGCGCTGCGTGTCGCGAGTTCGATTCCCGCACGAAACAATTATTTGTCTAGCCTACAGGTAGTTGTTCCGGGTCTGACTGTGTATGAGTTTAAATGTTTGTAAACTCTCCCACGATACAAGAGAAATAACTAGTGTGGCAAAAAATATACATGTAAAATTATTGGTAGGCTTTTCCCAAAAAATTAATCGTGCATCACGACGAATTATTAAAGGAGAATGCCCACTTTTGGGCCTACGCGTTACAGTCAACTGATTCATTGCAAAATTATCGTCATTTTATCATAAAACCAAAACACGAAAAAAAAATTCAATTTACAATTGCAAAACTGAGAAAAATGCTTTTTCTTACAACTCTCACTAGTTTAGTATGGATAAAAAGACATTGTGTCAGGTTTAAAAAAAAACCTATTCACAATTGCAAAACTGAGAAAAATGTATTTTATTGCATTTAGTAACAACTCTCACTAGTTTAGTATGGATAAAAATACATTGTGACAGGTTTCAAGAAAAGATCCAATTCACAATTGCAAAACTGAGAAAAATGCATTTTGTTGCATTTATTACTTACAGCTCTCACTAGTTTAGTATGGATAAAAAGACATTGTGTCAGGTTTTAAAATACATGTCATCATTTGTCAAACATAACCTCAAACGTCAAGTCATTCGCTTGGTTGTGCTTGCGCCCGGTGAATGTGTTCTGTTGCGATATTCGTATTTTCTGTGATTTTACCAACGACTTTGGCTTGTGTCTTCTTTCTTGATAGCATATTAATTGTTTATGAAGATGAATGACGAAATAAATAAAATAAAAAAGGAGTTTTTATTTTCAGTCCCAGTAGGTACCTAAGCGCTAGATATATACATTTACTGTCTTTACAGTTTTGTAATAGTCTGACTACAAAAACAATGTCATGAACCTCGTTAGTAAAAATATGTTTACAGGTAATTAACATTTGACATTGTTGCACAGTACCTGTTATATTATTGATAGCATAATCTAGGTAGATACTACAAAAAATATGAGGTTTCGGTATAATCACACGTAAAACGAAATGCCTGTAACTATTTTTTCATTATAAACCAAATAAATAAGAATTATCTTTGATTTAATCGTATCGTTGCTTGTCACTTAATGCATTTTCTAACCTAAAATTCAAATGAAAAAATCTCAGAAATGCAATTGTCAATTTAATTGAAATTAAGGCAATTTATACCTGGTGTAGTACTCTAAAAAATGACACCAATTTCGTGACTGTAACAGGTAGGCCCAAAGATGTAGGGAAAATGGGCTTTCTCCTTTAGGCGTAAAGGTAAAACTTCTTTTACAGTATCTAATAATCAAGCAACTCATAATATTCTTTCTTTCTATACAGATAAGCACCCTTCTAGCATCCCGCGCGGCTGAGTCGTGCGGCGTGTCGGCAGTGAGCCCTCCCTCCTCGCGCGCTGTGGCCAGCTAGTGCGACAACCAAGTATACTCACGATAAAACTCTGTAGTACTAGTTGTCTATACTCTATTTATTATAACACTAGGTTTTGCTCGCGGCTTTGCGCCTGTCGTGTACAGAAATTAACCCACGGGGACGTTTTAAATGTAGTCTATGAGACTTGGGGATAATGTAGCTTCGCATTAATGAAAGAATTTTCGGAATCGGGTCCGTTGTTCCGAAGATATACAAGGTGTAAACAGATCCTTCACGAAGCCGTCAACCAAGCATTCTGTACATCAAATTAACTACTTTGTTTGTTCCGGTTAATCTCCGAAACGGCTGGACCGATTTTGACGGACTTTTTACTTGCAGATAGATGATGTCATAAGGAATAACTTAGGCTACTTTTATTTTAGAAGAAATTATTAGGGTTCCGTGCAAAAAAAAATCCTTGAAATTTGTAACAAAATCCGATTCAAAAAGGGAAGTATTATTTTTTTATGATAATGTCACGCAAACGAAAGTCCGGGGCGACAGCTAGTGTTATATATAAATGGAGTATAGTATAAACTACTGGCCTCTTACTTGCTAAGAGGAAAGGTGACCAACTTTCGCTGGTCCGGCCATTGCCGCCTGTAGTCTTTATCATATAGTTACATACAGGGTGACTGGTAATTAGTGACCGATACTTAAACACGTGATTGTACTCATGATAACAAACAACTTTCCCAAAGAGACATTTTTTTATAATCATTCTCTTTAAATAACAATAACACAACTGAATGCTGCCGTAAGAAATCTGCGCGCGCGCCTGTGACCTATCAGCTGTTATAGCCGCGTGACGCCGTTCTGTCTCATTACTATGGTACCTTGCGAATTTCATACGGCTGTTGTGATTAAAATGAATGAATATAAAAAAATGTCTCTTTGGGAAAGTTGTTTGTTATCATGAGTACAATCACGTGTTTAAGTATCGGTCACTAATTACCAGTCACCCTATATAAAACAGTCGATTCGCTGCGGTCTGTATTATAGTGAATTAGGCTTCATTGTGCGGTTTGTAGTTGCGGTAGCCTTCAGAACTTTGATTTAACATAGACGTTCCACAAAAAACCGGGTCTTACCTACTGTAACCGTTTGAATGTCATTGTCACATATAAGTGACAAGCGCGCGCCCTGTACGCCACTGACACAAATATGTGACAAAAAAAATGCGGTGTAATATACCACGAAATAAACAATTACATAGTTTTGGGATCCTAATATTTTTGTAGGTATTTGCGGTGAAATTGTGGGTTGGCATGTGGGGCACGCGCGTGCGTTTATGCTCATCATATGTAAAGCTTTCGAATACCCAATTTAATATTCTTCTTCTTCGTGTCGATGATTTCCCCTTTAATTAAATTTGTTTTATCCAAAACTCTGCCACCTCGACGGCGTTGGTGGTGGCCTCGGACAGGTCCCTCAAAGTGCACGTGGAACCACACATAGTGCATGATAGGAGGTGAGCCATAGTTTGCTCTGAGGCACCGCAGTCACACATGGCTTCATCGGAATTGCCCCACCGGACCAGGTTATATCTGCTAGCTAGCTAGCTAGGCAGGTTGTATCTGCAGCGCCCCACCTGGCTTCGCAATCGGTTTAGGGTCTTCCAGGTGGGCCATGGCAGCAGGTGTCCCGGTGGGAGTCTTTCCGCAACTTCAATAATATTAGAAGATACAGTCACGAGCACCAATATGTAAACACTTAACAACTTTTAAAAGTGTTTTTCTCCTACTGTTCTGATTGAAATTTCATGTTGTTACGAACATAGTATTCTGGAACTCAATATTTTTATGAAAACGACCCTATCTCCAAGTTACAATCGTAATTTCTCGCGAAAAATGCTTTTTAATTTAGAAAAGTGTATATGTCACAGTCAAAACTGTTAATCAGTCAAAACTACTTTTGAACGGTGAAAACTATTTTAACAATAACTAACATTTACTTAGAAACTTATTAAGTTTTTTTTTGCAAAACATTATGTTGTAGTAATTCTAGGACTAGGTAATTACAACGTTCTGAAACAACATATTTTAAATGGAGAAAACGCATTTTAACATAATAAATATTCTGACTGACACCTGTCAAAAGTGACGTTTTGAACGATTAACAGTTTTGACAGTAACATAACAAATTGATGCTTGTGACTGTACATAACCAAAACTAATGTGATGTGTTTTTAGTGCAAAATTGTAAATAAAGGCAGTGTTTAAATATGTCTTAAATTTAAGATAAATAAGAGATTTTTCGTTCAATAGTTCAGGATAAGATCCGTTTAAATTAACTGGCAGTTATCTTGATAAAACTGTCGTGGCCAGATCTTAGAATTGATGACTTCATGATGTGGAGAGAGAATGGATAAAGTAAGGAATCTTTATCTTATGGTTAGTACCTAACCTGCACGCATAGCATGATCACCGTAGAAACAGGTTTTATCGACGGAAGAATCGACAAAATGACAGATCAACAAAAGAAATCACTCATTTTGTCGATTCTTCTGTCGACAAAATGACAGAACAACAAAAGAAATCTGTCATTTTGTCGATTCTTCCGTCGACAAAACCCGTTTCTACGGTGATCATGCTACGCCTGCTGGTGTCAGAGTTTTGCCGCCCATGGGCCTCTGACTTGGCTTTACATGCCGTCAAGAAATATCTCTTAGGCATGCGGGTTTCCTCACGATGTTTTCCTTCACCGAAGTAAGTGATAATTATACAATACGCACATCCGAGGTAAGGAATTAGTATATTAGAGGAAGTTTGAAAGTAGCGCCGGTTACAGAAAAATTAATAGGAAGTCGTTTGTCTTGGTATGGACATGTTACTTGTTAGGGATGAAACGCATGGTGTCTAAAATAGTGATTGACATGCATTTTGATGGATGGAGAGGCAAGACCAAAGAAAAAATGGATGGATTGTGTGAAGACTGATATGAAACAGAAAGAAGGAAATGATGCCGTGACGTCTGAAAGGGGAGAAAAAAAAAAAAAAAATTGTTTATTTCTTAGCCATATCAAGACAGCAAGTTGATGAAAATACCTGTATTACGAGACTCCGCTCTTTCATAGCAAGATAATTTTACATAATATAACATAATACAAGTACATTATTCACTTGTATGTGGATAGGGGGGGGGGGTTTGTTTGTGTTTTTTTTCGTGTGTGTGTGTGTAGGTGAGTATGTGTGTAGAGAGAAACGGGTGAGAATGGAAGAAGAAAACGTGTTGCGCCGAACCCGAGTAGAATGGGACAAGGGCAGGAAGATGGTGAGGTTCCTTATGCTAGGTTCCATTTGATGATATGGTCGGCCATATCATGAAGTGATCAATTCTAAGATCTGGTCACGTCATCAACAAATATAGTAAAAAACGTTTGGATCTTTGTAAGTTGAAGATTTTTAAGTCATGTTACAAAGAAATATAATACTATGTCATTTTGGCCAAAATCTAAGAGGCGTACGTTATGCCCGATTTTAAAAGATTTAAGGAAATTAGGATTATTTTAATTTATTTGTGTCATGTGACCAAGTTTGTCCTAAATCAATGATTAAATCTAAAATGTGTTGTAATGTACAGTCAGCAACGAAAAATCATAATTTAATAAAATAATATTCCTTTTTTTTATTGAAATTGACGAAATGTTGCAAATCGAATAGTTTTGTTTAAATTAAATGTTTCATAGAATGTTAGTAGATCCTTCCTTGCTGACTACATACTCTTGTTATAATAAATACCTACAGACTAGATGAATAACCGAAAGGGTGTAAAAAGACCCTTAACGAAGCCGAAAGGCACTTGTTCTCCCCATCATTGCGATCATTTTTTTTGTTCTGAACCATACCTGGGAACCTTCTAGTTACGGAGATATTGGAGGTCAAAGTTCCAACTTTTTCACAAGTTTTTTTTAAATACCACTTTTAAAGGTTTTAATTTTACTTTAATGAACTCGATGACCCGTTTACTATTCAAAGCATCCATCAGCACTAAGTTTTGAGTGCATTACATTGAGTTTTACCGTAAAACGTGATTTTACACCCGCAAAAAAAAAGTCGTTTCCCAGCAATAATTTTTGCGTAGAGTTACTTGGTTTGATGTACAGAATGCTTGGTTAACGGCTTCGTGAAGGGTCTGTTTACACCTTGTATAGACTAGGTATAGCCGGCTAGAACTAGGTGTGACCTTACTTCGGGTTTTAGCCGTAACAGATATAAAACAAAACATAGTTGTGCAAGGATCATCTGGCGCGTGGCCTTCATACTAACGGCGTCATACTATTTCATTAAATAATGCCAGATATTAGTATGTTTATTAACACGTTAACTGCCAAGGGATATTTTCAGTATCATCTAAATTTCATTTGTGTAAAAACTGTTCCCTTTTCTTTATTTTGATAAAAAAAATCAGTTTCATAAAAAAATACGTCATAACTTTTGTTCTAGATATAAAAGTAAGAGGCCATGTTGAATATGTCTTGCTTGGGGCCATGTCAGTCATTACTAATAGAAAAGAACACAGTAAACGTGACAGGCGGCACACTGCGGTCATTTGAATTTGATGCTTCGGTGTCAGTCACCGGTAACTGACATGTCCTGAACAGATAGTGAGTCATTCAGGCACCAGGCACCGGTGCCTGGCATGGTCTGAACAGATAGTGAGACTGTCAGGTACCGGTGCCTGACATGGCCTGAACAGATTGTGAGTCTGTCAGGTACCGGTGCCTGACATGGTCTGAACAGATTGTGAGTCTGTCAGGCACCGGTGACTGACATGGCCTGAACAGATTGTGATTCTGTCAGGCACCGGTGCCAGACATGGCCTGAACAGATAGTGAGTCTGTCAGGCACCGGTGCCTGACATGTCAGTTAACGTGTTAACAACGCCCCCTGTTCCTAATCACACGCCAAAAGGTCCTTGGAACTACTATAACTACAAGTAAGATAATAAATAAAGTAGGACATTTTTGTAAGAGTTCAAATGAATCGTCTCGAGTCAATTATCTATGAGTTTTTGTTTACATCGATATTGATGCGGACGGCGTTCGGTCTCCAAATATTTGTAGTATGTAATTGTTAATATTTTTAAGACATTAAGTAAACGGTTTTCAATTAAATAAAGATTATTTTTAATTATTTTTTGTTGTTTTTTTTATCTGTGGTCGGTCCTGTTAGGACCGACTTTTGTTCGGTTTAGTCTAGGAATTACTAATTCGCGAAATGACTAGTCTATAATTGACCAATTCTTGAAATGTACGATTCTACAAATGACCGATTCTACAATTGACTGAGTTTTTTAATGTATGAACAGTAGTACTTTAATTAGGAATATAGTAAATAAAATGCAATGTAAAGATTGGCGAATCATTATTTCAAACAGCTTTCATTATAATTAAAGAAAGCATGAAAGAGAAATTTAAAAAAAACAGTTATTTATACATAGAATCGGTCATTTGTAGAATCAGTCATTTATAGAATTGTACATTTCAAGAATTGGTCAATTATAGACTAGTCATATCGCGAATTAGTCATTCCTAGACTAAACCCTTTGCCCGACTTGGGTGGGGGGACAAGTAAAAAATCTAGAAGGTTCATGTTTCCTTAGCATTCTGAAGGTGTTGATTACGTGTGGCTGACTCTGGCTTGCCCACCATCACGGATTTCAATTTTGATAACACAAAAAATTAGTCGCTAATTAGTCGAAATTTGTCGCCAAATATCAGAATTTGTCGCTCACTGGTTCAAAAGATATAAGGGTTTATAGGTGGCCGATCTGGAGACACTCTCCCCAGCTTGGCCACATTTAGATCTCAAAAACTAGGGCACCTAGGGAAGATCTGTTTTCTCCCATATTTAGTCGCCAATTAGTCGGAATCAGTCGCCAAATATCAGAATCTGTCGGTCACTGGTTCAAAACTTATAAGGGTTTATATGTGGCCGATCTGGAGACACTCTCCCCAGCTTGGCCACATTTAGATCTCAAAAACTAGGGCACCTAGCGAAGATCTGTTTTCTCCCATATTTAGTCGCCAATTAGTCGGAATTAGTCGCCAAGTCACAGATTTAGTCGGGTCTTAGTTTAGAAGATATAATGAGTCCAATTATTAAGGTATAGTCCAAGAGCTAGATCAAAGAGTTCACGAAAAATTGCCAAGAAAAAATATTTCTATTAATATGTGTAATATACTTCTAGTTTTATCGGTCTAAAGTCCTTAAAAATGTCCGAGAGAGACAAATTCTCAATTAAATACATGTTTTTATGTTTTAAATTACTTGGTTAGAGTGGCTTAAACTTATTTGAAAACATTAAACCTTGCTCTTGGTCTATTTGGTGTCAAGTTGTACAGTCGCATGCAACTGTTTTACCAGTTTACAATGTTAAGCTCTAATTTACGTTAGAATAATAAAATAAGTTAAAATTATCGTACCTTTAGCAAAACGTTTAAAATACTTAAACGTTGAAAACGTATTGTAAGTATCAACCCATTGCTTGAAAAACACTACAATACGTTACAAAAAATACCTACCTAATAATCATTAATCAAAGATGTAAATATTTAGATACCTAATATGAGCATTAATGGTAATTATTTTATTAAGGTTTAATAAGTTTATTTATTGCTCCTTAGAATTATAACATGTTGAACAGTAGGTATTTAAATGCAGTTACAATTAAGCATAACCAATAAATATGATCGACTGCGCTTGAGCTAGGCGGAGCTTGTATTTCAGGTTACAGTTCTCTTCCCAGAGTTATGAGCGGTTAGACATTTCAGTAAATCGCTTTTTATGTACAGAAATAATAAATCAAAATCAAATCAAATTATTTTATAAAAATGAATTTCCAAAAAGGTGGTTTGATGTGTGTTGTGTATGTGTGTGTATTTTGAGGTGATTGTGAGTGTTATGTTGTGGGTGTGTGTGTTGTGTTGTTTATGTAGAGGTTGTAAGGACGGATGTTGAGTTTTTATTTTATCTTAATTTAGGTTAGAATAATAAAACTTCTGATGTCGAAATATAAAATAATTTATTACCTTAAACTTATTGTACTTACAGATAATGAGACCTACTTAGTCAAAGATGTAGGATACCTATCTGTACTAATATTATGAAGAGATAAAGTTTGTGAATTTGGATGTTAGGGATATTCTCCGGTACCTACTACTGATCCGATTTTGAAAACTCTTTCACTGTTAGAAAGGTATATTATCCCTGAGTGCTATAGGGTATATAACATCACGTTATGACCAATAGGAGCGGAACATGAAAAATGTTGCAAAAACGGGGAAAATTTATTGCTTTGGCTCTTTCTCTTATACGACGCAGATGAAGTTGCGCGGGTCAGCTAGTTAGGTATATATTATATCTCTCAATAAAAAAATCAATGAATGTTTCTTCATTGGACAACCCTGCTTGAAACCAACACCGATGCCTATCGATACCTACCGACTCGACGACACGTCACCGACAGCTACATTCTTCATTTCGCCACCGTCACGACCGCGACCGCTATTTATGATTTCGCATTTGAATTTTGAATCTTCTGTACTATTGTGTATTCTGTGGCCGTAGTGTAGAAATGTGACAGTATGACCATTTCGTACAAATATTATTTATAATTTTCGGTAGCTTTGGAATGGGCAACTACAGTTCTTTCCCAGTTATTATGCCTTTTGACTGGGACTGTAGCTTCATTTTATTGTTATCTTTGTTTCGACAGTTCAAAAGTGCCTGTAACTGGCGTACTTAAATCAAAACACTTATTTCAATAAATGTTTTGATTTTGGAAAGTGTTTACTTTTATTAGTAAGTGTAACTATTTGACTAAAAACAAAACAAAACGTTTTTATTTATTTATTAACAACCCACGCGAGGAGCTCGTGGCTAAATAATAACAGCCGCTCGGGTCGATCTTTAGGTTAAGTCGTGCTTGCCTAGGTTGGTCTGTGGATGGGTGACTACCCATCACATACCGAGTTTCCTCCGTGCCTCGGAAAGGACGTTAAGCCGGTGGTCCCGGGTGTCATTTGTAGATCTTTGACAGTCGTTAGGTAGTCAGTGGCCCAAAAAAGTCTAACAACCAGTCTTACCAAGGGGTATCGTATTACCCAGTACTAACTGGGTTGTGGAGGTCTGATAGGCAATCGCTCCATGTAAAATACTGGTATTCAGCTGCATCCGGTTAAGACTGGAAGCCGACCCCAATACAGTTGGGAAAAGGCTAGGCGGGCGACGCTTCATATTATATTTTACACAAAATAACCATTTATAGGTACCTCTAACCCTTCTTGAATTATACTATTGATATTATTTCATTAATTAAATAATTAATAATTCAAGAATTGTAATACAATATTCGCCTAAAGAAAGTGTGCCTACCTAATGCTTCATGTTTTATACCAGGACACGAAGATTTCGCACCCTTATGAAAAATCGAATGGCGCGCGGCGTGTAGGTTTGAATCATACCCGTATTCATGATCTTAGTGTCAATCAGATTTTAAATTTACCTTATTCACAAAAATAAATAAGTCTACCTAAGTTTATTTTTAATTATTAGTAATTAGGTTTAAGTTCATACAGTACGTAGGTTCCTAATCTATGTATAACCAATACTTCCTAGAAAAACAAAACAAAATGAACGTATACTTATCAATTCAAGTTGATTTACTGCATTGTTCTACTCTGCTTTCCGCGCAGCGTAATTTGTTACGTATCGAGTCTCTTTGCGCGGGCTGGGGTAAGCGATAATGCCTACGTGCGCTCGGGTTAACCTTGCCTTAACAAGCACCTGGGTAAGCTCGTTCCATCCTAGTTCTCATCTGCCTATCGCTTTCCATCAGGCGAGAGCGATTTTATAATAATAAAAAAAAACAGTAATAGCGAAATACGAAACTTAAAATTCCACTCAAATTACCTAGTAGGATTCTATGTAATTTGAGTGGAATTTTAAGCTTCGTAAATAGATACAGAATTTATTAATACGTAGCCATGTTTACGTAGGTCAGCCGCAGTACTACTACTTAAACAAAGCTATGTACGAATGTGAGATTTATCTAGGTAAATAGCTATTTTTGGAATAAAAATATCTCATCAAAGGGCATTTTTCAAATTAGGTACCTAATAACCTAGATTATTTTACTTACTTTATTTTTTTGCGTTCAGAGTTTAACACACTAACATTGATTTAAAATTTCCTTTTTAAATATCATATATATATAAGTAATATGCACACTTAGCGTATCATTTCAAAGTTATCCAAAGGCTTCCTCTGTTTATGTTTTTTGTTAATGTTGCTTTACACAGATATGGAAAAATATATAAAACACTCGAGTTCCTAACTATTCAAAATAAGTCCCACTTTAAACTGGCTGACTATAACTTACGTTACGGGCAACTCGTTCTAAGTAGCTCGTCTGTGGTACACGCGCATCTATCTCTTTCTAACTTACCGTAAATGAAAAGGAG
Organism: Noctua pronuba; assembly: GCA_905220335.1. Lineage (NCBI taxonomy): Eukaryota > Metazoa > Arthropoda > Insecta > Lepidoptera > Noctuidae > Noctua > Noctua pronuba. The sequence continues at coordinate 2,194,050 of LR999920.1, forward strand.
CGCAGCGATCTATCTGCCAGCGACTAAGTGCACATTGTGTTCGATAAATAATTACTTATTTATTGTAGATCTGTTTATAGGTAATGAATTTTTTTGGTGGCTTTTATTTGGTGGGTTGAAATCATAGAATAAGTTTAAATTTATATATTTCGAAACAAACGTTCCTCCATAAGACGTCACAGATACTTTCTAGAAACTACTTAAAGTATTTTGTACTTGCTTGTACCACTGTATGGGGAAATTGATTCTTTAATATCTTTTTAATTATACACCGACTAAATCTGTGACTTGGCGACTAATTCCGACTAATTGGCGACTAAATATGGGAGAAAACAGATCTTCGCTAGGTGCCCTAGTTTTTGAGATCTAAATGTGGCCAAGCTGGGGAGAGTGTCTCCAGATCGGCCACATATAAACCCTTATAAGTTTTGAACCAGTGACCGACAGATTCTGATATTTGGCGACTGATTCCGACTAATTGGCGACTAAATATGGGAGAAAACAGATCTTCCCTAGGTGCCCTAGTTTTTGAGATCTAAATGTGGCCAAGCTGGGGAGAGTGTCTCCAGATCGGCCACCTATAAACCCTTATATCTTTTGAACCAGTGAGCGACAAATTCTGATATTTGGCGACAAATTTCGACTAATTAGCGACTAATTTTTTGTGTTATCAAAATTGAAATCCGTGATGGTGGGCAAGCCAGAGTCAGCCACACGTTGATTACACACGCGAAAGAAATCGCGATGTTTTTTCAAATCGTAAAATCCTAACGAAACTGCTTCCCAACTATGTTAGGGTCGGCTTCCAGTCAGACCGGATGCAGCTGAATACCAGTATTTTACATGGAGCAACTGCCTATCTGACCTCCACAACCCAGTTAGTACTGGGTAATACGATACTCGATACTCAATAACACTGCTCAACTCAGATATTGACCCCAGTACCTTATGATCAGAAGTCGTGGTTGCGACCAAGTACACTCACGAGGCGAAATGTGGCGTGTACCTACTACTTCGTACACATCTGCCTGGTGCCTGGTGGTGGAGGCCAATAACACTGCCTGATCCGGAAATCGACCCCAGGACCTCATGTTCAGCAGTCGCGCTTGCGATCAGTAGACCAACGAGGACTAGTAAACACCACATCTGGAAGGGTCGCCAGTTGCCTGCCGGGGCTGCGGGACTGTTTGAAAGAGATACCGCGGCCCTGGAACACAAAGGGCAAAGAAGGAACATGGATGGGTTTTAATCAGTACAAGTCTGACACTCCCTTCCACTCCGTCCAGAGCGGGAGGAGTTATTTGTTGATTTCCCATCCCTAAAAAAATAAAACAATATAAGTTCGTTAAATTACATTTATTGGTCTTACAATACAGACATAATATGTTAACATACCCTAGGTACTTGGATTGTTAAGAATATTGTCATCATCTGCCTAGCCTTTTCCCAACTATATTGGGGTCAGCTTCCAGTCTAACCGGATGCAGATGAATACCAGTATTTTACATGGAGCGACTGCCTATCTGACCTCCACAGCCAAGTTAGTACTTGTTGGGAATGGAACGCAATCATAAAGTAGTTAACATTTTTGCCGTATTAAAAAAAAACAGCTATTTCTTTCAAAAGTGCCTACACGGTCAAAATGTATGGAAAAATTGTTTTTTTTTTAAATATCCGATGAAAAATTTCTATATGGCGGGCTCAGAATGATGTACTGAATACGTGGTAACCGTTTTCGCGTCGGTGTCGCTTTCACCCTATACTTATAATACAGGGTGTAAACGGACCCTTCACGAAGCCGTCAACCAAGCATTATGTACATCAAACTAAGTAACCCTACGCAAAAATTATTGCTGGGAAACGACTTTTTTTTGGGGTGAAAAATCACGTTTTACAGTAAAACTCAATGTAACGCACTCAAAACTTGGGACTGATGGAGGCTTTGAATAGTAAACGGGTCATGGAGGTAATTACAGTAAATTTATAACCTTATAAATTGGTATTTCAAAAAAAACTTCTGAAAAAGTTGGAACTTTGACCCCCAATATCTCCGTAACTAGAAGGTTCCCAGGTATGGTCTAGAACAAAAAAATGATCGCAATAGCGGGGAGAACAAGTGCGTTTCGGCTTCGTTAAAGGTCTATTTACACCCTTTATAAATAACAGTTCATTAATTTAGTAAGAATTAAAATATTTTTTCTGTGAAATGATGTCAGAGAGAAATGTATGTTCAATATATGTTCCTAATTTTAGATTGTAAGTTAAAACAATAAATAAATGAATATATTTAATTCCTTTAATATTACTAAACTAACTGATGTTCGCGATCTTTGTCCGCATGACATGATTATAAAAGTATTACTTCCCTGTTTGAATCGGATTTTGTTAACAATTTCTAAGGCTTTTTTTTTGCATGGAACCCTTATCTTTTTTCTAAAATAAAAATAAGTTAAGTACTTACTCTAAGTTACTTTTTATAACATCAACTATCTGCAAGTAAAAGTCCTGTCAAAGTCGGCCTAGCCGTTTCGGAGATTGGCCGGAACAAACAGACCGACAGACAAAAATTTAAAAGAAAAGTTTTTTTGGTTATAATTTGTAAGTTTACTTTCATATGCAAATTTTGAAATTACAAACAGACCTGTCCAGTCCAGTATATTTATCTATACTAATATTATAAAGAGGAAACCTTTGTATTTTTGTATTTTTGTATGTTTGTATTGAATAGGCTCAAAAACTACCGGACCGATTTCAAAATTTCTTTTACCATTACTTAGAGGGATTCTTCCGAATCCGTATAGGCTATATTTTATCCCGGAAAATAGATAGGATTTTTCGTGGTAGTGAAAATTGTGGAGTAAGGCGTCGAAAAAACTGCCGTACTTTAACGATTCTCGCGAACGCTGCCTAAATGGTTAGAGATGTATGGTTGACTTCTATAGAAAAGTTGTAGAACTCAATAATGCCTACAAAAAAGTCCACGATAGTATAAACCAAACATTTATATTTTAGCCATTATAACCACTTTTCCATAGAATAAAAGTAATTAAAATTATTAGCCTATGTTTATTGATCATATTATCGTCAAATACTAATCCTTATCCAAATGTCCACCCGTGCGAAGCCGGGGCGGGTCGCTAGTTTGTTTATAAAAGGATTAGGGTTCCGTGCAAAAAAATGAAAACCTTTGAACTTTGTTAAATTGTTAACAAAACCCGATTCAAATAGGGAATTAATATTTTTATAATTATAATTTCCCGCGGACGAAGATCGCAGACAACAGCTGTTATTCATAATTTCATTCAATAATATTGATTAGCTAATCAAAATCGCGGAACATTTGACAGATATCAGCGATGTTGCCAACTTACACGGCTACCCTCATAAAGTGGCACAACCAGGGTAACCCGCGAATAAATTCAAATAACAATTTCATAAAAAATCATTCAACGGCGTTAAATGAACTAAGAGGGTTGTATTGATGATTTTAACAATTATAATTCTGTAACTACATACGTGTTACTTGCGCGAATCACATTTTCATCAACATACAACCTGACGCTGACCTGGCCCTGCAGTCTCGACAAATATAACGACAAAAATCGGTCGTTAAGTGTAATCGATGTCTAATTTCTTTAATAGATTTTCAACCTTATGCTTTCGAAATAAAGTAGAAAATCTATTAAAGGAATTTGACAACGATACGAGTTAGCGACCGATTTTTGTCGCTATCTAATGTCGAGACTGCAGGGGCTGCAAATTGCAAAAAAACTTAAGAAAATTTGAATTTCGCAGGCTACCCTGGCAGGTAAGCCTGTAATATCTTTGTACTAATCTTCCAACTGATTTCCTGCTCCAGAACCAGTAGCTTCCACTCTCATCTCCCTTTTCTTCTTCGTAGGTCTCTCCAAATTAATGAGAGCTTCAGCCAACATCCCATGAAAGTCCCTGACTTTAGCCTTGTAGTATTTATTCTTCATCGGCTCCAAAACCTTCTCAATCGGAGTCTTACCCAGCAGATGAGCTAACGGATTTGTGTTCACCAATTTCGTACCGTCAGGCAATTTAATATCTATATTTTGATTACTATTATTTTGAATTGTTGGTCTTTTTTCTTGCTGCTCCAAAACGTCATTTACTTTGACAATCTTATAGTACGGTGCTTGAGGTAGCAGGTGCGCTATCCTCAAGTCTTTATACTCCGCAGGTAACTTTGGTATAACGATTTTATGAGGGATATGAGTTACTCTTGGTGTTTCCTCTAGCATTACTTCCTCTGCTACTTCCGGTATTGAGTCGTTGCGGTCCATGTAATTGTAATTATCGTCATCATCATTCTGGTATTCACTGTCCTGACTGCTCTCGTGAACTACAGGTATTGGCTGCACTAATCGGATGCTAGCGGGAGTCTTTTCACATTGACTGGACTTGAATTTGATCGGCATCGCTAATTTTGTAGTTGTGGGCACGGGTTTGGTTTCAAATTTAGTCATTTTTATTGCCGGTTCTCTGTGTACACCTTTTACTACTTTTATAGAGACTGCATGGCTGATTATTGTGTCCACCTTATTTTCCGCTTCAGGTGTGAAGTTTTCTATAAACTTTTGGACCGATAGAGTGTTGTCGACCTCCGTAATCTTTGCAGTTGACCGGATCTCCTCAAATTCAACCTTCTTGATTGTCCGTCTGAATTTTTCTGACATTGGTAAGTCGGAAGTGATACTCTCGCCTTTCTTACGTTTTTCCAACATGTATTTGAGTGTATCCGTCAATTTTGACGATGAATGATGTAACTGCATGTGTTGATTCAACTTATCTTTGCTCCGGAAGAATTTAGAACATTTGATACATTTTTTGTAGTCTTTCTTTGAATGTAACGTTATGTGATGATTATAATTCTGGTACGTATAGCAATATTTATTGCAAACATTGCACGTAAACCTCTTTCTATTATTAACTATTTGTTTCTTTGTCAGCTTGCTAGTAAGTTTACTTTGTGAAGCTTTCTGCTGTTTTAACACCCTTTTCTTCACAACTAAAAGAGATTCATCATCTGAGGACTCTACCGTTATAGTCTCCATTGGCTCCTTTTGACGTATCTTCGGTCCTCTTTTACGCTTTAAAATCGGCTTCGGTGGGGATTCTACTTCAGTTTGATTCCCCTCAGTCTCCGTCACGCTCATCTCTGAGTTTAGTAAGCTAATGTTGGAATCCTCAATCTTACCAAGAACAGCATCTTTCTTCTGCTTATCATCGTACACACTTTTTGGAACAAACGGGTTCTCTGATTTCTTGTCCGTGAAAAATACATTGAAATTTTCATCGAATTCTACGTAACCGATGCAGTCATGTTCCAGCTTGATGTGGAGAGTGAACCTTTTGCGTAAGCGAAACTTTTTGGAACAAATCCTGCATGTATAAGGCTCAATATCCTTGTGTTTCGTGAAGAAATGACCAAAGAGTTTCTGTGGGTGCTTATAAGGAGTCTTGCAATAAACGCACAAGTATTTATACAAGTGCAGTTCATCTTTATGTGACCTGTCCATATGTTTCTGTAATGCAACGCTCCCAACGCACTGTTTCCAACAAAACTTGCATGCTTTCAGTTCGACGGAAAGCGGATGCTCTGTTGACTGATGTTCCGACAGCTCATACATTGTATCGTAGTAAGTATTGCAGGTGTAACATTTAATCACTTTGCAAGCTTTCTTATGTTCTCTAAAAGTAAACTTATTGAAGACTAGCTTACAATCAGGGCACTCAATCCGCGAAGAACTGTAATAACTCTTCCCACAGTGCTTTGATATGTGCATAGTTAAGGAGTACCTCTTCTTGTATACATTAGAACATCTGTCACAAACTAATGTCTTACACATTTTAGTTTTTGAGTGCTCTATAAAATGTTTCATGCTTGATGTGGAGTAACTACAGCTCACGCAGATGTAGACGGTGTCTGTGCGCAGAGAGAGTAACACCGTCTCAGCTTTAACGTTTAAAACGCCTGACAGGTATGGAAGAAGATCCTGCATCATCACACCGTCGTCATTGTTGTGATGATTCTCAAGATCATGTTTTTTCAAGTCACGTGTGTTGCCAAACTTCTCAGGGCACTGACAGCAACAATGTGCAGACTTGAAGCTACGTTTATGCTTCTTTTCATGCACTCTGTGCTCATCTTCGTCAGCAAAAGCACGTAAGCAATGAAGACAGTAAAATAAACTTGTCAAGTGTTTGTCTCTAAAATGTTCGGCGTATTCAATCAAATCCGTGTATATTTGTGTACAGAAATAACACAGCTTTGAACCGGCAGTAGTTATTTTGTGTATTTGGTGTAAATGTACGAATAAATCATCGGGATCGAGAAATTCTGCTTGACAAATCGTGCATGTCGTATCGACGTCCGTGCTATAGTTTTCTATGAACTCTTCGTCTAACGCCTCCACCACTTCCTCGTGCTGCTCTTCCGTAGACATTATTGTGGTTTTGAAGTCACCATAGCATGTATTTTCAGTAATTTAGCTTCTCAATTTTCATCGTCGAAAGAAATAAAGATTAATTATTTTGACAAGCTCCTGTCATGCAAACAAAACCATAAACAAAATAAACGAAATACGGTTAGAGATGGGACATGTTAAATCAAAATCTCAGTGGAAACTGGTATTAGTCGATTTCTTGTTGAAGGTATTTCTCTTTTTATCTTAACAAAGCATTTATAAATTATCACTACAATGCAGAGCTCTGACGCCCGACCCCAACTGACTGAAGTGAAATGCCAACAGCATGTAGAACGGGCCTGTTTCTAACGCCTGAAGATACACTTGTGTGTAGTGTATGTACACGGCGGTTTTGTATAGCTCCATTCCATTGGTCGTCGTGCGTACACAATACAAATTAAAAGTGGAAAGAACGGAAAACTTTACAAGGTTCTCCGTTCTTGCCACTTTTAATTTTGCTATCATAGCGTCTCATAACAACCTATTTGTTGTTTTGAACTCTTTGGAACTAAAGTCGTCAAGAATCTTGGATACTCTTACTTTTTGCAATAACAGTAGGTGCCGTAAAACGTAAATAAAAGTACTGTAGTACTAATACTCGATACTTGTTGGTATCATATCAGATGATTAATATGAATTCAACGCTAGAATCCCTTTTAAAGTTTTGTTTCTATTCAACCCTGCGTCTCTATTCACCCTGTTTTACTCTAAACATTACCATCCTTTTGAACTCCTTCATCGAATTATACCTACACGTTGTGCATTCCGCATACCGCATTGCAAAGATTTCACCGCAATGACGATAACACGCGGGCGCGGGCAGTGCGCCGTCCGCGTCGCAGCGGTGACGAAAGGAGTCAATGTACCACAAACTGACAAACTTCGCCAAGTGATTTTAAACCATAAAACGGAAATTGTTAAGTTCAAAATCGAATGAGATAATGTGACAGTTTGTGGTAACTTGATGAGTACGTTGGACGTACAGTCTGATAATAAAAAAACCGGCCAAGTGCGAGTGGGACTCGCGCATGGAGGGTTCCGTCAACTGTCTACCTATTACGGATCATGAGATACAGCCCGATGACAGGCAGACGGACGGACGGACCGAATGGCCCGATGGACGGATGGACGAACAGTGGAGGCTTAGAAATAGGGTCCCGTTGGTTACCTTTCGGGTACGCGACCTCAAAAATAAAAATCTTAAACCATCACTTATTTCACTTCCCCAACTCATTCTTGAGCTGTAGGTAACCCCTCCTACTGCACGAAGGCAAAACGTATGATTTGATTTGAAACCCTTGTTTGATTCTCAACACTACACCAGAGCGTTAGATTCAGAAAAAATAACAAAAAGACTCATGGACTTGGACCCCATAAAAGGCAAACAATCATGGTTTATCGCACAGCATGACCTCTCACAGATCTTTTTATTATCTACAAGAGGGACTACTTATCTTAGATAAGAATTAATCCACCCAACTACTGTTTATTACCTCAACGAACCACTTTAAAATAAACACGCCGCATCATGTTAATAATCGACATCAGTTTTTAGGGTTCTGTAGCCGAATGGCAAAAAACGGAACCATGATTATAGATTCGTCATGGCTCTGTCTGTCTGTCCGTATATCACAGCCACTTTATTCCGAAACTATTAAAACTACACAGTTGAAACTTGGTAGGTGAGATGTATTCTGAAACCGCTTTAAGATTTTTATACACAAATAAACAATTAAAACATTAATGGGGGGATCCATTCTGTTCATGCGAAGACTTAAAGATCATTTTAATTCTTCAATACCATTGTATTTGTGGTCGGCGCAACATGTCTTCTTTTTCCATACTTCTCTATTAGGGTCACAATACATTGATCGACGGCGTTCGATGGTTTGTCCATATAAAAAGAGTACAAGGACCTTTGAACGCCGTCGATTAATGTGTTACATTTGTGTCGCGAACCTTAGTTGTCATCTTTACTATTCGTATAAGTATTAAATGCGAATGTTCGAGAGGATGGATGTTTGTTGTTCTATCACGCAAAAACTACTGAACGGAATTGATCACACAGATAGTTTATAACCAGGGTTAACACACTTTTTATCCTGGTAGTACAGTCCCGTCGAACGACTTTCTCGCCATATACTGTCCATTCATTTTTCTTTGATCTTCCTCTACTCTTATAACCGTCTACAGTCGTACTCAAAATTTTCTTCACGACAAACTTTTGTGTATGAATGTGGATCAACAAGAACATAAGAAAACCAGTTATTCAATAACAGGTCGCTGATGCTTAGTAACAATCATAACGGTAAATTAAAACAAAGCATTAAATGACATTTTTCAAATTGTGACACCGTGCCGTGTCCTACAACTTACAAAAAAAAATACAAGACGAAAGAAAAACAACATTGTAATTACAAAACATGTGTTTAATATATTAATCATCGGTAAATAAACCATCTTCTGTTCGTAAGGTCATCCATTATAAATATCATGGCTAATTTATGACGTAAATAACTTTGTGATTATTTTTCTTATTGTTTACTTAGCTCCGTTACGCGACACGTAGCTAAAAATGACGCGCAGTGATTATTATCTGTGCCGGGGAGTTGTGGGGAGATTTAGTTTTTAGCCTGGTAATTTTTAGGGAGATTTCTCTTGGGTTTCTGTTTGAAAATATTTTGTTTTTTTTGGAACATTATTTTACTGGGAATATTAGTACCTATGTTGGTCTTTGCCAAATTGTATTTAAAAATAAGATGGTGGTTTTAGTTCCGAGCATGGCCACGCGCCAAAATAGTGAAATAACTTGAACTGAGTATGACGACACGCTCTATTATTAAAATGTGACCCAAGATATGAGAGATCCAGCTGCAGGTATGGGTCATCATTCTGCAGCCCTAATCCCAATTTTTTGGGGTCGGCGCAGCATGTCTTTTCTTCCATACATTTTTTTATTAGTTGTCGCCTCCAGCAGCAAGTATAGGTACATTAGGTTTAACATAACTTCAAGCGTCACAAATCTTGTGACGATAACTGCAGAAAAAACAAATTCATTAATTAATTTATTTAAAGCATGCCACGAGTCACCTCAACGCAACTTACGGAGCGATGGTGCTCGAGTGATGGAAATAAGTGATATACTCGCGTGCCCGTTGACACAAGCCGTGTCGCCTGAAACCGTATAATGTTTTAAGCATACTGTTCTTATGTTACACTAAATTACCCTTGTTTAAGGCAAACCGCAATAACCTGACCACCCCGAACCCCCTGCATTGGATCACGTTCGAAACGTCAAAAAATTCTAGTCTGTCATGTCACCACAGGCTGTCAGTTTTTGCCCGTACTAAATAAAAAAATATAGGCTGCACTGCGCTGCCATGCACAAAATCAGGATTTTCAGGTAAATTTAAACATATTTTCTACATTCCCGTTATATTGTTTACTTAAAAATATATTTTTATCATATTATGCCTCATCATTATAACCTTAAAATTTATCGTGTTTTTTTCGAAGTGTTTTTTTTATTTGTGGTTTTAAGATGTTTGTGTAACGGTATTTGTTATTACTACTTATAATTTATTTTGTTGTTTTAAATATCTTTCTCTTAATGTGTGAATATTTTTATCTAGTTTTAGGTAGGTATGTATAATCATTATTATGTTATTCACCTTAACTATCTGTGTGTGTATGTATTTATAATCTATGGTTGTTTAGTAGCCGCATTTAAAGAGATCACGTAAACCGTATTTTTCCACATTTTTCTAGATCTATCTCTACCCATTAGTATCCTATGCTAAATCGTTGTTTATTTAAAATTATGGGCATTATAAATCATAAATTCCTTGTGTTAGAATCTAACGAAAGTGATATTCAGATGATTTTGCTGTAGAGATTAACATATTTATAGAGGCATTGTAAATTATTTATGATGAAGCCATGGTAATAAATCTACAACATAATAAATTCTATGACATTATAAATTTAAATACCTACAGGACTGTTACAGGCAGAATGAAATGTTTCCTCTGCCTAACCTTATTCATTAAAAAATTCCACATAGTGGTCAGAGTGGTCTATGGAAAGTCTATGTTAAGCCTTCCAAATACAATATTTGGGTGGGATAGCTTAATAGATATCTTTTTTTTTATTACTAGGAGATTATTTTTATCTACTATCTTATATTTTTATTGATTTTCATGTAACTGCAGGCCCATATTTTCTCCTTCTCTGTTTGAAGAACTTCATAATTATTATTTATTCCTCATTGTCATCAATTGTGTTAAGTCCCGTTTACATATTGGCTATTCATTTTATCCTTCAACATCATCGCCATTTGTCAGACTTGTTGGTCTAGTGATCGCAAGTGTGACTGCTGAGCATGAGGTGATGGGTTTGATTCCCTGGTATGCAAAGTGTTATTGGGTTTCCCTATCAGGAATTTATCTGAAGCAGCCTCGGAGTCTTGACTCGTGCCTGGTTGATGGCAATAGGCTTATTATATGGGACTTAGCCATAACTGTGGAATGTGGGTGTGCTATTAGGTACACCTCTTCCTAATCCTTCATAATTACAGGGAGTGATGATTTTGAATTATAGCATTTCTGGTTTTGACATTATTCAATTTATTTTTTTAATTTATGAAAGGGTTTATTACAAAACTAGCAACCCGCCCTGGCTTCACACGGGCCTTACTCTTGAATCACTGTATCTATTGCTGAAAACTGCATTTAAATCCGTTGCGTAGTTGAAAAGATCTGGACTTTCCATAGTCAAACAATACCAGCCGCTCGGATCAATCTTCAGGTAAAGCTACGCTTGTCTAGGTTGTTCTGTGGTTAAGTGACAACCTATTACATACCGAGTTTTCTCTGTGCCACGGAAAGCCCGCTACCCTGTTGGTCCTGGCTGTCGTTTGTAGATCTTTGACAGTCGTTACAGGTAGTGACTCTAAAGTCTGACAATCAGTCTTACCAAGGGGTATCGTATTATCCAGTACTATCTGGGTAGTGGAGGTCTGATAGGCAGTTGCTCCATATAAAATTCTAGTATTCAGCTGCATCGGGTTAAACTGTAAGCTGATTCCAACAGTTGGGAAATGGCTAGGCAGAGATTCAGAGAGGTGAATAGCACAGAGGTATGTAATGGGAGGTCACCCATCCACAGATCAACCTAGACAAGCACGGCTTAACCTAAAGATCGACCCGAGCGGCTGTTATTATTTAGCCACGAGCTCCCCTTTGTTCAATACAGGCTTGATATTAGTTCTTCTATATAAAGTTAGGTTACTACATCCACTGCTTTTGGCAGAGAGTGTAATCACTACCTATTCAAATTGTTATTCTATTGTTTCAAGTTAGTTTTTTCCTTGCAATAGTTTTGGTAGTTATTTTTATTTATCAAATCTATACAACAAAATAAAATTGAAGTGTCTGTTTGTAATTGCAAAATAATAGCTTTTTACTGAATGCATATTAAGACAGTATTCTGAGCTCTGCCCGGGTAAAAAAATACAGAAAACTAATGGTCCCAGAGATAACTAAAGTTCCTAGCTAGATCGATTTTTCGACCCCGTCAAACCCTATTAGTATTGCAACTTTTATCAAAATCGTTAGAGCCGTTTTTGAGAACTTTATTACAAAATATATTGCTCATTTAATAGAATAGCGGCTAGGCTAAGCTTCTTTTATACATATTTGAGAGAGTAGACAACCCCACATGGGTAACTTTCCAGGGTGATTACAAAATCCACCAATAGATGGCGTTTTTCGAAAGAAGCATTAAAAAATTGACTCATAAAACAGTTATTTCAGTTTACGATGTCAGTGACCTTTCACTCGGTTTGTTTATCAACACTATTTTTAATTCTGGTTTGTTTTCATACAACACTGATGACTAAGAGATACTTTACAGTTGCTCGTGGCTAATTAATAACAGACGCTCGGGTCGATCTTTAGGTTAAGCCGCGCCTGTCTAGGTTGATCCGTGAATGGGTGGGACCACCCATTACGTATATACTTTCCGTAGGGCCTCGGAGAGCACGTTTAGCTGTTGGTCTCAGCTGTCATTTGTAGATCTATGGTAGTCGTTACAGGTAGTCAGTGACCCGAAAGTCTGACAATTTTTTATACTGGACCATACCTGGGAACCTTCCAGTTACGGAGATATTGGAGGTCAAAGTTCCAAATTTTTCGCAAGTTTTTTTTTAAGTACTAGTTTTTAAGGTAATAACTTTACTTTAATAACCTCCATGACCCGTTTACTATTCAAAGCATCCACCAGCACAATGTTTTGAGTGTGCTACATTGAGTTTAACCGTAAAACGTGATTTTTCACCCCAAAAAAAAAGACGTTTCCCAGCAATATTTTTTGCGTAGAGTTACTTAGTTTGTTGTACATAATGCTTGGTTGACGGCTTCGTGAAGGATCTGTTTACACTCTGTGTAGGGTGACTGGTAATTACTGGTGACCGACAATAACACAACAGCGGGCCGTATGAAATTCACACGCGCGCGCCTTTGACCTATCAGCTGTTAGCCGCATGACGTCTATCTGTCTGTCTCATTATTATCGTACCGTGCAACTGTGGGTAGGCAGAGTACCCGCGCGGCTCGCAAGCCCGCTCCGTAATGCTCCGCTGTTGTGTTATTGTGATAAAAGTCAATGAGTATTAAAAAAAAATTGTTTCTATGGGAAAGTTGTTTGTTATCATGAGCACAATCACGCGTTTAAGTATCGGTCACAAATTACCAGTCACCCTATACAGGCTGATAAACACATTACCCTCCTCAACCGGTTAAAAAGCACCCGTGCACGTGAACTAGGATTCTGGGGACATCTATTTTCGGATTGACATTTAACCTGTAGAATGAAATATCAATAGTTGAAAAACCTCGTAGGCGTCCACTCACAGACGGGCAATGCGGATTCCTCCCACGGTCTCGCTATGCGGGTGACCGCCCACAACTTCGTAGGGGCTTACAAGAATTGTAAATCTACCAGCACGCGTTGCATGACCACCGTAGAAACGGATTTTGTCGACGGAAGAATCGACAAAATGACAGATCAACAAAAGAAATGACCGTAACGACTGTCAAAGTTCTACAGATGACAGGCGGACCAACGGCTAAAACGTTCTTTCCGAGGCACGGAGGAAGCCTCCGCTGTCCGTCCGTCCATCCGTCCGTCTATCCGGGCTGTATCTTATGATCCGTAATAGGTAGACAGTTGAAATTTTCACAGAATGTAAATTTCTGTTGCCGCCATAACAATAAATTTAAAGGGGGCTCCCCTTCTACGATGTCATTATGGATTCACCCTTCATGCGCGACTCTGACTCGCACTTAGCCGTTTTTCTACGTTCGCCGAATACTACGCAGCCGACCTTTTTGAAGGACATTACGAATCGATCCATGTAGTCTATGTCCTTGTTTATGCTCCGCTCCGTTTCCAAGCTTGATATTATCCGCATGCATTTACAGCAAATATATTCATAATTCAGGGAACCGGTGAGAATTAAATTAAATACAAGGAAAATCATATTAAATGCAATGTTGATTCGCGACACATTCTGTTTATTTGTTAGCTGTATAGGGAAGTCGTTACTTATGTGATGAGACAATCATGGCATAATCAGCCCCCCCCCCCTCCCCCCCGACCTTTGCGAGCCACTAGTTTTAAATCAGCCCCTAAATAATCTCACCCGGATCTAGCCTGTCCCTTAGCGGGTTTGACGCAAAATGTGCACTTCGCAAAATGAGTATTTGACGCAAAATGTGCAATTCGCAAAATGTGCACTTCTCAAAATGTGCACTTCGCAAAATGAGCACTTATCAAAATGAGCACTTCTCAAAACGAGCACTTCTCAAAATGAGCACTTATCATAATGAGCACTTATCAAAATGAGCACTTCTCAAAACGAGCACTTCTCAAAATGAGCACTTATCATAATGAGCACTTATCAAATTGAACACTACTCAAAATGAGTGTGAATTTTATCACAATGGGTCAAAATAAAGACCGTTTGCTGTGTGTTTGAGTGTAAATTTTGTCAAGTGCACATTTTGCGAAGTGCACATTCTGCGTCAAACCCCCCTTAGCTGCCCTCCCCAGCGACGCCCTAAGCCGAGGCTCGTACCTCACAGGGGATGCCCTTAGCTATGTCACTTTGTATGCCCCTGGCTGGAGGTCTTACTCCCAGGGCACTCACAGGATAGTCCGATTAAGCAGAAGCCAGCCTCATAGATTGACCTGTGAGAAGCCATGTCGAAAAATAAAAATGGCATAATCAGCCTAAAGTGTTCACTCTGCTGAGGAGCTCGTGAGGGGTCGATCTTCAGGTTAAACCGCGCTTGTCTAGGTTGGTCCGTGGATGGACGGGAAATTTAAATTTTCTAATATTTTTAGCAATTTTCCGGTCAGTTTCTAATAGTACACCCGCATTTCGCCGGTTATGTTTAAGTCCCATGTAATAGGGGGCGAGTCTATTGCCATCAACCGAGCACAAATCCAGTCACGGAGTCTGAACTATTGAGAATTTCCCGATGGAAAAACCCAATAACACTTTGCCCGACCTGGGAATCGAACCCAGGACCTCATGCTCAGCAGTCGCGCTTGCGACCACCAGACCAACGAGGCAGTCGACTTCCGGAACAGTTATTTCATTGTCAATATTGTAATACACTTGTTTTTGTAATAGAAAACCTGTTTTACCTCAAATATTGTTTGAATCGAATCTGTTTTTTCCTCAATACGATACAAAATGAATACACAATGTTGTCAATGCGTTGAGCAAATATATATGAATAAATAAATAAAATATTGTGAATTTAAAACGTACAGACGGCATATCAAGGTACTACGATCTGTCAAATTTCTTTAATAGATTTTCAACTTTATTGCTTAGGCGTTAGGTTCGAGGTTGATTGAGAAAATTTGATAGTTTTAGGTAGCTTAATGTGCTGTGGTGTCTGTATAGTGGATAGCTGTTGTTATGGCGCACTGAGTTAGAATAATGTCATGGTGTCTCCATGTATACTTCAATACTAATGTTATAGAGAGGTGAAGTTTGTTAGTTTGGATGTGGGAGGTAATCTACGGAACTGATGATCTCAAACTCAAACCATTTATTTCAATTAGACCATTACAGGCATTTTTGAAAGTCACAAAAAAAAACAAAGAGCGAAGCTACAATCACATACACAAGGCATAATAATTTGTAATGTGAAAGTACTGTTGCCCATTCCAAGGTGTAGATCTCTATGGAGAAGAATGGGCAAGAAACTCCATGGACACTCTTTTCAATCAAACATTTTTTTACTCTTTGATGGACTCATGGATACAAAGGATGTAATTTTTTCTTAACCAAGTTGTGGAGGCCCCTTCCTTGTGGAGGCCCGGGGCAAGTGCCCCTGTTGCCCTGCCCTAAATCCGGCATTGTATGTGGGAGGTAATCTACGGAACTGCTGATCTGATTCCAAAAATTCTTTCACTAAACGGAAGCTACATTATCCCCGCGTGTCATCTATACTTATATTATAAACGCGAAAGTTTGGATGGATGTTTGTTACACGCCAGAACGGCTAAACAGATCTGGATGTGGCACAGAGATGGATTATAGTCTCGAATAGCACATAGGCTACTTTTTTACTCACACATACATATCAAAATTTCCGCGCAAACGAAGTCGTGGGAAACGGCTAGTCTAGTAGACTATATTTAAAACGTTTCCGTGGAAAATTTTCCTACAAAAACACGAGTAAAGCCGCAGGCATTAGCTAGTCACTAATAAATGTGATAGGAACTTACCTTTGTTTGGTTTTTATGATTAATTTACCGGTTTCGTTTTATTTTGGACGAGAAGCAAAGAAAATGATATAAAAGGTGTTTGTTGTTTATGATCGGTCTAGTGTGTCAAATGCGATTGCTGAACATAGGTCCTGGGTACGATTCCTACGTCGTTAAAGTGTAATTACGTTTTGTCTATCAAGGATTATTTAGTAGGAACCATGGAGTCTGTATTTGTATGTGTATGATGGCAATTGGCTCGCTTCTATAAAATGGGGCTGGCGAAATGTGGGTGTTATATAGGTACACATCTGCCCTGTCTAACCCTCGGAGAAATAAAGGCGTGATGATAGGTTTTTTTATGTTATGTACCTAACAATCTTTCTTTTTCGTGTGGTTTTGCGTAACCTGGTGTCAGAGTTTTTATAGCGCCCATGGGCCTCTGACTTGGCTTTACATGCCGTCGAGAAATATCTCTCAGGCACGCTAGTTTGGTTTCCTCACGATGATTTACTTCACCGAAGCACGTGATAATTATACAATATGCATATGAATCCGAAAATACAGTCAGGGGTGCGTGTCTTGAGTTCAAACTCAAGACCTATGTGTTCCGGGGCTGCGGGACTGTTCGAAAGAGATACCGCGGCCCTGGAACACAAAGGGCAAAGAAGGAACATGGATGGGTTTTAGTCAGTACGAGTCTGACACTCCCTTCCACTCCGCCCAGAGCGGGAGGGGTCACTTGATGATTTCCCATCCGAAAAAAAAAACAAAAAAAAGCCATGCCGGTTTGGTTTCTTCACGATGATTTCCTTCACTGAAACAAGTGATAATATTGTACAATATGCACATGAATCCGAAAATCCAATCAGGGATGCGTGTCTTTGGTTCGAACTCGAAACCTAAGACTTGGCAGTCCGAAGGTCCAAAAACTAGGCTGTCATTGCTCAACCTAACAATCAATTAAATTGTGCTATTTGTGTCCAATAATAACGAATACCTTTCTCTCTCTTTCCAGATCTTGAAATGCAGTGAAAATCAACTCAAAAAATTCACCATTTTATTTCCTCGTCCAAATCTTAACAAACACTCTTTGGGTCCCCAAAATTTACTATTCGGCACAGTACGGGCAGAACGAGACAGCATATTAACTTCAAAACTGTTATAATAAGCTTGTATAAGCGCGGCCAATATTCTTGCAATCAAGATAAAAGGCAATTCAGTTGTGGGTTGACAGAAGGTACATCACAATCATGGAAAACCTCACTGTACTATCCTTCAGAAAATCAGAGGACATCAAACGTCTTGCTAGACATTTCCAAAATGTTGTGAACCACCCTCTGACTCAGCAAAACAAAACTCTACTCTCCTATCTAAGGAGTTTAGATTCCACGCACAAGATGATTTATTTACAAAAGAGAGATTATGTCGAAGTCGAATATATATTTACAACGGAGAAGAAGTCGAACCTCCAGAGACAGCGGTTCAACAGTCTTCCTGTTAGCGAAGTTCCTGAATTGTTGAAAGCTGAATTGCTTAACTTTACTTCTGAGGATGCGAAGCAGGTGCATATTTGCACAGATTGCAATGTAGAGATTGAATTGAATGATGAAGAGCCGTTGATGGAATCACTTCAGAAACACTTCAGTTCTGATGCCCATTTGCCGAAGTTGAGACGTGAGAGCATTGATGTAGCAGAGCCTATAATACTGCCGAATATGTCTCGACGTCTTTCCGCCATGGGAGAGACTCCTTTGCCGAAGATCAAAGAACTTAGCATTACTAAACCAGTTGAGAGATTAGAACGCAATTTCTCGTCGAAACTCAGTACTGCGTTGACGAAACACCTCCCCGACGCTTCGGAAGCCAGCGTCGATGCTGCGCTGAAATTCTACCAAGAAATTTACGATAAGTTGTGCTCTGATGTCTCAGGTGTTGATTTTTCCACGCAAACGTCTTCAGTTGCTCCAATAATTATGAGCATTAAGGATAATGTTTACCAAAACTTCGCTGCCGATGCTAACAAGAATATAGACAATGACGAGAACGAGCAAGCTGCTGAGAAACCGAAGAATCAGGCGAAGAAATATCGTTACTATGGTCCTATTGAGGCCTCGATAGTGAAGCTGCTCGTCAACCATAAGTTGCTGTCTTTAATCGACGACAGAACTGGGAAGCTTGCTTTCTTTTGCATCGCCTGCGAGTATTATACTCTACGATTCCATTATGATAGTGTTTTGAACCACGTGTTCAGTGAAACTCATATTCACAACCTTTCCTGTATTTTACAGTCTGATAAGAGCATTTCTTTCTCAATGACTGAACCATCAATCGAGAAAATTAAGGAGATGAATGAAAAGTTCCTTCTTAGCCATGATATCACTTTTACCCCTAACGGATTGTATTGCCGCCTTTGCAACGCTTCGATAGATTCTATTGAAGCTTCTATTCTTCATATCCTTGACGAGAAGCATCTTGCAAAGCTCTCTGACGAGCTCTTCATCCGTATGAAGGAGACTGACCCCGATCGCACGATCCCTGAGGAGTGGGGCCCGAAAGATTTGAACTGGACTAAGTACTTAGCTAGCGTCGGGAAACCGCATAATAACCGTGATCATGTCATAATAGAAAACTTTATCAAGCCTTCGGGCAAGATCGGGAACTATTGTACCTGTTGCGATATGACGTTGAAGGGTCCTAGACAGGTTCTTTTCAACCATATCCGCCAAAAGAAACATTTGAGGAACGCGGCGCCTCGTAAACTTTCGATGCTGTATAAGAATCATTGCCGCCCCTCCGAATATTTCGCCAGTTTCGGCAATTTTTACATATGCACCATCTGCCCGGATTTCGTGGCCGTCCCATCGATTTCCGCCATGGTTGAGCATTTCGAAAGCGCTTCCCATTTCGATACGATGTCGAAGTTGATCCGTTCTGCTTTGTACAAGGAGTTTGATCAAGAGCTTTTAACTGCGAACAAAATTAGTGATTTAAAATGCCAAGTGTGTGATGTCACTTTCCAAGATATAAGCGAAGCCGTGAAGCATGCTTTGAGTAACATCGACCACCAAACTGCGGTTGCTGAAGCGAAAATCAGCGCGAACAAGGGAGATATAATCAGTGTTTATATGAAAGGAAATCACATCTTACACAGTGAAGGCGCTAGCTTCACTTGTGTCGAATGCAAAGGAGTTTTTAACTCCATAAGATCCCTTTTAACACACTTAGTATACGCTGGGCATTTTAAAGAAAAGCCAGCAATTGAGAGCGTGTTTCGCTTCTATTTGGAGCTGAAGCATAATATAAATATGTTAGCTCGGAACAAATATGTGTATTATCAGTTTGGGTGTCTGAAATGTGGTGTTTGTGACTCTGATATTGAGGAGGGGGAGACGGCGAAGAAACATGTCGTTTCTACGCGTCATAGAGAAAATATGGGGGCCAGTTATGTTAGTATGGATACATCGGCTGTTGAGTGAGGTACGTTGGACTTCTTACATTATTTCACTACTATTCATTTATGTTACTTGTATTTTGCTCGTGGCTAAATAAAAACAGCCGCTCGGGTTTATCTTTAGGTTAAGCCGTGCTTGCTTAGGTTGGTCTGTGGATGTGTGACCACCCATTATATACCGAGTTTCCTCCGTGCCTCGGAAAGCACGTTAAGCCGTTGGTCCCGGGTGTCATTTGTAGATTTGGAATTTTTCAGTTACTGGCTCATTGGTCTAGTGGCTGCAAGTGCCACTGCAGAGCATGAGGTCCTGGGTTCGATACCCAGGTCGGGCAAAGTGTTATTGCGTTATTGGGATCTTGGTCTATACTATTTTTCTCCAGATTTTACTTTCTTTACATCTAAAATCATACCATTTTTTTTTTGGGTGGAAATCATCAAAAGACCTCTCCCGCTCTGGGTGGAGTGAAAGGGAGTGTCAGACTCGTACCGCTTTTTTTTTTTTTCGGGTGGGCTATCTTCAAATGGCCCCTCCCGCTCTTGGTGGAGTAGAAGGGAGTGTCAAACTTTTACTGACTAAAACCCATCCATGTTCCTTTGCCCTTGTGTTCCAGGGCCGCGGTATCTCTTTCGAACAGTCCCGCAGCCCATACCATACTGGCTTAAAAAGCATTGAAGAATATCTTTAAATCAATGTATGCACAATATAGGGTTTATTTTTCATGTGGTTGTAAACAAAATACCTCAGCTGTGATCTCCTATCTAAACACGGGCGAGTGATGTGAGGAATTCCCACTATACAATTTTCTCCCGCGCTAGAGATATCAGCAGTAAGTGCAATTTTTGACAAAATGAGTTAAATATTGATCCTGAATCAGCGCAACGAGCTCTACCAGATGTGCTGACTGCTAACGGGAACTGGTAAATTTCGTAAAGGATCAGTTTCAGTTGCTTCTTACTAGATATAAAAGGATTTTCGTCATTTAAAACTATTCTTATATTGAGTAAAGAATATAATAGCGCTTTATTTGGGCTACACGTTTCAATCATCACAATTAATTTAACATAAAAAAAAAGTCCGGAAAAACAAAATTGTAACAAAAACTTTGCACAATCACCAATTATTACTCAAAACTATGTAAAACATACTTACTGCTCTTATGCTTAGCGCGTCAGTATTTGGGCTGACATCCAAGAAATCAGCTGACTGATTCAATGATTAGGATAGTACCGAATAGATATTATGATTCAACTTAAAAAAATATACACATTGTATCATCATCTTCCTGCCCTTGTCTTATTCTACTTGGGGTCGGCGCAACACGTTTTCTTCTTCCATTCTCCCCTGTCAGACGTCACGGCATCATTTACTCCTTTCTCTTTCATATCAGTCCTCACACAATCCATCCATCTTTTCTTTGGCCTTCCTTTCCCTCTGCATCCATCAACATTCATATCCATCTCTTTTAGTCAATATAAATATACTATACGCAAGTTGAATATGGATAAAAAATTGGCAAAATATCAAAATTATGTTTTTGGTCTCCGAACTATAGCCACGTTGATAAAATGAGCCTATGAGTTGTGTAATTGATTTATTTGTTAAATGTATTTAATAAAAACCTAGTTTGGCTAAGTATGAGGTCTTGGGTTCGATTCCCAGGTTGGGCAAAGTGTTATTGGGTTTTTCCATCTGGGATTTCTCAGTAGCAGCCACGGAGTCTGGTTTTGTGCCCGGTTGAGTGTTTTTTTTCGGATGGCAAATCATCAAATAACGCCTCCCGCTCTGGGCGGAGTGGAAAGGAGTGTCAGACTCGTACTGACTAAAACCCATCCATGTTCCTTCTTTGCCCTTTGTGTTCCAGGGCCGCGGTATCCCTTTCGAACAGTCCCGCAGCCCCGGAAGTGTACACTCCTGCCACCGCTCGTCGGTGATTATAGGCGTGATGTTATAATTGTTTGTTTCTTTTTGTTCCAGGCACTGTGAGTCTGCCAACGATTGTGTAAGAATGCCGAGTGACATGTGGTCTATTGATAAATCATGATATAAGAATAATTTCCAAATGAGAAATCATTTTACAATGAAATTTTAATAAATGAATTAATTTTATAACTATTACTATTGTTGTTTTATTTTCAACTGGTGTTTCTGTCCTGGATCGTTGGTTCCGGCTGTCATTTGTAGATCTTTGACAGTCGGTACAGGTAGTCAGTGGCCCCGAAATTCTGATAACCAGTCTTACCAAGGGGTATCGTATTACCCAGTACTAACCTAACTGGGTTGTGGAGGTCTGATAGGCAGTCGCTCCATGTTAAATACTGGTATTCAGCTGCATCCGGTTAGACTGGAAGCCGACCCCAACATAGTTTGGTAAATGAAAGGAAAATTTCATGATACTGCCTCGTTGGTCTAGTAGTTGTAAACGCGACTGATGAGCATGATGTCCTGGGTTCAATTCCCAGGTCGGGCTAAGTGGTATTGGGATTTTCTAATGAGACTTTCTCAGTTGCAGCCACAGTGTCAGGATTTGTGTCCGGCTGATGGCAATAGGTTCGTCACCATATTACATATGGGACTTAAACGTAACTGGCGAAATGTGGGAACCTCTGCCTAACTTTTTGAGGATAACAAGCTTACAAGCGTGCTGTTACGTTACTGTGACGACCAGCGTTCTATGAAGAGATTCCGAGCACCTCCTCGCACGCCGCTAGCTATTGAGCGCTTCTGAACGAAGACCTGAAGAACGGAGTAGCCGAGCCCCTGCCTTGCAGCTTGACAGCACCGCGCCCCGTTCGCTATAACTTATCTTATGTGCATCTCTACTGATGGCATGCACAGCTAAGGTGTAAGAAATAAAAGACTAAAAATGTATGTTTTTCTTCAGTTATACTCAGGTTTTGTAGATTCACAGACAGAAATTAATGAACTGACGGGCATAGTTAAACTGCCATAATATTCTAGCGAGTTGGAAATTTCGTAAAACATAAAAAAACGTTAACTAGTTCCTAAAATAAAATTATGAACACACTTTCTGACATTTATGCTATGCCACTTTCTGCAGGTGTCTGGATTGAGTTTGAGTTTTTACTATTTTTAACTTAATTTCCCTGTAAATCTCAATTGGTTTCGCAAGCATTTAAATTATGGGCTGTCTACGGAAATGCACCTATTTAACGTTAGTCTCCATCAAAAATTATCAGATATTGTCATTATCGGATACTCCTATACCTATCATTTGGACCAGTTGTGAAGAACTATTATTGACTGAATGCTTTGAATTGGTTATCTATACTAATATTATAAAGCTGCAGGGTTTGTTTGTTTGTTTGTTTGTTTGAACGCGCTAATCTCTGGAACTACTGGTCCGATTTGAATGATTCTTTCAGTGTTGGGTAGTCCATTTATCGAGGAAGGCTATAGGCTATACAACATCACGCTACGACTAAAAGGAGCGGAGCAGCAATGAAAAATGTTGCAAAAACGGGACGGGATTTTACGCGGACGAAGGTCGCGGCGAACAGCTAGTTATTAAATAAAATGCCTCATTGGTCGCAAGCTGCTAGCATAAGGTCCCTAGTTCTCAGGTCACGGATGGAAAAAGCAAAATATCTTTCCGTCGAGAATTTCTGAGTGGTAGCCCGGAGGCAATGAGCTTGCCGCCTATTATATGGGATTATAACATTGTTGGTGAAAGGTACACACCTCTAGCTTACCCTTCGGTGTTTTTAAAGCCGTATTTTTTTTTGTAATACATTTTCACTCGCAGTTCAACACTAGAGGGTGTTACTTGCTTAACCGGATTATCCTGTGGTGAAATCAAATGATTTAAAGCCCCAGCCAGGGTTTTTTTTCGTATGGTATATCATCAAATGACCCGCTCTGGGTGGAGTGGGAGGGAGTGTCAGACTTTTACTGACTAAAACCCATCCATATTCCTTCTTTGCCCTTCTAACAACGGCTTACACATAAAATTATAGACTTAATGCTCACTCGCTAAGGACATCCCCTGTGGGCTTCGGACCTCGGCTTAGGACAACTAGGAACAGTCTGGGTCGTATTTTTATTAATTGAGGAATTTAAAGCTACTGTCTCAGTGGCGCGGGCTGGCTCATTAAGCAAGGGTCGCGCGGTGTTTAAGGGTCGAAAGATGTCCACTGCCAGATAGTAATGCTAGTGAACCGAATTTTAATTGTATAAGTAATTGAATTTTATTATATTTTTGAACTGTAAACCTTATGAGCCGTGTTGTGTTAGTTTTAATGAATTTTCTATACAATGTAAGAATTGTTTATGAAATAAATGAAATGAAAGGAAATATTAAACCTCTCCCAGTTTGTCGTTGTTAGAGTGATTCCCGTACCTTATTGCAAAAGTGAGTATCATAATATACAAGTTGCTTTATTAAAATCGCGAAATACCTTTTTTGCAGGATAATACAGGTGTCAGGTAATAAAAAAAACATCGAAAACAATATATAAAAAATATATTTCTTAAATACAGTACAGTAATATATATTGAAATCTTATTCCTAAACAATATTTATTCCTCAATTTCTTCGTCTTCTTGTGGTAACTCATCTAGAGGAATGATGGCCGGGGGGCTGGTGTTGTCACAAGTGCAATAGCAGTTCTTGCCGTCAGGTCCTTGAGGTATCATCAGGATTTTGAGGCGCATATTCGTTTCTAGAGCGTTCATAATTTCTGTGGGATGAAGAAAAAATATAATTAGTATAACAAAGTATAAAATCATGTCATTACCATAGCTATTAGAGTAGGGGAAGGCCAAAAAAGCTGTGTGAACGATGACATGGCTAGAAAAGAGTTGTCTTAAGAGAGTCCCCAGGACACTTGCGCGAAAGAGATTTGTGCATCTGGACTTTTTCGCGACTTAACGTCATGGTGTCGTTATCGTGGTTTTCGGGGTCGCTGATAACGAAAATGAGGTCACAATGAAAATCCAAGATGGTGCCGAGGAAAATTTTTCCTGCATGGGTGTCGTGTTTTTCGTTATCCATGATGGAAAAACCGAAATTCAAATAAAAGTCCATTCGCGCAAGTGTCCATGCGCGCAAATGTCTTTCGCGCAAATATCCCAGATCCCTGAAGAGAGGTCAAATCATCATCATCTACCTGCCTTTTCCTTACTTTATTGGGGTCGGCTTCCCGTCTTACCGGATGCATCTGAATACCAGTATTTTACATGGAGCGACTGCCTATCTGACTTCCACAACCCAGTTAGTACTGGATAGATAATTCGGATGAGATGACGAGTAACACGGATATATGGACTAAAACATGTTGCGCCGATCCCAAGTAAATTGGGACAAGGGCAGGAAAATTGTGACATTAGATCATGTCAATCCCAGGTCGGGCAAAGTGTTATTGGGTTTTTCAACAGGAAGCTCGGAAGCAGGAGCAGTTTGGGGTCTGGAGTCTGGAATCGTGCCCGGTTGATAGCAATAGGCTCGCTCTCTTTTACATAAAACTTAAAATAACTGGCTAAATGTGGGTGTACTATTAGGCATACCTTTGCTTTTGTGCATCAAGGATTACAGAAAGTGATGCTTTGTTAAATAAGATCATGAATGTATTTAGAAACATGTGTACATTAAGAAATGTACACGTGTTTCTACATTGTTCTCATATACAGGGTGGTAGATAAACCGGCGCACAAATGGATATTAAACAAGCCTACAAAAGAATTGTACCCCCAATGAACTGTGGGCCAAAATAACTATTATCTGGAGCCCTGACACAAACTAGAACGCGTCGCGGCAGGCCTCGCAGGCCAACGAACGACCAGTGGTCCACATTGGCCCTGGATCGAAAGAATTGGAAGCCTTTGGGAGAGGTCGTTGCCCAGCCGTGGGATGACACCGGCTAACAGCAACAAAAGAATTAGTTTTCACAAAATAAACTTACCTTGTCGACCCTGATTCAAACACAACTTCCCTCCCGCTTTCGGCATTTGGACTTCAGTTTCGAATTTGACAGCTTGCACACCTGGTGGCTTAGGTTCTGCTGCATACGTTGTTGCTTCTAAATATGTTGAATCAGTCTCTTGTTGTTTAGTTGTTGCTACATATTTTTCTGTTGTTGGACGTTCAGAAGTAGATTTTTCTGAATTATCTTGATTCGTAATCGGTTTTTCAGTTGTCCCTTCTGAAACTGTCAAACCTTGTGTAGAAGAAGACAGTTTTATTACTGACTCTTCTGTGGTTCCTGCTTGCTCTAAATTCTCTTCTTGTCGCACTAAAGTCGTTAACTCTTCTGCGGTTGTAGTTGGTTGATCATCTGCTGCTTGAATAGTAGCTGTTTCTTGTTGTATAGTTGGTATTTCTGATGTAGTTATCACTTCTATTGTCGTCAAAGTTTTTTCTTCCGTAGTGGTAGTAATAGGTCCAGTTGTACTAGGACTATTTGTTGTAATAGTTGATTGAGCTGATTCTAACTCAGTAGTGGCTGTTCCCGGAGTTTTTGTTATTGCTTCAATGGGCGTTTCTTCCTCAGTAGTTTTAACAGTGTCTTCGGATTTTGGAGTGGTTATTTCTTTCTCAATCGGATGTAATTCCGTTGATTCTATTAGTTGAGTTGTTGTAGAGGGTTTTGTCGTTGTAACTTGTTTCGTTGTTTCTTGTTCAGTAGTTGATGCCTCAGTTGTTTCTCTGCCTGTTACTTCTGCAGTTGTTGAAGATTGTTCTGTCGTTTTTGTTGTGGGTTTTTCTGTTATTGCTGCCTTAGGTGTTGAAGGTTGGTCAGTGGTCTTTTGCACAGTCGTTGGGTGGTCAGATGTAAGCACTTCCGTTGTTAACTTCTCAGTTGAAGACATTAGTTCCGGTGTTTGTTGCTCAGTGGATATTGTTACAGACCAACCACTCGTAGTTACGTTCTCATCAGCCAACGTTATTGTCGCTGGTTCCTCTGTAGAATTAAATTCATCATCATCTATTGAAGATTCTTCTCCGGATCCATAGCCATCATCAGGTACGGCACCAGATGTCTCTTCATCATCAATTTCACCAGATCCTTCTTCCTCCGAATCGTAATCCTCATGAACCCAAATGACTACGTGTTCAACCACCGGCCTTTCAGTGTCTTCTAGCTCTGTAGAAGTTGGTTGCTCAACCAAAGGTTCCTCAGTGTTTACTTGATCAGTGGAAATCGGTCGCTCAGTTTCTAGTACACTAGCACTTAGAGAATATCCTTCTAAGTTATATGATGTGAATTCTGTTGTAATAGATGGTATGTGTTGAGTTGATGCATCAATTATTATTGCTTGAGTAGTTGTTACTTGTTCTGTGCTTGTTGAATTAACATTTTCAGTTGTTAGAACAACTGCTTCTGTTGTTGCTTTGTCAGTTGTTGAAGCTATCTCTTCTGTTGTTGTAGTAACAGCTCCGGTTGTTAAAGCTTCATTTGTTGATGCTACACTTTCTGTTATTGACTGACTAGTTGTTGAACCAACAGTTGTTGTTGAAGGAGTACCTTCTGTGGTCAATTCTTCAGCTGTGGAAGAAATTGCTGTTCTGGTTGACAGCACTACTTCTGTGTTTCCTTGTTCTGTTGTAGATACAACATCTTTTGCTGTTGTTTGCTTAGTTGTTGAAGCGACAGCTTCCGTTGTTACTTTCCCAGTTGTTGGTGCAACACCTGGTGTTGTAGATTGTTGTGTTGTTAATTTGTCTGTTGTTGCGGTTACACCTTCTGTTGTTGAAGGAACATAATCAGCTGTTGAAGTAATAGCTCTAGTTGTTGAAGTAAAACATTCAGTTGTTGAAGCAACACCTTCAGTTGTTGAACGTAATCCTGCTGTTGTTGAAATAATACCTTCTGTTGTTGAAATAACACGTTCTGTTGTTGAAGCAACATATTCTGTTGTTGAAGTAACAGCTTCAGTTGTTGAAGTAACGCCTTCTGTTGTGGAAGCAAGAACTTCTGTTGTTGAAGCAAGAACTTCTGTTGTTGAAGATAGACCTTCTGTTGTTGCAGTTACACCTTCTGATGTGGAAGTAACACCTTCTGTGGTTGAAGTTACACCTACAGTTGTTAAAGTAACACCTTCTTTTGTTGAAGATACAACACTTGTTGTTGCAGTAACACCTTCTGTTGTTGAAGTAATAGCTTCAGCTGTTGATGGTGATACATATTCTGTTGTTGAAGGCACATCTTCTTTTGTTGAAATAACATCTGTTGTTGAAGTAACACCTTCTGTCGTTGAAGCAACACCTTCTAATGTTGAAGTACCACCGTCTGTTGTTGAAGATACAACACTTGTTGTTGAAGATACACTTTTTGTGGTTGAAGATACACCTTCTGTTGTTGAACCAACATATTTTGTTGTTGAAGATACACCTGTTGTTGAAGATACAACTTCTGTGGTAGTCGATTTTTCTGATGTTGGCTGCTGCGTTTCTGTAACTGCTTGTGGCGATGAGGTAGGTTTCTCAGTTGAAGACGTTTCTGTCGATTCTAAACTTACTGTTGTTTCTTGCGCAGTTGATGAAGTAGAAACATCTTCTGTGGTAGTCGATAATTCCGTGGTTGGCAGTAGCGTAGTTTCAGTTAAAATATTCGTTACTGCCGATTGATTTTTAGGCACCGATTGAGTAGTTTTCGTCGTTTCTGAAATGTATGGTGTTGTTTCCCTTATCAGTGATTCTGATGGTAATATTTTGTTCGTATTCTGTTCCTCATCAGATTCCCAACCAACCCATTCTTCAGATTCTGAAGGCTCTGTAGCAGGCTCCTCATTTTCTTCATCACTTGATTCTTCTGATTCTTCCTTTGATTCTAATGTTTGTGTAGTTAGTTCCCATTCAAGATCTGAATCAGATTTCTGAGTTGTTGGTGCTAAATCTTCTCTCGACTCAACTTTATCTGTAGTGGGTGTTACATCTGTAGTGGGTTTTACATCTTCTTTCGACTCAAGTTTATCTTCTTCTGATTCAAATTTCTCTGTAGATGGTTCCCCACTTTCTTCTGCTACAAATTCGTCGGATTCAAGTTTCTCAGTAGTAGGTTTCACATCTTCTTCTGACGTAGGTATTTCAATAGTCGTTTTACCATCTGTGTATTCCAGCCATTCATCCGATTCTGATATTTCAGTAGTGGGCTCACCATCAATGCTTTCAACAGATTCTTCTGATTCATCTGTGGTTGGTTTGCTATCTACGTATTCAATCCATTCTTCCGATGACTGTGTACTCGGTTCTTCATTTTCTTTCGATTCTCTCGTTTGTTGCTCAGTAGTTAGTTCTGTTGTTGAACTAGCAGATTTTGTTGTTGGCAACTCAGTTGTCGGTTGCACTGTAGTTACTGACTTAGAAGTTGCTGTCTTTGTTGTAGGTGGCTCAGCAATTATTTCAGTTGTTGAAGTAGCAGTTTTAGTTGTTGCTAGCTCGGTTGTCGATTGTAGGGTAGTTGCTGACTCAGTAATTGCTTGCCTGGTTATTGGTTTTTCAGTTGTTGAACTAGCAGCTACTGGTGTTGGTTGTTGTTCAGTGGTTACTGCCGTTGTTGAGCTCGCAGCTTCTGATGTTTCTGAAGTCACTACTGTCGTCGCTTGCTCTGTTGCAGCTTCCTCTGACGTAGTATCTTTTACCGTCGGTTGCTCCGTCGTAGCTTCTTCTGGCGAACTCACTTCTGTCGACGCTTGCTCTGCCGCAGCTTCTTCTGACGAAGCTTGATCTGTCACAGTTTCATCTGACGAAGTCTCTCCTATCGCTTGCTCTGTCGCAGTTGTTGGTTCTCCAGTGGAAAGTTCCCTCTTTGAACTAGCAGCTTCTGTTGTTGACAGCTCAGTAGTCGGATGCACAGTACTGGATTGCTCAGTAGTCGGTTCCGATGTCTGTGTACTCGGTTCTTCATCTTCTTCTTTCGATTTTTTAGTTGCTTGTTCAGTAGTTAGTTCTGTTGTTGAACTAGCAGATTTAGTTGTTGGCAAATCAGTTGTAGGTTGCATTGTAGTTGCTTGCTGAGTTGTCGGTTGCACAGTTGTTGGTACTCCAGTAGAGACTTCTGTTGTTGAACTAGCAGCTTCTATTGACAGCTCAGTAGTCGGATGCACAGTACTGGATTGTTCAGTAGTCAGTTGCACAGAAGTTGCTTCCTGAGTAGTTGGTGGCTCAGAAATTATTTCAGTTGTTGTACTAGTAGTTTTTGTTGTTGTAAGATTAGTTGTCGGTTGCACAGTACTTGCTTGCTCGGTTACTTGTTCTTCAGTGGTTGAATTAGCAGCTTCTGTTGGTGGTTGTTGCTCAGTAGTACGTTGCTCAGTGGCTACTGCCGTTGTAGCACTAGCAGCTTCTGATGTTTCTGAGGTCACTTCTGTCGTCACTTGCTTTGTCACAGCTTCTTCTGACGAAGTATCATCTGACGACGCTTGCTTTGTTGCAGCTTCTTCTGACGAAGTCTCTTTAGCCATCGCTTGCCCTGACGCAGCTTCTTCTGACGAAGTTTGCTCTGTCGTAGTTGTTGGTTCTCTACTGGAGACTTCCTTTGCTGAACTAACAGTTTCTGTGGTTGACCGTTCAGTAGTCGGATGCACAGTACTGGATTGCTGACTAGTCGGTTGCATAGTTGTTAATACTGACTCAGCAGTTGCTTCCTCAGTTTTTGGTGGCTCAGAAATTATTTCAGTTGTTGAACTAGCAGTTTTTGTTGTTGTTAGTTCAGTTGGTAGTTGCACAGTAGTTGGTGACTCAGTAGTTGCTTGCTGGGGTTTTGGTTCTTTAGCTGTTGAACTAGCAGCTTCTGTTGTTGGATGATGTTCAGTTGTAAATTTTTCAGTGGTTACTGGCGTTGTATTAGAAGCTTCTGATGTTCCTGAAGTCACAACTGTCGTCGTTTGCTCTGCCGCAGCTTCCTCTAACGAAGTCTCTTCTGACGATGTCACCTCTGCAGTCACTTGCTCTGTCTCAGTTTCTTCTGACGAAGCTTGCACTGTCTCAGTTTCTTCTGACGAAGGTTGCTCTGTGGCAGCTTCTGACGAAGTGTTTTCTATCGTCGCTTGCTCTGTCGTTGTTTTATCGGTTGAAATCACTTGTGTCGTAGCTGCTTCTGTAGTTCCAGCGTCCGTCGTAGCTGCTTTTGTCGTAGCGGCTTCAGTAGAAGCACCTTTAGTAGAAGCGGCTTTAGTAGTAGCTGCTTCAGTAGTAGTAGCTTCCATCAACGCTTGCTTTGTCGTAGGTACTTCTGTCAAATCTTTAACTGTCGTAGAAGCTTCTGACGTCGCTTGCTCTGTCGTAGTTTTATCGGTTGAAGTCACTTGTGTCGTAGCTGCTTTAGTAGTAGCTGCTTCTGTCGTAGCTGCTTTAGTAGTAGCTGCTTCAGTTGTAGCGGCTTCTATCGTCGCTAGCTTTGTCGTAGGTACCTTTATCGTAGCTGCTGCAGCACTTTGTACAGTTGTAATAGCTTGATAAGAAGTGGAAACTTGATCAGCAGTCATACTTTCTTGTCCAGTAGTGGTTTCTGACGCAGCTACTCCAATAGTAGCTGCTTCTGTCATAGCTTCTTCTGACGAAGTCACTTTTGTCGTCGCAGCTTCTTCTGTCGAAGACTCTTCTAACGTAGCTTGCTCTGCCGAATTTTCTTCTGACGAAGCTTGCCCTGTGTCAGTTTCTTCTGACGAAGCTTGCTCTGACGCATCTTCTTCTGACGAAGTCTCTTCTGACGTCACTTGCTCTGTCACAGCTTCTTCTGACGAAGTATCTTCTGACGTAGCTTGCTCTGTCGCAGCTTTTTCTGATGAAGTCTCTTCTTCCGTCGCTTGCTCTGTCACAGTTTCATTAGTTGAAGTCACTTGTGTCGTAGCTGCTTCTGTAGTTGCAGCTTCTGTCGTAGCTGCTTTCCTGGTGGCGGCATCAGTAGTAGCGGTTTCTGTCTTCGCTTGCTTGATCGTAGGTACTTTTGTAAAATCTTTTACTGTCGTAGCGGCGTCTGTCGTCACTTGCTCTGCCCTAGGTACCTCTGCCGGAGCTGCTTTAGTAGAATGTACTTCTGCCGTAGGTGTTTCCATCGTCGCTTGCTCGTTCACGGCTGTTTCTGTCGCACCGTCTTCTGTCGTAGTTGCTTTAGTGGTAACTGCTTCAGTAGTAATCGCTTCAGTAGTAGCGGCTTCTGTCGAAGATTTTTCTGTCGTAGCAACTTCTGACGTCGCTTTCTCTGTCACAGCTTCTTCTGAAGAAGTCTCTTCTATTGTCGTAACTGCATCTGTCGAAGCCGCTTCAGTAATAGCGGCTTCCGTCGTCTCTGCTTTAGTACTAGTTGTTTTTGTCGTCGCTTGCTTAGTCGTAGCTGCTTCTGTCTCAGCTTGTTCTGTTGACGTTTCTTCTGTCGAAGCTTGTTCTGTCGAAGCTTGTTCTGTCGAAGCTTGTTCTGTCGAAGCTTGTTCTGTCGAAGCTTGTTCTGTCGAAGCTTGTTCTGTCGAAGCTTGTTCTGTCGAAGCTTGTTCTGAAGTAGTTTGATCAACAGTAGTAGCTTGTTCAGTAGTGATTACTTGCTCTGTTGTTGAAGCCTTATCTGTTGTGGAAGCTGTAGCTCCCTTCGTCGTAATTTGACCAGCAGTCGTAATTTGTTTAGTAGTGGTTTCTATCGACAATATTTCTGATGTAGTTTCCTCAGTACTAGCACTTCGATCAATTATATAAAATTGATCAGCTGTGGTATTTTCTATTGTAGTTATTTTTTCAGTTTTTGACGGATCAGCAGTGATTGCTTGCTCAGTAGAAGTAATATGTTTCTCAGAAATGGAAACATAATCAGTTATAGTAGTTTGATCAGGGGTAGTTGTGTGATCAGTTGTGGTACCAGCTTGATCGGCAGCAGAGGGTTGCTCAGTTGTTTTTATGTCTTGCGCTGTAGTAGCTTGTTGTTTGGTTGTGTGTACCTCTGTTGTAATTTTATCAGTTGTAGCAGCTTGGTCAGCAATGGTAGTCTGATCAATGGTGTTAGCTCGCTCGGTAGTAACAATAACTTTTTTAGTAGATACCTCGGCTGTTGGTTGATTTCTTGTTGATGCTTCTATCGTATTTGTGGTAGCTTGATCAGCAATGACAGCTTGAACAGTAGTAGTACTAGCTAAATAAGTGGTAGAACTGGCTTGTTCAGTATTAAGTACTTCTGTGGTTGGTTGGGCAGTTGGTGGTAGCTCTGTTGTAGCTTGTTCAGTTATAATTTGATCAGTAATAGAACTAGCTTGCTTGATAGAAGTAATATCTTGCTGAGTAGTGGAAACGCGATCAGCAGTAGTAGTTTCCTGATCAGGTGTGGTCCCTTCATCAGTAGTACTAGCTTGAACAGTTGTAGCTTCATTTATTAGTAGCTCTGTTGTCGCTTGTTCCGGCGTAGCTTGATCAGTAGTCGTACTAGCTTGTACTTCAGTTGTAGTTACCTCTGATTTTTGTTGTTCATTTGATGATAGGTGTGTTGTAGCTTGTTCTGTAGTTATTTGTCCAGTTGTGGAAGTTTGATCAGCAGTATTCGCTTGTTCACCCGTTAAAAGCTTAATTGTGGCAGTGGTTAATTTATCAGTAATAGTAGTAGCTTGATCGGTGGTAGATCTAGGTTTCTCAGTAGAAGCACTAGCTTGCACAAGAGTCGTAATTTCTTGCTCATTAATAGCTTGCTCTATAGTACTAGTTTCCTCTTGTTTTGTAGTGCTACCTAGATCAGCAGTCGTAGATAGATCAGAGGTCGTAGACTTATCACTAGTGATAGCTTGATCAATAGTAGTTATTTGTTCAGTGGTATTAGCTACTTCCACAATGGTAGTCTGATCAGCAGCAGTAGCCTCATCTTTCGTGGTAGCTTGTTCAGATGTAGAGGATTGTTCAGCAGTACTAGGTTGGTCAGTAGTTCTAGCAAAACCACAAGGTTCTGACGTAGTAGTAGTAGTTTGCGCATTGGCATAGCTAGGAGGAAGAGGAGTAGACTTCTCAGTCTCTTTTTCATAATATTCTTCATCGTAATATTCTTCTTCATTAGAATCATCGTCTTCTTCCTCTTCTTCTTCTTCTTCAGTTGTTGTTCTTGGTTTAGGAGTCGTTGATGTGGATGTTGTTGAGCGTTCTATGCGTGGTTTGTTCAGTTTTATGTAGTGAATGGCTTTGAGTATTGCTGGAAAGAGATTTTGGAGTTAAAATATATAGATTTAAGTATATATTTGTTTGGTTTAAATAAAAATATTTAGTCCGTCAGTTAGATCATCAAAAAATGTTGGGCAAGTATTTTATCTTTTGTCACATAATCAAAAAATTACGACGATACAGCGCATCAAAGTTCAAGAGAGGGGGCTTGTGACGTCACTGGACAGTAAAAAGTAACAGAAATTGTGACGTCACGCGAAATTTCAACGCACTGTGGACAGTTTTCGTTTACATGACAAAAGAAAAAATACGTGTCCAATATTTTTTGATAATCTAACTGACGGACTTAATAGATTTTTTCAGTCAAATACCCTATTATTATTCAGATATTTAGAGAAAAGGAATATTATGTAGGTTCACTTGCAACAAAAATCTCTAAATGAATTTAACGCTAATTGTATTTTAAATAAAAAAGAATCTGTGTCAGTAGTTTTCAAACATCATCTGCCTAGCCTTTACCCAACGTTGAGGTCGGCTTCCAGTCTAACCGGATGCAGCTGAATACCAATATTTTACATGGAACGACTGCCTATCTGACCTCAAAAGAACTGTGCACTAATTATATTTAGTGATATGTGGATCAAGCGGTTTTTTTAAATTGGATTTTTCACTAAAAATGTGCAATACTTACTTGGCTGGCCAGTCGCTCTCTTTAGATCTCTCAAAGCGTCTATGAAATCTGAAAGAAAGAAAACGATTAATTTCAGTATTAATCACTGTGAGTTAAGGGTAGCTTGATCAATTATTGTAGTTTAATCACATGGGTACCTAAGCTTGACCAGGAGTGTTTCCCTTCACGAAGCCGTCAACCAAGCATTCTGTACATCAAACTAAGTAACTCTATGCAAAAATTATAGCTGGGAAACGACTTTTTTTTTTGGTGAAAGATCACGTTTTACGATAAAACTCAATGTAACGCACACAAAACATTGTGCTAATGGATGCATTGATTAGTACGGGGGTCGTGGAGGTATTTAAAGTAAAGAAATGACATTAAAAAGTTTTTTTTTAACTTGTAAAAAAGTTGGAACTTTGAGCCCCAATCTCTCCATAACTATCGCAATGACGGGGAGAACAAGTGCCTTTCGGCTTCGTTGAGGACATTTTTACACCTTTTATAACTTAGAATATTGAAATAAATTGTGAAAAGTAACTTACTGTCAGTTGAAGTGTAGTCTTCAGTTACAAAGACGGCTTCTTCTAAATCTGTTGACAAATAAATTAAATTCAATTAATAATACAATTCTGTGGTTTAAATTTAAAAATAACAGCCTTTCTGAAAACTCGAAACATAGAGGTATGGAAGACGTGGATATAGATTATACAGGTTGTTTTTTTTCATGAGTACTACACGCCTTTAAAATATTGCCAATGTTTAAAAAATCACCCTGTGTAGTAAAAAAATATTTGCTCTAGTTTCACTTTCCAGAGATAAAACAGGGGTGAAAGGCAGCTGGCTTTTCCTCAAAAGCCTTCTAGAGAAGCTGAGTGTTGAGCTCAAACGTTACATGTCAAAAATAAAAATGGTTCATGAGATTTGATAAAAAGATTATGGTACTTACAGAACGCCTTGCTAATAGAGATGATGTTTTCGAAGAATTTCACCACGTCTGGAATAAGAAGGTATTTATTAGAAAGCTCTACATTCTAGTTTGAAGGTAGTTAATTTAATCTTTTGAATGCTAGATCATAAACGCACGCGCGTGCCCTCGTCGCCAAGCCACAATTTCTCTGCAAATACCTACAAAAATAATAGGGATTCCAAAACTATTTAATTGTTTATTTCGAGTGTTTATAGTGCACCGCAGTTTTTGTCACATATTTGTGTCGTTGGCGTACAGGGCACGCGCTTGCTTGTCACGTATATGCGACAATGGCGTTCAAAAAGTTAATCACGCAAAATATAACATACCCATTTCAGTAATATCAAATAGCAGCTGAATTATATCGAAGAAATCTGGAAGTGAAAAACAATATTTTAATAACAAAATTATGATGAACTAGCTTATGTCCGCGGCTTGTCCTACGGGATCAAACTACCGCGATAAAAAGTATCCTATATGTTAATCCAGGTTATAAAAAATCTTTGTGCTAAATTTTATCTAAATCCGTTCAGAAGTTTTTGCGTGAAAGAACAACAAATATCCATCTATCCGTCCATCCTCACAAACTTTCGCATTTATAATATTGTCCATAATATATAATATAATAGCTTAAAATCAACTCCACAGATTTCGCTAAACATAGAGGCGTAATTCGAATGTCATTTGATTTTAGTTGCAATGGAATATGAACTTAGTCATATATATCATTGAGTTTAAATTAGTTCTTACCGTGAACTCCACAGATCTTGCTAAGCATAATAAAGTCAGAGACTCGAATGTTCAAATTATTGCAATGGAATTTGAACTTTGTTCTCGATATCATTGAGTGTATTTTATTCTAGACCTTACCATCAAATCCAAAGACCATGCTGAGCATACAGATGTTATAAATTTGGTTATAATGGAATTTGAACTTTATTAGTTACATCATTGAGTTTATATCAGTCCTTACCATCAACACCACAGATCTTGCTAAGCATAGAGGCCGCCACTCTAATGTTGGTAGCATTGGTGACGCGCAACAACGTCTCCAGGAACACTATGATCTCCACGTCGGTGTACTGGTATACTGTGTCGAAGAATACGAAGATATCTGGAAGAGAAGCATAGCATAATCAGCATTATAACGTACGGTGCATCAGTATAATGGGTGTAAAAATACCCTTAACGAAGCCGAAAGGCACTTGTTCTCCCCGTCAATGCGATCATTTTTTTAGTCTAGAACTCTAGACTATACCTGGGAACTTTCTAGTTACTTACGGAGATATTGGGGGTTAAACTTCCAATTTTTTTTAAACAAGTACGCGTTGTTTAGAAAAAGGTTTTCAATAAATCATTTTATTCGTTTTTTTTTTCTTTTTGATAGACTGACGGACGGATGCAAACTGATCCTATAAGGTTTCCTTTTGATGTACGGAACCCTAAAAACGATTATAGCTGAATAATTTGAGACAGTTGTCCGGTAACTTACCTTCGATTGAAGTAATAGTGATCATAACTTGCCAAGCTTCTTTGACGGCTGAAAACAAAAGAAATATAAATATCACCATCAAATTGTAAAAACCGTTAGATTATAATCTACCTCGCAAGATTGTAAGCAGTATGTTACGGTTCGCAATCTTTCGACAGATTACAATCTCGCTAGATAGATTATAAACTACCGAAAAATAATGCGTTAAATTGTTAGCAGGATGCTACGGTTCACGATATTTCGACAGATTACAATCTCGCGAGATAGATTATAAACTACCGAAAAATAATGCGTTAAATTGTTAGCAGGATGCTACGGTTCACGATATTTCGACAGATTACAATCTCGCGAGATAGATTATAAACTACCGAAAAATAATGCGTTAAATTGTTAGCAGGATGCTACGGTTCACGATATTTCGACAGATTACAATCTCGCTAGATAGATTATAAACTACCGAAAAATAATGCGTTAAATTGTTAGCAGGATGCTACGGTTCACAACCTTTCGACTCATCACAATCTCGCTAGATAGATTATAAACTACCGAAAAATAATGCGTTAAATTGTTAGCAGGATGCTACGGTTCACAACCTTTCGACTCATCACAATCTCGCTAGATATATTTCATTATAATCTAACGGTATTTACAATTTTATGGTGACCTAATTATCACAACTTGAAGGTATACTAAGTGTCTCTTAGTAATCAATGTTGTTACAAAACAAAGCAGAATTAAAAATAATGTTGATAAACAAACCGAGTGAAAGGTCAATGATATTGTAAACTGAAATAACTGTTTTATGAGTAAATTTTTTTATGCTTATTTTCGAAAAACGCCTTATACAGGTTGTCCCTCCACAAACCGACAGGATGCATTCAGCTCCTAATTTTGAATCATATTCTACCGGATTTTTTCTTCGGATTTAATTTCTTTTTTTTTTACAGTAAATATTTCTTTATTTCAATGTAAAATTACGAGTACATTCCCTGTATGCAGCACTCCATTTATGTAAATAATACGGCTAAAATCAAAAATCCAACAATGGATGTTGAAATAGGTACTAATTATCAAATTATATGTTATTTAAGAGTCTGTGTAATTATGTATTAATTAATTCAAAAAGAAAAGTTAATAAAATGCCAAGAATAATAGAAGGCTAAAATTAAAAAGGCTATAATTTTCTAATAACCTACACCGCCTACACGTATTCATATCAAAAGGCACTTGCACACATTATACTCACACTTGGTCCCCGTGATTGACATCAGTCTCTTGAAGAAGTCTATAATATCTTCGTGTCCCGATTTGATGCGGATTTGTTCCAAGACATCAAAAAGAGTCACTGAAAATACAAAAGATAATATAATTATAAACTACCTATTTATAAAAATATCATTTTTTTTTAATCAGCCTATTCTGTCCCACTGCTGGGCAGAGGCTTCCCCCATTTCTTTCCAGCTATCCCGGTGTTTCGCCTCCTCTGGCTAATCAGTCAGGAACAAGTCCAAATCGTCACGCCAGCGTTTCTTGGGCCTGTCTCGGTGACGCCGACCGTCTTCAGGCATCCACTGTGTGACGATTCTAACCCATCTGTCCTGACCCATCCTGGAAATGTGACCCGCCCAGTCCCATTTAAAAAAAATAACTACGACGTTAATAAGAAAGGTAGGAGCGTCCTGCGTCCTGACGCTTGTTGGGCCTACCCCTTGAGCATACAGCCGAGATGTTTTATTATAGTTCTGTGCAAACTTTATGGCGGCTCGGAAGTCAGCTGCGAGTGACGGTCTGCGCATTATAAGCCAGTACCGCCGTCATTACACTTTGATTCTACTTACCGTCTTTGATTGTCAGAGTCATGATGACAGCTGACACTTATCTGACGTTAGACGTCTACGTCACATCGAGTAGTGAGCTCATTGGTATTAAGTATTCTACTCTTTGAGTGAGCTCAGTGCTAGGGCCTCAGGAAGACCTTCCTGACGCTTGTGCCTGTTTCTT
Organism: Noctua pronuba; assembly: GCA_905220335.1. Lineage (NCBI taxonomy): Eukaryota > Metazoa > Arthropoda > Insecta > Lepidoptera > Noctuidae > Noctua > Noctua pronuba. Next base: position 2,233,001 of record LR999920.1, read on the forward strand.
TAGATGGCGTAATGTTATGTTACTCACTGTCTTGTGTAGTCAGACTCATGATGACAGCTGACGCTTGTCTGACGCTAGTCGTCTGCGTCACGTCGAGTAGTGAGCTCAGGAAGTATAGCGCGTCCTGACGCTTCGTCACCTTGTTGATGGTGTGGATTATGTTGACTATGTCTGCGAAAGATAGAGATATATTAGTTGGATTTTATAATGTACCGAGTTTCCTCCGTGCCTCGGAAAGCACGTTAAGCCGTTGTGCCCGGCTGTAATTTGTAGATCTTTGACAGTCGTTACAGGTAGTCAGTGGCCCGAAAGTCTGACAACCAGTCTTATTACCCAGTACTAACTGGGTTGTGGATGTCAGATAGGCAGTCGCTCCATGTAAAATACTGATATTTAGCTGCATCCGTTTACTGGAAGCCGACCCCAAAATAGTTGGGAAAAGGATAGGCACATGATGATGCGAATCACACTTATCAGTACTAAAAACTTCTAAGAAATTGCTTAATAATACGCACTATGACGTATAAATGCAATTTGGTTCACAATTAACTGTCATCTCTAGCCAATCTTACCGCGTCAAGCGGCGGACTGTCAAGTCATAGGTCTCGAGTTTATGTGCGTGTTGCTTCGGTGAAGAAAAACATCGGGAGGAAACCAGCATGCCTGAGAGATATTTTCGTCTCACAATTAATTTGTTGTTATTCTTCATCTTTGTATTATTATATCTCTTTACTTTGTACTAGCTTCTGCCCGCGACTTCGTACGCGGATCCTGTTGCTTATGCCAGCGACAACGGGGTCGTCAAAATCGAAGATCGGAAACGTCTGATGTCGAATTCTAAGAGCCCGGGGACGGGAAAACAACGGGATGCGCGAGACGATTCGAGACGTTCCAGATCTTTCATTTTTGTAAGTCAGAAGTCGATGCGTAGATACGCTTGGAACTCAAGCGTAATTCTCTATCCGTGAACGTCTCCGACTCGCGAGACAATGCGTGACGTTCACGATCAGTGGTCAGTCGCTCATCACGCTCCCCACTTGTCTCTAGAGACCTAGAAGTCGATGCGTAGATACGCTTGGAACTCAAGCGTAATTCTCTATCCGTGAACGTCTCCGATTCGCGAGACAATGCATGACGTTCACGATCAGCGGTCAGTCGCGCATCATGTTCTTCACAGTTCTCTAGAGACCTGGATGTAGATGCGTAAATACACTGAGAACGCAGGCGTGCTTCGTTATCCAAGAGAAAGAGAAGAGAAGAGAGGAAGAGGTTTCTACGGAGCGAGTGGCAGCCTGATTTTCTCGAACAGCATCAAGTCTCTCCTGACGTTCTTCGGTAGATTCTTGGGATCTTATGATCCTCAATCTTTTAGCTCCTTTGGAACATTGGGAAAGATTTGACCTCTTTCTAGGCATGGTTATAGTTTTATTGTGAAGATACCTGATCAATTAAAATCTAAGTGACTGCTCCCCTGCGTTACCGGGTAGGCTACCGCGTCACGAAGATAAGTGGAAAAAGTCTAAAACACTCAAATAACATAAGCCCGAAGGCATATTTATTCGATAAAGTAAAAAATAAATAGGAGTTTTGTCCAGTAGAGTCAAATTTTCAATGATATACCGTCGTCATCGAATATCAGTCCTAAACTGTTACCGCCTTCACCGCGTGGAGATACTCCCAGCTTATGTTATTTTATAATCATACAGTGAAATTAGTGATAGCTTTGATTTCCACATCAGATGTTTCTGATCTTCGATTTTTATAAGTCAACAGGAAAAGCCCATCAGACCGAAAAACTTTTGCTAAGACGTCATTCCTATATGTGTTATGGTGTAGCTGGGCTCTTCGAGTTCCACAACAGGTGTTCCAGATCTTCGATTTTTATAAGTCAACAGAGAGTGCTCATCAGATTGAACAATTTTTGCTAAGACTTCATTCCTATATGTGTTATGGTGTAGCTGGGCTCTTGGAGTTCCACAATAGGTGTTCCAGAACTTCGATTTTTATAAATCAACAGAGAGTGCTCATCAGATTGAACAATGTTTGCTAAGACGTCATTCCTATATGTGTTATTGTGTAGCTGGGCTCTTGGAGTTCCACAACAGGTGTTCCAGATCTTCGATTTTTATAAATCAACAGAGAGTGGTCATCAGATTGAACAATTTTTGCTAAGACGTCATTCCTATATGTGTTATGGTGTAGCTGGGCTCTTGGAGTTCCACAACAGGTGTTCCAGATCTTCGATTTTATAAGTCAACCGAGAGTGCTCATCAGATTGAACAATGTTTGCTAAGACGTCATTCCTATATGTGTTATGGTGTAGCTGGGCTCTTGGAGTTCCACAACAGGTGTTCCAGATCTTCAAATTATTCTCTCAGCAGAAAATGCTCATCACGTGGAACAATTTTTGTTATGGTACCATTTTTGTATCTCTTATAGTTTAGCTATTCTATTGCGGTTCTGCATCAGGTGTTCAAGTTTCCAAGATAAATTATAGCCTATATGTTGCCCAGACTTAATACCTACACAACAAAAAAAAAATCTTTCAAATCCGTCCAGTAGTTCCGAAGATTAGCGTGTACAAACAAACAGACAAACAGACAAACAGACAAACAGATAAACAGACAAACAGACAAACAGACAGAATTTTTTTTTTGGATTCGTGCTCTATTACTGTTTCTAAACCCCACTCAATTTTTTTTTTTAAAATATCTTCAATGTACAGACACAGTTTTTTTACTGTCTTATTATATGTATAGATATATATTTTTTTGTATGTATGTATATATGTATTTATTATTATATTTTATTTTCGGAAATTTTCTGTACTATTGCACCTACTGTTCTGCATCACCCTAAGGTAGACTGGTAGAAAATGCCCAAGGCATTAAGTCCGCCTTTGTACATTATGTGCATAAAGTTTTAATAAATAAATAAATAAATATTTCTCGACGGCATGTAAAGCCAAGTCAGAGGCCCATGAAGAAGACCGATACTGGTAACAAACGGTAGAACTACTTACTGTCAGTGCCGAAGACATCTTTGAAGATTTGCTGAACCTCCAGCAAGCTGTCACATCCACCTATTTTGTAGAGATTTTCTATGATAACCCTCAAACCTGAAAAATTGATGGGAAATCCAATTTGAGGCTGTGTTGTGCATAAAAATATCAGGGTAATATACATACTATAGCGAAAACAATAGCGGAACAGTCCTCTATTGGGGCATTGGATACGCGGTACGCCTAAATACCACTGTGGAGTATAATTACTATTTTTTTATTTATTTATAACCGACTTATACTAATACTGTTTTGAGCTTTCACGGTTTACAACTTAAACTTATACTGTCACTTAGGGATATCTTCCGTGATTGTTAATATCTCTCTCGGGAGCTCAAAATAACGAACAATCACGGAAGATATCCCGTAAGTGACAGTATAAGTTTAACTTAAAGGTCTGTATTTTGTCTATTTATGTGAAATTTTAATTCCCTTAGAACAATTCAACATAAGAGAAATACCTAGAATGGATTAATATTAAAAAAAAACTCAATAATTGAAACATTTTCTCAAATTGATAAATTTATTCGAGCGGTGCCACTTTTTTGAGAACAACCCAACAGTTTACACTACACATACAAGTTATTCGTGATATAGTTAGTAATATAGTTTATTGTTTTTTTTGGTAGATGTAAGTACTAACACAAGTTTCTAAGTCGTGTGTTGTACTAACCAAAATGGACTATGAATGAAATAAAAGAATTTTATTTATTTAATATCATGCTACTCAGCAATTGGGTTGTTGAGGTCAGATAGGCAGTCGCTCCACTGTACTTGTTGGAATTTCTTCGAACTGACCGATGTGGTGGTTCCATACAGGTAGGAAAAGCCTAAATTTTTAGTGATGATATTAACATAGTCCTCCGAGAGAGGCTCTACTCTTGTCACCAAGAAGTCTAAAATGGCCGCTTTTCAAAAATCATAATAGGATGATAATATGAATTACGTTACAATTCGTAAAATGGATAAAGTGACAATTCATAATATTAGCTACGTCTACGACCATTTTCAGAATTTTGACGTCATTCATATAATGTTTCAGCTAAAGCGGCCATACTAGGCCCCTGGTTTCTGAAATGAGCTAACTGACTGTCAACCTCATGTCTATGGTTATAAGGTATTTTTTACTTTTGTACAGTCTCTGTCGTTTTCCACCTTCAAGATCTTGTTATAATAATACATTTAATACTTTAATTTTAGTTTACTTACTGCCTCGATTTAGCGATTGAGTCAACTCTTCCAATGCGTATTTTAATTCTGAAACATCAAGAAATCATTCTTAGTTTTATATACAAACTAGCTGTGCCCCGCGGTTTCACCCGCCACTTCCGACTTGTTTTATTTTTGCTCAGCTCTTATTGGTCATAGCGTGATGTTATATAGCCTATAGCCTTCCTCGATAATTGGTCAATCCAACACTAAAATAATTTTTCAATTCGAACCAATAGTTCCTGAGATTAGCGCGTTCAACCAAACAAACAAACTCTTCAGCTTTACATATTAGTATAGAAGTATAGATTAATATGATTGAAGTGTCTGTTTGTAATTTCAAAATAACAACTTTTTACTGAAAGCATATGAAAGTATACAGGGCGGAAGGGACACCGACACGAAAACGGTTACCGCGTATTCAGTACATCATTCTGAGCCCCCCACATAGAAAATTTTCATCAGTTATTAAAAAACAGCTGTTAGCTACAAAAGTGCAATACCTACACGGTCAAAATGTATGGAACAGTTGTTTTTTTTTTTAAATAACCTAAAAATCTTCGCGTCGATGTCCCTTCCATCCTGTATACGGTACTTATTCAAATCAAATCAAATCAAATCAATCTTTATTTGTGAACATAAGTACAAAAAGGTGTTATTTATACATTTCAGCTGATCTGTATGTTCGGCCAATAATCGGCATACAAATATAATATTAGTAAGCAGGTTATTTTTACTATCATAATTATTAAAGTCTAGGACAAAAGAAATGAAGCAATTAAAAAAATGTCATGAGCCGCATAAAACAAAGTAATTGAATTATATTATTAATTATTAAGAATGTGTATGTGTATGTGTGTTATTGGGTGTTTATATGTCGTCTGACAGACCCCACCTCATCCAAATGTTAACAATAAAGTCACCTCAGCTGTAGAGGGTTATTTATTTCTATAAGTTGGTTTATAAAACACTTTTGCTCGTCACATTAGGTTGTTTTAAAACTAGATGGTGCCGGTGTTTTGTACCTGACTACTCTGAGAAGAAATAGCCGAAACAAACTCAGAGGTCATAGACTCTTTTAAGGTCCAGACATAATCTTGGTCAACTCACATGAGGACCATGCAGAGTAGTGTCGGAGATGGTCTTTTGAAGAAACAACCACACAGATGCAAGCATTTGTTAGTTATCGTGTAACGCAACGTTGCATGCTTGTCGGCCTCGTTACTTCGGCGAGTGTGCCCAAGAGCTCCACGAGCTCATTCCACCATCTCCCTCCTTCCATCGGGAGTCCAGACGTACCGCAGGTTATCACCCATACCTTGTCGATGTTCCACACATTTGCTGTAAGCGCTTTGCTACATCTTTTATTATGCGCACAGCCAAGGAGTGGAATTCCCTGTCTGCGTCGGTGGTCATATGACCCCAATCTATTTAAGTCGCTAGTTTGTTTGTTTTGTTTTTTAAAGAAACGTTGCCCCACACTAGGAATTTCTCCTGTATCGTGGGTGCGTTTACAAACATTCAAACTCACATACACAAACAGCCAGACCATACAAATATTTGTTCCGTGCGGGAATCGAACCCGCGACACGCAGCGCAGCAGTCAATCGCTCAGCCACTGCGCCAACCGCGCCGTCGCCGTCGCCGCCGTCGTTAATAGGCTTCTTTTGGGTTAGCTCGTTCCATCATCGACCTCATCTCTGCCCTCAGGACAAGATTGAAATCAAGGGTAGGACGACTTAATATTTAAAAAAAAAACTCGACTCAATGAACAGACTCAATATTATACTTACGTGTCTGTTTTGTAATAGTTTTCAGTAAGATGATGCTCTCCGTCAATGATTTTGTGTTCAGTAAATGATTGAGTGTTGTAATAGCATCGCCGATATCTGAAAAATAATAAAATTAGTACAGACTCTTATTAAATATAATATTTTATTCACGTTACAGCACAAGTGCACAAACACGGGTAAAAAGTCTATGCGCGCAAAAGTCCGATCGTGCAAAAGTCGAATCGCGCAAAAGTCGGATCGTGCAAAAGTCGAATCGCGCAAAAGTCCGATCGCGCAAAAGTCGAATCGCGCAAAAGTCCGATCGCGCAAAAGTCGAATCGCGCAAAAGTCCGATCGCGCAAAAGTCCGATCGCGCAAAAGTCCGATCGCGCAAAAGTCCGATCGCGCAAAAGCCCGATCGCGCAAACGTCGAATCGCGCAAAAGTCCGATCGCGCAAAAGTCGAATCGCGCAAGAGTCCGATCGCGCAAAAGTCCGATCGCGCAAAAGTCCGATCTCGCAAAAGTCCGATCGCGCAAAAGTCGCGTTCGATTTTTAAAAGCGACAAATGTGGCGCAACAGATATGATAAGAGCTTATACGCGCAGAAAAATACTCTAGTCTGAACCCGCTCTAAGATTAAGATGCTATCCATTTTCTTGTCATTACCGGAAGATCTTACTTTAACGATATCCCAATTGTTTTAGTTATTACGTACCCACAGTCCTCGTGCCTAGTATGAGAAGATTGAAAGCGCCTTTCATATCTGTGAAAAGAGAAAAACAGAATGATTTAAGTTATAAATTATCCGAAATACTTCTGTCTTAAATTCCAAGATTTTTTTACATTATGCCTATACTAGTGATGGGTAGCTATAGCCATAACTAGCTAAATAACGGCTATTAACAAAATAGCCACGGTTACGATATCCGTCAACGCTATAACTAACTATTGGCTACTGGCTAGCTAGAATACGGCATAGCGGATAGTAGCCACAGAGTATAATATAACTACTTCGTTTTGCAGCCATCTCGGTTTTTGGTAGCCGGCTAGTCGGAGTAGCCGAGTAGCCGATAGCTGACTTAACTGTGTGCATTGTTGATTTTTGTTTTCTTACAATAATAATACGTACGACCTACGAGGGGAAGTCATTTCTTTTCAAAAGATTATAAAATAAAATAAAAAGTAAATGAAAAACGAAATCAAGACATTACCTAACTCATTATTCACATTTAGACTTGTTGCCGCGGTGAGGATCGAACTCGAATCGCAGGATAGTTGATCGTTATTCATTCAATTCCCTAGTCCACCAAGCTATGCCGCTGCGCCGCTAGCGAGCGCTAGTCGTTATTGTTCAATAGCCAAGTAGCCAAAATAGCTGGCTAGCTAGCTGGCTATTCCACCACAAATAACCGGCTAGCTAAGCTATGGAAATTTCGGCTAGTTACCCATCTCTAGCCTATACCAACCCGCACTGGACCCGCGTGGCCTCTGACCCAGCTGTGCGATCATTACAGGCTGCATATGCTTATGCTTGGGCAATGCACATTCCAAGCCATGGTAAGAGTTTGTTTCAGAATTACCTTTACGCCTCGTTCAAGATTTTGGGCACTACGACTTAGGACGCAAGTTGCACCAACTGACACACGCGTATAGATGCAAAACGGGTTTTAAACGTTTTAAACCATTTGGTTTTAAACCGTCTTTTTGGTTTAAAATGATTTAAAACCACAATTAGCGGTTTAATATGGTTTAAAATGTTTTTGTTTTGTTTTTATTGTGTGCCCTTGTGGCATGTGCCAAATAAATGTATTTTCTTCTTCTTCTTTTTTCTTCTCTCTCCTCATACCCTACGTTACGAATTTGGTAGCAAATTGCAAAATAAAAATTCGGCAGTGCCGTTATATTTTAATAAACACGCATTTCATGATTGTGTTCAGTCTGTCTAATCCTAAAAAGTAATATAAGTATGACATATGACTTCACATATATTAATAAAAATTTTAAATGATTTCAATTAGCCTTTTAAAATAATTTATAATCAATGTACGGCTCACGTGGTCGTGGTTTTAAACCGTTTTAAACCAATTTAAAACCGGTTTTAAACCACGGATTTTGGTTTAAAACGGTTTATTTACAACTATACACACGCGTCATTCGTGGGACTATCGTCGCGTATGTATGACTTGTGGCCATGCTCTGAGAAATTTCTTAATCTGTTTTCTCCGCAGTGGAAACAAGCGTGTCACTTGAGAGTGTCACTCGTGGCGGTTACACCGTGTATAAAGAGTGTAAACAGACCCTTAACGAAGCCGAAAGGCACTTGTTCTCCCCATCATTGCGATCATTTTTTTGTTCTAGACCATACCTGGGAACCTTCTAGTTCCGGAGATATTGGGGGTCAAAGTTCCAACTTTTTCACATGTTTTTTTTTAAATACTTGTTTTTAATGTAAGATTTTTACTTTAAACACTTCCTCGGACCCCATACTATTCAATCCATCTATCAGCACAATATTTTGAGTGCGTTAAATGCAGTCCTACCGTAAAACGTGATTTTTCACACAAAAAAAAAGTCGTTCCCTAGCAATAATTTTTGCGTAGAGTTACTTAGTTTGATGTACAGAATGCTTAGTTGACGGCTTCGTGAAGGGTCTGTTTACACCCTGTATGCTTATGCTTGGGCAATGCACATTCCAAGCCATGGTAAGAGTTTGTTTCACAATGACCTTTACGCCTCGTTCATGATTTTGGGCACTACGACTTAGGACGCAAGTTGCACCAACTGACACACGCGTCATTCGTGGGAATACCGTCGCGTATGGATGACTTGTGGCCATGCTCTTAGCGATTTCTTTAGTTTGTTTTCTCCGCATTCGAAACAAGCGTGTCACTTGAGAGTGTCACTAGTGGCGGTTACACCGTGTATATAAAAAAAAATCTTACCAATTTCAGGCAGCAATACTTTCAGTAGTTTCGGGAACTCCGCTGGACCGATGCCATTTGTGAGCTTCATTATTTCTAACTTGACACCTTCCACCCCTGGAATATAAAAAAAAAAATTGTGACAACATTGTGCAACAGTGTTGCTAGGACCAGCTTTCTGAACGTTCCCAAAATAATACATTTTATAACTTTTTTCCCCATTCAATTTTCAAAAAGGAAATTAAACAATTCATAAATGCAGTGTCAATTTAACTGTTAAACATAAGTGAGTGTAAAAAATGTTAGTCATATGTTGCGTGACAATGCAGGGTTAGAAAAGTGACGTCATTCTTAATCCAATATGGCGGACTACTTATTTTTTATGCATTCCCATGATATGGGTATCAAATGAAAGGATTTGCTGAGAAAAATACGAGAAATGAAATGACGTCACTGTTTTTTAGGTGTTTTTGTTTATTTATTTCTATAGATAGATTTCATATGAATGTATTGTATGGTTCATAATGCTGGGCTGTGAAGAAGATGGATGAAAAACGATTGCATGTAGCGGAGACGAGAATGTTGGTGGATGTGTGGAGCAGAAGTGGCGCCGGTTACAGAAAAAATTAAAAGAAAATCGTACGAGTACGTCTTGGTATGGACATGTTATGTGGAGGGGTGAAACGCATGTCACTAAAAGAGTGATGGACATAAATGTTGATGGATGGCGAGGGAGAGGAAGGCCAAAGAAAAAATGGATGGATTGTGTGAGGAATGATATGAAAGAGAAAGGATTAAAAGATGCCGTGACGTATGACAGGAGAGAATGGAAGAAGAAAACGTATTGCGCCGACCCCAAGTAGAAAGGCAGACAGGAAGGAAGATAGATTCCATAATATTTCCTAATAAACTTACCGTTCGTATGAGCTACATGCATGAAGTAGTCGGCAATTGCATGCGGATCTGAAAATAAAAAAAATCAAAATGTACCTATAATTTATTCAAATGAGCGCGATAATCAGCCCTTTTGACTTTCAAACAATGTAATCAAAACTTGGAAGTCAATTTAAACCTACTTCTAATTGTGTTATCGAAATGAAACTTTGTTTGTATATGTAGTTTGGATGACAATACAATAATTTGGAGTCTTGGACCTGATCTGATGATGGAGCCAGGAGGTGGATAGTGGTACTCTTCAGTGGCTCCTAGAGAACCCCTCGAGTTTGGGGTCTAATGAGTCATTTTGATCAGTCCATTAAATTTTACATGATGTCCAGGATCCAATGATGGAGCCAGGAGGTGGAAAATGGAACTCGAAATAAATATAAGTTTGTGTAGTGTGTTACCCAGTCAATTCGATTCGGCGGATCCATGTAAAATACTGGTGATAAGCTGCATTCAGTTAGACTAGAAGCCGACCCCAACATAGTTGAGAAAAGGCTAGGCAGATGATGACGATGTAAGTATAATATATTAAGCTTACCCTTTTCTCCTGATATCTTTTGGAGACTCTCGAAAATGCCGTTGAAATCGTTGTGACCAATCAGCGGTTTCATAATAGCAAACGCTTTTAGCACGTCTGAAATTTAAATAAAAAAACTATATTAACATTGCACGTTTGTAAAATATTTTCAAAAAAACTTACACCTGCCTCTGTATTCGCTTAGTCATAATTAACACTCTCCCTGCCATGAGTGCCATGGGAACCGCCGGCGACCCCCAAAAATTTTGTTCAGCAGGCCAAAGCACAACATGCACGAGAAATATCACATTTTCCATAACAGCACGCCAGTAGTTGTAAAAATTATTTGAATTCGGGAGGTCAGGGCGGATCCCACGGCGCGGCGGCTTGAAAGATTTTTTTTTGGACCCGCCGGCGGCTCACACGGCCTCTTGTAATAATTTTAACTTTTGACTCACGGCTTTCACAATCAGCAAAACCCGCCGGCGACCTCCATGGCCTCCTAAACTTAAAAAGCTTTATATATTGTCGGCAGGGAGAGTGTTAACTAGATCAGCTTGGCAGCCTCGTGGTGGTTGTTTAAGGACTTGCGTCTTGGAAGCGCTTATAACTAGGCCAAATAGTTGACAAGATTGGTGAAGTGCGTCAACATAGCTTTGGAGATTCGCCATGCTATCGGACATAAGACACACATCATCAGCATTAAGTGTTTCCAGAATTGAGATCTTTTGCAGTTTTGATTTTTCCCTAAACCTAATAACAAAAAACACGCCTTTATCAGTCTGTACGTTTAACTGGATTCGGTCATTACAGTACTGCAGGGTGTCTATCATTACAACTGCGAAGTAAATGGCAACGAGTGTGGGTGCCATGACGCAACCTTGCTTTACTCCACTTGTAATTTGGATTACATCAGAAAGTTCGTTTTTGTGTCGAACCTGCGCTTTCTTGGCAACATGAAATTGGCGTATGCAGTTGGCAAACTTCTTTGGGTAACCATAGTTTTGGAGAATAAGCCATAGGGCCTCACGTGGAACTCTATCAAATGCTTTCTATAGATCGACCAAGCATCTTCTAAAGACAGACATACAAAAATTCTAAAAAGTGGTGTTTTGGCTTCTGTTGCTCTAATAAAGACCCCCCCTATAATTTTTTTCAATATCTTCGATATACAGGCATCGGGGTGTTACAATTTTATTATATGAAGGTCACTTGCCTAGGTAGGTAGATTCTTGTATCGGGTATCTAGAATGAAAATTGTAATTTACTTACCATTTTCGTTTGTCATTTGTCTCAGGAGCTCCACTATTGTACTGATATCTGAAAAAAGAAACTAAAATATAAATTTGAAATGAGACGCGACTATCTTTTTATTCTACGAAAATGAAAAAAAAAAAGTTTTGCAAACTATATCGTGTTACATACCAAATGAAAGGACTCATTGTGAGCGTCTCAAATATATGTTTTAAGATAAATCGTTTTGAAGTTATTTAAGAAATTAGGCGAAAATTGACCCCATAACTCCGAAGCTACAGGGCCGAAAATGTTAAAAAAAATACAAAAAATTGTATAGATTACACGAAAACCTATAAGAAAGTTATGAACGTACGGAACACTCTCCACGCGAATCGAACTCGCACTTGCCCAGTTTTTTACACTAAATAAGCTTGCGTTTGGCCACAACTCGCCTGATGTAAAGCGATGACGCGGCTTAGGCCCGGACTCCACCAAAGCGGAGATGAGCGGAGCGGAGAGGAGACGTGCGGACACCGACCAATCAAATTAATTTATATCTACATTCTGTTTCTCGCCTCTTCTGTGATTGGTTGAATCTTGTACATCTCCTCTCCGCTCCGCTCGTCTCCGCTTTGGTGGAAACCGGGCCTTAGGGTGCAGCACGCTTGCTTAGAAAAAACCAATTCACTCGGGAGCGTCGCTCACACGATTAACAGTCGAGGTGCAGTTGAGGCGCGGGCGGTTAAGAGGCACGCCGCAACAAAGTTTTCTTTACAAATGAATGGCAGTGCGCTCATATACAAGAGTTGCGGCGCGGGCGAGGTGAAGGCGGGGCGGAGGCGAGGTGAAGGCGGGGCGGAGGCGAGGTGCAGGCGCAGGAGGGGCGCTCAAGTGTGCCCAAGCCACGACTCCACCGCCATTTTGTAGCTAAAATATAGCCGCCAAGCATAGCCGCCTGCGCCTCGACTCTACGCAGAGACCTATCTTCGCCCGTGGTGCGACGCCGCACCGCCGCTGACGCGACGTCGCCTCGACTTACCAGTGAGCGACGCGCCTCGGACTTCCTTCAAAATGCAGGTGTTATAGTACAGAGAGCAGAGGTGATGCATCGTTTGTCCTGTGACTTCATGATCGCATTGTGGCATATTACACAGACTACCCCATTTTCTTTACGTTGTGCCTGCAGCAGTCGGCAGTTTTTTTATTTTTAGGAATGGGAAGTCATCAAATAACTCCTCCCGCTCTGGGTGGAGTGGGAGGGAGTGTCAGACTTTTACTGACTAAAACCCATCCATGTTCCTTCTTTGCCCTTTGCGTTCCAGGGCCGCGGTAGGTCTTTCGAACAGTCCCGCAGCCCCGGCAGCAGTCGGCCATGCTTCCCATTCGGTTGAGGGATGTCTAGGAGAGCCATTGCAGTTTGTGGTTTGGAAGCTTTTCTACCGAATCAACATGTCTGCCTTGCCGAAGAATTTTGACATGGTGACGTAAAACTGGCTGTTTCGTTGGTCCTGGGTTCGATTTCCAGGTTGGGTTAAGTGTTATTGAATTTTTCCATCAGGAATTTCTCATTAGCCCACGAAGTCTGTATTTGTGCTCGGTTGATGGTAATAGGCTCGCTCCCTGTTACATGGGACTTAAACATAACTGGCGAAATGTGCACCTCTGCTTAACCGGGAAAAACAGGCGTGATGTTAAGTATTATCTTTGTTTTTATTGTACTTAAGAGCACACCTCAGCGCTATAAATAACTTGCGAAATATGGGTTTACTTGTTAGATACACCTCTGCCTAACCCTTCAGGATTACAAGGCGTGATGTAAAACTGAACATTTCAAAAGTTAAAAAAAAAATACTTACGTGGAGACTCATCCATAAGCTTCAAGAAATCCAGCACATGCTTCCAACTCCTGGAGCCCTTACATTTCCTCAAGAAGTCGAGGATATGATGACGATCTGAAGATAAAATAACCCAGGTTTAAGGTGGACGACATGGTAGCCCGCCAAATTCAAGTTTTCTTACGGTTTTTGCAATTTGCAGGTCAGTGTCAGGTTGTATGTTGATTACACGTATGTATTTACAGAGTTATAGTCATTAAAGTCATCAATACAACCCTCTAAGTTCATTTAATGGTTTTATTTATTTATTTATTTGGTACACCAACAGCAATACATACTAAGAATTAATTTGAAACAATAAAAATAACAATGTGCTGGTATGTATGCCTATTATATGTATACGCAGCATTCACCATCGGACAACAACATAATGTTCTCAGATCTTAATAATAAAGTAATACAATTTGAATATAATATAAAATTTACTTAAAACTAAATGAGACGATATGAATTATGATGATAAATGTGTTATGAATCTGTGGTTTTCCACAACACTTCAAAAATTCAGGCGCCAAGTCCATCAAAATTAACCACTATATTATTGACTCTTTTCTTTTGTGTCATCTTTGTATTTATTTCTTAAGCTACCCACTGATGTTGAAAGTGTTATTTCTGCACTATTATTGTATTTTTTTTAATGTTATAACTTAGTTTTTTTGCATGCTGTGTCTTTCGCATCATATTGTACACTTTGCTTGTGTCATATTGCTTGTATTATTAGGATAAACAGTGTAACAATTGTAGATAGGCCAATGAAGAAAATAAAAAAAATTAATGGCATTGAATGAATTTTTAATTAAATGGAAAATTTGAATCTCGCAGGCTACCCTGGCGCTTCCTCTTTCAGCAAAAATAATGCCTGTCTTTCCGAGGGGAATCGTATCATCGAGTTACTAGGTTGTCTAATTCAGATTGGCAGTAGCTTCATGAAAATTAATGGTCATGCATCTGCTTCTTGTTATTTTGTACTCAGTCACACTGTGCACATTACAGTGAATCATGCGCAAAACTAGGCCTACGTGTATACACGCTCACACGCACACATTTACATCATACTACAATTAAACTACGCTCAAAACTGCGCTCACTAAGTGCGCACATGTTTATGAAACCGGCTTCACGTCACTGTTGATAGCGCTGTCTTTTTTTTTGGATGGGAAATCATCAAATAACCCCCCCCCCCCGCTCTGGGTGGAGTGGGAGGGAGTGTCAGACTTTTACTGACTGAAACCCATCCATGTTCCTTCTTTGCCCTTTATGTTCCAGGGCCGCGGTATCTCTTTCGAACAGTTCCGCAGCCCCGGCAGGGATAGCGCTGTCTTGGTTTTTTATTTGGTATGAGTATCTGTCAAAAACTTGAGAGTATTTGAACACTTTTTGCTCACCTGTAAGTCCTGTTATATTTTCGATGTATTTCACAGCAGATGCTTCATCTGAAATAGAAAATGGTGTATAGTTTAAAACTAGTCAACAGTCTCACACGAATATGTAGGTAGTTAGGTATTATTAGATTACTTCAATCGCAAGTTAAGCAAATAAGAGGGTACAGGGCTTGCGAGGACTTTGAAAAATAGGTATTTGAAGAAACTTATGCTCTGCATTCTCCTCCATCTGCAGCTCAGGCCTATTTTATCAAAATTTTTTTTCAAATTCGACGTTTCATCTTCCCCTTTTTTCTCTTCGAAAACTGACCCGATGCAATTATTTTTGACATTAACATTTTAAAAACAGTATGTCTAGGTTCAGTCCTATCAATTTCTTTTATGATAAAAACTTTTCGAATTTCTCTGGAAGTCCTCTAATCACGGCCTAAAAATGGAGCATTTTTTGTCATTTTTGGAGGGGCATATTTTCTTTACTTATTTTTTTTTTATCAGCCTGATTTGTCCCACTCCTGGGCTAAGGCCTCCCCCCATTCCTTCCACTTTTCTCGATGTTACGTTGATGTTATGCTGTTTGTTACGTTTGACTTATTAGTTGCTGAAAAAAAGGAAATGACAAGGATGTGTACTTCAGTAGACCTTGATTTTATGAAAAATAAAATGAATGCTCTAGAGCAGGGGTGGCCAACTTGATTGGACCCAAGATCTCTTGTTCACTAACGAGACCCTGTGCGATCTACCAATTACATACTGCCTAATACAGGCGTGCCTAATACAAAGTCTAATCGTGATTTACATCGATAATCGTTGAAACGTCGTAACCCCGGTAGTCTGACCGACTCCGGTAACTGACTGACTGAGACACTCCCGTCCCTCCCCCGCGTCCCACACGCTTCCCACTTATTGGTCATCGCGCGCCGAAAACAAAAGACTATACTGCGTAAAAGAGAGGATAAATACCGTGACGGAACAGCGATTGAAAAATTATACAAGATGATGCGTCCAGCAGTAGGTGATTACGTTGGGCAGTCTGGTCTACGTATTTATATTTTTTGCCTTGCCACGATCGACTGGACTGACAGTCGCGATCGACCTGTTGGCCACCCCTGCTCTAGAGGCATTACTCAGGAAGAAAAAAGGGAATACATTTGTATGGAGAATCGCAGCCCCTGTACCCTCTTAAAGCGAGTGGTTTCTATGTAAACGTCAACAGACAAGAAAATAATATTACTCATAAAATTTTTAAATACAATACATGTCAATATTTTGTGTGGAAATATTTAATTGTTAAAATTGAGTGCACAGATGCAATGATGTAAATTATAGCAGTTATGCATATTTGCTTGGAACTGTAATTATTTAAGTATTGTAAGGTGGATAACCTTCTGTATTTGTTATTATGTATTTCGTTCGCAAGCATGGTACGTTTAGGTTTACCTAACTCTTCGATAAATCATCATCCTAGCCTTTTCCCAACTATGTTGGGGTCTGCTTCCAGTCTAACCGGATGCAGCTGAATACCAGTATTTTACATGCAGCGACTGCCTATCTGACCTCCACAACCCAGTTAGTACTGGGTAATACGATACCCCTTGGAAGGACTGGTTGTCAGACTTATTAGGCCACTAACTACCTGTAACGACTGTCAAAGATCTACAAATGACAGCCGGGACCAACGGCTTTACGTGCTCTCCGAAGCACGGAGGAAACTCAGTATGTAATGGGTGGTCACCCATCCACAGACCAACCTAGGCAAGCACGGCTTAACCTAAAGCTCGACCCGAGCGGCTGTTATTATTTAGCCACGAGCTCCTCCTAACCTAACTCTTCTATAAATACAAATAAATAAAATTGTCTGTAAATTGTTTTCATTTTTTTGTCTGTTTGTTCAGGCTAATCTCCGAAACAGCTGAACCGATTTTGACAGGACTTTTACTGGCAGTCTAATACAGGTTACTCTTATTTTAGAAAAATAATTAGGGTTTCATGCAAAAAAAATTAAAACCCTTGAAGTTGTTGGTTGGTGAATCAACTTGCCTTGTACGTTCGTTAGTTAGTAAGTATTGGTTAAATCTTGCATTTGAATGTCAAACCAGTCCCCCTCAATAGATTGAGCTGAAATTTTACACGCAGTTTTGTTTCTGGTGACAATACATTTTTATGACAGACATGACTTGATCCTGCAGCCAGGATCGGCTCCTCACGAGAGAACTCTTCAACGGTTTATAGCACAGACACGAAACTTTGTATACGCGTTAAATGTTGATAGATAAACCTAATTTCTTCTTTTTATTTTAATAAAAGCTTGTTTTTTTACGTTTTTTTTTGTTTCTCTTCTTTGCAAGGCGGGTCAGGTTATGTTATGCAGGGCCACAGACTATAACTGTTAATATGGAACGTGGTGTATTAGACAATTTTTTTTAAATTTGAATTTTTATTAATTATTACCTTCAATAATTGTACAAAAAAAACTTATCTAAGTACTATGCAGCGTTACAATAAAGGAAAACAGTGTTTTCGATGAGCTCTGGCACCCAATGTAATTTAACTTGTGTTTAGGGTGAAAATGTTGCTTTGCTTGGTGGATTTTGATGTACTTTTACATTAGATAGACAGATATGAGTGTATGTACCCGTCTACATGCACACAGTGTTACATTTTTTGTTTAAATAGTACGAGTCACATAGTTTTAAATTTTTGAAACTTATACTGTCACTTAAGTGATATCTTCCGTGATTGTTCATTATATTGAGCTCCTGATATTTCGACGCTGTTGCAAGCGCCAGGGTCGCAGGTAATTCGGGGATATCGGGAGCTGAAAATGGGGCGGGGCTAAAAATCGGGACCACTTAAAGTGGTCGTCAGTAGCGAAGGGTCAGTTTTTGTAAGAGGTAAGCCGGTGTACATAATTATCTTTTATGTGATTAAATATTATTTGTCTATAGAATGCTAACTGTGTGTGGTCCCGGCTGTCATTTCTAGTTCTTTAATAGTCGGTACAGGTAGTCAGTGGCCCAAAAAGTCTGACAACCAGTCTTACTAAGTGGTATCGGATTACCCAGTTCTAACTGGGTTGTGGAGGTCAGATAGGCAGTCGCTCCATGTAAAATACTGGTATTCAGCTGCATCCGGTTAGACTGGAAGCCGACCCCAATATAGTTGGGAAAAAGCTAGGCAGATGATGATGAGAATACTGACTGTGCCATTTTTCAAAGGGAATCCGGACATCCGGTAGGAATCGAGTTGTATGTAACCTTCGACACAGGTGGTCATACTATACTTGTTAGAAGGAGACTAGATAGGTGTAGTGTATATATCACAGTAAGATAGTTATAGCCGTGTTATAGTTATATCATTAGTTATAGCTAAAGGGGCTCCCCTACTACGTATGGAACCCTTCATGCGCGAGTCCAACTAGCACATGACCGGTTTTTTTATAAAGTTACATCGAAACCCGTCGTATCGTTGCGGTCTGTCAAACATCAACTGTGATGGGACTATTGCCGTGGTTGGTGGTAGCAGTGGCGCTGGGCTTTCTTTTTTCTTTTTTTCTGTTTTCGGATGGGAAATCATCAAATGACCCCTCCGCTCTGGGCGGAGTGGAAGGGAGTGTCAGACTCGTACTGACTAAAACCCAACCATGTTCCTTCTTTGCCCTTTGTGTTCCAGGGCCGCGGTATCTCTTTCGAACAGTCCCGCAGCAGTGGCGTTGGCCTCCGGAAGTGTATCTTTAATGTAAATTCTAAAGCTCAAATTCGTAATTTTTCCCGCAATTCCACCGTCTCAAAAATACAAAGGTATTTTTCCTGACTTTTTATTTACACAGATGTTGGTACTACGTAGCTCGACCTCGATAAAACAATTGTTTCAACTAAAATACAGTTCGTCGGCAAACAATTAAAGTTAAATATCTGATAATCGCTAATTTTGATTATTATAATTGTTATTGGTTATTCTACTTCGGAAGCGAATATGGTGAATTAATTTGCATTTTTAAACATAAAATTGCTAAAGTCTGTCTTTCCAAGAGGTAACTGGGTTTTGGGGGTCAGATAGGCAGTCGTTCCATGTAACATACTGGTATTCAGCCGCATCTTGTTAGACTGGAATCCAACCCCAGCTGCATCCGGTTAGACCGACCGCCCCAAATAGTTGGGAAAAAGCAGGCAGATGATGGATGCTGCGTTTACTTATTCTTTTCAAAAGGACCCATATCTAGGATTCTAGGATATTATTTTTTTAATATTATAAAGCTGAAGAGTTTGTTTGGTTGAACGCGCTAATCTCAGGAACTACTAGTTCGAATCGAAAAATTCTTTTATTGTTGGATAGCCCATTTATCGAGAAAGGCTATAGGCTATATAACATCGGGTTATTATTAAATGCACATCTGTATAATTTTTCAGCACACTAGGCAACTCCACTAATTAACTGAATGCATACCAGAAAAATGAATGCTGTGCAAAAAAACCAATTGATCAACTAAAAGTGTCCTACAAAAAAAACTAAAAAATCACACAAAACGAGATGACCTTTTTTATCGAATTCACACCAAAAATACGAATTGTTTATCAAAAATACTAACTTGCACTCTAAATTGTACAATCTTGCTACGGAATTTCTAAACCTGATATCTAAAGGTACAATGTCACAATAAAGTAAGTTTCCATTATCAATTAAAACGCTTTTGAGTTTTACGTATTTATTTTGAAATTTCATGAAATTAAAATATTCTCCTAAAATGTTGTGCCACAAAAGTTAGTGACAGAAACGAATCGCTGCAAAACCGACTCCACGTAGTCTTGTCTGCCCTACCCCTAGAGTGTAATTTAAGCCCGCGCAGGCGCGGAGGGGCGAGGCGGCCCGCGAGCTGAAGAGCAGGCGGTTTTAACACTCGCCGACGCGGCTGAGGCTGGCCGGCCTCAGCCGGCCAGCAAGCCGAAGCTGCGGTGGTGAACGTAAAACCCATCTGCGACGATAAGCTCGCGTGGGACGGTCGTAGCCCCGCAGCACCGGAGCCGTGACAGAAACCAAACGTGTTTTGTGTACTTAATTACTGATTAAATTGGGTTTTATTTAGAATAAACGATGTTCCTAAAAGTAAATTAGGTGATGGTTTTCCTTAAAAAAGTTTTAATATGTTTGTTGAACTAAGGAATTGTTAAATATACTATTTTGATAATAGTTATTCGTTCAGTAAAACAGTTCTGCAAATACCATTAAACAATATATTCAATTTGATTTATTTAGTGTGCATAATTTGTGTGCAAGTCAGTATTTTTGGTTTAACTTTGAAATATTTTGTTCGAAAAAAGGGAATATTCAGATATCGATTTAAATACATGCCTATAACATCACGTTACAACCAATAGGAGCGAAGCATCAATGAACACATCTAATCATCTAATAATTTATATTATTGAATTGCTACTGAGTCCTCTCTCCTAACGTTGCTGTGCCCGACAGGGTCCATATTGTACTTTTACCTGTTACACCATCTATGTTACATATGGAATGCAATAAAGACTTGAGTATTGAGTATTGATTATTGAAAAATGTTGCAAAAACGGGGAAAATTGAATTTTCATTATAATTTCACGCGGATGAAAGTCGCGGGCTACAGCTAGTCTAGGATCAAAGAGATTCAAAACACATATAGAGAGGACATTGGGTATATTTTCATACAATAATTTTCATCCTGAATATTTTCGATTTTGACACACGAATGCTACCTGACAAGCGGGCGTATGACACAGATGACACTAGACAGAACGAATTGTTACTAAGTAGTAACAAGTTTTGGATTACGATTTTCTTCGTCATGACCCGTGTATAGCTTGGAAATATTTAAATGTCTTTATGTCATATGAATGCGACCTAACAAGGCGACGTATTGCACTGGACTGATCGACTTGTTACTAATTTGTAACAGGTTTTGGAATTGTCAGTTTCTTGGTCTTGTCCCGTCTATAGCTAGTTATATTTGAATGTCTTTGTCTAGGATAAAATAACTAATTCTGAAACACTAGTCCAATAAGAATCTCATCCTCTGTCTGCTGTCAGATCTCATGTTAGCTGGTTGAACCATGGTTGAACAGAAACAACAGCCAATCGGTGGTAGCTGTGTTGTCGATTTGGTGTACTGTCAATTTGGTGTACTGTCGATGTAGCGTACCATCGATTTCGTGTACTGTCGATGTAGCGTACCATCGATTTGGGGTACTGTCGATTCATTAACCCGTCGATGGAACGTTTTCGATACAGCGACCGTCGATGTAGTGACTCGATATTATGATCTAGACCCGACATTGATAACTGATTAAAAAGACTACTTCTCAAAACCTCAGTTCGACAGTGAGCCCCGATGGCTGGATAGCTTCACTAACGGGAAGCTACATTATCCCCGAGTGTCATAGGCTACATTTAAAATGTTCGCGTGGGATAATTTTCGACCTTAACGCGAGCGAAACCATAGGAAAAAGCTAGTGGTTTATAATCTATTGACAAAATATGTCAGAACTTACCACGGTGCCCAGTCAATTGATGCAGCAGTTCAGTGTTTTCCTTGTGACCTGGAAAATGAAAGATTTATTTAAGTTTTTGTATGGAATATGAAGGTATGTAAGTAGCAGAAGACCGACGAAGGGTTCGAAGTATACACCATAACTTTTTAGTCGTCTTACAAAGGTGGTCCACTCAATGTATCCGATATAAATACCTCTAGGCTTTTTTTAACATTAATTAAGATAATAGCTACAAAGAATTATGAAACATCCTTTTAATAATGTTTACGTATAAACATACCTACCCAACGCACGAGTCGAGTAGATCATTCTATCTCCATTTTCTATGAGAAAATATCGGAAGCCAACGACGTAATAATGAATATTATTTTTATTTTTAAATCAATCAAATCTCATCAATCACTCACTCAATCTCTCTAATGTTTAATTTTCATTGGATACATGAAGTTGGCTGCGGTTGTAAGGCGCGAATTACACAGAAACGGCGTAAGGTCACGGTGCGGCGCACGCAGGCGTGAATTTATAGGAAACCAAAGAACGGCGTGCCTGCGCCGCGCCGCTTGAGTGTAATTCACGACACGTCGCCTACGTACATTTTGTATGAAAACGTTTTGAAGCGGCATCATGCCTGCGCCGCGCCTTCACCTTACGCTTTTTCTGTGTAATTCGCGCCTAAGACGACTAAAACGTTACCACATGACACGTGTTCCAGTACATCATACCGATCTCTCCAACAGAATTTTTTTCAACGGTAATTTAAAAAAATCTGCTTTTCCATACATTTTGACCGTGTAGGTATTGCACTTTTGTAGGAAACAAAGTAGCTGTTTTTTTTTAAATAACCGATTAAAAATTTCTTTGTGGGGGGCTGGGTGAATAGGTGGTGACCGTTAGTGCATCGGTGTCCCTTCCACCTTTTATGTACACCTATACATAAACAATAACGTTAATTAATTCGTTTCTTTTAAATATGAAACCCTAAAATTACAGTTTTGTATTTCTAAATACCCTTCAAGAGATAGTTACTTACTTCTGAATCCCAAGATCAGTCTCAATTCATCAGAGATGTGATAATGATCAGCGCCTGAAAAATTCAATGAAATGTTATTTTAACCATATACTTGATTGTGGAGAACAGATGATACTCCATGTAAAATACTGGTATTCAGCTGCATCCGGTTAGACTGGAAGCCGACCCCAACAGAAAAATCTGATAATTTTTTATGTTCGAAAACACAAACAATTAAAAAACTAAGTATTTAACTCTACGCAAAAATTATTGCTTGGAAACGACTTTTTTTTTTGAGCGAAAAACTACTTCACTCAGGAGAACAAGCGCCTTTCGGCTTCGTTAAGGGTCTTTTTACACCCTTTATACTTTCTGGATTTAGGATAAGAGCCGTGAGCTTTTCCACGCCGTAGTTGAAAAAACACTAAGTGATATAAAATTGACAAATACTTACTCTGCTCTTTCCTCCTATGATGCTTCCGTCGCGCTTTCCACTCCTCCGAATCCTCCTCAGAGGTATATTCGTAGTCGTGCTCGTGAGAGTGCTTCCTAAGTCTGCGCTGATGATGACCTCTTTCGTCATCGTTGACTGGAAGGAGATTAATTGGTTAGCAAACATAACCATCATATTATATACAGGCTGGAATTTTTCAACCTCACGTGGATAATATGATAATGGAAAGTACTCTAAATACTGGAGATAGCAAATTTTAACCAAAGGAAACATTCCTTTATTTATAAAAAGAAACAAATCTGCGTTAAAAGATTTTCGAGAATTTTTTTGCCACACTCGGAGATCGAACCATCTAAAATCCGAAAAAATAACACCCTGTACTTTTATGGCATCAATCGATAAGGTCAATCATAAGAATCAAATCTCTCTAACAAACACGATAAATTAAATGAAAGGAAAACCATGATATCTTAACTTATAAATTCAATGGGATAATATAAAGTACTTTTACTCAAAGGTCCATCCGATTACTTATGTTAGTAGTACCTAATTAACAATTGAAGGAAGAAGATTGCAATTTGCTCGTGTTGGTTTGTGCAAATTGCAATCTTCTTATGTAAATAGTTCTTCGTCATTTTAATAAATAAATGATATCAAAGACAAAAAAAATTTAAAAGGTTACGAAGTAACAATGTCTACGCGACCGTAGCGCGCGGTGTGCTACGCCGTAGCATTACGTAGCGGACTATCTTTTGTTAAGATAATCATTTCTGCATGGACAAAAACTGCATCAGGCATTTTTTTACTATTGAACTTGAATCATACAGTTCCTTTGTGTAATAAACTCCAAATCACAAGATATTAGAAAAACCTGAAGTCCAAGTTTTCCCTGAAAAGTCTGACAACCAGTCTTACCAAGGGGTATCGTATTACCCAGTACTAACTGGGTTGTGGAGGTCAGATAGGCAGTCGCTCCATGTAAAATACTGGTATTCAGCTGCATCCGGTTAGACTGGAAGCCGACCCCAATATAGTTGGGAAAAGGCTAGGCAGATGATGACTACCGATTTCACTGACTGTCGACCACTTTTCAACGTTATTACTTCTAACTTCTTACTAATATTAAAAATGCGAAAGTTTGTGAGGACGGATGGATAATTTGTTACTCTTTCACGCGAAAAGTACTAAACGGATTTGGATGAAATTTGGCACATAAATAGTTTATAACCTGGATTAACATATAGGATACTTTTTATCCCTGTAGTATGATCCCGTGAACCTATGAAGCCACGGGCAACAGCTAGTAGGTCATTAGGGTAAAAAGTGACAGACCCTCAGTGAAATCGGTATTACAACGTCTTTAGGAAGATAGGGGATACAAGCAAATAATAGCAAAGTATTCTTACCTGATTGTTCGGCTGCTGTTAGCGTCGCTTGGACCTGGAACACAACAGAACAGTTATATTGGCAAACTTGTAAATTGGCAAATTAAGAAAATTTAAAGAAGAGGAATTTCTCCTGTATCGTGGGTGCGTTTACAAACATTTAAACTCATATACACAACTGTAGACCGTGGAAATAAAATCCTTAGATCTTGAACAACGTAGTTTATTTCGCTTGACTCTACACCAAATAATCTTTAGATTTCTTCTTAAAATTAAGTTCCGTCTTATAAGCAACTTCTATTCTCTACTCGTCGTCCATTGTTCTGACCTTCCCTTTGTTTTTTGTTGTGTCTCTCACTCACACCTCATCGTTCCATTCCACACACTTTCATGCGTTCCTTTTTTAATCCTATTCCTATCCTACATAACTAACAACTACCTGTAGGCCATACAAATATTTGTTTGCGTTTTGCCGTGCGTGAATCGAACCCGCGCCACGCAGGGCTCAGTCGCTGAGCCAGTGCGCCAACCGTGTCGTAATTTTTGTTAGTTCAGATATGTTGCGAATCAAGATGATATTGCCATTAGGCAGAAATAAAAGATTTGCTTTTAAAATCTTCAATCTCGCTTCTTCTTCGCGTGTCGATGGAAAATTTTCATTAAATACATTTGGCCCAAAATTCAGCTAGGCGAACTCCGCTCGTTGTTACAGTCATAAGATCGTCAAGTGCGCAGGTGTCAGGGCATGCAGCGCAAGATGGAAGGCGGGCCATTGTCTGTGGAGACATGCCCACAAAATCTTCAACGTCGCTTCGTTTGTGCGAAAATTACGCCATATTTTATACGAGCCGCCATCTTTGATATTTTGCAATCACACGCTCTGATTTGACACATACAAGGTGTAAACGGACGCTTCACGAAGCCGTCAACCAAGCATTCTGTACAACAAACTAAGTAACTCTACGCAAATATTATTGCTGGGAAACGAATTTTGTTTTTGCGGTGAAAAATCACGGTTTACGGTAGGGCTCAATGTAAAGCACTTCTAATATTATGAACTCTTGTCTTACCTTGTGAACTCCAATGTGTGTGCCGTTTTCTTTATCACACTAAGCACTCATTTTCAAAAGTAGGTTCAAATACATTAAATTAAAGGAATAAGCTTAGAATCTTTGACAGAAATCAATTCCGTTATTTGCTACGTTCCCTTCAAAATACCTTTTTAGAATAAGATGATACATGTCTTCTCATGGAAGGGATTGGGGGAGACCTTTGCCCAGCCGTGGGATAGCAAAGGCTAATAAAAAAATTTAAAAAAATCTAGGTACAAATATTAATCTTATTCAAAAGCACCTAGGGTACCATCACTAAAGCATCTTGTAATTAAGGAATGCCTTTTGAAATCAAAGTATTACACAGAAATTTTTTTGATTAAAATCCCGCCAAACAGTTTCTTCAATCTTTTTATCGTGTAGTTAGTGCGTAATCTGGTGTCAGAGTTTTTATGCCGCCCATGGGCCTCTGACTTAGCTTTACATGCCGTCGAGAAATATCTCTCAGGCATGCTGGTTTCCTCGCGATGTTTACCTTCACCGAAGCAAGTGATAGTTACACAATACGCACATGAATCCGAAAAATCAGAGGTGCGTGTCCTGAGTTCGAATTTGAGACCTATGACTTGACAGTCCGACTGTCACACCACTAGGCTATCCCTGCTTTTACTTATACTGCCTTTTTCAATAAGTATTAATTACCTTCACACGCATTTACTAATTTATTTATTTTTTCTCACAAAAATCCACTATGTAAATAAAAAAAATCGCCACAATTAATAGCGATTACGAAAAACCGTAAAAATCCAAGCAATTGCAACACCTAAAAATTACTAATTAATTAATTACTTTAAAACTATCTATGTTATCTAACTATCACTTGAAACAAGTCATAGATCTCGAGTTCGAACCCAAGTCACGCACCTCTGATTTTTCGGATTCACGTGCGTATTGTATAATCACTTGCTTCGGTGACGGAAAACATCGTGAGGAAACCAGCATGCCTGAGAGAATTTTTTTTTCAAGTCAGAGGCCCACGGGCGGCATAAAAACCCTGACACCAGATTAGGCACTAACCACACGAAAAAAGAGACCCCTTGACACAACACACTGTATCCACACACAATTAGGCACGTACCTAATACACCACTTAAATAAACATTTAGAATAACGGTACTTACAAGAAACAGAGCAAATATTAATCCTTCATAAAAACGCATTATTACTAATTTGGAACACTCCTCAAGTGGACAGACAAAAACAATCTGCTAACCACTGTGCGTTAAATTTAATTTGTCAAGATTTATATAATTTGTTGTGCAAATATAAAACAGCTGTGCACACGCTATTTTGAATTACTTTGATTAATACGAGTGTTTTATTTGGTGTTAAGTGACGTGGTGGTACCTAATTTATTTAAAGATTTTTTTGGCTATCTACTGCAGTCATAGGCTGACCCATCTTTTCTACTGGGCACTCTAGGCAAGAGCCCAGGGCCCTACGATCTAAGGGAGCTCCAAGTTCTTGTTATAGCTAGTGACTTTCAAAATAAACTTAACTTATTTTTTAACTACACGCAGGCGGGATATAAAAATTATTGAGCTCGCTTCGGTCGCTTTTATATCTTAAATTCTTACAAATCTCTAACTTTAAAGCGTAAGTCAATAGTTATTAATATTTTACTATTTATCAGCCTGAATTGTCCCACTCCTGCGCAAAGGCCTCCCCCCACTCCTTCCACTTCTCTCGATGTTGCGTCTCTTCTCGCCAATTAACGATAAAGCCATCCAAGCCGTCCCGCCATCTTCTCCTCGGTCTGCCGCGACTCCGTCTAACTGTCTCAGGGCTCCAGTTTCGTGATATGCGGGCCCACAGCTTTGCCGTCAATAGTTATCTAATTATGTTTATTTAAGAACTGTCACAAGAAAAACATATCCGAGGCGGGGTGCGAAAAAATTCGCTCACTTCTCTCGCTCTTGCATCCTACAAGAGATTATTCTAAAGTGCACAGGGCCTCCAATTGGTTAAAGACGGCCCTGGTCATAGAGGCCGAGTAAACGACAGCCCGATCGACTTCCAACCCTTGACATGGCGCTGGCATTACATGGCGCAGGAAGATCTCCTTAGCGTGTCGATGGCGTCTAAATTGTGTCGGCCCAGAATTGAGCCACGAATTTGGCGCTTTCGGTAGCGTCCATCAGTTCCTGTTATGAAGAAACAACAAGACACGCAGGACACGATATAGAGAGCCCCATCGTTTGTAGACCAGCACCACATTTACTCTCCAGGGCAGTCATCAATGGATCTCCACCTGAGCAGGTTTACTTGCGGCAGTAGTAAGGTACGAAGACGATAGGGATATATAGTAACATAAACTTTGATGGCTTAGGTATGTCTAAAAGACATCTACCAACCCGCGTTGGGCTCGCATGTTGATTTACAGCCCACTCCGTCTTACAAAGAGGCCTGTATCCGAGCAACGGGAACATTACATCATCATCTGCCAAGCCTTTTCAAAACTATGTTAGGGTCGGCTTCCAGTTTAACCGGATGCAGCTGAATACCAGTATTTTACATGGAGCAACTGCCTATCTGACCTCCACAACCCAGTAAGTACTGGGTAATACGAAATCCCTTGGTAAGACGGGTAACGACTATCAAAGACCTACAAATGACAGCCTGGCCCAACGGCTTAACGTGCTTCCTGAGGCACGGAGGAAACTCTGTATGTAATGGATGGTCACCCATCCAAGCGCCGCTTAATCTAAAGATCGGGCTGAAAGGCTGTTTAGCTAACTGTAATATCCTGCTACTGTAATATCAACGCTATATTACAAAAGACGACCAACTTTTATAAAACAATGACACTGACGTAGTATTTTTAAACAAACAGCTTGTAGCAATATATTTGCCGTAATGATTAATTATTACCGTCGAAAAAGCGCACGTTTGATTTTAAAATCAGTACCTGTCTTGAATAGGGAATATGCAAGAAATACAAAACTTTTATTATTTCTTAAAAATGCCTTGTTTTGGTCCATAAAAACATTGTGGTACACTTGTTTAATTTTCTAATACAACACTTACTTTACAATTTAATATTTCGTGTAGCGTGTTTTTGGTGAAACGGAACGCAAACTCAAAACGCATCGCCCCTTGATAACGCCGGTAGTGACGTCAAATACTATGTGTCAAAGAAACACTTTTATTTGAAAAGTACATACTTAAAGTTTCACTAAGATTTTATTATAATATTGTTATTGCAATGTTTACTTGAATAAAGGACATGAAATTTGCCAAATTAATATATTAAGGGTAAAATATTAGATGTAAACAAGGCAGATAGAGGTAAGTGACGTCACATAACATGACATGAATGGCCGCTTGAACGGACGTTTGAACTGTCGTAGAAAATTGTAGGAGTTTAAAATTTTTTTTGAGCGACAAGCAGTAGTTGAATTTAACTTTTAATTATTTTCTTGGGTTGATAGTATTGTATTTTATTGATTTAAGTGAAGAAAAAATTATATGCATATTCCCTATTGTTCATATCATGCAGAGGAATGAGGATAATGTTATGAGGAAAGTTTTGATTACAAATCTGGATGGCTGTAAGAGTAGAGGAAGACAAAAGAAACGATGGTTGGACTGTGTGAAGGATGATATGGCTAGAAAGGAGATGACTGCTGAGATGACGAATAATAAAAAAATATAGACGAATACGTAGAAATCGAAGATAATTATCATCATTCTCTTGCCCTTATCTCAATGTATCTAGGGTCGGCGCAGCACGTCTCGTTCTTTCATACTTCTCTATTACTCGTCATTTACCGTAAAACAATAAACGGTAACGTTGATGGATGCTTTGAATAGTAAACGAGTCATGAAGGTAATTAAAGTAAAGTTAAAACCTTAAAAAGGAGTATTTTGAAAAAAACTTGTGAAAAAAAAGGAACTTTGACCTCCAAAATTTTTTTTTTTTTTTTTTAGTAGCCTGTACTGTCCCACTGCTGGGCAAAGGCCTCCCCCAATTCCTTCTATGTGCTCTTTTCTTGTGCCACCTCGAACCAGCCCTCGCGGTAAGCGTCCAGATCGTCTCGCCACCTCTTTCTTTCTTTCTTTATCTTTTCTTTCTTTCCTCTTTCCTCCAAAATTAAAAAACAAAAAAAAAATTCGTAATGACGGGGAGAACAAGTGTCTTTCGGCTTTGTTAAGAGTCTTTTTACACCCTTTATATGCCGTAGAATGGATGGAAGATGAGGGAAGAAAGTGCTGGATACGGACAGGACGGAGGAATGTGGGGAGACAACCGACAAGGTCGACAGACGATCTCATCAAAGTGGCCGGAAGAAACTGGAAAGCATATCACCAAACCGTAAAAAGTGGAGAGATTTGGAAGAGACCTACACTCAGCATTGGGTATAAATAAGTCCCATCACGTAAAAAGAACGCTGAGAAACAACGGAGGGGATGTGTTTGCACACGTTATACAGCCGCGTCCTTAAGTAAGTACTAAGCTATTGTTTTATAATATACGTATAACTGTTTCATTGTAGAATAGTAATAGGTATTTTACTTAGTACTTTTGAAAAGGCTGAAATAAAAAAAATTGAGAAAGTTTATTTGAGCGGTCAGCGTTCTGCTTACGTGACGGGACCTATAACCAAACGTTGAAGATGAAGAAGAGAGACAGAGAGAGAGATAATTAATCAAAATGAATCCAAGAAACATGATATTTGTACCTGATTTCATTCGACGTAAAAGGATAAACAGCTGTGTAAATAAAACAATATTATTTGCAATTTAATAAATCAATTTTGCGACGATTGGGCAAATATGTGCTTTATAATTCGCTGAAGTGGGAGCTCGCGAAGTAGGAGCTCGTGGCTAAATACAACAGCCGCTTGGATCGATGGATCGGTTAAGCCGCGCTTGCCAAAGTTGCTACGTAGATGGGTGACCATCCATTAGGTACATGCCGAGTTTCATGCGTGCCTAGGAAAGCTCCCGTTGGTCCCGGATGTCATTTGACCTGCCAGTAAACCTTTAACAGTCTTTACAGGTAGTCAGTGGCCCGAAAGTCTGCCAACCAGTCTTACAAAGGGGTACGGTATTACCCACCCAGGAGTAACTGGGTTGTGGAGGTCAGATAAGGAGTCGCTCCATGTAAAATATTGGTAATCGGCTTTGCATCCGGTTAGACTGGAAGCCGACCCCAACATAGTTGGGAAAAGGCTAGGCAGATGATGTTCGTAACCGGCGGCGTGTATGACCAAATGTATGAAAGTAGACGAGGAAAAATGAGTATGTAGGGGTGTAGCAAGTTCTATAGGTTCTACCTACCCCCATAGGATAATGGCGTGAGTTTATGTATAAGCAATCGCACGTTATGTCATGTTTATAATTAAATTCCTAAAAAGCTATCTGCTAGGAAAGTTCCGTCAAAATCGTGAGATCGGAGAGATGAAAGAAACGCGCGTGTAGCTTAACAAGTCACCGTAAAATTGTAAATAATGTTAGACTATAATCTATCTCGCGAGATTGTAAACTCGTATCGAATCGTAATATACTGCATACAATTTAACGCATTATTTTTCGGTAGATTATAATCTATCGAAGTAGAACTGTTAAATCTCAATCTGTCGCGCGTTAATTTGTCAACTGTCCGAAGGCTGTCCCTGATTGGGGTCGGTCTTACAGTAGGTCGTTCTGTGTCCATTACGTTCAGTGACTACTTACTTATTTATCATTTAAACTGCGGTTCTTTAGTTAATCTCAGATTCATTTTACTTCCATAACAATTTCATATAACTAATTCTAAAGCTTTGACTTATTTACAATCACCAAAACACTGTTTATTTACATTCGACAGCAAACGAATTAACAAACAAATATGGCGGCGCGGGGCACATGACGTTCAACCAATCAGCGCGCAAGGTGCGTTCCGTTGCATGGCATTTCACAATTTGACGGTTTCACTTCGATAGATTATAATCTACCGAAAAATAATGCGTTAAATTGTAAGCATTATGTTACGGTTCACAATCTTTTGACAGTTTACAATCTCGCGAGATAGATTATAAATCTAACGGTACCTATTTACAATTTTACGGTGACATATATTATTTAAGTTTATATTTCTCAGTTTTGCTGTTTTTTTTTCTTGTTGTGGTAAACAAGAAAAAAGAACATAATAACACATAATGTACACACTACGATTTGCTCGTAACAGTAACGGAACAACAAAATCACAATATTTAACCCAGAAAGCTTAAAATCACAGATTAAAAATAGACAAAAAACACTTTAGCGCATAACATAAAGAACAAAAAATTCCATGCCAAAGACAGTACTTACGACCCTATGTAACTGCAAAAATCGGCCATGAAAGGCCCGCAAAAAAAAACAGACCCTTCCGTCTCCCGAACAATGGATTCCTAGATCGCGCAAACAAAGTTTTCATAGCTTGTAACACCAGTACGATTTCGCGTTGCTTGTCTATGGGAGTCCGTGTCTACTCAGTGAGGTAGTGGTCGAGTGGGGCTGTTCTATACCCACCCCTAATTGAAGTGACCTGTATGTGAAAGCTACCATGACTGTGAAACTGAGTCTCCAATCAAAGTTTATAATCATCCCTGATGGACAATATGGAGCCTTTCCGGCCAATAAGTAATGACTGCGATGTGAACAGTCGATATGTGTAATGTCTCGAGGCATGTGGAGAAGGAGGATATCCTCCACCCCACTGCAGTAGACGATTTGACTCCTTTTTTTCTTTTTTTTTTGTTGTAGCGGCATAACAAAAAGTACTATAGCAACTTGGTACAAAAAGTACTATAGCGCCATCTATGACACATTACGAAGAATTAATTTTGAAATTATTCTGAATCGTGCTTATAAAGTTATTATGATCTGCGACTTACGAGCATTATAGAAAAAAGTAATATTACCAAATAATTATTATGTTATAACTGATCTCATATAATTTAGTTAATTATTAATGATTACTAAGCATTTATGAGTATTTCTAATTTTAATTTGTTGACTTTGCCAATTTGATTTGTACGTAATAATGAAAGTGTGTTGTGTTTTGCCTTATTTTTCAAAAACATATTTTAATTTAATGTACCTGTAGAGTCTGGTGTGTGTATTGGTGGTTTTGGGAACTCTTCACAATAAACACAGCTCTAACAATAATATAAGTTTAATAAAATAAAATAGAAATAAAAGTTTAACACTGTTTCGCGCCGCGGTTACAAATTGATGCAGACCGATACGTTGGTTAGCGCGGACTGGCGAGGGCGACCGAGGGGCGCATGTCCCGCGCGGGGAGGAGGCGGCGTCGTGTCGAGCCGCTAGTCGCGCGGCTCGGCAAACGTCGGAAATGTTCGGAGCAGCCGAACTGCAGGCAGTGTAGGTAGCCTACATCACTCCCCCGCTGAGACCGGATCACGGTCGATAGTGAGAAAGGTGTCGCGGGAATCTAACAGTTCTTCCGCTTCTTGTGGTGGTTTCTGGCTGTGGTAGTGGCAATGCTGGCGATGAAGCTGATGGCACCAGTGGTGGTTGCGGTAAAGGTTGTATTATCGAGGCATCATTGCTGTTCATGTAGGCTGGTTTTAGCCTATCAATGGTTACAGTTGCGTGTTTCCCTTGGACATCTATCGTAAAGGTTTTTGATCCTCTTTCTATCACTTTGTGTGGACCGGAATACGGTGATTCTAATGACTTCTTTAAAGGTCCTTTCCGCAGGAAGACGTGACTAGCTGTATGAAGGTCTTTCGGTACATAAAAAGTTTTCTCACCATGGCCAGATGTTGATGCAGGTGACAGCCTCGAAATATGTCTTCTTAAACGTGCTGCGAAGTCTGCTTCATCTACGACGTTGTGTGTTACCGGTTTCATGAACTCACCAGGTAACCGGAGTGGCTCGCCGTACACCAATTCAGCTGAAGAGGCTTGTACATCATCCTTCCAGGCACTTCTCATACCTAGGAGAACAAGAGGAAGTACCTCCGACCATTGCGCGTTGTTGTGGCACATTATGGCGGCTTTCAGCTGTCGGTGCATTCTCTCCACTAGGCCGTTGCACTGAGGGTGATAAGCTGTTGTGGGACAATGATAAGCGCCTATGATAGACGACATGCACTGGAATAGCTGCGAGTCAAATTGTTTTCCTCGGTCAGTGGTTATTTTCTCTGGACATCCGAAGCGAGCGACCCAGCCAGAAATGAAAGCGCTAGCGCAGGTCTCCGCTGTGATGTCTGCTAGAGGGTAGGCTTCTGGCCATCGAGTAAACCTGTCTACAGCTGTAAGGCAGTATCTGAAACCAGAAGAAGGTGGCATAGGGCCTATTATGTCAAGGTGGACGTGAGAAAAACGGTTGGAAGGAACAGGGAACGAGGTAAGAGGAGAGTGGGTATGGCGGGTAACTTTGTTGCGTTGGCAATCAGTGCATTGTTGAGCCCATGTTTTGCAGTCACGACGAATCTTAGGCCACACAAATCGTTCTGACACTAGTTTAGCTGTAGCGTTGGGGCCTGGATGACTGAGATTGTGTAGGTTGTTGAAGATTGCTTTTCGGAAAGTTGGTGTGATGAATGGCCTAGGACGTGAAGTAGACTGGTCACAGTAAATGTAGGCATCCATAGTCTTCACTCTCTCCAACTGTAACGCCGTGTTGTTTTGTAGCAAACTCTGTAACTCTTGATCGTTTTCTTGTTCGTTTTCCAGTTCTTTGTAGTTGATTGTAGTGTCGATGCTTTCCAGTCGTGAAAATGCGTCGGCGACTACGTTGTCATTTCCTGAGATATGGTTTATGTCTGTTGTGAATTGAGAGATATAATCGAGATAGCGGTGTTGACGAGGTGAACAGTTGTCTCTTCTTGTCGTGAAGGCGAATGTAATGGGTTTATGATCGGTGAACACTTTAAATGTTCTCGCTTCGACCATATACCTAAAGTGTTTTATTCCTTCATGTATTGCGAGCAATTCACGGTCGTAAGTGCTATGTTTCGTCTGAGCAGGAGATAACTTGCGAGAAAAGAATCCTAATGGTTGCCAGCTGTCATTTATTTGTTGTTGCAAGACAGCTCCGATGGCGACATCTGAAGCGTCGGTAAACAGTGCTAACTCAGCTTGCGGATCAGGATGCGAGATGAGAGTGGCTTCTAACAAGTTATTTTTGCATGCGTCGAACGCTTTTTGTATTTCAGGTGTAATGGTGATGGGCGTCGTACCTTTGATTTTTGGGCCACTCAAAGCTCGATTGAGAGGGCCTTGGATTTGAGCGGCGCCAGGGAGAAATTTTCTGTAAAAATTTATCATCCCTAGAAATCTTCGCAATTCTTTAGCATTTTTAGGGAGGGGGTATTCTTGGATCGCCTTTACTTTTTCTGAGAGGGGACGTATGCCATCTGCAGATACGTGATAACCCAAGAAATTAACTTCAGTGGCACCTAAGACGCATTTGTTGGTGTTAATTACTACTCCATATTTTTTTAATTGATCGAATATTTTTGTGAGGTGTCCAACGTGCTCTGTCTCCCCTTTTGAAAATACGAGGATATCGTCAAGGTACCCGAACGTGAAGTCTAATCCCTGAAGTATTTCGTCTAAAAATCTTTGAAACGTCTGCGCAGCGTTCCTCAAACCGAAGGTCATGGCAGTAAATTCGAAAAGT
The DNA here is from genome assembly GCA_905220335.1 of Noctua pronuba. Classification (NCBI taxonomy): domain Eukaryota; kingdom Metazoa; phylum Arthropoda; class Insecta; order Lepidoptera; family Noctuidae; genus Noctua; species Noctua pronuba. The sequence goes on from LR999920.1 coordinate 2,268,046, forward strand.
CCGAATGGTGTTGTGATCGCTGTTTTTTTAATGTCGTCTTCAAAAACCGGTATTTGATTAAATGCTTTTACGAGGTCAATTTTTGAAAATATGTTGGATCCTGACAGCTGGTATGCGAAGTCGTGGATGTGTCTCACTGGATATCGATCAGGTATTGTTCGTGAATTTAATTGCCTATAATCGCCACATGGCCTCCAACCGTCGTCTTTTTTGGGCACGAGATGTAATGGGGACGACCAGGGACTTTCTGAACGACGAGCTGTTCCATTTTGTAGCATTTCCTCAAATTCTTTTTTTGCGATTTTCAGACGGTCCGGTGCCAATCGACGCGGTCGTGATGTTACCGGTGGGCCAGACGTCGTTCTAATGTGGTGCTTAGTACTATGAATTGGCACATTTTGTGATCCAGCTGGTCTTGTTATTTCCGGATAACATCGTAACAAGTCGAGATAAGTTGAATGACCTGTAAACATTTTCAACGACAACAGTTCGTGTGTTATTCCGTGAGATGAAGGTGCGCCGACGGTCATGTTTGTAATTGAATCGATCAATTTTTGTTGTCTGCAATCGACTAATAAGTTGTAAAAACTTAAAAAATCGACGCCTATGATTGGCCTTGATACATCAGCAATAATAAATTTCCAAGTGAACTGACGACGTAATCCGAGGTTAAGATGTAGTTGATATGTACCGTATGTAGATATCGGAGTGCCATTTGCAGCGACAAGTTCGTAGGTACATTTTTTACTATGTTGCAGCTGATTATGTAAGTATGATTTTGGGTAGGCACACACGTCTGAACCCGTGTCTACGAGAAACTGTATGCCGGTACGTCTATCAGTGATAAATAGGCGGCCTTTACACGTCGAGCAGTCGTCAGCCGCCATTACTGACTGCTTGTGCAGTTTTCCGGCTGAAAATCACACGGCTGAACACATTTGGTGGCCTTTGCACCAAACTTGTAATGATACCAACATGTTGAATATTTACTGCGTGACTGAGATCGATTTTGGCGGGATTTCGAGCGATCTTCGCGTCTATTTGAACGGCTTGGGCGGGAAAGGTCATTGACCTTTTGCGTAAGTATTTGGACTTGTTTCGTTAACTCGGTCATTTGTTTACACATTACATCCATTTCACTCACCCCATGTGTTGATGTCGCAGCAACTTGATGACCTCTCGGCACGACATCATGTATTCTGTCGGCGAGATCAGCCAGCACATCGAGACGCGCGGATGCTTGAGACGCGATTATAGATTGAATGTTGCTCGGCAGGCGGCTCGACCATATTGTTCTCAAAAACTCCTCAGGTACTTTCGGACCAGCGAGGTGCTGCAGGTGTCGGAGGAACTGCGACGGCTTCCTGTCGCCAAGTTCTTCATGTGTCAGCAGTTGGTGCACTTTTTTCTCGCGGGATTCTGAGAGTCGCTTTATGAGCTCCGCCTTCAATATAGCGTATTTGTCGGTGGCTGGTGGATTCACTATGATGTCTTCGACCTCTGCTACGTACCGCGGGTCGAGATGACTGACAACGTAATAGAATTTGGTTGTGTCCGCCGTAATATTGGATATCGCGAACTGGCCTTCTATTTGTGCGAACCAAATCGCCGGCTTCTCCGGCCAAAATGGCGGGACGCGCACACCTACTCGAAAAACATCTTGAGATTTTTCTGGATCATCCACTTTCACCTTCTCGTTATCATTCATTTTGTTGGTCAGTTATTTTTCACTGTAACAGTTTATGAGTCCGCGTATTTTGCACTGAATTAAGAATAGGTAGGTAGCACTTGTTGCACGTGTTAACTTCTCGGGGTCACCACTGTAGAGTCTGGTGTGTGTATTGGTGGTTTTGGGAACTCTTCACAATAAACACAGCTCTAACAATAATATAAGTTTAATAAAATAAAATAGAAATAAAAGTTTAACACTGTTTCGCGCCGCGGTTACAAATTGATGCAGACCGATACGTTGGTTAGCGCGGACTGGCGAGGGCGACCGAGGGGCGCATGTCCCGCGCGGGGAGGAGGCGGCGTCGTGTCGAGCCGCTAGTCGCGCGGCTCGGCAAACGTCGGAAATGTTCGGAGCAGCCGAACTGCAGGCAGTGTAGGTAGCTATGAGCCTACATACCTAATGCTATTATATCCAACTGTTGATTGAAATAAAGGAATTGAATTGAATTGAATATGCACTTGTTTTTAAATTGTAAATAGTGCGTATTCAGTATTAATTTCATTTCACACATTAATTTTATACTTTTTGCTGTGCCCTACAGGGTCCGTAATTGCAACTTAGTTTTATGGTCATTGTAAGATCTTCACACTTCACTTCAGACTTGTACGATATGAATATGAATAACCAGACAACAAATACCGGGTTTCAGTGTCCAGTGGACACGAATTATTATGGTTTTTCCCGGGAGAGATGGATAGATCCGCACGCAAAATACGCGCTTTGACGTGGAGTTGCGGAAACCAGCCCGATATACAATACAATGCTAGGCTATTATTTAATTAGATGGAAGTAGGCTTACCCCCTATTACATACCTACATATGGCATTCAATAAAAGTATTGAGTACATGAGACTTGTTTTTTTTTTTTGACATGTCATCTATCAGCCAACCTATGAGGCTGGCTTCTGCTTAACCGGACTATCCTGTGGGTGCCTTGAGTGTAAGGCCTCCAGCCAGGGGACATGAGACTTGGCAAAATACACCGTGATTTTTTAGTTGTCTTACGAAGGTGGTCCACTCAATGTGCCCGATATAAAATAGTTCTAGGCGCGATTTTTTTTTACCTACCGTAATAGGTATAAAGAAAAATAAATAAACACTAGAAAAAACTATGAAACATCCTGTTAAATGTTTACGTGTCAAACGGGAGAATATACCTACGCAGCGCTCGAGTCCAGTAGATCATCGCTCACAACAGGGTGTTTTAACTACGTCATGCGTCATAATATTGATTAATATTTTTATTTTTAAATTATTAAAATCTCATAAATACCTTTTATTTTTTTATGAATGCTTAGTAGTAATTGGATACATGAAGTGGGCTGCCGTTGTAAGACGACTAAAAGTCACGGTGTATAGACGTTTTATTTACACTTTTCAAGACAACCTGTGTAATGTTAAAAAAGGGGAATTGAGAAAAAAAGAAAACAACAAAACCATACATTTTAAAATAATTTATTTCTTTAATACACTTTGGTACATGCCTATAGGTACACAATTATGTATTTAATTATTAATCTTTGATTAAATATCAACCTTTTAACATATTTTTTATTGCGATTGTCAATTGATGTTCAAAAACATTACCCTTCCTTTGGTCTCGGCGAGTTGGGTAAAGAGGACTTTACTTTTTGGGACCATTTTTTGTATTTAAATTGACAATCACAATAAAATCAATTCTCTACAATTATATTTGACAGTCGTAACTAGAGAACGAAAGCGATAGAATCGTCTAACTCACATTTCGATGTAAACGCACCAATCCACAAAACTGATTGACTTCGGTTTTAGCTTGACTTTGTATGAACATATAAATGGGATGGTCCACAGCGATCCTCATGGCAGCACGCGTAGCATGACCACAAACGGGTTTTGTCGACGGAAGAATCGACAAAATGACAGATCAACAAAAGAAATCTGTTATTTTGTCGATCAACAAAAGAAATCTGTCCGGAGATAATGATTCCCCGCCAACTTTATCAAAATTACATGTTTTTAATTTTATTACTTTACTTTGTATACTTCCACGACCCCTGTATTATTCAATACATTCATCAGCACAATGTTTTGAGTGCGTTACATTGAGTCCAACCGTAAAACATGATTTTTCACCCCAAAAAAAAACTCGTATCCCAGCAATAATTTCAGCATAAAGTTACTTAGTTTGATGTACAGAACGCTTGGTTGACGGCTTCGTGAAGGGTCCGTTTACACCTTGTATCAATTGGTTCCAGCTTGAAAGATAGTATAGTATTGGACCCGATAGATGGCGCTGTGCGAAGCCGAGACGGGTCGCTAGTTTAAAAAATGTGACTTAGACCACTCTTACGCAATCTTAACAAGCCTTGATTAAACAACTAACTATCCCATATTTAATCAACGATTCAAAGATATGGATTGAATAATTAACGCGAATTACATAAAAACTACTTTCGACTAAAAAATAGTCTAAAAATAAGAAAAAAAAAATGCGTTTTGAGACTAAGAATTCTTAAACAAATTCATCTAAGCGTAATTTAATGATGAGTGAACATAATTTTGTGCAATTTGAGTTTTTTTTGTGCAATTGTGCAAAGTATTGTTTTTATTCTAAACATTGATGTAAGATACATTTTTTGTTGTTTTAAAATTAATTTGCGACAAAAATGCTAGCTTTTTTAATTGCACTGATCAATAATTTAATTAACAATATGACTTGCTTAAAATGAAACATTGAACACTTAAAAATTAACAATGTATTTTATTTCTTGACAGATTAAAAAAATACCTATGCCATAAATGAGCCTTTTATTATAAGAAAAGTAAACCTTACTATACAATAGTAAGCTTTAATTTTCTTTACATTTTTTGCCGCTCTTTTGTGGACGAAATTGGTGCAATATTTTTGTTGATCAGTGCAATTTTAACAAATTTTACACAATAATACAGTTTTCTTAAATAAACACATGATTTTGTGCACCTTTGACAATTTACTGTGCACTCCGATAATTAATTACGTTAATTAACAGATACGAGATTTGTGCACTCTTGCAATTATATGACATATTACTTTGAGATTTCGTGCAAAGTGTGCACTCTGTCTTAACAACGAAAACTACAGCTAAAAAGACAAAAAATATAATAAAAAAATAAATTTCTAATAAAAAGTATAATAACTTTGGTATTTTTTTTTGTCGTAATCATTAAAAATAGAGAGAAGTCTGAATTGATTAATTAATAATAATATAGTACTATGGTTTGATAGTACAAACGCCAGCACATCAAGTTACCCGAACTGTCAAATTCCCCCAACCCAATCTTGAACCTAACGCTTTAGCGATAAAGTTAAAAATCTATTAAAGAAATTTGACAGATGGCAGTAGCTTGATATGCATATACACTTTCCTAAATTTAAAAGCAATTTTCGCGAAAAATAACGATTGTAACTTGGAGATAGGATCGTTTTCATAAAAATATGAGTTCCAGAATACTATGTTCGTAACAACATGAAATTTTAATCAGAACAGTAGGAGAAAAACACTTTTAAAAGTTGTTAAGTGTTTACTTTACATATTGGTGCTCGTGACTGTACATTGGTCTTATCATCTATGTCGACTTTTCCAACTATTTCGGAGTCGTCTTCCAGTCAAAATCAAAAGTTATTCAAATTAAGCTAATAATCAGCACTTTTTGAACGACAAAATTTATGATTTTCAGTCTAACCGGATGCAGCTGAATACCAGTATTTTACATGGAGCGACTGTCTGTCTGTCCACCACAATCTATACTAATACTAATATAATGTTATAAAGCTGCAGTGTTTGTTTGTTTGTTTGAACGCGCTAATCTCTGGAACTACTGGTTCGAATTGAATAAATCTTTTAGTGTTGGATTGCCCGTTTATCGAGGAAGGCTATAGGCTATACAACATCACGCTACGCTACTAATAGGAGCGGAGCAGCAATGAAAAATGGTGCAAAAACGGGACGGGATTTTACGCGGACGAAGGTCGCGGGGAACAGCTAGTCCCGTTATAAAGGTACCACGCCAAATGCGGTCAGGTAAAGTGTTACAATGGGTAAAAAAAAACCTTTAACGAAGCTTAGAGCCCCTTGTTCTTCCCGTCTTTACGATCATTTATTTGTTCTGGACCATACCTGGGAATCTTCTAGTTACGGCGATATTGGAGGTCAAAGATTCTACTTTTTCACTAGTTTTTTTTAATACCTCCATGACCCCATGCACGCACCAGCACAATGTTTTGAGGGAGTCCTACCGTAAACCTTGATATTTCACCCCAAAAAACATAGTTTTCAGCAATTATTTTTGCGTATAGTTACTTATTTGATGTACAAAATGCTTTGCTTTTGTAAAGGGACCCTCCGTTTCAATTTTGGTGGACACCATCATCATTCTCTTGCTCTTATCAAGAGATTGATGATGGTGTAAAATAAAGTATATCTATACTTAATATTATAAAGCTGAAGAGTTTGTTTGGTTGAACGCGCTAATCTCAGGAACTACTGGTTCGAATTGAAAAATGCTTTTAGTGTTGGATAGCTCATTTATCGAGCAAGGCTATAGGCTATATAACATCACGCTACAACCAATAGGAGCGGAGCATCAATGAAAAATGTTGTTAAAACGGGGAAAATTGCATTTTTACAATAATTTCACGCGGAATACAGCTAGTTTTACTATATTTGCTATCAAACCACAGTACTAAATTACTTTTGCTTTATATCGTCCTAATTTAAATACAATTTGCTAACATCAATGGTAATACGCTGAGGGCGAAACATTTGAATTTAAACGAAGACTAGTAATGGAAGACTAAGAAGATATAACGCGCACGACAGGGACGGCGGGGCAAGGCATTTTATCTTTACACAACGTAAATTCATACGTAGCTAGTTGTAACAAGACACAAATTCCAATGTTTAGATATCCACCCTAACATCGAAGGGGGGGGGGGGGGTATCGCTTCGCGGCATTGAACACTGGTGCTATTTTTTTTTTCTTTTATTACTAAATAGGCTTGCGTTTGTCCGAAACTTGCCTGATGTAAAGCGATGACGCGGCCTAGGGTGGAGCAAGCTTGCCTAGAAGATACCGATTCACCTGAACTTTGAATAGATCCAGATTATAATTTCTTTTATCGTGTGGTTAGTTCGTAACCTGGTGTCAGAGTTTTTATGCCGCCCATGGGCCTCTGACTTGGCTTTACATGCCGTTAAGAAATATCTCTCAGGCATGCTGGTTTCCTCACGATGTTTTCCTTCACCGAAAAGCAAGTGATAATTATACTATACGCACATGAATCCGAAAAATCAGAGGTGCGTGCCTTGGGTTCGAACTCGAGACCTATGACTTGGCAGTCCGACGGTCACACCACTAGGCTATCACTAGGCTATATTGATCAGATTCAGATTATAATGATCAGGGAACAGAGAAGCCGGCAGTGAATCCCAGTCTGGCGGTTCGCACAATAAATGTGGAAGCATAGCGCTTTGTCCCGGTCCCTGGAACTTCAACCATATAACGGTGACGCTTCGCTTCTCACGAGCATCCCTGGTCGTCCGATGATAGAACGGGGATGGAGTACCTTCTTTCGTTATTTCACAGTAACTGCTTAACCTGGTATCAGTTTTTATGCCGCCCATGGGCCTCTGACTTGGCTTTACAGGCCGGCGAGAAATATCTCCCAGGCTGGTTTCCTCACGATGTTTTCCTTCACCGAAGCAAGTGATAATTATATAAAATGGGCTATAATCCACCACGCGGGCCTAGTGCGGGTTGGTAGATATCACGTTTTCGAAGTTTTGGTTCTAAGACATGCCGGCTTCCTCACGATGTTTTCCTTCACCGTTTTGAGAGCAGTGGTGATGAAATAAATTACACAAAGTAATGCGCCTGCCTCGGTTCGAACCCATTACTTGCCGCCACCGTTCACCATTACGTCTAGCTACGTATAAATTTACGTTGGGTCAAGATATAATGTCCGGCCAAGCCCTCCCCGGTTGCGCTGGCCTTCATATGGAATTAACAAAGGCCTCTGCAGTTTCTGACTTCTATAGAAATTGCAGGAATTGATGTATGAAATAGTCAACCTAACCTGCTGCGATGTGTCTCCTTTACGTGTGAGAAAGTGAGCCGTAAGTTCAAAAGTCGACTTTCAAATTTTTATACTGTATTTTTACATAATAATACACATTTGGTCCATTTTAAAAATCGGTGGGTCATATTAAATCTTTGGTCAGTTGGACAGGCATTTTTTAGATAGCAAAAAAAAAAACTTGCCGATATTTTTTTAATGTCATTTGAGATGAAAATAAATAGCTTTAATTGGATATGTACTTAAGTACGTCAAGTATAATGGGTGTAAAAGTACCCTTAACGAAGCCGAAGCGCACTTGTTCTCCCCGTCATTGCGATATTTCTTTTGTTCTAGACCATACCTGGGAACTTTCTAGTTACGGAGATATTGGGGGTCAAAGTTCCAAGTTTTTTTTTTAATAGAAGTTTTCAAAGTTGTAACTTTACTTCAAAATACCTCCACGACCCCCGTACTCTTCAATGTATCCATCAGCACAATGTTTTGAGTGCGTAACATTGTGTCCTACCGTAAAACGTGATTTTTCAACGCCCCACAAAAAAGTCGTTTCCCAGCAATCGTTTTTGGTTAGTTATTTAGTTTGATGTACAGAATGCTTGGTTGACGGCTTCGTGAAGGGTCCGTTTACACCTTGTATTCAGAGTAGTCAGCCCAGTTACTTTTCTAACTGGATAATCTTTTAATCGCTTACCAAACTAGCAAGTTTATGTAGAAAACATTCAAGAAATATATATTTTACTGTTTTCTTTTTGTATACATTTAAAAGTAAGTAATTTTCAAATGTTTCCACCCTCAGTGCGAATCTACTTAAACTAGTATAAGAGACGGCGACACAACTACGATTCTATTTGTCCCGATATTTTTTTCCGTTGACTGTACACACGGCGTCCAATCAAGCTATACAAAACCAGTTTATGCGGATCTCTCTTTGTACGGGAAAACTATACAAATCGAGGCCATGTTATACTGGAAATGTATAGCTCGATGTGTGGCCGTGTGTACCATCTCTCAAAATCACTTCGCATCACTGTACGAAAGTCAGCCCCGATACTAACCTTGCTGACTTGTAATACTATAAGAGCCCGCCTAAGATCGACCTTCACCCAATATACTGTTTAGAAAACTTAAATACAAGATAATAAACATATTGCGAATCGTTTGCTTGATGAAAGTAAATCAAGTCAAACTTTTACGAAAAAAACTTTCAATTATTTTATATTGATTGAAAGTACAAAGCATAAAGAACAAGACACTCTTGTGTTATCTATCTTTTTGGGTTATGACCCAGTAACCCACGCCCCCTCGATACCCCCTGCCTATCAGACCTCCACAACCCAGTTAGTACTGGGTAATACGATACCACTTGGTAAGACTGGTTGTCAGACTTTCGGGCCACGGACTACCTGTAACGACTGTCAAAGATCTACAAATGACAGCCGGGACCAACGGCTTAACGTGTTTCAACAGACTGAAATGGGTTTGACGCAGAATGTGCACTTCGCAAAATGTGCGCTTGACGCAAAATGTGCCCTTCAAAGTGCTATTTTGCGAAGTGCACATTCTGCGAAGTGCACGTTTTGCGAAGTGCACATTTTGCGTCAAACCAATTGAAATGATTGGTTTGATAAGTTAGTGTCGAGTTTAATACGAGAAAAAAATACCGGATCGAATCGTAATCGTATCGTCGTCGTCACGTCGAAGCTAAAACCTTAAGATACCACAAATATATAACAATACTTGAGGGAAGCGACTGTTACCTACTTTATATAGATCATTATATACAAGAGAAGATAATACTGCTTCGTTGGTCTAGTGGTCGCAAGCGCGACTGCTGAGCATGAGGTCGTGGGTCCGATTCCCGTTTCGGGCAAAGTTTTATTGGAGTTTTTCCATCAGGAATTTCTCACGGAGCCTGGATTTGTGCCCGGTTGTTGGCAATAGGCTCGCTCCCTATTACATGGGGCGAAATGTAAGTGCAGTATTAGGGTACGCCTCTGTCTAATCCTTCAGGGATTACAGGCGTGATGTTAAGTAACGGGGCGAGCCTATTACCATCAACCGGGCTCAAATCAAGACCCTGTGGCTGTTACAGAGAAATTCTTGATGGAAAAACACTAACACTTTTGCCCGACCTGGGAATCGAATCCGGGACCCCATGCTCAGCAGTCGCACTTTCAACCACTAGACCAAGGCAGTTCCCAGTATATTCATCACTATCATCATCACTCTCCTGCCCTTATCCCAATTTATTTGGGGTCGGCGCAGCATGTCTTCTTCTTCCATACTTCTCTATTACTTTTAAGCTGAGGCCAAACGAGCGTAATTTTTTGAGCTGTGAGTCGCGTAAAATGAGTCGCGGAATTTACGCTGCATTCGGTTTCATACTATACGACGCAAAATGACTTGAACCACACAGCGACGTATTTTGCGTCGCCGTGTGGTGCAAACAGGAGTTTTGTATGAAACCGAATGCAGCGTAAATTCCGCGACGCATTTTACGCAACTCACAGTCCAAAAAATTACGCTCGTATGGCCTCAGCCTTAATATTACCTTCTCTTGTATTAAAACCTTTTTACATTAAATTCCGTATCGCCTATAGTCTAAACACAACTAAATATATAAGACGTATTTACAACAGTATTTATTTAGGTACACAATTTTTAAAAACATGAGTTCTTTTTTCAAAACGAAAAACGGGCAGTATCCTTTTTTTAAACAGTCTTTTTTTTTGTCAAATTATGTTTTTTTTTTTTTTAAAGAAAAACTTTGGCTGCGCTAGTCTCTGTGGGGTAATTTAAATAAAAAAAATTGTTCCTTTAAATATTTTTTTTTTAGTTTTTTGAGAATTTGCAATTGTCTGATTTGAAACTAGAACTGGGGCCCTAATATGACTGTTTTAGCAGAATCTTAGTAGGATAATAATATGTATTATCACGTTAAAATTATTTCATCATCTGCCTAGGCAGATGATGAAATAATTTTTCCTAACTATATTGGGGTCGGCTTCCAGTCTAACCGGATCCAGCTGAATACCAGTATTTTACATGGAGCGACTGCCTATATGACCTCCACAACCCAGTTAGTGCTGGGTAATACGATACCCCATATATATAATATGTATATATTTGTATGTGTATTTTTTTCGTTATTTTGTGTGCAATAAAGAATAAGAATAAGAATACCCCTTGGTAAGACTAGTTGTCAGACTTTTTGGGCCACTAACTTCCTGTATCGACTGTCAAAGATCTACAAATGACAGCCGGGACCAACGGCTTAACGTGCTTTCCGAGGCACGGAGAAAACTCGGTATGTAATGGGTGATCACCCATCCACAGACCAACCTAGGCAAGCACGGCTTAACCTAAAGATCGACCCGAGCGGCGGTTATTATTTAGCCACAAGCTCCTACATCACATAACATCCCTATTGTAACGTAATTCATATTACTATTTATTTATTTTGTTCACTAATTATCCTGTTAAAATTCTGCTGAAACGGCCATTTTAGAAACACAATCAATTGCAATGTCTACAATTTTTGTTGAGTAACAATTGTTTATAACTACTTATTAACATAATATTAATTATTGCAGTTTAGAGCTCACACAATAACAATTGTCTGTCTCGTAATATCATCATTTCGACACCTGCAAGAAATAACATCGTAACTCAGTTTTTGTCAATTTTGAGTTACAATCATATTCTTGCTTTTTTTTTTGGATGGTAAATCATCAAATAACCTCCCCCCGCTCTGGGTGGAGTGGGAGGGAGTGTCAGACTTTTACTGACTAAAACCCATCCATATTCCTTCTTTGCCCTTTGTGTTCCAGTGCCGCGGTATCTCTTTCGAACAGTCCCGCAGCTGCACTCACCCCTGTGGCTAAATATCTTTACGTAAAGGAAATAAAGGAATTTAGCCGCAGGCTAGAGTGCAAAAAAAACTGCATTTTTTGTACATCAAGAATATGATTCTAACTCAAAATTGCTTAAAACTGAGTTACGATGTTATTCATTGCAGGTGTCGATTTTGTCTTATACTAACGGAAAGACTATAGCCTCCTTTCATTTGAAACCCGTACACCCGATTTCTAAACGCGTTCCATACGAAAATGAACTTTATTTGTAAGACGTTTATGTGCATACTCCTTTAACTGTTGTCGAGCGTTTCATAAGAATATGAACTTTAAATTAATAGCTGTAAGGTTCATTTTTGTATTTGCTTCAATATAAAGTTTTCACAGTGTCGTGACTACAAATATTCGGTTTGTGCCCGCTTGATGACAATAGGTGGGTTTTTTGAATGCCTCGTTGGTCTAGTGGTCGCAAGCGCGACTGCTGAGCATGAGGTCCTGGGTTCGATGCCCGAGTCGGGCAAAGTAATATTGGGTTTTGCCATCAGGAATTTCTCAGTAGTAGCCACGGAGTCTAGATTCGTGCCCGGTTGATGGCAATAGGCTCGCCCCCTATTACATGGGACTTAAAACATAACTGGCGAACTGTGGGTGTATTATTAGGTAATAGGTACACCAAAAATGTACAAAGATCTACAAATGACAGTCCGGGACCAACGGCTTAATGCATGCTTTTCGAGGCACGGAGGAAACTCGGTATGTGGTGGCCATCCATAGATCAACCTAGGCGAGCACGGCTTAACCTAAAGATCGACCCGAGCAGCAGTTATTATTTAGCCACGAGCTCCTTCGTCGACGCTTAGTATGGCGTTGAAAATCCATTGCGCATGAGTTGCAAATGAGGTTTTATCAAAGAAATACTAAATTCTAATAAAGACAGGCAATTGCAATTGCTTCTACGGTTATCCAAACCGTAGTCAAATCACATTTTATTTTTTATATATTTTAAATATATAAATGTATTATTTTATGTATTATTTTACATAGTGTTATTATATATTTTTTTGTCTAAAGAGAGCTAAAGAAGACTTATTAGGGTGTTGTTTTATATTATATTTTATTCACCCCATATTTTTTTTAATGGCAACCCAACCCTTTTTTTTGTTATATGATTTATTTTATTATATGTAAGTTAAATGTTAAAATAGACGAAAAGTCATAAACTTTTCGCTATTTTTTCTGTAAATGCGCATGAACACCGTTATTTTAGAAGAACAACTTATTACATATAAAACGTCGCTTTCCGTGTATATGTCACCGTAAAATTGTAAAAACCGTATAGTAATATAATCTATCGATATGAAACTGTTAAATCACAATCTGTCGAGCGTTAAATTATAATCTACCGAAAAATAATGCGGTAAATTGTAAGCAGTATGTTACGGTTCACCATCTTTCGACAGTTTACAATCTCGCGAGATAGATTATAAACTGACGGTATTTACAATTTTACGGTGACATATACACAACGGATTTGGATGAGGCCATCAACATAATATTAGAGAATTGATTCCGAAAGTTGTATGTGTCTAATTATTTTTTTAATTTCGCCATTGCAACCGAACCAGGGTTGGGTCGCTTGTATTTAAAAAATACGGGTATATATTTGAAAAATCCGTGATTTTGCTTTTAAAATTTCTACATTAATATTCCGTCTTTTAGTTCAAGATCTAGGCAGGAAGATAGTCAATCTGAATACTCGATATTACATTTCCAGTAATAATCATTAGTTTTTAAACTGATATGGTCACTATATGGTTATTAACAACTAAAGACAAATTCCAGCTAATAACTGTGCACGGACTAATTACGGCAAAAAAAAACAGTCAAACTCAAAGCATTTATTTCAATTAGACCATAACAGACACTTTTGAATGTCAGAAAAACAAAGAAGGCGAAGCTACAGTCCCAGACACAAGGCATAATAACTTGTGAAAGTACTGTAGTTGTCCAGTATTAGTGGAGGGAGCACAACTGTTCAATGTTAATTAGTTTTGTTTGTTCATTTATTTTGTATAATTATTAAGGTGTTTTTGTTTTTAATGCCAAATAAACACAATATTCTTTTTCACTTCGTTGTCAGTGACATTTGAAGTGTTATCTCGCTCACTCGTTACAAAACTTGTATCTATCGTTTCATGCGCGATGTGAGCTCACTATTCTCAACGAAAACACTTTTTTTGTCAAGCTTTAGTACGCCAAGAGTACTTCTAACAGTTTAAATCTTAGCTTGACTTCAAAATTAATTGAGTTTTAGACAACGGTTAGGATGAAATTTCGAGTTTTCAGACCAAATGGAAAGCCTGAAAGATTTGACTGTTTTTTAGTTTACATTTTTTTCTAAATTAAATGCTTTGTCTAATACACATAGTAAGGTAGAAGTCTATTTAAAGAATATGTTGATAGAAATAATGTGTTACAAAGTTCAAATGATCTAACAACCGTCTGTCCGTGTGTGTTGGTCCAGTCGTCGCAACCAGTTCACTACTGCAGAACATGAAGTCCTGCCCCTGCAGTCTCGACATTAGATAGCGACAAAAATCGGTCGCTAAATCGTATCGTTGTCAAATTCCTTTATTAATAGATTTTCTACTTTATTAGGTTGAAAATCTATTACAGAAATTTGACATCGATTACACTTAACGACCGATTTTTGTCGTTATATTCGTCGAGACTGCAGGGCCTGGCTTCGATTCTCAGGTCGGGCAAAGTGTTATTGAGTTTTTCCATCATGAATGTCTCAGTAGCAGCCACGCCATGCCGCAGCCACGTAGCTCTGTCTCATTACGACAGTATTGAGACAGAACGACGTCACGCGGCTAACAGCTGATAGGTCAAAGGCGCGCGCGCTTTTCATACGGCTGTTGTGTTATTGTGATAAAAGTTAATGAGTATAAAAAAATGTTTCTTTGGGAAAGTTGTTTGTTATCATGAGCACAATCACGTGTTTAAGTATCAGTCACTAATTACCAGTCACCCTGTAGATGTAGTGTTTTTTAAATTAATCAGTAACACACATTTCTATCAACATACCCACACAAAAATATCAACATATTATAAAACTTACTATTATACAATGAGTATTATCAATTTAAAACCACTAGCGCCACAGCGGCGAGTGATGGAACTAAACAAAGAGCACACTAGCGCCGCAGTGGCAAATACAAGAACAATATAGGAGTGCCTGCCAAATTGTAAGTAGAAACAAACTTTATGCGTTTAACATAAAGTTTCTTTTGAATTACCATTAGATAGTCGACCTCGTAGTCCTCTTAGGCGCGAATTATACAGAAAAGGCGTACGGTGAAGGCGCGACGCAGGCATGATGCCGCTTCAAAACGTTTTCATACAAAATGTACGTAGGCGACGTGTCGTGAATTACACTCAAGCGGCGCGGCGCAGGCACGCCGTCCTTTCGTTTCCTTATAAATTACATGCCCGCGCTGCGCCTAACGCCGTTTCTGTGTAATTCGCGCTTTAGGTATTTTACATCTAATTTTGTATGACTCTGAATACCAGTGATATTTATTTCCATTAGCATAAGGTTGCTTTTGTGTAAAATTGCAGTTTATTATCGTTACGGTAAGGTAGGCTTTCGGCTGTCAGAATTAACTAAACTGTGGAAGGACGGTAATTGCTTGACCTTACAGTTAAATCTCATTTATAGGTCCCGTCACGTAAAAAGAACGCTTACCGATCAAGTAAACATTATCTGTTTTTTAAATACCAGCCTATTCCAAAGTACTAATTAGCTAGTAAAGTACTTATTATGATTCTACAATAAAACAATTACAATATATAAATAATACCAGCCTGTTACTGTCCCACTGCTGGGCAAAGGCCTCTTCTCATACAGAGAAGGCACGAGCATTGATCACCACGCTTGCTCAAGACGGGCTGGCGATTTCAGACTTATATTAATTATAAGTCCAGGTTTCCTCACGCTGTTTTCCTTCACCGATGTCTGTGATGTCCAAGATAAACTTAGAAAGTACATATGAATTGAAAAAGTCACATTGGTACTTGCCCGGATTTGAACCCGCAACCTCATGCATGAGAGGCGAGGCCTTAACCTGTGGGCCATCACAACCCCCAATTACAATAATATTATTGTATTGTATATAATTATATTGTATGTATTACGTGTATTATACTGTATGTATGTAGTTTAGTTTATAAAATTAATTAATAGTAACGAGATGTTTGTTATGTTAATGCACATAGGTATATCCTCTTATGCAAATTTCGCAATCGAAATTTGGTTTGCTGTAAGAAAACCCAATTCTGGGTTAAGCTCGCCATTGTACATAAGCTATGTTATTGCAATTTGTATATATATTTTTGTTGTTTTTGTGTGCAATAAAGAATAAGAATAGAATATTATAAAACAATTAGCTTAGTACTACAGGATGCGACTATAACCGAGCGAACACACATCCCCTTCATGTCGCTCAGCGTTCTTTTTACGTGACGGGACCTGTACACGTCATGACTAGAGGTATTCGGATGCATATTTACCTAAAGTTTGAGTTTTAAATAAATGGTTACTTTTTCATTTTATTGTTTAACTCCAAATGAATTATGTCCAGTCAAATTTACCATTACCTACCTAGCCTTTTCCCAACTATGTTGGGGTCGGCTTCCAGTCTAAGCGGATGCAGCTGAATTCCAGTATTTTACATGGAGCGACTGCCTATCTGACCTCCGCAACCCAGTTAGTACTGGGTAATACGATACTCCTTGGTAAGTCTGGTTGTCAGACTTTTTGGGCCACTGACTACCTAGCGACTGTCAAAGATCTACAAATGACAGCCGGGACCAACGGCTTAACGTGCTTTCCGAGGCACGGTCCGGTCCTGTCCTAATCGATATTTCAGCAGCAAGATTTGTATTCAAATAGTTTTAGTATTTTTTTCTTGTTATTTTCAACAAAGTTCTTTGCAGGTTTTAAAAAGATTATAGAAAATTCATTAGACTTTTTGATTACTAAATTTTATACATTCTTAAGAATAAGAATTAAGAATTATTAACACATTAATCTCTTCCTTTTCTCACACACTATTGTCTACATTTCTTTTTCATTTCTCCTTTTGCAGGTCTGCTGGCAGAAATTTCTTATGAAATAAGCAGTACCTACCTATGTACTCATATATTATAATGTTATTTTCCTGTCTTGTCTACTGTGTGTACATAAATAGTAAAATAAATAAATATAAAATTCCGCCATCCCGGGATAAAAATTGGCATTTAAAAAAGCCGCGTCCATGCTTTTGTACCCTTTACAAATGCATGGAAGCGGCTTCTTTAAATACCAATTTTGAAAAAACGTTCTTTAGGTAAATATGCATTCGAATATCCGATCCCTAGTCATGAGTTCATGACATAAGAAGGTTTATTTATATGTGACAGTTAACTAATTTAAACCTTAGTGAAGTTTCAATACACTGGAAATTCTTTTCAAAGGTGGTAAATCAATTACGAGACCGACTATACGAAAATATGGTAACAAATAGAAAGGGTACACTTACATATTGCTGTCCCGCTCACACATAATGTTCACTGTCCTATTTCTATCAGAAAATTTATTAAGTTTCTTATTCTCCATCGATTTTGCAGCACTTGACAGCCATTTCTTTTGGTCGTCTCAATGGTAAATTCTTCTCAAACCGATGGCTGTGAATATCAGACACGTGTGCGACGCCAGCGCCACAGTAGCGTGTTGTGGAACTCCTTGTTTTTTTTTTGGTTTTTTTCCAGAACTAAATATGGTTGCGACACTAGCGCCACGATGCGGGTAGTTGTAGGACTATATCAAGTGTGTTCGAGGTTCAAACCTCCTTGTATTAGTAGTCTCTTGTTTTTTTTCTGCGACGCTATTGAAACCTCCTTGATTTGATTGTTTTTGTTTTTTTTTAGGAGCGGGTAGTTGTAGGACTATATCATGTGTGACCTCTTTGGACTAGTAGTCTTTTGTTTTTTTCTGCGACGCTGTTGAAACCTCCTTCATTTGTTTTTTTTTTTCAGGAGCGGGTATTTGTAGAACTATATCATGTGTGTTCGAAGTTCAAACCTCTTTGGATTAGTAGTCTTTTGTTTTTTTCTGCGACGGTATTGAAACCTCCTTGATTTGATTGTTTTTTTTTTTCTAGGAGCGGCAGAACTCTTTTTAACATTTGTGTTTAAAACCTTCTTGGTCAGTGTAGAACACTCCTTGATTTGATTGTTTTTTTTTTCTAGGAGCGGCAGAACTCTTTTTAACATTTGTGTTTAAAACCTTTTTGGTTGTTTCTTTCTTTTTAATTAGCAGAAGTTTCTTTCCTTGCCGTGAACGATACTATAGAACGAATGCCCTTTACTGAAGTCTGAAAGAAAAAAATGAGAAATTCTGAAAATGAGAATGTGCAGTAATTGGTTAATAATGCGGTCTAAATGAGAGGATCGTACGAATGAAGTTATGGAACTAGAAAGGTCTTAAATCTAGGAAGTTATGAAACGGAAAAAAGCTATGTTAAATGAAGAGTAGCAGATGTGAAAAAAAAAACTAAAAAATCACAGAAATTGTAAATTATAAAAGTGATTTTCGGAATAGGGGGCCTAAAATGGCCGATTTAGCAAAATCTACTATATAAAAATAAGTCGGGTTTTCCTTCCTGACGCTATAACTCCAGAACGCACGAACCGATTTGGCCAATTTTTTTTTTTAAATGTTCGTTGGCGTTCAAGGATGGTTTTTACGGCGAGAAAAATTCAAGGTAGGGTAGGTAGGGTAGGTAGGGTAGGTAAGTAGGTAGGTAGGTAAGTAGGTAGGTAGGTAGGTAGGTAGAGAAGGGTGGGTAAGTAGGTAGGTAGGGTAGGTAGGGTAGGTAGGATAGGAAAAGGTGCATTGCAACGCATGCCGGGAACAGCTAGTTATAATATGAATTACGTTACAATAGGATTTTTGACAACATCGAAAAAAACAAAAACATTTAGTCCGTCGGTTAGATCACCAAAAAATGTTGGACACGTATTTTTTCTTTTGACATATAATCAAAAAATGACGACGATACAGCGCATCAAAGTTCAAGAGAAGCTTGTGACGTCACTGGACAGTAAAAAGTAACAGAAATTGTGACGTCACGCGAGATTTCAACGCGCTGTATCGTAGTCATTTTTCGTCTACATAACGAAAGAAAAAATACATGTCCAATATTTTTTGATAATCTAACTGAATGACTAAATAGTTTTTTTCAGTCAAAAACCCTATTCGTAAAACGGTCACAAAGTGACAATTCTTAATATTAACCGTTTCTGTAACTATTTTAAGAATTTTAAAGTGATTCATATTAATTTTTACCCGATTAAGATTCTGCTAAAACGGCCATTTTAGACCCCCAAATAAGTTCTAAAATAATTTAAAACTAACGAAATTGTGAAGTTATGGATATGGAAAAGTTATGAGATTGAAGTAACTAACATTTTCTATAGTTGCTGCCAGTTAAGATGGCAATAGCGGTCATTGCTCTTTCCATAATATCTCTTCGTACGAACCAAAACAAATGAACCATGTATCGTTTTTCATTAGAAAAGATGTTGAAGATCACGATAGATGACGATTCAAGACATGAACTGGCTTATTTGTGGATTTCAAAGTTAAGAACTTTAATAAATGTAGGTGGGTCAATGACCGCCATTGCCATCTTAACTGGCAGCAACTATAGATATCTACTTAAATGGTTTGTGGATGAATTTATAGACTGAAAAGTTATTGTGAGATGATCAGGTTACGGAATTAAAAAGTAATGAAACCGTTAAGTTACGAAATGGTGAAGTTATGAAAGTGACAAATTAAGAAACTGAAATTTTCGAAATTGAATAGCAAAATATGAAATACAGCTAGAGTGTATTATACGGGGTGGACGGGACGCCGACGCGAAAACGGTTACCACGTATTCGTTACATCATTCTGAGCCTACTTAGAAATTTGTCATCGGTAATTAAAAAAAAAAATAACATAATAATAGCTGTTCTAAATGTATATTTTGACCGTGTAGGTATTGCGCTTTGGTAGGAAACAGCAGATTTTTTTTAATATTAGCATAAGCATAATCAGCATATAAAGGGTGTAACAAGACTCTTAACGAAGCTGAAAGGCTCTTGATCTCCCCGACATTGCGATATTTTTTTGTTCTAGACCATATCTGGGAACCTTCTAGTTACGGAGTTATTGGGGGTCAAAGTTCCAACTTTTTTTTTTAAATACTTGTTTTTAATGTAAGATTTTTACTTTAAATACCTCCACAACGCCCATACTATTCAAAACATCCATCAGCAACATTTTTTCTGTAGGTTACATTGAGTCCTACCGTAAAACATAATTTTTCACCCCAAAAAAAATCGTTTCCCAGCAACGATTTTTGCGTAGAGTTACTTAGTTTGATGTACAGAATGCTTGGCTGACGGCTTCGTGAAGGGTCCGTTTACACCCTGCATTCATTTTGACCGTGTAGGTATTGCACTTGTTGTTTTTTTTTCGCGTCGGTGTCCCTTTCACCCCGTATACTCTAATACGAAGACAATTAATTATGAAAAAAATTACAAAATTGAAAACAACAAGTTTTGCAAGCAGTATGAAATAATAAAAATATCTAATTGAAGAAAAGAACCAGTTATTAAACTCGTCACAACATACGTACCTTTTTCTTGGACCCATTGAGATAGTCTTTGTACATTTCGGATCTTAGGTATCGAGAGTAACTGTCCGACTTCATTAGATGGTATACGTGGGCCTGAAAATATTGATTACATTGTTAAAAGTTTAACCTTTTGAACGAGATTGTCACTTATATAGAGTGACTGGTAATTAGTAACCGATACTTAAACACGTGTTTACGACGAAAATTAAATATTCTTACGTTTTTTGCAATTTGCAGAGGTCAGTGTCAGGTTGTATGTTGCTGAAAATATGTTTTTTTAAAGCAGTAGTCATTCAATGGGATTAAATGAACTTAAAGAGGTTGTATAAATGATTTTAATGATTATAATTCTGTAAATACATACGTTTTACGGTCGCGAGTCATATTTTGTTTAACATACAACCTAACACCTGCAAATTGCAAAAAACGCAATTATTATTATGAGCCTGACGAGTCCCACTGCAGGGCAAAGGCCTCCCTTCCCTCTTTCCATTTATCTCTGTCTTTGGCTATTTGGGCCCAATCCTTTTGACAAGAGTCCAGCTCGTCACGCCATCTCCTTCTGGGCCTACCGCGTCACCGGGTTCTGTTGTTCGCAAGAAAATTTGAATTTCGCGGCTACCATGACGCTTCATTTCAATACTTTATTTCCACGCGGCGCTACACACGGCGTCGCACGCGCCGCTTCACGCCCCACGTCTCTCACAACATCGTACTACGTTAAATTATGTTTGTGTTTGCGGTCATTCCATAAACGAAAAAAACACGTAAAGCACCGCGAAACGCCACGCGCCGCGTCTCCGTAACTCATCATCTGCCCAGCCTTTTCCCAATTATATTGGGGTCAGCTTCCAGTCTAACCGGATGCAGCTGAATACCAGTATTTTACATGGAGCGACTGCCTATCTGACCTCCACAACCCAGTTAGTACTGTGTAATACGATACCCCTTGGTAAGACTAGTTGTCAGACTTTTTCAGACCGCATCTCCGTAACTGAACCGTAAAAATAACGAGCATATTTTTTTCATAGTTAATAGCAAACATGTGAGGTACCTGAGCTTGATCGAAGCAATATCTGTCGGCTGCACCAGATTCTACTTTCTGGCGTGTCAATTCCCTGTAAAAAGAAAAATATATGTTATGAACTAGCTTATGCTCGTGACTTTGCCCCCATGGAGTTCTGTTATTGTCCCACGGAATCGCACTACCAGGATAAAAAGTATCCTATGTTTTAATCCAGGTTATAAACTATCTGTGTGCCAAATTTCATCCAAATGCGGTCAGTAGTTTTTGCATGAAAGAGTAACCAATATCCAGACATCCATACATCCTCACAAGGTTTCGCATTTATAATATTAGTAGGATTTAACCAGTGAACAAAGGAGCTTTAGATATTTTGAAACAGTCAGGATTGTACCCAGACGACAATAGACACTGATGTACATTTTCGGGGTCACCAGTATTGAATAACGTAGAACAAGGTGTTAATTTCTCCATCATCATATCAGCCCGGAATCCCCCACTGCTGGGTATAGGCCTCCCCTTTTTTCTGTCACACTTCCCGGTTCTGTGCATCCCGTATCCAGGTGTTTCCCACGACTTTGACGATATCGTCAACCCAACGAGCTTTAGGACGGCCCTGATTTCTTTGGCCAAACCTTGGCCACCACTCGGTCAAAGCTTTGCTCCAAATTTGGAGCTCCAGCTTTGGAGCAAATTTCTTCATACTCCATAGGAATAGAATCATCTAATTCTAAATTATTGTTGTCGTTGACTTGAAACGTCATCTTTGTGAACATTCTTATACTATAGTGCTCACAAAAAAAATATACATACAAATTGCAATAATATAGCTTATGTACAATGGCGAGCTTAACCCAGAATTGGGTTTTCTTACAGTAAACCTTACTTCGGTTGCGAGATTTGCAGAAGAGGATATAGCTATGTAATTAAGTAAGTAAGTTGTATGTAAGTTTCCTCAAAATTAGTTGGCGAAACTCTGTGAACTTTCTCATAATTAGTAGGTGGAACTTCACAACCTAAGTCTTAAGTTCCACCAACATAAAGCACCAGTGTAGAGTACCTGCTGGCCGCGTCAATGTTGATGGGAGAGGGCGCGTCGCTCGCGAGGTACTCCTTCCAGATCTCTTTAGCGCGAGTGGCCACGCGCCGGATGGGCAGCGCCTTCAGCTCTTGGACGGCCAGCCAGAATCTGTGGAGAAAAGCATATCGTCGGTACAAGAATTATAGAGTGGAAGGGACGACGCGAAAACGATTACCACATAAGCAGTACATCATACTGAGCCCCCCCACATAGACATTTTTCATCGGTTGTTAAAAAAACATCAGCTGTTCCATATATTTTGACAGTGTAGGTATTGCACTTTTGTAGGAAACAACTGATTTTTTGAACATGTATATGCAAAAAGCTGGCTGTTCCCGTTATTTACCAGCTACAGACACGTTCCTGTTGGTCAAACCCGACAGCTAGTTAACACTTTTTTTTTTATGGATGGGAAATCATCAAATAACTCCTCCCGCTCTGGGTGGAGTGGGAGGGAGTGTCAGACTCGTACTGACTAAAACCCATCCATGTTCCTTCTTTGCCCTTTGTGTTCCAGGGCCGCAGTATCTCTTTCGAACAGTCCCGCAGCCCCGGCAGGCATCGGCCCTTGCGATGAGGCGCGCGTGGAACACGAACGCGCCTGTGACACGGCCTGTCGTCACAAGACGGACGGACGGTGAGCTAACCCATTACTCACCGTCCACAGGCCAGCTTGTTAACACTTACTTGAGGTTCTCTCCGCTGAACTCCTTGGACAGGAACCTGGCGAAGTGCTCCTTGCCCGCGTTGTCCTGCAGCAGCTCGCGCAGGGAGAACGACCAGCGACGCACGCGCCGCAGTGGGAGAGGCTCTTTGCTGTAATAAAAATAAGATGAAGACTGTTGTGTAGACTGGAAGCATATTCTTTTATACAAAAACGAAACAAAGAAACGAAAAAGAAATTGACACAAACAACTCAACTCAAAGCATTTATTTCAATTAGACTTTTGAATAAATATGTCGTGATGGCCCAGAGGTTAAGGCCTCGCCTCTCATGCATGAGGTTGTGGGTTCAAATCCGAGCAAGTACCAATGTGACTTTTTCAATTCATATGTACTTTCTAAGTTTATCTTGGACATCACAGACATCGGTGAAGGAAAACATCGTGAGGAAACCTGGACTTATAATTAATATAAGTCTGAAATCGCCAACCCGTCTTGAGCAAGCGTGGTGATCAATGCTCGTGCCTTCTCTGTATGAGAAGAGGCCTTTGCCCAGCAGTGGGACAGTAACAGGCTGGTATTATTTATTTATTTATAGACTTTTGAATGTCAGAAAAACAAAGAAGGCGAAGCTACAGTCCCAGACACAAGGCATAATAACTTGTGAAAGTACTGTCGTTGCCCATTCCAAAGCGTAGATCTCTATGGAGAAGAATGGGCAAGAAACTCCATGGACACTCTTTTCAATCAAATATTTTTACAAGATCTTGGTTACATCATTCATGTTGAGATAATACATATATGTGATAACGATGTAAAAAGACGTGCACATTAAGAGCGTCCAGAGTAAAAGATTACATCAACAATTTAAAAACAAAGTAAGTAAAATAAACCGTGGCAGCTAAGACATGACCAGTCCCAACTGACAGCGCCCGTTCACGAACATGACGCATGGATCAGCACCATTCAACTCAACCATTTTGAAGGGAACTAAACAAACTCAAACAAAAAAATATATAAATTACCATTGTTTCTCCTGGTCCCACAAGTCAGTACATGAATCGCCAAGCCAGGGGTTGGGCCACTCCGGCGGAGTGAAGAACGCGTCGTAGTCGGCGTATTGCTCGCAGTACGCTATCATCCTGAGGACAATATGTAGTTGGAATTAGTTTTAAAAAATAACGTTGAAGTGAGTAAGAAAGACTAGAAGTGAGGACTGAATTTCTACAAATAACAAACTTTTATAAGGCGCGAATTATATAGAAATGGCGTAAGGTGAAGGCGTGGCGCAGGCGTGGAGTTTATAACGAAACGCAAGAATGGCGTACCTGCACCGCGCCGCTTTTTTTTTTTACGGATGGGAAATCATCAAATAACTCCTCCCGCTCTGGGTGGAGTGTCAGACTTTTACTGATTAAAACCCATCCATGTTCCTTCTTTGCCGGCGTAAGGTGCGGCGCAGGCGTGGAATTTATAAGGAAACTTACGCAGCTTGAGTATAATTCACGACACGTCGCCTACGTAATTTTTTTATGAAAACGTTTTAAAGCGGCATCATGCCTGCGCCGGTGACGGCTTAGCTCGCCGTTACACGTTCACGCCATTTCATTGAAAGCTGATAAATGGTTTTAGAGATTAGTGTGTACGAATATAGTGACACATGGTTTTTATATAATGACTAGCTTATACCGGGGCTTCGTCCGCGTGAAGTTCGATAATTGTCACAAGGGATCATACTACCGGAATAAAAAGTATCATGTTTTAATCCAGGTTATAAACTATCTGTCTGCAAAATTTCACTCAAATCCGTTCAGTAGTTTTTGCGTGAAAGAGTAACAAACATCCATATGACTTCACAAACTTTCGCATCTATACTAATACTAATATATAAAGATGAAGAGTTTGTTTGTTTGGTTGAACGCGCTAAACTCGGGAACTACTGGTTCAAATTGAAAAATTCTTTTAGTATTGGATAGCGCATTTAGCGAGGAAGGCTATAGGTTATATAACATCACGCTACAACCAATAGGAGCGGAGCAGTAATGAAAAATGTTGTAAAAACGGGGAAAATTGTATTTTTAATCATTCTACGCGGACGAAAGTCGCGGGGAACAGCTAGTTTATAATATGAGTAGGAATACTGACATGTCCTGCACTTTGCTGAGCCTTACGTTCCGCCGCTCGAGGCGCGCGCGCAGCATGGCCACCTGCCGCTTGGCGCTGTCGATCTGCTGCTCCATGCTGGGCGCCTTGCTGCCCGCGCCGGCGCACGGGGGGGCGCTGTCGGGCTGCGAGGGCTCGCCTGGGGGACAATTTTTTGTGTCAAAAAAAAAATCACTGAAAAGTGGAAAATAACTTTACTTTCGGAAGTCGGTGAATTTTGTTTGTATTAGTGACTTTTTGGCCACTGACTTCCGAAAGTTATTCTTATATATATATATATATATTTCCACTCTCTCAAATAACCGCAAATACCAAACTGCAAGTCTTTAAAAAGTTTCTATATCCAGTCTACCACTTACCAGGTGTAGTCAAAAGGTCACAAACATTTCGCAAAGGCGAGTTAACATCGAGTCGCAAAGTAACATAAAACATGTTGCGAATCGAATAAGAGGCTGGCTTAAAAGCAAAGAAAACATGTTTCCAAAGATGGGTCTTACTCAATGTTTTTTAAATCGACCCAGTAGTCACGGTAATCGATGAAAATACATTAAAAAAATAACGAGACGAAGAGTACAGAGAAGTATGAAAGAAGAAGACATGCTGCGCCGACCCCAAATAAATTGGAATAAGGGCAAAGGGTGGTTGAATACACAACCTTCTCCCTTTTTTGAAGTCGGATAAATATGCCTTTAAAAAAATGTTCGAGTCATTTTGAAACTAAAGCTGTAAATACGCCAACTGACGCCAAATTATATAATTACTATCTGACCCCGGCATGCGTTACAAAGCACTTTTTCCTACCTCCTATTACCCAACTACCTACCTACTTAATACCTACAAACTACCTACCTTCCACCTACCTATTACCTACTTAATTTTTTCTTTCATAAGAACCTTCTCCTGACAATAACAATCTCAACAAAAAAAGAATTAGCAAAATCGGTCCAGCCGTTCACGCGTGATGGCGTGACCAAGGGAAATAGGGATTCATTTTTATTTTATTTAAACATTTTGAAATAAAATATAGCCTATGTTACTCAAGGATAATGTAGCTTACTAATGGTGAATTTTTTTTTTTAAATCGGCACAGTAGGTTATCTTTCCTCTTTATAATATTAGTAAGATGAGACGTTGATTTATGTAAGATTTCCCTTACCGTTCTCCTTGATAGTATTCTCATTCTTCTTCTGTATTTCTTCCTCACTCTCCTGAGGATTTGTGATCGTCACTATCGGGTTATTCTGAAAAAGATAAATAGGTTCATATTAGGAGTGATCTAATCTGCCTAGCCTTTTCCCAACTATGTTGGGGTCGGCTTCCAGTCTAACCGGATGCAGCTGAATACCAGTATTTTTCATGGAGCGACTGCCTACTTGACCTCCACAACCCAGTTAGTACTGGGTAATACGATACCCCTTGGTAAGACTGGTTGTCAGTCTTTCGGGCCATTGACTACCTAATGACTGTCAAAGATCTACAAATGTCACCCGGGACCAACGGCTTGACCGGCTTTCCGAGGCACGAAGGAAACTCGGTATGTAATGGGTGGTCGACTATCCACGGGGCGGCCTAGGTAAGCACAGCATAACTTTGAAGACAGACCCGTGTGGCTTTTAGTATACTACCCCTCAGGGTGCACAAGCGTGATGTTACATAATGCCTTTTTTTATGGGACATCATAAAATAACCCCCCCCCCTCCCGCTCTGGGTGGAGTGGAAGGGAGTGTCAGACTTTAACGGACTAAAACCAATCCATGTTCCTTCTTTGTCCTTTGTGTTCCAGGGCCGCGGTATCTCTTTCGAACAGTCCCGTAGCCCCGGCAGCCCCTTCCTGGTTGCTGACATCTCTTTGGGTCGCGGGTGGAACACGAACGCGCCTGCTTACCTTCTTGTGCTTAGCTTACCTTCAGGTTGTGTTGTAGTATCAGCTCCTGGCACTGCCGCAGCCTCTTCGCTTTCAGCGCGTTGATGCGAGATAACTTCTTGGGGTCGATTTCTGTTGTGTTTACGCAGTTTGGCTGAAATTGAGATATTTTATTGATTAGTATAATTTATCTTCCCCTAAAAATAGCTAGGTATTGTAGCGAAATGGACGATATTAACAATGTAATAGCAAATAGTCTAAGAACTTAAATTATATGTTGTTTTTACCACCTTTTGTACCACATTTCATCATCTTCCTGCCCTTGTCCCATGTTATTTGGGGTCGGCGCAACACGTTTTTTTCTTCCATTCTCCTTTTTTACTTTTGTACCGCATTTACCGCAAATAAATAATTTTGAGTTTGACTTTCAAGGTGTAATAATACCCTTGACGAATCCGAAAGGCGCTTGTTCTCCCCCTCATTGCAATATTTTTTTTGTTCTAGACTATAACTGGGAACCTTCTAGTTACGGAGATATTGGAGGTCAAAGTTACAATTTTTTTTTAAATACCACTTTTAAAGTTTTTAACTTTACTTTAATTAACTCCATGGCCCGTTTACTATTCAATGAATCCACCAGCACAAAGTTTTGAGTGTGTTACATTGAGTTGTATCATAAAACGTGATTTTTCACCCAAAAAAAAGTCGTTTCCCAGCAATATTTTTTACGTATAGTTACTTAGTTTCCTGTACATCTTGGTTGACGCCTTGCCGGCTTCGTGAAGGGTCCGCTCACACCTTGTAGTTAATGTTAGCTTTTTATGTTTTCGGACTCAAACCTTAACAGATTTTTAATTTACCAAGAAGGATTCCTCTTGGTCCTCTTTGGATTGATCAACCTTCTTACTAACGGACCATATTAATCATAGTCAAGAAATTTCGAAAAAGTCAAATTTTTATGAAGAACAAATTCCGCTGTATGTTTTTTTTTTTATTAATTTTGTGATTTTGTTTGTCTACGTATTGAATGTAACCCAGAGATAAATAAGCCTGCCCTTCTATAGAGTATTTTTTCAGTATGAACACAATAAGTCGTCATTTCGTACTTACCATGGGTCGGTGAACATCCCAGAACGCTCGCTCCTGACTATCCAGCACCTTCCTCTCCAATTTATCGCGTTTCTTGTCAACCTGGAAAAAGCAAAACACAAATAAACTTCACGTCACGCTGGGGTCACCAATTTTGTGGTTGCGAGATTGTAAACTCCGTAACATACTTCTTACAATTTAACTCACTATTTTTCGGTAGATTATAATCTATCGAAGTGAAGTGATGTGTTAAGTCCAGTCTTTAATCAACTATGTCGCAGTCGGCTTCCAGTCTAACCGGATGCAGCTGAATACCACTATTTTACATGGAGCAACTGCCTATCTGACCTCCACAACCCATATTAAATTAATATTAAAATATTAATTTAATATTCTATAATTCACTGTTCTATTAGGTACAGCTGTGCCTAGTTCCCATACCTTGCTCTGAGCCTCGGCCTGCATGAATATGAACTCCCATTTCCGGCTGAACATCTTCTGTAGCCGCGCAAGAGACTCGGCTTCGTAGTCAGCCAGCTCCAAACGTGCCTTGTTCTGCATTGTGCGCTTGCACAGGTATACCGCTGAAAACAATTAAAAAGGTTTTAGAAAGAGATAGAAAAACGGTTTTTGAGAGAGAAAAAACGGATTTTGAGAGAGAAAAACGGATTTTGAGAGAGAAAAACGGTTTTTGGGAGAGAAAAACGGATTTTGAGAGAGAAAAACGGATTTTGAGAGAGAAAAAACGGATTTTGAGAGAGAAAAAAAACGGATTTTGAAAGAGAAAAACTGATTTTGAGAGAGAAAAAACGGATTTTGAAAGAGAAAAACGGTTTTTGGGACAGAGAAAACGGTTTTTGAGAAAGAAAAACGGTTTCTGTAAGATTTATGTTTTTGTGTGTTTTGAAAGTGAAAAAAACACTGCTTTTGAAAGGGGTTTGAGGGAATAGGTCGCCGTGTGTATACCTATCATTGCGTATTTGAATGTAATAAAATAGGTACTTACCATAATCAGTGTTCTCCGGTTCCCACTGGTTAGATGGCCAAAAATATGGTGTCTGGAATCTGTAACCAGAAAAATTAAATACATATAAACGATGTACGAAATACGGAACACTACGCTGCGCTCAAAAACAGGGATCACAGACGTTGGCTAAAAGGCTGCCAGGCTGAAATGGGATTGGGTGGGTCACGTGAGCCGCATGCATAACGACCGCTGGGCAAAGGTCTCAACACGATGGATGCCTGAGGATGGACGGCGCTGCCGAGGCCGGCCTAAAAAACGGTAGCGAGATGATTTATGGCTCATTTACATTAGGTCGTTTTGACCGATTCGGTTGCAGCCCGTATTCGGTCACCGACTAGTGTAAACGGGTTTTCGGTTAGCCGTATTCGACCACAGACCGTTTTCGGTGACTGAACACGACTGATTTGTTGAAACACTCCACTCATTGTTCAATCGAAGCTCATGCTTTCAACACGAATATACACAGTTCGTCTGAATGCGGTCGCCGAATCCGGTAAACCGATATCTTAAACGAATACGGTCGCCGTATTCGGTGGCCGACTTAATGTAAACAGCCCAATTCGATGAATCAATTCGGTTAAACCGAATGCGGTCGCCGCATTCGGTGACCGACTTAATGTAAACGCGCCATTAGACACGCATCACGAAGGCTGGTTCAAGGTGACGCAGGAGAAGAGTACCTGGAAGAATATGGGAGAGGCCTTTGCCCAGCAGTGGGACATACAACGCTATTGAAAAAAAAAACGATGTGCAAGCCTTTTTTTGGATAAGATAGCAATATGTCAGGTGCGTAGTACTCGCAACCGGCGTGCGTGTATGACCAGATTTATGAACGTGGACTAGGTAAAGGAGTATGTAAGGATCGTAGCAGGTGACGTTCTGTAGTTTCTGCCTACATGGGGTAAAGGCGTGAGTTTGCAGGCAAGCTGTTTACTGTTTTTGTTCCGTCCTGTTGTATTATAAATATTTGATGTATGTTTATTGTTTACTTTATATCATTTTTTATGCACGTCATGTCCCTGCGACAAATAAATATTGTTTCTTTCTTTCTTTTGTCACCCAATATTCAATATTCCCTCATATTTTTCACCCAATATTCAATATTCCCTCATATTTTTCACACAAATTGTCCCCTTCCTCATATTTCTCACCCAATTTGTCCCCTTCCTCATATATCTCACCCAAATTGTCCCCTTCCTCATATTTCTCACCCAAATTGTCCCCTTCCTCACATTTCTCAAACAAATTGTCCCCTTCTTCATATTTCTCACCCAATTTGTCCCCTTCCTCATATTTCTCACCCAAATTGTCCCCTTCCTCATATTTCTCACCCAAATTGTCCCCTTCCTCATATTTCTCACCCTAATTGTCCCCTTCCTCACACAAGAGTAATGTTATGTTACACTTACCGGTAGTAAGTGTTGTCGTTGGCGACAGTCAGTTTGTGGTCGTCTATTGGGAACAAGTACCCGTGGGCCGCTAACAGGTGCGCCATATGCACGGGCTCCCACGCCTCGTCCATTTTTATGTGGCGGTTTATCCATGCTATGAGGTCTGTGCCGGTAAATACCTGTAAAAAAAAACATAATATCTACGATTAGCAACGTTCGGCTCTTAGGCGAAAGTTGAGAATCCAACAGCACGGTCAATATCCATTTTGTTTTTGTTCTAGAGGGGAATCCTTCAAAAGGCGACCGGTCTTTAGGGATATGACCGGGGAGTGTGGAATCATCGGCACATGATAGGAGGCACCGTTTCCTACCGCGGCCCTGGACCACAAAGGGCAAAGAAGGAACATGGATGGGTTTTAGTCAGTACGAGTCTGACACTCCCTTCCACTCCGCACAGAGCGGGAAGGGTCATTTGATGATTTCCCATTTAAAATACCTGTCCGGAGCCCCCTCTGTGCAAAGCCTGTTAAGAGACATCCCTGGGGACGGACAATATCCCTAACGACATTTTATATTTCCCAGTTTGAGCGTGCGAACACAGACAGATTAATTAGATCCCCACTGTTCTTAACACGTTAACTGCCATGTCAGGAACCAGTGCCTGACTGACTCACTATCTGTCAGGCCATGACAGTCACCGGTGACTGACACCGAGGCATCAAATTCAAATGCCCGCAGTGTGCCGCCTGTCACGTTTACAGTGTTCTTTTCTATTAGAAATGACCGACATGGCCCCAAGCAAGACATATTCAACATGGTTTTTATTACATATTCAGCATTATTTTATCAAAATAAAGGAAAGGGAATACTTTTTATAAATAATTATTCAATTTGGAGGATACAGAAAATATACCTTGGCAGTTAACGTGCTAAAACGGTGACGGAAAACATCGTCGAAACCAGCATGCTCTAGAATGAAAATTTCAAAGACATTTGACATCCACCAGCTTGGACTGGGCGTGCGTGATGGATTACAGCTAGAGCATGCATAAACAAACTCAAAGCATTTATTTCAGTCAGACCATTTGAGGCACTTTTGAATGTCACAAAAAACAAAGAAAGCGTAGCTACAGTCACAGACACAAGGCATAATAACTTGTGAAAGTACTGTAGTTGCCCATTCCAAGGCGTAGATCTATGGTATGGAGAAGAATGGGCAAGAAACTCACTCTTTTCAATCAAAATATTGTTACAAAATCTTGGTTACATCATTCGTGTGGAGACTATACATTTATGTGGGAACAATGTTAAAGAAGTGCAAGGTAACAAGGTTCTGCATGCCCTAATTACAGCCCCGCTCCCTTTTTTAAAATTAAAACGTTGCCCCACACTAGGAATTTCTCCTGCATCGTGGGTGCGTTTACTAACATTTAAACTCACATACACAAACGGTTGAAATTCATGTGTTTGGCGACTAAAACCAACGTAATAAATAAAGCGGTAATTTAAGGTGTCTCTTCCACCCAGTAGCTGGTGTCTTCAGTGTTTCAAGTCTACCATCATCTGGCTTACCCTTTCCCAACTATGTTGTTGGGGTCGGCTTCCAGTCTAACCAGATGCAGCTGAATACCACCATTTTACATGGGGCGACTGCTTATTCGACTGACTTCATCATCATCTGCCTAGCCTTTTCTCAACTATATTGGGGTCGGCTTCTAGTCTAACCAGATGCAGCTGAATACCAGTATTTTACATGGAGCGACTGCCTACCTGACCTCCACAACCCAGTTGGTACTGGGTAATACGATACCCCTTGGTAAGACTGGTTGTTAGACTTTTTGGGCCACTGACTACCTAACGACTGTCAAAGATCTACAAATGACCGGGACCAACGGCTTAATGTGACTTATTCGACTGAAATAGTACAGTCACGAGCACCAATATGTAAACACTTTAAAAAGGGGTTTTCTCCTACTGTTCTGATTAAAATTTTATGTTCCTACGAACATAGTATTCTGGAACTCATATTTTTATGAAAAAGATCCTAACTCCAAGTTACAATCGTTATTTCTCGCGAAAATTGCTTTTAAATGTGGGAAAGTGTATGCATATTGGTGCTCGTGACTGTACAATAAAAAATAGGTACTTACCGAAGGTATCTTAGTCATGAAGCTCTTGACCGTCCTGACAGGTACACCGGTGTTCTCATCTTGCATCTTCTCTATGATTGCCTCCATCTGTAAGCAGCAACGTTATCTCTTTAATTTGAATCTTTTTTTTTTGTCTGTCTGCTGTCGGTCTGTCTGTTTGTTCCGGCTAATCTCCGAAACGGCTGGACCGATATTGACGGGACTTTTACTGGCAGATGGCTGATGTTATAAGGAGTAACTTTGGCTACTTTAATTTTAGAAAATGGGTTATGATTCCATGCATTAACAAAATCCGATTCAAATAGGGAAGTAATATTTTTATAATAATTTCAAGCGGACGAATGTCGCGGGCAACAGCTAGTCGGTAATATATTGCTTTAAAATAATTTATTTATTTATTTAAACTTCATGTACAAAAGTAGTACATAGGCGGACTTAATGCCACAAGACATTCTCTACCAGTCAACCTTTGGGTCAAATAGGACAGCATTGTGATAGAGTACAAAAAAATAAATAAGAAAATACCATTTTTTTGCATAAATTGATATACATAAATAGGTAAATACTAATACACATATATAATATAAATAAAATGAAATAAACTAATATATATTATAATACATACAAATTGTCCAAAATACGAGAAACCTTATAATAATTACTATGACTACTTGTGACTAGCTTGTGACCAATTTAGTCTGATTTCAAATAGTACCTACTTCCGAACTGTTCTTTAATAATGTCACTGAAATAAAACAAAGCCTAATCCCATTTGGGACGTTAAACTTCTACGCCCGCTTGCACCACGAATCGCTAAACGCGTTTAACGCTAATCAGAATTAAAACATCTGTCATCTGTGTCTGTCATCTTTAAACGATTGATAGAAACAGAACGATGTTTTAAATTCAAATTATTTATTAATAATCATACATTATACATGGCAACTTGAACGGTGATCCCCAAACTAGACGTTAGTCTGTATCTTGGGGATCAGAGTTGTACATTTTCGTTTTATTATCCTAAAAGGTCGTATACGGTGATTGTTTACAAAATTAAACTAAAAGTAAAAACAAGGAAAATATAATTATAGGTCCCGTCACGTAAAAAGAACGTAGACCGCTCAAATGAACTCTCTCATTTTTTTTTATTCCAGCCTTTTCCAAAGTACTAAGTAGCTAGTGAAGTACCTATTACGATTCTACAATGAAACAACTATACTTATATTATAAAACAATAGCTTAGTACTTTAGGATGCGACTGTGTACCTGGCGCAAACACATCCCCTCTACTGTCGCTCAGCGTTCTTTTTACGTGACGGTACTTATAAGAGTGAGTAAAAAACAAAAACTTGGTAACAATACAAATGCGTTCTATTCGTGGTGCAAGCGAGCCCAATAACAATTAATTTAGTAAACAAAATATATGTTATATAAATATATATGTTCTGCAAAAATTTTAAATTAATTATTTAAAGTAACAACTAATCTAACCTTCAAACGCGAGAGGCTGGACCACACTGATGCTATTATGTTTTTAAAACATAAGAAGAGATATGCAAAACATTATTGAGACAATAACATGTTGAATTATTGATATTATATTGTATATAAACATGTAGTGTATAAAACTAGGACACCTCGGACCTAATGGATGTAAAAATACCCTTAACGAAGCCGAAAGGCACATGTTCTCCCCGTCATTGCTTTTTTTTTTTGTTCTAGATTTCTAGACCATACCTGGAAACCTTCTAGTTGCGGAAATCATCATCTGCCTAGCCTTTTCCCAACTATGTTGGGGTCGGCTTCCAGTCTAACCAGATGCAGCTGAATACCAGTATTTTACATGGAGCGACTGCCTTAACAACCCAGTTAGTACTGGGTAGTATAAACTGTTTGTCGGACTTTCTGGGCACGGAGGAAAGCACGTTACTGACCTCCACAACCCAGTTAGTACTGGGTAATACGATACCCCTTGGTAAGACTGGTTGTCAGACTTTTTGGGCCACTGACTACCTAACGACTGTCAAAGATCTACAAATGACACCCGGGACTAATGGCTGAACGTTGTTTCCGAGGCACGGAGGAAACTCGGTATGTAATGGGTGGACACCCATCCACGGATCAACCTAGGCAAGCACGGCTTAACCTAAAGATTGACCCGAGCGGCTGTTATTATTTCGACATCGAATTAACAAACAAATATGTCGGCGCGGGACACATGACATTCAACCAATAAGAGCGCGAGGTGCGTTCCGTCGCATGCCATTTCACAATTTGACGGTTACACTTCAATTGTAAGCAGTGTGCTACGGTTCACAATCATTCGACAGTTTACAATCTCGCGAGATAGATTATAATCTGACGGTATTTACAATTTTACGGTGGCGTCTACAAATAATGTATTGCACGGAAAACTAGCTAGCTAGTCATTAGTAGTCATGGTAATTATTATGTTTCTCTTATTTTGGACTATTTGTATGTATTATAATATATATTAGTTTATTTCATTTTATTTGTATACAGGGTGTAAACGGACCCTTCACGAAGCCGTCAACAAAGCATTGTGTACATCAAACTATGTAACCCCCTATGCAAAAATGATTGCTGGGAAACGACTTTTTTTTTGGGGGTGAAAAATCACGTTTTACGGTAAAACTCAATATAACACACTCAAAACATTGTGCTGATGGACGCATGGAATAGTACGGGAGTCATGGAGGTATTTAAAGTAAAGTTATAACCTCAAAAACTAGTATTTTAAAAAAAAACTTGTGAAAAAGTTGGAACTTTGACCCCCAATATCTCCGTAACTAGAAGGTTCCCAAGTATGCTCCAGAACAAAAAAAAAAAGATTGCAATGACGGGGAGACCAAGTGTCTTTCGGCTTCGTTAAGGGTCTTTTTACACCCTTTATTGTGTATTAGTATGTACCTATTTATGTATATCAATTTATGTTAACAAAATGGTACCTATTTTTCTTATTATTTTTTTTATACTCTATCACAATGCTGTCCTATTTGACCCAAAGGTTGTCTGATAGAGAATGCCTTGTGGCATTAAGTCCGCCTATGTACCACTTTTGTACATGAAGTTTAAATAAATAAAACAGCACATAGCCGTTAAGGAAATAGGCACACTGTTGTCATAGTTATTTTGTATCGGAAATGGAACATTCCAATTAGTAGCTTCATCCGCCGCGCATTTTATTGCGTGCGATGTTGCATCGTTAATGAGATTGTCACATTGAATAGGACAGTTCGTAATAACAGCAATGTCTGCCTCGTTGGTCTTGTGGTCGCAAGCACGACTGATGTGCTTGAGGTCAGGCCCAGGTCGGCAATGTGTTATTGGGTTTTATTTATTACTAGCTGTTCCCCGCGACCTTCGTCCGCGTAAAATTATTAAAAATACAATTTTCCCCGTTTTTGCAACATTTTTCATTGCTGCTCCGCTCCTGTTGGTCGTAGTGTGATGTTATATAGCCTATAGCCTTCCTCGATAAATGGGCAATCCAGCATTAAAAGATTTATTCAATTCGAACCAGTAGTTCCTGAGATTAGCGCGTTCAACCAAACAAACTCTTCAGCTTTATAATATTATAGAATAGATTTATTTAAACTTCATGTACAAAAGTGGTATATAGGCGAACTTAATGCCACAAGGCATTCTCTACCAGTCAACCTTTGGGTCAAATAAGTGGCATTGCCATTGTGATTGTTGGTTTTGAAACTTGAACGGAATCAAAACATTTTTCAAAAAAGTTTTTCTTCGGCGTCATTGTTTTCATAGTAATCATTAGTAAGTTTGTTAATCAAATAACCACTGATTAATTAATCGCACATTTCTAAAACACGTATAACTAATTAATTAAAATGTTAATATACATACTAGCTTTTGCCCGCGGCTTCGATTGCGTTATGGTAAAAAATATCGCACGGAAATGCTTTAGACATAGTCTATGACACTCGAGGATCGTGTATCTTTCCATTAGTGAAAGAGTTTTCGGAATTAGATCAGGAGTTCCGGAGATTACCCCCCACATATAAACAAATTTTACATAATAACATCACGCCTATAATCCCCGAAGGGTTAGACAGAGGTGTATCTAATAGTACACCCACATTTTGCCAGTTATGTTTAAGTCCCATGTACTAGGGGGCGAGCCTATAGCCATCAACCGGGCGCAAATCCGGACTCCGTGGCTGCTACTGAGAAATTTCTGATGGAAAAATGCAATAACACTGCCCGACCCGGGAATCGAACCCGGGGCCTCATGCTCAGCAGTCGTGCTTGCCACCACTAGACCGACGAGGCAGTCAAACTAATTTTTCCTCTTTATTATACAGGGTGGCGCCGACAATCCATCTGCCTAGCCTTTTCCCAACATATTGGGGTCGGCTTCCAGTCTAACCGGATGCAGCTGAATACCAGTATTTTACATGGAGCGACTGCGAGCGCGTATACTTTATGAAGTCCCCAGTCTGCATATAAAAATTCATTATAATATATCCAGTAGTTTAGTCACAGGACTTTATTTTCTATTTTCAGAATTTTCTACATGATTAAGATTAATAGGCTAGCACCTGCAGGTTAATGACCTCCGCATCAGTATAAACACACGTTGCCAACTCGCTACTAAAACCAGCGTCAGGCACTAGTTGCCCGGCATTTTGCTGAACTGGGCCTATTTGGCGCAGCCGTGAGGCACACAGTGCTAAATTTTTTGTTTAGTTTTAAGTTTTTTTTTTTTTTAATTTTTTGTCTCGTATTATTTTTGATTTATATTGTGTGCACTTGTGGCATGTGCCAAATAAATGTATTTTCTTCCTTTCTTACTTCAAAAACCTTTGCCAAGTTCGTTCCTTATATGTAGTTTATTTGTAGGCGCGAATCAGTGCAAAATAAAGGGTGTAAAAAGACCCTTAACGAAGCCGAAAGGCACTTGTTCTCCTCGTCATTGTGATTATTTTTTTGTTCTAGACCATACCTGGGAACCTTCTAGTTGCGGAGATATTGGGGGTCAAAGTTCCAATTTTTTCACAAGTTTTTTTTTAAATACTACTTTTTAAGGTTCTAACTTTACTCCAATTACCTCCATGGTCCGTTTACTATTCAAAGCATCCATCAGCAATAAGTTTTGAGCGCATTATATTGAGTTTTACCGAAAAATGTGAATTTTGACCCCAAAAAAAAATTTCGTTTCCCAGCAAAAATTTTTGCGTAAAGTTACTTAGTTTGATGTACAGAATGCTTGGTTGACGGCTTGGTGAAGGGTCTGTTTACACCCCGTATACCGAAGGTTAGTTAATCAATATTAATAAATGGTGTGGTATTTCGTTAACAGTTTTATGCTATTTAGTTTGTATTTTTTTTTTTTGAATATTCCTGTGAACTAGTAACGGCAGTGTTTTTATTTGTCGTATTGTCGGCGCTACCCTGTATAAGTATAGACTAATCATTGTGGTTTTACTCACGCTTTAATTTGTGGCTTTTCTGATTAATTTCAAAGTTGAATGGAAGTCTTAGTCATGACCTCATGAGCTCATCACGAGAACTTCACTCACGACTATGTCGCATGATAATATCTTGAGTTGAAACTAGAGATGTATAGGTCCCGTCACGTAAAAAGAACGCTCACCGATCAAGTAAACATAATCTGTTTTTTAGTACCAGCCTATTCCAAAGTACTAAGTAGCTTATAAAGTACCTATTAAGATTCTACAATAAAACAATTACACTTATCTACACTAATATTATAAAGAGGAAAGATTTGTATTTTTGTGTGTATGTTTGTAATGAATAAACTCAAAAACAACTGTGCCGATTTAAAAAAAAATTCATCATTAGAAAGCTACATTCACCCTGAGTACCATAGGCTATATTTATTAGTAGAAAAACAAATGTGGGGGGGGGGAATTAGGGGAAAATAAATGTGCACCCGTGCGAAGCCGGGACGGGCCGCTAGTATATTATTCTTTAGTATAGTTATTATAGTGTATAGTTTAGTATTTATTACAATTGGCTTAGTACTACAGGATGCGGCTATGCCCGTCCGAAGACAATTCCTCTTCACTGTCGCTCAGCGTTCTTTTTACGTGACGGGACCTGTACTGACTTTTCGGGAGGCCGACTTTCCGGCCATCATCATATAGTCAGCGACAAGTAAGACCGACCGCTTTAATGAGTCCTCGCGAAGGTATCAATTTAAATGGAATATTCTGAAGGTTGATCACGTATTGGTTCAATTAGTATCGTAATACCTACGTGGATTATGGTTATTTTAAAGCAAATAACCTGTGGGTGGTTGTTAGAATTTTGTGGACGCTTAATGTGCCTTTGATGGCCAAGGCGGAGGACTTATTGAAGCGTTCGGTCTATAGCAAAAAGCACCAAATAGTCTGATGAAATTACTGTCGGGCCACTGACTACCTGTAACGACTGTCAAGGATCTACAAATGACAGCCGGAACCAACTGCTTAACATGCTTTCAGAGGCACGAAGGAAACTCGGTATGTCATGGCTGGTCACCCATCCCTAGACTAACATAGGCAAACGCGACTTAACCTGAAGATTGATCCGAGCTGCTGTTATTATTTAGCCACAAGCTAAGAGTATTGATATCATCATAATTCTCTTGCCCTTATCCCAATTCATTTGGGGTCGGCACAACATGTCTTCTTCTTCCATACTTCTCTATTACTCGTCATCAGACACCTCCTTTCTTGCCATATCATTCTTTACACAGTCCATCCATCAATTCTTTGGTTTTCCTCTAATCATATGTATACCCATCCACATTCATACTCAAAACTTTTCACGACATTTTCCTCATTCCTCAGCATCACATGCCCATACCACGACAACCGATTACCACACAACTTTTCAGTCACCAGCGCCACTTTCAGACTTCCTCTTATATACTCATTTCTTATTTAACACCACACATCCCCCTTAGCATCCTCATCTCAGCCACATGCAAATGCCTTTCATTCATCCCTTTAGTGGGCCAACATTCTGATCCATACAAAAGTATTGATAATACAACAACATATGTACCTTCTTATACACCAGATAGTTGGGTGACTCCTCCGGCGAGGGTATGGTGGACATCAAAGCTTGTACCTGCGGCGGTAACAAGGATACAGGGTTCTCCTTCTTATCCCGATCCTTTTCTTTTTCTTCTTTTATACATTTTGAATTGTCTCTGAAACAATATTGGTATGATTTTAAAAATTGTGCTGGCTTCCCAAGATTACCTATGTGGGCATCGTTTGTAGAGTTCAGTACATCATTCCCAGAGCCCCGCTCAAAGAAACAGGTAGTTGTTCCAAGTCTGGCTGTTTGTATGTGAGTTTAAATGTTTGTAAACGCACCCACAATACAGGAGAAAATCCTAGTATGGGGCAAAGTTTTAAAAAGTTTTAAATTCTGGTATTCATTTCGACTGTGTAGCTACTGATATTACACTTTTGTAGTAAACAGCTTTTTAAAAAAAAAAGACTGCTTTTTTTTAAGATCAGCTGTTTACTACAAAAGTGCAGTATCTACAGCTAAGCAGTCAAAATGTATGGAACACCAGAATTTATAGGGTATTCGGAATGATGTGCTGGAAACATGATAATAACCATTGGTGTATTGATGTCCCTTCCACCCTGTATAGAAACTCCTTTGATATATTTGTAGAATCTCTAACAAAAGGCGACTTTTGTTCTGTTTGATATAATTGTAGAAGAAAAGTCACCTTTTGTTAGAGATTCTACAATTATATCAAAGGAGTTTGTATTGTTTCTATATACTGTGATTAATTGTAACAGGAATCAGGATGTAATGATTAGAATTTTTCTTGGTGAAACTAGCAACAAGTTTTGGCTTGATAAAATTTGTATTTGACACCATGTATAACTTAAAAATGTATTCTAGCAGAAATGAAAAACGATTGCATGTAACGGAGATGAGAATGTTGAGATGAATGTGTGGAGTGACAAGAATGGATAAAGTAAGGAATGAGTATATTAGAGGAAGTTTGAAATAGAGGTTTGCACCGGAGCGAGATTTTAACAACCGATTGAATTCACCGGTGATTGGGCAATCTCCGGTGAAAAACCGGAGGTCACCGGAGAATAAAGAAATTTTGTTTCTTTTTTTAATTTATGCATTAAAAATGAAGAAATAAGAATAATCAATTGATAAACTTTATATAATCATTTATTAAAGAAAAAAGTTTTATAAAAACAACAAAATAATGCTGATTTTGATTTAAGAAACACAACATGTCAATAGCGTACATGTTTCTTCTATGATTTAGTGTTTGTCTTGTCGCCGAAAATACTCTCTCTGACCTTACAGAAGTAGCAGGCACAGCTAGGTATTTAAAGGCTATTTCGTCTAAAGGCTTTAAATGTGTCTTTTATTTGTGTAAATTTATTATATAAAAATAAAATAAGATGCGACGATCACCGGTGATCAATCGGTTAATTACCGATTATTTCAATCGAGTACTTTTACCGGTAAATCACCGGTTATTCTCCGGTACTCACTGCTCCGGTGCAAACCTCTAGTTTGAAAGTGGCGCCTGTTACAGAAAAATTGAAAGAAAGTTGTTTGTCTCAAAAGTGTCTGTAAGAGTTTTTTAAGAAATAAATTCTTTGAGTTTTAAGTTTAATTGGTTAAAATATTAACAATCTTATTATTTTGTGTAACTCGACTTTTGAAGACAAATTTTTATGAGCATGCTTTCCAATTTGGCACTATCAAAAATTCCAATGATGGCCATTTTTTAAATTACCAAGCTGTAGTGTGTCTTCTAGATAAATTAAATAATTAAAACTGTACTACTGACTGAAAGAATTAATTAATAGTACCATACTTTCTAAAACTTTTTTTTGTAAATTAAAAGGACCTATGACTTTGATAACTTTTTTTAATCAAGACATTTAAATAGTATTTTTGCTGGTATTAGTCTTATTTCTGAAACTTACCTGGATGGCCCCTGCTGACAGGCCTTAGATGCCGCCTTTTCCGATGAATTCATCGTCACCATTTTAATTTCCAAAATAATTCATCACACGACAAAATAACCAACTTTTTAAAATTGTTTTTTGATTGGCGCCAAAATGTTTATGGCTATACTTTTTTTAAGATTCTTTGGCAACGATCCTCGATTGTTAAGCCTCTAATGACCGCTTGTGGCTTGTTTTACATCGCCACAAATAGCTAGTATAAACTACAAAATGTTTGGAAATTATCTAAACACTGTTCACTTTCAATAGATATTTACACAAACGATAAATTTATGTACAAATTACACTTTACACCAACATAGAATGCACGCAATATTCACTTCATAATTTATTTACGAAAAAACTACGCACAGTTCGAAGTCACAATAAAACCTTTTTCTCTATCAAAACTTAGACGTAGAGTATTCTTTTAGCCTCTAAACGGATGAAGACATCAAATAAATGTTATTAATCGACAGTTTCAAACACATTTTTTGGTTTTATTTGTGATTATTTGACCCACTTGACTAGGTGTTTTCCTTTTTTGTTTTTACAGTTCAAGCACTTCAAATGGCCAGCTGGCAGTCACAGGGATCTGATTTACACCGAAAACCATCTTGTTTTATTTATAAAACGTAAATAATAACAACCGATAACAGAATTTAACATTTTGATAATAGCACGAAATGTCAAGACCGTTCGCCATTTATCATCATCCCAAGTGCGAGAGCTTTTTGGAAAGAGACAACAGATTTGAAAGTTGCTTGTGCGAATGAGATAGCAAATCTATGGCAACATAATACGAATAAAGTGAAAAGTCGATGCGTCCACAATTGAAATACGTATGGAATGTCCTACTAAATTTTGTCGTTTGAATAAATGAATAGATGGCGCATGTGTTTAGAAGTTTATCGAACGCCGTATTTGGTGCTATTTTTAGATCATAAAAAAACAGCAGGAAAATTGTTTGCACAATTAATTAATAAATACAATAATTCCCGATAAACATTAAATACTAAAACTTCCTTGCAAAATATTATTCATTGGTTTTCTATTTTATAGTATTACGGACATCGTATAACTTTTTGTAACGATACAAGATGGCAGCACTTGTTTCGGAAAAGGCAAAAGTCGATGTTTTGTCATTTTGTTTTTAATTATCGTCATTTGTTTGGCAAATAGTTGTTTTCGCCGCTATTTATTTATTTTAACAGCTGTCTGAATATTTTTTCAGCCTCTTTTAAAGTTTCAAATCTAAAACAGCCTGCACAATTCGCACTTTTTCAGCAGTAGGTACCTACATCTATTTTTCATGATATCTATGGCGTCAGT
This sequence comes from Noctua pronuba, assembly GCA_905220335.1. Taxonomy (NCBI): domain Eukaryota; kingdom Metazoa; phylum Arthropoda; class Insecta; order Lepidoptera; family Noctuidae; genus Noctua; species Noctua pronuba. Next base: position 2,311,241 of record LR999920.1, read on the forward strand.
ACCTCAATTTATTATGCACTTGTTAAAATTTAATCAATATTACGCCAGTGTTCCCCAAGGGATAGGTAGAAGTATAAAACTTAGGTGGAAGCGCCAGGGTAGCCGCGAAATTCAAATTTTCTTATGTTTTTTACAATTTGCCGTTCGGTGTCAGACTGTATGTTGAACTTATGATTCGCACGAATGTATTATAATAATTACAGAATTATAATAATTAAAAACATCAATGAATGATTATTTTTTTATAATAGTATAATAAAGGGTGTAAATAGACCCTTAACGAAGCCGAAAGGCACTTGTTCTCCCCATCATTGCGATCACTTTTTTGTTCTAGACCATACCTGGGAACTATGGGGACCATGCCTTCTAGTTACGGAGATATTGGAGGTCAAAGTTCTAATTTTTTCACAATGACTTTAATTATCACCCGTTTACTATTCAAAGCATCCATCAGCACTAAGTTTTGAGTGCGTTACATTGAGTTTTACCGTAAACGTACGACATTTCACCCAAAAAAAAAATCGTTTCCCAGCAATAATTTTTGCGTTTTACACCCTTTATAATGTCTTTTGCTTTTTTATTTCAAGATTTTTTCTTTTACGAGTAATCTATCTGACACAATTGTGTAGTCGTAAAATGTTTACAAACAAAGGAATACTTGAAACATTCTAAAGAAAAATGTGTAGCATGCAGCGCGAAGGTTATTTGGTGAATGTTGATTGCATTTCAGACGCGGAACAGAATATATATAACAGAATAACTTGCTAAATGTGTATATGTCTGTCACAGGCAAAACTGTTAATCTGTCAAAACTACTTTTGGCCATCATCATCTGCCTTCCAGTCTAACCGGATGCAGCTGAATACCAGTATTTTACATGGAGCGAGGATGTAAAAAACCCCTTAACGAAGCCGAAAAGCACTTGTTCTCCTCGTCATTCCTGGAAACCTTCTAGTTGCGGAGATCATCATCTGCGTAGTCTTTTCCCAACAATGTTGGGGTCGGCTTCCAGTCTAACCGGATGCAGCTGAATACCAGTATTTTACATGGAGCAACTGCCTATCTGACCTCCACAACCCAGTTAGTACCGGGTAATACGATACCCCATGGTAAGACTGGTTGTCAGACTTTTTGGGCCACTGACTACCTACCGACTGTCAAGGATCTACAAATGACACTCGGGACAGTCGGTACCAACGGCTTAACATGCTTTCCGAGGCACGGAGGAAACTCGGTATGTAACGGGTGGTCACCCATCCACAGACCAACCTAGGCAAGCATGGTTTAACCTGAAGATCGACCCGAGCGGCTGTTATTATTTAGCCTTGAGCTCCAAAACTACTTTTGACCGGTGAAAACTATTTTAACAATAACTAACATTTACTTAGAAACTTATTAGGTTATTTTTGTGACGCTTTGTAAAACATTATGTCTTAGTAATTCTAGGACTAGACTAGGTAATTACAACGTTCTGAAACAACATACAGGGTGTAAACAGACCCTTCACGAAGCTGTTAACCAAGCATTCTGTACATCAAACTAAGTAAACCCTACACAAAAATGTTTGCTGGGAAACGACTTTTTTTTGGGGTGAAAAATAACCTTTTACGGTAAAACTCAATGTAATGCATTCGAAACATTTTGCTTATGGATGGATTAAATAGAACGGGGATCGTGGAGATGTTTTAAGAAATCTTACATTAAATCATGTATTAAAAAAAACTTCTGAAAAAGTTGGAACTTTGACCCCCAATATCTCCGTAACTAGAAGGTTCCCAGGTATGGTCCAGAACAAAAAAATGATCGCAATGACGGGGAGAACAAGTGCCTTTCGGCTTCGTTAAGGGTCTATTTACACCCTTTATTTTAAATGGAGAAAACGCATTTTAACATATTAAGGATTTTGACTGACACCTGTCAAAAGTGGTTTTGACCGATTAACAGTTTTGACTCTAACATAATTATCTACATATCTAGATTGTTTATGACGTGTCTTGTCTATTATTGATACTGTAATGTACTGTTACTTTTGTATTTCAAGGTCTTTTTGCTTTTACTAAAGCAATTTTAATCAAGGTTTTTTTCAAAGAGGTTTTTTACTGTTTTTAAAGAGATTAGAAATATTTGTCTGCTAATTTGGTCTAGTGGTCGTAATCGCGACTGAGCTGGCCCTGGGTTCGATTCCTGAGTCGGGCAAATAGTTATTGGGCGTCTCTGGACACAGGTAGGAAGATGTTACTCCAACCTCGTTAAGTGGGGATACCTCAATGAGACAGCAGTGGGGTGTGGTTGTGGAGCTGTGTTGCAAACAATGCTCCACCTCCTATCCTGCCCTCTTTGCCCAAAAACATGCAGCCGAAGTGACCTTTGCGCTGCCACCGACGACGCGGTGGAAGTGGCGATGTTTTGGGCTAACAACATATAAAATTTGTCGTGCCAGCGATACGAAGAAGAAGAGTTATTGAGTTTTTCCATCAGGAATTTCTCGGTAGCAGCCACGGAGTCTGGATTTGTGCCCGGTTGATGTCAACAGGCTCTACTTAAACATAACTAGTGAAATGTGGTTGTACTATTAGGTACACCTCTGCCTAACCCTTCGGAGATTACAGGCGTGATGTTATGTTATGTCTTTCTACACACTGTGTGTACATTTCTAATCCAACTTTCCTCTCGCAGGTCTACTCGGAGCAATTTCATATGAAACAAGAAGTACCTTTGTGCTCTTCTATCTTAATGTCCTGTTAAGTGTTTTTTGTGTACACTCACGAGCACCAATACGTATATACTTTCCCAAATATAAAAGCAATTTTCGCGAGAAATAACGATTGTAACTTGAAGATTTTCCATACAAATATAAGTTCCAGAATACTATATTATGTTCGTAACAACATGAAATTTTAATCAGAACAGTAGGAGAAAAATACTTTTAAAAGTTGTTAATTACAGATTGGTGCTCGTGACTGTACATCTATACAAATAAATTAAATTGAAGTGTCTCTATGTAATATCAAAATAACAGCTTTTTACTGAGTGCATATGACAATATATACGGCACTTATAACAAAAACACTTTTCTTTTTTTAGTTTTTGTCTGTCTGTTTGTTCCGGCTTATCTCCGAAACGGCTGGACCGATTTTGACGGGAATTTTACTGGCTGACAGCTGAGGTCATAAAGTCTAACATAGGCTACTTTCATTTTAGAAAAATAATTAGTGTTCCGTGCAAAAAACCAAAACCCTTGAAATTAGTAATATTTTTGTTATAATTTCAAACGAACGAAGGTCGCGGGCAAAAGCTAGAAATCAATAAATACATTGCTACGAAATTAAAAAATCTAAAATCAAAGAAAGAAAGAAAACATATTTATTTGGCACATGCCACAAGTGCATACAACAAACAAATAAAAATAAAAAACTTAAATCTACACAATACATATAAAACATAAATTAAACAGAAAAAAAGAGTTGCGAGTACTGTGGTATCCTCTCATATGTAGTATATCCTCTTCTACAAATCTCGCAATCGAAGTAAGGTTTGGTGTAACAAAATTGTACTATAAGTTATACAGGGTGTAAACGGACCCTTCACGAAGTCGTCAACCAAGCATTCTGTACATCAAACAGAGTTACTTCTCTACGCAAAAAGTATTGCTGGGAAACGACTTTTTTTTGGGGTGGAAAATCACGTTTTACGGTAGGGCTCCATGTAACGCACGCAAAACTTAGTGCTGATAGATGCTTTGAGTAGTAAACGGGTCATAGAGTTAATTAAAGTAAAGTTAAAACCTTTAAAAGTGGTAGGTATTTAAAAAAAACTTGTGAAAAAATTCCGTAACGAGAAGGTTCCCAGTCATGGTTCAGAACAAAAAAATGATCGCAATGGCGGGGAGAACAAGTGCCTTTTGGCTTCGTTAAGGGTCTTATTACACCCTTTTTTTTTTAAGGATGTGAAATCATCAAATAACTCCTCCCGCTCTGGGTGGAGTGGAAGGGAGTGTCAGACTTTTACTGACTAGAACCCGTCCATGTTCCTTCTTTGCCCTTTGTCTTCCAGGGCCGCGGTATCTCTTTCGAACAGTCCCGCAGCCCTATTACACCCTTTATACTGTAATTTTGTGTGCGATAAAGAATAAGAATAACATATGATCGAAATTCCATATAAAATTTGTTACAAAAAGACAAAGAGCGCTTGTCAAGAGAATGCATTAGCACCCGACCAGAGACAAGGTCATCTACTTTCAAACCTCGAGGTCACCGGCCTACAGACTTGTAGCTTGCAGTTGCAACCCTTTCCTCGTTGTAAGTATACTTTTTTTTTTTTTTTTTTAATTAAATTATAGTACAGAGGTGTTGCTTAATTCTAAACTCGCCAAACTTTTACGTTTGATGGCGAGAAGCGCTCTTTAACATTACAATGAACCTTACTTACATAGCTATACTTATACATATATTATACTGTTATGGTTTATAATATTATAAAATGTACTTAATTTTGTTTGCTATCCTGCATGAAGTTTTTTAATTTTGTCTTAAATGATCCTTTACTTACTTTTACTTTTTCTCTTAATAAATCTATGTCGTTAAACACTTTAGGTACCAAACTTACTTAGTACTTACTAGTTAACTTACTTAGTTACTTTGTAGATTGGGTATGATTTGGGCAGGTAGGAAGTCAAAATACAAACGTGTTAGAAAGAAAGAAAAAATATTTATTTGTCGCACGCCCAGGTACATGACATCATCATCATCTGCCTAGCCTTTTCCCAACTATATTGGGGTAAACGGATGCAGCTGAATACCAGTACTTTACATGGAGCGACTGCCTATGACCTCCACAACCCAGTTAGTACTGGGTACTACGATACCCCTTGGTAAGACTGGTTGTCAGACTTTTTGGGCCACTGACTACCTGTAACGACTGTTAAAGATCTACAAATGATACCCGGGACCGACGGTTTAACGTGCTTTCCGAGGCACGGAGGAAACTCGCAATGAAATGGGTGGTCACACATCCACAGACCAACCTAGGAAAGCACGGCTTAGCCTAAAGATCGACCCGAGCGGCTGTTATTATTTAGCCACGAGCTCCTACATAGCATACATAACAAATATGTCTTAATTTAACAAGGACGGAACAAAAAAAAAATTAACAGCTTGCACGTCATGACTGCGTCAAGCAGGTTTCCACTCAGCACGATGCTGTGCTATGGGGGGCCAACAACAGCTCTGGTTTTCAATGGTCACGTGGTGGAAAATTATTGCTGGGAAACGACTTTTTTTTAGAGTGAAAATCACGTTTTACGGTATTACTCAATATAACGCAGTCAAAACATTATACTGATGGATGCATTGAATAGTACGGGGGTCGTGGAGGTATTTAAAGTTATATAATTAAAAACTTGTATTACAAAAAGACTTGTGAAAAAGTTGGAACTTTGACCCCCAATATCTCAATAACTAGAAGGTTCCCAGGTATGTTCCACAACAAAAAAATGATCGCAATGACGGGGGGAACAAGTGCCTTTGAAAAAAAAATTTAAAAGCACATGATTTTAATGTAAGATTTACTTTGAATACCACCACGAGCACGACCCCCGCACTATTCAATCCATCCGTCAGCACAATACTTTGAGTCATGAGTGCGTAACATTGAGTGTTACCGTATAACGTGATTTTTCACCCCAAAAATAAGTCATTTCCCAGCAATAATTTAATTGCTTAGAGTTACTTAGTTTGATGTACAGAATGCTTGGTTAACGGCTTCGTGAAGGGTCTGTTTATACTTTGTATAGGTCTCAATGCTGTGTCCATTTCATAAATTAGGTAACATGCGTATTTATTTGCTATAAATACATCAACGGTAGTCGTCGTGGATACATTAGCAATTCAAATAACACAAGATTTGCCACGCCTCGCTGAAGAATGCTGCGGAATGTTTATCTTACATATACACACAATATAAAGAACTCCTCGCCGGAGGCCGTCAGTCACAAGCGCGACTGCAGAGCATGAGGTCCTGGGTTCGATTCCTAGGTCAGGCAATGTGTTATTGGGTTTTACCATCAGGAATTTCTCAGTAGCAGTGGATTGGTGTATGGTTGATAGCAATAGGATCGCCCCCCATTCATCATCATCATCATCATTTCAGGCGTAAGACTTCCACTGCTGGACATAGGCCTCCCCCTAAAACATAGTCGAGGGTAGACGACCATTTCTGTGTTGCGCTCATAATTAGGGGGGATTTTACCATAATGACCACGCTTGGCAGGTGGGTTGGCGATCGCAGTACGGTTGTTACAAAAGCACAGAGAACTGTAGACGGTGGTCAGATTCGATGGTCCAAATAAAAATATGGTTGCACTATAATAGATTTATTTTTGGTCAGAGTTATACTATAACTTTTTCACTCGACGGTTACAAAACGAATGCCCTCAAATAGCCGACACATTGACTTTTAAACATTTCTACAAAAACCTAAATATTATAATCAAATCACTCAATAAGGTGTGTAATATTAATTAACCGCTAGTAACAAAACTATTGGTCAATAATCATTAAAATCTTAATAAATCTATACTAATATTATAAAGCTGCAGAGTTTGTTTGTTTGTTTGTTTGAACGCGCTAATCTCTGGAACTACTGGTTCGATTTGAATGATTATTTCAGTGTTGGGTAGTCCATTTATCGAGGAAGGCTATAGGCTATATATCATCACGCTACGACCAATAGGAGCGTAGCAGCAATGAAAAATGTTGCAAAAACGGGGAAAATTGTATTTTTAATAACTTGACGCGGACGAAGGTCGCGGGGAACAGCTAGTTATAATATAATATTTGGCGCGCCGGAAGCTGACAAGCGGAAGGTAAGTATACTGATAATTTAACGTTACTAACAATCAAACTAAAAATCACTAAATAATTACTTTACAATTAAATTCAACTTATTAAAATCAAATTAGAATTATTGACGTTAATTAAATATCATCGATAATGTCATCAAGTCGAGCTGGTATGAGTATTACCGGAAGTTTGTAACAGAACCCTGCTGCCCATTCTCTTCCCTTAGTGGCCTCTTACGACACCCACGGGAAGGTATGGGATGGTGCTATTCTTTACGTCCGACACCATACAGTACCCCCTATTACATGGGATTTACCTTTAAGGGTGAAAAAGACCCTTAACGAAGCCGAAAGGCACTTGTTCTCCTCGTTATTGCGATCATTTTTTTGTTCTGGACCATACCGGGGAACCTTCTAGTTACGGAGATATTGGAGGTCAAAGTTCCAACTTTTTCACAAGTTTTTTTTTTAAATACATGTTTTTAATGTAAGATTTTTCTTTGAACATCTCCACGAAACCCGTACTGTTCAATCCGTCTATCAGCACAATGTCAATTTTGAGTGGTTTACATTGCGTCCTACCATAAAACGTGTTTTTTCACCCTAAAAAAAAAAGTTGTTTCCCAAAAATAATTTTTGCGTAAAGTTACTTAGTTTGATGTACATAACGCTTGGTTGACGGCTTCGTGAAGGGTCCGTTTACACTCTGTATAACGACGAAATGTGGGTATACTATTAGGTACACCTCTGCCTAATCCTTTGGGGATTACAGGCGTGATGTTATGTTATGTGTACAAAGAACTGCAGCGTCGTAAGTCCTGGGTACGATGACCAAGTCGGACAGAGGTATTGGACATGTGTGTCGACAACCTCGCGAGCCAAGTCAAGATATTCGATTTGCTTAGCTTTTACATAATTATAATCATCAAAAGAAAAAAAATGAGTTTTCTACAACTATTGTTAATTATAGGTAATTTATGAGTATTATATTATGTATGTGCCCTGAGATTACATTAATTTTTATCAACGTTAAAATTTAAAAATGCATTGTTTTTTACAAAATGTACTTTGCACGCTGTTATCGGATTTATCGCAAATCAAATGTATTTTCTTTACATACTGCTATGTAGTTTTAAAGAGCGATTAAAACATTATGATTGGGTATTTTCTTTTTTTTTATAGTTAATTTAATATTTATTCTATATTAAGTACGTTATACAGGGGGTAACAAGACCCTTAACGAAGCCGTCAACCAAGCATTCTGTATATAATAATCAAATTAAGTAACTTTATGCAAAAATTTTTGCTGGGAAACGACTTTCTTTTTTTGGGGTCCTGTTGGTTACCCTAAATTACCCTTCGGGTACGGACCCTTAAAAAGCAACAAACCAATAACGCATATGTGACTAAAATAGTTATTGAATATAAAATGTTGATGGATGTAGAGAGAGAGGAAGACCAAAGTAAAGATAGCAAAAGAAAACGTGTTATGCCTGTTCCAAATTTGACAAGGATAGGAAGATAACTAGACGAGCCCAAATCTGCCCTTTTTTTTTCGGATGGTAATTCATCAAATCTCCCCCTCCGCTCTGTGCGGAGTGGAAGGGAGTATCAGACTAAAACCCATCCAGGTTCCTTCTTTGCCCTTTGTGTTCCAGGGCCGAGGTATCTCTTTCGAACAGTCCCGCAGCCCCGGCAGGCATCGGCCCTTGCAGGCCCCTTTTTTTTTGCTGACATCTCTTTGAGGCGCGCGTGGAACACGAACGCGCCGTCGACACGGCGTGTCGTCATAAGACGGACGGACGGTGAGCTAGCCCATTACTCACCGTCCACAGGCCCGCCCCAAATCTGCCCTCAATGTCAAAATTACAATAAGTCGTGTTACTGGTGTTATGACTTTTTTTACAGTACTGTGATCCTCAAGGACCATTTTTGTTTTTATATATCTTAATTATTAACAAAGTTACGATAAGACTTACTGTAATTATGACATCGGGGACAGAAATTAAAAGTATTTCAATGCCATAATGTAGGGGAAGCCCCCACACACAATGTGATTGATTGATATGATTAATCGTATACCTACTTCAAAAAATAGATAGGTACCTAAGTAAGATAGGTAAGTGTACTAAAACAATTTCGCGGATTACATGTGTTATTTTATGCCGCACGCAAAATACGCGCTTTGACGTGGAGTTGCGGAAACCAGCCCGATATACAATACAATACATGTGTTATGTTATGTCATCATCTGCCTAGCCTTTTCCCAACTATGTTGGGGTCGGCTTCCAGTCTAACCGGATGCAGCTGAATACCAGAATTTTACATGGATCGATTGTCTATGTGCAGTGGCGTAGCGTGGGGTTTTGCCGCCCGGGGCCGACTGTAATTTTGGCCGCCCTCTCTAATTTCATAATTAGTCAAGAAACGTAGGAAAGAGTCAAATTCCAAAGCAAATTTTTAAATTATTTAAAATGATATTCTATAAGTTTATTTTTCAAAGTAAAATCTTATTTATACACAATTTCATTCAAAAAAGGAGGTGTCTGATGAGATGACGAGTAATAAAGAGTTAGAGAGGTATGGAAGAGGAAGACATACTGCGGTGATCCCTAATGAATTGGGATAAGAAAGGCAAGAGTATGATGATGATGATCATTTGTTCGTATGTATGTAGGTTTGTCATGTTCAATTGCTAATATAGCTAATACTTAGTGTATAAGGTTTGCCGTTCCGGAAATTAACAAAAACAGCGCAAAGCGAGCTCAATTTTTTTATTTTTTTTGACGAATAAAGTGCTTGTATCTAGAAAATACGGGGCGGCAGAGCGGAATATACGTGAGGCTTGTATGAAAAGCCGCTCCGGGCCAGCGGCGTATATTGAGGAAAATGCTCCACTTCTTGGTTGTCCTTGTTTTTGCGACATAGGCCCTGATGACTTTAGTAATTACTTGATCTGATAACTATGATCTGACGCTGCCGCCTGGTTCCGCTTGCCGTGTCCTGGCTCTTGCTCTCTGCCGTCCCCTCAAACGCGCCGCCCGGGGCCATGGCCCCCCCAGCCCCCCCCCACGCTACGTCACTGCCTATGTGACCTCCACAACCCAGTTAGAATTGGGTAATACGATACCCCTTGGTAAGACTGGTTGTCAGACTTTTTGGGCCACTACCTGTAATGACTGTCAAAGATCTACAAATGACAGCCAGGACCAACGGCTTAACGTGCTTTCCGAGGCACGGAGGAAACTTAAAGATCGACCCGTGATGCTGTTTATTTAAAATCAGTAAACTGGAACCTAGTGCTTTAGCGATAAGTTGAAAATCTATTAAAGTTTGAGTTTGACAGATTGTACCTAGGTATGTAGTAGCTTGATGTGCTGGCGTATATACCTACTAAAATAAAGTGAATATCCTTTGTTATCTTAATATCTTTATAGCTAAGATATCTTTCGTTGCAATAATCGTAGCTTATCGACTGAAGCATCGTAAATATTTATCAATACTTACTTACACAGATTTTTTGTGATAAAATGATGAATTACGTCATATTCTTGAAATTCGACCAATAACAATAATAAAGATTTGGTTTTAGATTGGCAAAAATATCGTTTTTTTTATTATGGAAATGTGATTTCAAGGTTATTTCTAGTACTGGATAGACCCAAATATTATGATCATCATCATCTGCCTAGCCTTTTCCCAACTATGTTGGGGTCGGCTTCCAGTCTAACCAGGTGCATCGGAATACCAGTATTTTACATGGAGAGACTGCCTTTCTGACCTCCAGACGGGTTTGATGTCAATGTCTGACATTCAACCAGATCAGACTTTTGGGCCACTGACTACCTGTAACGACTGTCAAAGATCTACAAATGACAGCCGGGACCAACGGCTTAACGTGCTTTCTGAGGCACGGAGGAAACTCGGTTTGTAATGGGTGGTAACCCCTTTGTGGATTTTTTTCATTACCGGTAGTTAGTGGCCCAAAACGTCTGATTACCAGTCTTAGCAAAGGGTAACGTATTACCCAGTACTAACTGAGTTGTGGAAGTCAGATAGGCAGTCGCTCTATGTAATATACTGGTTTTCAGCTACAACCGGTTAGACTAAAAGCCGACCCCAACATAGTTGGGAAAAGGCTAGACAGATGATGAATTGATGAGGATCTTGAATCTCTTAAGAAGCTAACGATTGTCAGTGATCTCAAATCTAACACCTGCATCTATAGTCAAGTTAAAGCGATTACTTAAGCAAACATTTTTATGCTGCAATTTAAACGAAGTAAGAACCGTCAAAGAAAGCAAAGCAAAGAATTCTAACTTTTGACAGTTTAAACTTCAAACAATTACTAAACTAAACTTATACTGTCACTTACGGGATATCTTCCGTGATTGTTCATTATTGAGCTCCCGATATTTCGGCGCTGTTGCAGGCGCCATGGTTGCGGGTTGATAATGAACAATCACGACAGAAATCCCGTAAGTGACAGTTTAAGTTTAGTTGTAAACCATGAAAGCTTAAAATAGAATGACTAAACTACAGAATAAAATCATATCATATCTTAAATAATGACTTTTACTCAAGTCATCACTTTGACTTGTTTAAATATACGAGTGTACCTAAGTCCGGTCAAAGGTACACAATAAAAACAAAAACACACTGTACTTCATTGTCTATGAAACAATTTACAATTGCGAGTTTTACTATCTTATTGTGACGCCATTTCCCTTTCCGTTGATAAAGTAATTAAATAACAGTGTAATTGATTTTCCATTATGCTATTAGTGTGATTGTGCGTAAGTACTTAATTATCATTTCCTAGTAGATTTTATGAGCCTTGTTTTAAATTATGAGTTGCGTTAAAAGATTTTTTTTTCCATTTTGGTCGCGAATCGCAATAGACTAAAAGAGTCAACATATGCTAAGCCTTTTCCCAACTATATTGGGGTCGGCTTCCAGTCCAACAGGATGCAGCTGGATACCAGTATTTTACAACAACTGCCTATCTGACCTCCACAACCCAGTTAGTACTGGGTAATACGACATTCCTTGGTAAGACTGGTTGTCAGACTTTTTGGGCCACTGAATACCTAACAACTAAAAGCGTGATGAATACAAATGTTGATGGAGGAAGAGGGAGAGGAAGACCAAAGAAACGATGGATGGATTGTATGAGGAATTATATGAAGGAAAAAGAAGTAAATGATAGCATGACGGTTGACAGAGGAGATTGGAAGAAAAAGTAGGTAGTTGAAAAAACTAAAAAACATATGAATGTAAAATTATGAAAATTGAATAGGCCGCCCGCTGGCAACTTTTGTTTAATTTAAAATTTGCTTGTTTTATACTTTTCAGTTTTTTCAGTCAGGTTTTTTAGTTTTTTCAACTACTATTTTTTATTTCCAGCTTTTTAGTTAAGTAACATGAAAGAACTCGCAGACGATTTAACTTTTTTTACGATTTGTCACTTTGAATTACTTGTCTACGATTCTCGGGTCGGGCAAAGTGTTTTATTGCATTTTTCCATCAGGAATTTATCAGTAGCAGCTTAAATGGCAATAGGCTGGCCCCCTATTACATGGAACTTAAACTAAACTGTCCAAATGTAGGTGTACTATAAGGTACACCTCTGCCTAACCCTTCAGGAATTACCTACAAGCGTGATGATTTCGTCACATTCCAATAATTCTGAGTTTATTGACTGCCTGTTGTCATGCAAGGACAGAGATCTTCACAATTAATACAATCAATTACTAATAAGTATTTTAAAGTGTTTCGATATCACAAGATAACAGTAACACCTTATTATTTAGGTTAAAAGCATTTCACAATGAAATTGTTGTTTTAATTGCAATTGTGTTCCGTTTGTTATCAATGTTATATTGTACATGTTTATCGTAAAAATATTTTAATTCCAAAGAATTATTTACAAACTACAAATCTATGATAGTAATAAAAATATGTACAAGTATCAAAACTGTTACAGGGCGTCAAAAAATTCTTCGGCGTCACTCGGCTAACAGCTGATAGGTCCAAGGCGCGCGCGCGCGAATTTTATACGGCTATTGTGATAGTGAATGAGTATAAAAAAAGATGGTTCTTTGGGAAAGTTGTTATCATGAGTGCAATAACGTGTTTACAGTCTTACGGTAAGACTGGTTGTCAGACTTCGTAAGACCAGGGGTATCGTATTACCTATTAAACTAAAATACTGGTATGGAACTGCCTGCAGTTAGACTGGAAGCTGACCCCAAAGTAGTTTGGGAATAGGCAGGCAGATGATGATTGATTTAAACGTCCCATTTCATACCTAATCCAATGTACTAATCTCCCGGGGCTGCGGGACTGTTCGAAAGAGATACCGCGGCCCTGGAACACAAATGGCAAAGAAGGAACATGGATGGGTTTTAGTCAGTACGAGTCTGACACTTCCTTCCACTCCGCCCACAGCGGAGCGGGTAATATGATGATAACCCATCCGAAAAAAAAACAATGTACTGACATGCGTAAGTTGGAAACTTCTTTCGTCAACGTGTAGTTAGTGACTAACCTGTGTCAGATTTTTTATGCCGCCCATGGGCCCCTGACTTGACTTTACATGCCGTCGAGAAATATCTCTCGGGCATGCTGGTTTCCTCACGATGTTTTCCTTCACCGACGCAAGTGATAAATACGCACATTGTATGAATCCGAAAAATCAGAAGTGCGTGTCTTGGGACCGAACTCGAGACCTATGACTTGACAGTCCGACGGTCACACAACTAGGGTATCATTGCTGGGAACAGGGGGGTTACATGGCGTCTTAAAACAGGAGTAATTCCATTGTGGGAAAGAGACAGAGCTATACTACCACGCATGGGCGTACCCACGGTGGGGCAGGATGGGGCATTTGTCCCACCGTGCTCTCTGACCCGGAGCTAAGAATTTTTAGGCAAAATTAATATACTTAATGACAAAATTAAATATTCAGTTGGGTACTTTAACATTTTTCACATTAAAATAAAAACTTGGTTTAGGTCAACAATGACAAAAAACCTTCTTGTCGGCCTCTGTATAGTGTGCATAGAAAGAGGGCTCTGGAAGCACAAAACATACATTTGAAAACGAAATTTTAGCTAGATTTAGCCAGAACCCTCGCAGGTTATTATTGAAATAAGGTGTAGTGCAGTCAATAAAACGTATCAGTCAGTAAATAAAAAGCATTTTTATTTACTTCTGCCCCACCCCTTAAAAAATGCTGGGTACGCCCATGCTACCACGTGGTAAGCCACCTGATCACCTCGTTAGAGATAATCTAGAAAGGTTAATTATATTACTTATTATAATAATTACGTATTACGATGCATCGATAAACATTATTTATTAATTCATGATTAAGTGGGTACCTAACCTCTTATCAGTTTCTGTAAAATTATGTTATGATGTCGCTCTGTCAAGGTCATCTGATTACAATATACCTAATAATACGTATAATATATCCTCAATGCGGAATATTTTGATTATTTAATTTCCAGTACATTTACAGGGTGTAAACGGCCCCTTTTCGGCGCGTCAACCAAACATTCTCCATTTTATAAAGGGTGTAAAAAGACCCTAAACGAAATCGAAAACCACATATTCTGCCCATCATTGGGATCATTTTTTTCTTCTAGACAATACCTGGGAAACCACAGGTTCTGGAGATATCGAAGGTCAAAGTTCCAATTTTTTCGCAAGTTTTTTTTTTTAAAACCACTTTTTAAGATTTTAACTTTACTTTAATTAACTCTATGACCCATTAACTATTCAAAGCATCCATCAGCACTAAGTTTTGAGTGCGTAACATTGAGTTTTACCGTGAAACGTGATTTTTCACACCAAAAAAAAAGTCGTTTCCCAGCAATAATTTTTGCGTAGAGTTACTTAGTTTGATGTACAGAATGCTTAGTTGACGGCTTCGTGAAGGGTCTGTTTACACCCTGTATTTCGTAAATTTTCTAGCATCACGTCCAGGCAAAGGAACCCCACAAAAAGTGAAGCCCAGTAGTGTTCAAGATCCCGCAGAGGGACCAGTCCGCTAAGATCGCGGGGTCGACAGTTCTGATCATGACTGCTGATATTAAATCTAAGCCAATGTGAGTGAAAATACAAGCTGTAAACGGAGCCTTTACGAAGCCGTCAACCAAGCATTCTGTACTTCAAATTAAGTAACTCTACGCAAAAACTTTTGCTGGGAAACGACTTTGTTTTTGGGGTGAAAAATCACGTTTTACGTTAGGACTCAATGTAACGCACTCAAAAAATTGTGCTGATGGATGCATTGAATAGTACCTACGTGCATGGGCGTACCCACGGTGGGGCAGGGTGGGGCACTTGCCCCGTCCTGCCCTCTGACCCGAAGCTAAGAATTTTAAGGCAAAATTAATATAACGACAAAATTAAATATTCATTTGGGTACTTTAACATTTTTCACATTAAAATTAAAACTTGGTCATGGTCAACAATGACAGAAAATCTTGTCGGCCTATGTATGATGAGTGTGCATAGAAAGTGGGTTCTGGAAGCACAACATACATTTGAAAACGAAATTTTAGCTAGATTTAGCCAGAACCCTCGCAGGTTATTATTGAAATAAGGTGTAGTGCAGTCAATAAAACGTATCAGTCAGTAAATAAAAAGCATTTTTAATTTCCTACTACTTAGTTTATTTACTTCTGCCCCACCCCTTAAAAAATGCTGGGTACGCCCATGCCTACGTGGGTCGTAAGCTATAACATTGATAACTTGTATTTTTTTTAAACTTGTGAAAAAGTTCTAACTTTGACCTCCAATATCTTCGTAACTAGAAGGTTCCCAGGTATGGGCCAGAACAAAAAAAAAATCACAATGACGGAGAGAACAAGTGCCTTTCGGCTTCATTAAGGTGTCTGTTACACCCTTTAGACAACGACGGCAATAGGACACTTAGTGGTCATTTACGGAGACGAAGCGCGTCGGGCGGCGCGTTGTGCGGCGCGGCCCGCTTTCAATTCAAACATATGGCGATGTATGAGAGCGTTTACGGAGAAGCGTTTTTATACGCGTTTGCTTGAAGTGCAGCGTTGCCCGCCGCGGCGAACGCGGCGGTGAACGCGGCGGTGCACGCGGCGTCAAACGCGCAAACGCGCAAATACGAACTTATGGCAGACGGCGCACGCCCCGCGTCTCCGTAAACAAAATCGTACATTGCCATATGTTTGTGTTTGGGCGTGTGATAATGCGGGCCGCTGCACGCGCCGCCTCTCCGTAAACGGAAAAAACGCGCACCGCGCCGCGCGACGCCCCGCGCAACAAGCCGCCCGACGCGCCGCGTCTCCGTAAATGGGTACTTAGGCGTCAAAGTATTCCTCCGCATCGCTGTCATCCGGGAATGTGTCAAAAAGACTGGCAGGCAGCGTTGCCGCGTTGAATGGCAATGCTAATTCTTTGGCCAAAGAAAAAGCCAGCCCTCTGGTCACGTGAAGTGTTGATCAGTCGGCCAGAGATTTCTTTAAAAAGGAGACGCGCACTCGGATCCCATGACCATTTCAAGTTACTTTTGGACAAAATTGGTGAGCGAATAGCTGTAGCGCTGCGTGTTGACGGCTCGATCCCCGCACGGAACTAAATATTAGTATGGCCTACAGGCAGTAACAGTTGTTCCGGGTCTGGCTACCTGTGTGCCTTTCATTGAAATAATATGTTCAGCAATTTAGGCGTGAAAAGGTCACAGATAGATAAAGCGACTTACAAAGTTTCTTTCGCGTTTAATTATTCGTGTCTTAGATATTATTTCCTTTATTTATTTCTATACAAATACAATTACATTTTTAAATATTCCTTAGAAAAAACAATATAAAAACCTTTAAAAATATAAAAAAATTGTAGCTCACCGGTATATTATTACGGATGGATTGATTGAAGATCATTGCCTACGCTTACTAAGCTAAGGAAGGATTTCCAAAGAGTTTTGAAATGACGTAAATTAATCTGTTTTTAGATTTTTAACCGACTTCTAAATGGAGGTGGTTATGCATTCGGCCAGCATCATTTTTTTTTTCATGTAAGTACCTAAGTATTTACAACGATTTTTCCGTGATTACTTTAGTAGAGATATCACAACTAAAAAGTGTAACATACAAAACTTTCTTGCAAAAGAATAACCAACTTCCAAAAAAATACTAATAGTGGGAAATAACTTAAATTTTTCGGAAGTCGGTGGCGAAAATATCAATGAAACAAAAAGTCACCGATGATTCTATAAATATGTAGGTACAGGAAGATAAATTGCAGCTTAAAATAACTGCTAACCAGGAAACGTTTAATAACAGTATTATTAATAACAAATTAAAAAGACAATAAAATATAATAGGTAGTCTCTTCGGCACTCGATCGTCGCCCGTCGGTAATAAAAGAACGTCAATTGACCTTGACATTTCCAGCCATTATCGATGACATTTATAAGCGCGCGAAAGTTACATTTTTTAAAGAGCATAGACTAAAGGATGACACGTTTGCAAATGAGGTCGGTCGTGTTTATAAAGATGTTTTTTTTATTAGTATGGAAAATACCTACGGCTTTGTACTTTGTGATAAATGGAGCATGGATTGAAAGTGGATAATGAATTTATTTGGTTGGTTGCTTCGCTGTCTGGTTCCTTTGCAGGTCAACCACCTTAATGATTCTTTAGAGGCATTTATAAAAAAAACAGGCATTCGCAATATGACGTCACACTGCCCATCGATTTAAGGAGTTGAGGACCCAAAACCCACACCCATGCACGCGCACCAGTACCTGCTTGCACAGCTGATAGTAATTATAATACCTACTCTCATTTTACTCAATATATTTTTACTCTGTCGCCGTACTACTCAAAGATGGTGATTGTGTAGTTGTTTAGTTTAGTTGTATTTCATTCCTAGAGCCGATTTATTCGTATTCATTTTATATTATTTTTATGTTATCACTTGTTTTATGAATGCTGGTTGACCAGTAGTTGGCGACTGTGTAAGTCCAAGACTGTGAAACATTTACTTATGATATGTTGTCCACAGAAGCTGTTGGTAAACCTTTATTAATAAATAAATAAATAAAGATGGCACCTTCGATCACTACACGTTTTTATCACAGGCAGGAATCACGGGAGACAGATCCTGGCATAAAGTTTGACCCGTTAGCGGCTACTCGCACAGTAACAGTGTTACATAAAGGGTGTAAAAAGACCATCATATGTCCATAACAAGACAGTCGATTCCCTTTCAACGTTTCTGTAACTGTATATTGACGTATTAATATATTATGTGAAGAAGTCCCTTTGTCTTTTATTCCGCCGAAACCCCGCAATGGCCATGACATTAGAAGTTTAGAGCGCACTGCGCCATTTGACATTTGTCAATGAACTTTAAAATTCTGATCACGATGTATCGAGACAGCACTTAGGACGATTTTACGAAACTTCACTGTTGTTTTGATTTTGTTTTTAACCGACTTCCAAAAGGAGGAGGTTATCAATTCGTCTGAATTTTGAATCATTTGTTTGTTTGATTCAGTTTTTCTGTCACCGACTTCTTGAAGCTAAAGTTATTTTCACTTTTTTGGGTTTTTGAAGTCGGTTTTATTTTTTGCAAAAAAGTTTTTTTTGTTGCTCGACTTTCGGCTTTTGTTTTTTTAATTTTTTGATGGTCATGGAGGTCAGGAGGTAGGAGTGGTGTTGGGAATTGGAGCGAAATGATACCAAGGCGAATGATGAGTAAAAACCGACTTAATTGAAATGTTGTAACATGTTTTATACGCACACGTAGGTAAGTATATGTAATTATAGGTGACGAAAAATGATTCGCGATCTTTTCGCAAAAGTCTTTCCATGGAATTAAATGAACTTAGAGGTGTGTATTGATGATTTTAATGAATGTAATAAATTCTGTAAATATATACGTGTTACGGTCGCAAATCATATTTTGTTTAACATACAGTCTGACGTTGACCTGCAAATAACATTTTTTTTTTAAATTCGCGGTCTATCCTGGCTGTCAAAAAAAAATCTGTCCATGTAATGGTGGAATTCTAGTCAACGCCTCAGTCACGCTGTAGCCGCATACTAGAGCATATCGAAGTGTCCAACATTGGCCCCGTCTGTTGGTAGCATAGTGTGTACAATATTGGCCATATCTCGTTGGTTACATACGGCCATATTGGCCATACGTGCTTAGAATACCACTCAACCTTCGCGGCTTAGGGCAGTGAACCTCAGTAATGCAGTGACTTATTGCAGTACGTAGGCGTAAATCTACACGTTCGCTTTTGAAGAGAAAATAATGGCATATGGTTTACCTATGCCTGTCTTTTACTGCCAAAGAAGGGTTATGTTTTTCGCGCGTATCTTGTATGTTTCTTAGTTTGTTTCTTTATTACCTCGGTATGTTGCAAATGGCTGGATGGATTTCGACGATTACGGTATCATTATTAGTCTCAAAACCCCAAGTGTCCTTAGGTGTTTAAAAAAAAAAACAATATGGCGGATTTTTGGCGCTAAATTATAAGTCGTTAATATTTTTTTCAACCAATTCTATCGAGTAGGGTATCAAAATGAAGGAATTTAAAAGGAGTTTACATAATACAATTTGTAGTCGGGGTTTTTGATATTTTTAATTAAATGTTACTTGTCTAAAGAGTTATGCAGAGGCGTATTCCTAGTTAGTATATGGCTCGTAGCTAATAACCGCTCACTTCGATATTTAGGTTAAGCCGTCCTTGCCTAGGTTGTTCTATGGATGGGGATCCCATTACATACCGAGTTTCCTCCGTGCCTCGGAAAGAACGTTAAGCCGTTGGTCCCGTGTCATTTGTATTTGTAGATCTTTGACAGTCGTTATAGGTAGTCAGTAGCCCAAAAAGTCGGACAACCATTCTTACCAAGGGGTATAATATCGTATTACCCAGTACTAATTGGATTATGGAGGTTATAAAGGCAGTCTCTTTATGTAAAATACTGGTATTCAGCTGCATCCGGTTAGACTAAAAGCCGACCCCAACATAGTTGGGAAAAGGCTAGGCAGATGACTGTAGTTATAGATTATTTTGTATTGAAAGTTTGTGATACAATTGTATATAAGTACCTTTGTAATTCATTGATTGTTGAATTTTTTGCAGGCCAGGCTTCACGAGACAGTGCAGCCAGACATATAATTCGAAAGAGATACCGCGGCCCTGGAACACAAAGGGCAAAGAAGGAACATGGATGGGTTTTAGCACGGTAATATTATAATACAGTAATGTAACTCGGCCGCATGATAGAAATAAATGCCTACAGCCGCGCGGTACGTAAACATGCGTTAGGGCTGACCGTCCCCAGCATTTTAATTACATTTGCCTACTTTCTGTTCCTATTTAGTTTTGTGATTGTAAATATCCTTTTTATATAAATAAATGAAATACTTTGTATATTGAATAGGAAGTGTTCAATAAAAATGCGTTGTTTTTGATTGGTAGATTTAATTAAAAAAACATGTTTTTGTTTGAAAAACAAATCGGGCTTATAAATTTGCGACCGAAAAATATTTGCGCCTCGACTGAGTCGTACGAAATGCTTTATTGTTAAATTTTAAGGTATAATAAATCCGCATTCTTATATAAAGCTTAATTAAAAATTGTTTTGGGAAACATGGAGAAGGTGGAGAAAATGGAATATCTTTTTACTTTACACTTTACATGTTTGGTTTTAAGTGAATTTCGGAATATTTCCTCCATTTTTTCTATATATTCCACAAAATCATCGTTGGGTACAATCAAAAAGCGTTATTGGCGAATCCATACAACCAAAAACAGCACAATATTTCCTACGCGTCATGTTAACTGATTTTTAGAGAAAAAATCGCGCGGTTATTGTTAAAAAAACAACACACCGTCCGTTCGACACTGCGGTACAGCCGTGACTGTCTGCACCGCGAGCGCACCCCACGATCGAGGCGCGTAGGTATAGCTCGCGTTTCGTCCGTTTGTATGAAGTTGGAGTACTGTATTATAATATTACCGTGGTTTTAGTCAGTACAAGTCCGACACTCCCTTCCACTCCGCCCAGAGCGGGAGGGGTCATTTGATGATTTCCCATCCATAAAAAAAGCCAGACATAAAGGGTGTAAAAAGACCCTTAACGAAGCCGAAAGGCACTTATTCTCCCCGTCAATGCGATCATTTTTTTGTTCTAGACCATACCTGGGAACCTTCTAGTTACGGAGATATTGGGGGTCAACGTTCCGACTTTTTCACAAGTTTTTTTTTAAATGCATGTTTTTAAAGTAAGATTTTTACTTTAATCACCTCCACGACCCTCCTACTATTCAATCCATCTATCAGCACAATGTTCTGACTGATATACATTGAGTCCTACCATAACACGTGATTTTTCACCCCAAAAAAAAAAAGTCGTTTCCCAGCAATTTTTTTTGCGTAAAGTTACTTAGTTTAGTTTAATGTACAGAATGCTTGGTTGACCGCTTCGTGAAGGGTCCGTTTACACCCCGTATAGGTACCAAATTTTTCAAGGTGTACCTATTGCTTCGATAACGAAGTAAATTACATCAGAAGTTAGCACATTACAGTGACATCGAGACTAAGTTTTTAAACTTTTTAACCTAGCCACCGGTGCCAATCAGTCGTACATAACATTACATTACACTTGTAATCTCCGAAGGGTTAGGCAGAGGTGTAACTAACAGTAGGTACACCCACATTTCGCCAATAATGTTTAGGTCCCATGTAGCGACTCGGAACATCTAACGTAACGTAAAACTGCGCAGAACACAATTTTAGGTATTAGAGGAGCACGGAGGACGCATCATCTTGACTGTTGAATGCGCAGACCGTTACTCGCAGCTAAATTCCGAGGAGCCATTAGGTTTGAACAGAAATATTCATAAGGCACATGAGTCCGCTGAAGGATAGGATTGGTGGACCAGTTCCCCAGCTGTCACCCATCATCATCATCCACTACTGGGTATAGGGCTCTCTTTGCTTGTGCCAATCTCCACGGTCCTGTGCCAGTCTCATCCAGGTTTTCCCCTAACGCCAACTATGTCGTCTGCTCATCTCGCTGCCGGACGACCCACGTTTCTTTTCCCAGTTCTTGTTCGCCATTCGGTGACAGCCTTAGTCCACCTGTCATCAATGCGCCTGGCCTGTCCAGATATCGCCATTTGAATTTCGTAACGCGATTTCGTTTATTACGTCTTAGTATTTCGACGTTAGGAACTCGATTTATCAGCTTTATGCCGATCATGGAACGCTCCATGGCTCTCTGTGCAAATGTGCTATCACCCACCTGTCATTATTACACTTTTTTTTTTTCGTGGGGAACTCTTCAAAAGGCGACCACTCTTTGGGGATAAGACCGGGGAGTGTGGGATTTTTACCGCACTAAAACTACCCCGGTGGTCACCATCCGCACATGAGAGGGGGCACCGTTTCCTCTTAAAAGACCTGCCCGGAGCC
The DNA here is from genome assembly GCA_905220335.1 of Noctua pronuba. Lineage (NCBI taxonomy): Eukaryota > Metazoa > Arthropoda > Insecta > Lepidoptera > Noctuidae > Noctua > Noctua pronuba. Next base: position 2,333,563 of record LR999920.1, read on the forward strand.
CCCTCTGCAACGCCTGTTAAGCCACATCCCTGGGGGTCATTATTATACCTGGGGGCTTTTTTTCGGATGGCAAATCATCAAATGACACCCCCCCCCCCGCTCTGCGCGGAGTGGAAGGGAGTGTCAGAATTTTACTGACTAAAACCCATCCATGTTCCTTCTTAGCCCTTTGTGTTCCAGGGCCGCGGTGTCTCTTTCGAACAGTCCCGCAGCCCAATACCTGGGGGCCTGGCTGTCAAATAGAACTCATATTATTAAACAAAGTCGGTGAACTGTAAACTCTTGCACATTATAACATTAACTTGCGTTGGCTAAGTACCTATGTAGCGGAAAGTGAAAGGAATCAGAAGGTCGAATGCTTTTAGACTGACGACGCCTTGTCGCTTAGATAAAACCCGTTTTGTTTGTTTTTGTGATATTGAAAATATTTATTAGCTATAACTAGTGGACATTTTGGTGATTTGTCACATGTTTTTATTAAGCTTCAAGAATGTTCTTTGTTCGGGGGTAGACATTCAAATACAGGGTGTAAACAGACCCTTCACGAAGCCGTCAACCAAGCATTCTGTACATCAAACTAAGTGACCCTGCGCAAAAATTATTGCTGGGAAACGACTTTTTTTTTTGGGGTGAAAAATCACGTTTTACGGTAAAACTCAATGTAACGCACTCAAAACTTGGTGCTGATGGATGCTTTGAATAGTAAACGGGTCATGGAGGTAATTAAAGTAAAGTTAAAACCTTAAAAAGTAGTATTTCAAAAAAAAGTTGTGAAAAAATCGGAACTTTGACCTCCAATATCTCCATAACTAGAAGGTTCCCAGGCATGGTCCAGAACAAAGAAATTATCGCATTGACGGGGAGAACAAATGCCTTTCGGCTTTGTTAAGGGTCTTTTTACACCCTTTATTTACGAGAGATAGACGGGACAAGACGAAGAAAATCGTAATCCAATACTTGTTATAGGTCCCGTCACGTAAAAAGAACGCTGACCGATCAAGTAAACATTATCTGTTTTTTGAATAGCAGCCTATTCCAAAGTACTAAGTAGCTAGTAAAGTACCTATTACGATTCTACAATAAAACAATTACACTAATATCATTAAAAAAAATAGCTTAGTACTACAGGATGCGTATATAACCGAGCGAAGACACATCCCCTCCACTGTCACTCAGCGTTCTTTTTACGTGAGTAACAAATCGTTCCGTCTAGTGTCACGCCCGTTTGTCAGGTAGCAATCGTATGTCAAAATTGCTCGGGATCTAATTTTTTTTTCGAAAATATTCCCAATGTCCGCTTTTAAATCTCTTTGCGGGTAGATAACAGCTATAAGCAGGTACCAACAGTTTAAAACAAAGATTGAATGTCTTCTTCTTAACTAAGCGTGTCGATGGCAATCTAAATTGTGTCAGCTCAGAACTGAGCCACTAATTTGGCGCATTCAGTAGCGGCCATCAGATCCTATAATGAACAAACAACAGGATTCGCAGGACACAATATTAAGTGTCCCATTGTTTGTGGAACAGCACCACATTTACACTCCAGGGCAGAGTCATTAATGAATCTCCACTTGAGCAGGTTTTCATTGCTGACCAACCTGGCTCAATTCGATTTGTTAATACGTGGAGTCTGTTTAAAGACTTCCAGGTCAGCCATGGCAACTCATGTCCAGGTGGGAGATTTTCAGCAGGTGGAACGAAAGGGTTAGGTAAGGAATTACTACCTCGCCACAGCTTTGGATTGAAGTAGTTGGGAGGTTTTTCCGTTAGAAATTTCAGATGAAGCTCAAAATCTGGATTACTCAAATATATATAAGTACTAGCTGTCCCGGCATGCGTTGCAATGCACCTTTTCCTACCCTACCGTACCCTTTTTACCGACTCTACCTATCTATCCTATCTACCTACCCTACCCTACCTATCTATCCTACCTACCTACCCTACCCTACCTACCTATCCTACCTACCTACCCTACCTACCTACCCTACCTACCTACCTACCCTACCTACCTACCTACCTACCCTACCTACCTACCCTACCCTACCTACCTATCCTACCTACCTACCCTACCTACCTACCCTACCTACCTACCTACCCTACCTACCTACCCTACCTACCCTACCTACCTACCTACCCTACCTACCTACCCTGCCTACCTACCTACCTTTCCTACCTATTAATTTTATAGCGTCAACAACACGTGGTAATTATGCTGTTAAAATGTAGCTTATATGACACGTTCGTAGATTTACCATAGCAGCGCCATCTATTGATTACTTACTCAACCCAGTCGAAAGGTATCGACATCTGTTAGAATCATTTGGAGTTAACAGATAATTGTGACTGTCAAATAATAACAGACAAATAATTAGCAATAAATTAAAATTGTGACTATAATTTGAGATTTAAACTATCCTATCTCTCAAGTTGGATCGAACTGCACATGGTGTGCGAATTTTATTATAATCGGTTAAGTGGTTTAGGAGTCCATTGAGGACAAACATAGTGACACGAGATTTATATATATTAATTAAGAAGATAAGACCCTGTTACGAATAGCCAACATAAATTTAAAAAAATAACATTTTCATTATTTTTCCGTCATGAATCGTTTGTGCATCGTTTGTGAACGTTTGTGTCACTAATGATTTTTTTTGTGACTAATTAGTTAATTAGTAATTAATTTTTTAATTTTCAGCTTACGATTAGCCAACATTTTTTTTAATTAATCGGAAAATAGACTTCCGGGTACTTAATCGATCGGAAATCGTTTGTGAATTCCGAATATGCCAACAAAAATGTTTGTGAATAATTATTTATCGAGAAAATAGGAAAAATAAAAGTTTTTTTTCATCATATCGCGTTGTCTTTTCTCGTCACTCCTTGTAATTGTAATTGTCTGCTTTAATACCACCTAGTGTAATACATAATAGCTAACCTTAGAGGAAAATGACAGCACAACAGCTGTATATTATTTTTATTTATAACCTAAAAAAAGAGTGAGATCGAAAGAGAAATGTCATTTCGCATAGAAAATGGTAATTGGATTATTATAAACTAATTGTTGAGTCTCCAAGCTGGACTGATAGCATCAAAAAAAAATGGAATGACACTCATTCTCAATATTCTAGTGAGATAAACGCACAGAGAACTTATAATTTATTTTCGGAAATTTTTGCTGGATTTTTATATCATAAAGCTAAAGCATTTAATCTTTTTAATCCTCCAGAATGCTGGGATGTAAGTTAACAATATTTTAATTTTTTTTTTTTATTAAAGATTAAAAAGAATTTATCTAAATTATTTTAGAAAGAACGTGGATATGGATTGACAACAGTAACTAGTTGCGAAGGCTTAGCAGTTCCATCATATTTTTATATTCAATTTGTCTGGTGTTTTGCATCTTTGACTGGAATATTATTATTTCTTTATGCAACTCATCTCAGGGAATCTATTTATGGAGGTTTTATAGCCAGTTTAAGTTATTTTTTTAATTTCACCGAACGTACAAGAGTACAGTGGACATCTCCTTTACGTGAGAGTTTTGCTTATCCAATATTGTTGTGGCAAATGTTCTCTGTGACTACAGTTTTTGACAAGAATAAAACTAAAGAGAAGAAGCAATTTCAATGAAAAGATATTTTTGATAATTTTCCTTTTTGGATGAGAATTTTTGATAATTTATCAATGTATTAAGGAATATTTATAATTTTTATGCTGAAAGGTTAAGATGATTATTTTTATTTCAGAAAATTTTTACTTCTACTACATTAAGTCTAGCATGCTGGCAGTTTTTTCAATTTGTTTTAACAACTCTACTCCTTTGTTAACTTATTCTACATTGGATAAAGATAATTCCATGTGAATTATTATTGAAAATAACGGCAACTCATGGATTATCAATAATCATCAATAGCTTATTAGGAAATCATTGTGCTTTTTCAATTTATGCAGCTTCGGCTGTTGGAATTTTTGTAGTGATAATTTGAATACACAATTAGAGAATACTTTAAGTCCAAAATGGCTTATTTTGATAAATATACTCAGTACAACTATTTTCACTTACTTCCAAAAGTTTACACTTGATATTGCTTACGTGGACTACAGCCATGTTTTTGATATTTTAAAAGCCAAACTCACCAAATACAAAGACTTTCATACTTTGCTTTACACTTGCTCAGCAGAATTTAATTTTCTGCCATACGAAAATTATGAAGTGATCATTAAAACGTTTCTGCTTTCAACAGCAATTCTAGCAGGATTTTTAGCAGTATATTTTTGGTATAGAAATTATAATACCCTAGGTTATTCAGATTGTATTGAACCTGGAATGACTTACAATGGTCTACAAACAGGAGCTTTTGTATTAATGGCTGTAATTAAAAAGTGAAGTTTTATTCTTGTCAAAAACTGTAGTCACAGAGAACATTTGCCACAACAATATTGGATAAGCAAAACTCTCACGTAAAGGAGATGTCCACTGTACTCTTGTACGTTCGGTGAAATTAAAAAAATAACTTAAACTGGCTATAAAACCTCCATAAATAGATTTCCTGAGATGAGTTGCATAAAGAAATAATAATATTCCAGTCAAAGATGCAAAACACCAGACAAATTGAATATAAAAATATGATGGAACTGCTAAGCCTTCGCAACTAGTTACTGTTGTCAATCCATATCCACGTTCTTTCTAAAATAATTTAGATAAATTCTTTTTAATCTTTAATAAAAAAAAAAAATTAAAATATTGTTAACTTACATCCCAGCATTCTGGAGGATTAAAAAGATTAAATGCTTTAGCTTTATGATATAAAAATCCAGCAAAAATTTCCGAAAATAAATTATAAGTTCTCTGTGCGTTTATCTCACTAGAATATTGAGAATGAGTGTCATTCCATTTTTTTTTGATGCTATCAGTCCAGCTTGGAGACTCAACAATTAGTTTATAATAATCCAATTACCATTTTCTATGCGAAATGACATTTCTCTTTCGATCTCACTCTTTTTTTAGGTTATAAATAAAAATAATATACAGCTGTTGTGCTGTCATTTTCCTCTAAGGTTAGCTATTATGTATTACACTAGGTGGTATTAAAGCAGACAATTACAATTACAAGGAGTGACGAGAAAAGACAACGCGATATGATGAAAAAAAAACTTTTATTTTTCCTATTTTCTCGATAAATAATTATTCACAAACATTTTTGTTGGCATATTCGGAATTCACAAACGATTTCCGATCGATTAAGTACACGGAAGTCTATTTTCCGATTAATTAAAAAAAATGTTGGCTAATCGTAAGCTGAAAATTAAAAAAATAATTACTAATTAACTAATTAGTCACAAAAAAAATCATTAGTGACACAAACGTTCACAAACGATGCACAAACGATTCATGACGGAAAAATAATGAAAATGTTATTTTTTAAAATTTATGTTGGCTATTCGTAACAGGGTAAGTATAAGTCTACCCAAAGAGAGAGAGCAGCGGTGGCCCAGTAGAGCAGTGGTCGCCCAGTGGACTTACGAACAGTAAGTCGTGGATTCGAACCGAGGCAGGCGCATTACTTTGTGTAATTTATTTCATCAACACTGCTCTCAAAACGGTGAAGGAAAAACATGGTGAGGAAACCGGCATGTCTTAGAACCAAACATTCGAAGACATGTGACATCTACCAACTCGCACTGGGGCCGCGTGGTGGATTATAGCCCATTCCCTCTCATAGAGAGGAGGCCGTGTGTCCTAAAAGTGGGAACATATAGGCTGATTATGCTATGCTTATGCTACCCAAAGAATTACTGTCACGTTATGTTTAGCGAAGATGTTCTAATAAGTCAAAGACTGATACAAACACGCAATACTTACAGGCGTTTTGATGTAACAACTCGAATTGCATATAAGTAGATATTTATTTACACAATTGTTTCAAGTAAGTGAGATGACGTCACTACATTTGGCACCTAACTGTTCTATGAGTGTACGTAGGTACATAACACTAGAAACGGGATATTTAACAATGACGTAATATAAGATATCATTGATATTTATCATGGTCAGGGTGTAAACGGACCCTTCACGAAGCCGCCAATCAAGCATTAATGTACATCAAACTAAGTAACTTTACGCAAAAAAATTTGCTGGGAAACAAATTTTTTTTTGGGGTGAATAATGACATTTTACAGTAGGACTCAATGTAACACACTCAAAACATTGCCATTGTGCTGATGGGTGGATTGAATAGTACGGGGGTCGTGGAGGTGTTTAAAGTAAAAATCTTACATTAAAAACATGTATTAAAAAAAAAACTTGTGAAAAAGTTGGAACTTTGACCCCCAATATCTCCGTAACTAGAAGGTTCCCAGGTATGGTCTAGAACAAAAAAAATGATCGCAATGACGGGGATAACAAATGCCTTTCGGCTTCGTTAAGGGTCTGTTTACACCCTGTGTATCGGGAACTCAAAACAAACAGTAAACATGTTAAATATAAATATCCCGTTTCTAGTGTTAATGATAATGTACGTAAATTCATGACATTCTATGAAAATAATATTTTTCAGGGTACCATAGTCCATCCTTAAAACGCTTCTTTTAAAGTCGTTTTCATTTTAATAGTTATAGAATAGTAGTTGGAGGAAAGTTGTTTGGTAATCGGTTGTCGTGGTATGGCATGTGAAGCGGAGGAAAGAGGAAAATGTCGTGAGGAAAGTTTTGAGAATGAATGTGGATGGGTACAAGAGTAGAGGAAGACCAAAGAAACTGTTCTCCATACCCCCAAAATGTTAACGTATAATATATGATCAAACGAACTTCGGCAAGTGAAGTTCGATCGATATTGATTTATTTTTTATTTATTTTTTTAACAAAAAGACAAAAGAGGTCTTATTTAAAATATTAAGTATTCCTACATGACTATTGTATGCCCAAAGGGCGGGACATAGCTGATCTATTTAATTATTTAAGACCTGTATTATGTACAAACCTATGATCCACAATAAAGATATTGAATTGAATTGAAAAAAAAAAGTGCGAAGGTTGCCTTGTAGGTTAGAGGAACTACGTTGTGAATGTTATATCTTCGAATGAAGCGACGCAATATAATTCATATGATATTATGTTACTAACAAGTACTCTCTTTTATTAACTTAATTAACAGTTGTCCGCGACCTGTCCGCGACCTTGGCTCGCGTGAAATTATTATAAAAATATTACTTCCCTATTTGTATAGCATTTTGTTAACAATTTCAAGGCGGCCGATTTTTTTTTTTGCATGGAACCCTAAACCTTTTACTAAAATAAGAGTACTCTTTATAATATTAGCATAGAATGGTGTTGCGGAGTCTTTATCTACAATAATATCCTAAAGAGGAAAGATTTGTATTTTTGTATGTTTGTAAGTATGTTTGTAATGAATAAACTCAAAAACTACTGTGCCGATTTCAAAAACTTTTTCACCATTAGAATGCTACATTATCCCTGAGTAACATAGGCTATATTTATTACTTGAAAAAAATAGGGAGGGGGGGTTGGGTTAGGGGAAAATAAATGTCCACCCGTGCGAAGCCAGGACGGGCTGCTAGTTTATTTATAATTTGTTGAGATAGATACTTGCCGCACTTACAGTTCACACCAAAGCGTGCAGCAAGCCAACAGCACAACATACTTACTAACTAAACTTAACTACTGCTACTAAACAATTGTATCCAATAATTAAGCATAACTTTACTGCTACTCGTAAACATATATCTAGAAAACGGGCGGTTTGTGAAAACGGGCAAATAACATACGAGCTTGTTACTTTTAGATATTTTCTCGACGGCATGGAAAGCCAAGTCAGAGGCCCATGGGCGGCATAAAAACTCTGACACCAGCTTAGGCACTAACCACACGATAAGAAGACTACTGAAGTCATTATTCCCAATCTACATACCTAACTAATTTATATAGTGGCCTTGTATGCCCCACTGCTTGGCAAAGGCTTCTCCCATATCCCAGGTATTCTTCTCCTGCGCCAACTCGAACCAGCATTCTAGATGCGCGTCAAGATCATCTCACCACCTCTTTTTAAGCCGGCCTGGTGCCGTCCGACCTCAGGCACCCATCGCGTTGAGACCTTTGGCCAGATTACTTATTCAGAGCATGATAATTACCATCATCATCTGCCTAGCCTCTTTCCAAATGTGTTGGGGTCGGCTCCGTCTAACCGGATGCAGCTGAATATATTTTACATGGAGCGACTGTATATCAGACCTCCACAACCCAGTTAGTACTGGATAATACGATACCCGTTGGTAAGACTGGTTGCCAAACTTTTGGTCCGACTTTTGGTAACGACTGTCAAAGATCTACACGATAGCCGGGACCAACGGCTTATCGTGCTTTCCGAGGCACGGAGGAAACTCGGTATGTAATGGGTGGTCATCCATCCACGGACCAACCTAAGTAAGCACGGCTTAATCTAAAGACAGACCCGAGCGGCTGTTATTACTAAGGAACGAGCTCCTTAGACCTTGATAATTACCATTTACTTATAATTTGCTTACCTAAACCAATTTGGTTTAACGATTTGGGATTAACACGAGTAGGTAAGTAGACCGATAAGCGTGTACAAACAAAAAATGTGCATTGCATTTACCTAATTTATTAATTTTGTTGCCATCGCGGGTATAACCTGGATGAATATAGCACAGGAGCGTGGAGATTGTCGCTAACGGCTTTGGTGAGATGTATGTTTGGCAGCAGAAGTAGTTGGGAGGCAGTAGCGTTCTTCTGCGAGGAACTGATCTCGCAGAAGGAAGCGGCGGAGCGGCCCGGGAGGCAGACTCCCACGCGGACCTGGTTTTCCCATCGGCAATTTGTCAGGAGCCTAAGGGATTGAGTTTCCTAAAATCGCAGATTCAACTAACTTTTACAAGACAGAAGTCCAAGTACCAATGGCTCCCGAAACGACCGCTTTTCGCTACTTCTTTTGGTGCGTTTAGATAGATAGATAAATCATTTATTTAGTGAAAGAAACGGCACTGCTAACTCGAACTCAGAGTAACTTAACAAATATTCGAACGATATTAAAATTGACTATAATATTTACTTAGTTTCAAGACTACAAGAGAGGTTGTCGCAAAAAAATATGCGCCCACTCTTCTAGGTTTGTTATCATGATCTGCCTAGCCTTTTCCCAACTATACTGGGGTCGGCTTCCAGTCTAACCGGATGCAGCTGAATTTACCAGTATTTTACATGGAGCGACTGCCTGTCTGACCTCCCTAACCCAGTTAGTACTGGGTAATACGATACCCCTTGGTAAGACTAGTTGTCAGACTTTTTGGGCCACTGACTACCTAACGACTGTCGAAGATCTACAAATGACAACCGGGACCAACGGCTTAACGTGCTTTCCAAGGCACGGACAAAACTCGGTATTTAATGGGTGGTTACCCATCCACAGACCAACCTAGGCAATCACGGCTTAACCTAAAGATAGACCCGAGCGGCTGTTATTATTATTGTTTAGCCACGAGTTCCTCATCTTCTAGGATTGCCTTAAAAAGCTGTCAAAAGTGACGTTTACCAAAGATTTTTTATATCCTCCCATTCGCTACATTGATAGTTTGAACTTTAAGATCTAACCTTTCGAACTTCGATAGACAATAAACTCTTGCATGTTGACATTCGGGCCGTGATCGTAATGTATTTATTACAAAACCCGCTAAACAAGTTTCTTAACCCGACTCAAACCACAGACGAGAATTACGAAAATACATGTTGCGGCATTTTGAAATTGCAAACTTAATAAGTTTGTAATGCTAATTTTGAATTCTGAATATTGTTTTGTGGTCTGTTGTTTTTAGGGTTCCGTAACCAAAGGGTGCACACGGGATCTTACTAAGGCTCCGGTGTCTGTATCTTTTGTATCGTATTTAATAAGAAAATTTTCTAGCCTTTTTTTTTCTTTTCTAGTCTATTTTTCTTTTCTTTTTTTTTGTAATCATTGTAGCCCCTATAACTAGAAAGAAGTAAACAAAATATAGGGCGTCCTCGTACAAGAAACATCTTTTTCGACGTATTTTGTAAGGTTTCGCACTTGGCCATTCTTCTTCTTCTTCTTTGACAATTGTTGAATGGAAGGACTCTATGGCCCTGTATAGCATAATCAGCATTTAATATTTCCACTGCCGGGGCACAGGCCTCTTTCTGTTGTGAGGAGCGTGCCGTACCCCACCACGTAAGCCCAGGGCGGCCTCATAGAATTTTTTGTTCTATGACATGTCGGTTACCTCGCGATGATTTTCATGGCCACGTTTTAAGGTGCAAGCGCCAGGGTAACACGCTAAATTCAAATTTTCATACTTTTTTTTTGTAAAACTACGACTATTTCACGAAAACGTCATTCAATGAGATTAAAATGAACTTAAATAGGGTTCTATTGATGTCGTTAATTATAATATAATTTACGGGGTAATTAAAATCAACATACAACTTGACCCAAACGGCAGACGTAAGGTGGGACGCCCTCAGGCTCGGTGGAGTGACGATCTTGGCAGGGTGGATTGGTAGCACTAGCAACTGGATGAGAGTTGCTGAATATCGATTTGAATGGCGTGCGATTGAGGAGGCCTATGTCCAGCAGTGGACTGCTATAGGCTGATGATGATGATGATGATGACAACCTGACCCTGACCAGCTAATTACAAAAAACCTCTTACGCGAGCTACCCTGGCGCTTCCCTCTTAAAGTATTAATCTTTTATTCTTTTTTTGCATTACGGCATTCTCATCGCAATGTTGGGCCAGTCCGTTTTGCAAGGTCAGACGAGTTTCATAAAAAAAGACGAACATTGATTAAAAAAGGTACTTTAATAATTTTAAAATTAAAAGGAACGGATAATATAATATTTATAAAATCTCATTTATTTTATTTGGACTAAAGATTTTAAGTACACAATATAATACAAGAGTGTAAAGAAAAAAAAACTTCCGACTAATATAACATTTCACCAGTAGTCCCATGTAATAGGAGGCGCGCCTATTGCCATCAACCGGGCACAAATCCAGACTCCGTGGCTGCTACTGAGGATTTCCTAATGGAAAAACCCAATAACACTTTGCCCGACCTGGGAATCGAACCCAGGACCTCATGCTCAGCAGTGGCGCTTGCGACTACTTATTATACCAACGAGGCAATTATTATTTTAGTTGGATTTTTTTTTTAATATCTTAACTATTTACGCTCTGAAAACTTTTCTTTAGAAATAACATAAAAATAGGAATGCTAAAACATGAGATTTTTTTTACAAAATAAACTCAATATTAACTATGTTATACATTTATAACAGAAAATTACAAATAAATCTAATTTATTTAACACAAAAAAAAAAACTAAAAATATTAATTTAAAATCAATCAATTGAAAACAAAATAATAGTAGGTACTTTGAAAATAACATACTCTTTATAAATAAAAATGTAAATAAAGATATTGCTATTTTAATTCTAGGCCATTTCATAGGCTCAGACTACCCTATTATAATTATATTTTTTTACATTGGCTACACTTTTTACATTATTTTAAGGTGGCAACTCCGGGGTAGCTCACGAAATTCAAATTTTCTTACGTTTCTTGCAATTTTCCGGCCAAAATAATAATATGGAAAATAACCAAAATAGGCCAAAATATGATTCCCGGGCCTAATACACATGTATTTACAGAAATCATGAATACTCTTTAGTAAATTTAATCTCATTGACGACTATTTGATGAAAAAGTCATTCAATAGGGTTAATTGAACTTAGAGAGTTGTATTGATGATTTTAATGATTATAACTCTGTAAAGCCATATTTATTACAGCCGCGAATCATATTTTAATCAACATACAACCTGACACTGACCTGCTAATTGCAAAAAACGTACGAAAATTTGAATTTCGCGGGCTACCCTGTAGCTACCAACAAAAGGCAAAATCACATTTGCTCGCTCGGATCTCAGTTTTCTTACATCTTTTTCTCTTTCTGTCATATAAAATTGCCACTCACTAAAGTGAGAGAGGTCCAATCGCACGTTAAAGTGCAATGCGAATGAACGACTTCTCGCTCCACCAAATGACGTCTTTTTTTTATAGGAAATCATCAAATGACCCCCCCCCTCCCGTTCTGGGCGGAGCGGAAGGGAGTGTCAGACTTTTACTGACTAAAACCCATCCATGTTCCTTCTTTGCCCTTTGTGTTCCAGGGCCGCGGTATCTCTTTCGAAAAGTCCCGCATCCCCGACCGGCATCGGCCCTTGAGAGCCCCTTTCCTTTTTGCTGACATCTCTATGAGGCGCGCGTGGAACCAAATGACGTCTTAACGTGATAGAATGAGACAGAGATACTCGAAAGCGCTGATCCGTGTCGCAGATGTGATTTCACCGTTATCAAGCTATCAGCATAGGGTTTTTAAAACAACTCTTATAATTATATTACACTAAATTGTTCCCTAAACTTTGAATTCGCTGCCGTTAAATAACAGTTACATGATTTGATTACAAAACTAATTCTTGTGATGATTTCGTTTAAATTGCTGTACAGTTGGAGAAATTAATTGTTTTGTTAGTGTCAAGAAACCTAAGCCAAATGGATAGTTGAATCCATTGATCAATATTCTTTAAACAAGCCTTCTCTAAAAAAACACTTTATTTATTTTAGGCCTGGCAACCCGAAGCGAATACCGTTTTGACAGGTCATAAAAAAACTACCCTATTTGCCATAGTTTCTCGTACAACTGTCAATGAACGAAAATTGTTACATAAAAATACACTTTTTAACAATTTCCCAGAATTTCTATACTAAGATTAGTGAATTTTGGCAGTAAAAGCAAAAAAATAACTACTTTTTTGTCGAATTGGCAGTAATTTAGCATTATAAAACTTATCTTTTAATTAACAATACAAAGAGTAGATAGATCTTTTGCGCGACAAAAATATAGTTAATCGACAATATTTCCTTTTTAGATAAGACAGTAAAAATGTTAATGCCAAATCATCGATGACATCTCTATAAATAAAAATCAATTGCCGCATAGAGAACGGCTCGCTCGACCGATTTGGCAGATTTTATTTTTTTGTTTGGAACTGTTAGAACAAGGTTTTATGAAATATTTTTTTGATATAAAGGGTGTAACAAGACCCTTAACGAAGCCGAAAGCCTTGTTCTCTCCGTCATTTGGATCATTTTTTTGTTCTACACCATATCTGGGAACCTTCTAGTTACGGAGATATTTTGGGGCTCAAAGTTCCAACTTTTTCACAAGTTTTTTTTTTTAATACTTGTTTTTAATGTAAGATTTTTCCTTTAAAAACCTCCATGACCCCCGTACTATTCAATGCATCCATCAGCACAATGTTGTGAGTGCGTTACATTGAGTGCTACCGTAAATCGTGATTTTTCACCCCAAAGTAAAAAGTCGTTTCCCAGCAATAATTTTTGCGTGAAGTTACTTAGTTTGATGTACAGAATGCTTGGTTGACGGCTTCGTTAAGGGTCTTGTTACACTCTGTATTCTCATTTTCGTCGTTAGTAAATACATACGACAGGTCGGTAGATCGAAATTTATTTTTTGAACATCTGGCCACGAAAAAGAAACCTAACTAATTATCGAATAAAGACTAAAACGAAATATTTACAATTTATGTAAGTATTTAATACTCCACCAAAAAAACATAGTAATCGTTACTTATTTTCTTTCTACATGAAAAGTCTTACTTAGGGCTCATTTACGGAGACGCGTGGTGTCTCGCGGATTGCGTTATAACACGCGCAAACAAACAAAGGGTGTTAAAAGACCCGTAACGAAAATGAAAACCACATATTCTACCCATCATTGGGATCATTTTTTTCTTTTAGACAATACCTGGGAAACCACAGGTTCTGGAGATATTGAAGGTCAAAGTTCCAATTTTTTCACAAGTTTTTTTTTTAAAACCACTTTTTAAGGTTTTAACTTTACTTTAATTAACTCCATGACCCGTTTACTTTTCAAAGTATCCATCAACACTAAGTTTTGAGTGCGTAACATTGAGTTTTAACGTAAAACGTGATTTTTCAACCCAAAAAAAAGTCGTTTCCCAGCAATATTTTTGCGTAGAGTTACTTAGTTTGATGTACATAATGCTTGGTTGACGGCTTCGTGAAGGGTCCGTTTACACCCTGTATTATGTCACTTTCTTTTTCTAGTTTTTTTTTCGGATTGGAAATTCATCAAATGACCCCTCCCGCTCTCGGCGGAGTGGAAGGGAGTGTCAGACTCGTACTGACTTAAACCCATCCATGTTCCTTCTTTGCCCTTTGTGTTCCAGGGCCGCGGTATCTCTTTCGAACAGTCTTGCAGCCCAATTTAAGGGTCTTGTGTCAGTTAAAATGTCTAAGTTTATTTTAAGGCAGTTTTTCTTGGTAGAGAACTAAATAACCTTTCGCATAATATCGTTTGAAAGAAACGATAATCTAGACTCCTAGTATATCAAAAAAAATCATTGATCAAAATCTAAAGATATTTTATCTTTCGAGATATATCAACAGGTAGTTATTATTTATCACGTTTTTTATAAATATTCAAAACTGATTTCGGCATGATTATGTGAGAACGTAATGCTATCGCGCCTCAACAAAAGGGGGTCAGCGCCAAAACAGGTTTAAAAAAAAACCAATACAAGATTCGCTTACGACGACCTTGAGAAAAAAGCGAAATTGTGGCGCGAAAGTCGTCTAGCGTTTGCCCGCGGCTTCGCTCGCGTTTTGGTCAAAATTATACCATGGGAACGTTGTAAATGTATCCTTTGACACTCGGGGCTGATGTAACTTCCCATTGGTCAAAAAATTTTCGGAATCGAATCAGTAGGTCCTAAAATTACCCCTACATCCAACCTTTACTTCTCCATAATATTAGTATTGACCAAAAGTCAGAAGTAAAATAGAATTGTCGATGATTTAAAAATAAAACGCTAGTTCAGAATACTTCCAATTTTAAAAATAAAATACAATCAGATTTTTCCCGCGAAACAAGTGATAAACGCGCGAAAAAAAATTATAATCTTTTCCTCATTTACCTTATAATGATCGATATAAATGTAGTTCTACCGTACATATGAATAATTATTGCCAATTTTAACAACTCGATAAAAGCTAAGCTTTTTGTCTTCCAAAAATAAATATTTTCGTTTTTCACTAACACTTGAAATTGCTTTCTAAATAAAAGTGCAAAGTTGAAATTTCAACATAAACAAAAATCCTGTAATTCCCGATGATTTAGGCAGAGCTGTACCTACAATACATCCACATTGCAATAATATTTAGGAGTTGCTTAGTGTTAGTAAAAACCGGCAATAACTCTAAATGAGTTGCATAAAAACTAATTAGAAATAATGCGTAATAAGCTAATTATTGCTTTAATTGCAAGCAAATTATAAAATATTTAATGTAGTTACATTTCTTAACCAATAATGACTTAAATTTTACATCACTTAGTCCTTTCCATAGAGAATTTAAAAAAAAAACGAAAAAAAAAAATTCATAGAATTTTCAACACAAAAAATATTTACAAAAAATTTCACTCTTTTTTTTATGCATTAAAAAGTCCGAAACACACTAGTCCACTTTTCTATGACCAGAGAATTTTTATTAGTAACATTTTATAAAACTTTAACAACTAATACCTTTCATGACACTATCCTAGTGGTTACCGTTGGTCCCGTTGGTACCATTAGATCCGTTGACTCCGTTCCCATTCAAGGCAGTCTCTTGCATACTCTTAAGGTGGTATGGGCTGATAGTAAACACTTCTCCGCTAACCAAGTCTTCAAGATTCTCCCCTCCATATGAAAGGAGCGGTGAAATCTCCACATCAATATGGTCTTCTACAATTCCACCGGCTTCTTTAACATATTTGCGGTGTAGTCTTAATAGATCCTCCCTAGCGGTGGATGGGCAGTCTTTTTTCGCAGCATCAGCGTTCTTCAATGCAGAGAATTCCACGTCTCTAGCGACTTCCAAACAAATAAAGTTTTCAGCAAACTCGAAAACATCAAAAATGAATTTCTCCATTTTTATCCCGTTCGGATCTGTTGGCTTTTGACGAATACCTTCGTGGTCTACGTAAGGAATCTTCTTCTTGGCAACATGGAGCTTCAACTTAGACTCAAAGTTGCAGATTTTTGTCAAGAATTCTGATGAGAAGTAGTGGTTACAGATGTTTCCGGCTGAGAATGTCAGTCTACCGTCAGCGGTACGACTTTCTGCAGCGTCATCGGTTAACTCTGAGTACTCTACGACCTTGTAATGTCCATTTACTCGGCACACAACACCAACGGCTTCACTTGGGGTCGATTTCTGAACAACTTTGGCTGCACAATCAGCATCCTTACTCTTACAGTAGCCAATAAAAACTGGATCAGCGACTTTAATAAGAATATTGTCGACCGAATGGGCATGTAAGTGCTCCACACCACGTTTAGCAATGTCTGTTAATACACCCTCAGCTTTTAGAGCACGATAGAGTCCTCCATTTCCGTCAGGCGCTGACGAAACATGGTGTTTCTCATCCAGGAATATTTTTCCTTCAAAATCAAAACAGGGCAGCGTTCCTTGATTGAAGTAGAAAATGTCCTCCTCGTTTAAACCAAAGTAGGAATGACTCCTAAAGTAGTCAGCGGTTGGCCCCTTCGTATGCTCGGAAGTCATGATGTACCAGGTAATCCTTCCATGCTTTCCATATTTCTCAGCAGCCATTTGCTGGACCCTCACGATCCTTTCAGCCTGGATTTGGAATAAAGTCTTCCGGGATGGTAAACCAACATCGAACATACCTTTTGGGTGACCGAATCCAAGTCTGGTAGCCTGGCCACCAGCAAGCAGTAAAACACCCACTTTCCCATCACTAATTTCCTTTAAACCAATACTTTCATACTCCTCAATTTTTTCGTTGCTCAAATTAGGAACAGCTTCGTAATGAGAGTCAGGAATTGGTTTTAAATCTTCCACTTTTTCTGTAATAACTTGAGTTGTATCGTTCGCGCGCCTAAATAACTCGTTCACTTCGGCGAAGTCGATTTTTTTTAAATCACTGATTAACTGGTCCCGCTCTTTTTCGTTTAATTCCGGCCAATACTTCAATAGATGTCCTTGGCCATGGGAATCTAAGTTTCGGAGAAAATGCTCGTAAGACATTTTTTTATCGTGCTATGTCTGCCCGGCGCGATTAGAAAGCGAACACTGGCTCATAGTTACGTTACGAACAAGATAACATTTTCACAAATTCTCCCACCACGGTTCTCCAACATACACGTCGGCTCAATTTGACATTTCCAGACATTTTTGTATACAAATCTTGTATTTACATTTGTGGCTGTACTACGATGCTGAAGTTTTGATAGTTTAGATTTTGTTGTGTACATTGCTGGTTTTACACAACTTTTTACGATACTAGTAAAAGTAAAGCAACGTTGTACCGCGGACATTTTGCTCGAAACTATCTTGTTTTTCTATTACCAGCCTTTGGTGTGTTTTGAAAGTTAAAACTGGAATAATTCATTCATTTTTTTATACTTTTTATTTTTATATGTGTGATTTTTCAACCGAAATATATTAATTCTTATAGGAAAAGTATATTCATCGAGTAATTTTTCTATACCATTTTTTTATTTATATCAAAATCATTGTGTAAGACATAAATTTGACGTTGAATGGAAATATTATTTAGTTTTTGAACGCACCTCACTGTTTTGTCTATGATTTGTTTTTGACATTTTATGTTTTTAATTTATTTCGATTTTATCAGAAACACCAGTGAAAATCTCAATCATACTTCAAAAGAATAAATCGACCATGGTCAAATCAATTTTGTTTTTGTTGTTGTGATTAATATAAAGTTTAGAAATGCGTACAATTCCATCCCGCATGCCATTGACCTTCCAGCAGATGCGAGAAATCCCGTCTGTGTGTGTCTGTGAACTTTAGTTACTCTATGGCCGCCATGCGGGCGTTCTATCTAATTTCAAATTCTAGAATCTGTCAAAAAGATGTCAAATGGATTCATTCAGGAAGCACTTTATTTACTCTTGATCGTTAATGAATTCGTGCTTCGCATCGTATTTAGTGTCGTAAACAGTATATTTTTTATACTACAGTTGTTATTACATTACGTTTTTAATGTAAATATGACCGAGTCAACGCAAAGGCGAAAGAGAACTTCAAATGAACAACCTAACCTAACTGTAGGACTCCGTGGTGTTATAGATGCAAACTGGCAAAAATTCTTATCAAACAACCTTATTATGGACAAGAAAACCGAAAAACCAGTACAGGAAAACAACAAAGCCCAGTTTTCTGGCACATTCCGTCGTTCAAGAAAGAAAAAGGCAAAAGATCACGACAACGGCATTATGGACGAGAAAACCGAACCAGGAGTACAAGCCCAGTTTACTGGCACATTCCGCCGTACAAGAAAGAAAAATGCAAAAGATCACGAAAACGTTCAAAATATGAAAACTTTAAACTTGGCTTCAAATGCGGATACCTTAGTCAATAACGTAGATATTAAAAACAATAGTGAATCTATAAAAGAGAATGGTGTTGTGGTGAGAAATAATAAAAATCGGATTACAAAGTTTTTAGCTATGGATTGTGAGATGGTCGGCGTAGGTTACGATGGAAATGACCACATGTTAGCTAGAGTTTCCTTAGTCAACAAATTCGGCGACTGTATCTACGACAAATTCGTGAAAGCGCGGGAAGAAGTCAAAGACTATAGAACTGACGTTAGCGGAGTGAGAAAAGAGGATTTACTCAATGGAGAAGATTTTACTGTTGTACAGAAAGAAGTTTCAGACTTGATAAAAGGTCGTATTCTAGTCGGCCATTCCTTGAAGTACGATTTGTCTGTATTGTACCTGTCACATCCTAAAAGAAATATCAGAGATACTTCAAGATATAAACCGTTTAGGAAGGTAATTATTACAAGTTATACTAATACTAGCTTGTGGCTAAATAATAACAGCCTCCGGGTCGATCTGTAGGTTAAGCTGTGCTTGCCTAGGTTGGTCAGTGGATGGGTGACCACCCAATACATACAGAGTTTCCTCCGTGCCTCGGAAAGCATGTTAAGCCATTGGTCCTGGGTGTCATTTGTATTTCTTTGACATTCATTAGGTAGTCAGTGGCCCTAAAAGTCTGAAAACCAGTCTTACCAAGGGGCATCATATTACCCCGTACTAACTGGGTTGTGGAGGTTAGATAGACAGTCACTCCATGTAAAATACTGGTTTTGGCTGCATGTAGAGCCAAGTCAGAGGCCCATGAGCGTCATAAAAACTCAGACACCAGGTTAGGCACTAACCATACAACAAAAAAGAATACCATTTACAATTTTTCTGTTGTCTAACTCTACCATTTAAACATAGACACATATAGACTTTTTTTTTATTTGATTGTTTGTGTTTTATTTATATTGTATTAATTCCTTTGTATTCGTTTTGTGTGATTTTATATAATTTAAGCTATTTCCTAATATGGTACCTGAAATAAATGAATTAATAATAATTTCTCATACTTTCAGATCACCAAAGGCAGCACACCCTCATTAAAACGCTTAGCGAAAGAGATCCTCGGTATAGAAATCCAATCTGGAGAGCACAGTTCAGTTGAAGATGCTCGGGCTGCCATGCAGCTCTACTGCAGGGTTGCCAAGCAATGGGAGCCCACGCTTGTGGATAAACGAGGGAAGAGAAAAGTCAATCCTGACGATGATTAAGTGGAACGCGGTTTGAATATTTTGACCTTAGTAAGAGACAGCCATTTTTTTCCAATTTGCAGCCACGCGTAATATCTGGATCAATCAATAGCTAGCTTCAATACCAATTTGACAAAATCTTCTAGAGCAGGCCTGTCAAATTTACGGCCCCCAGGCCACCTATAGTCTGTTTTTTAATTTGAACTTTTGCACAATTTTTTTTTAAATACATGTTTTTAATGTAAGATTTTTACTTTAAATACCTTCACGACCCTCATACTATTCAATGCATTCATCAGCACAATGTTTTGAGTGCGTTACATTGAGACCCACCATAAAATGTGATTTTTCATCCCAATTAAAAAGTTGTTTCCCAGCAATATTTTTTGCTTAAAGTTACATAGTTTGATGTACAGAATGCTTGGTTGACGGCTTCGTGAAGGGTCCGTTTACGCCTTGTATTTAAGAATGTGATGCTTTAGAAGATTTTGTCTCCAAAAATACTTGTGTCTTGCTTCAATTGATTTATACAGATATTATTATGTATGAACAATATATTGAAAATTAAATAAAATGGGGGAAGTCAATCAGGCCAGGGTTCATAATAAAAAGATATTCAAACCCCCATTACTGATGTAACTGGACATAATCGGCATGCCACCACATTCAATAGCTTTTTGTATCATGTTTTCTTACGAAATTTTTTATACCGACCTTTGGGAATATAGATATCATGAAAAATCTATTGAATGTATCTGTTAAAAATAAATAATTTTGCATTTTTGAACAACTAATCTATCCCTGTATGGTAACTATTTTGCAAGTTTCGTTCTTCTTATGGTATTTGTTTCCGCCCAAAGATGGGTTAAAATTAGTGTTAAAATATGGAATTTTCGACGCTCACAACTTTCAAATATATGCTTTTTTTACTTTTTTGTTTCCATACAGGGCTAGATAATGATGAGACAAATTGATATCATTTTTTATTTTGAAAGTACACCATCAAACAGTGGAGTAATCGCCATACTACGTTTGTATGGAAGTTTGACCGGCTAGTGTACCCTTAAAGCTCGTCAGTATCATCAATATTACTATCATAAAGATACTTAAAGCTCTTGAACGTGGTGGCATGCCGATTATGTTCAGTAACATTGGTAATTGGGTAGAATTACTGACAAATCTGTCAAAATACGACGATACGACTTTGACGGCACGGTTGGCGCAGTGGCTGAGCGATTGACTGCTGCGCTTCGTGTCGCGGGCTCGAATCCCGCACGGAACAAATATTTGTAAGGCCTACAGGTAGTTGTTCCGGGTCTGGCTGTTTGTGTGTATGAGTTTAAATGTTTGTAAACGTACTCACTCTACAGGAGAAATTCCTAGTGTGGGCCAACGTTCTTAAAAAAAAAGTGTCAAAAGTTTATAGTAGTCTATATTTTTGTAAAAATAAGGAAGCTGTAGTATTGTAACTTAAATAAAAATCTGTTGTAAATTTAGGGTGACTGGTAATTAGTGACCGATACTTAAACACGTGATTGTACTCATGATAACAAACAACTTTCTCAAAGATTGTTTTTTTATACTCTTTCACTTTTATCACAATAACACAACAGCCGTTTGAAACTCACGCGCGCGCCTTTGACCTATCAGCTGTTAGCCGCGTGACGTCGTTCTGTCTCATTACTATCGTACCGTGCAACAGTGGGTAGACAGAGCACCCGCGCGGCTCACAAGCCCGCTTCGTAAGTTTATTGTGATAAAAGTGAATGAGTATAAAAACAAAGTTTCTTTGGGAAAGTTGTTTGTTATCATGAGCACAATCACGTGCATGGGCGTACCCAGCATTTTTAAGGGGTGGGGCAGAAGTAAATCAACTAAGTAGGAGGAAATTAAAAACGCTTTTTATTTACTTGACTTGACTTTGATTGATACGTTTTATTGACTGCACTACACCTTCTTTCAATCATAACCTGCAAGGTTTCTAGCTAAATCTAGCTAAGATTTCGTTTTCAAATGTATACTGTGCTTCCAGAATCCTCTTTCTATACACCCATCATACAGAGGCCGACAAAACGGTTATCTGTCATTGTTGACCTTAAACAAGTTTTTATCTTAATGTGAAAAATGTTAAAGTATCCATATGAATATAATTTGTAATTATATTAATTTTGCCTAAAAATTCTTAGCTTCGGGTCAGAGAGCAGGGTGGGGCAAGTGCCCCGTCCTGCCCCACCGTAGGTATGCCCATGATCACGTGTTTAAGTATCGGTCACTAATTACCAGTCACCCTATACGGGGTGTAAACAGACCCTTCACGAAGCCGTCAACCAAGCATTCTGTACATCAAACTAAGTAACTTTACGCAAAAATGATTGCTGGGAAACTACTTTTTTTTTTGGGGTGAAAATTTACGTTTTACGGTAAAACTCAATGTAACGGGCTAAAAACATTGTGCTGATGGATGGATTGAATAATATGGGGGTTGTGAAGGTGTTTAATGTAAAAAAAAATCATTAGAAACATGTATTTAAAAAAAAACTTGTGAAAAAGTTGGAACTTTGACCCCCAATATCTCCGTAACTAGAAGGTTCCCAGGTATGGTCTAGAACAAAAAAATGATCGCAATAACGGGGAGAACAAGTATCCTTCGGCTTCGTTAAGGGTCTTTTTACACCCTTTATAGCTTGGCCCAGCCCTGCTGCATAGGGTTATTCGATGTTTCCTCCAGTCGAAGATTTTAATCGTTTCTTTGATACATAAACGAATGTGTTCCCTAGTACATGTTGATATTGATTAAATAAATATATTTTTCTATTATGAATTTGTGGATTTATTTGAAATACCTGTAGTTTTATAGTTCAAGAGGAGCTCGTGGCTAAATAATAACAGCCGCGCGGATCAATCTTCAGGTTAAGCCGCGCTTGTCTAAGTTGGTCTGTGGATGGGTCACCATCCATTATATACCGAGTTTCCTCCGTGCTTCGGAAAGCATGTTGATCTAGGCTGTTATTTGTAGATCTTTGACAGTCGTTACAGGTAGTCAGTGACTCTAAAGTCTGACAACCAGTCTTACCAATGGGTATCGTATTACACAGTACTAACTGGGTTGTGGAGGTCAGGTAGGTAATCACTCCATGTAAAATACTAGTATTCAGCTGCATCCGGTTAGACTGGAAGCCGACCGATATAGTTGGGAAAATGCTAAGCAGATGATGATGTGTGGTTACTTTAGCCCATAGCTCTTCCGGCATGCGACAGATGTGGCCAGCCCAGTTCCATTTGAGCTTGGCAGCCGTGTGACCTACATCGGCAATTTGAGTTTTGGAACGCAGTGTCGAGTTCCTTACACGATCAGTATAAGTTACTTTCCAAGAATACTGCGCTCCATTGCTCACTGACAGACCCCGACTGCAGACTTTTGACGGTTGGTTAATGACCATGACTGCGCTCCATAGGCGAGGGTAGGAAGAATGCACATGTCCATGAGTTTTCTCTTCAGTGAGAGAGGGAGAGGTCCCTTCATTATTTGCTTCGTCGACCAATAGCTCTTCCAGGCGTTCTCGGTGCGTCGAGCAACTTCTTTATCGTGTACTCATGGATATATTCAATCGTCCTCGTCACACACCAAATTCCTATGTTGCGCTTGGTTTTGTTGGTCATCACCTTGGTCTTCGCCATATTCATTGTGAGACCCACCTCGAAGCTGGCACTGCTCAGTTGGTCGAGCATTAGGCCTAACTCGGCTGCCGTGGAGGAGAAAAGAACAATAACGTCGGCCAGTGGCGTAGCTTGGGGGGTGCCGGGGGGGCCATGGCCCCGGGCGGCACATATCAGGGGGCGGCAGAGAGCAAGAGCCAGGCCGCGGCAAGCGGAACCAGGCGGTAGCGTCAGGTCATAATAATCAGATCAGGTAATTACTAAAGTCATCGGGACTACGTTGCAAAAACAAGGACAACCAAGAAGTGGAGCATTTTCCTTAATATATGCCGCTGGCCCGGGGCGGCTTTTCATACAAGCCTCACGTCTATTCCGGTCTGCCGCCCCGTCTAGATACAAGCACTTAATTCTTCTAGCCTGCCGCCTCCCTTTTTATATCTGTAATTCTGTATTTAGGGTAAAAAGAAAATCGAACCTATCTGGGATGCTAAAATTTTCGAGCTCGCTTCGCTCGCTCTTGCATCCTACTTACTCTCAAATCTAAAGCTTTAATGCATAATTCGATAAAAAAGCTTATTTATCTATATGAATAGTTAAAATAAAATGTAATTTATCAGATGTGCTAAAAAATTTTGAGCTCGCTGTTTTTGTTAATTCCCCGAACGACAAACCTACATACATACGAACAAATGATCATCATCATCATCATTCTCTTGCCCTTCTTATCCCAATCCATTAGGGATAAGCGCAGAATGTCTTCCTCTTCCATACCAGATACCTTTTTCTAACTCTTTATTACTCGTCATCTCAGCAGAAACCTCCTTTCTTGAATGAAATTGTGTATAAAAAAGATTCTACTTGAAAAATAAACTTATAGATTTTTTTTTTAATAATTTAAAAAAATTCTTTGTATTTTGACTCTTTCCTACGTTTCTTGACTAATTATGAAATTAGAGGGGGCGGCCAAAATTACATTCGGCCCCGGGCGGCAAAATCCCACGCTACGCCACTGACGTCGGCGAAGCTGAGATTTGTTAAGGTGGTAGCGCCAGGGTACCCGCGAAATTTAATTTTTCTTACGATTTTTGCAATTTACAGGTCAGTGTCACGTTGTCTGTTGATTAAGATATGATTCGCGACCGTAACAAATATGACTTTACAGATCAGTCATTAAACTCATCAATCTTCTCTCAAAAATCCCTCTAAGTTCATATAATCTCATTGAATGACTTTTTCATGAATAGTCATTAAATGGGATTAAATGAACTTAGAGGATTAATGATTTTAATGATTATAATTCTATAACTACATACATGTTACTTGCGCGACTCATTTTTTATCAACATACAACCCGACACTGACGTGCAAATTGCAAAAAACGTAAGAAAATTTGAATTTTGCGAGCTACCCTGGCGCTTGCACCTCTTTTATGATGCCCTAGTCCCTCCGATTGCTGTTTAGTTTTCTAAAGACTTCTTCAAGCGTGGTTGTAAAACGCTTTGAAGAAAGAGGGTCGCCATCTGTGGTGATAGGTTAACAAAAAATAAACAACGTATTCAAAACGAACTGCACTTTATTATGTCTTATATTTTTATTACAAATGTTTTTTTTTTTTAATAATATAATTATTATGCCACAGTTAAAATTCAATTTTTACATGACTCTAACTATTTTATAATATAAACTAGTTTTTAATTCTTCGTTGCTTGCTCAAAATGTATGGATGGACATTTTTAATCAAATATTTAACATCAATGGGTAACACTAATCATTTTGACGTACGAATTTTGAATTAAAAATTACAATTCCACCCTTTATATCAATCGCGAATCAGCTTGGGCCGAGACAGTACATCTACAATAAAACCGAATAGTCCGACGCGGTGTCTAGTCGAGTCTGACCAGAGGCAAAATTAAGTAAAGCAGTCACTCGATTGCTTTACAGCTTCTATTGTCTGTATATATTAGACAAAACTGTTAATCTGTCAAAACCACTTTTGACAGGTGTCAGTCAATATCCTTATTATGTTAAAATGCGTTTTCTCCATTTAAATATGTGGTTTCAGAACGTTGTAATTACCTAGTCCTAGAATTACTACAACATAAAGTTTTGCAAAGGGTCACAAAAAAAACCTAACAACCTAATAAGTTTTTAAGTAAATGTTAGTTATTGTTAAAATAGTTTTCACTGGTTAAAAGTAGTTTTGACAGATTAACAGCGGTTAAAAGTAGTTTTGACTGATTAACAGTTTTGACTGTGACATATACAACACTCTTCTCGGCTCAAACGGATTCTCTGTCGATTAAAATAGTCATTCCTTAAAACATTGAAGATTTTTTTTTTCATATCTATGTATAATACAAACAAAATAGGACTAGTATTTTCAATTCAAAATTCACTTTTGTTCGTCAAAACCATTTGTGTTTTATGGCATTTGAACTACA
Organism: Noctua pronuba; assembly: GCA_905220335.1. NCBI lineage: Eukaryota > Metazoa > Arthropoda > Insecta > Lepidoptera > Noctuidae > Noctua > Noctua pronuba. Next base: position 2,359,415 of record LR999920.1, read on the forward strand.
TGATATTGTGGTTTTCTACATACATTTGTGAAGCCCTAAAATGGGCTTATTTTGTAATATAGCGGGTATTAGCTGTTGACCACTTTTCAACCTTATTTTTAAGGTCACAAGAGCAGTTATCGTATATTTAAGAAACTTCACTTTTTTTTTAAATTTTTGACATAATGACTTGAATTCGAACTTTTTATTAGTGACACCGTCCTCGAATTTCAAATTTTCTTACGTTTTTTGCAATTTGCAAGTCAGTGTCGTAGTTATGTAATGTTCTTCGTGCGAGTAATTAAGGGTAAGAAGCAGTAGCGAAGGTTCAAATTTGTAAGACCGGAGTACATATCTTTAATGTGATTAGTTTATTTGTCTATAGAATACTGACTGTGCCATTTTTTAAAGGGAAGCCGGTAGGAATCGAGTTGTATGTTACCTTCGCCACTGGTAGGAAGTGGTCAACCGCTAATGTCCGTGAATGTACATTAAACCTTTTTGAATGGGTATTTTCGTCAACAAAAGGGCATTTTCACTAAAAATTGTGCTTAAACAAAATGTACTCGTTTCCGTACAATTATCTCCTATCTTAAGGCATTTGGGCATTTTTTTGGTTATCAATACATTTTCAAGATTTGTTATTATTACATTTAAAACATAGATTCGCCATACCGCGCCAGAATACGGGGTCGATGAGACATTGACGCACAAAAGGTTATCACGTATTCAGTATATCATTCCGAACACCTCAATTTTATCAGCGGTGTTTTTTTTTAATCTGCCTTTCTATACATTTTGACCGTGTACAGACATCAGCACATCAAACTACTACATCATCTGCCTAGCCTTTCCCCAACTATATTGGGGTCGGCTTCCAGTCTAACCGGATGCAGCTGAATACCAGTATTTTACATGGAGCGACTGCCTATCTGACCTCCACAACCCAGTTAGTTCTAGGTTATACGATACCCCTTGGTAAGACTGGTTGTCAGACTTTTTGGGCCACTGATTACCTAACGACTGTCAAAGATCTACAAGTGACACCCGGGACCAACGGCTTAACGTGCTTTTGTATTGCACTTTTGTAAGAAACACCTGATTTTTGGGGAGGTTAGAAATTTATTTATTTATATAAACTTCATGTACAAAAGTGGTACATAGGCGGACTTAATGCCACAAGGCATTCTCTACCAGTCAACCTTTGGGTCAAATAGGACAGCATTGTGATAGAGTACAAAAAAATAAAGAAAAATAACATTTAATGGAGGAATGATGTATTGAATACGTTTTAAACGTTTGTGCATCGATGTTCTTCCCACCCTGTATGTCCGCATTTGTAGTTTGTTGACAATGAATTTTGTCTTGTGACAAATTGGGTGCCTGACGTTTTGTCTGCGTCAAATTTTATACTCAAAGTCAATACAGATATAAGTCCCGTCATGTAAAAAGAACGCTGAGCGACAGTGGAGGGGATGTGTTTGCGCACGTTATACAGTCGCGTCCTAAAGTACTAAGCTATTGTTTTATAATATAAGTATAACTGTTTCATTGTAGAATCGTAATAGGTACTTTACTAGCTACTTAGTACTTAGCAAAAGGCTGGAATAAAAAAAAAAGAGAAAGTTTATTTGAGCGGACAGCGTTCTTTTCATCTATACAGTCCTTTATTGAGTGACATCAAAAAACTGCGCGAGGTTTTTTCAGTTTAGTGTAAACTGACCGTTTTTCGTGCGAACAACGTACACATCAAGCTATACAATTCCAGTATAACATGGCCTCGTTTTGTACAGATTTCTCTTTCAATGGGAGATCCGCTTATACTGGTTTTGTATAGGTTGTTTGGACGCCGTGTGTACGGTAAGGGCAGATCTATGGTTTATTTCTATACAGAGAAGAGTTATAGTCAGAAAGACATCATTTATTTTATATTATATAAGTTTCAATGAAAACTGTGTTTTACGTACTAACCGCAGATTTTTAAAGATTTTGTCTTGCTAGATCACTAACAAAATCATTCATCTGTCTAGTCGTTACAGGTAGTCAGTGGTCCGAAAGTTTGAGAACCAGTCTTACCAAGGGGTATCGTATTACTGAGTACTAACTGGGTTGTGGAGATCAGATAGGCAGTCGCTCCATGTAATGTACTGGTACTCAGCTGCATTCGATTAGACTGGAAGCCGACCCCGACATAGTTGGGAAAAGGAATTTACGATACCTTGGTAAGACTGGTTGTCAGACTTTCGGGCCACCGAATAACCTGTACCGACTGTCAAAGATCTACAAATGACAGCCGGGACCAACTTAACGTGCGTTCCGAGGAGTCTCGGTATGCTATGAACGGTCACCCATCCACAGACCGACCTCGGCAAAAGTTGCTTAACCTACAACCCTCGATGAGCGATCAGTACGTAAAACATATTTGTCATTGTTTTACCCAATTATTTTTTTAAGAAAAAAGATGCCTGTTTTAAGTTTTCAGGCTTTTTTGTACATTGAAATTGAGTTTTGAAGTGCAAATACAGTATTATTTTGGTAGAAATAGAGCGAAATTTGACATTACTCAAACTAACTAAAGTAGCTTTTCATTTGCAAAATGAATCTTATTTGTATACAATTAACGTTCTTATTCGTATGTAATGTACACTTGCCTATATTCGCCTTCTATCATTAAAACAAAAAGAACTTTATCTCAATAGGCATAAAGAACAATTTGTTTTGATTCAATATCGCGAAAATTTTGACAAATACGCCATATCAAGTACCACCATTGCATATAGGAATATAAACTTTACTGTATACAAAATAAGTATCAATTTCGTATGAAACGCTACTGTACTTAGCTTTAAACGACACATTAAAAGACATTTTCATTGAAAATAATAAAAACTAAAATAATATTTCGAGTTATTTTCAAAACGATTAAGCGTTTATTGTCATAGACCGCTAGAGGGCGCTGAAATCAACATTTTTAATATATATATACATAGTATTTATCTTTTAATAAATATATTAGCACAAGCAACGCAATGACTAGGTATACAAATTGTTTAGGGACGTTTACACAATGGCCCATGCTGGTCCAGCTTCAGCCATCTTTTAAGATAATTATCGAAATTCGATTTTTTTTAACAAACCCACATTTCGATAGTTATATTCAAGTCTCATGTAAATGGGGCGAGCCTATTGCCATCAACCGGGCCCAAATGGCTGCTACTGAGATTTTTTTTATCAGAGATCCTTATGAGAGAATTTCAATTATAAGTCTTAACCCACAAGTTTTAAGGTTCAAAATAGTTCACCAACCTAGACCATAGTGTAAACGAGTCTTTGTCATAAATAAAAGTTTTTTTTTCTCATTACTTTATACAATATCTTTTCTACTTATTGTGCATTTATTTAACGTTCTTAAATTGATTGTAAAGTTAAAGATTTACTTGTAAAATAGTGAATACACGGTGCTTTTTTTCTTATGAGGGTAGGCAGATACCAAACTGGCTATACAAGGTGGAGACGACAGTACGACATTTATTAATTTAACTACGGATTCCTTATGACGCTCCCAGTCTGCATACAAACATTCAATCAAATATATCCAGTAGTTTTGTCACAGGACATTTTTTTTCAGCGCGCTAGCTGCGTTCCGTCGCATGCCATTTCACAATTTGACGGTTTCACTTCGATAGATTATAATCTACCGAAAAGTAACGCGTTAAATTGTAAGCAGTATGTTGCGGTTCACAATCTTTCGACAGATTACAATCTCGCGAGATAGATTATAATCTAACGTTTTTTTACAATTTTAAGGTGACATAAACACTAAACACATGCCAGCTCGCTACTTCAAAAACTGCCAAATTAGTAGTGTTTTCATTGATTGTTGTATTGTCGTCTCCATCTTGTAAATTGTGAGGAGAAATGTATAAAACATAGACATACATCCCCGAAGGGCTAGGCAGAGGTGTACCTAATAGTACACCCACATTTCGCCTGTTAAATTTAAATCCCATGTAATAAGGGCGCCATCAAGCACGAATTCCGACTCCATGGCTGCTCAATAACACTTTGCTCGACCAGGGAATCGTACCCAGGACCTCATGCTCAGCAGTCGCGCTTGCGACCACTGAACCTACGAGGCAGTTTTAAATTAAATATTAACACTATACAGGGTGTAAACAGACCCTTCACGAAGCCGTCAACTAAGCATTCTGTACATCAAACTAAGTAACTCTACGTAAAAATTATTGCTGGGAAACGACTTTTTTTTTGGTGTGAAAAATCACATTTCACGGTAAAACTCAAAGTTAAGCACTCAAAACTTAGTGCTGATGGATGCTTTGAATAGTTAATGGGTCATGGAGTTAATTAAAGAAAAGTTAAAATCTTAAAAAGTGGTTTAAAAAAAACAACTTGTGAAAAAATTGGAACTTTGACGTTCAATATCTCCATAACCTGTGTTTTCCCAGGTATTGTCTAGAAGAAAAAAATGATCCCAATTAGAGGTTTGCACCGGAGCAGTGAGTACCGGAGAATAACCGGTGATTTACCGGTAAAAGTACTCGATTGAAATAATCGGTAATTAACCGATTGATCACCGGTGATCGTCGCATCTTATTTTTTTTTATATAATAAATTTACACAAATAAAAGACACATTTAAAGCCTTTAGACGAAATAGCCTTTAAATACCTAGCTGTGCCTGCTACTTCTGTAAGGTCAGAGAGAGTATTTTCGGCAGCAGGACAAATCTAAATCATAGAAGAAACATGTACGCTATTGACATGTTGTGTTTCTTAAATCAAAATCAGCATTATTTTGTTGTTTTTATAAAACTTTTTTCTTTAATAAATGATTACATAAAGTATATCAATTGATTATTCTTATTTCTTCATTTTTAATGTATAAATTAAAAAAAGAAACAAAATTTCTTTATTCTCCGGTGACCTCCGGTTTTTCACCGGAGATTGCCCAATCACCGGTGAATTCAATCGGTTGTTAAAATCTCGCTCCGGTGCAAACCTCTAATCCCAATGATGGGCAGAATATATGGTTTTCGTTTTCGTTAAGGGTCTTTTTACACCCTTTATACAAGTAAATATTTTCTCTACATTATGGGCAACAATATATCGATGCTATTTTTCATTTATTTATTTATATATTTAATACCTAAGTGTTTTGCACCATTTTTAAAAATATACCAATTAGAAGTTTCGACAGAAATATTGACTATTCGAGAGAGTAAAGGAGATTTTTGAAAAATTTCGAGTTTTTTTTTCACTTTTTAATATTGTTGTCATTTAAAATGTATTGAGTATTTTTAAATAATTAATATTCGAGAACGATGTTTAGTATAATCGATTATTAATCAGCCTATAATGTCCCCACTGTTGGGACTAGGCCACCGCTGCTCTCTGCCTGAGAGATATGTCTCGATGGCATGTAAAGCTAAGTCAGAGGCCCATGGGCGGTATAAAAACTCTGACACCAGGTTAAGCACTAACCACACGATAAAAAGTAATAAATATTCGAGAACGAGGTTATTGACTAAAATCTAGTTTTTCTTAAAATGTATAAATCTCGATTATACTGTGTTTGAGATTAAAATCGAGACAAAATAAAGCTATCCATTTCAAATCTAGATTATTAGGGTTCCGTACAGTAAAGGGTGTCAACGGAACCCTAAAACTAAGGTTCCGCTGTCTGTCCATTTGTCACAACCCTGTATCTTAAGAACCATACTAAGTAATACTATTACCATGGCCGCAACAACAATAAATAAAATGAAGTTAAAAATTACACAGCATTTTTAGCTCGATCCACTCTGCAGGATATGCTCCACCTCCAGTCCTGCCCATCCTGCACAACCACTTGCACCTACCAAGATTTAATTGAAGCAAATGTTAGAGCTGTGCAGGTGGCTACATACTGGTCTAACACAATTTGAGTTCATCGACACGTAAAGAAGCTCGATCTAAATAATTATGTACGTTAAAATATCGTACGGTGAAACGGAACCCTTCGTTTGCGAGTTCGATTCGCACTTGACCAGTTTTTTTTTTACACTGAACAGGCAACATTGAAAATTAATATTATTCGAGACTTGTTAGAAACAAACCAAGTGTCTTATTCGCTTATTCTGATATAACATTACCGACAATTAATAAGATTATTTTAAAGTGACAACAATATTAAATGTCACGTAATATCAAAGGACGGTATCAAATAGATATAAAAAAAAAAAATTAAATTTAATCGTCAATATTTCTGTCAACACAGTGAAATATAAAAAAAATCACAACTTTACTATTAAATAACAGAAAACAGGGCAAACGCACCAATTGTCGACCTTTCAGAATATAAACTACTTTAAAGCATCACTTTTCCTCGTTCATGTACGACAATCGGTGTTTCTACCCTTTACACTTTAAATAATAAATTGTTAGTAACAAATTATATACAGCTAAGTAATAAGTACATTTTAATACGAATGTTGCAATTTTAAAAAAAAAACTAACAATATAGTAGCATTTTTCAATTTGTGGCAACACCAAAAAAACAGTTGACTAAAAAAACGTACCATTCGTGTAATTGAAAAATTACATAACATAAAATTTTGACTTTCCTACCATCCTTAGTAGGTTTATAAAAATCTGTATTTAGCTAAGGATGGCGCGATGGATTTTGAGTCCACAAAAAGAATTTAATTTGTGCAAAGCTGGTGAAGTATCTATTTTTAGTCCTTTTTTAAATATCTTAACAAATCAAATTTAACAGAAGCTCATTTTATTCGTACCACGCTTGTAATCCCCGAAGGGTAAGCAGAGGTGTATACTAACACCCACATTTCACCAGTTTCTAGTCCCATGTAATAGGGGGAGGGCCTATTGCCATCAACCGGGCTCAAATTACAAGTACCCAATACTACTTTGGTGTTTTTGGATGTAAGGGTTTGGCAGAGCTGTGCTTCTAGTATGCCTACATTTCACTAGTCATGGGTAAGTCCCATTAATTGGGGGTGAGAGGGGTGTTGGGGTGTTCAAGGGGGTGTTTCAGTATAAAAGCTTGTGGAATGTATGTACATGACATAACATCACGCCTGTAACCCCGAAGGGTTAGGCAGAGGTGTACTTAATAGTAGGTACACCCTCATTTCACCAGTTATGTTTAAGTCAAAGATCTAGAGTGAACTCACGACTTGCTCAAGCTATACGAAAACGAACCTTATTTGTATTAAATTAGTTTGCATATTCCTACAACCGACTGTCATTCAAGGTACTATACAGTGTGTAAACGCACCCTTCACGAAGCCGTCAACTAAGCATTCTGTACATCAAACTAAGTAACTTTACGCAAAAATTATTGCTGGGAAATCAAGTTTTACGGTAGAACTCAATGTAACGCACTCAAAACATTGTGCTGATGAATGCATTGAATAGTACGGGGGTCGTGGAGGTCGCAATGACGGGGAGAACAAGTGCCTTTCGGCTTTGTCAAGGGTACTTTTACACCCATTATAAATATGAACACTAAAATTATCCAGATACGGTTCATTTTCGCTACTTGCTTCGCTTGAGTGCGATGTATTAGGGGGCGCATATATGTACAATCTATGCAATTATGCGTAGTATATGTTGCGACGAGGCTGCCGGCCTATCTTGGTCATGTTGGCGCATAGTTCTTGATCTCTGAAAGACAGAAATACAGAATTTGTTAGACATAAATATCAAGAGTAGAAATAGTACAGGGGTTGTTTCATTTAAGCAGTATTGGAGCTCTCTTTTTTCTCTGTCTTTTACTATTTGGGTGGAATCCTTTTGGTAAGAGTCCAGATCGTCATGCATCTCCTTCTGGGCCTACCGCGTCGCCGAGTTCTGTTGTTCGGAACCCAATCTACTGCGACTTTGGCCCAATTTTGATGCGACATGCGGCAGATGTGGCCTGCCCAGTTCCATTTTAATTTGGCAGTTGTGTTGCAAACGTCTGCGATTTGGGTCTTGGATCGAAGTATACTATTTCTTATACGGTAGTGTTTGACTCCTAGTAAACTTCGTTCCAAGAATGGTTAAAGTAAGGAATGAGTTTATTAGAGGAAGTTTGAAAGTTGCAAAGGGAATCGACTCTCTTGGTATGGGCATGTGATGAGGAGGGACGAATCGCATGTGACTAGAAGAGTAATGAATATAAATGTGGATGGATCGAAAGGGAGAGGAAGACCAAAGAATAGATGAATAGATTGTGTGAAATATGATATGAAAGAGAAAGGAGTAAAGATGCCGTGACGTCTGACAGGGGAGAATGGAAGAAGAAAACGTGTTGCGCTGACCCCAAATAGAATGGGACAAGGGCAGGAAGATGATGATGGTACCTCGTTCCCTGGCTTGCTGGCAGACCCAGTGTGCAGACGCTTCGTTAATGACTGTGACATTATTGTTCTTATGACGTTACTTTAACTAACTAGCGGCCCGTCCCGGCTTCGCACGGGTGGACATTTATTTTCCCCTAATTCCTCCCCCTATTTTTTTCTAGTAATAAATATAGCCTACGTTACTCAGGGATAATGTAGCATTCTAATGGTGAAAGAATTTTTGAAATCCGTCTGTTGAGTTTATTCATTACAAACACACACACACTGACACAAAAATACAAATCTTTCCTCTTTATAATATTAGTGTAGAAGAAATATTTCTCACCTTATATCCCCCCATCCGCCGTTTCCCTTGACAAGCTTCTTGTTATGCTTCGCACCGCCCGCTGTGACGGTCGCACTCACTCGAGTAGGAAACAGGTAGGGCTTAGCGTTCTGAAGGAGTTTTTGTACTTTGCTGATCACTGTTGAAGCGTTGCAATTTGATTTTTTGTGATGGAAGCCACTGGAAGGGGAGGAAAGATATGATTATTATTTTATACTTGCCACCCGCCCTTGCTTCGCACAGCGCCACCTATCGGGTCCAAAACTATGTCTAATCATCATCTGCCTAGCTTTTTCCCAACTGTATTGTGGTCGGCTTACAGTCTAACCAGATGCAGCTGAATACTATTTTACATGGGGCGACTGCCTATCTGACCTCCACAACCAAGTTAGTACTGGGTAATACGATACCCTTTGGTAAGACTGGTTGTCAGACTTTTGGGCCACTGACTACCTAACGACTGTCAAAGATCTACAAATGACACCCGGGACCAACGGCTTAACGAGCTTTCCGAGGCACGGAGGAAACTCGGTATGCAATGGGTGGTCACCCATCCACAGACCAATCTAGGCAAGCACGGCTTAACCTAAAGATCGACTCGAGCGGCTGTTATTATTTTGCCACGAGCTTCTCTTAAAAACTATGTCTAATGTAGCCTATATTTTAAGTTAAGCATCTAGCAGTAGAGCGGTGAAAACTGCGTTGAAATCCATGTAGTAGTTTTTGCGTGATGCGCGTACAAACATACAGACAGACAGACAGACAGACCAAAATTCTAAAAACTGTTGTTTTGGCTTCTGTTGCTCTAATAAAAACCCCCCATATATTATTTTTTTCAATATCTTCAATGTACAGACATCGGGCTGTTACAATTTTATTATATGTATAGATAACTTAATATACCCCTACCAACCCCTGAAAGGACAGACAGGGGTGGACTTGGCGATGTAATTATTCTATTGATGAATATTACATTATATCTCTAAAAGTTTTAATCAGAATTGATCACTTTCCCTGGCCTATCTGTTCAATGAGACTTCGAAAAAGAAATAAGGAAGTTTTTTTTTCACTTTCAACAGTGATAAAGTATATTCATTGCTTATAAAAAAGAAAACCGTTTCGTAGTCAAATAAAATAATATTGAAAAATACAAAAGCAAAATATGAAATACAGCTAAAGTTTATTATACGGAGTGGAAAGGACACCGACGCGAAAACGGTTAACACGTATTCAGTACTTCATTCAGATCCCCCTACATAGAAATTCTCCATCGGTTATTAAAAAAAAAATAACTGCTTCCTACAAAAGTGCAATACCTACACGGTCAAAATGTATGGAACAGATGTTTTTTTTTAATAACCGAACCAGAATGATGTATTGAATACGTAGTAACAGTTTTTGCATCGGTGTCCGTTCTACCCCATATAAATGCAAAGATCATTTAATTTTTTTCACTCAGCCTCTATAACATTTTGCATAACTGAAAAAAAACTTAACTGCAATAGTAATAAGACTCACCATTCTCCAATATGAAATACCCTCGGCCCCTTACACACAATAACTTTAAACTTTTCTCTGCCGGGCATATTTTGTGACAAGTGCAGTAAAGAATAGTCCCAATTATAATCATCATATGCACAAAATTGACTCTGTTGCTTCATTATATGACTCCAAACAGTTCTATTGAATGCGAAACCCATGTTATGCATGCTAGAATGCCATGGCGTTATTTCCACCTGAAAACATTAAAAAGTTATGGTAGAAAGATTGGTTTTAGTGATGGAAACATTTTTGGTTATAATGGTAGAATTTTGGAATCGAGACGTGACAACATTTTTTTTTTTTTTGGCTGGCAATGTTAGAGCTGTCACTTTTTCGGAGCGGGAATTTTTGACTGGTGTCAAAATAAATTACATTAAGGTACGGATAAATTCTACGATAACTATTTACAATGAAATGAACAAAAATAACAAGAATTCTGTAAAAACAAAAGTTTATAATAAATATTTACATTCATCTTATAATAACTAAGCATGCTTTAAAAAAGCAAGGCATTAAGTACCTACTATTTACAGCTTACAAAAGTACGGTTTTATACAAGGTGCATTTCTAATCATTTACACAACAAAACAAACAGTAATATCAATATTACTACGATTCACTACTCTCTGAAAAAATAGGTTCTTTTTAACAGGTGTCAAAATAATAAATAAGTCTTAACGACACAGAGAAAAATATAATTTCGTGACAATCAAACAAAGTCATCGTGTCATGCGCCATCTTTGTGTGTTCGTCATACTTACACAAATCAGAGATTTTAAGAATAACGTATTTAATTATTTGGAAAATATATTGTGAAATCCACCTTGTACAGTCGTTAGAAATCATAAAAATATTTATTTACATGCTTTTCAACCACAACCAACATTATTACTTTCTAATAGGTACATTCGATTTAAGCACTTCGTCAATAAGAGCCTAGGCAAAACTTTGGTTAAGAAATAAGACCCCAAGTAAAACATCAAAAAATCTTTTACCCATTATACAAGGGTGTAAAAATACCCTTAACGAAGCCGAAAGGTATTTGTTCTCCCCGTTATTGCGATCATTTTTTGTTCTAGACCATACCTGGGAACCTTCTAGTTACGGAGATAATGGGGGTCAAAGTTTCACTTTTTCACAAGTTTTTTTTTTAAGTTACTACAAGTTTTTTATGAATGAATAATATAACTGAAGCTTATGTTTTATCTTTTTACTTAAATAAAAGTTTTTAAATACCTCTACTACCCCCGCATTATTCAATGCATCCATCAGCACAATGTTTTGAGTGTGTTACATTGAATCCTACCGTAAAAAAAGTCGTTTCCCAGCAACAATTTTCACGTAGAATTACTTAGTTCGATGTACAGAATGCTTGGTTGACGGCTTCGTGAAGAGTCCGTCTACACCTTGCAGATATCGATACCCATGACATCTCTAGCATATTCAATTTAACCATTAATAGCTGCGCCTATCCCTTCTATTTTTATTAGTCTATCATTGACGAAGCGCTTATAAGCATAGAATGAAATCAGCCTCTTTAGAACCCGCCATGCCTAGCAAAGCGTTATGCATAGAAAATTCTTAATTAAATACAGGGTGAAGGGACACCGACGCACGAACGGTTACCACGTGTTCAGTACATCATTCCGAACACACCCCTTTTTCTTTTTCGTATCGGAAATCATCAAATAACCCCCCCCCCCTGCTCTGGCCGGAGTGGGAGCGAGTGTCAGACTTTTACTGACTAAAACCCATCCATGTTTTTTCTTTGCCCTTTGTGTTCCAGAGCCGCGATATCTCTTTCGAACAGTCCCGCAGCCCTGCCCCCCCTCACATTTAAATTTTACATCGGTATTTTTTTTAATTCTGCTGGTGCTTACAAAAGTGCAATACCTACACAGTACACAGTCAAAATGTATGGAAGAGCAGGTATTTTTTTTAAATTACCGATGATAGTTTCTATGTGTGGGGGGAGGGGGGGAGGGATAGAGTGTACGAACATAGTGACTAGTGGTTTTATATATAGATTTCAGTGCGTTCGGGCGACGGTGCCGCTACGGAGTGGTTGTAGTCAACTTCGGAAGAGACCCTTAAAAGATACTGAAGAATACATTTCTAACACCATACAGAAAAAAAAACTTTTTTGCATAAAAAAAAATAACTGACTTCCAAAAAAAAAACGTGAAGAAAAACTTTACTTTTGAAGACTATGTTTGTTTTATTGACTTTTTTGCCAAACAAAGAACATAAAATTTGTGTATGATAAGAATTTGTCACACAAATTCTTATCATACACAAATTTTATGTTGTAACTAGAAGTTATTATGATATCAACATAGTCAAAAATGTATTAAAGAAGCTAACTCGTAAATAAACTGCTGAAGCAAAGTTAATACAATTTATATGGTACCACCGCGCTGGCTCCTTCTACCAAATGAAAAAGAATCACTTTAATCGGCCCAGTAATCACGGAGAAAACGGTGAAGATACTTAAAAAACACGAACATAAAAACCCCCTCTTTTTTGGAAGTCCGTTAAAGAAGAGCTACTATTTATATTATGTAGTCATTTGTACAGTCAGAATTAAAAGTAAAAAATAATATATTAATACAGGGTGTAAGGGACACCGACGCCAAAATGGTTACCACGTATTCAGTAAATCATTCTGACCCCCCCCCCAACTAGAAAATTTTCATCGGTAATTAAAAAAAAAACCAGCAATTTCATACATTTTGACCGTGTAGGTATTGCAGTATTGTAGGAAACAGCTGTTTTTTTCAATAACTGGAGAAAAAAATCTATCTGGGGGTGTTCAGAATGATGTACTGAGTACGTGGTAACCGGTGTCCCTTGCACCCTGTATAATAATAGTTGTACTTCATACTGTATATTAGGACCAGCAGCATGCTCGATATGAGAGATAACAACCTAATCACAAAAGAAATAGAGTTGAAAACAGCGTGCAGGAGATTACCCAGCAAAGACCATTCATGAGCAATTTGCTGTTCCATTTGTGTGTTATTTTACATTATTAGGGAAAACAATTACAATTATACAGGACCAAATAAAATTATTACTTAGCGTTGGCAGATTTGAAAAGAAAAAAGAAGACATAGGCAATGACATCCAAAAAAGCTTTCTAATTCATCTCTGTCCCTCGTATCAAGCCCGTGTCATATTAACCTTTTGACCGCCATTGTCACATATACGTGACAAGCAAGCGCGAGCCCTGTACGCCAATCGACACAAATATGTGACAAAATGGTAGGTGAAATTGTGGCTTGGCGTGCAGGGAACACGCGTGCGTTTATGGTCTGGTGTTCAAAAGATTAAGGATTGGGTACTGTATTTACATATTGACATGCTAGTTTATGCCACTGCAATCCCATGCTAATGCTACAGAAGCTTTAAGATGGAAGCGCCAGATTAGCCCGCGAAATTAATATTTTCTTAGGTTTTTTGCAATTTACAGGTCAATGTAAGGTTTTATATTGATTACAATGTGATTTGCGAACATAACAAGTATGCATTTACAGAATGATAATTAATCATTAAAATCATCAATACAACCTAAGTTCAATCTAAGTTCATTTAATCTAAATGACTATTTCATGAAAAGGTCATTCAATTTTAAAAACGTCAACGGGTGGCAACATTTAAATAATATACACACGGGAAAATCAGCCCTGCTACCCCCTTGTTGACTGGTTAATATTTATACCATGGTATGACCTATTTTCATATAAACAGTACATGTAGACACAAGAAAGGAAGAAATAAAAAGCTTTTTGTCGCCATTTTATCTAAGTTATCAAAATACAGTAATTTTACTACAGATTTATTGTAAAACTGATTAAATAACAACACAACACCACAAACGAGAGCTAAAATTGTTTATGATAATTTTATTTAATTACTGACAAGGCCATTGTTTACAACCCCCCCCCCCCCCTCTTGGTGATACGTCGTGAGGTTCACGGCTACCCCTCCCCCCCTCCTAGCATCACGTATATTTTTTATTATTGAAAAGACATACATAAATTTATTATTTATTTATATACATAAACTTATTTTTTTGTCATCATCATCCTCCTGCCCAATTTATTGCCAATTTATTTGGGGTCGGCGCAGCATGACTTCTTCCATACTTCTCTATTACTCACACACCTCAGCAGTCACCTCCTTTCTAGCCATATCATCCTTCACACAGTCCATCCATCGTTTATTTGGTCTTCCTCTACTCTTATAGCCATCTACATTCATACTCAACATTTTCCTCATTCCACCGCATCGCACGCCCATACCACGATAACCACACAACTCTTCAGTCACCGGCCCCATTTTCAGACCTCCTCTTATGTACTCATTCCTTATTTTATTCATTCGCGTTACACAACACATCCCTCAGCATTCTCATCATCATCATTTCAGCCAAAAGACGTCCACTGCTGGACATAGGCCTCCCCAAGTGTCGCCACATTGACGTGCGACTCACATCCAGCGGATCCCCGCAACCTTCACCAGGTCATCGGTCCACCTAGTGGGAGGCCTTCCAACGCAACTCACGTCGTCATTCTCATCTCAGTTAAATGTAATTGCCTTTCATCCCTTTTGTGGTACCATATTTTTTTATCTCACAAAAAAAGTGATTGTCACATTATCCCCTCTACCCCCATCGGACAAGGCCAAAAATATACTTGATGTTTTTATAAATCTTCATAATGTGTTATGTAATTTTCAGAGCCAGTGTTATATTTATTTGATCAGTTTTAATTTTAGTTACCCTAAATACCAGTTTGCAAAGGGCATAGCATAAAGCTGTCATGCCTTTAATGCCAATTTACACAAATACTAGGTGACACCTGCATTCTGCTTATACTGGGTGTAAAAAGACCCTTCACGAAGCCGATAGGCACTTGTTCTCCCCGTCATTGCGATCATTTTTTGTTCTAGACCATACCTGGGAACCTTCTAGTTAAGGAGATATTGGAGGTCAAATTTCCAACTTTTTCACAAGTTTTATTTTAAATACACGTTTGGAATGCTATCACTTTACACTTTAAATACCTTCACGACTCCTGCTCTATTAAATGCATCCATCATCACAGTGTTTTGAGTGCGTTACATTGAGTCCTACCGTAAAACGTGATTTTTCACCGCAAAATAAAAGTCGTTTCCCAGAAATATTTTTTGCGTAAAGTTACTTAGGTTGTGTACATGCTTGGTTGACGGCTTCGTGAAGGGTCTGTTGATACCGTGTATCTAAATTTTATTGCAATGTGGGACTTTCAACTCACGAGTTGCAAATCCAATACATGCATTTTTATGCAGGTATTAATTTATGTGTCATTTAGGGTTAGTTAAATACAACGTGTTTTTTTTATATCCCATAACTCTAGGATTATATTTTGTAAGTGAAGAAAGTTGGGAAAAGGCTAGGCAGATGATGATGATGATGGTTTGAATAAAAATGAATTACTCGTATTTATCAATGAAACTTAGATACCTACTAATTAATTATGATTGATGATATTTTCGAAACTATGCATTTTTGGGCCACATATTCTAGGATTTTTTGTATTATATTTACTTATAGAATATAACCCTAGAGTTATGGAATATACAAAAAACACTTTGTATAATAAACAGCAGTCTCCAAAAGGCATTGCTTAAAGCCGTCCATTTCCATACAATACGCGTTAGCAGGAAACAAAGCTTACAGTGAAACAAATGGATGATAGCCATAAAAATATTGAAACTACTACAGTTGGCAAAATCAAGTGGATAAAACAAAATAAAGAACAGGGTGTAATGTTCTTCATCCCGCGCGGAAAAGGGAGGATCCTCCGACCATACGGGTGTTGTGTCTGGTGGGCCAACCCAATAGTTGTTGGTGGGGTTTATTTCTTAAGTCGCGGAGAACTTTAATAGCGTGATTTAGAATGTTGATGTTAGTTCTTCATATGTATCATAGATGGCGCTGTAGTACTTTTTGTAGTGCCGCTACAGTTTGAACATTTCGGGGCATTTTACTGGTGGCCACTTTACCGTATATTGGCAAGCGGGCAAAACGAAAGAAAATTTTATACAAGGTGGAAAGGACACCGACGCTAAAACGATTACCACGTATTCAGTACGTCATTCTGAACCATAATCTGTGTTGTTAAATGCATGCCGTGGCAGCCTTTAATTAAGGCTACACTATAATATGTTAAATGTAAAAGGAGTTCTTAAACATGTATTTTTTTGGTGTATGCTTTGTTGGATGTCCTAAAAAAAAAAAAAAACACCACACATACAAATTTTTCATCCGTTCTTTTTTTTTTAAATCAGCTATTCCATACATTTTGACCGTGTAGGTATTGCAGTTTTGTAGGAAACAGCGGGTTTTTTTTTAATAACCGGCGAAAAAATTCTATGTAACCCCAGTCAGTACGAGTCTGACACTTCCTTCTACTCCGCCCAGAGCGGGAGGGATCATTTGATGATTTCACATCGGAAAAAAGGGGGGTTCAGAATGATGTACTAAATATGTGGTAAGGGTTTTACCGTTGATGTCCCTTCTACCCCGTATAGATTTTAGTGCGTGTATATTTGACAGATTATAGAATGTTGCCAGAAATTAAAAGCAATAGTATTATTCTCTACACATTTTGCCAATCTGCAGTAGTAGCTACATTTTTTTATTTTAAATAATAGTTATTGTTTTAATAAAGAAATTATTTGGCTATCATCCACCAACGTAACACTATAGAAGGTATCTATTTACAGATTTATAGTAATAGAAATTACAATCCATAACAAAATACTAAACATACCATAAGGATGACTTATTAGCATTAAGCTATGTTGCGCTGCACTGATATTCTACTTTTAACAATGGTAATACGGTCTTATTTCCAATGCAGCCAGTAATAGGGTATCTGCCTAAAAAAATCTATTTAGTCCGTCAGTTAGATTATCAAAAAATATTGGACACGTATTTTTTCTTTTGTCATGTAAACGAAAAATGACCACGATACAGCGCGTTGAAATCTCGCGTGGCGTCACAATTTCTGTTACTTTTTACTGTCCAGTGACGTCACAAGCCCCCTCTCTTGAACTTTGATGCGCAGTATCGTCGTCATTATTTGATTATGTGACAAAAAAAATAAATACTTGTCCAATATTTTTTGATAATCTAACTGACGGACTAAATAGATTTTTTCAGGCAAATACCCTATTGTCTCGCGCATTTTTCGGTTTTGTCTGTACTGACCCTTAAGTGGTCATTGTACTAATTAAAAACTACAAAACGATTAACGGATCACAACATAGGAATAACCCTGAAAATAATCGGAAAATGGGGGAAATAAAGTTGCTCGTCACGAGATGCCCGGCAATGTGAATCATCTATGTTAATATTAGAATTAATAATTAATAAAAAACCTATAACAAAATATGGAGTAAAATAAAGAAGAAAGTGTGCGCACACACAAGAGAATTAAGAGCGGTGGCGAAGAGCGGGCATCATGCCATGACAGCGTCATGCCGTTTGCCGTCACGGCATACGAGTCGGATGTTTGATGTTACAGTACAATATCTTTGAGCTGTATCTACAATCTACATCGCAATCTTATGTTCTTTATCGCACGTTCAATATCAAAGAATGCTCACACGTATTTGTTCGGTGTGATAGAATGAAGAAAGCCCTGACACCGCCGTATGAGGGACCCTACCCAGTAATTAGTAAAACAGATAAAACATTTTGCATTAGAATTAGGGATAAAGAGACAGTGATATCAATTGATAGATTGAAACCAGCATTCATGATCAATGACGAATCAAACTACGTGCCAGATTCAAAGGATTACGACAGACATTCACACACGTACACTAAACGATCGGGACGTAGAGTAAAGCCAGTAGTACGTCTATAAAAATCGCTGATAGAAGCAAGTTATTCGTATATATATTAACATAGATCTTAACATATACCATTAATTCACAACTACTCGTAACAACAAGACATCTAAAATGGGAAATCAAAGTTCTAAGGACCAGATAACATACAATACGGACAGTTGCCTCAATCAAAACGAAGCGGACAAACTCCGCAACCTGATCCAGGAGGACTTACGGTGGACAAGAAATGTTGCAATGGGACAGATTATTTTAACAATCGGTGCGATCCTAATTTACGGCATAATGAAAACACTGGACAGAAGGATGAAGAGTTTAACGGAAAAAAATAATAAACACTCGTGCAACAGCTAAGTCAAAATTACAGACGTCAGCAAATAACACCACAACAGGCGTCATCAAATTCCACCGCGTACAGTAGCATTATTATTTATATACATCAGCAAATGACTAGTAAGGTCTAGATCAAATTTATATTATAAACACTATTACCATAATATTTTTTTTTTTTTTTCTTTTAAAGGGGGGTGTACTGTTACAGTACAATATCTTTGTGCTGTATCTACAATCTACATCGCAATCTTATGTTCTTTATCGCACGTTCAATATCTATTAAATGTTTCTACTGTCTGTTATCGTCACGTAGTCGTTAGTATATAAGATGCACCTTTGGATAATTATAACCAGACTATACTACATCTTTTGTCTCATTTATACCTAATCATATACTGCCAAGAAGTTTGGCAAATTTGACATCAAAAAATTGTCCCATAAATTTGTGTTGACATAAATAGTCAAAATGCATGAGGATGTTTTTTGCAATTTCAGGATGCGCCCTATACGCCGTTTGACGTCACGGCATACGAGTCGGATGTTTGACATCAAAAAATTGTCCCATAAAGTGTTGACATAAATAGTCAAAATGCATGAAGCTGTTTTTTGCGATTTCAGGATGTGTCATGTGCCCCACAGTCAAAAGTAATTCCCTTATAAGGTAAGGTAAGCAAAAACAATGATCCTATACGATCCAAGCTCACAGAACCCCATGCGCAGATCAACGTGCAAAAAAAATACTACCACATCAAAATTAGCTCAGCATTCAACAGCGTAGCACAGCATAATGCTAGTAAAAAACCCTTAATCTAGTAAAAATAACATTAAAACCTTTTGCGTCGCAGTGTAAAGGTGCGGGTACACCTGGAAGTTCCATGTCGGTGCGTTTTCGTGCTTCTTTCTTCGTTCTTCGTTAGCGGCCTTTACTTGTTGTATGTAGTTGAGGTTTAAGCTCTTCTTTCGCTGTTTATTTAGGAGGAATTTTAATCATAGAAAATACACGGTATCATAAAAAATACACGGTATTATAGAAAAATACACGGTATTATAGAAAAATACACGGTATTATAGAAAAATACACGGTATTATAGAAAAAATACACGGTATTATAGATCGACCGCTTTAAGGTCACAGCACACATATCAACTCGGAAAGGGATCGACGACGTATCGCCTTTCGCCTTGTCGTCAAACAGGCGTCAACCTAACGTAAGCAAGCGGATCAGCAGCTCCGATACGTCGACTCGGCTACGGCTAGGCGAAGCCGCGCTTAAGGCTCGCCGACCGCTGGCTGACCTGGCTGGCACCAGATCAGTTTGAAAATGAGCCTAAATGAGTCCTCGCGAAGGTATCAATTTAAATGGAATATTCTGAAGGTTGATCACGTATTGGTTCAATTAGTATCGAAATACCTACGTGGATTATGGTTATTTTAAAGCAAATAACCTGTGGGATATTGTTAGGACTTTGTGGACGCTTAATGTGCCTTTGGTGGGGCAAGGCGGAGGACTCGTTAAAGCGGTCGGTCTATAATTCAGATACAACTTAAAGGTTCCATCGACGTACTATCAATACATTTACCTTATTTCAAAATCGACTTTCTCGTCGTATAACGATTGCAACTTTGAGGCCTATTCCATAATAATATGGGTTCCAAAACAATATGTTCGTAATAACATGAAATTGCAATCAATGCAGTAGTAAAAAACCTGAGCACATATGCATACCTCTACGAGTACATGTAGTTTTATTGAAACTCACTTCAGCACGCATAGCATGACCACCGTAGACGGAAGAATCGACAAACTGACAGTTTCTTTTGTTGATCTGTCATTTTGTCGATTCTTCCGTCGACAAAATCCGTTTCTAAGGTGGTCATGCTACAGGTGCAGGACTACATTACACTTCAACCAACTTATGAGTGCGGGTGGGAAAACTCAGAACTAAAATAAAATGTATCAAGTTTGACATATCGATCCAAATTTTCTTGACAAGCAACGCCATCTTGAAGTGCACACTTAAAGTGGTCATACTGTGCTCACGCTTATTTGACGTTTTTAAATGTCAATTCCAGTATGACATAGCAACTAATTCAAAAGTCATCATCATATTTGACAAAGCCTATGGAACCTTTAAGTAGTGACTTAAGTAACTTAAAGTTTTTTTAAATATCAGTTGTGCTGCACACTTGTTCGAGTAAGTCATAATTTTTTATGTACTTGGACAAAAGAAACTATTTGGTGCACTTGCTGATTTTTTTATTACATCACTTCGTTTTTCTTTATCGTGTGGTTAGTGCCTAACCTGGTGTCAGGGTTTTCGTCTGTTTTATTTATTAAAACTTTATGTATAAAAATAACTGTACAAAGGCGGACGTGATGCCTTGGGCTTTTATGTTGCCCATGGGCCTCTCTGACTTGGCTTTACATGCCGTCGATAAATATCTCTCAGGCATGCTGGTTTCCTCACGATGTTTTCCTTCACCGAAGCAAGTAATAATTAAAAAATACACACATGAATCCGAAAAAAAAAACATGTAAAAGCCAAAAATTTGATGTAAATAAGGCAGATTGAGGTAAATGACGTCACATCATGGCCACATACGTTTGAACTGTAGTAAAAAATTGTAGAAGGTCAATTATGATGAGTTCAGTATACTCGAACAAGTGCCTAGCACCTCTCTAATCACCACGAAAGTCACACACTACAATCACCACCAACCTTATCCCCATTAGAATGGTACTGGTAAGTCTTGAGATAAGTCCCAAGACTGAGGATCTCGCACTGCGGACAGCTCTTGTCTGCCGTGGACTTCAGGAGGCTCAGGATGTGCAGGAAGTCTTCGGCAACGTAGTGATCTTCTTCTAGAAACAGGACGTAACCTGGAAAGGGGGAAATGAGGGATATAGGAGGTTTAAAAATATATGAGGCTTGGTACTATAGACCGACCGCTTTAATGAGTACTCTGCCTTGCGCCATTAAAGGCACATTAAGCGTCCACAAAGTCCTAAAATATTTTTTTTTTTTTCGGATGGGAAATCATCCCCCCTCCCCGCTCTTGGCGGAGTGGAAGGGAGTGTCTGACTTTTACTGAGTAAAACCTATCTAGTTCTTTCTTTGCCCTTTGTGTTCCAGGGCCGCGGTATCCCTTTCAAACTGTCCCGCAGCCCCGGCAAGCATCAGCCCCTGCGGGCCTCTTCCTGGTTGCTGACCTCTTTGAGGCGCGCGTGGAACACGAACGCGCCGTCGACACGGCCTGTCGTCATAAGACGGACGGACGGTGAGCCCATTACTCACCGTCCACAGGCCCGCGGAATAAATTAGCTTTGATGTGGTATTTACCTGTATGCCCAACGGTACACTGCAGCTGGTTGAAGATCCTGTTAGCCTTCCACCACCAGTGGTGCTTGGTTTGCGTGTACTTCGCCTCCCGGTAGTGCCCGTGTAGGTCTGGGTACAGGGCGTTGTTGCACTCTTGTTTTACGGCCCTGGAAGTGTCATTTAAATAGTTATAGCTATATTATATTATAGTTATATTGCAGCGAAGGGTAAATTTTTGTAAGAGGTAAGCCGGAGTACGTGTCTTTATGTGATTATAAAGGGTGTAAACAGACCCTTAACGAAGCCGAAAGGCACTTGTTCTCCCCGCTATTGCAATCATTTTTTTGTTCTAGACCATACCTTCTAGTTACGGAGTTATTGGGGGTCAAAGTTCCAACATTTTCACAAGTTTTTTTTTAAATATTGTATTTAAAAAAAAACTTCTTTAAAGTTATAGCTTTACTTTAAATACCTCCATGACCCGTTTACTATTCAATGCATCCATAAGCACAATGTTTTGAATGCGTTACATTGAGTTTTACCGTAAAAGGTTATTTTTCACCCCAAAAAAAAAAGTCGTTTCCCAGCAATAATTTTTATGTTGGGTTACTTAGTTTGATGTACAGAATGCTTGGTTAACGGGTTCGTGAAGGGTCTGTTTACGCCCTGTATTATTTGTCTATAGAATACTGACTGTGCCATTTTTCAAAGAGAAGCCGGTAGGAATGGAGTTGTATGGTACCTTCGTACTGGTATATTGACTTAAAAGCTACTCGTGATTGAGGTTAACTATTTTGGCTTGGTCCACAAGATTGTAGGCGGCAATTATTCGGATTGGCAAGTATACAGGGAGTAAGGGACCGCCCTCCGCAGACTGATGGGGTGAATTCAGTATATCATACTAAGATAACCGGTACAAGACATTATTTCAAGAACGTTATGGGAATCCAATTTTTTTTATTTCCTCACACGTAATTTATCGTTACCCTGGCAAAACGCATGTAGCGAACGGCAAGCGCGACGACGAGTTCGATGAACTCTGTAGCTAGGCAGGAAGTGAACAGCAGATTTTGCGCTTCTTTCGTTAGAGTATTTCAACATCCATGGTTGGATTTTTGATTTTATCCGTATTATTTACATAAATGGAGTGATACGTACAGGGGATGTAATTTTACAATGAAATAAAGGAATATTAACTGAAAAAAAAATATAAATATTTTTTTCCGGAGAAAAATTCCGGTGGAATATGAACAAAATAAGGAGCTGAATGCACCCTGTCAGTTTGTGGACGGCTGTCCCTTAGACCCTGTATTGTGTTCCACTGCTGGGCAAAGGCCTTACCTTTCTCCATCCAAACCACTCTGTTGAGTGCAATTTCGAGTGTCAGACTTTTACTGACTAAAACCCGTCCATGTTCCTTCTTTGCCCTTTGTGTTCCAGGGCCGCGGTATTACTTTCGAACAGTCCCGCAGCCCCAAATATATTAGCTTCTGGTGGTGTTTTTGTCAAAACAAACCAAACTCTACTTACTGCTCAAACTTGGTGTCCCTGGGACAATCGTTGGGGTCCATCCCGGGAAACTCCTGGGGATGTGTTTGTATTGAGTAGGGATAGAATATCTGCATCACCTGGAAACAATACAAAAAGAGATCTTAGTTTAAACTAAATACGTCATGTTTTTGAATGGCAAAAGGAGACCGGCCCATCTATGTATGGATAGAATACTTGTTGCCGAGTTGTGGTCCCCGACCTTCCGAAATTGTACCCTCACGATTCATCATCATCAGCATTTCAGCCGAATAACGTCCACTGCTGGACAAAGGCCTCCCTAAGTGTCGCCACATTGACCGGTCCCAGCGGATCCCCGCAACCTTCGCCAGGTCATCGGTCCACCTAGTGGGAGGTCTTCCAACGCAATGTCTTCCGGTTCGCGGTCGCCAGTTCAGAACTGCTTCGGGCTACGTCGGTAACCTTCGTTCTTTTGCGGATGTCTTCATTTCTGATTCGATCACCGTAACGATTACTTCCATGCAATCTGTGTCTAGAAGACATGCTCGTCAATTTTTTCGATGAATCCTAAGCCGTCGTCACACCGCTGACAGATTCAGACAGTCTTCAGGTTTCCCAAACAATTTTTTTAAACGTTGCCCCACACTAGGAATTTCTCCTGTATCGTAGGAGCGTTTACAAACATTTAAACTCACACAAACAGCCAGACCCGGAATAACTATCTGTAGACCATACAAATATTTGTTCCGTGCGGGGATCGAACCCCCGACACGCAACGCAGCAGTCAAACGCTCAGCCACTGCGCCAACCGTGCCGTCGACAGATTAGTGACATATAAACGCATCGATGAATTAACAGCCGCGAGGCTTGGCAAGCCGTGCTGACCAAGATCGGTTCGTAGATTGGTGACCACCCATTACATACCGAGTTTCCTCCGTGCCTCGCAAAGCACGTTAAACCGTTGGTCTCAGCTGTCATTTGTAGATCTTTGACAGTCGTTACTTGAGTCAGTGGCCCGAAAGTCTGACACCAGTCGATGCTCCTCACTACACTCAACTACTGACTTTAGTATTATGTAGTCTAAGTTCACTTTTGAGTGAAAGCTCCTAAACACACCTTAGTTGCAAAGGAACTTGAACCTTATCAGGTATTAGTTGCAAAAGAATTAGAACCTTATCACTAATAACATAAAGTTTACCTTAGTAAAGTCGATGCTCCTCACTAGAGCATTGATCTCGTCGTCGTAGTAGTCGTGCGAGAAGATGAGCAGAGTCCTGTCTATCTCCCGTGCTTGTGCTAGCGACACTATGAGGTGACGGAGGTAAGTGAGGCGGGTGTGGACCTGGGGGCAACATAAAATGTATATTTTTCTATCTATATTTGTTCATTGTCCAACATACATGGTGTAACATGAACCTTCACGAAGCCGTCAACCAAGCATTATGTACATCAAACTAAGTAACTTTACGCATAAATTATTGCTGGGAAATGACTTTTTTTTTGGGGTGAAAAATCACGTTTTACGGTAAAACTCAATGTAACGCACACAAAACAGTGTGCTGATGGATGGATTGAATACTAAGGTGGTCACGGAGGTGTTTAAAGAAAAAATGTTACATTAAAAATTTGTATTAAAAAAAACTTGTGAAAAAGTTGGAACTTTGACTCCCAATATCTCCATAACTAGAAGGTTCCCAGGTATATGTTGGCTTCGTGTAGGGTCTGTTTACACTCTGTATAAATGTAATGGTTATGCACCGCACAAAATCAAACATTAAATTCAGAATAGAAAATCGTTGGTCTGACCACAGCTTAATAAACTACGAGTCTTCAAAAAAAAGTATTATACACTTGTTCAGACAAAAAAGTTTCAACGCAAAACCGTTTGACATAAGATTTGAAAAAAAAAATCACATGACAGCTGTCAAACTAAATCAAAGCGAAACTTGCGAAGTATTATTTTTTATGAAGAACTTATTTGTTATTATTATTTTATCATTTCAAGATGATATTCGAAGAAATTGAAAGCACAGTGGTTTTAGTAAGTATTTTATATTCTCTTCTCTTCTTAGCGTGTCCATGGCAATCTAAATTGTGTCGGCCCAGAACTGAGCTACTAGTTTGTGGCTTTCGGTAGCATACATCAGTTCCTGTAGTGTACAAACAACAGGACACGCAGGACACGATATTAAGTGCCCCATTGTTTGTGGAACACCACATTTACACTCCAGGGCAGAGTCATTAATGAATCTCCACCGAGATGGTGATCTTTCATCTTTTTCTTATGCCATATAAAGATAAAGTCACATAGAAACCATGGAACGACACATGCTATGAAACTCACATACTTCTTTGGTTCGTCGACGTTCATACTTCATCATCTGCCTAGCCTTTTTCCAACTATATTGGGGTCGGCTTCCAGTCTAACCGGATGCAGCCGAATACCAGTATTTTACATGGAGCGACTGCTTATCCGACCTCCACAACCGAGTTAGTACTGGGTAATACGATACCCCTTGGTAAGACTGGTTGTCAGACTTTTTGGGCCACTGACTACCTGTAACGACTGTCAAAGATCTACAAATGACAGCCGGGACCAACGGCTTAACGTGCTTTCCGAGGCACGGAGGAAACTCGGTATGTAATGGGTGGTCACCCATCCACAGACCAACCTAGGCAAGCGCGGCAAAACCTAAAGATCGACCCGAGCGGCTGTTATTGTTTAGCCACGAGCTCCTCGTCCACGTTCATACGTCTGGGGGGTTCAAATTATCGCTTTACCAGAATCATAACATATCATAACATCACGCCTGTAATCCCCGAAGGTTTAGGCAGTGGTGTCCATAAATACACCCACATTTAGTTATGTTTAAGTCCCATGTAATAAGGGGCGAGCTTATTGCCACCAACCGGGCACAAATCCAGACTCCGTGGCTGCTACTGAGAAATTACTTATGGAAAAACCCAACAACACGTTGCCCGACCCGGGAATCAAACCCAGGACCTCATGCTCAGCAGTCGCGCGTGCGACCACTCAACCAACGAGCCAGTCTTTAGCAGAATTATGACCCATAGCACCCAGTTTACGGAGTGGTGGGGAACGGTTATTTAAAAAAAAATCTGTTGTTCCATACATTTTAACCGTGTAGGTATTGCACTTTTGTTGGAAACAGCTATTTTTTTTTTAATTTTTAAATTACTGATGATAAATTTCTATGTAGGGGGGCTCAAAATGATTGACTGAATACATGGTAACCGTTTCGCGTCAGTATCCCTTCCGCCCTGTATTTTAATTCCATTCAGTTAAATATAGCGTCATCAACATCATGGAATTTCTCCATTTTATATTACGTAAATTTTTCAGCATCGCGTCCAATCAAAACCTGATGAACCCCGAAAACGGCGTACCCCAGTAAAGATCAAGATCCCGCAGCGGGTCAAGTCCGCTAAGATTGTACAGTCGACAGTTCTGATCATGACTGCTGATATTAAGCCGAAGACAAAGTGAGTGCCCTTCACGAAGCCGTCAACCAAGCATTCTGTACATCAAACTAAGAACCCTACACAAATAAAGGGTGTAAAAAGACCCTTAACGAAGCCGAAGGGTACTTGTTCTCCCCGTTATTGCGATAATTTTTTTGTTCTAGACCATACCTAGGAACCTTCTAGTTACGGAAATATTGGGGGTCAAAGTTCCAACTTTTTCACAAGTTTTTTTTAAATACATGTTTCTAATGTATTTTTTTTACTTTAAATACCTTCACGACCCCCGTATTATTCAATCCATCCAACAGCACAATGTTTTGAGTCCGTTACATTGAGTTTTATCGTAAAACGTAATTTTTCACCCCAAAAAAAAAGTCGTTTCCCAGCAATAATTTTTGCGTAAAGTTACTTAGTTTGATGTACAGAATGCTTGGTTGACGGCTTCGTGAAGGGTCTGTTTACACCCTGTATTATTGCTTCTTCTTCTTAGCGTATCGATGGCAAAAAGTTCAAATGTGTTTAGCCCAAAACTCAGCCACGCGAACCCCGCTCACTGAAGCAGTTGATAAATCATCAACAGCGCAGGTGATAGGGCATGCGGTGCAAGATGGAAGGTGGGCCATTGTTTGTGGGGAGACGCCGCATACGCACTTGAGGTCTGAGCCGTCCATGAACCCCCATCGGTAGAGATTGTCTTTGCTCCGGCCGACTTGAGTTCGAAGTCTGTTTAGAGATTTCCAAGTCGGCCACGGCAACTGGTGCCCAGGTGGAAGCTTTTCTGATGGATCATTGAAGTTGTCAGGGGGTTTCAAAAAATTGCTGGGAAACTAATTTTTATTTGGGGTGAAAAATCACATTTTACGGTAGAACTCAAAGTAATGCACTCAAAACGTTGTGCTGGTGGATGCATTGAATAGTACGGGGGTCGTGGAGGTATTTAAAGTAAAGTTACAGCATTAAAACCTTGTATTTAAAAAAAAAAACTTGTGAATTAGTTGGAACTTTGACCTCCAGTATCTCCGTAACTAGAAGGTTCCCAGGTATGGTCTAGAACAAAAAAATGGTCGCAATGACGGGGAGAACAAGTGCCTTTCGGCTTCGTTAAGGGTCTTTTTACACCATTTTTTTTTTTGCTGATTATGCTTATACAACTTTTCAGAAAACTGAGACAATGCCAGGTCTCTCCGTTGACCCTGTACGACCTTTGTGCAGCCGTTGTAGACAAATTGGACTACCCTCAGCCCTTTGAATGGAACGAGGAACAGGTCGCGGTTTGGATGGGAGAGGTGGTCGGGTTGCCGCAATATAAGGTAAGGACTAAGGCCTGTAGCGTGCAGCGGAGTGTTACATTGGCAGTTCCATTAAGATGGCAGCACCAGGGTAGACTGCGAAATTCAAATTTTCTTACGTTTTTTGCAATTTGCAGGTCAGTGTCAGGTTGTATGTTGATTAAAATATGATTGGCGATCAGAAATAGTGCTATACAAATGTCTATTTGTAATTTCAAAATAACAGCTTCTGAATGCATATGAAAATATATACGGCACTTATAACCAAAACTCATTTTTTCAATTTTTGTCAGTCAGCTTGTTCCGGGTAATCTCCGAAACGGCTGGGCCGATTTTGACGGGACTTTTACTGGCAGATAGCTGATGTTAGAAGGAGTAACATAAGCTACTTTCATTTACGAATATGAATTAGGGTTCCGTGCAAAAAAATAAAACCCTTGAAATTGGTAAAAAAATCCGATACGCGGACAACAACTAGTCCTAAATATATTTTTTGTTTTCAGGAATGTATGATCGATAACCATATCAATGGAAGACGACTCCTACGACTAGAGGACCCTTCAGTTTTACCAGAAATTAACATCCATGATTTTGAACATATCAAAGTAAGATATATTATGTTAGGCGAACATCATCTTTATTCCTAAGGACATAAGTAGCCTGTAGTTCCTACTGCTGAGGCGGAGCGGAGCGAAGGCACGGCTCTCGCTTATACGAGCTTATAAGCGCGTCAACGCAAATACGAGTCACTCGTGAAACAAAATGCGCGAGTATACGCGCGTACAAGCCGCTACCAAAAACGCGCCGAAAATATGCCTATCTGAAACCTCCCTTAATATCATTTTTATTCCGGAAGGTTTATGTGTGTAAATGATTAATATCAAACTAAGATATACCGGGGACGAACTGGATAGGTTCCGTCGGATCACGAAGGAGGTCGCACGGGTTCGTGAAAAGTGGAAGAAGTTGAGCGAAGCCTTTGCTCTGGAGTGGGAGCAGGCTATAAAAAATAAGATGTAAACAAGTTACAAAATTTAAAAAATCAAAAACCCGACTGCAAATATTATTATTGTTATATTATTCCTAATTAAATTTAAACATATTATCATAAATATAAAATTCTCGTGTCACACACAATGTTAGTTACCATACTCCTCCGAAACGGCTTGACCGATTTTTTATGAAATTTTATATGCATATTTAGTAGGTCTGAGAATCGGGTACTATCTATTTTTCATACCCCTAAGTGACGCAGACGAAGTTGCGCGGGTCAGCTAGTAATTTATATATTTTTGTAATCACCTCTTAATTTCCTTTATTTTGATACCCTCCTCAATAGGTTTAGTAATATTTTTTTAACGTATTACTATTTCGCGACAAAAATCTGCCATTTTTTTTTCCAAACACCTATCTAAGGACACTTAGGTTTTTAAGATAACGACACCTTAACTGTTGAAATCCATCCAGCCGTTAGGAAGTTTCGAGCTAATAAAGAAATTTACAAACAAACATACAAGATACGCGCGAAAAACATAACCCTTCCTTAGCAGTCGGGTAAAAATAAAAATGAAATGAAAAAAATAAAAATTTAATGAAATGAAAAATTAAATGAAAAAAAAAGAACGTTTTCTTTCAGAAAATAACAGCAGCTGTCAGAAAGGTGTTTGTCACCGACTACGTTTTGTTCACAAGAAGCGTTGGTCTGCCCTTTAGGAAGCCTCTGACATACTGTACGTGGTTCAAATCCAGGACGGGACCTAGATGGGGGATACGGCAGAGTTGGACCAGGTGAATGAAACATCTACTCAATGAAAAAACTTTAAGTAAATTCATTTGTTCAGACACTGGTAGATGCACTGTCTAAGAGCGGTTTCCGACTAGCGTATTTTTGTCACGCGCACACGCGCTGATTCCGGCGAGTTCGCGTGAAGTGAGTGGGCGAGCGGGGAGGCTCGCGCTCGCGCTTATACGCGCATCAACTATCGTAACAGTTGCGCGTGTGACAAGCGGCGCGAAAACGCGTCTTCACGCGCTTCTAAAAACAAACTTATATGCGCCGAAAATACGCTAATCTGAAACCGCCCTAAACCGCTGGCTCTAGAAGAGAAGGAAGCATTTATAACCAAGGTAAGAACCACGAACAATTAAAAAAAATACTACCCTAAATCAAAGAGGTCAGGAGAGGAAAGTTTATATGGATTTTCGTCACCTTTGTTAATGGGCATCTCATCTGGCACACGGCTTGTGCACATACATGCATTTTTACCTCAGTGGTAGACAAAAACTACAGAACGGTCTACCTGCTACGATCCTTACATACTCCTTTGGCCTCATCCACGTTCATACATCTGGACTCTGCACATACACGCACGCCGGTTGCGAGTACTACCACCTAAGCCCCTGAACTTTTTGAAGAACATAAGTTTTAGTCAGAAACCGCTGTTAATATTTCAGGAGCGATATACTTCGATGGATGAAGATTCTAATGCCGAAACCTCTCTATCTAGACCACTGGGATTTGGTTTGGTAAGTACTTCTTCCCGTCAAAGTATACATCATCACCATCTGCCGAGCCTTTTGGGGAAATTTTGTGGAAGTCGTAACGGACATCCCCAATAGTCTAAGCCAGTCTTACCAAGGAATATCGTGTTACCCAGTAATTGGTTATGGAGGCCAGATAGAGAGTCGCTCCAAGTCATCACGATTATCATCAGCCTACAGCAGTCCACTGCTGGACATAGGCCTCCTCAATCGCACCATTCAACTCGATTCTCAGCAACTCTCATCTTTTCCAAAAACAACTTTCACAAAGGAACATTGTTTTTAAACGGCTAACAGCTGATAGGTCACAGGCGCTCGCGTGCGAATTTCATACGGCTGTTGTCTTATTGTGATAGTCTGTGTATAAAAAATGTTTCTTTGGCAAAATTAATCAGGTGTTTAAGTATCGGTCACTAATTACCAGTCACCCTATATACTGGTATTTTGCTTCCGAATAAACTGGAAGCCGACCCCAACATAGTTGGGATAAGGCTAGACAGATGATGATGACTGAGGTCCCAGATAAAGTGTGCGCTTCGATTCTTCATATAAATCCTCAGGTACCTAAAGCCCGACTGGCCAAAACAGATGGTAGCCAGAATACCTAAAGCGGATCTGCCAGACGATATACCGCGGTATGTACCTTCGTACGAAGACTTTTGCAACGAATACTTGGTAAGTACATAATGTTGTTACAAAACGTAACGTTACGTCTGTTAGTCCTGAAAGGGTTAGGTAGAGATGTATTAACAGGATGTAATATAATAAGAGCAAGACCTCTCGTGTGGTCTCTCAGACCGTGAATCTTTTTTTTTAGTTTCTAACGGACTTCAAAAAGGAGGAGGTTCTCAATTCGTCGGAATCTTTTTTCTTATGTATGTTCACCGATTACTCGAAGACGCCTGAACCGATTTGGAAAATTCTTTTTTGTTTCAAACGGTTATACTTCCTAGAAGGTCCCATTTAAATTTTATCGAAATCGGTGGAGGGGTTTCTGAAAAATTAACAAAAATCTAAAAATTGTCGCTGTCTCAATGGAGCAATGCGCAAATATTTGTACGTATATATGATATCACAACTAAAAATCGAAAAATAAAAAAACTTTTCTGCAAAAAATTCTTCGCCTTCAAAAACACAAAAAAGTAAATAACTTTAGCTTCAGAAGTCGGTGGCAAAAAAACTGAATCAAAAAAACAAGTCTTAGAATAAATGTTGTTCAGTTTCATGGTCAGAGAGACCACACGGGAGGACTTGTGTTTATTATGTTACACCTTGTATCGTACAAAATTCTGTATTTTTTTGCAACAAAGATTGACATTTCATAAATCCATCTATACAAATAAATAAAATCGAAGTGTCTGTTTGTAATTTTAAAATAACAGGTTTTTATTGAATGCATATACTAGCTTTTGCCTGCAGCTTTGCTCGCGTTAATTTAGAATTTGATAATTAAACCTTTAACACACTACTAGAGTTTCTATAATAATATAATTCAATCATGATGAACGACATGTGGCGCCATCTATTATCATAAGAACGTTATTGTTATTTTCCTCGGGAACAGTACTTTTTTTCCGGGATGAAACGTACCCTATATCCGTGTCTGTACACAAGACAACGTATGTGCAAAATTTCAGGATGACCGGTTCAGTGGTTTAGGCGTGAAAAGGTAACAAAAAAACAAACTTACTATCGCATTTATAATATTAGTAAGGATGACATGTTCCTATAATTTCAGGCGCAAAGAAAATTCATTATAATGGAAGATATACCCCGTGAAGACCAGCACATCTGGATGGAGCACCTCCCAGGGTCCCCTTCCAGGGTCGAAGCCAAGAAGATAAGTGAAGAAGAGAAGAAGAAAGAGAAGGAGAGGGCTAAGAAGAGGAAAGGTCCAAGGTCAAATCTTCTGCCTCAGAGGATATCTCTGACGGGGCTGGCTGGTAAAGATTTGATATTGGCTAGGCGAAAAATGCCGAAGCCGAAATTTTTGGCTTGATTCCATCATGGATCTAGGAACTAACGCCACCATCTTGTTTTTCAAGACATCTCACTAATGTTTACAGTGCTGCGTGGCTCCTACTTTTGGCGGGAGACTTAGTCAGCCATTTTGTTCTTTCAATACAATGGCGACCGTTAAACGCTC
Organism: Noctua pronuba; assembly: GCA_905220335.1. Lineage (NCBI taxonomy): Eukaryota > Metazoa > Arthropoda > Insecta > Lepidoptera > Noctuidae > Noctua > Noctua pronuba. The sequence continues at coordinate 2,392,151 of LR999920.1, forward strand.
ATTGTAGATGGCGCTACTATAGCTAGGTCCCAAACTGGCCAATAGGGTATTTGACAGAAAAAATCTATTTAGTCCGTCAGTTACATTATCAAAAATTATTGGACAAGTATTTTTTCTTTTGTCATGTAAACGAAAAATGACCACGATACAGCGCGTTGAAATCTCGCGTGACGTCACAGTTTCAGTTACTTTTTACTGTCCAGTGACGTCACAAGCCCCTCTCTTGAACTTTGATGCGCTGTATCGTCGTCATTTTTTGATTATGTGACAAAAGAAAAAATACGTGTCCAACATTTTTTGGTGATCTAAATGACGGACTAAGTATTTTTGTATTTTTTCGATGTTGTCAAATAGCCTATGAAGTCGAGTTATTTTGAAATATAAAATGACATCACCAGATTTTCAACCATTGACGATGCTTGGTACCAGCTATGCTGGCGCCATTAGTTTTACAGATGCCATCTACATTTCTTAAATGTGGTAAACAGCGCTCCTAGCACTGTCACGGCAAAAGATCCTTCGGGTTTTGTCGACGGCAGAATCGACAAAGTGACAGATTTCTTTTGTTGATCTATCATTTTGTCGATGCTTCCGTGGACAAAACCCGTTTCTACGATGGTCATGTTACGCGTGCAGCACTGTAAATGTCGAGTGAGTGACTTTTTCTTAAAATCGTTAACAGTTAGGGCTCATTTACGGAGACGCGGCGAAATATGAGAGTGTTTACTTGATATGCAGCTTTCGCTCTTTATATGCAGCGATACTTGCGGCGGAGCCCGCAGATGACATCGCCGTGACGCACGCGGCGTTGCGGCCGGCCAGTTCCTTTAATACTTTGTTCACGGATAAGCGGCGTGTGAGACGTAGCGATACTCGCGACGGAGCACGCGCTGCTTCACGCCCCGCGCCTCCGTAAACAACATCGTACATTGTCATATGTTTGTGTTTGCGAGTTTGTTAAGGCGGGCCGCTGCATGCATCGCCTTAAATGGAAAAAACGCGACGCGAGACGCTATGCCGCACGCGCCGCCTCTCCGTAAATGAGCCCTAGGTGTATTTGTCATTAACTGCTGCAATAAACGGCAAATGATAATAATGTTTGAGTCTTATTTTAATAATTTGATTGTAAAAGAAACTGAGATTCGTTAGATAAAGAAATTTGTTTCATTTGTTTTTTTTTATTACTGTACGTTCTGCTTAAATCTTGTTCTCGCGCTTATGCTCGCGGCTTCGGCCGCGTGGAGTTCGGTAACTGTCCCACGGGATCGTACTACCGGGATAAAAAGTATCCTATGGGTTTATCCAGGTTATAAACTATCTGTACGCCAAATTTCATCCAAATCCAGTCAGGAGGAGGAGCTCGTGGCTAAATAATAACAGCCGCTCGGGTCGACCCGAGGTTAACCCGTGCTTGCCTATGTTGGTCTGTGGATGGGTGACCACCCATTTTTTTTTACGGATGGGAAATCATCAAATGACTTCTCCCGCTCTGGGTGGACTGGTGACCACCCACTACATACCGAGTTTCCTCCGTGCCTCGGAAAGCACGTAAAGCCGTTGGTCCCGGCTGTCATTTATAGATCTTTGACAGTCGTTACAGGTAGTCAGTGGCCCAAAAAGTCTGACACCCAGTCTTACCAAGGGGTATCGTATTACCCGGTACTAACTGGGTTGTGGAGGTCAGATAGGCAGTCGCTCCATGTAAAATACTGGTAGTCAGTTGCATCCGGTTAGACTGGAAGCCGACCCCAATATAGTTGGGAAAAGGCTAGGCAGATGATGAGTTTTTGCGTGAAAGAGTTACAAAAATCCATCCTTCTATCCATCCATTCATTCTCACAAACTTTCGCACTAATATATATATTTTTTGTACATGGAGGACTTTCAGCTAATAAAAACAAACAAAAAAGGAAACCATAGTCACAGAAAGCCAATTACAAATGCTCACGTATAGAAAAAAAAAAAGAAAGAATTTATGGTGTGAGCACAAAAACAGAAAACACACCGCTTTAATCAAAGTAAGAAGAATATAAATACTTGGTATGCAATTATATGACTAAAATAATAGAAAAAATAATAAAAACAAATAACCTACCGCTACTTGAAAAATTTGAGGCTTAAGCACCTTCTGGCCGAATTCACACTAATTGTGAATGGATCTAAATCATATTCCTTGCATACAGGGTGTAAACAGACCCTTCACGAAGCCGTTAACCAAGCATTCTGTACGTCAAACTAAGTAACCCTACACAAAAATTATTGCTGGGAAACGACTTTTTTTTTGGGGTGAAAAATAACCTTTTACGGTAGAACTCAATAAAAAGCATTCAAAACATTGTGCTTATGGATGCATTAATATAATAAGGATGCAAAAAAAACTTGTGTAAAAGTTGGAACTTTGACCCCCAATAACTCCGTAACTAGAAGGTTCCCAGGTATGGTCTAGAACAAAAAAAATATCGCAATAGCGGGGAGAACAAGTGCCTTTCAGCTTCGTTAAGGGTCTATTTACACCCTTTATGTCATTGAAATATCTGCTTGTGCGCACAATATAACTGTTCTGTCATTAGTAGGATTTAATAGCTTACCTGTATTGCTATGACAACCGTGTCGTTTTGTACTGCTCCAAAGATGTCTTCGTTATATATCGTCTGCGCGTCATTGTACCTTCTGATGGCTCTCTTAATTTCTGTGATATTCTTAACTGCTATGCGCTCTGTTGAATTCGCTGGAAACAGAAGGAAGAATATTTTAACGATACAATTTTAAGGTGATATATTTAAAAAAAAATGGTTTTTCTATTTCGTGTAACTTGTTAAGTATGTGGAATAGGGATTTAACATTATGGTATATGTTTTTTGACTCTTTGGTCTAGTGTCATGTAAAAGGAATACACGGTTCAATGAATTTTTCTCGATACAAAAAATTGCAAAGTTATATCTATTTTCTTACTTTTCTCGACATCACGACGTAACGCTTAAAAGTTATTCAATGGAATTTACTTTAAAACATAGAGAATTATAATATCAAAGTTTACTCAAAGTAGTTTTATATTTAATTCATTTATTTTGTTAAAAAGGAGTAAATTTGTTTAGTAGATCAGTTGAGCTACGATTTATTTTCGAGGTAGCGCCTTCACCCTGGACACTTAACCTTCGTCGAGTCGACGAGTACGCGACAGAAAATTAATTGTCTCGATTTAACGCACGTGCCAATAACCGTGTTATCGCTAGTCAACTCTGTGCTCGCTGCGCTTTTTGGAAAGGTAGTCGTGTGCGGCGGGTAAGTGCACTATTTTTGAAGTTATCACCAAACTACTCGTCGTTTCGACGAATGGTTAGGTTTTGTGTATATTTTTTGATAGCAACAACAAATTCCACACATTTATTTGCAGTTTTTTTACAATGATAATGATAATGTTTTAAAGAACTTAAAATTTTATCATTATAGGCTGGTTTTGCTAAGTGGCCGTCCTTTAATCACGTGAGGTTTTTAGGCCACTTTTTATAGCTAATCTCCAAAACGGTTGGACTGATTTTGACGGGACTTTTACTGGCAGATAGCTGATGTTATAATGTCTAAATCTTCATATTTTTACCTAAATAGACCTTTGCTTAGGAGTGTGACTATTTAATTTAATTATTTATTTAAACTTCATGTACAAAAGTGGTACATAGGCAGACTTAATGCCACAAGGCATTCTCTACCAGTCAACCTTTGGGTCAAATAGAACAGCATTGTGATAGAGTACAAAAAAAAAATAAGAAAAATATCATTTCAAGGGTAACAAATAAAATATCTCGACTTGGCACACGAGGTTGTCGACATGTGGAATGTGAACTCGGCTATCATTGTGCCGATCGTCGTGACGGCCAATGGCCTTATGGCCAAGAGCCTCGACGACCATCTTTCGAGGCTCTCCTTAGGCGGTTGGATCAAGGGCCTGATTCAGAAGGCAGTACTTCTATACGGCTCGCATTGTGAGGAGGTTCCTGTCTCTGGAGCCGTAACCACCGGTAGCTTGGACCCTGCTCCCGACACCGGCGGACCACTATTTTTTATATTTTTACTTGTTTTTTTTAAATGTTTTTTTTTAGAAATATTTAAAAATGTCACGTTAGCCGCATGCACAACGACCGCTGGGCAAAAGTCTCCACGCGATGGTTGCCGGAAGACGGAGCGCGCCGCCGAGGCCGGCCCAGAAAGAGGTGGCGAGACGATCTGGACGCTTACCGCGAGGGCCGGTACGAGGTGGCACGAGAAAAGAGCACATGGAAGGAATTGGGGGAGGCCTTTGCCCAGCAGTGGGACAAAACCGGTTACTAAAAAAAAAAAAAAATTAAAAATGTGTATGTGGAGTGTATAAAGAAAATAATAAAAATATTCCAGACCCACCTGTAAAATTCCTCGGATGTACGGTCAAGTACTTATGTAACTCAGGAGGCACCAGCGCTAGTACCTGCTCCGAAGTGTCGTTAGCGTTCATCAGCTCTTCTGAAATCAATCGTTTCACTTTAAGAATAAAGTTCAAATTACATTGTGCTGTAGCTAGCAGTTATACCCTTTTGGATGAGATGACGAAGATGAAAGAAGAATGAATGGTAAGGTTTAAAGAATAGAGTTGAATTTGGATTGTGCTGTGCTGTAGACTAGCTAACTAAGAGATTACAATACCTACTGTTGATTAGTGAAAACAATCTTTAAGTGAAACGAATAGGGTACAAATTATGATGACCTACACCAGGCCCGCGTGGTGGAAGATTGAGGTCAAGAGTAAGCCCATTTAAAAAATTTAAAAAAAAACTGTTTCAGAATTCTCTCAACAGATGGCGTTACTTGTACTCAAACATTTCGAAGGAGTATTATATCCATATTAATATTATAAATCTGAAAAATTAAAGTAAGTCCGTCTGTCAGTCGATCTGTAATCTTTTCGCACTTTAACAACTAAACAGATTTCGATTATATTTCGCACACGAGTAGACCATGACAGTTTTTATCCCAGTAGAGAAAATTTTCGATCTCCACGCGGGCGCAGTCGCATGCCAAAGTTAGTGTATTACATAATGAAAATACCTATCTGTTCTACGTATCTGTGGGAAATGAGACAAGTTCTCTTAAATAACGTAAACTGGGCTAGTTGCCAGTAATTCTACTAATTAACCGTATTACTGTACATAACAAACTAATTTCATAATTCTGATGTTGTCTAATGTAATGCAGATGCAATTTTGTGAGTACAAATACTTTGGGACTAACACAATTGTTTACTTTAGGAGATTAGATTTTTAGGGTTTCGTAGCCAAATAAAAAAAGGTATCCTAACAAAGTTAGTCTTTATTTTTTTTCGGATGGGAAATCATCAAATGACCCCGCCCGCTCTGGGCGGAGTAGAAGGGAGTGTCAGACTCGTACTGACTAAAACCCATCCATGTTCCTTCTTAGGCCTTTGTGTTCAAGGGCCGCGGTATCTCTTTCGAACAGTCCCGCAGCCCAGCAAAGTTAGTTTTGACTATCATTTAGACTAGATGTCAGTTTACTGTCGTCATTTGTAATGTCATGTTATTCGGATACTATTGGCACAATATCGATGAAAATTGGAAAGATGAATAGAATAGAATGGAATATTATTGGTGTTCTGTATTTATGAATAGAGATTGGATATTCGGATGCATTTTTACCTATTATACGTTTTTTCCCGACATAGGGTGTGAAAGCGGCTTCATTCAATGCCAATTTTTCGCGCAACCGCGGTATTTTATAAATAATACAGTGTGTATAAAATGTAGTACTCGTATCAATAATGAATATTTATATTTGTTGAAAATAACAAGTAAAAAATACAAAATAATACGTTTTAAATTTTGCTGCTGAATATTGGAATAGGACAAAATGATAAATATGACAATTCATGGAAGTAAAACACTAAAATGAAACAAAAAACTGTGTTTTTAAATTAACCGGGACTTTTTCCGTACTGACGCGTGCTCTATACTTGTCAACACTCCAACTTTAGGTAAATATGCATCCGAATATCCGATCCTTAATTATGAACCACTAATTAATGAATAATGGTGTAGTGAAATTACGATAACAATCATTAGGGTTAGCACTCTCCATACACTTAACCGGGGGACGCCAAAAAAATCAATTACATATAAAAAGATATTTTACAACATTTTTAAATTGGGAATAGCGCCATCTATGGGTAGTTTACGCAAACTGCTAGCAGCACATAATTTTTATCCTTATACACAAAACACACGTAGGATCCACGAAAAAAAGGATCCAGATATAATGAATTACACCACCGTGTAGTAAAACATGGCACATCGAATTTTAGAGAATAAGAAAGGCTCTGCTTTGTAGAGCATCGTCTTTGTCACTCATAAGTGACAGTCTCTTTCTAAAGCACGATATGCTGTAGGTACTTAGATTTTAACACCACTTGGACACCGCTTTCATTTGTTTATCTCGGACCTTTATTTTCATGGATTTAAAACACATGAAATAGCATGTTTAGCGTCACCGATGACCTGAAAACGCAACAGAAGGCCGTGTCCTAATAAGCAATCATTGCACGCACCCGAACACGCTTACGCGCCGACAGAGGGCGCTTTTCGATATTTCTCAACAAATCAGTGAAATAATAACGCGGCGGCGCGGGCGGTCGGATATTTGAGCGAGGATTACTTATACAAGGAAAATTGGGCTGAAATCACATTTACACGCATAGATCAGCATTTTCTTGCATCTTTTCTGTCCCTTTCCATCACTTAGACTTGCAACCCATCAAAGCGAGAGGTCCAATGGCACGTTAAAGTGCTTCCGATGCGTATGAATGCGGATGCTTGCGATCAGACTTCTCGCTCTACCAAATGACGCCTTACGTGGCAGAATGAGATGGAAATAACGATAACGCTGATCCGTGCATGCAATTGTGATTTTACCTTTAAATTTACATGAGTTATTTACAAGAGTATATAGCCAATATTATGGTTATTGACAGTGCTATATAGAAAAAGATTTAAACACATTACTAAGCGATACACCGAAATATAATTTTTCATATGTTTGTTGTAAATTGCAACTTTGGATTGAAGATGTCATTGTTAACCGTAATCTCATCTTATGAAATCCAAAGTGACCGGTTAGAAACGGATATTTTTGGGAAGTTATACAAAAAAAATATGTAATATAATAATAATATATGCCCTTACCACCGGCAGCCCGCAACCTGTTCCCGATGCCAGTGAGCTACTATTTTTTATATTTTTAAATGTTTTTTATATTACTTTGTATAGGAATATTTAAAAATGTAAATTACCGACGGTCCTCGGGTAGTGACGTCATAAAAAAAACAATTGACGATCGAACAAACTTATGCCGAAGATGGTGTTGTCGTGTTTTAAAAGTTTGTTAGAATTTGGGGAAACGGGGGTAATTTCTGGCAAAAATTATGCATTTTAAAATTCTTTAATATTTTTACTTTTATGAATATTTTATGTTTCTTATTTTATTTGGCAATGTCACTGGTATACTTATATGCCCTTTTCGGATCGGACAGGGTTTTTTTTAACATATCGTATACGTTTAGTAAATATATTTGTATGTAGAAGAATAAAGAGGACAGTTTAAATGAAATTACACAAATATATATATAATACGCCTCTTTTCCCCGAATGCTTTGGTAAAGGTGTATGAAACATAATCTTAAAATAGAAACAGAAGATTGTACAAACATAAATAGCAATAAGTACATAAATAGTAGTTTCCACAATATTTAGCAATAAAATACATAAAGTAAAATTACAGTAATTTTTTTTGCACACTTTTTCACTTTTGATAGCAACACATATACAATTTGGAAAAAATAACGAATAGACAAACATAGAAAAAAATATAAATTAATAAAAAAACCTTGATGTGGCAACATTAGTAGTATTGAATCCAATTTTGGATTAGTATCGTAATCGTTATCTGAAAAATTGAAAAAATATTTTCAATTGAGTGCGCTAACATAGAAGATAAGTAAAGTTTAGTTATCATAAAGTAACATGTATTATATATTATTCGATTAATTACAAAAGAATAGAATATCTCTTTTTTCGATTACATTAGTACAATAAGGGCGAATCTGAGACAATTACATGTAGTATTTTAATAATTAGTAGTGATATCCTGCGAAGATATTTCAATTTTTTTAAACAAAAACTGTCGGACGTCAAAAATAAATTCGATATAAATTCGATTCGGTCCAATATCGTAAATGTGAAAAAATTATCAGCTGTCCCATACAAAATTTCAATACCTACTCGACCCAAATGTATGGGACAGCTGATATTTTTTTCGCATTTACGATATTGGACCCATGGAGGAAGTTGTTCAGTTTGATGGTCTGAAGCATATCCTTTCATACTATGCCCTTTCTGTAACACGTTGTATAAGTTTGAATGAAGCTTACAATAACACACTCAAACAAATTAACAAAATCGAAACGAAAATATTAATTTAAGAAACAGAAACAAGTAAGATTTCAAATATAACTAAATTAAAATACTAAGAAAGATAGATAAAATATTCGAAATGAAACCAATATTACAAAGAGAAACAAAACATTTAAAAACCTTTAATTAAATCGTTTGATACACTTTTAATCAATAGTCCTCGCAATATTATATCTTTATCTGAAATTATACAAAAAAAAAAATCTTTAAAAAAGTAAAAACAATTACTTCATTACTACTCTAACCCGTTAATTAAATGGTTATTCTGACAAGTAAGAATCGACTTACTTTGCTAAATAACCATTTTGTGTATTACTTAGTCTATTTTGAACGCAATTTCCAGTAAAATGTTGAGGACAGTGTTGAGTTACACACTCTTTCCTCTCTTATCTGTTATATAAGCGAAGACTTGTTACTTGGCTGACATATACGTCCTCTATTTTTATTCGTTTTGCTTAACCAATCTTCCAGAATATTTAATTGAAATTTTGGTATACTGTTAGCGAAATCTGGTATAACATTTCGTCGCAACCATTCCATGCCCGTCAAAGTTCCTTTGCTGGCCTGTTGAAAAACTGCGCTATATTAAAAAAAAAATACAAAAACGTCATATGTACCTCCATCCCTATACATGCCCCCACCAGACGCCGAGAGCATAATCTGCAGCCATAGACAAAAGAGGCCGAGTATAACAACAACTCTGGCGACCGACGCATATTTTAAGCGTGGCATCTCGTTTAGCACTCAACAGATGGCGCTAGTTGCATGATCTTACGTAGTCCGCCCATCGGCCGCTAGATGGCGTTGTTTCATGTTTCGTTCAGCTCATCGTTATTTGATGTTTGTTCTGTGGAAGAAGAAAAAAAACTAAAAAATAGATAGAGGTACAAGTAACACATCATAGGTACCATCTTTTATGGTCGCAGAATTTCAGTCAGTCATTGAATATTTTATTATGACCTATCGTCGTTGAAGTTCTAATAACATGTTTGTAAGTCATTCTTGGGTTAGATTTCAATAATAATTTATTTATTTATTTATTTACTCCAAACATACAAATATCCTAACTAGACCCTATGCGATATTGTATCACACTTAAAATTTAAACAGTTATTTATTAGCATAGCAAATTATATATGTAGCTGTTCTTGTGAATTCACCCAAAGTGCAACAGAATAAGTCTACGTCCTCAGCAATGAGGTTGAGAGTGCGGAGCGCGCTCGTGAGCGGCGCCTCGCGCAGCAAGTTAGTTCGCGCACGGGGTTCCACCAGCAACCGCGGCTGACGACGACGACCCACATACCCGTCTGACACGACTAGCTCCACCCATAATGTTTGGTTCACATACTAATCACAGACAGACTCTCAGCTGTTAGAAGTGTTTAGTTTAACAGAATCGACTAACCAAAACAAACTCTTGAAAACGAGCGCTAAAAATCACCCACTCAAACTTTGGATCACTGTTTGAATTCTGCTGCCTAAAGAAGAAGGAGCACGGTCCATACAAAATTAACCCACGTCCTACAGCAACGAGAAGTATCTAAAAAAAATCATAAAAATGGGTTTAAAAAGATGGTATACTTCCAAACTCCATCTTTAAAGTCTAGCATATAAAAAAATTGCTATGAAAATTCATTCAGGGGCACTAATTGAAGTGAGAAGGAACTACTGGTTCGAATTGAAAAAATCTTTTAGTGTTGGATAGCCCATTTATCGAGGAAGGCTATAGGCTATATAACATCACGATACGACCAATAGGAGCGGAGCATCAATGAAAAATGTTGCAAAAAGGAGAAAATAGTATTTTTATAACAATTTAAGGTCGCGGGCTACAGTTAGTCGCAAAATAAATCGCGCTTCCAATTCCCATGCAATCGTTATGCTAACTTAACCTGTATTTGTTTATACACACGTCTGAAATTTGTTCGTAAAAAATATGGCGTTTGTTTTGAGAGCTCGTTTTGCGACGCCATATTGTTTTCATAGCGCGCGAAAATCTGCCAAAATTCGCGACCGTTTATATTAGGCGTGGGAACTGTTTTTTATTCGACTACTGTGAAGATGACAATGGTTGTTTTCTTATCTATAAGTTTTTAAAAACATAATAGTGATCATACAGTCCAGGTGCGTGGTAGTCGCAACCGGCGTTCGGCGTTCGTGTATGTACAGACGTCAGAAGCTAGTCATTAGTAGTCATAGTAATTATTATAAGGTTTCTCGTATTTTGGGGCTATTATACAAATATTATAATATACATGAGTTTATTTATTTATTTAAAATTCATGTACAAAAGTGGTACATAGGCGGACTTAATGCCACAAGGCATTCTCTACCAGTCAACCTTTGGGTCAAATAGGACAGCATGTATAATTTATCACTTGCTTCGGTGAACGAAAACATCGTGAGGAAACCAGCATGCCTGAGAGATATTTCTCGACGGCATGTAAAGCCAAGTCAGAGCCCATGAGCGTAGCGTAGCAAGTAGAGGAAAGAATATAAAAAAATACTACTTTTTTAGGTATCTATTACGTTTTCCACAAAGAGATTTAAAAGACTTATAGAGCGGACATTGAGAATATTTTCATACAAAAAAAAATTTCGCTTTGACACACGAATGTTACCTGACAAGCGGGCGTATGACGGTATGACACAGATGACACTAGACAGAACGAATTGTTACTAAGTAGTAACAAGTTTTGGATTACGATTTTCTTCGTCATGATCCGTCTATAGCTTGGAAATATTTAAATGTCTTTGTGTCATATGAATGCGACCTGGCAAGGCGACGTATCTCACTGGACTGATCGACTTGTTACTAATTTGTAACAGGTTTTGGAATTGTCAGTTTCTTGGTTTTGTCCCGTCTATAGCTAGTTATATTTGAATGTCTTTGGTTTTCCAAGAATAAAGTAATTTGTAAGCTACTCCTGCTAATTAATTGAGCTATTAAGTAGCAGGAGTGGCTTACGATGTACGTAGGTGTGAAACGTGACGTAGATAACTATTTAATCGTAATTCTATTGATTACACTACCTACAGGGTGTAAACAGACCCTTCACGAAGCCGGCAACCAAGCATTCTGCACATCAAATTAAGTAACTACGCAAAAATTATTGCTGGGAAAAGACTTTTTTTTTGGGGTGAAAAATCACTTTTTACGGTTAAACTTAATGAAAACATTGTGCTGATGGATGCTTTGAATAGTAAACGGGTCATCGAGGTTATTCAAGTAAGGTTATTATCTTAAAAACTAGTATGAAAAAAAACTCGTGAAAAATTTGGAACTTTGACCTCCAATTTCTCCGTAACTAGAAGGTTCCCAGGTATGATCCAGGACAAAAAAATCGCAGTGACGGGGAGAACAGGTGCCTTTCGGCTTCGTTAAGGCTATTTTTACATCCTTTATATCTAACTAGCTGTTCCCCGCGACCTTCGTCCGCGTCAAGTTATTAAAAATACAATTTTCCCCGTTTTTGCAACATTTTTCATTGCTGCTACGCTCCTATTGGTCGTAGCGTGATGATATATAGCCTATAGCCTTCCTCGATAAATGGACTACCCAAAACTGAAAAAATCATTCAAATCGGACCAGTAGTTCCAGAGATTAGCGCGTTCAAACAAACAAACAAACAAACAAACAAACCCTGCAGCTTTATAATATTAGTATAGATAGGGTGACCATCATCATCTGCCTAGCCTTCTCCCCAACTATGTTGGGGTCGGCTTCCAGTCTAACCGGATGCAGCTGAATACCAGTATTTTACATGGAGCGACTGCCTATCTGACCCCCAAAACCCAATTAGTACTGGGTAATACGATACCCCTTAGTCTACCTAATGACTGTCAAAGATCTACAAATGACACCCGGGACCAACGGTTTAACGTGCTTTCCTAGACACGGAGGAAACTCGGTATGTAAACGGTGGTCACCCGTCCACAGACCAACCTAGGCAAGCGCGGCTTGTCCTAAAGATCGACCCGAGCGGTGTTATTATTTAGCCACGAGCACTTAAAAAAAATAAAAAATAGGGTGACCATGAGCGATGTATTACTGAGGAAGGGCAACATTTAGATTTAAAAAGGAGGTCATTTTAAAATGGGCTGAGGACACGCACTGTAGGAAGTATAATAAACTTGTATTAAACTTTGAACGCCGGAGCATAAACGCACGCGCGGGCCCTCCATCTACGCCAAGCCGCAATTTCACCTACCATTTTGTCACATATTGCATCGTTGCGCGCTTGCTTGTCACGTATATTTGACTATAGCGGTCAAAAGGGTTAAGTGTTAACAGAAAGAGTTAAGTCACAATAATTTTGAACAATTTGGCGTTTTGAATCTACACTAAAATTACGAAGAGGTAGTTTTTAAGTCTATCAATCAGTCTTACCAAGGGGTATCGTATTACCTCGTCAATGAAATAAAGACAAGTAAATTTTTATTTTTATTATTTGCAATTGCGGGATCCCACGTTCACGGGATTGGATTCCCTACCCAGTGCTAACCTGGTTGTTGAAGTCCTGTTAGATTGGAAGCCGACCATAGTAGGATAGAGGCTAGGTAGATATGATGCAGTGCCGCTGATCAGGCTTTTAATTGGGGGTAAGTGGTGAAACTGGCAGCCAGCCAATAACTAAGTGGTGACCTCTGTCTACCACTGCAGTATTTATTAAAGGTCACATTCTTGCATCGTATACCTACAAGGTGTAAACGGACCCTTCACGAATCCGTCAACCAAGCATTCTGTACATCAAGCTAAGTAACTCTACGCAAAAATTATTGCTAAGAAACGACTTTTTTTGGGGTGAAAAATCACGTTTAACGGTAGGACTCAATGTAACGCACTCAACACACTGTGCTGAGGATGCATAGAATAGTATCAGGACGTGAAGGTATTTAATGTAAAGTTATAACATTAAAATCTTGTAAAGTTGGAGCTTTGACCCCTAATTTCGCCGTAACTGGAAAGTTCCCAGGTAGGTATGGTCTAGAAGACACAACCGATTCCCACACAACTTTTCAGTCACCGGTGCCACTTTCAGACTTCCTCCTATGTACTCATTTCTTACTTTATCCATTCGCGTAACACCACGTTTATGTAGACTGAATAGGTATCGTTTATTAGGCCCATATTAGATAGCGAAAAAAAAAAATACCCAGCCTACTTTAGGCTGTGCTATCAATGTGAATTACCAGATAAACACTTAAACTGTATTAATTACTATCTTTTTCTCGCGGCTTCGCTCGCGTTAATTTACAATTTGACAATCAATTCGGGTTGTAATCTGCTTGTAATAATATAATTCAAACCCAAATTCCAAAGACACGTGGCGCCATCTATTGTCATAAGAACGTTATTGTTTTTTTCCTCGGGAACAGTACTTTTTTCGGGATGAAAGGTGTGGCGAAACTGAGAACTAAATTGCAATGTACGAGATTTGACAGATGTTTGACGGATTTCCATTGCAAGTGGCGCCCCCATGACGTACACTAATACTTGTGTATGCTAAAGTAAGAGTGTTAATCTAATCTTTTACTCCGGACGCTCTTAATGTGCGTCTTTCTACAACGTTCTCACATATATGTATTATCTCAACATTAATGATGTAACGAAGATCTTGTAAAAATATTTTCATTGAAAAGAGTGTCCATGGAGTTTCTTGCCCATTCTTCTCCATAGAGATCTACGCTTTGGAATGGGCAACTACAGTACTTTCACAAGTTATTATGCCTTGTGTCTGGGACTGTAGTTTCGCGTTCTTTGTTTTTCTGACATTCAAAAGTGCCTGTTATGGTCTAATTGAAATAAATGCTTTGAGTTTGAGTTTAATAGTGAAAATGAGCACATTATTTGAGTACTATCTTTACTGTTTTAGTACATATGTATTCAAACGAAATTTTCATTGTCCTTCGTATATTATCGTGCATTAATTTACCTTGGTAATTTTAATTGCTATTAAGCCTAATCGTAATTACATGGCTTGTTTTAAAATGGTTTTTTATATGCCGTATAAGAATTACTGGTAAATAGGCTGTCGAGTTCAGATAGGCAGTCGCTCCATGTTAAATGCTGGTATTCAGCTGCATCCGGTTAGACTGGGAGCCAACTGTTGTGGCTAGGCAGATGACGGTTATATGCAAAGGCGACAATAAATGGTCAATCCAAAAAAATGGTCCTTCAGATCCAAAATCAGCACTTTTTGAACATCAGTAAATAAAATCAATCGCATTGAGAATCTACTCCTTGTTTTGAAGCGGTTTGAAGGGGTGAAGGAGGAGGAGCTCGTGGCTTAAGAATAACAGCCACTCGGGTCGATCTTTAGGTTAAGCCGTGCTTGACTAGGTTGGTCTGTGGATGGGTGACCACCCATTCCATACCGAGTTTCCTCCGTGCCTCGGAAAGCACGTAAAGCCGTTGGTCCCGGCTGTCATTAAAATTGGTAGATCTTTGACAGTCGTTACAGGTAGTCAGTGGCCCAAAAAGTCTGACAACCAGTCTTACCAAGGGGTATCGTATTACCCAGTACTAACTGGGTTGTGGAGGTCAGATAGGCAGTCGCTCCACGTAAAATACTGGTATTCAGCTGCATCCGGTTAGACTGGTAGCCGACCCCAATATAGTTGGGAAAAGGCTAGGCAGATGATGATGATGAAGGCAATACCCGACCAATCTGGACTCCGGAATTCGTAACTTTTTCAGAGTAATACGCTCCCCACTTCATTTTTTAACACATTGTATATGTTCTATACAACCCTGCTCCCCAGAGATAACAGGCATGATGTTATACAGGTACCTAGGTATTCCCTGATGACCTGTCGAAAGATATCAGTGGCAAAGAGCCAAATATTCAAGAAGCGTGACCCCTTTGGCTCAAAAGATAAGTGTTTGAATTCCGTGGTGATACCAGCTCAATTACTGTACCGATAACTATTTGTGAGACCATCTTCTCGGGCTTCGCTCTGAAAATTCGTGAGAATGGGACCGACATTTCTTTTTGGTGTGAAAAATCACGGTTTACGGAAGAGCTCAATTTAAGGCATTCAAAACTTGGTTTTGTGCTATTATTTATACGTTTATTGGGACCTTTTTTTAACATTATTTATGAAAATCTAAAAATATATAATCACAAGTACGCGAATATTCGGTTTACGACCGCCCGTTTACGTTTAGGTGCTGGTGGTAATTATTTGACCTTAGCCAACTCAACTCAACTCAAACTCAAAGCATTTATTTCAATTAGACCATAACAGGCACTTTTGTATGTCAGAAAAACAAAGGAGGCGAAGCTACAGTCCCAGACACAAGGCATAATAACTTGTGAAAGTACTGTAGTTGCCCATTCCAAAGCGTAGATCTCTATGGAGAAGAATGGGCAAGAAACTCCATGGACACTCTTTTCAATCAAAATATTTTTACAAGATCTTGGTTACATCATTCATGTTGAGATAATACATATATGTGAGAACGATGTAGACAGACGTGCATATTAAGAGCGTCCAGAGTAAAAGATTAGATCAACAATTTAAAAACAAAGTAGTTAGAATAAACCATGGCAGCTAAGAGATGACCAGTCCCAACTGACAGCGCCCGTTCACGAACATGACGCATGGATGCCCGTTAAGGTACTAGAAGTAGAGCTGCTACAATTCATAGTCACTCCTTCTTCTGAAGCAATATGAAAGCCTTTGAAGCATGGTGTGGCACATAAAGCTACTTTGCAGACATCGCAAATGATTCTTGATCGTTTTTGAGTATTTTTCGTGCTGCAAAATCGGCATCTAGTAAATTTTCCTTGGTCTTGTGGGTAGTTTGGCTCAGAAGAGCGTCAGATTTCAGCGGGTACTCCGAAATTTTCACTAATTTCTACTCCAAGCATTCTGTACATCAAACTAAGTAAATAATACCAGCCTGTTACTATCCCACTGCTGGGCAAAGGCCTCTTCTCATACACAGAAGGCACGAGCATTGATCACCACGCTTGCTCAAGACGGGTTGGCGATTTCAGACTTATATTAATTATAAGTCCAGGTTTCCTCACGATGTTTTCCTTCACCGATGTCTGTGATGTCCAAGATAAACTTAGAAAGTACATATGAATTGAAAAAGTCACATTGGTACTTGCCCGGATTTGAACCCACAACCTCATGCATGAGAGGCGAGGCCTTAACCTCTGGGCCATCACGACCTTCAAACAAACAACAAACAACAACAACATCAAACTAAGTAACTTTACTTAAAAAATTTAACTGGGAAACGACCCAAAAAAAAAGGCGGTTAGTCGTAACGGATTCGTGAAGGGTCTGTTTACACCCTGTATGTAAAGAAAATAAATGAAGGTAATAATATATTTATCTACACATGTAAGAGTGTGTATTCTAAACGACTAACAATGTATGATTAAAAAAAGAGATAAAAAAGCATTATCTATACATATGTATTATAATTGTTAATTATTATTTTAATTAGCTGGTTTTATCACGCTTTTGTAACTAGTTATTCACGTTTGTTAAGTTTTTTACGCAGTGTAGTAAAGTTGCGTTACATACAAACTTACAAAACAATTTCACCTCTTTATAAATAGACTAGCCGTTCCCCGCGACCTTCGTCCGCGTAAAATTATTAAAAATACGATTTTCCCCGTTTTTGCAACATTTTTCATCGCTGCTCCGCTCCTATTGGTCGTAGCGTGATATAGCCTATAGCCTTCCTCGATAAATGGACTATCCAACACTGAAAGAATCATTCAAATCGGACCAGTAGTTCCAGAGATTAGCGCGTTCAAACAAACAAACAAACAAACAAACAAACCCTGCAGCTTTATAATATTAGTATAGATGAGGCCTTTTGTCATGCATCATCATCTTCCTGCCATTATCCCATGTTACTTGGGGTCGGCGCAACACGTTTTTTTCTTCCATTCTCCCCTGTCAACCGTCACGCTATCATTTACTCCTTTATCTTTCATATCATTCCTCACACAATCCATCCATCGTTTCTTTGGTCTTCCTCTCCCTCTCCATCCATCAACGTTTATATTCATCACTCTTTTAGTCACATGCGATTCGTCCCTCCTCATCATATGTCCATACCAAGACAGTCGATTCCCTTTCAACTTTTCTGCAACTGGCGCAACTTTTAAACTTCCTCTAATATACTCGTTCCTTATCCATTCTTGTCACACCACACATCCACCTCAACATTCTCATCTCCGCTACATGCAATCTTTTTTCATCCATCTTCTTCACAGCCCAGCATTCCGATCCATACAGTACGAGGCATTGGAAATATTATAATCTGATTAGGTTTTATTTGTGAGTGAACAGTGAGTCAGATGTAATTAGCGCGTATAAATCGATTTCTCTGTGTCGACAGACCATTCATAGCATAACAATGGAAAATTCTTCAATCTACACTAATACTGCCGCGATAGCTATATCAGCAGTAAGTGCAATTTTTGACAAAATGAGTTGCAAAGAGGGGGGGTTGTTGTGTGTCGCAAGAGTTTTGTTGAATTTTGTTAGTTATAGTTAAAAATTAATATTCTGTGTTAAGTCTATAGATGCAAAACGGGTTTTAAACGTTTTAAACCGTCTTTTTTGTTTAAAACGATTTAAAACCACAATTAGCGATTTAATATGGTTTAAAATGTTTTTGTTTTGTTTTTATTGTGTGCACTTGTGGCATGTGCCAAATAAATGTATTTTTTTCGTCTTTTTTTTCTTCTCTCTCCTCATACCCTACGTAACGATTTTGGTAGCAAATTGCAAAATAAAAATACGGCATTGCCGTTATAGTTTAATAAACACGCATTTCATGATTGTTTTCAGTATGTCTAATCCTAAAAAGTAGTATAAGTATGATATATGACTTCACATATATTAATAAAAATGCTAAATGATTTCAATTAGCTTTTTAAAATAATTTATAATCAATGTACGGCCCACGTGGTCGTGGTTTTAAACGGTTTTAAACCACGGATTTTGGTTTAAAACGGTTTATTTACAACTATAGTTAAGTCTGATGTTATATTAAGGTAGATTTTAAAGTATTAGCCGTAAGATGATTTTTCAATTTATTTGGTGTGTGTTTGCAAACCACCATTGTATTGGGGTCATCCTGTAAAGATAGTGTGTAAGTTTAATAATTTAATTTAATTTAATCATTTAATTCAAGCAACAAGACTCATAGTGTTAGTAACAAAGTACTTATAAAACTATGTTAGTAATACACTCACAAAGACAAAAACAGAAACAGATGTTGACATCACTGCTGCAAGGTGACAGGCCCAGCCGAAACCTTGCAGCAGTGGTTCACAAACTCACAATCAAGCCTGCTTGCTATCATAGATAGGATTCTGTTAGCGCTGCCCCGCACCCTACGGACCAAGGAAGCACACCGCTTCCGCATCACCGTGTAGAAACAGTCCACGTGAGCTTCAGCAAACATCCCTGATGCGCTGCAGTATCGGGGCAACCCCATCAGCATCCTGAATGCATTATTGTATTGGACGCGAAGGGCGCCAAGAAATTAATTAAGAAATTAAATATTGATCTTGAATCAGCGCAACGAGCTCTACCATATGTGCTGACAGCTGTTTTAATAGCTTATCGGGAACTGGTAAATTTCGTTAAGTATCAGTTTCAGTTGCTTCAAGTAATACTAGATATAAAACGATTTTTGTAATATAAACTATTCTAATATTGAGTGAAGAATGCATTTATGCATGTAACCAGTATAAACAATTGTTGGTTGGCTAGAAATAATCTTATTAATATTATAAAGAGGAAAGATTTTTATTTTTGTGTGTGTCTGTGTATGTTTGTAATGAATAAACTCAAAAACTACTGTGCCAATTTCAAAATTTTTTTCACCATTAGAAAGCTACATTCACCCTGAGTAACATAGGCTATATTTGTTACTAGAAAAACAAAAGGGGGGGGGGGGGAATTAGGGGAAAATAAATGTGCACCCGTGCGAAGCCGGGACGGGCCGCTAGTAAATAAATAAAGTGAACTTTACTCATCGGCTTTAAAGTTACATTTCCAAAAACACATACATGTTTGTTTACATTACAGTTTTGGACGCAAGAGTGCTCAACCGACTGTCATTGCGTTGCGTACACGCATTTGTTGCGTCACCAAATTGTATAAGAGCGCAATGGACCATGGTGCGGTGCTAACAAGACGCCCGACTTTCACTTTGGGCCATTAAAATAGTCATTTGTTGTGTTTATATAGTATTTTTGTGGTATTAGGTGAGAGGTGCTGAAGAGGAGCTCGTGGCTAAATAATAACAGCCGCTCGGATCGATCTTTAGGCTAAGCCGTGCTTGCCTAGGTACCCATTACATACCGAGTTTCCTCCGTGCCTCGGAAAGCACGTTAAGCCGTTGGTCCCGGGTGTCATTTGTAGATCTTTGACAGTCGTTACAGGTAGTCAGTGGCCCAAAAAGTCTGACAACCAGCTTTACAAAGGGGTATCGTAGTACCTAGTACTAACTGGGTTGTGGAGGTCAGATAGGCAGTCGCTCCATGTAAAATACTGGTATTCAGCTGCATCCGGTTAGACTGGAAGCCGACCCTAACATAGTTGGGAAAAGGCTGGGCAGATGATGAGGTGAGAGGTGCTGAAGAGGAAGACCAAGGAAACGATGGATGGATTGTGTGAGGAATGATATCTATATATATAAAAGGAGAACTGACTGACTGACATATCAACGTACAGCCGAAACTACTGGGGCTAGGAATGTGAAATTTTATACACGGCTTCCTATTATAATGTAGGGGAGCACTAAGAAGGGGTTTTTGGAAATTTAACCTTTAAGGGGGTGAAAAGGGGGAATTTTGTTTGTATGGAAAATCTTATTACTTGTGTTAATAAACATGAAACTTGGCACGAACATCTATCTAAGTAAATTATGAAGTTTGGCATTTTTTGTTTTTCCAAATTACCTCCTGAGAGGGTTTGAGGGGGTGTGAAAATTTGTATAGAAGAATTTAGATACATGCAACGACATCTATTGGGCCAGAATGGTACTAACGAATACATTACGAGATTGAGACCCTTTATTAATCCACGCGGACGAAGTCGCGGGCAAAGTGCTAGTGAAAGATAAAGGAGTAAATGATAGCGTGACGGTTGACAGAGGAGAATGGAAGAAAAAAACGTGTTGCGCCGACCCCAAGTAACATGGGACAAGGGCAGGAAGATGATGATGATGGACAGGTTGATATTCTTGGTAAAGCAATGCTTGCTGAGGTCAGCGCGTGGATGATGGCTGACTATGCATTATATCTTCTACTTCAACATTTGGCGCGGCTAATTTTAAAGTGATTCATATTAGTATTCATAGCAGGTGGCGTTCTGTGGTGTCTGCCTATCCCCATGGGAAAAAGGCGTGAGTTTATGTAGGTATGTATGTGTCTGGGTTCACGTATATAATAAATCGGAAGTGTGCCGGTGGTGACATCACGCAACCTACTTACAAATCTGTCACCACAGCATTCTTCTACAGTGCCCTGATGTTCAGCTCGAGGCGAGGGCGACAATCAACGTCTGATCGCGGCAGAGTTGAGACGTCTTGGAACTGTATCCGATTCATTATGCCCCGTGTTCAATTGTAATGTCAAGTAATTCGTCAGTTTGCTAGAAACAGTGTATCGCACCCCGTGTGTTTTCATAGCACGAAACCCATCGTCTGCCCACATGATGTACTAGCCTTACTGAATAAATCCTGACACATCCCACATATGTGTGTACATAAAGGGTGTAAAAAGACCCTTAACGAAGCCGAAAGCTTCTTGTTCTCCCCGTCAATGCGATCATTTTTTTGTTCTAGACCATACCTGGGAACCTTCTAGTTACGGAGATATTGGGGGTCAAAGTTCCAACTTTTTCACATGTTTTTTTTAAATTCATGTTTTAAAGTACGATTTTTACTTTAAACACCTCCACGACCCCCGTACTATTCAATCCATCAATCAGCACAATGTTCTGAGTGCGTTACATTGAGTTCTACCGTAAAACGTGATTTTTCACCCAAAAAAAAAAAGTCGTTTCCCAGATATTTTTTTTGCGTAAAGTTACCTAGTTTGATGTCCAGATTGCTTGGTTGACGGCTTCGTGAAGGTTCTGTTTACACCCTGTATGTGTATGAGTGTTATTATTATATTTTTTATTATTTTCGGAAATTTTCTGTACTATTGCACCTATTGTTTTGCCTCTGCATCACCCTAAGGTACTAGGTAGACTGGTAGAAAATGCCCAAGGCATTATTAAGTCCGCCTTTGTACATTATGTGCATAAAGTTTAATAAATAAATAAATATGTGTGTCATATTATTACCCTATTAAGATTCTACTAAAGCGGCCATTTTAGAACTCCATGTCCATCATCAGTTATCTAAGCATCTTGCTAATAAATATTAATGAATGCAATTAACGACATTGTCTCGCAGTACAGTGCAATAAAAAGCGAAGGTCTCAATGTCGTAGTTGTTAGAACAATTTGCGATACTTAAGAGGTAGCAGGGGCTGCGATTCTCCATGCAAATGTATTCCCCATTTCATCATCTGCCTAGCCTTTTCCCAACTGTATTGGGGTCGGCTTCGGCTTCTAACCGGATGCAGCTGAATACCAGTATTTTACATGGAGCGACTGCCTATCTGACCTCCACAACCCAGTTAGTACTGGGTATTGCGATACCCCTTGGTAAGACTGGTTGTCAGACTTTTTGGTCCACTGACTACGTAACGACTGTCTAAGATGTATTCCCCATAATTATAACCCTCCAAAAATTAAAAAAATACGGTTGCGATTAGGGGACTGCCAGACTAATTCGAAAAGTTTTTCACATAAAAGAAATTGATAGGAACCTAGACCTACTCTCTTATAATTTTAGTGTCAAAAATAATCGAATCGGCTCAGTTTTTGAGGAGAAAAAAAGGAGAAATACGAAACGTCGATCTCGTCGAAATTTTCGTGATATAATCTGCTGTCCCTATCGCACTCTACGGGGGCAGGCTTGTCGCAGCGCGACGGCAGTAGTTTCTTCAAATACCTACCTCACAGGCTCTGTTCCCTCTTAAAGAATAACAATGTATATGCCCATTAAGGTTGAGTAGTAAATTATGTCCTTTTGACGTGAGAAATAACCTATGTTATTTACTAGTAACTATCAGGTAAAGAAAGACATTGAAATAAACAGTCGCTCGGGTCCATCTTGAGGTTAAGCGGCGCTTGCTTAGGTTGGTCTGTGGATGGGTGACCACCCATTACATATCGAGTTTCATCCGTGCCTCGGAAAGCACGTTAAGCCGGTGGTCCCGGTTGTCGTTTTTAGATCTGTGACAGTCGCTACAGGTGGTCAGTGGCCCGAAAGTCTACTAATACTTGCATAGGCGGCAGTATAGCAGTGATAACCTAAAATAAGTGGTGTGATGAGTTCGAACCCAAGGCCTCTGATTTTTCTGAACTGAAATTTTACCTGAACTTTGGCCTTTCATAATGTACTCATAAATTCTAAAAATAAAGAAAACATCTTTTAGAAACTTTGCACATGTAATGGAGATTCTAAATGACGAATATTAATTTCACAAACTTGTAAGACTTATTCAAAAACACGTATTTCCTGGAACAAGTTTAAGAAATTTTCGAACACTATTTTTCGTTCAATGTTATCGCTTTAGGTACCGCGGCCCTGGAACACAAAGGGCAAAGAAGGAACATGGATGGGTTTCAGTAAAAGACTGACACTCCCTTCCACTCCGCCCAGAGCGGGGGGGAGGAGGGGTCATTTGATGACCATCCGAAAAAAAAGGCAGTATGAGGTGCGCGGGAGACGAATCGTGAGGGTCCGGACGGGGTGAGACGGGGGAGTTGAAAGAAGATCGCCGCTGTGGCTCTGGATGAAACAACAAGCTTAACCATGCTCGCGTTGACGATAGACGGACTGGAAAGGGCCCTCTTAAGCCGAGCATCTCATCTGCCTAGTCTTTTCCCAACTATGTTGGGGTCGGCTTCCAGTCTAACCGGATGCAGCTGAATACCAGTATTTTACTTGCAGCGACTGCCTATCTGACCTACCCAACCCAGTTAGCACTGGGTAATACGATAAGCCGAGCATTGAAATAAAAAAGCGCTTTCATTTAGGTATTCGTTAAGGTAAAGCCTAATGTTAGGTTAAAAAAACCCTGACGTTATGCGTATTACAATGACCTCATATACCTGCTACCTTTACGCTGACGCAACTAATAGGGATACAAGTAACACTAATTTGGGTAGGGTGACCACACATGAAGTTAAAATATCCGGACATAAAAACTGACGGGGGATAGGACTGTGCTAGTTAGAGTTGTTTGAGGATGTCAAAAAACCCATCATGACTATTAAACTTATACTGTCACTTACGGGACATCTTCCGTGATTGTTCATTATATCCTTAAATCTATCAAAGACTTGAGGACTTGAAGACTTGACTTGAGGATTAACTTACTTATTTCTGTATCCGTAGATTCTGTTGTTTTTTTTTGTCTTTTTAATTTATATAGTATTTGATAAAGCTAAGGCTATTGTACTCGTGCATGTATCTTCCAATTTTAATTATATAACATGTGGACAACGTAGTTAGTTGCACACTGATGCAGTCTCGTACGATTCTTTGTTAACCATTTATAGTGTGTAATTGTTTGTTTTCCCTAATAAATAAAAGAAATAAAATTATTTTTATTTTAAGCTCCCGATATTTCGACGCTGTTGCAAGCGCCATGATCGCGGGTTACTGGAGAATGCGGGTGGATGGAAAATAAAATGAAAACACGGATGATATCCCGTAAGTGGCAGTATAAGCTTAGTTGTAAACCGTGAAAGCTTAAAACAGTGTTCATCATGACTGATGATGATGATGTCATCTAGCTGATTTCGGCCACAGCGACTGCACTCGATGGCTTTCTAGGGAGGTTGTCGAGAGCTTTGGAGTGCTGCTCTATCATGTGCTCTCAAGTGGCTAGCATAAGAAGAAAGAAAGAAAAAATATTTGTGTGCAGGGACATGACGTGCATCATACAGAATGTCAAAAAAAAATACAATAAACATAGGTAGGTACAACGCATAACAAATATTTATAATTTCAACAGGACGGGACAAAAGAAAAAATATACGTTAACCTCTTGTAAGTCGTGACTGCGACAAGCAGGTTACCACTCAGCATGATGCTGTGCTATGGGGAGCCCACAGTACAGCGCTGGTTTTCAGTGGTCCCAACTTTGGTCGAAAAACTCCGAGCACAAAGCGGACATGTCAGAACACCATTGACGACATTGTAGGGTAGGTATAGCTTCATGAAATCATGACTATTGTTTACATAAATAACACAATTTTTTATTGATTTGCATAATGATAGATACGTTTGTTGTTGACAATGTGTGGTAGTTACTTACTAATGTTTTTTTTTAAGTCAAGTTACGTAGGTACATGATCTTTGACATCACTGACTTACGGTTACGGAAAATATCTTGGGAAAACCTGTTATAATTATGCATAAGACGCAGTCAATAATATTGTTCTCTGTATGAGAAAACGTGTCAAATGCAAAACTATCTATGTCATCAATCATATCGATTCTTTAAGGTCATGGCACATTATACCGGCACCGCAACAGCACCGCTCCAAACCAGCAATTAACTTGTCATTCAATTTAGAGCATTAAATCGTGTGTAGTATAATATATTTCATAATGTCAATATGTAAAAACCAACGGCGGGCAGTCAGCGCGCTTGCCGCTACCACACAACTCGACTCGCAGCCCGCGTGCTGCAAGCGAGCGGACCTTGTGCGCACAGCGCGCCGACGGCATGCTTATTACGCGCCGACTCCGAGTCGGCAGCGAAACAACGTCATTGCGTCGTCGCAATAAAATAAATATTTGGGCATATGAAAATATATGTAGAATTTTTCATCATCGTCAATCAAATGTCTAATATTCTTCCAGTATTCCCCTTCTGCTAGTCTTTTTTTTAACATATTATGCACCCAATATCTTCTTCTTCTTTTATTTTCCTGTTCTTCGTCGAGAGCAATAGCGATTATTGCTAGTTCGCGCAATGTAAACCGAGACATTATGAAAACGTGCAAGTCCTATGCGTGTTCAATCATAAATGCCATATAACAATATTGAGTTCGCGGTGACAGCAAGCTTGCACCTCGCGGCCACCGCGCGGACTGTGAGCTTACACGTCGCGGCCGGCGCGCGGACTGCGAGCTTGCACCTTGCGGACAACGCGTAGTTAGCGCGCTGGCAGCTAGCCGTAGTCTAAATTCGAGGCGAAGCCGTGCTGCAGCTGTGCAGTTGCGGTGCCGGTATAATGTGCTATAACCTTTAGTCTTTTCCCTCCTTAGTATTAACTAACTTACACTTATTTATACATCGTTCTCACATAAATGTATAGTCTCCACATGAATGATTAACCAAGATTTTGTAACAATATTTTGATTGAAAAGAGTGTCCATGGAGTTTCTTGCCCATTCTTCTCCATAGAGATCTACGCCTTGGAATGGGCAACTACAGTACTTTCACAAGTTATTACGCCTTGTGTCTGGGATTTAAAAAAAAAAATGGTCTTATTGAAATAAATGCTTTGAGTTTGAGTTACGAACTAGGGCATCGAACCCGGTTTTTCCCGGTTATTAAAAAACGGGGAATTCCCGATTTTAAACTTTGTAAATCTTTGTTCCGTTCAGTTGTATTAAAACCCGGTGATGATCTGTGAACTTCGCAGGTCAGACACACAACACGTCGTAGGTCGTTTAAAATGTGGAAACATGAGGAAGTCAAAAATGTAAACAATTATAAATTAGATAACAGACTCGTAACACATTTATCATCATAATTCATATCGTCTCATTTAGTTTTAAGTAAATTTTATATTATACTAGCTGTTGCCCGCGACTTCATCCGCGATAACAACCTACCTCCCTGCCAAATTTCAAGTTTGTAGCATAAAAAAATGAAGGCCTTTTAAACAAACTTGCGAGAGCCCTTAGGTCTCCTTTATCCGGCCCTGTCGCAAAATCCGTTCTTAGCAGACGTCTACTAACTATAAACTACCCCCCTGCCAAATTTCATCTTAATACGTCAAGCGGTTTTCGATATTTCGTGATGAGTGAGTGAGTGACCTTTCGCTTTCATATATTTAGATTCAAATTGTATTACTTTATTATTAAGATCTGAGTACATTATGTTGTTGTCCCATGGTGAATGCTGCATATACCTATAATAGGCATACATACCAGCACTTTATGTTATTTTTATTGTTTGAAATTAATTCTTAGTATGTATTGCTGTTGGTGTACCAAATAAATAAATAAGTCATTTTATTGTATTATTGCCCCTCCTACGGCTTATTCATGTAACTAATATATCATTCATTCTCAATAATAGATATGCGGAATTGATAAAATTCTCATTCGAAAGTACCCGTTGTATAATTTTTTGTGTCTTAATTTTATTGTGTACTTATTCTTGTGAGATTTAATTTTACATTTTTGAAAAAATGGCAGGGTTTCGATGCCCTATTCTTAACCTACTCTTATAGGTCGCTACGCGTCGTTTACGCGCCAGCTACTGGGCCTAATTCGATAAGACGTACCGACACGAAGGAAGAAGAATCCACATCGTACTCAAAGTTTACATCACAACATGATACTTACCACATCAACACTAACAAAATTATTTACGTCCGAAAACACACCAACGCATGGTAGTCTTACACAAGTGTCAATTATTTCGAAACTAGACAGTTAATATCTCGTTTCTAGAGTCAATGATAATGTTAGTGACTATGATAGTTTAAAAACGTATATTTAACTAGTGAATTTCAGAAAATATCCGAACAAATGTCGATCTCATGGTTATCCTACGAAATAGTGAATCATTTCAAAATTAAGTAGGTATGTTTAGTACGGTAAGTTGACCGTGCGAATTTAATACATTCGTGTAAATTGGATGCCATCATTGCCTCGTAATAAAACACTCGTTATTGTAACAACTACTTATTAAACATAATATAACATCACGCCAGTAATACGCGAAGGATTACGCAGTGGTGTACCTAACTGTACACTCGAATTTCGCCGTTTATGTCTAAGTTACATGTACTGTCAACCAGCAAAGATATGAAGCCGCTAAACAGCCCAATATGAAAAATAGAAAATTAAAATATTTTTGAATTAAGAACACACATAAATGTTAATTTGTTCATAAAAAATTAAATTGCTTGTTCATAATTATTAAAGTATTAAATTTTAATTACTAATTCAGTGGATAATGGTGGATATTTTATAATTGTTTTTCTTTTTCATATTTTGTTTTGTTTGATCAGTGGATAAAATTTTTTGTTTTTAATATTTATTTATGTAATAAACCTGTGTTAGAAATAAGAGTGATAGCCACACTATCGAATTAGGTTTAAGATTGCCTTTAATGATAGTTGTAAGTTGAATAAATAAATAAAAATAAATGATTGTTTTAAAATTTTATATACTTAGTCATGTTTATTTATAATATACTATTTATAAACCAATTTAAATATTCAACAAATAATTAAGTCGTAAAGGCGCTTCTTTGATGAAAGTTAAAAAAAATCTGTGCCGCCGACTATACGAATTGAACCACTAATAGATCAATTTCCGCACTAGTTGAGATAAATGAAAAAAAAACACGAAAGTGTAATACATTGCATATTGAACCTAATCAAAGAGCGATAAGAGTCAGTTTTAGGGGAACTGTATAGAAAAAATATGACCTATAATAAAGACTATAATTACGGCAATTTTGCACGTCTAGTTAGCGAAATCATGACCACTCACTGACCCCTATTACATGGGACTTGAACATAACTGACATAATGTGAGTGTATTACAATACATATGTCGAATAAGTCAGAATTTACTCCGTTAGGCTTGTACATCATGTGGGCAGACGACGGGTTTCGTGCTATGAAAACACACTGGGTCCGATACACTGTTTATTTGAGATTACAACTTAACACAATAACACGGGGCAAAATGAATCGGATACAGTTCCAAGACGTCTCAACTCCGCCGCGATCAGGCATTGACTGTCGCCCTCGCCTCGTGCTGAACATCAGGGCTCTGTAGAAGCACGCTGTGTTGTGGCTAGACTGGTCGCGTGATGTCACCACTGCACACAGGCACGCTTTCCAATGACCGGATCCGACACATACATAAGCATATGCTTAGCTTGCTTACATACAACATCTACCAATACGGACTGGGCCCGCGTGGTGGATTACAGCCCATTCCCTCTCATAGAGAGGAGGCCGTGAGTCCCAGCAGTGGGAACATTACAGGCTGATTATGCTCATGCTTACTACAATACATACAAATATGTAAATAGAATTGAAGTTCTGTCTGTTTGTAATATCAAAATAACAGATTTTTACTGAATGCATATGAAAATACATGTTTACGGCACTTGTAACAAAAACACGTTTTTTTTTTAAATTTTTATCTATCTTTCTGTCTGTTCCGGCTAATCTCCGAAACGGCTGGACCGATTTTGACGGGACTTTTATTGGCAGATAGCTGATGTTGTAAGGTCTAACTTAGGCTACTTTTATTTTAGAATAAGAATTAGGGTTCCGTGCAAAAAAA
Organism: Noctua pronuba; assembly: GCA_905220335.1. NCBI lineage: Eukaryota > Metazoa > Arthropoda > Insecta > Lepidoptera > Noctuidae > Noctua > Noctua pronuba. The sequence goes on from LR999920.1 coordinate 2,421,328, forward strand.
AGAAAACCCTTTAAATTGGTAACAAAATCTGATTCAAAAAGAGAAGTAAGTCATATTTTTATAATAATTTCACGCGAACCAAGGTCGCGGGCAACAGCCTAGTATTAAATACAAACACACCTTTGTTTCTGCCTACCCCTTAGGGAATACAGGTCTATTATATTAACACGCATCGCAAAAGCTTCCCGTAATTTATTTTCTATTATCAGGTACTTTATATGTATATTATATCATAGTCATTGGGCACGTGGATGAATAAAAAAAGCTGCACAGGTCGATATTTTTTTAGTTAAGCAACTCTTGCCGCGGTCGATCCTTGGATGGGATCATCATTTACATACCGAGTTACAATTGCGCGCGGGGCCTCTGGAAGCACGTTAAGAGGGAACAGGGGCTGCGATTCTCCATACAAATGTATTCCTCTTTTTTCTTCCTGAATAATGCCTCTAAGGCAATAAGTATATTTTTTTTCTCATAAAATCAAAATCAAAGTCAAAAATAACTAAAGATAAAAGCCCACACAATACACTGCACATAAACAATTTTCTTCATTTCAATAGGTTGTGGAAATTTCCACAGAATGTGTATATAAAAATAATTAAGAATTTGGAAATGACTTCCAAATTCTTTTTTTTTTTTTTTTGGGGAGCGGTCTTTGCCCAGCAGTGGGATGACACAGGCTAACAGTATCAGTTACAGTAAATTAAAAATTAAAGGGGGCCTCTAAAACAAAAGAAAATAAAAAATGTAAAAAGTACATTTGTAGTTTTTTTTTAATACTAATGGTACAGGACCCTTCAATTTTTTTTTTCTATTGACCAAATAGGCTTGCGTTTGTCCGCAACTCGCCCGATGTTCGCGATGACGCGGCCTAGGGTCGAGCACGCTTGCCTAGAAGAAACCGATTCACTCGAACTTTGAAGAGATCCCGATCATAATTATCGGGCAACAGAACAGCCGGTGAATTGCTCAGTTCTCACAGATATGTATAATCTCAACATGAATAATGTTACGAAGATTTTGTTAAAATATTTAGATTTAAAAGAGTGTGTAATAGAGTTTCCTGACCATTCTTTATATAGGGTGACTGGTAATTAGTGACCGATACTTATACACGTGATTGTACTCATCATAACAAACAACTTTCCCACAGAAACTTTTTTTTTATGCTCGTTCACTTTTATCCTAATAACACAACAGCCGGGCAGCCGTATAAAATTCGCGCGCGCGCGCCTGTGACCTGTTCCTATCAGCTGTTAGCCGCGTGACACCGTTGTCTCATTACTATCATACCGTGCAATAGTGGGTAGGCGAAGCACCCGCGCGGCTCGCAATTTCATACGGCTAATTACCAGTCATCCTATATAAAGGATCAATTAATTAAAATAGCCAGCAAAACTCCACATACATCATTGGTTACGTTACAATATCTTAACATAAAAAAAACAAAAAATAACGTTTTTTTTGCGTCAACAGTCCATACCGAAGGACGTTCTTAATAAAATAAACCTTAGTTAACAAATACAGTTTGTATATGTAAACTTGAAGACATAAACATTCATGTGTTCGGGTTTTCCATACTTTGTAAGCCACAGAACATAAGCACTTAATACCTATTAAAAAAAAACCAACCGCAATGTACTGTTAAAACCAATCATAGATACATCGCTTGTTTGCTACAATAATGACAAAACGTCGGTTAACTTCTAACACCACATAAGTCAAAAATAGCAACTTTACAGGAGATTGAAAACGTTAAGCACGTTAAATCGTTGGTCCCGGGTGTCATTTGTAGATCTTTGACAGTCGTTAGGTAGTCAGTGGCCCAAAAAGTCTGACAACCAGTCTTACCAAGGGATATCGTATTACCTAGTACTAACTGGGTTGTGGAGGTCAGCTAGGCAGTCGCTCCATGTAAAATACTGGTATTCAGCTGCATCCGGTTAGACTGGAAGCCGACCCCAATATAGTTGGCAAAGGCTAGGCAGGTGATGACAGGAGATTGAAAAAACTGCATTATTTTACCATGTAATGGTACAATACCATTTTATAATTTGTGTTCACTTCAAATTAAATAGAGACTTTGCTTGTTTCTTTTTTGGCTGAAACAACGCGTCCTGAAATTCGCTAGCAAACAGCATCAAAAATCAGAATGTTAAAACCACCTAAAATTACTTACATGGTGTTAGAACTTTAACGACGCTAACTCGAAAAGTAAGAAATACTGGACAGCGTTTTTTTTACGTTAGACAAAAATATTTTCATTATACAGGGTGTAAACAGACCCTTCACGAAGCCGTTAACCAAGCATTCTGTACATCAGACTAAGTAACCCAACACAAAAATTATTGCTGGGAAACAACTTTTTTTTTTGGGGTGAAAAATAACCTTTTACGGTAAAACTCAATGAAACACATTCAAAAAAATGTGCTTATGAATGTATTGAATAGTTAACGGGTCATGGAGGTATTTAAAGTAAAGTTATAACATTAAAAAATTGTATTTAAAAAAAAACTTGTGAAAAAATTGGAACTTTGACCCCCAATCCTCCGTAACTGGAAGGTTCCCAGGTATGGTCTAGAACAAAAAAATTATCGCAATAGCGGGAAGAACAAATGCCTTTCGGCTTCGGTAACGGTCTATTTACACCCTTTATTGCCTATATTTTTTTGCATAGAAACCTTTTATCAAAAGATGAAAGGAGTACTTCGTTACTTAATTTAATACTTACGTTAGCTTTATATTCAACTACAAAAAACATCAAAAATTTAAATTTTTGACTTATGCCATCCTTGTAGTAAACGTGCGACGTAAGTACATAAAAATCACGCTTTTTTTTCCCATGATCTAGCATAGAACAGTTAATTAATGTAAATAAATTAAGAGACCGTGATTGTTTTACAAATTAAGTGTTTACGCCTGAGACGCCTGATAGATTGCCACCCATCATCTGCTTAGCCTTTTATCAATTATGTTGGGCACGAATATGAGAGATTTTGTAATTACATCATATAAAGAGTGTAAAAAAACCCTTAATGAAGACGAAAGGCACTTGTTCTCCACGTCATTGCGATCATTTTTTTGTTCTAGCTAGACCATACCTGGGAACCTTCTAGTTACGGAGATATTGGATTACGGTTTTTTTTTTAAACATGTTTTTAATATACATTTTTTATTTATTTTACTTTTTATGTAAACAGTAGACAACACAGGAAAATAACATTAAAATATATGAGTACATAGGTACTGCTTATTTCTTAAGAAATTTCTGCCAGTAGACCTGGAAAAGGAGAAATGAAAAAGAAATGTAGACAATAGTGTGTGAGAAAAGTTTTACTTTAAACACCTCCACGACCCCCGTACTATTCAATCTATCCATCATCACAAGTGCGTTACATTGAGTTAACGTGATTTTTCACCCCAAAATTTTCGTTTCCCAGCAATAATTTTTGCGTAAAGTTACTAAGTTTGATGTACAGAATGCTTGATCGACGGCCTCGTGAAGGGTCCGTTTACACCTTATATTACTTACCCAGGCTAGTCAGATGATGGAGGATTCCCGCAACCTTCACCAGGTCATCAGCTCATGTTTTTCGATTCGTTCCAATTATTTTTTAAACGAAACTAATCTCATGTGATTTGAAAAAATTATCTTTGATGAGAAATATAATGGAGTGTGTAGTTTTTAATTAGTTTATTTTTTCGTGTTGTGTGACGTTACACGTGTACACGTAAGTTCACGCCCTGTAATCCCGAAGGATACCAGTCCATGTGAGTGTATTATAAGGTACACCTCTGCCTAATCCTTCACCTTTAATTTTAATATTAATTTTGATTTTAATTTGAATTTTGATATTAATTTAAATTTTGGTATTTATTTAATTTGAATTTTGATAGTAATTTAATTTGAATGTTGATATTAATTTAATTTGAATTTTGATATTAATTTAATTTGAATTTTGATATTAATTTAATTAGTATTTTGATATTAATTTAATTAGTATTTTGATTTTAATTTAATTCGAATTCTGATATTAATTTAATTTGAATTTTGATTTTAATTTAATTTGAATTTTGAAATTAATTTAATTTGAATTTTGAAATTAATTTAATTTGAATTTTGATATTAATTTTTATTTTAACTCTGATGCTGATCGTGATTTTGATTTTATTTGATTTTAATTTTATTTAAACTTATACTGTCACATACGGGATATCTACCGTGATTGTTCATTATTTTGAGCTCCCGATACTTCATCGCTGAAAACCGTGAAAGCTTAAAACAGTGTTTAATTTTATTTGATTTATTTGAAATTTGAATTATGTATTTGAAAGCCATAGTTGTGTGCAAGTGCTTTGAATCAGTGTATTCAATTGCTGGTGAGCCATTTAAATAAAATAAAATAAAACCCTTCGTCAGGTATAAAAAGCGTCATGTTTAGAAGTTGTCCTGTTCTTCCTGTACTCCTCAAAGCTGTCCCTCTCACGACCGCTAGAAAACGAAGCAGTCAAGCATAGAATATGGCCTTCTTCACCATGAAACCTTCACACTGACCTTTATTACTGGTCCTTGTCATTTTAATATCAACGAGCTGGAGCTCGTGACCTTCGATCGCGTGAAATTATTCATCTGCCTAGTCTTTTCCCAACTATGTTAGGGACGGCTTGCAGTCTAACCGGATGCAGCTGAATACCAGTATTTTACGTGGGACTGCCTAGCTGACCTCCACAACCCAGTTAGTACTAGGTAATTGTTGGTAATTTTGTGATTTTGTGATTTTCAATTGACATTTTTTATTTCTTTTTTTTATTTTATTGGCATTTTATTATTTGTAACATTTTTAGTGACATTTCTTATTTGTGATTTTTTTTAATTGACATGTTATACAGAGTGTAATCAGACCCTTCACGAAGCCGTCAACCAATTCTGTACATCAAACTAAGTAACTCTACTCAAAAATTATTGCTGGGAAACGACTTTTTTTTGGGGTGAAAAATCACGTTTTACGGTAAAACTCAATGTTACGCACTCAAATCTTAGTGATGATGGATGCTTTGAATAGTAAACGGGTTATGGAGTTAATTAAAGAAAAGTTAAAACCTTTAAAAGCGGTATTTTTAAAAAAACTTGTGAAAAAATTGGAACTTTGACCTCCAATATTTCCGTAACTAGAAGGTGGGAACCTTCTATGGTTCCCGCTTCTGCCTAGCCTTTTCCCAACTATGTTGGGGTCGACTTCCAGTCTAACCGGATGCAGCTGAATACCAGCATTTTACATGGAGCGAATTCCTCACTGATCTTCACAACCCATTTAGTACTAGGTAATACGATACTCCTTGGTAAGACTGGTTGTCAGACTTTTTGGGCCTCTGACTACCTGTAACGACTGTCAAAGATCTACAAATGATACCCGGGACCAACTGCTTAACGTCCTTTCCGAGGCACGGAGAAAACTCGGTAAGTAATAAATGGTCACCCATCCACGGACTAACCTAGGCAAGCCCGGCTTAACCTAAAGATCGACCCGAGCGGCTGTTATTATTATAGTCACGAGCTCCGAAAACCAAATAGAAAATGATTGAATTATGCACATTGTATGAAGTTGTATGGAAGATGTATGAAACATTCTCATGGAGGCCATAAACTATAGAACACTATAAATTCTGCCCACCTCCTTGTGTAAATGAAGCGAGTATATGCTTGTATGACTTACGACATAAATAACCGGGACAGTGCACATTAAAATTCGACCTTCCATTCGTATGTTGTATGTATGTTTTATACACCTACATAGAGAACTGATGGACCGATTTGGATGTGTAGAATGTTGTTTAGTTCTATTACGGTACTGAGATGGGTTTCTTAGAAGCCTAGATAGATGGTGCTTTGTTTGAAAGCTGGTACATAAGTAAGACTGGTGCAATCTAAGTAGCAGTGGCGAAGGCTCCATACGACTCGATTCCTACCGGCTTCCCTTTGAAAAATGGCACAGTCAGTATTCTATAGACAAATAATATAATCATATTAAAGATATTATGTTAAGATAATATAATCATGGAAAGATATGTACGGCTTACCTCTTACAATAATTGACCCTTCGCTACTGCTAAGTGGTCACGACCTCATAAGTCCCTGTTCACGCCCGCCCCCCCACCCCTGCTAGCTGCAAGCCAGCCCGTGATACTGAGCCAGTAGTTTTAAATCAACCCCTTAATAATCTTAACTAATATTATAAATGCGAAAGTAAGTTTGTTTGTTTGTTTGTTACCTTTTTACGCCTAAACCACTGAACCGATCATCCTGAAATTAATTTGAAGAAGCGAAAAGGCGTACAAAAATGATCATTTTAAAACTTTTTTAATAAGATAACTCTATTTTTTGGGGAAGCCATGACAGTTGTGTTTGACATGACGTTTGACGACTTTGACAGTTTTAAGAAATTACGTCTTTGAGTCTTTCTTTGCTTTGAGTTTCAATTGCATGTGTTTCGCAGTGTTTAGTGATTGTTTTGGTTTTGCAACCCAGTTTACTATTACGGATATTGATTTATTGCTTCTCTGTTGACCCTAGCTTTGTTTTATGGTTTCTGTTTTTTTTTTTTTTTATCGCAGATATTACGATACACGTCAATCAAATGTCATTGTCAAACTGTCATTTTTCGCATACTGCTGATCTGATCCACCATCTTTAATTTTATGGTGTGTTGGTCTCCTTGACAAGTTAATTTGAGTATTACATTGAACCGAAGTAGAATTAAAGAAAATTTACAATAATAAACGGTTACTGAATTATATAGCGATATTTACATATAGTGTACACAGTGCTAGCCCAGGCTCCATACATTTCTGGAACATCTGCTTTAACCAAGAACCAGAGACACGAAAGAACAAGAAGGAGGTCATATAGGCATTCATTTCATGTAAAATACTGGTAATCAGCTGCATCCGGTTAGAATGGAAGCCGACCCCGATAGTAATGAAAATGATGAATGAGATATTTGTTCATAGCAACAAAAAATAACAGATTCTGTTCTACGTAAAACTCTAAATATGTAACAGGAGACAGTGCGCGACTGTTTACAAATTCACGGAAACCGTTGTCGTAATATGAAACGGAAATTCATTAATTTCTGCTTAGCAGTTAGTCAGATGATGGTGGACTATCATTATTAAAATTAACTACGAATTACTGTTGACGGTATGTACCGGAAATCAGGATGTAGGGTTGACGAGAATTACAGTTAGTAGAGTGTAGTCAACCAAGTATTTGCTTTACCACTTTTGACAATACTGTACAGGGTGTAAAAAGACCCTTAACGAAGCCGAAAGGCACTTGTTTTCCCCGTCATTGCGATCATTTTTTTGTTCTGGACAATACCTGGGAACCTTCTAGTTACGGAGATATTGGGGGTCAAAGTTCCGACTTTTTCACAAGTTTTTTTTTTAAATACAAGTTTTTAATGTAAGATTTTTACTTTAAATACCTCCACGACCCCCACCCGAACTATTCAATCCATCTATCAGCACAATGTTTTGAGTGCGTTACATTGAGTCCTACCGTAAAACGTGATTTTTCACCCCAAAAAAAAAATCGTTTCCCAGCAATAATTTTTGCGTAAAGTTACTTAGTTTGATGTACATAATGCTTGGTTGACGGCTTCGTGAAGGGTCTTTTTACACCCTGTGTAGAACAATAATATTTTGTATCATTACCATAAAGGAAGATGTAGAGACACAAATTGAAAAGAGTATGCTTATGTGGAGAGGATGGATGAAGAGTGAAAGGCAATGGCAAGGCAGATGTGAGTGACAACGCCAGGAGGAGAAGCCCTAGAAGGACATACACTGACCTTATTGGTGAGGTTCTTCAGAAAGGTCAGGTGCATAGTACTCACAACCGGCGTGCGTGTATGACCAGATGTATGAACGTGGACGAGACAAAAGGAGTATAAGGATCGTATCAGGTACCACCATGGAAAAAAGCGTGAGTTTATGTATGTATGTATTACAATACCATCGGCCAAACCTTTACCCAATGATGTTGGGGTCGGCTTCGAGTCTAACCGAATGCAGCTGAATACTAGTCTTTTAAATCTGACCCTCAAAATCCAGCTTCTGGGCAACTCTAAACCCCTTGAATAGACTGATTGTGAGATTTTTGGTTTTCACGTTAATCCATTGGCTCGGAAACCAAAGCGCCACTATTGACAACAATTCAAGTAGAAAGAAAACTATAAAAAGATAGAAGAAATAAGTGTCACGTAGACAAATAGATAGTCCTTGATGTTTTATGACGCACAAGTGACATTCAACTTTACGGTGGTAATGTAATTACGAGGTGGACTGTACAATAGTAATGATGATAAGTGCTTTATAATGTCAACCACTCAAACTGTAATTTTCCAACTGCAACGCAAAAAGCCTTTATGTTATTGGATAGCAAAAAAAAACTAACTTTAAAAAAAATTAAATAAAAAAACTTTTATGAAATTGTAACTTTTAAAAAATATAGCGGGAATAAACATAGAAGGAATGATTCTATCAACATTGAACGACGATACAATAATGAGTAAAAATAATAAACATTTGTTTACTATTTTTTTTTAAATTATTTTGCACGATTTTTAGCACGATAGCAGTAATTTCTTTGAGAAGTGCACATTTTGCGAAGTGCACATTTTGCGTCAAGTGCACATTTTGCGAAGTGTACATTATGCGTCAAACCCAAATCTTCATGTGCCGCCGTGTATCAAAAGGTATCAAAACCAGTAATTTATTCTTTCTAAGTAAAACCATTGGCTAACTAACCTACATGTTTACATAACTACACAGTTAAAGTATGTGAGTATTTAGAAGTGCGTTTAGTAATTTCCTGCGCACAATTATTGTGTTATTTCAAACATTTTCATTGAGTTGAGGAATGTTCTGGTAAATGAGACCAAACGTATGTTTTTAGTACCTTTTTTTTAATTTAAAATCAAACTCAAAGGATTTATTTCAATTAGACCTTACAGGCACTTTTGATGTCACAAAAAAACAAAGAACAAAGCTACAGTCCCAGACACAAGGCATAATAACTTGTGAAAGTACTGTAGTTGCCCATTCCAAGGCGTAGATCTCTATGGAGGAGAATGAGCAAGAAACTCCATGGACACTCTTTTCAAACAAAATATTGTTACAAAACCTTGGTTACATCGTTCATGTGGATACTATACATTTATGTGAGAACGATGTATAAAGAAGTGCACAAGCTAAGAGCGTCCATACTAAAAAGATCATGTACAGTTCAAAAATAAAAATAAACCATGGCAGCTAAGAGATGACCAGTCCCTACTGACAGCGCCCGTTCACGAACATGACGCATGGATCAGCACCATTCAACTCAAATCATCAAAGGACCCCTCCCGCTCTGGGCGGAGTGGAAGGGAGTGTCAGACTCGTACTGACTAAAACCCATCCATCTTCCTTCTTTGCCCTTTGTGTTCCAGGGCCGCGGTATCTCTTTCGAACAGTCCCGCAGCCCCGGCAGGCATCGGTGCTTGGGACCCTTCATTTTTAAACCCCGACGCAAAAAGAGGAGTGTAATAAGTTTGACCGCAATGTGTGTGTGTGTTTGTCTCTGGCACCGTAGCACTTAAACGAGTGAACCGTTTTGGATGCAGTTTTTTTTTAATTTGAAAGCTAGTTTCTTGGCAATGGTTTTTAGAGACGTTTTATTCAAAATCGGTGCAGCTATTTACTAGATATGGGGGATGAAAGTGGGTATGAAAAATCGAATATTTTCAAATATACCCAGGTATCAAATGAAAGCGCATGATGTGTATATTAAAATTAGACATGTTTTATCAAAATCGGTGCAGCCATTTACTAGATATGGGGGATGAAAGTGGGCATCTTTTATTTTCATCTTAGGACATCTCTTTGAGGCGCGCGTGAATGTTTTTGGTACCTTAATGAAACAATATTCTCTTTCTTATTGGCAATACAATAAGATGTTTTGCTTTATACGTTTTGTATGTTGGGAATTTTCTCACTCATACTTTAATTGGAGGAGCTCGGGGCTAAATTATGGCCACCATGTTTAAAATTCATTAATTTACGTTACACGACCGTCTTTGGGTCACCGACTTACATATGTGTTCCAATTTTTCGGAGTTTCGTAGTAAATTGGCTGTGACAGACGGACTGACAGACACGCGAGTGATCCTATAAGGTTTCCGTTTTTTCCTGTCCCGTCACGTAAAAAGAACGCTGAGCGACAGTGGAGGGGATGTGTTTGCGCACGTTATACACCCGCGTCAAGATTTCAAGATTCTTTATTTGCGTGAAATATGGTATGTACATGATGGTCTTATAAATAAAAAGGTTTCTCATAATTCGCTGACTTCTTTCAGCATGCAAACTTAAAAATAAAATCGTCCTTAAGTACTAAGCTATTGTTTTATAATATACGTATAACTGTTTCATTGTAGAATAGTAATAGATACTTTACTAGCTACTTAGTACTTTGGAAAAGGCTGGAATGAAAAAAATCGAGAAGTTTATTTGAGCGGTCAGCGTTCTTTTTACGTGACGGGACCTATACGGAACCTAACAAACGAGCAAAGCAGCGGCTATTACCTAGTTATTCAATGAACAATGAACCATAAAGTTTACATTAACTGCACAATTAGACGCATCAGTTAAATTCCCGACCTTGGGACCAATTGCTGCCAATGAATAAGGACGTAAAAACAAACAAACAAAAAATGTCTATTGATTCGTAGGAAATACGCAGTTACACCTGCATGCATCTGTGTCAAGGATTTTATGAGATTTGGACTAGATTTTTCGCTTATTAAAGACATAAATATACAGGGTGTAAAAAAACCCTTAAAGAAGCCGAAAGGCACTTGTTCTCCTCGTCATTGTGATAATTTTTTTGTTCTGGACCATACCTGGGAACCTTCTAGTTACGGAGATATTGGGGGTCAAAGTTCCAATTTTTTCCCCAGTTTTTAAAAAAATAGGTACTTTCTACTTTTTAAGGTTCTAACTTTACTCCAATTACCTCCATGGTCCGTTTACTATTCAAAGCATCCATCAGCAATAAGTTTTGAGCGCATTATATTGAGTTTTACCGTAAAATGTGATTTTTGACCCCAAAAACAAATTTCGTCTCCCAGCAATAATTTTTGCGTAAAGTTACTTAGTTTGATGTACAGAATGCTTGGTTGACGGCTTCGTGAAGGGTCTGTTTACACCCTGTACATTATTTAAGAAGAATATACAGGGTGGACAGGACATCGACGCACAGACGGTCCTATTCAGGTCCAACATCATGCCGGACATAGAATTTATACAACGGTAATTTAAAAAAAAAATCCCAGCTGTTTCCTACAAAAGTGACCTAACGTTTCCTATAAGGTGAAATTGTAGGGAACAGCAGATTAAAAAAAAGAAATACCGCTATGTTATTTCTGCGTGGCTCAGAATGATGTACTGAATACCTGGTTACCGTTTGTGCGTCGATTTCCCCTTCCAGCCTGTTTAGAGAACAGCCCATGTAAAGCCTAACAACGCATTTGAATTGGCCCGCCAAAAGTGTTCATCTAACGACCGTCTTTCGAAAACAGATTTGAGGATCGAAAAAAACGACTAATCATCATTCTTCTGCCTTTATCTCAATTTATTTGGGGTCGGCGCAGCATGTCTTCTTCTTACATACTTCTCAATTACTCGTCATATCAGCAGTCACCTCCTTTCTAGCTATATCATCCTTCACACAGTCCATCCATCGCTACTTTGGTCTTCCTCAACATTTAGACATCCACATTCATACTCAACATTTTCCTCACTACATTTTCCTCATTTCATTCAAACAATGAGCAACTAACGTAAGTTTAATGTTAAAAGCCGAGTAGGTAGGTGTATCTACCGTTACTATAGCAAGTTTAATTTACTAATTGGTGCGCCGGTTGTCACGAAATCAACATTTTGGCCAACCTTCAAAATAACAAAAAATGACTTTTTAGTCGTCTTACAAAGGTGGCCCACTCAATGTGCCCGACATAAAATAGTTCTAGGCGCGATATTTTTTTTTACCTACCGTAATAGGTACAAAGAAAAATAAATAAAAATTAGAAAAATATATGAAACATCCTGTTAATTATGTGCAAACGGCAGAATATACCTACCCAGCGCTCGAATCCAGTAGATCATCGCTCACAACAGGGTGTTTTAACTACGTCATGCGTCTTAATATTTTTATTTTTATTTATTAAAATCTCATAAATACCTATTTTTTTATGAATGCTTAGTAGTCATTGGATACATGAAGACGACTAAAAAGTCACGGTGTAGAGCAGGGAAAATACTCGGCAAAATATAGTTGTCGAGTTCTGAGTTTACATTAGCCAGTAGAACTGGCTGCAGGTGTCTCTGCCAAACCCTTCTGGAGTTACAGGTGTGATGTTAAAATTCATCACACCAGTCGGCTTTTTTTTTGTTTTTGGATGGAAAATCATCAAATAACCGCCTCCCTCCCCCCGCTCTGGGCGGAGTGGGAGGGAGTTTCAGACTTTTACTGACTAAAACCCATCCATGTTCCTTCTTTGCCCTTTGTGTTCCAGGGCCGCGGTATCTCTTTCTTACAGTCCCGCAGCCCCGGCAGGCATCGGCCCTTGCGAGCCCCTTCCTTTTGCTGACATCTCTTTGAGGCGCGCGTGGAACACGAACGGGCCGTCGACACGGCACACCAGTCGGCTTCAAGTCTAATATATCCGCCCGTATATTGAGAAGATGTACCAAAAGATATATTCATCATCTTCCTGCCCTTGTCCCATGTAATTAGGAGTCGGCGCATCGTGCTATCATTTACTCCACTCCTGGATCCTTCATGCCATTCCCCACACAGTCCATCCATCTTTTCTTTGGTCTTCCTCTCCCTATCCATCCATCAACATTTATTTACTACTAGGTTTTGCCCGCGGCTTTGCTCGCGTTAATTTAGAATTTGACAATCAATTCGGGTTGTACTCTGCTTGTAATGATATAATTCAATCATGATTCTAAAGACACGTGGCGCCATCTATTATCATAAGAACGTTATTGTTATTTTCCTCGGGAACAATACTTTTTTCGGGATGACAGGTACCCACCCAATATCCGTTTCTGTATACCTGACAACGTATATGCAAAATTTCAGGATGATCGGTTCGGTGGTTTAGGCGTGAAAAGGTAACAAACATACAAACAAACATACTTTCGCATTTATGATATTAGTAAGGATTCATCACTCTTTTAGTCACATGAGTTCCATATCATTTTCATTCCAATCTATAGATAGATTGATTATAGTACAGCCGGATGCAACGCAAATCCCGGTTGCACCTCGACTTAACGCAAGTGATTTAAATGCACTCAATCAAACGCTTGAGAAAAATCACAAGCCGTTATTTGAATCAATAAGCTTCAAGACGTGTTGGAAAATGCACTCGCGATCTCGCAAATGACGTCATTGAGCGCAGATTGTAAGATGCAGATTTTAAAATCCGGTCAAGAGCAGATTGGATGTGCTTGAGTGAAAATGTTAGGTACTACCGCGCTGACGGTCCACGTCCACCATTTTTCAACTTTATTACTCAGGGCATAATGGTGAAAATAAGATCGCATTGAATGACTCATGAAAAAAACATTCAAAGGGATTAAATGAACTTAGAGGGTTGTACTCACGGGCTGCGGGACTGTTCGAAAGAGATACCGCGGCCACCTACGTAAAGGCGCGGCAAAGAAGGAACATGGATGGGTTTTAGTCAGTACGAGTCTGACACTACCTTCCACTCCGCCCAGAGCGGGAGAAGTCATTTGATGATTTTACATCCGAAAAAAAAAGGGTTGTATTGATGATTTTAACGCTGTAAAGCCATATATGTTACGGTCGCAAATCATATCTCAATCAACATACAATCTGACACTGACCTGCAAACTCAGACCAAATAAAAAACCAAGACTTAGGTACCGCTGCTAAGAATATAGTGAAGCAAGCGCAAAACTACGCCTCGCTCTGTGCGTACACGCTCACACGCACACATTTACATCATACTGCAACTAAACTACGCTCAATAAGTGCACACATGTTTACGAAACCCGCCTCACGTCACTGTTGACAGCGCTGGGTCTTTTTTTTTTTCGAGAGGTCATCAAATGTCCGCCCCCCTTCCCGCTCTGGGCGGAGTGGAAGTAAGTGATGAGTATGAGACTTTTACTGACTAAAACCCATCCATGTTCCTTCTTTGCCCTTTGTGTTCTAGCACGCGTACCATGCCCACCGAACGGGTTTCTTTGACGGAAGAATCGACAAAATGACAGATTTCTTTTCACAATCTGTCATTTTATCGATTCTTCTCTTGTCTGGGTCTTGGTTTTTTTATTTAGACTGAGCCTGCGAATTGCAAAAAAACGTTGAAAAATTTGAAATTTCGCGGTCTACCCTGGAGCTTCCACATTAAATAGAAGTCGCAAGTCCAGACGGTGCGGCGTGCTATGCGCTCCAGGCATTCTATAGAAAAAATAGTTGCAATTTCTTCCATATTTAGATGCTACCTTCTTGGCAGAGAGCAGACGTTTGCAGACGAATTCGTGTTGAAAATAGACCAGCTTTGGAAGTATGGAATACTTTATCTACGAGACCGTTCCGTTTAACTAAATATGTACATAAACACGCGCCTTTTGCCATAGGGTACCTTTCATACCGAAAAAAAGTACTGTTCCCGAGGAAAACAACAATAACGTTCTTATGATAATAGATGGCGCCACGTGTCTTTCGAGTCATGATTGATTTATATTATTATAGAAACTTAAGTAGTGTGTTAAGAGTTTAATTGTCAAATTCTAAATTAACGCGAGCGAAGCCGCGGGCAAAAGCTGGTTCCTAATAATAATTTCCAACCATAACGCGAGCAAGGGCTGCAGGACTGCTGGGCTGCGGGACTGTTCGAAAGAGATACCGCGGCCCTGGAACACAAAGGGCAAAGAAGGAACATGGATGGGTTTTAGTCAGTAAAAGTCTGACACTCCCTCCCAGAGCGCGGGGGGTTATTTGATGATTTCCAATCCAAAAAAAAAGCCCGCGAGCAAAGCCGGGCAGAACTTAGTATTGCAACAAAGATGGCTCCTCGACGTGCTATCCGCAGAATCAGCTGATATTTTAGTTGTACATTTTATCGGCATTTCTTTCAAGAACATCAGAACCGTTGTACGTGACAAAATGGACATTTTTATGTACACAAGTGACTTGAATTTTAATTTTATCTTCACCGGGAGTGACCAATCAAGAATGAGAGGTGGAATGGCTATATTGACGCCGAATGAGGAGTTCGTGAGTTCAACACATAATAAAATTCTTTATTGCATATCACATGAGGAGCAGGATCAGGAGGTGCTGGAGCTCGTGGCTAAATAATAACAGCCACTCGGGTCGATCTTTAGGTCAAGCCGTCCTTGCCTAGTTTGGTCTGTGAATGGATGACCACCCATTACATACCGAGTTTCCTCCGTGCCTCGGAAAGCACGTTAAGCCGTTGGTCTCGGGTGTCATTTGTAGATCTTAGGTAGTCAGTGGCCCAAAAAGTCTGACAACCAGTCTTATAAAGGGGTATCGTATTACCCAGTACTAACTGGGTTGTGGAGGTCAGATAGGCAGTCGCTCCATGTAAAATACTAGTATTCAGCTGCATCCGTTTAGACTGGAAGCCGACCATAACATAGTTGGGAACCTATTGGGGACCTGGGTGTGTACTGAGGGGGTTAGTTCCAGGTGGCGAGGGATAAGAACTGCTGGAAGGCTTTCAAATTCAAAGACTTTATTTCGAGCGGAGGCTCATACAAGGTGTAAACGGACTCTTCACGAAGCCGTTTACCAAGCATTCGGTATATCAAATTAAGTAACTCTACGCAAAAATTATTGCTGGGAAACGACTTTTTTTTGGGGTGAAAACTACCAAATCAATGTAACGCACTCAAAACATTGAGCAAATGAATGCATTGAATAGTACAAGGACCTTGGAGGTATTTAAAGTAAAGTTATAATATTAAAAACTTGTATAAAAAAAAACTATTGAAAAAGTTGGAACTTTGACCCCCAATATCTCCGTAACTAGAAAGTTCCCAGGTATGGTCTAGAACAAAAAAATGATCCCCGTGACGGGGAGAACAAGTGCCTTTCGGCTTCGTTACGGGTCTTGTTACACCCTTTATAGGCATAGTAACACAGTCCTTAAAAACGAACTGTTAGTAAACAACAGGAAACGATGACACATGTCATTGACAGCAGTGAACCACAAACGACACTCCACTCTACCAGCAATCATTTTTAGAACCCTGTTATGGCCGGCCATGACTCGAGCCACCTTCGATGTTGTGCGCTAGCGCATCATTGTGAAAAAACAATCTATATGCGCCGCCGCAAACACCACTGACGCACTGCAACGCCCTGGCAACCTCATCAGCTTGCGAATAATTTAGAAGGTGGTACAGAATGCTTTAAAGAGCTTTTGGCCAGCAGTGGGACAGCAAAGGCAATCTATCTATCTATACATATATATAAAAATCAATTGCTGTTAGTTTGTCTCGCTAAAACTCGAGAACGGCTAGGCCGATTTAGAAAATATGGAAAAGTTGCGAGGAAGATAGTAAAAAAGAAGAAGAAAAAAGATAGTAGGTGGCAGGTAGGTAGTAAGTAGATAGGTAGGTAGGTAGTAGGTAGGTAGATAGTAGGTAGGTAGATAGTAGGTAGGTAGATAGTAGGTAGGTAGATAGTAGGTAGGTAGGTAGTAGGTAGCTACTAGCTACCTAGAAAAAGATGGTAGGTAGTAGGTGGCAGGCATGTAAGGCGCGAATTACACAGAAACGGCATAAGGTGAAGGCGCGGCGCAGGCATGATGCCGCTTCAAAACGTTTTCAAACAAAATGTACGTAGGCGACGTGTCGTGAATTACACTCAAGCGGCGCGGCGCAGGCAAGCCGTTCTTTCGTTTCCTTATAAATTCCACGCCTGCGCTGCGCCAGCGCCGCATCGTCACCTTACGCCGTTTCTTTGTAATTCGCGCCTAACAGGTAGGAAAAAGTTCAGCATCGCATGCCGGATACACCTAGTAAAAAATAAAAAATTGTATACCTACCTAACCTATAAATTGTATTCCCTTCGACCGTAAAACAAACCTAGGTACAGTTTACGATGACGTACCCGTGGTCTACGTGACCAACAATACTCGGGACCCGACACATGTGTTGCATATTAATGTGAAGTTTCCTCACGACATTATCTTGTACCTGTACGTACTGTATCGACCATTACATAAGTTTTATTTTATTATAGGTTGTTATGAGGAGGTCGTGGCTTAATAATAACAGCCGCTCGTGGCGATCTTTAGGTTAATCCGCGCTTTACATATGCCGAGTTTCCTCCGTGCCTCGGAAAGCACGCTAAGCCGTTGGTCCCGGCTGTCATTTGTAGACCTTTGACAGTCGTTAAATAGTCAGTGGCCAGAAAGTCTGACAACCAGTCTTACCAAGGGGTATCGTATTACCCAGTACTAACTGGGTTGTGGAGGTCAGATAGGCAGCCGCTCCATGTAAAATGCTGGTATTCAGCTGCATCCGGTTAGGCTGGAAGCCGACCCCATCATATTTGGGAAAAGGCTAGGCAGATGGTGACATGTTAATCGCGTGGATAACTCTGGTTGCGAGATGCAGGATTTTACATGACGCCAGCTATGAGGAGCACTAGCGGTTCGACACAGGCTTAAACTATAATCAAGTCATCATGGCGGCAGCTGAGCTGACTAACCAGAAAACACCAGAACTATATAATTAAAATTTCACAGCCATTACGACTAAAGGCGGCCCCTAATCCCATTATTAGTCTCATTAAATTCCAAAACATACAACCAAGCTAAAAATCCTCCAGCACTTTATACCAGGCTAACATAACACGACCAGAACCAAGTGATAAGAGATTTTATCACAGTCAGTATTTACCACTGATAACGGTGATAAAACGCTCAAATATCACCAGAAGGTTTTCAGATAAACGGGCTCAATTGAACTGTGGATAGATCTGGATTTTTTTAAATCATTAATTTTTTATTTTATTTATTTATTTATTTTACTATTTATGTACACAGTAGACAACACAGGAAAATAACATTATAATAAATGAGTACATAGGTACTGCTTATTTCATACGAAATATTTATCTCTAATTTTCTTTAATTTTCAATTTTTATAATTTTATCTCCGGTGTTGAGGTCAGATAGGCAGTAGCTTCGTATAAAATACTGGGTCGGCTGATTGCTCTGTTATTTGCCTTATTCAAGTCAGACAGAACAGCAAGACAAATCTGTCATTTTGTCGATTCTTCCGTCGAGAAAACCCTTTTCTACAGTGGTCATGCTACGCGTGCAAGTTGAGACTCGCGCAGACCGGGGGAGAATGACACAACTGGAGGAGGCCTATACTCGACAGTGAGCGGAACAAGGTTGCTGATGATGATGGTGATAGCTCGGGAGATAGACCTTCTTCCATTGTGTGAAAGAAAGTGGGCCGTTTTCGGAAATCGACAAAATGACAGATTTATTTTGTTGATCTGTCATTATGTCGATTCTTCTGTCGACAAAACCCGTTTCTACGGTGGTCATGAAATTAGAAATCAGAAATAATTTATTTGCCAATAATGTAGGTATACAGATATGATGGTTATTTTTATGATGTGCGTCCCGATACATTTTGCCTTACGGCATGCTACGCGTGCAGGTCGTATCCGAGATCTTCTGAAAGCCATCAGCCCATCTGGTTATTGAGTCTGCTAACTTGCTGGGGACTTTCTTCAGTCACTTCTTCTTCCCAGCTAAAACCCTAGGCAGTAGCGAAGAGCGCGTTTGGAGGACTGTCTTGTAAACTTTGACGTTCAAAAAATGCTGTGATTTTTGAGTGAATTTGAGTAAATGACTTTTGATTTCGATTTTAACACTTGTTTTACCGTCTCTCGGCATGGGCGTACCCACGGTGGGGCAGGGTGGGGCACTTGCCCCATCCTGCTCTCTGACCCGAAGCCTAGAATTTTTAGGCAAAATTAATATAACGACAAAATTAAATATTCATTTGGGTACTTTAACATTTTTGACATTAATATTAAAACTTGGTTAAGGTCAACAATGACAGAGAACCGTCTTGTCGGCCTCTGTATGATGAGTGTACATAGGAAGAGGGTCCTGGAAGCACAACATACATTTGAAAACGAAATTTTAGCTAGATTTAGCCAGAATCCTCGCTGGTTATTATTGAAATAAGGTGTAGTTCAGTCAATAAAACGTATCAGTCAGTAAATAAAAATCATTTTTAATTTCATACGACTTAGTTTATTTACTTCTGCCCCACCCCTAAAAAAATTCTGGGTACGCCCATGTCTCTCGGTAACCATTCCGTCCCTCTCGTGCTTTGGTTATTCTTCTCGATCAAGGCCATTTTTGTTGATATTTCGATCACATAATAACTCCGTATGAATGGCCATTCCTCAGTTACCATCACACCGTACCGTAACGTCTGCAAGATTGTTTTCAAAACATCTCAGTGTAGTACGATCAACCACGACACTGCACAACTGCGAAAATGGACTTTAAGGCTACGAGATAAAGGCGCTATCACTGTTGACTAAGACGTGCCAGCTGCAGGACATGAGTTAAAAAAATGCATGAAAGAAAGAAAACAGAATAATATTTTGAATTTATCACACGCCGTAACTTTTCAGTCATAATCTGTGTGACTGCGGTGCCTATAGATGCAAAACGGGTTTTAAACCGTCTTTTTGGTTTAAAACCGATTTAAAACCACAATTAGTGGTTTAATATGGTTTAAAATGTTTTTGTTTTGTTTTTATTGTATGCACTTGTGGCATGTGCCAAATAAATGTATTTTCTTCTTCTTCTTTTTTCTTCTCTCTCCTCCTACCATACGTTACGATTTTGGTAGCAAATTGCAAAATAAAAATACGGCATTGCCATTATATTTTAATAAACACGCATTTCATGATTGTTTTCAGTCTGTCTAATCCTAAAAAGTAGTATAAATATGATATATGACCTCAAATATATTAATAAAAATGCTAAATGATTTCAATTAGCCTTTTAAAATAATTTATAATCAATGTACGGCCCTAACCACCAATTTAAAACCGGTTTTAAACCACGGATTTTGGTTTAAAACGGTTTATTTACAACTATAGCGGTGCCTCAAAGCAAACTATGGCTCACCTCCTATCCTGCACTATGTGTTCCACGTGCATTTTGAGGGACCTGTCCGAGGCCACCACTAACGCCGTCGAGGTGGCAGAGTTTTGGATAAAACGAATTTAATTTTTTTTAAAGGGGAAATCATCGACACGACGAAGAAGAAGTCATAATCTTTTTTTTTTCATCAATCATTTGCCAAAGTCGTTCGTATAGAGCAGAGGTTTCCAAACTTTTTTTTCTCGTAGACCACTTTCAAAATTTTCTGGTTTCTACTGCATTTTTTTCTAGCCCGTGGACCAAAAGAGAAAAGCATGAAAAAATCTGAAACTTATCTTAAAGCTTCGAAATGCTTTTTTAAAGTCTCAATACGACCATTTTCCCCGAAATACATTGATAGATAAAGCCAAGTAAACATTTTTGTTCCTTACTATCGAAACCAATTTTTTTTTCACGCCAACGTAATAGATGGGTGACCGTCCATTACATTACATACCGAGTTTCCTCCGTGCCTCAGAAAGCACGTTAATCCGTTAGTCCCGGGTGTCATTTGTAGAACTTTGACAGTCGTTAGATAGTCAGAGGCCCAAAAAGTCTGACAACCAGACTTACCAAGGGGTATCGTATTACCCAGTACTAACTGGGTTGTGGAGGTCAGATAGGCAGTCGCTCCATGTAAAATACTGGTATTCAGCTGCATCCGGTTAGACTGGAAGCCGACCCCAATATAGTTGGGAAAAGGCTAGGCAGATGATGGAATGACAAACATGTCAATCAGAAAAAAATGTCAGAATAGTAACCTTTAGGTTCATAACGACAACTTCCCAAAACGTTCAACCTCCCAAAACGTCCACTTCCCAAAATGGTAATTCCCTAAATGTCTATTTCCCATTTCGTCCACTTTCCCAAAACGACCACAAATCTACAATTCTCAAAAAGTCCACTTCCCATAACGTCAACTCTCAAAACGTCCACTTTCTAAATAGGTTTTTTTTTTATTAAAATGTTACGGGTTCTAGTCCGTTGACAAGACAAATATTTCTATGCGTGCATATCTAGACATATTTTTGAAATAATGTGTCCAATCGATTCTCCCGGACGGTGGCATACCCGACATATGTCAACCGTGCCATCCTCCACAAGGTATTTCCGGTAGTTATTCGTCATCATAACTTCATCCATTATTGCACAGACAAAACCTTCGGTTCCCCAAATAGGTCACCGAAGCGCAGCCAAGATACGGACGCTAAGAAGTCTACATCGGGACCATGTAGGGCCCGGTAAAAACGGCCGTGAAGCTCCTTGCTCTGCCATACCTCCTTGCGATCATTAGTGTCTAATACTCTAGGTTTGCCCCAGTTCTCGTTAGGCAGGGAGAGCGGGGTGAGGCCCTTGTCCACTGAGACCACATCTCGGTGCATCCCCACGTCGGCTTCTAGGAAGTATTCCCTGAGACTGCATACCTCACGGTTGTGCAGGGTCTTAGCATTTAAGAAGCCACGACCCCCGCACTTCCGCCGGATATACAGTCCCATCACCGACGACCGTGGGTGATGCATTTGATTTGCGGTCAGCAGTGGACGGACCCTCCTATCCAGGGCATCAAGTTCCGACTGAGTCCATTTGAGTGTGCCGAAATAATACATCAAAACCGGCATGACCCAACCGTTGAAGGCGCGCACCTTGTTTCCGCCTGATAAAAGACTACCTAGTACCTTATTCAGGCGGCCAAAGAAGCGCTCCCTCAAGGATTGTTTCATGTCGGCAGTATTGAAACCTAATGCTTCCGACATACCCAAAGTAGGTTTCTGTTGAGGAGAGGGATCTAAGGTGTATGGAATCCGAGAGTTGCGTTCCCACGGATTCCATAATCTCCCCTCGCTTCACATGCATGACTGCACATTTGGCCACACCAAATTCCATCCTGATGGCGCTACTGAAAGTTTCCGTTACCTTCAGTAGCTTCATCAGTTGCAAATTGTTGGAATATTATTTCCTCGTACATTATGCATAGGTTCATGAGCTTATACCTACAAAGATTCGTCTTTAAATGTTAAAAAGCAAATAAACCTTTTTAATCTACATTACGTATTTTTATTTACTCATTGTAGTCCTGTTTAGAAAAAGGACGATAAAGCGATTCTTTTATTTTTCAAGAAAATATAGGGCAAGTGATATATTTTGTGAAAGAGACATTTTGGGAGTAGTCGTTTTGAGAAACGGACTATTTGGGAACTGGTCGTTTTGGGAAGTGGACGAAATAGGAAATAAACATTTAGGGAATTACCATTTTGGGAAGTGGACGTTTTGGGAGGGTGAACGTTTTGGGAAGTTGTCGTTATGAACCTAAAGGAATAGTAACACGTGTCAATCATAAAAATATGTTGCCAATCAGTACAACTATTGATCATCAAGGAAGTCGTTAATTGAGTAATAGCTTTTCTCAATTAATATTTGATTAAGAGCTCATTTAAGTTTTACTACAGTCATATTTTTAATTACATCAGATACTTAATTAGAAATGCGTGGGTCGATATAGAAAAAAATGCTGCATAAGTGCGGTTTTATTTTTCACTTGCCATAGTTTGTTTACATATTGAGTCCGTATCGGATTTTTTCTGACTGCTGACAGTTTTTAGGGTTCCGTATACGAAGGGTAACCAAATATTAACCTCTCTAATCCGGGTCCAGTTGAAAACCAGCGTCAGGCACTAGTTGCCCGGCATTTTGCTGAACTGGGCCTATTTGGCGCAGCCGTGAGGCACACAGTGTTAAATTTTTTGTTTAGTTTTAAGTATGTTTTTTTGTCTTGTATATATTTTTTTATACGGGGTGTAAACAGACCCTTCACCAAGCCGTCAACCAAGCATTCTGTACATCAAACTAAGTAACTTTACGCAAAATTTTTTGCTGGGAAACGAAATTTTTTTTTGGGGTCGAAAATCACATTTTACCGTAAAACTCAATATAATGCGCTCAAAACTTATTGCTGATGGATGCTTTGAATAGTAAACGGACCATGGAGGTAATTGGAGTAAAGTTAGAACCTTAAAAAGTAGTATTTAAAAAAAAAAACTTGTGAAAAAATTGGAACTTTGACCCCCAATATCTCCGTAACTAGAAGGTTCCCAGGTATGGTCCAGAACAAAAAAATGAGCACAATGACGAGGAGAACAAGTGCCTTTCGGCTTCGTTAAGGGTCTTTTTACACCCTTTATTGTGTGCACTTGTGGCATGTGCCAAATAAATGTATTTTGTTTCTTCTTCTTTCTATTACTAAGCCTCCGCTGTCCGTCCGTCTGTCTGTCTGTCAGCCGGCTGTATCTCATGTACATGTTGCTGCTATAACAATTAAAGGGGGTTCCCCTACTACGATGGTACGGAACCCTTCATGCGCGAGTCCGACTTGCACTTGGTCGTTTTTTTTTACAAATAAAGCTGTTTCCAAAACGTATAAATTTTTAAAGATAAGGGGGAGAATAGGGGGTCCTATTGCCATCAACCGGGCACAAATGCCCCGTGGCTGCTACTGAGTTCCGCCTGATGGAAAACCCAATAACAATGCCCGACCTGGTAATCGAACCCAGGACCTCATGCTCAGCAGTCGCGCTTGCGACCACTAGACCAACGAGGCAGTACTTTTTTATTCATCTGTACCCATAATCATTAAAACACCTATCAACGCTAATTAGTTACGTTCTTATCAATTTCATAAATTGAAATGCTGTTAGTACTTTTTTTAATTAGTACACACGTCTACACATATCCAGTATAACATGGCCTCGCTTTGTTTATATACAGGGTGTAAACAGACCCTTCACCAAGCCATCAACCAAGCATTCTGTACATCAAACTAAGTAACTTTACGCAAAAATTTTAGCTGGGAAACGAAATTTCCTTCACATTTTACGGTAAAACTCAATATAATGCGCTCAAAACTTATTGCTGATGGATGCTTTGAATAGTAAACGGACCATGGAGGTAATTGGAGTAAAGTTAGAACCTTAAAAAGTAGTATTTAAAAAAAAACTTGTGAAAAAATTGGAACTTTGACCCCCAATATCTCCGTAACTAGAAGGTTCCCAGGTATAGTCCAGAACAAAATAATGATCACAATGACGAGGAGAACAAGTGCCTTTCGGCTTCGTTAAGGGTCTTTTTACACCCTTTATAAACTGGATTTGTATATCTTGATTGGTTGGCGCGGGTACTGTACTAGAATTAGTAGATATACGGTACTTTTAACAAAAAAAAAAAGGTTTTTAAATTTTTGTCTGCCAGTATATTTGTCCCGGGTAATCTCCGAAACGGCTGGACCGATTTTGACGGAACTTTTATTGGCTGATAGCTGATGTTATAAGGAGTAACTAAGGCTTAATTTTATTTGGCTAATGCTACTTAATTTTGAAGATTGACCCGTGTGGCTCTATTATTAAGTCAAAAGCTCCTCCAATTAGATTAATTATTGTTGTGTTAAAAGTCGTGAGAGCAGCGGTGGCCCAGTGGTGGCGGCCCCGACTTACGAACAGTAAGTCGTGGGTTCGAACCCAGACAGGCGCATTACTTTGTGTAATTTATTTCATCACCACTGCTCTCAAAACGGTGAACGAAAACATCGTGAGGAAACCGGCATGTCCTAGAACCAAACATTCGAAGACATGTGACATCTACCAACCCGCACTGGGCCCGCGTGGTGGTACAGCCCACTCCCTCTCATAGAGAGGAGGCCGTGTTTTTCAGCAGTGGGAACGTTATAGGCTGACTAGCTGTTCCCCGCGACCTTCGTCCGCGTAAAATCCCGTCCCGTTTTTGCAACATTTTTCATTGCTGCTCCGCTCCTTTTAGTCGTAGCGTGATGTTGTATAGCCAATAGCCTTCCTCGATAAATGGACTACCCAACACTGAAAGAATCATTCAAATCAGACCAAAAGTTCCAGAGATTAGCGCGTTCAAACAAACAAACAAACACTGCAGCTTTATAATATTATTATTAGTATAGATTATTCTAAAAGTCAAGAAAATCCCTTAAAATTGCTACTGCATGTAAAGGACAACAGACAGAGGCACGTTCGTTTTTATAATATTAATAAAGGGTGTAAAAAGACCCTTAGCGAAGCCGAAAAGCACTTATTCTCCCCGCCAATTCGATCATTTTTTTGTTCTAGCTAGACCATACCTGGGAACCTTCTAGTTACGGGGGTCAAAGTTCCGACTTTTTCACAAGTTTTTTTTTTAAATACATGTTTTTAAAGTAAGATTTTTACTTGAATCACCTCTTTCGTAGAGGTGATTCAATCCATCTATCAGCACAATGTTCTGAGTGATATACATTGATTCCTACGGTAACACGTGATATTTCACCCAAAAAAATAATTTTTGAGTAAAGTTACTTAGTTTGATGTACAGAATGCTTGGTTGACGGCTTCGTGAAGGGTCCGTTTACACCCTGTATAACATCACGCCTGTAATCCTCGAAGGGCTAGGCAGAGGTGTATAGGTCCCATCACGAAAAAAGAACGCTGACCGCTCTTATAAACATTCGCAATTTTATTTATTCCAGCCTTTTCCAAAGCACTAATTACTAGTTAGTAAAGTACCTATTAAGATTCTGCAATGAAACAGTTACGAGTATACTTATATTATAAAACAATAGCTTAGTACTTAAGGACGCGACTGTATAACGTGCGCAAACACATCCCCTCCACTGTCGCTCAGCGTTCTTTTTACGTGACGGGACTTGTACCTAATAGTACACCCCACATGTCGCCAGTTATGTTTAAGTCCCATGTAAAGAAGGGCGGGCCTATTGCCATCAAATGGGCACAAAGCCAGACTCCTTGGTTGCTATTTATAATATTCCCTCTCTCTGGGGTTGGTCCCTCATGTCTGAGGATCGTGGTTGCATCTGCAGCGGATGATGTGCCTCCACCGGTTTCTGTCCAGCACGTCTCTTACAACCGTGTAGCATTTGGATGCCGAGTCTTTAATTTGGGCGGTCCATCTTGTTGGTGAATTGTTCATCACTACATAGTATAAAGCAAAGTCGATTCCCGCTGTCTGTCTGTCTGTCCCTATGTATGCTTAGATCTTTAAAACTCCGCAACGGATTTTGATGCGGTTTTTTTTAAAATAGATATAGTGATTCAAGAGGAGGGTTATATGTATATTGCAGCCGTGCGAAGCCGGGGCGGGACGCTAGTAATATTCTAAAGCTGAAGAGTTTGTTTGGTTGAACGCGCTAATCTCAGGAACTACTGGTTCGAATTGAAAAATTATTTTAGTGTTGGATAGCCCATTTATCGAGGAAGGCTATAGGCTATATAACATCACGCTACGACCAATAGAAGCGGAGCATCAATGAAAAATGTTGCAAAAACGTAATTTCACGCGGATAAAGGTCGCGGGAAACAGCTAATTTATAATATTAGTATGCATTTATTTATGTACTTTGAAAAGCAACAGCCATTTAAATCAATAAAATAAATTCGTCTTGTAAATAAGAACAGGAAAAACACAGGAAACTGATATTGAAATTAATTAATTCTTATATTATTTACCTTGTTTTGCATTTCAGTTGTGAGGGAAACATATCAATAATATATAGTTTATTTTCATTTAAGGATCCATGTTTTTCAAAAAAAATAAAAATGTTTTAAATGTAAAGGTTTTCCGCAAAATAATGCCTAATGTCATGACTTTATAATTAAAAGCCTTTTCCCAACTATGTTGGGGTCGGCTTCCAGTCTAACCGGATGCAGCTAAATACCAGTATTTTACATGGAGCGACTGCCTATCTGACCTCCACAACCCAATTAGTAATGGGTAATACGATACCCCTTGGTAAGACTGGTTGTCAGACTTTTGGGCCACAGACACATGACAGCCGGGACCAACGGCTTTACGTGCTTTTCGAGGCACAGAGGAATCTCGGTACGTAATGGGTGGTCACTCATCCACAGACCAACCTATAGGCAAGCACGGCGCGGCTGTTATTATTTAGCCATGAGCTCCTCTCGATTAATCCACCAATCGGCTACAATAGGGTTGGTTAAGCTCGGAAAAACTTGTGGCTCCTCAGACATCTCCCTCCAGCTCGATATGCTGAGCCTGCAGAAATACTCCCAGCGGGTCACCAACTGCCATGGCCCCCCTGGAAGACTCTAAACCGACTTCGAAGCAAGGTGGGCTGCTTATCAGGGGTTGCGGGAATGTTCGAAAGAGATACCGCAGCCCTGGAACACAAAGGGCAAAGAAGGAACATGGATGGGTTTTAGTCAGTAAAAGTCTGACACTCCCTCCCACTCCGCCCAGAGTGGGCTGCTGCAGGTACAACTTGTTCCGGTGGGGGTATTCTGATAAAACTGAGTGCGACTGCGGAGTCTCTTCCCAAACCATGGCCGACCTCCTGACCCTCGTTGTGCAACTCCACCTGCACTTTAAGGGACCTGTCCGAGTTGTGGTCGAAACAAATTTAATTTAATTTCATTAAATAACCATGGGAATCCTCGACACGAAGCAGAAGACTTGTTTTAAGACTTGCTAAACTTGTTTTTTAAAGCAGCGTTTGATTTATACAGGTTTCATGCGTGGCTGCCATTTCTATACAAATAAATAAAATTGAAGTGTCTCTTTGTAGTATCAAAATAACAGTTTTTTACTGAATGCACTTTTGACATTAAGAGCGTTCTTCTGTTAGAACCACGCTGCTGGAGTCAAAATTATTGATGATTTCCGACGGACAACTAAACGATAATCTGTTTAATTCGAAGATAAGTTATTGATGTCAAATTATTGAGGATTTCATAATCTAGTGCATGGCTGAAAAGAATTTTCAAATATTCGTATAGTTTTCTTATTAGAACAGTTTTTATTCAAGCCCTTAGGGTTCCGTATCCGAATGGCAAAAAACGGAACCCTTATAGATTCGTCATGACTGTCTGTCTGTCTGTCTGTCCGTCTGTATGTCACAGCCACTTTATTCCGCAAATATTAGGACTATACAGTTGAAACTTGGTAGGTCTCCGCGAGATTGCCCGCAACACCAAGGCGTTGCTGGCCTTTTTCGGAGAGTTGGGGTATATCGAATAAATTTTCTACCCGTACGCAAAATATGTGCTTTGAGGGTATGAAGAACAGGGTGTAAAGTTCTTCATCCCCCATAGAAAACGGAGGATCCTCCGACCAGACGGGCGTTGTCTGGTGGGCTACTGCCCGACAGTTATTGTCGGGTTCTCCTATATACTCTTAAGATTCGGATAACTTTACTTGCGCGATGTAGGATTTAGGTCTATTTCGATGTTTAGTTCATCTTCTGTGTCATACATGGGCGCTGTAGTACTTTTTTTTTATGTTGCTATAGTACTCTTTGGAGTGCCGCTACAGCGCTTTGAACGTGCAGTTGCGGACACCAGCCCTTTATAAAATACATTATGATCGTTATTTGATTTGAAGTATGTCA
Organism: Noctua pronuba; assembly: GCA_905220335.1. Taxonomy (NCBI): domain Eukaryota; kingdom Metazoa; phylum Arthropoda; class Insecta; order Lepidoptera; family Noctuidae; genus Noctua; species Noctua pronuba. Next base: position 2,450,050 of record LR999920.1, read on the forward strand.
TGGTGTTACTATACTTCTTTCGTAAATATGTTTTTCTTTTTGTATATTGGCGCCTTGTTTTTGTATAGTTATACAGGGTGTAAACGGACCCTTCACGAAGCCGTCAACCAAGCATTCTGTACATCAAATTAAGTTACTTTACGAAAAATTATTGCTGGGAAACAACTTTTTTTTTTTGGGGTGAAAAATCACGTTTTACGGTAAAACTCAATGTAACGCACTCAAAACATTGTGCTGATGGATGGGTTGAATAGAACGGGGGTCGTGAAGGTGTTTAAAGTAAAAATCTTACATTAGAAACATGTATTTAAAAAAAAACTTGTGAAAAAGTTGGAACTTTGACCCCCCATATCTCCGTAACTAGAAGGGTCCCAGGTATGGTCTAGAGCAAAAAAAATGATCGCAATGACGGGGAGAACAAGTACCTTTCGGCTTCGTTAAGGGTCTTTTTACACCCTTTATAGTCGTGTAATTTGTATTATTTAATTGTGCTTCTGTGTGTTGTGCTATGTCTTTTGTGTGCACTAAATAAATGATTTATCTATCTATCTATCTATGATGATGATGATGAAGTGGATTAAAGAGCTTATTACAGAAAGAGGGCACCTACTCCTGAAACGCTTATGTCAAGTGGTGCCGCTCTACCACAAGTGGCAGTGTTGTTACCTCAGGTACTTCTGATAAGGACTGTTCAAATCATAAGCGTAGTCACACCGCCAGCTGGCGCGCGGGTGAGCGGGCGAAAGACGCATCGTTTGGTGGCATCCATTAATTACGCGATTTTTCGACCCCCCCTCCCCCCTTGGTGAGATGTCGTGAGATTTGACTTCACTTGACACCCCGCCTAATCTCACGTGAGATTTATCAAAATGCGTAGTTTTTATTTTAAATACGTTTATCTTTGCTTGATTGCGTTGGATTTATTTAAAAAAAAAAACATAATTTTCTTAATTATTTTCATTGAATATTTAGTATTTAATATTATTGTGTAAGAATTAGCCATATTTTAGTGCAGAAATATTTGTTTACTTAATTAAACCCAATATTTTCGCGATTTTACACTGTTCCTTGCAGGGAAAAATTACGTGATATTTGCCGAGACCCACTCCCTCGTGAGATTGAGTGAGATTCGGCTCGATGCCCTCCCCCCCTAAACGCCTCACGTAATTAATGGACGCCCCCTTTCACCTCTTTTCATATTTTGGTTCACACCGTGAACTACCGAGCTAAGCTACGTCTGCGATACAATCGATGCGATAGAAATATCCGACGATGCCAGCGATGCTATTCGTTCACCTCGCTCGCCTAGCCCGCCCGTCCGTCGGTAGTTTTCGGTATGGACTCACATAGTTTAGGTCGCCATATCTTCGCGTAGTTTATATAGTTTCCATCGCCTCGCTTCGCCCGCTCGCTCGCTAGCTAGCGGTGTAGCCTGCGCTTAAATAATCTATACTAATATAATAAAGAGGTAAGTAAAATTTGTATGTATGTGAGGGTAATCTTCGGTACTACTGATCGGCTTCCGAAATATTTTTCACTAACGGGAAGCTACATTATCCCCAAGTGTCATAGGCTACATTTAAAATGTTCCCGTGGCTTAATGTCCAGCGAAGCCACGAGCAAAAGCTTTGGACCCAATGCAAGCTACCAGTGGTTCGGTTTCCAGAGAGCAACCTCTTCACAATGTGAGCCATGTATTAGCCATTTATTACCTACTAGCGGCCCGTCACTGCTTTGCATGGGTGGAAATTTATTTTTTAAACATTTTGGGATAAAATATAGCCTATGTTACTCAGGGATAATGTAGATTCCTAATGGTGAAAAAATTTTTGGAATTGGCACAGTAGTTTTTGAGTTTATTACAAACATACACACACACAAAAATACAAATCTTTCCTCTTTATAATATTAGTAAGACTAGCTCATCCGTTCAGGAGCAATGATGGCACAGACAGACACACAGATACACCCTTCAGACTAATTTTGGTTGTGGTTTAAAAATGATGGAAAAGAAATCTATATTATATTTTGTTTTTTTATAAGCCTGAACTGTCCCACTCCTGGGCAAAGGCCCCATTATCATCCATCCATGTCCCCTCTTCAATACAAGAAGATTATATTATTTGTCTATAGAATACTGACTGTGCCATTTTTCAAAGGGAATCCGGTAGGAATCGAGTTGTATGACGTTTGAGTTGCAAGCTAAGTACACCCAAATATTATCTTGTTTATTTCCGTTTTTCTTTACGGTTTTATTTTAAATAGTTGTATAGCTTTAAATAGTTTCGTAGTAATTATGTTGAGAGCATTTAAGTCACCTAAGGTGTTTGATTTCTTCATAAAATATTCTCTAAGATTAAAAAAAATAAGTGGTTCTTGACAGTATTTTTGAAAAATAACAAGTTAAGCCTTCAAAATATAGGTTTTTAATAACTGGACCCAGAGCGAATGAAATACCTATTCCTACAAAATTTTGTTTACTTAAAATATTATTGTTTCATTTAGAAATCAGATGCACAATAATAAATCACACTACAGACTAAAATATACAGATATTTAAATTTTAACACTTGCGCAACACAAGGTATCATCGTCCAGAGTATTCAAAACAAAATTTACATCACACGCGACGGTCAAAACCGGTCGAAACGTAATGAATAAAATTAACAATATTTTTTTGAGTATGACCTACTTATACGTAGTACTATTGTATTAAAATCAAGTTTACTTACCAAATAAACAACACTGTCATGCTTTCACGGCACAAAACTCGATCCAACTTCGAATATTACGTAAAAAATAACAGAATCAAACCGTTCAATGGCTTTTCATTTACATTCACTGGTTTTACACAGCACTGCGTTTTAAGCTCGCTATTAAAGTCTCAAAACAGTTATGCGACACTATTACAACTGTTTACAACTGTATCTAGCAATTTTCGTGATTATTTATCGATTGATTTATTGTCAATGAAAGAATCTGTTTTATTCTCCTAATTTGTTTGTTTTATTTTGTTGTGTGGGCGTTGTGTTGTGTTTATTGTTTTACGGGCGTCTATTTTAGGCCGTGCAGTCAGTCACATGATGCTAATTGAGTGAATAAACAGTTTTAAATTGAATAAAAAGTCAATGCAGGCCACTACGAAGCAAGTGGCAAAATATGTAGGTATTTTTCGACCTAGTTTCGTTGGTAGGAAAATTGACAGTTAGTTCACAGTGTTGCCACTGGCTTATCAGCTGTTCCATACATTTTGACCGTGTAGGTATTGCACTTTTGTATAAAACAGCTGGTTTTTTTTCAATCATTCAATCAACATCTTTATTGTGGATCACAGGTAGGTATATAATACAGGTCTTAAATATTTCAATTGTGATCAGCCATGTCCCGCCCGTAGGGCATACAATAGTTACTTGCGAGGAAGTTCAATTAAATACATAAAAAATAGATTATTACATTATGGTTTTAATAACCGATGAAAAATTTCTATGTAGGGGGGCTCAGAATGATGTACTGAATACGTGGTAACCGTTGTCGTGTCGGTGTCCCTTCCACCCCGTAGTGTATGCTTGTGCAACCATAGGATTATTTTTCTATCAGTAATTATAGAATAGAATAGGTCTCTATTTGCTAAGAATGTAGGTACATAAAAATAAGCCGTTAAATTATATAACAGAATTCATGTTCATTCTGCCTTAATATAGATCTATATATTGTAGTTTGTATCATGGTTAATCATTTAAATTTAATTTGAAATATTGATTGATTACCCATTAAACTATTACCATTAAAGGGAATGTTTATATCATTGGCAAATTAATAAGCATAATAATTTCAAAACAAATCAAATTCTTCTAGTACAGAAGGATTTTTTAAGCGGCAATAAAAATTTTCAAATGTCATAAGCGTTCCGCACTACGGAGATATAAAATGTCAGAAAAAATCGCAAAGTGTGTTCATGTTAACATCAACTTTATTAAAAAAACGAAGCAAGTTTTCACAATTTTTCCAGATTTTAAAGCAGTCATCATCATTGAAATTTCTATAAAATCGTTATTATTTAACTTATATCCATCAAATCGGAAGATATTTTAAAGTTTGGCAAAAAATTAGGACTTATGATTAGTTTGACGGACCTCGACCTTCCAGAACATGAGTGACATTTACGAAAAAAAAAGTAAACCCACTTCAATTCAGTCGCACCACTCATGATTTCTGTGTGTTATTTCATTTAATGAACCGTAAATTAGTGTTTATTACACGTTAATTAACGCATGATATAACCATTTGTCTAAAATGGCTACGCCGGCGGACGTAAGAGCGCTATTCGAGGCGAGATTGAAGGAAACTTCACCACCTCCGGATTTTCATCAATTAGACTTGGATCGTACGAAAGATGAAAAATACATCAAGAGGGTGCTTAGTCATGTGGATAAGGACGCTAAAGCTGCTGCAGACATGCTCTGGGACATCTTAACATGGCGAAAATCTGTCGGAGCAAGTGATATTAACGAAACGAACATCAGACTAGATTATGTCAAAGAGGGGGTATTTTTCCCAAGGGGCAGAGATGTGGACGGCTGTCTTCTGTTAATCTTCAAGGCCAAAATGCACGTCAAAGGCCAAAGGGACTACGAGGAGCTGAAGAAAATCATGATCTACTGGTTTGATCGAGTGGAACGGGAAGAAGGAGGTAAGAGAATCACTATGTTCTTTGATATGGACGGCAGTGGATTAGGTAATATGGATATGGAGTTAGTCAAATACTTGATAACGCTTTTCAAAGTGTATTACCCATATTTCCTGAACTATATTGTGATCTATCAGATGCCGTGGGTCCTGTCTGCTGCTTTTAAAGTCGTTAAAACATTACTACCAGCAAAAGCGGTAGAGAAAATGAGATTTGTTACGAAGGATACTTTGAAAGATGTTGTAGCGCCTGATCAAGCCTTAGCAGTATGGGGCGGGAAAGATAATTATACATTTGAGTTCATTCCGGAAAATAAATCTGAACATACTCCTAAGAAGGTTACATTTGCCGAGCAAGGGGATGGCCAGCATTCTCCCGGAGAGATGTTACGTCTTGTACCTAACGATACCATCCTATTTAAAACTGAAGGTGATGAAATTTCTGGACAATTTACTATTACCAACATGGATGAAAGCGCTGTGTCCTTCAAAATTAGGACCACAGCACCCGAGAAGTTCCGAGTAAGACCTAGCTCAGGTACTCTGGCAAGCGGTGCTTCGCAAACTGTCCTGATTGTAGTCCAACCAGGTATTCAACTCCGTACAGTAACCAAAGACAGATTCCTCGTCATGTCAATTCAAATCCCAAAAACCGACTTAACTCCGAAAGAGTTAACGGATATCTGGCAAGCATCAACCGGTAGTAAGACTGACGAGTACCGTCTAAAATGTCAATTCCCTGATAAAGATATACCGAAGAATGGTAACATTATTGACGGGAAAGTTCTAGAAAAACCTGATTCCGTGACTGCGACTCTGAGCAATTTAGAGAAGAACTATGCAACGTTGCATCGGGACATGAAGCAGCTGAAGGTTCTCCAATTTGTTACGTTAGCTATGACCGTGCTTGTTGCGGTTCTCGGATACCTTTTGTACGAGGGAGTGAGTGAGGATTCGAAGTATTGTGAACGTTTGTAGCCGTTGGAGTTAGTGGTGTTGAACGCCACTTTCAAAATCGACTATTTAATGGCGATTTTCATATTGATGTTGATTGTTAATGTCATTCTTTATATTTTGTACAGCAAGTTGGTGTGTAAGTTGAATTTATTGTTTGTTAGGTAAGGAGGGTAGTTGGGGAAAAAGGGGGTTGAACTTTTTTCTATAGAAGCTGGTATAGTCACCCTATCGCTATTTTGATTTTTCTGTAATGTTTTGGTACACACGACGGCTAGTCAAGCTTTACTAAACCACTTTATGCGGTACTCTCATTGTATGGAAAATCTATACAAAGCAAGGCCATGTTATACTGTGGGCTTACCATGAGTTTGAAATGTATTATTCGTTATCGAATACTATCGCCCTGTCTCTTTCATATTCATCGACTGCTTTACGACACGAGAAGTATATCCGATAGTTTTCGATATCGAGGACAGTTTTTTACAAACTCATGGTAAGGGCACTGGAAATGTATAACTTGATGTGCCGCCATGTGTACATGTTTTGTTTATTTATCCATTTGTACCATGAAAGAAGATAAATTAACAAAAAATGTTATGAGCTGCTTTATTTTATTGGGCTGGTGTCGGCAACACCTAGTCCAAATTTTGCGTTCGAGTGGGAAAATTGATCATTTGATCCACCGCAGCTCCCCCAGAAAGCAGAAATGTCTATGTTGCTGACGATCTCGCGGAGAGCTATTATGTTGGCTCTAAGCATAAGTGCTAAAACAGAGAACTTTTTCAGAGGTAAAGATCACAAAAAGAGCTCTTTATAACATTCAAAATAGCAATGGCACTGACTATGCCTCTTCCTTTCTGTGACTTTTGGGATGGTAAAAAACAGACATGTAAAAATATTTTGCTAAATGTAGTTCATACTCCGCTAGGAGTCTGTATGTTGAACAAGCAAAAATTCTGGTCATCTGTGGTTACCCCATGCCTTAGGAGGACTAGCTTGGTTTAACATAATTTCTTGTTTCGAAACAAACGTGTTTCAATTTGGCATTTGTTTTGGCGAGGTCGCTCTGCGAAGCTCCTGGACCCTCCAGAGATCGTAGACGAAACTGCCGATAAGCTTTAGCCAAACGTCTTGAAAGTCAGTTTAGGAATACGAAAAGTTTTGAGAGCAATTGCCCTCAGTCTAAGACCTAAGGGAAGTTCTATGCTTCTTGGCGGACCTACGCAGGTTATGTCAGTTGTGACCCATCACGCACAACAGACTGAATTTGAGTCTTAAGTGCGTAATCTTCATTTAAAACTGAAACACGGCGGAAGAATTTAGATGCATTTTTTTTAATCTTTAATCTGTGTAGTTTGTGAATATTTGTTCGTACTCCAAACGAAAAGAAATAACATCATTGCATTTATGAAGAACTCTTTCTTCAATATTTTCTAAAAATATAAAATAACATTCCATGACGAAATTTTTTTAAAGACTGCATTGTTTTGTTTAAAGTGTTTTGTGAGTCATTTTTGTACTTCGGAATGTTGATAAAAAACAGATAAGTATGGTATAGGTAGGTACGGACGAATTTCAATGACCTGGGTTAGACATGTTCATTCCAATAATACGTTCCCATGGGACAATTTACGACCTTCAAACGCTAAACACAAACTTTTTATATCTTTTCGCGGTGAAATTGGCCCTCAGTTCTTCAGAAAGACAAAAACGTGAATTTATAAGGCTTTTGCGCCTCTCACAAATTCGATCAAAAATACGGCTTCATCATTGACAGCATTTTTCCACATACTGCCGAGCATAGGCCGGGTATTTACATATACATTTTCGCGGTGGAATAGTCTTCTATGTCCGTCTGAACAAAAAAAACGGCGAGTTTGCAAGATTTTGAACTCTTTTCCCACGCAAAATCGATAATAACGTATCTTCGTAGCGTTTCTAAGATGTCAATGTACGAAGATAGACGTATGTTTGTGTCTATTGAGTTGGTCCAGAACTTAGCTACGGGTTCGGCAATAGCGTCCATCAGTTCCTGTAGCATGCAGGCATGATATCAAGTGTGAACGTTTGTAGAAAACCTCCACTGTCATGGAAAGCAATAAAATTCGTAGATTCCTAACATGTTTCTTGTCATCGATTGGCCCCGTATATGGTTGGCCTATAAATTGCCAATTTATTCATCGCAGTTGGCGGCTCGCTCGCACGTCACTTATTTCCAAACTAAATTGCCTGCAGGGCGCGTCATGGACACTGTTAGGTCTCTCTCTGAATCATTCAATAAATTGATTGTTTGGGTGTGGTTTTGGCTAGCTAGAGGATAGGAATTAATCAATAATCGATTGGTTTGTTAGTTCCCTAAGTGCTCTCTATTTTTTTTTAATAAGCGATCAGGAATTGTGCTACAAATCGTCAGGAAAGTTGAGCCTAAGTCAAAAAAGTCCTTTAAGAAAAAGCAAAGATATTATTGTTTTACACCGTGTCTCCTTTTGCCTATAGCGGAACCTCTATTTTTAACCTCCCGACTCGTTGATGTCAGCTTCCAGTCTAACCGGATGCAGCTGATTACCAGCATTTTTCATGTAGCGACTGCCTATCTGACCTCCACAACCCAGTTCAGCAGTTTTGCATTCCACTTACATCGTCTTAAAAAGTCTCATGCATTTACTGGTCCATGAAGGAGTATTTTAACGGCACTCTGCTCATGTCTCTGAAGCGAAAGCTAATGGACATGTGTATATTCTCCCCATCTTGATCTACGGTGCACAAACTTCGTCTTTGACTAACATCCAAAAGTCCAAACTCAAGGTTTGTCAACGTGCTATGGAGCGCAGTATCATAGGTGTAAAATTAACAGATCATGTACAAAACACTGCGCACCAAAACGCAAATCGTTGACGTGGCGTGTCAAAAGGCTGCCCAACTAAAATGGGACTGTTCAGGACATGTCTGTCTCATGCCGAACGAACTGAGGGCCCGTAAAGCTCAGGATTGGTGAAACAATGTCACGGGGTCGCGGCAGACCACGAAGGTGATGGCGGGTCGAACTGAATGTCTTCCTTGGGAATTGGAAAAAAGTAGCACAGAAGTGTGAACTTTGGAAGGAATGGGACAATATAGGCTTATAATAATAGTAATAGCTGCTAGCCAACATTGTCCCACTGCTGGGCAAAGGCCTCCTTCGACATTTCGCGATCTATTGCGATTGTAGGCCAATCCCTTGTCCCCTTGAAAGAGTCCAGCTCATCCCGCCATCTCCTTCTGGGCCTGCCGCGTTGTTGTTTCCTTCTATTTTGTATCCACTGAGTGGTATTTTTTCCCCATTGCTCCTCCGACATGCAGCAGACGTGACCTGCTCAGTTCCACTTAAGCTTAACCTAGCAGCTGTAAGGCCAGCATCAGCTATTTGTGTTCTGGAGCGAAGTATGGAGCTATAATGATAATATATTCTGCAGGAGAAAGACCCTCCTCTCTCCCTCCAAATCTTTTCTATCTTGAGCTAGTATGGAGTATGGACCAATCCTGCATATAGACATCAAGGTCTTAACCTAATATTTACTTAGCCGTTTGATCTTCGCAAACCTATTAATAAACATTCAATTGATTTTCGCTTTCAACTCGGTACGGTAGCTGCTAGTAAATATTTGTTTTAGTTTCCAACGTCAATGTGGTCATTAATGACGTCACTCTACGTCCGTGGCAAGGTTTTTGTTTCAAACGTTAATTTGGAGAATCAATAGTAAGATTAAAGTGTTTTTTGTAAATAATTTCCATGTTAGAACACTTTTATTTGAGAAAATTATCGCAATGACGGGGAAAACAAGTGCCTTTCGGCTTGGTTAATTGTCTTTTTTTACCGATTTGGCCCCGCCAAGCGTCGTCATATCGAGCGGTCCTAAGTTTCTCGCATATAGCAGATTCCCGCGATCTTCACCAGGTCATGGGTCCACCTTGTAGGAGGTGGCCATTCCAAAGGCCCCATCATCAAGATTGATAATAATTCTTCGGGCTATTTCGGTTGCCTGGTTCTCTTGCCAATTGAATGTATAACACTGGAAATTCTTCTTCTTCCGCCCGCCTTTGTGCATTGATACTTGAAGCCATAGTCAGCGCTTGAATGTATTTTTGTCTTTTATTTCGTAATCATCAAACTCAAACCATTTATTTCAATTAGACCATAACAGGCACTTTTGAATGTCAGAAAAACAAAGAAGGCGAAGCTACAGTCCCAGACACAAGGCATAATAACTTGTGAAAGTACTGTAGTTGCCCATTCCAAAGCTTAGATCTTTATGGAGAAAAATGGGCAAGAAACTCCATATCAATTTACCCACTCCTTCAAGGGCCACTAAATCGGGACCTCCATTTAATAGCTAAGAATTGGTGCGAGAAAGGTCACTTACTTTTTAAAGATAACTGATAGCGTTCGACTACTATCTAACACCTGCATCAATGATATCGCAAATGACTCACACACATTTGTTACTGTAGGTATTTGTATTAAATCTCACGTGGTAAAAATTATCTTTCAATTGTGGGAAACTAAACTTGCGAAATATCGACAGAGGAAATGTCATTGGGTGCTGTCAGATTTCCAAATTTTTGAAGAGGAGAACGTTTCAAATCGGACAGTGATTTCAAGGTTCCTTACGTCATGTGAGAAAATTAAACCATTGTTTTGTGTTGTCCATTGTTGTAAGTCAAAGACATTCAAATATACTACCTATAGACGGGACAAGACAATTCCAAAACCTGTTACAAATTAGTAACAAGTCGATCAGTCCAGTGCGATACGTAGCCTTGTCAGGTCGCATTCATATAACACAAAGACACTCAAATATTTCCGAGCTATAGACGGGTCATGACGAAGAAAATCGTAATCCAAAACTTGTTGCTACTTAGTAATAATTCGTTCTGTCTAGTGTCATCTGTGTCATACGCCCGCTTGTCAGGTAGCATTCGTGTGTCAAATTCGAAAATATTCAGGATGAAAATTATTGTATGACAATATTTCCAATGTCCTCTCTATATGTGTTTTAAATCTCTTTGGTTGTATGTGAAAATTGTAGTAGTATTTAGGTGCCAAGCACTCTAGGTTGTCGGCGTACACGCAATGTAGTAAGCGTCTTCATTTGTGCAATTCATTAAAATATCATTGAAAAACGTTCGGTAAAAGATTTTTTATGAAAAACAAATGTGGTATAAAAATATTTGGGTATTTTGGCATTCATAGTATCAGGTTAAGAAATTAGAATATGACTTTTGACTATTTATAAACTATTATAAATGTTATAAACATCTAAAGAAAACGCGAACAAAAATGGAATATTTATTTATTTTAATAAATAAAATCTAATTGTGTATGTAAATTGAAAGGTGGGTAATAAATACTATCTGATAAGATATTTGGTCATGGATATAATGCGGTTTAATTTACGTGCAAATACATGTTGGTGTGTTTTCGAGTACTTTTAGACTGAACTGTATTTTTTTAAGTTCGGGCTCTTAAGGCTACCCATAAATACGGGTCGGTCTGATTTGGCATATTCGGGCGGCAAAACAGTCATTCGATATTTCCGCCCGACCTGTAAAATAGCTCTATTTTTGCATTAGATAAAATGCCCGAAGAAAAAAATAAATTCCAATTTTTTTGGGTGAATGCACATATTTTTTACCATGTGAAAAAAATCCGGAAAGGGCTTTTAGTAATAGAAATTAAAGTAAAATGGTTATTCTATAAATGACTGGTATGAAAATAAGCATTTCTCTAAGTATATAAGGCCTATTTGCTACTGTTTAGCCATGTGTGATATTGTCTATGAAAAAAACTCGGTGTGTTAATTTCAACTTTTTTTTCTTGCATAATTATAAGAAAAATGTGTCTATAAAAAATTGCAAAAATTTTAGTGTACATTTTTAGGGTGTGAATTTGCAATTTTCTTTGAAAAAAGTTCGTAAGCGCATTCATTTGGTAGTTAAATGATGTAAGAAAATGAAATATTCCAGATGTAAAATTATATATTAAGGTGTGGGTCAGCGATTTCCTTTGCAGGCAAAATTTAAATTGTACCTTGTGCTTTTAGAATTAAAAGCGATATCTTAGATGGTTGTTTATATTATTCAGTTTTTTTTTATCATACAAAAACACTCGGTTGAGATAAAATATTTCTTCAACTGCAATCAAGTTAGGTATTACTAAATCATGTATCGTTATCAAAGATATTAGTTCTGGCCCAAATCTAACACTGATATGTTGATTGTTACGCAATTGTTTCATTTATTTATCTTCTGTAAGTTATTTTTAATACAAAGGCACAATAGGTTGTTAGAAATAGGTTTTTTTAATGTAATGTGAAAACTGATTATTTCAAAATAATAATACTGAGTGATAGGGACATTGACGATTGAGGAGCTCGTGGCTAAATAATAACAGCCGCTCAGGTCGATATTTAGGTTAAGCCGTGCTTGCCTAGGTTGGTCTGTGGATGGGTGACCACCCATTACATACCGAGTTTCCTCCGTGCCTCGGAAAGCACGTTAAGCCGTTGGTCCCGGGTGTCATTTGTAGATCTTTGACAGTCGTTAGGTAGTCAGTGGCCCAAAAGTCTGACAACCAGTCTTACCAAGGGGTATCGTATTACCCAGTAATAACTGGGTTGTGGAGGTCTGACAGGCAGTCGCTCCACGTAAAATACTGGTATTCAGCTGCATCCGGTTAAGACTGGAAGCCGACCCCAATATAGTTGGGAAAAGGCTAGGCAGATGATGATAGGGAAATTGACGCACAAACAATGCAATGCTGCAATGTAAAAAAACGATTCCTAACCTTTTGACCGTGTAGGCATGGCAGTTTTGTAGGAAACGGCTGTTTTTTTAAAATACCCGACTAAGAATTTAACTCTCGGGGTCTCGATTCATATGCTAAATTCCTGGTTACCGCCTGTGTGTCGAATGTCCCTTCCAGGGTGGAAGTCGAAGAAGGGTGGGTCTAAGTCACTTTCGGAAAACAAAAAAAAAAGTTTTATAATTGGACTGGTGATTTTCCTATCCTTAATAGAAAGTGCACAATAATCTAATTTACTATGATTTTATTAAAAATATATCTATTTCATTCCATATAGTCCTATTATTTTATCCTATTATTATTGATTTTCCCCCGATATACCTAAAACTTGCCATTTTTTTGACTACCTACTATGACGTCATGAGCTCTATTTAGTTACTATACAAAAGGAAACTACGTTTTTGTTCTTTAAATGTCTAGATAGCCATGTAAGCATAAAATGCTTAAGCTGGGCACGCGAAGTAGGTGCTCTCGCGTTTTCTAGGTATTTATTTAACAATTTATGTACACACTAAATACAGAAAAGAAAAAAGGTTTATGTTGTATTTCTGTATCTGTGGTCAAAATCTGTTCTTTTTCTCTTAAGAATGAGGTTATCGGGGTTTCAATAATTGCGAATGGACTGTAATAACTGGCCATAACTAAAACCAAAAATAATGATTATTAGTATTTAGTTTTTTTTTCTTATTTGCTCAGAAAACCATGATTTTTTTATTATTATTTATTTAATGAGTTGTGATCAATTTTTAGCTTAAAATGAGTAATTGCTTTAATTTACTCGGTATTTAAAATGCTGCTACTGAATTATCCATGCATTTTTTCTTTGTAAAAACATTTGATCAAAAAAAATATATTAGACGTATCATTCCTTTGAAAAATTTTCTTTAAAAAAGAATTTAAAAAAAAACGTGAAATTTATTTAAATACCTATGCTTAGTACCTGTAAAAATAGTATTAGTAACTAAAAGTTAATGCCATAGGGTGAAGACACCGACCCTCATTCGTGTATAAAAAAAAGTTAAAATAAACTTTTTTAATGCTTAAAAAATAATTCTTGTTTTAATAATGGATGAAGATGGGTCCTTTGCCCTATTAAATATATCATGCACAATTATTAATATATGATTAGTATGTAAGGGTTTTATGTAGATATATCTATTTATGTGTTTTTTATTTAATTTGGGTTAGCCTTATTCTTAATGGATTTTTAACGGAAGATTGCATTTTTTATAATAAAAGTACGTCTTGCAAATGCTAAAAAGTTTTTCTATTTTTTCGCCAACTTTAAAAAAAAACGCGGGAAAATCGCACTGCATGTTACAGTTCTACTAGGATATTTTGGCGCTCGAATGAAGTTGACAGTGGAGCGCTATTGGCTATGGAAAAAAAAGATGGCGGCATTAGTAACAGTTACAGATCCAATAAGAATGAAGTTTTAGTAATAAGGTATGGCTCTAGGAGTATGTTATTATTTACTTTAAAACGCTTCATTCATGTAACAAAGATTTTTCAAACAGGTTGGTTATTGTAAAGAATATTTAATAAATAAAATGTAATAAATGTAATTTGAGTTTTTTTTTTACAAACTTACTGTAATTCCTCATCTGCTTAGTCTTTTCCCAACTTTGTTGGGGTCGGCTTCCAGTCTAACCGGATGCAGCTGAATACTAGTATTTTATATGAAGCGACTGCCTATCTGACCTCCACAACCTAGTTTTAATACTGGGTAATAGGATTCCCCTTGGTAAGACAGGTTGCAACTTTTGGGCCAATGACTACTTAACGACTATCAAAGATCTACAATTGACAGCCGGGACCAACAGCTTAATGAGCTTTCCGAGGCACGGAGGAAACTATGTAATGGGTGGTCGCCCATCCACGGACCAACTTAGGTGAGCGCGGCTTAACCTGAAGATTGATCCGAGCGGCTGTTATTATTTAGCCACGAGCTCTTAAACTTTACTGTAATTATGACATAATTTAATCCGAAAAACTGATAAATAGTCTTATCAAAGTCGAGGTTTAGGTATCGTGTTATACAAGTAAGGGTTGAGCCTCATAATTGACGGGTCTGAGCGAGGGAAAACGATAGGAACATGGAAAAATGCGATACCGAGCTGATAGGTAACGCTCAACCCTAACTGAATTATAGGGATCAGTTAGGCAACCGCTCCATGTAAAATACAGGTATTCAGCTATATCCAGTCAGACTGGAAGTCGAACCATAGTTGGGACATAGCAAAAATTCGATGTGTTGTTTTATATTATTTTGTATACTTAGGCCAATAAGTGATGGACCAAGTCTTTTAATTATTTAATCTCTGCTGGCAGGAACTCAAAAGTAATCTTAAGGGGGCCACGTGGTGGCTCCCGGCGACCGTAGGCGCGGGCCTTGTGGACGATGAGTAATGGCTAGCTCGCCGTCCGTCCGTCTTATGACGACAGGCCGCCCGGCCGTGACGACGGCGCGTTCGTGTTCCACGCGCGCCTCAAAGAGATGTCAGCACACAGGAAGGGGTCCGCAAGAGCCGATACCTGCCGTAGCTGCGGGACTGTTCGAAAGAGATACCGCGGCTCTGGAACACAAAAGGCAAAGAAGGAACATGGATGGGTTTTTAGTCAGTACAAGTCTGACACTCCCTTCCACTACGCCCAGAGCGGGAGGGGTCATTTGATGATTTCCCATCCGAAAAAAAAGGGTCGGACTCCACCGAAGCGGAGACGAGACGAAAGGAGAGATGTATTTGTAAACCACCAATAGAATTTCGTTATTTACACTTCTCGTCTCACCTTAGCTTTAGTGGAAACGGTTGAGCACAGAGGTGAGACGTCTCGTAATTGTTAAGGCCAGCCTCCGCACTCGGAGACGAGAAGAGACGTGTGCGTCGAGCGGTTAGCTGTAAGCGTTGTGCGGTGCACATCTTTCCTCTCCGCTTTGCACATATGGGACTCCTGTATTCACATTCTTACCCCACATGTAAACATTCGTCGCACCAGCAGTCAAAATCACGGCCTCGCAAGCTAATACGTACTGAGGAGTTGTGCGCCAGTGTCGGTAGTTTTTATAGGGTGCGAGCAGACGACGCGCGACGCTATAAGACGCGCACGCGCCAGAGCGAGATGAGTGCCCGTTCATCGTAGATCCATTGTCAACCAATAAATGAGCAATTATTCCCTGCAATATCACGAGTTTAATTTACGCCATGAACTGATGGACGCTACCGAAAGCGCCAAACTAGTTGCTCAGTTCTGGGCTGACACTATTTAGATTGCCATCGACACGCTAAGAAGAAGAATTTACGCTTTCCTTCTGATCCCAACACACAGCTTCGGTGAATACACTCTAGCTCTTACGCATCTCCTCCTCTCCACTGCGCACATCTCCGCTTTTGATGAAGTCCGGACCTAAATCGAGAAGAAAGCAATGCTTTTGGTAAACTAACGATGAAGGTATTGAGTATTTGACGAATAAAACAAACAAGCCCAGTATCAAATATAATAATTATTATTATGTCAAACTTATTTCTTAACAAAGACAACAGAGGACACCACACTGCCAACTTTCCCGCCAAATTTGAATTGAGGCGTCGGTATCACTCTTTTGAGCTTCATTTTTTCACAGAAATGTTTCAACAATTCGTCTTCAGTCCAATTGCAAGAAGTTATTATGAATAGACCTGGAAAATAGAAATTACATTTTTGTATTATTTTGTTCTTGTGCTAGCTGTTGCGAAAAAAGTCTGACAACCAGTCTTACGAAAAGGTATCGTATTACTCAGTACCTACTAACTGGGTTGTGGAGGTCAGATAGGCAGTCGCTCCATGTAAAATATTGGTATACAGCTGCGTCCAGTTAGACTGGAAGCTGCCCCAATATAGTTGGGAAAAGGCTAGGGAGATAATGAAGCTAGCTGTTGCCCGCGACCTACGTCCGTGTGACATTATTATAGAAATACTAGCGGTCCGTCCCGGCTTCGCACGGGTGGACATTTATTTTCCCCTAATTCCCCCCTCCCCCCGTAATTTTTCTAGTTATAAATATAGCCTATGTTACTCAGGGTGAATGTAGCTTTCTAATGGTGAAAAATTTTTTGAAATCGGCACAGTAGTTTTTTAGTTTATTCATTACAAACATACACACAAACACACAAAAATACAAATCTTTCCTCTTTATAATATACTAATCTCGCTTGGGAAGTAGGTACTTTCAGATAGCTGCGATCGTTTCTTTTTAGGCATATTGTTTATCTTGGGTTTATGTTAAAAAAACCCTACCTATCGTCAGACGAAAATAAATACCAGTTTTTCGAAAATAATTCGAATTATTTAAGAATATATTTAAGAAATATTGAATGAAATTATTTATAAGTATTTTTGAAAAGAATTTTTGATAATGAGTATCTAAATAGTTCCGAAATCAATTTTAATCTCGCGCGAGTGAGCCGCGCGTCAACCTGCTTCAAAGATGTGCACCCCCCTCCCCTGCGGTTTCGCCGTGCGAGTCGTGCGACACCATCATTCATTTTAATACCAATTACAATTTTAAATTCGTAATATCTTTGAATGGATTGTCCGATTGGAATAAAATAAAAAGTAATTTATAGCTATTGAAACAATCTTGCTCAATAAATAGTTTATTTGGATAAGGATTAGTATTTGACGATAATATGATCAATAAACTTAGGCTAATAATTTTAATTACTTTTATTCTATGGAAAAGTGGTTATAATGGCTAAAATAGAAATGTTTGGTTTATACTATCGCGGACTTTTTTGTAGGCATTATTGAGTTCTACAACTTTTCTATAGAAGTCAACCATACATCTCTAACCATTTAGGCAGCGTTCGCGAGAATCGTTAACGTACGGCAGTTTTTTCGACGCCTTACTCCACAATTTTCACTACCACGAAAAATCCTATCTATTTTCCGGGATAAAATATAGCCTATACGGATTCGGAAGAATCCCTCTAAGTAATGGTAAAAGAAATGTTGAAATCGGTCCAGTAGTTTTTGAGCCTATTCAATACAAACATACAAAAATACAAAGGTTTCCTCTTTATAATATTAGTATAGATAGTATAGATTACTTCCTTTTTTGAATCGGATTTCAAATTGTAAAAAAAAACATGGGTTTTAATTTTTTTTGCACGGAACCCTAACCCTTTTTCTCAAATAAAAGTAGCTGAAGTTACTATAAAATCAGCTATGTGTCAGGAAAAGCCCCGTCAAAATCGGTCCAGCCGTTTCGGAGTTATCAGAATTATCAGTGGTAGCCTAGTGTTGTGAGTGTGACCGTCGCCGTCGGACTGCCAAGTCATAGGTCTCAAGTTCGAAGAGTGAAGTCTTTGTTCGGTGAAGGAAAAGATCGTGAGGAAACCAGCATGCCTGAGAGATATTTCTCGACGGTATGTAAAGCCAAGTCAGAGGCCCATGGACGGCATAAAAACTCTGACGCCAGGACCTCAAGTCTGCTATTACAATAGTGTCAGAATGGTCTATCATTGATTTCATAATTGTTTATTTTGACCAGTTTGGTAATCTACTAATATAATGGCGTCATTATGACTTTCCAATGATCAACTACTGACTCTCCATTGAAAGAAATGGCATAGAATGGTAATCTCGTACATAATGACAAATGAATGACTGACTTGGGCGGGTAATCTGCTAAAATTTTGACAGTTCCTTTGATCAGTGACCTACCATTAGAACGTCATTGTGCAGTCATAGCTTTTAATTCGTTACAAGTCATCATATCATTATAACAATGAGTAATGACCGACCATTATGAATTTAGAAGATTACGAACTTTTAGCAAAATGACAATGGGATCTTGTTGGAATGACGAATTTATAAAAAATAACAGACGGGCCCGCACAGGTTACGCACTAACCACACGATGAAGAAGATCAGATATTTCCTTACCATCGTCATCCAACATGTCCACAACTTGGTCTATATATTTCTCTCGGCACTTCTTGGGGTCTTCAGGGTTGAGCCCAATTGCGTCGTAAGTTCCTTTGTCATGTACTACACCGAATTTACCTAGCTCGTTCACGCTGTCTTGAGTAATATCAAATACCTGAAACAAATAACACCGGTAAACACTGTTTTTGTCACACGAACTTTATGATGATTTTTGTGTGTTGGCGTACCGTCATTATAAATATATAATAATCTTGTTTCATTTTTGTGACAGCACATATTCATTTCTGACCTTATTTGTTTGAATAACTTCATTTAGGCGACTGTATAACTATTTCATCAACTAACATACATTTTATTTTCGTTAGTTACATAAATATGCCACGAAAGTGTTCTAACAACCCCGACAGTTTTTGTTATGTTGTGTCTGGAGAATTAACTTTTACATCTCAGCGTCGAAATTTCACCCCATTAATTGAAAAGTGCTATTTAGGCTATTTTGGATTTCCTGTGCAGCATCAAAATAAATCCTGGGTCCGACATAAATGTTTGTTGGAGACTTAGACGGGACTTACCAGAAGGCAAATATTCACGAAAATCGTAAGTATTTATTGTACATTAAGTAATAATTTCTTTAATATAATAATGTAGTTGATTTTTGTACTTTTTACGAAATATGCTTTGATGTTAAAAGAAAACCTGATGTATCAATTTTTTTTCATTGATACCATTATTGTTTGGTGGCCCTAGTAGATTCAAAATTTGATATAAGTTCTCATGCGACAAAAAAAAGTTAAAATTTTGTTGACCAGTGAATAAATAAATTCGTTTTTTTTTGTTAGTCTAGTATCCAGGCAGGAGCATTACTTTGTGTAATTTATTTCATCACCACTGCTCTCAAAACGGTGAAGGAAAACATCGTGAGGAAACCGGCATGTCCTAGAACCAAAAATTATTTCAAGAAGGTAACTGGTGTCAGCAGTTGGAACATTAAAGGCAGATTATGCTATGCTTATTTATTTTATTTATTTTAGTACATGGAGGACTTACAGCTAATAAAAACAAACAAAAAAGGAAACCATAATCACCAGAAAGCCTATGCTAGTCTCTTTGAGTGTCCCACTGCTGGACTGGCTATTTTATTGTATTACTTAATAGTATTTTATGCATGAGGTTGTGGGTTCAAATCTGGGCAAGTACCAATGTGACTTTTTCAATTCATATGTACTTTTCTAAGTTTATCTTAGACATCACAGACATCGGTGAAGGAAAACATCGTGAGGAAACCTGGACTTATAATTAATATAAGTCTGAAATCGCCAACCCGTCTGGAGCAAGCGTGGTGATCAATGCTCGTGCCTTCTCTGTATGAGAAGAGGCCTTTGCCCAGCAGTGGGACAGTAACAGGCTGGTATTATTATTATTATTTATAAGTTTGTTAGTATATTCTTTTAAGAATACCATATTTGGTATATTATATTTAAATCATTCTGTTTTATGTATTAAATTTTCTCTTCTTCGTTTACACACTATGTCTACATCTCTTTTTTAGTATATCCTTTCGCAGGTATGCTGGAAGAGAATTCTTAAGAAATAAGCATCACCTTTGTACTATTTTCTTTTCCTTTCTTCTTTTCTGTATTTAGTCTGTACATGAATTGTTAATTAAAATAAAATAGAATATAATGAACAACTAACCTTATACTTAATATGAGGGAACTCGGTCTTGGACACTTTCTCAGCAAGAGTGATGGCTTCCTGACAGTAGTCCACACCGAGCAGGTTGGTGAACCCTTCTCTAGCTAGCTCTGACAACGTGTACCCATTGCCGCACCCTGGAATTGTACAAGATAACATGTTATTTATCTACATACTTACGACATTTTGGGAGAGATTTTTCTTGTCAAATTATTCATTAAAAGAGTTTTTGATAAAACTACAAAACTCAAAGCATTTGTTTCAATTAGACCATTACAGGCACTTTTGAATGTCGTTGCCTAGTCTTTTCTGTGACTCCCTGCATTAACCTTTTAACCGCTAGAGCATAAACGCTTGCATGTGTCCTGCACGCCTACCCACAATTTCATCTGCAATTTTGTCACACATTTGTGACGTTTGTCGTACAGGGCACGCACTTGCTTGTCGCATATATGTGACTATGGCGGTCAAAAGGTTAATATAGCACAGAAATCTCTTGTCTTATCTCAACATGTTGTCACTCAACCCTTGCTGAGTAGGTTGGGTTGCTCTTTAAACTCACCTAAATCGATTACAGCAGTATCCTTATCAATGCCGCAGTCATAGATCCAGTTAATGACCCGGTCAGCGCTGTCCTCACCGAACCACACGTCTCCAGGATCTCCGTGCTCATCAAAGTTTTCTATCTCCTTGGTGTAGGCCTTCTGCCAGTAATCTTGAGTACCAAGCTCTGAGGAGTCGAGTTCTGAGTCGTCCATTGATCTAGAATATTGATATGAAAGAGTTTGACTTGAATAGTTTTATTTTTATGTGATGTTAAAGAAAAAATCAGAAGGCGATTTCAACCGCTAACTACCCAATTTTATAACCTGGGACGAAAATAAATCTAATAAATCTAATCTATGGCGAATAATACTGCAAATCATCTTGAATTTGAGTTGACTTTAAACTAAAAAAATTAAGTTTCTTTTCGTTTAAATTGTCTGTTATAAAATTTATAACTACTAAAGAAAACATCCTGTAAAGGTATATTTAAATAAAAATTGTAATTAACAAACCTGTCTTGAAAATTTTATCGCATTAAATACTAATACTGAAAAACAAACAATTTCATTTTGACATTGACAGCAAAGTTTATTGCGCTTAGTAGTGTTGAGATGAGCACCGGCAAACTATGTGTTTATTTAGACGATTTTTAATTTATTTTAAATCGATTTTCATTTATTTGTAATCATGAATCTAATCATGAACATTTTTAGCGCTATTTTATTTTTCATGCATTCCAAGATGCATTGATTGTAATAGCAATATGGACGCGTGAAAGCGGAAAAATGTAATGGGGCACACGTCATTGATAACTAACGCTGATATCACTTACTGATAAACATTCGTACTACGCATTAACTGCTAAAGAACAAATTGTTTTAACAGATGTGGGCGACACAAAAACAAATCAACATACTAATTTCTGTTTTTTAATCCCTGAGCTGAGACTAAATTGACAAGTGAAAATGTCAAAACTGACATAAATCCTATTGAAATCTATGTTAGTTTGCCATTTTTACTTGTCAATTTAGTCTCAGGGATTAAAAAACAGACCATACACATGATTAAAAATACGCACGAGGCGTGACTCGACTAAAATGTAAAACCGTTTAGGGATTTGTCTTATAGGACAAAGCTCATAGAACATGGAAATCACTATAAACGTCAACATTTGACAAAAAGGAAGTGCATTCAGTTCATTGACGAAAATGTTAAAAAATAAACTAAAACATATCCAACAAAACCCGTTTATTAAATTATTATTTAGGCTAAAACTAATACAACAATACATGGGACAATAGATACAAGTATATTTACAAATATCTTGAGCTTGTCATTTGTAATGATAATTTGTAAACATTTTCTAGCTATGCATTTGAATTAATGTTCAAAACACTTAAGTTACTAATATAAGGAATGGAGATACTAGGCAGGGCACATATATAGGGTCTTTGCGCAGCAGTGGGACAGTCCAGGCTTTTTCCAATGCACACTTATGTTGATAGCCGTAACAGTAGCGATTTAAAGCTAAATCATTATTTGGAATATTTGATAAACCAATAATAAGAAGTCCGCCATTTATTTAAATAACTACCCATTGCCAATTGGATTTAACTAAAGTACCGAAGACTAGCTTCTTCAAAACCTCGAAGCCACGTAGTCAGGCTGAAAAGAAAAAGGATTATAAGTCTTATTTATAAGCAACAAAAGATTGGGATTGGAGATATAGCCGTTCAAGGTTTATTTGGCGCGTGGGCATAATCGAAACTAACTCTACTGCGAAATAAAGTCTGTTTTTTTAATCTCGGAGACTAAATTGACAAGTGAAAATGTCAAAACTGACTTAAATGCTATTGAAATCTATGTCAGTTTGCCATTAGTACCTGTCAATTAAAGAAAGCAAAAAAAAAGAAAAAAGAAAGAAAGAAAGCAGTGATAGCCTAGTGGTGTGACCGTTGGACTGCCAAGTCATAGGTCTCGAGTTCGAACCCAAGGCACGCACCTCTGATTTTTCGGATTCATGTGCGTATTGTATAATTATCACTTGCTTTTCGGTGTAGGAAAACATCGTGAGGAAACCAGCATGCCTGAGAGATATTTCTTGACGGCATGTAAAGCCAAGTCAGAGGCCCATGGGCGGCATAAAAACTCTGACACCAGGTTACGAACTAACCACACGATAAAGAAGAAGAAGACCTGTCAATTTAGTCTCCGAGATTAAAAAACAGACATTAACTAACTTTCATTTTATCCTTTTTACCGCCATAGTCACATATACGTGACAAGCAATCGACACAAATATGTGACAAAATGGTAGGTGAATTTGAGAAAAGAAATTCAGGATACTTACAGAAACAAACCAATATGAGTCCGGTTTGAATACCAATCGAGATATGAATCCCATTTCAGAGGCAGGCGCGATCGCGTGCAAGTGTAGATGTCTGACGCTACGGAAAGGGGGCCAATGATACCCTAAACGAGCGTCGGATACAGATAGATTATTTTTGGCTAACTGCTCGTGAGCAACCTTCAGCATTTTTTCAACTGAAAACAAATACAGAAAAATTATCGTGTTTTTGTTGGTAAATTAAACTATAATGTGAATAAACATTTTTGACATTGTTTTTCGTTATGTCAAAAATTGTTGAATTGGACTGCACCTTTTAGTGTTGCAATGTTTTACTAATTATATTTACCGAAAATTATGGGAAATATAAATAATTTTGTGACAGCAAAACTGAATCTCGTCGAAGACTTTTATGGAACACAGATTGTCTCAAGACGGGAAAGGCACTGCTCTCACGGATACATTATCATGAAATCAAGATGACTTTTGTCATGTTTAGCAGCTGGTTATTGGATTAACGATCGGATCCCATGCTGTAATAGTAAATTATTCAGAACTGGCTTTAGACATCATAGACAAGGTAATTAAGACAAAAAAAAACTAGTCTGTAAATAAAATTGGGGAGATCGTGATTTCGAACAATGGCCACCCCAACTACTATCAGATAGCGGATAACAGTTTTAATTATTTTCTAAGCTAATTCCTAATTAGACTTGTGATTAAATCACTTACCAAGATCTTTATCAGTAGCTGTCAAGCATTTAGCGTCCTCAATATGATGTTTAGGTATAATTAGAAGATGCAACTTGCTTGCAGGTTTAATATCGGGAAACACACACACATCGTCATCTTCGTATATTATTTCCGTACTTTGGACCTTGTTTACTATATTACAGAATATACACGACGACCGTTCTACGGCGGGCGCCGTCATTTTTGAATATAATGCTAAGAATTTCTCCGTTTTGGAGATGTTATGATTTCCTGAACTTCTGAACTGAAGTGCATTCGATTTATGTTTTCACTGCCAAGTCAAGTAGCCAAGCAAGTGTCACTTTGACGTTTGCCGTATTCTGCACTTGCGTGTGTTGAATTCAGAATGCTTTATGCCAATAAGAAATCTTCGAATAATTTTATTATTTTCAATGTCTATTCGGCATTTTTGACAGAAACACCAACAATCTTTACATTTTACATGGCGGAAATTTTTGAATGAATGGGTAAAACTTTTCCTCATTATGAATCTTGAGTTTGCCTGATTTTTAATATAAATAATTTTGGAAAGCAAGTACGATAAAAAAACTCAGTGTTGATCAAATTTAAGGTGGAAGCGCCGGGATAGCCCGCCAAATTCAAATTTTCTTACGTTATTTTGCAATTTCAGGTCAGACTGTATGTTCAAATTTGACTTTCGCGGGCTACCAAGGTACTTTTATTACCTACTGGTTTTGCGAAAATCATACAAGGACAAATTAAAATCTTTTAAAACCAATGTTAATTACATATTCATATTTGTAGACTACACCGTAATGTTAATAAATCATGTTTAGCATTAATATGAAATCAAATGACGTCGTAACAATTATTTTAATTGCCGTGAAACATGTGCGCAACTTGGCGAAATACAAATAGGTACCTAATTGTTTTTGCAAAACATGTGTAGGTAAAAAAATATGCGTTTTATAAAAGTTTACTAAGTTAAAAGTTGAGTTTTTTTTGGCAACAACCCAACTACTAACAATATGTTGTCGACATTGTATACGTCCTCCTCCTCTATGGTCAAATTGCAAATTGACCTTGGAATTCAATATTAATCTATACAAATAAATAAAATTAGAGGTCTGTTTGTAATGTCAAAATAACAGCTTTTTACTGAATGCATATAAAAGTATATACGGTACTTATGACAAAAAAAAACAATGTTTTTTTTGCCTGTATGTTTGTTCCGGCTAATCTCCGAAACGGCTAAACCGATTTTGTCAGGACTATTACTGGCAGATATATAAAATATTGTGTATGAATTATTAATTAATTGTCTTCTTTTTATCATTGTTTTAGTTCTATTTGTAGTCTGTATATAATGTAAATAAAGTGTACAACGAATAAACAAAAATAAAAATGTAATGAATTAATAAATGACTTACGTGCCTACTTACGTGTTTTTATTGTTGATCAGTAATGTACAGTAAATAGGTACCTTATTATTGAATAATTAATTGTGTTTAAACAATATGGCAGACTTGACACTAATAATAAGTTTTTGTTATGAATTAAAAGGAAATGATTTATAACCTTGTTTGGGTGCGAACCTACGTCATACGACTGCGCATACGCATATCACGTGATTCGTCGTCATCGGCTTATAGCAGTCCACCGCTGGACACACTCCTCTACAATCGTGTCATCACCATCTGCCTCGTCTTTTCCCAAATATGTTAGATTCGACTTCCGATCTAACCGGATGCAGCTTAATACCTATCTGACCTTCGTGAGAATACGATGTTTTATAATCACATGTCCTCGAAGCAAAAATTTAAGTAACACAACATAACATCACGCCTGTAATCCCCGAAGGTTTATGCAGAGGTGTACCTAATTGTGCACCCACATTTCGCCAGTTATGTTTTCAGTTATGAGTCAGATCGCGTGTAATAGGGGGCAACCTGTTGCCATCAACCGGGCGCAAATCCAGACTCCGTGAAATTCCTGATGGTAAACCCAATAACACTTTGCCCGACCCGGGAATCCAACCCAGGATCTCAAGCTCAGCAGTCGCGCTTGCAACTACTTGAACAACGAGGCTACGAGACCACTAGACCAACTAACCAGCGCTAGGGCCCGCATGGTGGATGACGGTCCACTGACCTGATGGCCTGCCTTCTCTAAGAGCTATGGTTGTCACTACCTAAACTGACGATATCGGACAAAAGATTGAGAAACCGGATTTAGAAATAGAAAACAAAAAAAAAAACAAAAAAAATAGACAGCAACATCGCACAACATCGCTTCGCGACATGAACTGTTTGGTGCGTGAAGCCAAAGAAAATAGGGCGCGAGGAGTTCAGTCTTCAGCTATTTTGCAGCATCAGAGTTGGCTTTTCATAGATTGCACCAGGTCTCGGATAGCTGACTTTGATGACCTTTTATAAAGAAATGTACATGAATTTATTGAGTTACAAAATTAAGGAACATTACCTAAGAGAGCGTAGTGTGCAATAGCGAGCGAAGCGAGCTCGAAAATTTTTGCACTCCGGTAGATAAAAAAATTGGTTTCGGATGGTGTTGTCACGAAAGGATCACAAAAAAGTGCAGTATGAAATCGCTTACCCTACAAATAAGTTACATGCTTTCCACAAAAGGTGACCGGGTTTTAATCAGCCAATTTGTAAAAAGAATGAAGTTTTGAATTGTCAAAATATCAATCATAAATAAATTAAATAAAACAGGCAGCTACAGCCCCAGCCAGAAGGCATAATAACTGTGAAAGCACTTTAGTTGTCCATTTCAAAGCGTAGATTTCTATGGAGAAGAACGGGCAAGAAACTCCATGGAGTCTTGTGGGCTGTCACTTACTGATAAAATAATCCCGAACGCCATACGTACCGTAAGTGGGAATAGAGCGTAATATACGCGTTATATTAATTTAACAAAAGAAAATTTCTTCGACCAGGAAAACAGAATGTCTTACAAATTCAAGACAAAAGAGCCCATATATTAAGCACTTAACACAAATCTTAACGAAAAATCAACAAAATTACAATACGTATTATTTATTCAATGTATAAAATCGGTGTAATTTCGACTAATATTTCGTTGGTCTATATTTACTCAGCTTGGGTCAAAACAAATGATTTCAGTTGTTTTTTTGTTCAGTAGTGCTTATAAAACTGATTGCGTAAGTAATTTCGTTAATAGTTTTTAAAATGAAGTGGCCCGCGGTTTTAGTCGTCGTGGTAAGTGAGAAAATGATTATAATATTCTAGAAAAAATTTAGGAGTTTTTGAGTGCATTTAAAACAGTATCTCTGAGTGGCGTTACTTAAATGAACAAAATCAACGGGTTCGATTCCTGGCTAAGGATATTGATTTTCCAAAAATACAATGATGCAGTTTTATTTTTCATCAAAATCAGATCTGAGACTTCTTTGTGTATTTTTAACTATTCTTATCCTTACTACGAAAGTAAGATTGTTTGTTTGTTACCTTTTCACGCCTAACTCACTGAACCGATCATCCTGAAATTTTGCATATACGTTGCCAGAAACGGACATAGGGTACCTTTCATCCCGAAAAAGTACTGTTCCCGAGGAAAACAATAACGTTCTTATGATAATAGATGGCGCCACGTGTCTTTCGAATCATGATTGAATTATATTATCACAAGCGGAGCACAACCCGAATTGATTGTCAAATTCTAATTTAAAGTGAGCGAAGCCGCGGGCAAAAGCTAATTCCTCATTGTTTCGTATTTGGCCATCCACGCCCACTTGAAAATTTCAATCTGTATATTGTAGGATTCGAAAACGTAACAAATATGGCTTCATTTGCCCATTCTTCTCCATAGAGATCTACACCTTGGAATGGACAACTACAGTACTTTCACAAGTTATTATGCCTTGTGTCTGGGACTGTAGCTTCGCTCTTTGTTTTTTTGTGACATTCAAAAGTGCCTGTAATGGTCTAATTGAAATAAATGCTTTGAGTTTGAGTTTACAGAGTTACAATAATTAAAATCATCAATACATCTCTTTAAGTCATTTTATCCCATATTTGTTACGGTCGTGAATCATATTTTAATCAACATACAATCTGACACTGACTTCGAACCCAAGTCGAGTTCGAACCCAAGACACGCACCTCTGATTTTTCGGATTCATGTGCGTATTGTATTTATCACTTGCTTCGGTGAAGGAAAACATCGTGAGGAAACCAGCATGACTGAGAGATATTTCTCGACGACATGTAAAGCCAAGTCAGAGGCCCATGGGCTGCATTAAAACTGTGACACCAGTTTAGGCACTAACCACACGATATATAATTACAAAAACGCGAGATTAAAAATTCGCGGGTTACCCTGGCGCTTCCACCTGGAGTACTTCTCTCTTCTAAACGTGTTCTTTCTCT
The DNA here is from genome assembly GCA_905220335.1 of Noctua pronuba. NCBI lineage: Eukaryota > Metazoa > Arthropoda > Insecta > Lepidoptera > Noctuidae > Noctua > Noctua pronuba. The sequence continues at coordinate 2,478,173 of LR999920.1, forward strand.
TCCACAGGCAATAGCCATCGACGGTTTACCAGGTAAGCTTACTTTTAATTCCTCATACTTCCCCCCCCCCCTTGCCCCCTTATTTGCTGACGAATCAGAAAACGAAGTATACCACATAAAGTGGCACACTTATACTGGCACTTACGGGATACCTTCCGTGATAATCCATTTTTGTGAGCTCCCGATACTTCGACGCTGTTGCAAGCGCCATGGCGCTTCTTCTTCTTAGCGTATCGATCGCAAAAAGTTTAAATATGTTTAGCCCAAAACTCAGCCACGCGAACCCGCTCACTGATGCAGTAAATAAATCATCAACAGCGCAGGTGATAGGGCATGCGGTGCATGATGGAAGGTGGGCCATTGTTTGTGGGGAGACGCCGCACACGCACCCGAGCTCTGAGCCGTCCATGAACCCCTATCGGCAGAGATTGTCTTTGCTCCGGCCAACTTGGGTTCGAAGTCTGTTTAGAGATTTCCAAGTATGGTGCTTGTGCGCAGTGACAATACACCGTGACTTTTTAGTCGTCTTACAAAGGTGGTCCACTCAATGTGCCCGACATAAAATAGCTCTAGACGCGATTTTTTTTTTTACCTATCTTAATAGGTACAAAGAAAAATAAATAATACATTAGAATAAAATTATGAAACATCCTGTTAATGATGTTTACGTGTCAAATGGGAGAACATACCTATACCCAGCGCTCGAGTCCAGTAGATCATCGCTAACAACAGGGTGTTTTAACTACGTCATGCGTCATAATACTGAATAATAGGTTTATTTTTAAATGATTAAAATCGCTTAAATACCTACTTTTCTTAAATGAATGTTTAGTAGACATACCTATACCCAGCGCTCAAGTCCAGTAGACCATCGCTCGCAACAGGGTGTTTTAACTACGTCATGCGTCATAATACTGAATAATAGGTTTATATTTAAATGATTAAAATCGCTTAAATACCTATTTTTCTTAAATGAATGTTTAGTAGACATTGGATATATGAAGTGAGCTGCCGTTGTAAGACGACTAAAAAGTCACGGTGTATAAGTGTAGTTATAAACCGTGAAACCTTAAAACAGTGTTTACTTAACGTAATGCCTATGAACGAGGGCAGTCTCCATTTCTGAATCATTCCCGAATCTAAGTCATTCCGTTCCATGTCCCACAGCGCTGAACCTGCCACTAGCTACAAGCGACCCTGGCAAGAAGACCAGCACTGCTATAGACCTAGGAGTCGGCATATCCAAGGCTGGTGGAGTGACGCTGACTAAGACCGCAACTCGTGAGGAACACTCGAAGGAAGCCAACCGGCAGAGCAGTGCTGGAAGGACGGTTTCGCAAAGTAAGTCATTAATATTATACATACTTGCACAAGGATATTTTCGCGTGAGGCTTAAATTGGAAATGAAACATTCTAGAGTTTAATTTAAAGTAAATATATTGAAAACTAACAAAATTACAAGTGGCTAGTTAGGCTAGTTACTCTTAGTAGAACTAGATGGCGCTACTTGTTCTTCACTCGCTTGCTTGGCTTGTGTTTATTTATTTACTACAATACAATACGTATACTGTTTTGAAAAATTATGTATCGGTGAAGCGCACCGGGCGACTGATCTACTAAGCGAGTGAAAGTGATGCAATTACCTTTGAAACGCAAAACAAGAGATGGCTATAATGTGCGTGCGCTCGAAATAAAACGACGTATGTGCCAAAACGAATTTACTCCTTTTTAACAAAACAAATTAATTAAATTTAAAACTACTTTGAGTAAACTTTGATATGATAATTCTCTGTTTTAAAGTAAATTCTATTGAATAATACTTAACTGTTACGCCTCGATGTCGAAAAAAGCAAAAAAATAGATATAACTTTGCAATTTTTTTTGTATCGAGGAAAATTCGCTGAATCGTGTATTCCTTTTACACGATACTAGACCAAAGAGTCACAAAACATATACCAAAATGTTAAATCCCTATTGCACATACTTAATTAGTTACACGAAACAGAAAAAACACATTTTTTTCAATATATTGCCTTAAGCAAAGTTAATAAAAACACGTAAATCGGCCCAGTAATCACGGAGTAATCGGTGCACATAACATGCTGGTGGAACACATAACCTCATTTAAAAAAAAAACAACATTCTTAACACTTTTTTTTCTCAGGTCCAGACGGCACCTCATCCAGCCAGAGAGATCTAGAAAGCCGTAGTTCCGAAGACGTCGAGCAGAACAGTAAAGAAGAGGACAGTCAAGCCCTGAGCGTTGGAGGTCAGGACGGTCTTCTTCAGAGCAAGCAGTCTTCCAGAAAGAGTGGAGATGCCAGCAAGACTCAAGAAGAATATAAAAAGCAGAAGTTTTCTAGTCATGGTAAGATGTTTTGAGATTTTTAATTGAAGGTAAGACAACTGCCGAGTTGGTCTGGTGGTCGCAAGTAGGAGTGCTGAGCGTGAGGTCCTGGGTTCGATTCCAGGGTCGGGCAAAGTGTTATTGGGGTTTTTCCTGTAGATAATTCGAAGTTCTTGCCCGTTTGATGGCAATAGGCTGGTGAAATGTAGTTGTCCTATTGTGTTCACTTCCGCCTGCCTTGTGTTGTGGTTTTGTTATTTCGTATTGTACACCTCGAAATTCAGGCGATTCACGATGTTTCATACTTATTCATCATCTGTCCAACCTTTTTCCAATTATAATTGGGTCGGGTTCCAGTCTAACCTGATGCATCTGAATACCAGGTAGAGCCACCAAAGAGTGCGCATTTTATAAACTTTTATTTATTAAAAAATCAACTTGAAAATTACACTTTGTACTTTTTATTAATTTTAAGCTTTGGTCATTCAGGAATACAATTTTAAACTTTAATCTAAGGTAACCAGTCTCAAATAATTTAATTAGCCTCAAAAACAACACACTACAAGCTAAGAGTGCGCAAGAGAGCGAAGTTAAGACATCAACCCTGACAATTATCACAAGTGAAGGCCCCAAATCCCATTTAGTCTGTGCATTCATCATGCCACCACTGGATCCAATCTTTTGGCGGCGGCTCAACGTAGACTACAAGACAAAGGGGACATCTTATAATTTCTTGACTTTAACTAATTTTCTGTCAGATTTTCTTTTATATTTCCCCATCTTGTTTATCCTGTAAAATAAAAATTAAAAATCTAAAAAGCTAAGCGTGCTGTTTATTTTAGCTTCATACAAGCTGAGAGTTCGCATGCGTACTCTTTAGGTGCGTACTCTTAGCTAATACGCGTTATTGGGCATGGACCGTATTATTTTGGAAAGCACGTATAATGGCGACATAACCTCTTATAAGCATCAAAGTTAGAAACACAAATGTCTACTAAAATAATAGTTGGTGGATGCAAAGTAATCACAACCCTTTCAAATCATGGTTAAACTTTTGAAAGTTAAAACCAAAGACCTCAAAAATCTATTTTTTAGCTATAAAATTCATAATAAATACCTTAGCGATGCGATTTGTCGTCCTTCCCCTTAACATAACAAATGCCACTGACCTGTGTCAGTGGTGTTGCCATTTCGAGAAAAAATAAACCTAGAAAAGAGTCTGCGTACTCTTTGGTAGCGCGTACTCTTTGGTGGCTTTACTATATGTTACATTGAGCGACTGCCTATCTGACCTCCACAACCCAGTACTGAGTAATACGGTACCCCTGTGTAAGACTGGTTGTCAGACTTTCGGGCCACTGACTACTTGTAACGACTGTCAAAGGTCTACAAATGACAGCCGGGACCAACTTTCCGAGGCACGGAGAAAACTAGGTCACCCATCCACAGACCGATCTTGGCAAGCGCGGCTTAGCCTTGAAGATCGATCCGTGCGGCTGTTATTAATTAGCCACGAGCCCCCACATTTTATACTTACCGTCATTTTATAATATCCAACAACCTCTTTTCAGACCAAAATGAAGCCGACACACGCGACGTGAGCTCCGTAGATGAATCTGGTAACAAGCACCAGACAAAGAGTTCTTACGATCAGACAAAGACCAGCAGCTTCGGTCTGGGCAAAGGAGGTCTTACCAGTAGCCGGGCTGGGTCTAGATCTGATGCGAGCAGTGTAACTAATAGTGGTTTTAGGCAGAAACAACAGGCTGAAGAAGGTGAGCACCTACTTACATTTTTGTTAATTATTTATTACCAGCTGTTGCTCGCGACTTCATCCGCGATAACAGCCTACCTCCCTGCCAAATTTCAAGTTTGTAGCACAAAAAAATGAAGGCCTTTCTTACAAACTTGCGAGAGCCCTTAGGTCTCCTTAATCCGGCCCTGTCGCAAAATCCCATATCTTAACGTCTACTAACTAAAAACTACCCCCCTGCCAAATTTCATCTTAATACGTCAAGCGGTTTTCGATATTTCGTGAATTCCCGATTGATTATTTATTTACTCAGTAGTATACATACATTTTATTAATTTAAGTTGGTGCCGATATAAACTCATAAGAGTTTTACCGTGCACCAAAATCATCGACTACATAATTTAGAGAATTAGATCCACTTAAGTAGGTAGTTAGTTAAAAAGAACTACAACTAAAATTACAGCGGATATTAGGCGAAACAATATCTAATAATTATGTCTAAAGTATGTTGGTCTCGGCTGTCATTTGTAGATCTTTGACAGTCGTTACAGGTAGTCAGTGGCCTGAAAGTCTGACAATCAGTCTTACCAAGTCGTATCGTATTACCTACCCTTTTAGTTACGGAGATATTGGGAGACTTCACATGTTTTTTTTTTAATACATTTTTTTAATGTTAACTTTACTTTAAATACCTCCACGACCCCTGTACTATTAAATGCATGTATCAGCATAATTTCCATAATGTCCAACCGAAAAATGTGTTGTTCACCCCAAACAAACTTCGATTCCCAGTAATATTTTTGCGTAGTTTAGTTTGATGTACAGAATGCTTGGTTGACGGCTTCGTGAAGGGTCACATTTTTTTTTTTTTACCGATGGGAAATCATCAAATGTCTTCTCCCGCTCTGGATGGAGTGGGTGTTTGTGTGTCAGATTTTTACTGAGTAAAACCCATCCATGTTCCTTCTTTGCCCTTTGTGTTCCAGGGCCGCGGTATCTCTTGCGAACAGTCCCGCAGCCCAAGGGTCCCTTTACACTTTGTATGTGACTACATCTGATATAAATATTCTTCCAGAAACCTCTCACAAAGATGGATCTACAATACATCGCGAGTTGGAGTCGGAATCGGGTGAGGGCAGTGAAGAGTCCGATGAGTTCAGTTCACACTCAGAGTATAGCCACCAGAGTCAAGATGGTCTAGGAAGCGGAAATCAAGGTGCCTTATAAATTGCCGTATAACTGAAAAATCGTTAAATTCAACTTTACAAAACTTAGATTGATAAAGGGGAACGCCAGGCCGCCATAGTGATTAAAGCCCTGAGTGCCCACATGTAAGACCGAATGCATTAGTGTATACCATAAATAATTTATTGATAAAAGAAAATTATTGAAAAAACTCAGATTTTCCAAATTATAAGTTTTTTTTAAAAAAAATTATAAGGTTTTTTTTCGATCGGTTGCATTATGTCTATCATCGAATCTATTACATTATGTATTGTAAGTCGATTGTAAATGTATGTTTACTTAATACGTAAAATGCATTGTAATTTCTTTACACAAAAGGACAAATAAGTAAAATACAAATATGTGTATAAACGCTTAAGTTATTGTTTTGCAACAAATCTTAAATTTTTCGCTATTTCGGTTTAGAATTCTATTTAAATGAAACTGAGATTTTCTACTTGCACAAAAAAAGTAATTCCGCTTCATTCAGTACCTGGGTGAATATCAAAGCGTGAAATTTTACGTGTCCACGTTGAGAATCGAGGTGTAAAATGATAGGATGTTTCTAATTTTTTCTTATAGTGAAATACGTAACTTGGTTCAATTAGGGCCACATTGTTTTTTTTAATAAGTATATGTATATAATCAGGAAAAAAAAAATCGCCTTCAAATTCAAGTTTGGTGGCTTGTCCCAGTTCCACTTTTTGATGTAATTGCATTCACTAAAGCTAGAATTTGGGGTAGAACAACAAATAAACAATTTCCGTAGTATATGCATAAGACACATTATCTAAAAATAATGAAACCATATTAGATAATCTAATTTAAAAGCACAGGACACTCGATCAAAGTTTGTCCAAGCAAAAATCAAAATTTTGTTCGCACTTTTTCAATTTACTATAACATGAAGTTTCGGGCGTGTGTGATCAATCGCGTTTTATTATTTCGCATCTCTAAGTCATGGGCCAGCACTTGCGTGTAACAGGTATGTGATTAGTGCCGTGATTACCGCCAAAAACGAAAGTACTCACCTTGAGTGGGACGGGGGACAAGAATTGTTCAATTTTTGGTGGATCGATTTGCTGTCGATTTTAAAGTGTTTTAATAGTAAGCTACACATTATAGCTAGTGATTAGGGTTTCGTATAAATCAGTAACATCAATTTAATTGGAACTTAAAACCCCTATTTTTAAAGATTTTTTTTATGCCTGGTCCCAATTTTGGTGGCTCAATTTTGGTGGCTTTGGTGGCGTTTTCCCACCACCAAAATTGAAAACGAGCCACCAAATTTTAAGTATGTACTGTGTATGTATGGTTTGTACCTATATAGCCAGTTTTTACGTTGCAGGACAGTTTGATTAGCAAACAAATAAATGTTATGTACTTGGCAGTAAGTAAGACCAATTATTATAAGGGTGGTATACTAATGATCAAGTTTCTAATTAATATATTTTTATTTTGTTGCTTTTAAGAATGCCAAAACAGACCAGCAAAGAGAGGCTGGTTAAAAAGAGAATGGCAGAAAGAAGAAGAAAGGCAAAAATAAAGAGCTATCCCAAACAGGCTGAAACGCGAAAAAGAGTTATGAGGAAAAAAGAAAACGAGTGTTTTCTTGTTTTTAAGTTTTTTTAGTAAAGATGAGAGAAGATTAATTATACAATGTCGCCCATGCGCATGTGACCGCCCGTAATTTTCTGAATATTCATGAAGAATTGTCGAAAATAAACTTCAAAAGGGGGGGTCTATCTATAACATTTTTCATGTTATTCAATTTTGAATTTTTTAAGTAGAGTTTGTAGATTTGCTTTCTATTTTTTGACACATCTCCGAAGTTTATGGGTCGATTTGAATTCTGTTTATTATTTATAAAAGCTTATGAGTTATTTTAACAGGGTAATTAACATTTTTACTAAAAATTATCGACTACGAAAAAAAAAACGGAATCGAAGTCATTTTTTCGGTAATTTTTTTTATATTTATTTAAAAAAAACTTGTGTAAGTCCATAAATTATCCCGATAGGACGACTTTTTTAATCATTAGTTGTAAGCTACTACATAACAGCTACAAATTCATAGAACATTGTTGATACCTAACTGTAACTAAATCCAAGGTAAAACTCTAAAACTCTGATGAGTCAAATTTAGGAAAAGAAAGAATTTAGGAAAATGTGAAAGTCAATTGAATGTTGCTCTTAGCAGTGAGTACTAAAAGGTTAAATTAATAATGAGGATGATACTGGAATTAAAAACAAACAAGCAATAGCTAGATTTTTACTAAAAAAATAAAAAATACAAGAATTTTAATTAATTAAGATTTTCGAAATGGCCGCCACCCTCCTGTAAACAAACCAAAGCTCTCATGGCAACACTTTTGATTGTACGACGTAATTCTTCACGGTTTTCTTTTATTTCCACAGCAGCAGCAAAAATCCTAGCCGTTAATTGCTCGCGGCTTTCGATGGGCACGGCATACACTTTTTGTTTCATGTAGCCCCAATGATAAAAATCTAAGGGTGTAAGGTCGGGAGATCGCGGCGGCCAAGCAATGGCACCTCTTCTGCCAATCCACCACGGATAATTTTGATTTAAATAATCACGAACTAGTCGTGCGAAGTGTGCTGGAGCTCCATCTAATTGCAGATACATCCGCCTTCTTGTTTCCAGCGGTACTTCCTCCAAAAGCAACGGCAACGTATTGACTATAAAATCTAAAAACGCGTGTTGATCTAGTCTGTTTGGTAACACAAAAGGGGCAATAAGTTCATCGTCAATCATTCCAGCCCATACATTTAAGGAAAATTGAATCTGAAAAGTTGTTTCCCTAATGACATGTGGATTTTCAGTGGCCCACACATGGAGATTGCGATGATTTGTTATACCCGCCCTTGTTTTTTCTTTAGAGATAGGTATCAACAATGTTCTAAGAATTTGTAGCTGTTATGTAGTAGATTACAAGTAATGATTAAAAAAGTCGTCCTATCGGGATAATTTATGGACTTACACTAGTTTTTTTAAAATAAATACACATTTTTTTACCGAAAAAATGACTTCGATTCTGTTTTTTTTTTTCGTCGTCGATATGTTTTAGTAAAAATGTTAATTAATCTGTTAAAATAACTCATAAGCTTTTAGAAATAATAAACAGAATTCAAATCGACCCATAAACTTCGGAGATGTGTCAAAAAATAGAAAGCAAATCTACAAACTCTACTTAAAAAATTCAAAATTGAATAACATGAAAAATGTTATAGATAGACCCCCCCTTTTGAAGTTTATTTTCGACAATTCTTCATGAATATTCAGAAAATTACGGGCGGTCACATGCGCATGGGCGACATTGTATTTGAAAACTAAAAATTCCTTTCATAGATTTAAAGACTGATTGTAGAAACCATTGATCTAGTCTGGTGATTAGCATCCAAATATTGAGTTAAGGTTTTTTAGTTTAACTGAAATCTGCAAAGCGTTGGTGAAATGGTAATAATCTGTTTGCTGTTTCACTGAGTCTCTCCTTGGATTTAATATTTTTTATTTTGTTTGGAACAACAAAAAATTACATAATAAAGCATTGAGTCCAAGAATAGCCCTTTCCGTAGCTCGCTGATCAACCTCGAATTTATGGACCAGCCATACCGAGAGTGTCCACGTTTCAGCCCTGTAAGTCATAACAGGCAGGACGTACTGGTTGAAGACCGTAGTCTTTAGGCTCTGTGCAATACGCGACGAAAAGACCGTACGAAGTTTCCCAAAAGTTGCCCAGCCCAGCTGAATTCTTGTCAGTCTCCCTCTTAAAGTTGTTCTTACCAAACTGCAGAGTTTGCCCTAGATAAACATATTCTCGAACAACCTCGAGAGGACCGCCATTGACAACAATAGGTCCTGGTTCCGGGTGACGTGATCTTTGAACATCACCTGGGTTTTGTCCAAGTTCACCCTGAGATCAATGCGTATTGATGAATCAACTAGGCCATCCAGCATCTGCTGCATGACGATTTCATCTGCAATAGAAATCTCAAGTGTGAGATGTACTCGCCGTTGATGTTAATGCCAGGTGCGTTGGTGCGGGACTGTTCGAAAGAGATGCCGCGGCCCTGGAACACAAAGGGCTAAGAAGGAACACCGACACAAGTCTGACACTCCCTTTCAATCCGCCCAGAGCGGGGGAAATCATCAAATGACCCCCCCGGTCATTTGATGATTTCCCATCCAAAAAAAAAGGTGCGTTGGTGAACCATTTCGGCTAAATTACGTCCCCTTGGCTCACCCCCTGACGCAATAGGATATGCTCTGTTTGCTGGTTCTGAGTTTGGATGGTGATTGTGGTGTTTTCATAAAGAGTTCTCAGCACTTGGATGTATCGCCAGTCAACTTGGCATCGCTGCAGAGACTCCAGAACTGACCAGGTCTCGACAGAGTCAAAAGTCTTCTCGTAGTCCACGAATGTAAGACACAGCGGCCAATTATACTCTTCGAACTTCTGTATGATCTGCCGCACTGTGTGGATGTGGTCTATGGTGCTGAATTCTCTTCGAAACCCGTCCTGCTCCGGTGGCTGGAAATCGTCGAGTCTTCGCGCTAGACGATTCGCGATGACTTTTGAAAACAGCTAATACACGTGGCTAAGGAGCGAAATGGGTCAGTTATTCTTGAATAGGGTCTTGTACCCCTTTTTAAAGAAAAGAACGGCCACGCTCCTTCACCATGCTTTTGGAGTTCTCCCAGAGAACAGGACCGAGTTGAAAAGCTCCCGTAGCTCTCTTAATACAGGACTTCCTCCCACTTTCAGGAGCTCAGTTGTTACCCCATCCTCACCAGGCGCTTTTCCATTTTTAAGCTGTCTAAGTGACGCCCCGATTTTGTTTTGGCTGAATTCTGGTAGGTCTTCTGTGAAATGGCGGGTTAAGGTGGCTCTGGAATCCTTATTTTCGGGATCAGGTCGAGATGCATGCGATGCGTACAACTTGCCGTATAAGTTTTCTACTTCCGACAGAATCTCCGGCTTCGAAACGACCTTATCTCCACTAGATTTGGACTTTATTACCACTTGGTCTTTATTATTAACTAGCTGTTCCCCGCGACCTTCGTCCGCGTCAAGTTATTAAAAATACAATTTTCCCCGTTTTTGCAACATTTTTCATTGCTGCTAAGCTCCTATTGGTCGTAGCGTGATGATATATAGCCTATAGCCTTCCTCGATAAATGTACTACCCAACACTGAAAGAATCATTCAAATCGGACCAGTAGTTCCAGAGATTAGCGCGTTCAAACAAACAAACAAACAAACACTGCAGCTTTTTATAATATTAGTATAGATTTTGTTTACAATAAAAATATTAATATTTTTTGTTTTCGTTTTTTGTTTGTGTCATAAACTCATAATGACAGATCAGATAAATAATAATAAATATTTTTTAACAACCGATGAAGTTATTGATGAGAATGAGAATTTGTGGGATTAGTTACTTTAGCTTTATTAGTGAGATTGAGGTTTGTGACGGAGAAATTAAATTTTGGTGCCACTGATTTTCAATTTTGGTGGGCACTGTCGATTTTGGTGGGCGATTTTCAATTTTGGTGGCCACACTAGACTTTGAACTAAAATATCTCAAAAAGTTAACGAGATTTTCTCAGACCTCTTGAAGATTCTTCCAGCTTGGAGTTTCTATTCTTATACCAGCCCCTTATTTTTCACGAATAATGAAGAAAAAATTTCGCCACCAAAATTGAATAAAAATGCACGTTGTTGATATTCACCCACCTACAGCCTTTCGTTATTGTTTCAATATTTTTTATTTTTCAAATATGTTTCCAACTTCCATTGCGTCGTGAAGAGCAGAGTGCATTACATAAAATTTACGTAAGATTTTTTTAATAAAAACAAATTTCTAAGAAACAACATTCTTGGGCCTAAAATCGGCATTCCCCTTTGCCTCGTTGGTCACGTGTTCGCTAGCGCTACTGCTGAGTATGAGGTCTTGTGTTCGATTCTCCAATCGGGCAAAGTGTTATTGGGTTTTTCCATCAGGATTTTCTTAGTGACATCCACGGAGTCTGATTTCGTGCCCAGCTGATGACAATAGACTGTTTTCCTATTCTCTTCTCTCTCTTTCTTTAACCTTTGGCATAAAGTTCCATATATTTTTGACTTGTCATCTTCTTCAAATGTCACTTTGTTCAAACCCTTACTTCCGCTTGTCGACCGACCTTATATTTCTTGAAAATGGAATCTCTTTTTCAGCTTTTCTTATTTAAAATGGTCTTACATAAAAGTTGATTCATTTAAAAATGATTCAAATAAATGCATAGGTAGTGATATCGTCTACCCCCTAAGTACTGTAGTACTATAAATTACGAATTAAAATATAAGTTATACACGCGTAGAATTTGAATAATATAAAATAATTATTAAATGTTTTTTTTTTTCACTGATACTGAATTCAGTATCAGTGAAAATGAAAAACGTTAGGCTTCATACTGTTCTAATTTATGCAGACGGATGTCTGCAGCATGTGTGTCCAGCATCATATTGACTTATTCCTCATTTTCCAGGTCTTCTCAGCGGATTGCAAGCTAGATCAAGTCTAGCCCATAAAGGTCCCATACGACCGCTCCCCCATATACCAAACCACGGTCCGTCTGCAACACATGCATATAATCAACATAGAAACTATGCAAGCGAAAATGAGCATTACGGAAGTCGAACTAGAAACCATGGTGGTGCCAGTAGACATATTGGAAACTTAGGTACTCATTATGGCGATCATAGAAACGGTTTATGGACTCATGCTTATAACAGTGAGCAATTGGCACGAGGGGCTGGACATCACCGTAATAACCACGTAAGTGGTACTGGTATCCGACACCAAGGGGCTAGTTCTGCTGAGTATATAAATCATGGTAATGATGCCTCTCAGTTTTCTGAGGGCTGGCATAAAGGTGCAGATGCAAACGAAGATTCAAGTAGTCTTCCCAATCATGGAGTAAATATTGTTGATTCAGCAAGTGACACTGAAAATCAAGAGACTAATTCTAAAGAAAAAGATTCTGATGAATCTGAATCTAGAATTGACGGTTCTGGGTATGTGGACGAGAGTTTCCGTAGAGGTCTTGATAAGGGAGTGAATACTGATCAATCTGTAAGTGAATCTGAAAATGAAGGAGACAATTCTGGCTCTAAAGCTGCTGTTGACACTGGAGATTTAAAAGAAGTCCTTAAAAGAGGACTAAATAAACATATTATAAGCGCAACTGGCAACCAGGCACATTCTGGAAAATTCAACGCTATTGCCAGACATGAAAATGGATACCAGGGTAATGCAAACGGAGATCTGAGAGGACACTTCAATCGACCTCACTTCGAAAACCAAAGATATATAAACGGTATTTATGGTCCCACTGATAATGTAAATTATGGGTCTGGTAACAGATATCATTCAAGCTCAAACGAATATTTCAATGGACTCCTTCACCGTGCTCGTGGCCGACTTAGCTACCCTGGACCTGCAAGGCCAAGGCCTGTTCCTGGTGAATATATTAATGGAGGCTTTGCCCAACGAGGTTACAATGATCAATATATTGAAGAAGATGAAGAAGAGAGTCAGGAGGAGAATGCAAATTACATAAGTGATATTCTAACGCAAGCACAAAATCTTTTGAAACATGGGGCTGTGCATAATAGCTATGGTGTTGCTCCAGCCCATCACCATCACGGTCCTCAAAGAAGGCCTGTGTATGAAACCCCTAATCTAGGACTAAGGTTCTACGATACACCCACTGGTTCTTATATGACTAATCCTGCATCTACTGAAGATGATGATACTTATGGTGGAGTAGCTCCTGGTTATGTAGTTCCTGCAGTAATCGTTCCAGAATTTAATGGTTATCCAAATGGACAGTACTATGGACCTAACTACTACAGAAATGGCGGCTTCGGTTCAGGACCAAGCTATATAGACAGGTCTGGCCCGACTACTATCTTTGGTAGGAATCCATCTGTTTTACCTTTAAGTCCGATTCCCGTAAACAATGTTGCCAATATAGATAATGCAGTAGTTATTGACACATTTGAGCCTTTACCGCCTTTAAACCCCTTCAAACCGCTGTCACCGCTGATACCTCTGACTCCATTGACAAGTTTTGATACTGACTATGAAGGAAGTAGTGGAGATGCCTCAGAAGTTGTAATAGATAAAGACTTGCTTAGAGAATCATTCGAAAGTGCCAGTAGTTTGGAGAATGATGGAACTACAACTGTAATCAACGAAGATTTAACATCTCAAATTACCCACACAACTCATCCAGATAACGACAATGATGGGACTAGTAAAATTGACAATGGAGTTCCTACTGACAAAACTGTGCTACCTAAACAATCTGGCAAACCTGTAAAAGGTAACGAAAAAAATGATGAAGCTCTTACTAAAATTATAAAAGAAAAAACAGGTGATGATAAGTTAGTAGCCATTGATAACGATGATGATAAAACTATCATAAATCCTGGCAAATCAATTGTCATTGACAAAAACACAGTGACTAAACATATCTACAATCATGGTGATGTTACCAAGAAAGATAAAAGCGCTAAACCTATTGAAAAAGTTTTAGAAACTAATGAGAAGTCTGGGCCCATTGAAAAAAAAGATGATGGAACGATTAACCATGATAAATCAAATGAAAAAACTGCGACTAAAAAATATTCTGGTAGAGAAGATAAACCAAACAGTAATAATAACGACGAAATTACCAAAACTGATAAATCATTTGTCATTGATAAAACTCTTGTGATTGATACTATTAACAAAGATAAGAGAGGAGATGGACAGGAAAACAAAGATCAAAGCTCAACCAAAACTAGAGAGGTTTCAGGAACTGAAAACAAGTCTGAACCCCTTGATGAAAACGATGAAGGAAATATCACAAACGGTAAATCAATTGTGATCGACGAAACTACGGTGAGCCAACTTACTGGTAAACATTTAAAAGACTTTGGAAAAAATGATAAAACTGTTGAAGACGTCAAAAGAGATTTGGAAAAAGACGGTTCACACTTAACTGACAAAGCTGATGATAAAAAAACTAAACCAGTTAAAGCCATTGTGATTCAAAACGATTTAGGAACTGCTGATAAGTCAGACATTACTAACAATGATGGTTCTACTAAAAATGGTAAAACCAGTGACAAAAATACGGAGATCAAAAACGCTGATAAAGACGGAAATGGTACTGACAAGAAAGACAAAACTTTGGGTAAATATGACAAATCAGATGACATTGGCAAAACCAATGATGGAATTACCAAAAATGGTAAATCAACAGTAATTGAGAATACTGACAACCAAGGAAAAGAAAACGTCAAAAAACCTAAAACTGATGACAGATCCAAGCCCGTTCACAATAACGATGATGATAGTATCAAAAAAGTAATTAGTAAAACCACGGTGATTAAAACTAATCTTAAAGATAAGAGTGGAACGGAAACAATAGATGAAACATCAACAGAAACTAAAGAGGTCGTACGAACTGATGGCAAGTCGGATTCCAATGACAAAAGCGATAATGAAACTACCAAAAACAGCAAATCAAAAGAAAATAAAGGTTTAAAAGATAGCGACAGAAAAAGCAAAACTGTTAAGAAAATCAAGAAACAATTAGGAAAACATGACACACCAGATGACATTGGGAA
This sequence comes from Noctua pronuba, assembly GCA_905220335.1. Lineage (NCBI taxonomy): Eukaryota > Metazoa > Arthropoda > Insecta > Lepidoptera > Noctuidae > Noctua > Noctua pronuba. The sequence goes on from LR999920.1 coordinate 2,493,179, forward strand.
AGACAATGGCGGAAATACCAAACTTGTTAAAACAATCGTTATTGACAAAGATGGCAGACTAAATTCTACTGGAAAAGATGTTAGTGAAACTACCAAAAAAGGCAAATCAAAAGTAATTGAGGGTACTGATAAAGATGGACAAGATAAAAACAAAACTGATAAGACTATTGAGAAAATTGAAGAGAACAATGATACTTCAGACGCCATTGACAAAGAAAATAACAATGCCATCAAAAATGACAAATCAATTGGTGTTAAAAACACAACCGTGATTAAAAAAGATTCAAGAAAAGACGATGTATTCGATAACATTGATTATGAAGAAACTACCCAAGACGGTAAATCAACTGTTGCAGACAAATCTCGGGGCGTCAAAAACGAAAAGAAGATAACTAAGAAGGTTTCAGGAACTGATGACGAGTCAAACAAGAATAATGATGTAGATAAGACTACGCCCGGTAAATCAACCGTGACAGACAATTCTTCGGCAGTCAAAAATGCTAATAGTGATGGTGACGATGACACTCCCGAAGGTGATAAATCAAGAGGAACCATTATAAAATCAGTAACCAAAAATATTAAAAAAGACAGAACAAACAAAGACGATAAAATAACTAAGCCTGATAAAACATCTCAATTAAAGAACGATAATGGACATACAAGAAATGACGATAAGAAAAATGAGAGTGATAAGGCAACTAAAAAAGCTGCAGGTTCCGGAAATGATAATGGACCAAGTGATGAAGATTTTCATGATGATGCTGAATCTGGCAAGGATGGTGAACATGGAAACAATGGTAACAAAAATGAAAACAAGTCTCCCGAAATAGGCAAAAAAAACAAAAAGAAGGTAGGATCTCACAAAAGAGATAGTGACTCTATTAACGAAGACAGCGTTAACAATGAGAATGATCAACCTAGCAGGTCTAGAAAAGGTGGTAAATCTGGTAGTCGTGGTACCAAAAAAGACAAAAAGAAGGTAGGATCACACAAAAGAGATGGTGACTCTATTAATGAAGACGGTGTTGATAATGGGGATGATAAAACTGGCACGCCTAGAAAAGGTGGTAAATCTGGTAGTCGTGGTACCAAAAAAGACAAAAAAGAGGTAGAATCTCACAAAAGAGATGGTGACTCTATTAATGAAGACGGTGTTGATAATGGGGATGATAAAACGGGCACGCCTAGAAAAGGTGGTGAATCTGGTAGTCATGATAACAAAAAAGACAAAAATGAGGTAGGATCTCACAAAATAGATGGTGACTCTATTAATGAAGACGGTATTAATAAAGAGGGTGCTCTACCTAGCAAGTCGGGAAAAGGTGGTAAATCAGGTAGTCGTGGTACCAAAAAAGACAAAAAGAAGGTAGGATCTCCCAAAACTGATGGTGACTCTATTAATGAAGACGGGATTGATAATGGGGATGATAAAACAGGCAGGCCTAGAAAAGGTGGTGAATCTGGCAGTAATGATAACAAAAAAGACAAAAATGAGGTAGGATCTCACAAAAGAGATGGTGACTCTATTAATGAAGACAGTGTTGATAAAGAGGGTGATCTATCTAGCAAGTCGGGAAAAGGTGGTAAATCTGGTAGACGTGGTACCAAAAAAGACAAAAAGAAGGTAGGATCTCCCAAAACTGGTGGTGACTCTATTAATGAAGACAGTGTTGATAAAAAGGATGATCTACCTAGCAAGTCGGGAAAAGGTGGTGAATCTGGTAGTCCTGATACCAAAAAAGACAAAAAGAAGGAAGAATCTCACAAGAGAGATGGTGACTCTATTAATGAAGACGGTGTTGATAATGGGGATGATAAAACGGGCACGCCTAGAAAAGGTGGTGAATCTGGTAGCCATGATAACAAAAAAGACAAAAAGGAGGTAGAATCTCACAAAAGAGATGGTGACTCTATTAATGAAGATGGTGTTGATAATGGGGATGATCAAACTAGCAGCTCTGGCAAAGGTGGTGAATCTGGTAGCCATGATAACAAAAAAGACAAAAGGGAGGTAGAATCTGACAAGAGAGATGGTGACTCTATTAATGAAGACGGTGTTGATAATGGGGATGATAAAACAGGCACGCCTAGAAAAGGTAGTGAATCTGGTAGCCATGATAACAAAAAAGACAAAAAGGAGGTAGAATCTCACAAAAGAGATGGTGACTCTATTAATGAAGATGGTGTTGATAAAGAGGGTGCTCTACCTAGCAAGTCGGGAAAAGGTGGTAAATCAGGCAGTCGTGGTAACAAAAAAGACAAAAAGGAGGTAGGATCACACAAAAGAGATGGTGACTCTATTAACGAAGACAGTGTTGATAATGGGGATGATAAAACTGGCAGGCCTAGAAAAGGTGGTGAATCTGGCAGTATTGATAGCAAAAAAGACAAAAAGGAGGTAGAATTTCACAAAAATGATGGTGACTCTATTAATGAAGACAGTGTTGATAAAAAGGATGATCTACCTAGCAAGTCGGGAAAAGGTGGTAAATCTGGTAGTCGTGGTACCAAAAAAGACAAAAAGAAGGTAGAATCTCACAAAAGTGATGGTGACTCTATTAACGAAGACAGTGTTGATAAAGAGGGTGCTCTACCTAGCAAGTCTGGAGAAGGTGGTGAATCTGGTAGCCATGATAACAAAAAAGACAAAAAGGAGGTAGGATCTCACAAGAGAGATGGTGACTCTATTAATGAAGACGGTATTGATAATACGGGTGATAAAACGGGCACGCCTAGAAAAGGTGGTGAATCTGGCAGTAATGATAACAAAAAAGACAAAAATGAGGTAGGATCTCACAAGAGAGATGGTGACTCTATTAACGAAGACAGTGTTGATAAAGAGGGTGATCTATCTAGCAAGTCTGGAAAAGGTGACAAATCTCCAAGTAATGTTGACGATCAAGTTGTGGGATCGAAGAATGATAACGCACCTGGGATATCAGGCAAAGAAGATAAATCTGAAAGTAAAGATGGTAAAGAGAAAAGAATTGTAGGACCTGAAAATGATGACGACGCAGATTCTAATGAAAGATACAGCAAAAATGGTAAAACTCAAACCAATGATGACAGAAATGTTGTACAATCTGAAAAAGAAGATACACTTGGGAAGTCGGACAAAAAAGATGGAAATTCTACCAAAACGGACAACGTTGAAGGACGGAAGAACGATCATGAAGTTCCAACAACTTCTGAAGACGATAAATTAACTGAAATCACTAAAGAAACAGTTTTTGTAAAAACTAATCAGGATGATAACACCAACGGCAGCCAAGATCAGTCTGAAAGTGGTGATGAGTCTAGCAATGGAAGCAGTTATAAAGACTGTAGCAGTAGAGACTGCGATGATGAAAAATATGAAGATGACACAGATTATGATGACATTGAAAATGACACTTCGAATGATGAACAGCAGGAAAATGAGTCCGAATTTTATGAAGACCGTGAAGATAAAAATGAGAATGACTTATTCGTGAAATCTGATGGCAAAAAAGTAATTGGATCTGAAACTGATGAAAACAAAGATTCTAATGAAAATTACGAGGATGCATCTAGTAACTCTACCAAAAGTGAAGAATCTGGACAAAGTGCCGGCCAGAAAGACGACAAAGTTGAAAATGATGGTGCTCCTGGTGAAGATGGCAAAAATAGGAAACCTGGTGATAAAAAAGTGATTGGCTCTGAAAATAGCGAAAACAAAGATTCTGTTGAAGATGACAAGGTTGCATCTAGCAACTCGGACAAAACTGGTGAATCCGGAAACAAACAATCCGGTGACAAAAATGACAAAACAGTTGTAGGATCTGAAAATAATGACACACCTAAGAAGTCTGCTGAAGATGGCAAATCTGGAAATAACAGTGACAAAAAAGACGAAAATGTTGTGGAACCTGAAAATAGAAACAACAAAGATTTTCATGAAAACGCTAAAGATGCATCCAGCAACTCTAAAGAAGACAGTAAATCTAGAAGCAAACGTGGTCATAAACGGAGAAATCATATTAATATTGGCAAAGTTGTAGGTGACAAGAGTCCTCGTGATACTGACTCAGCAATCAGTGAAAATGATGGAACTTCGAAAGACGATAAGTTAACAGTAACTAGTGAAAAACCCAAAACTAGTCAAGATGAAAACAATGACACTAAAAAGGATGGGTCTGAAACTAATGACAGCTCTAGTAAAAAACATGACTATGACGACGAGACACCTGACAAGTCGGACAACAAGAGTGATAAATTTAGAAGAAATGGCGGACATAAACGAAATCATCATACCACAATTGGCAAACTTGTAGGACAACAAGAACAAAGCAATGATCATGAAACTGACTCCCAATCCACAGAATCTAATAAAACACACAAATCTGGTCAAGCTCAAAACGATGACACCAAAAGGGATGAGTCTAATAATGGCGACAGTTCTATCAAAGACAACATAACTGACAAGTCTGACAAGGAGGATCAATCTGAAAGAAAACGCGGCCATAAACGTAGAAATCATACTAAAGCTGGCACAACTGTAGATCATAAAAATCAAGGCACCGATTCTTCAAACAGTGAAAATGATGAAACTTCGAAAGATGTTAAATTAACAGTAACCAGTGAGAAACCCAAGACTGGTCAAGATGAAAACCATAGCACTAACGCTGGTGACGGCTACATCAAGAAAGCTTCTGATAATAATGGTGATGACAATACATCTGACAAGTCTGACAAGGATGATAAAGCTTCCAAAGATGATAAGTTAACAGTAACTAGTGGGAAACCCAAGACTGGTCAAGATGGAAACAATAACACTAATGCTGGTGACGGCTCCGTCAAGAAAGGTTCTGATAATAATGATGATGACAATACATCTGACAAGGGTGATAAATCTGGAAAAAAACACGGTCATAAACGTAGAATTCATACCAACATTGGTACAGTTGCAGGTGATAAGAAAAATCATGGAATTGATTCTATAAAAGTTGAAAATGATGAAACTTCAAAAGATGATAAATTAACAGCTACTATTGAAAAACCTAAACCTCGTCAAGATGAAAACAATGACAGTAAAGAGGACGGGTCTGATAACAGCAACAGCTCTAGCAAAGAAGATACCGATGGCAGTGATGATGACAATACAACTGACAAGTCTGTCAAGAGTCCTAAAATTAGAAGAAATGGCGGACATAAACACAAGAAGCCTACCAAAATTGGAAAACTTGTAGAAGAAAATAATGATCATGAAACTGATTCTACAAACTCTGTAAACAATGGAAATTCGGAAGATAGTAAACTAACAGAAACTAGTGAAAAACTTAAATCTAGTCAAAATGAAAACACTAACACTAACGCTGGTGACGGCTCCATCAAGAAAGCTTCTGATAACCGTGGTGATGACAATACATCTGACAAGGATGGTAAAGCTGGAAAAAAACACGGTCATAAACGTAGAATTCATACTGACATTGGTGCAGTTGCAGGCGATAAGAAAAATCATGGAATTGATTCTACAAAAACCGAAAATGATGAAACTTCGAAAGATGATAAATTAACAGTTACTATTGAAAAACCTAAACCTCGTCAAGATGAAAACAATGACAGTAAAGAGGACGGGTCTGATAAAAGCGACAGCTCTAGCAAAGAAGATGCCGATGGCAGTGATGATGACACTACAACTGACAAGTCTGTCAAGAGTCATAAATTTAGAAGAAATGGCGGACATAAACACAAGAAGCCTACCAAAATTGGAAAACTTGTAGGAGAAAATAAAGATCTTGAAACTGATTCTACAAACTCTGTAAACAATGGAAATTCGGAAGATGATAAACTAACAGAAACTAGTGAAAAACTTAAATCTAGTCAAAATACAACACAAAACAATAACACTAACGCTGGTGACGGCTCCGTCAAGAAAGGATCTGATAATAATGCTGACGACAATATATCTGACAAGGGTGATAAATCTGGAAAAAAACACGGCCATAAACGTAGAATTCATACTAACATTGGCATAGTTGCAGGTGATAAGAAAAATCATGGAATTGATTCTACAAAAACCGAAAATGATGAAACTTCGAAAGATGATAAATTAACAGTCACTAATGAAAACCCCAAAACTGGTCAAGGTGAAAACAATGACGGTACAAATGACGAGTCCCAAAATAAAGATTCGGATGACGACAACGCAACTGGCCAGTCTGTCAAAGGTACAAAATCAAGAAAGAATGACGGCCAGAAACATAGAATTATTACCAAAATTGGCACAACTGTGGTAAATAAAAATGTTCATGAAACTGACGACGAATCCACAATAGTTAATGACAAACCTAAATCTAGTGAAGACGAGAACAATGACACCAAACATGTTGACAGCTCCGTCATAGAAGATATTGATGACAATGATGACGACGAGTCTAATAAAAGAGGTGCACCTGCAAAAAGAAAACACGAAAGAAAACATCGTAATAAAATTGACAAAATTTTCGGACAAGAGAATAATCACGAAACTGAGTTAAAGGACAGTGAAAATAATGAAGCTTCTAAGAAAGTTGAATCAACAGGCAATAATGATGATCAAGTATCTGATAAAACCGATCATAGTGAAAGCAATAACGCTAAAAAAGATGAAGGCGAGAAGAAAATTAAAAAAATAGTAGAATCAGGTACCGACTCAAATAATGATGATGATGTAACAGGCCAGTCCGGCGAAGGTGATGAATCTGCAGGAAAAGGCGACAAGAACGATGGTAAAAATCTCGGATCTGAAAGTGGTGCAAACGTAGATTTAAATAAAGATGGACCTGAAAAGTCTGAAAACGAAATTCATAGCAGAAAACATAAAAAATCTCATAAATTTGTTGGAAGGAAAGGACAAAAGAAGTATCAGGAAACTGACTTATCAAATAACAACAACGAAACTTTCGAAGGTGTTAAATTAACTGAAACGAATGAAAACCCAATTTCCGACAAACCTGGTCAAGGTAAAAATCGCTATGAAAATGGTGAAGACACTAGCAGGGAAGACAGTGATGATGGTGATGAGGGCAAACTTTCTGACAATTCTGGCAATGGTGGAAAAGACAAAAAAGATGCAGGATTTCAAAATGATGATGCTCCTGAGAAGTCTGGAAAAGGTGGCAGAAATGGCAGCAGTCAAAACAAAGCTGTAGGACCTGAAACTGGTGACAGCAAAACACCTAATGAACAAGATGTTGATGATGCAGGTGTAGCTGAAAAAGGTGAAAGAATTCATGGCAAGAAACACAAAAAATCTCATAAAGTTCTCGGAAGAAAAGGACACAAGAAGAATCATGAAACTGACTTGTTAAACAAAGACAACACTGAAACTTCTGAAGGTGTTAAATCAACAGATATTAAGAAAAAAACAACTTCCGACAAACCAGGTCAAGAAGAAAACAGAAACGACGAAAATGAGGAAACTGAGAAGAAAATTAATAGAAGTCATAGCTCTGAAAATGGTGAAGACAGAGAAAACAGTGATGATGACGAGAATGAACTATCTAAGAAGTCTGGCAAAGGTAGGAGAATTGTAAAAAAAGACAAAAAAGTGACTGAATCTGAAAATGACGATGCACCGGAGAAGTCTGAAGGTGGCGTATCTGGGGGGCAAGATAAGGCTATAGAGACTGAAAACAGTAACAAAGCGTATACTAAAGAACTTAATGATGATGATAAAGATGTAGCTGAAAAATCTAACAACGGTGGAAGAATTCACGGCAAAAAACATAAACGTTCACACAAAGTTCGCAAAGTTATAGAAAGGAAAGGACTAAAGAATGACCATGTAACAGATTCCGCACATAATGAAAATGATGTAGTTTCGAAACAAGTTAAATCAACTGTCGATGGTAAAAAACCAGTTACAGGTGAAAACAGCGGAGACCAAAAAGATGTTAACAAAATATATAAAGAAGAAGGTTCTGAAAAGGGTGATAGACTTGCCAATGAAGCTCGTGATGGTGAAACTAACAAAGATGGTAAACAAACAGAAATAGCTAACAAGAGATTGAGAATTAGAGATTACAGACGAAAAATAAAAAACAACAAAAAAGATGTCACGAAAACTAAAAAAGATTTACAACCCACTAATGTCAACGGTTCTGGCCCCGATGATCGTGTTGATGATGACGGCGAACACAGTAAAGATAGTAAATTAACTGAACAAAATTCAAAATCAGTTAACAAAAACGAAAAGCATAAGATTCGTACCAAAATTGTCAGAGTTTTGCGAAATCACGAGTCTGGCGACCACACTGATAGTGAAACCACGGAAAAAAGTAAATCAAACTCGAATTCTGAAAAAGCGATAACAGAAAAAACTGATAACAATGTCAAAAATGATAAAACTTCTACAACAAATGTTGCATCTGGTCACGAAGATGAAACTAGTGACGATAGTAATTCAGCTGTAAATGATAAACAATCTAAAACGAAAAAACACAATCATGGAGACACAATTAATAATGGCAATAAAGATACCTCTTCACAAGTGATAAGAAAACTCGCCAACACAAAAGACAAGGATGGATCTATAACAGATGCTACAAGTAAAGATAAAACTTCGAATGAAAAAGATAGTTCCTCAGATTCCAAAGATAACTCAGCTCATGATAATGAGCAACAGGATAACGAGTTCAAAAAAGACTCGACAAATAACAGTAACGCAGACAAAACTACTGATGATTTAGAACAAGAAGATACAGCCGCTAGCAAAGAGAATGATGATGCTGTTAACAAAAATACTGACTCGGAGAAAGAAAACATCCCCTGCACCAAAAATACAGTGAACTCAAAAACGAAACCTAAAATTCACCGTAGAACAACAGATATAGCGACTAAAACGAGAAATTTAACTAAACGTAAGTTAGCGACAATAACAATAACTATAAAAGAACACAAATCTAAAGTAAATACTGAAGATACTAATAATAATTTTGCAGGAAAGACTCCAGACTCTGCATCTGGGAAAACAACTGAAACTGATGATGGACTTGGAAAGACTGAAGAAACCAGCAACAAAAATACAGCAGTCAACAGTTCTGACAACTATAACGAAGAAAAATCTAGTTCTACTACAACTGACAATAAAAAAGAAAAATCGGGCAGCCAATCTGACGAATCTATTAGTTCATCAACAAACAGCGAAGAAGAATACAAAACTTCTTCAGCTGACACCAAAAAAGAATCATCAGATAACCAATCTAACGAATCTAGCTATTCAAGTAATGAAACAGATGACAGTCAATCGAAAGACGAAGCAAAAACTAAGAGTTACAAAAATCGTAAAGAAGAATCCAGTAAAACAGCGTCAGGGTACGATGCTGGTGCCAAACAGCAAAGTTTAACCAAAGACGGAAAGACGACAACTTACAAACAAATCTCAGAGGACAGTGCGCATTCTGAACAACAAGAAGATTCTAAATATACAGAAGAATCCAGAGACTCTAAAGGAAAAACTGTCCAATCAGAGCAAAGGAGTGCTTCCGAAGAAGACAATAACAATTCTTCTGACAGTTATATAGAAGAGAGTGATGGTAAAACTAAGAACTCTAAGAAAGATACCGCTAGTGCAGAAGATAAGAAGAATCATGAATCTTCTAGTAGTGAATACAAGAAGGAAGATTCGAATGGGAATACAGCAGCGAGGAAATCTAGTTCTAGAAGGAAATCATTTAAGTCCAAGCAGTCTTCTTCTTCTGAAGAAGAATACAGTAGCAGCAGTTAGACTTTTAAAATGTTCAATCATTTATTAGTATTTTTTTCAAGAATTTGTATGTTTTATAGGGATTAGGTACTTTTTTTTAATTAATAAAAATAATATTATAAACAATTTTTTCTCACTCGTGTTATAACGTCCTAGTGCTTGGGTACAGAGAGGAGTTCGTAGCTAAATAATAACAGCCGCATGAATTCACGAGCCATTGGCAAATTCCCACAAAAAAAAAAAACATGTAACCCATCCTTACTAATATTATAAATGCGAAAGTAAGTTTGTTTGTTACCCTTTCACACTTGAATCACTGAACCGATCATCCTGAAATTTTGCATGATACGTTGTCAGGTATACAGAAACGGACATAGAGTACCTTTTACCCCGAAAAAAAGTACTGTTCCCGAGGAAAACAACAATAAGGTTCTTATGATAATAGATGGCGCCACGTGTCTTTCGAATCATGATATAATTATTACTAGCAGAGTATAACCCGAATTGATTGTCAAATTCTAAATTAACGCGAGCGAACCCGCGGGCAAAAGCTAGTCATATGTAAATACAACTAGTTCAAAAGTGTAGGTAGGTGGGTAGGTGCAGTGATTGTTGTTAGACATTCTGTCTAGACTATTTTGAAACTAGTATTTTTCTGTAGTGGGTTGTGTTGTGTAACTTTTTTTCAGTTTAGTTCTTTGAGTTAAACTTCACAAATAAACACCCTTATCGCAAATAGCAAAAAAGGTGTCAAATTATAACTGCCATTTCCTGACTGCTTTTATTTTTGGATAATTTTACACATCATTAACCTCTCGTTACACGGATTTGTTGCAATCAATTATCTGTGGTAAAAAATGGCATGGCGGGAACTTTGACATTAGGACGTCAGTGAAATTGATACTTTCGGTGGGTGGCACACTGAGCTTTTCATGTGCGTGTAAGCACTTTCTGATGAAAAATACTTTTCACTTATTTTATTATCACTAACTTTTTGTCTTCACCACACATGATACAGTAAAGTAAATTCCAAATGCAACGACAGTTTTGGTTCCACTAAAGCTCCGACATGCGGCATTTCTCGTCACTAGTAACCATCAAAATCTAAAGTTCTTCTTTACCTATCTGCCCTATAGTACCTATCTACTAGTAAAAAAAAAAAAATTGAAGTGTCTGTTTATAATTTAAAAATAACAGCTTTTTATTGAATGCATATTAAAGTATATACGGTACTCATAACATTTTTTTTTACTGTCTGTCTGTTTGCTCTGGCTAATCTCCGAAACGGCTTCACCGATTTTGACGGGACTTTATCTGGCAGATAGCTGATGTTATAAGGACTGACTTAGGCTTTTATTTTAGAAACGAGTCGGACTCATGCATGAAGGGTTCCGTACCATCGTAGTAGGGGAGCCCCCTACTACGATGTACGACTAATTTATTTTTATTCTTTGTTGTTATAACAGCAACAGAAATTCACATTCTGTGAAAATTCCAACTGTCTACCTATTACGGATCATGAGATACAGCCCGCTGACAGATAGACGGACGGCCGGCCGGACGGACACCGGAGGCTTAGTCATAGGGTTGGTTACCCTTCGGGTACAGAACTCTAAAAAGATTAGGGTTCCGTGCAAAAAAAACCCTTGAAATTGTTAACAAAATCCGATCTAAAGAGGGAAGTAATATTCTTATAATCATTTCACAAGGACGGAGGTCGCGTATAACATCTAGTTGAAAATAAAAACAAATCCTAGTACACCACATCCTTTATGCCACAAAAAACGCGGCAAAACTGACAGCTGAAATGTCATTCGACACGAGCCGTGTCAAAGTTTTTTTTTTTCCTAATTAACAAGGTATGGGCGTGATCGTTCCCTAGGGTGCAAACGCGTGCCGCGAACGAGAATATCTGTTTTTAGGGAATAAAATTACTTTGGTTTTATTACTTGGAATGTTGTGTTTTTTTATATTTTGTGGTAATTGATTCAAGCTTGTTTGACTTGGGCGAGTTCGGATATATTCTTGACAAGCACGCCAACTTCGTTCGCGTGAAATTATTATAAAAAAATATTACTTATATTTGAATCAGATTTTGTTAACAAATTCATGGGTGTTATTTTTTTTTAACAGAACTCTAATCTTTTTTTCTTTAGTTCAGTCGGTTCGTAGAGTAGCCGGAACAAACAGAAGAACAGACAGAAATTGAAAAAAATATTTTTTTTCAATTAAGTTTATTTATTTATTTGGTTTATCTATTGACATGATCTGGAATAAAAAAAGCCAGTGAAGTCTTTTTCTAGTTTAAATCTTTAAAAAGATACTCATACTTATACATTTTCGAGTACTGTTCATTTTAATACCCCTCTTACAGAGCGGCCTGAGTCCCATCAGTGGGAACATTACCGACTGATTATGCTATGCACGTGCCTCATAATATTCATTCGAAAAACGAATGGCTACAATCAAATTACGGCGCGCATGTCAGATGTCAAAATATTGACATTAAAAATAAATTATCTGCAACCACAGATCATTAGAGTGATGGCAATATCATGTAGCACAGATAATAATATAATTACAGTCCGTTCACATTTATTTTACTGCAATTTTGCATCGCTGTCAAAATTTAAGTGATCTCTATCACCTATAAAACTAGGTTGTTGATATTGCTATCACTGACAAGTCTGTCCAAATAACAATGATTTTTACACTAGTTTGTATAAGGTTGGTGTTGGATTGCGACATCTCTGGTACGTCCATCAAAATAACAGTCACCTTTATTCGCTTTTACATAAGGTTACTATTACGTTGCTCACCCTTGCTGTCACTGACAACTCTGACAAAATTATGATCATTATTACAATTTTTTATAGTTTTTTTTTGTACTTTAGTGCTTCGAGCATGTTTGCAGAAGCAAGGGTTCCTGATTTTTACGGCATTGTGAGGTCGAGGGTCGCGTCTTTCTGGCAAAGTTTGAGAAGTTCCAGTAATAGCATTTTGAGCGTTGTATCTTGAAACCTAGCAAGCCCTATATTTGTGCACTGGATTTCTGTTCACCTAAGCGGGAATAATGACGAAAAAAAAGAGAAAGAATGTATGGTGTTTTTGAAGACTATGGGTACCTATACGTACACACGGCAGCACATGAAGCTGTACATTTCCAGTATAACTTGGCGTCGCTTTGTATAGATTTCCTATACAATGAGAGATCCGCATAAACTAGTTTTGTATAGCTTGATTGACTGTCGTGTGTACCTCCATGTTTTAATTTTTTTAATGATTTTTATTGATATTTTATTTAATATTTAATGATTTTTTTATTTCCTATCTGTTTTACTATTTTATTCGTCTCAATTTATTATTATTCTTGTATTCATATAGCTATTTTGCCTGAAATAAAACTCATTCTTTTATAATTCTCATTACTATAAGTTCGCTGTTGGGTTGCGGCTGTCAGAGATAAATTATCCATGAAAGGACTGTACCACAGATAATAATATAATTACACAGATAGGGTGATGAGTTAGTGAGGGGAATGTAACTCGATTATGTTTGATCGTAATCGGTTTTTATTTGGTTTGGAGTTGCGGTTCTGTTAATTGTTTTGTTTCTTCACGCCACCTTTTGTGGGGTTTGATTCTTGACTACTTTAATGGTCTAAACCGAACACTTTGGTATAATTACATTCACTTATTGTGTTATTTCATTACTTTATTATATTAAAGCGATTATTTAGGACAACGACTTTATCATTTATCTTAGTAATAAAATATGATTGGCGAGATGAACCATTTTCACTGACTGAATCAATGAATGCCTCAATAAAAACGGACTTAGTGACCGATGCTTAAACACGTGATTGTACTCATGATAACAAACAACTTTCCCAGAGAAACATTTATTTTAAACGGCTAACAGCTGATAAGTCATAGGAGCGCGTCTGCGTAGTTCATACGGCTGTTGTGTTATTGTGATAAAACTCTGTGTTTAAAAAAAATGTTTCATTGGGAAAGTTGTTTGTTATCAAGACTACAATCACGTGTTTAAGTATCGGTCACTAATTACCAGTAATCCTATATTTAACCTTTGGTAAACATGATTTGGAGATCACATTTTAAGCAAAGAGATGCTTGTGTTAACCTTTTACTGCCGGAACTAACTAAAACTATTACTAAAGTTATATATAAAGAAACGCGTGTAGACGAGACTATAGATGCAATAACCGGGCACAAACCAGACCGAACTGCTGCTGAGTAATTACAAGGTAATAGAAACAGAGGGAGAGGAACACCAAGGAAACAATGGATGGATTGTGTGAGGAATGATATGAAAGATAAAGGAGTAAATGATAGCGTGACGGTTGACAGAGGAGAATGGAAGAAAAAAACGTGTTGCGCCGACCCCAAGTAACATGGGACAAGGGCAGGAAGGTGAGGATGGGAAATACAATGAAACAAATAATAAAATAAATTATTATTTGTTTTATTGCAATAATCACTTAGCATAATCAAGTAAAAGGTGGATATTATGCTATAATGGGAATTTATGAGAGAAAAGGACGTGTAGATCGTATTTAAACGGGTTAGAAAGAGACAAATGGGTTGTGGGAAGCTCCTCCTTAGTTGGGCGGGATGAAAATTTATGCTTGGCTGTTGTCCAATGAGATGGGGTTACTGAAAATGTAAGGTAATAAGTGACGTTTAAAAATACTGATTATATTAAATGTGAAAAATTTTGTTACATTTCCATTGTCATCAGGTTTTTTAATCTTTTCTCAATTTATTTTTTCAAGTACAGTTATAGAGTTAGACGTTTACCGGGTTTTTTTTTCTAGTTTACTCGCAAAACAAGTTGTCAATAAGGCTACCAATAATAAATTCAATGAGTTTTGTGTCGAATATACGTAAAAAATATATTCTTATTCAATTTATTTATTTCAGACACAACGATCCATAATTTTGTTAGTAGGTATTAGTTAGTACACTTAAAAATAATGTTAGTAATTAAATAATCAAAGACAATTCACACCACACAATATTATTACAAAAAAAAATGTAGTAAATTCTTACAGAGAATTGTAGTAAAGTTCTAAAATAATAGCAGGTAAGTATGTAACTACAGAACGTTTTTTTTTAAACTCTACTGTCCCACTGCTGGGCAAAGGTCTCCCCCATAGCCTGTTTAATAATGTATTATTATAGAAAAGGAATATGGTTAAACCTTTTCACATAAAACGCCCACCTAATTTGCTACAAAGAACTTCGAACTGTACGTAAGTCCTTTTGCTCCTAAATCGGAACGCTCCCTAATAAACAAGCTCCTCCCACCATCCCAAACCAAAGAGTCGACTTGAAAAAGAGCCCAGTCACTAAAAGCGCGCGAATTAGCTTGTCACGCGCCTGTCAAACTGTCTGACAGTCGTTGATGACTTTATTTATTGAAAATATTGTTAAAGTAAATAAATTAAGTGTGTTGTTGTTTATAAAATCAAGTGGAATATTTAAATAACATATTTTAGTGAAATTATTGTGTTTTAGAAAAGTGGTTATTAATTTAATAATAATATTGAAAGTATTTTTAATAGTAGTAGTGAGTGATGTGTGTGTGAAGTAGTTGAGTTTTTTTTAAAGCGTTAGTCGATCGATTTTAAAGGTAAGTATTTTTTAATCAAGATAATTTTATATTGCATATTTATTGTTGAACATTTATGATGCATATTATAGTGCTTGAAATATGCAACAAAACTGTCAAAATATACAACTTACAATTGAAATAAGTACTACAAACTAGTGTTTTTTTTATTTACTACAATTTTAGACTATATAGATGTTATCATATTTTTTTTTTGAAAATCGATTGCTGTTCCAAATTGTCAGTAGTACGATTGAGCCATTTATTTTAATTGAAAATATTGTATAACTTGAATCGTATCGTGGGTACTGAATTATTTTTAATTTAGGTACTTTTTTGGATTTGTTCGTTAAATAGGTACAGTTAATATCAAAGGAAATGTAATGCCCAAAAACTGTAAGATATGCCGATATTTTAGTTAAAATATGCATTATCTTCAAAAACAGCCATAATTTATGCAAATATGCATTGCTGTATTATCCGGTCTCTAGTTATAAGAAAGAAGAAGACCACCTAACAACCAAACTTTCACATACTTACACAAATATCTAGTCAGAGCCGTGAAACAAACTTATGTAGGAATTGAACTCGCGATACGTAGCGCAGCAGCCAATCATTCAGCCACTGAGCCTATCTGAATTTGATCCAGTCAAGGTGTATTTGAGCATCGCCTCTGATGGAGGCTAGTTCGTTGCTTTTGACAGTCGTAATGAGTAGTCACAAGCACGAAAGTCTGACAACTAATCTTACGAAGGAGTATGTATTTCCTTAGCATTGGGTTATAGAGGTCAGATAGGCAGTCGCTCCATGGAAAATACTGGTATTCAGCAAATGATATTATAAAGAAAGATACGCTACGTTCATACTGAGCGGCGTTCAAATATCGTTGCGTTGTTACGACTGCGATAGATAATACGGAACGTATGATACAGAAAGAGATAGCTATTGCGCTTGAAGTATTTAAATTACGACAATTGTTTGAATTTGTCTGCAACAATTTGCGCACGCTAGTGCGATATCTACCTCTTTTTATTTATAATATCATTGCAGTCAGCCGTGTCCGGTAGGGTACTTGCATAAAGATATAGGTATCCAGTACAGACGAGTCGGAACAGATCGGTATCGATCAGTGCGGCTAAAATAGTCCCATAATTTCTGTTACGGTCCCACAAGAGACAGGTGTGCATAACATCGGAGAATCGGGAAAGCAAAACCTATAATGTATGTAAGCACTGGCTGTAAGCTCGTGCCTAAATAATAACAGCTCCACCGTGCACGGGTCGATATTCAGGTTAAGCCGCGCTTGCCTAGTTTAGTCCGTGGATGGGTGACTACCCATTACATACCAAGTTTTCTCCTTGCTTCGGAAAGCACGTTGGTGCAGGCTGCCATTTGTAGATCTTTGACACTCGTTACAGATAGTCAGCGGCCCGAAAGTCTGACAACTAGTCTTACCGAGGGTATAGTATTACCCAGTACTAACTGGGTTGTGGAGGTCAGATAGGCAGTCGCTCCATGTAAAATACTGCTATTCCACTGCATCCGATTAGACTGTAAGCCGACCCCAACATAGTTGGGAAAAGGCTAGGCAGATGATTACTTAACATAGTCGGAATCAACGTAAACGTCAGTCGAGACCAAAATTCATTACGTACCATATCGTATCCGTAAAACTAAAAGTATCTAAATAACCAAACATACGGCTTAGTACCCCAAAACTATAAAGTTTGGGACACACGTGGCCAACATTTGGTTATCAAATGAGTATAACGTAAACAGTTTACATTATAAAGATAAAATGTCGTGAGTCCTGACCTTAATAACATAATATTGGTGGGGTACTTCCTGTTTCAATAAATAATTAATGTTTTTGGATTGAGATTGAGTAGTATAGCAACAGCAACATAGTACAAAAAGTACTACAGCGCCATCTATGATACAAATTAAGATCTAACATGAACATTTTGAACTAACATCAGAAATACATGCATGCTGTTTGTGTATGTGAGTTTAAATGTTTGTAAACGCACCCACGATACAGGAGAAATTCCTAGTGTGGGGCAACGTTTTTTTAAAAACTAAAAAACATACTTAGGGTGACTGGTAATTAGTGACCGATACTTAAACACGTGATTGTACTCATGATAACAAACATCTTTCCCAAAGAAAACGGCGTCACGCGGCTAACAGCTGATAGGTCAAAGGCGGGCGCGTGCGCGAGTTTCATACGGCTGTTGTGTTATTGTCATAAAAGTGAAAGTATAAAAAAAAGTTTCTTTGGGAAAGTTGTTTAAGTATCGGTCCAGTCACCCTATTGAAAAACCCGACGACAACTGTCGGGCAGTAGCCCACCAGACAACACCCGTCTGATCGGAAGATCCTCCCATTTCTATGGGGGATGAAGAACTTTACACCCTGTTCTTCATACCCCCTAAATATTCATAGAAATCTTAAATTAATTGTCAGTTCGTGAATGTTCGCGTAGTACTATTGATTGAGACTTTGCAGGTGAAATGTGTAATATGTCACCGTAAAATTGTAAATACCGTTAGATTACAATCTATCTCGCGAGATTGTAAGCTGTCGAAAGATTGTTAACCGAAACATCATCATCATCAGCCCATAGCAGTCCACTGCTGGACATAGGCCTCCTCAATCGCACGCCACTCAACTCGATTCTCAGCAACTCTCATCCAGTTGCTACCAGCCACCCTGCGAAGATCGTCACTCCACCGAGCCTGAGGGCGTCCCACCTTACGTTAACCGTAACATACTGCTTACAATTTAACGCATCCTTTTTCGTTAGTCCAGCCGTGACGTCGTGTTATTGACTTTTTGAGAAAACCCTGATGCACAAACATCTGGGAATTGAGTGTAAAAATATATGAGTGTTTAACTACGCCAGAGATCGGACATACAGACTGAAAGACGCTGCGTATTATTTCATGAGTCATCATCTGCCTAGCCTTTTCACAACTATGTTAGGGTCGGCTTCCAGTCTAACCGAATGCAGCTGAATATCGTATTTTACACGGAGCGACTGCCTATCTGACCTCCACAACCCAGTTAGTACTGCTACTGAGTATACGATACCCCTTGGTAAGACTTTCACGCCACTGACTACTTGTAACGACTGTCAAAGATCTACAGTTGAAAGCCGGGACCAACGGCTTAACGTGCTTTCCGAGGCACTATGTTAGTCCATCTGTCATCACTGCACCTTGCCAGGCGTCCTGCATGTTATGCCGAGTATGGAACGCTCAATGGCTCTCTGTGCAAGTCAGCTAGTATACCACTTTATAATCTTCTTCTTCTTAGCGTGTCGATGGCAATCTAAATAGTGTCAGCCCAGAACTGTGCAACTAGTTTGGCGCTTTCGGTAGCGTCCGTTCTTGTAGTGAACAAACAATAGGACACGCAGGACACGATATTAAGTGCCTGATTGTAGAACAGCACCACATTTACACTCCAGGATAGAGTCATTAATGAATCTCCACTTGAGAAGGTTTTCTTTGCTGCGACCAACCTCGGAGTCTATTTAAAGACTTCCAGGTCAGCCATGGCAACTCATGTCCAGGCGGGAGATTTTCAGCAGGTGGAACGAATGGGTTGGGTAAGGATTCACTACCTCGCCACAGCTTTAGTCGTAGACCGCTCGCCAGTGAGTGGGGTTACACCCTTTTTTTTCGGATGGTAAATCATCAAATGACCCCTCCCGATCTGGGCGGAGTAGAAGGGAGTATCAGACTTTTACTGACTAAAACCCACCCATGTTCCTTCTTTGCCCTTTGTGTTCCAGGGCCGCGGTATCTCTTTCGAACAGTCCCGCAGCCCATGGGTAACACTTCAGAAAGACTAATAATTTTATAATTTCCGAAGTTTTTATATCTTCTTTGTCTTGAAGTTCAATCTCGCTGCACCAGTCCACCCGAGATACGCTGATACAGTTACACCATAATCACTGAGATGTCAAGTGCCCACTTGAGACCATGCGCAGACCGTCAAGATAACGCTACCGTTGTTTCTCATATGTTACAGACATGTGTTCTTCTACCATTTTTTTGTTATGAATCGAGTTTGTAGTGTGTTTGGATCTCAGCTGATAATCCTTGCTTATTATGTAATGTGTTACAGTATATGCTGCAAATGGGACTAAAATTAGGACTTACGGCGAGAAGACGCTTACCTTGAATTTAGGACTACAACGATGTTATAAATGGAATTTTATAATCGCCGATGTTACACAACCAATAATTGGAGCAGATTTTCTAGAGCACTATAAACTATTAGTCGACATAGCAGGTCGCAAACTTATCGACAAAGTTACAGAGCTGACAACGCATGTAACTTCAGAAAAAGCGACACAGCAAACAATTCGTACTATCGCAGTGGGAACGAATCCACGTATTACGCAACTTTTAAACAAATACGAAGACATCACGAAAGAGTCCTCTCTACGCAATGCGCCCAAACATAAGATTGAACACCACATTATCACTACAGGACCACCCGTCGCAGCTCGGGCAAGACCATTACCTCCAGAAAAATACGACATAGCCAAAAAGGAATTTCAAAATATGATAGAACTCGGAATTTGCCGACCGTCAGATAGCCCATGGGCAAGCCCATTACATATGGTAAAAAAGAAAAATGGCGAATGGAGACCGTGCGGAGACTATACTACATCTTTTGTCTCATTTATACCTAATCATATACTGCCAAGAAGTTTGGCAAATTGGTACAACGTCTTAATGCGTTACTGCATGTGTGTTACTTGGGCACAATAATTAGGTTATTTTTGGGATCTTACTACCGGGATAAAAAGTATCCTATGCGTTAATCCAGGTTATAAACTATCTGTAAGTCTTTCATCCAAATCCGGGCAGTCGTTTTTGCGTGAAAGAGTAAAAAACATCCATACATCCTCACCACATTTATAATATTAAATAAGTATGATAATTTACTTCATAAACGTTAGGTTTTGCATACCTAATACCTACTGGTCTGTTTGTTCCGGCTAATCTCCCAAACGGCTAGACTGATTTTGACGTGAATTTTACCGGCAGATAGCTGATATTAAAAGAAGTAACTTAGGCTACTTTTAAAAAGGATTAGGGTTCCGTGCAACCCAAGCAAACCCATGAAATTGTTAACAAAATCCAATGCGAATAGGGAGAGTAATATTTTCATAATAATTTCTCGCGGACGAAGATCCTGGGCTACAGCTAATCACCCTATAAAGTTCCGACTGCTTGTGTAGTCCTCCTGTATCAGCTTGAAGTTACGATGTAAATTATAATTTTGTGCAGGAGCAGCTCAATGTCAAGTTATGGCAGCATGTCTCCTTCAGACGAGGGTTTTGACAGATACGAACCGCCTTACTACTGCCAGCCCTCACACCAAGGTAAGAAAGATTGACTATTTCTGCTGAAAAGCTGTGCCACAAATGATGTACTCAAAATCTAGACTACATCCTCATTCTTCCTTTCCAACCTGTATATGGGAAGATTGTACCTAAGTTTTGACTGTACTTAAGAATTAACATGGCAGATATAAGCTGACACACACGACCACACTGCGCTCCAAAACACAAATTACTGACGTTGCTCAAAAAGCCGCTAAGCTAAAGTGGGACTGGGCTGGCCATGTCTGCCGCATGCCCGACGAGCTGTGGGCAAAAATAACCACGATGTGGAGCCCTGACACAGCCAGAAGGCGACGCGGTAGACCTCGCAAGAGATGGCGGGACGAGGCTGGACAAAACTAACGACCAGTGGTCCACATTGGCTCTGGATCGAAGAATTTGGAAGTCATGGAGAGAGGCCTTTACCCAGTAGTGGTATATAAGCCGAACTTCCTACGCACGTCGCTAGAAAATTGGTTGACTACTCATATAAATACAAACCTATGATCTATAGTTATACCTACCTAATATGAAGCAGTGATAGCCTAGTGGTGTGACCGTCGGACTGCCAAGTCATAGGTCTCGAGTTCGAACCCAAGGCATGCACCTCTGATTTTTTGGATTCATGTGCGAATAGTATAATTATCACTTGCTTTTCGGTGAAGGAAAACATCGTGAGGAAACCAGCATGCCTGAGAGATATTTCTTGACGGCATGTAAAGCCAAGTCAGAGGCCCTTGGGCGGCATAAAAACTCTGACACCAGGTTACGAACTAACCACACGATAAAAGAAAAAACCTAATAGGTGTGAAAGGGTGTATAACGAAGTCGAAACGTACTTGTTCGCCCCGTCATATTTTTGTTCTATACCATACCTGGGAACCTTCTAGTTACGGATATATTGGGGGTCAAATTTCCAACTTTTTCACAAGGTTTTAATGTTATAACTTTGCTTGAAATATCTCCACGACCCTCGTACTATTAAATGCATCCATCAGCATAGTCTTTTGAGTGCGTTACATTGAGTCCTACCGTAAAACGTGATTTTTCACCTCAAAAAAAAAAGTCGTTTCCCAGCAAACATTTTTGCGTAGAGTTACTTAGTTTGATGTACAGAATGCTTGGTTGACGGCTTCGTGAAGGGTCCGATTACACCTTGTATACCATAGTTACCGTTTGATAACATCACCGCCTTATCCCCAGGTAGCCCCATGGACGGCGGAGTGTACTGGCCGGCCACCAACGGCGAAGCACACGAGTTCGATACCCAGGACATGTATCACGACACTACGCACTACATATCGCGGGGATATGGTAAGAATTAAATAAATTAACTGTCATAATAACATTTTATGTTCACTCAAATCCAGCCCGTCCCTTTGCTGCCCTCCCCAGCGACGCCCTAAGCCGAGGCTCGTACCCCACAGGTGCCCTTAGCGCGCTGTCGCTTAGTTTTTTTATTTATTTATTTATAGATAGGAGAACCAACAGCTATGACAAATGAATAACAATTATATAGGCAACACAGAGCCAATTACAGGTTCTCACGAGTAAACACAGAAAAGATAGTAGAGATCTTAGGATCACTAGTTAACAAGCACGATACAAGTAAAATAAGAGTAATTAGAATAAGATACAATAAGCACTATAAACACTCAGACACCAGGTTAAGCATTAATGACACGGGGAAAAAGAAAAAAAAAAAAACTATGCGCTTTTAAAAAAGTTAGCATTCAGCCGAGTGCGTGCTGCATAGGTTTTTAAGTTTTATAAGTTTTTTGTCTCTGGCTGGAGGCCTCACACTCAAGGCACCCACAGGATAGTCCGGTTAAGCAGAAGCCAGCCTCATAGGTTGACCTGCGAGTTGCCATTAATATTTTTTTTTTATGATGTTACGGTTTTTTGTAGAGCTGTGGCCCAGTGGTGGCGGCCCCTTCTTTACGAGCAGTAAGTCGTGGGTTCAGTCTGGCGCATTACTTTATGTAATTTATTTCATCACCACTGCTCTCAAAACGGCGAAGGAAAACATCGTGAGGAAACCGGCATGTCCTAGAACCAAAAATTCGAAGACATGTGACATTTATCAACTCGCACTGGGCCTGCGTGGTGGATTATCATAGAGAGGAGGCCTATGTCCCAGCAGTGGGAACATTATAGGCTGATTATGCTAATGCTATGTGGGGACGGTGAATCATGGCTTCTTTTTAGAAACAAAAAACGCAAGAATTTGAATTTCTCGGGTATCCTGGCGCTTCACCAAGATCTTCACCGCATTTTTTCAGTCACAAGGCGGTTCAATGCAAAACATATTCCTCACCGACTACCTTCACTAGTTCCGATGTCTTGGTCTTGGTGATAAATTTCGTGATTTTTAATAATGGACATTATAATTCTTAGGTAGGTATTATGAAATTCGGACTTTTGAAAATCGGAACATCGAAATCGGAATAAAATATTTCGGAGTATTTGGGTGTTCCCATTTCAAGTAGATCATTACAGGCACTTTTGAAAGTCAGAAAAACAAAGAAAGCGAAGCTACAGTCACAAGGCATAATGACTTGTGAAAGTTCTGTAGTTGCCCATTCTAAAGCGTAGATCTCTATGGGGAAGAATGGGCAAGAAACTCTATGGACACGTAATGTTACCTATGTTAAACAAAATGATCTTGTTACAGGGTACGAAGAGATGCAGATGGCAGGCAACGAGCCCTACGACACTTATCATCACAATATGGCGCATAATTTCGCGCCAAATAACACTGGTAAGACTGCATCATCATCATCATCATCATATCAGCCCGGCATCACCTACTGCTGGGTATAGGCCTCCTCATTTTTCTGCCACACTTCCCGGTTCCGTGCGTCCCGTATCCAAGTGTTTCCCACGACTTTGACGATATCGTCAACCCAACGAGCTTTAGGAAGGCCCTGATTTCTTTGGCCAAACCTTGGCCACCACTCGAAGACAGCATCAAAGATTTTAATTACAAAAAAGAGGTACAAACATTAGACCATGTCGAGCTATGTTCGAAAAGAGACTTCTTCTTTATCGTGTGGTTAGTGCCTAACCTGGTGTCAGAGTTTTTATACCGCCCATGGGCCTCTGACTTGGCTTCACATGCCGTCGAGATACTCTCAGGCATGCTGGTTTCCTCACGATATTTTCCTTCACCGAAACAAGTGGTAATTATATACAATACGTACATGAATCTGAAAAATCAGAGGTGCGTGAGTACTCAAGACCTATGACTTGAAAGGAGACCAATTCATATTATTATCGTATCGTAAAGCGGCCATTTTTGGCGTCAGCCTTGGTGTGAAGTTTTGTTATCGTTTTTCTCTCTTTTCCTCTCTAGGCCTAGACTGCGACCTCCAATCCCTCCCTCTCCGCTACGACCGCCCCGCACCCCCCTCCTTCGTGAGAGTCGCCAAGAGGAGAACCACAGCCAACAAGAAAGAGAGAAGAAGAACACAGAGTATCAACACGGCCTTCTCAGATTTGAGAGACTGTATACCTAATGTGCCGCCTGACACGAAACTCTCCAAGGTAAGGATAATGTATTTTTTTATCTGTGCTATTTTTTGTTGTGTAGTTGTCGTTTTATACAAATTTTATATTAGATTAGCATTTTTTTACGTCAAACTTAAGAGGGAAGCGCCGGGATAGCCGATGAAATTCATTTTTTTTGCAATTTGCAGATCAGGCAGGACTTTTTCATGCAAAAGTCATTCAATGGGTTTATATGAACTAAGAGGGTTGTATTGATGATTTTAATGATTATAATTCTGTAAATACATACGTGTTACGTTCGCAAATCATATTTTAATCAACATACAACCTGACACCTGACCTGCAAATTGCAAAAAACGTAAGAAAATTTGAGTTTTGCGAGCTACCCTGGCGCTTGCACCTTAATAGAAGACAGTCCACAAAACGTCCATCGATCTTTCAACATTTTCTAGAATTTTAGCACTTTTTTGGGAACAATAATTAGTAGTATAACTAAATAACCCCAGTTGAACCACGCCGTGCTTTAGCAGGGAATAATAAGTGCCAATAAGTTAGTTGAAAAAAAAACCTACAGTGTTGAAAAATTCGGTATTTTAATAATGACAGTTATTTACGAAGGCGACGCGGTAGACCTCGCAGGAGATAGCGGGACGAGCTTGACAGAAACAACAACCAGGGTCTACATTGGCCCTGGATCGAAGGATTTGGAAGTTATGGGGAGAGGCCTTTGCCCAGTTGTGGGATGATATAGGCTAAGAGTAGTAGTATTTGAAGTTGTTTGGCTTAGAGAACGGTGTCGACGAATTACCTCCATTGGTATTATTCATGCTTCGTCGTGAATTTTGATGGCAACTGCCGGGGTAATGGGCACCATGACTGTGACTTGATATTTCCATCATTGTCTCGCGAGTTATGGGTTTTATGCAATGCTTACGTATATCTGCAAACCTTGACTACGAAGTATTGCAGTTCAGCAAGTGGTTTACAAGTAGAGGATTCGATCCCGGGATCCCGATCGTATTCTAGTCTCGAAATTTTCGGTATTAAATTTAAAAAATCTCGGGATTAATACGTTTTTAAATAAGTTAGTAAAAAGCTGGAAAGCGCTTTTTCAGTCTCTGCATTTCTGTGTACCAATTGCTTGGGGACGAAACGTTGGATGCATAATTATTAGTTCTTAGATTTTATTTTCCCAGTTTATACTGTAATCATCATGTAAGTAATCACCACTTTTCATTACCAATACAATCACGAGACCATCCGTGGATCCCGGGATTAACTGTAGACAAGCCCGAAATCCCGGGATAGAAAAAAGAGCCGGGATCGAATCCTCTATTTACAAGTCAAGTTTCGACAAAATATAAATAAATTAAAACACAGTTAAAATATGTAAAGCAATGTTAAGACTGTTCCATCCATTTAGAAAAATAAAATAAAAATATGATATTATTTGACAGTAACACTTTTCCATAAAGAACAAACCTAATTTCAAATTAACCCGCGCCGCCTTCAACCTCACACCGACGGACATACCTCCGTCTCACTCTTACATCTGACCTTACCAGATGGTGCGAAAGAGATCGCAGAGCATCAACAGTGCGTTCTCGAGTCTCAGACAGCATATCCCTAACGTGTTACCAGACACAAAGATGACCAAGGTTAGTACGATTTCTGGGTTTGAGGAGTTTCTGTTGGTACTTGAGCTGGTAGATAGTCCACTGATGGCCATAGGAAGGTGGAAACGATCTGCCACTGACACCTTGTTAAACGCAGTTTAGCTGTTCAGTTTCATTGGAGACGTTGGCGTTAAGCTGGAGTAGCCTTCGAAATTCAAATTTTCTTACGTTTTTTTGCAATTTGCCAGTACGTTTCAGAGTGTATGTTGATTAAAAATGATTCGCGGCTGTAAAAAATATGGGTTTATTGAGTTATAATTGTTAAAATCATCAATATAACCTTATGAGTTTATTTATTCTCATTGAATGAGTTTTTCATGAACTCGTCATTCAATGGGATTAAACGAACTTAGAAGGGTGTATTGATGATTTGAATGATTAAAATTTTGTAAACACATACGTATTACAGCCGCGAATCATACTTAGTTCAATATACAGTTTGAAACTAACCGATTTTTTCTTGTCATTTACCATTACAAAAAAAAGTAAGAAAATTTAAATTTCGAATGCTACCCTGGCGCTTCCACCTTAACGCCAACGTCTACAATGCAACTGAACATCTAAACTGCGTTTAAGAGTTTTGTTTTTCAAGGTGTCAGTGGCAGATCGTTAACGCAGATCAGATGTCCTGATCGGGTTGAGTTTTTTTGGTGAAACTGACCCATACACTGGGAAACGGTACAAAATAAAATTGTCCAAAAGGGGTCTGAATCGAGATAAGAATTAGGCGGGGAAGAAAATAAAAGAGCCAAATTATGTAGTTAAATCCAATAGTTGGTCCTGGTACTCGCTTTGGACCCATTTTGGAAGGTTTTATGCCAAAAACCTTTGTCGCGTAGCAAGCAAACTAATTCTGTGGCTATCTAGCTAAATAAATTCGAAACAGGTTAACGGATTTACGCGATATTAACTAGCAAGATAGTGGAATAATCACATAGTTCTCCATGTATTTTCCAAAGATTTTACTAATATTTCTTGACTTTAAAAATTCGTCCAATTCTGAAACTCAATCTGTGACGAGTTTCTAGTAATTGACACTGCGCGATTTTTAAGACGTTCTGATGACATTAGGGGTTCTAAAATGGCCGCTTTAGCAGAATCAGGATAAAGGATAATAATATGAATCACATTAAAAAAAAAAGGGCACAGATGCAGTTAATAATTATGAATTGTCACTTTGTTACCATTTTACGAATTGTAACGTAATTCAGATTTTTATTCGACGTATTATAATTAGAGGGGGGGAGCTCTTGGCTAAATAATAACAGTCGCTTGGGTCGATCTTTAGGTTAAGCCTCGCTTGCCTAGCTTAGTCCTTAGATGGGTGAACCATTAATTACCGAGTTTCCTCCGTGTCTCGGAAAGCACGTTAAGCCGTGGGTCCTGACTTTCATTTGTAGATCTTTGACAGTCGTAACAGGCATTCAGTGGCCCGAAAGTCTGACAAACAGTGTTACCAAGGGGTATCGTATTACCCAGTTATAACTGGGTTGTGGAGGACAGATAGGCAGTTGCTCCATGTAAAATACTGGTATTCCGCTGCATCCGGTTAGACTGAAAGCCGACCCCAACATAGTTGGGAAAAGACTAGGCAGATGATGATCTTGTAAAAATATGTTGATTGAAAAGAGTGTCCATGGAGTTTCTTGCCCATTCTTCTCCATAGAGATCTACGCTTTGGAATGGGCAACTACAGTACTTTCACAAGTTATTATGCCTTGTGTCTGGGACTGTAGCTTCGCCTTCATTGTTTTTCTGACATTCAAAAGTGCCTGTTATGGTCTAATTGAAATAAATGCTTTGAGTTTTTGATTATAATTCTACTAAAGAGACCATTTTAGGCCCCGAGATCTCGAGTTATTTTTTTTATTTACCGGATAGGGAAATATCACAAAAAAAGTACCAACAAAAACATCCCACACCCAGAAGTCACCGATCCATTCTCAATTTTTAATCGGACATTAACATTTCCTCTCCTGTTAGATCAAGACGCTCCGGCTGGCGACCTCCTACATCTCCTACCTGCTGAAGGTGCTGGAGACGGATGGAGAGCCCGCCGGGGGCTTCAGGGCAGACCTGCATCATACACCGCCTAGGAGAAGGACTGTTGAGGGAAATCAGGTGAGCTCTTTGCGTTTTATGGTAGCCTAGTACTTTTGGGTGGGAGGGAACTCTTTTAAAGAAGCTCAGGTCGGACACCAGCCCGTTATACTATACTATACTTCTTTGGGTTCTATGACAGTCTAGTGAAGCTGAAGCTCATTGCCACCTAGGAGACGAACTGTCGAGGGAAATCAGGTGAGCTCTAGAGTTCTATGATAGCCTAGTGGGAGGCATCTCTTTTAAAGAAGCTTCAGGTTGGGTTATTATATAGCCTAGTATCGTTGAAGCTGATTGTCACCTAGGAAGGAGTCCGACTTTCGAGGGAAATCAGGAGAAAAATAAAAAAATTAATCAGGTGTGCTCTAGCGTTCTATGGTAGCCTAGTACTTTTGGGTGGGAGGTTTCTCTTTTAAAGAAGCTCAGGTGACTTCTTTGGGTTCTACCATAGCTGCATAGCTTAGTATCGTTGAAGCTGATGGTCACCTAGGAGTCGGACTTTCGAGGGAAATCAGGGTGAGCTCTAGAGTTCTATGATAGCCTAGTACTTTTGGGTGGGAGGTATCTCTTTTAAAGAAGCTTCAGATGACTTCTTTGGGTTCTAATATGGTTGAAGCTGTTTGTCACCTAGGAGACGAACTGTCGAGGGAACAGGTAAGCTCTTTGCATTCTATGATAGCCTAGTACTATTGGGTGGGAGGTATCTCTTTTAAAGAAGCTCATGTAATTTCTTTGGGTTATAATCATAGCCTAACCTTTGAAGCTGATTACTACCTAGAAGACAGACTGTCGAGGAAAATCAGGTGAGCTCTAGCGTTCTATGGTAGCCTCAAATTCAAATTCAAAATTCAAATTCAAATTATTTATTGCAATCCATAATGTACATATACAGGTGGTAAAATACAATTAAGAAGAAACAATTATGGACCCAGTAGGGCACAGCAAAATTAGATAAAATAGGTAGGAGAGAGGAAGAGCGCTTTTATCAACTTACCATAACACTAAAACATTTATTTTTTATTGTAATTATATCATTTATTTATTTAGAAATTAATTATTTTATTTGATTATATCATTCGTTTCTTTATTCTATCTATTTATAATTTGTAATATTATGATATTCCAGTTATATTTTATTTAATGGGTGCATTTTTATTATTATTATTTAAACCTAAACGGTTTTTTCCGTATTCCGTAAGACTAAAGGAAATTGGAAAATAAGTAGATTATTTTATTATTAGCCTAGTACTTTTGTGTGGGAGGGAACTCTTTTAAAGAAGCTTCAGGTGCCTTCTTTGGGTTCTATCAAAGCCTAGTATCGTTGAAGCTGATTGTCACCTAGGAGTCGGACTTTCGAGGGAAATCAGGTGAGCTCTTTGTGATCTATGTAACCTAGTACTTTTGGGTGTGAGGGAAGTTTTTTAAAGAAGCTCAGGTGACTTCTTTGGGTTCTATGATAGTCTAGTAAGTACCCTACCCTTGAAGCAATCAGCACACGTAACATGACCACCGTAGAAATAGGTTTCTTTGACGGAAGAATCGACAAAATGACAGATTGTGAAATGAAATCTGTCATGAATGGTCATGTTACGCGTGCTGATTGCCACCTAGGAAACTGACTGTCGAGGGAAATCAGGTGAGCTCTTTGCGTTCTATGGTAGCCTAGTATTTTTGCATGAGAGTCAGAAGCTTCAAGTGATTTCTTCCCCCGTTCCATATATCCCTACTGACATATCCCCACTGGTGGGATACTTGGAGTTTTTTTCCAACTGTCCCTACCGGTTGGGATATGTGGAACTTTCTACTCCATATATCCCTACTGATCCGCACTGGTGGGGATAGTTGGATTTTTTTTTCGATTTATCGCTACCAGTAGGGATAAGGTTTCAAGGGTTTCTTTATATATTTAATTAGGGGTTCCTGAATTACTTGTGATAAAAAATATTAAAAAAAAAACAAAAGAAAATCGCGAAAAATTTAATACTTACAAACAAACCCATACTAAATTACCTACTGTTAAAACATAACTTCATTTGAGTCAACTTAAAACATAAAATTATAGATATTCCCATACATTGTACAATGTATACCGTTTAGTGCCGGATTTATTATGATAATTTAAAAATACAAGAATATAAAAATAGGTAATTTAGTAGTATTCTATGCTTACCTAGTATTCTATG
Organism: Noctua pronuba; assembly: GCA_905220335.1. NCBI lineage: Eukaryota > Metazoa > Arthropoda > Insecta > Lepidoptera > Noctuidae > Noctua > Noctua pronuba. The sequence goes on from LR999920.1 coordinate 2,523,392, forward strand.
TTACGTCTAGCTAGAATAGGAACATTGTTTGTGATTAAATATAAATACAAAATTTCATTTGGAAGTGAAAACAATTGATTCTTCTGCGTAAGTATCCTTTTCCCAACTACATGCCCTTCTGATCTCCACGACCCAGTTGAGTTAAAAAACCTTGGTAAGACTGGTTGTCCGAGTTGCTGGCTGTCTGCCTGCCCGTAATGCAAACACCACGTATTAAGTACATCATTCTGAACAAAATAAACTTTTTTTTTTACTGAATACGTGGTAAGAATTTGTGCGTCGGTATCCCTGCCACCCTATATAAGTACTTATCCAGATTGTGGACGAGTAAGTTAAGCGTCATCTTCCTCTTGGCATATCATCTTTTCCATTTCATCTATACTAATATTTGCGGGCCCAGGTTGGCCGCTGTAGAAATAATCTGGTCAAATGGGGTATCATCGACCCGTCCCAAACAATGTCAGTGTGGAGTCCCTCTGAAGGATATGCCCCACCTCCTTTCTAGCCCATCCTGCACAGCCACCTGCACCTTCCAGGATTTAAACGAAGCCAACGACAGAGCTGTGCAGGTGGCAATATACTGGGTCTGGTCGGGTATTATTTGAGTCTATCGACACGCAAAGCAAAAGAAGAAGAAGAGGTATTTGTTTGTAAGTTTTTATGTAGCGGGTAATCTTCGAAACTACTGATCCGATTCCGAAAATTCCTCCACTAACGGGAAGCTACATTATCCCCGAGTGTTATAGGCTACATTTAAAATGTTCCCGTGGTTAAATTTGCGTACATAACGGAAGCGAAGCCACGAGCAAAAGATAGCTATATTTAATCTTGATTCTTTGAAAGCAAACCGCAGAATTATAACAATTTCTGAAACCTGCACCATAAAAACTCATTCGAAAACATTTTTATGGCAGTATAATATAATTTCCCGTCATAATACAGAGTATAAAATATTAGTATAACTGTTTCGCTGGCATCTGTTTGTTTTATTATTCTTCTGTGTAGTCATAAATCAAAAACTTTTCAAGAATTTGTCGGAGCTTTGATTTTCATTCTTTCCGATTTCTGCACGCGTAGCATGTCCACCGTAGAAACGGGTTTTGTTGACGGAAGAATCGACAAAATGACAGATTGTGAAAAGAAATCTGTCATTTTGACGACACAATCTGTCATTTTGTCGATTCTACGCGCGTACGCTACGTGTACAGAAATGAAATAGTAAAAAAATGCCGCCTTCATAATATTCAATTGCTCTGATTGGCCGACTGAATTCGATTCAATTCATTTATTTGCATTAGACACCTCCATAGTTTAGTTAGTAGTACACTTAAAAATAATGTTAGTCAATGGTATTATAAAAAAGATACGCTACGTTCATACTGAGCGGCGTTCAAATATCGTTGCGTTGTTACGACTGCGATAGATAATACGGAACGTATGATACAGAAAGAGATAGCTATTGGGCTTGAAGTACTTAAATTACGACAATTGTCTGAATTTGTCCGCAATAATTTGCGCCCGCTAGCATGCGATGTCTACCTCTTTTTATTTTATTCTATTTATTTCCCAACTATATTGGGGTCGGCTTCCAGTCTAACCGGATTCAGCTGGATACCAGTATTTTACATGGAGCGACTGCCTATCTGACCTCCACAACCCAGTTAATACTGGGTAATACGATACCCTTGGTAAGACTGGTTGTCAGACTTTTTGGGCCACGGACTACCTGTAACGACTGTCAAAGATCTACAAATGACAGCCGGGACCAACGGCTTTACGTGCTTTCCGAGGCACGGCGGAAACTCGGTATGTAATGGGTTGTCACCCATCCACGGACCAACCTAGGCAAGCACGGCTTAACCTAAAGTTCGACCCGAGCGGCTGTTATTATTTAGCCACGAGCTCTTCAACATTTAAAAATAAAACCGACATAGTACGCATGCAGTCGAGTGCAAGCTACCATTCTCTTGGGAATCAAGCGTTATCTACTAACATGTGTGTAGTTCAAGTGCAGTACTCACTGGCGCCAGTGGCTGGACCGTGACGCTCGCTAGTGGTATGTGTCAGTTGTAGGTATGTATGTTTTTAGGGTTCCGTACCTCTGTCAGCAAAAACGGAACACTTATAGGATCACTTTGTTATCCGTCTGTCTGCCTGTCTGCCTGTCCGTCGGTCCGTCTGTTCGTATATCCGCCTGTCCGTCTGTCCGTCTATCCGTCTGTTCGTCTGTACGTCTGTCTGTCTGTCCGTCTGCCCGTCTGTCTGTCTGCCCGTCTATCCGTCTGTCCGTCTCTCCATCTGTCCGTCTGTCCGTCTATCCGTATGTCCGTCTGTCTGCCTGTCTGTCAGTCCGTTTGTCCGGCTATTCGTCGGTCCGTCTGTACGTCTGTCCGTCTGCCCGTCTTTCCGTCCGTCCGTCTGTCCGTCTGTCCGTCAGTCCGTCTTTCCGTCTGTCTGACTGTCCGTCTGCCAAGACCCTTTTTCTCAGGAACGAGTGGAGGTATTATACTGAAATTAATATCCATAACACAAGTCTGCTACCCCTTGGAGCAATGAAAAAATCAAACTTGTAAGTCAACGCGATCAAAAGATATGACCGTTTATGTTGCATATTTTGCGATTTCACAAGGGAATCAAAACCTATAGGGTACTTCCCGTTGACCTAGAATCACGAAATTTGGCAAGAAGCAATTTCTTACAGCACATGTAAAGGATAAAATCTGAAAACCGTTAACATGTAATTTAATATCAAAATACCTACAAATTTATACGGAACCGAGTGCGCGAGTCCAATTCACACTTGGCCGGTTTTTTTTCAATCAGTGTTGCTATGTTTGGCGGAGATTAATTCGGGTGATTATGAAATGGCTATGACTAACTTATATTTAATTTGACTGAAAGTCATTCTACAGCATTGTTTGACGAGCTTGTGGCAATACTGGCAATACAGGGTGTAATGGACAGCCCTCCACAAACTGACAGGGTGGATTCAGCTCCTTATTTTGAACTAGCTTCTGCCCGCGACTTCGTACGCGGATCCTGTTGCTTATGCCAGCGACAACGGGATCGTCAAAATCGAAGATCTGAAACGTCTGATGTCGAATTCTAAGAGCCCAGGGACGGGAAAACAACGGGATGCGTGAGACGATTCGAGTCGTTCCATATCTTTCATTTTTGTAAGTCAGAAGTCGATGTGGAACTCAAGCGTAATTCTCTATCCGTGAACGTCTCCGACTCGCGAGACAATGCATGACGTTCACGATCAGTGATCAGTCGCGCATTACGTTCCCCACTTCTCTCTAGAGACCTAGAAGTCGATGCGTAGATACGCTTGGAACTCAAGCGTAATTCTCTATCCGTGAACGTCTCCGATTCGCGAGACAATGCATGACGTTCACGATCAGCGGTCAGTCGCGCATCATATTCTTCACAGTTATCTAGAGACCTGGATGTAGATGCGTAAATACGCTGAGAACGCAGGCGTGCTTCGTTATCCAAGAGGAAGAGAAGAGAAGAGAGGAAGAGGTTTCCGGAGCGAGTTGCAGCCTGATGTTCTCGAACAGCATCAAGTCTCTCCTGACGTTCTTCGGTAGATTCTTGGGATCTTATGATCCTCAATCTTTTAGCTCCTTTGGAACATTGGGAAAGATTTGACCTCTTTCTAGGCATGGTTGTAGTTTTATTGTGAAGATACCTGATCAATTAAAATCCAAATGACTGCTCCCCTGCGTTACCGGGTAGGCTACCGTGTCACGAAGATAAGTGGAAAAAGTCTAAAACACTCAAATAACATAAGCCCGAAGGCATATTTATTCGATAAAATAAAAAAATAAATAGGAGTTTTGTCCAGTAGAGTCAAATTTTCAATGATATACCGTCGTCATCGAATATCAGTCCTAAACTGTTACCGCCTTCACCGCGTGGAGGTACTCCCAGCTTATGTTATTATATAATTATACAGTGAAATTAGTGATAGCTTTGATTTCCACATCAGATGTTTCTGATCTTCGATTTTTATAAGTCAACAGGAAAAGCCCATCAGACCGAACAACTTTTGCTAAGACGTCATTCCTATAAAGGGTATAAAAAGACCCTTAACGAAGCCGAAAGGTACTTGTTCTCCCCGTCATTGCAATCATTTTTTTGTTCTAGACCATACCTGGGAACCTTCTAGTTTCGGAGATATTGGGGGTCAAAGTTCCAACTTTTTCACAAGTTTTTTTTTAAATACATGTTTTTAATGTAAGATTTTTACTTTAAACACCGTCACGACCCTCGTACTATTCAATCCATCCATCAGCACAATGTTTTGAGTACGTTACATTGAGTTTTACCGTAAAACGTGATCTTTCACCCTAAAAAAAAAAGTCGTTTCCCAGCAATAATTTTTGCGTAAAGTTACTCAGTTTGATGTACAGAATGCCTGGTTGACGGCTTGGTGAAGGGTCTGTTTACACCCCGTATGTGTTATGGTGTAGCTGGGCTCTTGGAGTTCCACAACAGGTGTTCCAGATCTTCGATTTTTATAAATCAACAGAGAGTGGTCATCAGATTGAACAATTTTTGCTCAGACATCATTCCTATATGTGTTATGGTGTAGCTGGGCTCTTGGAGTTCCACAACAGGTGTTCCAGATCTTCGATTTTTATAAATCAACAGAGAGTGGTCTTCAGATTGAACAATTTTTGCTAAGAAGTCATTCCTATATGTGTTATGGTGTAGCTGGGCTCTTGGAGTTCCACAACAGGTGTTCCAGATCTTCGATTTTATAAGTCAACAGAGAGTGGTCATCAGATTGAACAATTTTTGCTCAGACATCATTCCTATATGTGTTATGGTGTAGCTGGGCTCTTGGAGTTCCACAACAGGTGTTCCAGATCTTCGATTTTTATAAATCAACAGAGAGTGGTCTTCAGATTGAACAATTTTTGCTAAGAAGTCATTCCTATATGTGTTATGGTGTAGCTGGGCTCTTGGAGTTCCACAACAGGTGTTCCAGATCTTCGATTTTATAAGTCAACAGAGAGTGGTCATCAGATTGAACAATTTTTGCTCAGACGTCATTCCTATATAAGTTATAGTGTAGCTGGACTCTTGGAGTTCCACATCAGGTGTTCCAGATCTTCAAATTTATTCTCTCAGCAGAAAATGCTCATCACGTGGAACAATTTTTGCTATGGTACTATTTTTGTATCTCTTATAGTTTAGCTATTCTATTGCGGTTCTGCATCAGGTGTTCAAGTTTCCAAGATAAATTATAGCCTATATGTTGCCCAGACTTAATACCTATACAACAAAAAAAAATCTTTCAAATCCGTCTAGTACTTCCGAAGATTAGCGTGTACAAACAAACAGACAAACAGACAAACAGACAAACAGATAAACAGACAAACAGACAGATTTTTTTTTTGGAATCGTGCTCTATTACTGTTTCTAAACACCCCTCAATTTTTTTTTTTTAAATATATTCAATGTACAGACACAGTTTTTTTACTGTCTTATTATATGTATATAGATCATATTCCACCGGAATTTTACTCAAGAAAATTTTCTTCTTTTTTTTCGTTTTTCAGTTACTTACTTATTCCTTTATTTCAATGTAAAATATCATTTTCACATAGGATACTTTTTATCCCGGTAGTATGATCTCCCGTGGGACAATTTGACGGCGCAGTTGGCGCAGTGGCTGAGCTATTGACTGCTGCCTGCGTGTCGCGGCTTCGATCCCCGCACGGAACAAATATTTGTATGGCCTCCTACGGTAGTTGTTCCGGGTCTGGCTGTTTGTGATTTTAAATGTTTATAAACGCACCCACGATACAGGAGAAATTCCTAGTGTGGGGCAAGGTTTTATTAAAAAAGAAAAGAATTACCGAATTCCGCACCGACGAAGCCGCGGGCATAAGTTAGTTCTTTATAATTTCAAATGAATTCTTGTATTTCATCACATTATGTTATTCTAGGTAGACGGGACTACGTCACTGGTAGACAGACACCAGGTACGGCAATAAATGTATTTATATTGTTTAGTTTTGTATCATTCAGTAATTATGTAGTTTAGCGCGTGGCGGGGCGTGGTACAAGGTATGAGAGAACGCGGTTTCGGATGATCAAGCGTCCCCGAAAAAGTAATTTGTGGGTCTCACTTTTTTGAAGGGACATTGGCTCCTAAAGTAGTACCTAGTAGAAGTAGCCATTTGTTTGTGAAAAGCTTTTTTAGGGAAAAGTATACGGGGTGTAAACAGACCCTTCACTAAGCCGTCAATCAAGCATTCTGTACATCAAACTAAGTAACTTTACACAAAAAATATTGCTGGGAAACGACTTTTTTTTTTGGGGTGAAAAATCACGTTTTACGGTAAAACTCAATGTAACGCACTCAAAACATTGTGCCGATGATGGATTGAATAGTACGGGGATCGTGTAGGTGTTTGAAGTAAAAATCTTACATTAGAAACATGTATTTTAAAAAAAACTTGTGAAAAAGTTGGAAGTTTGACCCCCAATATATCCGTAACTAGAAGGTTCCCAGGTATGGTCTAGAACAAAAAATTATCGCAATGACGGGGAGAACATTTGCCTTTCGGCTTCGTTAAGGGTCTATTTACACCCTTTATACATTAATTGTTTGCGTCTGAATGATTTTTAGTTTTTAGTTTGTATTATTCGATCGTGTTATTTTGTTTCCTAATTTCTGTTCTGGTTTTTGAACCTACCTTTTTTTGTTGTCTTTGTTGTTTCGATTGTTTCAACTGTTTTTTTTGTGGAAAATTGTAAATGGCCTTCAAATTCGTATTGTTTTAGAACATTGTTTTATTAAACTTCGGGAAACTTACAGCAAGTTTCAAAATAAATAAAATAAAACATAGGTTTATGGCCTAGTTTAGAAGGCAGAAGTTGTGTCTTCACTGTAATATGAACTAAGAGGTGGCTTTATCGCCTAAAGTATAGGGATTTAACATCTGGTTACTTGTAGCACCAAGGACAAAACGCTCGTTTCATTCGCTACTCGCTATGCAACTCGCTGAGCTCTAAGTTAAGCGTACTGTTGAACAAATAACAACAGCGTATAAAATAAACATGGTTATACCGACGCCTCGGATTTACATGCGGAGCTGTGTCAATTATTTTTTTCAAATAATTATAAACGTTCTAGAAAGCATAAATTGTTTAATGTCCCATTTTGTCGCACTGTAGCTCTACCTCCTCTATACCGCGTATGCTTATGATGTTCAACTCGCTCATGGAGACCAACCCTGCGTTAGAATTGTTTGCTGATGAATGGAAGACGATAATGTTAGAATGTTTGTGTTTGTGAGAAGACCGAGTAAAAGTATTACTTAATTTAGTATTAATGGCTTATGCTGTACTAAATGAAATAAATAAATCACTTTTGGCGATAAGAACACCCATTATGCTCCTATGTTCATTACTTTAAACAAATTGGTACCCATATAATCAAAAAAAATATTTTATTTCTATCTCTCGGAAATTCACGGTAAGCCATCGGAATTGCAAAACAAGGGGTTTCAAATTTTGACGTTACTTCCGTAAATACTGCGATCGCCGCTGACTTAAACCACATCGCATGATAAAATTACATTCCGCCACATGGCCCTCCCATTCGCGAGCTATCAAATAATTTACAACTAAGATAAACAGATGTTTTTGTACATTCTCTTTTCGCTGGATTTTTGTTGACTTCGATTTTGGTTTAGTTAATTTATTGATTAAGTTGGTCAATTGTGGCACCCGCTGCCTTAGATCCTGGTTAAAGTTAACTTATTGATTAAGTTCGTCAGTTGTGGCACCCGCTGTCTTAAATCCTGGTTTAGTTAACTTATTGATTAAATTATTCAATTGTGGCACCCGCTGACTGTACAAAAGCGTGTTTTTGACGCCAATCTGGGTATTTACAGAGAATTAAATCCACGTTTTTAAGGAAGTTTTCCAGTCCAAAAACTTCACAGAAAAACGCTTAGAGTCCTCGCGAAGGTATCAATTTAAATGGAATATTTTGAAGGTTGATCACGTATTGGTTCAGTTAGTTTCGTAATACCTACGTGGATTGTGGTTATTTTAAAGTAAATAACCTGTGGGATATTGTTAGGGCTTTGTGGACGCTTAATATCCCTTTGGTGGGTCAAGGCGGAGGATTTATTAAAGCGGTCGGTCTATAGAAGAAGTCGGGATAGTAACCCAGCAGCGGAAAAAGGATCGCAAAACATGTTCCCAGGTCGAGGCAGTCGCGCTTATTACCACTACACTATCGAGGCTGGTAAAAGCGTTGTTCTGAATTCAAACCATAAGATGATTCTATGTAGGAACTAGCTGTTGCCCACGACTTTCATTCGCGTGAAATTATAAAAAAAATATTACTTCTCTTTTTGAATCGGATTTTGTTACCAATTTCAAGGTTTTTTTTTGCACGGAGTCCTCATTCTTATTCTAAAATAAAAGTAGCCTAAGTTACTCTTTATAACATCAGCTATCTGCCATTGAAAGTCTTGTCCGAATCGGTGCAGCCGTTTCGGACATAAGCCGAAACAAACAGACAGACAGACAAAAAAAAAAGTTTTTATTATAAGTGTAGTATTATATTTTCATATGCATTCAGTATAAAGCTGTTATTTTAATATTACAAACAGACACTTCAATTCTATTTATTTGTATTGTACAGATAGGAAATAAGTGCTCCCTTTAAAACCGCTAATCGCCCATAGCTTGGACCAACTCACTTTATATAATTACACTGAGCCACATGGCCCGACGAATCAAACGCTATCTAATATTTTACAGCCGGAATGTACTCGGATATACAAGATTACAGGCCGTATTATAGAATTTTTCTCGGTAAATCTAATAAACCTCCTGTTTTTTTATTGAAAAACACTATTACATTTTTTTACGGATATTCTAAAATATACTAGGGAAGATTATTTAAAATTCGTCTACTATGAGGAGTACTTTCATAATCTTATTTTGTTTTAGGATATTCCGCTTCAATGATACTAGTTCTTGCCGCATGACTTGTCAGATATACAGGGTGTAAACGGACCTTTCATGAAACCGTTAACCAAGCATTCTGCACATCAAACTAAGTAACTCTACGCAAACATTTTGGCTGGGAAACGACTTTTTTTTTGGGGTGAAAAATCACGTTTTATGGTAGGACTCAATGTCACGCACTCAAAACGTTGAGCAGATAGATGCATTGAATAGTACGGGAGTCGTACATTAAAAGTTGTTTTAAAAAAAAAGTGTGAAAATGTTGGAAAAAATAATCAGCTGTTTCCTATAAAAGTGCAATACCTACACGGTCAAAATGTACTGAACAGCTGATTTTTTTAAAAATAACCGATGAAAAATTTCTATCTAGATGCTCAGAATGATGTACTGAATACGTGGTAACCGTTTTCGCGTCGGTGTCCCTTCCACCCTGTAGGTATACTGCTAACAGCTGATAGGTCACAGGCGCGCGCGTACGAATTTCATACGGCTGTTGTTTTTTATTGTGATAAAAGTCTGTGTATAAAAAAAATGTTTCTTTGGGAAAGTTATTTGTTATCATAACTACAATCACTTGTTCAAACTCAAACTCAAACTCAAAGCATTTATTTAAAATAGTCCCGTGACAGGCACTTTTGCATAGTCAAAAATAAGCTACCTACAGTCCCGCCACAGGCATAATAACTGTGAATGGACTGTAGTTGCCCATTCGAAAATAGTAGATCTCATGGAGAAGAATGGGAAAGAAATTCCATGGACACTCTTTGTTTAAGTATCGGTCACTAATTACCAGTCACCCTATATGTAAAAAAATAACTGTGAAAAGACCGTAGTTACAATAACTTCCCCTTTAAAACAGGTAGTATGACATAAACTAACCTCCTTACTCAATAAAAAAAACAGATACTTTTACAACAAAATGAGGCCAAACCTGCCCAGATTATTCTTCGTTCATCCGGCCTTCTTGTAAACAAGCCAAGGGAAGTAGTTAAATAATAATATAAACAAATGTCACGTGCTACAGTAAACAGATGCGCAGGTGTAATGAATGAGTGTTTTTTTTTAGTATATAGTTTTTATATAAGCATAGCGTTGTGTTTTCTGGAGGATGCAGACTTTTTGGCGCTGGAAAAACGCTGGCTGGTAGATAGCTGATGTTGTAAGGGCTAAGGAGTGCACAGCTACGTCTCAGTGCCTCCGCGGCTGAAAAGTCAAACAGTTTTCTTGGATGCGTGGGCCCGACTAGTTCAGCCAATTTCAACGCCCCCACAGCAAGGTGCAATCTCTGGCGGGAGCGGTTTAAACCCCCAGACAACTTCAACGATCCATCAGAAAAGCTTCCACCTGGGCACGCGTTGCCGTGGCCGACTTGGAAATCCTTTAACAGACTTCGAACCCAAGTCGGCCGGACCAAAGACAATCTCTGCAGATGGGGGTTCATGGACGGCTCAGACCTCAAGTGTGTATGCGGCGTCTCCCCACAGACAATGGCCCACCTTCCATCTTGCACGGCATGCCCTATCACCTGCGCACTTGATGATCTGCTTACTGCATCAGTGAGTGGGTTCGCGTGGCTGAGTTTTGTGCTAAACATAACATTTGAACTTTTTGCCATCGACAAGATAAGAAGTAGTTACTCTTTATAACATTAGCTATTTACCACACACAACTACAACTTAGGCTACTTTTATTTTTGAAAAAGGCTTAGGGTTCCGTATAAAAAAATTAAAACCCTTGAAATTGTGAACATAATCCGATTCAAATATCCAAGTAATATTTTTATAATTATTTCATGCGGACGAAGGTCGCTGGCAAAAGCTAGTGAATAATAAATTTAATAGTTCCATGCAATAGACCAAGAGAGATTCGACTTTGGAGAGTGTCTTTTCTTAAAGACTACCACTTCGCCCGCGACTTCGTCCTCTAAAATTGTGATAGTTCGGCTATTATGCATGATATAAATATAATTTATAGCCTATAGCACCCACAAATAATGTAGCTTTCTGCCAGTGCAAGAATTTTCAGAATTGGATCATTAGTTACGGAGATTACCCCCTATATACAAACTTGCAAACAAATTTTACCTCTTTATAACATCCCATTTATTTTTAACAAAAACTCCGCAACTAAACCATTTTATCAGCAAACAGTTACTTGCAAAAAAATTGTAGATACGTGCTCTTTCAACTACGTGAAAAAAAGTCCCGTTTTCAAGTAACAAAAATCCAAAAATATAAATCTCAAGTACTTTAGTAGCAGTCCTTCACACAAAAAATATGTACAGCTACCGTGAACAGTAATTTTTTTATCTGTATTTTTTTGACGACCGCGTCAAAATTCATCGTCGTGTCATAATTCGAAACACGTGGCAACTACAAAAGTATAAGTTTGTCCGTGACATTACTTAGTTTATGGTAAAAAATATTTGAGGAAGATCTTTGTCTATAGATGATCGTAATTTGTGCGGCATAAAAACTCTGACACCAGGTGACGAACTAACCACACGATAAAGAAGAGATTTGATTTTTTTAGTACCTTCCGTAAAAGACTGGGGTTTTTTGTTTTAATTTTAGATTAATCAAATAATGGATGTAAAAAGACCCTTAAAAAAAGTTGTTATTTTGAAACTACAAACAGACAATTCAATTTTATTGATTTGTATATAGATAAATTCTGCCGAAATAGTTTACAGCACGCGTTAGCGTCTATGTTTGGTCTATGCCATAACTTTGGTTATACCTAAAATAAGGTTTATTAATGTTATTGTTTTCTTTGTTACAGCAGAACGCGACAGCAGAGAAAAGAAGCAAAGGTCGCACTGGCTGGCCACAACACGTTTGGGCTTTAGAACTTAAAAGCGAACAGAATCTACAGACTTAAATTATTATATAATACTCCTTGCGTTTGTCATTTAGCCTTTGCTAACCAGCACGCGTAGCATAAACATCGTAGAAACGGGTTTCTTTGACGGAAGAATCGACAAAATGACATATTGTGAAAAGAAATCTGTCATTTTGTCGACACAATCTGTCATTTTGTCGATTCTTCCGTCAAAGAAACCCGTTTCTACGGTGGTCATGCTACGCGTGCAGAAGTACAGACGCTAGCAAATCAAGCTACTGCAATCTGTCAAATTTCTTTAATAGATTTTCAGCTTTATCGCCAAAGCATTATGTTCAAAGTTGATTGGGGAAATTTGACAGTTACGGGTAGTTTGATGTGCTAGTCGGTACCAGTGTAAAAAAAAACTGTTGGTCAAAATGTTATTCCCTACAGTAAATCCGTAACACGTATGTAACAGAGTTATAATCATTAAAATCATCATTACAAATTGACCACGCGCCTAAGGAAGGATAGATTACTTTTATTTTACGGATAATTAATATGTAAATACTCGTAAGTGCGCTATAATTAGGACATCAATAAAATGTATTATTGAAAGCTAGTGCAATAAACCATTGGCCCTAGGGCCTAGGACAATCAAAATTGAAAACCGTTAATCAATTTAAAAATGTGAGCAGCGCTTTTGTGCTCTCCTATATTTATGATATCACTGCGTTGCATGTAAGGACTAGATTGAGAATTTGAGAGTCTTAGGGATGAGTGCGCGGCCACGACCACGACTTGTCGCAAGACTGCATGCCAACTATCTTGAAAAACACTAGTAGACCGCCCGGTTGTGCGACCAAACTTTGAAGTTTACGCGCCCAAAAGTCGTGGTCGCGCGTGTAGTGCCCGAGGTCCTTTTGATGTACTTAGTTAAAGTTACTTTATTAATGTGGTCGCGTAGTGCCCAATGTCCTTTGATTTACATAATTAAAGTTATTTTATTAATGTGGTCGCGTAGTGCCCGATGTCCTTTGTCCAAAGTCCTTTGATGTTTGTGTAAAGTTATTTTATTAATAAATATTAAACTATATACTTACTTATTATTACTGTAAGATACTTGTACTTAATAATAAAGAACTGTACCAAAGACTTTAATGCCAAATATATCTACTTATGTAAATATTTTTTATTTTGTTTTATTTCTTCAACATAATGTAACATCATGTCTGTAATCTCCGAAATTAGGCAGAGGTGTATCTTATAGTACACCCACATTTCGCCAGTTATGTTTAAGTCCCATGTAAAACGGGGCGAGCCTATTGCCATCAACCTGGCGCAAATCCAGACTCCGTGGCTGCTACTGAGAAATTTCTGATGGAAAAACCCAATAACACTTTGCCCGACCCGGGAATCGAACCCACGACCTCATGCTGAGCAGACCACTAGAGCAACTTATTTTTCTTCAGTTTGTCTTCACTTAGTCACAAGAATTTAGTTTTTTATACTTTATACTAGACGATTTCCATGGTAAAGCAGCGCTTCCCGAGGTCGGTCTGTGGATGGATGACCACCTGTTTCAAACCGAGTTCCCTCTATACCTCGGAAAGCACGTCAAGCCGTTTGTCGTGGCTGTCATTTGGAAATCTTTGGTTTTATTTTTTGCCAAAAAGTTTTTTTATTTTACCATTTTAGTTGTAATATCCTATACAAATATTTGCTATGCATTTATTTTACATTGTTAACAATAGTATACATTTCATGATAGTAAGCTTATACCCAATGAAATGGAACATAACATAGCATACAGGCGTGATGTTATGTTATGATGTTGTATAAAACAATAAAAATTCAAGCGATTGCAGCAATCACGACAGGTTTGCTGTCTATTATTAAAGAGTTCCGTTCCATATCTCCGAAGTCCATGATCAGATCATGACAATATTTCTATGGGACCAACTTGGGAGTACAGGTACTCTTTCAAACAAAAGAATTTTCCAAATCGGTCCAGGCCCTGTCTTCGAGTAATCGGTGAACATAAACAATAAAAAAAAAAGATTCCGACGAATTGACCCTCCTCCTTTTGGAAGTCGGTTAAAAAAAACTCTGCTACTTCCTACAAAAGTGCAACCTACACGGTCAAAATATATGGAACAGCAGTTTTTTTTTTTTAAATTACTGATGAAATATTTCTGTGTCGGGGGGCTCGTAATGATGTACTGAATACGTGGGAACCGTTTGTGCGTCGATGTCCCTTACACCCCTGCATACAGGTTGTATGATAGAAACACCGACATATTTTTTTGAGGGATTGGGCGCGTCCAGTGCTATCTAAGTGGGGGCACTTACGAGGAAAGGCAGGCGCATAACACTGTGTGTAATTTATATTATCACCTCTGCTCAAAACGTTAAAGGAAAATATCGTAGGAAAAAGGATAGAGGTATGAACGTGTTATGCGGAGGAATACGAAAAATGTCGTGCCAAAAGTTTTGAATATGTAGTAGACGAAAATCAAAGAAACGATGGACGGACTGCGTGAAGGATGATATGGCTAGAAAAGAAGTGACTACTGAGATGACGTAATAGAGATGCGTGGAAGAAGAAGATATGCTGCGCCGACCTCTAATAAATAAGGATAAGAGCCGGAGAATTACGATGATGTAAGGACATTTTTTATTTATTTATAACCAACTTATACCAACAGCTTACACCACACATACAAGTTATTGGTTGAACCTAAAAATCAAGTAAAACTACATAAAATTATAGTTAAAAATATGTTAGAATAAAAACAAACAAAACATTTTTAGTAGACAGAATTAGAATAAACACAATGAAATTACAATAAAATGAACAAAACTAGTATCATCATACTCGTAAAACTATATATTTTATAAGATGTTTATAAGGGATACACTTTGTTTACCCCGAGGAGATAGTACTGGGAGTGGCAATGGACTCCAGGTATCGAGAAGCAGTGTTGAGGAGACTCAGGAAGGACGTGACACTGGAGCAGCTTAGAGGATTACGGCCAATTTCCTCTAACAGAGGAGGCTTGTGTTCCAGCAGTGGGGACATTGTAGGCTGATAATACCAGGCTTTCCGGACCAGCCAGCAGTACGTGAACTTACATTTGTGACCATAGATAGACCAAGGAGGCAGCCAACCTTTTTAATAAAATTAAAAAAAAAACCTGTGTGTATTTCTATATCTCACGGACAAACAGTACACCTGTCTATAAATAGTAAGTATATAAGGTATCTATACATAATGTGTAACAGTTTATACTTTGCATCCGTCGACGGGCCATGTGGCTTCCACAGGCACGTGCACTTAGGGTGACTGTGTTCGACGGAGACTTTGGGACAATCCACGTACTACCGCGCTCTCTGACGGTTGACCACTTGCCCTGAGTGCAGTTGCGGCTGCCGTGGTGTTGTAGTGCGTCAGGGATGTTTGCAGATAATAATATTGATGGTCTAAAACCTCATCACGTGTCACCATGGGGGTGGGGTGGGTTAAAAAGTTGCTAAAAAACATCACGTGATTAATGGACGATCCATAGTTAAAGATAGGTGGATCTAAGTTTAATGAAATAATTTGTCTATTACCCATTAGAAAAAGCAGTTCATTAACCACTCGTATGCCGCCTATACAGACATAATTAAAAAGTCATTGTGTCTCGTGTAAATGTAGCTTATGACACTCGGAGATAATGTAGCTTCCCGTTAGTGAAAGCATTTTCGAAATCGGATCAGTAATTCCGAAGATTATCCCCTTAATACAAACTTACTAACATAAAAACAAATACCTCCTTATAATATTTTTAGTATAGATTGGTATGTATTTTATAATATAAATATGATGGCCTATGAAACGACTATGACAATGTATGAAAGTCCTTTCATACATGTCTCTGTGCAACGAATAATATGTAATGAAGGACTGTCCCGTCTTACCCTAACTCATGGACACCCTAAAACCAGAAATACGTGTAATTTGTTTTATAGACTACACAAATTGATATAAACAGCATCTTTGATGTTCAGCCGAACTACATATTAGCGAAAACAGTTCTCCTAAATATAGTATTTAATGGAGTTTCTGAAATTTGAAGCGAACTTTAAGTATTGTAAGTGCCTTGTTGGTCTAGTAGTCGCAAGCGCGAGTGCTGAGTATGAGGTCTTGATTTCGATTTCCGAGTCAGGAAAATTGTTATTGGGTTTTGCGATAAGGAATTTCTCAGTAGCAGCTACGGAGTCTGGAGTTGTGCCCGATTTATGGCAGGGCTCGTCCCCTATTACATGGGACTTAAACAATTGTATTGGGTGTAGACAGTTGTCCAGGTGTGGGGTGTTCCAGAGCGGTTGGAGCAGGTCGTGGGTGAAAACTGGGTTTGCAGGCATTACTTTATGTTATTTATTTCATCATCTGCTCTCAAAACGGTGAAGGAAAACATTGTGAGCAAATCATTGTAGACATCAGTCACGAGCAATAATATGTAAACACTTAACAACTTTAAGCATTACCTTTGTACTATTTTCTGTTCCTTCTTCTTTTCTGTATTTAGTGTGTACATAAATTGTTAAATAAATAAATAAATAAATAAACTTTTAAAAATGTTTTTCTCCTACTGTTCTGATTAAAATTTCATGTTGTTACGAACATAGTATTCTGCAACTCATATTTTTATGAAAAAGATCCTATCTCCAAGTTACAATCGTTATTTCTCGCGAAAATTGCTTTTAAATTTAGGAAAGTGTATATGTTACGGGCAATTTGATAAATCCGGGCACTATTCATAATGGCCGGTCTTTATTCATAATGCCCGACTCAATTGGGCAATGTGATTAAAAAAGGCATGATTAATCACTTTTCCCGGCCATTATGAATAATGCCCACCCTATCTTGGGCAAAGTAATAAAATAGGTGAACTATTTAGGATAAATCACATTTCTACTAAATATCATTTAATTACAATACAGTCGACGAAGCCCCGCTGCGCGGGGCTCCTATTTCTGTCTGCAGGGTTTAAAGGAACCTAACTAACCGAACCTCGGGCCGGGTGCCCCTGACGTCGACCGTCTAGGGTTAGGGTTTCTGTCAGCATCTGTGTTTGTTTGGGGGGTTTATGCTTATAGAAAACAAAATTCATTTATTTTCTCTTTTTTTTAGAAAAGTCCGGAGCTAAAAATTATGAATTGTTTGTCAAATAATACGTTATTAAATAAAAGTTTATCGGATAATTATAAGTGAAATATTTGGTAAACTTGTTGTTGTAGAATGATGAAATGACAAATAATGTTTTTGCCAATCGTTGCTTGTAAAGTAAAAAAAATTGAATTAATGTTTGGTGAACTGACTGGTCACCAGAGAATTATTCATACTGCCCGGTCCAAGTGATAAATTCAAGCTATCTCAAACACTGACTTATTACATGGACCACGGGCCGTCGGTTATTATTAATAATGGCCGGTCAAAGTGATAAATTAATCACTTTGCCCGACGTTCTTGGGCATTATTAATAATGGCCGGTCCTTATTAATAATTCCCAGTTAATCACGTTGCCCGTAACATATACATATTGGTGCTCGTGACTGAACATACACAATATGCACTCAACCCCATTAAAATACCTCTACTTGTAACAGAGAAGACATGCATAGTAAATATCTCATAAGAAAAACAACAAAAATAATTAAGATATTTGTCAATTTATTACCTAAACCAAAACACAATAACCAATAAAAAAAAACGTGTTCCAAAAATTCGAAAATTTTAAAATTCGACTAATCGAAGTTATCGAAGTCAAAAGTCGTAAATAGTTCATATTGAAAAATGGTTACTATTTTCAAACGCGTGTACACAGTGGGCCCTGCTGGACAGCGCCATGTCATTTATTAATGAATGAAACGTTGATAGCTTTTTTATTATTTATTTTACTATTTATGTACACACAGTAGACAACACAGGAAAATAACATTATAATATATGCCAAAAAAAAATCTGCCAGCAGACCTGCAAAAGGAGAAATGAAAAAGAAATGTAGACAATAGTGTGTGAGAAAAGGAAGAAAATAATGAGTTTATGTGCCTTACCTAACTTAACCTAAAATATTAAATATAAATACACATATAAGTAAATATATACTTAAATAAATACATAATATTATTTGTTAATTAAACTTTTTTTTTAATAATTCTTGGCACATCCGCACATAATAGTACTTTACTAAAATACATGCGCTAGGCTCACTACATTACATAGAGTAAATATCCCTGGAGATGACATAAAGCGAATCGCCGAACAAAATTTTCAGCCACTTTTTGCAGGTGATGTAAACACATATCACACTACGGGGATTTGACGTTCACACACAGAGACATGCGTCCTATTGCTATAGTACGGTTCAAACTTTATGGCGGCTCGGAAGTTAGTTGCGAGTGACGGTCTGCGCATTATACAGTCAAGACGATGCGTCCTCTGTGCCCCGCTGATACCTAAAATTGTGTTCTGCGCAGTTTTACGTTACACATTCCGAGCCAGCATAAAGTTTGAACCGTTATACCTGCGCTGACTGTCACTCGCAGCTAACTTCCGAGCCGCCATTAAGTTTGAACCGAACTATACAAATGCCACGAAGCAAAAACAACCACACAATAAAGAAACTCACACACATCAGACAACCTGTATGAGTACGATTGTCCTACGACAGCAAACAAAAAGTGCTAGTGATGTAGCACAACCAGTTAGTGGTATTTTATTCGTCATCCATGAATGAATAAACAATATTAAAATTTTATTAAGTTATCTTGTACTTAAACTTGTCTTATCTTACAAATAAATAAATACACATTATAATAAGTGACAAGCGAAACTGCGTAGGTGAGTTTTTTTTTATTTTTATTTTGTTTTTTTGGGGAAAACCAACAGCGACACATTTCATGAATAAAAAAAAAACAATCAAAACAAGTATGAGCAAGTGTGTTACCAACAACATTTTCTACGGAATACATACATACGGAATAACTACAATAATCTATAAAATATTGGTGTTATTTACAAATGATCATGAAGACGATATGTAACTTTACGTTTTTGTGATTTCTGATTTTTTAGTACTCCAACGATGGTTGGTTCCATAGAAGTTTTTGATCAGTATTAGAAATAGGATCAATAGGTATCAATTTTTTTTTGTTTGTAAAAAGGCCATTTTCTTGCTAACTGTACTAATGGGGATCAAAATTTCACTAAAAATTATGGATATTTTCCTAAGATCATTTTCGTGTAGCTGCAACGGTTAAGATAGTTTCCCTTACTGCTGTTGAACATTTCCATCCTGTATAACCTAGTGAACATACCAATAAGTAACTGATATCTGAACTAAAATAGTACATTATGATATTAGTGCGGTAAGTTGAAAATTACAGCCGAGGCGATATTGCTAGCCCGAGCCGTAGGTGAGGGCTACAAGTAAGCAGAGGCTGTAATTATCAAAGCGCACGTATGTCATACGACGTTTTATAACATATTTGCGAGGAAATAAATAAAACTCGGACTTTCTTAAACGAATAAATCTTTAATCACTTGTCAAAGCAGAATTTTTACTTGTTCACAAATTAGCGATGCGCGCGCATCAGCGCTTTTTTTTAAGGCAAAAGCACAAAAAAACAGCCAGTATTACTAATAAAGTAAATTAATATTTTTGTGTTTTTGTTACAGATAAATGGTTATAATTTATTGTCAAAATTAATTAATTAAAGAATTAAATGTTTATTTATTATATTTTATCTCCCAAAATTAATTTTATTCATAAAATGTTGATCACTTTTCTGACATAAAAACTCTTTGCTAAGATTTAAAAAAGTACCATTCGTTTTAGACGGAGCATCTTGATAAACCGTGCGTTTTACATTACAATAACGCACAAGTACGTAATGAGATACATTACGATATTGAAATTGGTGAAATAAGAGACCCTTTACGAGCAAATGTGTTATAAACATTTATTTTATCATTCATTCGGCCCCGTTGTCCCAGGTAAAAAGTATTTCGAAATTATACTTCAATAAAACATGGAATACGAAACACTCTGGTTTTATAGATTTGGAGTGGCAGATCGTTTTTTACAGAATTGACTTTTGACACAATGGCGTCTGTCGGCAAACGAACTAGTTTTATACAGGGTGTAAACAGACCCTTCACGAAGCCGTCAACCAAGCATTCTGGACATCAAACTAAGTAACTTTACGCAAAAATTTTTGCTGGGAAACGACTTTTTTTTTGGGAGAAAAATCACGTTTTACGGTAGAACTCAATGAACTCAATGTAACGCACTCAGAACATTGTGCTGATGGATGGATTGAATAGTACGGGGGTCGTGGAGGTGTTTAAAGTAAAAATCGCACTTTAAAAACATGAATTAAAAAAAAACATGTGAAAAAGTTGGAACTTTGACCCCCAATATCTCCGTAACTAGAAGGTTCCCAGGTATGGTCTAGAACAAAAAAATGATCGCAATGACGGGGAGAACAAGTGCCTTTCGGCTTCGTTAAGGGTCTTTTTACACCCTTTATAACGTCTAAGGTCTTATGGCCAATGTACTTTGACAGAAGGGTAAGTCCAGCTATACCAACTCTACGGCTATTTCCTCTGTGCTAAAATAGCACGGGCCAGTCACACAAGCCACGCCACATTAAAAAAATCAGAAAAAAGGAATTAAAAACAAATGCTTGTGTTGGGCATTTTAAAGTAATTATTATGTTTGTGTAAAAATATAAAAATAAAAGGTCGCAAGTCAGTTTTTTGAATCGAAAAATTCCAAGCGTTAGGGGTTTTATTCAGAGAAAAACTGCACTACATACCTAAAGATTTTTCGATTATAAAATATATTGAACATACCGTGGTCGTCATGCAGTCTAAAATAAATGACTGCACTACATAATATTGGTTACTAGAAAATACTTAAGATACAAATGCGTAACATATTTTTTCTTAAACAAAATCTGCTAAAAGTAAGTCTTCAGCCATTACTGATTTGATATTGTTTGTATTTGAAAATGAAAAATGGCTGCCTGTTTGGTACGTCTCAATATTACTATACAATTATCTTAAATCTGAATTATAAACATTTTTATGCTAAGTTAAATATAATTTTAATACTAACAAATTTTCATAGAAAAACATAGTTGGTCTAATCAATTAGATGTGTAGACTTATTCTTTGCATTTCTTAGGAATAATAACAATCATATATTTATATTATTATCATTAAATGGTATCAATGAATCTTTTTGTCCTCCAAACGGGTATTCTAATTAATTTCGTCAGCCGTATCGCTGTTGTCAGCTCCATCATGAATTTCTTTACTGTCAACACTTTGATGTTCTATATTGTCACTTTCTTCTTGCACTTCATATTCTTCTCTTCTCTCCGTTCCTGCGCTATCTCGGTTTTCTTTGAGACCGTAAAATCTAGAACCTTCTTGATTTTCTTCATCTACGCTTTGATGTTCCTCAACTATACTTTGCCCGCCAGTAACATTCCTGGAACTGCGATCTTCTTCTTTTCCAGCTTGACTGTCATATTCATCCACCTCTTTTACGAAAACAGTCCCATTGCTGAAACGTTTGATAACCTTCTTCTTAGAGGTATGTGAGCTGTTTGTAGTATGTGTACTGAAGTGAGAAGAATGACTATTTCCACAGCTACAGTTGACTCCTGTCCCGTTGGTATGGGTTGTGTTGCAGGCATGTCCGCCAGTCATCGAACCTGTATTATTAGATCCACATCCACATCCGCTTGAAGCTGTACCGTTGTCGGTTCCACCTGCAGTTGTATTGCAGCTACCATGACCTGAACAGGTGTTAGAGCCATTTCCATTCGTACAAGAAGCATTGCAAGTACCATGGCCTGAGCAGGTGGAATTTTCAATGTCATTTTTGCTACCAGAATCATTTTCATTTTCAATTGTGGCAGTTGAAATGGGCCCAAGAGAAGAAGCAGTATCATAACATGAGCAATCTTGGCTAGTCCCGGTAGATTCGAAAGATTGCGACCCGAAACTGTCTGAATAGTTCTCGTCACTGGAAGTTTCATAACTGTCAGTTTCCTCATAACTATAAACTTCCTTGGTGTCACTATTTGAATTCCCTTGTGAATTTTCATCACTAGTTATTTCGCTACCCCCGGATTCTGCTGAAGATTCAGATTCAGAACTACTCGAGTTATTATCACTTGAATTATCTTCTGAATCAATTGAATCACTTTCGGAACCATGGCTTGTAGCTATGTTAGTTTGAGCGACATTGCTGGTACCACTGTCATCTCCGAACGTTCTAGAAGTGGTGACAGTGCTGATTTCAGGTGAAGTTGAAGTGCTGCTGACATCGCCTGTAAGGGTGGCAGTTTTAGTAACGCTTCCTGTTGTAGTTGAAGTGTTGCTGACATCGTTTTTAAGGGTGGCAGTTTCAGTGCTGCTTCCTGTTGTAGTTAAAGTGTTATCGCCTTTAAAGGCTGCAGTTTCATTGTTAGAACTGGTACTAGAGCCACCTCCAAGCGTGCTAGAAGTGGTTCCAGTGCTGCATCCTGGTGCAATTGAAGTTTTGCTACCTTTGCAAGAGTGTGACTCATTGCTTTTTGAATCTTCATTCCTATTCGACCTGTTGTCATATGAATCGTCACTTACAGAACTATCATCACTATAAGACTCGTCATCATCACTACTTTCAGAATCAAACCAACCTTTTCGACTCTTGTGGTATTTCATATGACGGGCTCTATATCTATGGCCAGAAGGGTAACGTCTGTGGTGACAAGTCTTGCGTGGTCTATTATGTGAATGACCTCGTCTGCCAAACGTGTGTCCTCTTTTGTCGTGTCTATGACCATGACTTCTTCTTCGGTTTCGAATTATGGCATGACGTCTGCCACAAATAGTACACCTGTAGCCAAATTTTCCAATGGGACAAATGGCATATTGTTTTTTTGCATTTCTTGGATGGCTGTGACCACATATTCCACAATGTCTGACTAAATAACGACGGTTTGGGCAAGCTGAAATACGGCTTGACTTACCACAGGTTCTGCATCTTCTAACGTGCCTATCAACACGACCAGCACGATAATGGGCTGAAATATGGCGTCCATGGCCTTGCTTTCCGCTGTTAAATCCAGAATGAGGGTTCGAGGAACCGACCGTGCTATAAGTCTTGCGTGTGCTGCTTTCTGTTGTAGTTGAAGTGTTGCTGACATCGCCTGTAAGGGTGGCTGTTTCAGTGCTGCTTCCAGTTACAGTTGAAGTAGTGCTGACATCGCCTGTAAGAGTGGCAGTTTCAGTGCTGCTTCCTGTTGTGGTTGAAGTGTTGCTGACATCGCCTGTTACGGTAGCAGTTTCAGTGCTGCTTCCTGGTGTACTTGAAGTGGTGCTATCATCGCCTGTAAGGGTGGCAGTTTCAGTGCTGCTTCCTGGTGTACTTGAAGTGGTGCTGCCATCGCCTGTAAGGTTGGCAGTTTCAGTGCTGCTTCCTGTTGTAGTTGAAGTGTAGCTGACTACATCTGGAAGGGTGGTAACCTCAACGCTGCTTCCTGTTGTGGTTGAAGTGGTGCTGTCATCGCCTGTAAGGGTGGCAGTTTCAGTGCTACTTCCTGTTGTAGTTGAAGTGGTGCTGTCATCGCCTGTAAGGGTGGCAGATTCAGTGCTGCTTCTTGTTGTAATTGAAGTGGTGCTGTCATCGCCTATAACGGTGGCAGATTCAGTGCTGCTTCCTGTTGTAGTTGAAGTGTTGCTGACTACATCTGGAAGGGTGGCAGATTCAGTGCTGCTTCCTGTTGTTGTAGAAGTGGTGCTGTCATCGCCTGTAAGGGTGGCAGATTCAGTGCTGCTTCCTGTTGTAGTTGAAGTGTTGCTGACTACATCTGGAAGGGTGGCAGATTCAGTGCTGCTTCCTGTTGTGGTTGAAGTGGTGCTGTCATCGCCTGTAAGGGTGGCAGATTCAGTGCTGCTTCCTGTTGTAGTTGAAGTGTTGCTGACTACATCTGGAAGGGTGGCAGATTCAGTGCTGCTTCCAGTTGTAGTTGAAGTGGTGCTGTCATCGCCTGTAAGGGTGGCAGATTCAGTGCTGCTTCCAGTTGTAGTTGAAGTGTTGCTGACTACATCTGAAAGGGTGGCAGATTCAGTGCTGCTTCCTGTTGTTGTAGAAGTGTTGCTGTCATCGCCTGTAACGGTGGCAGATTCAGTGCTGCTTCCAGTTGTTGTAGAAGTGGTGTTGTCATCGCCTGTAAGGGTGGCAGATTCAGTGCTGCTTCCAGTTGTTGTAGAAGTGTTGCTGTCATCGCCTGTAAGGGTGGCAGATTCAGTGCTGCTTCCTGTTGTAGTTGAAGTGTTGCTGACTACATCGGGAAGGGTGGCAGATTCAGTGCTGCTTCCAGTTGTAGTTGAAGTGGTGCTGTCATCGCCTGTAACGGTGGCAGATTCAGTGCTGCTTCCTGTTGTAGTTGAAGTGTTGCTGACTACATCTGGAAGGGTGGCAGATTCAGTGCTGCTTCCTGTTGTTGTAGAAGTGGTGCTGTCATCGCCTGTAAGGGTGGCAGATTCAGTGCTGCTTCCTGTTGTAGTTGAAGTGTTGCTGACTACATCTGGAAGGGTGGCAGATTCAGTGCTGCTTCCTGTTGTGGTTGAAGTGGTGCTGTCATCGCCTGTAAGGGTGGCAGATTCAGTGCTGCTTCCTGTTGTAGTTGAAGTGTTGCTGACTACATCTGGAAGGGTGGCAGATTCAGTGCTGCTTCCTGTAGTTGTAGAAGTGGTGCTGTCATCGCCTGTAAGGGTGGCAGATTCAGTGCTGCTTCCTGTTGTGGTTGAAGTGGTGCTGTCATCGCCTGTAACGGTGGCAGATTCAGTGCTGCTTCCTGTTGTGGTTGAAGTGGTGCTGTCATCGCCTGTAACGGTGGCAGATTCAGTGCTGCTTCCTGTTGTGGTTGAAGTGGTGCTGTCATCGCCTGTAACGGTGGCAGATTCAGTGCTGCTTCCAGTTGTTGTAGAAGTGGTGTTGTCATCGCCTGTAACGGTGGCAGATTCAGTGCTGCTTCCAGTTGTTGTAGAAGTGTTGCTGACTACATCTGGAAGGGTGGCAGATTCAGTGCTGCTTCCAGTTGTAGTTGAAGTGTTGCTGACTACATCGGGAAGGGTGGCTGATTCAGTGCTGCTTCCAGTTGTAGTTGAAGTGGTGCTGTCATCGCCTGTAACGGTGGCAGATTCAGTGCTGCTTCCTGTTGTAGTTGAAGTGTTGCTGACTACATCTGGAAGGGTGGCAGATTCAGTGCTGCTTCCTGTTGTTGTAGAAGTGGTGCTGTCATCGCCTGTAAGGGTGGCAGATTCAGTGCTGCTTCCTGTTGTAGTTGAAGTGTTGCTGACTACATCTGGAAGGGTGGCAGATTCAGTGCTGCTTCCAGTTGTAGTTGAAGTGGTGCTGTCATCGCCTGTAACGGTGGCAGATTCAGTGCTGCTTCCAGTTGTTGTAGAAGTGGTGCTGTCATCGCCTGTAAGGGTGGCAGATTCAGTGCTGCTTCCTGTTGTAGTTGAAGTGGTGCTGACTACATCTGGAAGGGTGGCAGATTCAGTGCTGCTTCCTGTTGTAGTTGAAGTGTTGCTGACTACATCTGGAAGGGTGGCAGATTCAGTGCTGCTTCCTGTTGTTGTAGAAGTGGTGCTATCATCGCCTGTAAGGGTGGCAGATTCAGTGCTGCTTCCTGTTGTGGTTGAAGTGGTGCTGTCATCGCCTGTAAGGGTGGCTGATTCAGTGCTGCTTCCTGTTGTAGGTGAAGTGGTGCTGTCATCGTCTGTAACGGTGGCAGATTCAGTGCTGCTTCCAGTTGTTGTAGAAGTGGTGCTGTCATCGCCTGTAACGGTGGCAGATTCAGTGCTGCTTCCTGTTGTGGTTGAAGTGGTGCTGTCATCGCCTGTAAGGGTGGCAGATTCAGTGCTGCTTCCTGTTGTAGTTGAAGTGTTGCTGACTACATCTGGAAGGGTGGCAGATTCAGTGCTGCTTCCAGTTGTAGTTGAAGTGGTGCTGTCATCGCCTGTAAGGGTGGCAGATTCAGTGCTGCTTCCTGTTGTAGTTGAAGTGTTGCTGACTACATCTGGAAGGGTGGCAGATTCAGTGCTGCTTCCTGTAGTTGTAGAAGTGGTGCTGTCATCGCCTGTAAGGGTGGCAGATTCAGTGCTGCTTCCTGTTGTAGTTGAAGTGTTGCTGACTACATCGGGAAGGGTGGCAGATTCAGTGCTACTTCCAGTTGTAGTTGAAGTGGTGCTGTCATCGCCTGTAACGGTGGCAGATTCAGTGCTGCTTCCAGTTGTTGTAGAAGTGGTGCTGTCATCGCCTGTAAGGGTGGCTGATTCAGTGCTGCTTCCTGTTGTAGGTGAAGTGGTGCTGTCATCGTCTGTAACGGTGGCAGATTCAGTGCTGCTTCCAGTTGTTGTAGAAGTGTTGCTGACTACATCTGGAAGGGTGGCAGATTCAGTGCTGCTTCCAGTTGTAGTTGAAGTGTTGCTGACTACATCTGGAAGGGTGGCAGATTCAGTGCTGCTTCCTGTTGTTGTAGAAGTGGTGCTATCATCGCCTGTAAGGGTGGCAGATTCAGTGCTGCTTCCAGTTGTTGTAGAAGTGGTGTTGTCATCGCCTGTAAGGGTGGCAGATTCAGTGCTGCTTCCAGTTGTTGTAGAAGTGGTGTTGTCATCGCCTGTAACGGTGGCAGATTCAGTGCTGCTTCCAGTTGTTGTAGAAGTGTTGCTGACTACATCTGGAAGGGTGGCAGATTCAGTACTGCTTCCAGTTGTAGTTGAAGTGTTGCTGACTACATCTGGAAGGGTGGCAGATTCAGTGCTGCTTCCTGTTGTAGGTGAAGTGGTGCTGTCATCGCCTGTAACGGTGGCAGATTCAGTGCTGCTTCCAGTTGTAGTAGAAGTGGTGCTGTCATCGCCTGTAAGGGTGGCAGATTCAGTGCTGCTTCCTGTTGTAGTTGAAGTGTTGCTGACTACATCTGGAAGGGTGGTAACCTCAACGCTGCTTCCTGTTAAGGTTGAAGTGGTGCTGTCATCGCCTGTAAGGGTGGCAGATTCAGTGCTGCTTCCAGTTGTAGTAGAAGTGTTGCTGACTACATCTGGAAGGGTGGCAGATTCAGTGCTGCTTCCAGTTGTAGTTGAAGTGGTGCTGTCATCGCCTGTAACGGTGGCAGATTCAGTGCTGCTTCCTGATGTAGTTGAAGTGGTGCTGTCATCGCCTGTAAGGGTGGCAGATTCAGTGCTGCTTCCTGTTGTAGTTGAAGTGTTGCTGACTACATCTGGAAGGGTGGCAGATTCAGTGCTGCTTCCAGTTGTAGTTGAAGTGGTGCTGTCATCGCCTGTAACGGTGGCAGATTCAGTGCTGCTTCCAGTTGTTGTAGAAGTGGTGCTGTCATCGCCTGTAAGGGTGGCAGATTCAGTGCTGCTTCCTGTTGTAGTTGAAGTGGTGCTGACTACATCTGGAAGGGTGGCAGATTCAGTGCTGCTTCCTGTTGTTGTAGAAGTGGTGCTATCATCGCCTGTAAGGGTGGCAGATTCAGTGCTGCTTCCAGTTGTGGTTGAAGTGGTGCTGTCATCGCCTGTAAGGGTGGCTGATTCAGTGCTGCTTCCTGTTGTAGGTGAAGTGGTGCTGTCATCGTCTGTAACGGTGGCAGATTCAGTGCTGCTTCCAGTTGTTGTAGAAGTGGTGCTGTCATCGCCTGTAACGGTGGCAGATTCAGTGCTGCTTCCTGTTGTAGTTGAAGTGGTGCTGTCGTCGCCTGTAAGGGTGGCAGATTCAGTGCTGCTTCCTGTTGTAGTTGAAGTGTTGCTGACTACATCTGGAAGGGTGGCAGATTCAGTGCTGCTTCCTGTAGTTGTAGAAGTGGTGCTGTCATCGCCTGTAAGGGTGGCAGATTCAGTGCTGCTTCCTGTTGTAGTTGAAGTGTTGCTGACTACATCGGGAAGGGTGGCAGATTCAGTGCTGCTTCCAGTTGTAGTTGAAGTGGTGCTGTCATCGCCTGTAACGGTGGCAGATTCAGTGCTGCTTCCAGTTGTTGTAGAAGTGGTGTTGTCATCGCCTGTAAGGGTGGCTGATTCAGTGCTGCTTCCTGTTGTAGGTGAAGTGGTGCTGTCATCGTCTGTAACGGTGGCAGATTCAGTGCTGCTTCCAGTTGTTGTAGAAGTGGTGCTGTCATCGCCTGTAACGGTGGCATATTCAGTGCTGCTTTTTGTTGTAGTTGAAGTGGTGCTGTCGTCGCCTGTAAGGGTGGCAGATTCAGTGCTGCTTCCTGTTGTAGTTGAAGTGTTGCTGACTACATCTGGAAGGGTGGCAGATTCAGTGCTGCTTCCTGTAGTTGTAGAAGTGGTGCTGTCATCGCCTGTAAGGGTGGCAGATTCAGTGCTGCTTCCTGTTGTGGTTGAAGTGGTGCTGTCATCGCCTGTAAGGGTGGCAGATTCAGTGCTGCTTCCAGTTGTAGTTGAAGTGGTGCTGTCATCGCCTGTAAGGGTGGCAGATTCAGTGCTGCTTCCTGTTGTTGTTGAAGTGTTGCTGACTACATCTGGAAGGGTGGTAACCTCAACGCTGCTTCCTGTTAAGGTTGAAGTGGTGCTGTCATCGCCTGTAAGGGTGGCAGATTCAGTGCTGCTTCCAGTTGTAGTAGAAGTGTTGCTGACTACATCTGGAAGGGTGGCAGATTCAGTGCTGCTTCCAGTTGTAGTTGAAGTGGTGCTGTCATCGCCTGTAACGGTGGCAGATTCAGTGCTGCTTCCTGTTGTAGTTGAAGTGTTGCTGACTACATCTGGAAGGGTGGCAGATTCAGTGCTGCTTCCAGTTGTAGTTGAAGTGGTGTTGTCATCGCCTGTAACGGTGGCAGATTCAGTGCTGCTTCCAGTTGTTGTAGAAGTGGTGTTGTCATCGCCTGTAAGGGTGGCAGATTCAGTGCTGCTTCCAGTTGTTGTAGAAGTGGTGTTGTCATCGCCTGTAAGGGTGGCAGATTCAGTGCTGCTTCCAGTTGTAGTTGAAGTGGTGCTGTCATCGCCTGTAAGGGTGGCAGATTCAGTGCTGCTTCCAGTTGTTGTAGAAGTGGTGCTGTCATCGCCTGTAAGGGTGGCAGTTTCAGTGCTACTTCCTGTTGTTGTAGAAGTGGTGCTGTCATCGCCTGTAAGGGTGGCAGATTCAGTGCTGCTTCCAGTTGTAGTTGAAGTGGTGCTGTCATCACCTGTAAGGGTGGCAGATTCAGTGCTGCTTCCTGTTGTGGTTGAAGTGGTGCTGTCATCGCCTGTAACGGTGGCAGATTCAGTGCTGCTTCCTGTTGTAGGTGAAGTGGTGCTGTCATCGTCTGTAACGGTGGCAGATTCAGTGCTGCTTCCAGTTGTTGTAGAAGTGTTGCTGACTACATCTGGAAGGGTGGCAGATTCAGTGCTGCTTCCAGTTGTAGTTGAAGTGTTGCTGACTACATCTGGAAGGGTGGCAGATTCAGTGCTGCTTCCTGTTGTTGTAGAAGTGGTGCTATCATCGCCTGTAAGGGTGGCAGATTCAGTGCTGCTTCCAGTTGTTGTAGAAGTGGTGTTGTCATCGCCTGTAAGGGTGGCAGATTCAGTGCTGCTTCCAGTTGTTGTAGAAGTGGTGTTGTCATCGCCTGTAACGGTGGCAGATTCAGTGCTGCTTCCAGTTGTTGTAGAAGTGTTGCTGACTACATCTGGAAGGGTGGCAGATTCAGTACTGCTTCCAGTTGTAGTTGAAGTGTTGCTGACTACATCTGGAAGGGTGGCAGATTCAGTGCTGCTTCCTGTTGTAGTTGAAGTGTTGCTGACTACATCTGGAAGGGTGGTAACCTCAACGCTGCTTCCTGTTAAGGTTGAAGTGGTGCTGTCATCGCCTGTAAGGGTGGCAGATTCAGTGCTGCTTCCAGTTGTAGTAGAAGTGTTGCTGACTACATCTGGAAGGGTGGCAGATTCAGTGCTGCTTCCAGTTGTAGTTGAAGTGGTGCTGTCATCGCCTGTAACGGTGGCAGATTCAGTGCTGCTTCCTGTTGTAGTTGAAGTGGTGCTGTCATCGCCTGTAAGGGTAGCAGATTCAGTGCTGCTTCCTGTTGTAGTTGAAGTGTTGCTGACTACATCTGGAAGGGTGGCAGATTCAGTGCTGCTTCCAGTTGTAGTTGAAGTGGTGCTGTCATCGCCTGTAACGGTGGCAGATTCAGTGCTGCTTCCAGTTGTTGTAGAAGTGGTGCTGTCATCGCCTGTAAGGGTGGCAGATTCAGTGCTGCTTCCTGTTGTAGTTGAAGTGGTGCTGACTACATCTGGAAGGGTGGCAGATTCAGTGCTGCTTCCTGTTGTAGTTGAAGTGTTGCTGACTACATCTGGAAGGGTGGCAGATTCAGTGCTGCTTCCTGTTGTTGTAGAAGTGGTGCTATCATCGCCTGTAAGGGTGGCAGATTCAGTGCTGCTTCCAGTTGTGGTTGAAGTGGTGCTGTCATCGCCTGTAAGGGTGGCAGATTCAGTGCTGCTTCCTGTTGTAGGTGAAGTGTTGCTGACTACATCTGGAAGGGTGGAAACCTCAACGCTGCTTCCTGTTGTGGTTGAAGTGGTGCTGTCATCGCCTGTAAGGGTGGCTGATTCAGTGCTGCTTCCTGTTGTAGGTGAAGTGTTGCTGACTACATCTGGAAGGGTGGAAACCTCAACGCTGCTTCCTGTTGTGGTTGAAGTGGTGCTGTCATCACCTGTAAGGGTGGCAGATTCAGTGCTGCTTCCAGTTGTAGTTGAAGTGGTGCTGTCATCGCCTGTAAGGGTGGCAGATTCAGTGCTGCTTCCAGTTGTAGTTGAAGTGGTGCTGACTACATCTGGAAGGGTGGAAACCTCAACGCTGCTTCCTGTAGTGGTTGAAGTGTTGCTGACATTGCCTTTAAGAGCGGTTGATTTTTTGATCATTCCTTTTATTTTTGAAGAATTGCTGATATCGCCTGTAAGAGTGGCAGTTTCAGTGGTTCTTCCTGTCGTATTTGAAATGTTGCTGACTTCGTCTGTAAGGGTGGCAGTTTCGGTGCTGCTTCCTGTTGTTGTTGAAGTGGTGCTGTCATCGCCTGTAAGGGTGGCAGTTTCGGTGTTGCTTCCTGTTGTTGTTGAAGTATTGCTGACTACATCTGGAAGGGTGGCAGATTCAGTGCTGCTTCCTGTTGTAGTTGAAGTGATGCTGTCATCGCCTGTAAGGGTGGCAGATTCAGTGCTGCTTCCAGTTGTAGTTGAAGTGGTGCTGTCATCGCCTGTAAGGGTGGCAGTTTCGGTGCTGCTTCCTGTTGTTGTTGAAGTGGTGCTGTCATCGCCTGTAAGGGTGGCAGTTTCGGTGTTGCTTCCTGTTGTTGTTGAAGTATTGCTGACTACATCTGGAAGGGTGGCAGATTCAGTGCTGCTTCCAGTTGTAGTTGAAGTGGTGCTGTCATCGCCTGTAAGGGTGGCAGTTTCGGTGCTGCTTCCTGTTGTTGTTGAAGTGGTGCTGTCATCGCCTGTAAGGGTGGCAGTTTCGGTGCTGCTTCCTGTTGTTGTTGAAGTGGTGCTGTCATCGCCTGTAAGGGTGGCAGTTTCGGTGTTGCTTCCTGTTGTTGTTGAAGTATTGCTGACTACATCTGGAAGGGTGGTAACCTCAACGCTGCTTCCTGTTGTGGTTGAAGTGGTGCTGTCATTGCCTGTAAGGGTGGCTGATTCAGTGCTGCTTCCTGTTGTAGGTGAAGTGTTGCTGACTACATCTGGAAGGGTGGCAGATTCAGTGCTGCTTCCAGTTGTAGTTGAAGTGGTGCTGTCATCGCCTGTAAGGGTGGCTGATTCAGTGCTGCTTCCTGTTGTAGGTGAAGTGTTGCTGACTACATCTGGAAGGGTGGAAACCTCAACGCTGCTTCCTGTTGTGGTTGAAGTGGTGCTGTCATCGCCTGTAAGGGTGGCTGATTCAGTGCTGCTTCCTGTTGTAGGTGAAGTGTTGCTGACTACATCTGGAAGGGTGGAAACCTCAACGCTGCTTCCTGTTGTGGTTGAAGTGGTGCTGTCATCACCTGTAAGGGTGGCAGATTCAGTGCTGCTTCCAGTTGTAGTTGAAGTGGTGCTGTCATCGCCTGTAAGGGTGGCAGATTCAGTGCTGCTTCCAGTTGTAGTTGAAGTGGTGCTGACTACATCTGGAAGGGTGGAAACCTCAACGCTGCTTCCTGTAGTGGTTGAAGTGTTGCTGACATTGCCTTTAAGAGCGGTTGATTTTTTGATCATTCCTTTTATTTTTGAAGAATTGCTGATATCGCCTGTAAGAGTGGCAGTTTCAGTGGTTCTTCCTGTCGTATTTGAAATGTTGCTGACTTCGTCTGGAAGGGTGGTGGTTTCAGTGCTGCTTCCCGTTGTAGTTGAAGTGGTGCTGTCATCGCCTGTAAGGGTGGCAGATTCAGTGCTGCTTCCTGTTGTAGTTGAAGTGTTGCTGACTACATCTGGAAGGGTAGCAGATTCAGTGCTGCTTCCAGTTGTAGTTGAAGTGGTGTTGTCATCGCCTGTAAGGGTGGCAGTTTCAGTGCTACTTCCTGTTGTTGTAGAAGTGGTGCTGTCATCGCCTGTAAGGGTGGCAGATTCAGTGCTGCTTCCTGTTGTTGTAGAAGAGGTGCTGTCATCGCCTGTAAGGGTGGCAGATTCAGTGCTGCTTCCTGTTGTAGTTGAAGTGTTGCTGACTTCATCTGGAAGGGTGGCAGATTCAGTGCTGCTTCCAGTTGTAGTTGAAATGGTGCTGTCATCACCTGTAAGGGTGGCAGATTCAGTGCTGCTTCCAGTTGTTGTAGAAGTGGTGCTGTCAGCGCCTGTAACGGTGGCAGATTCAGTGCTGCTTCCTGTTGTAGTTGAAGTGTTGCTGACTACATCTGGAAGGGTAGCAGATTCAGTGCTGCTTCCAGTTGTAGTTGAAGTGGTGTTGTCATCGCCTGTAAGGGTGGCAGTTTCAGTGCTACTTCCTGTTGTTGTAGAAGTGGTGCTGTCATCGCCTGTAAGGGTGGCAGATTCAGTGCTGCTTCCTGTTGTTGTAGAAGAGGTGCTGTCATCGCCTGTAAGGGTGGCAGATTCAGTGCTGCTTCCTGTTGTAGTTGAAGTGTTGCTGACTTCATCTGGAAGGGTGGCAGATTCAGTGCTGCTTCCAGTTGTAGTTGAAATGGTGCTGTCATCGCCTGTAACGGTGGCCGATTCAGTGCTGCTTCCTGTTGTAGTTGAAGTGTTGCTGACTACATCTGGAAGGGTGGCAGATTCAGTGCTGCTTCCAGTTGTAGTTGAAGTGGTGTTGTCATCGCCTGTAAGGGTGGCAGTTTCAGTGCTACTTCCTGTTGTTGTAGAAGTGGTGCTGTCATCGCCTGTAAGGGTGGCAGATTCAGTGCTGCTTCCAGTTGTAGTTGAAGTGGTGCTGTCATCGCCTGTAAGGGTGGCAGATTCAGTGCTGCTTCCAGTTGTAGTTGAAGTGGTGCTGTCATCGCCTGTAAGGGTGGCAGATTCAGTGCTAATTCCTGTTGTAGTTGAAGTGTTGCTGACTTCATCTGGAAGGGTGGCAGATACAGTGCTGCTTCCAGTTGTAGTTGAAGTGGTGCTGTCATCGCCTGTAACGGTGGCAGATTCAGTGCTGCTTCCTGTTGTAGTTGAAGTGTTGCTGACTACATCTGGAAGGGTGGCAGATTCAGTGCTGCTTCCAGTTGTAGTTGAAGTGGTGCTGTCATCGCCTGTAAGGGTGGCAGATTCAGTGCTGCTTTCTGTTGTAGTTGAAGTGTTGCTAACTACATCTGGAAGGGTGGCAGATTCAGTGCTGCTTCCAGTTGTAGTTGAAGTGGTGCTGACTACATCTGGAAGGGTGGCAGATTCAGTGCTGCTTCCAGTTCTAGTTGAAGTGTTGCTGACTACATCTGGAAGGGTGGCAGATTCAGTGCTGCTTCCAGTTGTAGTTGACGTGATGCTGTCATCGCCTGTAAGGGTGGCAGATTCAGTGCTGCTTCCAGTTGTAGTTGAAGTGGTGCTGTCATCGCCTGTAAGGGTGGCAGATTCAGTGCTGCTTCCTGTTGTAGTTGAAGTGTTGCTGAGTACATCTGGAAGGGTGGCAGATTCAGTGCTGCTTCCAGTTGTTGTTGAAGTGGTGCTGTCATCGCCTGTAAGGGTGGCAGATTCAGTGCTGCTTCCTGTTGTTGTAGAAGTGGTGCTGTCATCGCCTGTAAGGGTGGCAGATTCAGTGCTGCTTCCAGTTGTTGTAGAAGTGGTGCTGTCATCGCCTGTAAGGGTGGCAGATTCAGTGCTGCTTCCTGTTGTAGTTGAAGTGTTGCTGACTACATCTGGAAGGGTGGTAACCTCAACGCTGCTTCCTGTTGTTGCAGAAGTGGTGCTGTCATCGCCTGTAAGGGTGGCAGATTCAGTGCTGCTTCCAGTTGTTGTAGAAGTGGTGCTGTCATCGCCTGTAAGGGTGGCAGATTCAGTGCTACTTCCTGTTGTTGTAGAAGTGGTGCTGTCATAGCCTGTAAGGGTAGCAGATTCAGTGCTGCTTCCAGTTGTTGTAGAAGTGGTGCTGTCAGCGCCTGTAACGGTGGCAGATTCAGTGCTGCTTCCTGTTGTAGTTGAAGTGTTGCTGACTACATCTGGAAGGGTAGCAGATTCAGTGCTGCTTCCAGTTGTAGTTGAAGTGGTGTTGTCATCGCCTGTAAGGGTGGCAGTTTCAGTGCTGCTTCCAGTTGTTGTAGAAGTGGTGCTGTCAGCGCCTGTAACGGTGGCAGATTCAGTGCTGCTTCCTGTTGTAGTTGAAGTGTTGCTGACTACATCTGGAAGGGTAGCAGATTCAGTGCTGCTTCCAGTTGTTGTAGAAGTGGTGCTGTCATCGCCTGTAAGGGTGGCAGATTCAGTGCTGCTTCCTGTTGTTGTAGAAGTGTTGCTGACTTCATCTGGAAGGGTGGCAGATTCAGTGCTGCTTCCAGTTGTAGTTGAAGTGGTGCTGTCATCGCCTGTAAGGGTGGCAGATTCAGTGCTGCTTCCTGTTGTAGTTGAAGTGTTGCTAACTACATCTGGAAGGGTGGCAGATTCAGTGCTGCTTCCAGTTGTAGTTGAAGTGGTGCTGTCATCGCCTGTAAGGGTGGCAGATTCAGTGCTGCTTCCAGTTGTAGTTGAAGTGTTGCTGACTACATCTGGAAGGGTGGCAGATTCAGTGCTGCTTCCAGTTGTAGTTGAAGTGGTGCTGTCATCGCCTGTAAGGGTGGCAGATTCAGTGCTGCTTCCTGTTGTAGTTGAAGTGTTGCTGACTACATCTGGAAGGGTGGCAGATTCAGTGCTGCTTCCAGTTGTAGTTGAAGTGGTGCTGTCATCGCCTCTAAGGGTGGCAGATTCAGTGCTGCTTCCTGTTGTTGTTGAAGTGGTGCTGTCATCGCCTGTAAGGGTGGCAGATTCAGTGCTGCTTCCTGTTGTAGTTGAAGTGTTGCTGACTACATCTGGAAGGGTGGCAGATTCAGTGCTGCTTCCAGTTGTAGTTGAAGTGGTGCTGTCATCGCCTGTAAGGGTGGCAGATTCAGTGCTGCTTCCTGTTGTAGTTGAAGTGGTGCTGTCATCGCCTGTAAGGGTGGCAGATTCAGTGCTACTTCCTGTTGTTGTAGAAGTGGTGCTGTCATCGCCTGTAAGGGTAGCAGATTCAGTGCTGCTTCCAGTTGTTGTAGAAGTGGTGCTGTCAGCGCCTGTAACGATGGCAGATTCAGTGCTGCTTCCTGTTGTAGTTGAAGTGTTGCTGACTACATCTGGAAGGGTAGCAGATTCAGTGCTGCTTCCAGTTGTAGTTGAAGTGGTGTTGTCATCGCCTGTAAGGGTGGCAGTTTCAGTGCTACTTCCAGTTGTAGTTGAAGTGGTGCTGTCATCGCCTGTAAGGGTAGCAGATTCAGTGCTGCTTCCAGTTGTTGTAGAAGTGGTGCTGTCAGCGCCTGTAACGGTGGCAGATTCAAAGCTGCTTCCTGTTGTAGTTGAAGTGTTGCTGACTTCATCTGGAAGGGTGGCAGATTCAGTGCTGCTTCCAGTTGTAGTTGAAGTGGTGCTGTCATCGCCTGTAACGGTGGCAGATACAGTGCTGCTTCCTGTTGTTGCAGAAGTGGTGCTGTCATCGCCTGTAAGGGTGGCAGATTCAGTGTTGCTTCCAGTTGTTGTAGAAGTGGTGCTGTCATCGCCTGTAACGGTGGCAGATTCAGTGCTGCTTCCTGTTGTTGTTGAAGTATTGCTGACTACATCTGGAAGGGTGGCAGATTCAGTGCTGCTTCCTGTTGTATTTGAAGTGGTGCTGTCATCGCCTGTAAGGGTGGCAGTTTCAGTGCTGCTTCCTGTTGTTGTTGAAGTGGTGCTGTCATCGCCTGTAACGGTGGCAGATTCAGTGCTGCTTCCTGTTGTTGTTGAAGTATTGCTGACTACATCTGGAAGGGTGGCAGATTCAGTGCTGCTTCCTGTTGTATTTGAAGTGGTGCTGTCATCGCCTGTAAGGGTGGCAGTTTCAGTGCTGCTTCCTGTTGTAGTTGAAGTGTTGCTGACTACATCTGGAAGGGTGGTAACCTCAACGCTGCTTCCTGTTGTGGTTGAAGTGGTGCTGTCATCGCCTGTAAGGGTGGCAGATTCAGTGCTGCTTCCAGTTGTTGTAGAAGTGGTGCTGTCATCGCCTGTATTGGTGGCAGATTCAGTGCTGCTTCCAGTTGTTGTAGAAGTGGTGCTATCATCGCCTGTAACGGTGGCAGATTCAGTGCTGCTTCCAGTTGTTGTAGAAGTGGTGCTGTCATCGCCTGTAACGGTGGCAGATTCAGTGCTGCTTCCAGTTATTGTAGAAGTGGTGCTGTCATCGCCTGTAACGGTGGCCGATTCAGTGCTGCTTCCTGTTGTTGTAGAAGTGGTGCTGTCATCGCCTGTAACGGTGGCAGATTCAGTGCTGCTTCCAGTTGTTGTAGAAGTGGGGCTGTCATCGCCTGTAAGGGTGGCAGATTCAGTGCTGCTTCCAGTTGTTGTAGAAGTGGTGCTGTCATCGCCTGTAACGGTGGCAGATTCAGTGCTGCTTCCAGTTGTTGTAGAAGTGGGGCTGTCATCGCCTGTAAGGGTGGCAGATTCAGTGCTGCTTCGTGTTGTTGTAGAAGTGGTGCTATCATCGCCTGTAAGTGTGGCAGATTCAGTGCTGCTTACTGTTGTAGTTGAAGTGTTGCTGACTACATCTGGAAGGGTGGCAGATTCAGTGCTGCTTCCAGTTGTAGTTGAAGTGGTGCTGTCATCGCCTGTAAGGGTGGCAGATTCAGTGCTGATTCCTGTTGTAGTTGAAGTGTTGCTGACTTCATCTGGAAGGGTGGCAGATACAGTGCTGCTTCCAGTTGTAGTTGAAGTGGTGCTGTCATCGCCTGTAACGGTGGCAGATTCAGTGCTGCTTCCTGTTGTAGTTGAAGTGTTGCTGACTACATCTGGAAGGGTGGCAGATTCAGTGCTGCTTCCAGTTGTAGTTGAAGTGGTGCTGACTACATCTGGAAGGGTGGCAGATTCAGTGCTGCTTCCAGTTGTAGTTGAAGTGGTGCTGACTACATCTGGAAGGGTGGCAGATTCAGTGCTGCTTCCAGTTGTAGTTGAAGTGTTGCTGACTACATCTGGAAGGGTGGCAGATTCAGTGCTGCTTCCAGTTGTAGTTGACGTGATGCTGTCATCGCCTGTAAGGGTGGCAGATTCAGTGCTGCTTCCAGTTGTAGTTGAAGTGGTGCTGTCATCGCCTGTAAGGGTGGCAGATTCAGTGCTGCTTCCTGTTGTAGTTGAAGTGTTGCTGAGTACATCTGGAAGGGTGGCAGATTCAGTGCTGCTTCCAGTTGTTGTTGAAGTGGTGCTGTCATCGCCTGTAAGGGTGGCAGATTCAGTGCTGCTTCCTGTTGTTGTAGAAGTGGTGCTGTCATCGCCTGTAAGGGTGGCAGATTCAGTGCTGCTTCCAGTTGTTGTAGAAAAGGTGCTGTCATCGCCTGTAAGGGTGGCAGATTCAGTGCTGCTTCCTGTTGTAGTTGAAGTGTTGCTGACTACATCTGGAAGGGTGGTAACCTCAACGCTGCTTCCTGTTGTTGCAGAAGTGGTGCTGTCATCGCCTGTAAGGGTGGCAGATTCAGTGCTGCTTCCAGTTGTTGTAGAAGTGGTGCTGTCATCGCCTGTAAGGGTGGCAGATTCAGTGCTGCTTCCTGTTGTTGTAGAAGTGGTGCTGTCATCGCCTGTAAGGGTAGCAGATTCAGTGCTGCTTCCTGTTGTAGTTGAAGTGTTGCTGACTTCATCTGGAAGGGTGGCAGATTCAGTGCTGCTTCCAGTTGTAGTTGAAGTGGTGCTGTCACCGCCTGTAACGGTGGCAGATTCAGTGCTGCTTCCTGTTGTAGTTGAAGTGTTGCTGACTACATCTGGAAGGGTGGCAGATTCCGTGCTGCTTCCAGTTGTAGTTGAAGTGGTGCTGTCATCGCCTGTAAGGGTGGCAGATTCAGTGCTGCTTCCTGTTGTAGTTGAAGTGTTGCTAACTACATCTGGAAGGGTGGCAGATTCAGTGCTGCTTCCAGTTGTAGTTGAAGTGTTGCTGACTACATCTGGAAGGGTGGCAGATTCAGTGCTGCTTCCAGTTGTAGTTGAAGTGGTGCTGTCATCGCCTGTAAGGGTGGCAGATTCAGTGCTGCTTCCTGTTGTTGTAGAAGTGGTGTTGTCATCGCCTGTAAGGGTGGCAGATTCAGTGCTGCTTCCAGTTGTTGTAGAAGTGGTGTTGTCATCGCCTGTAACGGTGGCAGATTCAGTGCTGCTTCCAGTTGTTGTAGAAGTGTTGCTGACTACATCTGGAAGGGTGGCAGATTCAGTGCTGCTTCCTGTTGTTGTAGAAGTGTTGCTGTCATCGCCTGTAACGGTGGCAGATTCAGTGCTGCTTCCAGTTGTTGTAGAAGTGGTGTTGTCATCGCCTGTAAGGGTGGCAGATTCAGTGCTGCTTCCAGTTGTTGTAGAAGTGTTGCTGTCATCGCCTGTAAGGGTGGCAGATTCAGTGCTGCTTCCTGTTGTAGTTGAAGTGTTGCTGACTACATCGGGAAGGGTGGCAGATTCAGTGCTGCTTCCACTTGTAGTTGAAGTGGTGCTGTCATCGCCTGTAACGGTGGCAGATTCAGTGCTGCTTCCTGTTGTAGTTGAAGTGTTGCTGACTACATCTGGAAGGGTGGCAGATTCAGTGCTGCTTCCTGTTGTTGTAGAAGTGGTGCTGTCATCGCCTGTAAGGGTGGCAGATTCAGTGCTGCTTCCAGTTGTTGTAGAAGTGGTGTTGTCATCGCCTGTAAGGGTGGCAGATTCAGTGCTGCTTCCAGTTGTTGTAGAAGTGGTGTTGTCATCGCCTGTAACGGTGGCAGATTCAGTGCTGCTTCCAGTTGTTGTAGAAGTGTTGCTGACTACATCTGGAAGGGTGGCAGATTCAGTGCTGCTTCCAGTTGTAGTTGAAGTGTTGCTGACTACATCTGGAAGGGTGGCAGATTCAGTGCTGCTTCCTGTTGTAGGTGAAGTGGTGCTGTCATCGCCTGTAACGGTGGCAGATTCAGTGCTGCTTCCAGTTGTAGTAGAAGTGGTGCTGTCATCGCCTGTAAGGGTGGCAGATTCAGTGCTGCTTCCTGTTGTAGTGGAAGTGTTGCTGACTACATCTGTAAGGGTGGCAGATTCAGTGCTGCTTCCTGTTGTAGTTGAAGTGTTGCTGACTACATCTGGAAGGGTGGTAACCTCAACGCTGCTTCCTGTTGTGGTTGAAGTGGTGCTGTCATTGCCTGTAAGGGTGGCTGATTCAGTGCTGCTTCCTGTTGTAGGTGAAGTGTTGCTGAATACATCTGGAAGGGTGGCAGATTCAGTGCTGCTTCCTGTTGTAGGTGAAGTGGTGCTGTCATCGCCTGTAACGGTGGCAGATTCAGTGTTGCTTCCTGTTGTAGGTGAAGTGTTGCTGACTACATCTGGAAGGGTGGCAGATTCAGTGCTGCTTCCAGTTGTAGTTGAAGTGGTGCTGTCATCGCCTGTAAGGGTGGCAGATTCAGTGCTGCTTCCTGTTGTAGTAGAAGTGTTGCTGACTACATCTGGAAGGGTGGAAACCTCAACGCTGCTTCCTGTTGTGGTTGAAGTGGTGCTGTCATCACCTGTAAGGGTGGCAGATTCAGTGCTGCTTCCAGTTGTTGTAGAAGTGGTGCTGTCATCGCCTGTAAGGGTGGCAGATTCAGTGTTGCTTCCTGTTGTAGGTGAAGTGTTGCTGACTACATCTGGAAGGGTGGCAGATTCAGTGCTGCTTCCAGTTGTAGTTGAAGTGGTGCTGTCATCGCCTGTAAGGGTGGCAGATTCAGTGCTGCTTCCTGTTGTAGTTGAAGTGGTGCTGTCATCGCCTGTAAGGGTGGCAGATTCAGTGCTGCTTCCTGTTGTAGTTGAAGTGTTGCTGACTACATCTGGAAGGGTGGAAACCTCAACGCTGCTTCCTGTTGTGGTTGAAGTGGTGCTGTCATCACCTGTAAGGGTGGCAGATTCAGTGCTGCTTCCAGTTGTTGTAGAAGTGTTGCTGACTACATCTGGAAGGGTGGCAGATTCAGTACTGCTTCCAGTCTTAGTTGAAGTGGTGCTGGCATCGCCTGTAAGGGTGGCAGATTCAGTGCTGCTTCCAGTTGTAGTTGAAGTGGTGCTGTCATCGCCTGTAAGGGTGGCAGATTCAGTGCTGCTTCCTGTTGTAGTTGAAGTGTTGCTGACTACATCTGGAAGGGTGGCAGATTCAAAGCTGCTTCCTGTTGTAGTTGAAGTGGTGCTGACTACATCTGGAAGGGTGGAAACCTCAACGCTGCTTCCTGTAGTAGTTGAAGTGTTGCTGACATTGCCTTTAAGAGCGGTTGATTTTTTGATCATTCCTTTTATTTTTGAAGAATTGCTGATATCGCCTGTAAGGGTGGCAGTTTCAGTGGTTCTTCCTGTCGTATTTGAAATGTTGCTGACTTCGTCTGGAAGGGTGGTGGTTTCAGTGCTGCTTCCTGTTGTAGTTGAAGTGGTGCTGTCATCGCCTGTAAGGGTGGCAGTTTCAGTGCTGCTTCCTGTTGTAGTTGAAGTGGTGCTGACTACATCTGGAAGGGTGGCAGATTCAGTGCTGCTTCCAGTTGTAGTTGAAGTGGTGCTGTCATCGCCTGTAAGGGTGGCAGTTTCAGTGCTGCTTCCAGTTGTTGTAGAAGTGGTGCTGTCATCGCCTGTAAGGGTGGCAGTTTCAGTGCTGCTTCCTGTTGTTGTAGAAGTGGTGCTGTCATCGCCTGTAAGGGTGGCAGATTCAGTGCTGCTTCCTGTTGTAGTTGAAGTGGTGCTGACTACATCTGGAAGGGTGGCAGATTCAGTGCTGCTTCTAGTTGTAGTTGAAGTGGTGCTGTCATCGCCTGTAAGGGTGGCAGTTTCAGTGCTACTTCCTGTTCTTGTAGAAGTGGTGCTGTCATCGCCTGTAAGGGTGCCAGATTCAGTGCTGCTTCCAGTTGTTGTAGAAGTGGTGCTGTCATCGCCTGTAAGGGTGGCAGTTTCAGTGCTGCTTCCTGTTGTTGTAGAAGTGGTGCTGTCATCGCCTGTAAGGGTGGCAGATTCAGTGCTGCTTCCTGTTGTAGTTGAAGTGGTGCTGACTACATCTGGAAGGGTGGCAGATTCAGTGCTGCTTCTAGTTGTAGTTGAAGTGTTGCTGTCATCGCCTGTAACGGTGGCAGATTCAGTGCTGCTTCCTGTTGTAGTTGAAGTGTTGCTGACATCGCCTGTAAGGGTGGCAGTTTCAGTGCTGCTTCCTGTTGTAGTAGAAGTGGTGCTGTCATCGCCTGTAAGGGTGGCTGTTTCAGTGCTGCTTCCTGGTGTAGTTGAAGTGGTGCTGTCATCGCCTGTAAGGGTGGCAGTTTCGGTGTTGCTTCCTGTTGTTGTTGAAGTATTGCTGACTACATCTGGAAGGGTGGTAACCTCAACGCTGCTTCCTGTTGTGGTTGAAGTGGTGCTGTCATTGCCTGTAAGGGTGGCTGATTCAGTGCTGCTTCCTGTTGTAGGTGAAGTGTTGCTGACTACATCTGGAAGGGTGGCAGATTCAGTGCTGCTTCCAGTTGTAGTTGAAGTGGTGCTGTCATCGCCTGTAAGGGTGGCTGATTCAGTGCGGCTTCCTGTTGTAGGTGAAGTGTTGCTGACTACATCTGGAAGGGTGGTAACCTCAACGCTGCTTCCTGCTGTGGTTGAAGTGGTGCTGTCATTGCCTGTAAGGGTGGCTGATTCAGTGCTGCTTCCTGTTGTAGGTGAAGTGTTGCTGACTACATCTGGAAGGGTGGCAGATTCAGTGCTGCTTCCAGTTGTAGTTGAAGTGGTGCTGTCATCGCCTGTAAGGTTAGCTGATTCAGTGCTGCTTCCAGTTGTAG
This sequence comes from Noctua pronuba, assembly GCA_905220335.1. Taxonomy (NCBI): domain Eukaryota; kingdom Metazoa; phylum Arthropoda; class Insecta; order Lepidoptera; family Noctuidae; genus Noctua; species Noctua pronuba. Next base: position 2,565,662 of record LR999920.1, read on the forward strand.
TTGAAGTGGTGCTGTCATCGCCTGTAACGGTGGCAGATTCAGTGCTGCTTCGTGTTGTAGTTGAAGTGTTGCTGACTACATCTGGAAGGGTGGCAGATTCAGTGCTGCTTCCAGTTGTAGTTGAAGTGGTGCTGTCATCGCCTGTAAGGGTGGCAGTTTTAGTGCTACTTCCTGTTGTTGTAGAAGTGGTGCTTTCATCGCCTGTAAGGTTGGCAGATTCAGTGCTGCTTCCTGTTGTTTTAGAAGTGGTGCTGTCATCGCCTGTAACGGTGGCAGATTCAGTGCTGCTTCCAGTTGTAGTTGAAGTGGTGCTGTCATCGCCTGTAAGGGTGGCAGATTCAGTGCTGCTTCCAGTTGTAGTTGAAGTGGTGCTGTCATCGCCTGTAAGGGTGGCAGATTCAGTGCTGCTTCCTGTTGTAGTTGAAGTGTTGCTGACTACATCTGGAAGGGTGGCAGATTCAGTGCTGCTTCCTGTTGTAGTTGAAGTGATGCTGTCATCGCCTGTAAGGGTGGCAGATTCAGTGCTGCTTCCAGTTGTAGTTGAAGTGGTGCTGTCATCGCCTGTAAGGGTGGCAGTTTCGGTGCTGCTTCCTGTTGTTGTTGAAGTGGTGCTGTCATCGCCTGTAAGGGTGGCAGTTTCGGTGTTGCTTCCTGTTGTTGTTGAAGTATTGCTGACTACATCTGGAAGGGTGGCAGATTCAGTGCTGCTTCCTGTTGTAGTTGAAGTGATGCTGTCATCGCCTGTAAGGGTGGCAGATTCAGTGCTGCTTCCAGTTATAGTTGAAGTGGTGCTGTCATCGCCTGTAAGGGTGGCAGTTTCGGTGCTGCTTCCTGTTGTTGTTGAAGTGGTGCTGTCATCGCCTGTAAGGGTGGCAGTTTCGGTGTTGCTTCCTGTTGTTGTTGAAGTATTGCTGACTACATCTGGAAGGGTGGCAGATTCAGTGCTGCTTCCAGTTGTAGTTGAAGTGGTGCTGTCATCGCCTGTAAGGGTGGCAGTTTCGGTGCTGCTTCCTGTTGTTGTTGAAGTGGTGCTGTCATCGCCTGTAAGGGTGGCAGTTTCGGTGTTGCTTCCTGTTGTTGTTGAAGTATTGCTGACTACATCTGGAAGGGTGGTAACCTCAACGCTGCTTCCTGTTGTGGTTGAAGTGGTGCTGTCATTGCCTGTAAGGGTGGCTGATTCAGTGCTGCTTCCTGTTGTAGGTGAAGTGTTGCTGACTACATCTGGAAGGGTGGCAGATTCAGTGCTGCTTCCAGTTGTAGTTGAAGTGGTGCTGTCATCGCCTGTAAGGGTGGCTGATTCAGTGCTGCTTCCTGTTGTTGTTGAAGTATTGCTGACTACATCTGGAAGGGTGGCAGATTCAGTGCTGCTTCCTGTTGCAGTTGAAGTGTTGCTTACACCGTCTGTAAGGGTTGCAGTTTGAGTGCTACTTCCTGTTGTAGTTGAATTGTTGCTGACATCGTCTGTAAGGTTGGCAGTGTCAGTGCTTCTTCCTGTTTTAGTTGAAGTGTTGTTGACATCGACTGTAAGGGTAGCAGTTTCAGTTATGCTTCCTGTTGTAGTTGAAGAGTTGATAACGACGTCTTTATGGGTGATAGTTCCTGTTGTTGTTGAAGTGTTGCTGATATTGCCTTTAATGGTGGTTGTTTCAGTGTTATAACTGGTACTAGAGCCACCTCCGACCGTGCTAGAATTGTTATCAGTTCTTTTTCCTGATGTAGTTGAAGTTATGTTGATATCGTCTTTCAAGATAGCAGCTTCGTCATTGCCATTATCGTTTCCTTCGTTCCCGTCGCCGTTGTTTCGACGTCTGCGTCGTCTTGTAAGTCGTGGGTATCCTTTAATGTGTCCTTTCCTACATCTTGTTTGTTGACCCAAATTATCAATTTTTCTTCCAGCGTTCCCTGTAGCTGTATGTTTACATCCCCCGCCCTCGTTGTCATTTTGACCTCCAGAATTTGTGTGCTCTTTGCCACAGTTGCAACGCCTACGATGCTTACGTTGACGGCGACGTTTGACAGTACGATTAGAACTTCTGAGATGCCATTTACTAAATTTGCATCTATGCTCATGATATTCGACTGTGCTACTTGCATTTCCTTGAACTGAGGCACTTGATGAACAGTTGCATTTAGTACCATTGGTTTTAACTTGATTTCCAGATTGTGTATAGTTATGACTGCATTTGCAATGCGTTTCATGGGCGTGGTTATCGTTGCAGTCACATTTTTTGCCTCCATGACTGCCATTACTGGAATGACAACTGCAATTACAATGAGTTTTTCTGTGATCTTTGCAATGACATTCTTTGCCTCCATGGCTGTTATTACCGGCATGACAATTGCAATTGGTATGAGTTGTTCCGTGATCTGTGCCGTGGCCTGCAGTGTTGTTTCCATGTCCGTTATTGCTGGCATGACAATTGCAATTAGTATGTATGTTGCTGTTATCTTTGCAATGACATTTTTTTCCTTCATGGTTGTCATTACCGGCATGACAATTGCACTTACAATGGGTTTTGCTGAGTTCTCCACCGCCGGTTGTATTCTTGCCTCCATGGCTGTTGTTACCGGCATGACATCTACAATTGGTATGAGTTGTTCCGTGATCTGTGCCGTGGCCTGCAGTGTTGTTTCCATGTCCGTTATTGCTGGCATGACAACTGCAATTAGTATTTGTAGTGTCGCTATCTTTGTGATGAAATTTTTTGCTTCTATGGCCGTCATTTTCTTCACTATTTTCTTCATATTCGATATAGCGCGAATTGCTGTCATTTTCTTCGATTGTATAGCTCGCACTAATGTCATTTTCTTTATTAATATTGCTCGCATGGTTGTCATCGTTTTCACCATCTTTGCCTTCATCTCCGCCATGATTACTTGCATGATGACTGTATTTGGTATATGTTTCTCCGTGGTCTTTACCATCGCAGTTTTTATCTCCACCTGTATCTTTGTCACCGCGCGTTGTCCCTCTGCTTGTATTTTTGCCTCCGCCTGTAGTGTTATTTGCATTGTCTTGAGTTTCCACGTGAATGTGGGTTGAAGTATTATTAAATGATGAATTCTCTGACTCAATTATCATTTCATCTTCAGGATCCGCTGAAATAAAAATAAGGATTTTGTTTCTCTTATCATAAGATTTAGTTTGAGTTATACAGGGTAGACCTTCCACCTGGGCACGTGTTGCCGTGGCCGACTTGGAAATCCTTAAACAGACTTCGAACCGAAGTCGGCCGGACCAAAGACAATCTCTGCAGATGGGGGTTCATGGACTTCATCACTTCTATCATGGGTTCATCACCTGCGCACTCGAAGATCTGCTTACTGCATCAGTGAGTACGGTTCGCGTGGCTGAGTTTTGGGCTAAACATAATATCTGAACTTTTTGCCATCGACACGCTAAGAAGAAGAAGGGTAGACTTGACTTGTGATGGGACAGTATATCCAGGATCACCTGGCCATACTGTCCCATCTCAAAAGTGCATTCACAGATTGTGGATAAAGTGTAAGTCAGCAGTAAAATGGACTCCTTTCACAAAAACTTTTTGTTCAATTCAATTCAATTTTATTCGCAAACAATTTACATAGTGTTTGAAAAAAAAAAAAACACTAAACGTCAACAGACGTATTGAAAAAAAAAAAAATAATAGTCCAGACTACATAGTATAACCTAATCTCCCGTTTTATATATTATAATTTTTCCATTTCTTACTATAACTTAATACAACATACTAAAATGAAGCCATACATAACAATCGATCTAGTACCAGAATGTATGGGGGCAATCACTATCAGCCCCCAAGACGTAGCTCGTGCAGTTCGTCCGTTGCCTAACTGGAAATCTCCAGGGCCGGATGGGCTGCACAACTTCTGGATTAAATGGTTTATCAGGTAACAAGCTCGCTTGGCGACCCTGTTCCAGTCAGCCTAAGAGTCAGGGTCGATGCCCGAGTTTCTGACAACAGGTATAACCCACCTGCTCCATAAATCAGGTAGTTCTGCGGAGCCCAAAAATTATAGACCAATCACTTGTTTACCAACGGTCTATAAGGTTCTTACATCCATTTTTAGAGCTAAAATCAACCAACATATTGATGATAACTACGAGTGTCATGTCTGCCTCTCAGAATGGATGTAGGAACGGGTCCTTCGGTACTAAGACGCTGCTCCTCATTGATATGGCCATAAGTCAAAAGGGTTCGCCGTTGCCGAAGAGATCTGCCGGCATCTTGGATAGACTATAAGAAGGCCTATGACTACATACATGGCTCATGAGGGTGCTAGAGTTGTATAAAGTTGATGCAACTCTGCGCACCTTCCTGATGTCGTGTATGGGGCAATGGAGGACAGTCCTTCGCTATCCAGGATGCCGGCAAATCCAGAGGAATAGCGAGCCGATAAGGATAGAGCGAGGTATATTTCAGGGCGATAGTTTGAGTCCACTTTGGTTCTGCTTAGCCTTGAATCCTCTTAGCACACTGCTAGAGGATTCAGGTCTAGGCTATCGGTTAAGGAGAGGTGGACAAGTTATATCTCACCTCCTTTACATGGATGACCTGAAACTCTTTGCCCCCAACGATTTTCAACTGATGGAGCTACTGAAGGTAACTGAAACGTTCAGTAGCGCCATCAGGATGGATTTTGGTGTGGACAAATGTGCGGTCATGCATGTTAAGCGAGGGGAGATTGTGGAATCTGTGGGAACCCAGCTATCGGATTCCATAAATCTTAGATCCTTCTCAGCAACCGAAACCTATAAGTATTTGGGTATGTCGGAAGCGCTGGGCGTCAATGTTGCTGGCGGGTACACTACATAAATACGAAAAACTTAATTCCGACAGTCACAAATCCGAATTTTAAAATACCGATTTTCATAATTCCGAGTGGTTCTGATCTTCGGAGACGTGTTAAAGCAGGAGTAATTCCAGTGTGGTAAAGAGATGGCACTAGACGACCTGTATAGCTGTCTCTTTCCGACACTAGAATTAATCCTGCTTTAAGATATAATAGTAGCCGTGTCGACAGCGCGTTCGTGTTCCACGCGCGCCTCAAAGAGATGTCAGTAACAGGAAGGGTCGAAGGTAAGGGCCGATGACTGTCGGGGCTACGGGACTGTTCGAAAGAGATACCACGGCCCTGGAACACAAAGGGCAAAGAAGGAACATGGATGGGTTTTAGTCAGTAAAAGTCTGACACTCCCTCCCACTCCACCCAGAGCGGGGGGCGGGGGGGTTATTTGATGATATCCCATCCAAAATCGAATGGGGGGAGGGGGTTTCAGAAAAATCACGAAATATCACTAGGGGGGAGGGGGGGGGGGGTGTAGTGAGATATCACGTGTATTTATTTTTTCTTTGAACGCGTGATTTCTAAACCAAAAGGCGGTGCGTGACCTTGACATTTTATCACGGTGCTTAATTTTCCAGAATTAAATTAGATTATACCTGTTAACCTGTATTTAAACGACGATTTCGCATCCAAAAAAAAAAAAAGATATCATATATCGTAACCCTTCCTGTTATTGTCCCAAATAAAAAATAAACAAATAAAAACTAAACTTACATTGCGGTAGCGCCTGCTGGGCCGCTACAAGAGCCTGAGAAGTGAAAAAAACATATTATAATCTGTGTTACAAAATACAAAGCTTCAAAAAAAACTTTTTTGCAAAAAATAAAACTGACTTCAAAAACACAGAAAAGTGAAAAATAACTTTACTTTTTGTTTGATTTAGTTTTTTTGTCACCGACTTCTGAAGCTAAAGTTATTTTTCGTGGGCCTTTTTTAATGGTTCTAACGTCAATCGATTTGTCTTAATCTCATGAGTGCCGCTAAAAACATGACAGTAATCTAAGTTCAATATGGCGACAACCAGACGCCATATTGTGGAAAATAAAAAAGGTTGTCAGACTTTCGGGCCACTGACTACTTGTAACGACTGTCAAAAATCTACAAATGACAGTCGTGACCATAACGTGCTTTTGTGCGTGCGTTTATGTAATGTCCTTTAAGTGTGTGTACGGAGAGAAATATAATAGGCTGGGGCTCGGATATTTCTTTTCTCATGAAACTTATTACAATGGAGTACTTATTTAGGTTGAAAGCGCGTCTATAGCTTATGGCGGTTACGGGCGAACTGGCGTCGCCGAGCGCTGCGCGTACGACGAATACACAAAGCTGTGTCAGCGTTCCTACACTATTTCTCTCATTAAAAAAGATTTTTACAAAATAATTTCCAAAATCCATAACAACATGACCATTCTACATCTCTGTCTAACATTACTACAAGTTACAAAGAATTTGCTTATACATCTTCTTCAATAGATAAAAATCTCGAGTCACGGTGTTTTTGGTCGCACTCCTCCGAAATGGCTCGACCGATTTTCATGAAATTTTTTATGTATATTTGGTAGGTATGAGTATAGGTTGTAAAGTATATTTCACACTGCTAATTACACGCGGACTAAGGTCGCGGGCAACAGTTAGTAATTTAATAAAATTACAATAAACAATGAAGTAACCAGTTATGTGTTATGAATTGAAAGTTTTAAGCTATCACGCTTTTATTGCAAAAGGTACAAGCATGTTTGATTTTAAACATCAAAAAATCGGTTTTTATTAAATATATTCTTCCTAATTACACGACCGAACACATGGCATGCGGCCCACGGCGAACATGGCGTTCGGCCCACGGCGTCCATGGCATGCAACCGAGACGGCGAACATGTATTGCGGCCCACGGCGAACATGTCGTGCGGCTTACGGCGTACATGGCATGCGGCCCACGGCTTAAAAGGCGTGCGGCCCGCGACGAACACGGCGTGCGGCCCACGGCGTTAAAAATCTTCGATCTTATCGGTAATGGAGACTGGTGAGAGGGAATATTCGTCGGCTGCCCTTTTCTCTTTAATTGCTATTCTTCTCACGCGGTTGCATTTTTTTCTTTAGATAGTAATGAGAGTTCCGCACTATAGACCGCTGATGTTATTTGAGTTGCCCGTTCTCGATCACGTACACACACTGTCCTTTTAAATCACTGCTGATTAAATCACGTTTGGCACTTTGTATACTAACTTTATGCACTTAATGTACAAAGGCGGACTTAAAGCCTTGGGTATTTTCTAACAGTCTACCTTAGAGTGATGCAGAGACAAAACAGTAGGTGCAATAGTACAGAAAATTTCCGAAAATAATAAAAATATTATAATGAATACATATCACGGGATCACCAATTTTGTGCGTGCGTGTATGTAATGTCTTTTAGGTGTGTGTGTGTACGGAGAGAAATTAAATACGCTGTAACTTGGATATTTCTTTACTCAGGAAACGTATTACAATGGAGTCCTTATTTAAGTTGAAAGCGCGTCTATAGCTTATGGCGGTTACGGGTGAACTGGTGTCACCGAGCGCTACGCGTACGACGAATACAAAATGCTGTGTCAGCGCTCCTACAGACAGGAGGAAACCCCATCCACGTACCAACCTAAGATCGATACGAGCAGCTGTTATTGTTTAGCCACGAGCTCCTCCTTATGGACTTCATGCATACCTATGCTTATAAAAGTTTCCCACTAACCAAAATCTAATACTAAATTATAATAAAAGTATATAAGTACTCACCGCCAAGACAAGCAACACCGCCAGTTCCCTCATGCTGAGTCTATGGGCCCTACAACAACAGTCTAGACTTTTATACGCAATAGAAACAATATAGCAAGAAAAATACACCACTTGAGCAAATATTATTATTTTAAACCCTTTATTTATTTGAATGCAATTTAATAATTAATTATCACGTATTGAATAGAAATGGCTTGTTATTAATGTAAGTTTAGTAATAAATTATAAGTGGCTTTGTGCTAAAATAACGCAAATACATTTAATGAAATCAAAAAACATTACGACTTGTTCTTCTCGTCGTCATTGTGATATTTTTTTTGTACTAGACCATACCTGTGGGAACCTTCTAGTTACGGAGATATCGGGGGTCAAAGTTCCAACTTTTTCACAAGTTTTTAATGTTATAACTTTACTTTAAATATCTCCACAACCTTTGTACTTACCTTTCGGCCAAAAGTCCTATTCCTAGCAGGCCCTGCAGTCTCGACAAATATAACGACAAAAATCGGTCGTTACGTGTAATCGATGTCAAATTTCTTTAATAGATTTTTAACCTAATGCTTTCGTAATAAAGTAGAAAATCTATTAAAGGAATTTGACAACGATACGACTTAGCGACCGATTTTTGTCGCTATCTAATGTCGAAACTGCAGGGCCAGGCCTGTAGACGGTGGGTTGGAAAACGTACCATAAATGACTTAAAGTTGATGTCGTGGTGTTGGTTATAACACCCGTTCTCTAAAATTCGGAAGACAGCAATGCTACATGCATAGCGGCAGATATGACGTGTACGTACACAGGTGTGGCAGTGCTTTCTCGGACGAAGTTTTTCGTCGACGGCGAGGTTGGCGCAGTGGCTGAGCCATTGACTGCTGCGCTGCGTGTCGCGGGCTAGATTCCTGCACGGAACAAATATTTGCATGGCCAGGTAGTTATTCCGGGTCTGGCTGATTGTGTAGGTGAGTTTAAATGTTTGTAAACGCACCCACGATACAGGAGAAATTCCTAGTGTGGGGCAACGTTTTTTAAAATGAAAGAAAGAAATATAATTATCATGATTACCATCATTTCGGCTGATACACGTCTACTGCTGGATATTGACTTCTCCCAAGTGTCGCCAGAACTACTGTTCCTGCGTTTGACATCCAGTGGATCCCCAAGGCTGCACCAGGTCATCGGTCCTCCTTCCAACACGTGCTTCTGCTGTTTTCAGTCACATACAGGGTGTAAACAGACCCTTCACGAAGCCGTTAACCAAGCATTATGTACATGAAACTAAGTAACCTACGCAAAAATTATTGCTGGGAAACGACTTTTTTTTTTGGGGTGAAAAATAACCTTTTACGGTAAAAGTCAATGAAATGCATTCAAAACATTGTGCTTATGGATACATTGAATAGTAAACGGGTCATGGAGGTATTCAAAGTAAAGTTATAACATTAAAAATTTGTATTTAAAAATATGTTGTATTTATGAAAAAGTTGGAACTTTGACCCCCAATATCTCCGTAACTAGAAGGTTCCCAGGTATGGTCTAGAACAAAAATATGATCGCAATAGCGGGGAGAACAAGTGCCTTTCGGTTTCGTTAAGGGTCTAGTTACACCCTTTATATTCAATCACTTTCTGATGGAAAATTCAAAAACTACATCAAACGTGTCCTTATTAAAAAAGCATATTACAAAATCAAGGACTACGTTGAAGATAGAGAAGTTTGACTTTAGTTCCTGCTGCGCATGCGACTTCCCTGGTAGCTCATAAACGGCACAAATATGTGGATGTTTCTAATTATTCTCAATCTCATTTTTTTTTTTCTTCTTTTTAATCAGATTTTTTATAATAGTTTTCAAATCATTTATTACATCTTTTGCTAAGAATAGTTACAGCACTGATGACAATATTTGTGTCACTTGTTTAATTTAGTACTTTACAATATTTTCTTACCTTTGTATAGATTCTTTTTTACCGATTGTTTGTGAATGTGTGAACATTGTAGGCTTTGTAGATTTCCAGCTGCTTGTTAACTTTGTATTTTTTTTTACATCTTTTGTAGTAAACAACGACTTATTGTCGGGCCTACGATGTCCCCCCATACTTAAGTATAAATGCTGTTACCATGATTATATTGTAATACCAAATGATTTGAAAAGAGTAACCATGGAGTTTCTTGCCGGTTCTTCTCCTTAGGAAAAGACCAACCCGAACCGTGCACCTTTTTGTCGACGTTTTATAAGTGCCCATCTGAGCCTATGTGAAATAAAATATTTTGATTTTGGTACGTGGCCGGCACTACAGAACCTTATGGTGGAAGCGCCAGGGTTGGGAAATCATCAAAGCCCCCCCCGCCCCCCGCTCTGGGCGGAGTGGAAGCGAGTGTCAGACTTTTACTGGCTTAAACCCATCCATGTTCCTTCTTTGCCTTTTGTGTTCCAAGGCCGCGGTATCTCTTTCGAACAGTCCCACAGCCCCGGCAGGCACCGGCCGTTGCGGGCCCATTCCTTTTTCGCGGCCTGTCGTCATAAGACGGACGGACGGTAAGCCCATTACTCACCGTACACAGGCCCGCGCCTACGGTGGAGCCACCACGTGGCCCCCGACGACGTGAGATCCTTTCCCTCTCACGTCCCGCCACCTTCTTCGCTAGCATGAGTGCTTCGCAAAAGGAGGTGACAGCTTCCCATTCCCTCTCGCTCCGGACCATGGCTTGAACCAGGGACGCAACGCAGGGGAACAAAGGGCAAACAAGGAACACGGATGGGTTTTAGTCAGTAAAAGTCTGACACTCCCTTCACTCCGCCCAGAGAAGGCCATTTCACAAGGTTGTCACGATTAAGTTCAACGACAGCAAACAATATAATTGCGTTATTTACATAGTTTTATTGAAACAGATGCAGTTTTATTTAAATTAAATCGTAGTTTATTAAGTAGATGTTCAGTGGTTAAACTATTTCATTACTTTCCTCAGTTATTGACTTAGGGCTGATTTTTCAATAGTCAGATGACTTTTATCTGGGGAATAATAATAGCGGTTTGACATATTTCCTATAGATAAGCTGTCAAACCGCCATTTTTATTTAGTTACTAGCTTCTGCCCGCGACTTCGTACGCGGATCCTGTTGTTTATGCCAGCGACAACGGGGTCGTCAAAATCGAAGATCTGAAACGTCTGATGTCAAATTCTAAGAGCCCGGGGATGGGAAAACAACGGGATGCGCGAGACAATTCGAGACGTTCCATATCTTTCATTCTTTTAAGTCAGAAGTCGATGCGTAGATACGCTTGGAACTCAAGCGCAATTCTCTATCCGTGAACGTCTCCGACTCGCGAGACAATGCGTGACGTTCACGATCAGCGGTCAGTCGCGCATCACGTTCCCCACTTTTCTCTAGAGACCTAGAAGTCGATGCGTAGATACGCTTGGAACTCAAGCGTAATTCTCTATCCGTGAACATCTCCGATTCGCGAGACAATGCATGACTTGCACGATCAGCGGTCAGTCGCGCTTCACGTTCCGCACTTTTCTCTAGAGACCTCCAAGTCGATGTGTATACACGCTGAGAACTCAAGCGTAATTTTCTTTCCGTGAACGTCTCCGACTCGCGAGACAATGCATGACGTTCACGATCAGCGGTCAGTCGCGCATCATATTCTTCCCAGTTCTCTAGAGACCTGGATGTAGATGCGTAAATACCCTGAGAAAGCAGGCGTGCTTCGCAATCCGAAGAGGTTTCCACGGAGCGAGTTGCAGCCTGATGTTCTCGATCAAGTCTTTCCTGACGTTCTTCGGTAGATTCTTGGGATCTTATGATCCTCAATCTTTTAGCTCCTTTGGAACATTGGGAAATATTTGACCTCTTTCTAGGCATGGTTATAGTTTTATTGTGAAGATACCTGATAAATTAAAATCTAAGTGACTGCTCCCCTGCGTTAACGGGTAGGCTACCGTGTCACGAAGATAAGTTGAAAAGGAAATTAAACACTCAAATAACATAAGCCCGAAGGCATTTTTATTCGATAAAATAAAAAAAATAAATGGGAGTTTTGTCCAGTAGAGTCAAATTTTCAATGATATACCGTCGTCATCGAAAATCAGTCCTAAACTGTTACCGCCTTCACCGCGTGGAGGTACTCCCAGCTTATGTTATTTTATAATTATACAGTATAGCAACCCAGAGTCCACCAGGTCGACCAATAAGGGCGTCCCGCGGTCACGTGCCTCTGCGATATTCAGAATAAGATATCGCTATCTCTTTCCCGCGTGGCCGTTGCAAGCGGGTGACCGATGCGCTCGGCGCGCGGCGTGGCGTCTTTAGTCCGCTTTTTGCTTACGCGCAACGCGCTTGTGCGTGCATTTTCTAAACTTCCCGCGCAAGTCGGTCGTGACGCCACGCGCCCATATTGTCCGCGAAAACTTAATTTCCGAATTTTCATGTACAGTGTGAAATAAACTATAATTATACATATTTACGATTATCAGACAATTGTTTAAGTTCCCTGAAACCTCCTCTCATATGTGGCGCTCCAACGTGTTTTTCGTGTGACAATAGTAGGTAGTGCATAGTGTCTACATAGTGAACGTTTTGCAGTGACGAACTAAAATGCCAGTGACAAGGAGTAGAGCGGCTAGTTTGACTCGGAGAGATGATGCTAACGACGCATTACCCGTCCTCTCGCGACCAAACACACCGCCAGCGGCGTCCGCCAGACAAGATGGCGACGACGCGTTCTCTTCACCGCGCACCGATGCAAACGCTACGTTCTCTAGTGAAAACGTGGCGATGATTATCGCTTCTCTCCAACGCTCTCAAACAGAAGCATTCAGGGAGTTGCTCACCTCGGTGTCGCGGGCGAATGCATCCACCCCGGAATCACTCGCGCTACTAGGGCACAACACCCTAGCCCGCTGCAAAGCAACATTCTCCGGCCGACCGAAGGAGTCGGTTGAAGCATTTATAGACGCTATAGAGGCATACAGCGACTGCGCTCAGGTTACGGACTCAAACATCCTACGCGGTTTAGCCTATTTATTTAAGGACGAAGCGGCCACTTGGTGGCAAGGCATAAAGTACTCTGTGTCGTCGTGGCTAGAAGCCAAAGATAACTTGATAAGTGCCTTTGGTGACCGCCGACCGCATCGAATTTACATTGAAATATTTGCCACGCCGCAGGACAAAGAAAACACAGACATATTCGTGTCGCGCATTCGCGCCCTTTTGGCACGCTTGCCCAAGGGCGATGTAACAGAGTCGGCGCAGATAGATATGACGTACGGTCTCCTGCACAGTAGAATTAAGAAAAGGTTACGCAGAGAAGAATGTCATGACTTCCATGATTTAATCCGCCGCGCACGGAATGTAGAAGACTCGTTCGACGAAAAAATCGTCATAACAAACACGTCGAGTGAGCGGCGAACACAACCGCCGTCAACATCAACGCCGTCTACACAATCCGCCTCGCGTGATAACGTTGGCGCTCGTGATAACAGCCGCGCACCAGCGCGCGATAGCGCCCCCGCTCGTACGCACATCTACGGCGCGCCCGCCGGCGCCGCCGCGGCACAGAGCCCGCCCGCTCCGCCCGCGCCTGTTCCAGCCGCGCCCCCCGCGCCTTTTCCACCAAAACAGGACTCCACAAGGAAGCAAAGGCCTACCTGCGCTTACTGCAGGAAGTTCGGCCACGCCAAGGAGCACTGCCGTAAGTTACAGGCGTTGCAGAGTCCAGGTGAGAGTGATAAACAACCTAGTGGTCAAAGTTTTTATTCGATTAAATCTCGCGCGTCTGACTCTTTTTACTCTATTGATAACTATAATAATTCTATTGTGTGTGAAAGTGATAACAGTGTTTCATGTCCCATACAAAGGGCCAAAATTATCCCACCATCTTTACCTAATAATGTTCAAAAATGTTCTTGCAATATTTCTTGTAATAATGTAAATAATGGTCAAAAATGTTCTCGCAATATTTCTTGTAATAATACAAAGGATGATGGGCAAAAATTTTCTCGCAATTTTTTTTGTAAAAATGTAAAGGATGAGGTGCAAAATTGTTTTCCCAATATTTTTTTTAATAATGTAAAATCTAATACCCATTTATGTTTAACCGATGTATGTTTGTGTAACGATCGTTCGGGACCCTCTATTGGTCGCGATTTACGACCAATTTTTAATATTTCAATTTTAGGGTTTACCGGCACCGCGTTGATAGATACGGCCGCCAAACATTGCATTGCGGGTTATACGCTATATACTCTCCTTCTACGTCAAGGTCATCCCCTCAGCTCTTCAACACGAGATGTTAAGCTTGCCGACGGTGTAATCCGTACGATGGATGTACTTACTACCACGTTAGACGTGTGCTTAGAAACGGCAGTTATAACGATACCTTTTTTAATTTTTCCCGACGCGACAAATAACGAGACGTTGTTAGGTATCGATTTTATAACCGCCGCGGGAGTAGTTATAGATTTTCTCAAAGAAGTCTGGTATTTCAGTAACTTTGATACAGTAAAACATAACTTGTACTTCGAACCTACCTCGCGTGACGTGTCCTGCGCTTCCACAGACATACTTAGGGACGATGAAGGTACTCACCTTAAACCAGCTGAGCGACAAGCGCTCGCTGCCGTTCTCACCAGGCACGCACCCGTCTTTAAAGCAGGGGGAGGTCCAACACCGTATGCGGAACACCGCATTGATACAGGTGAGCATCCTCCAATTGCTGTTCCTCCTTACCGGCTAAACCCTTCAAAAAAGGAGCTGATGAAAGCTGAAATAGGTAAGATGTTACAAGATGACATTATAGAAGAATGTGAATCGGCTTGGTGTTCACCGGCGCTGATGGTGCCGAAGTCCAACGGTAGTATCCGCTTCTGCGTCGACTACAGGCGTTTGAATGCAGTCACCAAAGCTGACACATATCCGATGCCACGCATCGATGAGTTACTTCAGAGCACAAAACGGAACTGCTACATGAGTACGTTAGACCTTCGATCCTCATATTGGCAGGTAAGGGTTAGGGAAGCTGACAGAGACAAAACAGCTTTTGTCTGTCCTTTAGGTACTTACCGATTTAAGAGGATGCCTTTTGGTCTCCGCAACGCGCCAGCCACCTTCCAGCGTCTTATCGATCGTCTCCGATCCTGCTCTGCTTTACAAGATGTCACTTTATTAGCATATCTTGATGATCTGTTGGTTATATCTCAGGGATACCAACAGCATCTGCAAGATCTCGAGGCAGTTTTTAAACGTCTGACCGAGTTTAACCTCCATGTAAATAGGGAGAAGTGCGCTTTTGCTCGAGAAAGCGTTAAATACCTCGGTCACGTTATAACACAAAAAGGTGTTTCCACCGACCCAGGGAAGGTGAGTGCTGTCCTTGAGATGAAGGTACCAGGTAGTCTGAAGCACCTGAGAACCTTTTTACAAACCTGTTCATGGTTCAGAAAATTCATACCGAACTTCTCAAAAGTCGCTGAACCATTGACTCGCTTGACCAGGAAAAGTCAAGTCTGGTCTTGGGGCTCAGAGCAGACCCAAGCGTTTAATGAGCTGAAGAGTCTACTGACCACAGCTCCAATACTGGTGCAAGCCGATTTCAGTCGTCCCTTCATTCTGCGAACTGACGCAAGTAACTACGCCTTAGGCGCAGTTTTATTACAGGGCGACGGCAATCAGGAAAGGCCGATCGAATATGCCAGCCGACTCCTCAATGCAGCTGAACGCAACTATTCTACCACAGAGCGGGAAGCACTCGCAGTAGTGTGGGCGGTGGAGCGTTTTCGGCCTTACCTAGACGGTCAACCAGTCATAATTGGCAGTGATCATCAGCCTCTACGCTGGTTGCTATCACTTAAATCACCAGCAGGTAGATTAGTCCGTTGGGCTCTAAAGCTCCAATCTTTTGACATCCTATTCCAATATACCCCAGGGAAAGCTAATGTCGTTGCAGACACGCTGAGTAGACCGATTTGTTCTAGCGATACCAGCGACAGTTGCGGTGTCTGTACTGTTATCTGCGATCTACCCGCCAAGACACCTAGTCAGCTTCGCCTAGAACAGACTTCGGACCCTGAAGTGGATAAGATTGTTAAAGAGCTAGAAGGACCTGATGATGTTTCATCTAAGAGATGGTTAGAAAGGGGTTACCTCATGGATCAAGGAGTTCTGTACCGTTTCAATCCGGACTCCGATAGTGAATCCCCGCAGTTAGTCATACCTGCCGGCCAAGTTGCAGCTATTTTGAAGGAGTTACACGACTCTCAAACAGCTGGTCATCCAGGCATCGATCGGACATACCAGAAGGTAGCTCAGCTGTACTATTTCACAGGGATGCGGAGAATAATCACCGATTATGTCTTAGCCTGCATCCACTGCCAGCGGTATAAGGCTAACAACACCAAACCTCCAGGCCTACTCCAAACACCAGTCATGAGCCAGCGGAACGAGGTCTTGGCCATGGACTTGTTCGGCCCACTGCCGGAAGGAGACCAGGGGGAGCGGTGGATCTTTCTTATTGAAGACACTGCTACTCGATGGACGGAGCTGTTTGCTCTGAAGGAAGCAACAGCAGAGGCCTGTGCTCATGTCCTCATCGAAGAATATTTCATGCGGTTCGGTTTACCTCGCAGGATTATTTCAGACAACGGTGTTCAGTTTGTTTCCGCAGTGATGCGACAATGCATGTCAGTCCTAGACATCAAACAAAATTTTGTCCCGCTGTATCATCCACAAGCTAATCCTGCCGAGCGAAAAAACCGCGACCTTAAGGCAATGCTGGCCCATCTCGTGGCAGATGACCATACCTCTTGGCCAAAGAAGTTACCAGTGATCCGTTTTGCTCTCAATAGCGTGAAATGTCGCACAACGGGCAAGTCACCGGCTTATTTGACCTTTGGTAGAGAGATGCGGTCACCCACAGAGGTCGTTCACGACCTTCGTGCCATCACAGCCAAAGAAAACTTTGTCCCACAAGTGACTCCTTACCTCGAGAACTTCCTGCATTCACTGTCAGCTGTTCGGGAACGCGTCGAGATCCAGCAGGACAAGACGAAGCAGTACGCCGACGCTTCGCGCCGACCATCTGACGCTTTCGAGGTAGGTGACTTAGTCATGCTGAAATCTCATTTGTTAAGCAAAGGGTCAAAAGACCTCACTTCCAAGTTCTACCCTCGTCGAGATGGCCCTTACCTTATAACAAAAAAGGTAAGCCCAACAACATACACCATCGCGAGCACAGAACAACCAAATGTTGATTTAGGGAAATATCATTTGGAAGACCTAACACGTTACCGTGGTAGCGACGATTCCTTACCAAAACCCGTTAATCCTAAAAGAAAACGCGGACGTCCAGCTAATGCTGATGTTGGTTGTATACCAGTCCCGGAGCGTGGGCGTTCTCCAGAACTGGAGGGGGAGTATATAGCAACCCAGAGTCCACCAGGTCGACCAATAAGGGCGTCCCGCGGTCACGTGCCTCTGCGATATTCAGAATAAGATATCGCTATCTCTTTCCCGCGTGGCCGTTGCAAGCGGGTGACCGATGCGCTCGGCGCGCGGCGTGGCGTCTTTAGTCCGCTTTTTGCTTACGCGCAACGCGCTTGTGCGTGCATTTTCTAAACTTCCCGCGCAAGTCGGTCGTGACGCCACGCGCCCATATTGTCCGCGAAAACTTAATTTCCGAATTTTCATGTACAGTGTGAAATAAACTATAATTATACATATTTACGATTATCAGACAATTGTTTAAGTTCCCTGAAACCTCCTCTCATAACAGTGAAATTAGTGATAGCTTTGATTTCCACATCAGATGTTTCTGATCTTCGATTTTTATAAGTCAACAGAGAGTGCTCATCAGATTGAAAATTTTTTGCTAAGACGTCATTTCTATATGTGTTATAGTGTAGCTGGGCTCTTGGAGTTCCACAACAGAGTTCCAGATCTTCGATTTTTATAAATCAACAGAGAGTGCTCATCAGATTGAACAATTTTTGTTAAGACGTCATTTCTATATGTGTTATGGTGTAGCTGGGCTCTTGGAGTTCTACAATAGGTGTTCCAGAACTTCGATTTTTATAAGTCAACAAAGAGTGCTCATCAGATTGAACAATTTTTGTTAAGACGTCATTCCTATACGTGTTATGGTGTAGCTGGGCTCTTGGAGTTCCACAACAGGGTTCCAGATCTTCGATTTTTATAAATCAACAGAGAGTGCTCATCAGATTGAACAATTTTTGCTAAGACGTCATTCCTATTTGTGTTATGGTGTAGCTGGGCTCTTGGAGTTCCACAATAGGTGTTCCAGAACTTCGATTTTTATAAGTCAACAGAGAGTGCCCATCAGATTGAACAACTTTTGCTAAGACGTCATTCCTATATATGTTATAGTGTAGCTGGGCTCTTGGAGTTCCACATCAGGTGTTCCAGATCTTCAAATTTATTAACTCAGCAGAAAATGCTCATCACGTGGAACAATTTTTGCTATGGTACCATTTTTGTATCTCTTATAGTTTAGCTGGTCTGTTGCGGTTCTGCATCAGGTGTTCAAGTTTCCAAGATAAATTATAGCCTATGTGTTGCCCAGACTTAATACCTATACAACAAAAAAAAAATCTTTCAAATCCGTCCAGTAGTTCCGAAGATTAGCGTGTACAAACAAACAGACAAACAGACAGAATTTTTTTTTTGGATTCGGTCTCTATTACTGTTTCTAAACCCCCCTTAATTTTTTTTTTTTAAATATATTCAATGTACAGACACAGTTTTTTTACTGTCTTATTATATGTATAGATATAGATGTTAGTTTTTAGTTATTGACTATTGAAAAATCAGCCCTTAGTGGGTGTAAGTTTCTGCAAACATAGATACTTGTATAAATCATCATCTGCCTAGCCTTTTCCCAACTATATTAGGGTCGGCTTCCAGTCTAACCGGATGCAGCTGAATACCAGCATTTTACATGGAGCGACTGCCTATCTAACCTCCACAACCCAAGGCATTATTTAAAGAGGATAATAATGTTCCTGTAATGCCCAGCCTCTTTTCGTTTTGTACCTGCTTTGTTCCTTCTCTTGTATTTTAATAACACTAACTTTTGCCCGCGGCTTTGCTCGCGTTAATTTAGAAATTTGACAATTAAACTCTTAACACACTACTGAAGTTTCTATAATAATATAATTTAATCATAATTTGAAAGACACGTGGCGCCATCTGGTATCATAAGAAAGTTATTGTTGTTTTCCTCGGGAACAGTAGTTTTTTGGGATGAAAGGTATCTTATGTCCGTTTCTGTACACCTGACAACGTATATACAAAATTTCAGGATGATCGGTTCAGTGGTTTAGGCGTGAAAAGGTAACAAACAAATTTACTTTCGTATTTATAATATAGTATAAGTATATAATATTGTATAAATGCCATGATATTGTATAAATGCCTGCCTCGTTGGTCTAGTGTTCGCAAGTGCGACTGCTGAACATGAGGTCCCGAGTTCGATTCCCTCGTCGGGCAAAATGTTATTGGGTTTTTCCATCAGGAATTTCTCAGTAGCAGCCACGGAGTATGACAATAGGCCCGCCCCCTATTACATGGGACTTAATCATAACTGGCGAAATGTGGGTGTAGTATTAGGTACACCTCGGCCTGAACCTTCGGGGATTACAGGCGTGGTGTTATGTTTTTGTTTAACCTTTTGACCGCCATAGTCACATATACATGCCAAGTAAGGGCGTGCCCTGAACGCTAAACGACACAAATATGTGACAAAATAGTAGGTGAAATTGTGGCTTGGCATGGAGGGCACGCGCGTGCATTCATGCTCTGGCGGTCAAAGTCAATCTCCTAACCACTGCATCGCCGTTGAATAAATAAAACAAAAAAACTAATTGTATACTGCTTACTCCATTTCAGAAGGAAGCTTCATATTTTATTAAATTAAAATAATACACATTACATATCGAAAAGGGCAGTGATCCACATAATTACATATTTACTTAACTTTTATTTTAAAACTTAAACTTAAGAATATTTGCGATTTAACTGTGAACTATTAAGAAAATAGTATTTAATTCCACTTGCATCAAAATTCACTAAACACATGTGTAGTTAAACGTATTTAAAACATCGTGTGGAAAGTTTGGAGTATAAATGTTTTGAATGACTATAAGAGTCATCATCTGCCTAGCCTTTTCCCAACTATGTTGGGGTCGGCTTCCAGTCTAACCGGATGCAGCTGAATACCAGTATTTTACATGGAGCGACTGCCTATCGGACATCCACAACCCAGTTAGTACTGGGTAATACGATACATACCCCTTGGCAGGGGCGTGCCGTCCATAGAGGCAATTAGGCCGAGCCTGCCCTACGAAACTCCATTATTATTATCGCCTTTTTTATTATAACTATTTAATAAAATGATACAAAATATTTTAAAAGTTAAAACTCCTGTTATAACACTTATAGCAACTTGTCGCGCCCGTGTGACGTAACTCACGTGGTCGATTTTAAGGCAAAGACGTTTGTAAAGAACTCTGCATTCATAAATTTACGCACACTGGTGCATATTTTCGTGTGTATAAACGGCACACATGTATAGATTATGGGCGTGTCTCCCGCGAGTGTAGCCGGCCGGTGATTGGCTAGCTAGATTAAAATGAATGAAGTTAGTTGAATCAGAGTTGCCAAGCCAATTTAGGGAGAGAGGGCGCTACTGTGCGCACGTAAACATCAGCTCAGTAGACAATAAAACGTTAAAAATAGTTTAAGTGCTTAACTTGGGACAAAAAGTCAATAAAGTTCAAGTGAATAAAGACCTTCAGTGACTAGAAGTGTACTACTAAGCTTAACATCATAAATACTTAAGAAAACTATACTTTTCCCAAATAACGACCAAATTTCAAACCTGTGGAAAAAACCGTGGGATTTTTAAAAAAACACGTTATTTGAGGATCAGGTACTGAAGAAAACTTTGGGACAAGTACCAATCACCATGAAAAGGTACGCAGAATCCCTTTAAATTGTATATTAGTGAAATACTTATGAAAGGAAATTTTAAAGTGCAAATAAAGGCACAAACATTGTGTTAAGCGCCATCTGTTCGCGAGTAGCAAGTCGCAAAAAGTTGGATCCAAATTAATTTCATAGAATATCCGCTAGAGGGCGTTGTTTTGCAAATATGGCTCTTATATGTGCTGGTTATAAACAAAATGTACCCAACTCCTTCCTATTGAAGCCATACTGTTTTATGTGACAAGTAAAATTATATGCGATTTTGAATGTTATCATATCTTACCAAGTTAAACCTTATCAGTTATTCGTCTTGAAACGTACATTAATGTAAATATTATTTGTTGTGTTTATTATTTGTTTATTTACTTAAAAATGGTGTTCTGTTGTGAAGTTTGCGCAGATAATGTGTGTTTGTTAGAAGTTTAAAGCAGTAAGTTTTCGCAATTATCGTTTAATGATAAGATTCTTGTGGTGTCGAAAGGTAGATAAACCCGAATTACGAGAATTAATCCAAAAATAATCCAACAATATTTTTCAAAATAATTTTTTTTTTTTTTGGGTGTCAGTGTGCGTGGGACTTAGCCTACCCTCCGTGGGGATCCACTGCACGCCACTGCCCCTTGGTAAGACTGGTTGTCAGACTTTTTGGGCCACTGACTACCTAACGACTGTCAAAGATCTACAATTGACACCCGGGACCAACGGCTTAACGTGCTTTCCGAGGCACGGAGGAAACTCGGTATGTAACGGGTGGTCACCCATCCACAGACCAACCTAGGCAAGCACGGCTTAACCTAAAGATCGACCCGAGCGGCTGCTATTATTTAGCCACGAGCTCCTCTAAATGACTATAAGAGTACAGACGAATAATACCTCGGTGCGCGAGTCCAAATTAGCAATTGGCCGTTTTTAACCACCGCTGCACCGACGCAAAAAGAGGGGTGTTGTAAGTTTGACCGCAATGTGTGTGTGTCTGTCTCTGGCACCGTAGCTCTTAAACGAGTGAACCGATTTGGATGTAGTTATTCTCATTTGAAAGCTAATTTTTTGGCGATGGTTCTTAGATACGATTTATCAAAATCGGTGCAGCCATTTACTAGATATGGGGGATGAAAGTGGGTATGAAAAATAGAATATTTTCAAATTTACCCAAGTGGGGTATCAAACGATAGCGCATGATGTGTATATTAAAATTAGACATGTTTTATCAAAATCGGTGCAGCCATTTACTAGATATGGGGGCTAAAAGTGGGTATTTATCTTTCATCTCTTATGTTTTCGTTGGGGGTTTTTTAAATTTTAAATTTATCCAATATTATTTTATATACGTTTAGTGTCAAATGTATTTAGTGATTGGAGATGCAAGTTAGCCTTAGTCCTTTTACAGTCTAAATGAAACTCATTCTTGTCACTCGGATTGAACCTACTTCCATTCACTTTCAATTCTACGAACGTTTGAAAATGAATGAATGGTTTAAATATGAAGAAAGAACGGTTGAGTTTCATTCAGTCCGTATGTTTTATACAAGTTCAAGAAAAAAACAGCTAATGCTTGAGTGACTAAGTTTATAGTTGTATAATGATATTTTGGCGAGCGGCTAATATTGGAACTAATACCATCAGAAGTGGGCTATATAGCCCACACCTAATGCTATTACCTGACTATGAAAGTGACTTAAAACTAATACAATTATATCAGTAATAGAAATTGTAGTTTATATTAGATTGTAGTTTATTTGGGTGTTTACCAGGCTTTGAATTTAGCAAGATAATTATCCATGCTGATTTTTTTCAGTAATAATTATCGGATAATAAGCCACGCTGATTTTTAACAAGTTGACACTTATCACGTTCTGATACACGTGACGAAACATTGATAATAATTCTTATTATTTTTTTAAATATGTTATATTAAACTATAAATGATAATTATCACTTCAAACCCTGATATTTAACATTTTAAAGTATATGTATTAGAAAGGTTATACTCCCTCAGCTATGCATTGGAAATAAAATGGTAGCAAGTCACTTTCATATATATGTTTTTATGTACAGATGTCAGAATATCAAGCTACTACAATCTGTCAAGTTTCTTTAATAGATTTTCAACTTTATTGCCAAAGCATTAGGTTCAAGGTTGATTGATTGTTAATTATATCTTTTTACTCTGGACGCTCTTAGCTTGCACTTCTTTAACATCGTTCTAGCATAAATGTATAGTCTCAACATGAATGATGTAACCAAGATTTTGTAACAATATTTTGATTGAAAAGAGTGTCCATGGAGTTTCTTGCCCATTTTTCTCCATAGAGATCTACGCCTTGGAATGGGCAACTACAGTACTTTCACAAGTTATTATGCCTTGTGTCTGTGACTGTAGCTTCGCTTTTTTTTCTGACATTCAAAAGTGCCTGTAATGGTCTAATTGAAATAAATGCTTTGAGTTTGAGTTTGAGTTTGGGAAAATTTGACAGTTTCGGGTAGTTTGATATGCTGGCGTTTGTGCCTATTCAGTCAAACCACAAATAAATATTGTTACAATATGTCCACATAAGTAAGTCTGCAATACTCGACCAATTTCAAGCATGACGGTTTACTATTAATAGATTGGCTCTTATTTACATTAAGTATATCTGCTGTCAAATCTTATATTAGCTGCTTTATTTAACACAAATAAAACGTTATATTTTCAATTCATGTTTTAAAGGGTTTGACGCAGCATGTGCACTTCGCAAAATGTGTACTTCGCAATATGTGCACTTCTCAAAATGAGCACTTCTCAAAATGAGCACTTCTCAAAATAAGCACTACTGAAAGTGAGCATGTATTGAGACTGTCAAATAGTTGATAGTTTATTTCAAAATGTTAAGCAAAACCTGCTCATTTTGAAAAAACGCCCATTTTGCGGAAGTGCACATTTTGCGAAATACACAATATGCGTCAAACCCGTTTTAAATACATATTATTTTGCGTTAACTCTACGCAAAATAATATGTATACAAAACTGCTTAGTTTCATGTACAGAATGCCTCGTTAACGGCTTCGTGAAGGGTCCGTTTACACCCTGTATGTCCTTCTTCTGTATGTCCTCAGGCGTTTCCACTCACTATTGCTGCTGCATCAGCTGCTATGAAATAATTGAGCTGCCTTTACAATTCTTAAAAAGATACTTTCAAATTTTTTTTTATTCGTTTAAAAAAAATTACTTTCAATTTTTCATTTAATTTTTGTCCAATTTCCAATAAATACATTTTCTTTCTATCCTTTTATTTTTTACCCGACTACGGGAAGCCAAAAGGAAGGGTTATGATTTTAGCAGTCTATGTATGTATGTATGTTTGTATTTACGCAAGGTCCTCCATAGCGCCTAAACTAGTCATGCGATTTTGATGAATAAGGCGTCAATCGATTCGTTATTATGGCCCGGGTAACATACGCTACATTTTAACCGACTTCAACAATAGGAGGAGTCGATTTTACCTTGTAAACCCCGAATTTAATTAGAGCGTAATTTTTAGTAGTCGGTTTTTTTAGTTATAGTATGATGGCCCAGAGGTTAAGGCCTCGCCTATCATGCATGAGGTTGTGGGTTCAAATCCGGGCAAGTACCAATGCGACTTTTTCAATTCATATGTACTTTCTAAGTTTATCTTGGACATCACAGACATCGGTGAAGGAAAACATCGTGAGGAAACCTGGACTTATAATTAATATAAGTCTGAAATCGCCAACCCGTCTTGAGCAAGCGTGGTGATCAATGCTCAAGCATTCTCTGTATGAGAAGAGGCCTTTGCCCAGCAGTGGGACAGTAACAGGCTGGTATTATATTATTATATACCACACGAATTCTTGTTAAGTTGTTCGTTTAAAAATCTAAGTTTTTTTTACTGTAAAAGTTATCGAATAATCCTAAAAGAGGTCGAGTATTGCATATTAACGATTTTTTTATAAAAACAATAAAAAAGTACATTCATATTACAATCTATTTTTAAAATTAGTAGCGTTTTTAATAGTACAAATCATTGGAGACATCTAAGTGGCTTATATCACTTATTATATTACTATTAAAACCTATTAGCTGTGTTATTCATTTCTGTGGTTAAATATGACTTAGATTATGTCACCGTAAAATTGTAAATATCGTTAGATTATAATCTATCTCGAGAAATTGTAAACTGTCGAAAGATAGTTAGCAGCTTACAATTTAACGCATTATTTTACGGTAGATTATAATCTATCGAAGTGAAACCGTCAAATTGTGAAATGGCATGCGACGGAACGCACCTCGCGCGCTGATTGGTTGAACGTCATGCTACGGTTCACAATCTTTCGACAGATTACAATCTCGCGAGATAGATTATAATGTAACGGTTTTTACAATTTTACGGTGAAAGATCAAGCTAAACATTTTCATGTATAAAATGGCCTTGCTTAGTATAGACTTCCGGTACAGAGAGAGATTTGCTTATACTGGTTTTGTATAGTTTGATTGGTCGTTGTGTTCATAGGAGCTCGTGGCTAAGTAATAACAGCCGCTCGGATCGGTCTTTAGGTTAAGCCGCGCTTGCTTAGGTTGGGCTGTGGATGGGTGACCCATCACATACCGAGTTTCGTACAAGCCACGCGCTTGCTTGTCACGTATACATGACAATGTCATTGAAAAGGTTAAATAATATGTTTCGGTGTAGCTGAGTTACAATAATATTTATTAACTAGCTGACCCACGCAACTTCGTCTGCGTCACTTAGCGGTATGAAAAATAGATAGTAGCCGATTCTCAGACCCACTCAATATGCTCACAAAATTTCATGAGAATCGGTCAAGCCGTTTCGGAGGAGTAAGGGAACGAACATTGTGACACGAGAATTTTATATTTATTATAATAACCCACTTCCAAAAGGAGGAGGTTATCAATTCGTCTGAATGTTTTTTTTTTTGTTTTGATTCAGTTTTTCTTTGCAAGTCATATTTAACCACAGTTTCATATAAAAAATTAAACCTTACCAATAATATTGAGTTCCTTGTCTTCATTTTGGCTTCATAACTTACTTTCTTAAATAATAGGAAAAAAAACTTTACCCATACAATTAATAATACAGGATGTAAGGGACAGCCCTCCACAAACTGATGGGGTGAATTCAGTATATCATACTAAGATGACCGGTTCAAGAAATTATTTCAGGAACGTTATGGGAATCCAATAAATTTGATTTGACACAATATATCGTTACCGTGGCAAAACGCACCTAGTGAACGGCAAGCGCGACGATGAGTTCGATAAACTCTGTAGCTAGGCAGGCAGTGAGCAACTGATTTCACGCGTCGTTCGTTAGAGTATTTTAGCATCCATTGTTGGATTTTTGATTTTATTTTAGCCGTATTATTTTCATAAATTGAGTGTTGCATACATAGAATGTAATTTTACATTGAATAAAAGGAATAGTAACTGAAAAATGAAAATTTTACTGAGAAAAATTCCGGTGGAATGTGATTCAAAATAAGGAGCTGAATGCACCCTGTCAGTTTGTGGAGGGCTGTCCCTTACACCCTGTATTGTAAAATAGAGCTGTGTCTCAATTGTAGTGCACAATAAAGTATATTATATTCTATCGCTATGTTTTAAAAAGCTAACATAGTAAAAAAACAGATTCCATTTAGTTTTGGCAACTTATAATTAAAATATACCTATTCCATACAGGGTGACTGGTAATTAGTGACCGATACTTAAACACGTGATTGTACTCATGATAACAAACAACTTTCCTAAAGAAACATTTTTTTTATACTCATTCCATTTTATCACAATAAAACTTACGGAGCGGGCTTGCGAGCCGCGCGGGTTCTCTGCCTACCCACTGTTGAACGGTACGATAGTAATGAGACAGAACGGCGTCACGCGGCTAACAGCTGATAGGTCAAATTCGAGCACGCGCGAGTTTCATACGGCTGTTGTGTTATTGTGATAAAATTGAATGAGTATTAAAAAAAATTCTTTGGGAAAGTTGTTTGTTATCATGAGTACAATCACGTGTTTAAGTATCGATCACTAATTACCAGTCACCCTATATAGTTTTTACTTTTTTTGTGCGATACAGAATTATTTTTAATAAAAATAAAAGCAATTATACTAAAATATAATTAAACTAGATAGAATCTAAAAGCTGAAAAGTGGGAGAGCGGACCAAAAAAAAATTTTAAACTTTTATGGGCTTTTATGGATTTTGTAAGGCAATAGCTACCAGTGACGTTTTCAAGTCATTGAGTTGGCAACTCAATGACTCAACTATGTAGTTATTGATTGCAAATCAACCAAGAAATTCATTTTTACAATTAATAAAAAATAGATGGCTATATGAGTAGAGGAAGACCAAAGAAACGATGGATGGACTGTGTGTTTGATATGGCAAGAAAGGAGGTGACTGCTGAGATGACGAGTAATAGAGAAGTATGGAAGAAGAAGACATGCTGCGCCAACCACAAATAAATTGAGATAATGATTAATTAATTAAAAATAATCTGGTAATTTGGTGGTGGATAAAATAAATTGTTTTAATTAGAGAACTTTTTTGTTGGAATTATTGTACCTTTAAAGTAAATTTCAATTCGTTTAAAAATATTTAGCAAATAGTAGTAATAGCCATATTGATGCATTGGCAACAATGCACGCGAAATTGCATAAATACAATAAAAACTGTGTCTTAATAAAAATAGATTATAAGCCTGACATAGTGGTGATAGACCGATCAGCGCGCCGCGTAATGATAGTCGATGTTACCATCCCGCATGACGAGAACCTCGTGAAAGCTGAGAAAGAGAAACAAATAAAATATCTCGACTTGGCACACGAGGTTGTCGACATGTGGAATGTGAACTCGGCTATCATTGTGCCGACTGTCGTGACGGCCAATGGCCTTTTGGCCAAGAGCCTCAACGACCATCTTTCGAGGCTCTCCTTAGGCGGTTGGATCAAGGGCCTGATTCAGAAGGCAGTACTCCTCGATACGGCTCGCATTGTGAGGAGGTTCCTGTCTCTGGAGCCCTAACCACCGGTAGCTTGGACTCTGCTCCCGACACCACGTTTTTTTATATTTTAAAATGTTTTTTATATGGTTTTTTTAAAGAAATATTTAAAAATGTTAAAAATATGTATTTAAATGAATAGATTATTAAAAATATACTATTTTTTTTATAAAAATAAAAATAGCTTAAAATAACCTACATTAGTGTTTTGTGCGATGACATTTAGTACAAAATTCAGACACTTTGGTTCCATACGAATATGTACTTGATTAAAATGATAATAATGTTAATATTCTTATGCGAATAAGAGTTTCATGCTAAAATTGAATTATAAAATTAATTTATTCATATTCTGTATTGCACATAAAATTAAAAGACGTACAAACAAATTGCAATAATATAGCTTATGTATAAACTAATTTCCCATCAAGGGTACCAATTTAGTTAAGCTTATTATATAAGGTCACATTAAAATAGATGGACAAACTTTTAGAAATCATTCAGACCACCAAAATAATACATACTTACAAGAAAAAAAATCTGCTAACGAAAATACACAAAAAATGTTAGTCAACTGAAAGTTACTATGGTTAAATACAGAATGATATTAACAGAACTGACTGGGTACCTACTAACGAGAACGCGGCGGGACGCGAGTGCAAGTACCAACCCATATTAGATGTGTTTATTCTAGAGTGCCAGCAATTTATTATTTTAGGTCAAAATAAAATCACTTTAATCAGTGTTTTTTTTGCTTGGATATCTTTGGTTAGACGTACTGAACGCTGTGTTAAAATTTGTCCATCTATTTTAATGGGACCTTATACTTATAAATCTATAGACAAATACATTTTATTAAAATACTTTATATAGGGTGACTGGTAATTAGTGACCGATACTTAAACACGTGATTGTACTCATGATAACAAACAACTTTCCCAAAGAAACATTTTTTTTTATACTCATACACTTTTAACACAATAACACATCTGCCGTATGAAATTCACGCGCGCGCGCCTTTGACCTATCAGCTGTTAGCTGTGTGACGCCGTTCTATCTCATTACTATTGTACCGTGCAACAGTGGGTAGGCAGAGTCACGCGGCTAACAGCTGATAGGTCGCAGGTGCGATTTTCATACGGCTGTTGTGTTATTGTGATAATGTTTCTTTGGGAAAGTTGTTTGTTATCATGAGTACAAGCACGTGTTTAAGTATCGGTCACTAATTACCAGTCACCCTATATAACTAGACATAAATACATACAAAAAGGTGACGTTCCTTATACAGATAATTTCGGACTCGCTGAACAGTTTCAGCTCGAGGTCCACCTGAGCTCAAGTATCATGCTGAACAAAGCGATCAACCTGAACTCACCAAGTCATCTAAGTTCACTGACCAATGTGAGCTCATGGGTTATTCTGGGTCCACTGAACAACCTGAACTCAATTATCAGCCCGAGCTGCTCCCTGAAAAGGAAGAGCAAAATTCTTATTTTCAAGTTAGCAAAAAAAGATGATTTTTTTAAATATAATATACTAGCGGCCCGTCCCGGCTTTGCACGGGTGGACATTTATTCTTTAAACATTTTGGGATAAAATATAGCCTCAGGGATAATGTAGCTTTCTAATGGTGAAAAAGGTTTTGAAATCGGCACAGTAGTTTTTGAGTTTATTCATTACAAACATACACACACACACAAAAATACAAACCTTTCTTCTTTATAATATTATTAGTAAGATATATACATAAATATAAATAAATAAAATTGAAGTGTGTCTTTTTGCAAAGTAACAGCTTTTTACTTAATGCATTTGAAAGTATATGTTTTATTTTTATTTTTGTCTGTCTGTCTGTTTGTTCCAGCTAAACTCAGAAACGGCTGGACCGATTTTGGCGGGATTTTTACTGGCAGATAGTTGATGTTATAAGGAGTAACTAAGGCTACTTTTAATTTAGAAAAAGGATTAGGGTTCTGTGCAAAAAAAACCCTTGAAATTGTTAACAAAATCCGATTCAAATTTGTTCAATTCAATACCTATTTGAATAGAGGAAACAAATATTTAAATTGACTGTGAATAAGGGCACAATTAAGAAAAGGCTATTAAGACGTCCGAGAACATATCATGTCTGGACCCAACTAAGGCGCGAATTACACAGAAAATCCCTAATTGGCTGTTTAAGATTAGTTAATATATTTTAAGATAAAATTTCAAAGAGCTGTGGATTTTGTGAATAATAAAAAAATAAATGCAAAAAATATTGGCAATCAAAATAAAAATATTTTTACATGACGAAAAGCTTATAACATTGGCTGGCGAAAACTTTGCGAAGAGAATAGTGAAAAGCTATGGGCCTTTGCCCAGCAGTGGGACAAATAGACTTAAGAAAAAAAAAGCTTTTAAAAAGTTCGAATAACTGCATAAAATGATCTCTTACCTTAAGATGCCTCAGCGCACACCTAGCGGCTGTACCCTTAGCGATGCGGTAGTTCCGCCCGACGCCCTTGAAGGTGCCGCGACCGAACACCTCCACGCACACGCGCACGCGACGGCCGTCGGCTAAGCGTTCCGGTTTACTAGAAGAATGAAAACAGTTTTTTATTATCATTAGTTCTTCATGACCAGACCACGGCGACGTCCGTGTATAGCCGACCAATTCAAACATGCATTAACTCGAGTGGATACGCGGGTCCCGCCCGTGTGGGGGTCAGTTGACTAAAGAGCCACCATTTTTGTATGGACGGTGCGCAAGGAGTATGTATGTATGTTATTAGTAGCACTATTTGAGTTTTTGTAAGTGTGAGTACCATGTAGATTTTCTATTATGTTTAGTAGGGCTTATCCTAATCTTTATGGTTTTAACTGTAGTTTTGTTTTATTTTCCTATCTCTACACTGTGCTCACATATATAAGCAACAATATTGTACCCAGGACTATGTAATATATAACTTGATTTGAAAAGAGTGTCCATGGAGTTTCTTGCCCATTCTTCTCCATGAGATCTACTATTTTCGAATGGGCAACTACAGTCCATTCACAGTTATTATGCCTGTGGCGGGACTGTAGGTAGCTTATTTTTGACTATGCAAAAGTGCCTGTCACGGGTCTATTTGAAATAAATGCTTTGAGTTTGAGTTTAGCGTTTAGCGTTCTGTAGTATCTCCCTGCCTCTATGTGAATAAGTCGTGAGTTTATTATGTATGTATACCCGCGCACCGCTATCCATTTCCGATCGCTATTTAGGAAATCTATACATTTCCTAGGAAAAGTGCGTATTACATGGTATATCATAGATTTCCTATCTATTTTAGGAATTGTACACATTTCCTAGGAATTGTGTAGCTTGTAATTGTGTAATAACTACGCAAAAATTATTGATGGGAAACAACTTTTTTTTTTGGGGGTAAAATGTTACGGTAGGACTCAATGTAACGCACTCAAAACATTGTGCTGCTGGATGCATTGAATAGTACGGGGGTCGTGGTGGTATTTAAAGTAAATTTATAACATTAAAAATTAGTATTTTAAAAAACTTGTGAAAAAGTCGGAACTTTGACCCCCAATATCTCCGTAACTAGAAGGTTCCCAGGTATGGTCCTCCATATCCCCCTCCCTATGTGTCCAGATCCTCCCCTTTCTATGGGGGATGAAGAACTTTATACCCTGTTCTTCATACCCCTAAATGTTCTAATTTTCAGGCTACCATGAATGTACAATTTTCATTTTAGTGGTTAGAAGGTAAACTCACCCAAACTTGGCGGTATCAGGTTCAGCCTCCAACAGCTCTCGCACAGGCGACTTGGGTGCGGCTGCACTGAACGCCTCCAATTCAGCGCCCATCAGGTTCACGTAAGACTTCCATACTGCGCCCAGGGACATGCCTGTGGAAGGAATACGTTGTGAGGGATGAAGTATTATGCTAGGTCATAGGTCACGGAGGTTGGTTCCCAGCGAGCCATGGTAATAGGTACATAGAAGTTTTTTTATAAAATGAAAAAATAAATTGTGTTTTAATTCAGGCAAAATACCCATATACAACAAAAAATATATAATAAAAACAGTAAAGTAGGTAGGTAATCATAAAAATATCATTAAAATCATTACACAAATCAATATTAATAAATACCAATATTATTAATATTATAATAAGGTTCTCCATATTTTACCGTCACATGGGCATGCAAATAGTAGATTTACAATTATAAATTTAAAATAAGTGGCATGTCACTGAAATTACAAAAAATATGTCACCCTGGTCAAAGTAATAAAAAAATAAAAAAAACTATCAATAATGTCAAATGAAATAAAATTATGACAACTAGAATAACAACACAATAATTCATTAATTAATAACAATAATTGCAGGTCTGCTGGCAGAAATTTCTTATGAAATAAGCAGTACCTATGTACTCATATATTATAATGTTATTTTCCTGTGTTGTCTACTGTGTGTACATAAATAGTAAAATAAATAAATAAATAATTTAGCCAGAATAATTATGTAAATTGAAAGCCCTTTTACATTTCGATATGTGTTGCATGACATGCGTCATATAAAATATTAGAATTCATAATTAATAAACATATTTTCTTTCATCGATATCTATCGATCAAATCTGCATACGACCTAACTATATCACTAATTGAGTAGCTTGGAACTTTCGAAAACGGAATATGTAGATCAACAATCGTTCCAAAACAAACTTTATTCTTATGGGAAAAGGTTGATTTTACGTGGCATGGTGAAAATTTTGAATACATTTTTAGCCACTTCACTCGTAAAAGTGTTTTTTTTAATATTTTAACATCCAGTTATCTGTGAAAAAACATCAGTTACCAATTTCAAAAGAAATCTTAGTCTTAAAACTCGATAATTTAGAAATAAATGCAGAAAATAGGAAATTTTCAAAAAATACTGGAAATATGCATTACATCGACAACAATGAACCAAGAACCAGACCAAATTGGAGTTTAATGGATGTACGCAGGTCACACTATTACTCCACAACATGAATTCGTTGAATTTTAAGTTAATCATAACCGAAAAAAAAATATTCCAAAGGAAATTAAAAAAAACACTCCTTGCGGGATAGCCCTTCGTTAGAAGTGTTCAGGAAAGGAATAAAGGAACATTTCCTGTCGAAATGATCACTATGTAAGCAAATAGGATTCTATAGGCATTGTATTGTATATATATTGTATGTATTACGTGTATTATACTGTATGTATGTAGTTTAGTTTATAAAATTAATTAATTTAAGTAATGAGATGTTATGTTAATGCACATAGGTATTTCCTCTTATGCAAATTTCGCTATCGAAATTTGGTTTGCTGTAAGAAAACCCAATTCTGGGTTAAGCTCGCCATTGTACATAAGCTATGTTATTGCAATTTGTATGTATATTTTTATTGTTTGTGTGCAATAAAGAATAAGAAAAAAAATGTCGCGTGCGGTGAAATTTTTTTTTTACTTTCGTCTCCATTCCTTTAGGAACTCAATAAAAAAGTCCCATGACAATCCGATCACTATAAACTTCGTTCCACCTTATTGTCTAATTGCACTCGACTATACCTGAATCCAAGAATATAGCGCCGGCCACAGACTCGAACAAGTCACCCAACGCTTTAGGCACCTCCACATCTTCAGCTTGCTCCATCTCATCCTCTTGAATTAAATAGTGCTAGAACAAAATAACAGATAAGCAGTGATAGTCTATTGGTGTGACCATTGGATTGCCAAGTCATAGGTCTCAAGTTCGAACCCAAGACAAGAACCTCTGATTTTTCGGATTCATGTACGTATTGCATAATTATCACTTGCTTCGGTGAAGGAAAACATCGTGAAGGAAACCAGCATGCCTGAAAGATGTTCTTAGCGGTCCATGCAAGTCAGAGGCCCATGGGCGGCATAAAAACTCTGACACCACCGTAAGGCACTAACCACACGATGAAGAAGAAGATAGTAGTATGAGTACAAAAATCTATCAAAAGTAAAGCAACATTCACCAAGGTTTATAACAAGATGAGTGACTTGTCTAACTTTTAATCCAATTTATTTAATAAATGTAAATATTAAATGAAAAAGTAAATGTTTAGTTTTACATTATAACTTATAATTTTAGTGTAAAATGGTGCAATAAAATAAATTAAAACTAAATATTAAATTTATGACTCACATGAATTTATTAGTACTCAATAAAATAAAATTATGATCTATATTATAAATACCACAAAAGCCATTTTACTATTTTAATTTGATATATCATAAAATATTTTGCTGTGCCCGACAGGGTCCATAATTGATTCAATGTTTTAACATACCAACTGTTTTATTTTAATATTATGGAATGCAATAAAGTATTGAGTATTGAAACAAAAGAGAAAGATATCTGTATGAACTTACCTCTTCACTAATAGAATGTCCATTCTCTTCTTGTATTTTGACATATTTTGTGAGAACTTCGTTTAATCCCGGAGACATGTGCCTAAAATACCTAAAAAATAAATAAATATTTAAGTCTATGTCATTAAAAGTAGTTTTTGGCATGAAAATAAGACGGAGTGGTTACAACCACCTGTAGACACCTCTAACTCCAAAGGAGATGAAATTAATGTGTTTAATGGCTTCCAAAGGACCTTTAACGAAGCCGAAAGGCACTTGTTCTCCCCGTCATTGCGAGCATTTTTTTGTTCTGGACCATACCTGGAAACCATCTAGTTACGGAGATATTGGGGGTCAAAGTTCCATTATTTTCACAAGTTTTTTTTTTCTCAATACAAGTTTTTAATGTTATAACTTTACTTTAAATACTTCCACGACCCCTGTACTATTAAATGCATTCATCAGCACAGTGTTTTGAGTGCGTTATATTAAGTCCTACCGTAAAACGTGATATTTTACCCGTTTTCCAACAATATTTTTTACGTACAGTTACTTAGTTTGATGTACAGAATGCTTGGCTGACGGCTTCGTAAAGGGTCCATTTACACCTTGTATACAAATGTATAATAAAATAATAAGAAATTGTCTATTTACTTGTGAAACCCGTGCCTCGCCGCTAAAGTAGCAAATATTGTGTTGTTGACGAGCGCCGAGCGCAGATCCGTGAGCGCTCCCGGCGAGTGACGCCGCGGGTCTTCGTAGAGGTGGCGGGTTATTAGGTAGTCTGAAACATGATTCAAAATTGTATAATAGATTGTGTGGAGAAAGATGACAGGTTCTAAAATGTTTTTTATTTAATAAACGTAGGCTACGTTTAAAAACTCTTTGGCAATTTCTCCTGTATCATGGGTGCGCTCTTCTTCTCCTTGGCATGTCGATGGTAATCTAAATTGTGTCAGCCCAGAGCTGAGCTACTAGTTTGGCGCTTTCGGTAGCGTCCATTAGTTCCTGTAGTGAACAAACAACAGGACACGTTAAGTGCCCCATCGTTTGTGGGACAGTACCACATTTACACTCCTGGGTGGGTGGGTGCGTTTACAAACATTTAAACTCACATACACAAACAGCCAGACCCGGAACAACTATCTGTAGGCCGTACAAATATTTGTTCCGTGCGGGGATCGAACCTGCGACATGCAGCACAGCAGTCAATCGCTCAACCACTGCGCCAACCATGCCGTATAATATGTACAGACCGACCGCTATAATGAGTCCTCCGTCTTGCCCGATCAAAGACACATTAAGCGTCCACAAAGTCCTAACAATATCCCACAGTTTATTTGCTTTAAAACAACCATAATCCACGTAGGCATTACGATACTAATTGAACCAATACGTGATCAACCTTCAGAATATTCCATTTAAATTGATAAATTCACGAGGACTCATTAAAGCGGTCGGTCTATATATGGTGACTGGTAATAATTAGTGACCGATACTTAAATACGTGATTGTACTCATAATAACAAACAACTTTCCCAAAGATTTTTCTTTTTTTTTTAATCATCATTCACTTTTATGACAATAACACAGCCGTATGAAGCTCGCGAGCGCGCGCCTTTGACCTATCAGCTGTTAGCCACGTGACGCCGTTCTGTCTCATTACTATCGTACCGTTTAACAGTGCACTCGCGCGGTTGGCAGAGCACTCGCGCGGCTCGCAAGCCCGCTCCGTAAGTTTTATTGTGATAAAAGTGAATGAGTATAAAAAGTTTTTTTTGGGAAAGTTGTTTGTTATCATGAGAATAATCACGTGTATATGTATCGGTCACTAATTACCAGTCTATATATAAAGTGGCAGTGTTTATGAGCTAGTACTTAGTTACTTACCAAGTATAGCGTCTCCTAAGAACTCGAGTCGTTGATAGCAGTCGGTAAGGCGGTTGCTGTGATGTGACGCGTGAGTCAATGCTTGTAGTAAGAGGGAGCGGTCTTTGAACCGGTATTGAAGAGTTTCTTCCAGTGCGTCGTAGCCTGTGGAAAGAAAAAAAACAGTTGTTAATAGATGTTACTGATTTATTCTCCGGCCTGTACTTTTGAATGCCATTGTCACATATTGGGTGTAAAAAGACCCTTAACGAAGCCGAAAGGTAGTTGTTCTCCCCGTCATTGTGATCATTTTTTTTGTTCTAGACCATACCTGGGAACCTTCTAGTTACGGAGATATTGGTGTCAAAGTTCCAACTTTTTCATAAGTTTTTTTTTAAATACATGTTTTTAATGTAAGGTTTTTACTTTAAACACCTATACGACCCCCGTACTATTCAATCCATACATCAGCACAATGTTTTGAGTGCGCTACATTGAGTTTTACCGTAAAACGTGATTCTTAACCCCAAAAAAAAAATTGTTTCCCAGCAAAAATTTTTGCGTAAAGTTACTTAGTTTGATGTACAGAATGCTTGGTTGACGGCTTCGTGAAGGGTCTGTTTACACCCTGTATACGTGACAAGCAAGCACGTGCCCTGTACGCCAACGTCACAAATAAGTTAATTGTCGTTTGAAAGATAGACACTTCCAAAGTGGTAAAATGTGTCCCCCCTCCCCCTCTAATTTCTAAAGTAAGGGGAGGAAAATTCTGAAAAAATGTAGGATTGTAGAACGTAAAAAAAAACTTTCAACGAAAATTGGTTTGAATAAGATTTGATGTTTAGTTTTTGAGATATGGAACTTTTTCATCAAACTGCAGCAGTAACTTTGTTTTCCATAAACATACTATGAAAAACAAATTTAGTTTTGCTGTTGAATGTAATATAATACAACGTATGAATGAGCCTTCAAAATATTTTTGCATGTGAGTACAATACGCACTTGGCCGGTATTTTTGTTTTTTTTTAGACATTCTAAAGGGCCTGTAATTATCTAATTGAAATATACTTTGAGTTAAGTTTGAGTTTAATGCGATAGTTTACAGCGTTTCGGCTCAGGAGTGTGGCAGAACAAGGTACTTACCGGGGGTACACTACATAAATACGAAAAACTTTATTCCGACAGTCACAAATCCGAATTTTAAAATACCGATTTTCATAATTCCGAACGGTTCAAAATTCCTAATATGACAATTCCGATTTATCATTTATCCTATTTTTATAATTCCTATTTTTCGATATTCCTAACGTTCATAATTACTATTCTTAAAATACCGAGTTTCAAGAGATCGAACAACAAAAAGTCCGACTTAATGATATTACGAAACATCAAAAATACGAATTCCGATTATTAAAATACCGATTAATTAGAATTCCAAAATAAAAACGCCTTATAAAAGTGAATATCAAGACAAATAAATTAATAAACACATAACCAACAATAGAGGGGATCTGATCCGTTAATGGTCACTGTTACCTAACTTAACCCAAATGATTCACTAAAAATAGATAGTACCCGAATCTATCAAAACATCAATAATTATAAAACAGTTTATTTCCCTGTAAGAAGCGTGCAACCATGCAAACAAGCATACACCTAAATGCAACAAGCTTGCAGCATGCAATAATGCAAACAAGCATACACCATGCATGCAACAAGCTTGCAGCATGCAATAATGCAAACAAGCATACACCATACATGCAGAAAGCATTCAGCATGCAAACAAGCATGCAAGATACATGCAGCATGCAAGCAAGCATGCAGCATGTAAGCAAGCATGCAGCATGCAAGCGAGCATGCAACAGGCAGCAGGCATGGTTTCTGTCACGGCTCCGGCGCTGCGGGGCTCCGGCGGTCCCACGCGAGCTTATCATCGCAGATGTGTTTTACGCTCACCACCGCAGCTTCGGCTTGCTGGCCGGCTTCGCCGGCCAACCTCAGCCGCGGCAGAGAGCGTTAAAACCACCTGCTCTTCAGCTCGCGGGCCGCCTCGCCCCTCCGCGCCTACGCGGTTTTAAATAGCACTCTAGGGGTAGGGCAGACAAGACTACGTGGAGTCGGTTTTGCAGCGATTCGTTTCTGTCACTTACTTTTGTAGCTCACCCTTTTGACTTTTTAAGACAATGTTTTAATTTTAAGGTTAAATATGAAATTGATCATCTTTTTTCATTTAAAGATTATGCCAAGTGACTTCATTTTAGCAGTTTATTCGAAGTATTGAAAATCGGAATGTCGTTTTTCGGACCGACAACCCATCGAGCATTTGATTCTTCGGTCGTATGAAAATCGGAAAACAAACAAATCGGATTTACGACTTTCGGTAAAATGTATTTCGTAATTTTTAATAATAGAGATTTTAATTCTTAGGTATTATGAAATTCGGACTTTTGAAAATCGGAACATCGAAATTCGGAATAAAATATTTCGGAGTATTTGGGTGTTCCCACTTACCGGAAAGCATTTGGTTCAGTTCTCCTTCAGGGTCGTTAATGTACCGGAGAAGAGGTGATGGCGGTGCTTTTAGTTCTCCAAATATCGGCTGCGGACAAAATCAATCATAGCATAAGCATCAGCATAATCAGCCTATAATGTTCTCACTGCTGGGACCACAGATATAGATAGACCTAGATAACGCAAGTATCACGATCTGTATGAAAACCAAGCGTGCCATTTTTTGACTACCTCTTATGACGTCACAAGCACTATTTCTAAGCCGCAATGTAATACGAATGTTTTGTTTTTGTCAAATTTGTACAGATATACAGTTTTTACAATTTATATCAGCACAATTACCCATTCAACATGTTATACACCGATGCAGACTGAGCGCGAAAGTGGCCACTTACGATTTTTGTACGTAAGCTAGGCACGCGAAGCAGCACGCGAAGCAGTTGCTCTTGCGTTATCTAGGTCTATCTATATCTGTGGCTGGGACACAGGCCTCTTCTCTATGAGAGGGAATGGGCTATAATCCACCACGCAGGCCCAGTGCGGGTTGGTAGATGTCACATGTCTTCGAATTTTTGGTTCTAGGACATGCCGGTTTCCTCACGATGTTTTCCTTCACCGTTTTGAGAGCAGTGGTGATGAAATAAGTTACACAAAGTAATGCGTCTGCCTGGGTTCGAACCCACGACTTACTGTTGGTAAGTCGGGGCCGCCACCACTGGACTATACTGTACTTTTTGTTACTCCGCTACAATGGCGATAAACATACCTGCATCCACCTCCCCTGTGAATCTTTATAAGGCTGCAAGGAACCCACAGCTCGCGCCTGCCACGACCAGTCTTCATCTGGGAACATCTCCTGCTGCGGAGGAGCTTCATCATCAGAGCATGATGATGATGAGGATGAGGAGCGCTTGCGGTCTGGTGAGGGCGGTGAGGTGGATGACTGGAACAAGGGTTGTTGGTTAAAAATCCGCTTTTAGCGATAAGATTGTGCCTTTTTTTTAAGGATGGGAAATCATCAAATAACTCCTCCCGCTCTGGGTGGAGTGGGAGGGAGTGTCAGACTTTTACTGACTAAAACCCATCCATGTTCCTTCTTTACTCTTTGTGTTCCAGGGCCGCGGTATCTCTTTCGAACAGTCCCGCAGCCCAAGATTGTGCCCTTGGGGCTTGGGTCACTTTTTTATTTGATTTATTATAACATAACATCACGCCTGTAATCCCCGAAGGGTTAGGCAGAGGTGTACCTAATAGTACACCCACATTTCGCAAGTTATGTTTAAGTCCCACGTAATAGCGAGCGAGCTTATTGACATCAACCGGGCACTCAAAACTCAAACTCAAAGCATTTATTTTAATTAGACCATAACAGGCACTTTTGAATATCAGAAAAACAAAGAAGGCGAAGCTACAGTCCCAGACACAAGGCATAATAACTTGTGAAAGTACTGTAGTTGCCCATTCCAAAGCGTAGATCTCTATGGAGAAGAATGGGCAAGAAACTCCATGGACACTCTTTTCAATCAAAATATTTTTACAAGATCTTGGTTACATCATTCATGTTGAGATAATACATATATGTGAGAACGATGTAGAAAGATGTGCACATTAAGAGCGTCTAGAGTAAAATATTAGATCAACAATTTAAAAGCAAAGTAGTTAAAATAGCACAAATCTAGACTCCGTGGCTGCTACTGAGAAATTCCTGATGGAAAAATCCAATAACACTATGCGCGACCCGGGAATCGAACCCAAGACCTCAAGCTCAGCACTCGCACTTGCGACCACTCGACCAGCGAGGCAGTATTTTTGGTAGATTTTCTTATTCGAAGTGTTTATTATGTTCGATCCCTCTCACCTCATGCTGTGCAGCGCGCCTGACGTACGGATGGTCGTCATCCAACGGCACGTGGTGACACGGCAGCACTCGGATGCCGAGCCACGACATGAACAGCAGGGCTCCACGGGGGCCGCACTCCAAGAGGTACGCGCCTATTAGGGCTTCCACGCAGTCAGCTATTGATTTATCTGTGGGAGGCACAATTGTTATTAAATAAGGATTTGTTTCAAGGAGCTCGTGGCTAAATAATAACAGCCGCTCGGGTCGATCTTTAGGTTAAGCCGTGC
The DNA here is from genome assembly GCA_905220335.1 of Noctua pronuba. Lineage (NCBI taxonomy): Eukaryota > Metazoa > Arthropoda > Insecta > Lepidoptera > Noctuidae > Noctua > Noctua pronuba. Next base: position 2,606,188 of record LR999920.1, read on the forward strand.
TTGCCTAGGTTGCCCGACAATCCAGGACCTTGATATTACACACTAAAGGGTGTAAAAAGACCCTTAACGAAGCCGAAAGGCTCCCCGTCAATGCGATATTTTTTTTTGTTCTGAACCTTACCTGGGAACCTTCTAGTTACGTAGATATTGGAGGTCAAAGTTCCAATTTTTTCACAAGGTTTTTTTTTTAAATTCCACTTTAAAAGGTTTTAACTTTATTTTAATTACCTCCATGACTCGTCAACTATTCAAAGCATCCATCAGCACTAAGTTTTGAGTGCGTTACATTGAATTTTACCGTAAAACGTGACATTCACCACAAAAAAAAAATTGCGTAGTGTTACTTAGTTTGATGTACAGAATGCTTGGTTGACGGCTTCGTGAAGGGTCCGTATACACCTTGTATTATTAAGGTATTAAGTATCATACTCAAGGTTTGCCAACGAGCGATGGAGCGCAGCATACTAAATGTAAAAATAACTGACCGGATAAGAAACACCACACTGCGCTCCAGAACGCAAATTGCTGACGTAGCTTATAAAGCTGCCAGGCTAAAGTGGGACTGGGCAGGCCATGTCTGCCGGATAGCACAGCTGTGGGCCCGAATATCGCAAGACTGGAGCCCTGAAACAGCTAGACGGGGTCGCGGTAGACCGAAGAGAAGATGGCGGGACGTCTTGGATGGCTTCCTCGCGAGTTGGCGAGAAGAGGCACACCATCATAAGAAGTGGAAAGAATGGGGGGAGGCCTTTGCTCGGGAGTGGGACAAAACAGGCTAACTAAAAAAAAAAAAGTATCTTACCTGGTATACTGTGCTGCGTGATCAAATTGTAAGGTATGAAGCATCCTGCAGAATCCAGTGGAGTTTCTAGATGTTGCATGATGTCCTTGCCTTCACCCTGCGAAAGAAATATACCAAACTAAAGTAGTCAGTATGTCTATGCTAAGGAGTTGGCTAAGGGATCACACTCAAACACAAGCGGAGAAATGGTGGACCTCGACACCAGGGTGTAAGCAATCCAAGGAGGTTATGCCATCCCTGGATGCGAATCTGACCAAGCGCCTTCTGCGCCTAGACAGAGACAGCCTGCGACTGGGGACCATCACTGGACACCGCTCACTGAATAAACACTTTCACCCCCTAGGTATCGCTGACAGTTCCCTGTGCAGAGCGTGCATGCGGAGGAAACGGTAGCCCATGTACTGCTCGAGTGCACCGGCGTCACATAGATCCGCAAGGAAACTCTTAGAACACCAAGATCCCTTGCGGATTTCCTGAGAAAACTGGGAAGTTTGAGCTGCTTCATGAGGGAGGTGGGCTGGTTGGAATAAGGGCCGCCATTACTCACGTACAATGGTCCCTTTAAGTCCGGAAACCGAAACCCTAACATTGAACATAGAATTCTGTACGTCGTTCTGCCTGTCTGTACCCAGAATGGCTGCACGGAATTCGATTTTGAAAGACTTTGAAGATGTTTGACCTAGATTAGGACAAAGGATGAGTATAAAAGAGGAAATCTTGCCGTCAAGAAATATCTCTCAGGCATGGTGTCCTCACGATGTTTTCCTTCACCGAAGCTAGTGATACTTATACAATACGAACATGAATCCGAAAGATCAGAGGTGCGTGTCTTGGGTTCGAACTCGAGACCTATGACGCGAATTACATAAAAATGGCGTAAGGTGACAGTGCGGCGCAGGCGTGGAATTTATAAGGAAACGAAAGAACGGCGTGCCTGCGCCGCGCCGCTTGAGTGTAATTCACGACACGTCACGTCACGTGTAATTTACGCCGCGCCTTCACCTTACGCCGTTTCTGTGTAGTTCGCGCCTATGACTTGACAGTCCGACGCGACGGTCACACTACTAAGCTATCACTGCTAATTAGGGAGAATAATGATTAGGACAAAGGATTCTTTTTATCCCCGTAGAGCGTTTCCGTGGGATTATTACGAACTTCCACGCGGGCAAAATCACAGGTAAAAGCTAGTACTTTAAATTCTACTTAAATCAAAACGAAATTGTGGAATCTTACTATCTCATTCTTATCCGATCCATCCATGCTCACAAACTTTCGCATTTATAATATTAGTAGGATAAATGCGAAAGTTTTTGAGAATGGATGGATGTTTGTTACTCTTTCACGCAAAAACTACAGAACAGATTTGGATGAAATTTGACACATAGATAGTTTATAACCTGTTTTAACATACAGGATATTTTTTATCCCGGTAGTATGATACCGTGGGGCAATTATCGAGCTCCACGCAGGCGAAACCGCGGGCATAAACTAGTCTAATCTAACACACTCGTGCTAATCAAATATAGACATTATGTATACTCACATTGATTCTAGGATGCAACGTAGGCGGCGGCTTGTGACAGGGAGGTAGCCAGTTGTCGTGCGGCTCGAACTTGGACGCTATCATGCGCGCGCCGAGGCGTTTGTTACGCCCCAAGCGGTACAGGTTTAAATTCGACACCTGTGGTAGAAATACAGCAATATTAAAAATGTGAAAACTATTAGAACAATTTCTAACAGTTTTTTTTCAACCGGTGGCGTGACGTACGTGTATGACCAGATGATGTATGAACTTTCACGAAGCGATGTAGATGAAGCGGAATGTTTTACCATGGAGGTTATCTAATTGGTGTGTGGGTGTCTATAGGGTATTTGTGGGGGTTAAGAGTGGGGAGCCTAGATAACGAGTGGGTATCTAGAGGTTATATGTGGGTGTCTAAGGGTTGTATGTTTGGTAGGGGTTACGGTTCTACGGCCTATATGAAGAGGGGTATGTGTATGGTATCCAGGGGGTGTGTGGGTGTCCAGGGGTGGGTGTGTGGGTGTCCAGGGGTGGGTGTGTCTTTGTCCAGGGATGGGTGTGTAGGTGTCCAGGGGTGTTTGTAGTTTATTTGTGGTGTTGGAGGTGTGTGGGTGTCTAAGAAGTGTGCGCATGATATCTAGGGTGTTTTTGGGTATCCATTTGGTGTGTGTAGGGGGTATATCTCACCTGTTTACTTCTCATGTGACTCAGCTTCCCCTCGTGGACGGTGGGGTGTGCGCAGTACAAGTACGCGGTTATAGCGAATTTGAGGAAGCTGTCGCCTATAGTTTCCAGTCGCTCCAGATTGATGCCGTCGTTTGCGTTCGACATTGTTAGTGCCTGTGAAGAGAAAATGAAATAAAAATGAAAATAAAATTTCTAAATCAGTTAAGACCTCAATATTTAATGCAGAGATCCTGAAATAAATGAAATCAAAAAATCTTAAAAATACACTAAAAAAAAACTAAAACTACTCTTTTCCTAGTAGAAGAAGATGGTCCCCAGGTCCATACCTGGTAGAAACAGAACAGAAAAATATCGAAATGACGGGGAGACCAAGTATCTTTTGCCTTTGTCAAGGGTTCTTTTACACCCATTATATTATCTATAGTTCTATACTTACTAATATAAAAAGAGAAAAAAAAGAATTAACGAATAAACTCAAAAACTACTGGACCGATTTAAACCATTTTTTCGATTAATAAAAGAAATTCCAATAGACAGGTAAATTATCAGGAAGGAACATAGGCTATACATTATATTTATATCATGCATATTAGCCGAGCTATCACACTTTTTTGCGGACGGTGTCGCGGGCTAAGTGCTAGTAATCTAATAAAGTGACTCAAAAGCATAAATATTAAAATTCTCACCTGTAAAATAACACTAGGACTAGGCCCCGGATGTCCCTCCAAAGTCGGCTGATAATCAAAGTTAAACTCCCTCCCACTTAAATAAGAAGGGAGAGGACTAAAATCAGCATAGTAAGGCTCGAACTCCCCATCTCCCTTACAAATTTTCTCATACCCATCCTTAGTATCAAAACCAACATTAACCACCTTCTCATTGACATAATCCTTATCATCAATATTAATATCCTTCATCGAAAAGCAGTTCATCTTTTTTATTTCTTCAACTGGCAACTTTTTCTTTATTTTCGCTAGCAACACTCTTTTATTCTTCTCTATGCTTTCGACGTCAATTTGACCGTTTTTGACGGTTAACTCTTGAATTCCGAACGGGAAGAGTTCGTTGATCGCTTCTTGTTCGCTTTTTTTGCATATTGTAGTGCTGTGGTACGTTTCTTTTGTCTCTGGTAACACTTCTGTGATATATTCTTCTTTTGTGATGAGGTGGCGCTTGTCTAAGATTTCTTGTTTATGGTGTGAGACTGAGGTGCGGAATTTGTCTATATACTGTGGAAGGAAGATGAGTCATAAGTCATTTATTTCTTAACAAAACACATTGTGTAGAAAATAAATTAAAATTAGATGAATAATAATAAGAAAGTAATAATCAAAAATATTTAAAAAAATATAATATCAATAACAAATTTTTACAATAATAAAATTAATATAATAGTCATTTCATAAAGAAATATAATATCAAAAGATGAAAATAATAAAATTAATAGTCACTTAATTAACTAATTACGCATAAAAATAATAATAAAACTGAACTGATGAATTATGAATTAATTGGTTGTACGTAGAGGTGTTAAATAAAGACAGGCCGGTCGGATCGATCTTCAGGTTAATAAATGGATGGGTGACCACCTATTACATGCCGAGTTTCTTTCGTGCCTCAGAAAGCACATTAAACCGTTGATCCCGGCTTTCAATTATAGATCTTTGACAAGTAGTCACTGGCCCGAAAGTCTGACGACCAGACCTATCACGGGGTTTTAAATTACTCAGTACTAACTGGGTTGTGGATGTACGATAAGACAGTCGCTCCATGTCAAATACTGGTTATTCAGCTGCATACGGTTGGATTGGAAGCCGACCCCAACATAGCTGGGAAAGGACTAGTAGACAGGTGGCCGTAAACTGACATCGTCATCATCAGTCCACTGCTGGACATAGGCCTCTCCAATAGCACGCCATTCAACTGGACCCTTGGCAACTCTCATCTCACCAGCCACCCTGTGAAAATCGTCGCTCCACCGAGCCTGAGGGCGTCCCACCTTACGCGTGCCAAGAACACGTCTACCCCAAAAGGTTATCGGTTCTTCTACGGCTAATATGGCCGCCATCCATACTCTAAATGCGAAAGTAACTCTGTTTGTTTGTTTGTTACCTTTTCACGACTAAACAGCTGATAGGATCGTAATGAAAGGACAATGCCCACGTTGGACGAATGTACTCAATTCAACATTGCTGTGTCTTCATCAAATCATCTTTAAAATACTCGATGGCATGTCTAAATACTACCTCAAAAGATTTAACACAAACCACAATGGCATTTCCGAGATATTTACAAAAATGAAATCACTATTTTAAGGTTATGTTCGACCAAAAATTATTTGGAAAAAGCTATTTGAAACGGTCTGAATTGGTTTACGGGTGAGCTTTGTGCCTTTGAAGCACATTTGTGTAAAATCTGTAACGGTTTAGCTATGTCAGGTGGCCAGTTACTGGTGACCACCTGTGACTACCTCACCAAGTCTCACTGATTTAGATTTTGAGCATCTTCGTGCTTTAAAATCTTATTCGCGCGTTTCATGAAATTGCAAAGCATGAAAGAAATCATTACTAAGATAGTTAATCGCTCATTGTTATATCTAGATCCTACTAAAATCATAGATTGTGTAACTCATTACATATTTAAATAATCATAATTCTGTGCAACTCTAGTCTTAAATGAAACAACATACAATTAATATTGAGAGGTATCTCAGAATACATTTAACTGATCGAAATCAACCATCCTAGTTTATAATTTGTTTATTACCAACACATAAGTAGGAGGTTCCTACCTACATAAGTAATTATTTTAAAATTCGGTAATTCAACTGGTGAGGTGAGGAACAAACACACAGACAACATAAAAGCGCAGTTCCTAAGTTAAAAAATCATACTACCTACGTTAAAAAGACAATGTTTATTCTTACTTGGTGTCTTCGTTGGTGAGATCCAGACTCGTAAAATATTCATGATGTTATTGGGAATCTCCGACAACATGAGTCTGCGCACAAGTGGAGTTAATCTCAAAGAACCGTTGAGATATCGCACCACAGTCACACTCGCAATGATCACAACACAAAAAGTCCTTTCTTTAGTAATAAACAATACCACTTGGCGTCCATGCCGCCATTGACAACCACTGGTATTAGAAATACCAGCAACTACATGTGATTTAGAACTCTGTTATTACTTTACAATAATAGATTGAACAATCAAAACAAAATCGTTATCATTTTATTTTATGTGGGTAGGTAGGCACTTTACCCGTAATAGAATAAATTGACATCCCTAGAATGACAGGTGATAGTAAAAAATAGCGTACTTTACAGTCTAAAACTTAAAAGTACTAATTATTGTTCAAAAAACTATCCCATTACAAATAATCATTAAGTCTTATTCAAAAAATATATTTGTATTTTAGATATTTCATGCCGTTTATGGCTTTGAGACACAAATCATTTATCAAGAGTACTGTCCATGGGCAATCTCCTTTGGCGAGGAGATAGATTATATCCTGAGGTAGGACATAGGCTATCTTTTTTTATCCTCACTCATACTCATCAAAATTACCACGCGAACGAAGTCGCGGGCAACCGCTAGTGATATTATAAATGCGAAAGTAAGTTTGTTTGTTTGTTCCCTTTTCACTCCTAAACCACTGAACCGATTATCCTAAAATTTTGCATATACGTGGTCAGGTATACAGAAACGGACATAGGGTACCTTTCATCCCGCAAAAAGTACTGTTCCCGACGAGAACAACAATAACGTTCCTATGATACAGTCAATCTGGGTAACTTTGATTCATTCAAAGTTACCCAGATTGACTGTAATGTTACCACAAATACATCGACCGCATTGAGAGCATCCAAAGAAGGTTCATAAGGTATCTATGTTACCATCAAAAAGTACCGTATCATTCGGGAAACTACCATAACCTTTGTAAACAATATCATATATTACCTTTACTCAACCGCCGCGAGATTTCTGACTGCGTATGTTTGTTGAAATTTTTTAACAACACCATAAACTGTAGCGATATTTTGTCAAAATTTTATTTCAACATAAAACGAAGTCTAAACGATACAATCCATCGTTGTGTGTGCCATTTGCTTCAACCAATTATAGGCAGAATATGATAGTAGTCGCCAAACTTCTAGTTCGCTCTGAAGTTGTGACGAGTAGAGTCGCAGTAACAACAAAACAGGTGTCACCGGGACACGCCGGGGAGCGGGAGCGGAGCACACCCGCGCCCCACCCGCGCTCTCTCGCGTGCTCTGTCACGCTGCGCTTTGTTATGTGTACCGGCGCAGCCGTTGCAACTTCAGAGCGAACTAGAAGTTTGGCGACTACTATACATTGTGCGTGCAAGCAGAAATTTAAACAAGCTTTGTAAACAGTACGATATTGATCCATTCCAAACTAGTGTGTCATCAGCCAGGAAGTGCTCAAGTCGAAGCTTTTTCATGTAGTTAATTTTCTTATGATGGTTGTTATGCAGCGAGAGCAACATAGTAATTATGTAGTATTTAGTTACTTGGTGTGAATGTCCGTAGAATCTATCTTTTCTTCTCTGTATTTTTTAAGAGGAGACCTGTAATTGGCTTTCAAACTATTGTACTGTCCTTGATCTGTTTGTTTTAGCTGTAAGTCTCCCATATTATCTAAATAAATAAAAAAAAAATAATAGATGGCGCCAGCTAGTAGGGTTATAAGCTTACCTCTTGAGGAGCCCTGCCCTGTCGTATCAGCTCGTCGTGGGCTTCCCTGTCCTGGGCATCGTCTAGTTCATCAGGCATAGGGGCAGGGTTCACCTTCTTTATTCGTTCTATATCGAAGGCTTCGGCCTCGTGCGCCGTTTTGTATTCTATTCTGACGCCCATAGATGCTATTTAAGAAAGAAAGGGGTATCAGAAAGTGTGGCAAGTTTTTTTTGTACATACTGGATGGTTCAAAAAGTGACGTCATAAAAAAATGATTTCTCACTCCCAGGGGTATCCTGGGGTAGGGGTATTCCTGATGTGAAAACCCAATAAGAGTTGCCCAACCTGGGAATCGAACCCAGGACCTCATGCTCAGCAGTCGCGCTTATGACCACATAGATAACGAGGCAGTAGGTGCTTTAATCTTTTGACCGCCAGAACATAAACGCACGCGCGTGTCCTCCACGCCAAGCCACAATTTCACCTACCATTTTGTCACATATTTGTGTCGTTTGGAGTACAGGGCATGCGCTTGCTTGTCACGTAAACAAGGTGTAAACGGAGCCTTCACGAAGCCGTCAACCAAGCATTATGTACATCAAACCAAGTAACTTTACGCAAAACTTATTGCTGGGAAACGACTTTTTTATTAGGGTGAAAAATCACGTTTTACGGTACTATTCAATGTAACGCACTCAAAACATTGTGCTGATGAATGCATTGCATAGTAAACGGGTCATGGAGTTAATTAAAGTAAAGTTAAAACCTTTAAAAGTGGTATTTAAAAAAAACTTGTGAAAAAGTTGGAACTTTGACCTCCTATCTCCCTAACTAGAAGGTTCCCAGGTATGGCCTTGAGCAAAAAAGTGCCTTTCGGCTTCGTGAAGGGTCTTTTTACAGCCTTTATATGTGACTTTAGCGGTCAATAGGTTAAGTAAATAATAATAAACTTACTGTTTGCCTTGTTGCTGCAGAAGCCAGTGGTGTCAGTATCTTCATCGCTGCCATCGAAGTCAAGGTCGGTGTCATCAGAATCTAGGTCGCTGGAAAACATACATCTTCATGTAAGTTATTTCTTCTTCTTAGCGTGTCGATGGCAATCTAAATAGTGTCAGCCCAGAACTGAGCGACTAGTTTGGCGCTTCTTTTTTTTTATTACAAAATGGGCCTGCTCTTGACCTAGATCACGCCTGATGGAAAGCGATAGATGAGGTCTATGATGTAACGAGCGTGCCCAGAAGATGCCTGATCACTCTTGCTTTGAAGGCAGACGGGTTAAATGTGGGAGGGAACACAACTGCCAAAATTCTACAAATGACAGCCGGGACCAACGGCTTAACGTGCTTTCCGAGGCACGGAGGAAATTCAGTAGAGAAAAAGTAATGGAATATCACCAACCTGGACATAAAAGAGTCATCGCTGTCCGCCATGGAGAAGTTCTTCCCCGCGTTGTACTGCGGCTTGGGTCTGCCTACAGGGTCGCACCAATTGGTACCGCCTATGCAGACAGTTCAGTAAAGAGTAGTGACCAAAATGTTTGGAGCAATGGTGTCATTTTATTTTTACGCGGCTACTAAGGGAAGTGTACAGGGTTGAAGGGACACCAACGTACTAACGGTTACCAAGTATTCAGTACATCGTTCCGAACCACATATTTTTTTTTTCACCCGGGATTAAAATAAAAATATTGTTTTCCATACATTTTGACCGTGTATTGCACTTTTGTAGGAATGAGTGGTTTTTTTTATTACTGAGAAAGTTCTCAGGTGTCCACCCTGGATACAAAAATCTGCTGTTTCATACATTTTGACCGTGTACGTGGTATTGTAGTTTTGTAGGAAAGAGCAGTTTTTTTATTACCGAGGAAGTTCTAAGGTGTCTACTCTGTATACATATAGAGGGATATAACATAAGAAACTGAATTTTGTATGGCGGCAAACCTCTGAGTAACTCAGTTTATACTGGGTGGTTTTTACTTTTATCTGAACTAAAAATTTTTATATTTAAATCACAAAATCATGGCACTTCCTTTGATTTTACATTCTTTTGCAGTATAAGATCCTTATCAGCAACACTAACAATTAGTGCAATTATACAGGGTGATTTTTAGAAGAAAAAAAATGTTATTGGCTCCGGCAAAAGCTTTAAAATATATATATTTTTTTTTTTTTAAAGCTTTTCTGTTTATTTGCTATCTGCTGTGTGCTTATAAAAGAAAAGTTGTTTAGTATCATAGTCCGAGACACCACACGAGAGGTTGTGCGATTAATATGTTACACCTTGTATAGAGAGTTCCGTTAGTGGCCGCCAAAAAAATAAAAAGACACCATTTTTGTCATTCGTTTTTATAACTTTAGTGAATGTTGATGGATGGAGAGGGAGAGGAAACCCAAAGAAAGGATGGATAGATTGTTTGAGGAATGATATAAAAGGGAAAGGACTAAATGATGACGTGACGTCTGACAGGGGAGAATGGAAGAAGAAAACGTGTTGCGCCGACCCCAAGTAGAATGGGACAAGGACAGGAAGATGATGATAACTCAATAAAATAATAAAGTAAGTGGGTAGCAAGCTAATTAGTTTCTACCACGAGTACAATAGTTACTCCTATCTCCGCGTTTATTGTTTATAATTAAAATTAAATTTAAAATTTAAAAAACCCCCAACGAAAAAATAAAAGATGAACGATAAATACCCACTTTCATCCCCCATATCTAGTAAATGGCTGCACAGATTTTGATAAAACGTATCTAAGAACCATTGCTAACGAAACTAGCTTTCAAATATAAAAAATGCATCCAAATCGGTTCACTCGTTTAAGAGCTAAGGTGCCAGAGACAGACACACACACACACAGCGGTCAAACTTATAACACCCCTCTTTTTGCGTCGGGGGTTAAAAATAGGTCTTACCTGAAGCCGACGTGCAGAACGTCAGGTTGGAAGGTAAGGGCTCATGTAAGTCATCATATTCTGATGTTTCGGGTATGGAAGACGCCATGTCGTTGCTCCATGTGCCTATTTCGAACTGGAAGAGATAAGCATTTTTAACTGACTTCTGAAAAAGGAGGGGGTGTTGTATTTCACCAGCATTTTTTTTTTTAGAAAGAAAGAAAAAGTATTTTTTAGTCCGCATAGGACATTACAATAAAAAATGGTAATAAACACATTTCCCTCCTATTCGTCGCGCATCTCAACATGAATGATGTAACCAAGATTTTGTAACAATATGTGTAACAAGAGTGTCCATGGAGTTTCTTGCCCATTCTTCTCCATAGAGATCTACGCTTTGGAATGGGCAACTACAGTACTTTCACAAGTTATTATGCCTTGTGTCTGGGACTGTAGCTTCGCCTTCTTTGTTTTTCTGACATTCAAAAGTGCCTGTTATGGTCTAAAAAAAGTAAACATAAGAAAAAAAAACAAGCGAAATTGGTCATTTACGCTTAGTAAAATGTAATTAAATTAAAGAATAAAATAGATTCTGTTTCATAGCTCTTTTTCAGAAAAATATAATAATATATAATAATTTAATTAATAATTTTAGAAGGGTCTTTTTAGGGTAACCAACGGGACCCTATTACTAAGCCTCCGCTTTCCGTCCATCCGTCTGTCTATCAGCGGGACGTATCTCATGACCCATAAGTACACAGTTGAAATTTTCACAGAAAATATATTTCTGTTGCCTCTATAACAACAAAAAATTAAAGGGGGCTCCCCTACTACGATGGTACGGAACCCTTCATGCGCGAGTCCGACCTGCAATTAGTCGGTTTTTTTTTAAAGTACTCACAGCAGCCTCAGCCGCCGCTTCCTCCTTCTCCTGCAGTATTTCGTTGATAGTCTTCTCTTTCACTTCTTCATCCGACTTATCTTCTATGCTGTCCTCTTCTCCTTCTGACTTCTCTACTTTCTCGCTAGAAGAAAAATGAAATGGTGTTATGGCGCTGTTTATGGATCCGTGACACCTAACTGTGTACCTAGCGCCTGTTTTCACCAACATTACGTGACACCTAACTGACTGCCTAAAGCCCGTTTTCACCAACCCATCAAAAACCCATCCATGTTCCTTCTTTACCCTTCGTGTTCCAGGGCCGCGGTATCTCTTTCGACCAGTCGCCTCTCTAGCCACTCCTCAAAGAGGGGACTTATCGCCACTATTGTGGCGTGCCCTGCACGCTCTCTCCATGTCGCCATGAGATCGCGCTGGAGGTCTTATAGCAAACGCTCAAGTTTATTTAAAAGCTCCTCGATGGCATCCAAAGAAGCGCATCAGTGTAGTCCATTGTGAACAGCCAGACGAGATCGAGATGGGTTTCACGCAGATTGTGCACTCCACAAAATGTGCACTTCGCAAAATGTCCACTTCGCAATATAGCACTTCTCAAAATGAGCAGGTTTTGCCTACCATTTAGAAACAAACAACACACACAACTATTTGATAGTCTCAATGCATGCTCAATTTGTGTAGTGCTTATTTTGAGAAGTGCTCATCTTGATAAGTGCTCATTTTGAGAAGTGCTATTTTGAGAAGTGCACATTTTGCGTAGTGCACATTTTGCTTCAAGTGCACATTTTGCGAAGTGCAAATTCTGCGTCAAACCCTACGATTAACGATATGATAAATCTCACCTTGATTCTGCATCTTTAAGTTCCTTCTTCGATTCTTCGTCTTTTCTCTTTTCGTGCTTTTCAGAATCTTGACTTAACACCTGAAAAAAAAACAGAAATTCAAACATTAAATTGAAACGTGTCCTTACTTAAATTAAAAGTATACCTGAGTCATCTGCCTAGCTTTTCCCAACTATGTTGGGGTCGGCTTCCAGTCTAACCGGATGCAGCTGAATATCAGTATTTTACATGGAGCGACTGCCTATCTGACCTCCACAACCCAGTTAGTACTGGGTAATATGATACCCCTTGGTAAGACTGGTTGTCAGACTTTCGGGCCACTAACTACCTGTAAAGACTGTCAAATATCTACAAATGGCAGCCGGGACCAACGGCTTAACGTGCTTCCTGAGGCACGGAGGAAACTCGGTTTGTAATAGGTGGTCAGCTATCTACGGGCCAACCTAGGAAAGCGTGGCTTAACCGCTTGATCGACCCAAGCGGCTGTTATTATTTGACACGAGCTCCTCTGAAAGTCTCTGAAACCACTCCAAAGTATTAAATAAATAAATCTTTGACTAATTACACACTACACCCCAATAGGATGTTTCTCCCACGCAGATAAAGTCACGGGCCGAAGTTCATCATCATCATATCAGCCTGGAATCACCCACTGTTGGGAAAGGCTCCTCTTTTTTCTGTTACACCAGGCACAATCAGAAAAGTTTGTGAACCTACCTCCGCCAAACTCCACCCAAAGTCTAGAGGCGGCCATTGGAACCTCGGTGTAAACTTATCATTGATCTTAGGTATGCCGAGACCCACATCTATCGCGACGGCGCGTCGGATCTCGTCTGCTATGAGCAGCGCGTTGATTCTGTGGACAAATGATTGAGGGTTAGAGAGATACTCTGCAGATGACGCCACTGGCGATAGGGTCCTGTCAGTACTTTTTATTTTCAAAACTCGCCCTTCGTTCGCGACTTCGTCCGCAAAAATTGTGATAGCTCTGCTTACGTGCATGATATAAATATAATTTATAGCCTATGGCACTCGCGAATGATGTAGCTTTCTGCCAGTGAAAGAATTTGTAGAAATGGATCATTAGTTCCGGAGATAACCCCTTACATACAAACTTCATACAAATTTGACCTCTTTATAATCTTATATATAAAAATCTCCCCACGACAGGTTCCGTCAGTACTGGAAGGAGGACGTGCGGATTCGTAAGAAATGGAAGGAGTGGGGCAGACCAAGTTAGAAAAAAAAAACTTTACCCAAGTATAATATTAGTTCTTAGACACACACTACGCAATGCCTTCTAAGCCGGCAGGAATCGGCTTCTTAGGTGCCTTCGAGCCTGATACCTACCTGTACAGGACGCACGGTAGCGCGACGGTCGCGAACCACAGCGGCGCCGCGAAGGGGTGCACCCTGCAGAGCTCCGGTATGAGGATCTGCTTCTGGTCCAGTCGGTCGCGTTTCGCGCGCCGGGTTCGTTCCGAGGAGACGGGCAGAGCTACGCCTTTGCGGTTTACGTATCTGTGGAGAGAAAAGGAAAGATATTAAAGATTAAAACAACAAAAAATCATTTATTTTTATTATTTGTTGTTATAGCTTTCTTATAGGTTTTCCTGTAATCCATAAGCAAAGAACTACTTTTTGTATTTTATTCAAAATTTTCGGCCCTGTATGTTCGGAGTTAAGGAGGAGAATGGTCAATTTTCGCTTAATTTCTTATCAAACTTCAAAACTACTTATCTAAATAAAAATAATTAAGGTGCTCACAATAAGCATTTGATGTGTAACACGATATAAGTAGTTTGCAAAACTTTTTTTTTTTCATTTTCTAATTTAAAAAAGTGGCCTTCATGTATAATTCATTAATTTGCGTCCGTCTTTGGATCCACCGACTAACATATGTGTACCAATTTCAACTCAATCGGTCCAGTAGTTTCGGAGTAAATTGGCTGTGACAGATGGACAGACAGACAGACACGCGAGTGATCCTATAGGGGTTCCGTTTTTTTCCTTTTGAGTTACGGAAACCTAAAAACTCGCTTACCTAGGTGTAAGCAGATTCAGCCGGGCGCTGGTGTGGTCTACGTCCAACAGCGGCTGTTCCCTCTGCGTCAGACTGACGCCGTACTTAGTGCTGTAGTAGTCGCGGAAGCTCTGGTGACATGCTGACGGGAAGGAGGAGTCTGGTGTCAGGTTCCAGCAGATCTCGGCTACGAGGAAGAACTGGAAGGAAGAAGATAACCAAGGACAATCAAGACCCAATTCCTAAGAAGACAGTTCCTCGTTGTACGACCTGATGATGTCCAGTCAGGGTCTGCAACAGGGCTTCGGATGGAACCAGGGGAGCTTTTGAATAAAACACAGCAACCCTGTTCCAACGGTATATTCGCAGAAAGGGAAATTATTCTAAGTCCATCGGGTTCTTATATACTAATGGGCTGAGAATCTTAACACCGCGATCTAGAAAGTAGGAACAACGCCATCTATCGAGGCGTCGAGAACTAATTAACAAAACAGTGTGCCTGTGGTATTTTTAACTTCGTCGACACAGTGCCAACTAGGTTGAACACTCGTGTATTATCCAGTCTTCAGGATAACAACAAATTAATTATACAGTCGACTATGGATCCAGTCTAAATGAAAAAGGGGTAAACCTGTCAAATCATCAATTAAATCTATTCAAATTCTGTTGTAGTTAAAAATTCATCCGAATATCCGATCCGTATTTTTATGGCACTTCCTAAAAAATACCGGCCAAGTGCGAGTCGTACGCACACAGGATTCCGTAGGACCAAACAATGGGTGCGCCAAAGTTCACCTAAATTTTCAACTCCGATAATTGGAAATCCGAAAATGTTCTTCCTAACATTTTTCATCCTAACAATCACAATTCCTAAATACTCTGTCTCTAATTTTATAATTCCGAAGCATTCAACTTCATAATGTCAGTAGCAATAAACATCTGTTATACTTTTATTTGTTTTCCTATATTTTCTCAACATAACCATCTTTTACACTATTATTCAAAGTCATATATTTTTTGTTTAGATTTCTTTGTGTAGACTTAGAAAAATTTAGCCAAAAAAGTGTTATTTTTGCAAACCGTTTATTTTCTCGATTCTATCGTATAAAACACGTAAATGTAAGAATAAAAGTTTCTTGGTGTTAATTGCCTCCAACTAACCGTTTGTCGTAAAAACGATGTGGAAGGGATCCATAGGTTAGGTTAGATTAGAACTGTGACCAACTACGCGCGAGCCGAGCGAGCGTAGCGAGCGGTGCCGCGGCAGCGGCCGGCGAGCGCTACTTCGAAATTGGTTGCGAAATTTTTCTAAGTTTTTTTTTCATAGTGCCCCCAAGACGACACTCTGACCTGTACTTATGTTTAGGGATAAAAGCGTTATGATAAAAAACAGTAGGAGTTTAAATATATTTACATTAATGATATTATTAATTACAATTTTCGGAAACATGAGTGTTATGAACATTGCCGGTAGCACTACAAATAGTATGAATGAAAACTTTAGGATGAAAAATTTTAGGAAGAGTGATCATTCGGATTACAAATCGTTAGGAAGAACAATTTCGGGAAAAGAACTTTAGGTGAGCCAATATGGACCCCCAAACAATATAATAAATATTTTTAAGGCTCATTCATATACTGTTTACATTCAACAGCAAAACCAAATTTGTTTTTCATAGTATGTAATGAAAAACAAAGTTACTGCTGCAGTTTGATAAAAAAGGTCCCATATCTCAAAAACTAAATATCAAACCAATTTTCGTTGAGAGTTTTTTTACGTTCTACAATCCTACATTTTTTCAGAATTTTCCTCCTCTTACTTTAGAAATTAGAGGGGAGGGACACACATTTTACCACTTTGGAAGTGTCTGTCTTTCAAATGATTGACTTTGAGAAAAAATGGTTTTAGGAACCTCAATGTCATTTTTAATCGTATAAACACCCCGCAAATATAGGTTTGTTGAAAAAAAAAATTGTTTCAATTGTTTTTAATTTTTTTTTCAATCTTTCAACCCTACCACCTACAACCTTTCCCCTCTTAATCTTTCAATTTTTTTAATTTTTGTATAAAAATCGTAAAGGGGTTCATAGAATACATACATCTACCTACCAAGTTTAAACTGTGTAGTCCTAATAGTTTCGGAATAAAGTGGCTATGATATACGGACGGACAGACAGACATGACGAATCTATAAAGCGCAGGCCACACAGAAAAGACGTAAGGCGCGGACTGGGCGCAGACATATGTCTCTTCCGCGTCGCTCTCATACAAAATGTATAGAAGCGTCGTGACGCAAAACATATAGAAAAGACAGGGCGCGGACACGACGCCGCGACGCTTCTATACATTTGACATATGTCTGCGCCCCGTCCGCGTCTTACGTCTTTTCTGTGTGGCTTGCGCTTAAGGGATTAGTTTTTTGGCATTCGGCAACGGCACCCTAAAAACGTTCATTAAGATATATTACCATTTCAAAAAAAAAATTAAACTCACCTGTGGCTGATCTTGGTTCCTGTACCACGGCGTAACAACAGCCTCCCTATACTTCTCCGCATCAAACACAAACACGTCCCCCTTCTTCAACAAAGGATTCGCCATCCTCTTCTTACCCTTCTTCCGTCTATTCCCCTCCTTTTCTGACTTCTGGTCATCATCTGTGGTCTCTTGCCAGATTATTGGCTTTTCAATATCAGTGATTTTCTTTTCTTCTGTGTGTTGGTATATTAGTTCAAGGAAAGACCAATCTATGTCTATTTTGGCTGAGCCGTCCGGTTGGGTAACTGGAAAGTGAAGTTGGTTAGGTTAGGTTAGGTTAGGTATGGTAAATGATTGTGGGGTGGTGCGGGTTTTGGGTGATGAGTTGCGATGTTTGAGAGGAGCTCGTGGCTTAATAAAAACAGCCGCTCGGATCAATCTTCAGGTTAACCCATCACACACCGAGTTTCCTCCGTGCCTCGGAAAGCACTTAAAGCCGTTGGTCCCGGCTGTCATTTGTAGATCTTTGACCGTCGTTAGTTTGACAACCAGTCTTACCAAGGGGTATCGTATTACCCAGTACTAACTGGGTTGTGGAGGTCTGATAGGCAGTCGCTCCATGTAAAATACTGGTATTCAGCTGCATCCGGATAGACTGGAAGCCGACCCCAACTTAGTTGGGAAAAGGCTAGGCACTGCTGCTGCTGCTGCTGCTGACCGTCGTTACAGTGACCCGAAAGTAGGACAATCAGTCAAAACTCAACAAAATGGAAAGGTGCGTCTACGCTAGACGGGCCGAGCACGAGCGGAGCATGAGCCGAGCACAAATTCGTGAAGTGAGGACCGACTTACGAGCCTCGACCGAGCACGCTTCAAGCATTTGGTTCGTGCTCGACTGCGCTCCGCCAGTTGTCGGTTTTTTGACGAGCATAAAGGGATTTGCATCGTGCTCGCATTGCGCTCGTGAACGTGTTTAGTGACAGACGTTTATCGTTCGAGCCGAGCATCATGGAAACGCTCGTGCTCGGCTCGTTTAGCACACGTAGACGCAGCTTAATATTACTTTAGCAACTTACTCTTTATAGTAGGCACAATATAATAGTTATTATGTGTAGACCCCTCGCTCTGCAGCTTCATACCGCGCCGACGTACTCTCAGGACCTCGGCAAACACGAACCGCATGAACCTGTAGCAATAATATACAAAATGCTTTATTCAAGAAATTTGTTACAACAATGGGTGGTTGTATTTGGCGACTCCTTTTAAGCAATATTATTGTGTTAGGATACCCCGCTCTTCCATAACAAATATGTGGGTAATTAAACTTATACTTAATTACTTATTTCTATTTTTATTATATGTTTTTAATTTAAAAAAGGAAAAAATAAGAGATAAAAAATAAACCTAGTATTAGCAAACAAGAAAAATAGTGTAAAAGTATGTGAGTGATGAATGTGTGTGTGTATGAGTGTGAGTGTGTGTGTGTATGAGTGTGAGTGTGTGGGTGTGTGTATGAGTGTGAGTGTGTGTGAGTGTGTGTGAGTGTGTATGAGTGTGAGTGTGTGTGTATGATTCTATTTGATTTTAGGTGCCAGTTTTTGCGAAATTGTATGTATGTGTGTGACAATTGAGTAAAATAATGTAATGAATCTTGCTATTTAATGTACAGTAGAAGTGCCTCAGTTTCTTCATACGTGAGTTTTTTTTATCCAATTTGTTACGGTTTTCCTACAATCATATGTAATAATAGTATTGTAAATTTTTATCTTATGAGACAGTCATCATCATTCTCCTGCCCTTATCCCAATTTATTTGGGGTCGGCGCCAGGGTAGCCCGCGAAATACAAATTTTCTTACGTTTTCTTGCAATTTGCAGGTCAATATCAGATTGTATGTTGATTAAAATATGATTCGCCCCACTCCTCAAGTCGGTATTAGAGATTGCAAACCGGGCCCGGCCGGGCCGGGCCCGGTGCCCTTTTAGACATCCACCGGGCCCGGTATGAATGGCCGGGCCCGGTGGATGTCTAAAAGGGCACCGGGCCGACAGTCGTTACAAGTAGAGATTGCAAACCGGGCCCGAGCCCTTTTCTACATCCACCGGCCGGTTTGCAATCTCTAGTCGGTATGATGGTTCATTTACTGGTCGTGCTGTGCACCTTTGGAATTCGCTTCCACACTCCTTGCGTGATAGCCCTTCGTTAGATGTGTTCAGGAAAGGAATAAGAGAACATTTCCTGTCAACTTGATGATAATATGTATATAGTATTTAATATGTATGTTTATCTACATAGGTATTGTATGCATTACTTATATTATATTGTATGTATTAGTTTAGTTTATACAATTAATTAATTTAAGTTTTTGTAATGTACTGTTTGTGCACGAAGGTTTATATCCTCTTCTGCAAATCTCGCAATCAAAGTAAGGTTTGCTGTAAGAAAACCCATTTCTGAGTTAAGCTCTGGTTTCCTCCACGAGCGGAGCCGTCACATGGTGACCGTAATACAGTGGTGAATGACGTCACAAGAACGTTGTCTATGTAAACAAAACGGCGTGGTTTCCTAGAGAGCGGTATTTGTCACTGTAACGTTAAAAAGCGTTGCCGTCATTTACATGACGGCCGTCTTTACGGAGGCGAAAAGTCCCCGAACGTTTTTTCAAAAGCGGTGAACAATTTCTCATAATGAAATCCACCTGGAGCAAAATCTTAATAGATTTTGTGCGGGTTCATGACATATTATATTATCATATGGGGGAAATCTTACTATTATTATAAATGCGAAAGTTTTTGAGGATGTATGGATGTCTGTTCCTCTTTCACGCAAAAACAGTTGAACGGATTTGGGTGGACTTTGGCACACAGGTACTTTATAACCTGGATTGACATATAGAATACTTTTTATCCCGGTAATACGATCCTATGGGATGATAATTACCGAAATCGGCACAAACGAAGCCACGGGCATAAGCTAGTTCTAAATAAAAAAAGGAAGGTATTTAGTACAATGGACATTCCTCCGAACGATTTTTTTCGTCTTCTGATTATTACTCATCTTCCAAATATATTACTATTTCTGCTAAATCATGGTCGTCCATTTGCCACCATTGACATCTTTGTGTTCTGTTTTCCGTAAAAAGACGGCCGTGCGAGTTTCGAACACTCCACGTGTCGTCACCGTAAAGACGGTCATCTTTTGCTTCCGTAATATTACGGTCGATGTATGACGGCACCGCTATTGGAAGAAACCAGAGCTTTAAGCTCGCCGTTATACATAAGCTCTGTATTGTGATTTTGTATGTATCTTTTAATTTTGTGCGCAATAAAGAATAAGAATTCGCGACCGTAAAGATTACTTGCAGAACGTTCTTACCTCCTAACAAGTTTCGCCCGTCGTGGTGACATCCTGACATCAGCATCAGGTACATGCTCCACGGAGACCCTGACCTCACCAGATCTAGTGTAGACGGGGAACGAAGGGATCTGCAAACTGAAAATTATACATGGTGTAAACGGACCCTTCATCTCATCATCTGCCTAGCCTTTTCCCAACTATATTGGGGTCGGCTTCCAGTCTAACCGGATGCAGCTGAATAACGGTACTTTCCATGGAGCGACTGCCTATCTGACCTCCACAACCCAGTTAGTACTGGGGAATACGATACCCCTTGGTAAGACTGGTTGTCAGACTTTTTGGGCCACTGACTACCTAACGACTGTCAAAGATCTACAAATGACATGTATGTAATGAAACCCGGTATGTAATGAGTGGTCACCCATCCACAGACCAACCTAGGCAAGCACGGCTTAACCTAAAGATCGACCCGAGCGGCCATTATTATTTAGCCACGAGCTCCTCTGAAAACGGACCCTTCACGAAGCCGTCAACCATTCTGTGCATCAAACTAAGTAACTCTACGCAAACGCGACTTTTTTTTTGGGGTGAAAAATCACGTTTTACGGTAGAACTCAATGTAACGCACTCAAAACATTGTGCTGATGGATGGATTGAATAGTACGGGGGTCGTGAAGGTATTTAGGTAAAGTTATATTAACATTTAAAAAAAACCCCCAATATCTCCGTAACTAGAAGGTTCCCAGGTATGGTCTAGAACAAAAAAAATATCGCCATGACGGGGAGAACAAGTGCCTTTCGGCTTCGTTAAGGATACTTTTACACCCATTTGACGCATTAGTTTTTGACATTTGGTAGTTAGTTACAGGTAGTCAGAACCCCGAAAGTCTAACACCCAGTCTTACCAAGGGGTATCGTGTTATTTAATAACTGGGTTGCGGAGGTCAGATAGGCAGTCTATCCATGTACAAAAAAACTGATATTCCGTTCCGGTTAGTCGTGAAAGCGACTCCAATATAGTTGGGAAAAAGCTAGATAATGATTAGCAATTTTGGACTTACTTGTCAGGTTCGTGCCTGGACATAAGGATGCCTATCGCTTGGCTCACTAGCTGAGGAGCGTGGAGTCTTCTATAGATCCCGTCGCGTAAAAAGAACGCTGACCGCTCAAATAAATTTTCTCATTTTTTGTATTCCAGACTTTTCCAAAGTACTAAGTAGCTAGTAAAGTACCTATTACGATACACAGTCGCCATCAGAAAAATCGTAGCGGTCGAGGTACTCAAATATTTCGGAGCAGCATTACTTTTCAATAAATTCGGAACACATAACGAGCTAAAAATATCAGAAAGCACAGAACTACAAAGGTATCGACGCAGTCAGGATGATCATAAAGATCGGAACATTTATGGAAAATATACCTTAAATAGTAAGTATTGAAAAGTCGCTGCTCTTATATTTATGACATATTGCATGTTCTGATTTTATTGGCCATATCTAGTGTAACGAATTTATTGAAAAGTAATGCTGCTCCGAAATATTTAAGTACCTCGCCCGCTACGATATATCTGATGGCGACTGTACAATGAAACAACTACACTTATATTATAAAACAATAGCTTAGTACTTTAAGACGCGGCTGTATAACGTGCGCAAACACATCCCCTCCACTGTCGCTCAGCGTTCTTTTTACATGACGGGACTTATACCGTTACTAGTAGATAGTGTGATGTTACGCAATTTTCGACTTACTTGTCAGGTTCGTGCCTGGACATAAGGATGCCTATCGCTTGGCTCGCCAGCTGAGGTGCGTGGAGTCTTCTACCACGAGTGTTATACCTCTCTGGTAAGGCACACCAAAGTTTTGACACTATTGCGTACAGCATGTTGCGTTTTTTGGCTGGGAACAAAGAGAAACAGCGTTGATATAATCTTACTAATATTATAAAGAGGAAAGATTTGTATTTTTGTGTGTTTGTAATGAATAAACTCAAAAACTACTGTGCCGATTTCAAAAATGTTTTTACCATTAGAAAGCTACATTATCCCTGAGTAACATAGGCTATATTTTATCCCAAAATGTTTAAAATAATAAATGTCCACCCGTGCAAAGCCGGGACGGGCCGCTAGTCAAATTATAATATCAATCTGTTGATTTCCTACGGCAGGGTCAAGATTTTAAATGAACAAAAATGCTATTTCGGTAAATGTTATGCAAAATGTTATGTAGTTTTAATTGCAGGATGCAGCACCGCCCTCCCGCCCGCAAAAATATGCACATGCAGGAAAAGCAATAATAATTAGCATGTGAGTACAGCAGTCATTGTGCCGATAGTCGTGTCGGCCAATGGCTTAATAGCCAATAGCCTCGACCAACATCTGAGGAGGCTCTCGCTTGGCAGCTGGATCAAGCGCTTGATTCAGAAAGCAGTACTTCTGGACACGGCGCGTATTGTTAGGAGGTTCCTCTCTCAAAAGCCCTGACCAGAGGTAGCTCGGACCCTGTTCCCGATGCCGGTGGGCTACTATTTTATATTTTTTTACATTACTGTGAAAGATGTGGGGGAGGCCTTTGCCCAGCAGTGGGACAGAATAGGCCAATAAAAAAAATAAAAAAGGTGTATTAAGAGTCGCTTCGTATGAAAAAGAACAATAATATATTACAGAAACTCACCTGTCCCCTCCTTAATTTTACCCTCTCTACACTTCTCCTTCTTGATCCCCTCTTTCCTCGGCGCCTCGATGTCACTCTCAATATCTATGGTCTCCGGGTCCTGTCCCGGGTATATCTCTGCGTCCGTCGTGTCTATGACCGGCTGGCAGTCTGTGAAGGCCCAGGCTGTCTGTAAGTAAAGAGGTTTGAATTGAGATCTCAGATGACAGAGACTCATTGGTGTAGATGTCGCAATGCCGTCGAGAAATATCTCTCAGGCATGCTGGTTTGGTTTCATCACGATGTTTTCCTTCACCGAAGCAAGTGATCATCATTATTCAAGGCTTTCTGTCAGGGTCTCTATGCGGGGGGTCTATGGGTCAGCTACGCCAAAAGATCGCTAGATGCCTTACGCGTCCAAAATAATAATGTTTTTAGGATGCTATTGGGACTGCCCCGTTTCTGTAGTGCATCAGAGATATTTTCACAAAACCGAACTGACGGTTTCCACCCAGTCATCCGCAAAAAACTTGCTTCACTGATGCATCGAACGAGGATCAGTAACAATAGTATCCTGAAAGTGCTGGCGGAGAGTCCCTACTCCCCTTTCCTGAGGCACTTTGTGGAGAGGATGGTCAACTAGGTGGTTGATCTCTCGCTTGATCGTTCTCTGAGCAACCTGCCTCGGACAGTAAATTTGTTATGTGTAGTATGACTGTGAGTTTTTGTATTACTAACATTAGGAATAAGGTTTTTTCTTACTAACAAAATGGATTGTATTATTGTCCGAAACTGAATATATAAATAAAAATAAATTATACAATACGCACATGAATCTGAAAAATCAGAGGTGCGTGTCTTGGGTTTTTTAATGGCGTCTCGCAGGTCAACCTATGAGGATAGCCTTCAGTCTAAGGCCTCCAGCCAGGGGCAAATAACTTATAAACTAAGCGACTACACGCTAAGGGCACCCCTATGGGGTTGTTAGTTTTGAAAAATTCTTTATTAACATTAAAAATATACATAACTGTGAACTTAAAAATAAAGCAACAGTAACACTAATATTAATAACGAACACTTTTACAGGCTAGAAGCACCTTTATAAGTATACAATAACAATGGTTACAAACTTATCACAACATGAGGCATTTAACAATTAATCATTTAACATTTGCTATGAAATTATTGTGATAATTTCATTTATAAAGTGAGGGGACCCCTATGGGGTGCGATCCTCGGCTTGGGGCGTCGCTGGAGGTCAGCAAAGCCAAATCATCATAATTAGGGGCTGATTTCAAACTACTGGTTCAACATCGCGGACTGGCTCGAGCAAGGGTCGGGGGTTTAAGTACGTAAGTAAAATTTATTTGTTTAAACATGGTGTACATGATACATTGCATGCAAGATAACAATAAGATATATAAAGTTCAAACATGTTCAGCCGCATATCGTATCGTATCGTATTAATATTCTTCTTACTTTGATTAAAGCGGTGTGTTTTCTGTTTTTGTGCTCACACCATAAATTTTTTCTATTATAATTCTATACGTGAGGATTTGTAATTGGCTTTCTGGTGATTATGGTTTCCTTTTTTGTTTGTTTTTATTAGCTGTAAGTCCTCCATGTACTAAAATAAATAAATAAATAAATATCGTGGCGTACAAATTGGTAGGAAGAGATGGTGCATGAACCGTGATAACATTCATCAAAATTAATATTATATAAATTATGTATCTCTTATTCAATCATCATTATTCATTATAGATTAGGTATTACAAATCACCAAGCATATTTTCAGAAAAAATTAAATGTCAAAGTAGTCATTAAATAAATTAGTCAATAAAAATATAAATACTTAACTATCATTACAATTAAAAATTACAATTATTCCAAAAAATAAAAAAGATCACAATAACATGTCAAAATTGTCTGTGTTTACGTAATGGCCGATTCGAATACAAATTCTTACCCTTTTGTAGTAATACTGGCGCCTCTTAGTGGAGCCGGGTCTTGCGGAGTCGTGTACGTCGTTCTCTCCGCCAATGTAAGCGCACATCGTGTTCACAGCGTCCAGCTCTACGGCTTTGAAGTTCTCTTTGCCTTCGAATGGAAAAAAAAACGATTTTATATTTTTAAAGGCAGTAGAGCGCGTGGCTAAATAATAACAGCCTCTCGGATCCATCTTCAGGTTAAGACGCGCTTGCCTAGTTTGGTCTGTGGATAGATGACCACCCATTACATACCGAGTTTCCTCCGTGCCTCGGAAAGCACGTAAAGCCGTTGGTCCCGGGTGTCGTTTGTAGATTTTTGACAGTCGTTACAGGAAGTCAGTGGCCGGGAAGTCTGACAGCCAGTCTTACCAAGAGGTATCGTATTACCCAGTACTTGCTGGGTTGTGGAGGTCAGATAGGCAGTCGTTCCATGTAAAATACTGGTATTGAGCTGTCCGGTTAGACTGGAAGCCGACCCCAACATAGTAGGGAAAAGGCTAGGCAGATGATGATAATATTCAGACTAACATGTTCCCATTGCTGGACCACGGGTTTCATTTTTTATGAGAAGGAGCGGGTGTGCCTCCACGCGCCCCCAGTGCGATTTGCGAACCTCACTGTCTTCGAATTTTTGGTAAGGATATGTCGATTTCACCATGTTATCTATCACCGCTTTGAGGGTATTAGGGCATTATGCGTCAATCTTTATCGGTGGACGTAAAAGAAGTCTCCCGACGGCCGAAGGAATCTTTTAGTGTAAACGAGGCCTTCATATTATGCTTTTAAAAGCCATCTGCCGAAAGCCAAACGGATGAAAACATCGGGAATGGGGATTGCCAATTTTTCAAAAATTGTGCTAATCATAAAAACATTTCGAGGAATAAAGTCTCTAATTATTTGTTTCTCGTTAAAATGAACAAAAACTCCCTATTCATTTATATTTTTGAAGAAATTTGGTTAACCTTTATTAGACATTCAATGACGTCATCTCAAGAAGGAATATCGTGAAATAAGATTTTTGCGGTCCCAAACCGCACGATTTGAACCGCGCGGTTCTCGCGTGTCTGAACGAGCCCTTAGCTTCATGTGAATGCCATTAAAACACAAACTGTCATTAGAGTGTCACTCACGTATTCAATCGTTGAATGAGCAAAGGAATCTTATCCAGTGGTGACGTCATCAGCCTTAAAAATTAAATATAAATTAAACTAGCCATTGAATTTCAAAAATATTCAAATTGGTTTCTTAAAATACTATATCTATACATATAAAATTCAAAGTCCTGACCGACTGACTGACTGACTGACTGACTGAGATATCAACGCACAGCCCAAACCGCTGGTCCTAGAGACATGAAATTTGGAGGGTGTATTCTTTGTGAAGGGTAGATATCCACTAAGAAAGGGTTTTTCGAAATTCCACCCCTAAGAGGGTGAAATGGGGTGTTGAATTTTCTATGAAACTTTTTATTCTCGCAGTCGATTGACTTGACAATTTGTGTAAATACTATTCAGATAAAATTATGAGATACGTGTATCACAGTTTTTCCAAAATCATCCCCTAATTTAAAAATTTAATGTCTTGATTGGCTGACTGATATATCAACGCACAGCCCAAACCGCTGGTCCTAAATACATGAAATTTGGAGGGTGTATTCTTTGTGAAGGGTAGGTATCCACTAAGAAAGGGTTTTTCGAAATTCCACCCCTAAAAGGGTGAAATGGGGTGTTGAATTTTCTATGAAACTTTTTATTCTCGCAGTCGATTGACTTGACAATTTGTGTACCTACTATTCAGATAAAATTATGAGATACGTGTATCACAGTTTTTCCAAAATCATCCCCCAATTTAAAAATTCAATGTCGTGATTGGCTGACTGATATATCAACGCAAAGCCCAATCCGCTGGTTCTAGAGACATGAAATTTGGAGCGTGTATTCTTTGTAAAGATTAAGTATTCACTAAGAAAGGGTTTTTCGAAATTCCACCCCTAAGAGGGTGAAATGGGGTGTTGAATTTTCTATGAAACTTTTTATTCTCGCAGTCGATTGACTTGAAAATTAGTGTACATACTTTTCAAATAAAATTATGAGATACGTGTATCACAGTTTTTCCAAAATCATCCCCCAATTTAAAAATTTAATGTCTTGATTGGCTGACTGATATATCAACGCACAGCCCAATCCGCTGGTTCTAGGGACATGAAATTTGGAGCGTGTATTCTTTGTAAAGAGTAGGTATTCACTAAGAAAGGGTTTTTCGAAATTCCACCCCTAAAGGGGTGAAATGGGGTGTTGAATTTTCTATGATTTTTTTTATTCTCGCAGTCGATTGACTTGACAATTTGTGTACATACTCTTCAGATAAAATTATGAGATACATGTATCACAGTTTTTCCAAAATCATCCCCCAATTTAAGAATTCACTGTCGACTGGCTGACTGATACATCAACGCACAGCCCAATCGGCTGGTTCTAGAGACATAAAATTTGGAGGGTGCGTTCTTTGTGAAGAGTAAGTATCCGCTAAGAAACAGTTTTTTTTTATTCTACCCCTAAGAGGGTGAAATGGGGTGTTTAATATTCTGTGAAACTTTTTATTCTCTGAGTCGATTGACTTGAAAATTTGTATACATACTTTTCAATTAAAATTATGAGATACGTGTATCACAGTTTTTTCAAAAATCAAAATCATCCCCCAACAGATTCAAATAGGGCTTCGAAGCTCACGTAGACCGGCGCATGGCGCGCAGTGTTGCGCGGGGCGTGCGGGGCGCGGGAGTATTTACCTATTAAGTAAGTAGGTAGGATTTTTCTGAGGTAGACGTTTGTAAATATGGTTTATTCCACCGATTTTCGCGTTTGCTCGTGATACGCGACATTGATATTAAATATTATGTAAAAGTTTTATGTCTATAAATAGATTCCTAATTAATCATTTGATTTTCGTCACCGGTGTCCAATCTCAAACCAAAGTATCAATATTCACATAACAATATGTAAAGTACCTAATTGATATTACTATGAACTAATAATTATTTGCAAGTTATAAGCAACTATATAAAAAACATGTATCTACTATACATACATAGATTACTTATTATCCCAGATGTAAGATCCCGTGGGCAATTCCCGAACTCCACGCGGGCGAAGCCGCGGGCATAAGCTAGTCTTATATAAAATTCTCGTGTCACAATGTTAGTTACCATACTCCTCCGAAACGGCTTGACCGATTTTTATGAAATTTTATAAGCATATTCAGTAGGTCTGAGAATCAGCTACTATCTATTTTTCATACCCCTAAGTGACGCAGACGAAGTTGCGAGGGTCTAAAAATAAAAATAACTAAAAATATACAGGTTAGATTTTTTGTAGAATGCCCTTTGGCCTTCATGAAACTTACCTATAGGCATTAGCTGGTTATCCAATTCACCAGATTTATGGAGTATTCTGCAAGCTTGGAGCGCCACCATTCTCCTGGCTAACACCTTCGTTGGCATCGGGTGACCCTGGAAAGAGAAGTCAGCTGTAAGTGGGTTTGGTGATACTTCCTGGAAAATGACAGCCTCATTGATTTAGGGCTGAACTTCATAGCGGAGACGAGACAAGAATACTTGGCGAAGCGACTGCAAATCGTTAAGTTTTGATCAAGCGCTCAAAAACTTCACCTACGTCAATTTGTTAGAAATAATTGTGTTTCGCATTATTGTCACTTGACGGCGCTTTTTCAGTTTCAATTGATCTTTAGGTTACCGTGACTATAAATTCAATACTAGGGCTGGTTCGAGACGGCGCGGGAAAAGAGTACCTGGAAGAACTTGCAGGAGAGGCAGCAAAGGTTTTTTTTTCGACTTGGCATCTCGCAGGACAACCTATGAGGCTGGCTTCTACTTAACCGGACTATCCTGTGGGTGCCTTGAGTGTAAGGCCTCCAGACAGGGGCAAAAAAACTTATAAACTAAGCGACAGCGCGCTGAGGGCACCCCTTGTGGCCTCGGCTTAGGGCGTCGCTGGGGAGGGCAGCAAAGGGACAGGCTGGATCTGAGTGAGATTATTTAGGGGCTGATTTAAAACTAATGGCTCAACATCGCAGGCTGGCTCGAGCAAGGGTCGGGGAGGGGGGGGGGGGGGAACAGTAAAGGAAAATCTTACCACTATATTATACTTGACAGGGCAGTTGAGAGGCAGGCGTAAGGTACAGATGTAGGCTGTCTTGGTTTCCTCTGCGCCTGCGACGGGTAGTTCCACTTCTTCCATCCACCACTGAGGGGCGAGGCGGGTGAATGTGTCTGAGGGGAGCTTGCCGCAGTATCTAAGGGAAGACCAATGATATTACACTGTAGGAATATAATATCTCGTTTTTGACTATTCAAAAGTGCCTGTTACGGCTCTACACCGTGGTTAAATAATAACAGCCGCTCGGATCGATCTTTAGGTTATGCCGCGGTTGCCTGGATTGGCCCGTGGATGGGTGAAGACCCATTACATAATCGAGCCGGAAAGTATGACAACCAGTCTTACGAAGGACCGTATTACCCAGTACTAACTGGGTTGTGGAGGTCAGATAGGCAGTCGCTCCATGTAAAATACTGGTATTCAGATGCTTTCGGTTAGACTGGTCACCGACCCCAACATAGTTCGGAAAAGGCTAGGCAGATGATGATGAGACCATGTCAGTTTAAAAACTCATAATTAAATATTCACCGTGACTTTTTAGTCGTCTTACAACGGCAGCCCACTTCATGTATCCAATGACTACTAAACATTCATTAAAAAAAATTGGTATTTATGAGATTTTAATAATTTAAAAATAAAAATATTATTCAGTATTATGGCGCATGACGTAGTTAAAACACCCTGTTGTGAGCGATGGTATGTTCTCCCGTTTGACACGTAAACATCATTAACAGGACGTTTCATAATTTCATTTTAATGTACTTATTCTTTTTTTTGTACCTATTATGGTAGGTAAAAAAAAAATAAGAGCACCTAGAGCTATTTTATGTCGGGTACATTGAGTGGACCACCTTTGTAAGACGACTAAAAAGTCACGGTGTTGAAAACTCACCTATTAATCAGCGCAATGGCCGAACTCAGATCCACACTGGCCGTACTATCACAGTCACTCACATTCCTCCTACCCTCGTTCTTGCTCAAGTTAGCTTTAGCCATCAATTGGAAGTATAAATTCACATTCGAACATAAACAAGACCCACTGAGCGTCACATTAAGACATTTATTGCAATGCACACTGTTTTGCCTGTCTTCTTTTGGTATTTGGGTATCATGGTTGTGCCTTTCTTCTTTATATATTTCAGTTTCTGCGATAGTAGGATTTTTTATATTATTCATGCTTAATTTTTGAGTATTAGTTTCCTCAGTGTCTGTGGTAATCAGTTGTTTTAAGATTTTGCAATTGTTTGTCGGAATTTTAATATAGTTGGTGCTTAAACTTTGAGTATCAAGTTTTTCAGTATCTGCGATAATATTGGGAGGATTTTGATTGTCTTCGTTGCTTAAATACTGAGTTTCAAGTTTCTCACTCTCTGAAATATTGGTCGAATTATCGTTGATGCTTAAATTTTGAGTGTCAGCTAGCTCAGTTGCGATATTAGAAGGATTGTTCGAATTCTTAACATCGTTGATACTTAGATGTTGAGTATCAAGATTTTCGGTCTCTGCGATAGTCACTGGAATATTGGAGGGATTGGTCGGAGTTTCCTCAGTATCTTTTAATCTAACTTGTAGTAAACACATCAAACTAGGATCATTACTAACAATAGGTTTAATTATTTTTATGTCACCAGCCCTTTCTTGAGGCGTGAGATACGCATATAATTCTGCTGGAATATTATATTTTTTCACAAATTCTGCTCTCTGTCTCTCAAAATCAGTTCCCAACTCATCCTCATCGATATTAACCTCGATTTCTTCAGTTTCAGGACTCTGTTGCGTATTCTCAGTTTGAAAATTACCAGTTACGGTCAAATTTTCCATTTGATTAAGGAGATCATCCATTCCATCAGTTTTTATGACTTCATTTACGGTGTTAATGGCTTCATTTACCGTGGTTATGGTGTCGTTAACTATTTCCATCGCTTCGTTGACTTTTTTATTACTTAACGGAGTGTCATTGTCTTTGGTGCTTATTATTTTATTATTATGAACTCCTTCTAAATTGTTATTATCTGTGCTATTATTTGTTTCTTGAACGTTGTTATTTCCTTCACAAATATCATTTTTACTAGTATCTTTATCTAAACATATATTCTCACTTTTTTTCCAGTTTTCTTTGTCAATTTTTTTACTGACTTCTTCTATTTCTTTTTCTTTATTACTTCCTTTCTTAGCCGTTTCATCTTTACTCTTACTTTTACCTTTACTCTTCACTTTACCTGTTACGTTACCGACATTGTCAACAATTACTCCAGATTTGACAGCATTAGTGGCAATGCCATCTTTACTTCTCTTAGTATCTTCAAAGTGACATTTCTGACTAGTATGAGTCGAATAGAAATTGATAACATTATCACTAGGAGAGTACGGTTTGACAAAGTTTGTGAATGCGTCAGCGTGGTCTTCTTCGCTTTGAGGTGGTTCGTCTTGAATGCCGCAGCCGCATTTTCTGCTGATTATCTGTGGGCGAGAAGTAGTAAGTAAGTAAGTAAGTAAATCATTTATTTGCGTAAAACATGGTATACATTGATGTTAATATTATTACAGTAGCTCAACATGTTTCGCTAAGATATAACATAGCATGCAAAAATTTATATTTTGACAAAAGGAATCAACATCTCACATCCATAAAATCTTTTAAACTGTAGAAATTACATTCAATAAGCCACTTGTGTAATTCTGTCTTAAATTTTCTCGAGTTCAATATTTTAAGGCGACTTGGTATTTTGTTATAAATACGTACGCACATTAGAAAGAATAGGTAAGTTTGGATTAGGTACATGACTTACTTTCACAGATATTTTACCGGTAGCTTTTAAGTTGGCTAAGATTAGGTTAGATTCCTACTACCTTATCTTAAGAACTAATATTATAAATGCGAAAGTTTGTGAAGATGCTTGGATGTTTGTTACTCTTTCACGCGAAAACTATTGACCGGATTTGGATGAAATTTAGCACACAGGTAGTTTATAACCTGGATCACATATGATACTTTTTTATCTCGGTAGTACCGATCCCGTGGGACAATTACCGAACTTCACGCGGGCGAAGCCGCGGGCATGAGTTAGTATTTTTTTTTTCAACCTAGCTTTTGGGCGCGACTTCGCTCTCGTAATGTACGGAATTTAACTTTTTACTAGCCTATGACATTATACGGGGTGTAAACAAACCCTTCACGAAGCCGTCAACCAAGCATTCTGGAGATCATACTAAGTAACTTTACGCAATTTTTTTTTGCTGGGAAACGATTTTTTTTTTTGGGTGAAAAATCACGTTTTACCTTAAAACTCAATGTTACGCACTCAAAACTTAGTGCTGATGGATGGATTGAATAGTACGGGGGTCGTGGAGGTGTTTAAAGTAAAAATAAGGGTCTTTTTACACCCTTTAGAAAAGTACATAATCAGAGAATACAATTAAAAGTCAGATACAACTCTAATCAGAATTGAATCGATAAAATGCCGCCCCTGTTCCATACATTTTGACCATGTAAGTATTGTATTTTTGTAGGAAATAAGATTTTTTTTAAATTACCAATGAAAAATTTCTGTGTGGTTCAAAATTATGTATTGAGTATGTGGTAACCGTTTTCGCGTCGGTGTCCCACCCTGTGTTCATCAACTTCTTACCTGGTCCAACTCTCTATAAGTAGCGACGTTCTGCAGCAACATTTGTGTGGTGTCCGAGTTGTTGCTGCACAGCAGGGCGGCTGCTGATCTGGTTGCTCTAGCTCGTCCGCGACAAAGTCCATAGGAACGGTATCTAAGGATGAGACAGAGAGGTTGAAATTAGCCTTCTGGGCCTTCAGCCTTGTAGAAGGAGCTGGTGGTTAAATAATAACTGACGCTCGGATCAATCTTCAGGTTAAGCCGTGCTTGCCTAGGTTGGTCTCCGGATGGGTGACCACCCATTACATACCGAGTTTCCTCCGTTAAGCCGTTGGTCCCGGCTATCATTTGTAGATCTTTGACAGTCGTTACAGGTGGTCAGTGGCCCGAAAGTCTGACAACCAGTCTTACCAAGGTATCGTATGACCCAGTACTAACTGGGTTGTGGAGGTCAGATAGGCAGTCGCTCCTTGTAAAATAGGTACTGGTATTCAGCTGCATCCGGTTAGTCTGGAAGCCGACCCCAACATAGTTGGGAAAAGGCTCGGCAGATGATGCTGCCAGCCTTCTGGGCACTTTACCCTATTGACAGCGATGTGGGCGAATTTTTGACGCCTTGTTAGTCTTTCCCATTTTTATACTTGTACATATTTTTATTATAATTAAATTTTAGATCTACAACTGAATTAAAATTAAAATTACATAGCATAACATTAGAAAAAGTAGTGATACTGTGAGTCTGTTTTGCCGTGACTTTGTATCGAGTTCCAGTAGTGCGTGTAGCAAGACTAAGAAAGAGGGTACACCGCTTTATCTGCACCTAACAATTTTTTATCAGCCACTCACATTCTCCAGTCATCCCGCGATCACGGCGCTTGAAACAGTGTCGAATATCGGGAGGTCAGAATAATTGTAATTCCGTAAGTGACAGTGCGCTCCAAATTGCTAAATAAAAATAAACAAAGAATACTCACGAAACCGGTATATCCCATCTCAAAACGAGGTTACATCGCGGTAAGTCGATGCCTTCTTCTAACGCAGAGGTCGCTAGAAGCAAGTTACATTCGTGCATACGGAACCTGGAGCCAAAATTAATTATTTATACACCGTGACTTTTTAGTCGTCTTACAACGGCAACCCACTTCATGTATCCAATGACTACTAAACATTCACAAAAAAAAATAGGTATTTATGAGATTTTAATAATTTAAAAATAAAAATATTATTCAGTATTACGACGCATGACGTAGTTAAAATACCCTGTTACGAGCGATGATCTACAGGACTCGAGCGCTGGGTAGGTATGTTTTCTCGTTTGACCCGTTAACATCATTAACAGGATGTTTCTTAATTTTATTCTAATGTTTATTTATTTTTCTTTGTACCTATTACGGTAGGTAAAAAAAAATAATCGCGCCTTGAACTATTTTATGTCGGGCACAGTGGACCACCTCTGTAAGACGACTAAAAAGTCACGGTGTTTAGAGTGACTAATACTTATACACGTGATTGTACTCATGATAACAAACAACTTTCCCAAAGAAACATTTTTTTTTATACTCATTCACTATCACAATAACACATATATGAAGTTAGTGCGCGCGCGCCGGTGACCTATCAGCTGTTAGCTGCGTGACGCCGTTTTGTCTCATTACTACGCTTAATTTCGTGCCGTGCAGCAGTGAGTAGGCAGAGCACACGCGCGAATCTCATATGGCTGTTGTTTTATTGTGATAGTGAATTAGTATTAAAAAAATGTTTCTTTGGGAAAGTTGTTTGTTATCATGAGTACAATCACGTGTTTAGGTATCGCTCACTAATTACCAGTCACCCTATATTACGAATACCGAAGGAGTTTTAGTTAAGTCTACATCATAACATCATGCCTGGAATCCCCGAAGGGTTATGCAGAGGTGTTCAGTCACGAGCACCCATATGTATACACTTTCCTAAACCTAAAAGCAATTTTTGCGAGAAATAACGATTGTAACTTGGAGATAGGATCTTTTTCATAAAAATATGAGTTCCAGAATACTATGTTCGTAACAACATGAAATTTTAATACAGAACAGTAGTAGAAAAACATTTTAAAAGTGGTTAAGTGTTAACATATTGGTGCTCGTGACTGTACCTAATATTACACCCACATGTCGGCAGTTATGTTTAAGTCCAATGTATTAGAGAGTAAGCCTATTGCCACCAACCGTGCACAATCCAGAATCCGTGACTGCTACTGAGAAATTCCTGATGGAAAAATCCAATAACTAAAAAAAAGGATATCTAATATAATATGACTGGCTCGTTGGTCTAGTGGTCGCAAGCGCGACTGCTGAGCATGAAGTCCTGGGTTCGATTCCCAGGTCGGGCAAAGTGTTATTGGGTTTATCCATCAGGAATTTCTCAGTAGAAGCCCCGGAGTCAAGATTTTTGCCCGGATGATGGCAATAGGCTCGGCCTCTATTACATGGGACTTAAACATAACTGGCGCAATGTGGGTGTACTATTAGGTACACCTCTGCCTAACCCTTCGGGGATTACAATTATTATTACCCACATTTTGGCAGTGATGTTTAAGTCTCATGTAATAGGAGCGAACCTATTGCCATCAACCGGGCACAAATCCAGACTACGTGGCTGCTACTGAGAAATTCCTGATTGAAAAACCTAATAACAATTTTCCCGACCAGGACGTCATGCTCAGCAGTCACGATTGCGACCTCTGCTTATTCATTCTGGGATTACAAGGCGTGATGTCATGTTATGCTGGGTACAGATTGGTGTAACGTAACGTGAAATGTAACATGAATGAGCCGTCCAGACTTATGTAATGCAACATGAAATGTAATCCAACAACAGGCGAATTTGTTACAGCGTGTGTTACATTACATGTTACGTTTCACCAATGTGTACCCGGCATTACATAATTAACAATACGTACTTCTTCAACACATCCTCCTGCCTCTTCCCTTGTCGCTGACACTCACGCGGCTCGGTACCAGGGTCGGCAGGAGTCTCGGTAGCGCAGTACTGCGCTGAGATGTAGCTCAAACGACTGTTGGTACGGGACATATCCTGGAAAGGGATCATTTGGTGAGTTCAAGGACAGAAGTTGTAAGAAAAACCTTTTATGCTGCACAACTACTACGCACACCATCCTTCGTAACTTAATACAGGGTGTAACAAGACCCTTAACGAAGCCGAAAGGTACTTGTTCTCCCCGTCATTGCGATCATTTTTTTTGTTCTAGACCATACCTGGGAACCTTCTAGTTACGGAGATATTGGGGGTCAAATTTGCAAATTTTTCACAAGATTTTTTTTTAATCCCAATATATTTGGGGTCGCCGCAGCATGTCTTTTTCAATACTTCTCTATTACTCGTCATCTCAGCAGTCACCTCCTTTCTAGCCATATCATCCTTCACACAGTCCATCCACTTTCTAGCCATATCCTTCACACAGTCCACCCACTTTCTAGCCATATCACCCTTCACACAGTCCACCCACTTTCTAGCCATATCACCCTTCACACAGTCCATCCACTTTCTAGCCATATCCTTCACACAGTCCACCCACTTTCTAGCCATATCACCCTTCACACAGTCCACCCACTTTCTAGCCATATCACCCTTCACACAGTCCATCCACTTTCTAGCCATATCACCCTTCACACAGTCCATCCACTGTCTAGCCATATCATCCTTCACACAAACCATCCACTTTCTAGCCATATCACCCTTCACACAGTCCATCCACTGTCTAGCCATATCATCCTTCACACAAACCATCCACTTTCTAGCCATATCACCCTTCACACAGTCCATCCACTTTCTAGCCATATCACCCTTCACACAGTCCATCCACTTTCTTGCCATATCACCCTTCACACAGTCCATCCACTGTCTAGCCATATCATCCTTCACACAAACCATCCACTTTCTAGCCATATCACCCTTCACACAGTCCATCCACTGTCTAGCCATATCATCCTTCACACAAACCATCCACTTTCTAGCCATATCACCCTTCACACAGTCCATCCACTTTCTAGCCATATCATCCTTCACACAGTCCATTCATCGTTTCTTTGGTCTTCCTCAACATTTTCCGTATTCCTCCGCATTTTCATGAATGATGTAACCAAGATCTTGTAAAAATATTTTGATTGAAAAGAGTGTCCATGGAGTTTCTTGCCCATTCTTCTCCATAGAGATCTACGCTTTGGAATGGGCAACTGCAGTACTTTCACAAGTTATTATGCCTTGTGTCTGGGACTGTAGCTTCGCCATCTTTGTTTTTCTGACATTCAAAAGTGCCTGTTATGGTCTAATTGAAATAAATGCTTTGAGTTTGAGTTTGAGTTTTCAATTTTATGATTAAAATGTGACTCACCGCCATGACGGAGAACATAACCTTCGCTATGAGAGGCTCCTTCATGTACACGATACCACATAACGCGTCAGGGTTCTGCTGTTGTTGAAGTGCCCTCGCCGCGTTGTTTCTTAGGATACGGGTTTTACCTCTGTAAAGTTAATTTATTTATTTATTTACTTATAGATAGGAGAACCAATAGCTATGACAAATGAATAACAATTATATAGGCAACACAACCAATTACAGGTTCTCACGAGTAAACACAGAAAAGATAGTAGAAATCTTAGGATCACTAGATAAAAAGACGATAAAAATAAAATAAAATGAAATTTAAATAAGATACACTAAGCACTATACAAGGTGTAACATAATAAACGCAAGACCTCTCGTGTGGTCTTTCAGACCATGAAAATGAACAACTTTTGTTCTATGGCTTTTGGAAATTCGTAACTTATTTTTTTGTTTTACCATACATGTTGATCAGCTGATCGCGTCAATTCCTATAGAAAGTACTTTTTTTTTTTCGAATTTCGAAGAACTCGTAGAACAAAAGTTGTTCAGTTTCATGGTCCGAGAGACCACACGGGAGGTCTTGCGTTTATTATGTTACACCTTGTATAAACACTCTGACACCAGGTTAAGCATTAATGACACGGGGAAAAAAGAAAAAAAACACACTACACCCTTTTACTTTTAAGTAAGTTAGCAATAAATAAATTAAATATTAATCAACTGTTGAACAGAAAGATAGAGAAAGAGATAGAGAGAGAGAGAAGAGAAGTACCTATAACATAACATCACGCCTGTAATCTCCGAAGGGTTAGGCAGAGGTGTATCGATCGATTGCTTTAATGAGTCCTCGCGAAGGTATCAATTTATATATAAATTAGAAGCATTATTTGAGTTTTGTAAGTGTGAGTACCATGGAGACTTTCTATTATGGTTAGTAGGGCTTATACTAATCTTTATGGTTTTAACTGTAGTTTTGTTTTATTTTCCTATCTCTACACTGTGCTCACATATAGAAGCAACAATATTGTACCCAGGACTATGTAATATATAACTTGATTTGAAAAGAGAGTCCATGGAGTTTCTTGCCCATTCTTCTCCATGAGATCTACTATGTTCGAATGGGCAACTACAGTCCATTCACAGTTATTATGCCTGTGGCGGGACTGTAGGTAGCTTATTTTTGACTATGCAAAAGTGCCTGTCACGGGTCTATTTGAAATAAATGCTTTGAGTTTGAGTTTGATTTAAATGGAATATTCTGAAAGTTGATCACGTATTGGTTCAATTAGTATCGTAATACCTACGTGGATTATGGATATTTTAAAGCAAATAACATGTGGGATATTGTTAGGTTTTTGTGGACGCTTAATGTGCCTTTGATGGGGCAAGGCGGAGGACTCATTAAAGCGATCGGTCTATACCTAATAGATCTTTACTCACATTTCGCGAGTTATGTTTAATTCTCATGTAATAGGGGGCGAGCCTATTGCCATCAATCGGGCACAAATCTGTGGGTGCTACTGAGAAATTCCTGATGGAAAAACCCAATAACACTTTGCCCGACCTAGGAATTGAACCCAGGACCTCTTGCTCCATTAAACTAACATGAAAAAGATGCTGGTGGAATACATAACCTCCTTCTTGATAGAAGTCGGTTAAAATGTGATCGCAATGACGACATGTACAAGTGCCTTCCGGCTTCGTTAAGAGTATTTTTACAACCAATATAATTAAAAAGAATACGATACCTCAGTCGATATCCCGAACGCCTTGTAAATCCTAGTATACCTCTCTGCTGCACTATAATTTCATTTCCACGAATATCCATTCCACTTACGCGAGTATCCGGCTGAGTATCCGTCTTGGTTACGGAGTATTCGGCTTTGTCTATAGTATCAATTTCACTTACAGCAGTATTCGATCGGGTACTTGGAGAATCATTGCTATTTTCACTTTTGTTTTGAATATCCGTCTCACTTGTCTGACTATCCGGATTGTTTGAGCTGCTTATAGAGTTCTCATCGGTGGGCGAATCAAGATCTTTTAAATTAGACTCGTAAGTATTAACTTTGTCTTGAATTTTGTTGCTTAAACTTTTAAAATCACATTCTTCAACGTCGTTCAACATTTTATTTATGCTTTCTTTGCTTATGCTATCACAACCGCTCCCAGTCTCATCGTCTTTAGTATCCGTCAGGATACCACTATCCCGTCGTAGAAAATTCTGGTTACGAATATCCGGGGGCCGAAATTTTTCTAGAATTTCGGCGAATCTCAATACCTTGGGAGATGAAAATGTCTTGATTCTTACCCATTCGTCCTCTATCTGGTCGAATAGTAATTCGGTATAACATCGGATTTTTAAAAAGACGGTGGTACATAAGCACATTAGGATGAAATGTCTTTCGTAGGGGATTTTGATTTTTAGTTTTTCTAGTTTTGATAGTAAGCTGATGGCTGCCTTGTCGGCTGCGAAGGGGCCTGAAACAATTGTATACTACACTATGGCTTCGCCCGCGACTTCGTCCGCAAAAATTGTGATTGCTCGGCTAATATACATGATATACATATAATTTATAGCCTATGTCACTTCCTGATAATTTAGCATTCTATTGGTGAAAGAAATTTGAAATCGGTCCAGTAGTTTTTGAGTTTATTCGTTACAAATATACAAAAAATCAAATCAAATCATTTAATTCTTTGCAAACATGGGTAATGGGTACATAGATGTTCTTTTATAATAAAGTTCTCCACATTTTGCCGTCAGATGGGCATGCAAATAGTATGTTTACAATTATAAATTTAAAATAAGTGGCATGTCATTGGAATTTTATACAATACAATAAAACATATTAATTATAAAATAAAATGTCAACATAATCAAAGTAACAAAAAAATAAAAAATATTATCAGTAATGTCAAACGGAATAATATTATGCCAACTAGAATAACAATATGTCAATTAGAGTAACAGTAGGTATATTATAAGTCGGCAAATCAAAACTTCAAATCTTTCCTCTTTATAATATTATTGTAGATTACACCTGTATTAGGCGAAAAGGGATACGAAGAGATGCGTTATTTAGTACCTATGTAAAACAATATTAATAACATCGGTGGAATAAATCTGAACTGTGACACTTTGGAATCCTTTAAGTAAATTAATTCAAAAATAAAAATAAACATTTTTGCAAAAAAACAAAATAACCGACTTCCGTATTTTTTTAATTTTTTTAATGTCTTTTTTTAAAATCGTTATTTTTTTATTTTTTTATTAAACGGTTTGAAAAATATCACAGCGCTTATATTCTGATACCACAAGTGACGTCACGCAAAAGTTGCGGGTGAAGTACCATAATGAAACTTACCTAATTGCTCCAAAACATATAGGAACTGTTTGAATATATTCTTGGGGTCAATCGTGGGGTGTGGAATGCTCATGAATTCATCGTACATCTCGTCACCGTATATCTCCGTGGGGTCGTGCCTGAAAACAATAATGAATATTAAAAACAAAAACGTTACTTTGAGTTTTATTTTTTTGTTGAAAAGACCGTGTGTACCGCTTTGGTCTAGTGGTCGCAATCGTGCTGAGCATGAGGGTTTGATTCCCGGGGCAAATTGTTATTGACTTTTTCCATCAGAAATTTCTCAGTAGCAGCACGGATTCTGGATTTGTGCCCGGTTGATGGCAATAGGCTGGCCCCCTATTACATGGGACTTAAACATAACTGGCGAAATGTGGGTGTACTATTAGGTACACCTCTGCCTG
This sequence comes from Noctua pronuba, assembly GCA_905220335.1. Classification (NCBI taxonomy): domain Eukaryota; kingdom Metazoa; phylum Arthropoda; class Insecta; order Lepidoptera; family Noctuidae; genus Noctua; species Noctua pronuba. The sequence goes on from LR999920.1 coordinate 2,646,969, forward strand.
ATCTGCGGGACTGTTCGAAAGAGATACCGCGGCCCTGGAACACAAAGGGCTAAGAAGGAACTAGGGACTAAGGAACTAGGGCTAAAAAGGACTAAAACTCATCCATGGATGAGTTTTAGTCAGTAAAAGTCTGACACTCCCTTCCACTCCACCCAGAGCGGGGGGGGAGGGGGAGGTTATTTGATGACTTCCCATCCAAAAAAAAAAGGGTTCGTCATCATGCACAGCCTCAATTCACCCACTGCTGGGTATGCCTCTCTTTTCTTGTACCAATCCCCACGTTCCTTCTTTTTTTAATGAAACTAAAAAATGTTAACGAATACCACACCGTACGGGGAGACAGCTTGGTTATGTGGGGCTTGCACCCACTGAAAAACATCGCTGTGGGGGAGGGTCATTTGATGATTTCCCATCCGAAAAAAGAAGGTACACCTTCTGCCTAACCCTTCGGGGATTACAGTCATGATGTTATGATTAAAAATGCTTACCGATGGTCCTCTATGAAATCTAAAGCGTCCTGTACGGTGTCTCTCATATACTTCTCCAGCTCTATGTATATTGAAGGCAGGTCCTCATCTGAGGGTCGGGCAGAATACTCTATTATCAGCTCACGAGGTTTAGCTGACGTTGATATTCTGAAAAGAAGTGTAAATTAAGTGGAATTGAAGATAACGGAATGCTGGGTGACGGATTGGAAAATATGTGATATAAACACGCGCTGCGCCAGCGCTGTCGTTGTTTTTTTAATCTTTCTTAGTTATTATTTTACGAACTACCTCACAATTTGTTATAAACTATGTGTTAACTATAATTTATACAATAATTATTTGCAACGTTAGTATTAAGATAGCTTAAGTGTTTCAACATCCGGACAAACCTATTGAGGTTTTTGTGATGTTTCTGTTTATATTTTGTTTTTGTTCTTTAATTAATAAACAATAAAAAATAAAACATAGTGAATGAAAGTAAAAAAAAAGCGGCCAAGTGCGACTTGGACTCGCTCACTGAGGGTTCCATAAAACTTGGTACTAAACTACATATTTAGAAGTAAGAAAAAAATTAGTTTGGTTAGTAACAGTTGGTTGGTTGGTTGGTTGTGTGTCTGTCTGTGGCACCGTATCTCTTAAACGAGTGAACCGATTTGGATGAGGTTTTTTCTATTTGAAAGCTAGTTTTTTCTTAATTATCATTAACTCTAGAGACGGGACAATTACCATGTTTACTATTTGGTTGGAGTTCCCGATATTTCGGCGGTTTAGCGTGGAATCCAGTGGTCCAGCTGTATAAAAACAGAAAAAGTGCCGAAAAACGTTCGCGAGCGGACACAGTGACTTTCGTGTGTCGGGAGCAGAATCGAGTTGCGAGTGACAGTGGTAGCGGTACTGAGAGCAACAAAACGAACAAGAAAGAGGGTAGACCGATTTGTCTGCTCATAAACACCCACCCGCAATAACTTCAGTTTATCCGTGATCACGGTGCTTGCAACAGCGCCGAAATATCGGGAACTCAAACCAAACAGTAAACATGCAGCGCGACGGCAATAATTTCTTGAAAAACCTATTTGTCACCGCTTAAGTTCTTAACAAATAATAAAATATTCCAATAATCTATCCTCACCTCTTCCCTCCATCAATATCTTCAGCAAGATCCATTTGACAGCACAGCTCCTCCTCCAACTCCTCAATCTTCCACTCCAGCTTCTCATACATATCGAAGTCATCCACATTTTCATACAAGCCCATTTCTTCGTATTTCGTTACTGTCATTCTTGGCAAGGCTCCTGGTGAGTGCGAAATATAAACCACGTTTACAAGTCATATTTAAGCTTTTGACCGCCACTGTCACATAAAGGGTGTAAAAAGACCCTTAACGAAGCCAAAAGGCACTTGTTCTCCCCGTCAATGCGATAATTTTTTTGTTCTGCACCATACCTGGGAACCTTCTAATTACGGAGATATTGGGAGTCAAAGTTCGAACTTTTTCACAAGTTTTTTTTTTTAAATACATCTTTTTAAAGTAAGATTTTTACTTTAAAGATCTCCACGACTCCCGTACTATTCAATCCATCCATCAGCACAATGTTTTGAGTGTGTTACATTGAGTCCTACCGTAAAACGTGATTTTTCTCCTCAAAAAAAAAGGCGTTTCCCAGCAATTTTTTTTGCGTAAAGTTAGTTTGATGTACAGAACGCTTGGTTGACGGCTTCGTGAAGGGTCCGTTTACACCCTGTATGTGACAGGCAAGCGCGTGCCCTGTACGCCAAACGACACAAATATGTGACAAAATGGTAGGTGTGTAATTGTGGCTTGGCGTGGAGGGCACGCGCTTGCATTCTCCAATTACAATTGCAATTCCCAATTGTTGGGGTCGCTTCCCCCTCTAAGGCGCGAATTACACAGAAACGGCGTAAGGGGAGTTCATTAATCACGTGACGTATACATATAGCAACTTTTTAACCCCCCCCTCCCACATGGTGATACGTGGTGAGGTTTTACATTACCTCTCCCCACTACCCAAAATCACGTGTATTTTTTTGTTACAAAGTAGCTTAAAAAAATTCAGAATGTTATCTTTAAATACAGGTTAACAGGTATAATCTAATTTAATTCTGGAAAATTAAGCACCGTGATAAAATGTCAAGGTCACGCACCGCCTTTTGGTTTAGAAATCACGCGTTCAAAGAAAAAATAAATACACGTGATATCTCACTACACCCCCTCCCTCCCCCCTAGTGATATTTCGTGATTTTTCTGAAACCCCCTTCCCCCATTCGATTTTGGATGGGATATCATCAAATAACCGCCCCCCCCCCCCCCGCTCTGGGTGGAGTGGGAGGGAGTGTCTTATTTTACCAATATTATTTACATCAATGGAGTGCTGCGTACAGAGAATGTAATTTTGCATTGAAATAAAGGAATAGTAACTGGAAAAACGATAATAAAAATGACAAAATAAGGAGCTGAATGCATCCTGCCAGTTTGCGGAAGGCTGTCCTTAACCCTTTTTTTTTTTCGAAAGGCAAATCTTCAATTGACTCCACCCGCTCTGGGCGGAGTGGGAGGGAGTGTCAGACTTTTACTGACTAAAACCCATCCATGTTCCTTCTTTGCCCTTTGTGTTCCAGGGCCGCGGTATCTCTTTCGAACAGTCCCGCAGCCCCGGCAGGGCGAATAATTCGCGCCTAAGGTTATAAAAGAAAATATGTCTAACCTGCAGGGTCATCCAGATCCTTCTCCTCCGTAGACTTATCTTCAGTCTCCTTCTTCCGCAACAGACCGGCTTGAGCATCCTTCATCTCTTTCCTTCCTTGTCGATCCTCATCTTGCATCTCTGTCTTTTTTGGGGGCCCGTCTTTTGTTTCCGGCGTGTCTTTTTCATCGATGTCTTTTTTATTTGGCGTGAACAGGGGATAAGTTAACGCTAGGATTATGGGTTGGTCTTCTAGGGGACATTGTTTGTAGGATTTCATTATCTAAAGAAAGAAAGATAGAAAGAAAGAAAAAATATTTATTAGTCTCGCATAGGAAAAAACAAAAAAATGGTTAAATCTTATTATAAATGCTAAAGTAACTCTGTTTGTTTGTTTGTTTGCTACCTTTTCACGACTAAACAGCTGATCGTATCGTAATGAAATTTGGCGAGGAGATAGATTATATCCTGGGGAAGGGCATAGGCTGTGTTTTTTTACCTTACTCATACTCATCAAAATTACCACGCGAACGAAGTCGCGGGCAACAGCTAGTTCTATTATAAATGCGAAGGTTTGTGGAGAAGGATGGATGTTTCTTATTCTTTCACGTAAAAACTACTGAACAGATTTGAATGAAATTTAGCACACAGATATTTTATAACCTGGATTAACACATAGGATACTTTTTATCACGGTATTACGATCTTGTGGGACACCACGCGGGCGAAGCCCGTTTGCTCGCAACTCTAAACCTTTTTCCAAAACAAAAGTTCTGCCTACGTAACTCCTTATAACTTCACCTATCCGTCAGTAAAAGCCCCGTCAAAATCGGTCCAGCCGTTTCGGAGATTAGCCGGGACAAACAGAAAAAAATCAAAAAATGAGTTTTTGTTATAAGTACCGTACACATATATACTTTCATATGCATTCAGTAAAAAGCTGCTATTTTCATTTGTTCAAAGGGCACACATGAAAATTGAAAAAGGTATCCAACTATAAAATTGGTCATGCTTAACTATAGCTATTAATATTTTTACTGGGTGTGATTTTACTTTCTTTATGTTTGTTTTATTTTATGTCTTATAGCGTCGAATTGGACTTGGTCTGATATGTTGCTATAATTAGTTGTAAAGAATAAATTTTTAAATTACAAACAGACAATTCTATTTTATTTATTTGTGTAGTACTAGTATATGTAGACCCAAATGACTCAAATGATGGTGTGACAGCATGTTACTTACATATTTCAAGTCTTCATCCCTGTATATGAGATGGCAGCTATCCACAATGAGCACGTTGATATTACACATTTTCAGGAGTTCGTCTTCTAGAATCTTCTTCAGTACTGAGGATGTGCAGATTACTACCTGAAAAATTGAGAAAGACTTTTAGTGAGGTGTTATTGGAATTATCTTGTTGGTCCTAGGTTCGATTGCCAGGTCGGGCAAAGTGTTATTGGGTTTTTCGATCAGTAATTTCCAGTAATTTTCAGTAGCAGCCACGGAGTCTGGATTTGCGCCCGGTTGATGGTAATAGGCTCGCCCACTATTACATGGGACTGAAACATAACTGGCGAAATGTGGGTGTACTAATGGGTACACCTCTGCCTAACCCTTCGGGGATTACAGGCGTGATGTCATGTTAAAATTAACCGGCGAGATGTGGGCGTACTATATACAGGTTGTAAGGCTCCCTTCCACAAACTGATGGGGTGAATTCAGTATATCATATTAAGATGACCGGTACAAGAAATTATTTCAGGAATGTTACGGGAATCCAATAAATTTGATTTGTTATATTTCCTCATACGCAATGTATCGCTACCGTGGCAAAACGCACGTAGTGAACGGCAAGTGCGACGACGAGTTCGATGAACTTTGTAGGAAGTGAACAGCTGATTTCACATGTCGTTCGTTAGAGTATTTCAACGTCCATTTTTGATTTTAGCAGCAATGTAATTTTACATAGAATAAAGGAAAAGAAAGTGAAAAAAAAAAACCGGGGAAAAATTCCGGTGGAATATGATTCAAAATAGGGAGCTGAATGCACCCTGTTAGTTTGTGGAGGGCTGTCTCTTACACCCATATACACTTCAGCCTAACCTCACCCTGCATTACATTTAACCAGACCAGAACCTTACCTCCTTAGACTCAAGTTCAGCGAGCCAGTCATCCACATCTTCATAAGCCTGTGCTGCTATCGTGCCCAGATCTGTCAGGATCTTCAGCTCGAAGGCCACTACTTGGACGCGGGTGGCGCGGGTGATGTATATTGAGCGTTTCTTGCCGGCATTGAGAGAACTGGAAAGGGAGATGGGTTGATTAGAACATGGATTCGCAAATGATTTCGCCGCATTAGCGGGAACGAGCCTAGTGGTGTGACCGTCGGACTGCCAAGTCATAGGTCTTTTTTTTCAGATGAGAAATCATCAAATGACCCCACCCGCTCTGGGCGGAGTGGAAGGGAGTGTCAGACTCGTCTCTGACTAAAACCCATCCATATTCCTTCTCTGCCCTTTGTGTTCCAGGGCCGCGGTATCTCTTTCGAACAGTCCCGCAGCCCCGGCAGGCATCGGCCCTTGCGGGCCCCTTCCTTTTTGCTGACAACTCTTTGAGGCGCGCGTGGAACACGATCTCGCCGTCGACACGGCCTGTCGTCATAAGACGGACGGACGGCTTGCTAGCCCATTACTCACTGTCCATCTGCCCGCGGTGTCATCATCATCACAATTTCACCACTTTTTCTCCAGAATTCAGCAGTTATTACTTATTAAGAAAAACTTGCCATACAACTCACCCGCGAATCTGATAGGCCTTCTCATACAGTAGCCGCACAGGTATGAAGCTGGCGTACTCCACGGCGAGGATGTTCTTCGTAGCGGCGGCTGCAGCGAGCCGGGCTCCGCCCTCGGCCGCCGTGAAGCGGGAGCAGCAGCCTTCCATCATTGTGGACTGGAATTAGGAGATACCACGTTTATAGAAACAATGTAAACAAAAGCTCACAGCTTTTATTTAAATCTGGCGCCATGAGGGCTTGCAGGGCCGTAGGTTGTGATGGGGTTTTGGGAGTTCAATCCTCCCCCTCACCCCCTACCTCGGACAACAATAGAGAAACTGATCTATCCAAGGCAGAATACTACAATTTTCGAGGTTGCTTCGCTCCCTAATACCTCCTATACTTACTCAATCTTATAAATCTTATTCTACTCTTACTAATATTCTAAATGCGAAAGTTTGTCAGGATGGATGGATGTTTGTTACTATTTCACGCAAAAACTACTGAACGGATTTGTATGAAATTTAGCACAGCACAGATAGTTTGTAACCGGGATTAAACTTTTGAACGCCAGAGCATAAACGCACTCGCGTGCCCTCCACGCCCCGTCGTTTGGCGTATAGGGCACGCGTTTGCTTGTCACGTGAATGTGTCAATGGCGTTCAAAAGGTTAACACATAGGATACTTTTTATCCCGGTAGTATAATCCCAATTACAAATTACACACACAACGGGGACGACAACGGGGACACGGGACGGCAATGCGGGGAAATAAAATATAAAGAAAAAATAAAAATATACTTATACAGGATAAAATATAAATATATATAAATACAGGGGGACAATTATCGAACTCTACGAGGGCGAAGCCGCAGGCATAAGCTAGTTCAATATAAGTAGAGATTTTCTCCGATTCTCATTTCTGACTTAATGAGCAAAAAGGACCTAATTTATTTGAGGAGGGTTGCCAAAATTTGCGAGCTAACTTCGCTTGCTCTTGCAATCTCGTGTCTTTGGAAACTTCTCTGCATTAGTTGACAAAGTCTGTATAACTCCTATTTCTAAGCAGTAAATTCTAAAAGACTACCTTAACATCATCATCTGCCTAGCCTTTTCCCAACTATATTGGGGTCGGCTTCTAGTCTAACCGGATGCACCTGAATACCAGTATTTTACATGGAGCAACTGCCTATTTGACCTCCACAACCCAGTTAGTACTGGGTAATAAGATACCCCTTGGTAAGACTGGTTATCAGGCTTTTTGGGCCACTTACTACCTGTAATGACTGTCAAAGATCTAGAAATGACAGCCGGGACCAACGAATTGACGTGCTTTCCAAGGCACGGAGGAAACTCGGTATGTGTCTAGATAAGCATGGCTGTACATGACTGATGACTGACTGTTGTGTGCATGACTGCATGGTTGGCGCAGTGGCTGAACGATTGGCTGCTGTGCTGCGTGTCGCGGTTGCGGTTCCCGCACGGAACAAATATTTGTATGGCTTACAAGTAGTGCTGTTTGTGTATGTGAATTTAAATGTTTGTAAACGCACCCACGATCAGGAGAAATTCCTAGTGTGGGGCAATGTTTTTTTTTTTTAACACGTTCAACACCACGGAAAAAATACGGAAAACGGAAAGTACTGGTGTCGCCCAACATTGTCCGACATGGCGTTGAACGTGTTAAATTAAATGATTAAATTGATGACTTAAGGGGGATGCGCCAGGGTCGCCTGCGAAATGAATATGATTTGCAACCATAATTGAGCTTATCGAGTTATAATCAAGAATGACTTTTACATGCAATAAGGAGAAATCAGGAAAATGTTGTGAGGAAAGTTTTGAGTATCAATGAGGATGGGTATAAGAGTAGAGGAAGACCAAAGAAACGGTGGATGGACTGTGTGAAGGATGATATGGCAAGAAAGGAGGTGTCTGATGAGATGACGAGTAATAGAGGAGTGTGGAAGAAGACATGCTGTGCTGACCACAAATAAATTGGGATAAGGGCAGGAGAATAATGATGATAAACTTGTCTAGGGTGTGTTCAAGAGATTTATTATGTGAGAATACAAAACACTACTTCAAAAAGTATTTTGCTTTGAAGTATGAAAGTAAGTTTATTTTTACACCAATATTTTGCTTGGGACCGATGGGCCAGAGTCGTCACGCAGTGGGTGCCAGAAGACGGGCATCGTCGCCCAGAGAGGCCTAAAGAACGCTGGCGTGACAACGATTTGCCAGAAAAAACTGCAAGGAGAGACAAATGGAAGGCTATGTGGCAGGCCTTTGCCCAGTAGTGGGACAACAGTGGCTAAGAAAAAAAATATATTTTGCTTTGAAGGTTTATTACACCAAGGCAATTGGAATCTTATTGAAATGTTACTCTTAATGTAATTTATACAAATAGACACAAATATACATAAGCTCACGCCTTTTTCCCCGGGGGTAAGCAGAATCTACAGAACACTGCCTGCTTCAATCTTTAAATACTTCTTTCGCTTGGTCCACATCCATATAATTATGTCTCAAAAACTAGCGTAGAAAAGGCCCCAGATTATAAGTAATTCACTCAGTTATTGCCGTTGAGTATGAAATATTTCTTAAGTGACTAAAAGGCCGTAAAACTAAACATTTACAGTACAAGGATAGAGGTGGGCATGAATATCAAATTAATCGTATGCTTACATCTGGCACACTCGATGGCCACTAAACCATAAAACAGGAACACAACACTTCTGTTCTCACGAAACAATCAAGCAAATTGTTATAGGAACACTGAAATATGATCTGAAAACGCCGACACATATTTTTGGTCACATATTCACTCTGAAACACCATTTAAGTCCAAAATGGCAGGTATATAGTGATTCTTAACTGTGTTTCAGATAAATTAGGAATGCATAATAAGTCCTAGCGATTAATTTATTCGTTATTTTATCGAAGCAAACAATAATTTGCGAAAGATTTGCGACCGGAGATCGCAAACGCAAACTTGTAAGATGCGACTCCGAAACGTCAATTTGATTGTCAGTGTCAGTGTGTCAGTCAATATTTCGCGGACACGCCAAATTACAGGTGTTGCTAGACTAAAATATAGAACACATGAGCTAAACAAAAAATCTTTACTGTTTTATTTTTATCATCATCTTCCTGCCCTTGTCCCATGTTACTTGGGGTCGGCGCAACACGTTTTTTTCTTCCATTCTCCTCTGTCAACCGTCACGCAAATATTTACTCCTTTATCTTTCATATCATTCTACGCACACTCCATTCATCGTTTCTTTCTCTGCCTCCATCAACGTTTATATTCATCACTCTTTTAGTCTCATTCGATTCGTCCCTCCACATCACATATCCATACCAAGACAGTCGTTTTCCTTTCAATTTTTCTGTAACTCACGCAACTTTTAAACTTCCTCTAAAAAATACTCGTTCCTTACCTTATCCATTTTTGTCACACCACACATCCACCTCAACGTTCTCATCTCTGCTACATGCTATCTTTTTTCATCCATCTTCTTCACAGCCCAGCATTCCGATCCATACAGTACGTCAGGTCTAATCACGGACTTGTATATTTTCCCCTATAACTTGAGGGGCATCCGTGGGTCACAAGTTGTTTCAGTGACCTGTCGCCATTTCATCCATCCTGAGTTGATCCGGTGCGTTACGTCACGGTCTACTTCGCTATCTTCTTGGACAAGGGACCCGAGGTACCGAAAATCGGAACTGATCGGTACGGGCGTTCCGACGAGAGTTATGGGCACAGGACTGGAGAAACCGCCGAAATCACAGAATAAGTATTCTGTTTTGGTCCTACTGTCTTTCAGGCCAAAATTCTACAGTCTATGCCACCACACCTCCAATCTGCTCTAGACCTCTAGGCCACTGTAGACCGGACTTGGGTACTACATCGCCTGTACATCACCCGGATCAACTGGAAATACTTCCCAGGCATACCTTTCTCTTTCAGGGCCCATCACAAAACCTCACGAGGTACCCGGTCGTATGCCTTTTCGAGGTCGATGAACCATGTCCATATTTTTGTGCGCAGTTCTATATTTGCACAGTACAGCTGGCGGATGGCAAAAATGGCATCCGTCGTTCCCCGACCAGGCATAAAACCGAATTGATTTCGAGAAATTTCACTCTCTTCTCTCAGTCGTCTTTCAATAACTTTCTCCCAAACTTTCATACTACGCGCCATTAGTTTTATTCCTCTATACTTATTATAATTTTTGCACTCTAGCCCATCACCTTTATTTTAAAAGATGGGCACCAGCGAACTGTTGCACCAGTCGTCATGTATGGCTTCTTAATGTTTTATTTTTATACAGCTATTTATTAGCTGTTTGAAATATATTCACTGACAAAAGTATAATTCACACAAAATATTCCAAATAATTATACTTTTTTTTCGGTAGAAACCCTAAAAGAACAGACTAAACCAAACAGGTATTCCGGATTTCCCCGATTTAGTACGGGGAAATTAAGGCAGTCCCACACTACGGCGAATGCCATGTAACATATTAAGCTAAATAAAGTTAAACTTATATTGCTAACTAAAGTCTGTTTTTTAATCTCGGAGACTAATTAATTGACAAGTAAAAATGGTGATCTGACATAGATTTCAATAGGATTTAAGTCAGTTTTGACATTTTCACTTGTCAATTTAGTTTCCGAGATCAAAAAACAGACCTTAGCTGTTGCCCGCGACCTGCGTTCGCGTGAAATTATTTAACAAAAAAAAATTACCTTCTTCCCTTTTTGAATCGAATTTTGTTACCAATTTCAAGGGTTTTATTTTTTTTACACGGAACCCTAGTTCTTATTCTAAAACAAAAGTTACGGTACGTAGCTTTAGATATTCCTTATGATATCAGCTATCTGCCAGTAAAAGTCCCGTCATAATCGATCTAGCCGTATCGGTGATTAGCCGTTTGAATCGGATTTTCTTAACAATTTCAAGGATTTTCACACAGTTTATTACGTCCTAGTATCGAGCGGTACCCCTGTAGTAAGTGACGATGCCAGGCCATCGCTTGGCAGGTGCAGATGCATCCTCCGCTTTGCATTGTTTCTCCAATGAAGGGTGTCATGTCGTACCCACATCATAGTTTTAAGACTCCCTAGATTATATTGCTCCTACTGCCACTGGCAGCTACAACGCTCGTGGCTAAATAATAACGGCCACACAAGTCGATCTTCAAGCATAAGCAGTGCTTGCCAAAGTCAGTCCTTGGATGGGTCTATCCATTCCATACCGACTGTAATCCGTGCGTCGGAGAGCACGTTACGCTTTTGATCCTGCCATCCCGGCTGTCATTTGTAAATCTCTGACACAGGTTACAGGTAGTCAGTAGCCCGAAAGTCTGACAACCAGTCTTAAAAAGCAAGAGGTATCTTATTACCCATCGCACTTACTGGATTGTGGAGGTGAGATAGGTAGTTCATATAAAATTCTGGTATTCAGGTGTGTCCAGTTAAAGTTGAAACAGACTCCAAAATAGTTGTGAAATGAAAAGGCTAGGGAGATGATTGTTCCTACAGCTACAGCTCCTACTATACACAACAGAAGACCAGAGTATAAGGAGTCCTTTCACTTGGACCCTCCAAAGCAGCGTCCAGCTATGCTGCGGCACGAACGAACTTTCTGTTCCGTTTTAGATCCATCCAAATTATAATTTACTTACATTTCCGTGTCAGCATAATACAGCTATGGAATTAATGATGTCAATACCTGAAACAAAAAAAAAATTGAGTCCTTCTATGGATATTTACAATTTCAAGACGAATCGCAAATGTCTTGGACGGGAATTATGCAATTTTGACAGTTTGTGTAGGTACACGTACAGTTTACATACAATGAAAGCTACTTTTGTTTTGAAATACTAATCCTGTATCCTGTTCTAAAATTAGTCGAGACTGACGAAGACGAAGCTGAAGTACCTTATTTAAACGTGGGCTTTTTATTCAAGAAAGAGTCACTACTAAAGCGTAAAAGTTTCAAAAAAAGTTGGTGACCAAAAAGTTTTTGACACATTCCTGCTATCAGACTTATCAGTGTGAACACTGATGGTAAGTAAATTATCATACAATTGAATTGGTTGTTTATTTGTTTGTGGAATCTAGAGGTCAGATCAGTCGGCCCATGCAATATATTTGTATTTAGGTGTAGTTAGAGTGGAAACCATCCCTGATATAGTTGGGACATGGCTGGGCAGATGATGAAAATGAGGTTTTCATTTACCAGTAAGCCTAAAACCTCTTTTCACTTATGGTTGTAGAAGGATGCTTAACAGAGTGCAAAGAAATTTGTATAAGAAAGAATAATACCGTGAATAGGGTTGAATTAGGACAAAACTAAATATTATTGACAGCCTAGCAGCTTTTTTAGGGTTCCGTAGTCTACAAGGAAAGGAACCCTTATAGTTTCGCCATGTCCGTCTGTCTGTCCGCAGCTTAGCTCAAAGACTTAGTACTAGAAAGCTGTAATTTGGCATGAATATACAAATTGGCAAACATCTCCGCCGAGGCCGGCCCAGAAAGAGGACGATCTGGACGCTTACCGTGCATGCTGGTTCGAGGTGGCACGAGAAAAGAGCACATGGAAGGAATTAGGGGAGGGTTTTGCCCAGCAGTGGGACAGTACAGTTAATTAAAAAAAAAAAACAATAAAAATTGGTTTTGCTGACAAAGTGATAAAATAAAATCTCGAAAATTATTTTTTTTAGTGTACACATATGGTGGATTTATTTTTTCTTACCTACCCCATTGTGTGGTACGTCATTGGATAGGTCTTTAAAAAATATTGCGAGTTTGTTCAAATAATTTTTCGATTACGGATTCATTCAAATTCAAATTCAAATTCATTTATTCATTTTGTGAACATAGGGTAAAATATACTGATGTTATATACATAAATATTGGTCCATACTATGTCCCGCCAGAAGGCATACAAAATATAGTAGTTTAAATGTCAAACAACAACCATAAAAATCCAAAAATAAATTCAAAACTAAGTAGTAGATGTCACAATTTCATGTCAAACACTTAACGCTAATAATAATATGTCAATAAATTAAGACGGCACATAAACAAGAAGGCATTATTTAGTCACTATTAAAATCAATCAAATGTTATATAATCAAAGACGCAATATATATACAACATGTCAATAAAACTATCAATGTCATAAGGGAACAACATTTTACAGACAGATTTAAATTTATATAAAGATTATTTTAATTTATCATTAAGATATTCCTTAACAGAGTAATACGCCCCTTCACTCAATAATTTAAAAAGCTTATGTTTAAACTCCGTCATGTTGTTGCTTGATAAAATTTGATCAGGCAATTTGTTATAAAGTTTTGGAGCCATTGCATATATTCACGATTGTGAAATAGGTATTAAGCTTTAAATTGCTAATTTTTGTTACACTCAAGTGTCCCCCCCTTATACCAGCAAAATGGTAGTATAAAGGGTGTAAAAATATCCTTTACGAAGCCGAAAGGCACTTGTTCTCCCTGTCATTGCGATCATTTTTTTTTTCTAGACCATACCTGAGTGGGAACCTTCTAGTTATGGAGAAATTGGAGGTCAAAGTTCCAACTTTTTTTTTAAATACATGTTTTTAATGTAAGATTTTTAAACTTTAAACTCCTCCACGACCCCCGTACTATTCAATCCATTGGAGGTCAAAGTTCAGATTTTTTCATATTTATTTTTTAAATACCACTTTTTAAGGTTTAAACTTTATTTTAAATATCACAGCTAAGTATGCTTTACAAGTTAACTAGTAAAAGTCGACCAACTTATAAAATGTACTTGGATAATATATTTTTCTAAACATAATGTATGGGAACACAGGTTTTTCAAATGCAAATGTAAGTTTGTTTTATGATTACAATAAAAAATCATCATTCGGAGGCAAATCCGCATATTTTGATGGGCAACTACGAAGCCCTACATTTTGCGTGGCCAGATTTGCACTAGGCCGGTTTTTATCAAATTAAAACAATAATAATTTCAATTCCTTTTAATTTTAGCATGTTTAGTTGACACTTTCTTTTACCCAAGGGCTGGCACCAACCCAGGTTGGAGTACTAAAAAAGTCACAAATTGGAAAAAACATTTCACATACCTACATTTTGTTAAAAATGAAAAAAAAAAATTTGTGTATTTATATCAGTTTTTTTTTTGATGGACCCTTCTCTGGGAGCAACCCAGGTTAAAGTGCTAAAAAAAGTCAGAAATCCAAAAATCTTTCCCCATACATTTTGTTTAGTTAGTCGATCATGTTTCTGATCAAAAACTCTCTCGAAATCATTGCAGGTCCTAAGAAAGAATTTGTGAATCTAATTGTGATCAGTATTAGAAACAGGATCGATTGGCATCAAAAAAATGTTTTGTGTAAAATGGCCATTTTCTTGCTAACCTTTCTTTTTTTTGAAATCTGTGAATGGGGGATCAAAATTTAATGAAATATTATGGATAGACTCCTAAGGCGCGAATTAAACAGAAACGGCATAAGGTGAAGGCGCGGTGCAGGCATGATGCCGCTTCTAAACATTTTCATACAAAATATACGTAGGCGACGTGTGGTAAATTACACTCAAGCGGCGCGGCGCAGGCACGCCGTTCTTTGGTTTCCTTATAAATTCCACGCCTGCGCCGCACCTTACGCCTTACGCCGGTTCTGTTAATTCACGCTTAAGACCATTTTCGTGTAGCCGCAACGGATAAGGTAGTTCCCCTTACTGCCCCGTGTTTCCACCATATATAATTCATCTGCCTAGCCTTTTCCCGAATATATTGGGGTCGGCCTCCAGTCTAACCGGATGCAGCTGAATACCAGTATTTTACATGGAGCGACTGCCTATGCCTGACCTCCACAACCCAGTTAGTACTGAGTAATACGATACCCCTTGGTAAGACTGGTTGTCAGACTTTTTGGACCACTGACTACTTACAACTGTCAAAGATCTACAAATGACACCTGGGGGGTTACCATGACGTCTTAAAGCAGGAGTCATTCCAGTGTGGGAAAGAGACAGAGCTACATAGGTCGTCTAGCGCCATCTCTTTCCCACACTTGAATTACTCCTGCTTTAAGACATCATGGTAGGCCACCAGGGACCAACGGTTTAATGTGCTTTCCGAGGCACGGAGGAAACTCGGTATGTAATCCATAGTCCAACCTAGGCAAGTACGGCTTAACCTAAAGATCGACCCGAGCGGCTGTTATTATTTAGCCACGAGCTCCTCCACTCTGTATAATTAATAAACTTTATTCAATAAAGTTATTGAACTGTGTAGGTATTCCACTTTTGTAGGTATTGCCTTTTTGCATTGGTGTCCCTTTCATCCTGTATTATATTATGTAATTACGAGCCCGCAACCTTCGTTCGCGTGAAATTATTGTAAAAAATCCCTATTATTATAGGCACTTCCCTTTTTGAATCGAATTTTGTAACCAATTTAAAGGGTTTTAATTTTTTTGCACGGAGCCCTAATTATTTTTCTAAAATAAATGTAGCCTATGTTAGACCTTATAACATCAGCTATCTGTCCGTAAAAGTCCTGTCAAAATCGGTCCAGCCGTTTCGGAGATTAGCCGGAACAAACAGACCGACACACAGACAAAAGTTGAAAAAAATAAGTTTTTGTTATAAGTGCATTTCCATATGCATTCAGTAAAAAGCTGTTATTTTGCTATTAAAAACAGACAATTCAATTTTATTTACTTGTATAGGTTACGGAATTCAGGAACGGGCTCACTGACCTCTACACCACAGACCTACATACAGTCCCTTAATAAGACTGGTTGTTACTTGTTATACTCTTAAACACTACTACTGTTCTTTCATTATTATTTTATCTCCGATTTTGCTGTTTTATCCTCAACTTTATTTTCATTAACATAAGGTGTATGTTAAAGGCAAAGTAATTTTAACTGTGAGTATGTATTATTATCTTATTACAGTACTAAGGTACAATAAATGGGGCAATAGTTCTTTGAGTGTCTTGTGTGCTATGCAGTATGAAATAACCTTTTTACCATTGCCACTCGAAAAAGGGCATTTTATTCATCGATAACAATGAATAAAACGCTCTTTTACTCACTGAGTGAATAAAGACTTTTTGAATTTGGAACGAGCACGAATTATGAACAAAAAATAAATAAAACGTGCCGACAACATTAAATTTCGAAAATTGTTCTAATTTCACTAAATTTTTTTTATTTAATCCTTTGTTCTCTTATTATATTACCGATTATATAATAAAATGTGATAAATACTCATCTGGCTAGACTTATACCAACTTTATTGGCATCAGCTTCCAGTCTAATCGGATGCAGCTGAATATCAGTATTTTACATGGACCGACTGCCTATCTAACCCAGACCACAATCCAGTTAGTACTGGCCTACTGGGTGCGTAATATGGTACCCCTTGGTAAGACTGGTTGTCCAGACTTCCGGGCTACTGACTTCCTGTAACGAATGTCAAAGAACTACAAATGACACCCGGCCCAACGGCTTTACATACTTTCCGAGGCACGGAGAAAACTCGGTATGTAAATTATTAGTGTTCACCCATCCACAGACCGACCTTGGTAAGCCTGGCTTAACCTTGAAGATCGACCCGAGTGGCTGTTACTATACTTCTATTTATTTTCTCGCAGTCAATGGTAAAAAGTAGAGTACACAACTCGAGAAAAAAAAATTCATCTCGGTTCTTGTATCCCTCGCTCCGCTCAGGATTCTACTCTAGAATCCCTTGCTACGCTCGGGATTCTACTCTAGAATCCTTCGCTGCTCTCGGGATCCAACTTAGTCCCTCGAATTAAATTCCCTTTTTTTTCACTTGTTGTATAATCTACTATTATTACACTGCTATGAGGAGCACGTGCCTAAATAATAACTGCCGTTCGGGTCTATCTTCAAATTAACCGCGCTTGCCTAGCGAGTTGCTTGCGAGTTTCCTAAATGCCTCGGAAAGCACGTTAAGTCGTTGGTCCCGACTGTCAATTTTAGATCTTTGACAGTCGTTACAGATAGTCAGTGGCCTGAAAGTCTGACAACCAGTTTTAGTAAGGGGTATCGTATTACCCAGTATTAACTGGGTAAGTAAAATTAAAATACACACTCAGTGTCTCAAAAACGTCCGCAGAAAAAGTATGCACAATAGGGGCATCATCTGCCTAGCCTTTTCCCAACTATGTTGGAGGCGGCTTCCTGTCTCACCGAATGCAGCTGAATACCGATATTTTATATGGACCGATTATTGCCTATCTGATCTCCACAACCTAGTAGCTGGTAAGACTGGTTGTCAGACTCGATAATATTCTTTCTAAAATATAACTAAAAACGGGTGTGGTCTTTCACAGATAAATCAAGAAACATGCAGCGCCATTCTTCAAATGAAAGTGAAATTAAAATTCCGCCAAACTTGCTGAAGAACTTTAACGTCTACGACGTTTTGGAACCTCAGAAAAATAGCGCCAACAATAGTGATGCGACAAAGGTCGATAAACTTATCGATATCGACGATTGCTCACGAGATTCGGGATTTCAGGACTCGGATTTGCAACCGGCGTTCCTTGACAAAAATCGGGATTTTGATTTAGTTGATTTGTATCAGAATATCTTTGTGACGCCGCAACATATTAAAAAGAAAGAGAATGAGACTGAAGAAGATGGTGCAAATAGTGTTTCTACGGTTGTTGATGCTGGTTTTAAACAATTTTTTGACATGCTTGAGTCTGGACAAAAGGTTGATTGGGCGAAAATGGCGCAGCCTGAAGATGAATTTGTTACTAAAAATGATTTTATTGAGAAGAAACCAAGAGTTTTGGTGCCAAAGGTATTAACGGAACCTGATTCAGATCCTGAAGATTTAATCCATGAAGTTTTGAAGCAGAAAACTTTTGAGAAATTAGTTCTTGACAGTATCAATAGTTCGCCTAAGATGAAGGCAGACGAGCTGCCAGAGCGTGAAAGTCTTCAAAAGATAAATGAAAAACATAACCACGTTCTTGATGGTGTTCCAGAATTTTCCCCTTCAAGCTGTATAAATTGCGGATCTAAAGACCCCCAATTCGACAACGCAAGTTATGAGAAAGTATCTCGTCCTTCTGAAACATATTCGGACAGCCAATCAAACAATTCTTCAACAAACTTCACGGTCAAAGCCATTCAAAAAGACGAAAAACTTTATAAAAAGAAACGTATACTAAAACCAGAAAGTCAGACCGCTAACTACACTAAAGGCCCAGATTTTTACGAGAAATCTGTAGTTTTGCCGCAAATTATGGCGAGGTTACACGCTCAACTGGCATATTTAGACGAAAAATCTAATCAGAAAAAGAGATTGATCTTAGATGCGGGCACGAATCCAGTAAAAGCTGAATGTAGTGCATACGTAAACGCACAAGTTAAGAAACCCTACAACCAGGCTTCTAACGTAAAACAGCAAGTAAAAACCAAACTCCTCAACCAACCTGAATCTAGCACATTTACTAAAAAGGTTCCAACCAAAAAAGTCCAAAACACAGCTAGCACTTCGGGAATTCATTCACTAAAAAATAACAATTTACCGATAAAAGACGAAGCTCGTCCGTGTACTAACAGTCAGACTAAGGATATACGCGTTCATACTACAGACAAAACATGTATGAACTGCGGAAACCCATCTACTTCTAAAAAAGGTTTTACTCCGGAAGTAACGTCCACTAAAACTGAGGGAACATTGTCTCCAATTGTGTTGATGGACGATTGTAATAAGGAAAGATTGAGAGCATTAAAACAAAGTCAAATGTTTAAAGATTTTGTGCTTACAGGGAAACATTCTTATGAAGGTTAACAGAAAGAAACAAAAAGAAGGAAACGAAAGAAAAACTATAAACTCAAACTCAAAGCATTTATTTCAATTAGACCATTACAGGCACTTTTGAAAGTCACAAAATCAACAAAGAGCGAAGCTACAGTCACAGACGCAAGGTATAATAACTTGTGAAAGTACTGTAGTTGCCCATTCCAAAGCGTAGATCTCTATGGCGAAGAATGGGCAAGAAACTCCATGGACACTCTTTTCAATCAAAATATTGTTACAAAATCTTGGTTACATAATTATGATTATATAAATTATGTCACAAATACTTCCAAATTCAAATGCTCTCACTCAGATCCAGCCAGTCCCCTTGCTGCCCTCCCCAGACAAAAAAAAACATCTTTTACGGTAGGACTCAATGTAACTGTAACAGGTTTGACGCAGGATGTGCACTTGACGTGAAATGCACATTTTGCGAAATGCACATTTTACGAAGTGCACATTTTGCGAAATGCACATTTTGCGATGTGCACATTTTGCGCCAAGTGCACATTTTGCGAAGTGCACATTCTGCGTCAAGCCCAATGTAATGCACTCAAAAAATTGTGCTGATGGATGCATAGAACAGTACAGGGGTCGTGGAGGTATTTAAAGTACAGTTATAACATAAAAAAAGCCTATGAAAAAGTTGAAACTTTGAGCTCCAAAATCTCCGTAACTAGAAGGTTCTCAGGTATGGTCTACTAGAACAAAAAAATGATTGCAATGACGGAGAGAAGAAGTGCCTTTCGGTTGCGTTAAGGGTATTTTTACACCCATTATATCAGTGCACTTGTACTAGGCATACATTGTATATCGTCTAGTGTTTTTCAAAACTAGGATAAGCTCACATTGGTCTGAGAATCTATATGATAATGTCAGGGATTAATATGAACCGCCTAGTTTAATGAATAGTTATACTTTCCTAGTATTAGTGACACCGGCAGCCTCTTAAGCTGTAAGTTAAACTTTTTTATATTTTATATACAGGGGGGATCGATTAACACCAAAAAATATATTTAAGTTATAGTTTTTAAACAAAATCTATGTGAAAAGTTTTTTGCAATTTCTGAATTTTTTAGTACTTCAACCTGGGTTGGTCCCATAGAAGTTTTTGATCAGTATTAGAAACAGTATCGATTGACATCAAAAAAATGTTTTGAGTAAAAAGCCATTTTTTTTAAATCTGTTAATGGGTATCAAAATTATACGAAAAATTATGGATAGTCTCCTAAGACCATTTTGGTAGTTCCCTTTACTGCCCCGTTGACAGTTTCCACCCTTTATACCTAATGTTAAATATTGTTTGAAAATGTATCTGTTTTCCCACAAGTGGTTTATTGTTAGAGCTTATCCTAGTACAGGTATTTAACATTGTAAGACCTACATTGTTTAATTAAGATTAATTTTGTATTTTACCCATTTTTATTTCTAAATAAACATTTATTTATTATACAGGGTGGTTAAAAAATCGTGGATCAAACGAAACAGGGCGATAGTTGGGGTTATCGGGGTCATTTTTTGGGAGTAATTTTTTTTTTCAGTGAGGTTCTGTAGTTACAAATAATTTTTCGTGAGACTTAAAAGATATTGAATAAAGTGCCAATTGTCATAAATCATGGTACATCCTACTAATATTATAAATGTGAAAGTTTGTGAGTATGTATGTGTGGAAGTTTGTTACTCTTTCACGCTAAAACTACTGGATGGATTTTGATGAAACTTGGCAGTAATACAGCTTATATAACAGAATAACATATAGGATACTTTTTATTCCGATAGTGCGATCCCGAGGGACATTACCGAACTCCATGCGGGCGAAGCCGCGGGCATAAGCTAGTACTGTCATAAAAGCACTTTTGTAGTGATGATACATTTCCTAGAAGCAACTAAACACTACTAATTGCCTATTTAGTAAAAAAATTGGTATTTTCTTAAACCAAACTCAAGTAGTCATAACTTTTAAGGAGATCAAGTTAGGACTCTGCCACAGAGATATTTTTTACTGCAAATAACCCTAACTATGGCTCTGTTTCGTTTGATCCACGATTTTTTACCCACCCTGTATATTCTTTACTGTGTAGGTATTGCACTTTTATAGGAAACAGCAGATTTTTGGTATGATGTACTGGATACGTGATGACCGTTTGTGTGTCGATGTGATGCGTCCATCCAACTGTATAATCCGACATTAATTTGAAAAAATAAAACAAATTTCTTTGCTACCAATAATACCTATGCCTATGCGTCCACCCTGTATCATCCAACATTAATTAGATATTATAGGTAGCTATTTTTTTTTAATCATTTAATTCATAAATTATATTAATAATGAAGTAGTCAAGTATATTATATTTACATTATACTATACAAAATATATTAGGATAGCTGACTAGGCCAATGGTTCTGGTGATCCTTAGACGTCCACTCTTGGACATAATCTGTCTTTTGGCTGCTCAGAAGTGGACGTCTTTTGACTGAAATGATCATAATTATGATTTATTATTAGTTTCTAATTATAGTTTTTGCATATTGGGTAACTTAAAGCCCTAACCTACGTCATGGTCTATCCTTTTGCCAAATTTTATGTTAATCCGTTCAGCCGTTAAACGGTAACAGACGGACAGACACAGTCACTTACAAATTTTTATTAATTTTGTGTATTTGATATTGCGATAGATATAAGCGGTATTCTCTAATGGCCTACTAATATTTTTAACCGACCTAAAAAAGAAGTTTGTTATGTATTCCACCAGCTTCCTTTTGCGTGGCATAGAGAATTAGTTTAGCATTTACATAATTAATAAATCAATTATCGTCATAATCTGCCTAGCCTTTACTATGTCAACGGCTCGGCTTTCAGTCTACCCGAATACAACTGAATGCCAGTATTTTACAAGGAGCGTCTGCCTATCTGACCAACAACCCAGTTACGATACCATTTGATAGACTGGTTGTCAGACTTTCAGGCCACTGACTGCCTGTAACTACTGTCATAGATCTACAATTGACAGCCGGGATCAACGGCTTAACGTGTTTCTCGAGGCACAGAGGAACTCTGTATGTATTGGGTGGTCATCCATCCACGGCCCAACATAGGCAAGCGCGGCTTAACCTAAAGATCGATCCGAGCGGCTGTTATTACTCAGCTACTGTCTTCAAAATCAAATATGTTTATTTGTGCCACATAGGTTTAATGGTGTTAGAAGCAAATATGGCAGCTTCATAAATATAAAGAGACGGGAGTGTTCTTAATTTTAGATTAATAAAAACTGGTTTGGAACTGTCAGTGATTTGAATCATGGATACTGCACGGACTGCATTTTTTTGGGCTTTTAAGGCCGCTTCCCTATCCGTAGAATTACCCTAGAATATAAGTTTTTAAACTGTCATGGTCAGCTACATTATCATTAACTCTATAAACGGGATATTTACCATGTTTACTGCTTGGTTTGAGTTAAACATGGTAAATATCCCGTTTCTAGAGTTAATGTTAATATTACCCCTTTTTTTCGGATGGGAAGTCATCAAATAACCCCCCTCCCCCCGCTCTGGGCGGAGTGGGAGAGAGTGTCAGACTTTTACTGACTAAAACCCATCCATGTTCCTTCTTTGCCCTTTGTGTTCCAGGGCCGCGGTATCTCTTTCGAACAGTACCGCAGCCACTCTTGAATATTACTCCATATTGTATCGCAGTGTTGCGGAGACGTATGCGTGGTATGCAGTAAGGACGGTGCTCCGATTCGCGACTTTATTTAAATTGTGTAGGGCATAGAATCTTACCTTCATAATCCGGTCACAAGTTAAAACAATACCCCTTGGTAAGTGATTGTTAGACTTTTGGGGTACTGACTTCTATTACGTAGGGAAGTCATTGCCACAGAGTCTGATTCCTCACAACTGGACTGGTGTTGGAGGTCAGTGAGGCAGTCTCTCCATGTCCTGGTTCAACTGCAACGGTCATACTGAAGGATCGAACGTCTGTTGGGGAAATGATAGGCAGATGATGGTGATTAGGAATGGCGCTGTCAATTGTGATTGGTCATCTCTTAGTTGCCACGGCTTATTTCAATAATAAAGGGTGTAAAAAGACCCTTAACGAACCCGAAAGGCACATGTTCTCCCCGCTATTGCAATATTTTTTTTGTTCTAGACCATACCTGGGAACCTTCTAGTTACGGAGTTATTGGGGGTCAAAGTTCCAACTTTTTCACGGTTCTAACTTTACTTTTAATATTTCTCCATGACCCGTTTACAATGCATCCATAAGCACATTTTTTTGGATGCGTTACATTGAATTTGACCGTAAAAGATTATTTTTCACCCCAAAAAAAAGTCGTTTCCCAGCAGAATTTTTTGTGTAGGGTTACTTAGATTGATGTACAGAATGCTTGGTTAACGGCTTCGTGAAGGGTCTGTTTACACCCTGTATATTTTATTATTTTTGAATTGTCTATTTTTGTCTTTACTATAGACACTTTTAACGTGCACATCTTGCTATGTACATCGTTCTCACATAATGTACCATCTCAACATGAACGATGTAACCAAGGTTTTGTAACAATATTCTGATTTAAAAGAGTGTCCATGGAGTTTTTTGCCCGTTCTTCTCCATAGAGATCTACGCTTTACAATGGGCAACTACAGTACTTTCACAGTTTTTATGCCTTGTGACTGGGACTGTAGCTAAATTTCATTGTTGGGTCAGTAGGTCGTCTTAGGGGCGTTGACTTTGTTTCGACAATTCATAAGTGCCTGTAACTGGCCTACTTGAAATAAATGCTTTGAGTTTTTATTCTTCTTCTATAGTCTGTTTTTTAATCCATGAGACCAAATTGACAAGTAAAAATGGCTAACTGACATAGATTTCAATAGGATTTATGTCAGTTTTGACATTCTCACTTGTCAATTTAGTCTCAGGGATTAAAAAACAGACATGAAGCGTGTCGATGGCAATCTAAATTGTGTCAGCCCAGGACTGAGCAACTAGTTTGGCGCTTTCGGTAGCGTCCATCAGTTCCTATAGTGAACAAACAACAGGACACGATATTAAGTGCCCCATCATTTGTGGAACAGCACCACATTTACACTTTGGTTTTTGATTATAATACTAGGACGCTATTGAAAGTACGAAACTCGTCGCCAAATTTGGGCCGACTCATTTTGAATTGTCATCGACACGCTAAGAAAAATATAGCATAGTCTAGATTTGTGCCCGGTTGATGGCAGTAGGCTCCCCCCTATTACATGGGACTTAAAAACGTAACTGGCGAAATGTCGGTGCACTATTACGTACAACTCTGCCTAATCTTAATAGGATGACATCATAATGAGGCTTCTACGAAGGTCTTATCTCCAATTTCATTGATAAAATGTCCTTAATTATCTTCGTCACTATGTTTATTTTTAGCACCTAGAATCCATTAAATATTAATTGTTTTTAGAATAAAAATATACCGCCATATTATCACGATACTATTATCATGAATTATGAACACTTTTGTAATGTATGTTAAGAATTAGGAGCATATATTTTACTTACGGTAATATCACTATGACAATGTAACCAAAACATATTCGTAAGATAAAACTATGTGTTTTTGCAACTATGAAATATAAGACTTGTCAATATAAATGATTGTAATACAATACATTGTTTTTAATTCTTCCACGTATTTCACTGTTATTGAGGAAATAGATAACAAACCTACGTTTATGATTAGGGGAATACCTGACTGGCGTAATCTAGGGACGTGCCGCGTGCGAATCATTTAGCCATAGATAATACGGGAAACCCCCGTCATAGTGCGCTGTCATAGAAAATGCTGCTTAAAAAGTAAAAGTGACTGTTATAAATGCAGGTATAGCCGCATTGGAATAGCCTTCGCGAGTGGTGATAAAAAATTCGAAGACATGTGACAACCCTGTTACGAATAGCCAACATAAATTAAAAAAAATAACATTTTAAATTTTTTTCCGTCATGAATCGTTTGTGCATCGTTTGTGAACGTTTGTGACACTAATGATTTTTTTTGTGACTAATTAGTTAATTAGTAATTAATTTGTTAATTAACAGCTTACGATTAGCCAACATTTTTTTTTAATTAATCGGTAAATAGACTTCCGGGTACTTAATCGATCGGAAATCGTTTGTGAATTCCGAATATACCAACAAAAATGTTTGTGAATAATTATTTATCGAGAAAATAGGAAAAATAAAATTTTTTTTTTTCATCATAATTATCGCGTTGTCTTTTCTCGTCACTCCTTGTAATTGGCGCTGTTGTCTGTTGTCTTTTTAAATGGTAATTGGATTATTATAAACTAATTGTTGAGCCTCCAAGCTGGACTATATATGAAGAATTCTTTTCATTAGTGCAAACTGAATTCAATAATACCTTTAAGAAGAAAACTAAAACTATCTGCCCGAAGTTTTTATTCAGTGACTGGGCAACTAAAGGCATCAGAAAAAGTCGGGAAAGACTTTTTGAATTGTATGGCCTTAAGCCTTATATCAATACGGAAACGTTTAATAAGTATGTTGCTACTTTTTCTAAAATTTTCAAAAATACCTGCAAAGCAGCTAAAGCCTTATTTATTAGCAACAAGTTGAAATCTGCAGACAACAAGATTAAAACAGTTTGGAAAATTATAAACAATGAAACTAATAGAACCAAAAGACACAACACTGATTACACACTGGACTCTTCCCGAGGGCTCATTAGCGCAAATGTCGATGTTGCTCAGGAATTCGCAACGTTCTTTACCAATATTCCAGTCAAAACCACAGAAACGCTAGATTCTTCGCCATCCCTTGCCATTAATTTATTGAAAGAGAATGTTTCAGCCTGTCCTGTTGAATTTAAATTTTCACATATAAACCCTATGGTCGTTATGAAGGCTTTTAAGCAAATTAAAATAAAAACTACTGAAGACCTTTGGGGTATGTCTACTAAAGTTTGTCAATCGATTGTTGAGACAGTAGCTCCCTATTTAGCTTTAATATTTAATTTATGTGTAGACCAAGGGGTATTTCCGGATTTGATGAAGTATAGTAAAGTTATATCACTTTTTAAATCTGGAGACAGCAAAGACACAAATAATTATAGACCCGTATCTATTTTGCCGGTTTTCAGCAAGGTGTTTGAAAAAGTGATGCTAAATCAAATGCTCAATCATTTTAATCGAAATGACATCTTACACGATCAACAATATGGTTTCACCAAAGGCCGTTGCACTACTGACGCCGGTGTCACCTTGCTAAAGCACATCTTTAATGCATGGGAAGAGGCAAAAGACGCAATAGGCATTTTTTGCGACCTATCCAAGGCATTTGATTGCGTGGATCACGACACACTGTTGCTGAAACTTGAGCATTACGGACTAGGAAAACAAGCACTTAGCTTAGTAAAATCATATTTAAATGATCGAATGCAGCAAGTACAAATAAATGGCGTAAATTCGTTAGGATTAAAAGTAAAAATGGGGGTACCGCAAGGCTCAATACTGGGCCCTTTCCTTTTCATAGTATATATTAATGATTTACCTCAGTTACTGAAAAGTCGACCTCAAATGGTGTTATTCGCTGATGACACATCACTGATTTTTAAAGTTAACAGACGTGCACAAGATTTTGACGACATAAATACCGCTATGCTTAAGATTCATAACTGGTTTACTGTAAACAATTTAGTGTTAAATGGGAAGAAAACTAAATGCATAAGATTCGCGTTACCGAATGTAAGAAGTAGTGAATGTAACGTTGTATTGAACAAGGAGATACTCGAATGCGTCGAAAATACAGTTTTCTTGGGGATTACGCTTGACTCGAAACTGCAATGGAGTCCTCACTTAACAGCACTTGCAGGGCGGCTAAGTTCAGCCGCTTATGCTGTCCGTAAAATCCGGCAATTAACAGACGTGGATACCGCGAGACTGGTCTATTTTAGTTACTTCCATAGCATCATGTCTTACGGTATTCTGCTGTGGGGTCGGGCTGCAGATATTGACTCCATATTTATTCTGCAAAAGAGGGCTGTAAGAGCCATCTATAACCTACGCAGACGCGAGTCTCTAAGAGAATTGTTTAAACAGATTAACATCATGACGGTACCTTGTCAATATATTTATGAAAACATTATGTTTGTTCGGAAAAACATTCATCTTTTTAGTAAAATAAGCGACAGGCATAATATTAATACTAGAAATAAGGACAAATTAGATCAACCACGTTTCAGATTGTCAAAAGTACGCACATCTTTTATGGGGTACTGTGTAAAATGTTACAATAAAATACCACTTGACATTTTACAACTTAATGAGAAGAAATTAAAAAAATGCATAAAACAAACACTATGTAAGCGAGCATATTATAAGTTAGAAGAGTATATCGTAGATAAAAATGCTTGGCTCAATGCTGGTCCTGCTCCACTGCCACTTGGGTTCACATACTAAGATTTTAATGTTTGGAAGAGATGCTCCCCCTTTAGTTCTTTCATCATTTCTTTTATTTTTTTTCTCGTTTGGAAACTTAGTTACTTTGATAACTATTGTTTTATATAAATTAGAAGCATTATTTGAGTTTTTGTAAGTGTGAGTACCATGTAGACTTTCTATTATGGTTAGTAGGGCTTATCCTAATCTTTATGGTTTTAACTGTAGCTTTGTTTTATTTTCCTATCTCTACACTGTGCTCACATATAGAAGCAACAATATTGTACCCAGGACTATGTAATATATAACTTGATTTGAAAAGAGTGTCCATGGAGTTTCTTGCCCATTCTTCTCCATGAGATCTACTATTTTCGAATGGGCAACTACAGTCCATTCACAGTTATTATGCCTGTGGCGGGACTGTAGGTAGCTTATTTTTGACTATGCAAAAGTGCCTGTCATGGGTCTATTTGAAATAAATGCTTTGGGTTTGAGTTTGAGTTTGACTGATGGCATCAAAAAAAAAATGGAATGACACTCATTCTCAATATTCTAGTGAGATAAACGCACAGAGAACTTATAATTTATTTTCAGAAATTGTTGCTGGATTTTTATATCATAAAGCTAAAGCATTTAATCTTTTTAATCCTCCAGAATGCTGGGATGTAAGTTAACAATATTTTAATTATTTTTTTTATTAAAGATGAAAAAGCCTTCGCAACTAGTTACTGTTGTCAATCCATATCCACGTTCTATCTAAAATAATTAAGATAAATTCTTTTTCATATACTATTTGATAATACAGGGTGTCCGGTGGCCAAATTAGGATTTAAAAATTAAATTTTAAAAAAATCTACAAAATATATTGAGTTATTTAGACCTGCTCTTTATAGAACATGAATGCGAATTTTCGCCTCGAATTTTTAACATTTAGACGGAATATTTAGTTTTAAGAAAATATTCCGTCTAAATGTTTCCCGTCGCATCGTACACATCCTCGAACCTGTTGCGCGGAGTACGGTCTCTGCGCAACGCGCTGGAGAAGTGATCGCGGAATGTCGTTTATTTCCAGAACGATATTTTGATTCAGTTCAGAATGTTTGCTGGATTTGTTGAATAAACTTTACTCTTGCAGTATTCCCATAGAAAAAAGTCCATGGAGGTTGTTAGATCTGGCGATCTTGGTGGTCAAAAGACGTCTCCGAAACGGTTTATCAGTTTGTTTGGGAAAACATCTGGCAACAAAGCCATGGCGTCTCTAGCAGTATGTGACATGTGGATTATCGCGCAAACTGTCCGCGACGAGTTCAATGTTGTCATCGCTTCTTTACGTTCGGCTGGGCTCTGCCCACGGATTTTTTGCTGCTGAACTGTTTCTCGGAACTTTCGAACCCACAACCGAATCAAATTTTCAGTAGCCGCGTCACGTAACCGACGAATAGTGTCACGTGATCAAAATCTACGACGACCAACAACACAAGAAACATATTTTGCCTTGAAAAACGCTTTGATCGTATTTACGACATTTCGAATAATTATATTTTTTTAAATTATCGACTATTGATTACCCGTTGTTGCATCACTAGAAACTTCAAAAGATTCAGGCGCGTTCCTTACAAACTTAGTTGCAAACATTTTGTGTTACAACATTGTTTTTCGTGCTGTCACTTTCTTTCTTGCAAGAAACGCCATAACTATCTCACTCTTATGCTAATTTTATTATTGTTTGGTGCCCTGCAGCGTGTTATCATTATTGTTTATTTTAGCATGTAGAATTAAATTTGACCGAAAATTACAATTTTACACTATCTAATTATAAGAGAACAGTTTTAAATCGTCTAAAATGGAGCGGCTATTATCATTAGAAAATGAAATCAAAGAATTACGCAAAACTTTAAAGGAAAAAGAGGATGAAATGGAGAAAATTCGCCGGGAAATGTTCAGTGTAAGTAATTTTCTTTGAATAAATTAATAATATCAAGTTACACGTGGATTAATGCTGGCGTAATAAAAAAAAAAAAAAATACTATAAAATGCTTTATTTCCAAGTTTACAATTTAGCTGAGTAGCACTATGTAGAACAGACTATGTAAACCTAAAAATTATAAGAAAAACACTGTGTTTAAACCTCTGGCACCCAAGCTAAGATTAAACTTTAGTTATGGGTGTCTGGGCTGTCTCTTCAAAGATTTACCAAAATAAAATAAACAAGCTCAGAGTAATATAGTATAGTTGAGTAAATAAGGCCAGAATATCCACATCATTATCATCTACCTAGCCTTTTCCTATCTATGTTGGGATCGGCTTCTAGTCTAACCGAATGCAGCTGAACACCAGTATTTTACATTGAGCGACTGCCTATCTGACCTACACAACCCAGTTAGTACAGGGTGATACGATACCCCTTGGTAAGACTGTAGTTAGTTGGTGTACTAAAGGGAAAATATACAAATCCATGATTAGACCTGTCGTACTGGGATCGGAATGCTGGGCTGTGAAGAAGATGGATGAAAAATCATTACAAGTAGCGGAGATGAGAATGTTGAGGTGTTGTTTTATTTTTAAGAATTAAAAACTTTTCAGGCATACAAGTTAAATGTTTTACAAAAATTAATATTAATAAATATTCCAAAGTAATCTTGTTGGCACCTGTTTAAATAAGAGTTTATTGTAAAAATATTTAAATTTAATTTTTCTGACTTTGCAAATATAGTCACCAAATGATAAATGAATTGTATCTGTATAAGTGTGTCTACAGAATGTGGATATAACTTTTTATTTGTAGTTGCCATGGCATTTATATGTAAATACATGTTTTTAAAGTAAGATTTTTACTTTCAACACCTCGACGACCCCCATGCTATTCAATCCATCCATCAGCACAATGTTCTGAGTGCGTTAGATTGAGTTCTACTGTAAAACGTGATTTTTGACCCCAAAAAAAAAAAATTGCGTAAAGTTACTTAGTTTGATGTACAGAAGGCTTGGTTGACGGCTTTGTGAAGTATCCGTTTACACCCTGTATAGCTGTTCCCCGCGACCTTCGTCCGCGTAAAATGATTAAAAATACAATTTTCCCCGTTTTTGCAACATTTTTCATTGCTGCTCCGTTCCTATTGGTCGTAGCGTGATGTTATATAGCCTATAGCCTTCCTTGATAAATGGGCTATCCAACACTAAAAGATTTATTCAATTCGAACCAGTAGTTTCTGAAATTAGCGCGTTCAACCAAACAAACTCTTCAGGTTTATAATATTAGTATAGATATATTTATCAATTCAATATTTTGTTTAATTTTTAACTGGAAAGTTGTGTGGTAGATGGCCTATAAGAGTAGAGGAAGACCCAAGAAATACAGCCTTTTTAAATAGATATAAAAACGGGCACGGATAATTGATTATCATATATATATATTTATTTTAAAATTACAGGCACAACCTGACTACAGGGATTTTACGAGTGGAGTACCACCGACCGAGGCCAGTTGTCAAGAGCCTCTGGTCAAATGTGGGCAGCTACCCAAATGGGCGATAGAGAGGTAAGTTATAAGAGCTGTGAAATCGGCTTAACCCTTACGGTGCCCAGCGCCCAGCACCCAGCATAATATGGGCATTGGACCTATATGCTGGGTGCTGGGCACCGAAAGGGTTATTTATTATTATTAATATTTAAAAATAATATACCGTATATGGTATTCTTAAAACAGTATACTAACAAACTTATAAATACAAAGACAAAACATATAACAATACTATTAATACAATAAAATAAATAATGATATATAATATAATGATAGGTAATTGAAAGGTAATGTGTTCTAGAGGCATTAATCAGGAAGAATAAGGGGAATACATTTGTGTGGAGAATCGCAGCCCCTGATCACCAGTGATCAGAGAGGTATTGCATTATTTACAATCTTTAAGAAATCTTTCCTCCCAAAAGGTACAGCCGCCAGATCCTCCTCCGTGACATAGGAGTGAAGGGTCAGAGCCGCATCTGTGAGGCCTCCGTCCTCATCGTAGGAGCAGGCGGCCTCGGCTGCCCTGCTGCTATGTACCTTGCTGCAGCTGGCGTAGGTGAGTACATCACTTAACGCCTGTAATCCTCGAAGTGTTAGACAGAGGTGTACCTAATAGTACACAGCCAGTGGCGAAGTTTCCATACAACTCGATTCCTAAGAGCGGGGGCACGGCGCCGTAACGTTGTTATGTCGCAGCGGCGCCGTAGCAGCGTTGGACAGTCTGTTAATGAAAATGGATCGTAAAAGACGTCTGTTGTTGGCCCTACTATTACGCCACCGCCACAACAATAACATCAGGTTGGCACTCATTTTTTAAAACCTCAATCACAATAAACAAAAATACTTAGAAAAAAAATCGAAACGAGCGAGCGTGTGTCCTTCCTTGTGACGCAAAACAACTGAGCGGTGCCGCTCCGACGTCGCAACGCATTCACCCCTCCCCGCCTCGTCTTGGTGGTTGCAAGTCCGGTGCGGCGCCGGAGCGCATCGTGTGACATGCCACAGATATTTCTATGTAAGACGACGCAGCGACACCGCTCCGGCGCCGCAACGCATCGTGTGCCCCCGCTCTAACGGCGTCCCTTAAAAATGGGACAGTCAGTATTCTATAGACAAATAAAATAATCACATTCAAGTTATGTACTCGGCTTACCTCTTACAAAATTGATCCTTCGCTACTGGTACACACCCATTTCACCAGATATGTTTAAGTTCAATGAGATGGGGAGCTCTATTGCCATCAAGGGGGCACAAATCCAGACTCCGTGGCTGCTGCTGAGAAATTCCTGATTGAACAACCTAATAACACTGTGCCCGACCCGGAAATCGAATCCAGGACCTCATGCTGAGCAGCCGCGCTTGCGACCACTCGACCAAGGGGGCAAAACACAGAAATATGTTTTATGCATGAAATTGCCTTTATTTGACTGAAAAAAACTAGTAAAATTATCTTTGCGAAATAAAGTTATTTGAACGTATTTATACAAATAAATAAAATTGAAGTGTCTGTTTGTAATTTCAAAATAACAGCGTTTTATTGAAAGTTTTTACGAAACGATGTTGAGATGGATGTGGGGAGTGACAAGAATTGATAAAGTAAGGAAAGAGTCAATGAGTTTCGTTCCTCCTCATTACATGTCCATACCAAGACAATTAAGTTCCTTTAAATTTTTCTGTAACAGGCGCCACTTTCAAACTTCCTCTAATATTAGAAATAAGGAAAGAGTCAAGCATGAGTTTCGTTCCTCCTCATTACATGTCCATACCAAGAAAATCAAGTTCCTTTAAATTTGAAAGTGGCGCCTGTTACAGAAAAATTTAAAGGAACTGTATTGTCTTGGTATGGACATGTAATGAGGAGGAACGAAACTCATGTGACTAAAAGAGTGATGGACATGAATGTTGATGGAGAGGGAGAGGAAGGCCTAAGAAAATATGGATGGATTGTGTGAGGAATGATATGAAAGAGAAAGGAGTAAATGATGCCGTGACGTCTGACAGGTGATAATGGAAGAAGAAAACGTGTTGCACCGACCCCAAGTAGAATGAGACAAGGGCAGGAAGATGATGATACGATCTCTATGTAGAAGAACGGGCAGGAAACTCCATGGACACTTTAAAGCCAATATTTTTTTTCTTTTGCAGGCGAGATCGGTATTATGGACTACGATGTAGTCGAGTTAACGAACATACATCGACAGATCCTGCACTTTGAGCAGGACGAGAACACCAGCAAGGCTGAGTCGGCCGCCGCTACACTGAGGAGGTATGAGGAACTCGATAATTCAAGGTGTAAGGGCAAACTGACAGGGTGCATTCAGCTCCTTATTTTAAATCATATTCCACCGGAATTTTTCTTCCTTATCGATCTTTTAATTTTTTATCGATTTTTCAGTTACTTTTTTTTAAATCATTACCCCACACTAGGAATTTCTCCTGTATCGTGGGTGCGCTTACACTCACACTCGCTTATTTAAACTCACATACACAAACAGCCAGACCCGGAACAACTATCTGTAGGCCATACAAATATTTGTTCCGTGCGGGGATCGAACCCGCGACACGCAGCGCAGCAGTCAATCGCTCAGCTACTGCGCCAACCGTGCCGTCGTTACTATTTCTTTATTTCAATGTAAATTTACATTATGTGTACACAGTTTTCCATTTATATAAATCATGCGGCTAACATAAAAATAAATCCAACAATGAATGTTGAAATACTCTAACGAATGACACGTGAAATTAGCTGTTAACTTCCTGCCTAGCTACAGTGTTCATCGAATTCGTCATCGCGCTTGCCGTTCGCTACGTGCGTTTTGCCACGGTAACGATGAAATAAGACAAATCAAATTTATTGGATTCCCATAACGTTCCTGAAATAATTTCTTGTACCGGTCATCTTAGTATGACATACTGAATTCACCCCATCAGCCTGCAGACGATGGTAATTTTTATTTTTCTTTTTTAACCCCCGACGCAAAAAGAGGGGTGTTATAAGTTAGACCGCTATGTGTGTGTGTCTGTCTCTGGCACCGTAGCTCTTAAACGAGTGAACCGATTTGTATGCAGTTTTTTTTTTAAAGCTAATTTTTTGGCGATGGTCCTTAGATACGTTTTATCAAAATCGGTGCAGCCATTTACTAAATATGGGGGATGAAAGTGGGTATGAAAAATCGAATATTTTCAAATATACACAAGTGGGGTATCAAATGAAAGCTCATGATGTGTATATTAACATTAGACATGTTTTTATCAAAATCTGTGCAGCCATTTACTAGATATGGGGGATGAAAGTGGGTATTTATGTTTCATCTTTAATTTTTCGTTGGGGGTTTTTTAAATTTTAAATTTATTTTTTTCAGTATCAATTCCCGTATAAAAATAACTCCATATAAAGTCCAGTTAGATTCAAAGAATGCTTTGGAGATAGCGTCGAAATACGACGTGATACTGGACTGTACTGACAATGTACCTACTAGGTACCTGCTCAGTGATCTCAGCTGTCTTACTAATGTAAGTAAACAAATATGAACTTTATGGTTGTGTAAATTAAGTTTATTTTTAACCGACTTCAAAAAAAGGAGGAGGTTCTCAATTCGCTTGTATTTTTTTGTTAATGTTTGTTACCTCATAATTTCGTCATTTATGAACCGATTTGAAAAATTATTATTTTATGTGAAAGGATATACTTCCCGATTGGTCCAGAAATTTCATCAAAATCGGTTCAGTAGTTTGGTTTTTTTTTTTGATGGTCGTTAATAACTTCCAGTTACAATGTAAAATTGATTCATGCTAAGAATTTGTGTGACAACTAAAAAGGGTTAAATAACTTTTTGCCAAAAAAAACCGACTTCCAAATAAACACTAAAGCGGCAAAAAAAGTCCATGAAACAAACACCGACTTCCGAAAGTAAAGGTATTTTAGATTTTTTTTGTGTTTATTTGGAAGTCGGTTTTTTTTGTAAAAAGTTTTTCGATGACTAGTTCTCTAGGTAAGTGCCTGTTTAAATCTTCTAAGCAAATACCAACTTTAGGATAGTATAATTTAATCTGATTCTTGATTGACTAGTGCCTTTGTTGAACGATGTAATTATGGATTAGTACTGATAATATACCTACTAGATACTTGCTTAGCGACCTCAGTTATCTTATTACCTAGGTATATAAATAAATAAGGTTTTTAAGCATTTTTATAGCTTGCTTTATTGAGGAGCTCGTGGCTAAATTATAACACCCGCTCGGATCAATCTTCAGGTTATGCCGTACTTGCCTAGGTTGGTCCGTGGATAGGTGACCACCCATTACATACCGAGTTTCCAGCGTGCCTTGGAAAGCCCGGTCCCAGCTGTCATTTGTAGACCTTTGTCAGTCGATACAGCTAGTCAGTGTCCCAAAAAGTCTGACAACCAGTCTTACCAAGGGATATCGTATTACCCAGTACTAACTGGGTTGTGGAGGTCAGATAGGCTCCATGTAAAATACTGGTATTCAGCTGCATCGGATTAGACTGGAAGCTGACCCCAACATAATTTGGAAAAGGCCAGGCACATGGTGATGAACTTACAAAATGTGCGTTTACTATATAAAAAGAAAGCGGCCTCGCAGCTAAACAGACTCCGTGGCAGCCCCAACAGCATTCTGAGCGCCATAGCCGGGAGCATGGGCGTATCCACGGTGGGGCAGGTGGGGCACTTGCCCCACTCTGCTCTGGCCCGAAGCTAAGAATTTTTAGGCAAAATTAATATAATGACAAAATTAAATATTCATTTGGGTACTTAACATTTTTCACATTAAAATAAAAACTTCGTTAAAGTTAACAATGACAGAAAACCGTCTTGCCGGCCTATGTATGACGAGTGTGCATAGAAAGAAGGGTTCTGGAAGCACAACATACATTTGAAAACTAAATTTTAGCTAGATTTTGCCAGAACCCTCGCAGGTTATTATTGAAATGGTGTAGTGCAGTCAATAAAACGTATCAGTCAGTAAATAAAAAGTATTTTTAATTTCCTACTACTTAGTTTATTTACTTCTGCCCCACCCCTTAGAAAATACTGGGTACGCCCATAGTCGGGAGGCATGACAGCCCGTTGGTGAGGTCATTAGTCACCTGTACACTATCTGTGTTTTTAGTTAAGTACTAACATAGGTTAAGAATATTGTTACTAACCCAGTGGATCCTGGTTGTCTAAATAAATAAACGAATTATTTATTATATATTTCTACTTACCCCGTCTATGAACACAGGGGTGATGTCAAACTTGCTTACCATACAGATACTTCATTACAGAAACCGCTAATATCGGGGAGTGCGCTCAAGATGGAAGGACAGCTTACCGTGTACGGATATAGGAGCGATACTCACACGAGTGAGAAGGTGAGAACCATTTTTATGACATTACTAGCTTATGCCCGCGGGGAAGAGCGAGGAGCTCGTGGCTAAATAATAACAGCCACTTGGGTCGATCTTTAGGTTAAGCCGTGCTTGCCTAGGTTGGTCTGTGGATGGGTGACCACCCATTCATACCGAGTTTCCTCCGTGCCTCGGAAAGCACGTTAAGCTGTTGGTCCCGGGTGTCATTTGTAGATCTTTGACAGTCGGTACAGGTAGTCAGTGTCCCAAAAAGTCTGACAACCAGTCTTACCAAGGGGTATCGTTTTACCCAGTACTAACTGGGTTGTGGAGGTCAGATAGGCAGTCGCTCCGTGTAAAATACTTGTATTCAGCTGCATCCGGTTAGACTGGAAGCCGACACCAATATAGTTATGAAAAAGGTTAGACAGATGACTAGCTTCTGCCCGCGATTTCGCCTGCGTGGACTTCGATAATGTCCCACGGGATCGTAATACAGGGATAAAAAAAAATTGCTGTTCCAAACATTTCAAACTCAAACTAAAACTCAAAGTGTTTATTGCATTCATGTGTACATTTAGTTGTTACATATATTTCAGTAAGTTCCAACGTGAAACCCGGTTAGGACACGACAACATAATATTGGACAAAACAAGCATCCAGTGAGTAGGTAGTGTAGGTAGTGTACCTACATTTTGACGTGTAGGTATTGCAGTTTTATAAGAAACAGCTGTTTTTTTTTAATAACCGTCGAAAAATTCAGTTCAAAATTCAGTTGGGGGTCAGAATGACGTACTGAGTACGTTGTAACCGTTTTCGCGTCGGTGTCCCTTCCACCCCGTAGATGTGATCTGCTAAACCTGTTCCTGTCAAATTTCCAGGGTGTTACTTACAGGGGACCTTGCTACCGCTGCGTGTTCCCCACGCCACCATCGCCAGACGCGGTGGGGTCTTGCTCAGCCCATGGAGTTGCAGGGCCAGTTCCTGGAGTAATAGGTAAGACGTAGCTTGTTCAAACTTCACACATACATTAGGGGCCGTTCAAGTATTACGTAAGCAGATTTTTTTTTTGTATTTTTAACCCCCCCTCCCCAGCCCCGCGCGGCCGATGCCTGCCGGGGCTGCAGGAATGTTCGAAAGAGACACCTCGGCAAAGAAGGAACATGGATGGGTTTTAGTCAGTACGAGTGACAGTGACACCCCCTTCCACTCCGCCCAGAGCGGGGGAGGAGGATTTCCCAACCGAAAAAAAAAGTATTTTCAAGTAGCCGTTTTAAACATTTGTATTCGCCCACTGTTTGTCGTCCAGTTAGTATTCAATACTTTTGACTCCTTTAATTTGAATTTTATTTTCGTTCATCTTTTTTTTTAAATATTTATTTAACAAAATTCTGGTAAAGAGGTGTGGTTTAATTCTAAACTCGCCAAACTTTTACGTTTGATGGCGAGAGGCGCTCTTTTACATAACAATGAACCACCTTACTTACATAGCTATACTTATACATTATCTTCTACTATATAAAAATAAGTCGTGTTTTCCTTCCTGACGCTATAACTCCAGAACGCACGAACCGATTTCCACGGTTTTGCATTCGTTGGAAAGGTCTCGGGCTCCGTGAGGTTTATAGGGTAGGTAGGATAGGTAGGGTAGGTAGGGTAGGTAGGATAGGAAAAAGGTGCATTGCAACGCATGCCGGGAACAGCTAGTACTGTTATGGTTTATAATCTTATAAAATGTATTTAATTATGTTTGCTATCCTGTATAAAGTTTTTCAATTTTATCTTAAGTGATGCTGTACTTACTTTTACTTGTTCTCTTAATAAATCTATTTTGTTAAACGCTTTAAGGTGAGTATAGACTACAACATTTTCTGGAGCATTTCTGTGTAATGTAACGTTCTTACGAATGGTACAATACAGGCAAAAGCTCAGTTTCCAAAGCATTTCCATGTAATGTAACGTTGCTGCGAATGCTCGGCGTTATGTTACGGGTAAATCCTCCCTCGGGTCTCCCTCCGCGTCACCCCGCAACCGCGCATCTCCCGCACTCGTGGCTCGACGAAATGTTACACCAATACGCTCGACGAAATGTTACACCAATACGCTCGACGAAATGTTACACCAATACGCTCGTTGGTTTGTAACAAAGAGGCGAGCGTGCTCGACGTTTAGTTCGTAAAAGGATGATACACTAGAACATATCATAGAGCGGCTCGTTGTTCTGTTACAAGTAAATGTTGTAGTCTATACTCACCTATAGGTACCAAATACTTAGATGTTCTCTTACCATAATATTTTTTTATCTGTGGTTGAACCAGTCTATTATCTATAACCCTACGTGTGCTGTGCTTGTTTTTAAATACTACCCCTTTCTATGCAGGTACTTTACAGGCTATGGAGGCTCTCAAATACATTCTGGATATGTCACCACAGAAACTACTAGTCGAGAGGATGTTCATATTTGATGCTGAAGATATGGTGACTAGAACTGGTGAGCTTTAACTCCAATTTCAAATATACAAATAAATAAAATTGAAGTGTCTGTTTGTTATTTCAAAATAATAGCTTTTTACTGAATGCATAATTATGAAAGTATACATTGTGTAACAAGACCCTTAACGAAGCTGAAAGGCACTTGTTCTCCCCGTCATTGCGATATTTTTTTTGTTCTAGACCATATGGCAACCTTCTAGTTACGGAGATATTGGGGGTCAATTACAATTTTTTTTTTAAATACCTGTTTTTAATGTACGATTGTTAATTTAAACACCTCCACGACCCCCGTACTATTCAATCCATACATCAG
This sequence comes from Noctua pronuba, assembly GCA_905220335.1. Taxonomy (NCBI): domain Eukaryota; kingdom Metazoa; phylum Arthropoda; class Insecta; order Lepidoptera; family Noctuidae; genus Noctua; species Noctua pronuba. The sequence goes on from LR999920.1 coordinate 2,685,925, forward strand.
CACAATGTTTTGAGTACGATACATTGAGTCCTACCGTAAAACGTGATTTTTCACCCCAAAAAAAAAGTTGTCCCCCACCAAAAATTTTTGCGTAAAGTTACTCAGCTTGTATACCTACGGAACCTGTAAAATTCACCCTGTTTTACAATTATTCTATCGTTAATTCTAGTTCGTCTGCGTAAACGCAACCCCATGTGCGCAGCCTGCTCCGACAACCCTACTATCACACACCTGGTGGATTACGAGGCTTACTGCAAGGCGCCGGCTAATGATAAGGTAAGATAATTGTTTTTTTTTAAATTAAAATAAACTAACAGCAAAAAAAAAACGAACTCAATATCAAATAGATTTTTTTTTTCAACTTTTAACCAACTTTTTTGATTTGATTTTTTTTTAACATTAAAACCTTACCTTTAACATATCGTGAAACATTACATGTAACAATACATTTAACATTACATCTTATTTAACATTACATTTAGTATTACATTTCTTTTAACAATTTTTTTTTTCAATTCATCAAACATTAGTACCTAACTACCTACATTACATTTATAATTTTATTTAAAAATTTAAAAAAAAATATTTTATCAAACATTAATACATTTAAAAAAAAATTAATACTACTACTATTTTCTGTTCCTTTCTTCTTTTCTGTATTTAGTGTGTACATAAATTGTTAAATAAATAAATAATTTCAATTCATCATTTTTTTTTACATTTAAAATACATTTATTATTCGGGCACTATAGTTAATCAATAATGTTTTTATATTTTTTTCGCTTACTCGATAACAGGGGTGGTATGTAAGTGTGTCTTTCAAATAATATTTTATAATTTGTTTGTCGCTTAAGAGGAACGTTTTACGAAACAAGTAGTATTTATGTTCTGAGTGTGTAGTGCATGTGAGATTAGTGGCTATACAAAACTTTTTTTTGCAAAATAAAAAATAACCGACTTCCAAAAAGAAACACTAAAAAATAAAAAATTACTTTACTTTCGAAAGTCGGCGGCAAAAAAGGCAATGAAGCAAACAAAAATCAAGACTTGCGAAAGTTAAGTTATTTTCCACTTTTTGGGTGTTTTTTTGGAAGTCGGTTTTTTTTTTTTGCAAAAACCTTTCATTTTATTGAGTCACCATGCACTTTACAGTAAAACAAGTCTTTTGTCTTTGCGAAAAAAAAATTGTTCTAGTCCATACCTGGAAACCTTCTAGTTACGGAGATATGGATCCCTGGATGGGTCAAAATTCCAAGTTTTTCACAAGTTTTTTTTAATATTTATAATTCAATGCATCGACCGTCCCAATGTATTAAGAGCGTTATCGCGTTAACGTAAAACGAGATTTTTCACACCAAAAAAAAGTCGTTTCCCAGCGAAATTTTTAGCGTAGAGTTACTTAGTTTAATGTACATAATCCTTGGTTGACGGCTTCGTGAAGGGTCCGTTTACACCCTGTATATTAGGCCTTGGCCTGGTTATAAATACTGTATCCTCAATCGATGGATGCATAACCTAACATCCTGCTTGTAATCCCCGAAGGGATAGGCATAGGAGTACCCATTAGTATAGTACGGTTCAAACTTTATGGCGGCTCGGAAGTTATTTGCGAGTGACGGTCTGCGCATTATACAGTCAAGACGAAGCGTCTTCTGCGCCCCGCTGATACCTAAAATAGTGTTCTGCGCAGTTTTACGTTAGACGTTCCGAGCCAGCATAAAGTTTGAACCGTTATACCTGCGCTGGCTGTCACTCGTAGCTAACTTCCGAGCCGCCATTAAGTTTGAACCGAACTATACCCCCACATTTCGCCAGTTATGTTTCAGTCCCATGTAATAAGGGGCGAGCCTTTTGCCATCTACCCGGCAGAAATCCTGACTCCGTGGCTGCTACTGAGAGATTCTTAGTGTGTAGTGGTCGCAAGCACGACTGCTGAGTATGAGGTCCTGGGTTCGATTCCCAGATCGGGCAAAGTGTTATTGAGTTTTTCCATCAGGAATTTCTCAGTAGCAGCCACGGAGTCTATATTTGCGCCCGCTTAATGGCAACAGGCTCGTCCTCTATTACATGGGACTTAGACATAACTGGCGAAATATGGGTGTACTATTAGGTACACCTCTGCCTAACTCTTCGGGGATTACAGGCTTGATGATATGTTAAAATATTTCTAATTTAAAAAAGTGTTCATGAAAATCAAAACTGCGAATGTTCAAGGTAAGTTTACATTCAAAATTAATTGATTTGATATTTTTTTTTGGGCTTTTATATTTTATTTACAATTATTATTTTCTTTAGTAACATTCGCGGTGTTGACATTTTGATTTTAAAATGGGCTTCTTTTTATTTTCTATTTCTTATATTTATTTTATTGAATTTTTAACTTATCTACAGCATCACAAAGTCTTCTTTAAATTCGGTTTTCTCAACAAGATCTTGTTGTTGTGTTTGTGTATGTGAGTTTAAATGTTTGTAAACGCACCCACGATACAGGGGAAATTCCTAGTGTGGGGCAACGTTTAAAAAAAAATAAGCTACTTTAAATTGAAAAAGAAAGAATCAGTATTTATTAGACTCTCTCAGGACAAAACAAAAAAGAAATGGTTGAATTAACAATAAAACAAAATAAATAAATTGTATAATGTGTACAAACAAGACCGAGTGAGGGTTTACGGTTTCAATATTTTTAAATCATGTTCAGTAGTTAAAACATGAAATAATTCTTTAAAACATTACAAACAAAAACAAAATATATAAACGTTTAAAATTAATTGGGATAGGGATTCCAAAACTATTTAATTGTTGATTTCGTGTTACAGTGCAATATTTGTGTCTTTCGCGTACAAGGAGACGTGCTTGCTTGTCATGTATATGTGACAATGGCGGTGAAAAGATTAAATGAAAATAATATCCCATATCTTAGTACAATTTTTTTTTCTCTTGTCATTATAAATTTCTTGCTTGTGTATTTTAAAAAGAAGCCCGTTTCTCCCGCCTATACAAAACTCATTATAACCACCTCTTTTTCACACATCACTATACAACATATATTCTTCTCCCACAGAAGAAACAAGAATCCCGCTTAAAATCAGAAAGAAGAAAGCAAGAAAAAGAAAAACGAATGACAGGGCAAAGTTACTTCGGCTTCAGAACCACGACAGACGGAGAAAAGAAGATTTGGGTACAAGATGTACTCAAATCAGAAAGAAGAATAGGACCTCCTTGCAAGTCGGACTACTGCTCAAAGAGTAAAACACGTTACTGTCAAAAGTTGACAGATTCTGACAGAAGACAGATCTTTCAAAATTTCTGGCAGTTAGAGTGGACAGAAAAGAAGGAGTTTGTCAGGTCTTTAATACATTCTGTACCAGCAAAGCGCAGAAGAATTACACACAAAGGTTTGACTTCGAGAAAAGGCGATTCGAAATTATATCATCTCATTTTTAACACAGAAAAGGTCCAAGTGTGTAGAGTAACGTTTTTAAATACTTTAGGTGTAAAAGAAGCGATGATTCGATGTTGGTTGGTCAAGGAAACTAAGACTAGATCCCCAAAAGTGCCTTTTAAGTCGCAGAATGTAGTAGAATATATAGAGAATTTACCAAAAATGGACTCTAAATGCCAATTCTGTCTCAACGAAAACACGAGTGTCAAATACATCGATTTAAACATCAAAAATCAATTTCAGTTATATAGTATTTACGTCAAAGATATGTCAGATAGAGGAGTCGATCCGGCTTCAAGAAAGACGTTTGCAAAAGTTCTAAGTAGAAAGAATTTAAGGATTTTTAAGCCGAAACACGAAAGGGATATTTGTGATTTGGTAAAGGAACATAATAGTATTAATTTTGGTTTTCAAGGAGATAAATGTGGTGACTTTTATGAGGTTAATAATTTGAATGAGCAGTGGCCTTCGTAGTTTAGTGACATATTTGGAACACTGTATACAGGGTGTAAAAAAAAAATTGAGTGGGTGCATTCAGCTCCTTATTTTGAATCATATTCCACCGGAATTTTTCTCATGAAAATTTTCATTTTTTTATGGTTTTTTCAGTTACTATTCCTTTATTTCAATGTATCACATTCTCTGTGCGCATCACTCCATTTATGTAAATAATACGGCTAAAATAAAAAAAAACAACAATGGATGTTGAAATTCTCAAACGAACGACTCGTGAAATCAGCTGTTCACTTCCTGCCTAGTTACAGAGTTCATCGAACTCGTCGCCGCGCTTGTCGTTCGCTACGTGCGTTTTGCCACGGTATCGACACTGCTTGTTGTCCTCGAATTCATCGAATTTTGAAGACTTTTGAAAGATACAAATTTTGTCAACAAAGTTTATAGCTGCTTCTAGAAAATATGAGCCGTTTCATTGATAGCAGCTGTCAGCCTATCCCGCCAGAAATATGTGTTACCTGTATACAAAAGTGGCCTAAGCGGTTTAGGCTACTTTGGCATTATTGGCAGAGAATAATAATAAATTGCAAAAAGAACTTTGACAACGCCATCTGTTGACGATAGGTGAAACAAGAGATAGGCCAGTTTTGCACAAAATTTTAGCATGTTCTAAATAATTTGTAGTAGATAAGTCAGAATATGAAAAAATGAGGGTTAGGGTTCATACGCACTATGCGGGTAGCCGCATTGCGGCTAGCCGTCCGGCTGACCGCAAGCACAATTATGTACGTAATATTCATTTCTATGCGCACTGCGATGCGGCTACCCGCAGACCGCTCCGGTCGCTCGGAGGGCTGCGGCCCGAGTGACGGCCAGCCGGACGGTTGCTATACGCACTGTGCGGTTCAGTCTGCGGCTGCCCGCCACTGAGTGAGTGTGTGCACGTGGTACGTCTGGTAAAATGGAATTCGATACCGAAAAATTTATCATCGAAATCCAGAGTCGGCCAGCAATTTGGAACACCAAATTACCAGAGTATTCTGATAGAATATTAAAACAAAGAGCATGGGAAGAGTTAGTCCATCTTTGAAATGGATCGACATGACCGCAAATCGCAACGGTTCTTCAACCGCACGTTGCGGTTGCGAATGCGGCTGCCCGCGATCCGGCTGGCCGCATTCGCAACCGCATCCTGCGGTCAGCCGCGCGGCTAGCCGTAATGCGGCTACCCGCATAGTGCGTATGAACCCTTAGGCCGGTTTTTCGCTGACAGTCGCAAATAATGTAATAAGTATTGAATAAAGAGATTTAAAACACATACAGAGCGGAGATTGGGAATATTGTCATACAATAATTTTCATCCTGAATATTTTCGATTTTGACACACGAATGCTATCTGACAAGCGGGCGTATGACACAGATGACACTAGACAGAACGACTTGTGACTAAGTAGTAAAAGTTTTGGATTACGATTTTCTTCGTCATGACCCGTCTGTAGCTCGGTAATATTTGAGTGTCTTTGTGTCATATGAATGCGACCTGACAAGGCGACGTATCGCACTGGACTGATCGACTTGTCACTAATTTGTAACAGGTTTTGGAATTGTCAGTTTCTTGGTCTTGTCCCGTCTATAGCTAGTAAATTTGAATGTCTTTGTTTTCATACAACAATTTTGATCCCGAACATTTTCGATTTGACACACGAATGCTACCTGACAAGCAGGCGTATGACACAGATGACACTAGACAGAACGAATTGTTAATAAGTAGTAACAAGTTTTGGATTACTATTTTCTTCGTCATGACCCGTCTGTAGCTCGGTAATATTTGAGTGTCTTTGTGTCATATGAATGCGACCTGACAAGGCGACGTATCGCACTGGACTGATCGACTTGTTACTAATTTGTAACAGGTTTTGGAATTGTCAATTTCTTGGTCTTGTCCCGTCTATAGCTAGTTATATTTGAATGTCTTTGTTTTCATACAACAATTTTGATCCCGAACATTTTCGATTTGACACACAAATGTTACCTGACAAGCGGGCGAATGACACTAGACAGAAGGATTTGTTTCTAAGTAGTAACAAGTATTGGATTACGATTTTTGTCGTCTTGTCCCGTCTATCGCTCGTAAATATTTGAATGTCTTTGGTATTAAATTTATTCGAGTCTCTGATCATGGACTGATATTATAGTATTGTTTTTAAGTGACTTTGAGACAGAGTTATTGTTATAAATATCAATAAATAATTATACATTTTGTAAATGTTACTGTTGTTTTATTTGTTGCTAACCTACCAGGAAGGAAGGGGGTTTGGAAGGCCTCCCACTAGGTAGACCCATGATCTCGTGAAGGTTGTGTGGATCCACTGGATGCGAGTCCCACGGGACCGATCAATGTGGCGATACCTGGGGGAGGCCTATGTCCAGCAGTGGATGTCTTACGGCTGAAATGATGATGATGATGAACCTAACAAGCATAGGTGTGGAAAAAGTTTTTTAACCGAAATGATTCTTAAAGTGCATGTTTCATAAGCGTTTATTTAACTTGCCTTGTTAGTTAGTATGTATATAGGTCAAATCTTGCAACTGAATTTCAAACCAGTTCCCCCCAAACGATTGAGCTGAAATTTTGCACACCTTTTGGTTCTGGTGACAATACATTTTTATGACAGACATGGCTTGATCCTGCAGCCAGGATCGTCTCCTCACGAGAGAACACCTCAACGGTTAATAGCACGGACACTTAACTTTGTATATGCACTAATTTTCATAACAAACCTAATTTTCTTCTTTTAATTCTAATAAAACCTTATTTTTTTCTCTTTATTATAGATTAATTTATTTAACAGTAAAATTACGCCACTTTTTGCACGTTTCTTGATATTGCATGAGCATGATCTTCACCTGCCAAAACTTGAAATAAATACAGAATAACAAGAGGGCACTATGTCTGAGCCATTGCCTCCTGCGCGAAAAAATATCTGACAGTAGTCGTTCCTAAACTGAACGTTTGTGGCTGCAAGATTTGTATCTGTAAAGACACCCACGATACAGGAGAAATGACTAGACCCAGTTAATTTTGAAAATTAACCATTTGAACGCCATTGTCAAATATACGTGACAAGCAAGCGCGTGCCTTGTACGCCAACGACACAAATATGCGACAAAAAATGCGGTGCACTATAACACGAATAAACAATTAAATATTTTTGTAATCCCTATTCTTTTTGTAGGTATTAGCGGCGAAATTGTAGCTCGGCGTGGACGGCACGCGCGTGCGTTTATGCGCTGGCGTTCAAAAGATTATTATCCATCCAAAAATTATGATAAGAACTGTTTTAATCCAGTCTTAACACTAAACTGTGAAAAACAATCGATTTTTACCGACTTATTGTTACTTTCATGCCCAAATAAAAAGCTCCTTTCCTGCGTGTCCAAAATGCTCAGCCCTACATAATCTGTAGACATCAGTCATTCGGATGCATATTTACCTACAGTTTGAGTGTTGACTGGTATGGAGTGCTTGTTCGAGTATCAAAACAATCATTGTTATAGGTCCAGTCATATTTTCAATTTTTTTTTCTATTCGAATATTGAGCAGCAAAATTTGAATTCAGATATTTAGCAGCAAAAGGGAAATGCCCAATTTTGGCCATGAAACGCCCAACAATTTGCGTTTGTTAGAAAAAAACATCTTTATTTATGGTTATTAATCGCGGGATTCATTTATCCAAACAAGATTGCAACATTTTTGCACAAATAAAAAGTAACGAAATGAAAAATGAAATTAGGTAAATCCGGAATTTGTGGAAAAAATTCAAAAGTGTTGCCAATTACTAATCGCGTTAAAAAAAATCGATTCTCTTTTTATCGATCGATTTTTTATGGTGTCATTATTTTAACTAATGCTAATATTATTTTTCAATAATTATTATCTTTCTTTTTTTTTATCTTTTCTTTCTAAGAAGAAGAAAGAAGAATAATTATTATGATGTTTTTTGAATTTAGAACACAAATAATTGTTAATTTGTCTGTAAAAGTAAATATTAGTTTAAATGATCACGTTTATCTATGATATTCTATTTATAAACACAATTATGATAATGAAACAAGAGAATTGCTAGTTGATTTTCCATGAACTCTTTAGAGCTTAACAAAAACATCTAAAATACAATTTAAATAAGTAAAAGAAAATATATTTTACAAGGCGTGCAGAACTTAGAGAAGACAAACAAAGACTTTTTTTTATTAAATTAAAATTCAAATAAAAAATCGATATCGATTTATCGATTTTATGTTTATTAAGTGGCAACATCGAATCTGACAACTGTCATGCGAAATCACAAGTACCGGGAATCACAATGAAATAACCACGAGTCGAATTCGTTTGCTTTTGTGTTATTTTATTTGTTTTCTTGCGGATTTGTAATTAGCAACGACTAAGCTTTCTAAATGGACTCCGACAATTCTTCTCACCCTACTGACCACGGCCTGAACATGGATCCCGCTCCCGCTTCTTACGATATCCCCTGCACTAACTTGGACTCGATATCCACTGATTACGATGACCCCAGCTTTCACACCGGCCAGAGTTCTTCTCAGCCCCCAGTAACTCATTCAAGAGGACATTTACGCTGTGTCAATTGTGGTTTAAATGTCACGAAAATACGAAGACATTTGTTGGAAATTGCAGAAGTGCGAAATCTTGTACAACAATGGGTTCGACCACAGCAGGTAATTCTAATTGATCCATGTCACTATGTGTCATTTTTTTATCTGTGAAATGCTTTAATAACTAAGTTGGCAAAAAATAATATCAATATAATAATTATGGCTTCTATTATAGGTACAAGTTTCGAGTGACAGTGTAGTATGCCACTCGTGTTGGACTGCAGCCTGGAATCAAATACGACATCCAACTAGTGAACAGCAAAATGCACCAACTGTTGGTCATGGACATGCATGCATCAGCTGTGGCAAGTCACTTTTGAGAATAAAGATCACACACATTGTTCGGGTCCGATTCTCCACGTGAGGAACTCATAAGGAATGAGTTTGCCCATCAGATTGCACCACGTGAGGTAAGTGCGCAACAGTTTTTAATTTATGAAGAGTGGTGTTGATATCTGATAGTGTTACATATTTTTACTCAGTTTGTATATCAACCCAAGAAGTTATTTTATTTTTTCACATCTGCACAAGCTATATTTGACATACATACTAGCTTATTTATACCATGTTGATAAGATAAGCTGGCCAACACCAGGTACCTAGTTGCGAGGTTGCTTGCATTTTTAACTTATCAACTACCGAGAAATGAGACAGTTGATTTTTCATTGTTTTTGGACTGCTGGTAGACCTTCAGTCCTTAATTATTAATTAATACAAGGCATTAATTAATAATTAAGGACCTTTGTGCAATATTGTTTTACTTGATAAGCATTTTATTTATATTTGAATTTAAACTAAACAAATCTATTTTATTTTTATTTTATTCACGTGGCCTTCATTTTTTGTTTTTAATATTGTTTCAGTTGCCTTCCTCATCTCGTGTGTGTCATAATTGCTGGCGAAGGACTGATAGAGCAGTATCGCGTTCAACTGCAGAACGGGAACCATGTATTCTGAATGAATCATCTAGTCTGACCTCGTTGCAGTCTGATGAGAGCAAAGTATTGCATCCAGAACAAAGGTTAGATACACCAGACAGTATACTGCTACCTAATTATGTAAGAGCACCACTAACGCAAAATCAATGTTTTTTTCCTGGTTGTAATGATTCCAATCGACTCACTGTTCCATCAGCATTGAGGGTATGTCTTTTTTGCGAGTATAATTATTATGTACCGGCAGAATGTAGAATCTGTAACTACCATTTAAATAGCAACTCTTGGGATTTACTTTTAGCATCAATATATAATCCTATTAAAACATTTAGTGCAGCACACATTGAAGATTTTGCTACATCGTTGAAAGATAATATGCACCATCATATAGACTTTGAAGATATTCACAGTATACCTGATCATACTGTACATTATTATCTAGGCTTAACAAAGGCACAATACCAACAAATACTCTCTGAAGTTCCGAGACTGTCAAGTAAACATAGGGGTTCTTTTGCACTTGCTGCATATTTGATGAAGTTAAGAACAGGAGATAGTGACGAACGCATGTCTGCATTATTGCAAGTGCCAAGAAGCACGTTAGAGCGGCTCATGAATATGGCCCGCGAAATAATAAATCAGGATTTTGTTCCTTTAAATGTGGGCATAAATCATATATCCCGAGCTGAAATAGCTCAAAGAAATCTCCATATTCCAAATGGACTTTATGGGGGAGAAGATAGGAGGCCCATCATAATTGCCGATGGTACATATATATACATAGAAAAAAGTTCCAATTATTTGTATCAGAAAAAATCTTACTCATTACACAAATATCGTAATCTTGTAAAGCCTTTCCTTTTTGTGTGTAGTGATGGTTACATCATAGATATTCTGGGCCCGTATCCTGCAACAACTTCAGATGCGGATATAATTAATAATGAATTTGGTGATGAATCCAGTTCATTGAGGCAATTTTTTGAATCTGGAGATGTATTCATCCTAGACAGAGGCTTTAGGGATTCATTGCCTCTATTAGATCGATGTGGTTATCAGGTTCATGTACCTTTGTCTCCAGCTGATGGTGAATCTCAGTTAACGACAAGAGAAGCTAATAAGTCCAGAGCCGTGACTATGTGTCGATGGGTAGTAGAGGTGGTGAATGGCATTTTTAAAACTCAATTTAAAATATTTCGCCAAAATTATTTTAACAGGGCTTCTACACATTTGATGATAGACTTTGCTGTGGCTGCTGCTCTCATTAATAAATTCCACACAAAAATAAGGGATAGGGATGATGCGGCTCAAATACTAGAAATAGTTATTCAAAATATGGAAACAAATAACAGTTTATCTGAGTATGTCATGGAACGCAATCTAAATAGAGCTAGGGCAGACTTTAGAAATATAAATGTAGATTCGGAAAACGTTAGGGAATTTCCTATTTTAACTTATAGCGACTTAATATTAATTGCTTGTGGCACATACCAATTAAAGCAAGCTCGCTCCTATTATGGTGAGCATATAAGATTTAATGCGTGCTACCGGATAGAAGTATGTAATAACCACAGGAGCAGCATTATGGAAGGAATTAACTTAAGTCCTAGCTGCTCTTTACTTAGGGCTAGAATCGCAAGTCGACACATCAGTCGTAAAGTATATTTTATATATATATTAATTAGTGGCAATGATTCTGGTAGAAGTGCAATCAAAATGTATTGTTGCAATTGTATTGTCGGCCGTCGAACGGTAGGATGCTGTGCCCATGTTATGACGGTAATATGGTATTTGGGTTGGGCACGGCATCAGACTAATATTTTGCCTCCTGCTCAATTCCTTGATGATTTATTGATTGTGTATGATACAAATGATGTATAAGATCGTAAAATACCGTATTGTTAAAAACTGTATACGTGAAAATAAAAACCTTTATATCTTAAAAGTCCGGTCTTTTTTTAAACCAATTCCTTAAACAGTTCATTCTTTTTATTGCCTATTATCATTTCCATATGCTTTTATATGTGGGCACCCGTGGCCGAAGTGTCTATGAACGGTGGGCATTCCCCTTTTAAAGTTGAAGTAATTTTTTCACGTGTTTCCACAAATTTCTGTCCTAGTTTTAAACAGAATAGAAATATGTATTATTCTTAGGAATACTACATTTAATACACACAATATTTTTTATGAAATTCCGCGAAATCGGGAAAAAATAAATTATAAAGAAGCCGCTTCCACACTTTTTACCTTTTGCCGGCAAAAAATGTACTTTAGGGTAAATAAGCATCCGAATAACTAATCCCTAATAATCTGTGTGTCACCACATCACCTCGCGCGCAAACCTATGAACTAATATTATTTCTATTAGTTTCAATTGAAGGTTCAACAAAAATCACGATTCTGCGCGAGACACTAGACACGACAGAATTTTGTCAAAGCTGTGCATGTTACCCAATACAGGGTGTCGCAAACTGACAGGGTGCATTCAGCTTCTTATTTTGAATCATAATTTTCCTCAGGAAAATTTTCAATTTTTTATCGTTTTTTCAGTTATTATTCCTGTATTTCAATGTAAAGTTATATTATCTGTACGCAGTACTCCATTAATTTAAATAATATGGTTAAAATATGAAAAAAAACTCGATATGATACTCTAACTAACGACGCGTGAAATCAGCTGTTCACTTCCTGCCTAGCTACAGAGTTCGTCGTACTCGTCGTCGTGCTTGCCGTTCGCTACGTGCATTTTTCCACGGTAACGATACATGGTATGAGGAAATAAAACAAATCAAATTTATTGGATTCCCATAACGTTCCTGAAATAATTTCTAGTACTGGTCGTCTTAGTATTATATACTGAATTCAACCCCATCAGTCTGCGGAAGGCTATCCCTTACACCCTGTATATATAATAGAAAAACTATAAAAGAACCACTCTATTTTCCACAGGAACTAGATCTCAAAATCCTACCAAAGCACAACCGCATAACAGCACCAGAAGTCTCCCAACTCCTCAAAGAGAAGAAGGGAGTCTACATGGTAGACGTCCGCGCCGACTCCGAGTTCCATATGTGTCACATATCTGGGGCACACAACTGGCCAGTCTCAGTGTTGAGTGGAACTGCTTTAGAGAATTTGCTTCATTGTGTGGAACAGAGTCCAGCTAGCGGTGAGTGATGGATAGAATACTAATTATTATCCACAGGTTCGCTCGTTGTACTACATATTAACCCTTTTTAAGCAGTGATAGCCTAGTGGTGTGACCGTCGAACTGCCAAGTCATAAGTCTCGAGTTCGAACCCAAGGCACGCCCTCTGATTTTTCAGATTCATGTGCGTATTGTATAAAATATCTTTTGCTTCGGTGATGGAAAACATCGTGAGGAAACCAGCATGCCTGAGAGATATTTCTCGACGGCATGTAAAGCCAAGTCAGAGGCCCATGGGAGGCATAAAAACTCTCGAAACCAGGTTAGGTACTAACCACACGATAAAGAAAGAGAGTCCTCTTTAAGGCGTTCTGTCAATCATTCTACACGAGCGGCCTGTGTGGGTGTCATACACGCGACGACTCTACAAAGTCTTGCGCGTTCAATTTAATAACGCTTTCGGGATGCTGTTGGGACTGCCATGGCGATGTAGAGCATCAGGAATGTTCGCGGAGGCTCGCACAGATGGCTTCCACGCTATCATGCGAAAGAAAGTGGCCTCCTTACTATAGCACCTACATGGTAGTGACAACAGCATTTTTAAAGATGATTGCTGCCAGACCGGACTGCCCCTTCCACACACTGGGTGAGGACAGTCATAGGTTGAATAAATAATAAAATTGTAAACACAAAGTGTGTTTTTAGGAGCTTTTTATACATTTGTTTTTTTTTATTGTTCCAGTGATATTCCTCTGTCGCCGGGGCAACGACTCCCAGCTAGCAGCTAAAATGGTACTCGACATGTTACCGGAAGAGCATCGGCACAAGGTCAAGGATATGATCGGAGGTCTCCACGCGTGGGCTTACGATGTTGATAATACATTCCCGGTGTATTAGAGAAAATCTTAAACTCGCCCAGGCTATTTCCTAATCTTCCACACTCAACCCACACACTTCCACACTCAAATCCACAAACTTCTAAAGTCAGCCGCAGAAACTTCCTCAGTCACGCCCACATACTTCCATAGTCACACTACAAACTTCCACAGTCGCCCCACAAACTTCCATACTCACCCCCATAAACTTCCACACCCATAAACTTCCACACCCACAAACTTCCACAGTCACCCCACAAACTTCTACTCACCCCCATAAACTTCCACACCCACAAACTTCCACAGTCACCCCAAAAACTGCCATAGTCACCCCACAAACTTCCACAGTCACCCCACAAACTTCCACAGTCACCCCACAAACTTCCATAGTCACCCCACAAACTTGCACACTGACTCCCACATACTTCCACCCTCACACCCACAAACTTCCACAGTCACGCCCACATATGTACAGAATGCTAATTGACGGCTTTGTGAAGGGTCCGTTTACACCTTGTGTATAGGACGATCCTGCGTGGGTCTTATTTCAAGTAAAATGAATGAATTTTGCCCAAAAAAGCAGGGATTTATTTATCGGTTGAGTAACGTTATCGAAAATGATTGTATTGTCTATATTAAATTACTTAGTCTGTAAGTAGAATATTTCTATTTTTGTTTGTTTATGCAGAGATCGGTATAGGTAGAGATTACTGGAAGGAGGTGAATAACATATTATAACCAGTGGCGTGCTCGGCATGAAATCGAGTCAAAGCCTTGAATAAACAACTGAAAATATTTAGGGGGGGGGGGGGAATTGACCGAGAAAATCTGTTCGGAGTTCTGACATTGGTATTTAATAACGCCGGTTTTATTTTCCTATTATTTAAATATGCCTAAATATAAAATACAAATAGTGGTTATTAACTTTTCATATTTTATATACCGTCACAAAATTACAACAACTAATTCAATTAAGTTGTCAGTATCAAGTAAATGATATAAGAGCCATCTATTGACTTAAATGTAGCAACTCAACTCTTCGAGTCAATTCGTAATTGTTTCCCTCGCTTTGTTAGAGATGGCGCACGAACAATAAATTGGTTTCTAACTACACATTATTGTAAATGTTTGTAATTACTCACAATGTAAACAGCCACAACTCAACTCTTCGTTATTCGCTTCTTTACCCCGGACAGATGACAAACAACAAAGTACATAGAAGTCACCACGTATCTATTACTAGATAGATTTTCAAATTGTTTGAATGAGAGCAGCCGAACAGCCATTGAACACGCTAACCTACGCTGATCGACTAAAATGCACATTATGGGTTTTAGTTTTCTGAGAATATTCAAATCAGGGGTAGGTTTATTTAGGTGAAGTAACGAGATTATATTTTTCTGTAAAACTCAAAGTATTTATCTTGCTAAGTAGGTACCGATTACAGACACTTTAATCCTTCACAAGGAAAAATTGCGTTTCCGAATTAATTTTAGTGTTCACTTCAAAACAAAGTTAATTACGGCAATAACTAATCAAAAAACTTTAAATCCCAATAAATCGAAAAAATAAAACCACAAAAAACAAATGCACCAGTTCCTAATCGCTCAAAACTAACTAAAATACGAACTATCATGAAATCGTACTTTGTACCTATCAAAATTCGCGCGAAGCGCATATAAATTGCGCGCATCCTCGGTGCGAACACACTTCTCTCTCAAACTTACACAGACTTACACGCACACATTCAAAGAAAAGCCCAGCTTTAAACTCTATACAAATTCTCAAATCAGTACCTACCAATGTTATCAATAACAGAGACATTTTGTTAGGAAAACTGAAAGGTCAGAGAAGCCAAATGCAAGCCAGTGGGTGAGAAAGAGAAAGCATTAGCGAGCGCGCGTAGGTACGATTGCGTACTAAAATTCTACGTTTAACTCTTTTTTTGTATAGTGTTAGAGCGAGCCAGAGTATCGCGGCCGGCATCGGAGAATAAGCGCGCGAATTTAAAATAATTTCTGTCATAGAGGACACAGTTGTGGAGATAGCGAATTTTGTTTTTGTTTGACAAAAATTTATGTTTTTGTAAAAATGTTTTTTTTATTTCTTGAGTTTGATTTTTAGGCAAGCCCGGCTTTCCGGCTTGTAAGATAGGTTCGCCACTGATTATAACATCAAGCCTGTAATCCCCGAAGGGTTAGGCAGAGGTGTGCCTAAATAGTACACCCACATTTCGCCAGTTATGTCTAAGTCCCATGTAATAGGGGGCGAGCCTATTGCCGTCAACCGGGCACAAATCCAGGCTCCGAAATACTATATTATACGACGAAATATTATATTATATTATAATTAATTAACATGTGCATTATTTAGAAACGAAATATTCATTGCCTCATTTGACTTGGACTGCTTCGTCGGTCTAGATGTCGCAACCGCGACTGCTGAGTATGAGGTCCTGGGTACGATTCCCGGGTCGGCGAATTGATATTGGGTTTTTCCATCAGGAATTTCTCTGTAGCAGCCACGGAGTCTGGATTTGTGCCCGGTTGATGGCAATAGGCTCACAGATTAAGAGGGAAGCGCCAGGGTAGCCCGACTGTCAGGTTTTATGTTGATTAAAATATGATTCGCGGCCGTAATACGTCAATAAGCATGTCAAACTCGTCTTTAAAATAGGGATTTCTGTAAGGATTTAAAAATAGATTTTTGAGCTAAATGCCAATCGAATATAGGGTGACTGGTAATTAGTGACCGATACTTATACGCGTGATTGTACTCATGATAACAAACAACTTACCCAAAGAAACATTTTTTTATACTCATTCATTTTTATCACAATAACATAACAGCAGTATGAAATTCGCGCGCGCGCGCCAGTGACCTATCAGCTCTTAACCGCGTGACGCCGTTCTACCTCATTACTATCGTACCGTTCAACAGTGGGTAGGCAGAGCACCCGCGCGGCTCGCAAGCCCGCCCCGTCAGTCGCCACAAAATTATACGTATGTGTAAAAAAAAAAATGTTTCTTTGGGAAAGTTGTTTTTTATCGTGAGTACAATCACGTGTTTAAGTATCGGTCACTAATTACCAGTCACCCTATACACACTACAGTTAATTGTAATTAAATAAAACGCATTCCTTATAATAAATCCGTGCGATTGTCTAATACATATTAATAGAGTATTTAAACTTGGAAAAATAACATGACAACATCACGCTTGTAACTCCCAAAGGGTATGCAGAAGTTATAGACCGTTAACCTTTTGAAAGGCAAAGCATAAACGCACGCGCGTGCCTTCAACGCCACGCCACAATTTCACCGCAAATACCTACAAAAATAATAGGAATACCAAAACTATTTAATTGTTTATTTCGTGTTATAATGCACCGCATTTTCTGTCACATATTTGTGTCGTTGGCGTACATGGCACGCGTGTCACATATACATGACACTGACGTCCAAAAGGTTAAGTTTTAGTTGTATGTAATAGGGGGCGAGCCTATTGGCCTCAAACGGTCGCCTTCGAGATTCTATCCTTGTTTTTTTCTCACCAGTTTAAATGCTTTAAAATCAGTTATTAATAATTTAAATTAAAAAAATGTATTAGATTAATCACAATTTTGTCAGTAAAAATATAGCTCTAAGCAATTTCCTCAATAAATAAAATATCAGAATCTGAATGAAAATCTCAAATCTTTTCAATGGTGTATTTGATTGTATTGGAGGAGCTCGTGGCTAAATAATAACAGCCGCTCGGATCGATCTTTAGGTTAAGCTTGCCTAGGTTGGTCTGTGGATGGGTGACCACCCATTACATACCGAGTTTCCTCCGTGCCTTGGAAAGCACGTTAAGCCGTTGGTCCCGGGTGTCATTTATAGATCTTTGACAGTCGTTAGGTAGTCAGTGGCCCAAGTCTGACAACCAGTCTTACCAAGAGGTATCGTACTAACTGGGTTGTGGAGGTCAGATAGGCAGTCGCTCCATGTAAAATGCTGGTATTCAGCTGCATCCGGTTAGACTGGAAGCCGACTCCAACATAGTTGCGAAAAGGCTAGGTAGATGATGATAATGATTTAACTGTATTAGTGGAGGTACCTACCGGCGTTTCGAGGCATGGAGGATATGTGATAAATGGTCACCCATCCACGGACCGACCTCGCCAAGCACTGCTTAACCTTGAAGATCGACCCGTGCGGCTGTTATTACTTAGCCACGAGCTCATATTTTCTTAAACCAGTCAAATATCTTATTGAAATGAACATAGAACCGTAGAAATGGATTTTGTCGACGGAAGAATCGACAAAATTACTTTAGATTTCTTTTGTTGATCTGTCATTTTGTCTATTCTTCCGTTGACAAAATCCGTTTCTACGATAGTCATGCTACGCGTAATCATGATGTATTTAGTCACTAAGCAACAGTGGATGTTATCATATTTTTTGTTGTGAAAATAAATGGATATAAGAAAATATTGTTTTTTTTTAAACAAACATGTCAGTAATTTTTGAAAAAAAAAATTGTTTTTGTTATTTTTGGTGTTACAGAAAAATTGAAAGGAAGTCGTTTGTCTTGGTATGGACATGTAATGAGGAGGGATGAAACGCATGTGACTAAAACCGTGATGGACATGAATGTTGATGGATGGATAGCGAGAGGAAGGCCAAAGTGAGGAATGATATGCAAGAGAAAGGAGTAAATGATAGCGTGACTCTGACAGAATGGAAGAAGAAAACGTGTTGTGCCGACCTCAAGTAGAATGGGACAAGGGCAGGAAGATGATGGGGCAGTGGTGTTACTTATAGTAAACCCACATTTTTTCACTATGTTTCACCTAGTGGGAGGCCTTCCAACGCAACGTCTTCCGGTTCGCAGTCGCCACTCCAGAACTTTTCGGCCCCATCGGCCATCCGTTCTGCGAGCAAAGTACCCTGCCCACTGCCACTTAAGTTTGGCAATTCTTCATCAATGTGGGAGAATGTGTGATAAAATAAGGCCCTTTTTTGTTGTTTATTTTTAAGTGAAACTTCTTTACGCACGCTTGACTTGGGGAGTAAGCTGGCGAACGCGTGACGTAAGCGTTACGAAAAGTGTGATCGGGCGAGGCGAACGGGAATTGAGTGGGGGATATAAGCAAGAGACAGCAGTGCGCGCATTTTAGACGTTTCACTTCAGTCGTGTGGTCATAAGCACACTCGTTTTTTTCTCTTTTTTTTATCTGTCTCGGTACAACGCCTGTTAAAGTCCCATGTAATAGGGGGCGAGCCTATTGCCATGAACCGAGCACAAAGCCAGACTCCGTGGCTCCTACAACGAACACTTTGTTCGACCTGGGAATCGAACGAGATCTACGATAGAGATCTACGCTTTGGAATGGGCAACTACAGTACTTTCACAAGTTATTATGCCTTGTGTCTGGAACTGTAGCTTCGCCTTCTTTGTTTTTCTGACATTCAGAAGTGCCTGTTATGGTCTAATTGAAATAAATGCTTTGAGTTTGAGTTTGAACCCACAACCTCGAAATAAAATTGTAAAACTGAATTTATCCAAAACTTACCTCGAGAAGAATTTATCAAAAATTTCAAATAAGTAGTCGTTTTCGACACTGTTGTTTATAATCTACTCAATATAATATTTTATCAATGTTTACAATTATTGTACTCAAGTTTTTATTTTAGTACTAACTTTCACCCGCGATCTTCGTCTGCGTGAAATTATTATAAATGACTAGCTTTTGCCCGCGGCTTCGCTCGGGTTAATTTAGAATTTGACTATCAATTCGGGCTGTACTCTGCTTGTAAGAATATAATTCAATTATGATTCGAAAGATACGTGCCGCCATCTATTATCATAAGAACGTTATTGTTGTTTTCCTCGGGAACAGTACTTTTTTTCGGGATGAAAGGTACCCTATGTCCGTTTCAGTACACCTGACAACGTATATGCAAAATTTCAGGATGATATGTTCAGTGGTTTAGGCGTAAAAAGGTAACAAACAAACAAACTTACTTTCCATTTATAATATTAGTAACAATAGTCAGGATTACTTCCCTATTTGAATCCGATTTTGTTGCGACGGAACCCTAATCCTGTTTTAGGGTAAACGGAACCCTTAGAAGACCACTTTGTTGTCCGTCTGTCTGTCTGTCTGTCCGTCTTTTAAGTCCCTTTTTCAGACCATGTAAAAAAACGTTCAGTTTTTTGATAAATCTTTATCAAGGGTATGTTCAATATCGCGTGCGATGGATTAAATAAATACTTATTATATCTAATCCATAATTATTATCGATTGCCGTAGATATAACTACAAAGCTACAGATAGTAGGAACACTTGATAAAACACTACAATATTAGGTTTATTTGGTGGAAAATGGCGGAAATACGAGGTTGCGTGTTTACGATATGTTTTATGTAAGTATTTGTTATTTATTTATTTACTTCTTCTTCTTTGCGTGTCCATAGACTCAAGTAATACCCGACCAGTATACGGGGTGTAAACAGACCCTTCACCAAGCCGTCAACCAAGCATTCTGTACATCAAACTAAGTAACTTTACGCAACAATTTTTGCTGGGAAACGAAATTTTTTTTTGGGGTCAATAATCACATTTTACGGTAAAACTCAATATAATGCACTCAAAACTTATTACTGATGCATGCTTTGAATAGTAAACGGACCATGGAGGTAATTGGAGTAAAGTTAGAACCTTAAAAAGTAGTATTTAAAAAAAACTTGTGAAAAAATTGGAATTTTGACCCCCAATATCTCCGTAAATAGAAGGTTCCCAGGTATGGTCCAGAACAAAAAAATGATCACAATGACGAGGAAAACAAGTGCTTTTCGGCTTCGTTAAGGGTCTTTTTACTCCCTTTATTACCACCTGCACAGCTCTGTCGTTGGCTTCGTTTAACTCCTGGAAGGTGCAGGTAGCTGTGCAGGATGGGCAAGAAAGGAGACTAGTTATTATAATTTATTTACTTATTGTATGCGTTACTGTTCCCCAGACAGATATTACTTTGATTCCTTGACTTAAAATACCTAATACTTATAATAAGTAAAGGGGCATACCTAGTGTAATGCGCCCATTACCAAAGGAATTTATTTATTTATTTATTTAATGCACAATGTACACAACCAATTTCACACGCTAGGCTTAAAACTAGTGAGTACATGACCCTGTTAGGGCGCAGCAACATAACTTAAAGCTAAAATATATAATCTAATAACACATAACAGTATACATAACTTTCACATTAAAAATATTATATTCATTAAACTTAAATCTAGCTTTATACATAAAATAACCAATATTAAAATTAACACAAAAATATATATATTTGAACTCTATTTAAACATTTTATCTTCCATAAATTCTTGGATACTGTAATAACATTTTTCTAGGAGCAATGACTTTAGCCTAGCTTTAAATACACATAGTGTTCTCGTGGACCGTATATTTTCAGGCAATTTATTATATATCTGTATGCTTCGATATTCTGGGCTATTTTTGTACATTTGTAGTCTAGGTGCTGGTAGTATTAACTTGGTTTTGCGGCGTTCGTTCTTATCGAAATTAAATAGTTTTATATTTTTCTTTACAAAAGTGGCTGTTTCTAATATATAGATGGAGGGCAGAGTTAACATTTTTCAATTCATGAGGCGATGACTAATAGACAATTATAGAAGATGAAGACTTGATACGCCGACCCCACATTCATTGGGTTAAGGGCAGGAGAATGTTTAATACGTAAAGGGTAAAAAGTACCCTTAACAAAGCCGAAAGGCATTTGTTCTCCTCGTCATTGCGATCATTTTTTTGTTTTATACCATACCTGGGGACCTTCTAGTTACGGACATATTGGGGGTGTCAAAGTTCTAACTTTTTTTTTAATACAAAGTTTTAATGTTATACCTACTTGTATATTAGAACTTTATTTCAGGCAGTCATCATACAATACAATAGACAAAGATCCATATTTTTGTTAGTAAGAACCTTACGAATTATGTTAGTAAACCACAAAATTATATGTACAAACTCAATTACTCTTACACGTGGAATGCAATGTTGGTCCCATTTTTTTATCACTCTCGCATTTGTACTTAGCCTCTAGGACTTAGTAAAACAAACGGATAATCTGGTCTCTCCGTTAGTTCTTTTAGAATGCTGTTGAAGTTTGCCCGACTTATGTCGCTTGTATGTCGATGATCCTCATTATGTCCTTCGCTGAAACGAGGTGATCTCCGAAAAAATGTTGCATTTTCATTTAAGTTTGCAACAAGACTCAATTAAGAATAGTTCATGCCATGATAACTGATCCAGCGCTGATGAACTGTGTAAAGGATGATATGGCCTGAAAGGAGGTTACTGCTGAGATGACGAGTAATAGAGAAGTATGGAAGAAGAAGACATGCTGCACCGACCACAAATATATTAGCACAAGGGCAGTGGAATGATGAAAGGAATATATGTAGCTCAACTACAAATATGCATCTGGACTTAGGTACCAATCTTTTCTTTATATTATCTTTAACTTTCAGATTGACAGCAAATGCGGCCTTTGGCCATATTCCCTATTACAACTCTGCCGAACCAGATGCACCAGCTTTTGGTAAGTATTTTGACTATTTTTAAAACTGATTGAATGGGGTTACCACCGCATAAAAAAAAATAGATAAATAAATCTAATAATCTATAAATCTGCATACCAAGAAGTTTGTTGTCTTAAGAGGGAACGGGCGCTGCGATTCTTCAAACAAATGCACTTTTTTTTTCATAAAATCATGGTCTACTGTTGCCACATATCTATCATTTCCTTTTTTTCAGCAACTAATAAGTAAAGAAAATATGACCCTCTAAAAATGACAAAAAATTAGACCAATTCAAAAACTTTTTAACATCAAAGAAATTGATAGGAATGTAGACATCCTCCTCCTCCTCAGTCGTACTCCTCATTACTGAGGGTCGAGATCCTCCCTTAAAAACATATTTCCCTGACGATCTTTCGCCATCTCTGTCTATCCTTGGCCAAGTGAAGCGTATCATGAAATTTCGTATCAAGAGAAGAGCTTATCTGGTCGGACCATCGCAAAGGGAACTTAGATCTTAAGGGGACTTAGCCGATTCAATTATTTTTATTTATTTATTTTAGTACATGGAAGACTTACAGCTAATAAAAACAAACAAAAAAGGAAACCATAATCACCAGAAAGTCAATTACAAATCCTCACGTATAGACTTATAATAGAAAAAATTTATGGTGTGAGCACAAAAACAGAAAACACACCGCTTTAATCAAAGTAAGAAGAATATAAATACTTGGTATGCAAATATATGACTAAAATAATAGAAAAAATTGTAACATAATAAAAACAAATAACCTACCGCTACTTGACAAATTTGAGGCTTAAGCACCTTCTGGCCGAATTCACACTAATTGTGAATGGATCTAAATCATATTCCTTGCATATGTCATTGAAATATCTGCTTGCGCGCACAATATAACTGTTCCGCCTATAATTCGAAGATGTATGAGGTACTCGTATGGGTGGATTAAAACGAAATGTTTTACTTGGCACATTAAAATAAAATTTTGACAATAACTCAGGGTTATCAATATTGTTATTGAGGATTTTGAGCAAAAATAAACAATCAGCAATTCTACGGCGATCTACCAGTGGTAGCAGATGATACTTCTTATTATTATAATTTAAAGAAAAAGTATATCTAAAGGGTGTAAAAAGACCCTTAACGAAAACGAAAACCACATATTCTGCCCATCATTGGGATCGTTTTTTTCTTCTAGACAGTACCTGGGAACCTTCTAGTTACAGAGATATTGGAGGTCAAAGTTCCAACTTTTTCACAAGTTTTTTTTAAATACATGTTTTTAAAGTAAGATTTTTACTTTAAACACCTCCACGACCCCCGTACTATTCAATCCATCCATCAGCACAATGTTTTGATTGCGTCAGTTTGAGTTTTACCTTAAAACGTGATTTTTCACCCCAAAAAAAAAAATCGTTTCCCAGCAAATTTTTTTGCGTAAGGTTACTTAGTTTGATGTACAAAATGCTTGGTTTACGGCTTCGTGAAGGGTCCGTTTACACCCTGTATACTCTTTCTCAAAATTTTAATGTCAAAAATAATTGACTCGGCTCAGTTTTCGAGAAGCACCAGCTCAGCAGTCGCGCTTGCGACCACTTGACCAACGAGGCAATCACCCCCCCTATTAGTGATTATTCTTTCTTTTTTTCAGTAAGTGACATCCCAGCTAGCCAGATGAGTCGGCAGAACGCTGCTGCCCGCCTCGCAGCTGTACGTAGCGTGATGGCTGACAAGAAAGTAGACGCGTACATCGTGCCTACTGCTGATGCCCATAACGTAAGTTGCTTGAATATAGTGTGGGAAGGGTACGTTCTGCATAAAGGGTGAAAGGGACACCGAAGCACAAACGGTTACCACGTATTCAGTACATCATTATGAACCCCCCCCCCCAAATAGAAAGGAGGTCACCCAGTCTCCATAAATTTTTGGGCTATTTTCAAAAGTGTTCTCAACACGATGGGTTCCTGAGGATGGACGGTGCCGCCGAGGCCGGCCTAGAAAGAGATGGCGAGATAATCTGGACGTGCATCACGAAGGCTGGTTCGAGGCGACGCAAGAGTACCTGGAAGGCCTTTACCTAATAGTAAGACATACAAGGCCACTATAAGTATTAAATCTACACAAAACAAATACTTTTGAAAATAGCCCAATCTGGGTGATCTCCTTTTTCATCGGTAAAAAAATATCAGCTATTCCATACATTTTGACTGTGTAGGTATTACAGTTTTATAGGTAACAGCTCCCATTAAATAAATATTTGAAAAAGTCATTCAATGAGGTTAAAAATGAACTTAAGAGGGTTGTATTGATGATTATAATTCTGTAACTACAACGTGTTACGGTTGCGAATCATATTTTCAACAACATACAACCTGACACTGACCTGCAAATTGCAAAAAACGTAAGAAAATTTGAATTTCGCGGGCTACCCTGACGCTTGCCCCTCAAGAATATTAGTATCGAAATAAGGCTTATAGCAACCCAGAGTCCACCAGGTCGACCAATAAGAGCGTCTCGCGGTCGCGCACCTCTGCAATATACAGAATAAGGTATATCGCTATCTCTTTCCCGCGTGGCGGTTGCAAGCGTGTGACCGAAGCGCGCGGCGCGCGCGCGCGGCGTCTCCAGTCCACTGCTTACGCGCAACGCGCTTGTGCATGCATTTATCAACTCCCCGCGCAAGTCGGTCGTGACGCCACGCGCCCATATTGTCCGCGAATACCTCACTGTTCCGAACTATTTTAATTTACTGAGCTGACAAATAAACTGTGGATATTACTTTACTATAATCAGAGACTTGTTTACCTACGTTCCCCTGAAACCTTCTCTCATAGGCTCAATTCTCTTTAACCAAAAATGAAACGATTTTGTGAATGGCTTTTTTAGCTCATTACTCCTCTTCCTCTCTCCACTCTATCGTAAAACCAGTATTTTTAACAAATCACCGTCTTTTCCAGTCACAATACATATCCCCAGCCGACGCCCGCCGTGAATGGCTGTCAGGACTCCGAGGATCATCAGGAACAGCCTTAGTGACGGCCACCCAGGCCCTGGTGTGGACTGATGCACGGTACTGGACGCAGTTCGAAGTGGAGGTCGATGGCTCCTTGTGGACGCTGATGAGACAAGGTAGACTTTATAGCTTCGTTTTGTGGAGGTCAGATAGGCTGCCGCTCCATGTAAAATACTGGTATTCAGCTGCATCCGGTTAGATTGGAAGCCGACCCCAACCATAGTTGGGAAAAGGCAGGCAGATGATGATGTCAGTCCAATAGAATTCTGACTTATTTCCTTTCCGTGCCTCGGAAAGCACGTTAAGCCGTGGGTCCCGGCTGTCATTTGTAGATCTTTGATAGTCGTTACTGGTAGTCAGTGGCCTCGAAAGTCTGACAACTAGTCTTACCAAGGGGTATCGTATTACCCAGTACTAACTGGATTGTGGAGGTCAGATAGGCACTCGCTCCATGTAAATTATATATATAAATATTCAGCTGTATCCGGTTAGATTGGAAGCCGACTCGAATATATTTGGCATACTAACTCAGGACATGGTCCATCTCAAATACACCAGCACAAAAAGTTGTTTTCGCGTTCATAATATTTACATTTGCCCCCGTCTTCACCCGCGAGAAAATCGGAAATAACCTCACGGGATCGTATAATCGGGATACAAAGTATCCCATGTTCTGGGTCATGGTTTAACTGAGGGGTAAAATCCATCAAGGAGACAGGCTAAATTACTTTCCAAAGTATAAGTACTGTTTTCTTCTTATCGTGTGGTTAGCACCTAACCTGCTGTCAGAGCTTTTATGCCGCCCATGGGCCTCTGACTTGGCTTTACATGCCGTCGAGAAATATCTCTCAGGCATGCTGGTTTCCTCACGATATTTTCCATCACCGAAGCAAGTGATAATTATACAATACGCACATGCATCCGAAAAATCAGAGGTGCGTGTCTTGGGTTCGAACACGAGACCTATGACTTCAGTCGGCAGTCCGATGGTCACACCAGAAGCTTATTGACTGCAATATTAGTGTTAGTCTTGTTTTAATTTCATGTTTTTTGTTCTTAGGTCAGGATCTCTCGCTCCAAGACTGGCTGGTCGCTAACATGCCCGATGGCAACGCCGTGAGGGTCGTGGCTGTTGATCCCACCACGTACACGAGGAGTTCTTGGCGTGCCTTAGAAGTAAGTAACGTTGTGCATTAAACTAATTGGCCTAATGGTCTCGTGGTGACAACAGCGACTGCGGAGCCTGGGGTTCGGGGTTGGAACCCCAGATAGGGGCAAAGTGTGTTATTTTCAATTACGAATTCATTAGTAGTAGACTGTCTTGTTCGTCTAGTGGTCGCAAGCGCGACTGCTGAGCATGGGGTCCTCGGTTCGATTCCGGGTCGGGCAAAGTGTTATTGGGTTTTTCCATCAAGAATTTCTCAGTAGCAGCCACAGAGTCTAGATTTGTGCCCGGTTGATGTCAAGCTCCCTATTATATGGAACTTAAAAAACATAACTGGCGAAATGTGGGTGTTCCTCAGCCTACCCTTCGGGGATTACAGGCGTATTGTTGCCAATTGCACTCGGTGATCTAGTCTTTTTTGGTTAATTGCACTCGGCTATAACATTTGAAGGAGCACAAAAGTACGACAAAATACCCTCATGTATTAAAAAAATACACTCATTCCAATGCATTCAGAACTCTATTAGCTGAATATTTGATCACAAAATTAAATAACACCCTTCCTAAAATTTAAAATAATTGGATGGGTCTATCATAATATAATAATTGCTACCGTGACGTCTGTGACGAACTGAAAATATAATTTACTAGCTGTGCCCCGCCGCTTCCGACTTGTTTTAATTTTGCCGGGCTCCTATTAGTCATAGCGTGATGATATATAGCCTATAGCCTTCCTCGATAAATGGACTACCCAACACTGAAAGAATCATTCAAATCGGACCAGTAGTTCCAGAGATTAGCGCGTTTCAAACAAACAAACAAACACTGCAGCTTTATAATATTATATAGTATAGATTTTAAGCATTGTTCTCATGAAATTGACTTTGTGTCTTTTTGGAGAATAATAATATATTCGTGTCGCGGGTTCGGGTCCCGCACTGAACAAATATTTGTATGGCCTACAGGTAGTTGTTCCGGGTCTGGCTGTTTGTGTGTGTGAGTTTAAATGTTTGTAAACGCACCCACGATACAGGAGAAATTCCTAGTGTGGGGCAATGTTTAAAAAAAAAACCTTAAATGGTATGTTTAACCTCTGTGACCGATCTACAATTATAATTTTTCCGTTTCAGGCAGCTTTAACCGCAGTAAATGTGAAGCTAGAAGCTATCTACGACAATCTAGTGGACTTGGCGCGTAGGAACCTCATCGACGGGCCCCCGGAGAGATCCAGCAACCCCTTGCTGCCTTTACCCGTTCAGTACACTGGTAAGTCTTCTCTCGCCCCCCCCCCGACCCTCGATGCTGAGCCAGTAGTTCTAAATCAGCCCTAAAGCAACCCAGAGTCCACCACGTCGACCAATAAGAGCGTCTCGCGGTTGCGCACCTCTGCGATATACAGAATAAGGCATATCGCTATCTCTTTCCCGCGTGGCGGTTGCAAGCGTGTGACCAAAGCGCGGCGCGCGGCTTCGCCAGTCCGCTGCTTACGCGCAACGCGCTCGTGCGCACAAGTCGGTCGTGACGCCACGCGCCCATATTGTCCGCGAATACTTCACTGTTCCGAACTGTTTTAAATTACTGTTGTATGAACTGACAAATAAACTGTTATCTAAAGGGTGTAAAAAGACCCTTAACGAAAACGAAAACCACATATTCTGCCCATCTTTGGGATCATTTTTTTCTTCTAGACAATACCTAGGAAACCACAGGTTCTGGAGATATTGAAGGTCAAAGTTCCAATTTTTTCACAAGTTTTTTTTTAACTTTACTTTAATTTACTCCATGACCCATTAACTATTCAAAGCATCCATCAACACTAAGTTTTGAATGCGTAACATTGAGTTTTACCGTGAAACATGATTTTTCACACCAAAAAAAAAAGTCGTTTCCCAGCAATAATTTTTGCGTAGAGTTACTTAGTTTGATATACAGAATGCTTAGTTAACGGCTTAGTGAAGGGTCTGTTTACACCCTGTATAATCAGAGACTTGTTTAAGTTCCCCTGAAATCTTCTCTCATAGCCCCTAAATAATCTCACTCAGATCCAGCCTGTCCCTTTGCTGCCCTCTCACGACGCCCTAAGCCGAGGCTTGTACCCCACAGGGGGTGCCCTTAACGCGCTGTCGCTTAGTTTATAAGTTGTTTGCCCCTGGCTGGAGGCCTTACTCTCGAGGCACAGGATAGTCCGGTTAAGCAGAAGCGAGCCTCATAGGTAGATTCAAAAAACAAAACGGTAAGTCTTGTAAATTGCTTTCCGTATCGCCATGGACTATACCGGGTGTATCAGAAAGGTGTTGTCATATTTCAGGGTGTGATTCAGAAGATCAAACTGAACGACTTTCTGAATTATCTAATTTTTATACAATGACAAGTTTTACAAGCACAATTTTTTTATATTTAACGAAATTCAGAATAGGTTGGACATTTTTTCGTGTTACTTTAGTGAACTTGCAAAAGTAACTTTAAATATAATATGTTACGAAAGCATTAATTAGTGTAATTTTAGGTTTAGTGTAATTTTATGTTTATTGTTTCTTTTATGGTTTTACTTTTTAATTTTTGACTGTAAAACATATAAGGTCATTTTGTATAAGGTTAGGTTGTGTAATTGTTAGTAATGTAAGGTTATTTTAAATAGTTAATTATTACAAGTAGTCTTAGCTATCGCATTAGGTTTGTAACCTGTAATGATAGTATAAGAGTTTTAAATAAATAAATAAATAAATAAATATTTATTATTTATGAATGAAATGTCAATGAAATGTCAATGTACTAATTATACTAATTATTGTATAATGTCAAATGCAAAGAGATTCAAAAGACTTATAGAGCGGACATTGGGAACATTTTCATACAATAATTTTGATCCCGAACATTTCTGATTTTGACACACAAATGTTACCTGACAAGCGGGCGAATGACACTAGACAGCACGATTTGTTACTAAGTCGTAACAAGTATTGGATTATGATTTTTTTCGTCTTGTCCCGTCTATCGCTCGTAATGTCTTTGGTAAAATGCTTTAAAAATATCATATTATTTTATTTCCGTTTTCAGGAGAGGAGTCTTTCAGAAAGATCTTCCAGATACTTCAAGATATGAGCAGGAGGGGCGCTTCTGTGTTACTTTTAACTGCATTGGACGATATTGCTTGTAAGTATTGTTACGAGCAAATACACTACTGATCACTATTCATTTAGATATCGCACTTCTAGTTCACTTCGATTCGCTTCGTCGTGTAGCCTAAATCAGACTGACTGCTCCCGCAAACACGACGGCTATTTATATGCCGACCGACCCTTCGAGATAGTTACACAACTTTCTGGAACCTGCTTCACAGTTCCATAGTGGAACATTCTAGACTCGAACGTTATCTAGAATGTTCTCGAAAAGCAACCGTCAAAATTTTGATCAGGCGGGTCATCTAGTAAATATAACTTGCCTATTTAACAAATCTTAAAGTTACGTATAGTTATAGCAACCCAGAGTCCACCAGGTCGACCAATAAGAGCGTCCCGCGGTCGCGTGCCTCTGCGATATTCATAATAATATATATCGCTATCTCTTTCCCGCGTGGCCGTTGCAAGCGGGTGACCGATGCGCGCGGCGCGCCCGCGCGGCGTCGCTTCGCCAGTCCGCTGCTTGCTTACGCGCAACCCGCTTGTGCGTGCATTTCTCAACTCCCCGCGCAAGTCGTTCGTGACGCCACGCGACCATATTGTCCGCGAATTACCTTAATTTCCTACTATTATATAACTATTTTAATTTACTGTTGTGTGAAATAAACTATATACAATCATATTTACGATAATCAGACACTTGTTTCCCCTGAAACCTCCTCTCATATAGTTTAATAACAATATAGTAGATGCAAAAATTAAAAATTAAAGGTGCTATTCATGCGCGAGTCCGACTCGTACTTGGCCGTTTTATTTCTTTTTTTATTATTTTCAGATACTCTAAACATTCGAGGTTCCGATATCCCGTTCAACCCTGTTTTCTTCTCGTATCTTGTTATTAGGATCAATCCACAATCGGTAAGCAAGTTAAAGTTATAATCATTTAACATCAATATAACCCTCTAAGTTCTGTACAACAGAACTCGGCGACGCGGTAGGCCCAGAAGGAGATGGCGTGACGAGCTGGACTCTTGTCAAAAGGATTGGGCCCAAATAGCCAAAGACAGAGATAAATGGAAAGAGGGAAGGGAGGGCTTTGTCCTGCAATGGGACACATCAGGCTCATAATAAAAAAGTTCATTTAAACCAATTGAATAACTTTTTCATGAAATAGTCATTAAATGGGATTCAATGAAAAAACGTAAGAAAATTTTAATTTAGCGAGCTACCTACCCTGGTGCTTCCTCCATTTTATTATTTATATTTTATTCCTTTATTCATTTCTTAACATATCATTTACATTTTTAAATATTCTAATGTAAAATAATATAAAAACATTTAAAAATATAAAAAATAGTAGGCCACCAGGACTGGGAACAGGGTCCGAGCTGCCGGTGGTCACGGCTCTTGAGAGAGGAACCTCCTAACAATACGCGCCGTGTCTAGGAGTACTGCTTTCTGAATCAAGCCCTTGATCCAGCTGCCAAGCGCGAGCCTCCTCAGGTGTTGGTCGAGGCTCTTGGCAATTAAGCCATTGGCGGACACGACTATCGGCACAATGACTGCTGTACTCAAGTATATATATATATATATATATATGTATATATATATATATATATATATGTATGTATATATATATATGTATACTATATTTTATTAATTATTATTAATGATATAATTAATAAATTAATTAAATATTGAAGACAATTCCTCTTTATTCAAAATATTGTTTAACAATCTGTTTAAATCTTTTCAGCCCAACTTCGCGACAGTGATTCTGTTCTGGAATGACGGTGTACTTGCCAGCGATATATCTGCACATTTTATCTCGGAAAACACAGCTGTTGAAGCTAGACCTTATGCTGATATATTTGGTTACCTCACGGAATTATCGGTAAGTGATCATCATCTTGCTGTCCTAGTCTTAATTATTGGGGGAATCAGGCGTTACTTTGTGGAAATCCATGATGTATACAATAGTGATGCAACGGAAGTGTCTTAGCGGAATCAGAAACGGAAACAGATGTCTAAAGTAAATTTTAGCAGAAACGGAAACGGATGCGGAAACGGATGAAGAAACGGAAGTGTAAATAATATGAAAAAAATTAATAAATTTACAAATATATTTCTTTATTAAGTATTAAATATACACCAAGCTAAATTAGAAATAGATATATTAGAATCTACAATAGGAAACAATATTGCAACTTAAAATTATTTTAATATTCAAAATTTAGTAGTGGTAAACTAACTCTCAACCGTCGTAAACTTCCGTTTACATCTCCGTTATAAAAGTTGCGGAAACAGAAGCAGAAACGAATGTTGTAAAGCGTGCGGAACTTCCGCACTTGCGGAAACAGAAACAGAGATCTGTTGCATCACTAATATACAACTAGAATAGTTAGTTTGAATCTCGCCAAACTAGTTCAAACCAAGTTCACCGCCAGGTAGTTTTAAGATGGTCATAATGACGTATTTGGTTGATCTTTAGATTAAGCCGGTGCTTGCCTAGGTTGGTCTGTGGATGGGCGAACACCCATTACATACCAAGTTTCCTCCTTGCCTCGGAAAGCACGATAAGCCGTTGATCCCGGGTGTTATTTGTAGATCTTTGACAGTCGTTAGGTAGTCAGTAGCCAAAAAGTCTGTCAACCAGTCTTACCAAGGAGTATCGTATTACCCAGTACTAACTGGGTTGTGGAGGTCAGATAAGCAGACGCTCCATGTAAAATACTGGTATTCAGCTCCATCCGGTTAGACTGGAAGCCGACCCCAATATAGTTGGGAAAAGGTTAGGCAGATGAATGACGTATTTGGTCGGTTTCAGGGGAGGGGAAATTGCACCCATTGCCCCCCCTCTGCATCCGCGCCTGCTTTAACATGACTGGCGAAATGCGGGTGTACTATTAGGTACAGCTCTGCCTAGCCTAACCCTTCGGGGATTACTGGCGTGATGTTACGGTTGTATGTAACTACAGATAGTTACACATGCATTAATTACATTTATGAGAGGAGGTTTCAGGGTAACTTAAACAAGTGTCTGATTATCGTAAATATGATTGTATATAGTTTATTTCACACAACAGTAAATTAAAATAGTTCGGAAAGTAAGTATTCGCGGACAACATGGGCGCGTGGCGTCACGACCGACTTGCGCGGGAAGTTGAGGAATGCACGCACAAGCGCGTTGCGCGTAAGCAAGCAGCGGACTAAGGACGCGACGCCGCGCGCCGAGCGCATCGGTCACCCGCTTGCAACGGCCACGCGGGAAAGAGATAGCGATATCTTATTATGAATATCGCAGAGGCACGCGACCGCGGGACGCTCTTATTGGTCGACCTGGTGGACTCTGGGTCGCTATACATTATAAATATTTTCCTTGATTTTCAGAATGAATTGGGTGCAAACCAAACTATTTGGGTATCCAATGAAGCCAGCCACGCCGTACTGCTAGCAATTGAGGTATGTTTCAAGTCTTCATCATCTATTTGTATGGGTTGTGAATGTCGTATTTTAAACAAATCGAAAATTTAACTTTACCCTTATTACTGATGGGTTTGCCATGGCGTTGCAGTGCGTGTAGATTATTACACCATAATGCGAAAGCACGCAGCATCGATGGTGGTTCTGGAAATGATTGACTATCAGAATGGATTGTATGGTACCCATATACAGGGTGTAAACAGACCCTTCACGAAGCCGTCAACCAAGCATTCTGTACATCAAACTAAGTAACCTTACAAAATTTTTACGGTAAAACTCAAAGTAATGCACTCAAAACATTGTGCTGATGGATGGATTCAATAGTACGGGGGTCGCGGAGGTGTTTAAAGTAAAGTTACAACATTAAAACCTTGTATTTAAAAAAAAAACTTGTGAAAAAGTTGGAACTTTGACCCCCAATATCTCCGTAACTAGAAGGTTCCCAGGTATGGTCTAGAACAAAAAAATGATCGCTGAATAAGTGCCTTTCGGCTTCGTTAAGGGTCTTTTTACACCCTTTATGTACTGACTGACTGTGACTGTATGGTATATGGTGGACCATATGGTTCACTACTGTCAGTTTCATTTTAAGTGTCACCGTATCGTGTTGTTTACTAAGACATCGTTTTTAAGGATTGTGTTACTTGCCCTATTATGAGCCTCCGCTCAAATTAAAGATTTTGAATTACTGGACAAGAGCGTTGCCAGCTTTTGAGCCAGGGGGCACCCCCCTGAAGGGTGAGAGCAAAAACTAATTTACGACCCAGGAATACCTTAGTTATAAGAATCGAAAATTATTGTAACACCTCATTTTATGTTCCTATTCTAGTGCAATAATTTGTTAAGTTAGTACCTATGAAAAAGAGTACAGATATATCACCCATTCGTTTGTTTGTTATAAGCTTTAATTTTATATTTCGTATACCAGAAATGGTCAATATGAGGATTCTTACTGTTATATTATGTAATGTAACATTTATATATACCACCTACTAACCCATATCTTACGAATAAATTATTTGATTTGATTTGATTGAATGGTTTACTAATGCAGCTGAAGTTCTGCTAAGAATCTAAAATTAAATAGTAAAGTGGTACTCTGACAACTATCTCTGTACTGTGTGTATCACTCTACTTTAGACTGGTAGATAATGCCTAAGGTATAAAGTTCACTGTTGTACAGACGCCAGCACATCAAGCGTCCCGAAACTGTCAAATTTTCCCAATCAATCTTTTAGGCCTGAAACTGCGGGCGCCCGCGACGGGCAACCGTCGCGGGTATACGCGCGTGGATACGCGCGGTGGCTCCGTGGGAACGCGCCGGTCCGCGTCGCGGGGACCCGTCGCGGTTCATTCGCCTGGTCCCATATGGCAGGGTGACATTGCACTTCCACAATTACCCTTTCTGTATCGACAGACATTGTCCTTGATTTTCTCCGAGCGTGCATGCGACTCGTATCACCTAGCCTTATTGACTGAACAAGCCCGTGCGTGTTACCGCTGGCGGGCACCGCCACCCAATATTTCCACCACCACGTCAAATATTTCGCGGTTTTGATTTATTTGGCACTATTACTGTATGGAAATAAGAAATATGGCTAACTAGTGAACTAAAATATTGATTATGAAATGCAATAATTAATATCGTAACACCGAATATTTAGTTTTAGATATAAAAAAATGTATTTGTAAACTTTCCAAATGCCTTTTTTACACCTTAAACGGTTACAACATCAAATTCAGTGTTTTAATTGCAATTCATTATTAATAACCTACATACAAAGTTCACTAGTTAGCCATATTTCTTATTTCCATATAGTAATATTGCCAAATTAATTAAAACAGGTAAATATCTGAAAGCTATTTCCGAAGTTGCCTACTTTTTGGATAAACGCTCTTAAGGCCGAAACACACCAGATCCGTACACGTAGACGTGCACGTGCACGTGCACGTACCATTACGTTGTAATATATGGAACTTTATAGAAACATGGCACACAGCTCACGTGACTACACGTGTGTATAGATTACATTCGCAGAATTACGAGTTACGTGGTACATGTACCTACACGTGCACGTGCACGTCTACGTGTACGGATCCGGTGTGTTTCGGCCTTTAACCTAATGCTTTAGCGATATGTGCTTTCTAAGTTTATCTTGGACATCACAGACATCGGTGAAGGAAAAACATCGTGAGGAAACCTGGACTTATAATTAATATAAGTCTGAAATCGCCAACCCGTCTTGAGCAAGCGTGGTGATCAATGCTCGTGCTTTCTCTGTATGAGAAGGGGCCTTTGCCCAGCAGTGGGACAGTAACAGGCTGGTATTATTTAGCGACAAAGTTGAAAATCTATTAAAAAAAAATTGACAGACTGTAGTAGCTTCACGTGCTGCCGTCTGTACGTTCATTATTTTACTTGTGCATAAAGTTTCACTAACTAAAAAAAATTATTCTTCTTTTACAGCAAGGCCCGGCTCGTATTCTTTCGACTTCAATTTCTCCAGTTGCTCTGAAGAAATGTGTGAAGAATGACGTGGAACTAAATGTAAATATAATAATTTTTTTTTAGCCTATTCTGTCCCACAAAATTTAATTGGTTTGAAATATCGATCGATATGAATCATGTCTGAAGTTTCTCTAGCTAATTTAATGTGACCTCTACCTACCTAACATGTGTGGCTACTGTTAATGCGGCTCTATGTGCATCAGTGGCGAAGGTTCAATAAAACTCATTCATCCATTCATTCAATCACTCGCTCATTCACTCATTCATTAACTCATTCATTCACTCATTCATTAAATCATTAATTAAATCATTCATTCACTCATTCATTAACTCATTCATTCACTCATTCATTAACTCATTCATTAAATCACTCATTCCCTCATTCATTAACTCATTAATTCACTCATTCATCCGTTCATTCACTCACTCACTCAATCACTCATTCATTCACTCGTTCATTCACTCTTTCATTCATTCACTCACTCATTCATTCATGGATTCACTAACTCATTCACTCATTCATTCACTCATTCATTCATTCATTCAATCACTCATTCATTCATTCGCTCACTCATTCATTCATTCATTCATTCACTCACTCATTAATTAATTCATACCCCTTGGTGCAATACAAGCTTAATGTTATCTAACTGGTTCTTCCAAATCCCCAGGGGTTCCGCCTAGCTCACATAAAGGATGGAGTAGCGGTGGTCAGGTCTCTGTATTGGGTGGAACGGCAGGTCCAAGCAGGACTCTCTGTGTCTGAGATAAACCTGTCAGATCAGATGGAGCATTTGAGGAGGTGAGTCAAATAGTACAACAGTCGTGTAATGTTCAAATTTTTATAGTGGTTCGGAAGTTAGCTGCGAGTGAGACTGTCTTGCGGTTTCGGCTTCGGCCGCCTTCGGCCAAAATTGGCCAAAGTTTTTGACCGCAGCTGAAGGTTCAAGCAAGCTCACATTTCGAAGTGTCATTATTTTTGTTGAGTTGAAAATCAAGTAGGTACGCCAATAAGTAGTATTAGCCTAGGTAGGACCTCATGACCTACAACGCGTAAAACGCTGGATTTTACGCGTTCGCACACCGGGCACGGCACGGCAAGGCATTTTATCCCAATGTAAATTCATACGAAACAAGTAGTAACAAGATACAAATTCCAATTTGTTGACTGCATCTTACCTCTAGAAGCCCTTCCCCCCATTATTGTTATTGGGGTTTTTCCATCGGGGATTTCTAAGTAGCAGCCACGGAGTCTGGATTCGTAACTATTTGATGGCAATAAGCTCGCCCCCTGTTACATGGGACTGAAACATAGCTGGCAAAATGTGGGTGTACTATTAAGTACACCTCTGCCTAACCCTTCGGGACAAAGGGTGGGGAGGGAGTGTAAACGTCCCTTTGTGCCTATTGGCCTTGTTTTGTTCTGTCTCCTGCTGATATGGAGGGAAGTGGAAATTATAATTTTCCTACTCCTCCGCTATTCTTTTCTGATTAATTTCGTTGCGGGATCCAAGACAGTTAAATTGTTTGTCTGAGACTTCGTCGAGCTTCACTGTCTCGGCGTTTTTCTGGTGGTCGTCACTGTTGATTCTGGCTTTCAGAACTTGCACTCTAATAATATTTATTAACGTTTCTTCTCCAGCCAAGAACAAAACTTCATGGGCCCATCATTCTCCACGATCGCTGGCGCTGGGGAGAACGGCGCTATCATACATTACAGCCCGAGGAGAGACGGACCACAGCGGCTGATCAGACCTGAAGATATGCTGCTTGTAGACTCTGGGGGACAATACCTGTAAGTATCGTGCATAAAATAACACTAGCTGTGCCCCGCCGCTTCCGACTTGTTTTAATTTTGCCGGGCTCCTATTAGTCATAGCGTGATGTTATATAGTCTATAGCCTTGCTCGATAATTGGACTATCCAGCACTAAAATAATTTTTCAATTCGAACCAGTGGTTCCTGAGATTAGCGCGTTCAACCAAACAAACTCTTCAGCTTTATAATATTAGTATAGATAACAACTCGACTGAATTGCCTTGAAGGATGGGTATAAGTGAAGCTCTTGATAATCTTCGGCCATACAGCAGTGATAGCCTAGTGGTGTGACCGTCGGACTGCCAAGTCATAGGTCTCGAGTTCGAACTCAAGGCACGCACCTCTGATTTTTCGGATTCATGTGCGTATTGGCTATATGTTGAGATCGGCTTCCAGTCTAACCCGATGCAGCTGAATACCTGTATTTTACATGTAGCGGCTGCCTGTCTGACCTCCACAACTTAGTACTGGGTAATACGATACCTCTTGGTAAGACTGGTTGTCGGGCTTTCGGGCCACTGACTACCTGTAACGAGTCAAAGATCTACAAATGGCAGCCTGGAACAACGCCTTAACGTGCTTTCTGAGGCCCGGAGGAAACTCGGTTCGTATAATGGATGGCCACCCATCCACGAACCAACCTGGCAAGTGCGGCTGAGCTTAAAGATCGACTCGAGCGACTGTTACTATTTAGCCACGAGCTCTATGTCCATGTCTACTTTTGTTGTTTATTGCTCTTATTTTTTTTAATATTTCAGGGAAGGTACCACAGATATTACACGTACTCGTCACATGAATGCGACACCTACTGCTGAACAACGGATGACGTTCACTCGCGTCATGAAGGGACAGATCGCTCTGGCTACAACCGTACTGCCTAGAGGGACAATGGTAATTGGATTAAGCGAGTGCGGGCTAACTCCGTACACTTCCTTGCATATTTTTACTAGTTATTTCCAGCGACCTTCGTTTGCGTGAAATTATTATAAAAAAAAGATTACTTCGCTTTTTGAATTGAATTTTGTTATCAATTTCAAGGGTTTTAATTTTTTTGCACGGAACCCTAATTATTTTTCTAAAATAAAAGTATGTTACTCCTTATAATATCAGCTAGCTGCCAGTAAAAGCCCCGTCAAAATCGGTCCAGGTGTTCCGAAGATTAGCCCGAAAAAAAGGCAGACAGGCAGAAGAAAGTTTAAAAAAAAAAAAAAACATTGTTATAAGTTCCGTATATACTTTCATATGCATTCAGTAAAAAGCTGTTATTTTGAAATTACACATTGACACTTCAATTTAATTTATTTGTATTGAAGATTATTTCTAGTCTATGGGAAAAGGTGTGACTTTATGTACTAGGACTTCACCCGCGACTTCATCCGCAGAAACTGTGATAGCTCGGCTAATACAATGCATGTTATAAATATAATTTATAGCCTATTTATATATGTATATATAGCCTACGAATAATGTAGCTTTCTGCCAGTGAAAGAATTTTTAGAATTGGATCATAAGTTCCGGAGATTACCCCCCACATACAAACTTACAAAAAATATCTGTTTATAATGTATGTATATTATTAATTAATATAATATTAGTATAGATATAAATTTCTCTAATTCCAGGGTAACGTAATAGAAGTGCTAGCTCGCAAATATCTATGGGACGTGGGCCTGAACTACGGGCACGGTACGGGACACGGTGTGGGCCACTTTCTGAACGTTCACGAGGGGCCCATTTGGATACTTAGCGGCCCAACTGCTGATGACCCTGGTATCGCGCCTAAAATGGTTTATAGTAATGGTAGGTTGATTTTTATGTTGTTGCGGCACTATTAAAAGTACCTACGAGGTACTTAGTATAAAATGTGCTACAGCGCCATCTATGATACAAATGAAGAACTAAAATCAAAATTCCGAATCGTGCTATTAGTCGCAAAGACACAAGAAAAGACGGATGGATTGTGTGAGGTGTAAAACGTGTTGCGGCTTCCCCAAGTATTATAGGACAAGGGCAGGAAAACGAAACTTTTTTTGGGTTCCGTATCATATTACTCAGCCTCCGCTGTCCGTCCGTCTGTCTGTCAGCTACCTGTATATCACGATCCGTAATAGGTAGACAGTTGAAATTTTCACAGAATGTGTATTTCTGTTGTCGCTATAACAACAAATAATAAAATTAAATGTTATAGCAACCCAGAGTCCACCAGGTCGACCAATAAGAGCGTCCCGCGGTCGCGTGCCTCTGCGATATTCATAATAAGATATATCGCTATCTCTTTCCCGCGTGGCCGTTGCAAGCGGGTGACCGATACGCGCGGCGCGCGGCGTCGCGTCGCCAGTCCGGTGCTTGCTTACGCGCAACGCGCTTGTGCGTGGATTTCTCAACTCCCCGCGCAAGTCGGTCGTAACGCCACGCGTCCATATTGTCCGCGAATTACCTTAATTTCCGAACTATTTTCATTTACTGTTGTGTGAAATAAACTATAGTTATACATTACGATAATCAGACACTTGTTTAAGTTCCCTGAAACCTCCTCTCATAATGTACTTAAAAATTAAAGGGGGCTCCCCTACTACGATGGTACGGAACCCTTTATGCGCGACTCCGACTCGCAATTGGCCGGTTTTTTATTTCTAACAATCTTTTTTCTTTCTAGAACCTGGATATTACGAGGTTAATGAGTACGGCATCCGCCATGAAGATTTAGTTGAGACTATAGAAATGAACAGTGATTCTGACCATATACGGGTAAGTTCCTATCGATCATTACACAGAGTCAATTTGCTGGCGAATCTTTGCAGAGTCCCTCAATATTTTTCTACTGTTGGAATGTCAACTTTAGGGGTTGGATTGAGCGTTGAAAATACAACGAACGACGCTCTCTTGTAGGCCTTTCGTTAAGGTGTAAGAGCCAGGGTAGCGCGCGAAATTCTTTTTTTTTTTTTTGCAATTTGGAAGTATGTGTCAGATTGTATGTTGATTAAAATATGATTCGCGGCCGTAAAACGTATGTATTTCCGGAATTGTCGTAATTAAAATCACCAATACCATCACCAATACGATTTAATGAACTTAGAGGTTTGAATTGATGATTTTAATGATTATAACCTAGAACCATATTTTTTACAAAAGCCATGTTTCTTGCTGTAATATATAAATATATTTTATTAATAATTCAGAGCCCGTTGTGTTCCTACACATTAGTGATCGTCAGTGACGAAGATTACATACAACTCGATTCTTACCGGCTTCCCTTTGAAAAATGACACAGTCAGTATTCTATAGACAAATAAAAAAATCACATTAAAGACATATTCCGGTCTACCTCTTACAAAAATCCTTCGCTACTGGTACTCGTATAGATGCAAAACGGGTTTTAAACCGTCTTTTTGGTTTAAAACGATTTAAAACCACAATTAGCGGTTTAATAATGGTTTAAAACGTTTTTGTTTTGTTTTTATTGTGTGCACTTGTGGCATGTGCCAAATGAATGTATTGTCTTCTTCTTCTTTTTTCTTCTCTCTCCTCATACCTTCGTTACGATTTTGGTAGCAAATTGCAAAATAAAAATACGGCATTGCCGTTATGCATGATTGTTTTCGGTCTGTGTAATCCTAAAAAGTAGTATAAGTATGAT
Source organism: Noctua pronuba (assembly GCA_905220335.1). Classification (NCBI taxonomy): domain Eukaryota; kingdom Metazoa; phylum Arthropoda; class Insecta; order Lepidoptera; family Noctuidae; genus Noctua; species Noctua pronuba. Next base: position 2,726,798 of record LR999920.1, read on the forward strand.
ATATGACTTCACATATATTAATAAACATGCTAAATGATTTCAATTACCCTTTTAAATAATTTATAATCAATGTACGGCCCACGTGGTCGTGGTTTTAAACCAATTTAAAACCGGTTTTAAACCACGGATTTTGGTTTAAAACGGTTTATTTACAACTATAGGTACTCGTAACTGTACTTCTTTGCCTAGCCTTTCAAAGATTACCTACTGGTGTAAAGTTATATTTTATATTATCTAACTGTTACAGGCTCGGGACTTGGTCGGAGACTTCGCTGGTCGGGGCGCTGTGGGTTTCTACACGATATCGTTGGTTCCGCACCAGGTAGCGTGCTTGGACATTGACCTTCTTACTGATTTTGAGGTGAGTTTCAATCAAAGACATTCAAATAAAGGGTGTAACTACCCTTAACGAAGCCGAAAGGCACTTGTTCTCCCTGTCAAGTTCCTAGAATGGGGGGAAGGCCTTTGCCCAGGAGTGGGCGAACTTAGGCTGACAAAAAAATGGGAAATCATCAAATGACCCCACCGGGCGTAGCGGAAGGGAGTGGCAGTCTTTTACTGATTGAAATAGTAAAACCCATCCATGTTCCTTCTTAGCCCTTTGTGTTCCAGGGCCGCGGTATCTCTTTCGAACAGTCCCGCAGTACCTACCCTGCGTTAATAATTTACTTTTCAAAATAAGCATTTCAATTTGAGATTGCACATCGCTGAAATCTAAAATGGGACAGACCCCCTATCTACTGACTATCTTGTGGGGGCCTTGAGTGTAAGGCCTCCAGCCAGGGGTAAAAAACTTTTAACTAAGCGACAGCGCGCTAAGAACACCACCTATGGATGGGGTACGAGCCTCGGCTTAGGGCGTCGCTGGGGAGGGCAGCAAAGGGACAGGGGAGCGATCTTACGTAATGCAATTTTTGACCCTCACACCCGCCATGTAACGCGCCGTAACGTTTTTCTTTACCTCCCGCCCTCCCCCTCCCAAAACGTTACGTATACATCCAAAATGACCATAAATAAAGTCACAATTATGTTGCGAAAAGTACCGGAAAGTCGCTAAAATACCTTTGCTATGGCTTTAATCCGCTCGCGCGCCGCTGCTAGCTTCTGCTAAGTGTACAATACAATCGATAGATTCCCCGTAAGGCATAAACGAAAAGGGTTGCCAACTTGGGCCATTTTAATTCTTTAGTTTTTTTTTTTTTAATAAAAAAACAATGTTACGTAACGCGTTCTTGGATCCCCCTTCCACCTTCCTGTAACGTTTTACAAGACTCCCCCTTCCTCCCCCAAATTGCGTTACGTAATACCACCAGGCTGAATCTGAGTATTTAGGGGCTGATTTAAAATTATTGACTCAGCATCGTGGGCTGGCTCGACCAAAGGGGGCGACTTCGTACGGTAGAATAGATAACCTTCATCAACTTTTTTCTTTTCTTGCTAAAATGGCAATTTATTTTTCAGATACAATACCTAAACGACTACCACAAACGAGTCCTGAACACTATCGGACCTATTCTGCTCCAGAGACAGCACATCGAGGAGTACGAATGGCTGGAGAGAGAATGCGCGCCAATTGTCAGGGGCGCCGCCATCTTGTTCAAATCTTCGCCGATTTTGGCGGCAATTAGTATTGTTATTGTTTGGTTAGGATAGGTAGTATTAAACAATCTGTGACTTTGGGCTAAAATAAGTAATAAAACCTAGCCGGATAAAAAGTCTAAATTGTAAAAACCAAAAATAAAAAATTAGGTTCTTGAAAATTGTTGCCTTTTGTAGTTTGAAAAAAGTGTTTGAGAGGTCTTGTTGATAATGGTGGTTTTTTATACTGTAAAGTTGTAAATACCTATATTACTTTGTAAGAATAATGTTTTTTATTTTGTGATAAATAAAATGTTAATAATACCTAGGCATTTTTCATTTTGTGTTCATTCAATAACTTAGTAGAAGCCAGCAGAAATATACATGACTATCTGTTGCCCGCGGCTTCGCTCGCGTAAGTATAAATGGTTGTATAGAAGTTGTGATTTTCAAAATAAAAAGCAAGAAATTTCATTCTGGGTAATTAAAATATGTGAATGATATTATATAGAAAGTAAGAAGTGTATTGCCTTCTCTGTATGAGAAGAGGCCTTTGCCTAGCAGTAGGACAGTAATAGGCTGGTATTATAAGAAGTGTATTATCATATAAAGGGTGTAAAAAGACCCTTAACGAAGCCGAAGGGTACTTGTTCTCCCCGTTATTGCGATCATTTTTTTATTCTAGACCATACCTGGGAACCTTCTAGTTACGGAGATATTGGGGGTCAAAGTTCCAACTTTTTCACGAGTTTTTTTTTAAATCCATGTTTCTGATGTAATTTTTTTACTTTAAACACCTTCAAGACCCCCGTATTATTCATTCCATCCATCAGCACAATGTTTTGAGTCCGTTACATTGTGTAAAACGTAATTTTTCACCCCAAAAAAAAAGTCGTTTCCCAGCAATAATTTTTGCGTAAAGTTACTTAGTTTCATGTACAGAATGCTTGGTTGACGGCTTCGTGAAGGGTCTGTTTACACCCCGTATGATTATGGGTACTTAGTTCCTTGCACTTTTAAAGGATGATGTCCACCAAACGGCTCGCATCGCATCGGATTTAAAAGGATACGGACGGATGCGGCGACAGTCGATCGCGACCGGCCGGATGTCATCACTTACGATCGGCTCCGTACCGACGCTTGCGAACATTTCCGTTTCTGCGCCTAGTACCTATCAAATACTTTCATTCCTAACGTGTTAACAGCTGACAGGATCCAATTTGATACGTCTACAGGCGAACGAAACCGATCGTGCGTCTCAGCATAGGTATAGGTACTTTCGGCTACGATCGCGTGTGACGTTCGCGGTCAAGCTGCTGTGTGCGACTTGGTAATATTGACATTAAATACAAGATTTAATATCATTTAAAGATTGTAAAATCCGTTCCGATCCGAGTCGTTCGGTGGAAATCACCTTTATTGTATTTTTGCAAGAAAGTCGAACAAGTCCATTCCTTAAACGCTCTGGATCGACACATTACATGTTGAGTGATGTCTTGTTAGCCTTTTGCACGCCAGAGCATAAAGGCACGCGCGTGCCAATCCACAATTTCATGTACCATTTTGTCACATATTTGTGTTTTGGCGTACAGGGCACGCGCTTGTTTGTGACGTATAACTTTTGAACGCCATTGTTGTCACAAACAGGGTGTAAATAGACCCTTAACGAAGCCAAAAGGCACTTATTCTCCCCGCTACTGCGATCATTTTTTTGTTCTATACCATAACTGGGAACCTTCTAGTTACGGAGATATTGGGGGTCAAAGTTCCAACTTTTTCACAAGTTTTAAGGTGCTCCCACACAGCAGTTATATAACGTTATACAACCTTATGTAACACGATAACATTTATAATAGCGTGTAACAATACTATACTATTTGTTTAAAAACAAATGTTATATGTCACTCTCTAACGTTATATAACTGCTGTGTGGGAGCACCTTTAAATACAAATGTGTAAGGTTATAACTTTACTAAACATACCTCCATTACCCGTTTACTATTCAATGCATCCATAAGCACAATGTTTTGAATGCGTTACATTGAGTTTTACCGTAAAAGGTTATTTTTCACCCAAAAAAAATAAGTCTTTTCCCAGCAATAATTTTAGTGTAGAGTTACTTAGTTTGATGTACAGAATGCTTGGTTAACGGCTTCGTGAAGGGTCTGTTTACACCCTGTTTGTGACAACAATGGCGTTCATAAGTTTAGGTAACTCAAATAAAAAACTCATATTGTTAAATTAACTCTTTACTTAACATAATACATAACTGTTATCACGCTGTATCTACATATAAGTGTCTAAGCTGTCCGTCTGCTTATTCCTTGTGTCTGTAGTTCTTGATGTTCACGAGGACCCAGCAAGGAATAGCGGACCACCCGACTATCATCGCGCTCACCAGGACGAACATCTCCTGGAAACGAGAAAGTACTTGATTAGAAAACTAATTTGTAATTGATATAAACCAAGGCTGCTCAAGGTGGGCTAAAATTTTGATTTCGTGTCAACCGGCGGGCCATCTAGTAAATAAAACTTGCCTTTAGTAATATATCCAACATATATAACATATAATTTCTGATGACTGCTGTTATGTGCCTGTAAATATACTTTTACAAAAAAGTTGATTTTTGTAATTTTTTGATGGACTTTGGCTTACTGAAATAAAGGGTGTAAAAAGACCCTTAACGAAGCCGAAAGGCACTTATTCTCCCCGTCATTGCAATCATTATTTTGTTCTAGACCATACCTGAGAACCTTCTAGTTACGGAGATATTGGGGGTCAAAGTCCAACTTTTTCACAAGTTTTTTTTTAAATACATGCTTTTAAAGTAAGATTTTTACTTTAAACACCTCCATCACCTTCGTACTATTCATTCCATCCATCAGCACAATGTTCCGAGTGCGTAACATTGAGTTTTAACGTATCACGTGACTTTTCACCCCAAAAAAAAAATTCGTTTCCCAGCAAAATTTTTTGCGTAAAGTTACTTAGTTTGATGTACAGAATGCTTGGTTGACGGCTTTGTGAAGGGTCCGTTTACACCCTGTATAAAGAGAACATTTTTTTTGGTTTGAAATCCTCTGTTTTCAAAAGACTATCGTGAGTAGACCACTGTTGGCATGTCAATTCAAATGCGTTGGTAGGCCGGGGTTGAGCAGCCTTGATATAAACCAAGGCTGCTCAACTTATTTTGAAGATGGGCCAAGAGGGGAATGCCAGGCGGCCATAGTGATTTAAGCCCTGAGTGTCCACATGTAAGACCAAATGCTATTATGAGTATACACCACAAATAATTTATTGAAAAAGCCGAGCACCAATTCGAGTTTCCAAATAATAAGGTTTTTTTTTTTCGATCAGCGCATTTTGTAGATCTTTGAATTTATTATATTATGTACTGTTAGTCGATTTTAAATGTATATTTAATACATAAAATGCATTGGAATTTCTTTACACAAAAGGACAAAATAAGTAAAGCACAAATATTTGTGTAAACGCTATTTTTTGCAATTTATTAAGGTTTAGGATTCTATTTAAATGAAACTGAGATTTCTATTTGCACAAAAAAACGTAATTCCACTTTATTCAGTACTACAGCTACAGATACAGAATTTCGTTATGGTTTCAATATTTTTTTATCTTTTCCAACTTCTATTGCATCGTGAATAGCAGAGTTAATTACGTAAAATGTACATGAGATTTTTAACCAAAACAAATCTCTTGGAAATTCTTGGTCCCAAAATCAGCATTCCCCTTTAGATTTCATGCCAACCGGCAGGCCCTTTAGCAGTGGCGAAGGCTCAATTTTTATAAAAAGTAAGCCAGGGTAGATATCTCTAATGTGATTATATTATTTGTCTATAGACTACTGTCTGTGCCATTTTTCAAAGGGAAGCCGGTAGGAATTGAGTTGTATGAAACCTTCGCCACTGCCATTTAGTAAATAAAACTTGTCTATACTAAATTTTTGAACAAATTTCTGATGACTGAGGTGTCTGTAAATATACTTTTACTTCAACAAACAACAAACATTAAACACAGTAGACTCACAGGAATCATCTGTCACACAACATTCATCGACTTCACACACACCAAAGGGTTTGACGCAGAATGTGCACTTGACGCAAAATGTGCAATTCGCAAAATGTGCACTTCTCAAAATGAGTGTGAATTTTATCATAATGGGCAAAATAATAAATGTTTGCTCACTATTTTTTTAAATTGTGTTGCTTGATTTTACGCACGATAACAGTAGTTTCTTTGTGCACATTTCGCGAAATGCACGTTCTGCGTCAAACCCATTGTATTGTATAACGGGCTGGATTCCGCAACTCCACGTCAAAGCGCGTATTTTGCGTGCGGACCCGGGCGTCAAACCCATACCAAATACTCAAAGTCGTCCATCAACCACACAAAGCACAACTAGCACACGAAGAAGGAGATAGAGATAGGGGGAAATGGATATCTTTTTTCCTGCGGAATACAGAATGGTTTTTATTTTTTTAACAAAATGGGCCTGCTGTTGACGTCGCTCACGCCTGATGGAAAGGGGTAGATGAGGTCTATGATGGATCGAGCGTGCCCAGAAGATGCCTGTTCACTCTTGCTTTGAAGGCAGACGGGTTAAATATGGGAGGGAACACAGATCGCAGAGAGTTCCATATCTTGACTGTGCGCTTAATAAACGTGGAGGAGAAGTGCTGAGTACGACTTGTAGGGATATCAACCACTGCTGGTCCGGTGGTAAAAAGGTGATGGTGGGATCAGGTCGTGGAGCTCCTGAGCACACTCTCCGAAGTACAGTCTATAGAAGGTTTATTAAACAGATGCAAGGTCGAGTATCAGAAAACCGAAAAAGAAAGCATTCATTTTAAAGCTTCTTATATTTACTTCAGTATTTGTTTATCTCTGGACAGTTGTTTAGATATAACCTAAAACCCACCATATTGATAATGTTACTTGAGGCATATTATCAATTTGATTTTAGGTTGATCGAATAAGATAACAAACAAACATTTTGTATTGATAAAACATTTTTCCAAAAATTTCGAAAACAAGTTTACTTCATTCAGTTATGACATTTAGTGTAAAATAAACCATAAATCAAGGTAAATTGGTCGGTGTTGAGACATTTTAATTGAAATTGCTCAGGATTTCAGTCATAGATAACCTATCTTTTTTCCATACAGAATTACGTAATTTGAAAAATCGATGTTTTATATCCTGGAAGATCCCAATCATACATTAATAATCATATTTAAACACGGGATACTCTTTAAGAACGTTATAAATTAATAAATATGACGGAATATGAGGAAAATCACTCGAAAAATACCAAAATATACTTACGCCTTTGGTAATCTTGCTCCTGGGCGGTGTAGCGATTACGCTCATGCTTCTTTGCTGGGCAACATTCTTCAGGATTTGGGCGTTAGCCTTGAAAAGACTCCTGGCAGCGAACATTTTGATTTTTACTGATAATCTTACTTCCAAAAATGACACCAATAATATTCACGACAGAATGTCGAACGAAAAATCAATCGCAGTATAGGGTTGTGAAAACGTCAGTGTCAAACGAAGAACAAGTTAAATTTAGTCGATTAGAATTTCAAGTTTTTTGTCGAGTGAATTACTATTTGTTTGTAGGAGGGAGAAAATAAATTGAAAGAAAAACACCACCTAGCTTTGAATGAACATAAAACTTTGTTAATTCAGTTAATATTAGATATCCGATATTCGGATGCATATTTACTTAAAGAGTGTTGACTAATTGGAGTTGGCGAGTTCGAGTATCAAAATAATCATTGTTTTAAGCCCAGTCATATATATTTTCCATTTTATATTATTTGAATATTCAGCAGCGAATTCAATTATTTAGCAGCATTTAAAAGTTGAAGTAATTTTTTATGCGTTTCCACAAATTTCTTGTCTAGTTTTATTATTCTAAAGAATATTACATTTTATAGACGCTATATTTTTTATGATTTTTTTTTTTGTGAAATTGGAGAAAAATAATTATTAGAAGAAACCGCTTGCACACTTTTGTACCCTATGCCAGAAAAAAAAAATTAGGGAACTATGCATCCTAATATCTGATCCCTAGCTATTATAAGGTGTCTATAATTATTATTACAATATGCGTAAAATCTCTGGCAATAAAAATATTCTTGTATTAGTCTGATTTAGAACGGAACTAGTTTAATGTTGCCACCAAACAAAAATGAACTCAAAATGTTGCAATTTTACACAAACAAGGTAGTTTTAGTAGAAATATCTAATAACAGAGTAGTTTAATGAATGTCGTTGAGATATTATTAGAAGCACAGAGCATCACATATAATACTAGTGGAAGCCTGTTTGATTTTTAAGAGTTTTAGATTATTACTACACAATTTAAATGAAGGATTATGGGAATCACATCATCATCTGCCTAGCCTTTTTCAAACTATATTGGGGTCGGCTTCCAGTGTAACTGGATTCTGCTGAATACCAGTATTTTTCATGGAGCGACTGCCTATCTGACCTCCACAACCCAGTTAGTACTGGGCAATACAATGAGCCTTGGTAAGACTGGTTGTCAGATTTTTTGGGCCACTGACTACCTAACGAATATCAAAGATCTACAAATGACACCCGGGACGGCGGGACCAACGGCTTAAAGGGAAACTCGGTATGTAATGGGTGGTGGTCACCCATCCACAGACCAACCTAGGCAATCACAGCTTAACCTAGAGATCGACCCGAGCAGCTGTTTTATTTAGTCACGAGCTCCTATATCATTATGGGAATCATATATTTGGGACTATTAGGCATCTCTATCTTAAAAAAAACACCAAATTACATAGTTTATCTAGACATTTATTATAAACTTACAGAATAAAAACTTAAAGGTAACTTAAACATAAGACTTCTTGTAGAACCAAAATGACATTCAATTGAACATTAATTATTTTAAAGCAGGATATTTGGAATCACGGAGAAATGAATTACTGCGAAACTTCCATCAGTTGAGGGGCGTCTGAAACAAAATAAAATAAATTAATAATACATGACATTATGCCGACATTTTGCGAAGGGGTAAGCAGGGAGGTGTATATGTCACAGTCAAAACTGTTAATCACTACTACACACTACACTACTTTTGACCGGTGAAAACTATTTTAACAATAACTAACATTTACTTAAAAACTTATTAGGTTGTTAGGTTTTTTTTTGTGACCCTTAGCAAAACATTATGTTGTAGTAATTCTATTAAAACGTTCTGAAATAACATCTTAAAATGGAGAAAACGCATTTTTACATAATAAGGATTTTGACTGACACCAGTCAAAAGTGGTTTTGACCGATTAACAGTTTTGACTGTAACATGTACAGTATCCATTTTTCACCAATCATGTTATTTATAATTCTACACTATTAATTAGCAATATTTGTATATTATATATTTGTAATCACGTTCTCGAAAACAGCTGGAACAATTTCGATGAAAGTTGCAATGAGTTTTACGGGGTCGATGTATGTCTGAGAAAATTCGTCTATAGTATAGTGTGACATGGCTTCCCTTCATGCATCCAACAAAACATGCAACATAGAACAGCACTATAGTACAGTACAGTGTACTATAAAGTATACACTTCTGGCTTACATCTTCGGGACATACAGACGCTGGCTGTTTTGTATGAAATATTATTTAACCCTTAATTGGTCGCGTGGGGTGTTACACACCCCAGCGCATCCTTAAGGGTTTAGAACTTATTAAATTCTGAATTTTGAGCGCTGAAGTTTCCGTTAGCTTCATAAAAACACGTGTCCTTTATGATCAAGTATTTGATTTATATGATCGGGGTGTCACGCACCCCACGTGACCGTTTACGTAACATTTTAGGCGCGCCCAATTAAGGGTTAAATTATTCTCGTAAGTATTTGGAAACTTACCACCAGAACCATCGTTGAACATGAATTCATCTTGATACTCCTTCAGGAACTGTTCAGAACGGTGCTCGTCCAGGAATAGGGAGTACACCTTCTTTACATCTTCCATGCTGACCTGTGGAGAGAATTATAGATGTTATTCTAGTTATCAATCTGCCTAGCCTACTCCCAACTTTGTTGAGGTCGACTAACTGGATGCAGCCAATCAAGAAAACCAGCGCTGTGCTGTGTGCCCCCATAGCACAGCATCATGCTGAGTGGTAACCTGCTTGTCGCAGTCACGACGTGCAAGATGTTAACGTATTTTTTTCTTTTTTTTGTCCCGTCCTATTGAAATTATAAATATTTGTTATGCGTTGTATGTTTATTGTATTTTTTGTAATTTTGTATGATGTACGTCATGTCTCAGCGACAAATAAATATTTTTTCTTTCTTTCTTTCCAATCTCACCAAAACTCGATATTTATCAGTTACTAGCTGTGCCCCGGGATTTTCGTCCGCGTGAAATAATTATAAAAATAATTATTTCCCTATTTGAATTCGATTTTAACCAAATCGAATTCAAATAGGGAAATAATTATTTTATTTTACATAGATTTTTTTTCATGCAATCCTAAACCTTTTTCTAAAATAAAGTTAGCCTAAGTTACTCTTTATAACATCAGCTATCTGTCAGTAAAGGTCCCATCAAAATCGGTCCAGCCGTTACGGACATTAGGCGGAACAAATAAACAGACAGAAAAATAATGTATTTATGTTATAATTACCGAATATAGTTTCATATGCATTCAGTAAAAAAGCTATTATTTTGAAATTACAAACAGACCCTTCAATTTTATTTATTTGTATAGATTCTACTCATCAAGCTGCCTAGCCTTCTCCCAACATTGTTGAGGTCGACTTACAGTCTAAGTGGATGCAGCCAATCTCACCAAAACTCGATATTTATCAAACACTGTTTTAAGCTTTCACGGTTTACAACTAAACTTATACTGTCACTTACGAGATATCTTCTGTGATTGTTCATTATTTTGAGCTCCCGATATTTCGACACTGTTGCAAGCGCCATGATCACTGGTTGACTGGAGAATGCGGGTGGAGCTCAAAATAATGAACAATCACGGAAGATATCCCGTAAGTGACAGTATCGATATTTATCAGTTATTCTATGACAGTTGTACCCATTGTTCCCACCCTATCTTGTTTGAATTCTCCTGTAGACGGACGGACGGACAACGGAGGCTTAGTAATAGAGTCCCGCAGGTTACCCATCGCGTACGGTACCCTAAAAAGATATCATAACGTACCTCAGTAGCCTTCCTACGTTTAGACACAAGCGAAGCCGTAGTAATCAGTTGTATAGCGTAACGCAGCGAGGTCTCTGTGGCCACTCGCGTTAACACCGTCAGGGCATCCGCTGACATTTGGCAGTCCTCTTCTTCACATCTGAGGGTAAAATAAATGGGAAATTATAAGTTAAGCCACAATATTTTTTTTGATATGGCAACTCGCAGGTCTAGCTATGAGGCTGGCTTCTGTTTAAACGGACTATCCTGTGGGTGCTATGAGTGTAAGGCCTCTAGCCAAGCGACAGCGCATTAAGGGTACCCCCTGTGGGGTACGAGCCTCGGCTTAGGGCGTCGCTGGTGGCAGCAAAGAGACAGGCTGGATCTGAGAGATTATTTAGGGGCTGATTTAAAACTAACCCTACCTCTGATTTTATATGACGGCCACGGGAATATAAGAAAGCTTCTAATAAACTAATTCGTCTTTTACAACGCCAATTCAATATTTAAAAGAAAGCGTCAAGTTGAGAGCAACAATTATTTTTACTTGTTTCCTTGATATACACATCACCATCTAATTTACTAGGTCAGCCACGGATACGAAGGGGATGGCGGGTTCTAGTGAGCGAACTAAGATCCCGTCATCCACTTCGTGTTAGGTTAAACCCCCTTTAAGCTCCGCTGCTACGGGGCCACTTCGACACCGCCTATCACAAAAAATTGATGTTTACTATGAACCTAGTACTTTTGGTGAATTCAAACACTAAAAACCGGCCAAATGCGAGTCGGACTCGCGCACGAAGGGCTCCGTACCATCGTAGAAGGGGAGCCCTCTTTAATTTTTAAATTATTTGTTGTTATAGCGGTAACAGAAATACAGATTCTGAGAAAATTTCAATTGTCCACATATTACAGATCATGAGATACAGACCGCTGGGCGCTGACAGACAGTTGGACGGACGGACAGACAGCGGAGGCTTAGTAATAGGGTCCCGTTGGTTACCCTTTGGGTAAGGAACCCTAAAGAGTCTATTTTACCCAAAAGAAATTGCTACGGTTGTTTTGTTGCTTATATTTAGTGGCTATAGTAATTAAACCGTCTTCTATGGAGGGTGAAAGGGACTCCTACGCGAAAACGGTTACCACGTATTCAGTACATCATTCTGAGACCCCCACATAGAAATTTTACATCAGTTATTAAAAAAAAACACAAACAAAAGTGCAATAATTTACCTACACGGTCAAAATGTATGGAATAGCAGATTTTTTTAAATTAATCGATTAAAATTTTCTTTTTTATTGCTCAGAATGATGTACTTCTTTCATTATCGTGTGGTTAGTTCGTAACCTGGTGTCAGAGTTTTTATGCCGCCCATGGGCCTCTGACTTGGCTTTACATGCCGTCAAGAAATATCTCTCAGGCATGCTAGTTTCCTCACGATGTTTTCCTTCACCGAAAAGCAAGTGATAATTATACTATACGCACATGAATCCGAAAAATCAGAGGTGCGTGCCTTGGGTTCGAACTCGAGACCTATGACTTGGCAGTCCGATGATCACACCACAATTTTCAATTTTCATGATTATTTCTTATGAACCCTGTGGTATAATTACCTGATGTTAAGTATCTCTCGCAGGTCTTGGTGTGAGTAGGGCGAGGTGGGCACTATGATCATCCTGTCTAGCAGGTCCAGCGGTATGCCGTGCGGCGACCTGTAGTTGGTGCCACGGATGCGGGTGATGCCGCGGTTGGTTGCCATGATAACCACGGGGGCTGTCTCCGATTCTAAGGCTCGGTTGAGGTAGGAGAAGCATTCTATGTCCAGCATGTGAGCCTGGGGGTGGGACATAATAATGAAACATTTAAAATCATGCCTAGAAATCTGTGGTAGCCAAGGTTTGTCAGCCCTTTTGGACTTAAAAAAAGCGTTTGACACCGTCTCTGTTTCAATCGTTATAAAAATGTTTGAAGCGATAGGTGCTCCCTCAGGGAATCGTGCTGGGCCCTACGCTGTTCCAACGGGAAAAACTTACTTCATCAATAAACAATACTCCTGGTATCATCTCTGCCTTTCCCTCTTCGCGCCACTCGGCTACCTTGCTGTTAATCTGTTCGCGGATCTCTGATTTGATCTCACCAGTGTCACCTGTAGAAAGGATAACAACATCATCACAAATCTTAACGAATTTTTATCAAAATCTTTCGCATAACTTTGAAATGAGAAGTTAGGGTAAGTAAGACCGAAGAAGTACTACCTCTACCACTATACAGGGTGTAAACACACCCTTCACGAAGCCGTCAACGAAGCATTCTGAACATCAAACTAAGTCACCCTACGCAAAAATTATTACTGGGAAATGACTTTTTTTTTGGGGTGAAAAATCACGTTTTATGGCAAAACTCAATGTAACGCACTCAAAACTTGGTGCTGATGGATGCTTTGAATAGTAAACGGCTCATGGAGGTAACTAAAGTAAAATTAAAGCCTTATAAAGTGGTATTTAAAAAAAACTTGTGAAAAAACCGGAACTTTGACCTCCAATATCTCCGTAACTAGAAGGTTCCCAGGTATGGTCCAGAACAAAAAAATGATCGCAATGATGGGGAGACCAAATGCCTTTCGGCTTCGTTAAGGGTCTTTTTATTTTATTTTTCCTTTATTGGCCAACCAACAATTGTTTACACTGTAAATATTTTAAGTTATTATCTACCATTATTTCAGGTTAGTGTAACAATTTCTTACAGGTTAGCACCGCATGCCCCATAAACATATTAGATGCCGTAAGCACTTTACTATCTTATTAACTAAAATTAACAATTTAAAATAAAGTTCTGTGATGGAATTTGAAACTAACATTATCAGTAAAAGTAAAATTCAAAAACAAACAGGAACACAACAAAACAGGAAAATAATGAAATTAAAATCGAAATAAAATTAAACTTACAACTAAAATTAATAACAATTAGAATCAAAAATTCGAATTAAAATCAGAATCAAAAACAAAAATACAATTAAAGTCAGAATCAAAAATTCAAAAATTTCGGGCTCGCCCCATATTATATGGGATTTTAAACATAACTGGCGAAATGTGGGTATACTATTAGTGCGAAACCCTTCGATGATTACAAGCGTGATGTTATAACATACCATAATATCACGCCTGTAATCCCCGAAGGGTTAGGCAGAAGGGTACCTAATAGTACATTCACATTTCGCCAATTCTGTTTAAGCCCCATGTAATAGGGGGCGACCCTATTGCCATCAACCGGGCGCAAATCCAGATTCCGTGGCTGCAACTGAGGAATTCCTGTTTAAAAAACCCAATAACACTTTGCCCGATTTTATATATCTTATTGTTATCTTGCATGCAATGTATCATGTACACCATGTTTAAACAAATAAATTTTACTTACTTACTTACTTACCCGACCTGGGAATCGAACTCAGGACCTGATGCTCAACAGTCGCACTTGCGACGACTAGACCAACGAATGACTTTAAAAACAATAAATGAAATTCGAAATATTGTGTTAACTTACCAGAGAAAAGCGCTAAGAAGCCGTGAGTCCTGGAGTTGATGACATCTATCTCATGCAGCGTCACAGTGTGCACCACTTCCTTACGCTTTTGGAGCTCGCCTTCTGGGCATTGCACGAAGCGAGCTTGTTGCCCTGTAGACCAAACATTATAATAAATACCAGCTGTGCGTCGTCCGCGTGACATTATTATAAAAAATATTATTTCCCTATTTCAATCGGATTTTGTTAAAATTTCAAGGGTTTTTTTTTTGCAAGGAACCCTAGTTATTTTTCCAAATAAAAGTAGCCTAAGTTATTCCTTATAACATCAGCTATCTGCCAGCAAAAGTCCCGTCAAAATCGATGCAGCCGTTTCGAAGATTAGCCGGAACAATCAGACTTTTTATGATATTTTTTGGAGTTTAATTCTTTTTCTTACTTTATGAAAATGTGAACCCGTTATTTCGTAATGTAAGCGATAGACAATATTGTTGCTCTCCGGATAAGCCTATTTTTATCACAGTAGTACTAAAACATTCGAGAGATATCAATTTTTTGTACACGGAGAGAATATCTCACAAAAAAAAAACAAAATGGTTGGCTAATAGCGCGGAAGTGGATTAGACCCAATTATTTAATGTATTTGTGTATTAAAATAGTTGTTATACTGGGTGGAACGGTGGAAGGGACACCGACGCGAAAACGGTTACCACGTATTCAGTACATCATTCTGAGCTCCCCCACATATCAATTTTTCATCGCTTAATAGAAAAGCACACCTGTTTCCTACAAAAGTGCAATACCTACACGGTCAAAATGTATGGCACAGCTGATTAAAAAAAATAACTGATTAAAATTATATGTGGGGGGGGAGGGGGGTTCAGAATGATTTACTGAATACGTGGTAACCGTTTTCGCCCCTGCATAAGTACCTAGAATATCGCTAGTCCATGACCGGACACATTGTATTCTTGGAATCTTACAGTTAGTCAACATCATCATCTTCCTGCCCTTATCCCATGTTACTTGGGGTCGGCGCAACACGTTATTTTCTTCCATTCTCCTCTGTCAACCGTCACGCTATCATTTACTCCTTTATCTTTCATATCATTCCTCACACAATCCATCCATCGTTTCTTTAGTCTTCCTCTCCTTCTCCATCCATCAATCTTATAGTTAATAATTGTAAAATGTAACAACTTACCGGTAGCATCGTAATCTCTAGCTCGAGCGAAACTCCTTCCTAACTTATTGATCTTGCCGGTCGCCTTGTCAATTGTTATCACGTCCCCGGCTTGTACCTGTTGGGTAAAAAGAAAGTGTCACTATTTCATTATGAAACTAGCACTGACAGTCGGACTGCCAAGACATAGGTCTCGAGTTATAACCCAAGACCCTCTGATTTTTCGGATTCATGTGCGTATAGTATAATTATCGCGAAGGAAAACATCGAGAGGAACATGCGTTCCTGAGAGATATATCTCGACGGCATGTAAAGCTAAGTTAGAGGCCCGGAGGGAAAGGGCTTTTTTAGTGTTTAATAAATCATGTTTTACGGTAGGACTCAATGTAACGCACCCAAAACATTGTTCTTATCGATGCACTGAATAGAACAGGCCCTGCAGTCTCGACAAATATAACGACAAAAATCAGTCGTTAAGTGTAATCGATGATTTTAATAGATTTTCAACCTTATGCTTTCGAAATAAAGTAGAAAATCTATTAAAGGAATTTGACAACGATACGACTTAGCGACCGATTTTTGTTGCTATCTAATGTCGAGACTGCAGGGCCAGGTGTTATGGAGGATTTAAAGTAAAGTTATAACATTTAAAACCAGTATTTAAAAAAAAAAAAGTGAAAAAGTTAGAACTTTTTAAAGATCTTCGTAAGACTGGAAAACTTACCAACTTCGCCAAACTTACCAAAACTCACATTTTCTGTCTTTGAAATGTCAAATTTCACTATTAGCCATATTTTTTGTGATTTTGACAAGACTGGAAAACTCACCAACTTCGCCAAACATACCAAATATAATATTTTCTTACTATAGAACGTTCTAATATAATACTTACTTGATTTTTATAGATTTTGGCGAGACTATCAAACTTACCAACTTCGCCAAACTTACCAAAATTCACATTTTCTTACTATAGAACGTTCTAATATAATAGTTGCTTGATTTATATCGATTTTGGCGAGACTATCCAACTTACCAATTTCGCCAAACTTACCAAAATTCACATTTTCTTACTATAGCACGTTCTAATATAATAGTTTCTTGATTTATAACGATTTTGACAAGACTGGAAAACTTACCAACTTCGCCAAACTTACCAAAATTCACATTTTCTTACTATAGAACGTTCTAATGTAATAGTTTCTTGATTTATAACGATTTTGGCGAGACTATCCAACTTACCAACTTCGCCAAACTTCACAAATTCTTACCCAAAGCGTCTCTTACCTTCTCTTTGAGCAGTGAGTCAATCATCTTGGCCCCCATATCGTAGTTAGTCTCCATATCAGTGGTCTTGAGGGTCAGTCGCCCCACCCGCGCGCCCCCACCCCCCGCTGCCCTCTCAACGACGACTTCTACTACTTCTCCTTCGATTATCTCTGATTCTTCTCTGTAAGTTGAAAGTAGTATTTACACACTTTTATTGGCTTCTCTTGTAACTTACTATGTTAAAAAATCTAAGAAGTTAAATTTGACCCTCTTCCCGGTTTCCGATTGAGCTAAAATTTTGCATACTTGTTTAATGTCTGTTTTTTAATCCCTGAGACTAAATTGACAAGTGAAAATGTCAAAACTGACATAAATCCTATTGAAATCGATGTCAGTTTGCCATTTTTACTTGTCAATTTAGTCTCAGGGATTAAAAAACAGACTATAGTTTGGATGACAATGCGCAGTTAGGTAAGTGACGTCATTCTAAATCAAATATGGCGGCCTAGTTATGTTTTGTTCATTCCCATGATCTGGGTATCAAAAGAAAGGGTTTGTTGAGAAGAATACGAGAAAGTTTAGTTTTAGTTTTTTTTTTTATCAAATATTTTTCACATTATAAAAAATTTAACAAGTAATAAATTTTACTTGATGTGTAAGAACCCTCGTTGGTCAGTGGTCGGAAGCGCGTCTGCCGAATATAAACATAGATCACTTCCTCTTACATGGCGGACTAAACGTAAACATAACTTGCAAAATATGAGTGTACTATTAGATACACATGTGCCCAACCCTTCGGGAATTACAAGCGTGACCATAGTGGGTTACATACAAACGTTAGTTAATGTGAAACAATGGAAAGCTCACATTTCAATAAATTACTTTCCCGAACACCCCGTATAGAACTTACTTGATCCTGATGCCGATGGACTTCCTAATGGCTTGAGTGAGAGCCTCAGTCTTGCTCATTTCCAAGGAGAATATTTCAGAACCTGGAAATAATAACATTTGAATGCTCAGGCAAGTTTCCAATCAATTCTCATGGTAGCTGTTGTCATCAACCATGAATAAGAAGTAATCATACATGCTGTCATGTATTTTATAACCAACTAGCGGCCCGTCCCGGCTTCGCACGGGTGCACATTTGTTTTCCCCTAATTCCCCCCCCCCCATTTGTTTTTCTATGAATGGATTGTCCGATTGGAATAAAATAAAAAGTAATTTATAGCTATTGAAAAAATCTTGCTCAATAAATAGTTTATTTGGATAAGGATTAGTATTTGACGATAATATGATCAATAAACATAGGCTAATAATTTTAATTACTTTTATTCTATGGAAAAGTGGTTATAATGGCTAAAATATAAATGTTTGGTTTATACTATCGCGGACTTTTTGTAGGCATTATTGAGTTCTACAACTTTTCTATAGAAGTCAACCATACATCTCTAACCATTTAGGCAGCGTTCGCGAGTATCGTTAACGTACGGCAGTTTTTTCGACGCCTTACTCCACAATTTTCACTACCACGAAAAATCCCATCTATTTTCCGGGATAAAATATAGCCTATACGGATTCGGAAGAATCCCTCTAAGTAATGGTAAAAGAAATTTTGAAATCGGTCCAGTAGTTTTTGAGCCTATTCAATACAAACATACAAAAATACAAAGGTTTCCTCTTTATAATATTAGTATAGAAGTATAGACTAGCGGCCCGTCCCGGCTTCGCACGGGTGCACATTTATTTTCCACTAATTCCACCTCCCCCTAATTTTTTCTATTAATAAATATAGCCTATGTTACTCAGGGATAATGTAGCTTTCTAATGGTGAAAATTTTTTTGAAATTGGCACAGTAGTTTTTGAGTTTATTCATTACAAACATACACACACACAAAAATACAAATCTTTCCTCTTTATAATATTAGTGTAGATTAAGTTAAATCCTAGACCGCCTTGTTCGCGTCCTGGACTGCCTCGTTGGTCTAGTGATCGCAAGCGCAACTACTGAGCCTGAGGTCCTGGGTTCGATTCCCAGGTCAGGCAGTGTTATTTAGTTTTTCCATCAGGATTTTCTCAGTAGCAGCCACGGAGGCTGGATTTGAGCCCCGTTGATGGCAATAGGCTCGCCCCTTAATACATGGGACTTACTGGCGAATGTGTAGGTGTACTATTAGGTACACCTCTGCCTAACCCTTCGGGGATTACAGGCGTGATGTTATGTTGTGTTTAGTTAAATATGCGTCCAGAAAACCAAGCTTGAACTAACCAAATGAACCAATCTGGATGAAATTTGGCACAGAGATAGATTATAGTCTAGAATAGCACAAAGGTAACTTTTATTTTTTCTTAGATACACATCAAAAGTTTTAATGTGTACGATGTTGCAGACAACAGCTAATATTATATTGCTTACCAGCCATGCTTGTGAACGGTGTATCAGGGCCCAAAGCCTGTGCCAAACCCATGGCAATGGCAGTCTTGCCTGTGCCCGGCTGTCCTGCTAACAACACTGCTCTTCCTGCTATTTTACCTATAAACACGAGACAATACTTTAACAGGATATCTTGCATAGCTCACAAAATTCAAATTTTTTTACATGTTTTGCAATTTGCAGATCAGTGTCAGGTTGTATGATACTTAAAGTATGATTTGCAACCTTAACACGTATGTAGTTACAGAGTTATAATCATTAAAATCATCAATTCAACCCTCTAACTTCATTAAACACCATTGAACGACTTTTTCAATGAATTTCCTCCATGCCACGGAAAGCACATTAAGCTGTTGATCATGCCATGAATGTGTATTTATGTCTGGTTCATAGTAATACGCTAATGGCCTAAAGCTAAGCAATATAAAAAAAAGATCCTTTTCAACATTTTTACCAATCTCTTAAATTGATTGTTAATGCAAACAATCCACTGTCACCATAGCAACGAAGTTTTTTCAATACGAACCTTCTCGAATCATCTGTAGGACGACTCCGGCGGCCTTTCTAGCCATCTTCTGTCCCACCATGCCCTGGGACACGGCCCTAGGCTCCAGAGAGTCATCGAGACCTAAGCCTCTTATGTGTGAATGCGCCCCAATACGTTCGATTCGAGTTATCGAACGCACTTCTTGCACTTGGGCTGCAGCTATAGACTAGAATTAAAAAAAAAGAAAGTTAAACTCCATATTTTAAACTAAAAAAAAATAACATGATTATTGTGTTTTTAAAAGTGAGGTTATGTTTTAGTTTGCCGGTTTTGATAGCATGGTTTGCGTTTTGGGCACTTTATATTTGAATTATACTTACAGCCATTTTGGGTGGTTAACGATGTGGGAATTCACTAATATTCTAGAGAAATGTGTTAAAACAAAGAGCGTGTTTTCCGTCGCTAAGCCAAACAAGAACGCTCGCCAAGGTAAACTGACAGTGACAGACAGAACCAAATTGACGTTGACTTGACAACTGACTGTTGAGTTGACAATAAAAGTTTCGTTCGGAAATTGATACTACGATACAAAGGAACGCAAAGAGTTTTCCATCTTTAATTTATAATTGTTCTCGATTACTATTTAGGTACAGACGCCAGCACATCAAGCTACTACAAATAATTTAATCTGTCAAATTTCTTTAATAGATTTTCAACTTTATCGCTAAAGTTTTAAGTTCAAGGTTGATTGGGAAAATTTGTCAGTTTTGGATAGCTTGATGTACTGGCGTCTATACATAACATGTTAAGTAGATTATAAAGGCATAAATCGTATGATCCCGACGTTATTAAGTAGTGCGTGATGAATGCTTACCTTTGGCCAAGTTTCAGTGGACGTGATTGGCCAAATCCGAAACTATGAGGAATAGCGAAAAATACTCAAAGGAAACTCGAGCCCGATATTGATGAAAACTAAAACTGCATCATTGGATTTTTTTTTAAATCAATATTCCTAGCTAGGAATCAAACCCGTTGATTTTAGAAAAGAAACACGTAAGTACACTATTTATATTATTTCACCATTCAAGAGTGGCTCTAATAATGCTTGTCCTGGGATGCCATTGCGATATTTTTTGGTCTGGACCATACATGGGGTACTTCTTACGGACAAGTTTTTTTTTTAATACAACTCTGTAATGTTGTAACTTTAATTTAACTCTTCTTCATAGCGTGTTGATAGCAAAAAGTTAAAATATGTTTAGGCTAAAACTCAGCCACGGGAACCCCGCTCACTGATGCAGTAAGTAGGTCATTAGGTGCGCAAGTGATAGGGCTGCGGTGCAAGATGGAAGGCGGGGAGACGCCGGATACGCACTTGAGGTCTGAGCCGTCCATAAACCCCCATCTGCAAAGATTGTCTTTGCTCCGGCCGACTTGGGTTTGAAGTCTGTTTGGAGATTTCTAAGTCTGCTATGGCAACGTGTGCCCAGGTGGAAGGTTTTCTGAAGGATCGTTGTAGTTATCAGAGGATGAAACCACTCTACTACTGATCCGGTTCAAAAAATCTTTCAGAAATGGCTACATTATCCCCAAATGTCATGGGCTGTATTTAAAAAGTTCCTGAGGTAGAATTCCCGCCCTTAACGCGAGCAAAGCTACGGGCAAATGATAGTCAAAAATAATTTCGTACATCCCCGTCCCGACCATTTTTAAATAGGTCGTATTTTATTCTCATCTGTAAACCAAAATATATGACCCACAACGTGTAATATATTTACCCAAGTGACCCCCTGAAAATTTAATGATTTTGACCCTACCAAAGATCACTAGGGTAGGATCACTCTAGAGTGCTGCGAGACTGTTCGAAAGAGATACCGCGGCCCTGGAACACAAAGGGCAAAGAAGGAACATGGATGGGTTTTAGTCAGTAAAAGTCTGACGCTCCCTTCCAATCCATCCAGAGCGAAGGGGGGGGGGGGGTTATTTGATGATTTCCCATACAAAAAAAATAAAATAAAAGGAACACTCTAGAGTTATCTATACCAATATTGTAAAGAGGTAAAAGTTTGTAAGTTTGTTTGTAGCGGATAATCTTCGGAACTCCTGACCCGATTCAGAAAATCTTTTCACTAACGGGAAGCAACATTATCCCCGAGTATCTCAGGCCACATTTAAAACCCGTTCCCGTGGGTTAATTTCCTTTACATAATGGGAGCGAAGCCGCGAGCAAAAGCTAGTTGTTTGTTCCAGCTAATCTCCAAAACGGCTGGACCGATTTTGACGGACTTACACTGGCAGATAGCTGATGTTAGAATGTCTAACTTAGGCTACTTTTATTTTAGAAAAATAATAAGGGTTCCGTGCAAAAACTTAAAACCCTTGAAATTGCTAACAAAATCCGATTAAAAAAGGAAAGTAATGTTTTTATAATAATTTCACGCGAAACATGATAGTAGTATTATAAAATGCGTAACCCTGCCCGTCTGTTACCTTTTTATGTCACGTCTTTGGATGAAATTCGGCACTTGGATACGCCATGGCCTGAGTTACGACATAAAATATTTTTAATCCCAGTACGTTCCCTTGAGATAATAACCGACCTCAAGGTGGGCGAAACTGCGGGCTAAAGTTAAGTAAGTTTCCCACAAAATACTGGAAACTTGGAGTTTTCAGTACTTAGGTACTTACTACTGATTACAGAAAAACCTTACTACTTTTATAAATGCGAAAATTTGTGAGGATGGATGGATTTTTGTTACTCTTTCACGCAAAAACTACTGAACGGATTTGTATGAAATTTGTTCTACAACTAGCTTATAACCCGGATTAACACATAGGGTACTTTTTATCCCGTAGGACAATCACTGAACTGCACGCAGGCGAATCCGCGCAAGCATAAATATTTATGCTGTCTTGGCTTCCGTACGTTTTTTTTTCACGGGTGACCACTGAAAACCAGCGCTGTGCTGTGGGCTCCCCATAGCACAGCATCATGCTGAGTGGTAACCTGCTTGTCGCAGTCACGACGTGCAAGATGTTAACGTACTTTTTTTTCCTCTTTTGTCCCGTCCTGTTGAAATTATAAATATTTGTTATGCGTTGTATGTTTATTGTGTTTTTTTTTTGTCATTTTGTATGATGCACGTCATGTCCCTGCGACAAATAATTATTTTTTCTTTTCTTATTCTTTCATAACCTAGTGCAATAATATTCCGCACGCAAAATACGCGCTTTGACGTGGAGTTGCGGAAACCAGCCCGTTATACAATACAATACAATAGATTCAATGCTACTCTCCGTAACGATTAGTTACCGCAAATGCCTAAAAAACCCTTTTACTCTGCGGAATCCTCTTTACTAAAAAGGATGTTCACTGCTCAAAGATACACTCTACTGGGTAACACTAACAGAACTATCTATACATGCTTACTTATGTACCAGTTGAACAGCGATTCTCAACCTGCAGCTGCCCTCAACCTTCGTACCACTACTTTATATTATAGAATCCGTACGCACAGACGTGGTCCTAACTAATGGGTGTTAAAAGACCTTTAGTGTGCGTGTGTGTAAGTCTTTAGGTGTGTGTACTAAGGCTTTCATCCCGGGAATCTCGGCCTCGAAAATTTCGAGAGTCTCGACGATTTTTTGGTATTTTCGAGACTCGAGACTTACATTTTTAGTCACGGGAATAACGAGACTTTTGAGACTTGAGTCACATAACAACATTATTATTAAACAGTAATTTTTTATTACGGTTACATAGATAATTATGGCAATGGCAACACTGTCAAGTGTAGAGTAAAGCTTAGTATTATCAATCGTAAAAGAAATATACATAAACTCCACAGCGAAGCTTCAACTTGAGCTGCAAGGAGAAGAATTTAGATCCAGAGGGGTGGTCAGCTTACCCTAAAACTTTTCACGGCAGAGTGTTGAAAATATTCGCAGAGAGACCAGATATACTACAAACTATGTTACAGCAATTAGATAACGAAAGCAAGAAAGCAGGTTTAAAATCTATGAATCCGGCGAAGACTAAATTATTGAGAATGCAATAAAGGAAAAAATAGAGATAAATATACCTAGGAAAGGAGGTTATCGAATATTTTGATACATTTATATATTTGGTACAGTTAATATCAGTAAAATATCAATATTTAAAAGAAATCGATAGAAGAATAAGCAAAACCTGGAAACGAACCAATGTCGGTGAAAAGAAAACTTTATAACACGTGCATGCCTCACGTATGGGTGTCAAACTTGGCCTGTTAAGAGCAAAAACTTATAGTTTGACAACGCAATATGAAGCGAAGCATGCTAAATATAAGGCTTCGTGATAGGTGTACGAGTTCAAAAATAAGAAAAAGAACAAAAGTAAGCGATGTCTTACTAAAAATAAAAAAAATACTGAAATGGAACTGGACAGGTCACATTATGAGAACGAATCAGACGGAGATCGGAACGGACAGAGAAAAATGGACGAGAGACGTAATGAAGATGACTTCTTCCCATCTCTTGATTTGGTGACCCCTTTGTCTCTTTCCATCTCTAGGATACCATTCCATTACGTCGATTACGTTGATTTAGCGACCTTTAATAAAGTACTTGTTTAAACTATCTTGTTTTGACTGCCTAATTACATAGCCTATAAGTAAGAAACCTAGTTTTGAAATAGTCTCGAAAGTCTCGTTTTCCCCGGGAATTTCGAGACCACATCGAGTCTCGTTTTTTTTTTCCCGGGACTCAGTAATGCATCGAGACTGAAAGCCCTAGTGTGTACGGAGAGAAATAATACTCGGCTGAACTTGGATATAACTTTACTTGAAGACAGATTTACAAATGTTATAATTGAGTAGTTGGTTAATTTGAGAGCGCGTCTATAGCTATTGGCGGTTACGGGCGAACTGGAGTCGCCGAGCGCTGCGCGTACGACGAATACAAAAATGCTGCGTCAGCGCTCCTACAGACCCTTCACGAAGCCGAAAGGTACTTGTTCTCCCCGTCATTGTGTTTTTTTTTTGTTCTGGACTATGCCTGGGAACCTAGTTACCATATTGGAGGTTAAGTTATTTTTAAAATACTAGTTTTTAATGATATTACTATAAATACCTCCACGACCCCTGTGCCCAATGCATCCATCAGCACAATGTTTTGAATGCGTTACATTGAGTCCTACCGTAAATCGCGATTTTTACCGCAAAAAAAGTCGATTCGAGTTACTTAGTGCGATGAACAGAAGCTCTGTTTACGGCTTCGTGACAGACCGTTTTATCAGTTTACACCTTATAACAAATATGATTAAAAATGTGTAAATGAGTTTCTTAGTTTGTCATCCTTTCGCATCTTAACGACTGAAGGGTTTTCGAAAGGCATACAGGTAGACCACGATTAATAAATCCAGAATCAACGCCCAAGTTTACTTTTTGACCCAGTAGAAAAAAAAAACAAGGAAAATCGCTATGGTTCTCAGTAAAAGGTTGAGCACCTCTGCGGGACACTTAACGCGATTTACCCTAACCCCCAATACATCGGGTAGAACAGGGGTTACATTTTGACACATCATAATGGCCTTGTTGATCCCACATCGCACTCCTCGAAGAAATATGGTACCGCGGTAGCAGCCGACAAGCGCTACATACTAGTCTGTTGCATCTTGGGTTCCAGGTTCCATTTATAAGTTTTCCGGTGAAAATTCCAGTATTTTCGTAACTTTAAACGTGCAGTATTATTTTATTATAATTTCCTTTTTTCATTTTTCATAGATAATATTTTTAAATATTTCTTTAAAAAAAACATATAAAAACATTTAAAAATATAAAATAGTAGTCCGCCGTTGTCGGAAGCAGGGTCCAAGCTACCGGTGGTTAGGGCTCCAGAGACAGGAACCTCCTCACAATGCGAGCCGTATCGAGAGGTACTGCCTTCTGAATCAGGCCCTTGATCCAACCGCCTAAGGAGAGCTTCGAAATTTGGTCATCGAGGCTCATGACAGTAAGGCCTTATCTTTTTTTTTGGTAAGTATGCTATTTTTTTAACGAACGAAAAACTTACAATTTCAACGGGGAAACCTTGCAACTTGCTTTGTAAGGTCCTTTTAATAAGGTTCTGCATCTAAAGCCATCACGAGCTACTCAATTAAGTGAACAGAGACTGCAAAAAAAAGAAAGATATTGCTTGGACCACCTTCGCAAGACGCATCTCCTGCGTCTGCCAGCTGCACGTCAAGTTACTCTGTCAAATTTCTTTTCAATACACTTTCTTGAAAACTGGTTCTTATCGCACAACATGCAATAAATTGCACTAGCATGGATTTTTCATATTTTTCCGCACATGTGCCGAAATAAAAAATTCCACAGATAACTATACTTATATTAAGTCCAAATGGGTTCAATGCCTATAGTCGGCGGTGTTTATATTTTTTTAAATCACGGCGAAGAGATTTGCGTTCATACGGCGTAAATATTTTTTGAGTACCTATTTAAATTGTATCAAAGATTAACATGATTATTTAAAACAAATATATACTTTTATGAACAAATTAACATTTGTTTGTGTTCTAAATTCAAATATATTTGAATTTTCTATTTTTCATATTAGGCTGTTTAGCGGCATCATACCTTTGCTTCTTCTTCAACCTGGCGAAAGCAAAGCGCGGAAAAAAGCAAATTAAATCATAGTTTCCTAATAATTGCTGACAAAAATACTTTCCGTTCTAATATTTAATTTCTTCACGTTAACTACGTACTTCAAGTTTATTGAAAAACGTCGTTTGATACGCGTGGGGATTTGTTACTGCAGTTTTTGGCTCCATAACACCCTCGCCTGCGGCCTGGGTGTTAATTGCGCCTCGAATGCAATTACAAAGTTTCCCCACTTATATCAAAATTTACTATTTTTACACCTAAAACTAAATATTCGGTTCACTAGTTAGCCATATTTCTTATTTCCATACAGTAATATTGCCAAATTAATAAAAACAGCGAAATATTTGACAGCTATTTGCGACGTTACCCACTTTCTGTGTAAACACTCTCAATATTATAAATGCAAAAGTTTGTGAAGATATATGCATGTCTGTATGATGTTTGTCACTCTTTCACGCAAAAACTGTGGAACGGATTTAGGTGAAATTTGGCACACAGATACTTTATATCCTGGATTAAAATATAGGATACTTTTTATCCCGGTAATACGATCCCGTGGGACAATTACCGAAATCGGCGCGGGCGAAGCTGCGGGTACACTCACGGGCACCAATATGTATACACTTTCCTAACTTTAAAAGCAATTTTCTCGAGAAATAACGATTGTAACTTGGAGATAGGATCTTTTTCATAATAATATGAGTTCCAGAATACTATGTTCGTAACAACATTGAAATTTTAATCAGAACAGTAGGAGAAACACACTTTTCTCAATCAATTTATTTAATTCAGACACAACGATCCATAATTTTGTTAGTAGGTACACTTAAAAATAATGTTAGTAATTAAATAATCAAAAACAAATCACACCCAATAATCCATCTCAAAAAAAAAACTAGAAAAATTTTAAAAAAAAAATAATGCATTACTATCCATGTCAAATAAAATGTAAAAATGTCCATAAACAAATTTGAAAATATAATAAAAATAAAAGGAAGTTAAAAAACTTAAAAATAATAAATATGGTCATTTGAGATTTAGATTAAAAATTAAAAAAAAAAACAAACATTCAATGTGGGCCGAAAAAGAAAGCAAAAGTGAAGCGTACTGCTACTACTTTTATAAGTTGTTAAGTGTTTACATATTGGTGCTCTTGACTGTACAGGCTATCAAACAATACTTACCACCATTTTAGTCATCTGCCTCCCAATGTACAGTAAGAAACTCCCCGATTACGACCTCCTTGGTCTCTTAGCTGTCAAAAGTCTTAAAAACACTGGCTTAAAACTCTAAACTTGCAGATAATATCAAAACAAAAGGGGTTGTTACAAATCTGTCGTACTACTATGCACTGGCGGGGTACTGAGGTTGCACCCCTGCATCCCTACTGCTCTACATAGCTCAGATAAAATGACAGTACTAGAGTGGGGAACTACTGGATCTCATGCAAAGTTACGGTGAGATAGAGGTGAGAATTGCGTGATAAAAATGTGAGAAATCAATGGCCTACAGGTAGTTGTTCTGAGTCTGGCTGTTTGTGGCGACACAGGAGAAATTCCTAGTGCGGTTTTCAAAAACGTTTATAAAAAAAACCGGCTAAATGAGAGTCGGTCTCGCGCATGAAGGGTTACGTACCATCGTAGTGAGGGATCCCCTTCTAGTTTTTAATACATTTATTATTTGTTGTTAGAGCGGCAACAGAAATACACATTCGGTGAAAATTTCAACTGTCTGGCTAGTACGGATCATGAGATACAGCCGGCTGACACACGATGTAGTGGATAGTATGGGGTCGTGGAGGTACATTGAAAAGTAGTCATCATCTGCCTAGCCTTTTCCCAACTATATGGGGGTCGGCTTCCAGTCTAACCGGATGCAGCTGAATACCAGTATTTTACATGGAGCGACTGCCTATCTGACCTCCACAACCCAGTTAGTACTGGGTAATACGATACCCTTTGGTAAGACTGGTTGTCAGACTTTTTTTGGGCCACTGACTATCTAACGACTGTCAAAGATCTACAAAATAATGACACCCGCGACCAACGGCTTAACGTGCTTTCCGAGGCACGGAGGGAACTCGGTATGTAATGGGTGGTCACCCATCCACAGACCAACCTAGGCAAGCACGGCTTAACCTGAAGATCGACCCGAGCCGCTGTTATTATTAAGCCAAGAGCATTGAAAAGTAGAATTAAAAAAAAAAATTAGAGCTTTCACCTCCAATATCTCCGTAACTAGAAGGTTCCCAGGTATGGTCTAGAACAAAAAAATGATCGCAATGACGCGGAGAACAAGTGCCTTTCGGCTTCGTTAAGGGTACTTTAACACCCATTATAATTCACTATAAATTGTTCCCACAGCTGGCACACGGGCTTCCGCTCAGTGTGAGGGAGTGGGCTACAGAGCTATATTCCACTCCGCGAGCTCAGTACGGTGGTGAATCACTTAAGATCTAGAGTTCGATTCCCGGGTCGGGTAAAGTGTTATATTAATGTTTTTGCATCAGGCATTTGCCCGGTCGATAGAACTGGACCCGTCCCTATTATATGGGACTTAAACATAACTGGTGAAACAACTACTATCTAAAGGTATACTCTGCCTAACCCTTCGCAAGTCTAGATAGCTTGGGCTGTGGGACTGTTCGAAAGAGATTCCGCGGCCCTGGAAGACAAAGGGCAAAGAAGGAACATGGATGGGTTTTAGTCAGTAAGAGTCTGACACTCCCTCCCACTCCACCCAGAGCGGGAGAAGTCATTTGATGATTTCCGAACCGTAAAAAAAAAAAACCCTTCGATAATAATTATAATAAATGTGATGTTATGTTATTATTTCTATATATTTCTAAATTGTTTTTATTTTAAGGAATATTTAAAAATGTATTAGGTTTGTACAGAAATAAATAAAGGGAATAATAATGTGATGTTATAAGAGGTGTTTTTTTTTTAATATCCCATAACTCTAGGTTATGAATGAGACCGTATAAAATAATCAACTGGCCTATGAATTATTTTTCAATTATAATTTTTTGTTTTCATTTTTCATACAAAATAATTCGACCAAGTCATGATTATTAATGTTAGACACCCTAAACGTGAAATATGATAACGTCGCATTTTCTTAGTTTGAATGAAAATGTATTATCAATGAAACTTAGATTAACTAAGAATGATGATATCTTCGAAACTATGCATTTTTGAACCACATATTCTAAGACTTTTTGTATTATTTTTACTTATATAATATAACCCCAAAGTTATGGGATATAAAAAAAACACGTTGTATGTAATTCTGATTCCTTACTTCAGTTGGTTCTCGAATATCTCCAAAATTTTCCACGTAATTAAAAAACTCGAAAGACCATTTCCCGACACCTATAGTACCCCTTCATAAATGAACCCTATTTACCGGGATCTACTCACACCACTACAATTCCGAACACCCCATGCACACATCACCCATTCCTCTCTCTCTTTCTTTGCCGCGCATTTTCACATACACCCATCTCGCTCCCTCGCTAGCCTCCTGCCAGTAATCGATTTTCCCTCGCATTATTTTTGCGTCGCCCCTCGTGGTAACACAACGTGAGCCAAAACCTACAATTTCTTGTTTGTGTAAAATAATAATAATATTACAAAGAATTTTCTAGTGTTGTGTGAAAAAAAACGTGTCAGTTCCGATTTATTTCCCGCGGAAAACCGATCGGTGAGTGTTCTATTTTCGAACTGTTGTTCTTTTCTTCTGCGTTTGGGAGTTGAGGGCTGTGTGTACTGTGATTCTGTATTCGATTGTTGATATTAAAGGACTTATGTTTTGTAATACCTTCGCCTGATTAAAATGTATGTTGGATCTCTAAAGTAACATGGACGATATCTACCAGATCTAAATTTTGAACTACGCATTTTCTTACCATATTCTTATAACTTTAGGTGGATGTTTGTTTAATATTTAAAATAATAATGTTTGAAGTAATAACATAACTTAAATTATCAAGATTAGCCTTTAGATGGTACGCTGTATATAATATAAAACTAAATAAGCCAAAACAATGATCACCAAAATGACCAAGGCTTCCCCGTGTCAATATTCATTACAGATAGGTACTTATAAGACCCTACCTTCATCAAATGGTACTATCTACGTTGTAGGCATAATGTCAAAGATACCTATATTGGTGAGTGTTGTGTTGATAAAAATAGGAAACCCTCTTAAAAGCTTAGATTACATTTTATAGATTAATATTGTTTAGAAAAAAATAGCTAGGCACGTAAATTATTGTTACGACTCTTACTTACAGGGTATAAGCTCTATCTGAACGCGTGGTCACTTCCTTATTCTAGAAATTAACAAAACTAAAAAATGCAGTTAAATCACAGACAATATAGTTCGAAGGAGATCGTAACAGTATGTGAATAATTTCTGGTTTGTGTAATGAGCACAAAAGAGGCACTGATAGGTCACTAAAAAGTATATAATTATATTGGTAATTCTAATATCATCATCTGCCTATCGTTTTCCATCGGAGTAAAGTATGACCTGTCCATTTCTTAATAATGTAATGTTCGCAACCATTCTAACTGGATGCAGCTGAATACCTACCAATATTTTACATGGAGCGACTAACTATCTGACGTCCGCAACTCAAGTTTTAGCTTAATTTTTTCTTAAATACGGAAACACGACCATAGACGCTACTTAGCAACATAAACGAGGTACTACTATGGTATGTTAGGGAGGCAATGACCTAAAAGAAAAAAAGTCATTGTATTATCTGTGCCTGTAGTCAGGTTCACGTTTGTAGGTTTTAATTTTCCGGCAGGGACAGTGTTTTTCCAGGTAGTGTGAGTCTATACAGGGTGTAAAAATATCTTTAACGAAGCCGAAAGACGCTTGTTCTCCCCGTCATTGAGATATTTTTTTTTGTTTTCTGGGAACCTTCCAGTTATGGAGATATTGGGGGTCAAGTTTTTTTCGTGTAGAGTTACTTAGTTTGATGTACAGAACTTGTTACTTAGTTTGTTGGTTGACGGCTTCATGAAGGGTCTGTTTACACACAAGCTGTGTCAATAGAGGTAAAAGTAACATTGCTGTGTGTAATTACTGGCACCCGTGACACTAATATTTTGGCTTTGGCAACCACCTCAATTCTACAATGCGTCTGGTGCGTAAGCGGTGGTGTGTAACCATCAGTGGACCTAGTCAAAATTAAATTTTATCAGGGATATAAAAGGTGTAGGACCCTTCACAAAGCCGTCAACCAAGCATTCTGTACATCCAATTAAGTAGCCCTGCGCAAAAATTATAGCTAGGAAACGACTTTTTTTGGTCTAAAAATTAGAGTCTGCGGTAGCGCTGAATGTAACGCTCTCAATGGAATTTCCGGATGCGATTTCCGGATTCATCCCATATTAAAAGACTCCTTTGTACAAGACGTTTCTGGTAAGGAAAGGCTACTAATACGTCCGAGTGACCTCAGAAAAGACGGCGGCACAGTGGTCACATGCTGCCGTGCACACTTGCACAGAGAAGCTCATGGGAGACCTCTTTACAATCTCCGCAGGGATGTGCCTTAACAGGCGTTGTACTGAGGGGGCTCCGGACAGGTCTTTTAGGAGGAAACGGTGCCTCCTCCCATGTCCGGTTTAGTGGGGTAGAAATCCCACACTCCCCGGTCTTATCCCCAAAGACACCGGTAGCCTTATGAAGGTTTGCACCCGTGAAAAAAAAAATGTACAAAAAAAGGTCTACTAACAGTTCCAACATTTTTTTTTGTAAATTGTCGGGCACGTGTACTTTGATTTAACTTTTGATTACAAAAACTAAACCTAACCTTCGGTTATAACGAAGTTTTGCGGAGGGACAATCTCATTAAGTCATAATCTCGCTGCGTAGCAGATTAATGGCAAATACCCACAAGGTTCAGGCTATAAAGGTGCCTTAGGGAAACATTCCGAGAGGGTTCGCATCGCAGGATGGGAAATATTCCGGAATTATTTGGCGGCAAAAATTCCTGACGAAGAATTTGGAGGGAAAACATTGTCAAGTATTTTAGGATGATAGGATCTTGCATTGAGTCACGAGTTGCCATGGCTGACCTGGAAGTCTTTAAATAGACTCCGGACCCCGGTTGGCCGCAACAAGAAAAACCTGCTCAAGTGGAGATTCATTAATGACTCTGCCCTGGAGTGCAAATGTGGTGCTGTTCCACAAACAATGGGGCACTTGATATCGTGTCCTGCGTGCCCTGTTGTTTGTTCACTACAGGAACTGATGGATGCTACCGAAAGCGCCAAACTAGTCGCTCAGTTCTGGGCCGACACAATTTAGATTGCCATCGACACGCTAAGAAGAAGATTGAGTCAACCGCGCTTTCCAAAGTCGGTCTGTGGGTGTCTATTGGATTGGATTATTTAGAGGAGCTCGTGGCTAAATAATAACAGTAACGCTTGCCTAGGTTGGTCCGTGAATGGGTGACCACCTATTACATACCGAGTTTCCTCCGTGCCTCGGAAAGTACGTTAAGCCGTTGGTCCCGGGTGTCATTTGTAGATCTTTGACAGTCGTTACCGGTAGTCAGTGTCCCGAAAGTCTAACATCCAGTCTTATCAAGGGGTACCACATTACCCAGTGCTAACTGGGTTGTGGGGGTCAGATAGGCAGTCGCTCC
Organism: Noctua pronuba; assembly: GCA_905220335.1. Lineage (NCBI taxonomy): Eukaryota > Metazoa > Arthropoda > Insecta > Lepidoptera > Noctuidae > Noctua > Noctua pronuba. The sequence continues at coordinate 2,759,791 of LR999920.1, forward strand.
ATGTAAATTACTGGTATTCAGCTGCATCTCGTAACTGGAAGCCGACCCCAATAAATTTGAAAAAAGGCTAGGCAGATCATGACGAGGGTCATGCATTGAGTCTTCATAGTCAGCTATTTGATCAGGATACAGCTGAATACCAGTATTTTACATGGAGCGGCTGCCTATATGACCTTCTAGTTGCTAGTTAATACGATGTTGCCCCTTGCCAAGACTAGTACTTCTTAATCAGACTTTCTGGATTATGCACTGAGGGAATTCATTAAAATAGCATCCTTGAGAGAGACAATCGCTTTAAAGGGTTTCATATTCCTATAACGACTTTCAAAAGGTTTTTTTTAACCGACTTCAAAAAAGGAGAAGGTGTTCAATTAGGTTGTATTTTTTTATATCTCATTAACTCCGCCATTTATGAACGATTTGAAAAATTCTGTTTTTTCAGTGAAAGGATTGAAAGGACTTTCCGATTGGACCCACAGAAATTTCATCAAAATCGGTTCAGTAATTTGGATTTTTTCTCTTTTAATGCGTAATTTTTCTTCTTGAGCTATGTTCCCTTAATAACTCCTAGTTACAATGTAAAAACTAATTCATGGCAAAAAAGTCAATGAAACAAACAAAGTCACCGACTTCCGAAAGTAAAGTTATTTTAGACATTTTAGTGTTTTTTGGAAGTCGGTTTTTTTTGCAGAAAGTTGTAGCACCCCAAGTTGTAAACCAATTCAAACCGGATTCAAATACTTACATTTTGCATAATAATATCTACGTTTTCATCCTGCGAGCTGCATTCGGAAATTGTTCAAAAATTGCCTATTTCCCGTCTAGTCCCACGGAAATTGAAAATTCCTTGCGACGATTTCAAAATTAGATTCAAAGTTTTCTTTATGCTACGTGCAAGTTTGTTTTCGACTTTTTTTAAACGTTTTTTCAGGTGCCGTGGCTAGTAGCCATGTGGTAGGTATAAATGGAACCCTGACATAGTGCTAATGGATACGGCATATTCTACTATAGAAAGAACAGTTATACAAATATATACTGGGTGTAAACAGACCCTTCACGAAGCCGTCAACCAAGCATTCTGGACATCATACTAAGTAACTTTACGCAATTTTTTTTGCTGGGAAACAATTTTTTTTTTGGGGTGAAACATCACGTTTTATTACGGTAGAACTCAATGTAACGCACTCAGAACATTGTGCTGATGGATGGATTGAACAGTACGGGGTCGTGGAGGTGTTTAAAGTAAAAATCTTACTTTAAAAACATGTTTTTTTTTAAAAACTTGTGAAAAAGTTGGAAGTTTGACCCCCCATATCTCCGTAACTAGAAGGTTCCCAGGTATGGTCTAGAACAAAAAAAAGATCGCATTGATGGGGAGAACAAGTGCCTTTCGGCTTCGTTAAGGGTCTTTTTACACCCTTTATAATATCGACACTGTATACATGTGAAAAAAAGTTTTGTTTTTCTTTTTAATAAACTGCTTTATTAAAAAGAGAAACTAAACTGTTTTTCTGCATAAGAAAAGAGATATATTTACAGTTTGTCAAGTGTTTATTTTGGCAACAGTCTCGGGTGTCATCATAAGCTAACCATACGTGACACTTTGCCATAATTTGCGCCGACTTTTGTATATAGAATATAGATCTGTATATAGATATATAGATCTGTATATAAATATATAGATCTGCTATATAGATCTGTATATAGATCTGCTGTCAAAAGGTTACGCGCTAAATTTTTTTGGTTGTTTTCTTGAATGATGATTAATGAAAATGGCGGCCATTTTGCGCGCCAGATTTTTGTGGGTAGTGACGTTAATTCTGTAGGTATACCCAGTTCATAGCTTTTAAGTCAGTGTAGCTCACCAACTGTGCTTCCGCCACGACCGCCACGGAGCCAAATGTCATCGTGGTGCTGTAGATGATGCTATTTCTTTCTGTTTGAGTCCATTTGGCCGTTATAATTATGCGCTTTTACATTCTATCTATTGTCCCACTGCTGGGCAAAGGCCTCCCCCATAGCCTTCCATTCTTCTCTCCGTGCGGTTTTTTCTGGATTGATAATTATTTATAATTGACAATAGTGGCTAAGAAAAAAAAAAAAAAAAAACATTCATAACTACGTAAAACCAGTCATCATCTAATCAGTAATCCTAGCCTTTTCTCAATTATGTTGGGGTTGACTTCCAGTCTAAACGGATGCAGCTGGATGTACAGTAGGTACTATATATGGAGCGATTGCCTGTCTGATCTCCACGACCCAGTTAGTACTGGGTGATACGATACCCCTTGGTACGACTGTTTGTCAGACTCTCGGGCCATTGACTTCTTAACGACTGTCGAAGATCTACAATTGACTGCCGGGCACAGACTACTATATAATACTAGGCTGCCGGGACCAACGGCTTATCGAGGATTCCGAGACACGGAGGCAACTCCGTATGATGGGTGGTCACCCATCCATGGATCTATAACCTAGGCAAGCGCGGCTTAACCTGAAGATCGACCCAACCGGCTGTTATTATTAACCACGAGCTCCAGTAATCTGTTACTGGAGCCTCAACAATTTGTTATTTTTATTGACACCTGTCAAACTATGACAGGTGTCAACAAGAAGTCGTTAAAAAATTACGTCACTTTTATTTTTTCTTCATCAAACCTGCCTCAACTATAAAAACATAAAGACTGCTTAGACAAGGGTGATCGTTTAATGGGGCACGGGGGAATCGTGCCTAGCTAGTAAAAAGCTTGGAAAATAGTGTTGCTACAATGTTTGTGAATTTACCCCAAATTTTTTTTCTCGACAAAATTATGCGTTTGGGAAGTTTTTCATATATTTTTCAAACAGGAAAGGAAATAAACGGAGAAATGCTACTAATATCATAAATGTGAAAGTTTGTGTGGATGGATGGATGTTTGTTAATCTTTCACGCAAAAACTACTGAACGGATTAAAATGAAGTTTGGTACACAGATAGTTTATAACCTGGATTAACACATTTGATACTTTTTATACGATCCCGTGGGACAACAAGACGCAAGCGAAGCCGCGGGCATAAACTAATATAAAACTGTGTTCATTCACAAAAGTTACCAATACGACGTATCGAATTTTGTGTACCTATGTTGCCAGTTTTCGTTCACGCACAACACGATGCAATCAAACGTAATTTAACATTACTAATTTGGCTGTAAAAACTCTCATGATTTTCTAATTCTGTCCAATTTTTTTTTTCAAAGATTTCATTTCCCCTAAAACATTTTTTTTCCCTAGAAAAGGGCAAAATTCCCCACTCTACCAACACTGCCTGGATGTAAAAAGCGCGGGAAAAATACAGGGGTGCGTAATGGCCGCGTTATTAACGCGTTGCGTGGAACACTAGAGGGGAGGCTGAATGACTTCCATACCATCGCCTCTTTATACTTTTTAATGGAAGTTTGTTTTGTTGGCAATTTAAATGTTAGAGGGAATATTTTAAACTAGTTTTTATGTCGATAGTATTTTTTTAATTAGCTATTGGATTGGATTATTTAGAGGAGCTGGAGGGTAAATAATAACAGCAACGCTTGCCTAGGTTGATCTGTGAATGGGTGACCACGCGTTACATACCGAGTTCCGTCCGTGCCTCGGAAAGCATGATAAGCCGTTGGTCCCGGCTGTCATTTGTAGATCTTTGCCAGTCGTTTCAGGTAGTCAGTGGCCCAAATATCTGACAACCAGTCTTACCAGTCTTACAAAACCAGTCTTACAGTGGTAGCGGTACCGAAAGCAAAAAACGAAGAAGAGAGAGGGTAGACCGATTTGTCTGCTCATAAACACCCACCCGCAATAACTTCAGTTTATCCGTGATCATGATGCTTGCAACAGCGCCGAAATATCGGGAACTCAAAACAAATAGTAAACATGGTAAATATCTCATATTCAGTGTTAATGATCATGTTAGTGACCATGTCAGTTAAATATTTATCAGGGTCTAATGCGCCTGCCAGACTATGCTCCTTGCGCTGCTCATCTCTATGCTCCTCGCGCTGCCGTGATTTGCCGCGATGTTGCCCTCTCTGCCCACACGCTGCTCTACTCGCGCAATTAATCGCGACGCTCCTCACTTGTCATTTGCCTTGGTGAGACAATGGACGTTGAAACGGTGGCAGCTTGCGCGCTATGCATTTTTAGTATAGCTAATTATATTAATGTAGTAAAAAGAAATTTTGCATACGCGTGCGTCTTGCGCGAGCGCTCGATGCGGACTGCGACCGCGCGATTATGTGGCCAGCCATTCGCACTCGTATTGCCGGTCCTTTGACTCGCGCGCAAAAACCGACAAAATAGGGAGCAGTGGGCAGGACGAGGAGCATGACGTGTGGCATGACGAGTAATGTTGCCACACTATGTCTCTGCCTCCTTTCCTCGTTACTTCCCATGCCACTCGTCGAGTGTGTGGCAGGCGCATATAAGGGACAGCCAAACTGACAGGGTGCATTCAGCTCCTTATTTTGAACCATATTCCACCGGAATTTTTCTAAGGTTTTTTTTTTGTCGTTTTTTTCTATTCCTTTATTTCAATGTAAAATTACATTCTCTGTACGACACTCAGCACTCCATTCATGTAAATTATACTACGAGTAAAATCATCTGTTCACTTCCTGCCTACAGGGTTTATCGAGCTCGTCGTCGCGCTTGTCGTTCGCTACGTGCGTTTTGCCACGGCAAGGACACACTACGTATGAGGAAATAAAACAAATCTTTATTGGATTCCCATAACGTTCCTGAAATAATTTCTTGTACCGGTCATTTTAGTATGATACACGAGCCCCTCAGTATGTTTTCTTATCCTTATGTAAAATTACTAGCAAAATTTTAAACGATTGCATAATGTTTCACATATTAATCGGCGCAGTAAGTTAGTCCTTGGCGTTTGAACATGCAAAATCGTGCAAGTATTATCGCCTTGCAGATCGCAACTTCAAGTTGTTCAAGTGATTGATGGCTTTCGTTTCTAAGATTCTAGTGTGATAAGAACCGCCTTACAAGAAACAAGTTCTATTTTAAACCGACTATTAAAAAGGAGGAGGTTATGCATACCAGCAGCATATTTTTTAGGGTTCCGTAGCTGAATGGCAAAAAACGGAATCTTTATAGATTCGTCATGCCTGTCTGTCTATCCGTCCGTATGTCACAGCCACTTTATTCCGAAACTATTAGGACTACACAGTTTGAAACTCGGTAGGTAGATGTAGGTACATAGAACCTTAACGAAGCCGAAAGGCACTTGTTCTCCCCGTCATTGCGATCATTTTTTTGTTCTGTACCATACCTGGGAACCTTCTATTTACGGGGATATTGGGGTTTTCACACGTTTTTTTTAAACATGTTTGTAATGTAAGATTTTTACTTTTAACACCTTCAAGACCCCTAAACTATTCAATCCATCCATCAGCACACGAGTGCGTTACATTGAGTCCTACCTTAAAACGTAATTTTTCCGCCCAAAAAAAAGTCGTTTCCCACCAATAATTTTTGCGTAGAGTTCTTAGTTTGACGTACAGAATGCTTGGTTGACGGCTTCGTGAAGGGTCCGTTTACCTGTACGAAGTTGCTGACTACACAAATAATCCCAGAGGCAGGAATATAAACCCTTATTTCGCTCATTTTACTCTTGAAACACCAGCCACCCTCCATGTTGTTTTTTCACACGACGTTCAGCCGCAAATGACGTGCACAAACTAAAACCACAGACAAACTGAAGAGGGAAGTAATTACTCGATTATTTACGACTCCTGGTTCCATAGAGCACTTGCCAGCCGCTTTGAACTTTTTCAGTGCGGAGGCTGAATGGATTTTTGCTTTTGTCACTTTTGTTTTTTACGTTGAAAGTTTGGTCTGGTTGTGAAAAAAATGGCGCGAGATTTTTTAGTTTCGTTTTTTATTGCGCTTTTATGGCATGGTTGATGTGATTTTTTGTTATTAAAGATTGTAGGGCACCTGTCAGTTCATCACTTCTGAAGTTTAATTTTTGTCACATCTCGTTTTTCCCTGATTGCGGCGTAAAGATGGTTAATTACTCGTTGTCTGTAATATATTGGATATCTATAACGAAGTCTCAAAATTTTTGACTTTTTGAATTTTGTTTCCCAGTATCTATTTTTTCGTTAACAAAAAGTAGTGTAAAAGTACCCTTAACGAAGCCGAAAGGCACTTGTTGTCCCCGTCATTGCGATCATTTTTTTGTCAAGACCTGGGACCTAGGAACCTTCTAGTTAATGAGATATTGGGGGTCAAAGATACAACTGTTTCAGAAAGTTTTTTTTTTCAATATAAGTTTACAATTTTTTTATGTTATAACTTTAAGAACCTCCACGGCCCCCGTACTATTAAATGCAGCCATCAGCACAATGTTGTGAGTGCGTAACATTAAGTCCTACCGTAAATATTATATTTCACCCCAAAACAAAGTCGTTTCCCAACAATAATTTTTGCGCTGTGTTACCTAGTTTGATGTACAGAATGCTTGGTTGACGGCTTAGTGAAGGGTCCGTTTACACCTAATATAAATCAGAATAGTTTACTAACATAGCTACCCATTACATTGCTATTCCTCCCCAGGTGATCGTCGGCATGCCGCGGTCGGCGTGAGATGGACGGCATTCAGATGGAGCCGATCGGCAAATACAAGGCCGACAGGAACGGTTCTGCTAAGGGTAAGGGCATTTAGTACATCTTAACTATCTTAAGTCCGTCCATGACTACTGTTTTCTTTGACTGTCCTATTGGCCTCGTGGTCGCAAGCGCGACTGCTGAGATGCAATCTGCAATCATGAATTTGTGCCTAAACTTTTTTTCCCAACTATATTGGGGTCGGCATCCAGTCTAACCGAATGTAGCTGAATACCAGTATTTTACATGAAGCGACTGCCTATCAGACCTCCACAACACAACCCAGTTAGTACTGGGTAATATGATACCCTTTGGTAAAACTGGTTGTCAGGCTTTCGGGCCACTACTGACTAGCTGTAACGAGTGTTAAAGATCTGTAAATGACAGCCGGGACCAACAGCTTAACATGCTTTCCGAGGCACGGAGGAAACTCGGTATGTAATGGGTGGTCACCTATCAACGGACCAACCTAGGCAAGCGAGGCTTAACCGAAGTTACCCGAGTGGCTGTAATTAATCAGCCAAGACCCCCAAAAGACAATTCACTAATATTATACTTATAAATACAAACCATTACAGCATAAAATTGTTTATTTTTAGCAGCTGCTTGGCGTAATATGGTGGATCAGGATTTAGACGATGTCGCTTTTCTAGCTGGTGAGTAATAATAATGTCTGTCTCCCTCTCTTTCTCTCTCCCATCTTTTTTTGTTTTGAAGGGTAAGGTCCTCATGGAACCCTCCGTCGTTATGTCGGACTCTGGCCGACTAAAAACTCACTGTTCCTTATACTACCATGTGTCGGAGGCTTGGGAGATACAGGTCCCGTCACGTAAAAAGTGAAGTGAAGACAGTGAAGGGGATGTGTCTTCGCTCGGTTATAGTCGCATCCTGTAGTACTAAGCTATTTTTTTTTAAATTATTAGTGTAATTGTTTTATTGTAGAATCATAATAGGTTCTTTATTAGATACTTAGTACTTTGGAATAGGCTGGTATTCATAAAACAGATAATGTTTACTTGATCGGTCAGCCTTCTTTTTACGTGACGGGACCTATACAAGTATTTTCTTCCCGGCGGGCTCCATCACCAAGTGCGGCCAAAGACCGCACGTTCGCCATGAAGGCGCGCAGGATCCACTGCGCGCCACCTCTTTGGGCCTGGCTGGTCGGTCGACGACACAGCATCTTCTTTCTCTCTCTCTACCATTTTTACAATCTTTTTTTTAACTTGCAATGTTTGTATGTTAGTTTAGGTCAAATCTTGCAACGAATTTTTAAAACGGTTATCCCCAAATGATTGAGCTGAGATTTTGCATACGCGTTTAGTTTGGATGACAATAATTATGTTATTATTAATATTGTACCAGAGCCGGTCTCAAAACCCTCTCTTCGTAAGTTTGCTGTAATGCAATCCGTTTGTAAATTGCTAACCAATCCATTATTTTCACAGACTCGGACAAGGCGCGCGAAGCCCGAGAGCTCCGCGATGCTCCAGTGGCGGTCTGCTCACAACGGCGGGCGCTATGTCTTACTGCATTGTTGTTCTCGGCTATGTTTGCTACTGCGCTCATCGTGGTGTATGCTACTCCACAACCGGGTAAGTTCTTAGTACTTTTTTGACAATTGAGCTCCAGGCCCATCTGGGCGCCACTAGAAAAAAAAAACTGTGAGTGTCGTGTGTGCGCTGTATAACGGCGAGCGCTTCAATATGTTTGCTACATGGTGTATGGTACTGATGTAAAGTTTTTTTTACTATTGGCGCCCAGTTGGGACACTTAGTCCCAACTGGGCGCCAATAGTAAAAAAACTTCGTTAAACCAAACTTTTCCGTCAAATTGTGCTCAGCAACGACCGCTGCGTCTTACTACATTAATATTTTCCCTGGCCAGTAGTCGCTAGTACCGCTTAATCGTTAAAGCCAATTTTAAAGTTTTGGCGCCCAACTGGGGGTACCTACAACTTTAATTTGGATTTTTTGGCCCTGATTAAGTTATTTCTGAAAGAGTTTAATCATCAACCAGGAGCTATTTAAACAAGTTAATGTAAACATTGGCGCCCAAAAGTTCTAAGCTTAAGCTACATATTGGAAATTATGTTTAATGTCTATCATTTGACATAGTCACAAAAAAATCACTAACTCTTCAAAATAATTGTTAACAAGCCTTCGTTTCATCTTAAAAGATTTTCTAATGGCGCCCAAATGGGCTAGATCTTTAAGCCCATATGGGCGCCATTAGATTTTTTTTTCTCATTCAATCAGGCGCCATTATTGTAGATCGTTTTGTAACTTTGTTCCAATTACAAAAACGACCGTTTGTAAAAGCTTCGTGAGGTCTTTAAACCCTACTCTTGTTGTTACAGACTGCCCATGTGCTGGCGAGTCGACTTTAATACCAGGACAACCACCAACGGATTCTGAAGCAAGCATTGCTGCGTCAAACAAGTGAGTATTGTTACGAGCTGGGTATGGAATAAATTAAAACACTACCAATTAAACACTGAATATCTTTATTAATCACAAAACACTTATAACTTAATCACAAATACACTAACGATCACTATTCACTTAGATATCGTACGTAGTTTTCTTCAATTCGCTTCGTTGTAGCCAAAATCAGACTGCTCGCTCCCGCAAACAAAACGGCTATTTATATGCCGACCGATCCTTCGAGAAGTTCCACAACTTTCTGCAACCTTCTTCACTGTTCCATAGTGGAACACTATAGGATTACTCTCGAATCTCATAGACAGTAATTCCATAGTGGAACATTCTAGACTCGAATCTTCTAGACAATTTCATAGTGGAACATTCGAGACTCGAACGTTTTCATAGTGGAACATTCGAGACTCGAACGTAAACGTCTTAATGGCTTTGTTTGGTTCTATCTCCTGCTGATATATGTAGAGGGAAGTATTACAGAAATTATGTTTTTCCTTCTCCTCCGCAATTCTTTTCTGATTAATTTCGTTTCGTTATCCAAGTCAGTTAAATTGTTTCTCTGGGATTTCGTCGAGCTTCACTGTCTCGGCGCTTTTCTGGTGGTCGCCACTGACTTTCAAGACTTGCAGTGGTTTGGGAATAGTGTGACGGGATGTCCCAAAAAAATACCCCTAGAACCCCATTGCACCCACTCATGGCGCACCTTCCAGCACTGACCTACGAATCCAACTGACATGTTAACAGATAGACATTTTCATAGATGTTATCTAAGACGCATTTTTAAACTCTCCAGGGAACGGCTAGCAAGCAATGGAGCTGTGTTTCCATGGCGTGGCGCTCGTCTGCCGACGTTCATCATACCCAAGCATTACAGTTTGTGGTTGCATCCGAATTTGACGACCGGCGAATTGAGAGGTGAGTTTGAATTAATTTTTGATTTGCTTACTATTATATTCAATGGTTACCTAGGTACTCACAAGGTAAGCAAATTTTTAAAAGTCAACTACAATTTCAAAACAGTGGAATGATGTGGCACAAAGAGCCATGGAGGGAGCTATGCTCGGCATAACAAGTCAAGCTCAAGTGGACCAGCCCCATATTCGCTAACACTTCGATTTGATTTCGATTCGAGAAGTCGTATGTCTAGATCTCTTTGTGGCATTACGAAAGCTAGCGGCTAGACGCGGAGATGGCCAATGGAGCAAGGCTTTGACCGAGTGGTGGCCAAGGTTAGGCCAAAGAAATCAGGGCCATCCTAAAGCTTGTTGGGTCGACGAAATCGACAGAGTCGTGGGAAACACCTGGATAAGGGACGCACAGAGCTGGGAAGTGTGGCAGAAAAAAGGGGAGACCTATACCCAGCAGTGATTCCGGGCTGATATGATGATGATGATGAGTGGTTTTTCCACCAGGAATATCTGAGGCATGAGGTCCTGGGTTCGATTCCCAGGTCGGGCTAAGTGCTATTGGATTTTTCCACCAGGAATTTCTCAGTAGCAGCCACGGAGTCTGGATTTGTGCCCGGTTGAAATGAGAGCACCTCTGCCGAACCCTTCTGGGATTACTGGCGTGATGTTATGCTATGTTGAGAATAATTTCACATTACCTTGTTTCAGGTGAAGTCTCAATAGACTTCAAAGTAGACCGAGACACTACCTTCGTAGTCCTCAACGTCCGCGACATGAACGTGACGGAGCGGGCGCTGTTCAAGTCTGGGGGGTCTCTCGGACCCAAGGTCGCGAAGACCTTGGAGTATCCTCAAGCTGATCAGAGCTATATTGAGTTTAAGGTTAGTAAACACAAATTCCGCCCTGCGCTCCAAAACTCAAGTAGCTGATGTTGGACTTAAAACAGCCAAGATGAAGTGGGAGTGGGCTGGCCATGTCGCACGGATGCACCCGGAGAGGTGGGCAAAGATCGTCACTCACTGGACGCCTGAAGGTGGACATTGCCGATGAGGTCGACCGCGGCGAGATGGTGTTACGATCTGATAATGTTCGCGGGGTAAACGTGGCTAGAAATTGCACAGAACATGGACGGAGAAAGCGGAGGCCTTTGCCCAGCAGTGGGACACAATGCAGGCCATCAAAAAAAAACACAAATTCCACAATTCCCGGGACGGGCAAAGTGTCATTGGATTTTTCTCAACATACTGGCTGACATAACTAAAACAATATGTTCGTATATTCTAGGAGAAACTTCGTCGCAAGTACAACTACACGCTCAGTCTTCGCTTCATCACAAAACTGGAGAGAAGCGACAAGCAGCGAGGATTCTTCTTGACAGGAACACATAGACAGTAAGTATTTAAATATTTATTAGATGGAGACTTAGTTAAGTAGAGGAGCTTGTGACTAAATAATAACAGCCGCTCGGATCGATCTTTAGGTTAAGCCGCATTTGCCTAGGTTGGTCCGTGACTCCGTGCCTCGGAAAGCCGTTGGTCCCGGCAGTCATTTGTAGATCTGCGACAGTTCTTAAGTAGTCAGTGGCCCGAAAATCTGACTTCCAGTCTCAACGAGGGGTATCGTATTACCCAGTACTAACTGAGTTGTGAAAGGTCAGATAGGCAGTTGCTCCATGTAAAAAACTGGTATTCAGCTGCATTCGGTAAGACTAGAATCCAACCCCAACAGAAAATGGATGAATGGGAAAAGGCTAGGCAGATGCTGATGATTTTTATTAGTTAAGTATTGTTGTAAGTAGAATGCTGGTCCTGCTCTACAGCCATTTGGGTTCAGGAACTAAGATTTTTGAGTCCTACCGTGAACTGTGATTTTTTACCCCCAAAAAAAGGCATTGAATGACTTGTGCACGGCTTCGTGAAGAGTCCGTTTACACCTTGTTTACAAGTTGAAAATGGACTCTTCCACCAACCAACCAACCAAGCGTTCTATACGTCAAACAAATCAATTCTATGCGAAAATTATTGCTGGGAAACGACTTTTCTTTTTTTGGGATGAAAAGTCACGTTTTTCGGTAGGACTCAATGTAATGCGCTCAAAACATTGTGCTGATGGATGCATTAAATATTACGGGGGTCGTGGAGGTATTTATAGTAAAGTTATAACATTAAAAACTTATAATTAAAAAAACACGTATTAAAAAAAAGTGAAAACGTTGGAACTTTGACCCCGAATATCTTCGTAACTAGAAGGTTCCCAGGTATGGTCTAGAGCAAAAAAATGATCGCAATGACGGGGAGAACAAATGCCTTTTGGCTTTATTAAGGGGACGTTTACACCTTGTATACATGTTCTTTTACAGTCGCTGCGCCGTATCCCGCTTTTGGCTAACGCACGCGCGCTCAGCGTTCCCCTGCTTGGATGAGCCACATTTTAGAGCTACCTTCAAGATGACTATTGTGAGAGACAGGTAAGAGTAATTTCAACTTCATTCCATCACACACCGAGTTTCCCCCGTACCTCGGAAAGCACGTTAAGTCGTTGGTCCCGGCTATCATTTTGTACAACTTTAGCAGTCGTCACAGGTGGTCAGTGGCGCGAGAATGTGACAACCAGTCTTAACAAGTCGTATTACCCAGTACTAACTGGGTTGTGAAGGTCAGATAGGCAGTCGCTCCATGTAAAATACTGGTGTTCAGCTGCATCCGGTTAGACTGGAAGCCGACCAATGTAGTTAGCAAATGGCTAGGCAGATGATGATGAGGTCCTCTAAGTACATTTAACTTCTTTCAATAATTATTTTATGCTTGTATTTATGATTATAATGATTATTATTCTCTAACTACATACGTGTTACTTGCGCGATTCATTTTTCATTAACAAACAACCTGGCTCTGACCTGCAAATTGCAAAAAACGTAAGAAAATTTGAATTTCGCGGGCTACCCTGACGCTTCCACCTTAAATTCCACACGGACGAAGTCGCGGGTAACAGATAGTCATACATAAAAACTAAGCTTAAAGGTTTTTCTTTGTGCCAAATACTACACTTACTACTAGCTTTGCTATCGACGTATACCTGATAAGGGTATTTCTTTTTGCAGATTCCACGTTTCTTTGACTAACATGCCGATAGTAGCGACCGAAGAAGCTGGCTTCTATTTGGGACACCGACTTGTAAGTACTTCCTTATACTTGTACCAATTCTTCGAAGGTATAATCAGATATGTAAACTCATATTGTGCTAGTTTTAATTATGGTACACAAATCACGTGTGAGAGGCAAGCTCATTGGCTTTAACTGGACAAAAGTTGAGATTTTGAACTGCGGCTTACATCAGTTCTAACTTCAAGCCATTACTAAACTACATAATAAAAATCGTGTCTTAGATAATGACTTTTACTCAAGTAATCATTTTTACTTGTTAATAGATTCTTTATCGGATTTAAAATTGCTATAATACTTTTTGACATATCAGCTACTCCAGCCATAGATCTCAGTTTCTATTCCTATATTTCAAAGTAAAATGATATTCTCTGTACGCACTCTATTTATGTAAATAATACGGCTAAAATTAAAAAAAAAACCAACAATGAATGTTGAAATACTCTAACGAACGACGCGTGGAATCAGCTGTTCACTTCCTGCCTAGCTACAGAGTTCATCGAACTCGTCGTCGCGCTTGCCGTTCGCTACGTGCGTATTGCCACGGAAATAAAACAAATCAAATTTATTAGATTATCATCCCCACGTTCCTGAAATAATTTCTTGTACCGGTCATCTTAGTATGATATACTGAATTCACCCCATCTATCTGCGGAGGGCAGTCCCTTACACCCTGTGTACAAAAATATTACAAAAGCCCCTACTTATGATATTTCGTTAATTTTTCAGCTACAAGATGAATTCGCAGTGACCCCCCCAATGCCCCCCCACATGATATCCCTGACAGTCTGCCGCCTACAACGCCGAGCGGCACCCGAGTTGCCTACCGAAGCGGCGCCGAACATTACCGAAGCCACCACGACGATACCCGAAGGAACTTCGGAGCCGCCAGAAGAGGAACCGTTACCGCCTGAGATCAGCTTGTATAGTGATCAGCAAGTTATTTTGGACGAATCTGGGTCAGTATTGAAAGGGGTTCGAATATTTTTCTACGAAAGGTCCAATCTTCAACTATTTGAATGAAAAGATAACACAAATAAAAGGAAACCAACACATTTAGATTTTGAAATGCCCGTTCCAAAGCTAGAACTTTTTCGGCGGAGCTGGGTTTATATGGCTCCCCTAATTTACAATGCTTTGCCTAGGACAATTACTCAACTACCCTTCAATAAGTTTTGTGTTGCGTTGCGGAAGTGGTTGTTACAAGAGTGTTTTTATTCGATAGATGAGTTCTTTCAAAAGTGTCCCTGTAAATTTTATACATTAAAGCATAGACATATTTAACCGTTATCTTAAGTGTATAAACTTGTACTATTGCATGCTATATATTGGCCAAATGTGTGTTTCTAAATATTCTATATAAGAACTTCATGTACGTATTTGATGCAATAAATGAATTGAATTGAAAGACGGTAAAGTAATTTAGATTTTTCTTGAAATATAAGACGCACGCTGATACTGGTAAACAAGCTTATAGTAAAAAAGTTTTGAGGCAGTAAAACCGACTCGTATGCCGTGACGGAATATAGAGGCGGCATCACGCCATGACGCTTTCATAGCGTGATGCCACCTCGTAAAATCAATATTTTTCCCATTAGAATAAAGTTTGTTTTTAGCGATTGTTGTGAGTAAATAAAAGTCAAAATAACGTCTCTTATTATAATAATAAAAATATTTTTTATTAAAATAATTATGAATTCTAATATTAACATAGATATTTTTTTTTTACTTGTTATCCAAAAAGGATTACATAAACAGAGGAAAGAAAGAAAATACATTTATTTGGCACATGCCACAAGTGCATACAATAGTTTTTTTTTCTTAAAAAAAAAAACTTAGAATAAACAAAAAATGTATCACTGTGTGCCTCACGGCTGCGCCAAATAGGCCCAGTTCAGCAAAATGCCGGGCAACTAGTGCCTGACACTGGTTTTCAACTGGACCTGGATTAGAGAGGTTACGGATGTAAAACAGTAAAAATAAATCAGTAAAAATAGATCTAATCTGGATACCTAAATACATTCACGGATTGAACAGGGTTTTTTTAACATATTGTATACATTCTTTTGCAGACCGCTTCTTGAATGGGTGCAGAAGACGATCCAACACTTCGCTTTTGAGCTGAACACATCATACCCGCTCCCGAAATTCGGTAAGATTATGATCATATTGACTAAACTATTAAAATAAGAAAAGTCTGACACCCAGTCTTACCAAGAGGTACCGTTTTACCCAGTACTAACTGTGTTGTGGAGGTCAGATAGGCAGTCGCTCAATGTAAAATACTGGTATTCAGCTGCATCTATTAAGACTGGAAGGCGACCCTAACATAGTTGGGAAAAGGCTAGGCAGATGATGATAACATTTAGGTACACCAGTGGTCTCTGGCTCCAGTCAGTCTGAATTATTTGTTTTCTTTCAGATATCGTGGTGGTGGAAGGCGGTAACCCTTATTCAGAGGGTTGGGGTTTGATCACACTGGCTCCGTCGACCCTTTCAGATACCAAGACGATAGCAAGGTTATTGGCTCAACAGGTGAGAGAGATTTTAGTTCTAAGCTTTTGCCGACGACCCTCGTCCGCGTCAAATTATTCTATTAAATTATTATTCCCCCATTTGAATCGGAGAATCCAGAAGTAAAATACCAGAAGTTGTCTAGTCGAAAATGGTGACACAGGTCGTAACAGCTTTATTCCAAATCCATTTTTATTATATCTTTTTCTACTCCAGTGGTTCGGCGGCACAGTATCCCCTCGCTGGTGGTCCTCCCAGTGGCTACTCGAGGCTCTGACATCAGTACTCGCAGAGAAGGCCCCCGCTCCCCCTCACTCCGACGCGCAGAGACCTGCCGATGCACTACTTCTTGATCATGTACTTCCTGCACTGAGGTAAGAACATTTACATAATAAACTGAAAATGGAAAAAGTCAATTTTGCAACTCGTGTGCGCCATTTTAATAGTCTCATGTTGGGCGCCATTTAATAGTCCCATGTTGGGCGCCATTTTAATAGTCCCATGTTGGGCGTCATAATAGCCCGTAAGTCGGACGTCCAGTCGCAAAGGGTTACCTGTTACCTATTAACTGGTTTGTGAAGAGAGGGTGTTAGAGGGGTAGGCGGTGGGATCAAACGTCAGTGCTAGCGGAGAATACCAATATGTACATACCTTTAAAAGCAGAAAAGAATTAAAGGGCGTCAAAATATACGTCCGCATTACTGTCATCAGGAATAGTACCCAGAAGACTGGCAGCATTGCCATGTTGAATGGCAATGCTAATTCCTCGGCCAAAGAAAGAGCCAGCCCTTCCAGTCTTCTGGGCACGTTTCCGGATGACAGCGATGTGGAGGAGTACGCCTAAGCGTCCTGTTTTTATTTAGTTAGTTTATTTTATGTAAATTGTGATTCTTTAAGTAACTTTAATTTATTTATTTACATTAAGTAAAATTATGGTCTTCTAATTTCAGGTTGGATTCAAGCAACTCTGTGCGCGCAGTCGCATCACCGAGATTGGAGCGAGCGGACATTGAAGGCGCTACTGATGAACTGTCTCTACATAAGGTACCTACGATGCACAGATTAATAATATTACCTATAACTAGCTGTCGCCCACGATCTGCGTCCGCGTGAAATTAGCGGTCTGAAATATACTTTACGACCTATTCTCGGGTCCATATTGGCTCACCTAAAGTTCTTTTCCCGAAATTGTTCTTCCTAACGATTTGTAATCCGAATGATCACTCTTCCTAAAATTTTTCATCCTAAAGTTTTCATTCATACTATTTGTAGTGCTACCGGCGATGTTCATAACACTCATGTTTCCGAAAATTTTAATTAATAATATCATTAATGTAAATATATTTAAACTCCTACTGTTTTTTATCATAACGCTTTTATCCCTAAACATAAGTACAGGTCAGAGTGTCGTCTTGGGGGCACTATGAAAAAAAAACTTAGAAAAATTTCGCAACCAATTTCGAAGTAGCGCTCGCCGGCCGCTGCCGCGGCACCACTCGCTCCGCTCGCTCGGCTCGCGCGTAGTTGGTCACAGTTCTAACCTAACCTAACCTATGGATCCCTTCCACATCGTTTTTACGACAAACGGTTAGTCGGAGACAAAAAACATCAAGAAACTTTTATTCTTACATTTAGGTGTTTTATACGATAGAATCGAGAAAATAAACGGTTTGCAAAAATAACACATTTTTGGCTAAATTTTTCTAAGTTTAAACAAAGAAATTTAAACAAAAAATGTATGACTTTGAATAATAGTGTAAAAGATGGTTATGTTGAGAAAATATAGGAAAAGAAATAAAAGTATAACAGATGTTTATTGCTACTGACATTATGAAGTTGAATGCTTCGGAATTATAAAATTAGAGACAGAGTAGTTAGGAATTGTGATTGTTAGGATGAAAAATGTTAGGAAGAACATTTTCGGATTTCCAATTATCGGAGTTGAAAATTTAGGTGAACTTTGGCGCACCCCCTATTCTCATGCCTACCGAAATTACATAAAAAAATCATAAGAATCGGTCGAACCGTTTCGGAGGAGTGCGATCACAAACACCGTGACACGAGATTTTTATATTAAAGAAGATTACTTCCTTTTTTAAATCGGATTTTTTACCAATTTCAAGGGTATTTTTTTTTGTTACGGAAGCGTAATTCTTTTTCAAAATAAAAGTACCTTTCGTTACTCCTTATAACACCAGCTATCTGTCAGTAAAAGTCCCGTCAAAATCGATAGGGCCAAGACAGGTTTTATTACGAGTACATAAACAGTGTATAAATCAAACAGAAGGATCGCAGCAGTGGTAGTTTTTTGTGATTTGTGCCTACCTCCTTATAAAAATCTATACTAATATTTTATAAAAAGGTTAAATTTGTTTGTAAGTTTGTATGTAGGGGGTATTCTCTGGAACCAATGGAGAACGTCCGGAGTACGTGGTAACCATTTTCGTGTCGGTGTCCCTTCCAACCTGTATTTATATCACGCATATTAGCCGAGCTATCACATTTTTTGCGGACGAAGTCTCGGGCGAAGTGCTAGTAATATAAAGTTATTTCCTTCTTCCCCAGGGTGCAGCTATAGTGAGCATGGCTATAGAGGCAGCAGGCGAGGCAGCCGGACGCGCCGCACTCGCGCGACTCCTGCGCGATCATCGCTTCGCTAGTGCCGATGCTAGGTACACTTTTTATCTATAATTCTATACTAATAATATGAGTCCCGTCACGTAAAAAGAACGCTGACCGACAGTGGAGGGGATGTGTTTGCGCACGTTATACAGTCGCGTCCTTAAGTACTAAGCTATTGTTTTATAATATAAGTATAGTTGTTTGATTGTAGAATCGTAATAGGTACTTTACTAGCTACTTAGTACTCTGGAAAAGGCTGGAATAAAAAAAAATGAGAAAGTTTATTTGAACTGTCAGAGTTCTTTTTACGTGACTTGAACTATACTAGCGGCCCGTCCCGACTTCGCTGGGATGGACATTTTCATTTATTTCCCCTAATTCCCCCCCCCCTATTTTTTCTAGTAATAAATATAGCCTATTTTACTCAGGGGTAATGTAGCATTCTCTTTTAAATTGATCCAGTAGTTTTTGAGTTTATTCGGTACCAACACACAAAAATACAAATCTATCTTCTTTGTGTAGATAGTGTAGATAAAGATGTGTTTGTAAGTTTGTATGTAGTGGGTAATCTTCAGAACTGCTGATTGGATTCCGTAAATTCTTTCACTATCGCGAAGCTACATCATCCCTCTTTGGGAGTACTCCTCTCTTCATAGCCTGACGATGGCAATCTAAATTCTGTCGGCCCAGAACTGAGCCACTAGTTTGGCGCCTTCCGTAGCGTCCATCAGTTCCTGTTATGAACAAACAACTTACTGTAGCGCTATCTCGTTATTTCCAGGGACCTCTGGCGTGCATTAGAGCGAGACGGCGCAGACGATGGTGTGGGCAGCACGGCTTGGGATGGGTGGTGTGAACGACCCGGATATCCGTTACTGTGTGCAACTTCAATGGGGAATGATGTGGTTCTAAAGCAAGAGAGGTGAGCTGATCAAGTTATATTTCAACATCATCATCTGCCTAGCCTTTGTCTGACTATATTGAAGTCAGTTTCAAGCATTCTCAAAGTTTCGTGTACTTGCTATTAACCGTTGAGGAGTTCCCTCGTGAGGAGACGATCTTGGCTGTAAGATCAGGTCGTATCTGTCATTAAAATGTATTGTCAACAGAAACGAAGGTGTGTGCAAAATTTCAGCTCAATTGGAACCAGTAGTTTCCTAGATTTTAACCGTATAGGTTTGGCACTTTTGTAGGAAACGGCAATTTTTTTTTAATAACGATAAAAATTTCTGTACTAAATACGTGGTAACCGTTTTCGTGTCGGTGTCCCTTCCGGTCAGTGTGTTTCGGAGGAGTGCGACCACAAACACCGTGACACGAAATTTTTATATTTAAGAAAGAAGATTTTTAAGTACTCTTGTATTAATACGTAGTTATGACGTGTTTTGTTGCAATTATTTTATTTTAAAATGTTGATTATTCTTCTTTTTTATAATATTTACCTACTAATTATGTGAAAGAGTGTACACCTTTAAGGTAGATTTTTGAGGAACTAATTATTTATTATTAAGATCTCATGTAAAATGTACCAAAAATCACACCAATAAATAAATTTGAATTTGAATAATTCATCCATTTCGCATTTTAATGGATGTACTCACACACATTAAAGTGCAAAATATAAAATTTTTGTGTTGCAAATATCGTTAAATAATAGAGCGTTTTCAAGAAGTTTATAACTATCTCCATACTCTTCGAATGCCTCTTGCCATGCGAAAGGAACAGCTACTGATGGTATACTCCTTGTCTTCAGGTTCCTGATGACTGCTGAGCCACCAGAACCTGAGCCTCCGATGGTGAACTATCTACTCACGCTTGACCTTCGAGCTGATCTAGATGAGCTGTTCTATGAGCCTGGTAAGGATTTTTCTCTTCTTCTTTATACATTATGGCTCCCAAATGATGCAGTCGAAGTAAGTCAGTGGTACTACCGATAACGCCATGGAACTGTGGAAAGGGGAAAGTTTGGACCAAACCTTCTTTAATCGACTTCATACATCGGACCTCTTTAGGGTTCCGTACTCGAAGGGTAACCACCGAGCCTCCACTGTCCGTCCGCCCGTCTGTCTGTCAGTGGGCTGTATCTCATGATCCGTAATAGGTAGACAGTTGAAATTTTCATAGACTGTGTACTTCTGTTGCCGTTATAACATCATCATCTGCCTAGCCTTTTCCCAACTATGTTGGGGTCGGCTTCCAGTCTAACCGGATGCAGCTGAATACCAGTATTTTACATGGAGCGACTGCCTATCGGACCTCCACAACCCAGTTAGTACTGGGTAATACGATACCCCTTGGTGAGACTGGTTGTCAGACTTTTTGGGCCACTGACTACCTAACGACTGTCAAAGATCTACAAATGACAGCCGGGACCAACGGCTTAACGTGCTTTCCGAGGCACGGAGGAAACTCGGTATGTCATGGGTGGTCACCCATCCACGGACCAACCTAGGCAAGCACGGCTTAACCTAAAGATCGACCCGAGCGGCTGTTATTATTAAGCCACGAGCTCCTCCTGTTGCCGCTATAAGAAAATATGCAACATTAAATAAAAAATTAAAGGGGGCTCCCCTACTACGATGGTACGGAACCCTTTATGCGCGAGTCCAACCCGCACTCGACCAGTTTTTTTTATAAATTTCATTGCGGAATCCAGACCATTGAATTGTATCTCAAAACTCGTCGAGCTTCATTATCTCTGAGCTTTTCTGGTGGAGGTCACTGTTGATTCTGGCTTTCAGGAGTTGCATGAATGACTTTTGAATGGCTGTTTTTTTAAATGGTCTCAATCTTGTCCAGAAGTCAGAGTTGAGGTCGACGATTGAACGAGCTACACCTAACCCAAAAGTAGCCTTAACTCACGACTTAAGGTCACTGCACACATGTCAACTCGGAAAGGGATCGGCACCGTATCGCCTTTCGCCTCGCCGTCAAACAGGCGTCAACCTAACGTAAGCGAGCGGATCAGCAGTCGACTCGGCTACGGTTAGGCGACGCGACACCGCGCTTACGGCTCGCCGAGCGCACAGCAACTGTAGCGTGCGTAAGGGTGGACGAAGAGACGTAAGCTCTGGTATGGAGAGACATAAGCGCGGGGACGACGAGCCGTAAGCGAGTTGACCACGCACCGCACCGCGGTTCGTGAGCTTGTCCCAAGGCGAGGCGATTACGTTACGATTCCGATTAGTGTGCGTTGCAGTAGGGAGCTTCATACAAAGTATACTGAGCGGCGAGTTGATACGGTGCCGATCCCTTTCCGAGTTGATATGTGTGCTGTGACCTTTAAATAGATTGGAATCATAAGAAACTTGGATTTGCCAAGTCAACTAAATCAACAAACATTTTTAATCTCCCCCATCAGTGGTAGCCACCAGAAAACGCTGAATCTTAACACCTCAAATTCCCCCACAGAAAACCTCACTGACTCCGAAGAAGACATCAACTCCACCACTACCACGACCCCAGCACCGACCACGCGTCGCCCCACAGCGAAAACGACTAAAGCACCACCACATAAATGGATAATACCTGTCACTTTTGTGGTGGGACCTCTGGATGTCGAAGAAGAAGAGAGTAATATTACTGCTTGGAAGAATGTGACGCATAACTATCATAATGCTACTTGGTAAGTTTTTTTTAAAGATGATTATCTAATATATAAAATTCTCGTGTCACAGTTTTCGTTGCCATACTCCTCCGAAACGGCTTGACCGATTTTGATGAAATTTTTTGTGCTTATCCGGTATCTATGAGAATCGGCCAACATCTATTTTTCATCCCCCTAAGTGACGCAGACGAAGTTGCGCGGGTCAGCTAGTTTTGTTATAAAAATATTACTGGTAATTAGTGACCGATACTCATGATAACAAACAACTTTCCCAAAGAAACACTTTTTTATACTCATTCAGTTTTATCACAATAAAACTTACGAAGTGGGCTTGCAAGCCGCGTGGGTGCTCTGCCTACCCATTGTTGCACGGTACGATAGTAATGAGACAGAACGACGACACGTGGCTAACAGCTCATAGGTCAGAGGCGAGCTCGCGCGAGTTTTATACGGCTGTTGTGTTATTCCGGGTGTTGTGCCTGTCGACATCTGTAACGAACCTACAAACAAAGACTTCTAATGAGTAAAATTTTACATAGCACTAGTAAAATGTACAACCACAAATATGTAGTACAACAATCCGGCAAAAATCATTGTGCAAAAGACACCAGATTCAAGATACAACACCCATCTGGTTGTAGGATCCTGCATTTTCAGTTTCTCCAAAAGTATCCTGAATTTGGTATCCAGACACGACTCACTCGGACTACTGAGAAATCACTGGTGGAAAACCCTATAACACTGTATTACCTGGGGTTGAACCAGAAGGGGTGACTCCGAAGTCAGCTGCGAGTGACGGTCTGCGCAGTTATAAACAAACTTCATGTCGTCTCGGAACATCTAACGTAAAACTGCGTAGAACACAATTTTAGGTATCAGCGGGGCGCAGATGACGCATCGTCTTGACTGTATAATGCGCAGACTATCACTCGCAGCTAACTTCCGAGCCGTCATGAAGTTTGAACAGAATATGACCTCCACAACCCAGTTATTACTGGGTAATACTATACCCCTTGGCAAGACTGGTTGTCAGACTTTTTGGGCCACTGGCTACCTAACGACTGTCAAAGATCTACAAATGACAGCCGGGACCAACCGCTTAACGTGCTTTCCGAGGCACGGAGGAAACTCGGTATGTAATGGGTGGTCACCTATCCTCAGATCAACCTAGGCAAGCACGGCTTAACCTAAAGATCGACCCGAGCGGCTGTTATTATTTAGCCACGAGCTCCTCAAACCAAAACCAAAGTTTGAACAGAACCATAACCCGCTAATCTTTATTCGTTATTTCGTATTGATCACTTGTTTCTCATGTGCAGGTACGACACTGACAATAAAACTAGGATATCCCGGTGGGCGGAGAACGTCACGCATTTATTATGGATGAACGATACTGAAAGTAAGTAGTTAAATAAGGTGTAAGCTTAAGTGATGACGACGAAGGAGGCAGCAGAAAGGGAGAGGGAGATGTCTCCCACTCTGCCTATCCGCGCCCGAAGATTAGGGTGCAGGAGGAGGGCCGACAATGCCCTCTTCCGCCCCGTATATAATGACGAGCTGGTGATGGACTTGGGGAAGTACCGCCCGACCATTGCTCGACGAGCCAGCCTGCGTCGCTGAGCCTGCTGTAAATTCCCCAAATAATAATAATTCGACCCAGCCTGTCCCTAGCTGCCCTTCTCAACGTCCGCATCTTCTCGACGTCCTGGTGCGTACTGCACCAGGGTGCTCATGAATGTTATAGTGTAGTGTGAGCACCTCGAATGCTTCTGAGAACTAAGAACTAAAGAATTTCTATCGTTGCAGTGGTGATACCGGACCTCGGGAAACACAAATGGGTGAGATACAACGTTGGAGCGAGAGGACTCTACCGAGTGGCGCCACAGGATAGGACCGATGGAGAGGTAAGCATAATACAGGGTGTAAACGGACCCTAAGTTAGTCTACGCAAAAAATATTGTTGGGTAACGACTTTTTTTTGGGGATATAAATTACGTTTTACGGTAGGACTGAATGTAACGCACTCAAAACATTGTGCTGATGGACGCATTGTCGTGGAGGTATTTAAAGTAAAGTTACAACATTAATGACTTAAGATTTTTTTAAAGATTTATTTTCATTTCAAAATCAGATATTAAATACATTAATAAATTAAATTACCCTAAAGTAACTAATTTAAAAAATGGCGTCAAAAAACTCCTCCTCAACGCTGTCAACTGGTAATGTACACAAGAGACTGGCGGCGTTGCCACGTTGCGTTGTATGGCAACGAAATGACTTGTATTAAAAAAAAAACTTGTGAAAAAGTTGGCACTTTTAGTTGGCTTTCTCAGGTATGGTCAAAAAAATTATTTCAATGACGGGGAGAACAAGTGCGTTTCGGCTTCGTTGAGGGTACTTTTACACCCATTACGATGAAAGACTTTTTCGAATAGAATAGTGCTGAACTTTCTTACCGATGTTATGTGTTGTTTGTGCCCGGGTGCTGGTAATAGGGTCGCCCCCTATTACATGGGACTTAAACGTAACTGGCGAAATGTGGGTGTACTTTTAGGTACACCTCTGCCTCCTTCTTTTGGAAGTCGGTTAATAACATATACATGCCAAACGTAACAAACAGGTGTTCATTCTTCATCCCCAGTCGGCAGAAGCAGCGGCCCACCGCGCTGCAGAGCTGTACGCAAGCGGTGCAGCGGCTGAAAGGGCGCTGCTACTAGACGATGCCTTCGTACTGAGTCGCGCCGGTAGACTACCAGCTAGCAGGGCTATTGCAGCCGCTGGTAAGAGCTACTTTTTTCATCTAACACATTCTTTTGTCAGGCTACAAAAAGGGCCACAACAGGGATGAATGAAAGGCAATTGTGATTAGAATGCTTAGGGGGATCTGTGGTGTAACCCGAATAGATAAAATAAGGAATGAGGAAAAAGGAATAAGGAATGATACATAAGAGGAAGTCTGAAATAAGCCGGAGACTGAAAAGTTGTATGGTAATCGGTTGTCGTGGTATGGACATGTGATGCGGAGGAATGAGGAAAATGTTGAGTATGAATGTAGATGGCTATAAGAGTAGAGGAGACCAAAGAAACGATGGATGCTGTGTGAAGGATGATATGGCTAGATAGGAGGTGATTGCTGAGATGACGAGTAATAAATCATATTTGTTTCTGTAAATTGGTTCTACGAAACACTTTTACACGTCACATCATGTTATGTTTTAAAACTAGATGGAGCGGTGTTTCGTTCCTGACTACTCTGAGAAGAAACAGCCGAAACTAACTGGGAAGTCACTGTCTCTTTTAAAGTCCAGACATTGGTTAAGTCATAGATGATCTTTTGAAGAAATTACCACACAGATTGAGTAGACCTGTTCAGTCAGTGCAAGCATTTGTCAGTGGTCGTGTAGCTCGACTCATAACCCAAGGAGCTCAACGACACGACGAACAATATCAAAGAAAGGACATTTGGGTAGGCTGCATAAAGTACTCAAAGTGCCAGACTATCCTGAAACTAAACTAAATCGCAATAAAAAAATATGACAATAGAGAAGTATGGAAGAAGAAAACATGATGCGCTGACCCTAAATAAATCGGGATAAGGGAGAATGATGATGACCAAAGCTGCAAACGACAGCTATCGCAACCCGTACTAATAAATTTCTAACCACCATCTCTCTTCCTCAGCTCGACTCAGCACAGAAACCCACTGGGCCCCCTGGCGCGTGGTCCTCAACCACCTCTCCTGGTGGCGCGAACTGCTTCACCTGGCCAGCTCGGGTCCCCACCTCAGCCGGCTGCTGCAGACCCTGCACCCTGCCCAGGTGCTCGTCTACTCCACTGAGCAGCTGCAAGCGTCGCTTGGGGAGGACTTGCTGTAAGTAGAGTAGACTTATATCTTCAGATTAGAGATGTGCCGTTGCCGGCAATATTGCTCAAAGTGGGAATATTGGTGGCAATATTGCCAGCAATATTGCCGGGAGTGGAAATATTTGGGAATATTGCTTAATTGTAAGTCAAATTAAGTACGGAAACTATGTACACCACTTAAAATTAGTGTTTACAGGCCATAATCTACATTATATACAATAAAATATTGTTTTGGGTAAAATTGCCAATAATGCCAGCATTTTTGGCAATATTCCCGGTATTTTACCGGCAATATTGCCCATGTTGCCGCACACGATAGTGAATATAAGAAATAACACATAAATATTAAGATAAGAATTGACGATCGTTGTGTAGTGAATAAAACAAAACAAAACACATAACAAAAACAACGAGTATAAGTATGTAATATGGAAATAACAAAGTGTAAATCTTTACAAATCTATATCTATCAATTTTTTTTTATGATCGATATTATGTTACGCAAATATAACTAAACGGTGATAACACCTGCAGTAATAATTAAATATATTGGTGCGCGCCTTCAATGGTTGGGTCATGCCGGTTTTAATGTTCTCTTTCGGCATACTCAAATGGACTCAGACCGAACTCGATGCCCTAGATAGGAGAGTTCGTACACTGCTGACCGCAAACCGGATGCATCACCCACGATCATCGGTGATGAGGCTGTACATCCCGCGGAAGTGCGGGGGTCGAGGCTTTTTAAATGCGAAGACCCTCCACAACCGCGAGGTGTGCAGTCTCAGAGAATATTTTTTAAAAGCCGAGGTGGGTATGCACCGAGATGTGGTCGCAGTGGACAAGGACTCATCCCGCTGTCCATGGCTAAAGAGAACTGGCGCAAACCTGTTGTACTTACTACCGATGACCGCAAGGAAGTATGGCAAGGCAAGGAGCTTCTCGGGCGCTTCTACCGGGCTCTTCATGGGCCTGATGTAGATTTTCTAGCGTCCGTGTCCTGGCTACTCTTCGGCGACCTCTTTGGGGAAACTGAAGGTTTTGTCTGTGCGATTATGGACGAAGTTATGTTGACGAACAACTACCGGAAGTATATTATGAAGGACGGGACGGTTGACGTGTGTCGGGCATGCCACCGTCCGGGTGAGTCCAAAAGACATATTATTTCCGGTTGTTCTCGTCTGGCTAACGGCGAGTACTTGCACAGGCACAACCAAGTAGCCAGGATTATTCACCAGCAACTTGCCTTGAAATATAAACTTGTGGAATCTGAGGTATCGTACTACAAGTATGTGCCCGACCCAGTTCTCGAGAAAGACCATGTCACACTGTACTGGGATCGGTCTATCATTACTGACAGGACTATTGTCGCCAATAAGCCTGACATAGTAGTGATAGACCGATCAGCGCGCCGCGTAATGATAGTCGATGTAACCATCCCGCATGACGAGAACCTCGTGAAAGCTGAGAAAGAGAAACAAATAAAATATCTCGACTTGGCACACGAGGTTGTCGACATGTGGAATGTGAACTCGGCTATCATTGTGCCGATTGTCGTGACGGCCTTATGGCCAAGAGCCTCGACGACCATCTTTCGAGGCTCTAGTTAGGCGGTTGGATCAAGGGCCAGATTCAGAAGGCAGTAGGGGAGAATAGGGTAATGGCGGTCAGTTAAGCAATTTTTTTAATAAAACTGACAATATAAATCACAGCTTTATTAGGAACATAACATATCAATTCTACATTAAAGGACTATTATAATTTGAGATCAAAATAATCATATTTGGAGTATCTATCTAATAGGTACAAAAATAAAAAATAATGGCTTTGACCACCATTGTACGCACGTGAGGGCAATGGTAGTCACGATGTTGACAATGATGGTCAAACACTTCTGACACATGTCACATACGTATTTTGTAGCGGAATCGCAATCAGTGCAAGCAGAGTGAGCCCACAACCCACAGGAAGTGCACCGGTACCATATTGTGGAATTTGCAGCGTGGAAAATGGAATTCTAATTTGATTGGCGGCTTTTCTCATAGATGTTCCATTAGCCATAAGCCTCAGAGCCTTGTCCAACGTCTCCGAAGACCATGCAGCCTTCTGCGTTTTTCTGGATCTATTTTTTGGCTTCTAAAAACAAATTAACTAAATTTAGTTACCATACGGCACTCATAATAACATTGCGGGCAATGGGGGCAGATGACCACGATAACCCGCAACGGACTTCGTAGAAAATATTTTTTTTAACACAAACAAATACATATTTTGTATTGAAGTGAGCATTACAGCATAATAATGACGAACAGTCTCAAATAACAAAACAGCGTTTACGTGGATTAAGGAATATTTCACAGCTTACCTCGTTAATTCGTTGAGACGTAAAATTACATCATTTTGGCGAGAAAACAACAATCACTCGCCTTGCACGAACGTCGCATGCGGAATGACAGCACAGGGCGCTGGACGCTCGCGGGCGGTGAGGAGACAGACGTAATACACTTCACACGCGTAAAGGACTGTTCATGCTTTAGTTGTGTGCGTGACCATCATTGCCCGCTGACCATCATTGCCCTATTCTCCCCTACTCCTCGATACGGCTCGCATTGTGAGGAGGTTCCTGTCTCTGGAGCCCTAACCACCGGTAGCTTGGACCCTGCTCCCGACACCGGCGGACCACTATTTTAATATTTTTAAATGTTTTTTTTTAATATTTAAAAATGTCAAAAATGTGTATATACAATGAATTAAGGTATATTAAATATATTGGTATTATTTGACAGGCAACATTGGCAATATTGCCAATGCTGCTGGCAATATTGGTATTTTACCGGCAGTGGCAACATTGGGAATATTGCCGGTAGCGGCAATATTGCCACCAGGCACATCACTACTTCAGATCATAGTCATCCCATCGTCTGATAGTTTTTTCTCAAATATTGGGTGTAAAAATACCGTTAACGAAGCCGAAAGGCACTTGTTCTCCCCGTCATGGCGATTTTTTTTTGTTTTGGATCATACCTGGGAACCTTCTAGTTACGGAGATATTGGGGGTCAAAGTTACAACTTTTTCACATTTTGTTTTTAATGTTATAACTTTACTGTAAACACCTCCACGACCCCCGTACTATTCATTCCATCCATCAGCACAATGTTTTGAGTGCGTTACATTGAGCTCTACCGTAAAAGGTGATTTTTCACCCCAAAACAAAAAGTCTTTTAGTAGCAATATTTTTTGCGTAGTTACTTAGTTTGATGTAAATAATTTAAAAAAAAATCTTAGAAGTTAAATTTGACCTACTTTTCGAATTCCGAATGAGCTGAAATTTCTCATACATGCTTAGTTTGGATGACAATGCATGGTTAGCTAAAAGGCGTCATTCTAAATCCAATATGGCGGACTCCCAAAGATGGCGGAATAGTAATCTTTATGCATTCCCATGATACGGGTATCAAATGAAAGGGTTTAATGAGAAAAATCCGAAAAATAAATATTTTTAGGTTTTTTTTTCAACTATAATATTTTATTATTTTCAGATGGTTAAGCGGAGCCCTATTAACAGCAGGCGTGGAATGGGAGAACGCCGCAGTGACCAAGCAAGCGGTGGACCTGTTCGACTCATGGCTGGAGACCAACCAGACTATACCTGACATTTACCAGGAGGTGAGTTAATATAGAAAGAAAAGAAAGAAATAGTAGATTATACAACAAGTGAAAAAAAAGGGAATTTAATTCGAGGGACTAAGTTGGATCCCGAGAGCAGCGAAGGATTCTAGAGTAGAATCCCGAGCGTAGCAAGGGATTCTAGATTAGAATCCTGAGCGGGGCGAGGGATACAAGGACCGAGATGATTTCTTTTTTTCGCGAGTTGTGTATAGTTCCCGTCACGTAAAAAGAACGCTGACAGTTCAAATAAACTTTCTAATTTTTTTTTATTCCAGCCTTTTCCAAATTACTAAGCAGCTAGTGAAGTACCTTTTACGATTCTACAATGAAACAATTATACTTATATTATAAAACAATAGCTTATTACTTTAGGACACGACTGTATAACGTGCGCAAACATCCCCTCCACTGTCGCTCAGCGTTCTTTTTACATGACGGGACTTATACTCTAATTTTACCATTGACTGTGAGAAAATAAATAGTAGTTTATATTATAAATATCACAATTTATTATATAATCGGTAATAAGAGAACAAAGGATTAAATATAAACATTAAAAATGTAAAATGAATTGTCAGCACGTTTTATTTATCTTTTGTAAGTACGTGATTCGTGGTTGTTGCAAATCCAAGATGTTTTCATTCACTCAGAAAGTAAAAGAGAGTTTTATTCACTGTTATCGATCAATCAAATGCCGTTTTTCGAGTGGCAATGGTAAAAAGTATTTATTTGTCTCGCACAGTACAAAACAAAATGATGAAAATTAACAATAAAACAAAATTATATAAAAGTAAACATAAGAAAAACTAACAAATTAGACATACATTAAACTAAAATTGGTCCTTACACTTAATTTTTTGTTGATTCGATTCGAATTTTTATCTGAAGATATTTTTTCTTTGTTCCCCAGGCAGCCTTCTCAGCAGGCGTCCGCACACACGGGCTCCCCGCCTGGCAGGCATGCTGGCGAGCTCTAACAGCTTCGTACTCCGCGCCCAGACCGCTGTACTCGCACAGAGCTCTCCTGATCGCCCTAGCTTCGCCTCAGGACGACTGGCTGTTCTATAGGTACGTGTACATGACATATGTGTGTTTTTGGGTTATTTCTTCAAGAATTTCTCTTTAGCAGTCACGGAGTCTGGATCCGTGCCTGGTTGATGGCAATAGGCTCGTCCCTTATCACGTGGGACTTGAATATAGCTGGCGAAATGTTACTATTTGGCTCACCTCTACGTGTCTCTGTCAAATCGTATAAGTTTGATGGTGTAGGTACATATTTCGCGCCCCCGCCTCGCCTCAGGACGACTGACTAACCTAAAGAAAACTAATGTAAGTATACAGAGTGTAAACGGACCCTTCACGAAGCCGTCATTCAAGCATTATGTAAATCAAACTAAGTATTTAACCTTGGAATGTGCAACGACAGTACTTTCACAAGTTATTATGCCTTGTGTCTGTGACTGTAGCTTCGCCTTCTTTGTTTTTCTGATATTCAAAAGTGCCTGTAATGGTCTAATTGAAATAAATGCTTTGAGGTTGAGTTTGAGTAACTCTACGCAAAAAATATTGCTGGGAAAAGACTTTTATTTTTGGAGTGAATAATCACGTTTTACGGTAGGACTCAATGTAACGCACTCAAAGCATTGTGCTGATGGATGGATTGAATAGTAGGGGATCGTGGTTATAACAAGTTATAACATTAAAAACGTGTATCATTCAAAAAAGACCTTGTGAAAATGTTGGAACTTTGACCCCCAAGATCTCCGTAACTAGAAGGTTCCCAGGTATGGCCTAGAACAAAAAAATGGTCGCAATGACGGGAAGAACAAGTGCCTTTCGGTTTCGTAAAGGGTATTTTTACACCCATTAGATGTATAGATTTAATAGTGTGTAAGAAAAATTAGTTTTTTTTGTGATTCATTCTTTCTTCGATGTGACTTAAGATCACAGCACACATATCAACTCGGAAAGGGATCGGCACCGTATCAACGCGAGCCGTTCAGTATTCTTTGTATGAAACTCCCTACTGCAACGCACAATAATCGGAGTCGTAACGTAATCGCTTCGCCTTTAGTCATCACGGTTACGTACTGGTCGGCAACAAATAATAGTAAGTATTGATTTTGTTCCAGGTTCGCATTCTCAACATTATCAAATGAAGCACAAAGAAGTCGCGAATGGCGGATATGGGTGACAGCGCTATTTTCTGCTACATGCAGGTAAAAACAAACTTACCATATTTTGACTCATAACTAACAATTTACTAACACTCATAATGTTCACTGTTTTTCTTGACGAACAAAGCGTTCTCGTATATAGGGTGACTGGTAATTAGTGACCGATACCGAAACACGTGATTGTACTCATGATAACAAACAACTTTCCCAAAGATTTTTTTATACTCATACACTTTTATCACAACAGCTGCATGAAACTTGCTCGCGCGCCTTTGACCTATCAGCTGTTAGCCGTAGCTAATTAAATAGTAGCGTAATTTAATTATTTCAGAATTAATTATTAAATTGTTTCCACAGTAAATATTATAAAAAAAATTAACAATTTAATAATTCATTCTGAAATAATTAAATTGATTAACCCATTTTTTGTTTAATAATTTAGTAACAACAACATCGAGTGGGGATTGTTAGGTACTTATTTTTCCAAAAATCCCCACTAGGCTGAGTTTATTAAAATAGTGGGGATTTGTTGGTGGGGATTTCTGGAATAAACCATTTAATGCACCTCTTCTTCGTTGTTATTCATTAAATTTTCAATTAATCCCACAGATGGCGCGGCGCGGCAGGTATATGGCGTATCTTACGCCCGCAGCCAGTATTACCGCCATCAGCTCTGCAAGCAGCTGCGAGGTGTCTACATCAACCTTACGATTATTATCGGGTAAGTTGTTGCATTTATGTGTTTGAGCAACTGTTTGGCAACTGTCTGGCAACTCATGAGCAACAGTTGGGCAACTGTATGACAACTCACGAGCACAAGGAATATATAAAACAGTCAAATTTTAATTTGAGGACTGGCTTAGCCGTGGTTCTTATTGCAGAAGTTCCAGATGTTAAGAGCATCTCATGACATAGCAATGGTTGGTGATCGCCTTCTTGGTCAGCATATTTTCTGTCAAACTTCAGGTTTCCTATAGTGGAGAAGCTTAAATGAAACGCTTATGTACCATTTACTTTGTACAGTCAGTGATCCTACATTACTAAGTGAACCAAAAAAAAAAAATGTGCTGTGACGGCACGTCCGGCAGATGTAAAACAATAACAGAATAAGTTAATATTAAAATTCATAATTAATAAAAAAAACGAAAATGAAAACGATTACATGCATAGATGTTTCACATAAAAAAAACAAAGAAGTGGAGGGAGGGAAGAGGGATCAACTGATGCAGGGAATTGACTTTACATTTGTGTTGGGTCGTATTATATTACTACTATTATATTACTGTTTTTCTTTTCCTGACAGTTCAAAGAGCTCTTCGGCGACTACCGCGGTGCTTCAATAGCTCTCGACACGATTGCGCTCAACTCCGCCTGGGTACTGCGAGCCGACAACGACTTACAACGATACTTCAATGCGTTAGCCCAGCATTAAAGAAAAAACAGGAATTTTAGACTCTGTATAGACTGTGTTTAGTGATGTTTTGTAATATGTGGCGCAACTTTGGCCAACTGTAGCGCAACTTTGGACAACTGTGGCGCAACTGAAGATCATTTTCAGCGCAATAGTCTTTTTGTAGTGAAATCAGTAATATTTGGTGCAACTGTGGCGCAATTTTTGGGCTACCAGTGACAACACCTTCTTGTTGTCAAGCTGTGGATATACTGTCTTGAATGTTGCCAAAAACTAAAATTGCAGGCCCCCTTAAAGTGTGCTCTCGCGCAAATATGTTGCCATCATTGGTGACTCATTGACCCATTAATGCTGGCCACTGTACTTAAATGCAACGTATTCAAACAAACATTTTTGAAGGGGCATGTAATTTTAATTTTCACAATCTCTACAATTTTGTCGCCATAGACACTGGGCAAACGACAATCTCGGGTCAACTACATATAACGCAACTGTTGGCCACGTTTAGATATCAACTTAAAGAGCGTAATCATTGATGTTAGCGTAACTTAGTGCGAATTTTACCAATGAAACTAAAAACTATCAGCATATCTATACCGCTTTCAAAAACTGTAAGCGTCGTAAAAGTCCTTTTTTTGTTCTGATGGGAAATCACCCACTTTGGGCGGAGTGTAAGGGAGTGTCAGACTCGTACTGACTAAAACCCATCCATGTTCCTTCTTTGCCTTTTGTGTTCCAGGGCCGCGGTATCTCTTTCGAACAGTTCCGTAGCCCCGGCAGGTCATAATAGTCCTCCTGACCGCTTTTTGGTCACGGCAGCCAATTTCAGCAGAGATTAGCCATCGGCGCTGGAGATATTATAGTGCACAAGTGTGTGCGCAGAAACACGTGTACCCTCTGTTCCTTTTACTCTCATAGTCCGTTGGGACGGCAATCTGAGACAACTGGAGAGAGGTCAGGTGCAGGACGTGCTTTCTGTGGAACTGGAGTATCCTTCCGCTAACTTCTAAGCTCCGGACTTCTACTGAAAAATCCCAATAGCCCTTTTTGCCCGACCCGGGAATCGAACCAGGCAGCTGAGGCTGGCTCGGCAGGTGCGCTGGCGACCACGAGACTAACAGGACAATTAAAGCGTAAAAGTCGTAATCATTGCTGTGGAATATTGATGCTGACCGCTCTTGAACACGGTTTAGATGTGCTGGACGGGTTCATTGTCTGCCTTTTCCCAACTATGTCATGCAGCATGATTGCAGCAACTATGGATGCAGCTGAATACCAGTAGTTTACATGGAGCGACTGCCTATCTATGCTGTTAGCTTTCAATTTTATTGGTGAAATTCAGTCTTGTTGCGAAACTAGAAATAATACGGGATTATCAATACCTCTTGGGTATTATTTACCTATAGTGATTTAACTGTCTGAGTACCTATACTGTAGTGAAAACGTTAAGAAAAGACTTTCAGTGTGTAGTGAGTGTGAGTGTCAAAATGAGTGTGTGCTGAGCAAGTTAAGGCTCTGGTCAAACTGGGGTAAATGATGAGGTTCTCAAGTCAAATCAAACATTTATTCGCATGATATTATTTATACTTTATACAGGGTGGAAGGGACACCGACGATAAAACGGTTACCACGTATTTAGTACATTCTTCGGAACCACACCCATATAAAAATTTTTCGTCGATTATTAAAAAAAAACAGCTGTTTCCTACAAAACTGTAACACCTATACGGCAAAAATGTGTGGAACGCATATTGTTTTTAAATTACAGATGAAAAATTTCTATGTGACGGTTCAGAATGAAGTACTGAATACGTGGTAACCATTTTAGCGTCGGTATCCCTTCCACCTTGTATTTCTCTCGCGAAGATTATGTCCATTTGCTTGTACGGAGGTCTTCAAACTAGCGCTAATAGTTGCGTGACTTCCTTATCTTGAACACAATCGACGCGCTTAGTCACTTCTCGAGCGGGTTTTGCTTCAGTTTGATCAGTCCTTAAAATTGCTAAATAATAAAATTATTTTTAATTTTTTCTGTAAACCTTCCTTTTATACTTATTTTAAATATAACCATGACATAATGCTTCTTTCATGAACAACGAGATGTTTCAATAAAGTCTTTGTTGAAACATTTCTTTTTTTGTGCAAAAAATCTCAAACGTTTAAAAACGGTTAGTACAATTTATAATTTATGCAATTACATACAGTTTCATATTTACAATATTAACCTTAAGCCTTCGGGTTAAGTTATCAATTACTTGAAGTAATAATAAGCCTTTTTATGACGCAAATCATTTCGTTTCGATATATGTTTTAATTTATTGATTATCTGTGACCAATTGAACACGTATTACTTTTAAGCCAGTAATGATTTTCACTTAATGAGGGAGCTTAGTTAGCTCTTCAATTTCCTCGAACATTATACATGGTGGAAGTGACACAGACGCTAAAACTGTGACCACGTACTCAGTACATCATTCTGAACCCCCCCCCCCCCCCATATAGGGATTTTTCGTCGGCTATTAAAAAAAACAGCTGTGTCCTACAAGACTGCAATATCTACACGGTCAAAATGTATGGAACAGCTATTTTTTTTTTTAAATTACCAATGTCGATGTCCCTTCCACCCTATATACCGTTACCTAAGTCTTAATGTATTGGTATATAGTAAGTTGTAAGGCAACTGCGTCGCAACTGCGAGGCAACTGCGAGGCAACTGCGTGGCAACTGCAGGGCAACTTAACTGCATGTCGTCATTTTTCGTTTATCCTGCATCTACCTATCTATTATATTATATGAAATATATAACCCTTTAACAATTAATAATCCTAAAAGCCATACTAGTTTTAAGTTTCCTATATTAAAAGAAACAGTATTAAAATATTTAAAAAATATATAAAATATATATTCACAAAGTTAATTGCGCACAGAATGTATTATTTATTTGTCTTATATTTTTAATATTGATTAATTTTGGATCGCCCCCTTAAATGGGTATTAAACATAACTGGCGAAATATGGGAGGTCCTGCCTAATCCTTTGGAAATTATAAGCGTGATGTTTTTATATACATAATATAAAGTCAATATTAAAAATATATGAATAGCTTTTTAAAGAAATAGTTTTAAATGTAACTTTAATTAAAGAAATATACTACTACCCTATTCTTGATTAGAATTTATTTTGCAGCTTCTAAAAAATAATGACAAAGACTTCAAAAAATAACCGACTTCAAAACGACTTTAATTTATTTTTAGCAATGATTAAAAGCTTAGCTGGATTACAAGATTTATAATTTTATTTATTAAAAAAAAAAGAAATTTAATAAAAAAAATGAAATGAATGTTTTTTTTTAAATTTATAATTTTTGGAAGTCGGTTTTAGAAATTTAGACAAAAAAAAACATGATTATATAACATTTTATATCTGACTACAAAATAGAAACTTTTTCTACAATTTTGTACAAAACGAATTCTAATCAATACTTTTCTATGATAGTTGTATAATAAAGATACAATTCTGAAGTAGACAACAGCAAACAGCAGCGGTAAAGCCACTCAACCGCAACTACAAAGCGCAGCGACATAACTGGTTCCGATGTAACTCAATGAAAACGACATCATCATCTGCCTAGCCTTTTCCCAAATATTTTGGGGTCGGCTTCCAATACCAGTATTTTACATGGAGCGACTGCCAATCTGACCTCCACAACCCAGTTAGTACTGAGTAATACAACACCCCTTTGTAAGACTGGCTGTCAGACTTTTGGGCCACTACCTGTAACGACTGTCAAAGATCTACAAAAGACAGCCGGGACAAAAAAAGCGAAGCTACAGGGGCATTTATAAGACATTGTTTGTGTAAGTACTGTAGTTGCCCATTCGTAAGCGTAGATCTCCATAGAGAAGAATGGGTATGAAACTCCATGGACACTCTTTTAAATCAAAATATTGTTACAAAATCTTGGTTACATCATTCATTGTGATTATACATATATGTGAGAACGATGTAGAAAGACGTGCAAGCTAAGAGCGTCCAGACAGCCGTCATTTTAAACAAGTTATGTAAATAAGAACTTATATCGTATTGAAAAACAAGATAGCATCGATAGTTCCAACAATGGCCACACGTGACGCACTATACGGAAGACGTTATCATAGAGTAATAAAAAAACCAACCGTGTCGTTGCAGTCTGTCGTTGCAAGTGTGGCTTTGCTGCTGCGGTTCCCAGTTGCGATAGCAATCAGAATTGTTCAAAAACTGCATTTAGTCGGTGTATAGAGCAATGTAATTGTAAATATGTAATTTTACGGGCAAAGTATTAATATCAACTTTGCCCGGACCGTGTTAGTATCTAATTTAGTTGATAGTGTATTAAAGTTATAAAAAATGTGTAAAGGATGGATGAATCTTTTTAGTCAATGTCAACAAGGTCAAAATAAATAAGCCAGTGAAAGTCCATGTCCCTTATTCCAATTTATTTGGGGTCGGCGCAGCATGTCTTCTTGTTCCATACTTCTCTATTACTCGTCATCTCAGCAGTCACCTCTTTTCTAGCCTTATCATTCTTCACACAGTCCATCCATCGACTCTTTGGTCTCAGATATTATTTGGGTATCGAAATAGTATTAAATTTATATGAATCCGGCTCGAAGGACCAAAATGTACGCCCACCCTAACAGATAAAAGGTTTTTTTTTGTGATGAGTTTGGAATTTCTCTAGCTTTTTTAATTTGACCTTTTATAAAGTTTTGTTTAATAAATATAAATGACGTTTATAATCCAATTTATCTATAATGAACCTGTTAGGAACTTAAAAGCCTTATTGTGTTCGAAAATCATGGTCAAATAGACATCAATATCCGCTTTGTCCCAACTATGTCGGGGTCGGCTTCCAGTCTAACCGAATGCAGCTGAATACCAGTGTTTTTCATGGAGCGACTGTATATCTGACCTCCGCAGTCCAGTTTGCTATTAGGTTCTTGTGGAGATCATTATTGTGTATTTTGTGAAATTGCAAAAAACCCCTAGGGGTGTAATGTAAAGTGAGGGAAGTATAGTGTTAAGCAAAATGACTAGGTACCAATTTAAATATTCCATTTAGTCAAATTACAGCTGTCATCTTTTGACAGGTAATAACAGACAACAGTATATCTATGGTAACAACATTTTCATTTAAAAGACTGAACATGGAGTTTTTTGCCCGCTCTACTATATGCAGATCTTCGTTTCAGAAGGAGCAACTATACTCCTTTCATAGTTACTGTACACTGTGGCTGGCCTGTAGTTTCAATTTTTTGTTTTTGACGGGAAGTTAGTTTGACAGTTCAAAACTGCCTGTAACCGTTATATTTGAAATTAATACTTACTACCTACTTTTAAGTTTTACACAAAACCTAAGTGAACAAACATTTAATTAGGTAACAAAATAAAGTATGTTTCCAAGTTGAATACACTCAACATAAAACAATATTTTGCTGTTATTCACTACAAACAAAAAAATTGTTGACATAATATATTTTTTTCAATAAACAAACAACATCATATTTTTATAATTTAGGTAAATTCTCGACAGTGGGCGTCACTTTGGTTAACAATTTATTTCTCTGACGATACTAGTTGCGCATGAGTATTGGTCAATGTAAAGAATGCTTAATTCAATGTATTCAGTAGTCCATAAAATTATATTTGACCAAAATATGGAAAGAAAATAATTTACTATTTTTCTAGAATAAAAACTTTACATGTTTTGTCGCAATTTTGGAAAGTATCCGACCAGTAGTTTTTTGTCAGTGTTGCAAGTGTAATAAATGGGTTGTGTGTACGTTTGGTGTTGCCGTACTTAATTGTACCTTTTTGTCTTTTATTTCGACAATTATTTAGGATTATTTTTTAGTGGAAATTATCATTAAATGTAATAATTACTTTGTCCAGATATTGTCCATCAATATTATTTATTGAAATTTTACTGTTAAGCATATTTATTAATTATTAATAAATAAATTGATCTCAACGTGTGATTTCTTAAAAATACTGTGTTTCTTCTTGTGTATTTCCAGTTGTGCATAAAATTGATATTATAACTAAAAATATAAGTCAATGTATTTTATTGTGTACCTACGTTTAATTGTCAAAACCTTAATATCTTAATCAGAAACGTAATAATATTATAGGTATTAAAACAATATTAAATCATGTACCTACCTAAGTTATATTTCATATACTATGCGATCAAAAGAATAAGAGCCTACAAGGAACGACTGCTTATCTGACCTCCACAACCCAGTTAGTACTGAGTAATGCGATACCCCTGGGTAAGACTGGTTGTCAGGCTTTCGGGCCACTGACTACTTGGAACGACTGTCAAAGATCTACAAATGACAGCCGGGACCAACGGCTTTACGTGCTTTCCGGAGCACGGAAAGGAAACTAATGTTGGTAGTAAGATTACCTTGGTAGTAAATATATTATTTTTATCGCATTGTATTATATCATTTGAAACCAAAATCAATATTATTTACGGGCAATTTGCGTAAGGCGGTGATTACTTACTTTTCCCAATCACACACAAATAATCTAAAGTATAACACTACTTAAAATCCTACTTTTATTAACATGATTAAGGACGTCAAACAACATTATCATCATCTGCCTTTTCCCAGCTATGTAAAGGTCGGGATCCAGTCTAACCGGATGCAGCTGTGTACCAGTATTTTACATGGAGCGACTGCCTATCAGCCGCATGGAGAGACTGCCTTCTGAAATGAAGATATCCGCAAGATAACTAAGGTTACTGACGTAGCCCGAAGAATTGCCAAACTTAAGTGGCAGTGGGCAGGGCACATTGCTCGCAGAACGGATGGCCGATTGGTCCGAAAAGTTCTGGAGTGGCGACCGCGAACCGGAAGACGTACCGTTGGAAGGCCTTCCCTAGGTGGACCGATGACCTGGTGAAGGTTGCAGGGATCCGCTGGATGCGAGTCGCACGGGACCGGTCCATGTGGTGACACTTGGGGAAGGCCTATGTCCAGCAGTGGACGTCTTTCGGCTGAAATGATGATGATGCTGATGATGACTGTCTATCTGACCTCAAAAATCCACTAGGTAGTCCGAAACCCTTGTTAAATGTCAATATCAATATTAAACAATAAACCCTTGTTAAATGTAATTATCAACATTAACCAATTAACCCTTGGTAATAGTCAGTATCAACATTAACCAGTAAATACTTGTTCAGTAACATTATCAACATTAACCAGTAAACTCTTGTTAAATGTCATTATCAATATTAACCAGTAAATCCTTGTTAACGTAATTATCAACATTAACCAGTAAACCCTTTGCTAAATGTCCTTATCAATATTAACCAGTAAACCCTTTGCTAAATGACATTATCAACATTAACCAGTAAACACTTGTTAAATAACATTATCAACATTAACCAGTAAACCCTTTGCTAAATGTCCTCATCAACATTAACCAATAAACCCGTGTTAAATGTCATTATCAGCATTAACCAGTAAACCCTTGTTAAATGTCAATATCAATATTAACCAGTAAACCTTTGTTAAATAACATTATCAATATTAACCAGTAAACCCTTTGCTAAATGTCATTAGCAACATTAACCAGTAAATCTGTGAATGGCCACATTACGCACTTTGCCCGTTGAGTGCTGCGAAGTGTATCTGTATTATATTAACTTAAGACTACTGTGTATAAATTTTATATTCGCTTTTGTATTAAATTTTCCCATTGTAGTTGTTTTTATTTATTGTACAATTATTGAAATATCTACCTATCGTGGTCATCATCTGCCAAGCCTTTTCCCAACTATATTGGGGTCGGCTTCCAGTCTAACCGGATACAGCTGAATACCAGTATTTTACATGGAGCGACTGCCTATCTGAGCTCCACAACCCAGTTAGTACTAGGTAATACGATACCCCTTGGTAAGACTGGTTGTCAGACTTTCGGGCCACTGACTACCTATAACGACTGTCAAAGATCTACAAATGACAGCCGGGACCAACTGCTTTCCGCGTGTCCGATGGTCACCCATCCACGGACCAACGTAGGACCTAACAAAAACGTACCTAGTCTATTTTGTATAGTAACTAAATAGTCCATAAGAGGACATAGTAGACCAATTTACAACAATAGACTGCGATTAAAGTAGCTAGTTATATTTGAATGTCTTTGGATCAAAGAGACAAAAAAAATCATAAATATTAAAATGTATTTTACTGTGATTGACCAGTTGATTGACAGGACTGTACAAGCGTCAACCCCGCTATGCCTCTCAATACGAAATAACCTCTGAATGATAACATATTATTAAGAGTGCAGTTATTAAAGGTACACCTAGTGTAGTGTTTCTATTAAATAGATATGTAAACACTGTCTCACAGCCACACGTAGTCAGGTAGCTGTCACTAATGTCAACTGTCAGTCACCCGGAATGGCGGGAAGTTGGAAGGTGAAGCGTACATTGGACTGGGGCTTGGTGGTGTTGGTGAGCCTGTGATATAGTTAGTAATTCCTGTTATCAACCTATTAGCTCTGCTAAAAGTGGATTCTACACATACCTTTTATTATGATTACAAAAGTAGTCAGTTTCAATTAAAATTCCAATTCAAATTGGACACAACCTTCAGTTTATTTTACGCTTGAAACTCAATGAAATCTGCGTTTAAAATTCATTACAGTGAAATTAAGTGTTTCAAATTAGTAATTTGTTTTTTTAATTGACGATGGGTGGACCGATATATTGATTTTTGCCCGTCAAAAATGTCGTTTTTTGTAAAAAGTTGAAAATGTTGATAATTGATTTAAGTTGTCTATGTATTTTTCTTGTTTTTGGTAAGTTTATAACATAATCGACAAATTGTGAGGCGTATACAGGGTCTTTAAC
The DNA here is from genome assembly GCA_905220335.1 of Noctua pronuba. Taxonomy (NCBI): domain Eukaryota; kingdom Metazoa; phylum Arthropoda; class Insecta; order Lepidoptera; family Noctuidae; genus Noctua; species Noctua pronuba. Next base: position 2,801,724 of record LR999920.1, read on the forward strand.
GTACACTTCACGAAGCCGTCAACCAAGCATTCTGTACATGAAATTACGCAAAAATTGTTGCTGGGCAACGACTTTTTTATGGTGAAAAATGACGTTTTACTGTAGGACTCAATGTAACATTAAAAACTTGTATTTTGAAAAAAAAACTTGTGAAAAAGACGTGTCGGAACTTTGACAAGTCTTTTAAAAGTAGAAGGTTCCCAAGTATGGTCTAAAACCAAAAAAACTATCGGAATGTCGACGAGTCGGTTTCGTTAAGAGTACTTTTACACCCTTTAGAATCTACCTACACATCTGGTAACCTCACAGGGAAAACGTCATGATGTTATTTTATCATCACCTGCCTAGCTTTTTCCCAACATGGAGTCGGTCTTCCAGTCTAATCGGATGCAGCTGAATACCAGTATTTCACATAGAGCGACTGCCTATCTGACCTCCACGACGCAATTTGTGTTCAATGTTAATTTTCGGCCTCATTAGTTTAGTGGTGGATATCGCTACTGCTGAGTTTGTAGTCGTGGGGTACTAGGTTCGATTCCAAGGTCGAGCAAAGTGTTATTTCGTTTTTCATCAGGAATTTCTTAGTCACACCTCGTAGTCGGGATTTGTGCCCGTTTGATGGTAATAAGCTCGCTCCCTATCACATGAGAATTAGAGTGAAATTACATACGCACGGATGGCGTTTTCTTGCTCCTTTTTCGTTTTCTGTCATTTAGAATTCGGAATGTAAAGTAATACAGATAAATCAATCAAAGATAAATCAATCAACCTATGCTGATTCCGAAATCATTTTGAAGTTTTTAAATCGTTTATTTTAACAGTCTATCTTGGTATGGACATGTAATGAGGAGGGATGAAACGCAAGTTACTAAAAAAGGGATTGATATTAATGTTGATGGCTGGAGAGGGAGAGCGAGGCCAAAGAAAAGATGGATGGATTGTGTAAGGAATGATATGAAAGATAAAGGAGTAAATGATGATAACTAAATAGTGCATAAGACTTTATAGTAGGAGGTCAATAAATGGGATCTCTTAAGTGGGAGAATGAGATTGAATTACACACACAGTTATGTTTTTTAAGTCCCAAGGAGGCAAGCCTATTGCCATGAAAAGTGCATAAATCCAGGCTCCGTGGCTGCTACTGAGAAATTCCTGATGGAAAAACCCAATAACACTTTACCCGAACCGGGAAAACCTCCAAACCCAAACCAGGACCTCATGTTCAGCAGTCGCTGGCGACCACTCGAGCAACAAATAATCTTTAATTTCACAGCACATCTATCAGAGAGCCGCGTGCTAATCCTCCGAGATTATGACGACGAACCTTTTGTCCTTGACCATGGTGGTAGATCAATTAATGAAGGTACCGAACCTAACCAGCAAACTATCAGCATAAACTCACGCAACAGACCAAAAAAACTGCGGAGTTCGAAAAAAACCGTTTTACAATATGGTAGACCTGTATATCAGTTTGATGACTTAGAAGATCTGAAAGAATTGACGTCCGAAAGCTCTGAATCGAAAAAACCTTTAGAAGACGGTCCTGTTTCTTATGAGTATCAGGACATTGGTGATTTGGGATCGGATGATTCTGTTAAAGATGGTGATCACTACATATTGTCAGAAAAGCCGCTCAATTATTGCCATGGAGAAGACTGCGGAGATCGAAAGACGTTTAGAAAATATGACGATCATAAGGACTGGAAACGTAAAAAGAATGTCATGAAATTTATAAAAAGATTTCGTATTGTCAATAATGCGCATCAATCGAGGAAGGAACCTAAGCGCATGAAATATGATTCGACAGAAAATAATCATAAGAAGAAGAAAACAGGTAAGAAACAGCACGATAATTCAGAAGAACGAAGCAATGAATCTTGGGGGTCTAACAAGAAAAAGAAATATAACTCAGAAGAAAGCAGAGAATTCACAAAAATACCTAAGAAAAAATACACGAGCAAGGAAAATTGGACACACGAGTCAAATAGCAACGAAAATGTACCTAAAAGAAAGAAAAAAAATAAGAAAAAGAACTACGAGTCCTCAAGTGACACTGAACGAAAATCAATAGCCGTAGAAGAAGACTATGTCATGCAAGGAAACAACATTTTCCATTCAAATAACAGAAAAAAGAATAAAAGGTATGAAGAAGATAGACGCAGACGGTTAGAGCACTTCTTGCCGAAACGGTATCATTGGGAAACTGAAGAAATACATGACCTAGGAACCTTTTGGTTTAATGGCCCTAAGGGGGCGTATCCTGCACCACAGCGTTTGAATTAATAAGCTAATAAAAATCTACGAATAATGTTTTTTTTCTTCAAAATCAAAATCAGAATGTTTTATTTCACATAGGCCCAGATGGGCACTTATAACGCCTTACGTTTGCAATATAACAACGCATTTAGGTGTATATTTGGGCTACCGTGGAGGTGTAGTGTGTCCGGCATGTTTGCGTAGAACAGAGTAGATGATTTCTATGCTGTATTACGGAAAGCGAGGGCCTCCTTTATGAGCCGAGTACATGATTCTGACAATGGAATATGGAATATGGAGCCATATACGAAGGTTATGAGAGGAGGTTTCAGGGGAACTTAAACAAGTGTCTGATTATCGTAAATATGTATATAGTTTATTTCACACAACAGTAAATTAAAATAGTTCGGAAATTAAGGTAATTCGCGGACAATATGGGCGTGTGGCGTCACGACCGACTTGCGCGGGGAGTTAAAAATGCACGCACAAGCGCCTTCCGCGCGCCGCGCGCATCGGTCACCCACTTGCAACCGCCACGCGGCAAAGAGATAGCGATATATCTTATTCTGAATATCGCTGAGGTGCGCGACCGCGGGACGCTCTTATTGGTCGACCTGGTGGACTCTGGGTTGCTATATAGTTTAATTTAAAAAAAATATTTTCTATACAAACTTATTATTTGCGGTTGGTGCATTAACTGTGTCTAGGGATCGAGCGGCAAAGTTAAGTTTGTCCTCTAACCGAGTTTGTCTTTAAGTAAGAGCAATTTATCTTACCTACAAGTTTGGACGGAACCCTCGGTGCGCGAGTTCAACTCACACTGGCAGGTTTTTTTAAATGCTTTTATTTCACAATGATTTCTAGTTTGTATAAGTCAAATCCAGCAAGCTGAATTGGAACAACACCCTCTCGTTTTAAGGAGTTGATTTTTTTCTTCTTCGAGTATGGCATAGTCTTCTTTCATGTTCGTGTTTTTAGTTTTAGTGCCTAACCTGGTGTCAGTGTTTATATCGCCAATGGGCCTTTGACTTGGCTTTACATGCCGTCGAAAAAAATCTCTTAGGCATGCTGGTTTCCTCACGATGTTTTCCTTCACGGAAGCAAGTGATAATTAAACAATGCGCACATGCGTCCGTAAAATCAGAGGTGCGTGACTTGGGTTCGAACTCGAGACTATGACTTGGCAGTCCGACTCCTATGGCGTAGTAGAAACGACTTTCGATGAAATGGTTTCGGGGATTACAGGCGTGATGTTATTAATAAAAACGAACACAATTAATCATTAATAAATTTTATTATCATATAAATATTCAAGTGCTTAAAAATAAATTTAGTTTTCTTCGTATTAATATCAATGTACACTATAATTTTCAAGCTACAGTTTTCGCGTTTCTTATTTGGGGACGAAAAATGCACCTGGCTTCTACATGAGGCCCTGGATTCAATTCCTAGTTTGCGCAGTGTCTTTCTATTAAGAATTGCTCAGTATCACAAAAAAAGATATTTAAAAGACTAATAGAGCGGTCATTGGGAAGATTTTCATACAGCGATTTTGATCCCGAACATTTTGGATTTTGACACACGAATGCTACCTGACAAGCAGGCGTATGACACTAGACAGAACGATTTGTTACCAAGTAGTAACAAATATTGGATAACGATTTTCTTCATCTTGTCCTGTCTATCGCTCGTAAATATTTGAATGTCTTCGATCACAAACGCTGGGGCACTTAATATCGTGTCCTGAGAGTCCTGTTGTTTGTTCACTACAGGAACTGATGGACGGGTTGGAGTATCGCCTTTAGGGGCGCTATGGAGCGAGGACTTAGAAACATTTTCGGTTGGGGTGTACGTATCGGGGCATTGAGGAAAAATGACAGAAATTTTTAGCCAAAAAAGTGTTAGATGCAAGAGCGAGCGAAGTGAGCTCGGGACTTGGGACACCCCGACGTTAGGTTAGGTTGCTTTAAACCCTGCAGACAGAAATAGAAGTCCCGCGTAGGGCTACGTCGACTCTTTCATAGTGCCCCGTTTTGTATCCATTGACCAAATTTTGTAAGTCCGAAATTTTTTGTAAGTCCCAAAATTTTTTTTTTTTGTTTCCTTTGCTGACCATAGTGCCCCTAAGCGTATACTCCAACTCCTACAAATCCGCCCCTAAGACGACACACTGACCGATGGACGCAACTGCCAAAGTCGTGGCTCAGTTCTGAGCCGACACAATTTAGATAGCCATCGACACGCTAAGAAGAAGTATCACTTACATTTATTTTTGCTTAGGGAATTGGCAATGGATTCGTACGCTGGCCGCCATTACATGAGGCTTACATAAGCCGCTAATTCAAAAGTGGAAGCGCCAAGGTAGCCCGCGAAACTTAAAAAAAAGAGATGTCACATTTTTCGTCCTCCAATAAATATTATTTCAACTATTAGTACTAAAATTAAAAAGTATAAGTTTAAGTAATATTTTTTACTAATTTTTATACATTTTTAGTTAAAAATAATTTTATTTAACAATTGTTGCCTTTACTGGAAGTCTTTCAACTCTTATTATTAAGATTGCTATTCATTATTATTATTTAGGTACTTCAATGTATTATTATTAATAATAATAAGCAGTTTTCTTACCTTACAATAGAATTTGATTACAAATCTCATATCTCGTGTACAGAGGGCATAAGTGACACAAGTAAAAATCGCTTTCTAATCGTATTCTACACTTCAACCATCTTATATGTGCAGGCGGGAAAACACAGAACTAAAATAAATGTATCAGGTTTGACATAACGGTGCATTTCTTCTTGACAAGCAGCGCCATCTTGAACTGCACACTTAAGGTGGTCACTACATATCCGTAGACAGAGTATTCTAGGTATAACATAATTTAAAAAAAAGTTGTTTAAACGGTTTCTGAAAGGCTGTTACTCTGTATAATTATCTTATGTGAGCAGTGGTTATTGGTTGAGTAAATTAAGAACATAAAAAACAACTATTAAGTCTTTATTCAGAGTAGAGTAGCAGAATTTATATCTATTCGACCGCGTATACATAAACTTCAATGAAACTGAAACTGAACTAGCGCAGTCTGATGACAGAGACAAAAAAAAATACCATACAAATTGAAGTTTATTTTAACGCTATCGAATAGGTTTTGTCCGTGACTAAAAACTAGTTTATGGCCAAGGAGTATTTTTTTATGGCCGACTGATTAACACCGTATGGGCGGCCTAAGTGAATCACAATTGTATTAGCAGTTTTTATCAAAAAGCCATGTTCTGTAGAACGAATATCTTACAATAATTACCTCGATTTAAAATAAAAGTCCTCATATTTATACATTCTTTTAGCATATTAGGTGCTTACCCAATTATTCAACTTTCTTATTTTAAGTATACTCTGAATTAAAGGCGAATATCATAAGATGGGAATTTCCCATTTGATTATATTTATATTATTGTGCTTCCATTAAAAAGCAAGCAAGCAAGCAAACAACAAACAAACAAGCAAGATTTTTAAGTGCTTCTGAATATTTAAATACCTGATTTGCATTCCTGTATACAATTATGTACAAAGCTAACTTAAACTAGCTAACAAAACTTCACATACCTACTCCAACTCATACTCCGAGAAGGAACTCCTAACAATACCAGCGGTCGTTGATCACAACAAATAATCAAATCTTTTTTAATGTGTAGTCGTGTTTACGTTTACCAGTCACGTATGAGGGGGTATCGCTAGTACTTTTTTTGACGTTATATAAGTATTCTGCGATCACTATTATGTAATGGGAATTTCCCAGTGAGAAATAGCAAAGGTTCCCATTATTATGGTCATAAATGCTTATGAGAAATTAAACAGTGAAAGTAGTAAATAACAAATAAACTAAGCTGGAAATACAGAATAAAGGCAGCTACTGAAGGCTTCCCATTGAAAAGCAGTTGCTCCATTCGGCTTTTTGTGCGTCTTTATGTTATTTTATGGTAAATGTGCTCCTCCAAAGGCCACCGTAACCGCAAACTGTAGCTGCAACGTCGTCCAGTCACAACGACAGATCGCAATGACACGACTGGTTTCAATGTACGCTTCAGCCAACTTATCTATGCAGGCGGGAAAACACAGTACTAAAATAAATGTACAAAGACTTGGACATATCAATGCATTTTCTTGACAAGCAGCGCCATCTTGAACTGCACACTTAAAGTGGTCAAACTGTTCTCATCAAGCTACTGCAATCTGTCAAATCTCTTTAATAGATTTTCAACTTTATCGTTAAAGTGCTAGGTTCAAAGTTGATTTGAATTTGACAGTTTCGCGTAGCTTGATTTGCTGGCGTCTGTACGACTATGAACAGGATTGTGTGGTCATACTGTAACTGTATGGAAGCCGTCACAGGTGGCAATGACGCCACCTACGGAAGCTTTTTCATTGAATTATATTTATATAGTCGTGTAATTTGTATTATTTAACTGTGCTTCTGTGTGTTGTGTTATGTCTTTTGTGTGCAGTAAATAAATGATTTATCTATCTAATACAGAAATCAGTCGTATCGCTGCGGTCATAGCGATCGGGCAGCTCTATCACTCCGGTTTCGATTGCTGTCCCCTTCAAAGTGTACGCTTTACCTTTAGATTTGCAAGGGTTGCCATACCTAAACATTGAAATAAAAAGTTTCGTGCGGTCTTAGATTAGCGTATTTTCGGCGCGTATAAGCTCGTTTTTGGAAGCGCGTGCAGGCGCTTCTACCCGCGTCATTTGTCACACTCTCAACTATACTGTTGACGCACTTATAAGCCCATATAAAGCGCGAGCCGCGAGAGATACTGACATATTGCAACTGACTGAACCCACCGGTTCGAGCGAACACGCTGGAATAAGCGCTAATACGCGCGTTCGGTTTTTTATGCCGCGAAATGTGTCGAGCTTACACGTGCTGAAAAATACGTTACTCTGAAGCAGCTCTAACAATCAAAGAAAAAGCGAAAACGCAAAATAAAAACACAAAATAATGGTGAAAATAATAATATAATTCCACTGGAGCAACAACAAAAAAGTATCAACAAATCTACGAGACATAATTATTTAAAATATAAATGTTTCGAATAATAAAAATCCATATTCATTTATAATCTATTAAATTACAATAATCATTTTGGAGATTATAGCTTAAGATTTTTTTACTGTAGCAACACTTTTTTTTCCATAGATTGCTCGATTGTAGATCTATAAAAACGGCATCAGATGGTAATGGCGACATTGCCGTCTGTTGCCGTTATTATAGAAACCAGTGTCGCTGCAGTCTACAAGCGATTGAGCGGCATTGCTGCTGCCGTTTGCTGTTGCGGTCGTCTTCAAGTCTTTGTAACTTTACCAATCTTCTTAAAAAGAGAAAAAGGTAGCCAAAAACGATTTCGGACGTTTAAGATTTTATAAAGTGTGTCTTAAACTATAATCTCACAAAAATAAATTAAATTAAAAGTATCTACAACATACAGGAATAATACTTAGGAGAATGGCAACATCGTATATTTAAATGGAACTCACAAGTCTCTATGAATACAGAGATTCCTTTAAAAATATTTCGTCTGGCAACATTTTGGAGTATGTAAAATTGATTTTATAACAAAAATATTTGTCTAACGCTTTTGGCTTGCGGGGGAGCTTTATAATATGAGTAGTAATAGATAAGCCTTTGCCCAGCAGTAGGACAGTCCAAGCTAGCTAAAATAATATATTTTTTCTCAACCCCGCAAGCTTTAATTGTGTTTTTCTAGCAATGGACTGAACTGAATCATTATTAATTTAAAACACATTTTTGTTCAAGGACATTATATAAATTATATTTCAATATTGATTGTTAACTATTTAATTTGGATATAATCACAAAAGAAAGTATATTCTTTAAACTACCGGAGGTTTCTTCCGGTGGGACAAAAAGAAAAGAAAAATTGCAAGCAAAATCTACAAGAAATAAAATATCTAGCTAGGACAACATCTGTCCAATTTACCCTACAAAAAACAAATATTAATATCTCACTAGCTATTTAAAAATTATTCTATTCACAATTTTTTTATTAAAAATTATCAACTTTATTGGGCAAAGTACATAATATTTTTTATATTAAAAAAGAATATTCATGCATTTCAATATTTAAATTGCGTTATTTCGTATATTGTCCGGTCAAGGTTTATATTTAGGCAATGAACCGGTTAACTAGTACGTTAAGAAAATTAATTGTTAAGCAAATTGCAATTTGACGTTTAAAGCAAACTGTCAGACTTTGACAGCTGTATGACACCTGCCTTTGACACCTATCAAATTATGACAGTTGTTATTTGAATATAAAGACAACTTTTGAGTTAATAGTCAATTTGCTTAATAAATAATAATCCTGAGTTAACATCCTCATTCATTATAAATCAAATAAAGCAATTTTAACACACTCGAACCGAAAATATACGAAACAACTACATTTTCATCGTAGCCTTTAAAAATACGATAAGTAGGGACATTTTTTATAACATTCCTTATTAATCAATTCCTGTACATTTTACCATATTCCCTTTTTTGCTCGTATTTCAAGGCTAAGTCAGAATTAGCTTTAGATTTGATCGAAGACTGAATGGCAATTTTGCAATGGCAAACTGAGGAATATACAGGGTGGAGTGGACACCGATTGACAAACGGTCACCACGTATTCAGTACATCATTTTGAACCCCCACATATCATATTATGTATCAATTTTTCATCGGTAATTAAAAAAAAAATGCTATTTCAGACGTTTTTACCGTGTAGGTATTTGAACTTTTGTAAGAAACAGCAGATTTTTTAAAATGACCGCTTAATCATTTCTATGTGGGGGCGATCAGAATGATGTACTTACCAGTAGCGACGGGTCAATTTTTATAAGAGGCAAGCCGAAGTACGTCTCTTTAATGTGATTTTATTATTCGTCTATTCAATACTGGGTGTGCCAGTTTTCAAAGGGAAGCCGGTCGCAATAGAGTTGTATGGAACCTTCGCCACTGGTACTTACTGAATACGTGGTAACCGTTTGTGCGTCTGTCTCCCTTCCACCCTGTATATTGACAATTCCATAACATGCATTATGTTATGTATTAATTCTAAATCAATTGCTTCATATTATGTTTAAAAAGTTTTTCAAACATATGAAACAATGGATTTAAAAAATCCTTCGGATTGTGGTAGAAAATGCGTAACTGTGCGCAGTTGGGTAGCTGCACCAATAACCAATAATTCCAAGATAGAACTGCTCTCAAAGTTTTTTCGGCCAAGTGCGAGTCGAATGAACAGTGCCATCGTTGTTGTTAGAGCGGCAACAGAAATACACATTCTATTCATTCTATTCTTAGTAATAGGGTCCCGTTGGTTACCTTTCGGGTACGGAACCCTGAAAACATTTAATTTGAGACCTAGAAACCCGAATAATATTCAATTAACTGTTAAAGAAATAAAAAAAATGCTTTTAAATCAATAAATAGTAGAGTTATTGAGTTAGTAAATTAGTGACGCCACAGCTTGCTAACGCCAACAAAATCTATGGGGAACTGCGATTTGACAGCTCAAAAACAGTATGTCAATTGATTGGAGGTGCAACTACCGTAGTGGGGTACTGCCACATATATAGATATACCTACTTACCTAGATAACGCATCCGTATAAAAACCAAACGTGAAATTTTTTGACTACCTACTATGACGTCATAAGCACTATTTAGTTACTATGCAAACAAGTTACTATACAAAATAGACTACGTTTTTGTTCTTTAAATGTCTAGAATTAAATTTCTTGAGTTGTAACGTTATTGTTTTAACCCTTAATAAGGCAAAGGGAATAGTTTTCCCACCATATTTTTCAGCTCATTCATTAAATAAAGTGTTCCTGGTAGGTATTTTATTGTTGTACAAAAGTTATTTAAAGACTTATCAATCACTCATTAAATATTCAAAAAACATAAAAATAAATTTAAAAAATATTTTCTACCAATAATACTTGTGCCAATTTGGCATTATTTTGCGATTCCCGGATCGTTATGCCCGTTTAAGGGACAAATCAGCTTGCTGCGACAGTAGCCACGTTAAGCATAAAATGCTTAAGCGGGGCACGCGAAGTAGGTGCTCTTGCGTTAACTAGGTATATTTATATCTGTGGGTATTGCACAATATACATTCACATAATATTATACCCAAATCCTGTATCACATATTGCCATTTTTCGAAGCTATGTCTGCCGTCCGATTTGTTCAGATTTTAACTTTATATATTAAAAAATATGTCAGCCAAAGCATTTTCTATAGATTTTTATATTTACTTATTTTTATCACTTATTCGGATAAATTTAGGCAACAATTTCTCTTGTTCGTACCATCGTGTTTTTATAACAAGAAAATGGACCAAGATGAAAGAAAAAGACATGCTGCGCCGACCCCAAATGAATTGGGACAAGGGCAAGAGAATGTGATGATGGAGAATGGACCAAGATGTCCTCGCAAAACATCACTTTCCTTTATGAGCAGTCGGTTCAACCAGCGTGCGTATATTTTTCTTTCAGCAAGGTTAACATAACCTTTTTGGTAGCTTTTTAATAAACACGATAGTACAAACAGAGACAAGAAATATCACTTCAACATTAAAATTTCAACTAAATAATTACACACAATTATGTCTTTTAAAACAGCCGCTTATAGTTTAGTTCCAAAATCCCCCGTAAGTGGCAGTAGTGTGCTTGAATACTTTTTGGGCACGTTTCGCGGTTTAAAACAAAGTTTGTTCCGATTGACAAAGTTTGTTCCGATTGGCAAAATTTGTTCCGGTTGACAAAGTTTGTTCCGATTGGCAAATTTTGTTCCGATTGGCAAACTGTTTTCCGCATTATCGCTGAATCATGTTCTGCACGGCTAGGTACAAGTGAGAGCTTATCCGCGGGACTTATTTCTAGAAGGTAGCGTAACGAGCATAAACACTATACATTTACGCAAGGCTCAAAAGCGTTTTCCTCTAAAAGTCTTGATCGAAATTTTATCAGAGTTGCAATCGTTATTTCACAGGCAAAACGCTTTTTAATGTTGGTATCTAAGCTCGTTACTGTATTTTAATTCAACTTATACAGGGTGTAATCAGACCTTTCACGAAGCCAACCTGACATTCTGTACATCAAACTAAGTAAACTCTACGCAAAAATTATTTTGGGGTGACAAATGACGTTTTAAGGTAGAACTCAATGCAACGCACTCCAAACATTGTGCTGATGGATGCATTGAATAGTAAACGGGTCGTAGAGCTATTTAAAGTAAAGTTATAACATTAAAAACTTGTTAAAAAGTTGGAGCTTTAACCCCCAATATCTCCGTAACTAGAAGGTTCCCAGGTACGGTCTAGAACAAAAATATTTTTACACCCATTATTGGCCGACTCAAATATGAATGAATCCTAATTCTTTGGAATTGCATTCAAGTAAGCTAAGGGCGTATTGCATTGATCGTAAAAAGATCACGCTACCTTCTATTACACGAGGTATTATTTTATAATTATTTAACCACCATTCCACCACAGATTTCACCCAATTTCAACCCCTTTTAGGCGCGAATTACACAGAAAAGGCGTAAGGTGGCGGCGCGGCGCAGGCGTGGAATTCACAACGAAAAAAAAGAACGGCGTGCCTGCGCCTCGCCGCTTGAGTGTAATTCACAACACATCGCCTACGTACATTTTGTTTGAAAACGTTTTGAAGCGGCATCGTGCCTGCACCGCGCCTTCACCTTACGCCGTTTCTGTGTAATTCGCGCCTTAGACTTAAGTTTTTACTTCAGCTCCAAGCGAACCACTGCCTTTTACAAAAACCCACATCATAAACAATTATAAACTAAATAATTGGTCGATGTAACAGTACTCGCTAAACTAAAATTAACTGGCAACACTGCAATTCTGATTTTATTATTTATATTATAAATTTCAAACGCAATACATTATTTTATATATTAATTATTTTTTTCGTGAAATTTCGACAAAAAAGATCAAGTTAAATTAGCTAGGGATTCTGTAGACGTCATAGATATACACGGTGTTACAGAATGAGAGCAAAACTTCTTAGGTGGTGAATCGGAACATCAAAAGGGACGACTTACCTAAGGAAAAGTAGTCGAAAAATAAATAAAATTGGACTTCCCATACAAAATATGACGAAATTTGTATGAATATTTGTTTTCGACCCCAGTTCCTTAGGAAAAACTTCTACAATTTAGTCTGTATCACCAATTCTTATTTTTAATCTAAGAGATATTGTGCTTTTAGCGTAACACCCTGTATGCACAATTAAAAAAAATATTTTGATGATTATTTTTGGAGTCAATGACAGCAGGTATAACAGCTACTTTAGGAGTTTAGAAAATCCCTTTTTTTGTTTTGTGGTACATACATTAATTTAAAATGAAAAAAAAAATACTATTTTTGAACTGATTTCTGCAAGTAACCTACGATCTTTGACCAAAAATAACAAAATTGTCATTTCTCACTCATGACGTCTGCAGAATTTTTCTAGAGAATTTAATTCGACCTTAAATGCATTAATTTTCGTAAAATCCCCGGTAATATTTAATTAATAATTATTTATTGTTCATAATAATTACAGTAATTTTTTTTTCGCTATCAACGCGTTTTATACAATTTTAAAAGATGTCATTTTGCACGGATTATTCACTTTTACCAAGATTTGTTCGAAATTAGCGAGGAACTGGTTAAAGTGTGAAATTATCCGTGAAAATGACTTCTTACAATATTTTATTTCGTTAAAGGCTTTTTTAAGACACAGATTTGACTGCAAGAGGAAAAATTGATGTTAAAAACAAAATATCTACAAATATATTTAGTTTCATTATTCTAATAGAAACTTGAACTAGCTTACCTACCGGTAAAAGATCAAAAGAAAAAAACCAAATTCAAAATTACCCCTTGCAGAAAAAACTCGCACATAACCTCCCTTCTTCAAAGTCGGTTTAATTAAAAAGCCAAACAATAATCATTCAAAGCGTCAAAAATTCATAATCCCTTAGTATTAAAAAATACTCAATTTAACAATCACATTGAAATTTTTTAAAGTGGCAACACTCGTTCAGTCTTTTTGGTAGAAAATCCAATTTAATAACGCTTGCAACACCATTGCTAGGACGAAACCACCGAAGAGGTCCCACGTGTGACTTGAAGTTGGTACCCTCCCGATATTTTGGGGTCTGTAAACTGAAGCGGCTTGTCTCTGGCCCTCAGTTAAAACGTCGACACTTTTTGAAAGACGTTCTATAGCTTGAGTTTGCTCTCTTAAAGCTATGTCTATGGCATAAAGGCTTTGTTTCAACGTCCGCCTGAAAGAGAAAAAAAAAAATTAGAAAAAAAATACTGTTTAGTGCAGCATGGTTTTTTTTTGGCGCGAAGACGCCGTTGGTAAATGTTAGAAAAAACAAGATGGCGGCGTTAGTTCAGAATACTGTCATGTCACAGTTCGTTTAGCGCTAGCTATTAAGTTGGGTAACATGACGTTTGTGTAAAAATAAAAATTTTCAGAGGAATTTAGTACAGTATGGCCTCGCGCTAAAATAACCATGCAGCATTATACGGGGTGGAAGGGACACCGACGCACATTTACCACGTATTCAGTACATCATTCTGAACCGACAGAAATGTTTCATCAGTAATTTTAAAAAAACAGCTGTTTCCTACAAAACTGCAATACTGACACGGTCAAGATGAATAGAATAGCATTTTTTTAAATACCGATGTAAAATTTCTATGTGGTTGGGGGGGGGGGGGGGGTGGAATGATGTACTGAATACGTTTCTGATTCTTTATTTGGGGTCGGCGCAGCATGTCTTCTTCTTTCATACTTCTCTATTACTCATCATCTCATCAGACACCTCTTGTCATATCCTTCATACATTCAAATAATAATAATTATAGTCAACTACAACAACATTTTAAATTTAAAACAAATGTAAACTGAAATACGTAAACTAAAATCACAAAAATTAAAATATAGTAATCTGAAATACGTAAACTAAAATCAAGAATATTAAAACATAGTAAACGAAACTAAAACTGTAAGAAAAATAACAAAATTACAAGAAATACAACACTAAAATAACTACTGAAACAACGCGCGCTAAGAGAAAATAAATACTCAAGATTTTTTTTTGCATTGCAATTATAAAACAGCAAAGGCACGCGTCATTGCAGTTAGGCACTGCCTACTTGCCTACCTCATAAGATCCAATTAAACTTACTCACTTTAATAAGCATGATTGGTGATGATTGATATACAACGTGTTTTTTTTAATATCCCATAACTCTAGGGCTATATTCTTTAAGTAAAAATAATACAAAAAGTCCTAGAAAATGTGGTCCAAAAACGCATAGTTTCGAAGATATCATCAATCATAATTAATCTGATTCAAACCAATCTATACTAATATTATAAAGCTGCAGGGTTTGTTTGTTTGTTTGTTTGTTTGTTTGAACGCGCTAATCTCTGGAACTACTGGTCCGATTTGAATGATTCGTTCAGTATTGGGTAGTCCATTTATCGAGGAAGGCTATAGGCTATATATCATCACGCTACGACCAATAGGAGCGTAGCAGCAATGAAAAATGTTGCAAAAACGGGGAAAATTGTATTTTTAATAACTTGACGCGGACGAAGGTCGCGGGGAACAGCTAGTCATTCATATTTTTTAATAATTAATGCGACGTTGTCATTGTTCACGTAAGGGTGTTAATATTAGTAATCGTGACTTGGTCGAATTATTTTGTACAAAAAATGAAAACAAAAAAAAAAGATAATTGAAAAATAATTCATATGCCAGTTGATTCTTTGACTTACCCTAGAGTTATGGGATATAAAAAAAACTCCTTGTATATTTTATTTCTGTAGTAATAATTAAATATAGTTTAATTGGATCTCATGAGGTAGGCAAGCAGGCAGTGCCTAACTACAATGCACGTGCCTAAAATAAATCATTAACTTAAAAAAAAAAAAAAAAAATTCAACATTAAAAAAAAACCTCGATACTAAAAACTTAATATAAATTCAGGAATCCGAAGCAGGATTGAGAAAAGGAATGACAAGTAAAATTAGGAAGTTCATACCCGTTTTAACAAATATTTGGCGAAACCTAATTGTAATCTCTTTTATAGATACAGGGTGGATGGGACACCGACGCTAAAACGGTTATCACGTATCACAGATATAGATAGACCCAGATAACGAAAGAGCAACTGCTTCGCGTGATGCTTCGCGTGCCTAGCTTACGTACAAAAATCGTAAGTGGCCACTTTCGCGCTCAGTCTGCATCGGTGTATAACATGTTGAATGGGTAATTGTGCTGATATAAATTGTAAAAACTGTATATCTGTACAAATTTGAGAAAAACAAAACATTCGTATTACATTGCGGCTTAGAAATAGTGCTTGTGACGTCATAAGAGGTAGTCAAAAAAATGGCACGCTTGGTTTTCATACAGATCGTGATACTTGCGTTATCTAGGTCTATCTATATCTGTGCCACGTATTCAGTACATCATTCTGAACCCCCCACATAGAAGTATTTCATCGGTTTAAAAAAATAACAGCTGTTTCCTACAAAACTGCAATACCTACACGGTCAAAATGTATGGAACAGCAGTTTTTTTATGTGGGGGGGGGGAGTTCAGAATGTTATACTGAATACATGGTAACCATTTTAGCGTCAGTTTCCCGTCCACCTTGTATTTTCGCACTGATGGATTTTCAACTCTATAGCGCTGACCCGACCGTCGAAACTCCAGCAGTGTGGTAATATTTAGGCATTACCTTTAGGTCTCGCCATAATAGTGAAAACAGGAGTTAGCATCCTAATTAGCCTGACAATAACTGATCTGTAGACGTTTAAAACTTCGATATAATTGTTTTAAACATTTAGAATAACTGCTATGTCAGGCACCGGTGCCTGACATACCCACTATCTGTTCAGGCCACGTCAGTCACCGGTGACTGACACCAAGCATTTTAGAATAATTCGGTATCTTTTCTTTTGGGTTCAGTTACGTCCCATATTAAAGTGACTTCTATTGCTAAACTCATTCTACGCTACGTTAAATTCAGAGATGAACCTACAACAGTAAGCTCTTCGTACATTACACAGACTCCACACTGACCCTACTTCAACAGGACGCACAGTAACGCATTGATTTGTGAGCTTTATATCGTGTTCCTTAACACGTTAACTGCCATGTCAAGCACCGGTGCCTGACAGACCCGCTATCTGTTCAGGCCATGTCAGTCACCGGTGACTGACACCAAGCATTTTAGAATAATTCGGTATATTTTCTTTTGGGTTCAAATACATCCCATATTAAAGTGACATCTATTGCTAAACTCATTCTACGCTACGATAAATTCAGAGATGAACCTACAATAATAAGGTCATCGTACATTACACAGACGTCACACAGACCCTACTTCGACAGGACGCTCAGTAACGCATTGATTTGTGAGCTTTATATCGTGTTACTTAAAGTAGAATTTTCAACCTGACATATACACACACATTTCTAGCAAGTAAATGTTGAAAATTCTACCGTAAGATATGATATACACATTGTAAACAGACCCGACAGACACGAAGCCGTTAACCAAGCATTCTGAACATCAAACTAAGTAACCTAACACAAAAATTACTGGTGGGAAACGACTTTTTTTTTGGGGTAAGAAATAACCTTTTACGGTAAAACTCAATGTAACGCATTCAAAACATTGTGCTTATGGATGCATTGAATAGTAAACGGGTCATGGAGGTATTTAAAGTAAAGTTATAACCGTAAAAAAATGTATTTAAAAAAAATCTTGTGAACAAGTTGAAACTTTGACACCTAATAACTCCGTAACTAGAAGGTATGGTCTAGAACAAAAAAAATATCGCAATAGCGGGGAGAACAAGTGCCTTTCGGCTTCGTTAAGGGTCTATTTACACCTAGTATAAAGTTCATATGGGGCGGTTTAAACCCCTCGACAACTTCACTGATCCATCAGAGAGCTTTCCACCTGGGTGCGCGTTGCCATGACGACTTGGAAAACTCTATACAGACTTCGAACCCAAGACAATCTCTTCATGGGGGTTCATAGACAGCTCAGATCTCAAGTGCATATGCAGCGTCTCCCCATAGACATTGGCCCACCTTACAATTTGCATGGCATGCCCCGTTATCTGCGCACTTGATGATCTATTGGGTTTGACGCAGAATGAGCACTTCGCAAAATGTGCACTTCCCAAATTAGCACTTCTCAAAATGAGCACATAACAAGATGAGCACTTCTCAAAATAAGCACTACTCAAAGTGAGCATGTATTGAGACTATCAAATAGTTGATAGTTTGTTTCAAAATGTTAGGCAAAACCTGCTCATTTTGAGAAGTGCTATTTTGCGAAGTGGACATTTTGCGAAATGCACATTTTGCGAAGTGCACATTTTGCGTCAAGTGCACATTTTGCGAAGTGAACAATCTGCATTAAACCCGATCTATTTACTGCATCAGTGAGCGGAGTACGCGTGGCTGAATTTTGAGTCAAACACATTTGAACTTTTTGCCATAGAAACGCAAAAAAAAAAAGAAAATGGAGAAATGTCGTGTCTGTATCGAGTCGGCGTCTAGTCTGTGATACGTACAAAGACCTACACTAGACTAACTGCAAGAAAACATTTTGCTCACATATAACCCGGTCGATTGTCCAAACTATTGATACTTTTTCGACTCTCGCTCAAAACCACATGTTTTGAGGTCTGCGGCTCGTCGGTTCCATTCGGCTCTTTCCCTAAATGATAGGGAATCGATATCCTATGATATTCAGTACAAAAAGAAAATAAACTAGTTAAGTTTCCGGTCGAGTTCCGCTAGCTAATTTATTTTGACCTTACATTTTGACAGTCAACCGAATGTCGACCGAAAATCATCATCTTCGTAGCCCTTTTTCCTAAATTTAATAAGTTTGGGTCGACTTCCAGTCTAACCAGATGAAGTAGCATAATATACAACGTGTACTAGGAAGACGTGGTCATATTTCAGGATATAATTCAGACCATCAAACTGAACAACTTTCTCCATGGAACCATCGCCGAAATCGCGAAAAAAAATCAGCTGTACCATATATTTGGATCGAGTAGGTATTGAAGTATTGTACTGCACAGCTGATTTGTTTATATGAAATGTCTATATGCGGGCCTTGGCAGTAAAACCGACTCGTATGCCGTGACCGGAAATGGCATGACGCTGTCATGGCGTGATGCGCCCTCTACGTCACCGCTATCGACTTTCTTGGAAATTTAAGAAAAAAGAATTGATTTTATTTAAGAAAATTAAATTGATTTTACTGACGAAACAATTTTTCTTTATTTTATTCCATGTTTCGTTATAGGTTTTTATTAATTATGAATTCAAATATTAACAAATCTGCCGGGCGTCTCGTGACGGCCAACTTTTTTTCGCGATTTCGATGGTGTTACCATATAGGAAGTTGTTCAGATTGATGGTCTGAATCACACCCTGATATATGACACAGCTTTCTAGTACACCCTGTATGAAGCGGCTGCCTATTTGACCTCCACCAGTGCTTCCAGATTCACTGTAATTACAGTAGATTTACTGTATTTTAGACTTCTCTACTGTATACTGTACTGATAAAATACAGTGTATAAATATACTGTATTTAATTTAAAATCATATTTTATCACATTTAATACGTAAACGTCACGTTTAGCTGACAACACTGTAATTTTACTTTTGGGATCTGGAAGCACTGACCTCCAGAAACAAGTTACTGGAATAGACGGTCTCTTGGCGAGTCTGGACGTCACACTTTCAGGCTTCTGTCATCCCGAAACGTCTGTCAATGCTCTACAAATGACAGCCGGGACCAACGGCTTAACTTTTATCCAAAATAAAAGGTCAAAGTAAACTAGCTAGCAAAACTCGACAGACGTGACAAGTGCGATATTTAAAAATAGTTAAACAACATTTTTTTAATGGTGGTGTTTGGATACCTTCTGTCTCTAAAGTATGGGGAAGCCTATAATATCCATTTTTACTAAATTCTGAATGTTAAATCCCAAAAATTCGGTAAGATAATTAAATTTTATCTGCAATTCTCTGAATGAGTTGGAAAGATAACAAAAAGAGAGGGTAGTGACTTTACATAAACAACCAAAACTTTAATTTTAGATGATATTGCGACAAAACATTTAAAGTGAACCATTTAAACTAACTTTTGGAAGCCACTGTATGTTATTAGGGGTAATTGGGTATGAGATCACCAAATTAGGGCGCAGTCCTTCAAATTAGGTGAAAAAGTAATTGAGATGGGGAGAGGAAAGTGACCTTCGAACGGTAACATAAAGCATGTTCCAGGCGGATGTAATACAGCGTCCCAAGAGAGGTGACCTTGGTGAGGGCTTGGTTTCCATCCGCGGATTGTGTTTCAGCTACACGGATCACAACCAAGCGCCAAAACGGTCAAGCTTTTTTTTTTGGGATGGGAAATCATCAAATAACTCCTCTCGCTCTGGATGGAGTGGGTGGAGTGTCAGACTTTTACTGACTAAAACCCATCCATGTACCTTCTTTGCCCTTTGTGTTCCAGGGCCGCGGTATCTCTTTCGAACAGTCCCGCAGCCCCGGCAGGCATCGGCCCTTGCGGGCCCCTTCCTTTTTGCTGACATCTCTTTGAGGCGCGCGTGGAACACGAACGCGCCGTCGACACGGCCTGTCGTCATAAGACGGACGGACATATAATCCACGCGCTCCAAATGCGGATGAGAGCGTCCGTCCTCCAAGGACGTTGAAGGTCAAATAAAAATTTATTCAAGGTCACCTCTTTTGGGACGCTGGATTACATTCGTCTGGAAGATGCTTTAGTATTAGTAAGATGTGTTCTCAAATAAAAATATTATTTCCCCATATAAGGTAGGTACGACACAAAGTACGACATCAAACGATTATTACCCGGTTCCAGCATTGAGATTTTGAAGCCGAGAACTTGTGAAATTCCACATTAGAATTACTTGAGATAAATCTTATAAGAGCGTTCATGACATACGGCATTTCATACAAACTTTCAAGTCCTTATTTTTGGTAATGACTGAACCGATTGTAATGAAATTTCATACGAATAAGCAGGATACATAGCTCTAAAAAGTTTAGAGGGGGGGGGGGGGCGCTCAGGGCGGAGTGGAAGGGAGTGTCATACTTTAACTGACTAAAACCCATCCATGTTCCTTCTTTACCCTTTGCGTTCCAGGGCCGCGGTATCTCTTTCGAACAGTCCCGCAGCCCCGGCAGGCATCGACCCTTGCGGGCCCCTTCCTGTTGCTGACATCTCTTTGAGGCGCGCGTGGAACACGACGCGCCTGTGACACGGCCTGTCGTCATAAGACGGACGGACGGCGAGCTAGCCCATTACTCAGACATCGGCCCTTGCGGACCCTTTCCTGGTTGCTGGATGCTTAGGTAAAGTTTGAGAAGTTCTCAACTACAAATTCCCAATTCCAGAACCGTGTATATAGGGTGGCGATCCAGTCACCAGCATCCATCAAGAGATTCTACCTGACATACAAAACAACATTCACTATAATGAAGCTCATATCCGATTCTTGAACAAAAACTGTTGCGTTTCATACATGCATCGAAACAGTCTACTGTTGTATGGTAATTTGTTTTTTTTTTCAAAAATTGTATATGACGGAAAGTTGTTTAACCCAACACCTAACCTTCGTCGAATCGACGAGTACGCGATAGAAAATTCATTGTCTTTTTTTAACGCGCGTGCCAATAACCGTATTGTCGTTAGTAAATGCACTATTTTTGAAGTTATCACCAAACTACTCGTCGTTTCGACGAGCGGTTACGTAAGGGGTATTTTTTAACGCGCGTGCCAATAACCGTGTAGACGTTAGTAAATGCACTATTTTTAAAGCTATCACCAAACTACTCGTCGTTTCGACGAATGGTTAGGTGTCTAGGGTTGATACGACGAGTAGACTAACCTCCTTGACAGATGCAGGTGGCTAGATCGTTACCCTGTATAATCAAATTTCGTTCATAAACGACGTCATCTTACCTGGACTGCCTTCCTCGTTGTTCAATACGTATTCTCGACGATTCTGGTGTTTTTCCTTGTAAGCTTAACCTGTGAACGGGGGCCTTGTCTCTGATACCAGTACGCATGCCTCGCAACGTATGCAAGCCTTAGGCTGAGTTTCTACCAGAGCTGAGCGAGGATGCGCAGCGAGGGATGTGTGGAACTAACCAATAATATCGCTCCTTTTTCACAGCTTGAGGAAGAGGAGCTTGAGGTATTCTAGCTATGTGATTGGTCGGTTCCACACACATCCCTCGCTACGCATTCTCGCTCATCTCAGCTCGCGTAGCATGACCACCGTAGAAACGGGTTTCTTTGACGGAAGAGTTGACAAAATGACAGATCGTGAAAAGAAATCTGTCATTTTGTCGACACAATCTGTCATTTTGTCGATCGTGGTCAAGCTACGCGTGCGGTGGTAACGCAGCCTTATTCAGTTGTAAGGGCTCATTTACGAAGACACGGTGCGTTGTGCGGCGCGGTTCGCAAAAAATTCAAACATATGGCGATGTATGAGAGCGTTTACGAAGAAGCGATTTCACGAGCGTTTGCTTGCAATGCAGCGTTACTTGCCACGGAACCCGCAGGTGACATCGCCGGTTTTGAAGCGGCGCATGCAGCGTTGCGGCGAGCCACTTCCTTAAATATTTTGTTCACGGACCCGCGGCGGAGCATGCAGCGTCGGACGCGCCGCGTCTCCGCGCACAACATCGTACATTGTCATACGTTTGTGTTTGCGCGTGTGGTAATGCGGGCCGCTGCACACGACACGCAACGCACCGCGTCTCCATAAATGAGCCCTAAAGGTATTTGATGAAAGTGTACACCAAACCCTGTTCATCTTAACAGCGTGTATCACAAAGATGTAGTCTTAAGTTAATTAAGAACTAGCTGTTGCCCGCGACCTTCGTCTGCGTGAAACCATTATAAAAATAAATTACTTCCCTATTTGAATCGGATTTTATTGACTATTTCAAAGGTTTTTTTTTTTTGCACGGAAACCCAATTATTTTTCAAAAAAAATAAATTAGTTTAAGTTACCCCTTATAACATCAGCTATCATCCCTTAAAAGTCCCGTAAAAATCGGTCCAGCCGTTTCGGAAATTAGCCGAAACTAACAGACAGACAAAAATTAAAAACATTGTTTTTTTTATAGAAGTACCGTATATAATTTCATATGCATTCAGTAAAAAGCTGTTACTTTGAAATTACAAACAGACTTTAATTTTATTTATTTGTATAGATATTTATTTATTTAACAAACACAGAAATATATGTCAGCGTTGCCAACTTTCAGAAAGCACTCTCTTAAATTCGGTCTACTGTACGCACGATGACTAACCAAGCTATACGAAACCAGTTTATGTGCATCTCTCATCGTACGGGGAATCTATACAAAGTGAGACCATGTTATACTGGAAATGTACAGCTTGATGTGTCACCGTGTGTACGTCCTTCTTTTTTTCGAATGGGAAGTCATCAAATAACCCCCCCCGCTCTGGGCGGAGTGGAAGGGAGTGTCAGACTCGTACTGACTAAAACCCATCCATGTTCCTTCTTTGCCCTTTGTGTTCCAGAGCCGCGGTATCTCATTCGAACAGTCCCGCAGCCCACCGTTTGTACGTTCTCGGATTCATTTTGTTTACATTTTCATCAAATACCTTAGGTTAGACAATATACTTGCATACTAGTTACTGGCATGAGAATTTCTGGGTTTACGTTGATAACTTCAGGGGGTAATACCCTGGCGCTTCCACCTTAAAGCCCGGACTACACCAAAGCGGGGACAAGCGGAGTACAGAGACGTGCGGGAATCGACCAATCATATTGGTTGAAATCCGCATCGTGTTTCTCGTCCCTCATGTGATTGAACGCCAGAGCATAAATGCACGCGCATGCCCCCCACGCCAAGCCCCATTTTACCGGAAATACCCACAAAAAAAAAATAGGGATTCCAAAACTATTTAATTTTTTATTTCGTGTCATAGTGCACTGTATTTTTTGTGTTTGGCGTACAGGGCACTTGCTTGTCACGTATATAGGGTGACTGGTAATTAGTGACCGATACTTAAACACGTGATTGTACTCATGATAACAAACAACTTTCCCAAAGAAACATTTTTTTTTTTACTCATTCACCTTTGTCCCAATAATACAACAGCCGTATGAAATTCGCGCGCGCGCCTTTGACCTATCAGCTGTTAGCCGCGTGACGCCTTTTTGTCTGATTACTATCGTACCGTGCAACAGTGGGTAGGCAGAGCACCCGCGCGGCTCGCAATTTCATACAGCTGTTGTGTGGTTGGGACAAAATTAACGAGTATAAAAAAAAAAAAATCTTTGGAAAACTTGTTTGTTCTCATGAGTAAAATCACGTGTATAAGTATCGGTCACTAATTACAAGTCACCCTATACAACATGTAACATAATTAACGCACAACCTCTTATGGGGTAATTGTACTCATAATTATGAACATCTTTTACTATGGGACCAAACCTAAAATCGCGAAAAAAAAAAACAGGTGCTCCCTACATTTATGTTCGCATAATTCGTCCAAATGTATGGAACAGCTGAATTTTTTTTTTCGCGATTTCAGGTTTGGTCCCATAGTAAAAGTTGTTTATAATGATGAGTACAATGACCCCTTACGAGGGTGTGCGTTTATTATGTTACATGTTGTATATGACAATGGCGTTTAAATGGTTACCGTCTCCGCACCGCTCCGCTCATCTCCGCTAACGTGGAGACCGAGCCAAAATCTAAAATACCCACTTTCAACAAAACTTTTTATATCATGCTGAATTAACCTAAATAATCACTGTACTGAACAAAACTTTTCCAATCATGCTAAATTAGGTAGGAACGTAATAACGGATAGAGGAAGGGGGGATGAAAAATAACAGGGATTCAGTAACTACTTAATTGAAATTATAGGTTTATGGAAAGATACTTATTTACAACAAGTCGTGTTTCAGAGGGGTTTTAGACTTGAATTCATGCGCGTATTTTTCGCTTCAAAAAATTGAACGCGTACACGGCGCGTATTCGTGTTCGCACGGGGTAAACACACTTCCAAGTCACCGGCCAAGTGCACGAAGGGTTCCGTACCATCATAGTAAGGGAGCCCCCTTTAATTTTTATTATTTGTTGTTATCGCGGCAACAGAAATACACATTCAGTGAAAATTTCAACTGTGTACCTATTACGGATCATGAGATACAGCCCGCTGGGCGCTGACAGACAGATGGACGGACGGACAGCGGAGGCTTAGTAATAGGGTCCCGTTGGTTACCCTTCGGGTACGGAACCCTAAAAACGAGTGTACACCCACCGAAAATACGCTACTAGGAAATCGTCCATAAAACCTTGCTAAAAACATATCGTGGATCATAAAACATGCATCATACATAATTGAAGTTGTTTCAATCATGTTCCATTTTTATGGTTTTAACTTATCGGCTTGATCCGGTTCAAAAGAGTGATAAATCCAAAAAAAAAAAAACATCAACAGCATCGTCACGGTTCGGCTTGACATCACCCCTAACTAAACGCGACAAATCACCACACGACACCACGCCGAACTTATACACCGTGACTTTTTAGTCGTCTTACAACGGCAGCCCACTTCATGTATCCAATGACTATTAAACATTAATTTTAAAAAAAATGGTATTTATGAAATTTTAATAAAAATATTATTCAGTATTATGACGCATGACGTAGTTAAAACATCCTGTTTTGGGCGATAATCTACTGGACTCGAGCGCTGGGTAGGTATGTTTTCCCGTTTGACACGTAAACATCATTAACAGGTTGTTTCATAATTTTATTGTATTTTTTATTTTTCTTTGTACATAACGTACCTATTATGGTAGATAAAAAAAACGCGCCAAGAGCTTTTTAATATCGAGTACATTCGAGTGGACCACCTTTGTCAGACGACTAAAAAGTCACGGTGTATAGTTGGGCGCGGTATCAGTGGCGATGCGTGCGTACAAGCCGATTCCACGTCCGAGCCTACCCTACCACATGACTGAAATAACGCCACAAATGCATTTATTATAAGTATGTAACAAAATAATACAAAATATTTTGAAATGCGGCCTCTCCCTCGAACCTCTGATACTCACGTGGAAGCCTTTGGTCTGGTGAGCTCGTCCTGTGTGTCGGAATCAGACATTCTCCTCCGCAGGTCAGGTTTGAGAGAGGGCGGCCCATCTCTGAGGGTCTTGATGATAAATTCCTCTTCGTACTCTAGTAACTCGTCCTGTTCCCATGGCCTGGGGAGGGAGATGGTGGGTTTACATGAAATAACATCATGGATGTTAATGCGCATTAATAATGGGTGTAAAAGTACCCTTAACGAAGCCGAAAGGCACTTGTTCTCCCCGTCATTGCGATCATTTTTTTGTTCTAGACCATACCTGGGAACCTTCTAGTTACGGAGATATTGGGGGTCAAAGTTCCATATTTTTCCCAATTTTTTTTTTAAACACTAATCTTTAACGTAATAACTTTAATTACCTCTATGACCCGTTTACTATTCAAAGTATCCATCAGCATAATATTTAGAATGTGCTACATTGAGCAAAACTGATTTTTCTCCCCAAAAAGTCGTTTCCCTACAATATTTTTTGCGTATTCTGGGTTAAGCTAGCCATTGTACATAAGCTATGTTATTGCAATTTGTATGTATATTTTTTGTTTTTTGTGTGCAATAAAGAATAAGAATGAGTATTTTTTGCGTAGAGTTACTTAGTTTGATGTACAGAATGCTTGGTTGACGGCTCCGTGAAGAGTCCGTTTACACTTTGTATGAATAAACTTGATTTGACTTACGTTGTATTTAGATTGTTATACACCCATCCTTGATCAGTTACACCTGCAAGAAAAAGTAAATGAAATTTTGCTTTAAAAAGTAAATTGATATTTAAACAATTTTGTAGCAGTGCTGCAAAAACACACTACAGCAACATAGTACAAAAAGTACTACAGCGCCATCTATGACACAAGTGAAGAACTAACATCTAAATTCTGCATTTAAAGTTATTAGCAACTTAAGACTGCACGGTTGGCGCAGTGGCTGAGCGATTGGCTGCTGCGCTGCGTGTCGCGGGTTCGTTTCCCGCACGGCACAAATATATGTATGACCTACAGGTAGTTGTTCCGGGTCTGGCTGTTTGTGTATGTGAGTTTAAGTGTTTGTAAACTCACCCACGATACAGGAGAAATTCCTAGTGTGGGACAACGATTTCAAAATTCAATTTTTCTTACTTTTTTGCAATTTGCAGGTCAGTGTCAGGTTGTATGTTGATTAATACTTTTTTTTTGCATAGAAACCTTTTATGAAAAGATGACAGGTTCATTTTACGTATTTCGTTACTAAATGTAATACTTACTTTCGCAAATTTTATATTCAACTAAAAACAACATCGTAAATTCGAAATTTTTGACTTATGTCATTCTTCTCGCAAACGAGCGATATTTGAGCAAGGCTAGGCAGCAGTAGCGAAGGGTAATTTTTGTAAGAGGTAAGCCGGAGTACATATCTTTAATGTGATTATATTATTTGTCTATAGAATACTGACTGTGCCATTTTTCAAAGGGAAGCCGGTAGGAATCGAGTTGTATGGAACCTTCGCCACTGCTAGGCAGTAGATGAAGGAACTGACCTTCAGGCGGCATGGGGTGCGGGTCCCGGTGGAACAACCTGGGCACCCAGGGGGACAGAACATTGCGCGCGCGCACTCGCTGCGCCTCCTCTATTATTGTCTTTTGTTCCGTTGCTACTATCTGTAAAGAAAGATAGGTCAGTTTAGAAATAGTACATTTTGATATAAGTGGGGAAACTTTGTTATTGCATCGAGGCGGAATTCACACCCGAGCCGCAGGCGAAGTAGTTATGGAGTCGAGAACTGCAGTAATAAATGCCCACGTGTATCAAACAACGTTTCTCAATACACTTTCGAAGAAATAAAATAATAAAACGAAAAGTATTTTTGTTACAAATTATTAGGAAACTATGATTTAATTTGCGTTACTTCCGCGCTTTACTTTCGTCAGGTTGAAGAAGAAGCAAAGATATGAAGCCGCTAATCAGCCTAATATAAAAAATTCAAATATTTTTTTGATATTCTATTAATATAGGGTCTAACTTTTTAAACACGAAATATTTCAAGAGTAACTTCTACAAGTCGTAAAGTCGCCATAGCAACGAAAAAAAAAAATTTTTCTGAATGTTTTTATTTTTACGAAATTATTATAGTTCAAAATATTCTTGCGACATTTTGCATAAAACCTTTACAAACTTTAAACTTACTTACTTACTGTTACTTTTTTAAACTTTTTTTTACTTTTTAAACCTTTAGACAGTATTTATTTTGTGGGTCAAGTAATTTTAATTTTTTTTTTTAATAAAAATACACTTGGATAAAAAAAAATTTTTCGTTGCTATGGTGACTTTACGACCTATAGAAGTTACTCTTGAAATATTTCGTGTTTAAAAAGTTAGACCTTATATAGACAATGTTTTTTTTTTTTTACGGATGGGAAATCATCAAATGACTTCTCCCGCTCTGGGTGGAGTGGGAGGGAGTGTCAGACTCTTACTGACTAAAACCCATCCATGTTCCTTCATTGCCCTTTGTGTTCCAGGGCCACGGTATCTCTTTCGAACAGTCCCGCAGCCCCGGCAAATATAGACAATCTATAGTCTGTTTTTTAATCTCGGAGACTAAATTGACAAGTGAAAATGTCAAAACCGACTTAAATGCTATTGAAATCTATGTCAGTTTGCCATTTGTACTTGTCAATTTAGTCTCCGAGATTAAAAAACAGACTTTATGTCCGTTTCTTTACACCTGACTACGTATATGCAAAATTTCAGGATGATTGGTTCAGTGGTTTAGGCGTGAAAAGGTAACAAACTTACTTTCGCATTTATAATATTAAGTTAGGTTTTTTTTATCAGCTTGAATTGTCCCACTCCTGAGCAAAGGCCTCCCCATTCCTTCCCCTTTTCTCGATGTTGCGTCTCTTCTCGCCAATCAACGAGAAAGCCATCCAAGGCATCATCTTCTCCTCGGTCTGCCGCGACCCCATCTAACTGTCTCAGGGCTCCAGTTTTGTGATATGCGGGCCCACGGCAGACATGGCCTGCCCAGTCCCATTTCAGTTTAGCAGCTTTTTGAGCCACGTCAGCAATTTGACTTCTGGAGCGCAGTGTGGTATTCCTTATTCGATCGATAAGTCTAAGAATTAGGATAAACGCAATTTTCTCCCTTTCTTACCTGATCCTCGTTGGCGATGGCTTCGGACACCTTGCTCCACAGTCTCGCTGACTCGAACTCCTGCTGCCGGTCCAAATGCATCAAGTAGCGCGGTAGCCGCTGTTCCTTTAGTAATGATACGTCGAATAGGTTTGATTCCACCTAGGAACATATAAGAAGTTAAAATGAGCTACGAATAAGTTGATCCATACAATGTGTCCGGTCACGGATTAGCGAGATTCTAGGTACTAGGTAAACGGACCCTTCACGAAGCCGTCAACCAAGCATTCTGTACATCAAACTAAGTAACTCTACGAAAAAATTATTGCTGGGAAAGGACTTTTTTTTTTGGGGTGTAAAATCACGTTTTGCGGTTGGGCTCGATGTAACGCACTCAAAACATTGTGCTGATGGATGTATGGAGTAGTACAGGGGTTGTGGAGGTATTTAAATTAAAGTTATAACATTAAAAACTAGTGAAAAAGTTGGAACTTTGACCCCTAATATCTCCGTAAGAAGGTTCCCAGGTATGTTCTAGAACAAAAAAATATCGCAATGACGGGGAGAACAAGTGCCTTTCGGCTTCTTTACACCCATTATAACAAATATTTTCGTACACTAAACCAATTTACTTCTACGCTATTTGAAAGCCATTTAGTGTTTTGGTTGAGATAATTATACTCTACATGTGTACAAAAAATATCATATCTCTCAAAGTTTTGGTCGTATTAAGATAAAAAAAGCTTATTCGTACAGCAACAACATTGTCTATAGTTTACATTACAAAATAATGGGCTCACATTTTCGTAACTTTAAGAAAAAAAAATTAAACTCCAAAAAATATTAATGCAATTTTTTTTTTGTGTACAAACAGACAAACAATTTCAGAAAAACGGCTTTCACCGACTCGGGAATCGAACCCGACCACTAGACCAACGTGTTCTTCATGTAAATGGACTACGATATCTGCTTACCCCTGTCCTCTTATCCTTAATATCGATCTTGCCGTCCCAGTACCCTTCAAGGGACGCTAAGGTCTCCTTGCCGCGTTTGATCCTCCCTGACACCGAGTTCGTTTGATCTGCTCCACCGAGGAATGACTGTGGAAGAATATTTGCGGGTAAGCATTAGAGAAATAATATGAGAGGAGGTATGGCCTCACTTCTTTCTTTATCGTATGGTTAGTGCCTAACCTGGTGTCAGAGTTTTTATGCCGCTCATGGGCCTCTGACTTGGCTTTACAGGCCGTCAAGAAATATCTCTTAGGCATGCTGGTTTCCTCACGATGTTTTCCTTCACCGAAGCAAGTGATAATTATACAATACGCACATGAATCTGAAAGTCAGAAGTGCGTGTCTTGGGTTCCGATGTCTGATGGTTACACCACTAGGCTATTACTGCTAGTCTTGAGTTAGTCCTGTAGCAAAACCTGTTTAAAAAAAATGTTTTTACTTACTCTTAGTTTGAATTCGACGTCTGCTTGGTAGCCGGTTTCCGGGCACATTATGTGCACCTGAAAATATAGTTTCAAACCATAAGCAAAAATAATGAAAAACATACCAAACACCTACTTTCCGGCCCGTACAATTGCGACCCGGCCAAAAAAAGGCCTCAGATTGAGTACCTTTATCTTTTTTTATCTTATTATAAGTCGAGCTACACGATAACTGACAAATGCTTGCACTGACTGTCTGTGTGCTTCTTTCTTCAAAAGACCCTCTCAGACACTTAATTAATCTGCATTCTTCTCAAAGTAGTCAGGTACGATACAACGGCCCCATCTAGTTTTTAAAGTAATGACGTGTGTTTAATATTAAATTATTTGCATAATAAAGATCATATATATAGCCAGGATTATTCACCAGCAACTTACCTTGAAATATAAACTTGTGGAATCTGACGTACCGTACTACAAGTATGTGCCCGACCCAGTTCTCGAGAAAGCAACACACACACACACAGGCAATACGTTCCCGTAGGTTGCAATCATTTTAGCTTTAATCTATCTTGTTGCGCTCTAACAGGGTCATATACTCACTAGTTTTAAGTCTAGCGTGTAAAATTGGTTGTGTACATTGTGCATTAAATAAATAAATAATTAAGACCATGTCAAGCTGTACTGGGATCGGTCTATCATTACTGACAGGACTATAATGTCGCTTTTCTTTCTTCGTTTTTTTTTTTTGAAATATTTAAAAATTTAAAAAATGAGTACAATTAATAAATAAAGGATAATCATTTATCATTTACCTTTCCTCCCAGCTCCATGCTGAGCGTGCCGATGACGATGCCCTTACAGTGCGCGTAGGGCGCGGTGGTGATGTAGGTCTCGCCCCAATTGAGGAGGTGGATACGACCGCAACCTTCTAAGATCGCTGATGTTGAATTACCTGAAAAAGAAAATGAGCGTGGTTAGTGAAAAAAAAAAGTGAGTAGGGGAAATAGAGAAGCCAGTCTATTCTTAAGTTTTTTAAGAGGTTTTGTCTATGCTTTAAGAAAGAAACAGGGGCAGCGCCATGGAAGCCCGCGAAATTCATACGTGTTACTGTCGCAAATAATACAGGATGTAAGGGACAGCCCTCCGCAGACTGATGGGGTGAATTCAGTATATCATACTAAGATGACCGGTACAAGAAATTATTTCAGGAACGTTATGGGAGTCGGTATTTAACGATCGGACAAAATTTGAGTCATCGATTCGTGGAGAAGAAGACTGCCGCAGGCGAAAGCTCATGGAAGCTAGTCTTAACTATTTTTTTTGTCATCCTGCTCTGTCCCACTGCTGGGCAAAGGCCTCCCTATGGCTTTCCAGTTTTGTTTACAATTTAATTTGCCTCCTCCGACCAATCTGTTAAGAATGAGTCCAGATCGTCACGCCAGCGTTAATATTATAAAGAGGTAACATTTGTTTGTATGTAGGGGGTATCTTCAGAACTAATGATCCAATTCTAGAAAGTTTTACTGCTATAAATTATATTTATATCATGCATATTAGCCGAGCCATCACAATTTTGCAGACGAAGTCGCGGGCGAAGTGCTAGTAGATTATAATAACCAACATACTCACCATAAAATTTGGACCTAGCTAGGAGACTACCCTCTATGACGAACCCCTCCTTTCTATTTGACACGTAGAAGGCGGAGATGGGGGGGTGGTGAGACACCTGGAAATAAAATAAAACACATTAAAGTTATGAAGAATTCACCTGTTAGCTATGCTTTAGTCGAATTTTGTAAGGGACGAGCCTAACTGCAAGTACCATACAAACATCCAGAATTCGGACCGATAGAGAGAGAAACTTTCTGTTTTAATAAAATAAAATAAAAAATTGGATGTCTGTAAAGTTGGTTTACGGACGATAGTTTAACGTGACAACGTCATAACAAAACATTGAATGCGGTGCAAGCGTACAATGAGCGTAACGGGACAATGAGTCATCCTTTTTCGTGCATGCAGCGTTTTATTAGACGTTGTCACGTCAAAAAGAAATGAAGAAAAAGCAAAAGAATAAAGAAATTTAAAATCAATCTTTGAAAATACCCAATCCTACTAATATTATAAATGCGAAAGTTTGTGACAATGGATGGATCGATGGATGTTTGTTACTCTTTCACGCAAAAACTACTGAATGGATTTGGATGAAATTTAGCACACATAGTTTATTACTTGTACTAACACATAGGATACTTTTTATCCCGGTAGTATGATCCCGTGGGACAAAATCGAAAGCCAAACGGGCATAAGCTAGCGACATAAATTACTGACCTGTTCAGCCACATAATAAGTATAGGATTCCGGTCCATGCCTCCAGCAGCATCTGAACGTCTCCCCCAGCACCGGGTTGTACGGCTTCTTCAGACCTTTGGGCTTCCTGTACAGCCCTGACAGGTACCAGCGAACGACGGCCACGAATCTTAGGTAGGGATCTGTTATTAATCGTACCCTGAAATGAGGAAGAAGACTTGTTTATTGTATATTTTGTTTGTATGTGTATATATATGTATTTTATTATTTTTTCTGGAAATTTTCTGTACTATTGCAACTACTGTTTTGTCTCTGCACCCTAAGGTAGACCGGTAGCAAATGCGCAAGGCATTTAGTCCGCCTTTGTACATTATGTGCATAAAGTTTTAATAAATAAATAAATACATATTGTAATAAAAATGTTATAGTGTCTGGTTGTCATCATCTGCCTAGCCTTTTCCCAAATATGTTGGGGTCGGCTTCCAGTCTAACCGAATGCTGCTGAATACCAGTATTTTATATGGAGCTACTGCCTATCTGACCTCCACAACCCAGTTGGTACTGGGTAATACGATACACCTTGGTAAGAGTCGGTTGTCCTTTTTGGGCCACTGACTACCTGTTACGACTGTCAAAGATCTACAAATTACAGCCAGGATCAACGGCTTAACGTGGTTTCCGAGGCACGGAGGAAGCTCGGTATGTAATGTGTGTGTGGTGGGTGTGGTGCTATAGTGTCTGGTTGTAATGTCAAGATAACAGCTTTTTACTGAATGCTTATGAAAGTATACAAGGTGTTAACGGACCCTTCACGAAGCCGTCAACCAAGCATTCTGAACATCAAACTAAGTAACTCTACGCAAAAATTATTTGTGCGAAACGAATTTTTTTTTTTGGTGTGAAAAATCACGTTTTATGGTAGGTCTCAATGTAACGCACTCAAAACATTGTGCTGATGTATGCTTTGAATAGTAAACAGTATTTAATATTAATTTATAACCTAAAACTAGTGTTTTAAAAAAAAGCTTGAACTTTGACCTTCAATATTTCCGTAACTAGAAGGTTCCCAGGTATGATCCAGAACAAAAAAATCTCGCAACGAAGGGAACAAGTGCCTTTCGACTTCGTATTTATTTTGTTTTTAATTTTTGTTTATCTGTTAGTTCCGGCTTATCTCCGAAACCGTTTGTGCGTCGATATTCTTCCCACCATGTATATGAATATGGAAACCCATCGAGTTTGGTAAAGTTCCGGCAGCTCTTTAAAATGACCCTGTATATGATATGATGATACTCACTGCCCCAGTATATCAGCGTGGTAGTAGTTATCGGAGAGCTTGTCGAGGAAGGAGCGCGGCTCCAGTATGAAGGTGGGCAGCACCACCTTGCTGAGGTCCATGCCAGGCCGGACCTGCTTCATGAGGAACCAGAGGAGGGACTTGTTCTCTTCAGCTACTTCTTCTACTAACTCCCCAGCCTGGAAATGAGAAGGTAAGGTTAGAGCCTTGTTGACTGGTAGAGAATGCTTTGTGGCATTCAGGCCTAGGTCCACTTGAGGCGCACCGCCTGGTCCCCGAAGTCGTAGACTTTCGGTGGTGTGGTGGTGGCTTACAATAGACG
This sequence comes from Noctua pronuba, assembly GCA_905220335.1. Classification (NCBI taxonomy): domain Eukaryota; kingdom Metazoa; phylum Arthropoda; class Insecta; order Lepidoptera; family Noctuidae; genus Noctua; species Noctua pronuba. The sequence continues at coordinate 2,835,782 of LR999920.1, forward strand.
AGACTTATACTTAGCATTGAGAGTATTCGGGTTGAAGGAGAGAAGGAAGGGAGAAGTAGGACGGGGGGAGAGGCAGTGAGAGAGAGAAATAAAATTTTAAATTTTAAAAACCCTCAACGAAAATATGAAAGATAAATGCCCACTTTCATCCCTCATATCTAGTAAATGACTGCACCGATTTTGATAAAACATGTCTAATTTTAATATACACAGCATGCGCTTTCATTTCATACCCCACTTGGGTATATTTGAAAATATTCGATTTTTCATACCCACTTTCATCCCCCATATCTAGTAAATGGCTGCACCGATCTTGCTAAAACGTCTTTATCTAAGAACCATCGCCAAGAAACTAGTTTTCAAATTTAAAAAAAACTCCATCCAAATCGGTTCACTCGTTTAAGAGCTACGGTGCCAGAGACACACACACACACATTACGGTCAAACTTATAACACCCCTCTTTTTGCGTCGCGCGTCGGGGGTTAAAAAGGCATAGATGCACTGACCTCCCTCAAACTCAAATAGACCCGTAACAGGCAGTTTTGCATAGTCAAAAACAAGCCACCTACCAGTCCAGCCACAGGCATAATAACTGTGAAAGAACTGTAGTTGCCCATTCCAAAATCGTAGATGTCATGGAGAAGAATGGGCTAGAAACTCCATGGACACTCTTTAAAATCAAATTAGGTATTACATAGTCCTACACACAAACATTGCCCCATTACACCTCTCTTTTTGCGTCGGGGGTGATGATGATGATGCCATCTAGCCGATTTCGGCCACAGCGACTGCATTCGATGGCTTTCTAGGGAGGTTGTCGAGAGCTTTGGTATGCTGCTCTATCATGTGCTCTTAAGTGGCTAGCATACCCAACTTTGGCCGGAAAACTCCGAGCACAAAGCGGACATGTCAGAACACCATTGACGAAATTGTAGGTAATAGCTGCAGGTGGCCTGGTTTTAAGGTTATCACGCTTTAAATCTAGCTGCGACCTTCTTTTCTCTTCGAAGGCGTTGACCTGCCGATGCACACGACGTCTCCACTTGGGTCGATTTTGTGCCTGCTTTTCCCATACTAAGGGGTCAATTTCGCATCTTTTGAAGTGTCTACTCTGAACATCCTTGAAACGTAAAAATTGACCACCACGTTTCCGTTTTCCTTCCTGGAGTTCAGAATAGAAGATGCGCTTCGCCAGTCTCTCTTCGTGCATTCTAGAGACATGTCCACACCACGTTAGCTGACGTCTCATCAAGTATGCCTCTATTGCGTCGGGGGTTAAATAAAAAACTTTTTTGCAAAAAATAAAACCGACTTCAAAAACACAAAAAAGTGAAAAATAACTTTAGCTTCAGAAGTCGGTGACTTTTGTTTGTTTGATTTAGTTTTTTTGTCACCGACTTCTGAACCTAAAGTTATTTTTCACTTTTTTGTGTTTTTGAAGTCGGTTTTATTTTTTGCAAAAAAAGTTTTTTATTTTTCCATTTTTAGTTGTAATAAAAAAATCAAAAACCCCTGCGTAAACAATGCATATTTATGCTATAGCAGAAATCGCGGTTGATTTGCTGTCATTTTTTAAAGAGTTCCGGTGTCTGTCTCCGAAACTCATCATCAGATCTTTATGAAAATTAAATGGGACCGTTTCGGAATAAACCCCTTTCGAACAAAAAAAGAATTTTGCGAATCCGTCTATATATGACGGAGTTATGCCCAAACATACATTAAAAAAATTAATAAAAAATATTTATACGAATTGAGAACCTCCTCCTTTTTGAATAAAGTCGGTTAAAAATTAATTAAAAGAGGTGTACTCACCACACCAATATCCAAATTAGTATCCAACACATAGCTTGCTTCGATCTCCGATATGATTTCTCGCTTCTTGATATCGGCTGGACGAGCGTTCGGCATTCCGGTTCGGGAGCCCTCGCTATCCGAGTCGGACGCGGCGCCGGCTAACTCTGTTGGGTAGGCAGAAAGGGAGGCGTGTGTGAGTTTTAGCTGTGGCTACTTGTGTACTTAGCGTAGGTGGTAAGAATGTTAGCTGGAGATAGTGCTAGCTTCTAGCTTTGTCTAACTGGCTTATACATGGCGTAAACGGACCCTTCACGAAGCCGTTAACCAAGCATTCTGTACATCAAACTAAGTCACCCTACATAAAAATTATTGCTGGGAAACCACTTTTTTTTTTGGCGTGAAAATTCACGTTTTACGGTAAAACTCAATGTAACGCACTCAAAACTTGGTGCTGATGGATGCTTTGAATAGTAAACGGGTCATGGAGGTAATTAAAGTAAAGTTAAAACCTTAAAAAGTAGTATTTAAAAGAAAATTGGAACTTTGGCCTCCAATATCTCCGTAACTAGATGGTTCCCAGGTATGGTCCAGAACAAAAAAAATATCGCAATGACGGGGAGAACAAGTGCCTTTCGGCTTCGTTAAACATCTTTTTACACCATTTATATACACCGTGACTTTTTATTCGTCTCAAAGATGGTCCACTCAATGTGCCCGACATAAAATAGTTCTAAGCGCGATTTTTTTTTTTACCTTTTGTAATAGGTACAAAGAAAAATAAATAAAACATTCGAAAAAATTATGAAACATCCTGTTAATGATGTTTACGTGTCAAACGGGACGATATACCTACCCAGCGCTCGAGTCCAGTAGACTATCGCTCGCATCAGGGTGTTTTAACTACGTCATGCGTCATAATATTGAATAATATTTTTATTTTTAAATTATTAAAATATCATAAATACCTTTTTTTTTATGAATGCTTAGTAGTCATTGGATACATGAAGTGGGCTGCCGTTGTAAGACGACTAAAAAGTCACGGTGTATACATTTTGACCGAAAAGTTATTGCACTTTTGAAATGAAGCTGCTGATCTCTTTTTTAATAACTCTCGAACACGCTGGTGGGTCTAACTAAACACGTACAGAATTTATGGTAACCGTATGTGCGTCAATGCCTCTTATCAATATCCTCTATAAAGTCCTCAGCCGTTAATTGGCAAAACAAGTTTTAGACTTAGCTTAGCACATATCTAGGTAGCGAACTTCCAGTAAGTCCCATATAATAGGAGCCTATTGCCATCAACCGGACACAAATCTAGACTCCGTAGCTGTTATTGGGAAATTTCTGATGGAAAAACCCAATAACACTTTGCCCGACCTGGGAATCGAGTCCAGGACCTCATTGTTCAGCAGTCGCGCTTGCGACCACTAGACCAACGAGGTAGTCGAGGCACACCCCTAAATTAAGTAAAGGTACGTTCAAATCAAGATTAAGGAGTTTATTTCTCGGTAACAAGGATTCAGCCGTTACCGAGAAATAAATTCACATCTTATAGTATTAAAGTTTTTTAGTAGTTTTAAGGTCAGTTTACTAAATTATTTGTATGTAAAAACAAGCGCTTCTCGCCATCAAACTAAAAAGTTTGGCGAGTAAATTGTAGATAAAAAAAAATTATGTGTGAACAATAAATTTTAAAAAAGGCAGTTTAGGCGGGGAAAAAAAGGACGTTTTAAAATTTAAAATTAAATACAGCTGTTGCTTTTATTAATACAGGTGTAGTAGACTTAACTCAGCACTCGATATAACACTTTTCTTTGAAATCGGCTAAAAGAGACTACATTACTTTTCTAACGTAAACAAATTATTTTTAAATTGGTTTTATAATAACAAATAAAACTTGTTTGAGAAGATTTATTATGACAGGAATGTATTACTACCGCATAAGAGTTAATTAGGACGAATCGCATGTGACTAAAAGAGTGATGAATATAAATGTTGATGGATTGAGAAGGAGAGGAAGACCAAGGAAACGATGGATGAATTATATGAGGAATGATATGAAAGATAAAGGAGTAAATGACAGCGTGACGGTTGACAGAGGAGAATGGAAGAAAAAAACGTGTTGAACCGACCCCAAGTAACATGGGACAAGGGCAGGAAGATGATGATGATGAAATCTCATCATCATCGTCCCCACTCCATAAGTCTGCTTAAAGGAATGAATAATACTTTTGTTGTCTATACCTCCAAGGAGGATTTCTTATCCAGTGTTAACATGTGTTTAATTTCACTTTTGACATCATGATCTCCGGTCCAGTTGTAAACCAGCGTTCGGGCACTAGCTGCTCGGCAGTTTGCTGAACTGGGCCTGTTTGGTCCAGCCGTGAGACTTCCGATAATTAATTAATTTTTTTGGATAGATTTCAGTTTTTTATTTCATACTAGCTTATACCGCTACTTCGCCCGCGTGGAGTTCTTTAATTGTCCCACGGGATCGTACTACCGGGATAAAAATTATCCTATGTGTTAATCCAGGTTATAAACTAGATGTGTGCACAATTTTATCCAAATCCGTTGAGTAGTTTTTGCGTGAAAGAGTAACAAACATCCATCCATTCTAACAAACTTTCGCATTTATAATATTAGGAAGAAGTAGGATTGTGTGCACTTATGGCATATGCCAATAATTTATAAAAAACATGTTTTCTTTCTCTCTCTCTCTTTTCAAGCATTGCATTTGCTTAAATGTTATTTGTATGGTGTATATAATAAAGAATATTCTATTCCATTCGGCTCTGAATAATAGATGAATTAATATTTATTTGATGTTTATCTATTTATACAGTTTGTACGCCGTCAAGGCAAAACATGTCTGATATAATTTATGTGTGTATGTATTACTCATGTTTTGGACAAATATCTGATCTTATCATTCTATATCATAATCTCTAAATTCGTTAGTTTACCGTACAAACAGTCATTGACACATAAGAAAGGAGATACAAGGTGTATACGGATTCTTCACGAAGCCGTCAACCAAGCATACTGTACATCAAAGTAAGTAACTGTACGCAAAAACTATTCCTGGGTAAAGACTTTTTGTTGGCGTGTAAAATCACGTTTTACGGTAGGACTCAAAGTAACGCACGCAAAACGCTGTGCTGATGGATGCATTGAATAGTACGAGGCTCGTGGAGGTATTTAAACTAAAGTTATAATATTAAAAACTTTATTTTCAAAAAAACTTGTTAAATAATTGGAACTTTGACCCCCAATATCTCCGTAACTAGAAGGTTCCCAGGTGTGGTCTAGAACAAAAAAATGATCGCAACGACGGGGAGAACAAGTGCCTTTCGGCTTCGTTAAGGGTCTATTTACACCCTTTATAAGTTTAGGACGCGACTGTATAACGTGCGCAAACACATCCCATCCACTGTCGCTCAGCGTTCTTTTTACGTGACGGGACTTTTACCTTTCGGGTTCGTTAAGGGTATTTTTAAACCCATAATAGTTACGCAAATACAATGTCGATTGTTACATTTTGTGCCTAACACCTGCCCATCTTATTATTTCAACTGCACATACAAACAAACAATCACTCAGTATTCAGTTTACATGGAGGTTCGCGCCAAATCTGGCAAGAGTTCAAGAGATTTGTATACAAATAGTGCCATGCTACCCGTGAAAGGTATGAAACAGAACCAAAGCAGTGGCGAACCTATCTTACAAGCCGGAAAGCCGGGCTTGCCTAAAAATCAAACTCAAGAAATAAAAAAACATTTTTACAAAAACATAAATTTTTGTCAAACAAGAACAAAATTCGCTATCTCCACAACTGTGTCCTCTATGACAGAAATTATTTTAAATTCGCGCGCTTATTCTCCGATGCCGGCCGCGATACTCTGGCTCGCTCTAACACTATACAAAAAAAGAGTTAAACGTAGAATTTTAGTACGCAATCGTACCTACGCGCGCTCGCTAATGCTTTCTCTTTCTCACCCACTGGCTTGCATTTGGCTTCTCTGACCTTTCAGTTTTCCTAACAAAATGTCTCTGTTATTGATAACATTGGTAGGTACTGATTTGAGAATTTGTATAGAGTTTAAAGCTGGGCTTTTCTTTGAATGTGTGCGTGTAAGTCTGTGTAAGTTTGAGAGAGAAGTGTGTTCGCACCGAGGATGCGCGCAATTTATATGCGCTTCGCGCGAATTTTGATAGGTACAAAGTACGATTTCATGATAGTTCGTATTTTAGTTAGTTTTGAGCGATTAGGAACTGGTGCATTTGTTTTTTGTGGTTTTATTTTTTCGATTTCTTGGGATTTAAAGTTTTTTGATTAGTTATTGTCGTAATTAACTTTGTTTTGAAGTGAACACTAAAATTAATTCGGAAACGCAATTTTTCCTTGTGAAGGATTAAAGTGTCTGTAATCGGTACCTACTTAGCAAGATAAATACTTTGAGTTTTACAGAAAAATATAATCTCGTTACTTCACCTAAATAAACCTACCCCTGATTTGAATATTCTCAGAAAACTAAAACCCATAATGTGCATTTTAGTCGATCAGCGTAGGTTAGCGTGTTCAATGGCTGTTCGGCTGCTCTCATTCAAACAATTTGAAAATCTATCTAGTAATAGATACGTGGTGACTTCTGTGTACTTTGTTGTTTGTCATCTGTCCGGGGTAAAGAAGCGAATAATGAAGAGTTGAGTTGTGGCTGTTTACATTGTGAGTAATTACAAACATTTACAATAATGTGTAGTTAGAAACCAATTTATTGTTCGTGCGCCATCTCTAACAAAGCGAGGGAAACAATTACGAATTGACTCGAAGAGTTGAGTTGCTACATTTAAGTCAATAGATGGCTCTTATATCATTTACTTGATACTGACAACTTAATTGAATTAGTTGTTGTAATTTTGTGACGGTATATAAAATATGAAAAGTTAATAACCACTATTTGTATTTTATATTTAGGCATATTTAAATAATAGGAAAATAAAACCGGCGTTATTAAATACCAATGTCAGAACTCGGAACAGATTTTCTCGGTCAATTCCCCCCCCCCCCCCCCCTAAATATTTTCAGTTGTTTATTCAAGGCTTTGACTCGATTTCATGCCGAGCACGCCACTGAACCAAAGAGATTTAAAACACATATAGAGAGGACATTGGGAACATTGTCATACAATAATTTTCATCCTGAATATTTTCGATTTTGACACACGAATGCTACCTGACAAGCGGACGTATGACACAGATGACACTAGACAGAAAGAATTGTTACTAAGTAGTAACAAGTTTTGGATTACGATTTTCTTCGTCATGACCCGTCTGTAGCTCGGAAATATTTGAGCGTCTTTGTGTCATATGAATGCGACCTGACAAGGCGACGTATCGCACTGGACTGATCGACTTGTTACTAATTTGTAACAAGTTTTGGAATTGTCAGTTTCTTGGTCTTGTCCCGTCTATAGCTAGTTATATTTGAATGTCTTTGAACAGAACGCTATACAGGGTGACTTTGATCTCAACCTTTCAGAAGGTGAAAATACTAGCAAATCCACATTTGCTAGTATTTACTTATTACTCTAAAAAGGCGATAAAAACATCCGTTTCATTTATTCTGATAATGATGCAACCAGCATCATTTTTTTTTTTTTTTCCTGTATACAGGTGTAAACGGACCCTTCACGAAGCCTTCAACCAAGCTTTCTGTACATCAAACTAAGTAAATTTACGCAAAAATTTTTGCTGGGAAACGATTTTTTTTTTGGGGTGAAAAATCACCTTTTACGGTAAAACTCAAGGTAACGCACTCAAAACTTAGTGCTGATGCTTTGAATAGTAAATGGGTCATCGAGTTACATAATTAAAGTAAAATTAAAATCTTTAAAAGTGATATTTTTTTTAAAACTTGTGAAAAAGTTGGAACTTTGACCCCCAATATCTCCGTAACTAGAAGGTTCCCAGATATGGTCTAGAACAAAAAAATAATCGCAATGACGGGAGAACAAGTACCTTTCGGCTTCGTTAAGGGTCTTTTTACACCCTGTATAGGTACTCCGATTTCTCTGTGAATACTGGTCCGATTTTCGTGATTCTTTTTTCATTTGGTAGAGGAACCTCGCGCAGTGGTCCCATATAAATTATGCCATTTATCCCATATTACCTTTTCTTGAGTGGTATAAGTCTCTTTAACACGATTTTTGGGCCATGTTGATGAAATGATGATCCGTTAATAATTAAAAATACCTTTACTATTAAAAATAACTTCTTTTTCGTTTTTTTTTTCACAATCTAATTTTGAATCCACGCAATTATAATGCCAGCATGCGCCGCGATAGGATTGTGCCTTTAGGCCGCCATTTTGAAAAAAAAAATGGCGGACGTTAGGCCGGCCATTTCATTCAAAACCCTTCATGCAAGTAAACTCCACCTATTGAGATCTCTGTTGATTATTATATCTAAGCAAATTGCGACACGAATTTGAAGGTTTTTAAGTGTGAGAATTAGCCTTTCGATACCGCTGTAGACGTCGCTCGTATTCATAAATTCATTCACCTCCTGAAATGCCAATGATTTCAAAGTGAGCCAGAACATATGAAAGGTAATACGTCATTCGCAAACGAATGTGCTATCAATCTATTTTTATATTAACAGTTACTAAGTGTATATTTTTATTGAACTCTACATCAGAATAGTATAAACAGAAGGTCAGTTTATTAAAACGACTGAAAACAGGCGCACGCTCACAGAGAACTGAACAGATCAACCAGAAAAGATATGCGCTTCCGTAAGTTTCGAAAAAAAAGGGTGCCATACAGTAACCCCTCGCAGAGGAATATCTTATAACATTTGTCCTGCCGGCTTTGTAGTTAATGCACCTTTATTGCGCGTTTAAAGTAAGGAATGAGTACTGTTTTAAGCTTTCACGGTTTACAACTAAACTCATACTACAACTTACGGGCTATCTTCCGTGATTGTTTATTATTTTGAGCTCCCGATATTTCAACGCTGTTGCAAGCGCCATGATTGCGGGTTGACTGGAGAATGCGGATGGATGGAAAATAAATCGAATTAAAAATCACGGAAGATATCCCGTAAGTTCCAGTATAAGTTTAAGGAATGAGTATTATATATTAGAGGAAGTTTGAAAGTGGCGCGTGTTGCAGAAAAAATTAAAGGAAGTCGTTTGTCTTGGTATGGGCATGTAATGAGGAAGGATGAAACGTATGTCACTAAAAGAGTGATGGACATGAATGTTGATGGATGGAGAGGGAGAGGAAGGCCAAAGAAAAAATGGATTGTGTGAGGAATGATATGAAAGAGAAAGGAGTAAATGATGCCGTGACGTCTGACAGGGGAGAATGGAAGACGAAAATGTGTTGCGCAAATAAACGGAACAAGGGGAGGAAGATGATGATGTATGAAGTTTTTTCCCAGTTAGGTTACCTACTTCGTTCGCCGATCGTCATCTGTCACTCAAGTTTTTGTAATTGCATAAAATTATTAATCTATAATTTTATAATCATGGTAATACAAAGTAGTCAAGCATTTCCATGGCCATAACAGCTCTATATTAGATTACATCATTGATCGTTCGTATTACCGAAGATAGACGACGATTGCCGAAGCGTATACATTTCCTGGGAGATCTGTACGTATGGCTATCTCAAGCAAATGAGTCATTGATCGTTCATATTTCCGAAGATAGACGATGATTGCCGAAGCGCATACATTTCCTGGGATATCTGTTCGTATGGCAACTTCCAACAAATGCCGGTCTCGCTGTACGTGAAGCGTGTCAATGTGTGCGTGCGTTTTCGCTCGTATGGAGCTGAACTTCTGGACTATTCACTGACATTGGTTTAGGATTTTAAAATAAACTGTTTGAGGATTATTTCAAGTGCATTGACCAAGATATTCGAATATATACTCGGTATTGCTTTGGATACCATCTGGGTTTAATAACGATTGATTTATTAATATATACATAGGTAATGCCAAGATCAGACGGACCACTTATCAATCAAAGACAGACGCGCAAGAAATTTATCAGCAAAAATATTTTTGAGTTAATGACGAAGATAATGTAATAATAAATAAGTTAATAACAGCCGCTCGGATCGATCTTTAGGTTAAGCCGTGCTTGCCTAAGTTGGTCTGTGGATGGGTGACCACCCATTACATACCGAGTTTCCTCCGTGCCTCGGAAAGCACGTTAAGCTGTTGGTCCCGGCCGTCATTTGTAGATCTTTAACAGTCGTTACAGGTAGTCAGTGGCCCAAAAAGTCTAAGAACCAGTCTTACCAAGGGGTATCGTATTACCCAGTACTAACTGGGTTGTGGAGGTCAGATAGGCAGTCGCTCCATGTAAAATACTGGTATTCAGCTGCATCCGGTAAGACTGGAAGCCGACCCCAACATAGTTGGGAAAAGGCTAGGTAGATGATGAATGACGAAGATAATGACACATATGAATGGGAGAAAATGACAAAATATTTATAAAACGAGTCGAGAAAACTGTTAATTGACAATTGCTATTATTCATTGAATGATTTTTTTTAATGATGACATCTAAATGGATGGATTGACTTTTACGATTAATAAGTCGTAAAATTCAATGAAAACCAAAAGTCAATAAATTAACCGATACTTAAACACGTGATTGTAGTCATGATAACAAACAAAGGAGAATGGGCGGAATTGCCCTGGCGTCCAATAGCATTAAGATATATACCAACGGATAGATCTCTTTAAGAAGAACATTCCTTATTATGGCGACTTCTCTCGATTCAGAGTCAGAGAGGAGCTACAGAGGTCTAATGTTGAGAAATTAAGTTAGTTTAAATACTGTTATTTCGTCAATTTATTAACTTTCATTAATACTGTACGTTTCAAACATCATATTATAAGCCTATAAACGTCATTTTCAAAACATTCACATCCTAAAATGTATTTTAGGAGCAAATCCTTACAGTAACAGTATCTTGTACAGATCGTTAATACTACTCCAACGCTCAATAGCGTTAAGATATGTATTAATAGATTGATCTCAACTAGAAGAATATTTCTTGCTTTGACAACTTTTCTCGATTCAGAGTCAGAGAGGAGCTACAGTTCTGTGCCTAATCAACTACCTAGTTAGATCAGTAAAACCGGAGATACTACGAATTAGCAAAAGTTGTATAGTAGCAAATATTCTTATTGAAAGCTCTTTCAAATGGTGTATGTCTTATAGCTATTGGTTACCCAGAAAATGTTAACTTCGGTGCTCAATCAGACACATATTTAGGTCAATAATTCCGAACAGACTACGAATTAACAAAAGTGGTGCTAGGAGCAAAAGTTCTCTTTGAAAAGCTCTATCCAATAGTGTACATCTTATGACTATTAATTGCTCGTAAACTCGTAATTGGTTGTAAACAAAATCTTAACTTCGGTGTCTAACTAGTGACCTATTTAGATCAATAACTCCGAACAGACTGCAAATTAGCAAAAATTAAGTTAGTAGCAAAAGTTCTCATAGAAAAGCTCTCTAAAATGGTGTATATTTTTTTGCAATAGGTTTCCCAGAAATCCTTAACTTCGCTGCTCAAATGGTCACCTATTTAGGTCAATAACTCCGAACGGAATACGAATCAGCTAAAGTGATGCTAGTAGCAAAAGTTCTCTTTGAAAAGCTCTATGCAATGGATTATATGTTATTACTATTGGTTACCCAGAAAACCTTAATTGGTTGCCAAGAAAATTTTAACTTCCGTGTTCAACTAGTCAGCTATTTATGCCAATAACTCCAAACGGAATACGAATTAGCGAAAGTCGAAAAATGGCAAAGGTTTTCCTTGAAAAGCTCTATACAATGGTGTATATCTTATTGCTGTTGGATACCCAGAAAATCTTAACTTCGGTGCTCAAATAGGCACCTATTTAGGTCAATAACTCCGAACGGACAACGAATTGACGAAAGTCGTCTTTCTAGCACAAGATCTCCTTGAAAAGCTCTAACTAATTATGTATATCGTATGGCTATTGGTTGCCTAGAAAATCTTAACTTCGGTGTCCAAATAGTCAGCTATTTAGTTCAATAACTCTGAACGAACTGCGAATTAGCAAAAGTTATTTTAGTTGCAAAAGTTGTCATTGAATAGCTATCTGCTATGGTACATATGTTATTGCTATTGGTCACCCAGAAAAGCTTAACTACTGGGCCCAAATAGTCACCTATTTAGGTCAATAACTCCGAACGGACAACGAATTGACGAAAGTCGTCTTTCTGGCAAACGTTCTCCTTGAAAAGCTCTATGCAATGGATTATATGTTATTACTATTGGTTACCCAGAAAACCTTAATTGGTTGCAAAGAAAATCTTAACTTCGTTGTCCAACTAGTTACCTATTTAGCTCAATAACTCCGAAAGTACTGCGAATTGCCAAAAGTCGTGTTAGTAGCAAAGGTTCTCCTTAAAAAGCTCTTTTCAATTATGTATATCTTATGGCTATTGGACCTTGGGGCAGATGCCTATACATCGATGCCCATTCTCCTTTCCCAAAGAAACATTTTTTTTATACACAGACTTTCATCACAATAAGACATCAGCCGTATGAAATTCGCAAGCGCGCGCCTGTGACCTATCAGCTGTTGGCCGTTAAAAAAATGTTTCTGTGGGAAAGTTAAGTATCGGTCACTAATTACCAGTCATCTTATATTGACTTTTGTTTTTTTATTATATTGACATTTTGTATTTGATTATTATCTTCAATGACATGTTGTATTTGACCATTATTTATTTTATTAGACTTTTTATTCTCTATTTTACTTTTAATTTTTTTCCTCTGACAATATTTACTTATTTAAATGCATTTATTATTTCTAGTAACTGTTAATTATTTTAAATGCTACTACTATCAATCAAATCTATATAAATAATCATCATCATTCTCCTGCCCTTATCCCAATTCATTTGTGGTCGGCGCAGCATGTCTTCTTCTTCCATACTTCTCTATTACTCGTCACCTCATTAGACCCACCTGTCTATGTGAACTTATTTCCTTTATTTATTCCTATACAAATACAATTACATTTTTAAATATTCCTTAGAAAAAAACAATATAAAAAACATTTAAAAATTGTAGCCCACCGGTATCGGGAACAGGGTCCAAGCTACCGGCGGTCAGGGCTCCAGAGAGGAGAACCTCCTAACAATACGAGCCGTGTCCAGGAGTACCGCTTTCTGAATCAAGCCCTTGATCCAGCTGCCTAACGAGAGCCTCCTCAGATGTTGGTCGAAGCTCTTGGCTATTAAGCCATAGGCTGATACAACTATCGGCACAATGATCGCTGAGTCCACATCCCACAAGTCGACAACCTCGTGAGCCAAATCAAGATACTTGATTTGCTTATCTTTCTCGGCTTTCACTTGTCTTTTTCTTGTGAACTTTATTATTATAATTTTAAGATCTTGTAAACCACATGTGATATGCAATAAATAATTGAACTGAATTTAAAATAATTGCTGTACGGTCAGCCCCATGTCAGAAGGGACGACCGTAAACTACCCTGACACGAAATAAAGGCGCTGTCTAAGTCCCTAAATCTAATCATTAAAATTATCAATACAACCCTCTAAGACGACTTTTTCATAATATTGTCAATGGGATTAAATGTTGCAAAAAAAAACGTAACAAAATTTTAATTACGCGGCTACCATGGCGGTTCTTCCTTAAAAAACTTCTCCGGCAATATTTTTTTTTATAAATACATTTAAAAAAAAACTATTACTTTTAAACTAACCTCCGTTAGAAACACAAGAATGCCTGTGATCAGCCTGCTGCACCAAACACATCTTGTAACCGCCATCTTCGGTCTTCGTGAAATCATCCAAGATGGCGGAATCTGCCGAGTACTTCCGATTGGACGTAAATATACCTGGCTCGGAGAATTGCCTCGTGAGCTTCTTCTTTCTCAACAAGGAGAATATGCTTGACCTTCTTCTCTCAGATTTATCCTTCATTTTTGCTGTCAATATTATGTCTGAGTCTATTTCCATCGCTGGTTATTACAAATGCTGGTCCATTTTTTGTGGGGATCTTCTGTTGTACGTCATCATCTATTTGCTATGTTATGGTCGGCTTCCAGTCCACCTTAATGTTGTGTGTATAAAGGTGAAGTTCCTTTGCATTTGTTTTTGTGTTTTTCGATGCTGGTAAACAGTTCCTATGTCGTACTCATAGTGGTGATTATTGCTTGATTGTCCTTGATTTGTATCGTCACTTATTGTTGTAGTGGTTTGGTCTTCTTTTATTTTACTTTTGCACTTATTTACACTTTGTTGATTTGGCACTTTGGTTTCAATGTTTTGTTTATTTGATTACCTACTGCGTGTTTCTGTTTTGTTTTTAATAAATTATGCTGAGGCAGAGAAGTGTTTGATTTTTATTAAACTTTAATTGGCGTTAGAAAAGTAAATAAAAAGACAGGCGTTCTGACATAATTGTGCATGCATACAAGGTGTTAACGGACCCTTCACGAAGCCGTTAACCAATGATTCTGCACGACTGTACACCAAACTAAGTAACCCTACGTAAAAATTATTGCTAGGAAACGAAATTGAAAAAATAATATCTTACGGTAAAACTCAATGTAACGCACTCAAAACATTGTGCTGATGGATGCATTGAATAGTAAACGGGTCAGGGAGGTTTTTAAAGTAAAGTTATTACATTAAAAACTAGTACTTGAAAAGAAAACTTCTAAAAAGGTTGGAACTTTAACCTCCAATTCTCCGTAACTAGAAGGTTCCCAGGTATGGTCGAGAACAAAACATGATCGCAATGACGGGGAGAACAAATGCCTTTCGGCTTCGTTAAGGGTATTTTTACACCCTTTATATATTAAAACCAGACAAATATTTAAATGTTTTTACACTTGCTCACTGCGATTTCATATCAATGAAGTCTTAAGATATCTTTATGATGGTTTCATAAGGAGCTCGTGGCTAAATAATAACAGCCGCTCGGGTCGATCTTTAGATTAAGCCGTGCTTGCCTAGGTTGGTCTGAGGATGGGTGACCACCCATTACATACCGAGTTTCCTCCGTGCCTCGGAAAGCACGTTAAGCCGTTGGTCCCGGGTCTCATTTGTAGATTTTTGACAGTCGTTAGGTAGACAGTGGCCCAAAAAGTCTGACAACCAGTCTTACCAAGGGGTATCGTATTACCCAGTACTAACTGGATTGTGGAGGTCAGATAGGCAGTCGCTCCATGTAAAATACTGGTAGCTGCATCCGGTGAGACTGGAAGCCGACCCCAATATAGTTGGGAAAAGGCTAGGCAGATGGATGGTTTTATAAGTCAGTGGTGTTTTAAATTACAATACATACTACTTTTGCTTAATCCACGCTCATACATCTGGTCATACACGTAATTTACATAATATGACATTGAAAAACTCGCGTACAATATTTATTTTACTAATAACGAAGTTTGTGTTAGATACTTAAATTAGGAATCCTGATTAGCTAATTCACGACTGCTAATAAAATTACGAAAGGCGAACGCCAACCAATGTTATTGGCATTAATATTCTAAGTTAATGGAATATAACTAGGGAATCCAATCCCGCAAACGCGGGATCCCGCACCTTTTTTGCGACATCTGAAATGCGGGATTACTCATGCGGGATTCCGCCCGTTTGTGGGATTGAAAAAAAATATATATGAGATGAGCTCAGACGACGATATTTGGGCAAAACCTGCCGACATTTGTTCAAAGGGCACAAAGCATAATTGAAAAAGGTGCAATTATAAACTTGGTCATGTTTAACTATTAATATTTTTACTGGGTGTTATTTTATTTTGTTATATTGTTTAATTTTATGTCTTGGACTTGGTCTGTAATTTTGCTGTTGCTATAATTAGTTGTAAATAAATAATAAATAAATATTTTAAGACCCAGAACAGCCTCATTAATAAGTAATTTAACAACTTTCCCATAAAACTCGTGCGTGACTTATTGATATAGCATTTGTATGGAAAATACTTTAGGTTTCAGTTTATAACATACAGCTAAAAAAAAATGAATTTTAATTTTATGTTGTGTGAATCCTGTTTCCGAACGGAACGTAATCAATGTCAGTTCAAATACTCTATGTGGGTAATTGTCAAAGAAAGTTATTGAGACATTTGCCTCTTACTTGTGATGTGAAAAGATACGATACAACGATACAATTATTTTTTGTTACAAAAGTTTTCATAGCAAGTTAAACGAGTGAGAAATTACTTATGTTCTGATTATATTTTTACCTTTAAAGCATCATATAATTCAATTGTTGATAAGTAATAAGTCATAACTCTACTTAATAATGATAATAAAAATTAAAATTTAATTGTCTTTATTTTTTACTACTCAAAACAAAAGAATATTTAAAAAAAAAACTCAATCTCGCAAATCCCACGGGAACTGCGGGATTGATGACCTCAATCCCGCAGAGCTGCCGGATCGCGGTTTTGATGCGGGATTAGATTCCCTAAATATAACGTATACCCGCGGCTTCGCTCGCATTATACTCAGAAATAATCTTCTACACTACACCAACGACACAGTTTTGCTTTCTACAGAATTTCTTGAGGTAGAGAGGGGAACGATACACCACAGACAATGAGTTTACTAGACTGATAAAGTTGACGCAACGGAAAATTTCCATTTTGATGTTTTTATTACACGATATAATAACTAATAGTCTAGTCTAGTTATTAAGTCAGGCTGGCCTTATGTGGTGGGCCGTGACCTAGAAGGCTCAAAGTTAGCCTTACATGAGGCTAAACATTCTAAGATATTCTTAAGGACTTTGAAGCTTGTTTTAAAGATAATAAAAATTAAATTTATAATTTAAAAAAACCCCCAACAAAAAAATAAAAGATAAATACCCACTTTCATCCCCCATATCTAATAAATGGCTGCACCGATTTTGATAAAAACATGTCTAACACTAATACACATCATGCGCTTTCTATTTGAAAATATTCGATTTTTCATACCCACTTTCATCCCCCAAATCTCGTAAATGGCTGCACCGATTTAGATAACGTATCTGCAAAAAAACTGCATCCAAATCGGTTCACTCGTTTAAGAGCTACGGTGCCACACACAATACGGTCAAACTTATAACACCCCTCTTTTTGCGTCGGGGGTTAAAAACAAGTATCAAGTCTTAGTGATCTTTATACAGGCTCACAGGTTCTTCGAAGACGTAGGCAGACATGTATAGGAGCTTGTGGCTAAATAATAACAGCCGCTCGGGTCAATCTTCAGGTTAAGCCGCGCTTGCCTGGGTTGGTCCGTGGGTTGGTGACTACCTATCAGTAGCGAAGGGTCAAGGCAGGCGCATTACTTTGTGTAATTTATTTTAATCTACTTGGCGCAGCCGTGAGGCACACAGTGTTAATTTGTTTTTGTTTTGTTTGTTTAGTTTTAAGTTTTTTTTTTTGTCTTGTATTATTTTTGTTTTATATTGTGTGCACTTGTGGCATGTGCCAAATAAATGTATTTTCTTTCTTTCTTCTAATTTATTTCATCACCACTGCTCTCAAAACGGTTAAGGAAAACATCGTGAGGAAACCGGCTTGTCTTTGAACCAAAAATTCGAAGACATGTGACATCTACGAGCCCGTACTGGGCCCGCGTGGTGGATTATAGCCCATTCCCTCTCATAGAGAGGAGGCCTGTATCCCAGTAGTGGGAACATTATAGGCTGATTATGCTTTTAGTCATATACAAAGTGTAAACAGACCCTTCACGAAGCCTTCAACCAAGCATTATGTACATCAAACTAAGTAACTCTACGCAAAAATTATTGCTGGTAAACGACTATTTTTATGGGTGAACAATCACGGTTTACGATAGTACTCAATGTAACGTACTCAAAACATTGTGCTGATGGATGCATTAAATAGTACAAGAGTGGTCATGGAGATATTTAAAGTAAAGTTAGAACTTTGACCTCCATTATCTCCGTAACTAGAACGTTCTCAGGTACGGTCGAGAAAAGAAAAAAGATAGCTGTGACGGGGAGAACAAGTGCCTTTCGGCTTCGTCAAGTGTCTTTTTACACCCTTTATTGTGTAGATGTTCACTAGGTACATTTTTAGGGTTCCGTACCCGAAGGGTAACCAACGGGATCCCATTACTAAACCTCCGCTGTCCGTCCGTCTGTCTTTCAGCGGGCTGTTTCTCATGATCCGTAATAGGTAGACAGTTGAAATTTTCACAGAATGTGTATTTCTGTTGCCGCTATAACAACAAATAATAAAAAAAAATAAAGGGAGCTCTCCTACTACGATGGTATGGAACCCTTCATACGCGAGTCTGACTCGCACTTGCCCGTTTTTTTATATTCCAGCATCACAAGACAATGAAAGGTCAAGAGTTAACGACTTAATCATTCACGGATGACTAATTAATTAATAGTCAAAATCTTCTGATCAAATTCCTCCTCCCACTTCACCCATCCTAATCGATTTTTTAGCGACTTCTCATAATTAGACAGTCGAAATTTTTGTAGAAGAGTAAAGTTCTGATGACAATACGATATTATGCTGTCGTTGAGATAACTAGATCAATTAGGAAAGAGAATACAAGATGGAAGGGACACCACCGCTAAAACCTCCACACATCGAAATTTTTCATAGGTAATTTTTTTTTTAAATGTATGGAACAGATGTTTGATGATGGCTGGTTCGAGGTAGCGTAGGAGAAGAATACCTGGAAGGATATGGGGAGGCCTTTGCCCGGCAGTGGGACATTCAAGGCTATTGGAAAAAAAAAGGAACAGTTGTTTTTTTTTTTAACGGGGGGGTTCACAATGATGGTCTGAATACGTGGTAACCATTTTAGCGTCGGTCTCCCTTCCACCCTGTATTTTGAAGTTTTTCATTATTTTCAGGATTTCTATGGGCTAGAAAATGTAATGTATATCTATCTGCAATGAAACGTAACTATTGTAACTACCGCGATGCCGCGATTAGAGTATTTACTAAAAATGGATGAGATTTTTTTTCGTTTGCTCTAGTCACTTCTTAGCGTGTCGATGGCAATCTAAACTGTGTCAGCCCAGAACTGAGCAACTAGTTTGGCGCTTTCGGTAGCGTCCATCAGTTCCTGTAATTAACAAACAACAGGACTCGCAGGACACGATATTAAGTGCCCCATCGTTTGTAGAACAGCACCACATTTACACTCCAGGGCAGCGTCATTAATAAATCTCCACCTGGCACCACCAGCAGGTTTTTCTTGCTGCGGCCAACCTGAGTCCAGAGTCTATTTAAAGACTTCCAGGTCAGCCATGGCAAGTCATGTCCAGGTGGGAGATTTTCAACAGGTGGAACGAATAGGAAATGGTATTTTCTTATTTATTTTATTGTACTCTATCACAATGCTGTCATATTTGACCCAAAGGTTGTTTGGTAGAGAATGCCTTGTGGCATTAAGTCCGCCTATGTACCACTTTTATACATGAAGTTTAAATAAATAAATAGGTTAGGTAAGGATGCACTACCTCGCCACAGCTTTAGGCTTTCCGTGGACCGCTCGCCAGTGTGGTGACACACTTCAGAAAGCTGTTTCGGCTTTTCAGCCTTTGCAGCACGGGGGTATTTAGATGTAAAGGGTACCGTGTGTTTGAACCTATTTTGGCTCTTTCACAAGAGCTTGCCACTGCGCTCTTCTAGTATAGCTATTGATACTCATTACGTACAGTGAAGTTGCGCTAGCTAATTCAATTTAACCCTGCTTTTGGTTACCCACATGGTAAAAAGCACAAGTTTATTATATTATTAGTATTGTTGACCTCTCCACCACAAACCGAAGGATGCCATTGACAGATGATAGCATAACTTATCACTTATCATTTATCAATGATATGTACTCTTGATAACTGCTCAATGACCGCTTATCAGGGTATAATCAGTCTGCATTGATAAAGGTATGCATTCATTCTTCCGTATATTGAAGGTGATTATTATTCAGTAGTTATTGCAAAATCAGTATTTCCGTAACGTAGAACTTTCTCAGGTAAAGACCGGACCAAAAAAATGATCTTATACTGTCACTTACGAGATATCTTCCGTGATTGTCCATTATTTTGAGCTCGCCATATACGACGCAAAAAAAAATTATACCTATGTCGACGAGGAGATAAAGTTCCTTTCGGCTACGCTAATAGTAAAACTTTAATAATTGTGGATTAATTCATTGTGTTATTTAGCTTATGCCCGCGAATTTGACAATCAATTCGGGTTGTACTCTGCTTGTAAAATATAATTCAATCGTGATTTGAAAGACACGTGGCGCCATCTATTGTCATAAGAACTTTATTGTTTTCCTCGGGTACAGTACTTTTTTTTTCCGGATAAAAAGTTACCCTATGTCCGTTTCTGTAGATCAGACAACGTATATGCAAAATTTCAGGATGATCGAATCAGTGTTTTAGGCGTGAAAAGGTAACAAACAAACAAGCTTACTTTCGCATTTATGATATTAGTAAGGATTAATATTTTCTATATGCGGGATCCCGCAAATACCGTAATCCCGCGGGATTGAAAATTCCTAGTCCCGCAAATACCGAGATTGAATAAAGTCTGCGGGATTGGAAGCCCTACCTCATTGGTCTAGTGTTCGCAAGCGCAACTGTTGAGCATGAGGTCCTGGATTCAATTCCCTAGTCGAACAAGGTACTAAACAGGCTAGCGCTTGGCCGCAACTCGCCTGATTAAGCGGCCTAGCATGAAGCACGCTTGCCCAGAAGAAACCGATTCACTCGAACTTTGAATAGATCCAGATTATAATAATCGAGGAACAGGGAAGCCGGCAGTGAATTCCACACGGTTCGCACAATAAATATGGCAGACAAGCTTTTGCCCGCGGCTTCGCTCGCGTTAATTTAGAACTTGACAATCAATTCGGGTTGTACTCTGCTTGTAAAATATAATTCAATCTTGATTCGAAAGACTAGTGTTGCCACCTATTATCACAAGCACGTTATTGTTGTTTTCCTCGGGAACAGTACTTTTTTTCGGGATGAAAGGTGACCTATGTCCGTTTCTGTACAGTCACGAGCACCAATATATAAACACTCAACTTTTAAAAGTGGTTTTCTCCTACTTTTCTAATTCAAATTTCATATTGTTACGAACATAGTATTCTGGAAGTCATATTTTTACGAAAAAGATACTCTCTCCAAGTTACAATCGTTATTTCTCGCGAACATTTTTTTCAATTTAGAAAAGTGTATACATATTGGTGCTCGTGACTGTACACATGACAACGTATATGCAAAATTTCAGGATGACCGGTTCAGTGGTTTAGGCGTGAAAAGGTAACAAACAAACTTACTTTCGCATTTATATTATTTGTAAGGATGCTGTTATTTTTTATTATATTTTCAGTCATTTTATCTCGACAAAGATCTTGTTATTACTCAAATAAAATAATTACGCCTCAACAAAGATAGAACACGACAATTTCCTGAGTATCTTATCAAGTTTATAATATTAGTATTATCTATAAGAGATAATTTAGAATAGACATTATTATGTGAGGATGTTTAATTATGGTTAGGAGAATTATTAGTGCTTGATAGATGCTGTTAATGCGGCCTGCATTTTCAATAGTTTCTACGCCAACACTACGTCCAAAACTGCATCCCTCTGACTCTCTCACCCATACAAATAAATAAAATTTAAGTGTCTGTTTGTAATTTCAAAATAATAGATTTTGTATGCATATGAAAGTATATACGGCTCTTATAACAGCTGTTTGTTAATATTTATGCTCCGACTTTTCGCTGTCAATATTTATGCCTTGCGCACAGCAAGAAACTTCGTTCCGCCAATAATCGTCTTCTACGATGTCCTTCTAATCGCTCTTATTGCCATTAACCGGGCACAAATCCAGTAACCGCGTCTGCTACCGAGAAATTTCTGATGGAAAAACGTAATAACACTTTGCCCGACCCGGGAATCGAACCCAGGGCCTCATGCTCAGCAATCGTGCTTGCGACCACTAGACCGAAGAGGCAGTAGGTAATTTAAAAAACCCTAAAAAATTACTTGCCATTATTAGTATTCATACCATAATTCACAATCACAGTAAAACAAACATGGCTACTAAACAAACCGGTACCTGTTACAATAAAAACAAGCTTATCTCTCTGATAAGAGAACATTTGTGTTCATGAACAAATATACCAAAAACTCTGCTATGGAATTTATCTCATGTCATATCATTGTGTATGTTACGGCTAAAGGCCGAAGTAAGGTTACCCTAGTTATAACCGGCTAAGTAAGGTTACACCTAGTCCTAGCCGGCTATACTTAAGTGCGGCCCGTAACTATCCTTTTTATTGCTAGGACACACCAAATGGGTTAGGTTAGGTTAGAACTGCGAACAAACGTGCGCGAGCCCAGCGAGCGCAGCGAGCAGTGCCGCTGCAGCTGCCGGCGAGCGCTTTATCCAAATTGGTTGCACATCACTTGGCGTATTTGTTAAAATTTAACGAAGTGTAACCAAGTGGACCCTATTACTAAACCTCCGCTGTCCGTCCGTCTGTCTGTCAGAGGGTTGTTTCTCATGATCCGTAATAGGAACACAGTTAAAATTTTCACAGAATTTGTGTTGCCGCTATAACAACAAATAATAAAAATTAAAAGGAGCTACGATGGTACGGAAAAAAAATTACTACCAAAAAGTTACCCTGATAACCCCAACTATCGCCCTGTTTCGTTTGATCAACGATTTTTTTCCCACCCTGTATAGCGTCATCGGGAGCGACGAGGGTATGCCTTGGCCGGCGAATCTTACTTATACAAGGTGTACACGGACCCTTCACGAAGCCGTCAACCAAGCATTCTGTACATCAAATTAAGTCACTCTACGCAAAAATTATTGCTGGGAAACGACTTTTTTTTTGGGGTGAAAAATCACGTTTTACGGTAAAACTCAATGTAAGACACTCAAAACATTGTGCTGGAGGGTGCTTTGAATAGTAAACGGGTCAGGGAGTTATTTAAAGTAAAGTTTAAATCTTTAAAATTGGTATTTAAAAAAAACTTGTGATAAAATTGGAACTTAGACCTCCAATATCTCCGTAACTAGAAGGTTCCCTGGTATGGTACAGAACAAACAAATTATCGCAACGACGGGGGGAACAAGTGCCTTTCGGCTTCGTTAAGGGTCTTTTTACACCTTTTATATAAAAAATAGCGTCCTTCTTTCTGGTTATAACAGCAGCATAGAACACGTGATTTGCCTTTTCATTTTACGAAGTATATTTGCTAATAACAACATACTAAAAATCAACCAACAAGTTCTCACACAAAAAAAAATCTACATTGATTTACCGGCTTCACCGCAAAAAAAAACTGGCCTAGTGCTGGTTGAACTCATGCACCGAGGGTTCTGTACAAGCTTGTAGGTATTTTGTATTCGATGGTTTTAAGTTTTTTTTTTATTTACTTGTGCTGTAAGACATTGCTTCTTGCTAAATGTGATAATAGGTCAATGGGAAGTACCCTAGAGGTTTTGATACCCTTGTGAAATCGCCAAATATGCGAAAATATGCGACATAAACGGTCATATCTTTTAATCGCGTTGACTCACAAGTTTAATTTTTCACTGTAAAGTTACCGTAGACCTGAGTATTTGATATGTCAACTTGATACCTCTACGTGTTCCTGCGAAAAAGGGTCAAGACCCTAATCATAATCATTTATTGCATTCATGTAGTTTACAAGTTCTTACAAGTATATAGGTTTCATACAAGAACCCTGCTAGGGCACAGCAATATAAAAAAAAAAAAATAGTTTTAGTTGTTTTGTTGGTTTAGTTTCCTTTTTCAATAAAATAAAATTTAACTTTTTAATCATTTGCATTAAGCTTGCTTTTTTCATTACCTGGTAAACATAAAAAAAAACAAATCGATTGATTAATTCTGAAATTTAAATAAATTGCCTTTCCAATGATACGAGGGTGGGTCAAAAAGTTCGCGGAATGGAGGGGTTAGAGTAGGGAAGGGAGTACTTTTTTTACCTGTCACTACTTGGTGACTCAACACAACTATAAATACTAATTTTCAGCCCAATCGGTTCATTAGCCTTTGAGATTTCGCTGAAAAAACAAGTAAATCGGGAAGTGAACACTGACTATGGAGAAAATTGAGTTTCGTGCCGTGCTAAAGTTCCTTACTAAGCAAGGTAAAACGCCTCAGATTATTATGGAAGAGGTGTCATCTGTTTATGGGGACTCTTGCCCTGGAAAATCGATGATTTACAAGTGGCATAGTCTTTTCAAGCAAGGCAGAGACTCGATTGAAGACGATCAGCGCCTGGTCGGCCGATTGAGGCAACATCTTCAGACATTGTTGAAAAAATTGAAAATCTTGTTCTCGAAGTTGCTCATCTGAAGAAAAACAGATCGCAGAGATGACTGGAGTATCGTTTACGACTATTTTGAGCATTCTCCATGACCATCTTGGCATGTCTAAGGTCAATGCAAGATGGGTGTTGAGAATGCTCACACCGCTTCAAAAACAGCAGCGCGTAGAGTGTTCTCGCGAGTTTAGGATCTGCGTAGCGAGAACAGGAATGAGTTTATGACCCAAATTGTGACTGGGGATGAAACTTGGGTTCATCACTATGAACCTGAGTCAAAACAAAAGTCCATGTAGGGGCACAAAAAAGGCGCAGCACCGCCTAAGAAGTTCAAGGTGTCACAATCGGCCGGAAAGATTTTGCTTCAGTTTTTTGGGATTCAGAGGGGATTTTATTGATCGATTATAAAGATAAAGGTGTCAATATCACGGGGCAATACTACGCTATGCTATTAGAAAAATTAAAAAATTCAATTCAAGAAAAATGAAGGGGAAAGTGGCCCCGAGGTGTGCTCCTTTTGAACGACAACGCACCCGTTCACAAGAGCCATGTTGCGATGGCTGCCTTGCATAAGTGCGGCTTTGAAATTCTGAACCACCCATCCTACAGTCTAGATTTGGCCTTAGTGATTATTATCTGGTCCCAAACATGAAAAAAGAGCTTCGTGGAAAGAAATTCACCGATGATGAAGAAGTGAAGTCCGCTATTTCTGCCTATTTTGAGGGCTTTGACAAATCTTTTTTTTTCGAAGGTATGAACCAATTATTTGAAAGGTCTGAGAAGTGTGTTAGGGTTAAGGGAGAATATATTGAAAAGGAAAAATAATTTCATGTTTAATTTCACCACCCTTCCTTTTCATTCCGCGAACTTTTTGACCTCCCCTCGTACCTTATAGTCATATGTCTACCATTGATTAATAAGGTTAAAATGACTTTGAAGGGAATTCTTAAAGAGGTGCGATTTTTGTGACGCCGAGTTTATAAGGGTTCCTTTTTCCTTATGAGATACGGAACCCTAAAAAGACGATAATTGCCGAATCATTGGCATCCGTTCTTAGTACATAAGTGACGTCATAATGAACTCATGTATTCACGAAATACCTAAGGCTTAAAACCTGTCCTTTTGTAGACATAGTTGTTAACATACATAATACGGGGTGTAAACAGACCCTTCACGAAGCCGTCAACCAAGCATTCTGTACATCAAACTAAGTAACTTTACGCAAAAGTTATTGCTGGGAAACGACTTTTTTTTTTGGGGTAAAAAATCACGTTTTACGGTAAGACTCAATGACACGTACTCAAAACATTGTGCTGATGGATGGATTGAATAGTACGGGGGTCGTGGAGGTGTTTAAAGTAAAAATCTTTCATTAAAATCATTTATTTAAAAAAAAACTTGTGAAAAAGTTGGAACTTTGACCCCCAATATCTCCGTAACTACAAGGTTCCCAGGTATGGTCTAGAACAAAAAAATGATCGTAATGATGGGGAGAACAAATGCCTTTCGGCTTCGTTAAGGGTCTTTTTACACCCTTTATAACATCACGGCTATAATCCCCGAACTGTTAGGCAGAGGTGTACCTTTTTAAATTTTATTTTTAGGATTGGAAGTCATCAAATGACCCCTCCCGCTCTGGGCGGGGTGGAAGGGAGTGTCAGACTTGTACTAACTAAAACCAATCCATGTGCCTTCTTTGCCCTTTGTGTTCCAGGGCCGTGGCATCTCTTTCGAACAGTCCCGCGGCAGGCATCTTCCTGGTTGCTGACATCTCTTTGAGGCGCACGTGGAACGCGCCTGTGACACGGCCTGTCGTCATAAGACGGCCGGACGGCGAGCTAGCCCATTACTCACCGTCCACAGACCTCTTAGAGTACGACTAGGTTCTTAGTACATTAGTGACGTTATACATAATGAAGTCATGTATTGACGAAGTATATAAGGCTTAAAACATGTCCTGTTGTAGACATAATATTAACTAGCAGTTGCCAGCGACCTTCGGTCAGTACCTACGATATTTGCGGTAAAAGTTGGTTCTTCTTAGGTTTAATAAAAATGCTTGTGAGATTCGCAAACCTATACGGGGCGCGCGTTGTAGATCACGGTCTACTCTTATACGTACAGAGGAGCTCTGGGGGTCTAAAATGGCCAATTCAGCAGAATCATAGTAGTATAATAATATGATTCACATTTAAATTCTTGAAATGGTCAGGCGCAGTTAATAAACATTATCTCTTTTTTTTCTGTTTAGTTTTACATTTTATATTGTGTAGATTTAAGATGTTTTTTTTTTGTTGTGTGCACTTGTGGCATGTGCCAAATAAATGTGTTTTCTTTGTGTCTTTCTTAATATTTAGAATTGTTGCTTTTGGACTATTTTATGGATATGAACACTTTCGATGCCCAGCACCCAGCATATGGGGTCAAACAATAATTCATTCGTGTGCCCACAACCCGTAACCGAGTCTCCGTTATAAAAAATAGTCATTTTAAAATACAAGTAATTAATAGCTAATTATAACGAAGACTATAATTATGCTGGGTGCTGGGCACCGAAAGTGTAAACGTAATTGCATTTCATTATCCTATTATGATTCTGCTAAAGCGGCCATTTTAGACCCCCTGAGTCCAAGAAGTGGAAACCTTAAACAATGATTTTGCAAGGACTTTACTGAAGTCTGAAGTTTCCTAGTTCTAAAGCCTTACCATGGAAAACACACAAGAATACGGATGATTCAAAGTACGTTCATGGGATGGGGAAAAGGCTTGGCCACGCTAGGGAAAGATAAGATTGTGTAGCTTATCTTACAAGCCCTTGAATGTCCACTGTAGCAAGGTTTACGACTAAACTAAGGTCCATCGTTCACGACGCACTGCTAACAAAAACACTATCATCATCTGCCTAGCCTTTTCCCAACTATATTGGGGACGGCTACCAGTCTAACCGGATGCAGCTGAATACCCTTATATGCCCTTGGTAAGACTGGTTGTCAGACTTTTTTGGGCCACTGACTTCCTAACGACTGTCAAAGATCTACAAATGACACCCGGGACCAACTGCTTAAAGATCGACCCGAGCGGCTGTTATTATTTAGCCACGAGCTCCTCTTTAACAAAAAAAAACACTAATAAAGTCTAAAATAACTTTACTTTCGGAAATCGGTGACTTTGTTTCATTGACTTTTTTTCCACCGATTTCCGAAAGTGTTATTTTAGACTTTATTAGTGTTTTTTGGAAGTCGGTTTTTTATTGCAAAAATGTTCTTTTTATTTTACCTTTTTTAGTTGTAGTATATCGCACAAATTCTTGCCATGAAACAATTCTACATTGTAACTAGAAGTTATTAAGGAACCATCATGTCGCCAACATAGGCCAAGAAGAAAAAGCACGAATTCAAGGAGCTAACTCATAAACTACTCAACCAAAGTTAATACAATTTGTATGGGACTACCGCGCGGGCTTCCTCTATCAAATGTAAAAATAATCACGTAAATCGGCCCAGTAAGCACGGAGTAATCAATGCAAATGCTTGCAGTGATAGTGTTTAGTGGTGTGACCATCAGACTGACAAGTCATAGGTCTTGAGTTCGAACCCAAGACACGCTCCGCGCACCTCTGATTTTTCGGATTCATGTGCGTATTGTAAAATTATCATTTGAAGGAAAACATCGTGAGGAAACCAGCATGCCTAAGAGATATTTCTCAACGGCATGTAAAGCCAAGTCAGAGGCCCATGTGGGGCATAAAAACTCTGACACCAGGTTAGGCACTAACCACACGATAAAGAAAAAAAGAAGACCAGTGAAAATACATTTTGAAAAAAGATGCTTGTGGAATACATAACCTCCTTCTTTATTAGAAATCGGTTAACAAGTAATGTGTTACAAACTCAAATGACCAATATGTGAAGCTTGAGGCATTATGTTAGTATGTAACCTGTTTTATTGTTGCAACGTGTACGATACGCCTTAAAAGACTAAAGCGATATAAACTGGTCAAACTGTCGTTTCATTGCCAACCAGTTAGAGGTCACTTGGGTCACCAAATGATAATAATACTACAATAAACGCTGACCTACCTCACTGGTTTCTGCGAGAGAATATATTTGAATAATTTATCCTTATCTTAAATATAAAATTCTCGTGTCACAATGTTAGTTACCATACTCCTCCGAAACGGCTTGACCGATTTTATGAAATTTTATATGCATATTCTCGGTCTGAGAATCGGCTACTATCTATTTTTCATACCCCTAAGTGACGCAGACGAAGTTGCGCGGGTCAGCTAGTAAATAATATAAAAAAACGCAACAATACAGGGTGTAAACAGACCCTTCACGAAGCCGTCAACCAAGCATTCTGTACATCAAACTAAGTAACCTTACGCAAAAATTTTTGCTGGGAAACGATTTTTTTTTTGGGGTGAAAAGTCACGTTTTACGGTAAAACTCAAAGTAATGCACTCAAAACATTGTACTGGTGGATGGATTGAATAGTACGGAGGTCGTGAAGGTGTTTAAAGTAAAAATCTTACATTAGAAACATGTATTTCAAAAAAAACTTGTGAAAAAGTTGGAACTTTGACCCCCAATATCTCCGTAACTACTAGGTTCCCAGGTATGGTCTAGAACAAAAAAATGATCGCCATGACGGGGAGAATAAGTGCCTTTCGGCTTCGTTAAGGGTCTTTTTACACACTTTATAGTTGGGAAAAGGCTAGGCAGATGATGAGGTTTGAAGGTTAATATAATCATAACAAAACATACCTTGGATCTTTACTACTGTTGTACCTAACAGCTGGTTTGATTACAACAGGTGTAAACTTACGTTTTACTTCTAGTATCAACTAGCAAGGTTATTATACCGATCAAGTTTATCAAAAACAAAAGGTTCTGAGTCACTCTGACTAAGTGACGCACTTGTGGACGCGAAATCGGCTTGAGCCGCATAACATCACGCAGTTTCGGTCTCGGTCGCAAAGTCCTAACCGACGATCCGGATATAACGATTTGGTAGTCTCTACACTAAAAGTTGTCGATTGTCATTGGTATTTTACCGAATTTTGTCGGAAACTTTATGATTTTCGTAATTATTGTTATTATTTATTTATTTATCAGACTACAAAGAGGTGACACAATATAACTTAGCCCATGTTAGTATTTAATAACTAGAACAGATCGGATGCGATAAGTTAGCACCCACCTTCTAGTTACGGAGATATTGGAGATATTTAAATACTACTTTTTATGGTTTTAACTTTACTTAATTACCTGCATGACCCGTTTACTATTCAAAGCATCCATCAGCACCAAATTTTGAGTGCGTTACATTGAGTTTTACCGTAAAACGTGATTTTTTACCACAAAAAAAGTCGTTTCCCAGCAATAATTTTTGGATAGGGTGACTTGGTTTGATGTACATAATGCTTGGTTGACGGCTTCGCGAAGGGTCTGTTTACACTCTGCATTAGGGTCGGCTTTCAGCCTAACTGGATGTAGCTGAACAGCTTACAGAACCCAGGTACTGGGTTCTTAATACGGTTGCAGTCCTTGGTATTCTTCTTCTTCGTATCGCTGGCACGACAAATTTTATAATTTGTTAGCCCAAAACATCGCCACTTCCACCGCGTCGTCGGTGGCAGCGTAGAGGTCACTTCGGCTGCTTGTTTTTGGGCTAAGAGGGCAGGATAGGAGGTGGAGCATAGTTTGTGACGCAGCTCCACAACCACACCCCGCTGCTGTTTCATTGAGGTAACCCCACCTAACGAGGCAGTCCTTGGTAAGACTGGCTGATAGACTTTCGGGTTTCCTTCTTACTACCAGTAACGGCTGTCAAAGATCTACAAATTAGTTCTTTAGTTATTTCATCATTTCTTTTTTTTTTTTCGTTTGGAAACTTAGTGACTTTGATAACCATTGTTTTATATAAATTAGAAGCATTATTTGAGTTTTTGTTAGTGTGAGTACCATGTAGACTTTCTATTATGGTTAGTAGGACTTATCCTAATCTTTATGGTTTTAACTGTAGCTTTGTTTTATTTTCCTATCTCTACACTGTGCTCACATATAGAAGCAACAATATTGTACCCAGGACTATGTAATATAACTTGATTTGAAAAGAGTGTCCATGGAGTTTCTTGCCCATTCTTCTCCATGAGATCTACTATTTTCGAATGGGCAGCTACAGTCCATTCACAGTTATTATGCCTGTGGCGGGACTGTAGGTCGCTTATTTTTGACTATGCAAAAGTGCCTGTCACGGGTCTATTTGAAATAAATGCTTTGAGTTTGAGTTTGAATGATAGCCGGGACTTGTTTGGGGAACTCTTTATTAATGGCTTTACTTAACCTTGAAGGTCGAGACGTGGCTGTTATTACTTAGCCGCCAGTACTTACCTATCAATATAAAAGATACTAGCCACTTTTTATAGCCCATACGTTTCAAGGTCAACATAATCATAACAAAACACATCTTGGTAGTTTTCTACGGCTCTCCGATCTCCCCCCCCCCCCCCATCTTACTCCTATAATATGTCTGACACTGATCTACAAATTGTAAAAACGTAAGTAAATTTAAATGGGCCCGAAAGTGCCGATGCCTGCCGGGGCTGCGGAACTGTTCGAAAACGATACCGCGGCCCTGGAACACAAAGAGCAAAGAAGGAACATGGATGGGTTTTAGTCAGTAAAAGTCTGACACTCCCTCCCACTCCACCCAGAACGGGGCGGGGGGGGGGGGGTTATTTGATATTTGATATAATTAAGCGGGCTGCCCTGGCCGCTTGGAAGGGTACCTTAAGGCCGTAGAACGCATATAAAACATCGTTCTGTTTCTATCAATCGATTAAAGATGACAAGAGACAGAATTATGTTTTAAAAATGTTCAGCGATTCGTGGTGCAAGCGAGCCCAAGAGAAGGAAGACAATGAATCGTGTAGCTGAAACCGCTAAGGCGCGAATTACACAGAAACGGCGATTTATAAGGAAACGAAAGAACGGCGTGCCTGTCCCGCGCCGCTTGAGTGTAATTCACGACACGTCGCCTACGTACATTTTGTATGAAAACGTTTTGAAGCGGCATCGTGCCTGCGCCGCGCCTTCACCGTACGCCTTTTCTGTGTAATTCGCGCCTAAGGCAACCATCAAAAACAAAATTTTATCATCTCTTACATGACATAAAACATTTAACCTTCAGTTAAAGATTTAAAGATTAAAATGTAACTATTTATCTGTTAATCTACACTATTAACATGTTTCAGATAAAGAGATAAGGAAGTACGACTTTAAGATTTAATCTTTTGCTTTCGATCAAATTGTTTACAGTATTCTGATGCTTATCCAAATCACGCTATCACTCAGAACGGATATACAGGGTGAAAACGGACCCTTCAAAAATTCAATGTAACGTACTCAAAACTTGGTGCTGATGGATGCTTTGAATAGTAAACAGGTCATGGAGGTTATTAAAGTAAAGTTAAAACCTTAAAAAATAGTATTTAAAAAAAAAACTTGTGAAAAATTAGAATTTTGACCTCCAACATCTCCGTAACTAGAAGGTTCCCAGGTATGGTCCAGAATAAAAAAATTCTCGCAATGACGGGGAGAACCAGTGCCTTTCGGCTTCGTTAAGGGTCTTTTTACACCCTTATAGTAGGAAATATTAATAACATAATATAACATCACGCCTGTAATGCCCGAAGGGTTAGGCAGAGGTGTACGTAAAAAGCCACATTCGTCCAGCCACTTTTTTTTTTTCGGATGGAAAATCATCAATGACCCCCCCCCCCCCCCCCCGCTCTGGGCGGAGTGGGAGGGAGTGGTAGACTTTACTGACTATAACCCATCCATGTTCCTTCTTTGCCCTTTGTGTTCCAGGGCCGCGGTATCTCTTTCGAACAGTCCCGCAGCCCCGGCAGGCATCGGCCCTTGCGGACCCCTTGCATTTGCTGACATCTCTTTGAGGCGCGCGTGGAACACGAACGCGCCGAAACCAGTTATGTTAAAGTCCCATGTAATAGGAGGCGACCCTATTGCCATCAATCGGACACAACTCAAGACTTCGTAGCTGGTACTGAGAATTCCCTGATGAAAATACCCCATGTAATAGGAGGCGACCCTATTGCCATCAATCGGACACAACTCCAGACTTCGTAGCTGGAGCGACTGCCTATCTGACCTCCACAACCCAGTTAGTACTAGGTAATACGATACCCCTTGGTAAGACTGGTTGTCAGACTTTCGGGCCACTGACTAAAACAAACAGTCAGACAGACACTTTTGTATGTCTGTGTGACTGTTTGTTTGTTCCGGCTAATCTCCGAAACGACTGGACCGATTTTAACGAGATTTTTACTGTCAGATAGCAGATGTTATAAAGCGTAAGTTAGGCTACTTTTCTTTTAGAAAAAGAATTAGGGTTCCGTGCAAAAAAAACCCCTTGAAATTATTTACAAAATCTGACTCAAATAAAATAATATTTTTATAATAATTCCACGCGAACGAAGGTCGCCGGAAAACAGCCATTACTTTAATATAACTTACTACCAATACATCATCGGCACCATCTTCCTGCCCTTGTCCCACGTTACTTGGGGTCGGCGCAACACGTTTTTTTCTTCCATTCTCCTCTGTCAACCGTCACGCTATCATTTACTCCTTTATCTTTCATATCATTCCTCACACAATCCATCCATCGTTTCTTTGGTCTTCCTCTCCGTCTCCATCCATCAACGTTTATATTCATCACTCTTTTAGTCACATGCGATTCGTCCCTCCTCATCACATGTCCATACCAAGACAGTCGATTCCCTTACAACTTTTCTGTAACTGGCGCAACTTTTAAACTTCCTCTAATATACTCGTTCCTTAGCTTATCCATTCTTGTCACACCACACATCCACCTCAACATTCTCATCTCCGCTACATGCAATCTTTTTTCATCCATTCTTCACAGCTCAGCATTCCGATCCATACAGTACGACAGGTCTAATCATGGACTTGTATATAACTTACTACCAATACAATTAACTTATATTCAAGTTACCTTCACAATAATTCCTCTCAATGTTTACATTTGATAAGCATAATAACAATATTGTATTTGCCTCTGGTATTGAGGAAAACTTTATAAATAAACAAACATACATAACTCATAATTTATTTACTACATGGTATGTAACTTAATAAATTAATTTCAGGTAGACTCAATATGTAACATAAACATAATACAACTTTGTCAAGAATTTTTGTTAAAATCGATTCACCACGTAAGCCTTCTGTAACATTTTTAGGGACTCATCATGTTCCTAGCCTTTTCCCAACTATGTTGGGGTCAGCTTCCAGTCTACCCGGATGCAGCTGAATACCAGTATTTTACATGGAGCGGTATGGTCTAGAACAAAAAAATTATCGCAATGACGGGGAGAACAAGTACGTTTCAGCTTCGTGAAGGGTATTTTTACACCGAGTATACTAAATGGAGAAATAAGTTTCTTCGTTGACAACAGAACTCATTAGATTGATTAAGTAATACTGAACCATGAATAAATAATGAACACTTTTTACAAGGCAGTTGTAAGTGGAAACTCCGGGGGAGGACGTCCTAGAAGGTCATACACCGACCTTATTAGTGAAGATCTTCAGAAGGGTCAGGTGTGTAGTACTCGCAACGAGTGTGTATGACCAGAAGTATGGACGTAGACGAAACAAAATGAGTACCGGGTAAAACGGGGTGAATAGGAACGCAGGGGTGCATCGAGACAAAACTTTGAGACCCTTCACGAAGCCGTCAACAAAGCATTATGTACATCAAACTAAGTCACCCTACGCAAAAATTTTTGCTGGGACACGACTTTTTTTTTGGGGTGAAAAATCACGGTTTACGGTAAAACTCTATGTAACGCACTCAAAACTTGGTGCTGATGGATGGTTTGGATAGTAACGGAGGCAATTAAAGTAAAGTTAAATCCTTAAAAAATTGTACTTACTTAAAAAAAACTTGTAAAAAATTTGGAACTTTGACCTCCAATATCTCCGTAATTAGAAGGTTCCCAAGTATGGTCCAGAACAACAAAAATATCGCAATGACGAGGAGAACAAGTGCCTTCGGCTTCGTTAAGGGTCTTTCTACACCCTTTATGTAACGTTGCCAACAAGGTCTCTAAATAATTAAGTAGGTATAACAAAGTAAATTAAATAGAGTACTTTTTGGTAACATGTCATATCAATTCAACGTTAAAATCCCTTTCAAACTTTTGTCGGTATGTAAGGATCGTTATAGGTCGTGTGCTGTAGTCGTTACAGGTAGTCAGTGACCCGAAAATCTGACAACTATTCTTAGAAAGGTGTATCGTATTAGCCAGTACTAACTGAGTTGTGGAGCAGTCGCTCCAAGTAAAATGCTGGTATTCAGCTGCATCCGCTTAGAGTGGAAGCCAAGCCAAACATAGTTTGGAAAAGGCTAGACAGATAATGCTAACGAAAGGTTCGTTGTACCAATTTACCATATACTTTTTAGCAGTGATAGTCTAGTGGTGTGACCGTCGGACTGCCAAGTCATAGGTCTCAACTTCGAACCCAAGACTCGCACCTCTGATTTTTCGGATTCGTCCCTATTTTATAATTATCACTTGGTCCGGTGAAAGAAAACATCGTGAGGAAACCGAACATGTCTCAGACATGTTTATCGACCGCATGTAAAGCCAAGTCAGAGGCCCATGGGCGGCATAAAACTTCTGACAACAGGTTAGACACAAACTTTTTTTTTTTGTGAATGGCATCTCGCAGTTCAACCTAGGAGGTTGTCGTATGCTTAACCAGACTATCCTGTAGGTGCCTTGAGTGTGAGGCCTCCAGCCAGGGGCAAAAATCTTACAAACTGCGCGACTTCAAGCGGCTAAGGGCACCCCCTGTGGGGTACGAGCCTCGGCTTAGGGCGTCGCTGGGGGAGGACAGCAAAGGGACAGGCTGGACCTGAGTGGTAGTTAGACACCAACCACACCATAAAAAAAGATATACGTAAAGATTTCACGGTTACTATGGTAACTGAAGGTCATTGCGCCTTCTAATTAGGAAACGTTTGGTAAACAGACCAAATTGCGGCTGATTAACTAAGTAAATATTAGATAAGAGTTGTGGTTTAGGTAATTAATTATTGACTTATACAGGGTGTAAACGGAAACTTCACGAAGCCGTCAACCAAGCATTCTGTACATCAAACTAAGTAACTTTACGCAAAAATTATTTCTGGGAAACGACTTTTTTTTTTGGTGTGAAAAATCACGTTTCACGGTAAAACTCAATGTTACGCACTCAAAACTTAGTGGTGATGGATGCTTTGAATAGTTAATGGGTCATGGAGTAAATTAAAGTAAAGTTAAAATCTTGAAAAGTGGTTTTTAAAAAAAAAACTTGTGAAAAAATTGGAACTTTGACCTTCAATATCTCCAGAACCTGTGGTTTCGCAGGTATTATCTAGAAGAAAAAAATGATCCCAATGATGGGCAGAATATGTGGTTTTCATTTTCGTTAAGGGTCTTTTTACACCCTTTATACATAACTGGCAGTTGCCCACGGCCTTCGTTCGCGTGAAATTGTTATTTAAAAAAATACCTCCCTGTTTTAATCGGATTTTGTTACGAATTTCAAGGGTTTTGCAAGGAACTCTAATAATTAAAAAAAAAAATGTACGGCACTTATAAACGAAACACATTTTTTCAATTATTGTCTGTCTGTTTGTTCCGGCTAATCTCCGAAACAGCTGGACCGATTTTGACGAGACTTTTACTGGCAAATAGCTGATATTATAAGGTCTAACTATTTTAATTTTAGAAAATAAATTAGGATTGCGTGTAAAAAAAATTAAAACCCTTGAAATTGTTAACAAAATCCGATTCAAAAAGGGAAGTAATTTTTTTTTTAAATAATAATTTCACGGGTACGAAGGTCGCGGGCAACAGGTAGTCATTAAAATAAAATTTTAAGCAACAGTTCACCTGTTGCAGGCTACATGTTGAACAAAACATGAGCCGCGACCGTAACACGTATGTATAATAGAATTACACTTACATCGTACTAGCTTATACCCGCGGCTTCGCTCGTGTTAATTTGGAATTTGACAATTAAACACACTACTAAAGTTTCAATAATAATATATGATAAAATCATGATTTGAAAGACCCGTGGTGCCATTATAATTATAAGAACGTTATTGTTGTTTTCCTCGAGAACAATACTTTTTTTCGGGATAAAAGGTACCCTATGTCCGTTTCTGTACACCTGACAACGTATATCCAAAATTTCAGGATTATCGGTTCAGTGGTTTAGGCGTGAGAAAGTAACAAACAAACAACCATTCGCATTTATAATATTAGTTAGGATTTTAAGCAAAGGCCACCTGTTGCATGCCTAACATATAACGTCATCATCTTCCTGCCCTTGTCCCATTCTACTCGGGGTCGGCGCAACGTTTTCTTCTTCCATTCTCCCCTGTCAGACGTCACGGCATCATTTACTCCTTTCTCCTTCATATCATTCCTCACACAATCCATCCATCTTTTCTTTGGCCTTCCTCTCCCTCTCCATCCATCAATACAAGGTGTAAACGGACTCTTCACGAAGCCGTCAACCAAGCGTTATGTATATCAAACTAAGTAACTCTACGCAAAAATTATTGCTGGGGAACGACTTTTTTTGGGGTGAAAAATCACGTTTCACGGTAAAACTCAATGTATCGCACTCAAAACTTGGTGCTGGTGGATGCTTTGAATAGTAAACGGGTCATGGAGTTAATTAAAGTAAAGTTAAAACCTTTAAAAGTGGTATTTAAAAAAATACTTGTGAAAAAATTGGAATTTTGACCTCCAATATCTCCGTAACTAGAAGGTTCCCAGGTACGGTTCAGAACAAAAAAATGATCGCAACGACGGGAACAACAAGTGCCTTTCGGCTTCGTTAAGGGTCTTTTTACACCCTTTATACTCCTACACAAATATTCAACACCGCATAGTAACAACAGTATACCGATCATACAATCACATACTTATCTAAAACAGTAGATAGCCTAATCTGATCGATTGCACAGTTTTTGTTGTTACTTTTGTAATATTATGTATCATTTGGAATGAGGAGCTCGTGGCTAAATAATAACAGCCGCTGATCATTCTTCAGGTTAAGCCTTGCTTGCCTAGGTTGGT
Source organism: Noctua pronuba (assembly GCA_905220335.1). Classification (NCBI taxonomy): domain Eukaryota; kingdom Metazoa; phylum Arthropoda; class Insecta; order Lepidoptera; family Noctuidae; genus Noctua; species Noctua pronuba. The sequence continues at coordinate 2,873,199 of LR999920.1, forward strand.
CTGTGGATGGGTGACCACCCATTACATACCGAGTTTTCTCCGTGCCTCGGAAAGCACGTTAAGCCATTGGTCCCAGGTGTCATTTTGTAGATCTTTGACAGTCGTTAGGTAGTCAGTGGCCCAAAAAGTATGACAACCAGTCTTACCAAAGGGTATCGTATTACCCAGTACTAACTGGGTTGTGGAGGTCAGATATATAGTCGCTCCATGTAAAATACTGGTATTCAACTGCATCCGGTTAGACTGGAAGCCGACCCCAATATATTTGGGAAAAGGCTAGGCAGATGATGATGTATCATTTGGAATGAGGAGCTCGTGGCTAAATAATAACCGCTGATCAACCATCAGGTTAAGTCGTTGTTGCCTAGGTACATTACATACTAAGTCTTCTCCGTGCCTCAGAATGCACATCATCAGCCTAGCATTTTCCCAACTATGTTAGGGTCGGCTTCCAGTCTGACCGGATGCAGCTGAATACCAGTATTTTACATGGAGCGACTGCCTATCTGACCTCCACAACCCAGTTAGTACTGGGTAATACGATACCCCTTGGTAAGACTGGTTTTGGGTCACTGACTACCTAACGACTGTCAAAGATCTACAAATGACAGCCGGGACCAACGGCTCAACGTGCTTTCCGAGGCACGGAAGAAGCTAGGTATGTAATGGGTGGTCACCCATCCACAGACCAACCAAAGCAAGCACGGCTTAACCTAAAGATCGATCCGAATGGCTGTTATTATTTAGCCACGAACTCAGAATGCACGTTAAGTAATAATAAAAAGCTAGCCTATATCCTTCCTTCCCCAGGACATAACCTCCCTCCTTGTTAAATTTCATTACGATCTGATCAGCCGTTTAGTCGTCAAAAGGTAACAAACAAACAAGTTATTTTCGTATTTATAATATTATTAAAGTATGGATGTTAGAACAAAACAAACATACGGTTGTTTAGGAATAATTTGTGCAATATTATAAAAAAAATTAAAGGGTTTTTATACGGGGTGTAAACGGACCCTTCACGAAGCCGTCAACCAAGCATTCTGTACATCAAACTAAGTAACTCTACGCAAAATTATTGGTGGGAAACGACTTTTATTTTTTGAGTGAAAAATCACGTTTTACGGTAAAACTCAATGTAGCACATTCAAAACATTGTGGTGATGAATGCTTTGAATATTTAACGGGTCATGGAGGTAATTAAAGTAAAGTTATTACGTTAAAAACTAGTATTTAAAAAAAAACTTGAAAAATTTGGAACTTTGACCCCCAATATCTCCATAACTAGAAGATTCCCAGGTATGGTCTAGTACAAATAATGATCGCAATGCCGCGGAGAACAAGTGCCTTTCAGCTTCATTAAGCTTATTTTTACACCCATTATGACTCAGTCTGTACTTCCCTATATCAGAGAACCACCTATCTTACCGCACCATTAATTTACAATCATATTAATTAACAAAACAAACACATCAAAAAACCTCAGCATAATTTCCAAACACTATACACCAAACACATTTATTTATATTAAAACAAAACACTATATTTCAATTTCCTTTTTTGGCTTCACAACACAATTAACACTTTATCGAAAACAAAAGCTAATCATTGACTTTTTATAATTAGCTTATACAACAATGGTTTGCACATAATCGTGTACAGATTAAATAAATAAAATTATAACGAACGCGACTGTACCGTACGCGGTCTCATATCTTACTGGCGATGTTAAAAAATATTGGACGGTAAGGGCGTATGTATATTGGTGATAAAGTAATCGCGCATTTTGAAACCATAGACGCGACTTCGGAGGAGCTCGTGGCTAAATAATAACAGCCGCTCGGGTCGATCTTTAGGTTAAGCCGTGCTTGCCTAGGTTGGTCTGTGGATGGGTGACCACCCATTACATACCGAGTTTCCTCCGTGCCTCGGAAAGCACGTTAAGCCGTTGGTCCCGGCTGTCATTTGTAGATCTTTGACAGTCGTTAGGTAGTCAGTGGCCCAAAAAGTCTGACAACCAGTCTCACCAAGGGGTATCGTATTACCCAGTACTAACTGGGTTGTGGAGGTCAGGTAGGCAGTCGCTCCATGTAAAATACTGGTATTCAGCTGCATCCGGTTAGACTGGAAGCCGACCCCAATATAGTTGGGAAAAGGCTAGGCAGATGATGAGACGCGACTTCGGAAAAAAAAAGTCAGTTGGACTCTACATAACATCACGGCTGTTATCCCCGTAGAGTTAGGCAGAGGTGTACCTAATAGTACACCCACATTTCGCCAGTTATGTTTAAGTCTCATGTATCGCTTATGGACGAGCCTGTTGCCTTGAACCGGGCACAAATCCAGACTCCGTGGCTACTGAGAAAAGAGTTTTATTTTTGTATTCATGTAATCAATTATTTATGTTGTAGTGGCTTCTGTACGTTTTTTCACGGGTAACCACTGAAACCAGCGCTGTGCTATGGCCCCCCCATAGCAAAGCATCAGTAGCGAAGGGTCAATTTTGTAACAGGTAAGCCGGAGTACATATCTTTAATGTGATTATTTTATTTGTCTATAGAATACTGACCGTGCCATTTTTCAAAGGGAAGCCGGTAGGAATCGAGTTGTATGGAACCTTCGCCACTGCACAGCATCATGCTGAGTGGCAACCTGCTTGTCGCAGTCACGACGTGCAAGCAGTAATTTTTTTTTTTGTTCCATCTTTTTGTATTCTAAATATTTGTAATGCGTTGTATATTTATTGTTTTGTCATTTTGTATACGACAAATAAACATTTTTTCTGGTCAGTGGGTCGTCTTCTTTCTTGCTTTCTAATTACTAAACCACAGTAAAATTGTGTGAACGCCATAAATTTCAAAACAAATAACATTAGGTACGTTATTTTATCAACGCAGTTTTATCAGAACACGCCCTATACGCCGTGAGTACTCATTTAGTCTAACAATACAAAATACTGTGTTATCTATAAAATCGTTGGTATAGAGGTGATTAACTTGATGATGCATTGGAATTTCAAATGTCTATGCTAAATTGGCGAGTGCTAAAAACTTGAGTTTGAAAAGCACTAAACAACAGTAAAAAATCAACATTAATTCGCCAAACAAATTAAATTCTCAGTAACTAGTGACTAATCCATACTGATATTATAAATGCGAAAGTAAGTTCGTTTGTTTGTTACCTTTTCACGCCTAAACCACTGAACCGATCATCCCAAAATTTTGCGTATACGTTGTCAGGTGTACAGAAACGGACATAGGGTACCTTTCAATACGAAAAAAAAGAACTGTTTCCGAGGAAAACAACGATAACGTTCTTATGATAATAGATAGCGCCACGTGTCTTTCAAATCATGATTTAGTTATATTATTACAACAGAGTACACCCCGAATTGACTGTTATAAAATATTACTATTATAATACCCCTATTTGAATCTGATTTTATTAACAATTTCATGGGTTTAAATTTTTTTGGCACGGAACCCTAACCTTTTTTCTAAAATAATAGTAGCATAATATTAATTTGCTGTATTATAGCTATTTAGACAAATCAATAAAATACTATAAAGGTGAAGAAAAAAAACCGTTGCAAAAAAAATCTGTACAAATATAAAGACAATATGACCGCACCTTTACTTTTATAACAACGATTTTGCAAAGCCAGTGATTTGCATATATTATGTTATATATGTGTTTATATGCAGTGTCAAGTCGAAGTTAAATAGACAGAGGGTCTACTTACAATGACTTTTGATTTAAAAGAGTATCCATGGAGTTTCCCCGTTGTACCGTTCGCACCATTGACCTGCACCATCAATGGTGCAGATGAGACTAATTAGTTTTTTTTGCACCATTAATGGTGCAAACGAAACTGCATTGATAGAGTATGGTCTCATCTCCACCATTGAGATGCATACTATCAATGCGGTTGTAGGTATTTCCTCTTTGGAGTTTCTTGCTCATTCTTCTCCATAGAGATCTATGCTTTTGAAAGCGCAACTGCAGTACTTTCACAAGTTATAATGCCTTGTGACTGTACCTTCGCTGTTTTTTTTTTGTTTTTTTTTTTTACATTTTAAGTGCCTGAAATGGTCTGATTGAAATAAATGCTTTGAGATTTAGTTTGAAAAATGCTTTGAGCTTGAGTTTGAATTATGAGCGGTTGACTATTTACAGAACATTCACGCGCCCCATGTGAGCGTGCGATATTATTTTTGAGTCTAATCATTGTGTTTTAGTACATTATCTACATCCTTATTATCTTTCTTCTCAATAAAACCTATTTAAGTTAAAAAAATACTGTTTTTTTAGCGAATCTTCTGACCAAACATTTTTGACGTCAAGTGTCAAACCACAGATTATTAAGTTAAGCTAGGTAGCACAATGACATCATGTATACAGTGACGAATACGCGATGTTTTTGTTTTTACTTTTTTTTGCGCGCATACTTAGTAAGTGAATGATTAGATTGTGAATAATGTAATTTTATTTTGTGTGTGTTTTGTTGTATGAATGGATTCATCAAGCTTACGTTCTTTTTGGGACAAGCACAAGTTGTCACATGGCGATTACGTACAGTCAACCAGTTATTAAGAACAGTCAGTTATTTGTTCTGATGTGTGTCCACAAATCTATACTAATATTATAAACCTGCAGTGTTTGTTTGTTTGTTTGAACGCGCTAATCTCTGGAACTACTGGTCCGATTTGAATGATTCTTTCAGTGTTGGGTAGTCCATTTATCAAGGAAAGTTATAAGCTATATAACATTACGCTACGACCAAAAGGAGCGGAGCAGCAATGAAAAATGTTGCTAAAACGGGGAAAATTGTATTTTTAATAATTTCACGCGGACGAAAGTCGCGGGGAACAGCTAGTTAATAAAATAATTTGCATTAAAAACTAATTGTTAATTTAAGAATCTGTGATCTGGCTACGTCATCAAGTTCCTTGCTAGTTGTGGGTTTAAGGTTTATTGTTTTTTTCTTAAGTTTCTATTGAAATTATCAGTGAATCTTCTGACCAAACATTTTTGACGTCAAGTGTACATTATTAAGTTAAGCTAGGTAGCACAATGACATCACACATACAGTGACGAATACACGACGTTTTTGTTTTTACTTTTTTTTTGTTCGCATACTTAGTAAGTATACAAGATTGACAGAAAATTGAATCATCAGTCCAATGATTAGGTTGTGAATAACTTAATTTCGTTATGTGTGTTTTTTTGTTTTGTATTTTGTTTTGTTTTGTTTGTCACGAATGAATGGATTCATCAAACTTAACCCTTTATAAGGCAGAGAAAACCGGAAATGATAGGAAAATGAAGTTTATGTATGTTAATAAGGATATTTTTATATGATTTTTAAGTTTTTTTTTTCTTTTTTTATTTTATAAAAATATTAAATAAGTATATTAATATTAGTGTATTATTTATTGTGTGTGTATTTTTTTTTTTTAAATCACCGGAAAATGTGTGGAAACTTTGATAACAGTATATGTGCCACTGTCCATACTAAAGTGCTGATATTTCTGTATAAAAACTAATTTTGTTGGTGGCACGTATATTGACTCTACCTTAAAAAGGGTTAAGTTATTTTTGGGACCAGCACAAGTTGTCACATGGCGATACTTACAGTCATCCCGCAGAAACCTCACTCAGAATTTTGTCATAACAAGGAACGGTTAGTTATTTGTTTAAATGTGTGTCCATAAAATTAATAAAATAATTTGCATTAAAAACTAATTGTTAATTAAAGAATCTTTGATATCTGGCTACGTCATTATAAAGTTCCTTGCTTTTCGTAGGTTTAAAGAAATTATTTTTTATTTTCTTGTCAAATTATGTGTGCGAACCTTCTGACCAAACATTTTTGACATCAAGTGTCAAAAACATTATTAAGTTAAGCTAGGTAGCACAATGACATCATGTATACGGTGACGAATACGCGATGTTTTTGTTTTTACTTTTTTTGTTCGCATAGCTACTTAGTAAGTAAATACAAGATTGTCAGAAAATTGAATCGTCAATTCAGTGATAAGGTTGTGAATAATTTAATTTTGTTGTGTGTTTTTTGTTTTGTATTTTGTGTGTGTTTTAGTTGTGCGTGTTTTGTTTTGTTTATCATTTATGAATGGATTCATCAAGCTTACATTCTTTTTGGGACAAGCAAAATTTGTCACATGGCGATTACATAGTCAGCCCACAGAAACCTTACTCAGAACTTTGTCATAACAAGGAACAGTCAGTTTTTTGTTTTGATGTGTGTCTATAAATTAATAAAATAATTTGCATAAAAAATGTCATTTAAAGAATCTTTCTTCTAGATATTTTTACAAATTACCGATGAAAAATTTCTCAGAATGATGTACTGAATACGTGGTAGCCGTATTCGCGTCGGTGTCCCTTCCACCCTGTACATGTGAAGCGAGTATTTTTAATGTTAAAATCGATGTATTTACGTTACGTTTAAACCTCGCACTCGTGCTAGGGCCTCGGGTATGTACGTGAGCAAAGCGAAAGAAACGTCATAAACATCAATTGACAAGTAATGAGCTAAATTAGACAAAGTCCAAGTTTCTTATAGATCGTAAACATTGTATTTGTTTAGTTCAGGGTTAGAACAACACGTAGAGCATGAAATCGCAGCATATAATGCGTATAAAAGTGCCCTTGTCGAAGCCAAAAGACTAGTTCTCCACGTCATTGCGATAGCGTACCGTAGCCGAATGGCAAAAAACGGAACCTGTAGATTCGTCATGACATTCTGTTTGTCTGTCAGCCCGTATGTCACAGTCAATTTATTCGGAAACTGTTAGGACTATTAGAAAGATTCAATAATTTCACAGTTTTTAATGTTATCTTTAAATACCTCCACGACTACCGCACTACTCTTATGCATCCATCATAGTTATGAGTACTACTCGTACCATAAATCGTAATTTTTTACACCCCAAAAAAAAAGCTGTTTCCCGGCAATAATGTTTGCGTAAAGTTACTTAGTTTGATGTACAGAATGCTTGGTTGACGGCTTCGTGAAGGGTCTGTTTACACCTTGTAGAAGTACTAAGGGCGCGTTCCCACTATGTCGTGACGACAGGTTATCGTGTCGTTTAAAGCGTCGTGGCTTGTGTATTTAAGTGGAGGTGTTCACATATACGACGACACGATTAACTGTCGTCCACGATTTTTGCCAACTAAAAACCAACGATAAATTAATCGTCACGACATAGTGGGAATGCGCCCTTACTTGTGTCACACTACCAGTAAACAGTGACACGCTTGGTTTGTATGAAAACACAACAGGCACAGGTGTACCTAACAGTACACCCACATTTCACCAGTTATGTTTAAGTCTCATATAATAGGGGGCGACCCTATAGCCATCAACCGGGCACAAATCCAGACTCCGTGGCTGCTACTGAGAAATTCCTGATGGACAAACCCAATAACACTTCGGGAATTGAACACAGGACCTCATGCTGAGCAGTCGCCCTTGCGACCACTAGACCAACCACGCAGTCGAAGTCTTTTGTATGAAAAGTGTTACCAATACCGCCTTTAACAACGGCCGCCGAGGTCTGTGGTTGACAGTGGCGAAGGTACCATACAACTCGATTCCTACGGGATTCCCTTTAAAAAATGGCACAGTCAGTATTCTATAGACAAATAATATAATCACATTAAAACGATGTACTCCGGCTGACCTCTTACAAAAATTGACCCTTCGCTACTGGTGGCTGAGTCTCGTAAATCTGTCACTACACCAATTTCTAGTTCGCTGATTGATATGACAGATCGTAAATAACTGTCCTATTTCAGGAACGTTTGATTGGTCTGAAAATGTTTAAATTGGCTTGCCAAGCGGTGGAAATGCGTTGTTTAATCAGCATGTCGCCATTCAGGGAACGAGCTGGATCCAGCAAATTTCGAAGACATGCGACATTCGATGGCCGAACCCTAACTTAAAAAGTCCTGCTTGCAATTACTACACCATCATCATTCTCTTGCCTTTATCCCAATTTGGGGTCGGCGCAGCATGTCTTCTTCCTCCATACTTCTCTATTACTCGTCATCTCATCAGACACCTCCTTTTTTGCCATATCATCATTTTCACAATGAATCCATCGTTTCTTTGGTCTTCCTCTACTCTTGTACCCATCCATGTTCATACTCAAAACTTTCTTCATGACATTTTCCTCATTCGTCCGCATCACGTGCTTTCATTAATGACTCCGCCCTGGAGTGTAAATGTGGTGCTGTTCCACAAACGATGTGGCACTTAATATCGTGTCCTGCATGCCCTGTTGTTTGTTCACTACAGAAACTGATGGACGCTACCGAAAGCGCCAAACGAGTAGCTCAGTTCTGGGCCGACACAATTTAGATTGCCATCGACACGCTAAGAAGAAGATCACGTGCTCATACCACGAGGACCGATTACCACACAACGTTTCAGTCACCAGCGTCACTCAACCACTACAGCATCATCTGCCTAGCCTTTTCCCAACTATATTGGGGTCGGCTACCAGTCTAACCGGATGCAGCTGAATACTAGTATTTTACATGGAGCGACCGCCTATCTGACCTCCACAACCCAGTTAGTACTGGGTAATACGATATCAATACAGTAAAAACTAGGTAAGATTATTAGATTAAATATTCACAAAAAAAATAATTTGAACTTTGTTAGGTCTTAGCTTAGAATTCAGAACAATGGCGTAGGTGGTACCAGCCAAGTAGAATTTTTGATGCTAAAATATCTTTTTACGCCCACTACAATATAAGAAGAAAAAGTAATTATATAAGCAATTTACTTTGGTAATTATTTTCGAAGAAAGTTCTTCAATTTGATGGAACAATCATTTTTATTTCTGCTTTTGTATAGTATTGTTTTAAGCTCCTTTTTGAGTGAGTAAGCTTAAGATCGAAGCGCCAGGGTACCCCTCGAAGAAAATTCAAATTTTCGTACGTTTTGTGCTATGTTATATTATTATTTTAATATGGGTTTACAGGAATATAATCATTAAAATCATCAATTCATCAAAAAAAGTTTGTTAGATTTTAGGGAAATTGTGTTAATTTGCGCACAAAAAACAGGTATTTTTACTTGCATGAATATTTCATGTTTCGTATGTTATTTGGTAATGTCATTGCTATTCAAGGTATAAACGGGCCCTTCACGAAGCCGTCTACCAAGCATTCTGTACACCAACCTAAGTAACTTAACGCAAAATTATTGTGTATATTTTTTTTTTTGGTGTGAAAAATCACGTTTTATGGTAGAACTCAATGTAACGCACTCAAAACATTGTGCTGATGGATGCTTTCGTCGTACGGAGGTCAAGGAGGTATGTAAACTAAAGTTATAACATAAAAAACTAGTATTTAAAAAACTACTTGAGTAAAAGTTTGAACTTTGACCCCCAATATCTCCGTAACTAGAAGGTTCCCAGGTATGGTCTAGAACAAAAAGATTATCGCAATGACGGGGAGACCAAGTGCCTTTCGGCTTCGTTAAGGGTATTTTTACACCTAGTATATGCCCCTTCCGGATCGGACGGAGTTTTTTAACATCATAATATTGGTAAAGAAACGTACATATATTGTTATACAAGATATGGAAAAACCAACACTTTTATACTGTTAACAAAGCATTATGCAGTACACAGCTGTTAAACCGACCTTTGAAACTTAAACAAGGCTACGTAACGTTTTTGTTACAAATCTTGCCAAGGTAATACAGCATATTTGTTGCAAAACTTTGTAAATTCATGTTGTACGCTTGTAATTTTAGCCTTTTTAACGCACGCGCTTGCTTGTCACGTATAAAGGGTGTTAAAAGACCCTTAACGAAGCCGAAAGGCATTTGTTCTCCACGTTATTGCGATCATTTTTTTGTTCTGAACCATAGCTGGGAACCTTCTAGTTACGGAGATATTGGAGGTCAAAGTTCCATTTTTTTTACAAAATACCACTATTACAGTATTTAACTTTAATTTAATTAACTCCAGACCCGTTTTCTAATCAATGCATCCATCAGCACTAAGTTTTGAGTGCGTTACATTGAGTTTTAACGTAAAACGTGATTTTTCACCCGAAATAAAAAGTCGTTTCCCAGCAATAATTTTTGCGTAGAGTTACTTAGTTTGATGTACAGCATGCTTGGTTGACGGCTTCGTGAAGGGTCCGTTTACACCTTGTATGTGACAGTGGTGGTCAAACGGTAAATGTGATAGCCTAGTGGTGTATACTTGGCAGTCGCCCGACTGCCTAGGCAACATCGAATCCTGCAGTCCACGTAAGGTTTGGCAGGGGTGTACCTAATCATGCACCCACATTTCGCCAATTATGTTTAAGTACCATGTAACCCGGCACAAATCGCGATTCCGTGGCTGCTACTGAGAAATTCGTGAAGAAAAGAATCCATCATCATCTGCCTTGCCTTTTCCCAAAACTACCTACTAGTGGTCGGCTTCCAGTCTAACCGGATGCAGCTGATTACCAGTATTTTACATTTTCTTTAAACGGCTAACAGCTGATAGGTCTCAGGCGCGCGCTTGCGAATTTAATACGGCTATTGGGTTATTGTGACAAAAGTGTGTGTATAAAAAAAAGGTTTCTTTGAGAAAGTTGTTTGTTATTAAGTACAATCACGTGTTTAAGTATCGGTCACTAATTACTAGTCACCCTATATACCCACGTGATATTCGCTGATTACTAAGCCCTTTGACGTATGTAAAGTATAATTTGACATCAGTCATGTGGCTAATATCCATTGAAATTGGAATAATAACTTCCGGTGCATTACGGAAGTCATTTGTTAGGTCACATAACGGAATTATTAGGTACGTAAACAATAAACACTGCCTCATTGATTTAGAGGCCGTAACCGCGACTGCTGAGCATGAAGTCCTGGGTTCGATTCCCAGGTTGGGCAAAGTGTTTTTGAATTATTCCGTCGGGGATTTTTCAGTGGCAGCCACGGAGTCTTTATTAGACTTATTACCCGTAGATAGCAATTGGCTTGCCCCCAATTACATCGGAAGTAAAAAAAAGGTTTTATTATATGAAAAAAAGAAAATTAGGTTTATGTATAAACATTGAACGCATATGCAAAGTTTCGTGTCCGTGCTGTTAACCGTTGAGGAGTTCTCTCGTGAGGAGACGATCCTGGTTGCAGGATCAAGTCATGTCTGTCATAAAAATGTATTGTCACCAGAACCAAAGGTTTGTGCAAAATTTCAGCTCAATCGGTTGAGTGGAACTGGTTTGAAATTCAGTTGCAAGATTTGACCAATACGTACTACTACTATTAGGTACACCTAAATCGAAGCCATGTTTAATTTATGTTAATTTCAGCGTTCCGTGTTACCGAACAGAAATAACGAGGTCAGTGGACATTTTCTTTGCTTCGGCCGATTTGGGTTTTAAGTCTAAAGGGTGTAAATAGACCCTGAACGAAGCTGAAAGGCACTTGTTCTCCCCGTCATTGCGGTATTTTTTTTTGTTGTGGACCATACCTGGGAACCTTCTAGTTACGCAGATATTGGAGGTCAAAGTTACAACTTTTTTTTTTATATTACTTTAAATAAATTCAAGACCCGTTTACTGTTTATTGCATCCATCAACACAATTATTTCAGTGCATTAAATTGCCGCAAACGTGTTTTTCCACCCAAGAAAAAAGTCATTTCCCAGCAAAAAATTTTTGCGTAGGGTTACTTATTTTGATGTACAGAATGCTTGGTTGACGGCTTTGTGAAGGGTCAGTTTACTTTTTTTTTTTTGTAAATTTTTAGTCTGTTTAGAGATTTCAAGCCAGCCACGGTAACTCGTGCCGAAGGCAATGTAACCTTGCAATCTACCCATACCCCAACCTCTTACGTAGGACGATAGCACTGCTGTCACGGCTGTCATACCAAAATCAATGACAGCTGTCAAACGCAACTCTGAAGGTCGATTCTGTCGCTATTTCAATTCGTGTTCATTTATATAAGTTTGTCGATGGAGAGATAGTGTTGTGTAAATAAAATAGATGGGACTTTATGCCCGTTAAACTAAGTGTAAACGGACCCATCACGAAGCCGTCAACCAAGCATTCTGTACATCATACTAAGTAACTCTTCGCAAAAATTATTGCTGGGAAACGACATTTTTTTTGGGGTGAATAATCACGTTTTACCGCAGAAGTAGAACTCAATGTAACGCACTCAAAACCCATTACACACCGAGTTTGCTCCGTGCCTCGGAAAGCTCGTTAAGCCGTTGGTCATTTGTAGATCTTTAACAGTCGTTTAGTAGTCAGTGGCTGAAAATCTGACAACCAGCCTTACCAAGGAGGATCGTATTACCCAGTTCTAGTTGGGTTGTGGAGGTCAGATAGGCAGTCGCTCCATGTAAAATACTGGTATTCAGCTGCATCCGATTAGACTGGAAGCCGACCACAACATAGTTGAGAATAGGCTAGACAAATGATACTGAAGTGTGGCTCCGGTTCTCCGCAAACCAAACAAACTTTAATTTTCTTTTTTATACATCTTTAGTTACCGATTTATGAATATTTTTTTAAGAATCCTGAACGAAATTATGCAGGTCGCACGGGTGGACATTTATTTTCCCCTAATCCCCCCCCCCCCCTAATATTTTCTAGTAATAAATATAGCCTATGTTACTCAGGGATAATGTGGCATTCTAACGGTGAAAGAATTTTTGAAATCAGTCCAGTAGTTTTTTAGTTTATTCATTACAAACATACACACACACACACACAAAAATACAAATCTTTCCTCTTTATAATATTAGCGTAGATGTAGGTAGGAATTCGTTATCATAATAGTAAATTATGCTCTGTCTGTGGTTTGTTTCAGTGATCAATATTATGTATGTATCTAATGCATATTATGTTACAAAATTGATTAAAAATAGCACACTTGCTATCATACAGATAAATTAATATTTAAAATTGTTTACCACGGTATTGTAGTTGCACAGTAATGTGGATTTTAATGATAGACAATAATATTTTTCTTGACAATCGTTTGCCAATATAGAGATGGGTATGATGGATTCATTAACGATAATTTTCATCATGAGGAATAAACATATATTATTTTTAATTTGAATTTGTGACCGCAACTAATGGTTGCGCTTCGAGGAATAATTTAGTTGCGCTTAAGAATAGTTGCGCTTTGAGGAATATCCCGAAAAGACTGAGACTTCCTTTCGTCTTACGTTCGTTCATTCATTCACTCACTCACTCAAATTATAATCACGTTCTCGAAAACGGCTCTATCGATTTCGATGAAAGTTGCAATGTAGTGTTTTACGGGGGCGAAAAATCCATCTAGCAAGGTCTCTTATCTGGGAAAAATTCGTGTTCTCTATTTTCACCTGAGCTCGATCGCCCAGGTACAGTCGCCATCAGATATATCGTAGCGGGCGAGGTACTCAAATATTTCGGAGCAGCATTACTTTTCAATAAATTCGTTACACTAGATATGGCCAATAACATCAGAACATGCAATATGTCATAAATATAAGAGCAGCGACTTTTCAATACTTACTATTTTTGACAACTTCAAAGTCAATATAGCAACGAATTTAAACTGTGTAATACAGACTTAAGGTATATTTTCCATAAATGTTCCGATCTTTATGATCATCCTGACTGCGTCGATATCTTTGTAGTTCTGTGCTTTCTGATATTTTAAGCTCGTTATGTGTTCCGAATTTATTGAAAAGTAATGCTGCTCCGAAATATTTGAGTACCTCGCCCGCTACGATATACCTGATGGCGACTGTACTAAAACATTATATCGCGTGTTTGCGTCAATTATGACATAACCCGAAAAATAAGAAATACAGCACAGCGTTTTTTTTAAGTTAGACTTAAAATATTTTCATTACATTGCCAATATTTTTTTGCATAGAAACCTTTTATAAAAAGATGAAAGGTTTACTTTATGTATTTCGTTACTTAATTTAATACTTCCTGACGTTCATTTTTAAATCCAACTAAAAATAACATTCTTGTAGCAGAGGAGCAATATGAAGACACTATGATTGTACAATTAGAAAAAATGCGCATCAATTTAATCTAACGATACCACAACACACGTTTTAGCTTCAGTAATAACACAAATAATAATCTGGCTTTACACGCTACTTTTACACTACAGTTTGCTTACACGTATGTACGTAGATTACTCCCCAAACTTAAAATGTTTGAAATCGATTTTTTCAAAGAACTTCTCTCTTATACCGTTCGTATTTCTAAAATTACTTTATTGCTGCTCATACGTGGCTGTCATTGACCATTACTGGTTGTTGCTAGCCACTAGTGGCTGCCACTTGTCAATGGTGGCTGTCACAGACCATTGTGACCTCTGCGGGCTGCCACTGATCACTGAGGGCTATCAATAACCACTGGTGGGTAACACTGACCACTGGTGGCTATCACTGACCACTGGTCGCTATCACTGACCAGTGATGGCTGTCACTAACCACTAAAAGATGTCACTAACCACTAAAGGATGTCACTGACCACTAATGGGTGTCAGTAACCACTAATGGGTGTCAGTAACCACTAACGGCGGTCACTACCCACTAATGGATGTCACAAACCACTAATGGCTGTCACTAACCACTAATAGGTGTCACTGACCACTAATGATGGTCTCGAGTTAAAAGTCATATTGGGAGGCTTTAATTTTTTACTAGCGTTTCCTATCTAGCACTACATCATCACGCCTTACCCCACAAGGGGTAGGCAGTCCTCACCGGTCCGGACGATCTTGCCAGCGACATAAACGTTCTGAGAGATAAATCTCTCGTCTCTTCGCTCCAAGTTACTGGCTTTGAAACTCGCCGAGGGTAGTTTTTCGTAGTCTATCACTGAATACTTGTCTGGGGTGATTATTAGTTGTGGGTACAGAGATTTCCTATAACAGTTATATTAATGGATAATGTACAATCAAACGATAATATAATCGATATTTTAATTAAGTATTAAACTTAGAGTTGGCAAGAAGTCTGCTAGGATAAAATGGGATTGGGCGAGCCACGATGACCGCTGAGCAAAAGTCTCCACACGTTGCCAGAAGATGGACGGCGCCGCCGAGGCCGGCCCAGAAAGAGGTGGCGAGACGATCTGGACGCGTACCGCGAGGGCTGGTTCGAGGAGACACGGGAAAAGAGCACATGTAAGGAATTGGGGGAGGCCTTTGCCCAGCAGTGGCAAAAAAAACTTTATTCAAATGGAAAAAGGTTGAATTTACGTGCCACAGAGGAGGCATCACGCCATGACAGCATCATGCGATCCTCCGTCCTACGAGTCGGTTTTTCTTCCTAGTTGCGCATATAGATGTTTCACATCAAAAACTGAAGTATCCTAATCAAAACCCACCTATACTCCTCTCCACCATCATCACTGGAAGACGAAGTATATTCCCTGACCCTCTCAACCGAAGGAGCTGTCTTAATAATAATATTCTCAGGGGTATCACAAATAACTTCAGATCCCTTATACAACCTCCTTTTTGACTTAACAAACACATCATCATTTTCTGAGTCGGTCTTGACTCCAGATTCTCTTAATTCCCCAATTCGCTTCTGACTGAAAGTTAGAGGGGTGGAACTGCGTCTCTTCGGAAAAGTCGAAGACATGAATTTCATGAAGTTCTCCTCTATCAGCGCGGTTGGAGACATCTTCTCTTTTGGACGATCTCCTAAGGGAATCTTCGGAAGTTCCAGACATTTTAGTATTGGAGACTTTTTGATTTCGATCTTGTATGGGCTAGATGCGAGACTCTTACTCAATTGTTTTTTAATTTTTGGTTCCTTTTCCATTTTAAACGAGGAAGTCGACGCGGTATTGCGACCTAAGTTCGTCTCTTTCTTGCGCAAGAAATCTAGGAATCTGTTGTCTCTTTCTAGCGTTTCATCACTGGAGTCATGGTCTTTGGACAGAATTTCGATTGACTCCATGAATTGCGCCCATTTTGTTTTTCGCGTTTTTGATTTTTTTGGGACTTGGTAGACGAGTTTTCTGTCGATATTTTGCCTTTTAGGGGAGTAATCTGATATCGACATTAGGGGTGAGCTACAGGACGATGGTTCCGATATTTTTAGCACTAAATATTTAGCGTTAAGTGCAAAAGGAGGGTAGTTGAAAAAAAATATGTTAAAAATCGTTACCTTGTGTTGCGGTTGGTTAAATATCTAAATACATTGAAGAATAATTTTGTGAGTATAATTTTTGTAAACCAATATAAATGTGAAAATGACATTTCAAATTATGTTTTTGGTACCAATCATTAACCTTTTGACCGCCAGAGCATAAACGATCGCGCGTGCCTCCAACGCCAAGCCACAATTCCACCTACCATTTTGTCACATATTTGTGTCGTTTGCCGTACAGGGCACGCGCTTGCTTGTCACGTATATGTGACAATAGCGTTCAAAAGGTTAAATAAAAATAGCTGGAGTCGTTATGTCACGGAGTAGACAACGAATGGATATGTCAGCTTTTACGTTCAACCACCAGATTCGTAAAATTGTGTAAATTACTCGACATTGACAATATCTCAATCTTTCACATTGATATTTTAACACATTCTCATTGACATTCCATTTATAATCTACTCCGTGCTTCTGGTAGGACTTTAATAGACAGCAAAACTGGACCGTACACAGATTAACATTTGTATACATTAATAATGTAACTGCACTCCAGAAAGTTTAGGCGCTTCACCCACTGCACCGCGCCCCGTCGCGTAGCGCGGGGCTGCAGATTTCAACATTGGAAGAAAGTATCTGAATTTGTATAGAAAACGAGCCAAACACGGAGCGCGGTGCAGTGGGAGAATCGCCTTATAGAAACACTGACATCGAGAACATTTTCATAAAAAACTTACCCAGTGTAAATCAGTGCTTTACGCACAAAAGCAGCGATGCGAAGAACCTAAGGGGTACAAGTAATAAGAGCTTATATCTAGACTTACCGTGTTCATTGAAGTGCTTCTCTAGGTCCTCGTGCGATAGGTTTGTCTGCGTCGCTGGTGAGTCCGCCGCTACAGTCTGCTCGGGGCGAGAACGGGAACATCTGTGTCAAGGAAATCATCATTCAGTATAAGTTTAATTACCCACATAAAGGGTGTGAGATACCGTGGCCATGGAACACAAAGGGCAAAAAAGGAACATGGATGGGTTTTAGTCAGTGAAAGTCTGACACTCCCTCCTACTCCACCCAGAGCGGGAGGAGTTATTTGACGACTTAACATCCGTAAAAAAAAATGGTGTAAATAAACCCTTAAGGAAGCTGAAAGGCACTTGTTCTCCCCGTCATTGCGATCATTTTTTTTGTTCTAGTCCATACCTGGGAACCCTCTAGTTCTGGAGATATTGAAGGTCAAAGTTCCAATTTTTTCACAAGTTTTTTTTTTAATAAAATGTTTTAAGGTTATAACTTTACTTTAAATACCTCCACGGCCCCCGTACTGATCAATGGTCTATCAGCACTAAGTTTTGAGTGCGTAACATTTAGTTTTACCGTAAAACGTGATTTTTCACCCAAAAAAAAAAGTCGTTTCCCAGCAATATTTTTTGCTTAGAGTTACTTAGTTTGATGTACAGAATGCTTGGTTGACGGCTTCGTGAAGGGTCTGTTTACACCTTGTATTTGTTACTGATGTGTAATTATTTTGCTATGGAAGAGCGGGGTCTCCTAACACAGGCTAATATTGCTTAAAAGGAGTCCCCAAAAACAACCACCCATTGTTGTAACAATTTTATTGAATAAAACATTTTGTATTTTTGACGTGACAACGTCTAATAAATCGATGAACGCCGGCTGCATGCAGGAAAAAGGATGACTCATTGTCACGTTACGCTCATTGTCCCGTTACGCTCGTTGTCCCGTTGCGCTCATTGTTCGCTTGCGCCGCATCTATCTCTCTTCCACTCGATTGGCCTATGCGTGTTGTGTTATGACGTTGTCACGTTAAACTGTCGTTCGTAAACCAACTTTACAAACAACCAATTTTTGTATTTGTATTGTATCATCATCATCATTCTCTTGCCATTATCCCAATTCATTTGGTGTCGGCGCAGCATGTCTTCTTCTTCCATACTTCTCTATTACTCGTCATCTCATCAGACACCTCCTTTCTTGCCATATCATCCTTCACACAGTCCATCCATCGTTTATTTGGTCTTCTTCTACTCTTATACGCATCCACATTCATACTCAAAACTAACCTCACAATATTTGTCTCATTCCTTCGCATCACATGCCTATACCACGACAACCGATTACCAGACAACTGTGTGCAAAGAACTATAGAGATGAATAAACTAACTTACGCATGTATAACGGCACTACAAAAAGTACAACTTCAACTTAGTACAAAAAGTACTACAGCGCCATCTATGCCACAAAAGAAGAACTAATATCAAAATTCTAAATCGTGCAGTTAAAGTTATCCGCGACTTAAGACTAGGGGTATGAAAAGCAGGGTGTATAGTTCTGCATCCCCCATAGAAAACGGAAGAATGCGTCCACTATAAAGTGCACCGCATTTTTTGTCACATTTTTGTGTCGTATGCGTACAGGGTACACGCTTGCTTGTCACATATATGTGACAATGGCGCTCAAAAGGTAAAATATGACTAAAATTGAACATTTAAACAGTGTGCATGGATTACCTGAGCATAGCATTGCTGCATCGCAAGGCTAACTCGAGCCCATCCAGCCAGCAGTGCCCGGCTGCCTGTGACGGCGCGCGGAAGATCAGGTGAGCGGTCGGCAGCGGCTGGACTACGGCTCCTGTGGGGACAGACGAACCAATCTATACTAATATTATAAAGCTGAAGTGTTTGTTTGTTTGTTTGTTTGTTTGTTTGAACGCGCTAATCTCTGGAACTACTGGTCCGATTTGAATTATTCTTTCAGTGTTGGGTAGTCCATTTATCGAGGAAGGCTATAGGCTATACAACATCACGCTACGACTAATAGGAGCGGAGCAGCAAAGAAAAATGTTGCAAAAACGGGACGGGATTTTACGCGGACGAAGGTCGCGGGGAACAGCTAGTATTAACATAAAGGGTGTAAATAGACCCTTAACGAAGCCGAAAGGCACTTATTCTCCCCGCTATTGCGATCATTTTTTTTGTTCTAGACCATACCTGGGAACCTTCTAGTTACAAAGTCAAAGTTCCAAGTTTTTCACAAGTTTTTTTTTACATACAATTTTTTAAAGTTATAACTTTACTTTAAATACCTCCACGACCCGTTTACTGTTCAATGTATCTATAGCAAACTGTTTTGAATGCGTTAAATTAAGTTTTACCGTAAAAGGTTATTTTTCACCCCAAAAAAAAAGTCGTTTCCCAGCAATAATTTTTGTGTAGGGTTACTTAGTTTGATGTACAGAATGCTTGGTGGCTTGCTTGGGTCTGTTTACACCCTGTATATAAAGCTGAAGAGTTTGTTTGTTTGGTTGAACGCACTAATCTCAGGAACTGCTGGTTCGAATTGAAAAATTCTTTTAGTGTTGGATAGACCAATTATCAAGGAAGGCTATAGGCTATATAACATCACGCTATGACCAATAAGAGCTGAGCAAAAATAAAACAAGTCGGAAGCGGCGGGTGAAACCGCGGGGCACAGCTAGTGTTGAGATATATTTGAAAATAACTGGAATTGGACTGCTTCGTTGGTCTAGTGGTC